>JAJQKT010000034.1:0-4800000 GCA_030512225.1 Rauvolfia tetraphylla
TGGATATTTTGCAAGAACAGCTTGTACTTGCAAGGTATGCGTAGGATGTTGAACGCTTTATGTGCCAAATGTATTGCATGTAGACTGGAAAAAATCCCATCTGTTAAACCTTAATGATTGTACACCCATTTAATCAGTACATACCAAACCGTTGATGAATATCTCTATGGACATTGGTTTGGGTTTGCTCTAGAACCAAAAGTGGCTATGATAGCATCTTTCGCTACTTGCACCTATTGAACCGTGCTCCTATTCTATGTTTACCTAATTTTCAGAAAGCTTTTGAGGTCGAATGTGATGCTTTTGGGATTGTTGTTGGTGCTATTCTTTTGCAGGAAAACAGATCAGTTGCATAGTTTAGTGAGAAGCTTAGTGGTGCACAACTCAATTATCCCGCGTATAATAAGGAGTTGTAATGTGTGGTAAGAGCATTGGAAGTGTGGCAGCATTACCTTCAACCTAGAGAGTTTGTCATTAGGACAGATCACGAGCCTTTAAAGCATTTGAAGGACAGGGCAAGCTGAGCAAAAAAACATGCTACTTGGTGGAATTTCTTGAGACGTTCCTATGTACTGCAAAGACAAGTGCAGGGAAGGAGAACATGGTAGCCGGTGTTTTATCTTGGAGGTATTTCTTGATTACTACTTTATATTCTAAGTTATTAGGATTTGAGCATTTCAAGGATTTATATGCTTCTGATGTTGATTTATCTACTGCATATTCTCTTTGTGAACATACTACAATCCAGAAATTCTATAGGCATGATGGCTAATCTGTTTAGGGGTACTCAAATGTGTGTGCCTAATCATATATGCGTACTTTATTTATGAATGAGGCTCATAGTGGTGGTTTGATGGGTCATTTTGGGATTGCTAAGACTTTGGATATTTTGCAAGAACATTTGTACTTGCAAGGTATGCGTAGGGATGTTGAACGTTTATGTGCCAAATGTATTGCATGTAGACGGAAAAAATCCACTGTTAAACCTTATTGATTGTACACCCATTTAACTGTACATACCAAACCGTTGACAGATATCTCTATGGACATTGGTTTGGGTTTGCCTAGAACCAAAAGGGGCTATGATAGCATCTTCGTCTACCTGCACCTATTGAACCGTGCTCCTATTCTATGTTTACCTAATTTTCAGAAAGCTTTTGAGGTCGAATGTGATGCTTTTGGGATTGTTGTTGGTGCTATTCTTTTGCAGGAAAACAGATCAGTTGCATAGTTTAGTGAGAAGCTTAGTGGTGCACAACTCAATTATCCCGCGTATAATAAGGAGTTGTAATGTGTGGTAAGAGCATTGGAAGTGTGGCAGCATTACCTTCAACCTAGAGAGTTTGTCATTAGGACAGATCACGAGCCTTTAAAGCATTTGAAGGGACAGGGCAAGCTGAGCAAAAAACATGCTACTTGGGTGGAATTTCTTGAGACGTTCCCTATGTACTGCAGACAAGCAAGGGAAGGAGAACATGGTAGCTGATGCTTTATCTTGGAGGTATTCCTTGATTACTACTTTATATTCTAAGTTATTAGGATTTGAGCATTTCAAGGATTTATATGCTTCTGATGTTGATTTATCTACTGCATATTCTCCTTGTGAACATACTACAATCCAGAAATTCTATAGGCATGATGGCTAATCTGTTTAGGGGTACTCAAATGTGTGTGCCTAACTGTTCTATGCGTACGTTTATTTATGAATGAGGCTCATAGTGGTGGTTTGATGGGTCATTTTGGGATTGCTAAGACTTTGGATATTTTGCAAGAACATTTGTACTTGCAAGGTATGCGTAGGGATTTTGAACGTTTATGTGCCAACTGTATTGCATGTAGACGGAAAAATCCACTGTTAAACCTTATTGATTGTACACCCATTTAACTGTACATACCAAACCGTTGACAGATATCTCTATGGACATTGGTTTGGGTTTGCCTAGAACCAAAAGGGGCTATGATAGCATCTTCGTTTACCTGCACCTATTGAACCGTGCTCCTATTCTATGTTTACCTAATTTTCAGAAAGCTTTTGAGGTCGAATGTGATGCTTTTGGGATTGTTGTTGGTGCTATTCTTTTGCAGGAAAACAGATCAGTTGCATAGTTTAGTGAGAAGCTTAGTGGTGCACAACTCAATTATCCCGCGTATAATAAGGAGTTGTAATGTGTGGTAAGAGCATTGGAAGTGTGGCAGCATTACCTTCAACCTAGAGAGTTTGTCATTAGGACAGATCACGAGCCTTTAAAGCATTTGAAGGGACAGGGAAAGCTGAGCAAAAAATCATGCTACTTCGGTGGAATTTCTTGAGACGTTCCCTATGTACTGCAGTACAAGCAAGGGAAGGAGAACATGGTAGCTGGTGCTTTATCTTGGAGGTATTCCTTGATTACTACTTTATAGTGTAAGTTATTAAGATTTGAGTATTTCAAGCATTTATATGCTTCTGATGTTGATTTATTTACTGCATATTCTCTTTGTACTTGCAAGGTATGCGTAGGGATGTTGAACGTTTATGTGCCAAATGTATTGCATGTAGACGGGAAAAATCCACTGTTAAACCTTACTGATTGTACAGCCATTTACCTGTACATAACAAACCGTTGACTGATATCTCAATGGACATTGTTTTGGGTTTGCCTTGGACCAAAAGGGGTTATGATAGCATCTTCGTTTACTTTCACCTACTGAACCGTGCTCCTATTCTATGTTTACCTAATTTTCGGAAAGCTTTTGAGGTCGAATGTGATGCTTTTGGGATTGTTGTTGGTGCTATTCTTTTGCTGGAAAACAGATCAGTTGCATAGTTTAGTGAGAAGCTTAGTGGTGCACAACTCAATTATCCCGCGTATAATAAGGAGTTGTAATGTGTGGTGAGAGCATTGGAAGTGTGGCAGCATTACCTTCAACCTAGAGAGTTTGTCATTAGGGACAGATCACGAGCCTTTAAAGCATTTGAAGGGACAGGGCAAGCTGAGCAAAAAAACAAGCCACTTGGGTGGAATTTTTTGAGACGTTCCCTATGTACTGCAGTACAAGCAAGGGAAGGAAAACGTGGTAGCTGTTGCTTTATCTTGTAGGTATTCCTTGATTACTACTTTATATTCTAAGTTATTAGGATTTGAGCATTTCAAGGATTTATATGCTTCTGATGTTGATTTATCTACTGCATATTCTCTTTGTGAACATACTACATTCCTAGAAATTCTATAGGCATGATGGCTATCTGTTTAGGGATACTCAAATGTGTGTGGCTAACTGTTCGATGCCTACTTTATTTATGAATGAGGCTCATAGTGGTGGTTTGATGGGTCATTTTGGGTTTGCTGAGACTTTGGATATTTTGCAAGAACATTTGTACTTGCAAGGTATGCGTATGGATGTTGAACGTTTATGTGCCAAATGAATTGCTTTCAATGGTCTTGTGAGGCATTCTATGTTGACAAAAGGGCTGAACAAGTCCGTGGAAGAATGAGACTGGTAATTAATTATCAGCCTCTCAATCACTTTTTACAAGATGATAAGTTTCCCCCACCACATGACACACACATCTGTTGCCACAACTTTCTGGTACAAAATGGTTTTCCAAATTTGATTTGAAATCTGGTTTTTAGGCAGTCATCATGATGAACGTCCTATAACAGGTTTTTGTATTCCTCTCCAAATTCTTTAAAAATCTTTAACTCATAAAAATTTCTTTTTTGCATTATTGAGTCAACTGATATGGAACCGGGTAATCTGGAGGAAAGTCTCGGATAAGATTAGGTGGGTTGGAATAACTGGGTTAGATCATGGCTATAACGGGTTTGGTGGTAAAGGAATCAGGTTTGGAAAGAAAATCAGCCCCAACATTAGATTTACCTTTGATGTGTTTGACCTCCAATGAATACTGCGCAAACCACGTTGACCACCGGAGCAGTTGAGGATTAGGTTTTGCCTTTTCGTCTTTTTAGGACATTGCTTGGCATAGTGACCTTTCCATTTTGCTGATGACATAACAATAGTCCGACTTTGCTTTTGGGACTTCCGGAGGACTTGTGTTTGCTTCAGAAGTATCTCCATCTTTTCTTTGAAGATCGTCTGTCGGTTGTGTGGATTCTGGAGAACTTCTTTCTCCCTTCCTGGTGGAGAAGATGCTCTTCTTATCAAGGTAGATGACAAACAGTCAGCTGTTTGCACCCATGTCCCAAGACAGATTCCCAAATCTGAACTTCTCAGTCTTCTTCCTATCGCCATTGAAGAAGACGAAATCCCTTTGTCCTACTATATAGCGGTAGAACTTCAGCCCTCGTAACCAATTCTCTCAGTAACTGCACTCCAACACTTTTAGAAAAATCACCGTAAAACCTTCTGTTCCAATCCTCACTATTCGTGACCCGTAAAACATACCCTCAAGCCCCTGTTCAAATGCGAACCTCCAAATATGATAAACCCATCCCTGCTATAGCCTTCTTTGACGCAGGTGCTGCAGTATCCGTGATGAATCCATTTGTCCTATCTCCTGAACACTGGACAGACCACCAGAAGGAATTTATTACTGCCGATGGTAAAACGTTCTACACTTCATGTTGATTTGTGGAATTTCTGGTTCAAATTCATTAGAGAAGGACTGTGTAGAAGAGTCTGAGACTGAAGAGGAGTCTGTGTCGAAATCAGAGACTGGTTCTAACTCAGTTGGAGAGGAGTACTGGGTCTCAGATGGAGTTTGTTCTTGAACCACAACAATATGAGGGATGGTCTGAGTGGTAGCCGGTTCTTGAAGCATAGGAGTCAGAGGATTCTGAATCATAGCTTGCTTTTGAACTTCCGGATTTCACAATCCATCCATATTCCCATCTTTACCAGGTCAATTCCATTACTGTGTATGGATTATGAAATCAGGGTCTATTGGACGGTGGATGTCAAAGAGGAGGAAGTGTTTAGGAAAAGTGAGGAGTAAGTTCTTCCATTCTGCTAAAGTGATCTGGTAAAGTCTTGGAATCGTACCATATTCTCTAAACTGTTTTCCAAAACGAATCACCATTAGGGAGAATCGAAACTTGTGAAGTTTATCGTAAATGTCAAAACCAACAAGAAGATCTTTGTTAGTTTCAAAGACTAAATCCAACAAGATGTAAACGAACTTCACATTTAGGGAAAGAACTGGAGGGTAATGGGTTTTTTAGTAATCAGAGAAGTGTAGAACGTTTTACCATCGACAGTAATAAATTCCTTTTGGTGGTCTGTCCAGTGTTCAGGAGGTAGGACAGATGGATTCATCATGGATACTGCAGCACCTGTGTCAAAGAAGGCTATAGCAGGGATGGGTTTATCATATTTGGAGGTTCAGATTTGAATAGGGGCTTGACGGTGTGTTTTACGGATCTGAATAGTGAGGATTGGAACAGAATGTTTTTCTGGTGATTTTTCTGAAAGTGTTGGGTCTGGTTCTGAGAGTAAACCAGTGCTTCAATGTGCCAGTAAATCTGGAGGTGAACTCAGTGAGGATGTTTTCTGCAGTGATGCCAGCTAATTCTCTCGTTGTCATCCAGGCATGGAATTCTTGTAGTCTTACTGCCCATTTTGCTAGAGGGATATCATCAAGCTGAAATGTGAATGTGCCTGAAGTAGTTAGTTTCTTGGAAGTTTGGGATTGGATGAGAACATTTAGTAAGAAACTCTGTGTGAGATTCAGCAAAAGATTGGGAGACAAGAAGTTTTTGAATCTCGGTAACAGGATTGGGAGTGATCTCGTAAAGTCTTGGAATGGTACCATATTCTCTAAACTGTTTTCCAAAACGAATAGCATTAGGAAAAATCTGAATCAACAGAATATGGAACTAGGTAATCTGGAGGAAAGTCTGGAGGAAGATTAGGTGGGTTGGAATAACTAGGTCGGATCATGGCTATAACTGGTTTGATGGTAAAGGAATCAAGTCTGGAAAGGAAATCAGCCACAACATTGGATTTACCTTTGATGTATTTGACCTCGAATGAATACTGCGCAAACCACGTTGACCACCGAAGCAGTTGAACTAAGTTTGAGGAAATGTTGCAACAATGGGCTCTTTATATAGAGCTCCAAGGAAGAACCTAGAAGACTAAATTATTGGGCTATGACGTCATTGCTTATATCATGGTAGCTAATGAGGTCATCGCTACATCACACCACACTTATCACACTTATCGCCTTTAATCACCGAAATAAAGTTGACACTGACAATAGCATCGAACAATAAAGACAACAAAGTGCAGAGTAGTAAATATAAAAGTCTTCACAACTGTAATGATGACCTTGGTGTGAAACCCCTTTTGATTACTTTAACCTTCAGCCAGCTAACTCCTCTCAGTCATCACATGGGTTGACCTTTCCACGTATGGCCTTTGATAAAACTCGCCGAACCACTTCGTGTCACCTCACTCGAAAAGATGCACTCAAGCGTAAGAAGAAAAAGCAAAGGCACATGCTCGCATCGAGATCTCATTATTGAACGCAATATCACTAACCCACGACTCCACTGATAGTGATGTTTCAACACTGACTGATTTCGAGCATTACACCTGTGAAGACTTTTATATTTAGTGCTCTGCACTTTGTTGTCTTTATTGTTCAGTGCGCTCTCGTGTCAACTTTATTTCCCTGCTGATTAAAGCTGATAAGTGTGATAAGTGTGGTGTGATGTAAGCGATAACCTCATTAGCTAGCATGATGTAAGCAATGACGTCATAGCCCAATAATTTAGTCTTCTAGATTCTTCCTTGGAGCTCTACATAAAGGGCCCATTGTTGCAACATTTCAAAAAAAAAGCTTAGTTCCCGAGTAATAATATCTTTCTTGTGGGTTCTACTCTAAAACATGTCTTTCTAAGTTTTCTCTATTCTTCTTCTCTGCTTCTATATTTGATATGGCTTTAGCTTAGATCCTTGCTCGGTGATACTTAGAAATCGTGAGTATTCCTTTCAGAATGGTTGATTTCATTCCTTCTTGGATTGTTGAAAGATAAGAGGACAGGATCCTTTGAGTGCCCAACAGTTGGCCGTTGTGTTGATCCAAGTCGTACCTTCTCACGACACGTCAGTTCGAAGTTTCTAAAATTATTCTTTTCGAATACTTCCAGCTTTCTAGGTCATCACTAATATTGGTATCGAGCCATTGGTGTATCGAAAATTAAGCTAGAGTTGAAGAAGCCTTACTCACCCATGTATCCAGAAACTTCCCCTGCTCATCTATTTCGTTAGATACCACTCCTTCCTTCAGTCAAACCGCATCTAAAAAATTAGATTACCTATATGAAGTTATCAGTAGATTCATCTTCCGGCTTTTTCTCCCGAAAGTCATCCTTTCATGAACCCTTATACTAATTATGCTAAGTCCGTCAAACGCCTTCCTCTCGTCCCAGAAAGTATGTCCAATGCTCAAAGATGGACCAACATCCTATTATAGCCATCGGTAAAGAGCAATTCGCTACTTTTACATTCCCGGTAAGATTTTCCCCCGTCAATGGAAGCAACATGGTTACACTCATCTTCACTTTGAAGTCTGTTCAGTATACCTCTCACTCTCCATGGCGTAAAAAGGTTTACCTATGGTTGCCCGAATTGCCCTATTGATATCCGTTTTTAGCATATTAGCATGCTTGTATCGCTACAGCTTGAAACAACACCGAATGCTGGCACGGTATTCATCACCTTGTACCCCAACTTCAATATGCCTCAGCGGATCCACATCCGCTAAATGCTCTCAAGGTACAAGTCCGGATTGCAGAGCCTCTCGTGTACATGATGCTCTCACCGCAACTTTTCACTATCAAATGATCTACCGAGTTCAAAATCATGCCATAGATCTCTCCTTCCCGTGGAGAAGATGCTCTTCTTATCAAGGTAGATCACGACATGACCACTGCTTGCACCCATGTTCCCAGTGACTGATTCCCAAATCTGAACTTCTCAGTCTTCTTCCTGACGCTTGGGTCACGGAATATGAAAAAGTCCATGAAGCTGCAAATCAGCCTCTGGAATCTTCATCCTCTTAGAACTCTCAGAACTCTGATGGTTCTATTTCCATCAGATTTGATCATAAGCATCTCCAGTCTATCAAGCAACACTATCCACGGATTGCTATGATTCGTCTTCCTGTCTCTGATCCTCCTCCAGATCATCAAGCAGATCTTGATCGGATTACCAAACTTGGACCAGATCATCCTCTGGTCTCCCACAAGGATACATTCCCAGACATCATAAAATGGTACACACCAGATGCACAACCAGTTGTCTTTGAGATAGATCAATTCTCCAATCATTGCTATTGGGGTGGTTGCATTTCCTATGAATCTTGTCAGAATTGCTGCTTTGAAAGTGGTCTTGATCCAGAAGACTGCACTTGCGGATATTCCAGTCGAAGAAGAAGGAAGAAGAAATCAATTCCTTCTCCGTGTTCCACTAAGACACCTGACATAGATCCAGATTACCAACAAGGATCTCAAGTCATTCAGACTCGTAGCAGGTATGATTCCTCTATTACAGAAATCCCATCCACATGGTTGCCTCCTAAACCAAAACCACCACTTCACCCTTATTACCAAAAATGCCTCAAAATCCTTGCCAAAGAAAAACCGGTACCTCCTACTTGTCAACCCATCAATCAATTCTACAAACCACCTGCACCACCAACTCCTATCCCAGCTATCTATATGTTTCAACCAGCTGAATTTCCTCCTCTCAACCCTATCTTTCCTCAAACCTCACCTTTTACCAAAGACAATGCCCGACACTCTCATAAAATCCAGAACTCTTCATCAACCATACTTCCTAGTGGACAGATTGCATCCACTAATCCAGTTGAAACCGTCCTGAACTGGCAATCGGAAAACGCTATTGCTCGTAATAGCTTCGACCCGATTGATCGTGAAAGTTACCCGGGTAAATTCCCCGCCTTGTTATCTATTGAAACTAAAGTTGACTCTCAAGTGCAAGACCTAGAAGCCACCAAAAGGTTGATCGTCAATATGGAGAAAAGATTGAAGCAGATCCCTTACGATCTACCCATGCCTGGAGTTAATCCTGTTGAAGTCATTCGACAAAAGCAGAAAGAAGTACCAGACATTGAAGGATATATTGCTTATCTCAAAGCACAGGTGAGTCTACTCCTTACTCTTCTCCTCCGCCAGTTACTACTGCCCCTCCAGTTTCTTCCAGCTTCTACCCACCTTTCACAAATCCCTTCCAGCCACCATCCAAAAGACAATACACTGCATTTGGAACCATGGGTTATGAAATGTCCAAACCTTCTCCAAGAACTTTCAACGCTGCTCAATGGTTGAAAGCAAAAACAAGCCTGTAAACAACAATGAAGCTTTCGATCCTCCTCCTCCGGAAGTTCAAAAGCAAGCTATGATTCAGAATCTTCTGACTCCTATGCTTCAAGAAGCGGCTACCACTCAGACCATCCATCATATTGCTGTTGTTCAAGAACAAACTCCATCTGAGACCCAGGGCATTCTCTCCAACAGAGTCGAACTAGCTTCGATTCCGACATGCACTCTCTTCGGCTCTCGGACTCTTCTACACAGTCCTTCTCTGATGAATTTGAACCAGAAATTCCACAAATCAACATGACTCGTGAAGAAGAAGATACAAGAGATACATCTTAAGACACACCTATTGTTGATGAGCTTGAGTCATCCCAAAATTCCAAGAAACTAACTACTTCAGGCACATTCACATTTCAGCTCGATGATATCCAGTCCCAACAGAAATGGGCAGTCGATCTACAAGAATTCCATGCCTGGATGACAATCAGAGAATTAGCTGGCATCACCGCAGAAAACATCCTCACTGCGTGCACCTCCAGATTCACTGGCACATTGAAGCACTGGTTTACTACTCTCAATTATGTTGACAGAACTCAATTTCTAACCACTTCATTAGATCAAGCTACTTCATTACTTTATTATTGTTTTCTTGGTGAACCTGATTCTGATTCAGAATTAAAAAGAAAAGAGTTTTTCCAAATGAAATGTTACTCTTTTCAAAGATCTGATCTAGATAAACATTTGCAACGCATGACTCAATTGTTTTATCTTCTTGGTGCAGATGTTAGTCTAAAGCAAGCTTTCCTCAGCTCAATCCCTCAAGCTTTAGCTCAAGGAGCCGATGTATACATCAGACAAAAATACCAATCCATCCTTGGTATGACTCCAGGACAAATCAGGCAAGTGGTGAAGATACCATTCTCGAGCTATTTTGATGTTTAACTCGTGATGATGGTTGGTCGGATAATTCCAAGAACCATAGTCATCGAGCCAAATTTCTTGAGGCATAATTTTTATTTTCAACAAACATATATTTTTTGGGCCTCAGAGTATTTTTTGAGGGAAGATCTAACACAGTAATGGAATTGACTCGGTAAAGATGGGAATATGGATGGATTGTGAAATCAGGGTCTATTGGACGGTGGATGTCAAAGAGGAGTAAGTTCTTCGATTCTGCTAAAGGTTTAAACCAGGTTATGAACTCAAGTATACTTGGAATAAAACCTTTAAGAAATAATGCGAGTCGATTTCAAGAAAAATGTGAAATGCTGTTGATGAGGTACCTGAAGAACCATTTCAATGGAGGAGGAAGTCATTAGGTCCGAGAATGAAAACTCGATCAGAAAGGAAATACGGATTGACTCTGGATGGTTTTGAGATGGATCCTCCAAATTCTTTAAAAATCAGCAACTCATAAAAAATTCTTTTTTTGCATTATTGAGTCAACGTAATATGGAACTCAGTAATCTGGAGAAAGTCGGAGGAAGATTAGGGTGGGTTGGAATAATCGTAGTCGGATCATGGCTATAACGGGGTTTGGTGGTAAAGGGAATCAGTGCGGAAAGGAAATCAGCCCACAACATTGGATTTACCTTTGATGTGTTTGACCTCGAATGAATATTGTGCAAACCATGTTGACCACCGGAGCAGTTGAGGATGAGGAATTTGCTTCTGCTTGAACTGCAACATTTGGGAATGAACTCATATCTCGTTTCCACCAAAAACTTTGATCCGATGAGATAGAAACCGAACTTCTTTATTCCATTTTTGATCATGAGGGTTTCTTTGAAAGTGGAGTGGTAGTGAATTTCTGCTGTCTTGAATCTTCCACTTGCAAATCCACAAAGATGTCGGGTGCCATCAATTTCTTCAAGTAGCACTGCACTCCAATATTTGTCACTTGCATCAGTCTGAAGTATCTTTTGGCCATTTGTCGGGAGATGCAATCTCTAAATTTTGGACACTTGTTCTTTCAGTGAAGCTACAGCTTGAGTTTGTAAGGATGTCTAGGGAGATAGATTCTTTTTGAGCATCTTGGTGAGTGGATGGATATGCTCAGAAGCTCTTGGCAGGAAATCTCAGACATAATTAACAACACCAAGGAATTGTTGGACTTGTTTCTGAGAAAGATTGGACTCCGGAAACTTCTGTAACTCTTCGGAAATATGATTTCCTGGAGTGTATGTACCTGCAGTGAAATGCATTCCTAGGAAAGTAATTTCTTGTGTAGCCAAGATCATTTTCTTTTCAGAAAGCATTACGCCATAATTTTTAACAATTTGAGCAAACTGGCGTAAAAGTTTTATATGATCATCCTTAGTGGAACTGAAAAGCAGGATATCATCAATATAAACCAGTGCAATGTGTAAGAGTGGTTCAAAAATCTTGACCATGGCTTTTTGAAATAAGGATGGTGCGGGTTTTAATCCAAAAGGCATTACTTTCCACTGGAAATGCTGGTTAGGAATACAAAAACCTGTTTTAGGACGTTCATCAGGATGAATGCCTAATTGCCAAAAATCAGATTTCAAATCAAATTTGGAAAACCATTTTGCACCAGAAAGTTGTGACAACAGTGTGTGTCTGTGTGGTAGGGGAAACTTATCATCTTGTAAAAGTGATTGAGAGGCTGATAATTAATTACCAGTCTCATTTTTCCACAGACTTGTTCAGCCCTTTTGTCAACATAGAATGCCTCACAAGACCATTGAGAATCTGTAGGTTCAATGAGATCAGAATGAAGAAGGTCAAGGCATTCTTTTGTGGCTAACTGAAGATGATCAGGATTCATGCCAGAGTGACTGGCTTTGGTAGGGTTGATATCCTCATTTTTCTTGAAAGGGAGTTTTATGAAAAACTGAGGATTCTGCCAAAGTGGATGAGAACATTTAGTAAAAAACTCTGTGTGAGATTCAGCACAAGATTGGGAGACAAGAAGTTTTTGAATCTCGGTAACAGGATTGGGAGTGATCTGGTAAAGTCTTGGAATGGTACCATATTCTCTAAACTGTTTTCCAAAACAAATACCATTAGGGAGAATCTGAAACTTGTGAAGTTTACTGTAAATGTCAAAACCAACAAGAAGATCTTTGTCAGGTTCAGCACAGCCAACAAGATGTAAACGAACTTCACATTTAGGAAAGAACTAGATGGTAATGGGTTTTTTAGTAATCAGAGAAATGTAGAACGTTTTACCATCGGCAGTAATAAATTCCTTCTGGTGGTCTGTCCAGTGTTCAGGAGGTAGGACAGATGGATTCATCATGGATACTGCAGCACCTGTGTCAAAGAAGGCTATAGCAGGGATGGGTTTATCATATTTGGAGGTTCGGATTTGAACAGGGGCTTGAGGGTGTGTTTTACGGGTGTGAATAGTGAGGATTGGAACAGAAGGTTTTTCTGGTGATTTTTCTGAAAGTGTTGGGTCTGGTTCTGAGGGAATTGGTTCTGAGGGAACTGGTTCTGCTATATGGTAGGACAAAGGGATTTCGTCTTCTTCAATGGCGAAGAGGGTGTCTTCATTCAGTTCATCTTGCTCAGAGAAAAGGGACTCAAGGTCATCATCATAGATAGGGCTAACCTGTTCGATTTGTGAGATGAGGTTTTGCCTTTTCTTCTTTTGAGGACATTGCTTGGCATAGTGACCCTTCTGTTTGCAGACATAACAATAGTCTGACTTGCTTCTGGGACTTCTGGAGGACTTGTGTTTCCTTCTGAAGTATCTCCATCTTTTCTTTGAAGATCGTCTGTCGGTTGTATGGATTCTGGAGAACTTCTTTCTTGTGGATGATTTCTTGCAAGAGGACTTTTTGCAGCATGACTTGATGATCAAGTCTGAACGTTTGCATACTTGGTCAACCTCTTTATCTCCTTTGAGATATTGCTTGATTACTTGCCATTTGTGGCAAAGGTCTTCAAGGCTTTGCAAATCCCTTCCAGCCACCATCCAAAACACAATACTCTGCATTTGGAACCATGGGATATGAAATGTCCAAACCTTCTCCAAGCACTTTCAACGCTGCTCAATGTTTGAAAGCAAAACAAGCCCAGAAACAACAACAGAAGCCTGCTCCTCCTCCTCCGGAAGTTCAAAAGCAAGCTATGATTCAGAATCTTCTGACTCCTATGCTTCAAGAAGCGGCTACCTCTCAGACCATCCCTCATATTGCTGTTGTTCAAGAACAAACTCCATCTGAGACCCAGTACTCCTCTCCAACAGAGTCAGAACCAGTCACTGATTCCAACACAAACTCCTCTTCAGTCTCAGACTCTTCTACACAGTCCTTCTCTGATGAATTTGAACCAGAAATTCCACAAATCAACATGACTCGTGAAGAAGAAGATACAGGAGATACATCTGAAGCCACACCTATTGTTGATGAGCCTGAGTCATCCCAAACTTCCAAGAAACTAACTACTTCAGGCACATTCACATTTCAGCTCGATGATATCCGTCCAGCAAAATGGGCAGTCAGACTACAAGAATTCCATGCCTGGATGACAACTAGAGAATTAGCTGGCATCACCGCAGAAAACATCCTGACTGAGTTCACCTCCAGATTCACTGGCACATTGAAGCACTGGTTTACTACTCTCAATTATGTTGAGAGAACTCAATTTCTAAACTCTTCATTAGATCAAGCTGCTTCATTACTTTATTATTGTTTTCTTGGTGAACCTGATTCTGATTTAGAATTAAAAAGAAAAGAGTTTTTTCCAAATGAAATGTTACTCTTTTCAAAGATCTAATCTAGATAAATATTTGCAACGCATGACTCAATTGTTTTATCTTCTTGGTGCAGATGTTAGCCTAAAGCAAGCTTTCCTCAGCTCAATCCCTCAAGCTTTAGCTCAAGGAGCCGATGTATACATCAGACAAAAATACCAATCCATCCTTGGTATGACTCCAGGACAAATCAGACAAGCCATCTTGCAAAGCCTTGAAGACCTTTGCCACAAACGACAAGTAATCAAGCAATATCTCAAAGGAGATAAAGAGGTTGACCAAGTATGCAAACGTTCAGACTTGATCATCAAGTCATGCTGCAAAAAGTCCTCTTGCAAGAAATCATCCACAAGAAAGAAGTTCTCCAGAATCCATACAACCGACAGACGATCTTCAAAGAAAAGATGGAGATACTTCAGAAGGAAACACAAGTCCTCCAGAAGTCCCAGAAGCAAGTCAGACAATTGTTATGTCTGCAAACAGAAGGGTCACTATGCCAATAAATGGCCTCAAAAGAAGAAAAGGCAAAACCTCATCTCACAAATCGATCAGGTTATCCCTATCCATGATGATGACCTTGAGTCCCTTTTCTCTAAGCAAGATGAACTGAATGAAGACACCCTCTTCGCCATTGAAGAAGACGAAATACCTTTGTCCTACCATATAGCAGAACCAGTTCCCTCAGAACCAATTCTCTCAGAACCAGACCCAACACTTTTAGAAAAATCACCAGAAAAACCTTCTGTTCCAATTCTCACTATTCAGACCCGTAAAACACACCCTCAAGCCCCTGTTCAAATCCGAACCTCCAAATATGATAAACCCATCCCTGCTATAGCCTTCTTTGACACAGGTGCTACAATATCCATGATGAATCCATCTGTCCTACCTCCTGAACACTGGACAGACCACCAGAAGGAATTTATTACTGCCGATGGTAAAACGTTCTACACTTCTCTGATTACTAAAAAACCCATTACCATCCAGTTCTTTGCTAAATGTGAAGTTCGTTTACATCTTGTTGGCTGTGCTGAAACTGACAAAGATCTTCTTGTTGGTTTTGACATTTACAGTAAACTTCACAAGTTTCAGATTCTCCCTAATGGTATTCGTTTTGGAAAACAGTTTAGAGAATATGGTACCATTCCAAGACTTTACCAGATCACTCCCAATCCTGTTACCGAGGTTCAAAAACTTCTTGTCTCCCAATCTTGTGCTGAATCTCACACAGAGTTTCTTACTAAATGTTCTCATCCACTTTGGCAGAATCCTCAGTTTTTCATAAAACTCCCTTTCAAGAAAAATGAGGATATCAACCCTACCAAAGCCAGTCACTCTGGCATGAATCCTGATCATCTTCAGTTAGCCACAAAAGAATGCCTTGACCTTCTACATTCTGATCTCATTGAACCTACAGATTCTCAATGGTCTTGTGAGGCATTCTATGTTGACAAAAGGGCTGAACAAGGCCACGGGAAAATGAGACTGGTAATTAATTATCAGCCTCTCAATCACTTTTTACAAGATGATAAGTTTCCCCTACCACACAGACACACACTGTTGTCACAACTTTCTGGTGCAAAATAGTTTTTCAAATTTGATTTGAAATCTGGTTTTTGGCAATTAGGCATTCATCCTGATGAACGCCCTAAAACAGGTTTTTGTATTCCTAACCAGCGTTTCCAGTGGAAAGTAATGCCTTTTGGATTAAAACCCGCACCATCCTTATTTCAAAAAGCCATGGTCAAGATTTTTGAACCACTCTTACACATTGCACTGGTTTATATTGATGATATCCTGCTTTTCAGTTCCACTAAGGATGATCATATAAAACTTTTACGCCAATTTGCTCAAATTGTTAAAAATTATGGCGTAATGCTTTCTGAAAAGAAAATGATCTTGGCTACACAAGAAATTACTTTCCTAGGAATGCATTTCACTGCAGGTACATACACTCCCTGAAATCATATTTCCGAAGAGTTACAGAAGTTTCCGGAGTCCAATCTTTCTCAGAAACAAGTCCAACAATTCCTTGGTGTTGTTAATTATGTCTGAGATTTCCTGCCAAGAGCTTCTGAGCATATCCATCCACTCACCAAGATGCTCAAAAAGAATCTATCTCCCTGGACATCCTTACAAACTCAAGCTGTAGCTTCACTGAAAGAACAAGTGTCCAAAATTTAGAGATTGCATCTCCCGACAAATGGCCAAAAGATACTTCAGACTGATGCAAGTGACAAATATTGGAGTGCAGTGCTACTTGAAGAAATTGATGGCACCCGACATCTTTGTGGATTTGCAAGTGGAAGATTCAAGACAGCAGAAATTCACTACCACTCCACTTTCAAAGAAACCCTCGCAGTCAAAAATGGAATAAAGAAGTTCAGTTTTTATCTCATCGGATCCAAGTTTTTGGTGAAAACAGATATGAGTTCATTCCCCAAAATGTTGCAGTTCAAGCAGAAGCAAGTTCCTCATCCTCAACTGCTCCGTTGGTCAACGTGGTTTGCGTAGTATTCATTCGAGGTCAAACACATCAAAGGTAAATCCAATGTGTGGCTGATTTCCTTTTTAGACCTGATTCCTTTACCACCAAACCCGTTATAGCCATGATCCGACCTAGTTATTCCAACCCACCTAATCTTCCTCCAGACTTTCCTCCAGATTACCCAGTTCCATATTCTGTTGACTCAATAATGCAAAAAAGAAATTTTTATAAGTTACAGATTTTTAAAGAATTTGGAGGATCAATCCTAAAACCATCCGGAGTCAATCCGTATTTCCCTTTCAGTCAGGTTTTCATTCTCAGACCTAATGACTTCCCTCCTCCATTGAAATGGTTCTTCTAGTACCTCTGTCAACAGTACCACATTCTTCTTGAAATCGACTCTGCATTATTTCTTAAAGGTTTTATTCCAAGTATACTTGAGTTCTTAACCTGGTTTAAACCTTTAGCAGAATGGAAGAACTTACTCCTCACTTTTCCTAAACACTTCCTCTTCTTTGACATCCACCGTCCAATAGACCCTGATTTCACAATCCATCCATATTCCCATCTTTGCCAAGTCAATTCCATTACCGTGTTAGATCTTCCTCAAAAATACTCTGAGGCCCAAAAATATATGTTTGTTGAAAATAAAATTATGCCTCAAGAAATCTGTCCTGATGACTATGGTTCTTGGAATTATCCGACCAACCATCATCACGAGTTAAACATCAAAATAGCTCGAGAATGGTATCTTCACCACTTGCCTGATTCTCAGCCAGACACTGAAACCCCTTTTGATTACTTTAACCTTCAGCCAGCTAGCTCCTCTCAGTCATCACATGGGTTTACCTTTCCACGTATGGCCTTTAATAAAACTGCTCGAACCACTTGTGTCACCTCACTCAGAAAAGATGCACTCAAACAGAAGAAGAAAAAAGCAAAGGCACATGCTCTGCATCAGGATCTCGTTATTGAACGCAATATCACTGACCCTGACTCCACTAATAGTGATGTTTCAACACCGACTGATTCTGAGCATTACAGCTATGAAGACTTTTATATTTAGTGCTCTGCACTTTGTTGTCTTTATTGTTCAGTGTGCTGTCGTGTAAACTTTATTTCCCAGCTGATTAAAGCTGATAAGTGTGATAAGTGTGGTGTGATGTAAGCGATGACCTTATTAGCTACCATGATGTAAGAAATGACATCATAGCCCAATAATTTAGTCTTCTAGGTTCTTCCTTGGAGCTCTATATAAAGAGCCCATTGTTGCGACATTTCAAAAAAAAGCTTAGTTCCTGAGTAATAATATCTCTCTTGTGTGTTCTACTCTAAAATATGTCTTTCTAAGTTTTCTCTATTCTTCTTCTCTGCTTCTATTTCTGATATGGCTTTAGCTTAGATCCTTGCTCGGTGATACTTAGAAATTGTGAGTATTCCTTTCAGAATGGTTGATTTCATTCACTCTTGGATTGTTGAAAGATAAGAGGACAGGATCCTTTGAGTGCCCAAGAGTTGGCCGTTGTGTTGATCCAAGTCATACCTTCTTAGACAGTCCAGGTTCGAGTTTCTAAAATTATTCTTTTTCGAATACTTCCAGTTTCTAGGTCATCACTAATATTGGTATCAGAGCCATTGGTGTATCAAAAATTAAGCTAGAGTTGAAGAGGCCTTACTCACCCATGTATCCAGAAACTTCCCGTTCATCTATTTTGTTAGATACCACTCCTTCCTTCCGTCAAATTGCATCTAAAAAATTAGATTACCTATATGAAGTTACTGTAGATTCATCTTCCCAGTTTTCTCCTGAAAGTCATCCTTTCATGAACCCTTATACTAATTATGCTAAGTCCGTCAAACGCCTTCCTCTGTCCGAGAGTATGTCCAATGCTCAAAGATGGACCAACATCCTATTATAGCCACTGGTAAAGAGCAATTCGTTACTCTTTACATTCCAGAAGATTTTCCCCGTCAATGGAAGCAACATGGTTACACTCATCTTCACTTTGGAGCTGTTCGTATAGCTCTCACCCTCCATTGCAGAAAAGGTTTACCTATGGTTGCCCGAATTGCGCTATTGGATACCCATTTTTTAGCATATCAGCATGCTTGTATCGCCACAGTTGAAGCAACACTGAATGTTGGCACGGTATTCATCACCTTGTACCCCAACTTCAATATGTCTCTAGCAGATCCACATCTGCTAAATGCTCTCAAGGTACAAGTCCAGATTGCAGGAGCCTCGTAGGTACATGTTGCTCTCACTACAACTTTACACTATCAAATGATCTACCGAGTTCAAAATCATGCCATAGATCTCTCCCTTCCTGGTGGAGAAGATGCTCTTCTTATGAAGGTAGATGACAAACAGTCAGCTGTTTGCACCCATGTCCCAAGACAGATTCCCAAATCTGAACTTCTCAGTCTTCTTACTGACGCTTGGGTCACGGAATATGAAAAAGTCCATGAAGCTGCAAATCAGCCTCTGGAATCTTCATCCTCTCAGATCTCTCTGAACTCTGATGGTTCTGTTTCCAACAGATTTGATCATAAGCATCTCCAGTCTATCAGGCAACACTATCCACGGATCGCTATGATTCATCTTCCTGTCTCTGATCCTCCTCCAGATCATAAAGCAGATCTTGATCGGATTACCAAACTTGGACCAGATCATCCTCTAGTCTCCCACAAGGATACTTTCCCAGACATCATAAAATGGTACACACAAGATGCACAACCAGTTGTCTTTGAGACAGATCAATTCTCCAATCATTGCTATTGGGGTGGTTGCATTTCCTGTGAATCTTGTCAGAATTGCTGCTTTGAAAGTGGTCTTGATCCAGAAGACTGCACTTGCGGATATTCCAGTCGAAGAAAAAGGAAGAAGAAATCAATTCCTTCTCCGTGTTCCACTAAGACACCTGACATAGATCCAGATTACCAACAAGGATCTCAAGTCATTCAGACTTGCAGCAGGTATGATTCCTCTATTGCAGAAATCCCATCCACATGGTTGCCTCCTAAACCAAAACCACCACTTCACCCTTATTACCAAAAATGCCTCAAAATCCTTGCCAATGAAAAATCGGTATCTCCTACTTGTCAACCCATCAATCCATTCTATAAACCACCTGCACCACCAACTCCTATCCCAGCTATCTGTATGTTTCAACCAGCTGAATTTCCCCCTCTCAACCCTATCTTTCCTCAAACCTCACCTTTTACCAAAGACAATGCCCGACACTCTCATAAAATCCAGAACTCTTCATCAACCATACTTCCTAGTGGACAGATTGCATCCACTAATCCAGTTGAAACCGTCCTGAACTGGCAATCGGAAAACGCTATTGCTCAGAACAAGCTTCTGACCCAGATTGATCAGAAAGTTACCCAGGTAAATTCCCGTCTTGTTACTGTTGAAACTAAAGTTGACTCTCAAGTGCAAGACCTAGAAGCCACCAAAAGGTTGATCGTCAATATGGAGAAAAGATTGAAGCAGATCCCTTACGATCTACCCATGCCTGGAGTTAATCCTGTTGAAGTCATTCGACAAAAGCAGAAAGAAGTAGCAGACATAGAAGGATATATTGCTTATCTCAAAGCACAGGTTGAGTCTACTCCTACTCTTCTCCTCCGCCGATTACTCTCGCCTCCAGTTTCTTCCAGCTTCTTTCCACCTTTCACAAATCCCTTCCAGCCACCATCCAAAACACAATACTCTGCATTTGGAACCATGGGATATGAAATGTCAAAACCTTCTCCAAGCACTTTCAACGCTGCTCAATGGTTGAAAGCAAAACAAGCCCAGAAACAACAACAGAAGCCTGCTCCTCCTCCTCCGGAAGTTCAAAAACAAGCTATGATTCAGAATCCTCTGACTCCTATGCTTCAAGAAGCGGCTACCACTCAGACCATCCCTCATATTGCTGTTGTTCAAGAACAAACTCCATCTGAGACCAAGTATTCCTCTCCAACAGAGTCAGAACCAGTCTCTGATTCCGACGCATACTCCTCTTCAGTCTCAGACTCTTCTACACAGTCCTTCTCTGATGAATTTAAACCAGAAATTCCACAAATCAACATGACTTGTGAAGAAGAAGATACAGGAGATACATCTGAAGCCACACCTATTGTTGATGAGCCTGAGTCATCCCAAACTTCCAAGAAACTAACTACCTCAGGCACATTCACATTTCAGCTTGATGATATCCCTCCAGCAAAATAGGCAGTCAGACTACAAGAATTCCATGCCTGGATGATAACCAGAGAATTAGCTGGCATCACCGCAGAAAACATCCTCACTGAGTTCACCTCCAGATTCACTGGCACATTGAAGCAATGGTTTACTACTCTTAATTATGTTGAGAGAACTCAATTTCTAAACTCTTCATTAGATCAAGCTGCTTCATTACTTTATTATTGTTTTCTTGGTGAACCTGATTCTGATTTAGAATTAAAAAGAAAAGAGTTTTTCCAAATGAAATGTTACTCTTTTCAAAGATCTGATCTAGATAAACATTTGCAACGCATGACTCAATTGTTTATCTTCTTGGTGCAGATGTTAGTCTAAAGCAAGCTTTCCTCAGCTCAATCCCTCAAGCTTTAGCTCAAGGAGACGATGTATACATCAGACAAAAATACCAATCCATCCTTGCTATGACTCCAGGACAAATCAGACAAGCCATCTTGCAAAGCCTTGAAGACCTTTGCCACAAACGGCAAGTAATCAAGCAATATCTCAAAGGAAATAAAGAGGTTGACCAAGTATGCAAACGTTCAGACTTGATCATCAAGTCATGCTGCAACAAGTCCTCTTGCAAGAAATCATCCAGGAGAAAGAAGTTCTCCAGAATCCATACAACCGACAGACGATCTTTAAAGAAAAGATGGAGATACTTCAGAAGTAAACACAAGTCCTCCAGAAGTCCCAAAAGCATGTCAGACTATTGTTATGTCTACAAACAGAAGGTTCACTATGCCAAGCAATGTCCTCAAAAGAAGAAAAGGCAAAACCTCATCTCACAAATCGAACAGGTTAGCCCAATCTATGATGATGACCTTGAGTCCCTTTTCTCTGAGCAAGATGAACTGAATGAAGACACCCTCTTCGCCATTGAAGAAGACGAAATCCCTTTGTCCTACCATATAGCAGAACCAGTTCCCTCAGAACCAATTCTCTCAGAACCAGACCCAACACTTTCAGAAAAATCACCAGAAAAACCTTCTGTTCCAATCCTCACTATTCAGACTCGTAAAACACACCCTCAAGCCCCTGTTCAAATCCGAACCTCCAAATATGATAAACTCATCCCTGCTATAGCCTTCTTTGACACAGGTGCTGTAGTATCCATGATGAATCCATCTGTCCTACCTCCTGAACACTGGACAGACCACCAGAAGGAATTTATTACTGCTGATGGTAAAACGTTCTACACTTCTCTGATTACTAAAAAACCCATTACCATCCAGTTCTTTGCTAAATGTGAAGTTCGTTTACATCTTGTTGGCTGTGCTGAAACTGACAAAGATCTTCTTGTTGGCTTTGACATTTACAGTAAACTTCACAAGTTTCAGATTCTCCCTAATGGTATTCATTTTGGAAAATAGTTTAGAGAATATGGTACCATTCCAAGACTTTACCAGATCACTCCCAATCCTGTTACCAAGATTCAAAAACTTCTTGTCTCCCAATCTTGTGCTGAATCTCACATAGAGTTTCGTACTAAATGTTCTCATCCACTTTGGCAGAATCCTCAGTTTTTCATAAAACTCCCTTTCAAGAAAAATGAGAATATCAACCCTACCAAAGCCAGTCACTCTGGCATGAATCCTGATCATCTTCAGTTGGCCACAAAAGAATGCCTTGACCTTCTTCATTCTCGTCTTGTGAGGCATTCTATGTTGACAAAAGGGCTGAACAAGTCCGTGGGAAAATGAGACTGGCAATTAATTATCAGCCTCTCAATCACTTTTTACAAGATGATAAGTTTCCCCTACCACACAGACACACACTGTTGTCACAACTTTCTGGTGCAAAATGGTTTTCCAAACGGAGGTGACCAATCGAACTCTAGGAACTCTTCTACGAGTCCTAGTCAAGAAGAACATTCGACGATGGGAGGATCTATTACCACACGCTGAATTTGCTTACAACCGAACCCCGAGCAAAACTACTAGATTCTCACCCTTCATGATTGTCTATGGAACCAACCCACTCACACCCTTGGAGCTTGAACCAATCACGGACCAAACAAAGTTCAGTTGGGAAGAAGAAAAGAGAGTAAAGGAAATTCAAGATCTACACAATACCGTTCGAGAGAAGATTGAGAAGGAAAATGAGCGTGTGAACACACGCATCAACAAGACAAGACGAGGCATCAATTTCAAACCTGGAGACCTTGTATGGATACACCTTCGCAAAGAGCGTTTTCCAACCAAACGCAAATCAAAGTTGCTTCCCCGAGCTGATGGCCCATTTGAGGTTCTCACCAAAGTCAATGACAATGCCTACAAGATTGACCTTCCCGGGGATTATGGAATTTCTGCTACATTTAATGTTAGTGACTTAAGTCTGTACTATGATTTGGAAGATCTTCTGAGTTTGAGGTCAAACTCTTTTGAAGATAGGGAGAATGATATATCTCGGGGTAATCCGACACAGCCCACTCTCACGCCTCAAGAGCTAAAGGAAGTCAAGTCCCTCATGTCCAAATGCTATGATCCATTTTGGATTGAATTCCTTCACCCCAAAACATTTAAAGCCCATATGACTACCCTGTTAGCCCAAACCCTCTCTTGGTCCGAACCCAACTAAGCCCACAACACTTCAACCTTAATTTCTTTCAAAAATAATCCATAAATAAAGTCTTTCTTAGCCCATTAAGCCCATGGATGAAATTCTACATCCAAAAGAGAGGAAATCCTTATTCCATCCTAGGCAACTTTTGACTACTTTCTTTACCCCATTGTCAAAAGTTATTCCTCCACTTTATCCCCTTGCTACAAGTTATTCCCTTCCCCTTTTTCAAAAGGTATGCCTTTCCCTTTTCACCTTATTCCATCCTAGGCAACTTTTGACTACTTTCTTTACCCTATTGTCAAAAGTAATCCTACCTACACAAACCCCTTTTGCAAATTACCCATACCCTTGGTCAAATTCACTCAAATGGAAAGGTAGTGCATTGAGGACAAAACCATGTTTTTTATTCCAAAGTAATGAGTATGTTGGCCCTCTCTCCCCCCATGTATTTTCCCTTTATTTTTACTTCATTATGAGCATAAAATATGTATTGTAAGGCCTATATAAGCCTCAAGTTTCTGGTTTTAGAGATCAGATTTTTGGAGCAAAAACCTTGTGTAATACTCTTTGAATAAAGTGTGACACTTGTTCAACTATTTCCTAATTTATATCTCTTTAGTTGGCTACTTAAGAGTGAGTATTAGGAGTCTAATTATACACTTAATTTGTGAAGAATTTCGTGTATAATAGATACCAAGCCCTAAGGTGAAATAAGAGTGTGTTGTATCTCTTAAATCAACTTAGATTATTCTTTCCTCTTCTCTTTTCCATTTAGCCACATTCTACCTCTTCTTCCATCCCTAATATTTCTCTTATATATTTGTCTAAGTCTTAGGCTAATATATAACAAGCAGTATGTTGACCAACTCTCATTTGGAAATTCAGCAATACATTGACTGACTCTCATAAATAGTATATTGGCAACATTCAGCAATTCTCTAGTCAAATAATTATCTCCTAATAGCAATAAGCATTATGTAGCATCTCAACAATGATAAATCAACTTCTTCTCTCCCTTTTTAGCAACGATTAAACTTGGGGTGAGAGTACTTGGACAACAAAAGTGAAACAAAAGAAGCTCTTGTCACAAGGATTTCATATATTTCACTTCAAAAAATTATAATAACTAGGAAGGCACAAGTAAATTTCAATGTTAAATCATAACATGTGCATCAAGGCATAAACTAAGATAAGCAGCAAAATAGAGTTTAGGGATAGAAAGGCTTAGTCTTGGATGCGCTTCATGGTCTTCACTTCCAAATCTGTTTGTTATGATGGCCATGTTTCCCTTGATCTCTATATGATGGGGTGCTTTATTTGCTGACTCCTTGCCCATGTAGTTCGGCTTTGGAAAGTTACCAATCAAGAGAATCTTTGGATCTACTTCCTTTGAACCACATTTTCTTCCTCTCTTGGCTAAAGGAAATTGGGGATGGATTTGTGATTTGACTTTATTAAAACTCTCTTCACCTCCTTCTTCTTGCTTGTTCTCTTGGTCTTTACCTCTTTGTTCTTCATTCTCATGCTCTTCTTCTTCTTGGGGTGCTTCACTGCCTTTTCCTTCGTCTTTGTCTTCTTCTTTAGCAACAAATGGATTGCCATCTCAATTTTCACTATCATTACTATCATCCTTATTGCTGCCATCTTCACCTATATTATCTTCTTGATCTTCTTCATTTGACTTTATAGGAACTTGCACCATTTAAAAGCACTTGAGAAATCTTTCTCAAGTCTTCTTCTATATTCTTGATTCTAGCTTCTAAACCATCAAATTTTCCAAGAATCATTCGAGCAAAGGATCAAAGAATTTGTCCACCTTCTTCATTTCTTTTACATGGTTGTTCAATGTCTCTTGAAACACCTTGGCAACTATGGTGTCACCTCTAGTGAGATTATCACCTTCAACTTCTTTTCCTTCAATAGAAGATACCTCTTCAAATAGTCTTCTTTTGTGGAAGGTTGCTCCCCCTCACTGGATAACTCATGCCTAATTTTGGTTTTCCTTTCTCCAGCAAGGATTTTCTCTTCATCCTCTTCTTCTTCTTCTTCATTTTCTTCTTCCTCAACCTCCTCACTTTCTTCAACCTCTTCTCTTTTTGAAGGAATTTCTCTTTTTGTTCTCCATATACCATCTTCATCAAGAACTAATTGCATCCTTCTAAGAGAGTCATTAGTATAGATTTCTCCACTCTTGAAAGCTGGTCCTCTTACAGGAAGTTTGACTTGGAAGTGTTTGAAAATTCTTGTTAATAGTCTCCCATACGGTAAGCCTTTGTTAGCTATTTTTCTTACACTAATCATATGCTTCAATGCCATGAATCCAAAGTTTAGTCTTCTATGCTTTTGCAAGGCAAGCATAATCACCATATGCATAGTGGTAATCATGTGATGCATAACCCTTCCTCTAGCATCAAAGGCTTTGATTTCCTTTTCCCTAATGGACCTAAATTGTCTACCATTTGTGAAAGCCTCTTCAAATCTTTCATTTGTGGTCAATTTATGAATAAAGCAATACTGTCCCAATGAGTAATACCTTGCCTCATTATCATCTACCCCACAAATTCTGTTCACTAAGGCATCATTGAACTCAAAATCCACTAGAGGAATACCATTGAACTACATTATTTTCCCTCATGTTCAATTCTCTTTTTTTTTTAATATTTACATAAACTTCATAAACTAAGGAAGGTAATAACATTCATCAAGCACAAGCATGCTATTCCAACTCACATCAATTAAAAGTGAGAGTATATTACCCATTTCGGATAGTTTGATGACATTCACCCTGTGGCTTGGATTTATCTTATGGTTCCTTTTTGTCCAATCATCAAATTCAATAGCAGCCTTCCATGTGACAAATTTATCAAGCCTTGACATGCTTTGTAGAGCATGAACCTTCCTTGGTTCATTGATCACTGGTCCTCGTTCTCTTTCTTTGGCTTTTCCCTTTCCTTTTCTCATGCCAGGCTTCTTTGTCCTCACCTGGAGCTACAACACTTGAATACACTCATTAGTTATTGAATTTTTAAATCCCTAATCTTCTTCTAAGATTGGTCAAATCTTTCTTCGGCTAATGGCTTAGTAAACATATCATTAATTTGTTCATTAGTGCAAACATGCTTTAAACAAATATTACCCTCAGTAGAATGATCTCTAATGAGATGAAGTTTGATCTCTATATGCTTTGTCCTAGTTTGTTGGATAGTGTGATGGTCAAATTTGTTATACTAGTGTTGTCACATAACATACCCACACATTTGAAATACAGACCATAATCAATTAGAGTATCAATGAGGTAATAGAGAATGCGTTTAACAACAATCAAATGAGACTCTTTAGGACAAGATAAAATCCAGTACACAAGCACATGGCAAATATAATATTGGCTCTACTTGCTGTCAAATAGAGTTGATTACTCCTATGACACCTTTTTATTCTTGTCAAGCATAGTTGATAAACTTATGGAAGTGCTTATACCTTAACTTGATTCATGAAAGTGCCATCCTTGGTTTGCTTGATTTGTAGGCCTAGAAAGAAATTGAGTTTTCCTATCATGCTCATTTCAAATTTACTTTGCATTAACTTGGCAAACACATCACAAAGTGAAATATTAAAAGCACCAAAAATTGTATCATATATTTGGACAACTTATAGATCATTGCTACAAGAGGTTTTTTTATGAAAAGAGTAGTGTCAACCTTTCGTCTTAAAAATGCTTTTGAAAGAAGAAAACCACTCAATTTTTCATACCAAGCTCTAGGAGCTTGTTTTAAATCATACAAAGCTTTGGATAATTTGAAAACATGGTTAGGAAACATTTTATGATCAAAACCGGATGGTTGTTCCACATAAACCTCTTCCTCAATAGAACCATTTAGAAAAGCACTTTTGACATTTATTTAAAAGAGTTTGAAACCTTTAAAACATGCAAATGCCAAAATCATTCTAATTGATTTACATCTACTAACTGGAACTAAAGTCTCATTATAATTAAAGCCCTCTTTTTGATTGAATCCTTGGGCGACAAGTCTAAACTTATTTCTAATAAATTTTGCAGATTCAATAAGTTTATTTCTAAAAACCATTTAGTTCCAATAATGGAATGATCATGAGATTTAGGAATATCCAAATTTTGTATCTTTCAAATTTACTTAATTCCTCTTGCATAGCAATAATCCAAAAATTATCACACAATGCATCATCAATACTTTTAGGCTCATATGAGATAAAAGAATAAAGTTATCGATAAAGTACCGTCTTATGTTTACTCCTTGAGAGATATAACCAATGATTTGCTCCTTAGGGTGGCCTTTTTGGATATCCTAAGTTCTTTGGCAGCTCTTGGTCACCACTAGGTTGGTCATCTTAATTTTGTTCAATCATTTCTTCCTCATTGGTATGATCCTCCAAAGTTAGTGCTTGAAGATTGGTTTGATAGTCATTCATAGATGTACCTACATCATCTTCATCTTTTCTTTCCAAATTAATGTAAGATTCATCAAAACTAACATAAATGGTTTCCTCATCATGTAAGGTTCTTTTTGTTATAAACTCTATATGCCTTTTTGTTAGAAGAATAGCTAAGAGATATACCAATATCCGGTTTTCTATCAAATTTAAGTAAGTTATCACAAGAATTTAAGATAAGACATTTATAACCAAACATTTTAAAATATGCAATTTTAGGCGTTCTATAAAAGAGAATTCAAAAGATGTTTTTCTTCAAAATGATCTTAAAAGATTTTTATTTGTCATAGCATGTGCTGTTTACGGCTTTGGCCCAAAAATATTTTTGAAGAAGAATTTTCACAAAGCATAGACCTAGTCAATTTTTGCGAAGTTCAATTTTCTTCTCAATAACACCATTTTGTTGTGGAGTATTTACAGTTGAAATAATTATATGAAATTCAATTTTCATCACAAATTTTGTAAAGACTTGGTCGTAAAATTCTCCCATTGTCACTTCTAATGGAAATCAATTTGCACTCAAGGGAGATTTGAACCTTTTGGAATAGTTTTTTTAAAAAGCTTATGAAACACTTCATCTTTTTGAGCAAAGAAGAATGCTAAAGTGAATATTGAGAAATCATCAACTACTACTAAGGCATACTTCAAGTCATCAATACTAGAGTTCCTCATAAGTCCAAATCAATCCATATGAACATGCTCAAGATGTTTTGAGGTTTAAAAGCATTTTCATGGATTTGAAAGATTCTTTTATTTGTTTTCCATATGGACAAGTATCTCAAAGACAATTTTCTCAAAACACATTTTTAACAATCCTCCAACTAGATCTTGAGAGGAAAGTTTGTTCAACAAATCCATGCTAACGTGACCAAATCTTCTATGCCAAGAAAATCCATCAATATCATAAGCAACAAGACATTCAAGCTTATCAAGATAAAACACACATTCAAACATTTTGTGAGTAATTGATCAAAATCACAAAATATCATTTTTTTATACAAGTTTGGGCAACCGAACTTATGGTCTACATCCAAACTTCAAGTCTGAACATTTTGTAAAGTTTCATAAAGATGCTTTTGGCAAAGCAAATGCATAGATATTCAATCATAGATATTTTAATCATTTTATCATGACATATAATCAATTTCAAGAACATATCAACCATGAATTCAATCTCATATCATCAATGTTACCTAATCAACTTCATAAAAGCAATTGACAAGTCATGGTTGGCAAATTTTCAATTCTTAACAAAAGGAATTCTCAACTGAAACTTTGCATGTTGGCATTTAACTTCTTATTCATTGTCAGACGATTGACTAATGCTAAGCAAGTTATAGTTCAAATCAGCACTAAGCAACATGTGTTTAAAAAGAAGAGAGGAACCTTTACCAACATTGTTTACTCCAAGAATCCTTCCTTTCTTCTTGTCTCAAAAACAAATCCTTCATTGGTTGCTTTGACCTTGCTTATGAATGAGGTGTTTTCTGTTATTCTTTAAGCCAACATCATCAATGTACCACTTAGTGATTCTTGAGTTTGAATTGAAGAGTACCTACAATAAAGGAGAGGAAGTATCCTTTGGTACTCATACTTTCTTGGATCCGTGGGGGTTAGTAATAATTCCCTTAACTCTTCAAATAGTTTTTACACCATTCTCTACTTTTCCTTTAACATAACATTTGGTGACTTTATGTCCATGTTTTCCACAATAAGTACAACAAGCATGATGGATGGAAGTAGAAGTAACTCTAATAAAGAAGTTGTTATATTTAGGCACATTATTGACATAATTGTAACCAAGACCATTTTTGACAAGAGAAGATCTTTGAGATCGAAGTAGTTTGTCAAGATTATCTCTTCCATTTGTAAATTTTTCAACACATGATGTAAGATCATCAACTTTCTTTTTCAAAATTTCATGATCACTAAGCATTTTTTCAAGAGAAGAAACTTTTGTACAAAGAGATTTATTTTCATGAGATATGTTTTGTAAAGAAACATTTAAAACTTCATTTTCAATATTTAAACAATCAATAGATTCAAGAAGTTTTTTGTTCTCACAAAATAATTTTGAATTTTCATTCAATAACTCATTAATTTTGAGTTTCATTTCCTTATTCTTTTTCAAAGCCTTTTTTAATTCTCCATACATCTCAACAAGTAATTCACTAGGATCATCAATATCATCATCATAAGAAGTAGAGGTAGATGGAGAGGTTGTACCTCATCTTCCATTGCCATGAAGCACACATTTGCTCTTTCTTCTTCATGAGTGACTTGAAGTAGCTTCCACATTTCATGAGCGGAATCACATTCCATCACTCTATTGTATTCATTGACAACCAATGCACAACAAAGAATGTTCATTGCTTGGTAGTTTAATGTCATCTTCCTTGAATCGCTCTCATCATACTCCTCCATGGGCTTTGGTTCCCTTGTAACTTCATCGGCTTTCAATCTCAATGGCACATAGGGACATTTCTCAATAATATTCCATAGTTCATAGTTAATAGAACAAATGTAAATCTCAATCCTAGACTTCCAAAAAGTATAATTAGAATCAATAAACAATGGAGGTCTATTAGTGGAGGAAGCTTCCGTATAAGGCAAATTTGATAAACTGGTCATATAATCTTTACTTCTAGGTTATTAGACCTTAAAAGAAGACCTCACTCTGATACCAATTGTAAGACCTAAGGGGAGGTGAGGATGAATTAGGTCTTTGGCTAATTATCAAAATCTTTTCCCGTTTTGCAAATCCTTTACCGTAATAAAAGCTCTTCTTCAAATTCACAAACTGTAAATTTATATGTGATTTATTGGTTGAGACAAGATGAACAAACAATAAAACTACAACAAATCAATCAACAACTAAGAACAAATAATACTAACACAAGTATGTAAACAAGTAAAGCTATAAATAAATGAACACACAATTTATAGTGGTTCGATCTTTCCAGGATCTACATCCACTACCTTGAGGCCATACTCAAGGATTTCAACCAATTCACTAAATGTTTAAATCAAGCAATTACACAAGAGGTTCACCCTTCAATGGGTTTTAACCACAATAACCTCTTTTACAATCTAATAAACAAGGTTCACCCTTATCACAAAAAGTTTTATATCACTAGAAAACCTAGAACAATCTAATCCAAGGCCCTCACCAATGGATTTTACTCAACAACCTTGATTAATTTAGTCAATGGCTCACCCTCCACAAGGGTTTTAAGTCTCTTGACAACCTTGTATCAATCACAAAAATAATGTAAAGATAGAGTTTGGATGTTACCAACACTTCTTGGTGGATGAATATAATAGCTAGCACCTCTGCACTTCTTGCCTTTGGAATCTTGAATTTTAATCTTTGAGCACAAAGAAAATTGAGAGCTTTTCAAATAATTTTGATGTAAAACAAGTTAGAGCTTAAAGGATTTTTGAAGTTTCAAAGTTCTCTTAAAAATTTGGAGTTTATGGCTTTTATAGATTTGAAAAATTGGCTTTAACAGTCATAAAACGGCTAGTAATGGCTAGTTTTTAAGAAGTTCGGACGTCCGAACTTTCTCTTCTGCGTCCGAACTTGAGTCTGAACTTTTTTGAAAAATACTGTTCATGTACTGTTCACAAGTTCGGACGATCGAACTTGGCCTTCTGTGTCCGAACTTGCGTCGAATTTCTCTAGAAAAATAGTGGCACTGTTCACTGACCTGTGTACTATTCATTGTGCAGGAAACGTTAAGCAGTCCGAACTTTGCATCCGAACTTTTTAAACTTTGTCAAAACATATTCAAATCAATTCAAACAAGTTGGAAAACCTTCTAACCTATAAGATAAGTCTTTAAAGATCTTTTAAGTGCAAAAATCATTGATGAAAACTTGATAATTAAGGTAAGTTCAGAACTGTTGAAACTTTTCAAATTAAGTTTTGTGCTCTCAAATACAACTCATAGATTCCAAGACTTTTAGAGTGTAGGGTTTACAAAGTTTACCTATTATGTGTAGAAGAGTCTGAGACTGAAGAGGAGTCTGTGTCGGAATCAGAGACTGGTTCTGACTCTGTTGGAGAAGAGTACTGGGTCTTAGATGGAGTTTGTTCTTGAACAACAGCAATATGAGGCACGGTCTGAGTAGTGGCCGCTTCTTGAAGCATAGGAGTCAGAGGATTTTGAATCATAGCTTGCTTTTGAACTTCCGGAGGAGGAGGAGCAGGCTTCTGTTGTTGTTTCTGGGCTTGTATTGGAGTTGTTCTTGCATTGTAGCTTCAAGGCAATGTGACTTCATACTTCTTAATCCAGCAATCCTATCACACAATTGACATGAAGATTAGTCCTCATCAATGTTTGTCATTAATCAAAACTTAATCATAACCTCATGATTTTCCCTTAGGGCTAACAAAAACACTTTTTAACTATAGAAAAACCATTTAAAATTCTTTTAGTCCAAAGGCCGTTACTGAGAACTCAGTAAAAACACTTGTAAAATGAAATGAAACACTTGAGATTTAAAAAAAAGTTTGAGGCTCTTTTGAACACTTTTAGATTGCAAAGACAAAAGTGTACAAGGTTTACTTTATATACCTTGCATAGTAAACCTACACTTCAATCACCTTGAACAAACTCTTCTGCCTCCTATTTGAGTTGTTCTTGTATTGTAGCTATGAAGCAATGAGACTTGTTTACTTCTCAATCCAACAATCCTATCATATAATAATCAACCACATTAGTCCATATCAAAGTAATCAACCATATTCTCTTTGGACTATATAATGATCAATGTTTGTCATAACTCAAAACAACATGATTTGCCCTTAGGACTAACATTGTCAATTTTGGTTGATGAACTCATAGGAGTGCTAATACCTTTTGCTTGGTCCATTCCAAATCTCTTCAAGAGCTCCTTGGTATACTTGGATTGATTTATGAAAGTGCCATCCTTGGTTTGCTGGATTTATAGCCCAAGAAATAAGTTGAGTTCTCCCATCATGCTCATTTTGAACTCACTTTACATTAACTTGGCAAACTCCTCACAAAGTGAATCCAGACCTGATTCCTTTACCACCAAACCCGTTATAGCCATGATCCGACCCAGTTATTCCAGCCCACCTAATCTTCCTCCAGACTTTCCTCCAGATTACCCAGTTCCATATTCTGTTGACTCAATAATGCAAAAAAAAAAATTTTATGAGTTACAGATTTTTAAAGAATTTGGAGAATGCATCCTAAAACCGTCCGGAGTTGAAATGGTTCTTCTGGTACCTCTGTCAACAGTACCACATTTATCTTGAAATCAACTCTGCATTATTTCTTAAAGGTTTTATTCCAAGTATACTTGAGTTCTTAACCTGGTTTAAACCTTTAGCAGAATGGAAGAACTTACTCCTCACTTTTCCTAAACACTTCCTCCGCTTTGATATCCACCGTCCAATATACCCTGATTTCACAATCCATCCTGAAATACCTAAGAGGGGGGTGAATTAGGTATTTGGCTAATTTTTGCAAAATTAAACCTTTTATGAGTATAGATCAATAACAGATTATATGGACAAGATAGAAATAATTTATGACAGAGCAATATAAGAAATGTAGATCAAGGAATACAAGAAATTTATAGTGGTTCGATCCTCAAGATCTACCTCCACTACCTTAAGCCTACACTTAAGGATTTCAATTACTCTACTATGTGCTCAAGTTCACAGATTACAAAAGAGGCTCACCACACTATGGTTTTACACTCACAACCTCTTCTAGTAACTTTTACAAACAAGGCTCACCACACACAATGGTTTTATATCTCAAACAACCTTGAATTACAACTTCAAGGATCACCCTTATCCAAAGGGTTTTATGTTATCAAGATAACCTTGCTAGAGCTAGTAGACCAACACAATTTAATAAGTAAAGATGAATGTGTAGATGTTACCACTTGTTGGTAGATATTACACAAAGTTGCACAGTCACACTTTGATGTCTTTGGATTGATCAATTGAATGCACAAGACATAAGAGAGCTTGAGAAAAGTTTGTAAAAGACTTTAGAAAGCTTAGAGTATTCAAGGATTCAAAACTTACAAAAGATTGTACGTTTATAGCTTTTATAGAATTTGAGAATCAGTTAAAACAGCTATAAAATGGCTAGTTAACACTATTTTTAGGAAAATCGGACGACCGAATTCTGCGTTCGAATTTTTCGAACGACCGAATTCTTCCTGCTGCGTCCGAATCTTCGTCCAAATTTCTCTGGAAGAACAGTGACCATGCTGAGGGCCAAAATTCGGACGACCAAATTTTTCTTCATGCGTCCGAATCTTCTTCTGAATTTCTCTAGAAGAACAGTAGCAAACTTTTGCTACCAAATTTGGACGACCGAATGTCATGGAATCATGTTCAAACTTTGTAAAATCATTTGAGATTTAACTTCCAAAGATTTGAAATTCATTTGGTATATATAGAAAACTTATTTGGACATATATAAGTTTGAAAACCAAAATCAAATTCCTTTGATCATATAAAGTTTACTTAAAAACTTTTAGGACACAAAACCACATTCATTAAGAAATTTATTCAAAGCCTTTTAAAATTAAGAAACCTATTTTATGCTCTCTTATGCATTCAATAAACTCTAAGACATACAAGTGTAGAGTTTACATAGATATTACCTATCATCATACCTACTCTACACTTCAAGTCTTCAATGCCTTGAGTTCATCTTTGAATAAACCTCAAAAGACTCATAGCTTATTGAGGTTGTTCTTGCTCTTTGGCTTGAAGGCAATGAGACTTCAAACTTCTTAGTTCACAAATCCTATCACACAATATAAAAATATTAGTTCTCATCAATATTTGTCATTAATCAAAATTACATGATTTGCCCTTAGGGCTAACACATCCATATTCCCATCTTTACCAAGTCAATTCCATCACAGTGTTAGATCTCCCTCAAAAATATTCTGAGGCCCAAAAATATATGTTTGTTGAAAATAAAATTATCGCTCAAGAAATCTGGCCTAATGATTATGGTTCTTGGAATTAGTGGATACAATCTGTCCACTAGGAAGTATGGTTGATGAAGAGTTCTGGATTTTATGAGAGTGTCGGGCATTGTCTTTGGTAAAAGGTGAGGTTTGAGAAAAGATAGGGTTGAGAGGGGGAAATTCAACTGGTTGAAACATACAGATAGCTGGGATAGGAGTTGATGGTGCAGGTGGCTTGTAAAATGGATTAATGGGTTGACAAGTAGGAGGTACCGGTTTTTCTTTGGCAAGGATTTTGAGGCATTTTTGGTAATGCACTCAAAGGATCCTGTCCTCTTATCTTTCAACAATCCAAGAAGGAATGAAATCAACCATTCAGGAAGGAATACTCACAATTTCTAAGTATCACCGAACAAGATCCTTAGAAGCAGAAATAGACCTGATTCCTTTACCACCAATTTCTAAGTATCACCGAACTGGAATAACTGGGTCGGATCATGGCTATAACGGGTTTGGTGGTAAAGGAATCAGGTCTGTTTCTGCTTCTAAGGATCTTGTTCGGTGATACTTAGAAATTGTGAGTATTCCTTCCTGAATGGTTGATTTCATTCCTTCTTGGATTGTTGAAAGATAAGAGGACAGGATCCTTTGAGTGCCCAGGAGTTGGCCGTTGTGTTGATCCAAGTCATACCTTCTTAGACAGTCTAGGTTTGAGTTTCTGAAATTATTCTCTTTCGAATACTTCCAGTTCACGAGTCATGTTGATTTGTGGAATTTTTGGTTCAAATTCATCAGAGAAGGACTGTGTAGAAGAGTCTGAGAAAGAAGAAAACTAATCAATCTTTCATACCAGGCTCTAGGAGCTTGTTTTAAACCATATAAAGTTGAAGGTGTTTGACGGATGAGAGACTTAAAAATCTTCCATGGAGAGGTGATAGACTTGGCATAATTAGTATAAGGGTTCATAAAAGGATGATTCTCAAGAGAGAACTGAGAAATGGAATCTACAGTGACTTCAAATAGATAGTCTACCCAATGGACAATCAGCACCATAGTCAATTCCCTCCTTTTGATTGGATCATTGGGCAACAAGTCTAGCCTTATTTCTAACAATTTCTATGAATTCATTCAGTTTATTTCTAAAACCTATTTTGTACCAATAACAGGGTGATCAAAGGGTCTTGGGACAAGAATTCGAACTTTGTTTCTCTCAAATTGCTTTAATTTCTCTTGCATAGAACCTTCTTGTTCTAATACTTGAGAAACACCAACGATTTGCTCCTTAGGGTAGCCTCTTATATATCTTAAATCCTTTGGTAGCTCTTGGTCACCATTAGGTTGGTTATCTTGTTCTTGCTCAATCATCTCTTCTTCATTGGCATGACCTTCCAAAGTTGGAGCTAGAAGATGAGTTTGATTATCATTCATAGAAATACCTATATCATCATCATCATCTCTTCTTTGTAGGTAAATGTTCGACTCATCAAAACTCACACGAATGGTTTACTCAACACATAAATATCTTTTATTGTAAACTCTATAAGCCTTCTCGTTAGAAGAATAACCAAGGAAGATGCCTTCATCCAATTTTCTATCACATTTGTCCAAGTTGTCTCGCATATTCAATATAAAGTGTTAGCCCTAAGGGCAAATCATGTAGTTTTGATTAATGACAAATATTGATGAGAACTAATATTTTTATATTGTATGATAGGATTTGTGAACTAAGAAGTTTGGAGTCTCATTGCCTTGAAGCCAAAATGCAAGAACAACTCAAATATGTCAAGGTGATTGAAGATTGAAGAGTTTGTTCAAGATGCTTGAAGGCTTTGAAGACATGAAGTGTAGGTTACATGTGCTTAATAGGTAAACTTTGTAAACCCTATACTCTTATGTCTTGGAATCTATGAGTTACAATTAAGAGCATAAAACTTGATTTTAATGGTTTCAATGGTTTTAAACTTACCTAAATTATCAAGTTTTCATAAATGGTTTTTGCACTTAAAAGGTCTTTAATGACTTATCTCTGAGGCTAGAAGGTTTTCCAACTTGTTAGAATTGATTTGAACATGTTTTGACAAAGTTTGAAAAATTCGGATGCAAGATTCGGACGCAGGATGAAAAATTCGGTTGTCCAAATTTTCCCTACATTGTGAACAGTGTCGTGAACAGTACCGTACAATGAACAGTACCACTATTTTTTAAGAGAAATTCGGACGCAAATTCAGATGCGGGATGAAAATTCGGTCGACCGAATTTTCCCCCGCATAGTGAACAGTACATGAACAGTATCGTCCAAAAAATTCGACCAAAAATTCGATCGTCCGAATTTTCTGAAACTAGCCGTTACTAGTCGTTTTATGACCGTTTTAACTGATTTTCAAATTCTATAAAGGCTAGAAACTCTAGATTTTTTATAGAACTTTTGAACATTCAAAATCCTACATGCTCTAACTTGTTTTACATCAAAATTATTTGAAAAGCTCTCATATTGCCTTGTGCTCAAAGATTAAAACCCAAGATTCCAAAGGCAAGAAGTGAAGTGGTGCTAGCAATTATATTCATCCACCAAGAAGTGTTGGTACCATTCAAACTCTCTCTTTATATCATTGTTGTGATTGATACAAGGTTGTCAAGAGACATAAAACCCTTGTGGAGGGTGAGCCATAGACTAGATTAATCAAGGTTGTTGTGTAAAACCCATTGGTGAGGGTGAGTCTTGGATTAGATTGGTCTAGGTTGTCTAGTGACATAAAACTCTTTGTGATAAGAGTGAACCTTGTTTATTAGATTACAAAGGAGGTTGTTGTGGTACAACCCATTGAAGGGTGAGCCTCTTGTGTAATTACTTGGATTAAGCATATAGTGAATTGATTGAAATCCTTGAGTGTGGACTTAAGGTAGTGGATGTAGATCTTGGAGAGATCGAACCACTATAAATCGTGTGTTCATTTCTTTATAGCTTTACTTGTTTTACATACTTGTGTTATTATTATTGTTTATAGTTGTTGATTGATTGGTTGTGGTCTTATAGTTTAATAATCTTGTCTTAACTATCAAATCACATATAAACTTGAAGTTTGTGAATTTAAAGAAGAGCTTTTATTAAGGCAAAGGATTTGCAAAAAAAAAAGGGAAAAGATTTTCGATAATTAGCCAAAGACCTAATTCACCCCCCCCCCCCCTCTTAGGTCTTTCATAAAGCACTTGCAACCAAATACTTTGAAATAGGCAATTGATGGAGTTTTACCAAATAGAAGTCCAAAAGGTATTTTTCTCAAAAATGGCCTTAAAAGAACTCTATTCATAACATAGCAAGCGGCATTTACGGCTTCGGCCCAAAAATATTGTGGCAAAGAATTTTGACAAAGCATGACCTAGCAATTTCTTGTAAAGTTTGATTTTTCCTTTCAACAACCCCATTTCGCTGATGTGTTTTCGAGGCCAAAAATTTGTGAGCAATTCCATTCTCATCACAAAGTTTTGTAAAATCTTGATTGTAAAATTCTCTCCCATTGTCATTTCTAATAGAGATTAATTTGCAATCAAGAGAGATTTGAACCTTTTTTAAAGGTTTCACAAATTCATAAATGCTTCATCCTTTAGTGATAAAAAGAGTACCCAAGTGAATCTTGAAAAATCATCATATGCATACCTCTTACCACCATGACTAGTCGTCCTTATTGTTCCAAATAGATCCATATAAACAAGTTCAAGAGGTTTTGAAGTTGAAACTATTTTCTTTGGTTTGAAAGATGTTTTTGTTTATTTTCCAGATTGACATGCATCACAAAGACTATTTTTCTCAAAATGCATTTTTGGCAGTCCTCTAACCAAATCTTGAGAGGAAAGTTTGTTCAACAAATCCATGCTCACATGACCTAATCTTTTATGCCAAAGAAATCTATCATGATCATGAATGGCAGACATGTAACATCATTGGCAATAAGTTTATCAAGATATAGTACAAAATACATTACCAACCCTATTGGCAACGAAAATGATTTTCCACTTACACTATCAAGGATGGTACAAGTATCACATTTAAACTCAACTTTGCATCCATTGTCACACAATTGACTAATGCTAAGAAAATTGTATTTCAAGTCATCAATGAGCAAAACTTGTTTAATGAGAGGGGAAGATCCTTTGCCAATATTATCTACTCCAAGAATTCTTCCTTTCTTCTTGTCACCAAAGGTGACAAATCCATCATTTGTGGCTTGAAGTTCACTAATGAGTGAAGCATTTCTCGTCATGTGCCATGAGTATCCACTATCAAGGAACCACTTAGTACCACTTGTTCTTGAAGGAAAATGTACCTATATCAAATGAGAGGAAGTGACTTGATACCCATATTTTCTTGGGTCCAAGGGTGTTAGCTCTTTTAACACCACTTTCTACCTTTCTTTTCACATAGCATCTAGTGGCCTTGTGACCATTTCTACCACAATAAGTACAACATGTATGAGGCATAGAGATAGATGTAGCTTTGACAAAGAAATTTTTGTATTTTAAAACATTGATTGTATCCAAGACCATTTTTCAAAAAAGAAGATCTTTGAGATCCAAGTAATTTGTCAAAATTGTGTCTACCATTTGTAAACTTTTCAACACATATGATGAGATCATCAACTTTCTTTTTCAAAAAATCATAATCAACAATTATTTTCGATTAAATTACACACTCTTCCACCAACTAACCACCTTGAATGAAAAATATTCTCTCTGATCTACAATCTCATATGTAGCTCTATCACTTAACACCCTCCAAACTACTAGTGCTTCCCTTGTAATAACTCTCTCAAGGCTTCTATCGTTATCAAAGCCATTATCAACAACAAGTTAGATTCACTACTGCTACCTCAGAATCAATCACTCCATTGTCCCTCATAGACATAACCTTTTTATTAGGACATTGAGATGCAATGTGGTCAGTACCCAAGCATTTAAAATATTTAATAGATGAATACTTATTAGAGGTCGCTTGGGTGCTGGAAGTACTTTTCTGTTCAGATCCCCCAACTGGTTTCTTATGCTTCCTTGAAGTCCACTCCTTTATCCTTGGACTTCTTCTCTTTTCTAGGCCATTTGGAGCTCCATGAGTACCTAGAACTTGCTCCACTCCTTGCTATCATCTTGACTTTGAGCTATTTCTCCACATTCATGGCAATGTTCACCATGTCCTCAATCTCCAAGTAGTGCTGCAGCTCCACAACATTAGTTATCTCCCTATTGAGCCCACTCAAAAATTTGGTCATTGTAGCTTCTAGGTCCTTCTCTATGTTGGCTCAGATTATAGCCACCTCTATTTTCTTGTGGTAGTTCTCTACTAGTTTAGACCAGTGAGTGAGTCTCCGAAGTTTCTGGTGCATCTCCGTATAGTAGTAAGAAGGCACAAACTTATTCCTCATGCATGCCTTCATACCTTCCCAAGTAGCAATTGGCATCTCTCCATTTCTCCTTTTGAATGTCACCAATTGATCCCACCATATTAGTGCATAATTTGTAAACTCAACAGCGACTAGTTTTACCTTTTTATCCTCAGAAAAGTTGTGGCACTCAAAAACCAAGTCCACATTCCTTTCCCACTCTAGGTAAGCCTCTACATCATTCATTCCCTTGAATGCTGGGATCTGCATTTTGATAGATTTGAGGTCTCCATCTCTTCCATTATACAGCTCAGCTCTCTGAGCTCTCCTGGGTTTGTGTACCTTAAACTCCTCCTCCTCCTCCTCCTCCTCTGGGTCATGATGAGGTGGTGGTTGCTACTGGTGCACACCTGCATGCCTCCCCTAAGGTTCCGTGCGCCTCTCTTACCTAAGCTCTTTCATTTGTTCCCTCATCTCAGCAAAGACTAGGTTGAACTTCTCAAATTGTTGCTGCATGGATTTCAAAGTGAAAGCTATATTTGCATCTCCCCCTTGGTTCTCCTTGTTACTACCTCCATGTGACATTGTGATTGAATGTTGAACTTGCAAAACAAAGTTAGGGATGAACAACCTCACATGATGTCACTCCCTTTGTTAGTGTTTCACTCAAATGATGTCATTCCCTTTGTGTTTATGACACCCTCGAATAATCTCACACACGGTTGCCTTTTACCAATCAAATTCCTCTTAAACTCAAGTTATAGTTCATAAAATCAATGAACCAAATTATAGCCTAAGTAACAAACAACCCGAACCAATAACAATAGCTTAAAATCCCAGAAACAACAAACAAAAATGCAACAAGCTAGCAAATTGAAAAAAAATAAAAATTTTGAAACTGCTTATTACGAATGATTCAAAATGAACCAACAAACAAGTATGAATATGCCGGAATAAATTTTTCTTTTTTACGGTGTTTCCATACTCTTTTTGTTTTTTGGTTTCGAACTTGATTTTTTCCCTTTTTCTTCCCCTTTGTTTTTTTGTCTGAAGTAATTTGGATTTTTTTAATAATCTGACCGAAGTTAATAATAAAAAAATCAATAAGAAGAGTTGAAACCCTAGGCCAAAATTCGCACCTCTTAAATTGAGGAATCCGATGCAACTTTTGGATGGTGGTGGACTCTTGAATTTTGATGGAATAGATTGGAATCTTCCTCCACACCAATGCTTTGATACCAAATAATGCACACACCATGGAAGGAAATATGAAAGGGCTATCCAAAAGTCCTTGTTGGTGAATTGGAGGCATCGACAACCGAGGAAGTTGGGGGAGTTTTTATGTTTGGTTGGCTTCGGCTTTGGAAAAAAGAAGAAGACTAAATTTTTGAAATAGTGATTGTGAGGAAATGAAAAATTAAATCCCTACTACATATCTTAGAAACTTGTCATAAGCAATCATGATGATCACAATTTAATTAAGAAAGAAGAACACTCACATGCCACAATTGGTTTTTCAATTGATAAGTGAGAAATGGTTCTTTGAGTAACAAGAACGAGAGGAATGGCAACCTCTCAATGGTGGCTGGTGGCAGCACTCAAGAAACTCAATAATCTGTCTGTAATTTATCCTAAAAGAAGCCTATATATAGTTAGGGTAAATATAAAAGAATTGGGCTAATGCAAACCCAAAATAAATAACAAGTCTGAGATAATTAAAACATGCGCCCCCAAGTTTGAAAATGGCGCCCCAAGGTCTAGTCCAAGCGTGACTCCCTCTTGGGCTTAAGTGATACTACTTAGCCCAACTCCATAGTTTTCAAGCGCCAAGATCACTCGGTCCTAAGAATTTAAGACAAGTGGATTAATTTGGATTGTGACCCAACTAGCTGTCCTCCAATAGGCTTGGCTAGCTCCATCATCTCTATGTGTTGGCCTACGTGTGCAAATAAGGCCTCCTGAAGCCCCTTAGCTCCATCCTCCAGCTGGCACAGCTTGCTCTCTATCTGACACGTCTAACCCATCAGAACCATTCCTCAATCTCATCAAAATTTTGGAGAGGTGCCTAGTGAGGAAGGGGTTATTAGAGAAGACACCGTAATTGCCAAGGTGTTATTACTAGAGAAGACACCATAGTTGCCAAGGTGTTTCAAGAAGCCTTGAACAATCACATCAAAGAAATGGAGAAAATGTATAAATTCTTTGAAACATTTTCCCCCATGGTTCTTAGTAAATTGAACGGATTGGACACAAGAGTGAAGAACATAGAGGAACTATTGTTGAAGAATGCTCAAAGCAAGGAACGAAAGGGATGATGAAGATGGGAAGAAGAGGAAGAAGAAAAGGATAAGGATGATGATAATAGTGATGACAATGATAATGATGATCATGGAGGTGAATTTGAGTTTATGGCAAGAGAGAGTGAGAAGAATGATGAAAGGGTGGAACACTAACCACAAAGTGAAGGAGATCAAGAGGAGCCACAAGAAGGTGAAAATCAATAGGCAAGCTTGATAGAAAAGACCGAGATCACATCACTATCTACCATGATATTTAGCCAAGGGAGAGTCAGACATGTGGCTAAAAAGAAGGGATCAAGGAGATCATCTGGCTAAATTATACTAGCAAGGAGCAAACAAGTGAAGGGCCTCTACACATTGATCTAAAAGGGGATATGGCAATCACAACAAACAAATATGGAGTGAAGACAATGAAGAGAATCCAAGATTAAACACTCCTTAACTCTATCCGACTTTACTTATGTATTTAGCTTAGTTCATGTATCTAGCATAGTCTATGTATTCTCATCATTTATCTTTCCATGTGCCTTTCTAGTCTATGTGGTGCTTTAAAGCTCAATGATGATACACTAAGTGTTGAGAGCTTGTGTTTCTTTTGCTTATGTCTTTGTTTCTCTTTCATCACCCCATGTTTGATTGATGACAAAAATGGGAGAAGAAGTGATTGCAAAATGTGCTTTGACATTGGCTGGCATTATGATGAATCCACAGTTCGAAGTTCATGGTTTTGAGTTGATGTAGTTGGTTTATATCTTGAGTCTATATGATTTTAAGTGGAGCATTGGTTGATCATTAAGATGACTATAAATGATTTTTATAGTGATTACCTTGCCTTGATGATTGAGTGATTGGTTTTAAGTAATTACGTTGCAAAATTTTACCTTTCAAAGTTCTTACCAAAAGTTTAAACTTGATGTTTGGATGCAAACCAAAAGTTTAGATGTTTGAACTATCCCGTCAAAAATAATGATTTGACATTTTTGTTTAAAATTTCCTTGATCTTCCCTAAAATGATTGAGAAACCTTGGGAAGGCTTATTCTTAGAAAATCAAATCATTATCTTCTTGAATATTTATGCAAATCGAACTTGATTTTTCAAAACTTGGATTTATCACACCTCCAGTCTAAATTTTGATGAAAATAAGCACAATCTAAGGGGAAGCTTTGAAAATTATCTCTAACCTCTAAAACCTCTCTTTGCCCTTGTAATTACTCTCATTTTGTTGAAACTCACTCTCTCTACACTCCTTTATTTCAAGCTCATTGTCCCTCTTTTCTTTGTTCTCTCAACATTCTCACTTTTCTTAACCAAAGTAGGACAAACTTCTTGTTTGCAATTATCTACTTCATTAGCTTCACACACAGCTTCTTCATCCTTCTTTGGCTGTTCTTCAACAACTTTATTGTCCTTTTGAGATTCTTTAGTTTCCACCTTGCCTTCATTTCCAATTGCAATAGTAGCTCCGCCCTCACTTCCTTTCTTCCTTTTAGGTTCCTTATGCATATCCCACCATGTAATGACAAAGTGAGTAATGGATCCCACAACCAACCTTAGATTTTCTTTCTCCGTCAAGTTGTAACATGTAAAGACTATATCCACACTCCTTCCCCATTCCAAGTAGGGTTTTGGTTCAAATTTGCCTTCGAAACTAGGTAAGTGCAACTTGGCACAACTACCATTACTCTTTTCCTTTCCAACTTCATAATCCTTCCATTCTTCTCTACCATTTCCACTCTTTCCTTCATGATGATTTTTCCTTCTACCATCACCATCATAAATCCCTCTAGATTTATTATTCCTCATTCCTTCAGCATACCATGAACTCCCGTAACACTTCTCCTCATGTTCAACTCATGTATCTCTCCTTGCAACTTGTAGCACATTAGAATTTGCGATGGGGTTCCTTCTTGGCTGGCCTCTAGGAATAATAGCTAGAATTTGCTCATGGCCAATCAATCGATCTTTAATATCTTCCATCGTCGTGTGTAGCCTTCGAAATTCTTATTGCATGGCCTGCAAGACAAAAGAGTCTTGTGCACTAGAAGAGCTTCCCAAATGTTCCTTGGAAGCCATCATGTATTCTGCAATTTTAAAGATTATTAGAAAATAATCCTCACTTTCTCTCATATATCTCCCTATTTTAGCTTTTTCTTGTAATGATCTAACATTCAGCCTTTTACCATTCAAAAAGCACTCTTTTAGTTCTTTGAGAACTAATTGATCAAATCAAGTTGTCAAGTTTGTAACAATTCAGCAATTGAGTGATGTAGATCAAATTTATGGAAGTAAAAGGAAGTAAAAAAATTGAATTTACTGAAAAAATTCAGAATTTAGTCAAACTTTCTGAAAAGAATAGGAGAAATCAAAATAGGAAATAGCTATTTTTTACTTTCCTAAAGGAATTAGGAAACTCTAATGGGAATAGACTTTGATTTTGTTAAAAGATTAGGGAAAAAAATCTAATGGAAGTAGATTTAGGAAGTATATTTTGATTTCTTAAAAGAGTTAGAAGATCTTAAAGGCAATCTGAAATAGAATTAGGAGAATCTTTAGAAGTGGTGCCCAATCCTTATGACTCTAGGAATCTTCTTTCCTTTTCCTCTCCAACTGATCTTCTTTCTCGGATCTTCTTTTTCCATTTTTTTGGACTTTATTTTCTTTCTTTTTTTGAGCACAATACAAGAGCTAGAAAATTCTGGTGTCAAAGGGCCAAAAATTTTTCTTTTTTGTCAAAAGGAAAGCAATTTGACTTTTTTTTTTTTTTTTTTTTGTAACTCACAAAGTGCACGACTTTGATACCAAGAACACAAACAAAATAATATAACTTTTGAGGAGGTAGGCTAACTAGAGATAGACACAGACAACAAGAATATCAACAATGAAAACTAAAGAAACGAAAAAAGAAAGGTAGTAAAAATTTGATTCACAACTTTCGCTCTGATACCAAGACGATGCGGACCCTAGGTATAAAAATTTAGAACCCAATAACAAACTTCCACAAATGCCCAAGCATGTGTGAAAGAAGCTTGAAGAACCCTTAATCCATTGGATATATGACCCAAGAATCAAAGGTATAAACCAAAAAACTTAAACCCATTATCAATAAAGACAAGAACTTAAGGTATAGTTCAAAGTGTTGAACGCCACAAGTTGAATAACTTGATAAGTTCAAAAAGTTCTTTCAAGAATCGAAGAAAGTATGTATTCTCACTAATGACATCGTGTTAATGTTCTGAAATTTTTGAAAGATCCTATATAAATTGATATCTCAAAACCCTAACCTAATTGGTTTTAGATTTGGAGTATGTGGCTGAAACACAAGTCGTTAATGGGCTTGGATTTGCAGCTAGTTTTAACTAATTAAATCCAACTAAGCATTAAAATAAAAGACTAAATGTGGGCTTTAATAAAGAAAGGTTCTCAGCCCAATCAAACTTAAAAGCTAATTAAAACACCCCTAAAAATTAGGTAATAATAGAGAGTAGTAATTCAAAATGGTCCAACAAGAGAGTAGTATGAATATGTTGGGCTAATAATAAATGCAAACCCAACATAGAGCTCCAAGGAAGAACCTAGAAGACTAAATTATTGGGCTATGACGTCATTGCTTACATCATGGTAGCTAATGAGGTCATCGCTTACATCAAACCACACTTAGCACACTTATCAGCTTTAGTCAGCTGGGAAATAAAGTTGACACGACAGCACACTGAATAATAAAGACAACAAAGTGCAGAGCACTAAATATAAAAGTCTTCACAGCTGTAATGCTCGGAATCAGTCGGTGTTGAAACATCACTATCAGTGGAGTCAGTGTCAGTGATATTGCGTTCAATAATGAGGTCCTGATGCAGAGCATGTGCTTTTGCTTTTTTCTTTTTCTGTTTGAGTGCGTCCTTTCTGAGTAAGGTGACACAAGTGGTTCGAGCAGTTTTATCAAAGGCCATACGTGAAAAGGTAAACCTATGTGATGACTGAGAGGAGCTAGCTGGCTGAAGGTTAAAGTAATCAAAAGGGTTGGAATAACTGGGTTGGAATAACTGGGTCGGATCATGGCTATAACGGGTTTGGTGGTAAAGGAATCGGGTCTGGAAAGGAAATCAGCCACAACATTGGATTTACCTTTGATGTGTTTGACCTCGAATGAATACTGCGCAAACCACGTTGACCACCTGAGCAGTTGAGGATGAGAAACTTGCTTCTGCTTGAACTGCAACATTTTGGGGAATGAACTCATATCTGTTTCCAACAAAAACTTTGATCCGATGAGATAGAAACTGAACTTCTTTATTCCATTTTTTACTACAAGGATTTCTTTGAAAGTGGAGTTGTAGTGAATTTCTGTTGTCTTGAATCTTCCACTTGCAAATCCACAAAGATGTCGGGTGCCATCAATTTCTTCAAGTAGCACTGCACTCCAATATTAGTCACTTGCATCAGTCTGAAGTATCTTTTGTCCATTTGTTGGGAGATGCAATTTCTGAATTTTGGACACTTGTTCTTTCAGTGCAGCTATAGCTGGAGTTTGTAAGGATGTCCAGGGAGATGGATTCTTTTTGAGCATCTTGGTGAGTGGATGGATATGCTCAGAAGCTCTTGGCAGGAAATCTCGGACATAATTAACAACGCCAAAAACCAGATTTCAAATCAAAATTTGAAAACCATTTTGCACCAGAAAGTTGTGATAACAGTGTGTGCCTGTGTGGTAAGGGAAACTTATCATCTTGTAAAAAGTGATTGAGAGGCTGATAATTAATTACCAGTCTCATTTTCCAACGGACTTGTTCAGCCCTTTTGTCAACATAGAATGCTTCACAAGACCATTGAGAATCTGTAGGTTCAATGAGATCAGAATGAAGAAGGTCAAGGCATTCTTTTGTGGCTAACTGAAGATGATCAGGGTTCATGCCAGAGTGACTGGCTTTGGTAGGGTTGATATCCTCATTTTTCTTGAAAGGGAGTTTTATGAAAGACTGAGGATTCTGCCAAAGTGTATGAGAACATTTAGTAAGAAACTCTGTGTGAGATTCAGCACAAGATTTGGAGACAAGAAGTTTTTGAATCTCGGTAACAGGATTGGGAGTGATCTGGTAAAGTCTTGGAATGGTACCATATTCTCGAAACTGTTTTCCAAAACGAATACCATTAGGGAGAATCTGAAACTTGTGAACTTTATTGTAAATGTCAAAACCAACAAGAAGATCTTTGTCAGTTTCAGCACAGCCAACGAGATGTAAACGAACTTCACATTTAGGAAATAATTGGATGGTAATGGGTTTTTTAGTAATCAGAGAAGTGTAGAACGTTTTACCATCGGCAGTAGTAAATTCCTTCTGGTGTTCTGTCCAGTGTTCACGAGGTAGGACAGCTGGATTCATCATGGATACTGCAGGACCTGTATCAAAGAAGGCTATAGCAGGAATGGGTTTATCATATTTGGAGGTTCGGATTTGAACAGGGGCTTGAGGATGTGTTTTTCGGGTTTGAATAGTAAGGATTGGAACAGAAGGTTTTTCTGGTGATTTTTTTGAGGGTATGGGGTCTGGTTCTGGGGGAACTTGTTCTGAGGGAACTAGTTCTGCTATATGGTAAGACAAAGGGATTTCGTCTTCTTCAATGGCGAAGAGGGTGTCTTCATTCAATTCATCTTGCTCAGAGAAAAGGAAGTCAAGGTCATCATCATAGATAGGGCTAACCTGTTCGATTTGTGAGATGAGGTTTTGCCTTTTCTTCTTTTGAGGACATTGCTTGGTGTAGTGACCCTTCTGTTTGCAAACATAAGAATAGTCTGACTTGCTTCTGGGACTTCTGGAGGACTTGTGTTTCCTTCTGAAGTATCTCCATCTTTTCTTTGAAGATCGTCTGTCTGTTGTATGGATTCTGGAGAACTTCTTTCTCTTGGATGATTTCTTGCAAGAGGACTTGTTACAGCATGATTTGATGATCAAGTCTGAACGTTTACATACTTGGTCAACTTCTTTATCTCCTTTGAGATATTGCTTGATTACTTGTCATTTGTGGCAAAGGTCTTCAAGGCTTTGCAAGATGGCTTGTCTGATTTGTCCTGGAGTCATACCAAGGATGGATTGGTATTTTTGTCTGATGTATACATCGGCTCCTTGAGCTAAAGCTTGAGGGATTGAGCTGAGGAAAGCTTGCTTTAGACTAACATCTGCACCAAGAAGATAAAACAATTGAGTCATACGTTGCAAATGTTTATCTAAATCAGATCTTTGAAAAGAGTAACATTTCAATTGGAAAAACTCTTTTCTTTTTAATTCTAAATCAGAATTAGGTTCACCAAGAAAACAGTAATAAAGTAATGAAGCAGCTTGATCTAATGAAGAGTTTAGAAATTGAGTTCTCTCAACATAATTGAGAGTAGTAAACCAGTGCTTCAATGTGCTGGTGAATCTAGAGGTGAACTCAGTGAGGATGTTTTCTGCTGTGATGCCAGCTAATTCTCTGGTTGTCATCCAGGCATGGAATTCTTGTAGTCTGACTGCCCATTTTGCTGGAGGGATATCATCGAGTTGAAATGTGAATGTGCCTGAAGTAGTTAGTTTCTTGGAAGTTTGGGATGACTCAGGCTCATCAACAATAGATGTGGCTTCAGATGTATCTCCTGTATCTTCTTCTTCACGAGTCATGTTGATTTGGGGAATTTCTGATTCAAAGTCATCAGAGAAGGACTGTGTAGAAGAGTCTGAGACTGAAGAGGAATCTGTGTCGGAATCAGAGACTAGTTCTGACTCTGTTGGAGAAGAGTACTGGGTCTCAGATGGAGTTTTTTCTTGAACAACAGCAATATGAGGGATGGTCTGAGTGGTAGCCGCTTCTTGAAGCATAGGAGTCAGAGGATTCTGAATCATAGCTTGCTTTTGAACTTCCGAAGGAGGAGGAGCAGACTTCTGTTGTTGTTTCTGGGCTTGCTTTGCTTTCAACCATTGAGCAGTGTTGAAAGTGCTTGGAGAAGGTTTGGACATTTCATATCCCATGGTTCCAAATGCAGAGTATTGTGTTTTGGATGGTGGCTGGAAGGGATTTGGGAAAGCTGGAAAGAAGCTAGAAGAGATTGGAGGAGGAGAAGAGTAAGGAGTAGACTCAACCTGTGCTTTGAGATAAGCAATATATCCTTCAAGGTCTGCTACTTCTTTTTGCTTTTGTCGAATGACTTCAGCAGGATTAACACCAGGCGTAGGTAGATTGTAAGGGATCTGCTTCAATCTTTTCTCCATATTGACGATCAATATTTTGGTGCTTTCCAGGTCTTGCACTTGAGAGTCAACTTTAGTTTCAACAGTAACGAGACGAGAGTTTACCTGGGTAACTTTGTGATCAATCTGGGTCAGAAGCTTGTTCTAAGCAACAGCGTTTTCTGATTGCCAGTGCAGGACAGTTTCAACTGGATTAGTGGATGCAGTCTGTCCACTAGGAAGTATGGTTTATGAAGAGTTCTGGATTTTATGAGAGTGTCGGGCATTGTCTCTGGTAAAAGGTGAGGTTTGAGGAAAGATATGGTTGAGAGGAAGAAATTCTGCTGGTTGGAACATACACATAGCTGGGATAGGAGTTGGTGGTGTAGGTGGCTTGTAAAATGGATTGATGGGTTGACAAGTAGGAGGTACTGGTTTTTCTTTGGCAAGGATTTTGAGGCATTTTTGGTAATAAGGGTGAAGTGGTGATTTTGGTTTGGGAGGTAACCATGTAGATGGGATTTCTGCAATAGAGGAATCATACCTGCTGCGAGTGTGAATGACTTGAGCTTCTTGTTGATAATCCGGATCTATGTCAGGTGCTTTAGTGGAACACGGAGAAGGAATTGATTTCTTCTTCCTTCTTCTTCGACTGGAATATCCGCAGGTGCAGTCTACTGGAAGTGCAACCACCCCAATAGAAATGATTGGAGAATGGATCTGTCTCAAAGACAACTGGTTGTGCATCTGGTGTGTACCATTTTACGATGTCTGGGAAAGTATCTCTGTAGGAAACCAGAGGATGATCTGGTCCAAGTTTGGTAATCCGATCAAGATCTGCTTGATGATCAGAGCCATTGGTGTATCAGAAATTAAGCTAGAGTTGAAGAAGCCTTGTCCACCCATGTATCCAGAAACTTCCCGTTCATCTATTTCGTTAGATACTACTCCTTCCTTCCGTCAAACTGCATCTAAAAAATTAGATTACCTATATGAAGTTACTGTAGATTCATTTTTCCAGTTTTCTCCTGAAAGTCATCCTTTCATGAACCTCTATACTAATTATGCTAAGTCCATAGTTTCCCGAGTTCAAAATCATGCAATAGATCTCTCCCTTCCTGGTGGAGAAGATGCTTTTCTTATCAAGGTAGATGACAAACAGTCAGCTGTTTGCACCCATGTCCCAAGACAGATTCCCAAATCTGAACTTCTCAGTCTCCTTCCAGACGCTTGGGTCACGGAATATGAAAAAGTCCATGAAGCTGCAAATCAGCCTCTGGAATCTTCCTCATCCCAAATCTCCCAGAACTCTGATGGTTCTGTTTCCATCAGATTTGATCATAAGCATCTCCAGTCTATCAAGCAAAACTATCCACGGATAGCTATGATTCGTCTTCCTATCTCTGATCCTCCTCCAGATCATCAAGCAGATCTTGATCAGATTACCAAACTTGGACCAGATCATCCTCTGGTTTCCCACAGAGATACTTTCCCAGACATCGTAAAATGGTACACACCGGATGCACAACTAGTTGTCTTTGAGACAGATCCGTTCTCCAATCATTGCTATTGGGGTGGTTGCTCTTCCTGTGAATCTTGTCAGAATTGCTGCTTTGAATGTGGTCTTGATCCAGAAGACTGCACCTGCGGATATTCCAGTCGAAGAAGAAGGAAGAAGAAATCAATTCCTTCTCCGTGTTCCACTAAAGCACCTGACATAGATCCGGATTATCAACAAGGAGCTCAAGTCATTCAAACTCGCAGCAGGTATGATTCCTCTATTGCAAAAATCCCATCTACATGGTTACCTCCCAAACCAAAACCACCACTTCACCCTTATTACCAAAAATGCCTCAAAATCCTTGCCAAAGAAAAACCAGTACCTCCTACTTGTCAACCCATCAATCCATTTTACAAGCCACCTGCACCACCAACTCCTATCCCAGCTATCTGTATGTTCCAACCAGCAGAATTTCCTCCTCTCAACCCTATCTTTCCTCAAACCTCATCTTTTACCAAAGACAATGCCCGACACTCTCATAAAATCCAGAACTCTTCATCAACCGTACTTCCTAGTGGACAGACTACATCCACTAATCCAGTTGAAACCGTCCTGAATTGGCAATCGGAAAACGCTGTTGCTCAGAACAAGCTTCTGACCCAGATTGATCAGAAAGTTACCCAGGTAAACTCCCGTCTCATTACTGTTGAAACTAAAGTTGACTCTCAAGTGCAAGACCTAGAAGCCACCAAAAGGTTGATCGTCAATATAGAGAAAAGATTAAAGCAGATCCCTTACGATCTACCTATGCCTGGTGTTAATCATGCTGAAGTCATTCGACAAAAGCAGAAAGAAGTAGCAGACCTTGAAGGATATATTGCTTATCTCAAAGCACAGTTTGAGTCTACTCCTTACTCTTCTCCTCCGCCAGTTACTACTGCCCCTCCAGTCTCGTCTAGCTTCTTTCCACTTTTCACAAATCCCTTCCAGCCACCATCCAAAACACAATACTCTGTATTTGGAATCATGGGATATGAAATGTCCAAACCTTCTCCAAGCACTTTCAACGCTGCTCAATGGTTGAAAGCAAAGCAAGCCCAGAAACAACAATAGAAGCCTGCTCCTCCTCCTCCGGAAGTTCAAAAGCAAGCTATGATTCAGAATCCTCTGACTCCTATGCTTCAAGAAGCGGCTACCACTCAGACCATGTTGTCCAAGAACAAACTCCATCTGAGACCCAGTACTCTTCTCCAACAGAGTCAGAACCAGTCTCTGATTCCGACACAGATTCCTCTTCAGTCTCAGACTCTTCTACACAGTCCTTCTCTGATGACTTTGAATCAGAAATTCCCCAAATCAACATGACTCGTGAAGAAGAAGATACAGGAGATACATCTGAAAGCACACCTATTGTTGATGAGCCTGAGTCATCCCAAACTTCCAAGAAACTAACTACTTCAGGCACATTCACATTTCAACTCGATGATATCCCTCCAGCAAAATGGGCAGTCAGACTACAAGAATTCCATGCTTGGATGACAACCAGAGAATTAGCTGGCATCACAGCAGAAAATATCCTCACTGAGTTCACCTTCAGATTCACCGGCACATTGAAGCACTGGTTTACTACTCTCATTATGTTGAGAGAACTCAATTTCTAAACTCTTCATTAGATCAAGCTGCTTCATTACTTTATTACTGTTTTCTTGGTGAACCTGATTCTAATTTAGAATTAAAAAGAAAAGAGTTTTTCCAAATGAAATGTTACTCTTTTCAAAGATCTGATTTAGATAAACATTTGCAACGTATGACTCAATTGTTTTATCTTCTTGGTGCAGATGTTAGTCTAAAGCAAGCTTTCCTCAGCTCAATCCCTCAAGCTTTAGCTCAAGGAGCCGATGTATACATCAGACAAAAATACCAATCTATCCTTGGTATGACTCCAGGACAAATCAGACAAGCCATCTTGCAAAGCCTTGAAGACCTTTGCCACAAACGGCAAGTAATCAAGCAATATCTCAAAGGAGATAAAGAAGTTGACCAAGTATGTAAACGTTCAGACTTGATCATCAAATCATGCTGTAACAAGTCCTCTTGCAAGAAATCATCCAAGAGAAAGAAGTTCTCCAGAATCCATATAACCGACAGACGATCTTCAAAGAAAAGATGGAGATACTTCAGAAGGAAACACAAGTCCTCCAGAAGTCCCAGAACAAGTCAGACTATTGTTATGTCTGCAAACAGAAGGGTCACTATGCCAAGCAATGTCCTCAAAAGAAGAAAAGGCAAAACCTCATCTCACAAATCGAACTGGTTAACCCTATCTATGATGATGACCTTGACTTCCTTTTCTCTGAGCAAGATGAATTGAATGAAGACACCCTCTTCGCCATTGAAGAAGACGAAATCCCTTTGTCTTACCATATAGCAGAACTAGTTCCCTCAGAACAAGTTCCCCCAGAACCAGACCCCATACCCTCAGAAAAATCACCAGAAAAACCTTCTGTTCCAATCCTTACTATTCAAACCCGAAAAACACATCCTCAAGCCCCTGTTCAAATCCGAACCTCCAAATATGATAAACCCATTCCTGCTATAGCCTTCTTTGATACAGGTCCTGCAGTATCCATGATGAATCCAGCTGTCCTACCTCGTGAACACTGGACAGAACACCAGAAGGAATTTACTACTGTCGATGGTAAAACGTTCTACACTTCTCTGATTACTAAAAAACCCATTACCATCCAATTATTTCCTAAATGTGAAGTTCGTTTACATCTCGTTGGCTGTGCTGAAACTGACAAAGATCTTCTTGTTGGTTTTGACATTTACAATAAAGTTCACAAGTTTCAGATTCTCCCTAATGGTATTCGTTTTGGAAAACAGTTTCGAGAATATGGTACCATTCCAAGACTTTACCAGATCACTCCCAATCCTGTTACCGAGATTCAAAAACTTCTTGTCTCCCAATCTTGTGCTGAATCTCACACAGAGTTTCTTACTAAATGTTCTCATACACTTTGGCAGAATCCTCAGTCTTTCATAAAACTCCCTTTCAAGAAAAATGAGGATATCAACCCTACCAAAGCCAGTCACTCTGGCATGAACCCTGATCATCTTCAGTTAGCCACAAAAGAATGCCTTGACCTTCTTCATTCTGATCTCATTGAACCTACAGATTCTCAATGGTCTTGTGAAGCATTCTATGTTGACAAAAGGGCTGAACAAGTCCGTTGGAAAATGAGACTGGTAATTAATTATCAGCCTCTCAATCACTTTTTACAAGATGATAAGTTTCCCTTACCACACAGGCACACACTGTTATCACAACTTTCTGGTGCAAAATGATTTTTCAAATTTGATTTGAAATCTGGTTTTTGGCAATTAGGCATTCATCCTGATGAACGTGCTAAAATAGGTTTTTGTATTCCTAACCAGCATTTCCAGTGGAAAGTAATGCCTTTTGGATTAAAACCCGCACCATCCTTATTTCAAAAAGACATGGTCAAGATTTTTGAACCACTCTTACGCACTGCACTGGTTTATATTGATGATATCCTGCTTTTCAGTTCCACTAAGGATGATCATATAAACCTTTTATGCCAGTTTGCTCAAATTGTTAAAGATTATGGCGTAATGCTTTCTAAAAAGAAAATGATCTTGGCTACACAGGAAATTACTTTCCTAGGAATGCATTTCACTGCAAGTACATACACTCCTGGAAATCATATTTCCGAAGAGTTACAGAAGTTCCCTGAGTCCAATCTTTCTCAGAAACAAGTCCAACAGTTCCTTGGTGTTGTTAATTATGTCCGAGATTTCCTGCCAAGAGCTTCTGAGCATATCCATCCACTCACCAAGATGCTCAAAAAGAATCCATCTCCCTGGACATCCTTACAAACTCCAGCTGTAGCTGCACTGAAAGAACAAGTGTCCAAAATTCAGAAATTGCATCTCCCAACAAATGGACAAAAGATACTTCAGACTGATGCAAGTGACAAATATTGGAGTGCAGTGCTACTTGAAGAAATTGATGGCACCCGACATCTTTGTGGATTTGCAAGTGGAAGATTCAAGACAGCAGAAATTCACTACCACTCCACTTTCAAAGAAATCCTCGCAGTCAAAAATGGAATAAAGAAGTTCAGTTTCTATCTCATCGGATCCAAGTTTTTGGTGGAAACAGATATGAGTTCATTCCGCAAAATGTTGCAGTTCAAGCAGAAGAAAGTTCCTCATCCTCAACTGCTCAGGTGGTTAACGTGGTTTGCGCAGTATTCATTCAAGGTCAAACACATCAAGGGTAAATCCAATGTTGTGGCTGATTTCCTTTCCAGACCTGATTCCTTTACCACCAAACCCGTTATAGCCATGACCCGACCCAGTTATTCCAACCCATCTAATCTTCCTCCAGACTTTCCTCCAGATTACCAGTTCCATATTCTGTTGACTCAATAATGCAAAAAAGAATTTGGAGGAACCATTCTAAAACCATCCGGAGTCAATCCGTATTTCCCTTTCAGCCAGGTTTTCATTCTCAGACCTAATGACTTCCCTCCTCCATTGAAATCGACTCTGCATTATTTCTTAAAGGTTTTATTCCAAGTATACTTGAGTTCTTAACCTGGTTTAAACCTTTAGCAGAATGGAAGAACTTACTCCTCACTTTTCCTAAACACTTCCTCCTCTTTGACATCCACGGTCCAATAGACCTTGATTTCACAATCCATCCATATTCCCATCTTTACCAGGTCAATTCCATCACAGTGTTAGATCTCCCTCAAAAATATTCTGAGGCCCAAAAATATATGTTTGTTGAAAATAAAATTATGCCTCAAGAAATCTGGCCTGATGATTATGGTTCTTGGAATTATCCGACCAACCATCATCACGGGATAAACATCAAAATAGCTCGTGAATGGTATCTTCACCACTTGCCTAATTCTCAGACAGACACTGAAACCCCTTTTGATTACTTTAACCTTCAGCCAGCTAGCTCCTCTCAGTCATCACATGGGTTTACCTTTCCACGTATGGCCTTTGATAAAACTGCTCGAACCACTTGTGTCACCTCACTCAGAAAGGACGAACTCAAACAGAAAAAGAAAAAAGCAAAAGCACATGCTCTGCATCAGGACCTCATTATTGAACGCAATATCACTGACCCTGACTCCACTAATAGTGATGTTTCAACACCGACTGATTCCGAGCATTACAGCTGTGAAGACTTTTATATTTAGTGCTCTGCACTTTGTTGTCTTTATTATTCAGTGTGATGTCGTGTCAACTTTATTTCCCAGCTGACTAAAGCTGATAAGTGTGCTAAGTGTGGTGTGATGTAAGCGGTGACCTTATTAGCTACCATGATGTAAGCAATGACGTCATAGCCCAATAATTTAGTCTTCTAGGTTCTTCCTTGGAGCTCTATATAAAGAGCCCATTGTTGTAACATTTCCTCAAGCTTAGTTCCCGAGTAATAATATCTCTCTTGTGTGGTCTACTCTAAACATGTCTTTCTAAGTTTCTTCTATTCTTCTTCTCTGCTTCTATTTCTAATATGGCTTTAGCTTAGATCCTTGTTCGGTGATACTTAGAAATTGTGAGTATTCCTTCTTGAATGGTTGATTTCATTTCTTCTTGGATTGTTGAAAGATAAGAGGACAGGATCCTTTGAGTGCCCAAGAGTTGGCCGTTGTGTTGATCCAAGTCATACCTTCTTAGACAATCCAGGTTTGAGTTTCTGAAATTATTCTCTTTCGAATACTTCCAGTTTCTAGGTCATCACTAATATTGGTCATCACTAAATAACAGGCGACCCAAGTTTAAAACATCACTCCATCTTGGACTTTAACCCAACTTCATAGCCTTCAAGTGTCAAAATCATCTGGTCCAAGGATTTGAGACAAGTGGATCAATTTGGGCTGTGACTCAACTAACTCTCCTCCAATAGGTTTGGCTAGCTCTATCCTCTTCATTTGTTGGCCTACATACGCAAACAAGGCCTATTAAAGCCCCTTGGCCCTAGCTCTAGTCATTGGTCCAATTGGCATAATTAGTTCTCTATTTGACATATCCAATCCATCATGGCAGTCCGTAGTCTTGCTCACATCATCCGCTATTAAAATGATTTTTCTAGTACCTCTGTCAACAGTACCACATTCGTCTTGAAATTAATAGTGCCTTATTTTAAAAATATTTTAGCCCGAGTATATGTGAATTCTTACTCTAGTTTAAGCCTCTGGAAGAATGGAAAAACTTATTTCTCACCTTTCCAAACACTTCCTCACCTTTAATCTTTATCGGCCCATAGATCAAGACTTCTCTATTCATCCTCAGTCTATTCTTTACCAGACTAATTCAATCATTGTGCTAGACCTTCCTTAGAAATACTCAGAAGCCCAAAGGTATATCTTTTCCCAAAACAAAATCATTCCTCAAAAAATCTGGCCTGATGATTATGGTTTTTTGAATTATCCCACTCATGATCCTCACGAAATAAACATTAACATAGCCCGTGAATGGTATCTACACCACTTGCTAGATTCTCAATCAGAAACAGAAACCCGTTTTGACTACTTTCATCTTCAACCAGCCAGCTCACCCCAGCTATCACATTAGAATCCTTTTGGTCACATGACCTCTGATGAATCTGCTCATACTACTTGTGTCACGTCACTCAGGAAAAATGCACTCAGAAAAGTAAAAAAGAAAGCAAAGGCTCATGAACACCACCAAGACTGCATTATTGAATACAAGTTGACTGACCCCAGCTCAACTAATACGGATGTATCCTCACCGACAGCTTCTAGAGAATACAACTGTGATGACTTTTACCTTTAGTGCTTTGCAATGTGGTGTCTTGTCATCTTTAATTTCCAACTGATTAAAGCTAATAGTGTGTTGTGATGTAAGCAATGACGTCATAAGCTGCTATGATGCAAGCAGTGATGTCATACTCCAATAATGTAATCTTCTAGGTCTTTCTCTGGAGTTTTGTATAAACTCCTCAGATGTAAGCCATTCGGCAAGATTAGAAAGAAGCTTGACATTTGCAATAAACTTTTCCCTTCTAGTAATCTATGGCTTTCTAAATTTTTCTATTCTTCTTCTTTGCTTCAATTTCTAATATGGTTTTGCTTGAGATCTTTGTTTGGTGATGCTTAGAAACTGAGAGTATTCCTTCTAGAATTGTGGAAAGATAAGAGGGTAGGATCCTTTGACTGCCGATGCGATGGCCATTGTGTTGATCTAGCCATACCTTTTGAAGTAATTCTTGTTCGAATTTTTAAGAGTTTCTAGGTTTCACTATACATGGTATCAGAGCCATTGGTGTATCAGAAATTAAGTTAGTGTTGAAGAAGCCTTTCCACTCATGCATCCAGAAACTTCCCGTTCATCTATATCTTCAGATACTACTTTTTCCTTCCGACAAACAGCCACTAAAAAGCTATGATGAGAATCAAGAGGCGCCAAACTTAAGTGATCAAGATCCATTGAAGATGTCCACTAGTCCAATAACAAATGAGTTTTTTAAGGCTATATTTTGTACAAGATGGATCAACATCATTAATTTACTACAAGCAAGCTATTCAACTACTTTGGAGTCCATTGGGCAGCCAAATTGATGTCCAAGTAAGCTAATTGATGGGCTCAAAAATTCAGCCTAAGGCTTGGACGAAATTGCCTAAATTTTAGGAGTCTTTTAATTAGTTTTTAAGTTTGTTTGGGCTAAGAACTTTTAATTATTGAAGCCCATATCCATTGTTGTATTTTAGTCCTAAGTTGGATTTAATTAGTTGCAAATCCAAGCCCATTAAGGACTTGTGTTTCAGCCACCAACTCTAAATCCAAAACCAAGTAGGTTAGGATTTTGAGATGTCTATTTATATAGGATCTTTTTAGAAATTACAGGGAGAAAACATGATGTAATTAATATTTTTGTGAGAATACATTCTCTCTTTGGTTTTTGAAAGAACTTCTTGAACTTATAAAGTTATTCAACTTGTGGAGTTCATTCATTTGAATTATACCTTAAGTTCTTATCTTTATTGATAACGGGTTTAGGGTTTCTGTTTATACCTTTGGTTCTTCGGTTATATATCCAACGGGTTAAGGGTTCTTGAAGCATTTTTCACACATCCTTGGGCATTTGTGAAAGTTTGCTGTTGGGTTCTAGGTTTCTATACTTAGGGTTCGCATCATCTAGGTATCAGAGTGAAGGCTGTGAATTAGGTTTTTACTATCTTTCATTTTTCTCTCTTTGATTTTCGTTGTTGATCTTGTTGTTATCCGTGTCTCTTCTACTTTATCAAAAGTTCTATTCTTTTGTTTGTGTTCTTGGTGTCAAAGGTGTGCCTTTTGTGAGTTACTGAAAAAAAAATCGTCCAAAAAAAAAAGAAAAAAAAATTGTCCAAAAAAAAAAAGAAAAAGAAAAAAATCGTCCAAAAAAAAAAAAAGACCACAAAAAGAAGGTCAGTTGGAGAAGAAAAGTAAGGAAGATTCCTAGAGTCATAAAGATTGGGCACCACTCCAAAAGATTCTCCTAGAGTTTCCTAATTCCTTTTAGGAAAGCAAAAAAAAGGTTGTTTCCTATTCTGATTATTTTTTTCATCTTTTTAGAAAGTAGAAGCTCTAATTGACTAAATTCTGATTTCTTTCTAGTAATTTAGTTCCTTTCACTTTCTTTGACTTCCATAATTTGATCTACACAATTCGACTATTGAATTGCTACAAAGTTGACTACTTGATTTGATTGATTAGTTCTCAAAGAACTAAAAAAGAGTTTGTTGAGTGGTAAAAGGCCAAGTGTTAGATCATTAAAAGAAAAAGCCTAAAATAAAGAGATATACGAGAGAAAGTGAGGACTATTTTCTATTAATCTTTAAAGTTGCAGCATACATGATGGCTTCCAAGGAACAATTGGAAAGTTCTTCTAGTGCACAAGAGTCCTTTTTCATGCAGGCCATGCAACAAGAATTCCGAAGGCTACACATGGCGATGGAGGATATTAAAGATCAATTGAATGGTCGCGAGCAAATCTTAGCGAGCATGCCGAGAGGCCAACCAAGAAGAAATCCCATTGTAGCTCCTAATGTACCACAAGTTGCAAGGAGAACTACACGAGTTGAACATGAGGAGAAGTGTTACGAGGGTTCAAAGTATGATGAAGAAATGAGGATTACTAACTAGAGTGGGAATTATGATGGTGGAGGCAAAAGGAAAAATCATCATGAAGGAAAGAATGGAAATGGTAGAGAAGAATGGAAGGGTTATGAGGTTTATGGAAAGGGAAAGAGTAGTGCTAGCTATTGCAAGTTGCACTTACCTTGTTTTGAAGGGAAATTTGAACCAAAACCCTACTTGGAATGGGAAAGGAGTGTGGATTTAGTCTTTAAATGTTACAACTTGACGGAGGAGGAAAAGATAAGGTTAGTTGTGAGATCTTTTACTCACTTTGCCATTACATGGTGGGATATGCATAAGGAATCTAGAAAGAAGAAGGGGGAAAAATCCATTAAGTCATGGGGTGGGTTAAAGGAAGTAATGAGGTTGGATTTTGGAGTCAAGTATTTTGAATGTTTAAAGACAATAGAGCAAAGAAAGAAGAACAAGCGTGAGGGTGAAGATTCTAAAACACTTGGAAAAGAAAGCAAGGTGGAAACTATTGAACCTCAAAAGGGCAATGAAGTTATTGAAGAGCCACCAAAGAAGGATGAAGAAGTTGAATGTGAAGCTAGTGAAGTGGATAATTTCAAACAAGAAGTTAGTCCTACTTTGGTTATAAAAAGTGAAGATGTTGAGAGATCAAAAGAAAAGAGGGACTATGAGCTTGAAAGAAAGGAGTGTAGAGAGTGTGATTCACCAAAATGAGAGTAACTATGAGGGAAAAGAAAAAGAGTGCACAAAGAAAAGTTGAGCTTGAAGATTCTTGAGAAGAGAGATGAAAAGAGCATGAGTGAATTTGAAAAAGAAAGAGAGTGTGTTAGTACTTTCATTCTAAAGCCACTTATGAACTCACTTTCAACTGAGGAGTTGAGCTTGTTTTCTAACAAACTAACTCACTTTCTGCCTAGTGCTTATTCATTTGTGCAGGATTTTGGAGCTTCAAGTAAGATGATAGAAAGGAAGCTTGGCATGAAAATCATAAAAAAGCCAATAAGCTTCTTTCCTTATTTTCGTAGTCCATGCTTTGAATTTTTCTTTAAGGAGGATAAATTGTTCTTAACTACTTGCTATTATCTTGTGAATTGTCTTATGACTCTTGATTTTACTTGCTTAAATGGTGTTTCTTTTGTTTATAGGAATCATTTGCAAAAGTGCTTGAATGATCATAGAAGTTCTCTTGATTTTAATAGCTCTACATATGCCTCATTAGTTGAAGATGATCATGTGATAAACATGTGTAGAAATTTTGATATGGAGAGAATTCTAGGAAATATGCATGATTTCTTGTTGAACAACTCATGTAAAGAGCTTATGTTGCTTCAGAATGGTCACGCGCCTATTTTCTATCTTGAGATATCTTGTGATTTAGAATCGTTGCATATTTTTGAACAAATAACTTTGTGTGATTTTGGAAAAAATGTGGCGGGAATGTTGAAGAACTACATTTTGCATGGTTTTGCTAATGATTATTCCTTGCTTGATAATGGAGATTTTTGTTGTGGAAGGATTTGGAAGTACCATTTACCCTTCAAAGAGGTGTTTAAAATGCTAAGAACTTATGAAGTTTGCGATAGGATTGATATGTTGGGATTTGCTACTTGCATACTTCATGAATTTAAATTTATGCATGTGCTTGAAGGAAGTTTTTGTTTCCATTTACCATTTAAAACCCCATTTCTTGAATCAATTCGTTCCTTCTATTTTAATGAGATGGCTTATGCGATGAAGGGAACAGGACTTTTGTATAAGTTACTTTTGTTGCAATGCTGTGAAGAGCCTTGGTTGAAAAGCATGCAAACTATTCCCTTGATATGCATTAAAATGTTTCATTTTTATATGAGATTCTTTGCTCAAAATGTTGCATATTGCTTGGATCCAATTATATAGGTCCCTTCCTATACATGCGCTTATTAAGCCAAATTTTCTTTTGCGTTTGTTTCTTTTGAACTTATTAAATGCTTTGATGATGTAGGACTAGATTCGAGGACGAATCTTTTCGAGGAAAGAGGGAATGAGAATCAAGAGGTGCCAAACTTAAGTGATCAAGATCCATTGAAGATGTCCACTAGTCCAATAACAAATGAGTTTTTTAAGGCTATATTTTGTACAAGATGGATCAACAGTCATTAATTTACTACAAGCAAGCTGTCCAACTACTTTGGAGTCCATTGGGCAGCCAAATTGATGTCCAAGATAGCAAATTGATGGGCTAAAAAATTCAGCCTAAGGCTTAGACGAAATTTCCTAAATTTTAGGAGTCTTTTAATTAGTTTTTAAGTTTGTTTGGGCTAAGAACTTTTAATTATTGAAGCCCATATCCGTTGTTGTATTTTAGTCCTTAGTTGGATGTAATTAATATTTTTGTGAGAATACATTCTCTCTTTGGTTCTTGAAAGAACTTCTTGAACTTATAAAGTTATTCAACTTGCGGAGTTCATTCATTTGAATTATACCTTAAGTTCTTATCTTTATTGATAACGGGTTTAGGGTTTCTGTTTACACCTTTGGTTCTTGGGTTATATATCCAACGGGTTAAGGGTTCTTGAAGCATTTTTCACACATCCTTGGGCATTTGTGGAAGTTTGCTGTTGGGTTCTAGGTTTCTATCCTTAGGGTTCGCATCAAGCTAGACAATATATATGAAGTCACTGTAGATTGATCTTTAATATCCTCCATCGCCGTTTGTAGCCTTCGAAATTCTTGTTGCATCGCCTACATGAAAAAAGAGTCTAGTACACTTGATGCAAACCCTAGGTATAGAAACCTAGAACCCAACAACAAACTTCCACAAGTTGAATAACTTGATAAGTTTACGAAGTTCTTTCAAGAACCAAAGAGAGAATGTATTCTCACAAAAATATTAATGACATAATCTTCATGTTCTAAAAAAACATCCTATATAAATAGATATCTCAAAATCCTAACTTAATTGGTTTTGGATTTAGAGTAAGTGGCTGAAACACAAGTCCTTAACGGGCTTGGATTTGTAGCTAATTAAATCCTACTAAGGAGTAAAAAATAGAACAATAGATATGGGCTTTAATAATTAAATGTTCTTAGACCAAATAAACTTAAAAACTAATTAAAAGACTCCTAAAAATAAGGAAATTTCGTCCAGCCCTTAGGCTAAATTTTTTAGCCCATCAATTTGCTATCTTGGACATCAATTTGGCTACCCAATGGACTCCAAAGTGGTTGGACAACTTGAATGTAATAAATTCACCATCATTGATCCTCTTTGCGTAGCATACATCTTTGAAAGATCATCATTCTTTGGTTGTTTGTTTTTATGCTTTCAAGCAATGCACTCAAGGTCTCTTTCATCCTCTTAGCCTTAGCTCTTGTGATTGGGCCAGTGGAAATTGTTACTGGGTCTTGATCACTTGATCTCGACGCTTCTTGATTCTCATCATTCCCTCTCTCTTTGAGAGGATTCGTGCTCGAATCAGCTCCTATATCAAAGAGGGATAAGTCAGAAATGTTAAATGTAGCACTAACATTACCAAACTCACTAGGATGATCAATTTTGTAAGCATTGTCATTAATCTTTTCAATCACTTGAAACGGTCCATCTCCCCTTGGATGCAACTTGGACTTCCTTTGTTGCGGAAATCTTTCTTTCCTCATATGAACCCAAACCCAATCACCAGGTTCAAGTAACACTTGCTTTCGCCCTTTATTGTGTTGGTCAGCATATTGCTTGGTCCTTCGTTCAATTTGCAACCTCACTTTTTCATGCAAAGAACGAATAACTTCAGCTTTCTTCTTACCATCCAAGCTAGGTCGTTCCTCAATTGGCAAAGGCTTCAAATCTAGGGGAGTTAATGGATTCAAACCATAAACAATCTCAAAAGGTGAGTAATTAGTGGCGGAATGTACACTCCTATTGTATGCAAACTCCACATGAGGTAGACTTTCTACCCAATTCTTCAAATTCCTTTGAATAATGGCACGCAATAAAGTAGTTAAAATTCGATTTACTACCTCAGTTTGTCCATCAGTTTGAGGGTGACAAGTTGTAGAGAATAGTAGTTTTGTTCCCAACATACCCCACAAAGTTTTCCAAAAGTAGCTCAAGAACTTAACATTTCTATCACTTACAATACTCTTAGGTATGCCGTGTAGCCTCACAACTTCGTTGAAAAATAAATCTGCGACATAAGAGGCATCGTCAGTTTTCTTGCAAGGTATGAAATGTGCCATTTTGGAAAACCTGTCAACAACAACAAAAACATAATCCTTTCCACTTTTTGATCTAGGTAATCCTAGAACAAAATCCATGCAAATATTAGTCCAAGGTTCGTAAGGGATAGGTAATGGTGAGTACAAACCATGTGGCATAACTCTAGATTTAGCTTGTTTGCAAGTAATACACTTATTACATGGCCTTTTAACATCTCGTTTCATATGTGGCCGGAAAAAATGTTCCCTCAATACATCTAAAGTCTTCTTAATGCCAAAATGCCCCATCAAACCACCCCCATGTGCTTCTCTTACTAAAAGTTCTCTTATGGATGTTTGAGGTATGCATAGCTTGTTCTCTCTAAACAAATATCCCTCATGTCTATAAAACTTTCCAAAAGATGAATGCTCACATGCAAGTAAAGGAGCAGAACACAAGTAATGTCAATCTCAAAAGTTTTAGTGAAATTAGGTAATGCAAGTAAAGGAGCAGAACACAAATTTTCTTTCAATTCATTAAAAGCATCGTCTTGCTCTTTTCCCCACTTAAAACCTACATTCTTCTTAATGCATTCAGTCAAAGGTGCAGCAATTGTAGAGAAGTTCTTAATGAATCTTCTATAAAAGCTAGCTAATCCATGGAAACTTCTTAGCTCACTAACATTGGCAGGTTGCGGCCATTCTCTTATTGCCTTTACCTTCACTTGATCAACTTGTATGCCATTAGCATTGGCAATATAACCAAGAAAATTTACCTCATTAGTGTAGAAGGCACACTTTTGTAAGTTAGCATGTAGTTTCTCCCTTCTAAGTACCACTAAAACAGCCCTTAAATGGCAAACATGTTCCTCCAAATTGTGACTATAGATTAAGATGTCATCAAAATAAACAACGGTAAATTTTCCAATGAAAGGGCACAAAACATGGTTCATTAAACGCATGAAAGTACTTGGTGCATTAGTTAGACAAAAGGCATTACTAACCATTCATACAAACCATGTTTAGTTTTGAATGCAGTCTTCCATTCATCTCCTTCACGAATTCTTATTTGATGATATCCAGATTTTAGGTCAATTTTGGAGAATAAACTTGCCCCATGTAGCTCATCAAGCATATCGTCTAACCTAGGTATAGGAAAGCGATACTTTACCGTGATCTTATTAATGGCTCTACAGTCCACACACATTCTCTAAGAATCAGCCTTCGTAGGTACTAGAATGACTGGGACAGCACTTGGACTCATACTTTCTCTTGCAAGGCCTTTCTCCAAGAGTTCATCAACTTGAAGTATTCGAAAGAGAATAATTTTAGAAACTCGAACCTGGACTGTCTAAGAAGGTATGACTTGGATCAACACAACGGCCAACTCTTGGGCACTCAAAGGATCCTGTCCTCTTATCTTTCAACAATCCAAGAAGAAATGAAATCAACCATTCAAGAAGGAATACTCACAATTTCTACGTATCACCGAACAAGGATCTAAGCTAAAGCCATATCAGAAATAGAAGCAGAGAAGAAGATTGGAGTAAACTTAGAAAGACATGTTTAGAGTAGAACACACAAGAGAGATATTATTACTTGGGAACTAAGCTTGAGGAAATGTTACAATAATGGGCTCGTAGAGTAGAACACACAAGAGAGATATTATTACTTGGGAACTAAGCTTGAGGAAATGTTACAATAATGGGCTCGTTATATAGAGCTCCAAGGAAGAACCTAGAAGACTAAATTATTGGGCTATGACGTCATTGCTTACATCATGGTAGCTAATGAGGTCATCGCTTACATCACACCACACTTATCACACTTATCAGCTTTAATCAGTTGGGAAATAAAGTTGACACGACAGCACACTGAATAACAAAGACAACAAAGTGCAGAGCACTAAATATAAAAGTCTTCATAGCTGTAATGCTTGGAATCAGTCGGTGTAGAAACATCACTATCAGTGGAGTCAGGGTCAGTGATATTGTGTTCAATAATGAGGTCCTGATGCAGAGCATGTGCTTTTGCTTTTTTCTTTTTCTGTTTGAGTGCGTCCTTTCTGAGTGAGGTGACACAAGTGGTTCGAGCAGTTTTGTCAAAGGCCATACGTGGAAAGGTAAACCCATGTGACAACTGAGAGGAGCTAGCTGGCTGAAGGTTAAAGTAATCAAAAGGGGTTTCAGTGTCTGGCTGAGAATCAGGCAAGTGGTGAAGATACCATTCACGAGCTATTTTGATGTTTATCTCGTGATGATGGTTGGTCGGATAATTCCAAGAACCATAATCATCAGGCCAGATTTCTAGAGGCATAATTTTATTTTCAACAAACATATATTTTTAGGCCTCAGAATATTTTTGAGGGAGATCTAACACTGTGATGGAATTGACCTGGTAAAGATGGGAATATGGATGGATTGTGAAATCAGGCTCTATTGGACGGTGGATGTCAAAGAGAAGGAAGTGTTTAGGAAATGTGAGGAGTATAGTTCTTCCATTCTGCTAAAGGTTTAAACTAGGTTAAGAACTCAAGTATACTTGGAATAAAACCTTTAAGAAATAATGCAGAGTTGATTTCAAGAAGAATGTGGTACTGTTGACAGAGGTACCAGAAGAACCATTTCAATGGAGGAGGGAAGTCATTAGGTCTAAGAATGAAAACCTGACTGAAAGGGAAATACGGATTGACTCCAGATGGTTTTAGGATGGATCCTTCAAATTCTTTAAAAATCTGTAACTCATAAAAATTTCTGTTTTGCATTATTGAGTCAACAGAATATGGAACTGGGTAATCTGGAGAAAAGTCTGGAGGAAGATTAGGTGGGTTGGAATAACTGGGTCGGATCTATAACGGGTTTGGTGGTAAAGGAATCAGGTCTGGAAAGGAAATCAGCCACAACATTAGATTTACCTTTGATTTGTTTGACCTCGAATGAATACTGCGCAAACCACATTGACCACCTGAGCAGTTGAGACTGAGGAACTTGCTTCTGCTTGAACTGCAACATTTTGGGGAATGAACTCATATCTGTTTCCACCAAAAACTTGGATCCGATGAGATAGAAACTGAACTTCTTTATTCCATTCTTGACTGCGAGGATTTCTTTGAAAGTGGAGTGGTAGTGAATTTTTGATGTCTTGAATCTTCCACTTGCAAATCCACAAAGACGTCGGGTGCTATCAATTTCTTCAAGTAGCACTGCACTCCAATATTTGTCACTTGCATCAGTCTGAAGTATCTTTTGTCCATTTGTTGGGAGATGCAATTTCTGAATTTCGGACACTTGTTCTTTCAGTGCAGCTACAGCTTGAGTTTTTAAGGATGTCCAGGGAGATGGATTCTTCTTGAGCATCTTGGTGAGTGGATGGATATGCTCAGAAGCTCTTGGCAGGAAATCTCGGACATAATTAACAACACCAAGGAACTGTTGGACTTGTTTCTGAGAAAGATTGGACTCAGGGAACTTCTGTAACTCTTCGAAAATATGATTTCCAGTAGTAATTTCCTGTGTAGCCAAGATCATTTTCTTTTTAGAAAGCATTACGCCATAATCTTTAACAATTTGAGCAAACTTCCGTAAAAGGTTTATATGATCATCCTTAGTGGAACTGAAAAGCAGGATATCATCAATATAAACCAGTGCAGTGTGTAAGAGTGGTTCAAAAATCTTGACCATGGCTTTTTGAAATAAGGATGGTGCGGGTTTTAATCCAAAAGGCATTACTTTCCATTGGAAATGCTGGTTAGGAATACAAAAACCTGTTTTAGGACGTTCATCAGGATGAATGCCTAATTGCCAAAAATCAGATTTCAAATCAAATTTGGAAAACCATTTTGCACCCGAAAGTGGTGATAACAGTGTGTGTCTGTGTGTTAAGGGAAACTTATCATCTTGTAAAAAGTGATTGAGAGGCTGATAATTAATTACCCCGTTTGTCAACATAGAATGCTTCACAAGATCATTGAGAATCTGTAGGTTCAATGAGATCAGAATGAAGAAGGTCAAGGCATTCTTTTGTGGCTACCTGAAGATGATCAGGGTTCATGCCAGAGTGACTGGCTTTGGTAGGGTTGATATCCTTATTTTTCTTGAAAGGGAGTTTTATGAAGAACTGAGGATTCTGCCAAAGTGGATGAGAACATTTAGTAAGAAACTCTGTGTGAGATTCAGCACAAGATTGGGAGACAAGAAGTTTTTGAATCTCGGTAACAGGATTGGGAGTGATCTGGTAAAGTCTTGGAATGGTACCATATTCTCGAAATTGTTTTCCAAAATGAATACCATTAGGGAGAATCTGAAACTTGTGAAGTTTACTGAAAATGTCAAAACCAACAAGAAGATCTTTGTCAGTTTCAGCACAGCCAACAAGATCAAGTCTGAACGTTTGCATACTTGGTCAACCTCTTTATATCCTTTGAGATATTGCTTGATTACTTTCCGTTTGTGGCAAAGGTCTTCAAGGCATTGCAAGATGGCTTGTAGGATTTGTCCTGGAGTCATACCAAGGATGGATTGGTATTTTTGTCGGATGTATACATCGGCTCCTTGAGCTAAAGCTTGAGGGATTGAGCTGAGGAAAGCTTGCTTTAGACTAACATCTGCACCAAGAAGATAAAACAATTGAGTCATACGTTGTAAATGTTTATCTAAATCAGATCTTTGAAAAGAGTAACATTTCATTTGGAAAAACTCTTTTCTTTTTAATTCTAAATCAGAATCAGGTTCACCAAGAAAACAGTAATAAAGTAATGAAGCAGCTTGATCTAATGAAGAGTTTAGAAATTGAGTTCTCTCAACATAATTGAGAGTAGTAAACCAGTGCTTCAATGTGGCGGTGAATCTGGATGTGAACTCAGTGAGGATGTTTTCTGCTGTGATGCCAGCTAATTCTCTGGTTGTCATCCAGGCATGGAATTCTTGTAGTCTGACTGCCCATTTTGCTGGAGGGATATCATCGAGCTGAAATGTGAATGTGCTTGAACTAGTTAGTTTCTTGGAAGTGTGGGATGACTCAGGCTCATCAACAATAGGTGTGGCTTCAGATGTATCTCTTGTATCTTCTTCTTCACGAGTCATGTTGATTTGTGGAATTTCTGGTTCAAATTCATCAGAGAAGGACTGTGTAGAGGAGTCTGTGTCGGAATCAGAGACTGGTTCTGACTCTGTTGGAGAGGAGTACTGGGTCTCAGATGGAGTTGATCCAGAAGACTGCACCTGCGAATATTCCAGTCGAAGAAGAAGGAAGAAGAAACAAATTCCTTCTCCATATTGCTTGAACAACAGCAATATGAGGGATGGTCTGAGTGGTAGCCGCTTCTTGAAGCATAGGAGTCAGAGGATTCTGAATCATAGCTTGCTTTTGAACTTCCGGAGGAGGAGGAGCAGGCTTTTGTTGTTGTTTCTGGGCTTGCTTTGCTTTCAACCATTGAGCAGCATTGAAAGTGCTTGGAGAAGGTTTGGAAATTTCATATCCCATGGTTCCAAATGCAGAGTATTGTGTTTTGGATGGTGGTTGGAAAGGATTTGTGAAAGGTGGAAAGAAGCTGGAAGAGACTGGAGGGGCAGTAGTAACTGGCGGAGGAGAAGAGTAAGGAGTAGACTCAACCTGTGCTTTGAGATGAGCAATATATCCTTCAAGGTCTGCTACTTCTTTCTGCTTTTGTCGAATGACTTCAGCAGGATTAACACCAGGCATAGGTAGATCGTAAGGGATCTGCTTCAATCTTTTCTCCATATTGACAATCAACCTTTTGGTGGCTTCCAGGTCTTGTACTTGAGAATCAACTTTAGTTTCAATAGTAACAAGACGGGAGTTTACCTGGGTAACTTTCTGATCAATCTGGGTCAGAAGCTTGTTCTGAGCAACAGCGTTTTCCGATTACCAGTTCAGGACGGTTTCAACTGGATTAGTGGATGCAGTCTGTCCACTGGGAAGTATGGTTGATGAAGAGTTCTGGATTTTATGAGAGTGTCGGGCATTGTCTTTGGTAAAAGGCGAGGTTTGAGGAAAGATAAGGTTGAGAGGGGGAAATTCAGCTGGTTGAAACATACAGATAGCTGGGATAGGAGTTGATGGTGCAGGTGGCTTGTAAAATGGATTGATGGGTTGACAAGTAGGAGGTACTGGTTTTTCTTTGGCAAGGATTTTGAGGCATTTTTGGTAATAAGGGTGAAGTGGTGGTTTTGGTTTAGGAGGCAACCATGTGGATGGGATTTCTGCAGCAGAGGAATTATACCTGCTCCTTGTTGATAATTCGGATCTATGTCAGGTGCTTTAGTGGAACATGGAGATGGAATTTGTTTCTTCTTCCTTCTTCTTCGTCTGGAATATTCGCAGGTGCAGTCATCTGGATCAACTCCATCTGAGACCCAGTACTCCTCTCCAACAGAGTCAGAACCAGTCTCTGATTCCGACACAGACTCCTCTACACAGTCCTTCTCTGATGAATTTGAACCAAAAATTCCACAAATCAACATGACTCGTGAAGAAGAAGATACAAGAGATACATCTGAAGCCACACCTATTGTTGATGAGCCTGAGTCATCCCACACTTCCAAGAAACTAACTACTTCAGGCACATTCACATTTCAACTCGATGATATCCCTCAAGCAAAATGGGCAGTCAGACTAGAAAGTGAACGGAACTAAATGACTAGAAAGAAATAAGAATCTAGCCAATTAGAGCTCCTACTTTCCAAAGAAAATAGAAGAATTCAGAATAGGAAACAACTTTTTTTTGTTTTCCTAAAAGGAACTAGGAAGAAATCAGAATAGGAAACAACCTTTTTTTTTTTTTTTTTTGCTTTCCTAAAAGGAATTAGGAAGAAATTAGAAGAGGAAACAAACTTTTTGTTTGCTTTCCTAAAAGGAAATAGGAAGAAATTAGAATAGGAAACAACCTTTTTTTTGGCTTTCCTAAAAAGAATTAGGGAACTCTAAGAGAATATTTAGGAGTGGTGCCCAATCTTTCTGACTCTAGGAATCTTTCTTCCTTTTCTTCTCCAACTGACCTTATTTCTGTGGTCTTCTTTTTTCTGTTTTTTTTGGATGATTTTTTTTCTTCTTCTTTTTTGGACGATTTTTTTTTTCTGTAACTCACAAAGGGCACAACTTTGACACCAAGAATGCAAACAAAAGAATAGAACTTTTGATAAGGTAGGCTGACTAGAGAGAGACACGGATAACAACAAGATCAACAACGAAAATCAAAGAAAGGTAAAAGAAAGATAGTAAAAACCTGATTCACAACCTTCGCTCTGATACTAAGATGATGCGAACCCTAGGCATAAAAACCTAGAACCCAACAGCAAACTTCCACAAACGCCCAAGGATGCCTGAAAAAGGCTTCAAGAACCCTTAACCCGTTGGATATATGACCCAAGAACCAAAGGTATAAACAAAAACCTTAAACCCGTTATCAATAAAGATAAGAACTTAAGGGATAATTCAAATGAGTGAACGGCACAAGTTGAATAACTTGATAAGTTCAAGAAGTTCTTTCAAGAACCAAAGAGAGAATGTATTCTCACAAAAATATTAATGACATCATGTTCCATCTCCTAAAAAAATCCTATATAAATAGATATCTCAAAACCCTAACCTAATTGGTTTTGGATTTGGAGTAAGTGGCTGAAACACAAGTCCTTAACGGGCTTGGATTTGTAGCTAATTAAATCCTACTAAGGAGTAAAAATAAAACAATAGATATGGGCTTTAATAATTAAATGTTCTTAGCCCAAACAAACTTAAAAACTAATTAAAAGACTCCTAAAAATAAGGAAATTTCGTCCAGCCCTTAGATTGAATATTTGAGCCCATCAATTTGCTATCTTGGACATCAATTTGGCTGCCCAATGGACTCCAAAGTGGTTGGACAGCTTGAATGTAATAAATTCACCATCATTAATCCTCCTTGCATAGCATACACCCATGAAAGATCATCATTCTTTGGTTGTTTATTCCTTATACTTTCAAGCAATGCACTCAAGGTCTCTTTCATCCTCTTAGCCTTAGCTCTTGTGATTGGGCCAGCGGAAATCTTTAATGGGTCTTGATCACTTGATCTGGATGCTTCTTGATTCTCATCACCATGCTTGGATGACGACCAGAGAACTATTGGCATCACAGTAGAGAACATCCTTACTGAGTTCACCTCCAAATTCACCGGCACATTGAAGCACTGGTTTACTACTCCCAATTATGTTGAGAGAACTCAATTTCTAAACTCTTCATTAGATCAAGCTACTTCATTACTTTATTATTGTTTTCTTGGTAAACCTGATTCTGATTTAGAATTAAAAAGAAAAGAGTTTTTCCAAATGAAGTGTTACTCTTTTCAACGATCTGATCTAGATAAACATTTGCAACGCATGACTCAATTGTTTTATCTTCTTAGTGCAGATGCTAGTCTAAAGCAAGCTTTCCTCAGCTCAATCCCTCAAGCTTTAAACTCAAGGAGCTGATGTATAAATCAGACAGAAATACCAATCCATCCTTGGTATAACTCCAGGACAAATCAGACAAGCTATCTTGCAAAGCCTTGAAGACCTTTGCCACAAACGACAGGTAATCAAGCAATATCTCAAAGGAGAAAAATAGGTTGACCAAGTATGCAAGCATTCAGACTTGATCATCAAATCATGCTGCAACAAATCCTCTTGCAAGAAATCCTCCAGAAGAAAGAAGTTCTCCAGAATTCATACAACAGACAGACGTTCTTCAAAGAAAAAATGAAGATACTTCAGAAGGAAACACAAGTCCTCCAGAAGTCCCAGAAGCAAGTCAGACTACTGCTATGTCTGCAAACAGAAGGGTCACTATGACATGCAATCCGAGGAAGAAAAGATGGAGACGATGGAATTTTTGGCTTGAACAAACAAAGACTCAACTTTCGAACAAACAAACAATTCTTATACACACAAGATAATTAAATTCCTACGATACCTCTTAGAAACTTGTTCTAAGCAATCCCGATAATAAGAATTTAACCAAGTAAGAAGAACACTTACACACCACAATAGGAAATCTCAATTGATAAGTGAAATTGTAGTTCTTGGAGTAACAAGAGTAAGAGGAATCAACCCTCTCAAAGTGGTGGCAGCAGCCCCTCTCAAATGACACTCAAAATCTCACCTAATTGCCTCAAAGAAGGCTACTTATAGCTAGGGTAAGATATGAAAGGGTTGGGCTTAATGATACATGTAAGCCCAACATAAAACAAGACATAAAACAAATCCAACAAGATTGGCAGGCCAAGTTTTAGAAACATAACTTCCTCTTGGACTTGAACCCATTACATAGCCTTCAAGTAGTAAAATCATCCGACCTAAATATTTGAGACAAATGGACCAAGTTGGACTGCGGCCCAACTAATTCTCCTCCAACAGGTTTGGTTAACTCTATCCTCTTCAAATGTTGGTCTACATAGGCAAATAAGGCCTCTTGAAGCGCCTTAGCCCTAGCTCTAGTCATTGGCCCAACCGGTATAATTAGCTCTTTATTGGACACGTCCAAGCCATCATAGTAATCCGTAGTCTTGCTCGCATCAGTCCCTCCTCCTCACGAAGATTCATCCTCGAATCTGGATCCATATCAAAAGGAGAAAGGTCAGCAACATTAAAGGTCGCAGAAACACCATACTCACCTGGCAGATCAAGCTTGTAGGCATTGTTATTGATTCTTTCTATCACTTGAAATCGACCATCTCCTCTAGGAGCTAATTTAGACTTTCGCTGGACAGGAAACCGTTCCTTCCTTAGGTGTACCCAAACCCAATCACCGGGTTCAAAAGTCACCAATTTTCATCCTTTATTGGCTTGTTTGGCATAGAACTTATTCTTTTGCTCAATATGCTATATATACAAGTTCAAATGGTGAATAACCTGTGGTTGAGTGCACACTCCGGTTATATGCAAACTCGATAAATGGTAAACTTTCACTCCAAGTTTTAAGATTCTTACCAACGACAGCACATAGTAAGGTACCTAAGGTCCTATTGACAACCTCGGTTTGACCGTCAGTCTGTGGGTGACATGTAGTAGAATAAAGCAGTTTGGTACCCAATTTGCCCCACAACACAAGCCAAAAATGACTTAGAAATTTCGCATCTCTATCAGAAACAATAGACCTAGGAAGGCCATGCAATCTAACATCTTTGAAAAATAAATCAGCCACTTGCACAGCATCATCAGTCTTATGGCATGCAATGAAATGCGCCATCTTACCAAACCTATCAACAACAACGAAGATGCTATCATATCCCTTTTTGGTCTTAGGCAAACCCAAAACAAAGTCCATAGAGATATCAGTCCATGGTTCAACATGTACAGGTAAAGGGGTATACAAACCATGAGGTTTAACAGTAGATTTTGCCTGCCTACATGCAATACACTTTGCACACACACGTTCCACATCCTTACGCATACCGGGCCAAAAAAAATGTTTTTGCAAAATATCCAAAGTCTTAGCAACCCCAAAATGTCCCATCAATCCTCCACTATGAGCCTCAAGCACAAATAAAGTACGCATAGAATAGTTAGGCACACACAATTGATTACCCTGAAAGAGATAGCCATCATGCTTATAGAATTTCTGGAATGCAGTATGTTCACAAGCAGAATATACAGTAGCAAAATCCCAAAAATACTAACCGATCAATGCAAAATGTACACTTCTTAAGGTTTGCATACAGTTTTTCCTGTCTAAGTACATCTAAGACACACCTCACATGCATGACATGCATATCCAAATTAGTGCTATATACCAAGATGTCATCAAAGGAAACAACCACAAACTTTCCAAGAAATCCACGCAAGACATGATTCATCAATCTCATAAAAGTGCTAGGTGCATTTGTTAAACCAAATGGCATAACTAACCACTCATACAACCCATACTTAGTTTTGAAAGCAGTTTTCCATTCATCCCCTGGTTTCATTCTAATTTGGTGGTATCCACTTTTCAAATCAATTTTTGTAAAAATACATGCACCATGCAGTTCATCAAGCATATCATCTAGCCTAGGGATAGGATGGCGATACTTTACAGTGATTTTATTCACGGCTCTACAATCCACACATATCCTCCACGTTCCATTCTTCTTTGGCACCAACAACACAGGTACGGCACAAGGACTCAAGCTTTCTCTCACATGCCCTTTCTCCAATAGCTGATCCACTTGCTTCTGAAGCTCCTTTGTTTCCTCAGGATTACTCCGGTAAGTTGGGCGATTAGGTATCTGAGCTCCAGGAACGAAGTCTATCTGGTGCTCTATGCCTCTCAAGGGTGGCAGTCCCGGGGGCATCTCCTCAGAAAAGACATCAGCATAATCCTGCAAAAGAGATGAAAATACGCTAGGCAAAGAATCAAGAGGGTTAGTGTCAGAAACTAAACACTCTCTATATCTTACTATGACTAGTGCTCTCTTCTTCCCAATTGCTCTTCTCATGTCTTTTCCCCTCGCATACAAGTTCACTTTTCTTTCTTTCTTTTCAATGCAATCACTCACATTTGGACCACTTTCAATTTTCTTTTTGGCCTCTTTTCCCTCTTTAATTTTCTTATGTTCACTGCCTGAATCCCCCTCGCCTTTACGTATCTGTGACTGGTCCAAGTATAGTTCACGAGGTGATAGAGATATAAGAATAAAATTTCTACCCTTAAATTTGAAGGAGTATCTATTGGTATAACCATCATGTGATACCTTCCTATCAAACTGCCAAGGCCTCCCAAGGAGTATATGACCAACCTCCATGGGCACCACATCACACAACACATCATCCTCATATCTACCAATTGAGAAAGTCACCAATACTTGTTTAGTTACCTTCACATCCACACTATCATTAAACCATTGTAGCTTATAAGTTTCTGGATGTCTCATGCAAGTCAGCCCCAATTTCTCTACCATGGTGGTACTAGCTGCATTGGTACAACTTCCCCCATCAATGATCAAATTGCACACTTTTCCTCCCACTAAACACCTTGAATGAAAAAGATTTTCTCTTTGATCTACAATCTTATCTGCAGCCCTATTACTCAATACTCTCCTGACTACTAGTGCTTCCCCTGTAACAGCCCTCTCAAAGCAATCATCATCATCAAAGTTATTTTCAAGAACAAATTCAGATTCACTACTGCTATCCTCGGAATCAATCATTCCATTGTCTCTCATAATCATAATCTTTTTATTAGGACATTGAGATACAATATGACCAGTTTCGAAACATTTAAAACATTTCATAGAAGAATGCTTACTAGAAGTAGCTTGGGTGTTGGAGGTACCTTTCATTTCAGATCCCTCGATTGGTTTCTTTGGTGCTTCCTTGAAGTCCACTCCCTTATCCTTAGGTTTATCCTCCCTTTTAGGCCATCTAGAGTTCCATGCATAGCTAGAATTCGCTCCACTCCTCGCTGCCAGCCTAGCCTTTAGCTGTCTCTCCACCTTCATGGCCATGTTCGCCATGTCCTCAATCTCTAGATAGTGTTGTAGCTCAACAACATTGGCTATTTCCCTATTGAGCCCACTCAAAAATCTAGCCATTGTAGCCTCCGGATCTTTCTCGATGTTGGCTCAGATCATAGCTACTTCTATCTCCTTGTGATAGTTTTCAACTGATTTAGACCCTTGAGTGAGTCGTTGAAGTTTTTGGTGCATCTCCCTATAGTAGTAAGAAGGTACAAAACGCTTCCTCATGCATGCCTTCATTGCTCCCCACGTAGCAATCGGCATCTCTCAATTTCTCCTCCTAGATGTCACCATTTGATCTCACCATATTAGTGCATAATCTGTAAACTCAACGGCTGCAAGTTTTACCTTCTTATCCTCAGAAAAGTTGTGGCACTCAAAAATCATGTCCACCTTCCTTTCCCACTCCAAGTAGGCGTCTGCGTCGTTCCTCCCTTTGAATGCTGGAATCTGCATTTTAATGGATTTGAAGTCTCCGTCTCTTCTATTAAATGGCAAGTCTCTTTGAAGTCTCCTAGGTCTACGTGCCTAAAACTCCTCCTTCTCCTCAAATTCTTCCTCCTCTGGTTCATACCGAGGTAGATGTCGACGAGGTGGTTGTTGTTGTTGGCGCACTCCTGCATGTCTCCCCTGAGGTTCCGCACGCCTCTCTTGTCTGATCTCATCAATTTGTTCTCTTCTCTCAACAAAGGCTTGGTTGAACCTCTCAAATTGTTGCTGCATAGCTTTCAAAGTGAAAGCAATATTTGCATCTTATGCAACGATTCTAAATTACAAGATATCTCAAGATATGAAATAGGTGTGTGACCATTCTGAAGCAACATAAGCTCTTTACATGAGTTGTTCAACAAGAAATCATGCATATTTCCTAGAATTCTCTCCATATCAAAATTTCTACACATGTTTATCACATGATTATCTTCAACTAATGCAGCATATGTAGAGCTATTAAAATCAAGAGAACTTCTATGATCATTCAAGCACTTTTGCAAATGATTCCTATAAACAAAAGAAACACCATTTAAGCAAGTAAAATCAAGAGTCATAAGACAATTCACAAGATAATAGCAAGTACTTAAGAACAATTTATCCTCCTTAAAGAAAAATTCAAAGCATGGACTACGAAAATAAGGAAAGAAGCTTATTGGTTGTTTTATGATTTTCATGCCAAGCTTTCCTTCTATCATCTTACTTGAAGCTCCAAAATCCTGCACACATGAATAAATACTAGGCAGAAGTGAGTTAGTTTGTTAGAAAATAAGCTCAACTCCTCACTTGAAATTGAGTTCATAAGTGGCTTTAGAATGAAAGTACTAACACACTCTCTTTCTTTTTCAAATTCACTCATGTTTTTTTCATCTATTTTCTCAAGAATCTTCACGCTCAACTTTTCTCTTGTGCCCTCTTTTTCTTTTCCCTCATAGTTACTCTCATTTTGTTGAAGCTCACACTCTCTACAATCCTTTCTTTCAAGCTCATGGTCCCTCTTTTCTTTTATTTTCTCAACATCCTCACTTTTCTCGACCAAAGTAGGACAAACTTCTTGTTTGCAATTATTCACTTCATTAGCTTCACATTCAACTTTTTCATCCTTCTTTGATGGTTCTTCAATAACTTCATTGTCCTTTTGAGGTTCAAAAGTTTCCACCTTGCTTTCTTTTGCAAGTGGTATAGTAGCTCTACTCTCACTCTTGTTCTTCTTTCTTTGCTCTATTCTCTTTAATTATTCAAAATGATTGACTCCAAAATCCAACCTCATCACTTCCTTTAACTCAACCCATGACTTAATGGATTTTCCCCCCTTCTTCTTTCTAGATTCCTTATGCGTATCCCACCACGTAATGGCAAAGTGAGTAAAAGATCCCACAACTAACCTTAGCTTTTCCTCCTCCGTCAAGTTGTAACATGTAAAGACTATATCCACTCTCCTTTCCCATTCCAAGTAGCGTTTTGGTTCAAATTTTCCTTCAAAACAAGGTAAGTGCAGCTTGCAATAGCTAGCACTACTCTTTCCCTTTCCATAAACCTCATAACCCTTCCATTCTTCTCTACCATTTCCATTCTTTCCTTCATGATGATTTTTCCTTCTACCTCCACCATCATAAATCCCAATATACTTAGTATTCCTCATTCCTTCATCATACCTTGAACCCTCATAACACTTCTCCTCATGTTCAACTCGTGAAGCTCTCCTTGCAACTCGTGATACATTGGGAGCTACAATGGGATTTCTTCTTAGTTGGCCTCTCGACATGCTCGCTAAGATTTGCTCGCGGCCATTCAATTGATCTTTAATATCCTCCATCGTCGTGTGTAGCCTTCGAAATTGTTGTTGCATGGCCTGCATGAAAAAAGACTCTTGTGCACTAGAAGAACTTTCCAATTGTTCCTTGGAAGCCATCATGTATGCTGCAACTTTAAAGATTAGTAGAAAATAGTCCTCACTTTCTCTCGTATATTTCTCTATTTTAGGCTTTTTCTTATAATGATCTAAAACTCAGCCTTTTACCACTCAACAAACTCTCTTTTAGTTCTTTGAGAACTAATCAATCAAATCAAGTAGTCAAGTTTGTAGCAATTCAACAACCGAATAGTGTAGATCAAATTATGGAAGTCAAAGAAAGTAAAAGAAACTAAATTATACTAGGAAGAAATTAGAATTTAGTCAATTAGAGTTCCTACTTACTAAAAAGAATAAAAGAAATCAGAATAGGAAACAACATGTTTTTGCTTTCCTAAAAGGAATTAGAAAGAAATCAGGATAGGAAACAACTCTTTTTTTTTTTTTTTGCATTCCTAAAAGGAATTAGGAAGAAATCAGAATAGGAAACAACCTTTGTTTTTTTTTTTTTTGCATTCCAAAAAGGAATTAGGAAGAAATCAGAATAGGAAACAACCTTCTTTTTCTTTTTTTTTTTGGCTTTCCTAAAAAGAATTAGGAAACCCTAAGAGAATCTTTAGGAGCGGTGCCCAATCTTTCTGAGTCTAGGAACCTTTCTTCCTTTTCTTCTCCAACTGACCTTCTTCTGTGGTCTTCTTTTTTTTTTTTTTGGACGATTTTTTTTCTTCTTTTTTTTTGGACGCTTTTTTTTAATCTTTTTTTTTTGGATGCTTTTTTTTTGTAACTCACAAAAGGCACAACTTTGACACCAAGAACACAAAAAAAGAATAGAACTTTTGATAAGGTAGGCCGACTAGAGAGAGACAAGGATGACAACAAGATCAACAACGAAAATCAAAGAAAGGAAAACGAAATATTTTGCACAGTTTACACAACATATAGCACATTTTGTCATCCTTCTTTCTCCCCCTTTTGTCATCACTCAAAGATGGGGTTAATGAAAATGAGACAGCATGTATCACATATAAGCAATATTGACCAGCTCTCATAAGCAGTATATTGGCAAGATTTAGCTATTCTCAAATCAAATGATTAACATCCTAACAATAATAAGCATCATGTAACAGTTTAACAACAATAAGCAATATGTAGTATTCAACAACAATAAATCAACTTTTTCTCCCCTTTTTAGCAGCGATTAAACTTGGGGTGAGAGTACTTGGACAACAAAAGTGAAACAAAAGAAGCTCTTATCATCAGGATTTCACATATTGAGCTTCAAAATATTATAATGACTAGAAAAGCTCAAGTAAATTTCAATGTTAAAGCATAACATGTGATGAGAATCAAGAGGCGCCAAACTTAAGATGATGTGAACCCTAGGTATAGAAACCTAGAACCCAACAACAAACTTTCACAAATGCCCAAGGATGTGTGAAAAAGGCTTCAAGAACCCTTAACCCGTTGGATATATGACCCAAGAACCAAAGGTATAAACAAAAACCCTAAACCCATTATCAATAAAGATAAGAACTTAAGGTATAATTCAAATGAAAGAACCACAAGTTGAATAACTTGATAAGTTCAAGAAGTTCTTTCAAGAACCAAAGAGAGAATGTATTCTCACAAAAAATATTAATGATCATCATCTTCCTGTTTTTCTAAAAAGAACCTATATAAATAGACATCTGAAAACCCTAACCTAATTGCTTTTGGATTTAGAGTTGGTGGCTGAAACACAAGTCCTTAATGGGCTTGGATTTGCAGCTAATTAAATCCAACTAAGGACTAAAATACAAAGATAGATTTGGGCTTCAATAATTAAAAGTTCTTAGCCCAAACAAACTTAAAAACTAATTAAAAGACTCCTAAATTTAGGAAATTTCGTCCAAGCCTTAGGCTGAATTTTTGAGCCCGTCAATATGCTATCTTGGACATCAATTTGGCTGTCCAATGGACTCCAAAGTAGTTGGACAGCTTGCTTGTAGTAAATTAATGATTATTGATCCATCTCATACAAAATATAGCCTTGAAAAACTCATTTGTTATTGGACTAGTTGACATCTTCAATGGATCTTGATCACTTAAGTTTGGCGCCACTTGATTCTCATCAACATGTGCATCAAGGCATAAACTAAAATAAGCAACAAAATAGAGTTTAGGGATAGAAAGGCTTTGTCTTGGATGTGCTTCATGGTCTTCACTTCCAAATCTGTTTGTTATGATGGCCGTGTTTCCCTTTATCTCTATATGATGGGGTCCTTCATTTGCTGACTCCTTACCCGTGTAGTTCGGCTTTGAAAAGTTACTAATTGAGAGAATCTTTGGATCTACTTCCTTTGAAGCACATTTTTCCCCTCCCTTGGCTGAAGGAATTTGGTGATGGATTTGTTATTTGACTTTGTTAAACTCCCTTCACCTCCTTCTTCTTGCTTGTTCTCTTGGACTTCACCTATTTGTTTTTCATTCTCATGCTCTTCTTCTTCTTGGGGTGCTTCACTGCCTTTTCCTTCATCTTTGTCTTCTTCTTTAGCAACAAATTGATAGCCATCTCAATTTTCATTGTCATTACTATTATCCTTATTGTTGCCATCTCCACCCATATTATCTTCTTGATCTTCTTCCTTTTCCTCTTCACTGTCCCCTTTTTCATCTTCTTTCTTTTCTTTTTCTTTGGCTTTATAGGACTACCATGATGGGTTGGACATATCAAAGAAAGAGCTAATTATGCCAGTTGGGCCTATGACCAGAGCTAGGGCCAAAGGGCTTCAAGAGGCCTTGTTTGTGTATGTAGGCCAATATATAAAGAGGATGGAGTTAGCAAAACTTATTGGAGGACAGTTAGTTGGGGCACAGTCTAAATTGATCCACTTATCTCAAATCCTTGCACAAGATGATCTTGACGCTTGAAGACTGTAAGCCCTAAGGGCAAATCATGTAATTTTGATTCATGACAAATATTGATGAGAACTAATATGTTTATATTGTGTGATAGGATTTGTGAAGAAAGAAGTTTGAAGTCTCATTGCCTTCAAGAGGGAGAGCAAAGAACAACCTCAGAAAGCTATGAGTCTTTGAGGTTTATTCAAAGATGAACTCAAGGCATTGAAGACTTGAAGTGTAGAGTAGGTATGATGATAGGTAATATCTATGTGAACTCTACACTTGTATGTCTTGGAGTCTATTGAATGCATAAGAGAGCATAAAATTGATTTCCTAAGTTTAAAAGTTTGTTGAATGAATTCCTAGTAAATGTGGTTTTGTGTCCTAAAAGTTTTTAAGTAAACTTTAAATGATCAAATGAGTTTGATTTTGGTTTTCAAACTTATATATTTGTCTAAATAAGTTATCTATATATACCAAATGTATTTCAACTACTTGGAAGATTGATTTCAAATGATTTTACAAAGTTTGAACACAATTCCATAAAATTCGATCGTCCGAATTTGGTAGCAAAAGTTTGCTACTGTTCTTCCAGAGAAATTCGGAAGAAGATTCGGAAGCATGAGAAAAAATTCGGTCGTCCGAATTTTGGTCTTCAGTATGGTCACTGTTCTTCCAGAGAAATTCGGACGCAGAATTCGGTCGTCCGAATTTCCTGAAAATAGCCGTTAACGAGCCGTTTTATAGCTGTTTCAACTGATTTTCAAATTCTATAAAAGCTATAAACGTGCAATCTTTTGAAAGTTTTGAATATTTGAATACTCCAAGCTTTCTAAAGTCAATCAAAAACATTTCTCAAGCTCTCTTATGTCTTGTGCATTCAATTGATCAATCCAAAGACATCAAAGTGTGAAGGTGCAACTTTGTGTAATTTCTACCAACAAGTAGTAACATCTACACACTCATCTTTACTTATTCAATTGTGTTAATCTACTAGCTCTAGCAAGGTTATCTTGATAACATAAAACCCTTTAGATAAGGGTGATCCTTGAAGTTGTGATTCAAGGTTGTTTGAGATATAAAACCATAGGTTGGTGAGCCTTGTTTGTAAAAATTACTAGAAGAGGTTATAAGTGTAAAACCATAGTGTGGTGAACCTCTCTTGTAATCTGAGAACTTGAGCACATAGTAGAGTTATTGAAATCCTTAAGTGTGGGCTTAAGGTAGTGGAGGTAGATCTTGAGGATCGAACCACTATAAATTGCTTGTGTTCATTTGTCTACATTTCTTATATTGCTTTGTCATAAATTATTTCTCTCTTATTCATATCATCTGTAATTGATCTATACATATATAAAGTTTGAATTTAAAAAAATTAGCCAAATACCTAATTCACCCCCCCTCTTAGGTATTTCAATTGGTATCAGAGCTAGAACTTCTTTGTGTGGTTTTACAACCTAGAAGGCAAAGATCCTATGGCTAATATTTCAAACCTACCTTACCTAGAAGGATCTTCTACAAACAGACCTCCATTGTTTGATGGAACAAATTACACTTTTTGAAAGTCTAGAGTTAAAATATATATTTGTTCTATCAATTTTGATTTATGGAGCATAATTGAGAAAGGTCCCCATGTCCCAATGAAAATGAGAGCAGATGGAGTAACCTCAGAACCCAAATCCACTGATGAATTTGATGAGCATGATTCAAGGAAAATGACACTAAATTATCAGGCCATGAATATATTAAGTTGTGCATTAGATGTTACTGAATATAATAGAGTTAGTGGATGTGATTCTGCTCATGATATGTGGAGATTACTTCAAATTACACATGAAGGTACTAATCAAGTTAAAGAATCTAAACTTGCTATGCTTGTTAGAGATTATGAACTGTTTACTATGAAACAAGGTAAAAATATTAGTGATATGTTTACAAGGTTTACTAATATTTTCAATGGCTTGAAAGCTTATAGTAAAGGCTATACTATGGGAGAGCAAAATAGAAAGATTTTGGATGCTCTACCAAAATCTTGGCAGCCAAAGACGCTTGCTATTGAGGAGTCCAAAGATCTAAAAACTCTTCCTCTTGAAGAGCTTATTGGATCACTACTTACTTATGAAATGAAGATGAAACGGTTGAATGATAAGGAAGATGAGGAAAAGGGAAGAAAAGGAGTAGTTCTTAATGCCTCAAACAACTTGAGTGAACAAGAACAACCTTCAAGTGAAGAAGAAGGCGGAAATAGTGGAGAAGAAGAAATTGCAATGGCAGTGAAGAAGTTCAAGAGATTCTACAAAAAGGAATTTCTCAAGAAAGGAAGAAAGCCAGCCAAGAAGAGTGGACAATCTTCATCATATAAACCTCAATGCTTTGAATGCAAGAGTACAGAGCATCTTATTGCTGACTGTCCCAAAGTGTTAGAGAGGGAAAGAGAAAGCAAAAACAGAAAGAAATCTGCCAAGAAAGGAAAAGGACTAGCTGGAACATGGGATCAACAAGAAAGTGAGGATGAAAGTGAAGGGCAGGCCAACATATGCTTTATGGCCATTGATGATGAGGTACAATTTGCCTCAAGATCAAGTGCCACTAAATGGTTTCTTGATAGTGGCTGCTCAAGGCATATGACTGGGAATGCATCACTTGTTAGTGAGCTTCAAGCTACAAGTGAAGGTTTTGTTACTTTTGGAGATAAGAAGAAAGAGAAAATACTTGGAATAGGTAACATTGGTAAAGGTTCCTTCCCTCTTATCAAGCAAGTTCTACTTATTGATGGTTTAAAGTATAATTTACTTAGCATTAGTCAATTATGTGACAATGGTTGCAAAGTAGAGTTTAAATATGATACTTGTACCATTCTTGATAGTACAAGTAATAAAACTATTTTTGTAGCTAAAAGAGTGAGTAATGTATATGTGCTATATCTTGATGAACTTATCACTAATGATATTAAATGTCTTGCTATTCATGACAATGATGGATTTCTATGGCATAGAAGATTAGGACATGTAAGCATGGATTTGTTAAACAAACTTTCTACTCAAGAACTAGTTAGAGGATTACCAAAAATGCATTTTGATAAAACTCGTATTTGTGATGCTTGTCAATATGGAAAACAATCAAAAACATCTTTCAAACCAAAGAAAATGGTTTCTACCTCAAAACCTCTTGAACTAGTTCACATGGACTTATTTGGACCTATGAGGACTACTAGTCTTGGTGGTAAAAGATATTCTACAGCACTATGGCACATCAGTTTTTCGTGGTATCCATAATCACCCTGATCATCCGTACCACACCATATTTCACTTATGCGAATTATGGCATCTTCCAAAACTTGAATTCTAGAAGCTAGAGAGAGAATAATACAAACTGACCGTGGAGGCTTTAAGGGAAATGATTGCCTCTCCTTGGACAAGGCCTTTTCCCGGGCAGAATTGGTATCAGAGCCCTAGGTTGTTTCGCAGGTCGCGGGTTCGACACCCAGTTAAGCAATGTGGGAGTCGCCCGGGGAAAAACACCCGCACAGTGGAGCGTGGTGGACCGTGGAGGCTTTAAGGGAAATGATTGCCTCTCCTTGGACAAGGCCTTTTCCCGGGCAGAATATCCAAATTGGTTTTATTTCGAGAACACGCAATTCCCCTCCATTCCCCAGGATACATACACATTCTCATATCATACAACATGTCTACTTCAGCATCTAGTGTAATTGCTTTAAATTCTCCTAAGTCTCAATCATCTCGTTTGTCTAATGTCTATGAGTTAGATTATATTTCAGAAAATAATAAATATCCTCTATCTGCATACCCTATTGTTAATCCATATAGTATTTATCAAAAATCAAAAAATAATGTTGGTGTTCGCCTTAAACAAGTATTTGGTAAATCCCAGTATCACTCGCATTCAAAAGACTTTGTGCAAGCATCTCACTTCTCTGCCCATAAACTTCCTGCTTCCTCACATGAACAATATGTCACCCTTGAGATTCCTTCCGAATTCCCTGTTAATTGGATCAAAGAGGGCTACTCGCATATTCACTTCGGAGCAGTCAGATTGGCTTTAACACTTCATGCAAAGAAAGGGTTGCCTATGGTTTCAAGGATTGCCTTATTGGATTCAAGGTTCCGGAAGTATGAGCATGCAGTAATTGGGACAGTCCAGACTACACTTAATTCTGGTACCATCTTCATTACCCTCTTCCCCAATTTCACCATGCACCTTGAAGATCCATCCTTACCCACAGTTTTCAAAGTCCAGATCCAGATCTCTGGACCAGAACTCAAAAACACATACCTTGCTACACTTCACCACCAAATGGCTTACAGAATCCAAAACCATGCCCTAGATCTACCTTTGCCACCACAGTTACAGAACGGTGAATCCATATTCCTTTCAGTTGACTCACCAAACACCCCTCACTGTACCTTCGTCCCTCGACAAATACCTAAAGAACAGTTACAAACCCTATTACCCTCTTCATGGACGACCAGTTACGAAAAACTCCAACCTACCTCCTCACAACCCATCCAAAACACAGAACCCACTTTCCTCACCAAAAAAGATGGTACTGTAGAAATCCGTTTCTCTGGAAGAAACGAAGTCTCAACTGTTTTCCCTACAGAATTCTCGGTCATGGATGGAGATGAATGGAGTTCTCTGAAGATTCCAATCGCAAAGTTCGCTTCTGATGGAAGACCAGTTCTTCAAGATATGGACCAGACAGGACATATCTGGTATGATGTCTGTTCCTGTTCCGATTGCCTTGCGGAACCCGTCGAAGATCAAGACTTCTCCCAAAAGTCTTCTCAGACAGCTTTGAGACAAAAGTATGAACACAAAGATCCAACTGTTGGATTACTTGGGGAACCAACTGGAAGAGATTTTCAGTATTATGTCAACTATGGAACACAGTCCAGCTCACCAGATCCGCCAGATCTGAGCTTCATGATGCAATCAGTTGACCCAACTTCAACGTCCTCTGCAGATACACAGTTTCCTCCACTGCACACTTACCAGAAGGACCAAACCACCCATGCTTGGAAGGTTAGACCGCCAAAGATTCTTGATGAAAAGGGACAACCCAAACAAGTTTCAGCTGCAGAATCAGTTCTCAACTGGCAGACAGACAATGCTGTAGCCCAAAATACAGCTCTCAAACAAATCCTGTCCAACCAAGAGTCCCTGAAGGCCCAGGCCCAACATCAGAATTCTCAAGTAACATTCTTGGCCCAAACTATTTCTGAGGTCCGCTCTAAGGTTGAAGCACTACACCAACAACTCTCGTTTTTGGTCCAATACACCACTGAGTGGTCACCTAAGATGACTAAGCTGCTTTCCGAAAAAGAATCCCTCCAACATCAGCTTAGATCACTTGAGGCCCAACACCAGTCCATTATCCAACAATCCCAAACCAGTATCCTCACCACTCCATCGTATTTCCCTCAACTTCCAACATCAACCCCTTCGCTTACTCCCCAGACCTTTTGGCCTACATCGAGTCCCACCTATTCACCATCCTTAGCCTTATGGAAGGACTCTCCACACCACAAGAAAAGAAGCCCAAAACAGTTGCCCACACATTCACCTTTACCTTCGCCACATCCAACCTCCTTACCAATATCTGAACCTTCAGATCCTGTCACTGGAGCTTCCTCCACACCTCCACAGTCAATCATGACTTTTACAGACCCAAACCCAATCTCTTACCTCCTTAAACAAGTCACAAATCCACCATCTCATATCCTTCCTATCCTACCCGCATCACCATCACCAAATTCTCCTTCGGATACAGATCCAGAAACCTCCTCGGATGAGTCCATTAACCTACCAGACTCTCCTACCCATATTTACATGATGGGGCCCGAACCAGTTGTTGAACCAGTCGAAACTCCCATGGAGGATGAACCTCAAGAGCCTCTCCAATCGGCTAGAACCATAGTCAAGACTGAACATCACTGTAAGTTCACACTTGATGATATTCCCCCATCCAAGTGGAGACAAAGGTTCCAATCTCAGTATGCTTGGATAGTCACTGACATGCAACAGTACCCAATGGAAGAGGTACTCAAGAGATTTGTTGCCAGACTTGAAGGAAGTCTCAGAGATTTTTGGAATTCTCTCGGCGAATACAGGCAACTACAGTTTCTCCAAATTACCAGTGCAGAAGAAGTTATACTGATCCTCAGAAGACATTTTCTGGGAGAAATAACTCATGATATCACCAATGCTCGCACTGAGTTCCTGAAAATGAAATGCTATTCTGTTCAGCTCAAAGATCTCGAGAAACATTATGACCGGATGTGTAAAAGATTCTACATCATCAACCAAATTGATGACATCAGTCTCAAACAAGCTTTTGTGAACTCTGTCCCTGAAGAACTTGCTGATGAAACCATGAGACAAGTCAGATCTCAGAATGGAGATTGGCAACAACTCACCATTGGACAACTTTGGCAATTGATGCAGCAGGCACTTGAAAAGCTTTGTGTCCAAACCAGATTCTGGCATAAGTACCAGACCAGCACCAAGTTACTTGGCCCTGCTTGTTCAGAAAAATATCTGTCTATCAAATGCAAGGATGATAAGAAGTGCGATTGTTCTACCAAGAAGAAATCCCATTTCCATAAACACTCAGATGGTTCCAAACCAAGGAAATTCCGAAAGAAATGGAGATACTTGCGGAAGAAAAGTCGCAAAGGAAAAGACAAAAAGGACAGATGTTACATTTGCAATCAGAAAGGACATTTTGCGAGGAATTGCGCAAAGAGATCCAAAAAACAGAAATTCATGAACCAAATTTCCCCTCACATTGACCCAGGTGATACTTCGGATATTGAATCCCTCTTTGACCTTTTGGATGAACCTACAGAAGATTCACTCCTAGCCATTGCATACACTGATGAGTCCTCAGGTGAACAATCAGATTTAGAAATCCCTGATGTATTTTTTATGTTTGATTCATTCATGAGCATGACACCCAAACCTTACCCCCTCATTTGTGCCACCATAATTCCTGAGCATACATCATTAGGCATTCCAGTTGTAGCATTACTTGATACAGGCGCTGCATGCACTGTCATGAACCCTAAAATTCTCCCATCTCATTATTGGACTACATGCATCAAGACCTTTAGGGCAGCAAATGGAAGTGACTTCATCATCGATAAGATTAGCAAACCAGTAAATATCCAGATTCTTCCTAATCTCATCATCCAGCATCAAATCCTAGGATCAGCACTGCCACAGAAAGATCTCATCATAGGTTTTGATATATTGTGTCAGATACCCCAGTTATCATACACTCCTCTGGTATCTTGTATAAGGGTCATTCTGTGCCTTGGGCACTTTCATCAAATCTGTTTCAGCTCACTCCAGCACCACCAGATCCATTTGATTCTATTCGTTCTGAAATAGTCCAAATCTCTTGTGCTCAGTCCCATACGGACTTCTTACTTAAATGCTCAAACCCTCTCTGGAAGAATACAGACTTCTTCATTCAGCTTCCATTTAAGTCAGAAATTGAGAGTACTCCACAGAAAGCTAGTCATAGTGGGATGTCTCCAGACCACTATAAGTTAGCCACAAAAGAGTTACAACAGCTTCTCTCAGAACATCTCATTGAGCCTACATCTTCTTCGTGGGCTTCAGAAGCCTTCTATGTGAACAAAAGAGCAGAACAAATCAGAGGAAAAATGAGACTAGTAATCAACTACCAGACTTTGAACAAAGTTCTGTTAGATGACAGATTTCCTCTACCCAGACGGAATACACTGTTCCAATATCTTGCAAATGCAAAATGGTTTTCAAAGTTTGATTTGAAAGCAGGATTTTGGCAACTTGGAATTGCTCCAACAGACAGATTTAAAACTGCATTCTGTATTCCAAATCATCACTTTCAATGGACTGTCATGCCTTTCGGTTTAAAAGTTGCTCCTTCATATTTTCAAAAGGCTATGACGAAAATTTTCCATGACTTGTTTCCCAACATTTTGATTTACATAGATGATATACTTCTCTTCTCAAAAGATGTTGATTCCCATCTTAAACTCATTAAGCAGTTTCACCAAATTGCTCAGTCTTATGGAATCATGCTTTCAGAAAAGAAAATGATTTTGGAAAAACAAGAAATTGAATTTCTAGGTATGAAACTGTTTAACGGGAGTTATGTCCCGCAGCCTCACATTGCTCACAGGTTACAAGAGTTTCCTGATGAAATTCTCAGTACTCAGCAGTTACAGCAGTTTCTTGGAATTGTGAATTACATTCATAATTTCATCCACAAGATTGCACAGCCCAGAAGTTTGCTTTCAGCCAGACTAAAGAAGTGTCCTCCTCCTTGGACAACTCAACACACTGCAGCAGTCAGACAACTGAAACATTTGGCAGACAAGGCAGCACCTTTGCAAATTCCTGCTGAAGGACTTCGCATCCTCCAGACAGATGCTTCGGATGAATTTTGGGGCGCCATTCTACTTGAAGAGATCAATGGCCAAAGGCGTATCTGCGGTTACCAAAGTGGACAATTCAAGGACTCAGAAAAACACTACCATTCCACATTTAAGGAGATCCTTGCAGTCAAAAGAGGAATTGAAAAATTCAAATTCTTTTTGGTCAGCCACAGTTTCCAGATCGAAATGGATATGTCTTCCTTTCCCAGGATGATCCAGTTCAAACAGAAAACTATTCCAGACTCACAGCTGTTAAGATGGCAACAATGGTTTTCTCAATACACCTTCACTGTCAAACACATCCCTGGTAAGGCAAACATTCTTGCAGATTATCTGAGTAGGAATCCACCTACAAGACCTACCCCGATCCATTCACTTATTCCATGCCTTGCACCATTCAACCTCTCACAACTTCCTCCAGAAGTCATTGAAACAATTCTAGACTTTACCCTACCTCTCAGAACTTCCCTGAACTACAGATTGTTTCACAGACTCCTTCTACAGCACCATGGCACATCAGTTTTTCGTGGTATCCATAATCACCCTGATCATCCGTACCACACCATATTTCACTTATGCGAATTATGGCATCTTCCAAAACTTGCTTATTGTTATTTTTGGTACTTGTTGGAAGCCCATAAGATTGCGTTTGTGTTTAATTACTCAAGCCTGTTTTCCTACATTTGGAGCTGCGACCAAGGTCACAACATCACACCAGATCAATCCAGGATGTTCAAGTTACTAAAATGGTTTCTCGATCCATCCGGTTGGTTTAGATTTCTATGCACAAGGTCCAGTACCTATGTAGTTATCTGCTTACAGAGGCCCATTCTCAACCTACACATCCAGGCAGGCCCAGAACGACTGTCACCAAGGCTATATCATTTCTCAAATGAAGAAGTTTTAGGCTGGTACAGATTCAACATTGCGAATCCTCAGGCCCAAAGGAATCACCCAGAGACCAGGATCGACATTCTGACTCAGATGGTCATCAAAAATGGAGCCATATCTTTGACTGACGGCCACAATCTCCCTTCCTCGTTAATGGAAATTCCCCTTTATCCAGATTGGCCAGCACATCAGTATTTTGCGGAGATATTGATCTACACAGAGGCGCATCCGTCCAACATTGACTATGATGACCGTGGACAGCGCATACACCACTATCCAGAACCTTTATCATCAGATGACGAAGATTTCAACTTTGATGAGCCCTGGATGCCCCACAATAATTCAGACTACGACAGTAGTGCTGAAGACCACTGAAGAAAAGCAGATTCCCAAAGGACAAAACCGCGTGAAGCTTTTACTTTATTGCTTTCATCTTTGTCAAAAGTAGCTTTAGCTTTATTGCTTTGTTTGCTTAATGCTTGTACGAAAGCATCTTCTTTACTTCGAGTGTAAGTTTGTAAGTCTATATATTCCCAAAACTCTCAGTCATTCAAAAAGAGAGAAAACTGAGGAGCGAAGGATACTGAGTGAAAGTTTGCATTGAATGAGAAGCATATAAGTTTGTATTATTCTCTCTCCAGCTTCTAGAATTCTAAGTTTCCTTTGAGTCTCATAATTCTTTGAATTTAAGTATATCGAGGTAGCGATTTATCGCCAGAGCTGCCGAATTAATGGCCCATATTAAGTGATATACTTCATGTATATCATGGGGTGCCTCAGTACTTAAATGATTTGAGTTATGTGAAATAGAGGGCAAGTGTCTAGTTCCGCTTTAGAAATAGTTCACGCAGTAGTCACGGTCCACCACGCTCCACTGTGTGGGTGTACTTATGTGATTGTTGATGATTTTTCCAGATTTACATGGGTAATCTTTTTATCACAAAAAGATGAAACATTTTATGAATTTTCAAAACTTTTCAAGAAGGTTCAAATTTCTCTTAACTGCAACTTAATCTCTATTAGAAGTGATAATGGAAGAGAATTTTGCAACCAAGATTTTACAAAATTCTGTAATGAGTATGGTATTACTCATAATTTTTCACCTGCCAAAACACCTCAACAAAATGGTGTTGTTGAGAGGAAAAACAGAACATTGCAAGAAATGGCTAGATCAATGCTTTGTGAAAATTCGTTACCTAAATATTTTTGGGCTGAAGCTGTAAATACAACATGCTATGTAATGAATAGAGTTTTACTAAGACCTTTTATAAGAAAAACACCTTTTGAACTTCTATTTGATAAAACTCCATCTATTGTCTATTTTAAAGTGTTTGGTGGTAAGTGCTTTATTTTAAACACTAGTGACAATCTTGGTAAGTTTGATAGAAAATCTGATGAAGCATATTTCTAGGCTATTCATCAAATAAAAAGGCATATAGAGTCTATAACAAAAGGACATTATGTGTTGAAGAAACTATTCATGTAACCTTTGATGAATCTAATATTTATCTCCAAAGAAGAAATGAAGATGATACAGGTTCCTCAATGGTTGAAAATCAAACTCAACACCAAGTACCTACATTGGAAGATCATGCTAAAGAAGAGGAAATAATGGAGCAAGAACATGATGGTCAATCAAGCAACAATCAAGAACTTCCAAAGGATCTCACATATACAAGAAGTCATCCTAAGGAGCAAATCATTGGAGATGTCTCTCAAGGAGTCAAAACAAGACGGTACTTTATTGATAATTTTGCCCTTTTATCTCATATTGAACCTAAAAATATTGATGATGCATTGTGTGATAATTTCGGATTATTGCTATGGAAGAAGAGTTAAATCAGTTTGAGAGAAATAAAGTTTGGACTCTTGTTCCTAGACCTCATGATCATTCCATTATTGGTACAAAATGGATATTTAGAAATAAGTTAAATGAACTAGGAGAAGTTGTTAGAAATAAAGCTAGACTTGTTGCTCAAGGCTTCAATCAAGAAGAAGGTATTGATTATGATGAAACTTTTGCTCCCAAAGTGGCTGGATTAGAGTCTATCGGAATACTCTTGGCATTTGCTTGTTTTAAAGACTTTAAACTATTTCAAATGGATGTCAAAAGTGCTTTTCTAAATGGTTTTATTGAAGAAGAAGTTTATGTAGAACAACCTCCTGGCTTTATTCATGAAAAATTTCCAAATCATGTTTTCAAATTAACTAAAGCTCTATATGGACTGAAACAAGCTCCAAGATCTTGGTATGAAAGATTAAGTGGTTTTCTTCTTTCAAAAGGTTTTACTAAAGGAAAAGTAGATACAACTCTTTTTATTAAAACATCCTCTAAAAATGATATTTTACTTATACAAATCTATGTTGATGATATCATTTTTGGTGCTACTAATACTTCTCTTTGTGAAGATTTTGCTAAAACTATGCAAAATGAATTTGAGATGAGCATGATGGGAGAACTAAGTTTCTTCCTTGGGCTGCAAATTAAGCAAACCAAGGATGGAGTATTCATCAATCAAGCAAAGTATACTAAGGAGCTATTGAAAAGGTTTGGAATGGATCAAGCAAAAGGGATAAGTACTCCAATGAGTTCATTAACTAAACTTGATAAAGATGAGAAAGGTAAGAGTATTAATGAAAAATTATATAGAGGTATGATTGGAAGCTTACTCTATCTCACAGCTAGTAGACCAAATATTATGTTTGCTGTATGTTTATGTGCTAGATTCCAATCATGTCCTAAAGAATCTCATCTAATTTCTGTCAAGCGAATTTTTCGTTATTTAATTGATACTCATGACTATGGCCTTTGGTTTTCAAAAACTTCATCTTTTGAACTTATTGGATATTCTGATGCGGATTATGCTGGTTGTAAAGTTGAACGTAAAAGCACAAGTGGTCATTGTCAATTTCTTGGTAGTTGTCTTGTATCTTGGTTTAGTAAAAAGCAAGCTTGTGTATCTCTATCCACTGCAGAAGTTGAATACATAGCTGCAGGAAGTTGTTGTGCACAATTGTTATGGATGCAGCATACTTTACTTGATTATGGTCTTAAATTCAATTGTGTGCCCATATTATGTGATAATACTAGTGCCATTAACTTGAGTGTAAATCCCATTCAACATTCTAGGACTAAGCATATAGAGATAAAACATCATTTCATCCGTGACCATGTGATTAAGAAAGATATATGCTTAGAATATATAAATACAAATGATCAAATTGCTGACATTTTTACAAAGCATTTGGCTGAGGAAAGGTTCAATCACCTAAGAAGACTCTTAGGAATTTCAAGATTCAATGACTAATGTGTGTATTGAAGCTTTTGGTGAATGCAGGAAATTTTGATTCAAAATTCGAATGCACTGCAGAAGATTCGGTCGACCGAATTTTCTGAGTGTCAAGAAACAGAGACTTTTGATCAAGAATTCGGACGCAGGTCAGAAAATTCGGTCGACCGAATTTTCTGAACTGACGAAACAGAAACTTTTGCTTGAAAATTCGGACGCAGACCTGAAAAATCGGTCGACCGAATTTTACGGACGTAACCCTTTAAATGAAGATTAAACAATCTTCTCAACATTTCAACTTCCGAATTTCACATCCTTTTTAAAACCTCTCATACCCATTCACGTCCGAATCAAAATCTCTTCAAAATCACACATTCTCATCCCGATTTTCCTTCATTTTTAAACTTCCAAGCCCTAATTTCTTACAGAAAACCAATCCTTCTCAAGAGAAAACATCATGGTAAGAACAAAGAAGCCCAATGTTGAGAAAGGAAAGGGAAAGGCTAAGGAAGGAGATGGAGACCCAATCCTCAATCAGCCAAGAAGGATTCGCATTCCTCAAACACAATCTAGAGTTGACAGGTTTATCTCTATCAAATCTACTCATGAATTTGATGAATGGAATAAGAGTAGTAGAAAAATCATTCCTGGATATAAGGTGGATATTGATAAACTGTCAAACATGGATACAGTTCTATCTCATTTCAATGATATTGGTTGGAGTAGTTTGCTATTCATTGATGAAGAATTTTATCCTACTTTAATATATGAATTCTATGCAAACTTGAAAGAGGATAGAATTGAGATGATAGGGGATAATGTGATACAATGGTATTCATCTAGAGTATCACAGATGGACATTGAGTTCAATGAAGGATTGATAAATAGAATTTGTGGAGTGGGTGACGAGGGAGCTAGATATTATTCAACATCCATGCATTGCTATGATCGTGAACTCTTCACACATGTTAGATTTGAAGATGCATTTACAAATGGAAGAGAGTTTAGAGCCATAAAGGAAAGGGAAATTAAGAATTTAGATGCTAGAGGTAGAGTTCTGCATCACATGGTGACTACAATGATTGTTCCTAATTTTGGACACAAGTCATCAGTTGGAAATATGCATATGGTAATCATGTTAGCCCTGCATGAGCATAGAAGAATGAACTTTGGGTATATAGCCTTGAAACATATGATTGCTGCCAGAAAAACAGTAACCAAGGCATTCCCATTTGGAAGGTTACTAACCAGAATCTTCAAGCATTTTAAGATCAAACTTCCTGGAAGAGGAAGCCTTTAAGAGTGGTGAAATTTATACAAATGAAACTCTTAAGAGAATGCAATTAGTTCATGATGAGGATAATGTATGGAGGACAAAAAGAGAAACCCCTCCGAAAAGAATAGAAAGAGAGAGAATCATAGAAAGTGAAGAGGAAGAAGAAGAAGAGGATGAAGAGGAAACCCTTGCTAGGGAAATGAAAACAAAAAGAAAGCATGACACCTCAAGTGAGGGGGAGCAACCTCCAACAAAAAGAAGATTATTTGAAGAAGAAACTGGAATTGGGTCAAGTAGTAAAGGAGTAACTAGAGGTGACACCATTATTGCCAAAGCATTCGAAGAAGCCTTGAACAATCATGTCAAGGAAATGGAGAAAATGTATAAGTTCTTTGAGTCATTTGCTCCACTGGTTCTTGGAAAATTAGATGGACTGGAAAATAGAGTACAACACATTGAAGATATCCTTATGAGAACCACTCAAAGTGGTGAAGGAACCTCTAAGCCTCAAGATGGAAATGAGGAGGAAAGAGATAGAGAAGCAGAGAAAGAAGACAATGAGGATAGTAGTAATGAAGAGGATGATCAGGGTGGAAATGATGAGACCACAGCAGCAGAAAAAGAACAAGAACATGCTCATGAAGATCTACCAGCGGCAGGAAGTCAAGTAGCTCAAGCTACAACTGTATCTCCAGCAACAATCTCTTTCAGTCAAGGAAGAGTTAAGCACTTGGCAATCAAGAAAGGAGTGAACCGAGCCTCCCCATCAACCTCACCATCACAAGACTAAGCTTTCTTTTCTAATCTCTTTACTGTATTTGGTTCAGTTTTCTAAGGATTTTGCTGCATTTTCTATTTTGAACTTGTTAAATATTTTGCTGTTTTTTTATGTAATAGTGAAGCTCAATGATGAAATCCCAGTGATGAGAGCTTCTTTTATATACTAACTTGAACATCTCATTTTCATTGATCCCTTTAATTTTTTTATGAAGACAAAAGGGGGAGAAAATATGATGCAATATGCAATATGATGCAATACATGTGAAACATTATGTGAACTTAGTCTTTAATCAAATTCGGATGCAAGGTTTTAAGATTGGATGCATTCATATTTATGGTCAAATTTTTTTTCTGTTTATCAAAATTGGTTCCAATCTGTCTTACTCTATTCCATTATGTTTGAACAACATTATGAAACCTTTATATCATTTCAAAACTTCAATTATATTGAATCTGTTGCAGTTTGGACATGAGATTAAAAATTCGGATGCATGTGATTCAAAATTCGGACGCATGTGATTCAAAATTCGGATGCATGCTATAAAATTCGGATGCATCCATATTGTGTTGTCAAAATATGCTCTTTTGTTGTTCAAATTGATTCAAATATGTTTTAATCTCTTACTATATGTTTGAACAACCTTAGGAAAGCTTATTTACATAATTTGGAGCTTTCATTTATCCTATCTTAAAGTTTGGATTTGATATGTCAAAATTTGGATGCATAGTATATCTAGTCCAAACTTGTTGAAAAATGAGCACAATCTAAGGGGGAGCTTTGATAAGCCTTTAACAAACTTAAAACCTCTCTTAGAATTTTTTCTAAATGCTTAAATGCTATGTCTTCTATCCTTAATGTTGGAAGGAAGGAGGCAAATGGAGGTTGGTTGGGTCATAGGCTCATAATGAGCCTTGTCTATGTCAATATGCTAAATTGGTTGATTTCTATCATTGACATCAATACTTCTTTGTGCTAATCTGTTTAAATCCATCACATATTGCATCAAAGTTTGTCATCATCAAAAAGGGGGAGATTGTAAGCCCTAAGTGCAAATCATGTAATTTTGATTCATGACAAATATTGATGAGAACTAATATGTTTATATTGTGTGATAGGATTTGTGAAGAAAGAAGTTTGAAGTCTCATTTCCTTCAAGACGGAGAGCAAAGAACAACCTCAGAAAGCTATGAGTCTTTGAGGTTTATTCAAAGATGAACTCAAGGCATTGAAGACTTGAAGTGTAGAGTAGGTATGATGATAGGTAATATCTATGTGAACTCTACACTTGTATGTCTTGGAGTCTATTGAATGCATAAGAGAGCATAAAATTGATTTCCTAAGTTTAAAAGTTTGTTGAATGAATTCCTAGTAAATGTGGTTTTGTGTCCTAAAAGTTGTTAAGTAAACTTTAAATGATCAAATGAGTTTGATTTTGGTTTTCAAACTTATATTTGTCTAAATAAGTTATCTATATATACCAAATGTATTTCAACTACTTGGAAGATTGATTTCAAATGATTTTACAAAGTTTGAACACAATTCCATAAAATTCGATCGTCCGAATTTGGTAGCAAAAGTTTGCTACTGTTCTTCAAGGAAATTCGGAAGAAGATTCGGACGCATGAGAAAAAATTCGGTCGTCCGAATTTTGATCTTCAGTATGGTCACTGTTCTTCCAGAGAAATTCGGAAGAAGATTCAGATGAAGCAGAAAAAATTCGGTCGTCCGAAAAATTCGGACGCAGAATTTGGTTGTCCGAATTTCCTGAAAATAGCCGTTAACTAGCCGTTTTATAGCTGTTTCAACTGATTTTCAAATTCTTTAAAAGCTATAAACGTGCAATCTTTTGAAAGTTTTGAATATTTGAATACTCCAAGCTTTCTAAAGTCAATCAAAAACATTTCTCAAGCTCTCTTATGTCTTGTGCATTCAATTGATCAATCCAAAGACATCAAAGTGTGAAGGTGCAACTTTGTGTAATTTCTACCAACAAGTGGTAACATCTACACACTCATCTTTACTTATTCAATTGTGTTAATCTACTAGCTCTAGCAAGGTTATCTTGATAACATAAAACCCTTTAGATAAGGGTGATCCTTGAAGTTGTGATTCAAGGTTGTTTGAGATATAAAACCATAGGTTGGTGAGCCTTGTTTGTAAAAATTACTAGAAGAGGTTATAAGTGTAAAACCATAGTGTGGTGAACCTCTCTTGTAATCTGAGAACTTGAGCACATAGTAGAGTTATTGAAATCCTTAAGTGTGGGCTCAAGGTAGTGGAGGTAGATCTTGAGGATCGAACCACTATAAATTGCTTGTGTTCATTTGTCTACATTTCTTATATTGCTTTGTCATAAATTGTTTCTCTCTTATTCATATCATCTGTAATTGATCTATACATATATAAAGTTTGAATTTAAAAAAATTAGCCAAATACCTAATTCACCCCCCCCCCTCTTAGGTATTTCAAAGACTATGGAGTTGGGCTTAAGCCCAAGAGGGAGTGATGTTTTAAACTTGGGCCGCATGTTAATTATCTTGGACTTGTTATTTATGTTGGGCTTATATGTATTATTAACCCAATTCTTTCATGTTTTACCCCAGCTATATATAGGCATCTTTAAGACAATTAGAATTTTGGAGTCATTTTTTGTAGTGTGCTGCCGCCACCTTTGAGAGGTAATTCCTGTTATTTTTGTTACTCAAAGAATACTCTTCACTTATCAATTGAAATTCTGATTATGGTGTGTGAGTGTTCTTCTTGCTTAATTAAATTCTGATTATCGGGATTACTTAGAAGAAGTTTCTAAGAGGTGTTCTAGGGATTTAATTTTTGTGTGTTTATTAACAATCTTGTTTCAAAAAAGAAATTATGTCTATTCTTTCATCAAGGCCGAAAATCAGTCCTTTTCATCTTCTCTTCCGCGGTGTGCGTGTTAAAAAATCTTGTACCACAAGTCGTACCTCATATCTCACAACTTCACTGTTCTTATTTCGCTTTAGGACAAATACCCATTTCTAGGCAATGGGCTTTATACCTGAAAGACATAACAGGAGGGGGGGGGGGGCGAATTAGGTCTTTAGCTAATTATCAAAATCTTTTTCCGTTTTGTAAATCCTTTGCCTTAATAAAAGCTCTTCTTCAAATTCACAAACTTCAAGTTTATATGTGATTTGATGGTTGAGACAAGATGATCAAACAATAAGACTACAACCAATCAATCAACAACTAAGAACAAATAATAATAACACAAGTATGTAAACGAGTAAAGTTATAAGGAAATGAACATACAATTTATAGTGGTTCGATTTTTCTAAGATCTCCATCCACTACCTTGAGTCCACACTCAAGGATGTTAACCAATTCACTAAATGCTGAATCCAAGCCATTACACAAGAGGCTCACCTTCAATGGGTTTTACCACAACAACTTCTTTTCAATCTAATAAACAAGGTTCACCGTTATCACTAAGAGTTTTATGTCACTAGACAACCTAGAGCAATCTAATCTAAGGCTCACACACAGGATTTTGCACAATAACCTTGATTAATCTAGTCTATGGCTCACCCTCCACAATGGTTTTAAGTCTCTTGAGAACCTTGTATCAATGACAACAATAATGTAAAGAGAGAGTTTTGATGTTACCAACACTTCTTGGTAAAACAATAGCTAGCACTACTTCACTTCTTGCCTTTGGAATCTTGAATTTTAACCTTTAAGCACAAGGCAATTTGAGAGCTTTTCAAATAATTTTGATGTAAAACAAGTTAAAGCTTCAAGGATTTCTTAAGTTCAAAAGTTCTATTAAAAATCTAGAGTTTTTGGCTTTTATAGATTTCAAAAATCAGCTTTAAAAGTCATAAAACAGCTAGTAACGGCTAGTTTCTGAGGAGTTCGGACGTCCGAACTTGATTGTCCGCATCCAAACTTACGTCCGAATTTTTCCTGAAAAATACTGTTCAAGGAAACATTGTACTATTCACTGTTACTCTTCACATTCGGACGATCAAATTTTAACCTCTGCGTCCGAACTTGTATCCGAATTTCTCTGGAAAAATAGTCGGTACTGTTCACTTAATAGTGTACTGTTCACAATGCGGAAAAATTCGAACGACCAGATTTTCTCTTATGCGTCCGAATTTTTCAAACTTTGTCAAAACATATTCAAATCAATTCAAACAATTTGAAAAACATTCTAGCCTAAAAGATAAGTCATTAAAGATCTTTTAAGTGCAAAAACAATTGATGAAAACTTGATAATTAAGGTAAGTTCAAAATAATTGAAACTTTTCAAATCAAGTTTTGTGCTCTCAAATGCAACTCATAGATTCCAAGACTTAAGAGTGTAGGGTTTACAAAGTTTACCTATTAAGCGCATGTAACCTACACTTCATGTCTTCAAAGCCTTCAATCATCTTGAACAAACTCTTCAATCTTCAATCACTTTGACATATTGGAGTTGTTCTTGCATTGTGGCTTCAAGGCAATGAGACTTGCTTCCTTCTCAGTCCACAAATCATATCTCACAACATACAAGCATATTAGTCATTATCAATGTTTGTCATTAATCAAAACTAATCATAAATACATGATTTGCCCTTTAGGGCTAACAATACCTTTAGGTGTTTGGACAAACTTCGCTTTTCAAAAGTTAATTCAATTCATATTGAATCACATCTTTCTATTTTAATCAATCATCTTTATGTCGACATTCTTCATTTGATTTTAGCTTAAGATACTCATTATATTTCAAAAAATCAAGTGCTATATTGTAAGTAAATGTGTTATCAACAATAATTCCCATCCGATTCCAATTTCTACAAGAAGTTATATGTTGGATGGAAATCTCTGTATTATTTCCAGAATCTTGAATCTTTTCATCAGTTGTCTCTTGGTCTCTTTTGTCAAAATTTTCAACATGATTACCTTGATCATTTGATCCTGTTTTCTTTCGAGGATTTTTATCTTTCACACCAAGAGATCGATCACTCTTTTGGCATGATTTAGATTCAATAGATATAGGTGTTGGATTTTACTCTTTTGGGATTTTAACTTGGATAGGGGCATCTGTAACCGATAGATGCAATTTAGTCACTCTCATAGAGTTAGCAAACACATCTAATAATTTGCTATCTTTTGAACTTCAAGTTGACTCATGCTTGTGCACATATCTAGATAATTCAGCGATGTTGTCCAAACAAGATCTTTTCCTCTTGGTTTATTTTCTCTCCCTAATTTGGGGAACATAGACTCATCTAAATGGCAATCACTAAATCTTTTCAGAAATACAGCTCGCATCAGAGCTTTAGGATACCTTATTATAGAGGAAGGGTCATATCCAGTATAGATCCCCAATTTTCTTTGGGGACCCATTTTAATTTTTTGATTGGGTGTCATAGGAGCATATACTACACATCCAAAATTTCTCAAATCAGAGATATTTGGTTCAAAGCCAAAGGCCTGTTGTAAAGGAGAAAATTCATGACAACTCGATGGCCTAATATGCACAAGTGCTAAAGCATGCAAAATTGCATGTCCCAAAACTGATATTGAGAGATTTTTTCTCATTAAAATGGTCTTATAATTAATTTAATCTCTTATAAATGATTAATTTAAACCATTTTAAGTGTGAACATGTGCTATAAGAGATGCTCAACAATAATGCCAATTGACATGCAGTAAGCATTAAAGGCATGAGAACAATATTTGATTGCATTATCTACACGGGTCTTTTTAATTGGGTGATCTAGGAATTGCAACTTCAAGTTAATTATTTGGACAAATAATCTCACAAACACTAGTTACGATTTGATAATAAACAAACATGTGACCACTGGATTGATGCATCAATTAATTAACATAAAATATCTAAATTGCCCACAAGGTAGGTGAATAGGGCCAAATATATCACTGTTAATTCGTTCTAGAAATGCGAGAGATTCAACTATCTCTTTTGCTTGGGATCGTCTAATGACCAATTTTCCTTAAGAAAAACAACACATGAAAACTTATTCGACATTGATTTTTCAATGGATGACCATGTGTATTCTTAACTATTGTTCCCATCATAATTTATCCTGGGTGACATAAATGATCATGCCAAATACTAAATGTAGAAGGATTACTAAACTTCTTGTTTGCTAAATGATGCATTTCAACAGAATTAATTTTTGCGTAATATAGGTCGAAAGAAAGATGTGGTAGTTTCTCTAAGATAGATTTTTTTTTGGAATATAGAGATAACTAAATTTATTTTCCTCCATTGTGCAACAAGATATTTGTTCTAGCAGTTATCCTTAATAAGTTTCTTCGTGATTTTGAGGAAAATAATGCCTTATTGATGGCAAATATTGTGCCTCTAGATAGTAAAATATTAGCTCTTCAGAAGCTTTTCAATCAGTTTTACACTATCATTTATAGTACAAACATTTGTTTCTCCCATATTCAAGCAGGAGAAATATTTCTCACTTTTAAGTATAGAGTGCGCAGTTCTACTATCAATGAGGCATATATCTTTAGTTGCACTTTTGGAGTCATAATAAGGAATAAGAACTATCTGAAAACATTAAAATATAAATTTTACAATGTCAAAATATAACTTAACATGAAACTTAACTAAAAACTAGAAAGAACATAAAAAAAAACTCGTATTTCTTTTGGACACTTCCATCACCAATCAAATGGTCAACTCTTCCTTCTGGATGCTCAAAGATGTTAGTCACATCCAAGTGAGTTATATCAACTATTGTGTCATCAAGAGTATTATCATCACAACCATTAGGAGTTGAATTTTGGGAAGTAAATTTTGCTTCATGACTTTTGCCTTTCTTTTTAATTGATTCTTGATAAAGCTCAACAATGTGTTTCACTGTACTATAGGTACGAGTCTGATAGCTTTGCATACTATATCAGTAACATTTATCTTTATGATCTTTCGGAATCACATCCTTCCCTTTTCGCTTCTCATTGTTTTTCACCCACTTCTAGTGGTTATTGTTATTTTTTGTGATGATGCTCCATTCTGACTGCCATAATTATATGGATGATTTCTACTACAGTTGTGTCCACGACCATGACCTCAACCTCTTCCAAAGCCATAACTATGGATTCTAACTGCATTCACTTATGGGAGTGAAGTAGAACTTGTTGGTCAAAGTTGAAGATTTTTTCATGAACAACTTATTATTTTGCTCAGCAACAAGAAGGCAAGAAATTATTTAGCATATTTCTTACGGCCTTTTTCTAGATATTATTGTTGTAGAACAAGATTCGCAATATGAAAGTAGATAATGTTTCCTCATATATGTTAGCATCAATAATATTCTCTCCTCATAATTTCCATTGAGAAGTTATTTTAAATATTGAGGAGATATACTCACTTACATATTTAAAATCTTGTAGCTGTAAATGCACCTAGTCATACAGTGCTTTGGTAGATTGACCATCTTCTGGTGGTAAAATCTTTCTTGTAGATCCTTTCACAAAACAAGTTGATCTCTTAAGGTAAGATATTATTCCTTTAAATCTGCATGGAGGTGATGGTGGAGAAAGATCATGGATTTAGTACAATTTTGTGATGATGATGGATTATTTTCTACAATGGTGCTTGCCAGACCCATTCCATCTAGAAGAATTTGAGCATCTTGTCCACCACAAATAGTATTGATTAAACTCTAAAACTCCGATTGTAGATACGCGTGCTAATAATGTGAAGAATTTGTTGGTACACAATAGTTGCCGGTACAATGAAATTAAAATAACAATATAGAGAATTAAATAAAAAAAAGTACAATGAAAGAGAATAGAAAGAAACTTGTAGAAAGAAAATAGAGAAAACACAAGAATTTTATTAATCTTCTCTAAGGTTGAATGAATGAATACAACAATTCAGGGATACACATTAATAAGAAGAGATAGGGAAGAATCAGAAGATAAATCCCATCAGATTAAAATGTGGGGAACTCTATCATCTATCTTCTGGAAGGATAGAGTATCTCTATCTCTGATATTGGATAATCTCTTTGATATCAAATAATGGACATCCATTATATTATTTATCTCATAACAACTATTACTTCTTAATTTAGTTTTTAAATGTAGAATGGTTTTGTTGAGTATAGGGCATTTTAGCCAATCACACAAACGCTTTTGCTCTTTGAATAATCACTAATATCCCTCCCTTCTATCTTTGACATGTAACTCATGTATTTCATTTTAAGATAAATTTCTCATCACATTCTTCTTGACACATCAATTTGAAACATTTTTAAATTTTACATTAGTTTCTTGTGGGCAAGCATTCTCAAAGGGCGCCCGAACGTGATGGAAGATGTAGATTCAAAATCTTTTAATACAGTCTCTAATATAATTGTAAGCCCTAAGGGCAAATCATGTAATTTTGATTCATGACAAATATTGATGAGAACTAATATGTTTATATTGTGTGATAGGATTTGTGAAGAAAGAAGTTTGAAGTCTCATTGTCTTCAAAAGGAAGAGCAAAGAACAACCTCATTAAGCTATGAGTCTTTTGCGGTGTATTCAAAGATAAACTCAAGGCATTGAAGACTTGAAGTGTAGAGTAGGTATGATGATAGGTAATATCTATGTGAACTCTACACTTGTATGTCTTGGAGTCTATTGAATGCATAAGAGAGCATAAAAATTGGTTTCTTAAGTTTAAAAAGACTTTTGAATGAATCTTTAGAAAATATGGTTTTGTTTTCTAAAAGTTTTTAAGTAAACTTTAAATGATCAAATGAGTTTGATGATGGTTTTCAAACTTATATTTGTCTATATAAGTTATCTATATATATCAAATGTATTTCAAATATTTGGAAGATTAGTTTCAAATGGTTTTACAAAGTTTGAACACAATTCCATTAAATTCGGTCGTCCGAATTTGGTAGCAAAATTTACTACTGTTCTTCCAGAGAAATTCGGAAGAAGATTCGGACGCATGAAGAAAAATTCGGTCGTCCGAATTTTGGTCTTCAGCATGGTTACTTGTTCTTCCCAGAGAAATTCGGAAGAAGATTCGGACGCAGCAGGGAAGAATTGGTCGTCCGAAAAATTGGACGCATAATTCGGTCGTCCAATTTCTGAAAAGTAGCCGTTAACTAGCCGTTTTATAGCTGTTTCAACTGATTTTCAAATTCTATAAAAGCTATAAACGTGCAATCTTTTGCAAGAACTTACAATTTGAATATTCTAAGCTTTCAAAAGTCAATTACAAACATTTCTCAAGCTCTCTTACATCTTGTGCATTAAATTGATCAATCCAAAGACATCAAAGTGTGAAGGTGCAATTTTGTGTAAATTCTACCAACCAGATGGGTAACATCTACACACTCTTCTTTACTTAATCACTTGTATTGTTCTACTAGCTCTAGCAAGGTTATCTTGATAACATAAAACCCTTTAGATAAGGGGATCCTTGAAGTTGTGATTCAAGGTTGTTTGAGATATAAAACCATAGGTTGGTGAGCCTTGTTTGTAAAAAAATTACAAGTAGAGGTTGTATGTGTAAAACCAAAGTGTGGTGAACCTCTCCTGTAATCTGTGAACTTGAGCACATAGTAGAATTATTGAAATCCTTAAGTGTATGCTTAAGGTAGTGGAGGTAGATCTTGAGGATCGAACCGCTATAAATTGTTTGTGTTTATTTGTTTACATTTCTTATACTGCTTTGTCATAAACTGTGGTTTATTCTCATTCACTTAATCTGCAATAGGTCTGCTCATCTATAAAGTTTGAATTTGTGAAAATTAGCCAAATACCTAATTCACCCCCCGTCTTAGGTATTTCAATTGGTATCAGAGCAGGAACTTCTTTGTGTGGTTTTACAACCTAGAAGACAAAGATCCTATGGCTAATATGTCAAATCTACCTTATCTAGAAGGATCTTCTACAAACAGACCTCCATTGTTTGATGGAACAAATTATACATTTTGGAAGTCTAGAGTTAAAATATATATTTGTTCTATTAACTTTGATTTATGGAACATAATTGAGAAAGGTCCCTATGTCCCAATGAAAATGAGAGCAGATGGAGTAACTCCTGAACCCAAATCTACTGATGAATTTGATGAGCATGATTCAAGGAAAATGACTCTAAATTATCAAGCCATGAATATATTGAGCTGTGCTCTAGATGTTACTCGAATATAATAGAGTTAGTGGGTGTGATTACGCACATGATATGTGGAGATTACTTCAAATTACACATGAAGGTACTAATCAAGTTAAAGAATCTAAACTTGCTATGCTTGTTAGAGATTATGAATTGTTTACTATGAAACAAGGTGAAAATATTAGTGATATGTTTACTAGGTTTACTAACATTTTCAATGGCTTGAAAGCTTATGGTAAAGGCTATACTATGGGAGAGCAAAACAGAAAGATCTTGGATGCTCTACCAAAATCTTGGCAGCCAAAGACACTAGCTATTGAGGAGTCCAAAGATCTAAAAACTCTTCCTCTTGAAGAACTCATTGGATCGCTACTTACTCATGAAATGAAGATGAAGAGGTTGAATGATAAGGAAGATGAGGAAAAGGGGAGAAAAGGAGTAGTGCTAAATGCCTCAAACAACTTGAGTGAACAAGAACAATCTTCAAGTGAAGAAGAAGGTGGAAACAGATGGAGAAGAAGAAATTGCAATGGCAGTGAAGAAGTTCAAGAGATTCTACAAAAAGGAATTTCTCAAGAAAGGAAGAAAACCAGTCAAGAAGAGTGGACAATCTTCATCATATAAACCTCAGTGCTTTGAATGCAAAAGTACTGAGCATCTTATTGCTGACTGTCCCAGAGTGTTGGAAAGGGAAAGAGAAAGCAAAAACAGAAAGAAATCTGCCAAGAAAGGAAAAGGACTAGCTGGAACATGGGATCAACAGGAAAGTGAAGATGAAAGTGAAGGAAAGGCCAACTTATGCTTCATGGCCATTGATGATGAGGTACAATCTTCTCCTTCTATTTCAAATTTGTGTGATGATGATATTGATTCTAGTGATTTAATTCTAGAATTGTATGAAGAACTAAAAAAAGGCTTCAAGAAGAAATAAAGAAATAAAATCCAAAATTAGTGATCTTTCAAATGAAAATTCAAAATTATGTCTTGAAAATGATAGACTTCTTGAGACCATAAATTCTCTTACTATTGAAAAGGAAGTTTTGAACACTACCATACAAGATGTATCTTTTGAAAACAAAAAAGCTGTGTTCAAAAATTATTTCTCTTGAATCAATGCTAAAAGATCATGAGGTTTTAAAAAGGAAAGTTAATGATCTTACTTTATGCATTGAGAAATTTACAAATGGAAGAAACAATTTAAATAAATTACTTGGGTATCAAAGATCCTCACTTGTAAAGCATGGTCTAGGTTTTACACATGATTGCCTTCATTCAAAACCAAAAGAGACATTTGTTAAAGAATCTTCTCATTATAGGTCTCATACTTGCTGTACATATTGTGGTAAGCATGGACACAAAGTGTTTAAATGCATTATAAAAAAGAAAGATAGAAAACTGGAGTAAAGACTTTATGGAAAGTTAAAGGAACCATCACTAACCCTCTTGGACCCAAGAAGATATGGGTACCAAAAATCACTCTTTCTAATTTGGTATAGGTACAATTTGCTTCAAGATCAAATGCCACAAAATGGTTTCTTGATAGTGGCTGTTCAAGACACATGATCGGAAATGCATCACTTGTTAGTGAGCTTCAAGCTACAAGTGAAGGCTTTGTCACTTTTGGTGATAAGAAGAAAGGGAAAATACTTGGAATAGGTAACATTGGTAAAGGTTCATTCCCTCTTATCAAACAAGTTTTACTTATTGATGGTTTAAAAATATAATTTACTTAGCATTAGCCAATTATGTGATAATGGTTGCAAAGTAGAGTTTAAATGTGATACCTGTACTATTCTTGATAATGCAAGCAATAAAACTATCTTTGTAGCTAAAAGAGTAAGTAATGTATATGTGTTATATCTTGATGAGCTTATTACTAATGACATTAAATGTCTTGCAATACATGACAATGATGGATTTTTATGGCATAGAAGATTAGGACATGTGAGCATGGATTTATTGAACAAACTTTCTACTCAAGAACTAGTTAGAGGATTACCAAAAATGCATTTTGACAAAACTCGGATTTGTGATGCTTGTCAATATGGAAAACAATCAAAAACATCCTTCAAACCAAAGAAAATGGTGTCTACCTCAAAACCTCTTGAACTAGTTCACATGGACTTATTTGGACCCATGAGGACTACTAGTCTTGGTGGTAAAAGATATGCTTATGTGATTGTTGATGATTTTTCCAGATTTACATGGGTAATATTTTTATCACAAAAAGATGAAACATTTTATGAATTTTCAAAACTTTTTAAGAAGGTTCAAATTTCTCTTAATTGCAATCTAATATCTATTAGAAGTGATAATGGAAGAGAGTTTTGCAATCAAGATTTTACAAAAATTTTTGTGATGAGTATGGTATCACTCATAATTTTTCAGCAGACCAAAACACCTCAACAAAATGGAGTTGTTGAGAGGAAAAACAGAACATTACAAGAAATGGCTAGATCAATGCTTTGTGAAAACTCTTTACCTAAGTACTTTTTGAGTCGAAAGTCAGTAAATACAGCATGCTATGTAATGAATAGAGTTTTACTAAATCTTTTATAAGAAAAACACCTTTTGAACTTCTATTTGATAAAACTCCATCAATTGTTTATTTTAAAGTATTTGGTTGTAAATGCTTTATTTTAAATACTAGTGACAATCTTGGTATGTTTGACAGGAAATCTGATGAAGGTATATTTCTAGGCTATTCATCTAATAAAAAGGCTTATAGAGTCTATAATAAAAGGACATTATGTGTTGAAGAAACTATTCATGTAACTTTTGATGAATCTAATATTTATCTTCAAAGAAGAAATGAAGATGATACGAGTTCGTCAATGGTTGAAAATCAAACTCAACACCAAATACCTACATTGGAAGATCATGCTAAAGAAGAAGAAATAATGGAGCAAGAACATGATGGTCAATCAAGCAATAATCAAGAGCTTCCAAAGGATCTCACATATGCAAGAAGTCATCCTAAGGAGCAAATCATTGGTGATGTCTCTCAAGGAGTTAAAACAAGACGGTACTTTATTGATAATTTTGCACTTTTATCACATATTGAACCTAAAAATATTGATGATGCATTGTGTGATAATTTTCGGATTATTGCTATGGAAGAAGAGTTAAATCAGTTTGAGAGAAATAAAGTTTGGAATCTTGTTCCTAGACCTCATGATCATTCTATTATTGGTACAAAATGGATATTTAGAAATAAGTTAAATGAACTAGGAGAAGTAGTTAGAAATAAAGCTAGACTTGTTGCTCAAGGCTTCAATCAAGAAGAAGGTATTGATTATGATGAAACTTTTGCTCCAAGTAGCTTGATTAGAGTCTATCGGAATACTCTTGGCATTTGCTTGTTTTTAAAGACTTTAAACTATTTCAAATGGATGTCAAAAGTGCTTTTCTAAATGGTTTTATTGAAGAAGAAGTTTATGTAGAACAACCTCTGGATTTATTCATGAAAAAATTTCCAAATCATGTTTTCAAATTATCTAAAGCTCTATATGGACTGAAACAAGCTCCAAGATCTTGGTATGAAAGATTAAGTGGTTTTCTTCTCTCAAAAGGTTTTACTAAAGGAAAAGTAGACACAACTCTTTTTATTAAAACATCTTCTAAAACTGATATTTTGCTTGTACAAATCTATGTTGATGATATCATTTTTGGTTCTACTAATACTTCTCTTTGTGAAGAGTTTGCTAAAACTATGCAAAATGAATTTGAGATGAGCATGATGGGAGAACTAAGTTTCTTCCTTGGACTACAAATTAAGCAAACCAAGGATGGAGTCTTCATCAACCAAGCAAAATATACTAAGGAGCTATTGAAAAGGTTTGGAATGGACCATGCAAAAGGAATTAGTACTCCAATGAGTTCATCAACTAAACTTGACAAAGATGAGAAAGGTAAAAGTATTGATGAAAAATTATATAGAGGTCTGATAGGAAGTTTACTCTATCTCACAGCTAGTAGACCAGATATTATGTTTGTCTGTATGCTTGTGTGCTAGATTCCAATCTTGTCCTAAAGAATCTCATCTAATTTCCATTAAAGCGAATTTTTTCGTTACTTGATTGATACTCATGATTATGGCCTTTGGTTTTCAAAAACTTTATCTTTTGAACTTATTGGATATTCGATGCGGATTATCGTTTGGATGTAAAGTTGAACGTAAAAGCACAAGTGGGCATTGTCAATTTCTTGGTAGTTGTCTTGTATCTTGGTTTAGTAAAAAGCAAGCTTGTGTGTCTTTATCCACTGCAGAAGCTGAATACATAGCTGCAGGTAGTTGTTGTGCACAATTGTTATGGACGCAGACCTGAAAAATCGGTCGACCGAATTTTACGGACGAGACTTTTTAAATAAAGCTGAAACAATCTCTTCTACATTACTACTTCCGAATTTCACATCCTTTTTAAAACATCTCACACCCATTCACATCTGAATCAAAATCCCTTCAAAATCCCACACTCTCATCCCTGATTTTCCTTCATTTTTAAACGTCTAAGCCCTAATTTCATACAGAAAACAAATCCTTCTCAAGAGAAAACATCATGGTGAGAATAAAGATGCCCAATGTTGAGAAAGGAAAAGGAAAGGCTAAGGAAGGAGATAGAGATCCAATCCTCAATCGACCAAGAAAGATTCGCATTCCTCAAACACAATCTGGAGTTGACAGGTTTATCTCTATCAAATCTACTCATGAATTTGATGAATGGAATAAGAATAGTAGAAAAATCATTCCTGGATACAAGGTAGATATTGATAAGCTGTCAAATATGGATATTGTCCTATCTCATTTCAATGATATTGGTTGGAGTAGTTTGCTCTTCATTGATGAAGAATTTTATCCCACTTTGATATATGGATTCTATGCAAATATTAAAGAGGATAGAATTGAGATGATAGGGGATAATGTGATACAATGGTATTCATCTAGAGTATCACAAATGGACATTGAATTCAATGAAGGATTGATAAATAGAATATGTGGAGTAGGAGATGAGGGAGCTAGATATTATTCAGCATCCATGCATTGCTATGATCGTGAACTATTCACACATGTTAGATTTGAAGATGCATTTACAAATGGAAGAGAGTTTAGGGCCATAAAGGAAAGGGAAATTAAGAATTTGGATGCTAGAGGTAGAGTTTTACATCACATGGTGACCACAATGATTGTTCCTAATTTTGGACATAAGTCATCAGTTGGAAATATGCATATGGTAATCATGTTAGCCCTGCATGAGAATAGAAGGATGAATTTTGGGTATATAGCATTGAAACATATGATTGCAGCCAGAAAAACAGTAACCAAGGCATTCCCATTTGGAAGGTTATTAACCAGAATATTCAAGCATTTTAAGATCAAACTTCTGGAAGAGGGCAAACTTTTAAGAGTGGTGAAATTTATACAAATGAAACTCTTAAGAGAATGCAATTAGTTCATGATGAGGATAATGTATGGAGGACAAAAAGAGAAACTCCTCCGAAAAGGATAGAAAGAGAGAAAGTTATAGAGAGTGAAGAGGAAGAAGAAGAAGAGGATGAAGAGGAAACCCTTGCTAGGGAAATGAAAACAAAAAGAAAACATGACACCTCAAGTGAGGGAGCAACCCCCCAACAAAAAAGGAGATTATTTGAAGAAGAAGCTGGAGTTAAGTCTAGTAGTAAAGGAGTATCTAGAGGGGGGACACCATTATAGCCAAAACATTCCAAGAAGCCTTGAACAATCATGTCAAGGAAATGGAGAAAATGTATAAATTCTTTGAGTCATTTGCTCCAATGGTTCTTGGAAAATTGGATGGATCTGGAAAAGCGAGTAAAACACATTGAAGATATCCTTATGAGAAATACTCAAAGTGGTGAAGGAACCTCTAAACCTCAAGATGGAAAGGAGGAGGAAAGAAAAAGAGAAGCAGAGAAAGAAGATAATCAAGATAGCAGTGATGAAGATGATAATAAGGGTGGAAATGAAGAGACTATAGCTGAAGAAGAAGAACAAGAACATGCTCTTGAAGATCCACCAGATGGCGAGGGAGCCAAGTAGCTCAAGCTGCAATTGTATCTCCAGCAATAATCTCTTTCGATCAAGGAAGAGTCAAGCACTTGGCGATCAAGAAAGGAGTGAGCCGAGCCTCCCAACAACCTCATCATCACAAGACTAAGCCTTCTCTTCTAATCTCTTTACTGTATTTTGTCTGAGTTTTCTAAGCATTTTGTTGCATTTTCTATTCTGAACTTGTTAAATATTTTTTATGTAATATTTTTTCTATTCGAAGCTCAATGATGAAATCCTAGTGATGAGAGCTTCTTTTATATGCTAACTTGAACATCTCATTTTCATTGATCCCTTTAAATTTTTTTTTATGATGACAAAAAGGGGAGAAAAAATATGATGCAATACATGTGAAACCTTAGTCATTATGCAATACATGTGAAACCTTAGTCATTATGTGAACTCGAGTCCTTAATCAAATTCGGATGCAAGGTTTTAAGATTGGATGCATTTATATTTATGGTCAAAAATTTTTTTTCTGTTTATTCAAATTGGTTCCAATCTGTTTTACTCTACTCCATTATGTTTGAACAACAGTATGAAACCTTTCTATCATTTCAAATCTTCAATTATATTGAATACATTGCGATTTGGATATGAGTTTAAAAATTCGGACGCATGAGATTCAAAATTCGGATGCATGATATAAAATTCGGATGCATCCATATTGTGTTGTCAAAATGTGCTCTTTTGTTGTTCAAATTAATTCAAATATGTTTTAATCTCTTCCAATATGTTTAAGCAACCTTAGGAAAACTTATTTACAAAATTTGAAGCTTTCATTTTACTTATTTTAAAGTTTGGACTTACTATGCACAAAATTCGGATGCATGATATCTCTAGTCCAAATGTGTTGAAAAAATGAGCACAATCTAAGGGGGAGCATTGATAAGCTTTTAACAACCTTAAAACCTCTCTTAGAAGTTTTCTAAATACTTAAATGCTATATCTTCTATCCTAATTGCTGGAAGGAAGGAGGCAAATGGATGATGGTTGGGTCATAGGCTCATAATGAGCCTTTTGCATGTCAATGTGCTAAATTGGTTAATTTTCGTCATTGACATTCATACTTCTCTGTGCTAATCTGTTTAAATCCATCACATATTGCATCAAAGTTTGTCATCATCAAAAAAGGGGGAGATTGTAAGCCCTAAGGGCAAATCATGTAATTTTGATTCATGACAAATATTGATGAGAACTAATATGTTTATATTGTGTGATAGGATTTGTGAAGAAAGAAGTTTGAAGTCTCATTGTCTTCAAAAGGAAGAGCAAAGAACAACCTCATTAAGCTATGAGTCTTTTGCGGTGTATTCAAAGATAAACTCAAGGCATTGAAGACTTGAAGTGTAGAGTAGGTATGATGATAGGTAATATCTATGTGAACTCTACACTTGTATGTCTTGGAGTCTATTGAATGCATAAGAGAGCATAAAAATTGGTTTCTTAAGTTTAAAAAGACTTTTGAATGAATCTTTAGAAAATATGGTTTTGTTTTCTAAAAGTTTTTAAGTAAACTTTAAATGATCAAATGAGTTTGATGATGGTTTTCAAACTTATATTTGTCTATATAAGTTATCTATATATATCAAATGTATTTCAAATATTTGGAAGATTAGTTTCAAATGGTTTTACAAAGTTTGAACACAATTCCATTAAATTCGGTCGTCCGAATTTGGTAGCAAAATTTACTCATTGTTCTTCCAGAAGAAATTCGGAAGAAGATTCGGACGCATGAAGAAAAATTCGGTCGTCCAATTTTGGTCTTCAGCATGGTTATTGTTCTTCCAGAGAAATTCGGAAGAAGATTCGGGACGCAGCGAGGAAGAATTCGGTCGTCCGAAAAAAATTCGGACGCATAATTCGATCGTCCGAATTTCCCGAAAAGTAGTCAGTTAACTAGCCGCTTTTATAGTCATGTTTCAATCGATTTTCAAATTCTATAAAAGCTATAAACGTGCAATCTTTTGCAAGAACTTACAATTTGAATATTCTAAGCTTTCAAAAGTCAATTACAAACATTTCTCAAGCTCTCTTACATCTTGTGCATTAAATTGATCAATCCAAAGACATCAAAGTGTGAAGGTGCAATTTTGTGTAAATTCTACCAACCAGTGGTAACATCTACACACTCTTCTTTACTTAATCACTTGTATTGTTCTACTAGCTCTAGCAAGGTTATCTTGATAACATAAAACCCTTTAGATAAGGGGATCCTTGAAGTTGTGATTCAAGGTTGTTTGAGATATAAAACCATAGGTTGGTGAGCCTTGTTTGTAAAAAAATTACAAGTAGAGGTTGTATGTGTAAAACCAAAGTGTGGTGAACCTCTCCTGTAATCTGTGAACTTGAGCACATAGTAGAATTATTGAAATCCTTAAGTGTATGCTTAAGGTAGTGGAGAGTAGATCTTGAGGATCGAACCGCTATAAATTGTTTGTGTTTATTTGTTTACATTTCTTATACTGCTTTGTCATAAACTGTGGTTTATTCTCATTCACTTAATCTGCAATAGGTCTGCTCATCTATAAAGTTTGAATTTGTGAAAATTAGCCAAATACCTAATTCACCCCCGTCTTAGGTATTTCAATTGGTATCGAGCGAGAACTTCTTTGTGTGGTTTTACAACCTAGAAGACAAAGATCCTATGGCTAATATGTCAAATCTACCTTATCTAGAAGGATCTTCTACAAAAGCAGACCTCCATTGTTTGATGGAACAAATTATACATTTTGGAAGTCTAGAGTTAAAATATATATTTGTTCTATTAACTTTGATTTATGGAACATAATTGAGAAAGGTCCCTATGTCCCAATGAAAATGAGAGCAGATGGAGTAACTCCTGAACCCAAATCTACTGATGAATTTGATGAGCATGATTCAAGGAAAATGACTCTAAATTATCAAGCCATGAATATATTGAGCTGTGCTCTAGATGTTACCTGAATATAATAGAGTTAGTGGGTGTGATTACGCACATGATATGTGGAGATTACTTCAAATTACACATGAAGGTACTAATCAAGTTAAAGAATCTAAACTTGCTATGCTTGTTAGAGATTATGAATTGTTTACTATGAAACAAGGTGAAAATATTAGTGATATGTTTACTAGGTTTACTAACATTTTCAATGGCTTGAAAGCTTATGGTAAAGGCTATACTATGGGAGAGCAAAACAGAAAGATCTTGGATGCTCTACCAAAATCTTGGCAGCCAAAGACACTAGCTATTGAGGAGTCCAAAGATCTAAAAACTCTTCCTCTTGAAGAACTCATTGGATCGCTACTTACTCATGAAATGAAGATGAAGAGGTTGAATGATAAGGAAGATGAGGAAAAGGGGAGAAAAGGAGTAGTGCTAAATGCCTCAAACAACTTGAGTGAACAAGAACAATCTTCAAGTGAAGAAGAAGGTGGAAACAGTGGAGAAGAAGAAATTGCAATGGCAGTGAAGAAGTTCAAGAGATTCTACAAAAAGGAATTTCTCAAGAAAGGAAGAAAACCAGTCAAGAAGAGTGGACAATCTTCATCATATAAACCTCGAGTGCTTTGAATGCAAAAGTACTCGAGCATCTTGTCTTGATCGTCCCAGAGTGTTGGAAAGGGAAAGAGAAAGCAAAAACAGAAAGAAATCTGCCAAGAAAGGAAAAGGACTAGGCTGGAACATGGGATCAACAGGGAAAGTGAAGATGAAAGTGAAGGAAAGGCCAACTTATGCTTCATGGCCATTGATGATGAGGTACAATCTTCTCCTTCTATTTCAAATTTGTGTGATGATGATATTGATTCTAGTGATTTAATTCTAGAATTGTATGAAGAACTAAAAAAGGCTTCAAGAAGAAATAAAGAAATAAAATCCAAAATTAGTGATCTTTCAAATGAAAATTCAAAATTATGTCTTGAAAATGATAGACTTCTTGAGACCATAAATTCTCTTACTATTGAAAAGGAAGTTTTGAACACTACCATACAAGATGTATCTTTTGAAAACAAAAGCTGTGTTCAAAAATTATTTCTCTTGAATCAATGCTAAAAGATCATGAGGTTTTAAAAAGGAAAGTTAATGATCTTACTTTATGCATTGAGAAATTTACAAATGGAAGAAACAATTTAAATAAATTACTTGGGTATCAAAGATCCTCACTTGTAAAGCATGGTCTAGGTTTTACACATGATTGCCTTCATTCAAAACCAAAAGAGACATTTGTTAAAGAATCTTCTCATTATAGGTCTCATACTTGCTGTACATATTGTGGTAAGCATGGACACAAAGTGTTTAAATGCATTATAAAAAGAAAGATAGAAACTGGAGTAAAGACTTTATGGAAAGTTAAAGGAATCATCACTAACCCTCTTGGACCCAAGAAGATATGGGTACCAAAAATCACTCTTTCTAATTTGGTATAGGTACAATTTGCTTCAAGATCAAATGCCACAAAATGGTTTCTTGATAGTGGCTGTTCAAGACACATGACTGGAAATGCATCACTTGTTAGTGAGCTTCAAGCTACAAGTGAAGGCTTTGTCACTTTTGGTGATAAGAAGAAAGGGAAAATACTTGGAATAGGTAACATTGGTAAAGGTTCATTCCCTCTTATCAAACAAGTTTTACTTATTGATGGTTTAAAATATAATTTACTTAGCATTAGCCAATTATGTGATAATGGTTGCAAAGTAGAGTTTAAATGTGATACATGTACTATTCTTGATAATGCAAGCAATAAAACTATCTTTGTAGCTAAAAGAGTAAGTAATGTATATGTGTTATATCTTGATGAGCTTATTACTAATGACATTAAATGTCTTGCAATACATGACAATGATGGATTTTTATGGCATAGAAGATTAGGACATGTGAGCATGGATTTATTGAACAAACTTTCTACTCAAGAACTAGTTAGAGGATTACCAAAAATGCATTTTGACAAAACTCGGATTTGTGATGCTTGTCAATATGGAAAACAATCAAAAACATCCTTCAAACCAAAGAAAATGGTGTCTACCTCAAAACCTCTTGAACTAGTTCACATGGACTTATTTGGACCCATGAGGACTACTAGTCTTGGTGGTAAAAGATATGCTTATGTGATTGTTGATGATTTTTCCAGATTTACATGGGTAATATTTTTATCACAAAAAGATGAAACATTTTATGAATTTTCAAAACTTTTTAAGAAGGTTCAAATTTCTCTTAATTGCAATCTAATATCTATTAGAAGTGATAATGGAAGAGAGTTTTGCAATCAAGATTTTACAAAATTTTGTGATGAGTATGGTATCACTCATAATTTTTCAAACGAGCCAAAACACCTCAACAAAATGGAGTTGTTGAGAGGAAAAACAGAACATTACAAGAAATGGCTAGATCAATGCTTTGTGAAAACTCTTTACCTAAGTACTTTTGGGTGAAAGTCATGAAATACGACATGCTATGTAATGAATAGAGTTTTACTAAATCTTTTATAAGAAAAACACCTTTTGAACTTCTATTTGATAAAACTCCATCAATTGTTTATTTTAAAGTATTTGGTTGTAAATGCTTTATTTTAAATACTAGTGACAATCTTGGTATGTTTGACAGGAAATACGATGAAGGTATATTTCTAGGCTATTCATCTAATAAAAAAGGCTTATAGAGTCTATAATAAAAAGGACATTATGTGTTGAAGAAACTATTCATGTAACTTTTGATGAATCTAATATTTATCTTCAAAGAAGAAATGAAGATGATACAGGTTCGTCAATGGTTGAAAATCAAACTCAACACCAAATACCTACATTGGAAGATCATGCTAAAGAAGAAGAAATAATGGAGCAAGAACATGATGGTCAATCAAGCAATAATCAAGAGCTTCCAAAGGATCTCACATATGCAAGAAGTCATCCTAAGGGAGCAAATCATTGGTGATGTCTCTCAAGGAGTTAAAACAAGACGGTACTTTATTGATAATTTTGCACTTTTATCACATATTGAACCTAAAAATATTGATGATGCATTGTGTGATAATTTCGGATTATTGCTATGGAAGAAGAGTTAAATCGGTTTGAGAGAAATAAAGTTTGGAATCTTGTTCCTAGACCTCATGATCATTCTCGTTATTGGTACAAAATGGATATTTAGAAATAAGTTAAATGAACTAGGAGAAGTAGTTAGAAATAAAGCTAGACTTGTTGCTCAAGGCTTCAATCAAGAAGAAGGTATTGATTATGATGAAACTTTTGCTCCAAATGAGCTGATTAGAGTCTATCGGGAATACTCTTGGCATTTGCTTGTTTTAAAGACTTTAAACTATTTCAAATGGATGTCAAAAGTGCTTTTCTAAATGGTTTTATTGAAGAAGAAGTTTATGTAGAACAACCTCCTGGATTTATTCATGAAAAATTTCCAAATCATGTTTTCAAATTATCTAAAGCTCTATATGGACTGAAACAAGCTCCAAGATCTTGGTATGAAAGATTAAGTGGTTTTCTTCTCTCAAAAGGTTTTACTAAAGGAAAAGTAGACACAACTCTTTTTATTAAAACATCTTCTAAAACCCGATATTTTGCTTGTACAAATCTATGTTGATGATATCATTTTTGGTTCTACTAATACTTCTCTTTGTGAAGAGTTTGCTAAAACTATGCAAAATGAATTTGAGATGAGCATGATGGGAGAACTAAGTTTCTTCCTTGGACTACAAATTAAGCAAACCAAGGATGGAGTCTTCATCAACCAAGCAAAATATACTAAGGAGCTATTGAAAAGGTTTGGAATGGACCATGCAAAAGGAATTAGTACTCCAATGAGTTCATCAACTAAACTTGACAAAGATGAGAAAGGTAAAAGTATTGATGAAAAATTATATAGAGGTCTGATAGGAAGTTTACTCTATCTCACAGCTAGTAGACCAGATATTATGTTTGCTGTATGCTTGTGTGCTAGATTCCAATCTTGTCCTAAAGAATCTCATCTAATTTCTGTTAAACGAATTTTTCGTTACTTGATTGATACTCATGATTATGGCCTTTGGTTTTCGAAAACTTTATCTTTTGAACTTATTGGATATTCTGATGCGGATTATGCTGGATGTAAAGTTGAACGTAAAAGCACAAGTGGGCATTGTCAATTTCTTGGTAGTTGTCTTGTATCTTGGTTTAGTAAAAAGCAAGCTTGTGTGTCTTTATCCACTGCAGAAGCTGAATACATAGCTGCAGGTAGTTGTTGTGCACAATTGTTATGGACGCAGACCTGAAAAATCGGTCGACCGAATTTTACGGACGAGACTTTTTAAATAAAGCTGAAACAATCTCTTCTACATTACTACTTCCGAATTTCACATCCTTTTTAAAACATCTCACACCCATTCACATCTGAATCAAAATCCCTTCAAAATCCCACACTCTCATCCCGATTTTCCTTCATTTTTAAACGTCTAAGCCCTAATTTCATACAGAAAACAAATCCTTCTCAAGAGAAAACATCATGGTGAGAATAAAGATGCCCAATGTTGAGAAAGGAAAAGGAAAGGCTAAGGAAGGAGATAGAGATCCAATCCTCAATCGACCAAGAAAGATTCGCATTCCTCAAACACAATCTGGAGTTGACAGGTTTATCTCTATCAAATCTACTCATGAATTTGATGAATGGAATAAGAATAGTAGAAAAATCATTCCTGGATACAAGGTAGATATTGATAAGCTGTCAAATATGGATATTGTCCTATCTCATTTCAATGATATTGGTTGGAGTAGTTTGCTCTTCATTGATGAAGAATTTTATCCCACTTTGATATATGGATTCTATGCAAATATTAAAGAGGATAGAATTGAGATGATAGGGGATAATGTGATACAATGGTATTCATCTAGAGTATCACAAATGGACATTGAATTCAATGAAGGATTGATAAATAGAATATGTGGAGTAGGAGATGAGGGAGCTAGATATTATTCAGCATCCATGCATTGCTATGATCGTGAACTATTCACACATGTTAGATTTGAAGATGCATTTACAAATGGAAGAGAGTTTAGGGCCATAAAGGAAAGGGAAATTAAGAATTTGGATGCTAGAGGTAGAGTTTTTACATCACATGGTGACCACAATGATTGTTCCTAATTTTGGACATAAGTCATCGATTGGAAATATGCATATGGTAATCATGTTAGCCCCTGCATGAGAATAGAAGGATGAATTTTGGGTATATAGCATTGAAACATATGATTGCAGCCTGAAAAACAATGAACCAAGGCATTCCCATTTGGAAGGTTATTAACCAGAATATTCAAGCATTTTAAGATCAAACTTCCTGGAAGAGGGCAAACTTTTAAGAGTGGTGAAATTTATACAAATGAAACTCTTAAGAGAATGCAATTAGTTCATGATGAGGATAATGTATGGAGGACAAAAGAGAAACTCCTCCGAAAAGGATAGAAAGAGAGAAAGTTATAGAGAGTGAAGAGGAAGAAGAAGAAGAGGATGAAGAGGAAACCCTTGCTAGGGAAATGAAAACAAAAAGAAAACATGACACCTCAAGTGAGGGGGAGCAACCCCCAACAAAAAGGAGATTATTTGAAGAAGAAGCTGGAGTTAAGTCTAGTAGTAAAGGAGTATCTAGAGGGGACACCATTATAGCCAAAACATTCCAAGAAGCCTTGAACAATCATGTCAAGGAAATGGAGAAAATGTATAAATTCTTTGAGTCATTTGCTCCAATGGTTCTTGGAAAATTGGATGGACTGGAAAACAGAGTAAAACACATTGAAGATATCCTTATGAGAAATACTCAAAGTGGTGAAGGAACCTCTAAACCTCAAGATGGAAAGGAGGAGGAAAGAAAAAGAGAAGCGAGAAAGAAGATAATCAAGATAGCAGGTGATGAAGATGATAATAAGGGTGGAAATGAAGAGACTATAGCTGAAGAAGAAGAACAAGAACATGCTCTTGAAGATCCACCAGTGGCAGGGAGCCAAGTAGCTCAAGCTGCAATTGTATCTCCAGCAATAATCTCTTTCAGTCAAGGAAGAGTCAAGCACTTGGCAGTCAAGAAAGGAGTGAGCCGAGCCTCCCCAACAACCTCATCATCACAAGACTAAGCCTTCTCTTCTAATCTCTTTACTGTATTTTGTTCAGTTTTCTAAGCATTTTGTTGCATTTTCTATTCTGAACTTGTTAAATATTTTTTATGTAATATTTTTCTATTCTGAAGCTCAATGATGAAATCCTAGTGATGAGAGCTTCTTTTATATGCTAACTTGAACATCTCATTTTCATTGATCCCTTTAAATTTTTTTTATGATGACAAAAGGGGGAGAAAAATATGATGCAATACATGTGAAACCTTAGTCATTATGCAATACATGTGAAACCTTAGTCATTATGTGAACTCAGTCCTTAATCAAATTCGGATGCAAGGTTTTAAGATTGGATGCATTTATATTTATGGTCAAAATTTTTTTTCTGTTTATTCAAATTGGTTCCAATCTGTTTTACTCTACTCCATTATGTTTGAACAACAGTATGAAACCTTTCTATCATTTCAAATCTTCAATTATATTGAATCTGTTGCAGTTTGGATATGAGTTTAAAAATTCGGACGCATGAGATTCAAAATTCGGATGCATGATATAAAATTCGGATGCATCCATATTGTGTTGTCAAAATGTGCTCTTTTGTTGTTCAAATTAATTCAAATATGTTTTAATCTCTTCCAATATGTTTAAGCAACCTTAGGAAAACTTATTTACAAAATTTGAAGCTTTCATTTTACTTATTTTAAAGTTTGGACTTACTATGCACAAAATTCGGATGCATGATATCTCTAGTCCAAATGTGTTGAAAAATGAGCACAATCTAAGGGGGAGCATTGATAAGCTTTTAACAACCTTAAAACCTCTCTTAGAAGTTTTCTAAATACTTAAATGCTATATCTTCTATCCTAATTGCTGGAAGGAAGGAGGCAAATGGATGATGGTTGGGTCATAGGCTCATAATGAGCCTTTTGCATGTCAATGTGCTAAATTGGTTAATTTCTGTCATTGACATTCATACTTCTCTGTGCTAATCTGTTTAAATCCATCACATATTGCATCAAAGTTTGTCATCATCAAAAAGGGGGAGATTGTAAGCCCTAAGGGCAAATCATGTAATTTTGATTCATGACAAATATTGATGAGAACTAATATGTTTATATTGTGTGATAGGATTTGTGAAGAAAGAAGTTTGAAGTCTCATTGTCTTCAAAAGGAAGAGCAAAGAACAACCTCATTAAGCTATGAGTCTTTTGCGGTGTATTCAAAGATAAACTCAAGGCATTGAAGACTTGAAGTGTAGAGTAGGTATGATGATAGGTAATATCTATGTGAACTCTACACTTGTATGTCTTGGAGTCTATTGAATGCATAAGAGAGCATAAAAATTGGTTTCTTAAGTTTAAAAAGACTTTTGAATGAATCTTTAGAAAATATGGTTTTGTTTTCTAAAAGTTTTTAAGTAAACTTTAAATGATCAAATGAGTTTGATGATGGTTTTCAAACTTATATTTGTCTATATAAGTTATCTATATATATCAAATGTATTTCAAATATTTGGAAGATTAGTTTCAAATGGTTTTACAAAGTTTGAACACAATTCCATTAAATTCGGTCGTCCGAATTTGGTAGCAAAATTTGCTACTGTTCTTCCAGAGAAATTCGGAAGAAGATTCGGACGCATGAAGAAAAATTCGGTCGTCCGAATTTTGGTCTTCAGCATGGTTACTGTTCTTCCAGAGAAATTCGGAAGAAGATTCGGACGCAGCAGGAAGAATTCGGTCGTCCGAAAAATTCGGACGCATAATTCGGTCGTCCGAATTTCCTGAAAGTAGCCGTTAACTAGCCGTTTTATAGCTGTTTCAACTGATTTTCAAATTCTATAAAAGCTATAAACGTGCAATCTTTTGCAAGAACTTACAATTTGAATATTCTAAGCTTTTAAAAGTCAATTACAAACATTTCTCAAGCTCTCTTACATCTTGTGCATTAAATTGATCAATCCAAAGACATCAAAGTGTGAAGGTGCAATTTTGTGTAAATTCTACCAACCAGTGGTAACATCTACACACTCTTCTTTACTTAATCACTTGTATTGTTCTACTAGCTCTAGCAAGGTTATCTTGATAACATAAAACCCTTTAGATAAGGGTGATCCTTGAAGTTGTGATTCAAGGTTGTTTGAGATATAAAACCATAGGTTGGTGAGCCTTGTTTGTAAAAAAATTACAAGTAGAGGTTGTATGTGTAAAACCAAAGTGTGGTGAACCTCTCCTGTAATCTGTGAACTTGAGCACATAGTAGAATTATTGAAATCCTTAAGTGTATGCTTAAGGTAGTGGAGGTAGATCTTGAGGATCGAACCACTATAAATTGTTTGTGTTTATTTGTTTACATTTCTTATACTGCTTTGTCATAAACTGTGGTTTATTCTCATTCACTTAATCTGCAATAGGTCTGCTCATCTATAAAGTTTGAATTTGTGAAAATTAGCCAAATACCTAATTCACCCCCCCTCTTAGGTATTTCAATAATATTAACTATATGTAAATTAAATTATATCTCATGTAACAATATCAGTGGACTAAAACAAATTATTGGGTTTGAACTACTCATATTTCACTCCAAGAAAAAAGTAAATTTAAAACTGATAAACTAGTTTTAAAATAAGGATTGAAACTGCACAAAATCGGTTTCAATTTTTCGTAGCCATGGCTTAATATTGAAACTGAGTAAAAATGGTTTCAATTTCGAAACCGAATAGAGTCATTTTAAAAATTGACCCTAGAACCAACTTTTTAAACCAAATATAGCAATCAGTTTTGTAATCACATAGGAATCGATTTGAAACCGAGTTTTAGAAATTGATTTGAGAAAAAAATAAAATCAAAAAACAAAAATGTTCAAATGGATCGGGTTTGGATAGGACCAGGGGACTAGACCAGAAGAACCGCCTGGATCAACTGAATGGAACAAGCATGTGGTGGTGCGCCCAAGCAAGTGCATGTGTGCACCTGACAATAATCTGGCATTGCACCCAACTAATTTGAAATCAATTTCCTTATATATCGAATTTTGAAATTGAAAAAGATTGATTTCTAATTATAAACTGATTTGAAACCATTTTTTAATAGTTTCAAATCAGTTGTAAATACGTTTCATTCTTCAGTTTCAAATATGCTGACCGAAGAAAGAAAAGGATAATTGGTATCAGAGCCTAAAGTATTCACAGAGGTCACGGGTTCGACTCCAAGTCATAAAATTTGGGAGCCCCATTAAAACACGTGCGTCCGCCAGAGAGCCCACAGTGGAGCGTGGTGGACTGAAGGAAGAAAAGGTTAATCTAGGCCTCCCCTTGCAAGGATCATTTTCCGGGGCAGTTCGGTCCACCAGGCTTGATATATCCCGGGGTAATCCTACACAGCCCCACTCTCACGCCTCAAGAGCTAAAGGAAGTCAAGTTCCTCATGTCCAAATGCTATGATCCATTTTGGATAGAATTCCTTCACCCCAAAACATTTAAAGCCCATATGAGTACCCTGTTAGCCCAAACCCTCTCTTGGTCCGAACCCAACTAAGCCCACAAACACTTCAACCTTAATTTCTTTCAAAAATAATCCATAAATAAAGTCTTTCCTAGCCCATTAAGCCCCATGGACGAAATTCTACATCCAAAAGAGAGGAAATCCTTATTCCATCCTAGGCAACTTTTGACTACTTTCTTTACCCCATTGTCAAAAGTTATTCCTCCACTTTATCCCATTGCTACAAGTTATTCCTTTTAAAACTTATTCCCTTCCCCTTTTTCAAAAGGTATGCCTTTCCCTTTTGACTACTTTCTTTACCCCATTGTCAAAAGTAATCCTACCTACACAAACCCCTTTTGCAAATTACCCATACCCTTGGTCAAATTCACCCAAATGGAAAGGTAGTGCATTGAGGACAAAATCATGTTTTTATTCTAAAGTAATGAGTATGTTGGCCCTCTCTTCCCCCATGTATTTTCCCTTTATTTTTACTTCATTATGAGCATAAAATATGAATTGTAAGGCCTATATAAGCCTCAAGTTTCTGGTTTTAGAGATCAGATTTTTGGAGCTTAAACCTTGTGTAATACTCTTTGAATAAAGTGTGACATTTGTTCAACTATTTCCTAATTTATATCTCTTTGGTTGGCTACTTGAGAGTGAGTATTAGGAGTCTAATTATACACTTAATTTGTGAAGAATTTCGTGTATAATAGATACCAAGCCCTAAGGTGAAATAAGAGTGTGTTGAATCTCTTAAATCAACTTAGATTATCATTCCCTCTTCTCTTTTCCATTCAGCCACATTCTACCTCTTCTTCCATCCCTAATATTTCTCTTATATATTTGTCCAAGTCTTAGGCTAATATATAACATTTGGTATCAGAGCCCACTTGTTCAACATCCCTAAGGGACTAAAAAAACCCAAAGCCTTTCCAAAAGACCTATATCTTCATTTTCGTTGCCTCTATTCCCACGTCTCTACTCCATTTCAAAATTCCTCCCATAAAACAGCCCCAACACATCCATTCAAACCTCTCCTAATCTTTCTCAAATCTAAACTCACTCTCCCTACTATCCCAAAACAGAAAGCATGTCTCACAAGCTTTCTAAGATGACTGAGGAGGAGCTCATTTCTGCCTTTGACCAAATGAAGCGTGAAAACGAATATCTTTGGAGGCAAGTTGCGGATCTCACCAAGTACAAAAAAGTATGATGATGGATACAAGTGAATCCGAGAATGAGCATGAAGAAAAGGAGACTCTAAATCCTTTCTCCATGAATGGCGAAGCTCCTAACAGCAGCAACACTCGAGGGAATCACATCCACACTCCCATGGCAGATTTCAAGGTAGACATTCCTACTTTTGAAGGAAGGATTGATCTCGATGAGTTCTTAGAATGGCTTGAAACGGTGGAGCGAGTCTTTGACTTCAAGGACATACCGGAAGACAAGAAGGTGAAAATTGTGGCCTTAAAATTCAGAAAGTATGCTTCTACTTGGTGGTCCAACATTACCACTAAAAGAAGGCGTCAAGGCAAAGAACCCGTAAGATCATGGAGGAAGATGCGTAGAATCTTGAAAGAGAAGTTTCTACCATCTCACTACTTGCAAGAAAACTTTGCTAAATTGCATAGTTTAAGACAAGGCAGTAAAACAGTGGAAGAATACACCCGAGACTTTGAGCAACTTTTGCTCAAGTGTGACCTCAAAAAAGATGATGCTCAAACCTTTGTGAGGTATCTTCATGGTCTAAATGACCAAATCACTAATGTGGTGGAGCTGCAAACATATGACACTTTAGAAGATATATGCCAGTTAGCCCACAAAGTTGAAAACCAACTCAAGAAGAGCAAATCTTCTTTCACCCGAGCTAGCCCGTCATATACCAAACCAACCTACACTCCCTCTAAATCCACCTCCACACCTACTACCCATAATGTCTCCAAAGCCGTACCACCCTCCTCCTCTTCCAATATCCAAAATCTACCCAAAGCTCCTCAATCAAACTCTAAAACACCCCGTTGTTGTCGCTGCCAAGGATTAGGACATTTTGCCTTTGATTGTCCTAACAAGAAAGTTGTGGCCTTAGTTGATGTTGAAGGTGAGGCCGACATAGAGGGAGAAGAAATCAGTGATGAAGTTGAGTACTTAGGCCCGGATGAAGGTGAACTCTTAGTCATTCGAAGGACTTTGAGTAGTATGGCGTGCCAAGAAGACCAACTTTAGCGGGAGAACATCTTTCATACTCGTTGTACTATTAAGGACAAAGTATGTTCTCTTATCATTGACGGAGGAAGTTGCACTAATGTTGCTTCTCAAACCATGGTGGATAAGCTCAGCTTGGAGCCTTCATCTCATCCAAATCCTTACACCATCCAATGGCTAAATCATGGTAAGGGACTTCGCGTGGACTCTCGTTGCTTAATTTCCTTAAGTATTGGAAAATCTTATGTTGATGATGTGTGGTGTGATATTATTCCAATGGATGCTTGTCACATTCTCTTGGGAAGACCATGGCTATTTGATAGAAGAGTCATCCATGATGGCTATTATAACACTTACACTTTTCTCATGAACAAAAAGAAGATTATCCTTACTTCCTTACCACCTCAAACCATTTCGCCCTCCTCTAAAGAAAACAACCCAACCTCACTTTCTACCCTCTTACAAGCCGAATACCATGAATATGAATCCTTCAGAGAGTTGATCCTACTTGGCATACATGAATCCGAATCCGTAAACTCCCCTCCTCACCCTATGGCTGAACCTATCCTCAAAAGATTTGCCCATGTTTTTCCCGAAGATGTCCCACATGGTTTACCACCTAAATGTGACATCCAACACAAGATTGATCTTTTACCCGGAGCCACCTTACCAAACAAACCAGCATATAGAATGAACCCGGAAGAGACCAAGGAAATCCAAAGGCAAGGAGATGGATTGCTAGCCAAAGGATTCATTAGAGAGAGTTTGAGCCCATGTGCTATCCCGGCACTTTTGGTTCCGAAGAAGAATGGCACGTGGAGAATGTGTTGTGATAGTCGGTCTATGAACAAGATCACTATCAAGTACCGGTATCTCCTTGAAGATATGTTAGATGAGCTGCATGGTTTGGAGGTGTTCTCGAAGATAGATCTTCATAGCGGTTATCACCAAATCAGAATTCATGAAGGAGACGAGTGGAAAACTGCATTCAAGACAAAGTTTGGGCTCTATGAATGGCTAGTTATGCCATTTGGGTTGACCAATGCACCAAGCACATTCAAGTCCTTAAACCATTTATAGGTCATTTTGTCGTAGTCTACTTTGACGACATTCTGATCTATAGCAAGAATGAAGGTGAACATGTGAACCATTTAATCTTAGTTCTACAAAGGTTAGATGAAGAGAAGCTGTATGGCAATTTGGAGAAAAATCAATTCTTTGCTGCCCAAACCGAGTTCTTAGGCTACATTGTGTCTAGCCAAGGAATTCAAGTGGACGAAAAGAAGATCCAAGCAGTCCGAGATTGGCCCACACTAACCTCATTACAGCAAGTAAGGAGTTTCCATGGATTAGCCTCGTTTTATCGAAGATTTGTGAAGGACTTTAGAACCATCACAGCACCACTCACGGATTTGACCAAAAATCAGAAGTTCGAGTGGAATGAGAAGGCCCAAGGAGCATTTGAAACTATCAAGCATCGGTTAACACATGCCCCCTGTTAATCTTACCAAGTTTTGACAAGCTATTTGAAGTAGAATGTGATGCATCCGGTGTCGGAATCAGGGCTGTCCTTTCACAAGAACGTCACCCGGTGTCTTACTTTAGTGAGAAGCTCAATGACACCCGAAGACGATATTCCACTTATGACAAAGAGTTTTATGCTCTTGTTCGCTCCCTTGAACATTGGCGTCATTACTTGATAAACAAGGAGTTCATATTACATTCTGACCATGAAGCATTGAAATACCTTCAAGGCCAACACAAGCTTCGTCCCCGACATGCCAAATGGGTAGAATACATCCAAACCTTTACCTTCACCATCCGACACAAAAATGGAACCCTGAACAAAGGTGCTGATGCCTTATCCCGGAGGCATTTATTACTGACGGTACTTAGTACCACGGTTGTTGGCTTTGAATTTGTGCAGGAACTCTACCCAAAAGATGAAGATTTCAAAGACATATATGCTAAATGTCTTAAAAGGCCATTTGGAGATTATCTTGTCAAAGATGGATATTTGTTCTGGAGAAACAAACTCTGCGTTCCGAAAGTGCAATATTCGTGAAACCTTGATTGATGAAGTCCACAGAGGTGCACTAGCCGGTCACTTTGGCATAGAGAAGACGAACATGCTACTTAAGGAGCACTACTTTTGGCCAAAAATGGATGGAGATGTGGAGCATTTCATCAAGAGATGTGGAACTTGTCAAATGGCTAAAAGTCATTCTTTAGCCCAAGGTTTACACATGCCTCTCCCCGTACCCCGCTGCCCATGGGATGATGTAAGCCTCGATTTCATTACCGGTCTACCAAGAACACAACGTAGCAAGGATTCTATCATGGTCGTGGTAGATCGTTTCTCAAAGATGGCACACTTTGTGCCATGTCAAACTACCTATGATGCTTCACAAATTGCTGACTTGTACTTCAGGGATATTGTTAAGCTACATGGCATACTGAGGAGCATGGTTTCAGATCGTGATAGCAAGTTTCTTAGCCATTTTTAGCTAACACTATGGCGTAAGCTGGGAACCAAGTTGAATTTCAGCACTTCGAGTCACCCCAAAACAGATGGTCAAACGGAGGTGACCAATTGAACTCTAGGAACTCTTCTACGAGTCCTAGTCAAGAAGAACATCCGACGATGGGAGGATCTATTACCACACGCTGAATTTGCTTACAACCGAACCCCGAGCAAAACTATTGGATTCTCACCCTTCATGATTGTCTATGGAACCAACCCACTCACACCCTTGGAGCTTGAACCAATCACAACCCAAACAAAGTTCAGTTGGGAAGAAGAAAAGAGAGCAAAGGAAATTCAGGATCTACACAATACCGTTCGAGAGAAGATCGAGAAGGAAAATGAGCGTGTGAGCACAAGCATCAACAAGACAAGACGAGGCATCAATTTCAAACCTGGAGACCTTGTATGGATACACCTTCGCAAAGAGTGTTTTCCAACCAAACGCAAATCAAAGTTGCTTCCCCGAGCCGATGGTCCATTTGAGGTTCTCACCAAAGTCAATGACAATGCCTACAAGATTGACCTTCCCGGGGATTATGGAATTTCTGCTACATTTAATGTTAGCGACTTAAGTCCGTACTATGATTTGAAAGATCTTCCGAGTTTGAGGTCAAACTCTTTTGAAGATAGGTAGAATGATATATCCCGGGGTAATCCTACACAGCCCACTCTCACGCATCAAGAGCTAAAGGAAGTCAAGTTTCTCATGTCCAAATGCTATGATCCATTTTGGATTGAATTCCTTCACCCCAAAACATTTAAAGCCCATATGACTACCCTGTTAGCCCAAACCCTCTCTTGGTCCGAACCCAACTTAGCCCACAAACACTTCAACCTTAATTGTTTTCAAAAATAATCCATAAATAAAGTCTTTCCTAGCCCATTAAGCCCCATGGACGAAATTCTACATCCAAAAGAGAGGAAATCCTTATTCCATCCTAGGCAACTTTTGACTACTTTCTTTACCCCATTGTCAAAAGTTATTCCTCCACTTTATCCCATTGCTACAAGTTATTCCTTTTAAAACTTATTCCCTTCCCCTTTTTCAAAAGGTATGCCTTTTCCTTTTGACTACTTTCTTTACCCCATTGTCAAAAGTAATCCTACCTACACAAACCCCTTTTGCAAATTACCCATACCCTTGGTCAAATTCACCCAAATGGAAAGGTAGTGCATTGAGGACAAAATCATGTTTTTATTCCAAAGTAATGAGTATGTTGGCCCTCTCTCCCCCCATGTATTTTCCCTTTATTTTTACTTCATTATGAGCATAAAATATGTATTGTAAGGCCTATATAAGCCTCAAGTTTATGGTTTTAGAGATCAGATTTTTGAGCTTAAACCTTGTGTAATACTCTTTGAATAAAGTGTGACATTTGTTCAACTATTTCCTAATTTATATCTCTTTGGTTGGCTACTTGAGAGTGAGTATTAGGAGTCTAATTATACACTTAATTTGTGAAGAATTTCGTGTATAATAGATACCAAGCCCTAAGGTGAAATAAGAGTGTGTTGAATCTCTTAAATCAACTTAGATTATCATTCCCTCGTCTCTTTTCCATTCAGCCACATTCTATCTCTTCTTCCATCCCTAATATTTCTCTTATATATTTGTCTAAGTCTTAGGCTAATATATAACAACGCTCCATTGCGGGCTCTTCAATGGACGCGTGTGTTTTAATCGGGCTCCCAAATTTTATGACTAGGAGTCGAACCCGTGACTTCCATGAATACTTTAGGCTCTAATACCATATATAGTGAAACCTAGAAACTCTAAACATTCAAACGAGAATTGTCTTAGAAATTTAAACTTGGATTGCCTAAGAAGGTATGACTTGGATCAACATAACAGCCAACTCTCGAGCACTCAAAAGATCCTGTCTGCTTATCTTTCAACAATCCAAGAAAGAACAATTTCTACAATTCAAGAGAGAATACTTCTAGTTTCTAAGTATCAACAATCAAGGATCTAAGCTAAAGTCATATCAGAAATTGAAGCAAAGAAGAAGAATAACAAAACTTAGAAAGCCATAGGTTTTTTGAAAACAAGAGAGATTTTATTACATTAGTGAAAGCTTGAGAAGTTCTTACAACAAAGGAGTCTATATATAGAACTCCAAGGAAGGAGCTAGAAGACTACATTATTGGGATATGACATCATCGCTTACATCATAGCATCTAATGATGTCATTGCTTACATCACAATACACTAACAAATATCAGCTTTAATCAGCTGGAAAAGTATAGCTGACATGATAGCATATTGAAATAAGGATAGCAAAGTGCAGAGCATTAAAGATAAAAATCATCACAACTATAATCCACAGAATCTGTTAGTGAGAACACATCACTATCAGTGGAGCCAGGGTCAGTCAAGTTGCGCTCAATTATGAGGTCTTGGTGGCGAGCATGAGCTTTCGCTTTCTTCTTTTCCTTTCTGAATGCTTTCGCCATGTGACCAAAGGAGAACTGGTGTGATAGCTGAGAGGAGCTAGCTGGCTGAAGGTGAAGGTAGTCAAAAGGTGTTTCTGTATTTGGTTGGGAATCAGGCAAGTGGTGAAGACACCATTCACGAGCTATTTTGATGTTTTATCTCATGAGGATGGTTGGTAGGATAATTCCACGAACCATAATCATCAGGCCAGATTTCTTGAGGCATGATTTTATTTTCAGCAATTATCTTTGAGCCTTAGAGTATTTCTGGGGAAGATCTAGCACAGTGATTGAATTGGTCTGGTAGAGAATGGACTGAGGATGAATGGTGAAATCGTGGTCTATGGGTCGGTAAAGATTAAAGAGTAGGAAATGTTTTGGAAAGGTGAGGAATAATTCTTCCATTCTTCTAAAGGTTTAAACCAGAGTAAAAATTCACATAAACTCGGAATAAATCCTTTAAGGAATGATGCAGAGTCAATTTCAAGAAAAATATGGTACTGTTGATAGAGGTACCAGAAGAACCATTTTAATGAAAAAGGGAAATCAGTAGATCTAAGAATGAAAACTTGACTGAAAGGGAAGAACGGATTTACTCCAGATGGTTTTAGAATCGATCCTCCAAATTCTCTAAAAATTTGTAACTCATAAATGTTTTTTTGGATTATAGAGTCAACAGAATATGGAACTGGGTAATCAGGAGGAATACCAGGTGGGTTGAAAAGGTTGGGTCGGATCATTGTTATAACAGGTTTAGTGGTAAAGGAGTCGAGTTTGGAAAGGAATACTGTGCAAACCACATTGACCACTTGATCAGTTGAGGACAAGGAACTTGTTTTTTCTTGAACTGTAACATCTTCGGAAATGAACGCATATCTGCTTCCACCAAGAATTTTGATCCTATGAGATGGAAGCTAAACTTCTTTATGCCATATTTTACTGGAAGGATATCTTTGAAAGTGGAATGGTAATGTATTTCCCAGGGTTTGAATATGCCACTAGCAAATTCACAAAGATGTCTAGTGCCATTGATATCTTCTAGCAGAACTGCACTCCAATATTTATCACTGGCATCAAATTGTAGAATCTTTTGTCCACTCATTGGCAAATGAAGTTTTCGAATTTCGAAGACTTGGTCTTTGAGGGCTATTACTGCTTGAGTCTGGGATGAAGTCCATGGAGGGGGTTCTTCTTGAGCAGCTTACTGAGTGGATAAATATGTTCAGATGCTCTGCGAAGAAAATCTCGAACATAGTTAACTATGCCAAGAAATTGCTGGACTTGTTTCTGTGAAAGATTAGACTTAGGGAACTTTTGTAGTTTTTCGAAAATATGATTTCCAAGAGTGTATGTACCTGTAGAGAAATGCATTCCTAGGAAAGTAATTTCCTGTTGAACCAAAATCATTTTCTTTTCAGAAAGCATTACGCCCTAGTTTTCAACAATTTTAGCAAACTATAATATATTTATATGATCATCCAAGGTAGAATTGAAAAGTAGGATGCCATCAATATAAACCAATGCAGTGTGTAAGAGTGGTTCAAAAATCTTGACCATGGCTTTTTAAAATAAGGACGGTGCAGGTTTTAATCCAAAAGGCATTACTTTCCGCTGGAAATGCTGGTTGGGAATACAAAAACCTATTTTGGGACGTTCATCAGGATGAATTCCCAATTGCCAAAAACCAGATTTCAAATCAAATTTGGAAAACTGTTTTGCACCTGAAAGTTGTGATTACAGTGTGTGCTTATGTGGAAGTGAAAACTTATCATCTTGTAAAAAATGGTTGAGAGGCTGATAATTAATTACCAATCTCATTTTTTCATGGACTTGTTCAGCCCGCTTGTCAACATAGAATGCTTCACAAGACCATTAAGAATCTGAGGGTTCAATAAGGTCTTAATGAAGAATGTCTTGGCATTTTTTGGTAGCTAATTGGAGATGGTCAGGGTTCATGCCAGTATGACTGGCTTTCGTAGGGTTTATATCCTCATTTTTCTTGAAGGGAAGTTTGATGAAGAATTGAGAATTTTGCCATAAAGGATTGGCACAGTTGCTCCTTAGGGTGCCCTCTTGAATATCTTAAGTTCTTTGGGAGCTCTTGGTCACCACTATGTTGGTCATCTTGATTTTGTTCAATCATTTCTTCCTCATTGGTATGGTCCTTCAATGTTAGTGCTTGAAGATTGGTTTGATAGTTATTCATAGATGTACCTGCAACATCTTCTTCTTTTCTTTCCAAGCAAATGTAAGATTCATCTAAACTAACATGAATGGCTTCCTCATCATATAAGGTTCTTTTAATTATAAACTCTATAGTCCTTTTGTTAGAAGAATGGTTAAGAGATATACCTATACCAGATTTTCTATCAAATTTAAGTTATCACAAGAATTTAAGAGAAGACATTTATAACCAAACATTTTAAAATATAGAATTTGAGGCGTTCTATAAAAGAGAACCTCAAAAGATGTTTTTCTTCAAAATGATTTTAAAGAATTCTATTCATCATAGCATGTGTTGTTTATGGATTCGGCTCAAAACATATTTTTCAAGAAGAATTTTCTCAAAGCATAGATCTAATCTAATTTTTGTAAAGTACATTTTTTTTATAACACCATTGTGTTGTGGGGTTTTTGCAGCTGAGACAATTTTATGAAATTCAACTTTCATCACAAATTTTGTAATGACTTGTTTGTAAAATTCTCCCATTGTCACTTCTAATGGAAATCAATTTGCACTCAAGGGAGGTTTTGAATATTTTTGAATAGTTTTTCAAACTTATGAAATGCTTCATCTTTTTGAGCGAAGAAGAATGCTAAAGTGAATATTGACAAATCATCAACTACTACTGAGACCTACTTCAAGTCATCAATACTCGAGTTCCTCATAAGTCCAAATCAATCCATATGAACATGCTCAAGATGTTTTAAGGTCTAAAAGCATTTTCATGTGTTTGAAAGATTCTTTTGTTTATTTTTCATATTGACAAGTATCTCAAAGACAATTTTCTCAAAATACATTTTTAGCAATCCTCCAACTAAATCTTGAGAAGAAAGTTTGTTCACGTGACCAAATCTTCTATGCCAAGAAAATCCATCATTATCATAAGCAACAAGACATTCAAGCTTATCAAGATAAAACACTCATTCAAAAGTTTTGTAAGTGATTGATCAAAATCACAAAAAATCATTTTGTCATACAAGTTCGGGCTACCAAACTTATGCTCTACATCCAAACTTCAAGTCCGAACATTTTGTAAAGTTTCATAAAGATGTTTTTGGCCAAGCAAATGCATAGATATTCATTGTCATACAATTGACTAATGCTAAGTAAGTTATAGTTCAAATCAGCACTAAGCAACATTTGTTTAAATACTAGTGATAATCTAGGAAAGTTTGATAGAAAATCAGATGAAGGAGTATTTCTTGGGTATTCATCAAATAAAAAGGCCTATAGAGTTTACAACAAAAGAACATTATGTGTTGAAGAAACCAACATATAACCTTTGATGAATGTAACATTTATCTCGAAAGAAGAAATGAAGATGATGTAGGTTCCTTAATGATTGATAATCAAACACATCATCAAGCACCCACATTGGAAGAACATGCCAAAGAAGAAGAAATAATAGAGCAAGAACAAGATGGTCACCCTAGCAATGATCAAGAGCTTCCAATGGATCTAAGATATGCAAGAGGTCATCCTAAGGAGCAAATCATTGGTGATGTCTCCCAAGGAGTTAAAACAAGACGGTACATTATTGACAACTGAAAGACCTAAGGGGAGGTGAATTAGGTCTTTGGCTAATTATCAAAAATCTTTTCCCTTTTTGCAAATCCTTTGCCTTAATGAAAACTCTTCTTTAAATTCACAAGCTTCAAGTTTATATGTGATTTGATGGTTAAGACAAGATTATCAAGCCATAAGACCGCAACCAATCAATCAACAACTATGAACAAACTTGCATCCAAACTTATCAAATTTTGTCAAATCATTTAAAAATCATCCTTAATAACATTGAAATCATTTTGTATAAATAGATAAGTCATTTAAACACTTTTAAACACAAAAACCGTTACCAAAACATTTTAATCATCCAAAGTTTACTTAAGATCATTTGAGACTTCAAAAATATACTTGTTAAGAAGTTCATGAAAAATCATTTCAAAAACAAGTTTTGTGCTCTCTTATGCATTCAACTAATTCCAAGACATACAAATGTAGAGTTTACAGAAAAATATACCTATTTAGCATATGAACTCTACAAATCTTCAATGCCTTCATTTGTCCATCTTCTTCATTTCCTTTACATGGTTGTTCAATGTCTCTTGAAACACCTTGGCAACTACGGTATTACCTCTAGTGAGATTATCACCTTCAACTTATTTTCCTTCAATGGAGGATACCTCTTCAAATAGTCTTCTTTTTGTGGGGAGTTGGTCCCCCTCACTTGGTGACTCATGCTTCTTTTTTTTTTTTTCCTTTCTCTAGCAAGGATTTCCTCTTCATCCTCTTCTTCTTCTTCATTTTCTCCTTCCTTCTCTTCATTATCACTAGCATCTCTTCTATCACCCCTTAGAGGAGTTTCTCTTCTAGTCCTTCATACATTATCATCATCAAGTGTCCAAGGAATTCTCTTTAGTAACTTGTTGGTGTAGACTTCTTCACTCTTTATTTGTAAACCACTAGAAGACAATTGCACTTGGAAATACTTGAAAATTCCTTTTAATAACCTTCCATACGGCAATGTCTTATGCTCGGTTCTTCTAGTTGCCATTATATTCTTTAGCACTATATATCCAAAATTCAATTTTCTTTTCTTATGCATGGCTAGCATAATTACATCATACATATTATCAATAGAAGATTTGTGCCCAAAGTATGCTATAATCAAGGTAGTAAGCATGTGGTGCAAAATTATTTCACTAGCATCAAAAGCTTTTATCTCTCTCTCTTTTATAGTCTTGAGCTTCTACCATTTGTACACGCATTTTCAATCCTTTCATGTGAGTATAATTTACTTATAAAACAATGTCACTCGGAAGAATAATGCCTAAACCCAACACCTCAACATCACAAATTTTATTGAGCAATGCATTATCAATATCAAAAATCAACTTGTGATATTCTTGAAGAATGCCACTGAATAGTTTTATTACCAATTTGCTCAACTCCCCCTTTTTTTTTTTTAATATAAGCTTCACAAACTAAGGAAGGTATAGCGTTCATCAAACACCAGCAAACTAGTCCAACTCACATAATTAAAAAAATGAGAGTATATTACCCATTTCGGATAGTTTGATGACATCCACCTTGTGGCTTGGATTTATCTTATGGTTCCTTTTTGTCCAATCATCAAATTCAGTAGCAGCCTTCCATTGTGACAAATCTATCTAGCTATGACATGCTTTGAGGAACATAAACCTTCCTTGGTTCATTGATTACTGGTCCTCCTTCTTTTTCTTTGGCTTTTCCCTTTCCTTTTCCCATGCTTGGCTTTTTTGTCCTCACCTGGAGCTACAACACTTGAATACACTCATTAGTTATTGAATTTTGAAATCCCTGAGCTTCTTCTAAGATTGGTCAAACCTTTCTTCGGCCAATGGCTTAGTAACGATATCATTAATTTGTTCATTAATGCAAACATGCTTTAAATAAATATTACCCTTAGTAGAATGATCTCTAATGAGATGAAGTTTGATCTCTATATGCTTTGTCCTAGTTTGTTGAATAGTATGATGGTCAAATTTATTGCATTAGTGTTATTACATAACATAGCCACACATTTGAAATATAGACCATAATCACTTAGAGTATCAATAAGGTAATAGAAAATGTATTAATCAGCAATCAAGTGAGACTCTTTAGGGCAAGATGAAATCTAGCACACAAGCTCATGGCAAACGTAATATTAGCTTTACTTGCTATCAAATAGAGTTGACTACTCCTATGAAACCTTTTTATTCTTGTTAAGCATAGTTGATAAACTTATGGAAGTGCTTATACCTTAACTTGATTCATGAAAGTGCCATCCTTGGTTTGCTTGATTTGTAGGCCAAGAAAGAAATTGAGTTTTCCTATCACTCTCATTTCAATTTTAATTTGCATTAACTTGGCAAACACATCACAAAATGAAGTATTAAAAGCACTAAAAATTGTATCATATATATTTGGACAACTTATAGATCATTGTTACAAGAGTTTTTTATAAAAAGAGTAGTATCAACCTTTCATCTTGAAAATCCTTTTGAAAGAAGAAAACTACTCAATTTTTCATACCAAGCTCTAGGAGCTTGTTTTAAATCATACAAAGCTTTGGATAATTTAAAAACATGGTTAGGAAACTTTTCATGATCAAAACTGGGTGGTTGTTCCATATAAACTCTTCCTCACTAGAACCATTTAGAAAAGCACTTTTGACTTTCATTTGAAAGAGTTTGAAAGCTTTAAAACATTCAAATGCCAAAACCATTCTAATTGATTTAAATCTACTAACCGGAACTAAAGTCTCATTATAATCAATGCCATATTCTTGATTGAATCCTTAGGCAACAAGTCTAACCTTGTTTCTAACAACTTCTTCAGATTCAATAAGTTTATTTATAAAAACCATTTAGTTCCAATAATGGAATGATCATGAGATTTAGGAATATCCAAATTTTTTATCTTTCAAATTTACTTAATTCCTCTGGCATAGCAATAATCCAAAAATCATCACATAATGCATCATCAATACTTTTAGGCTCATATGAGATAAAAGAATAAAGTTATCGATAAAGTACCGTCTTATGTTTACTCCTTAGGAGATATCACCAATGATTTGCTTCTTAGGGTGGCCTTTTTGGATATCCTAAGTTCTTTGGGAGCTCTTGGTCACCACTAGATTGGTCATCTTGATTTTGTTCAATCATTTCTTCCTTATTGGTATGATCGTCCAAAATTGGTGCTTGAAGATGGGTTTGATTATCATTCATAGATGTACCTACATCATCTTCATCTTTTCTTTCCAAGTAAATGTAAGATTCATCAAAACTAACATGAATGATTTCCTCATCATGTAAGGTTCTTTTTGTTATAAACTCTATATGCCTTTTTGTTAGAAGAATAGCTAAGAGATATACCTATATTCGTCTTTTTATCTAATTTAAGTAAGTTATCACAAGTATTCAAGATAAGACATTTATAACCAAACACTTTAAAATATGCAACTTGAGGAGTTATATAAAAGAGAACTTCAAAAGATGTTTTTCTTCAACATGATCTTAAAAGAATGCTATTCATCATAGCATGTGTTGTTTATGGCTTCGGCTTAAAACATATTTTTGAAGAAGAATTTTCACAAAGCATATATCTAACCAATTTTTGTAAAGTTCAAATTTTCCTTTTAATAACACCATTTTGTTGTGGGGTTTTTGCAGTTGAAACAATTATATGAAATTCAATTTTCATCACAAATTTTGTAAAGACTTGGTTGTAAAATTCTCCCATTGTCACTTCTAATGGAAATCAATTTTGCACTCAAGAGAAGTTTGAATCTTTTTGAATAGATGAATCTTTGTACTAAAGTAAATATTGAGAAATCATAAACTGCTACTAAGGTATACTTCATGTCATCAATACTAGAGTTTCTCACAAGTCCAAATCAATCCATATGAACAAGCTCAAGATGTTTTGAGGTATAAAAGCATTTCATAGGTTTGAAAAATTCTTATGTCTGTTTTCCATATTGAGAAGTATCCCAAAGAAAATTTTCTCAAAACACATTTTTACCAATCCTCCAACTAAATCTTTATAGAAAAGTTTGTTCAATAAGTCCATGTTCACATGATCAAATCTTCTATGCCAAGAAAATCATTATCATAAGCAACAAGATATTCAAGCTTATCAAGATAAAGCGCACATTGAAACATTTTGTGAGTAACTGATCAAAATCACAAAATATCATTTTTTCATACAAGTTCGGGCGACCGAACTTATGGTCTACATTCAAACTTCAAGTCCAAACATTTTGTAAAGTTTCATAAAAATGCTTTTGGCCAAGCAAATGCATAGATATTCAATCATAGCTATTTTAATCATTTTATTATGACATATAATCAATTTCAAGAACATATCAACCATGAATTCAATCTCATATCATCAATGTTACCTAATCAACTTCGTAGAAGCAATTGACAAGTCATGGTTGGCAAATTTTCAATTCTTAACAAAAGGGATTCTCAACTGAAACTTTGCATATTGGCATTTAACTTCTTATTCATCATCACACGATTGACTAATACTAAACAAGTTATAGTACAAATCAGCAATAAGCAACATTTGTTTAAAAAGAAGAGAGGAACCTTTACCAACATTGGTTACTCCAAGAATTCTTCCTTTCTTCTTGTCTCAAAAACAAATCCTTCATTGGTTGCTTTGACCTTGCTTATGAATAAGGTATTTTCCGTTATTCTTTAAGCCAACATCATCAATGTACCACTTAGTGATTCTTGAGTTTGAATTGAAGAGTAACTGCAATAAAGGAGAGGAAGTATCCTTTGGTACCCATATTTTCTTGGGTCCGTGGGGGTTAGTAATAATTCCCTTAACTCTCCAAATGGTTTTTTACACCATTCTCTACGTTTCTTTTAACATAACATTTGGCGACTTTATGTCCATGTTTTCCACAATAAGTACAACAAGTATGATGGATGGAAGTAGAAGTAGCTCTAACAAAGAACTTGTTATGTTTAGGCACATTATTGACATAATTGTAACTAAGACCATTTTTAGCAAGAGAAGATCTTTGAGATCCAAGTAGTTTGTCAAGATTGTCTCTTCCATTTGTAAATTTTTCAATACATGATGTAAGATAATTAATTTTCATTTTCAAAACTTCATGATCACTAAGCATTTTTTCAAGAGAAGAAACTTTTGTACAACGAGATTTATTTTCAAGAGATATGTTTTGTAAAGAAACATTTAAAACTTCTTTTTCAATATTTAAACAATCAATAGATTCAAGAAGTTTTTTTTTTCTCACAAAATAATTTTGAATTTTCATTTAATAACTCATTAATTTTGATTTCCTTAATCTTTTTCGAAGCCTTTTTTAATTCTCCATACATCTCAACAAGTAATTCACTAGGATCATCAATATCATCATCATAAGAAGTAGAGGTAGATGGATTAGGTTATACCTCATCTTCCATTGCCATGAAGCACACATTTGCTCTTTCTTCTTCATGAGTGACTTGAAGTAGCTTCCACATTTCATGAGCGGAATCACATTCCATCACTCTATTGTATTCATTGACAACCAACGCACAACAAAGAATGCTCATTGTTTGGTAGTTGAATGTCATCTTCCTTGAATCGCTCTCATCATACTCCTCCATGGACTTTGCTTCTCTTGCAACTCCATCGGCTTTGAATCTCAATGGCACATAGGGACCTTTCTCAATAATATTCCACAATTCATAGTTAATAGAACAAATGTAAATCTCAATTCTAGACTTCCAAAAAATATAATTAGAACCATCAAACAATGGAGGTCTATTAGTGGAGGAACCTTCCGTATAAGGCAAATTTGATAAACTAGCCATATACTCTTTACTTCTAGGTTGTTAGACTGTAAAAAGAAGACCTAGCTCTGATAGCAATTGAAAGACCTAAGGGGGGTGAATTAAGTCTTTGGCTAATTATAAAAAATCTTTTCCCTTTTTGCAAATCCTTTGCCTTAATAAAAGCTCTTCTTTAAATTCACAAGCTTCAAGTTTATATGTGATTTGATGGTTAAGACAAGATTATCAAGGCATAAGACCACAACGAATCAATCAAAAACTATGAACAAATAATAATAACACAAGTATGTAAACAAGTAAAGCTATAAAGAAATGAACACACGATTTATAGTGGTTCGATCATTGACAACCAAGCACAACAAAGAATGTTCATTGTTTGGTAGTTTAATGTCATCTTCCTTGAATCGCTCTCATCATACTCCTCCATGGACTTTGCTTCTCTTGCAACTCCATCGGCTTTGAATCTCAATGGCACATAGGGACCTTTCTCAATAATATTCCACAATTCATAGTTAATAGAACAAATGTAAATCTCAATTCTAGACTTCCAAAAAATATAATTAGAACCATCAAACAATAGAGGTCTATTAGTGGAGGAACCTTCCGTATAAGGCAAATTTGATAAACTAGCCACATACTATTTACTTCTAGGTTGTTAGACCTTAAAAAGAAGACTTAGCTCTGATACCAATTGAAAGACCTAAGAGGGAGGTGAATTAAGTCTTTGGCTAATTATAAAAAATCTTTTCCCTTTTTGCAAATCCTTTGCCTTAATAAAAGCTCTTCTTTAAATTCACAAGCTTCAAGTTTATATGTGATTTGATGGTTAAGACAAGATTATCAAGGCATAAGACCACAACGAATCAATCAACAACTATGAACAAATAATAATAACACAAGTATGTAAACAAGTAAAGCTATAAAGAAATGAATACACGATTTATAGTGGTTCGATCTCTTCAAGATCTACATCCACTACCTTGAGTCCACACTAAAGGATTTCAACCAATTCACTATATGCTCAATTTAGGCAATTACACAAGAGGCTCACCCAACAAGAGTTTTATACCAATAACCTCCTTTGCAATCCGACAAACAAGGCTCACCCATCCACAAGGATTTTATATCTAAAGATAACCTAAAGACCAATCTAATCCAAGGCTAACCCACACACGGGATTTACACCACAACCTTGATTAATCTAGTCTATGGCTCACCCTTATCAAAAGGATTTTACATCACAAGATAACCTTGCAATGAGCTAGTAGAAAAACACAGTTTAATAGAGAAAGACGAATGTGTAGATGTTACCACTTGTTGGTAGATGTTTACACAATGTTGCACCTTCACACACAACACAAAAGAGAGCTTAAAATGTTTTCTAAAGACTTTGGAATGTTTAGAGTTCACAAGGATTCAAAACTTACAAAAAAATTTGAAGTTTATAGCTTTTATAGATTTGAAAAATCAATTGCAACAGCTATAAAACAGCTAGTAGCGGCTAGTTTCAGATAAGTTCGGACGTCTGAACTTTCTGCCATGCGTCCGAACTTGCGTCCGAACTTCACTGTGCCAAACTGTCTGGAAAAGTTCGGACGTCTGAACTTTTCCTTATGCGTCCGAACATTCGTCCGAAATTCTCTGGAAAAATAGTGACCATGATATTAGAGAAAGTTGGGACGTCCAAACTTTACTCCATGCGTCCGAACTAGCGTCCGAATTTCTCTGGAAACACAGTGATCATTTTCAAAGTTTGGATGTTTGGACGACCAAACTTGCATCCAAACTTATCAAATTTTGTCAAATCATTTAAAAATCATCCTTATTAACATTGAAATCATTTTGTATAAATAGATAAGTCATTTAAGAACTTGTAAACACAAAACCCGTTACCAAAACATTTTAATCATCCAAAGTTTACTTAAGATCATTTGAGACTTCAAAAACATACTTGTTAAGAAGTTCAGTAAAAATCATTTCAAAAACAAGTTTTATGCTCTCTTATGCATTCAACTAATTCCAAGACATACAAGTGTAGAGTTTACAGAAAAATATATCTATTTAGCATATGAACTCTACAACAACTTTGCTCTTCTATCTCATATTGAACCTGAAAACATTGATGATGCATTATGTGATGATTTTTGGATTATTGCTATGGAAGAGGAGTTAAATCAGTTTGAAAGAAATAAAGTTTGGACTCTTGTCCCAAGACCTCATGATCATTCTATTATTGGTACAAAATGGGTATTTAGGAATAAATTAAATGAACTAGGAGAAGTTGTTAGAAATAAGGCTAGGCTTGTTGCTCAAGGTTTCAACCAAGAAGAAGGCATTGATTATGATGAAACTTTTGCTCCGGTAGCTAGACTAGAATCCATAAGGATACTTTTGGCTTTTGCTTATTTTAAAGGTTTTAAACTATTTCAAATGGATGTTAAAAGTGCATTTTTAAATGGTTTTATTGAAGAAGAGGTTTATGTAGAACAACCACCTTGTTTTATTCATGAAAAGTTTCTTAATCATGTTTTCAAGTTAATCAAGGCTCTATGTGGATTGAAACAAACTCCAAGAGCTTGGTATGAAAGATTAAGTGGTTTTCTTCTTTCAAAAGGAAAAGTGGACACAACATTTTTTATAAAAACCTCAAGCAATAATGATATTTTACTTGTGCAAATTTATGTTGATGACATTATTTTTTGTGCTACTAACACATCCCTTTGTGAAGAATTTGCCAAATCAATGCAAAATGAATTTGAAATGAGTATGATGGGAGAACTATATTTCTTTCTTGGGCTACAAATTAAGCAAACTAAGGATGGAGTCTTCATAAATCAAGCAAAGTAGGATGGAGTCTTCATAAATCAAGCAAAGTATACCAAGGAGCTATTGAAACGATTTGGAATGGATCAAGCAAAAGGGATAGATACTCCAATGAGCTCATCAACTAAACTTGATAAATTGATAAAGATGAAAAAGGTAAAAATGTTGATGAGAAGTCATATAGATGTATGATTGGAAGTTTACTCTATCTCACAGCAAGTAGACATAATATTATGTTTGCTGTGCGCTTATGTGCTAGATTTCAATCTTGCCCTAAAGAATCTTATCTAATTTCTGTCAAACGTATTTTTCGTTATTTGATTGATACACATGACAATGGTCTTTGGTTTACAAAATCTTCATCTTTTGATCTTATTGGATATTCAAATGCAAATTTTGCCAGATGCAAAGTTGAACGTAAAAGTACTAGTGGTCATTGTCAATTTCTTGGTAGTTGTCTTGTGTCTTGGCATAGTAAAAAACAGGCATGTGTGTCCTTGTCTACTGCTGAAGCTGAATATATTGCAACTGGTAGTTGTTGTGTTCAAATATTATGGATGCAACATACTCTACTTGATTATGGTCTTAAATTTAATTGTGTGCCTATATTATGTGATAATACTAGTGCTATCAATTTGAGCATAAATCCCATTCAACATTCTAAAACAAAGCATATAGAGATTAAGCATCATTTTATTCGTGATCATGTTGCTAAAAGAGATATATGCTTGGATTATGTGAATACAAATGATCAAATTGTTGATATTTTTACCAAGCCTTTGTCTGAGGAAAGGTTTAATTATCTAAGAAGACTCTTAGGAATTTCAAAATTCAATTACTAATGTGTTTGTTTAAGTGTGAAAAAAACAGGAAAAAATCGGATGCACAATTTGGATGCATTGAGTGAAAATGGAACGTCCAATCTTTCTCGAGAAAATTCTGGACAGAAAAGTTCGGACGCATGTTCGGACGCATGACAGAAAGTTCGGACGTCCGAACTTTCTAAAACAGAAGAAACAGAGAAGTTCAGATGCAAGTTCGGACACAGACCAAAAAGTTTGGTCGTCCTAATTTTGCAGTTACAGCGGTTTTAAAGAATCCAAAATAGCCATTACACACATTTGTATCATCCGAACTCTCTCTTTTCAAATTTCTCTCTACCCATTTGTGTCAAAACCTAAATCTATCTGTAATTTCACCATTTTCACATCAAACCACTTGGATTTTTGAATTCCTAACCCTAAACACTTCTCAGATTTCACTGCTTTTCTATTAGAAAAAAATCATGGTGAGAACTAATGGAGAAAATATTGAGAAAGGAAAAGGGAAAGCGAAGGACAGAGAAGGAGGACGAATTCTCAATGAACCAAGGAGAATTAGGGTTCCTCAATCATCACCTGGTGCAGACAAATTTGTCTCAATCAAGGCTGCATCAGAATTTGAAGATTGGAACAAGAAATCAAGAAAAATCATCCCTAGAAACAGAGTGGATTTTGACAAACTCACAAATATGGGTAATGTCCTATCTTTATTTGGTGATATTGGCTGGAGCAATTTACTGGTTATTGATGAAGAATATTATCCCTCTCTCATATATGAATTCTATGTAAATCTTAAAGAAGAAAGAGTTGAACATGAGGGAGACAATGTTAATCAATGGTATTCTTCTAGAGTGTCTCAAATAGACTTTGAATTCAATGATGCATTAGTGAATAGAATCTGTGGAGTGAGTGATAGTGGAGCAAAGTATTTCTCTATGGGACAACACTACTATATTAGAGAGCTATTTACAAATGAAAGATTTGAAGAGGCTTTCACCAATGGTAGAGAGTTTAGGACCATTAGAGAAAGGGAAATTAAAGCTTTTGATGCTAGGGGAAGAGTTATGCAACATATGATAACAACCATGATTATCCCTAACTTTGGACATAAATCATTTGTTGGAAATATACATATGGTGACTATGCTTGCTTTGCATGAGCATAGGAGATTGAACTTTTGGTAGATGGCACTGAAGCATATGTTTCGGGCTAGAAAAACTGACAACAAAACTTTACCATATGGAAGACTTTTGACAAGAATTTTCAAACATTTCCGAGTTAAACTTCCTATTAGGGGACAATCTTTCAAAAGGAGACAAATCTATACCAATGACTCTCTAAAAAGAATGCAATTATCTCTTAATGATGAGGGATTATGGAGAACTAGAAGAGAAACTCCTCCAAAAAGAATAGAAGCTGAAGAAAGTGAGGAAACTGAGGAAGAAGAAGATGAAGCAGATATATGGGCAAGAGAAATGAAAACTAAGAGGAGGCATGATTCAACAAGTGAGGGGGAGCAACCTCCCTCCAAAAGAAGACTCTTTGAAGAAAAGCCAACCCCTCAATCACATCCTAATGTTGGAGAAGATCCTAGTGCTGAAGGGATTTCAAGAGGAGATACAATTCAAGAAGCATTAAACAACCACATTAAGGAGATGGAGAAAATGTACAGATTCTTTGAAACGTTTGCTCCTATGGTTCTTGAAAAATTGGACGGTTTAGAGAATAGAGTCAAGCACATTGAGGAAATATTGATGAGAAATCCTCAAAATGGTGAAGGGCCTTCTAGAACTCAAGAAGAAATGGATGATGATAAGAATGATGAAGATGACAAGAAAAATGAAGAAGACAGTGATGATGAAGATGATGAAGATGATGGTGACCAAGGGGATGACAGTGATCAAGCTGTGGAGTCACAAAGAGGAGATCAAGAAATGCAGCAAGCTGGAATTAGCCAAGAAGGAGGTCAAATTGCAAGAGTTGAAATAACAACACCATCTAATCCAACATTCAGCCAAGGCAAAGTCAAGCATGTTGCAATCAAGAAGAAATCTAGAAAGAACTCTCCATCAACATTAGAAAACTGAGCATATCTTTACTCTCATCTCTATTTACTGCTTTTATTTATTTGAAAGTATGAACTCTTAGTAGTTTGGTTTATGCAATTTCTCTGTTTTTGCTCTTTAAATTTCTGCACTTCATTACTGTTCTTGATATGGCTTATGTAATAATTTTTTTTAATGAAGCTCAATGATGAAACCTCAGTGTTGAGAGCTTCTTCTCATGATACTTTGACCCCTCCCCCCAAGCTTACTTGCTATTATAAAAGGGGAGAAAGAGTTGATTTACAGAATTATGCTAAATTGCTTCATACTATTTCTGTGAGCTATAGTTGCATATCAGTCTCATTTTCATTTCTCCATCTTTGAGCGATGACAAAAGGGGGAGAAAGAATGTGCTGCAATGTATGTTAGCAATGTGTGATATGTGATGTGTGTTATGTGTGCTGCAATGTGTATTATGTGTGCTTTAATGTGTGGCAATGTGCGGTATGTATGAGCTGATTTGTGATAATGAGTAATGAAAATTTTGGCACATTTGGTTGTACTTCTGCATTTAGAATATAAATTGAAAAGGATTATAATATGTGAGGTTACAGTTCATAAGTTTGGACTTAAAATTTGGATGCGCCAAACTTAAGTGATCAATATCCATTGAAGATGTCAACTAGTCCAATAACAAATGAGTTTTTCAAGGCTATATTTTGTATGAGATGGATCAATAATCATTAATTTACTACAAGCAAGCTGTCCAACTACTTTGGAGTCCATTGGGCAGCCAAATTGATGTCCAAGATAGCGAATTGACGGGCTCAAAAATTCAGCCTAAGGCTTGGACGAAATTTCCTAAATTTTAGGAGTCTTTTAATTAGTTTTTAAGTTTGTTTGGTCTAAGAACTTTTAATTATTGAAGCCCAAATCTATCTTTGTATTTTAGTCCTTAGTTGGATTTAATTAGCTGCAAATCCAAGCCCATTAAGGACTTGTGTTTCAACCACCAACTCTAAATCCAAAAGCAATTAGGTTAGGGTTTTCAGATGTCTATTTATATAGGTTCTTTTTAGAAAAAGAGGAAGATGATGATCATTAATATTTTTTGTGAGAATACATTCTCTCTTTGGTTCTTGAAAGAACTTCTTGAACTTATCAAGTTATTCAACTTGTGTCGTTCATTCATTTGAATTATACCTTAAGTTCTTGTCTTTATTGATAACGGGTTTAAGGTTTCTGTTTATACCTTTGGTTCTTGGGTCATATATCCAACGGGCTATTGGGTTCTAGGTTTCCATACCTAGGGTTCGCATCATATGTGATGTGTGTTATGTGTGCTGCAATGTGTATTATGTGTGCTTTAATATGCAGCAATGTGTGCTATGTATGAGCTGATTTGTGATAATGAGTAATGAAAATTTTGGCACATTTGGTTGTACTTCTGCATTTAGAATATAAATTGAAAAGGATTATAATATGTGAGGTTACAGTTCATAAGTTTGGACTTAAAATTTGGATGCAAACCAAAAGTTTGGACGTATCCAAACTTTCTTGCCAAAGATTATTTTTCTGTTGTTCAAATTGTTTGAAAACTGTCTTAATCCTTCCTGTCATATTTGAACACTTAGGAAGGCTTAATTTCAAACATTACAGCCTTCATCTTACATATTTTAAAGTTTGGATTTGAAATTTTAAAATACGAATGCATGAGCCAAAAGTTCGGATGCATGTTCTGAAATTCGGATGCATCCATATTTTGTTGCTAAAAAGTGCTCTTTTATTGTTCAAATTCACTCAAATATGTTTTAATCTCTCCTAATATGTTTGAACAATCTTAGGAAAGCTTATTTTCCAAAATTACAGCTTTCATTTTACTTATTTTATAGTTCGGACTTGATATGTCAAAATTCGGATTCACAACATCTCAAATCCAAACTTGTTGAAAAATGAGCACAATCTAAGGAGGAGCATTGTTAATCTTTTCTGACCTTTAATACCTCTCTTAGAAGTTTTCTAAATGCTTAAATGCAATATCTTCTATCCTAGTTGTTAGTTGGAAGGAAGGAATGAGGTTAATGGAGGTTGGTTGGGTCATAGGCTCATATTGAGTCTTTTGAATGTCAATGTGCTAAATTGGTTATTATCTATCATTGACATCAATGCTTCTTTGTACTACATTGTTTAAATCTATCACATTTTGCATCAAAGTTTGTCATCATCAAAAAGGGAGAGATGTTAGCCCTAAGGGCAAATCATGAAGTTCTAATTAAGTTTTGAATAATGACAAACATTGATGTGGACTAACTTTTGTGTCAATTGTGTGATAGGATTGTTGGAGTAAGAAGTATGAAGTCTTATTGCTCTTGAAGCTAAAATGCAAGAACAACTTCAATGAGCCAAAGTGATTGAAGATTGAAGAGTTGTTCAAAATGATTGAAGGCATTGAAGACTTAAAGTGTAGGTCATAAATGCTCAATAGGTATATTCTTTTGTAAACCCTACACTTGCATGTCTTGGAATCTATTGAATGCATAAGAGAGCAACAAAAACTTGTTTTGAATCTTAAATAGCTTTAAATGAACTTTTGAATAACAAGTATGTTTTTGAACCTCAAATGATCTTGAGTAAACTTTGTATGATCAAAGTATTTTAGTAACGGTTTTTTGAGTTTGAAAATATTTAAATGACTTACCTATTTATACAAAATGTTTTCAATGTTATTATGGTTGATTTTCAAATGATTTGACAAAGTTTGATAAGTTCAGACGCAAGTTAAGACATCCAAACTTTGAAAATGGTTACTGTGCTTCCAGAGAAATTCGGACGCATGGAGTAAAGTTCGGACGTCCAAACTTTTTCTGATAGCATGGTTACTATTTTTCCAGAGAAATTCGAACGAATGTTTGGACGCATAAGGAAATGTTCGGATGTCTGAACTTTTTCAGACAACTTGGCACAATAAAGTTTGGACGAAAGTTCGGACGCATAGGTGAAAGTTCGGACGTCCGAACATCTCTGAAACTAGTCGTTTTATAGCTGTTGAAACTAATTTTTGAAATCTATAAAAACTATAAACTCAAAAATTTTTGTAAGTTTTCAATCTCTGAGAAATCTTAACATTCCAAACTCTTTAGCAAACATCAAAGCTCTCTTTTGTCTCGTGCTTTCAATTGATCATTCAAGATTCCAAAGACATGAAAGTGAAAAGGTGCTACATTGTGTAATTATCTGCCAAGAAAGTGGTAACATCTTATTCATTCTCCTTTCTTCATTTAATTGTGCTTTCTACTAGCTCATTACAAGGTTTTCTTGTAAACATAAAATCCTTTAGAAGGGTGATCCTTGAGACATTGCTTCAAGGTTGTTTGTAGATATAAAATCCTTCACCCTTTTTTATAGAATTGCTAAAGAGGTTGTGAGTGTAAAACCATTGTGTGGTGAGCCTTTTATGTAATTGTTGAACTTGAACATATAGTAGATTGATTGAAATCCTTGAGTGTAGACTCAGGGTAGTGGACGTAGATCTTGAAGAGATCGAACCACTATAAATTGCTTGTGTTTATTGATCTTAAATTGTTTATTGCTTTGATATTGATTTATATATTTTCTCATTGAAACAAATTCACATAATCTGCTCTAGCTAAACTAGTAAAAGGAAATAGCTTTTGAAAAATAGCCAAAGACCTAATTCACCCCCCTCTTAGGTCTTTCAACTATGCCTACTAAGGGAGAAACCACAATTTGTGACAAATAAAAAGTTGTCAATAAATCCAAAAAGTAGTCGGTAAATGGTATTCAATTACAAAAATTCAATCACCACAAGGTTAACACTAAAAGGCTATTGCTAGAGCCCTTCTCATCACTAATGGTATAGTTTTAGTGACGAGAGGGGTGTTGTCGTAAAAAATAAAAGTTTTTGTCATTAATTGTGCTCATCCTGTCTCTAGCAATCATAATATGGTGAAAAGATTAACAACATAAAGAATTTAAAACAAAAAGCATCAATGACAAAATAGAAAGTTGTTACAAAAGCTTGTGCCTATAGAGTTTTAGTGACAAAAATTTAATTGTCACTATAATGAATAGAATAGAAAAAAAAGGATTAGCCAAGCCACTATGCCATGATGCGAGCTAGGCTGGCCGTGCAATAAGCACATGTGTTGGCTAGGTTGGCTAGGCACAGAACTCGCTCATTTGTAGGTTGGGGGATTTAATTCCCATGCAATTACTTGACTAAAGAGTTGAACCCTGGTGCCCTCTATTGGACTCTAGGCTTCAACTGATGAGTTGCTATGATATTTGTGTCATCCTCCAAAATTATATTTAACCATAGTTGATGTAAGTAATAGTTCATCTATTAAATTACATAATATCTAACTAATTAAATATAAAAATAATTGACAATTAAAATTTATATATATCCTTATGTGTGTGCACATATATATCGTTGAATAATTTATTTTTGGTGTAAGCATATAATTGAATAATAAACATGTGTTTATTTTAATAACTTAACAAATATTTTTTTCTTCTCTCATTAATTTTATAAGAAAATTATAAATTTTATTATGTATATACCTATACATATATGCATAACATATATACCCATAAATATATAGATATTAAATAATCTATAAACTATACACTAATAATAGACATGCTATGTGTAAACCCTAAGGGCAAATTTAGTAGTTTTGATTAATGACAAACATTGATGAGGACTAATCCATATACTAATTGTGTGATAAGATTTTTGGGATTGAGAAGCCAAATGTTCTCATTGCCTTGGAACTATAATACTAAGGACAACTCAAATGAGTTCAAGTGATTGAAGAATATGTGTAAGAGTGGTTCAAAAATCTTGACCATGGCTTTTTCAAATAAGGATGGTGCAGGTTTTAATCCAAAACGCATCGCTTTCCACTAGAAATGCTGGTTAGGAATACAAAAACCTGTTTTGGGACGTTCATTCGGATGAATTTCCAATTGCCAAAAACCTGACTTTAAATCAAACTTTGAAAACCATTTTGCATCTGAAAGTTGTGAAAGTAGTGTATGCTTGTGTGGAAGTGCAAATTTATCATCGTACCAGAAATGGTTAAGAGGTTGGTAATTGATTACCAATCTCATCTTTCCACGGACTTGTTCAGCCAGCTTATAAACATAGAATGTCTCACAAAAACATTGAGAAGCAGTGGGTTCAATAAGGTCTGAATGAAGAAGGTCTTGGCATTCTTTTGTGGCTAACTGAAGATGATCAGGGGTTCATGCCAGAATGACTGGATTTGGTGGGATTGATGTCTTCCTTTTTCTTGAAGGGAAGTTTAATGAAGAACTGAGGATTGGCGCATTTGGCTTGCAATTCAGTATGGGGTTCAGTACAAGATTGTGAGATGAGTAATTGCTGAATTTCCTGGACAGGGTCAGGAGTAATTTGGTAAAGTCTTGGAATATAACCATATTCTTTGAAGTGTTTTCCAAAACGAATACAATTAGGAAGAATCTGAAACTTGTGAAGCTTACTGTAAATATCAAAACCAACAAGTAAATCCTTGTCAATTTCAGAGCAACCAATGAGATGTAAGCGAACTTCACAATTAGGAAAGAACTGGATGGCAATGGGTTTTCTGGTAATCAAGGAAGTGAATAAAGTTTTACCATCAGCAGTCATGAATTCCTTCTGATGTTCTATCCAGTATTCAGGTGGTGGTACTACTGGGTTCATCATAGATACTGCAGCACCTGTGTCAAAGAAGGTTATGGCGGGAATAGGTTTAGCATATTTTGAAGTGCGGATTAGGACTGGTGCTTGAGGATGAGTTTTGGGAGTGTTGATATGGAGGACTAGCAAAGCAAGTTTTTCTGGTGGTATGGGGTCTGGTTTTGGAGGAACAGAGATATGGTAGGATGATGAAAATTCATATACTTCAATTGCAAATAGGGTGTTATTATCAAGATCATCTTGCTCAGAGAAAAGGGATTCAAGGTCATTATCTTCATAAATTAGGGTAACCTGTTCAATCTGCGAAATGAGGTTTTGCCGCTTTTTCTTCTGAGGACACTGTTTAGCATAGTGACCCTTTTGCTTGTAGACACAACTGTAATCTGACTTGCCTCTGAAGGGTTTGGAAGGTTTGCTCTTCTTTCTGAAATATTTCCATTTCTTCTAAGAGGATCGTTGATCAGTTATATGGATTCTGGAGAATTTCTTCATTTTGGAGGATTTCTTGCAACAGGGATTTTTGCAACAAGGTGATTTGATAATAAGATTAGGTTTTCTACATGCTTGATCAACTTCTTTATCTCATTTGAGGTATTGCTTAATGACTTGTAGTTTGTGACAGAGATCTTCAAGTCCTTGCAAAATAGCCTGTCTATTGCAAGATAGCCTGTCTAATATGTCCTGGAGTCATTCCAAGGATAGATTGATATTTCTATCTGATGTACATATCAACTCCTTGGGCCAAAGCTTGTGGAATAGAACTGAGGAATGCTTGCTTCAGACTAACATCTGCACCAAGGATCTAAATCAGTTCGCTGAAAAGAATAACACTTCATGGGGAAGAATTCTTTTCTTTTTAACTCAAGATCAGAATCTAGTTCACCAAGAAAGCAATAATAAAGTAAAGATGCAGCTTAATCAATAAAAGAGTTAAGAAATTGAGTTCTCCCAACATAATTGAGAGCAATAAACCAGTATTTTAAGGTGCCTGTGAATCTGTAGGTGAATTCTGTGAGGAAGCTCTCAGCTGTAACACCAGATAGTTCTCTGGTGGCCATTCAAGCATGACTCGGAGTCTGGTTCAGAGATTGGTTCTGACTCTACTGAAGAAGAGTAATGTGTTTCAGATGAAGTCTGTTCTTGTACAATAGGAACATGAGGGATAGCAGCTTGCTGGAGTATTGGAGTCAATAGATTATGAATCATAGCTTTCTTCTGAACTTTTGGAGGAGAAGTAGGTTGTGGTTGTTGTTTCTGTTGTTTTTGAGCTTGTTCTGTCTTAAGCCATTGAGCAGCATTGAAAGTATTCGGAGATGGTTTAGACATTGCATATCCATTATACCAAAAGCAGAGTATTATGTCTTGGAAGGTGGTAGAAAGGGATTGGTGAAAGGAGGAAAAAAACTAGAAGAAGATGGAGGGGCAATAGTTACTGGAGGAGGAGGAGTATAAGGTATAGACTCAACCTGTGCTTTGAGATAGGCAATGTATTCTTGTAGGTCAGCTATCTCTTTCTGCTTTTGCTAAATGACTATAGCAGGGCTGACACCAGGAATGGGGAGATCATAAGGGATCTTTTCTCCATGTTGACAATGAGTCGTTTTGCAGCTTCCAAGTCTTGTACTTGGAAATCAATCTTTGTGTTTTGCAGCTTCCAAGTCTTGTACTTGGGAATCAATCTTTGTTTAACAGTAACAAGACGATAATTTACCTATGTGACCTTCTGATCAATCTGAGTAAGAATCTTATTCTGAACTATTGTGTTTTCAGATTGCCAGTTTAAGACTGTTTCAATAGGATTAGCTGGTGCTAATTATCTATTGGGTAAAATGGTGGACGAAGCATTGGTGATTTTGTGTGTGTTTGGCATTGTCACTGATGAATGAGCAGCTTTAGGGAAATATAGGGTTAAGTAATGAAAATTGTGCAAGTTGAAACATGCATATTGCTGGAATTGGAGTCTGTGGTATTGGTTGTTTATAAAGTGGATTGGTTGGTTTACAGGGAAGAGTGATTGGTTTTTCATTGGCTAAGATGCGGAGGCATTTTTGAGTAGGGATGAAGTGGAGGCTTAGGTTTAGGACGTAACCATGTGGACGGAACTTCAGCTATGGAAGAGTCACACCTGCTGTGAGTCTGAATGAGTTAAGCACCTTGTTGGTAGTCTGGATCAATCTCGGGTTCTTTTGTTAAGCACGGAGATGTGTTTTCTTCTTCTTCTGCGACTATGGTAATCATCACAGATGCAATCTTAAAAGCCATATTGAGAGCACCTATTTTGACAAGATTCACAAGAGTCACAATGGCCCAATAACAGTGATTGGGGAATGGGTCTATCTCAAAGACAACTGGTTTGGCATTGGGAGTGTACCATTTAATGATATTGGGGAAAGTATCCCAATGAGATACTAAAGGATTGTCTGGACCAAGTTTGGTGATCCGGTCAAGTTCATCTTGGTGATATGAAGGAGGATTCTTGATAGGAAGTCGAATCATACAGATTCTCAGGTATGATTGACGGACAACCTGGAGATGATTGTGGTCAAATCAGATAGAAACAGTGCAATTAGAATTCTGAGATATCTGGGTGGATGAAGATTCTAGAGGCTGGCTGGCTGCCTCATGAACCTTTTCATACTCAATCACCCAAGTGTTTGGAGGAAGAAGCTGTAGAAGCTCCTGTTTGGGAATTTGTCTGGGAACATGGGTACAGACTGCTGACTGTTTGTCATCAACTCGGATGAGGAGGGCATCATCTCCACCTAGGAGAGAAAAATCAATGGCATGATTCTGGATTCTATAGATCATCTGATAGTGCAGAGTGGCCGTAAGAGCATCATGAACTTGAGAGGCCCCTACAATATGAACTTGTACCTTCAGAGCATGCTGATATACTAGAAAACGAGTGTCCAGTAATGCAACTCGGGCAACCATTGGGAGACCTTTTCTACCATGAAGAGTAAGAGCTATACGAACAGCTCAAAAGTGAAGATGGGCATAACCATGCTGCTTCTATTGGCGAGGAAAGTCTTCTGGAATATAAAGAGTAACGAATTGCTCTTTACCTGTAGCAACAATAGGATGTTGATCCATCTTTGAACATTGAATATATTCTTAGACAGAAAAAGCTGTTTGACGGATGAGAGACTTAAAAGTCTTCCGTGGAGAGGTGATAGACTTGGCATAATTAGTATAAGGGTTCATGAATGGATGATTCTCAGGCAGAACTAAGAAGATAAATCTACAGTAACTTCATATAAGTAATCTAATTTTTTAGAAGCAGTTTGACGGAAAGAAGGAGTAGTATCTAAAGAAATAGATGAACGGGAGGTTTCTGGATGCATAACTGGGGAAAGGCTTCTTCAACTCTAGCTTAATTTCTGATACACCGATGGCTCTGATACCATATATAGTGAAACCTAGAAACTCAAAACATTCAAACAAGAATTGTTTCGGAAGGTATGACTTGGATCAACACAACGGCCAACTCTTGGGCACTCAAAGGATCCTGTCCTCTTATCTTTCAACCATTCAAGAATCAATACTCTTGGTTTCTAAGCATCACCAAACAAGGATCTAAGCTAAAGCCATATCAGAAATTGAATCAAAGAAGAAGAATAGGGAAATTTAGAGAGCCATAGATTTCTTGGAAACAAGAGAGATATTATTATGGTAGGAAAAGATTGCCCTTTGCTTACAACCAAGGAGTCTATATATAGAACTCCGGGAAAGATCTAGAGAAATATATTATTGAGGCATGACATCACTGCTTACATCTTGAGAGCTAATGACGTTAGTGCTTACATAACACACTAAGTCATTATTAGCTTTAATCAATTGAAAAGTAAAAATGATATGACTACACACTAAAATCAAGATGACAACACACTGAAAGCATTAAAGGTAAAAGTTATCACAGCTGTAATCTTCAGACTCTGTCGGTGAAGATACATCAGCGTTTGTGGAGCCAGGTTCAGTCAAGTTTCTTTCTTCAATAATGTCCAGATGGCGTGAACAAGCTTTTTCTTTCTTCCTTGCTTTTCTTAGTGTGTCTTTTCTGAGTGAGGTGACACAAGTTGTGTGAGCAGATGCATCAGAAACCATGTGACCAAAGGGATTCCGATGTGATGGTTGAGATGAGCTGGCTGGCTGAAGGTGAAAGTAATAAAAGGGATTTCTGTATCTGGTTGAGAATTTGGTAAATGGTGAAGGTACCATTCACGAGCTATTTTGATGTTTATCTCGTGAGGATGGTTGGTAGGATAATTCCAAGAACCATAATCATCAGGCCAGAATTTTTGAGGCATGATTTTATTTTGAGAAAAAATGTATCTTTGAGACTTAGAGTATTTCTAGGGAAGATCTAGCATAGTGATGGTATTGGTTTATAGAGGATAGACTGAGGATGGATAGACAAATGTGGGTCTATAGGCCTGTAAAGGTCATAGGTGAGGAAATTTTTTGGGAAGTGAGAAATAAATTCTTCCATTCTTCCAAAGGCTTGAACCAGAGTAAAAATTCACATATGCTCGGGATAAAACCTTTAAGAGATAAGGAACTATCAATTTCAAGAAGAATGTGGTACTATTGCCAGAGGTACCAGAAGAACCATTTCAATGGAGAAGGAATATCAGTAGGTCTAAGGATGAAAACCTGACTGAATGGAAAATTTAGATTTACTCCGGAAGGTTTCAGAATTGATCCATCATATTCTCTAAAAATATGTAACTCATATTGGTTTTCTTTCTGAATAAGAGATTCAATAGAAATTTGTTATATATTAGCCTAAGACTTAGACAAATGTATAAGAGAAATATTAGGGATGGAAGAAGAGGTAGAATGTGGCTGAATGGAAAAGAGAAGAGGGAAGGATAATCTAAGTTGATTTAAGAGATACAACACACTCTTATTTCACCTTAGGGCTTGGTATTTATTATACACAAAATTCTTCACAAATTAAGTGTATAATTAGACTCCTAATACTCACTCTTAAGTAGCCAACTAAAGAGATATAAATTAGGAAATAGTTGAACAAGTGTCACACTTTATTCAAAGAGTATTACACAAGGTTTAAGCTCCAAAAATTTGACCTCTAAAATCAGATACTTGAGGCTTATATAGGTCTTACAATACATATTTTATGCTCATAATGAAGTAAAAATAAAGGGGAAATACATGGGGAGGGGGGGAGAGAGGGCCAACATACTCATTACTTTGGAATAAAAACATGCTTTTGTCCTCAATGCACTACCTTTCCATTTGGGTGAATTAGACCAAGGGTATGGGAAATTTGCAAAAGGGGTTTGTGTAGGTACGATTACTTTTTACAATAAGAAAGTAGTCAAAAGTTGCCTAGGATGGAATAAGGTGAAAAGGGAAAGGCATACCTTTTGAAAAAGGGGAAGGGAATAACTTTTAAAAGGAATAACTTGTAGCAATGGGATAAAGTGGAGGAATAACTTTTGACAATGGGGTAAAGAAAGTAGTCAAAAGTTGCCTAGGATGGAATAAGGATTTCCTCTCTTTTGGATGTAGAATTTCGTCCATGGGGCTTAATGGGCTAGGAAAGACTTTATTTATGGATTATTTTTGAAAGAAATTAAGGTTGAAGTGTTGTGGGCTTAGTTGGGTTCGGACCAAGAGAGGGTTTGGGCTAACAGGGTAGTAATATGGGCTTTAAATGTTTTGGGGTGAAGGAATTCAATCCAAAATGGATCATAGCATTTGGACATGAGGGACTTGACTTCCTTTAGCTCTTGAGGCGTGAGAGTGGGTTTTGTAGGATTACCCCGTGATATATCATTCTCCCTATCTTCAAAAGAGTGTGACCTCAAACTCGGAAGATCTTCCAAATCATAGTACGGACTTAAGTCGCTAACATTAAATGTAGCAGAAATTCCATAATCCTCAGGAAGGTCAATCTTGTAGGCATTGTCATTCACTTTGGTGAGAACCTCAAATGGACCAGTGGCTCCGGGAAGCAACTTTGATTTGCGTTTGGTTGGAAAACGCTCTTTGCGAAGGTATATCCATACAAGGTCTCCAAGTTTGAAATTGATGCCTCGTCTTGTCTTTTTGATACGTGTGCTCACACGCTCATTTTCCTTCTCGATCTTCTCTCAAACGGTATTGTGTAGATCCTGAATTTCCTTTGCTCTCTTTTCTCCTTCCCAACTAAACTTTGTTTGGGCCGTGATTGGTTCAAGCTCCAAGGGTGTGAGTGGGTTGGTTCCATAGACAATCATGAAGGGTGAGAATCCAGTAGTTTTGTTCGGGGTTCGGTTGTAAGCAAATTCAGCGTGTGTTAATAGATCTTCGCATCGTCGGATGTTCTTCTTGACTAGGACTCGTAGAAGAGTTCCTAGAGTTCGATTGGTCACATCCATTTGACCATCTGTTTGGGGGTGACTCGAAGTGCTGAAATTCAACTTGGTTCCCAGCTTAGGCCATAGTGTTAGCCCAAAATGGCTAAGAAACTTGCTATCGCGATCTAAAATCATGCTCCTCGGGATGCCATGTAGCTCAACAATATCCCTAAAGTACAAGTCAGCAATTTGTGAAGCATCATAGGTAGTTTGACATGGCACAAAGTGTGCCATCTTTGAGAAGCGATCTACCACGACCATGATAGAATCCTTGCTACGTTGTGTTCTTGGTAGACCGGTAATGAAATCGAGGCTTACATCCTCCCATGGGCAGCGGGGTACGGGGAGAGGCATGTGTAAACCTTGGGCTAAAGAATGACTTTTAGCCATTTGACAAGTTCCACATCTCTTGATGAAATGCTCCACATCTCCATCCACTTAGTGCTCCTTGAGTAGCATGTTCGTCTTCTCTATGCCAAAGTGACCGGCTAGTGCGCCTCCGTGGACTTCATCAATCAAGGTTTCACGAATATTGCACTTCAGAACGCAGAGTTTGTTTCTCCGGAACAAATATCCATCTTTGACAAAATAATCTCCAAATGGCCTTTTAAGACATTTAGCATATATGTCTTTGAAATCTTCATCTTTTGGGTAGAGGTCCTGCACAAATTCAAAGCCAACAACCGTGGTACTAAGTACCATCAGTAATAAATGCCTCCGGGATAAGGCATCAGCACCTTTGTTCAGGGTTCCATTTTTGTGTCGGATGGTGAAGGTAAAGGTTTGGATGTATTCTACCCATTTGGCATATCGGGGGTGAAGCTTGTGTTGGCCTTGAAGGTATTTCAATGCTTCATGGTCAGAATGTAATATGAACTCCTTGCTTATCAAGTAATGACGCCAATGTTCAAGGGAGCGAACAAGAGCATAAAACTCTTTTTCATAAGTGGAGTATTGTCTTCGGGTGTCATTGAGCTTCTCACTAAAGTAAGACACCGGGTGACCTTCTTGTGAAAGGACAGCCCCGATTCTGACACCGGATGCATCATATTCTACTTCAAATAGCTTGTCAAATTTGGTAAGATTAACACGGGGGCATGTGTTAATCGGTGCTTGATGGTTTCAAATGTTCCTTGGGCCTTCTCATTCCACTCGAACTTCTGATTTTTGGTCAAATCCGTGAGTGGTGCTGTGATGGTGCTAAAGTCCTTCACAAATCTTCGATAAAACGAGGCCAATCCATGAAAACTCCTTACTTGCTGTAATGAGGTTGGTGTGGGCCAATCTCGGACTGCTTGGATCTTCTTTTCGTCCACTTGAATTCCTTGGCTAGACACAATGTAGCCTAAGAACTCGGTTTGGGCAGCAAAGAATTGACTTTTCTCCAAATTTCCATACAGCTTATCTTCATCTAACCTTTGTAGAACTAAGATTTAATGGTTCACATGTTCACCTTCATTCTTGCTATAGATCAGAATGTCGTCAAAGTAGATTACGACAAAATGACTTATAAATGGTTTAAGGACTTGGTTCATGAGTCTCATGAATGTGCTTGGTGCATTGGTCAACCCAAATGGCATAACTAGCCATTCATAGAGCCCAAACTTTGTCTTGAATGCAGTTTTCCACTCGTCTCCTTCATGAATTCTGATTTGGTGATAACCGCTACGAAGATCTATATTTGAGAACACCTCTGAACCATGCAGCTCATCTAACATATCTTCAAGGCAGGGAATGGGATACCGGTACTTGATAGTGATCTTGTTAATAGACCGACTATCACAACACATTCTCCACGTGCCATTCTTCTTTGGAACCAAAAGTGTCCCGCAAAAGTGTCGGGACAGCACACGGGCTCAAACTCTCTCTAATGAATCCTTTGGCTAGCAGTCCATCTACTTGCCTTTGGATTTCCTTGGTTTCTTCCGGGTTCATTCTATATGCTGGTTTGTTTGGTAAGGTGGCTCCGGGTAAAAGATCAATCTTGTGTTGTATGTCACGTTTAGGTGGTAGACCGTGTGGGACATCTTCGGGAAAAACATGGGCAAATCTTTTGAGGATAGGTTCAGCCATAGGGTGATGAGGGGAGTTTAGGGATTCGGATTCATGTATGTCAAGTAGGATCAACTCTTTGAAGGATTCATGTTCATGGTATTCGGCTTGTAAGAGGGTAGAAAGTGAGGTTGGGTTGTTTTCTTTAGAGGAGGGCGAAATGGTTTGAGGTGGTAAGGAAGTAAGGGTAATCTTCTTTTTGTTCATGAGAAAAGTGTAAGTGTTATAATAGCCATCATGGATGACTCTTCTATCAAATAGCCATGGTCTTCCCAAGAGAATGTGACAAGCATCCATTGGAATAATATCACACCACACATCATCAACATAAGATTTTCCAATACTTAAGGAAATTAAGCAACGAGAGTCCACGCGAAGTCCCTTACCATGATTTAGCCATTGGATGGTGTAAGGATTCGGATGAGATGAAGGTTCCAAGCTGAGCTTGTCCACCATGGTTTGAGAAGCAACATTAGTGCAACTTCCTCCTTCAATGATAAGAGAACATACTTTGTCCTTAACAGTACAACGAGTATGAAAGATGTTCTCCCGCTGAAGTTGGTCTTCTTGGCACGCCATACTACTCAAAGTCCTTCGAATGACTAAGAGTTCACCTTCATCCGGGCCTAAGTACTCAACGTCATCACTGATTTCTTCTCCCTCTATGTCGGCCTCACCTTCAACATCAACTAAGGCCACAACTTTCTTGTTAGGACAATCAAAGGCAAAATGTCCTAATCCTTGGCAGCGAAAACAACGAGGTGTTTTAGAGTTTGATTGAGGAGCTTTGGGTAGATTTTGGATATTGGAAGAGGACGAGGGTGGTACGGCTTTGGAGACATTATGGGTAGTAGGTGTGGAGGTGGATTTAGAGGGAGTGTAGGTTGATTTGGTATATGAAGGGCTAGCTCGGGTGAAAGAAGATTTGCTCTTCTTGAGTTGGTTTTCAACTTTGTGGGCTAACTGGGATAGATCTTCTAAAGTGTCATATGTTTGTAACTACACAACATTAGTGATTTGGTCATTTACACCATGAAGACACCTCACAAAGGTTTGAGCATCATCTTCTTTGAGGTCACACTTGAGCAAAAGTTGCTCAAAGTCTCTGGTGTATTCTTCCACTGTTTTACTCCCTTGTCTTAAACTATGCAATTTAGCAAAGTTTTCTTGCAAGTAGTGAGCTGGTAGAAACTTCTCTTTCAAGATTCTACGCATCTTCCTCCATGATCTTACGAGTTCTTTGCCTTGACGCCTTCTTTTAGTGGTAATGTTGGACCACCAAGTAGAAGCATACTTTCTGAATTTTAAGGCCACAATTTTCACCTTCTTGTCTTCCGGTATGTCCTTGAAGTCAAAGACTCGCTCCACCGTTTCAAGCCATTCTAAGAACTCGTCGGGATCAATCCTTCCTTCAAAAGTAGGAATGTCTACCTTGAAATCTACCATGGGAGTGTGGATGTGATTCCCTTGAGTGTTGCTGTTAGTAGCTTCGCCATTCATCGAGAAAGGATTTAGAGTCTCCTTTTCTTCATGCTCATTCTCGGATTCACTGGTATCCATCATCATACTTTTCTTGTACTTGGTGAGATCCACAACTTGCCTCCGATGATATTCTTTTTCACGCTTCATTTGCTCAAAGGCAGAAATGAGCTCCTCCTCAGTCATCTTAGAAAGCTTGTGAGACATGCTTGCTGTTTTGGGATAGTAGGGAGAGTGAGTTTAGATTTGAGAAAGATTAGGAGAGGTTTGAATGGATGTGTTGGGGCTGTTTTATGGGAGGAATTTCGAAATGGAGTAGAGAAGTGGGAATAGAGGCAATGAAAATGAAGATATAGGTCTTTTGGAAAGGCTTTGGGTTTTTTTTGGTCCCTTAGCGATGTAGAACAAGTGGGCTCTGATACCAAATGTAATATATTAGCCTAAGACTTAGACAAATATATAAGAGAAATATTAGGGATGGAAGAAGAGGTAGAATGTGGCTGAATGGAAAAGAGAAGAGGGAAGGATAATCTAAGTTGATTTAAGAGATACAACACATTCTTATTTCACCTTAGGGCTTGGTATCTATTATACACGAAATTCTTGACAAATTAAGTGTATAATTAGACTCCTAATACTCACTCTCAAGTAGCCAACTAAAGAGATATAAATTAGGAAATAGTTGAACAAGTGTCACACTTTATTCAAAGAGTATTACACAAGGTTTAAGCTCCAAAAATCTGATCTCTAAAACCAGAAACTTGAGGCTTATATAGGCCTTACAATTCATATTTTATGCTCATAATGAAGTAGAAATAAATGGAAAATACATGGGTGGAGAGAGGGCCAACATACTCATTACTTTGGAATAAAAACATGATTTTGTCCTCAATGCACTACCTTTCCATTTGGGTGAATTTGACCAAGGGTATGGGTAATTTGCAAAAGGGGTTTGTGTAGGTAGGATTACTTTTGACAATGGGGTAAAGAAAGTAGTCAAAAGTTGCCTAGGATGGAATAAGGTGAAAAGGGAAAGGCATACCTTTTGAAAAAGGGGAAGGGAATAACTCTTAAAAGGAATAACTTGTAGCAATGGGATAAAGTGGAGGAATAACTTTTGACAATGGGGTAAAGAAAGTAGTCAAAAGTTGCCTAGGATGGAATAAGGATTTCCTCTCTTTTGGATGTAGAATTTCGTCCATGGGGCTTAATGGGCTAGGAAAGACTTTATTTATGGATTATTTTTGAAAGAAATTAAGGTTGAAGTGTTGTGGGCTTAGTTGGGTTCGGACCAAGAGAGGGTTTGGGCTAACAGGGTAGTCATATGGGCTTTAAATGTTTTGGGGTGATAGAATTCAATCCAAAATGGATCATAGCATTTGGAGATGATGGACTTGACTTCCTTTAGCTCTTGAGGCGTGAGAGTGGGCTGTGTAGGATTACCCCGGGATATATCAAAATTGGACTTGGATAATCAGGGGGAAAATCATTAGGATGAAAACCAAGTGGGTTAGAAAGATTGGGTCAGATCATGGCTATAACAGGTTTGGTAATGAAGGAATCGGGTCTGGATAGGAAATCAGCCATAACATTTGACTTACCTTTGATGTGTTTGACTTCAAATGAATACTGCGTAAACCACATTGATCACCTGAGCAGTTGAGGATGAGGAACTTGCTTCTGCTTGAACTGCAACATCTTTGGAAATGAACTCATATCTGTTTCAACGAGGAACTTGGATCCAATGAGATAAAAACTAAATTTTTTTATTCCATTCTTGACTCCAAGTATTTCTTTGAATGTAGAATGGTAATGAATCTCTGATGATTTGAACCTACCGCTTGCGAATCCACATAATTTTCTGGAACCATTGATTCCTCTAATAAAACCGAACTCCAATATTTGTCACTGGCATCAGTTTGGAGAGTCTTTTGGCCAATGCTTGGCAAATATAGCTTCTAGATTTTGGAGACTTGAAGCTTTGAGGGCTGCGACAGCTTGAGTTTGTGATGAAGTCCTTGGCAGAGGATTTTTCTTGAGTATTTTTGCTAGTGTATGGATAAATTCAGATGCTCTGGGAAGAAAATATCGAGCATAGTTGACTATGCCAAGAAATTTGTTGGACTTGCTTCTAGGAGAAGTTGGAATCAGGGAACTTTTGAGGTTCTTCAAAAATGTGATTTCCAAGAGTGTATGTACATGCAGAGAAACGCATCCCTAGGAAAGTAATTTCCTATTTAGCCAAGATCATTTTCTTTTCAGGGAGCATTACGCCAAAATTTTTGACAATTTCAGCAAATAGGCATAATCGTTTTATATGATCATCCAAAGTAGAACTGCAAAGAAGGATGTCATCAATATAAACTAGTGCAGCGTGTAAGATTTGTTTAGAAATCTTGACCATGGCTTTTTGAAACTAGGACGGTGTAGGTTTTAATCCAAAAGGCATTACTTTCCACTGAAAATGCTGGTTAGGAATACAAAAACCTATTTTGGGACCTTCATCAGGATGAATTCCCAATTGCCAAAAACCTAACTTTAAATCAAACTTTGAAAACCATTTTGCACCTAAAAGTTGTGAAAGCAATGTGTGCTTGTGTGGAAGTGGAAATTTATCATTCTGTAAAAAATAGTTGAGAGGTTGGTAATTGATTACCAATCTTATCAACATAGAACGCCTCACAAGACCATTGCAAATCAGTGGGTTCAATAAAGTCTGAATGAAGGAGTCTTGGCATTCTTTTGTGGCTAACTGAAGATTATTAGGATTCATTCCAGAATGACTGGCTTTGGTGGGATTGATGTCTTCATTTTTCTTGAAGGGTAGTTTTATGAAGAACTGAGGGTTTTGCCATAAAGGATTGGCATATTTAGTGAGGAATTCAGTATGGGATTCAACACAAGATTGAGAGATGAGTAATTGCTGAATTTCCTAGACAGGGTCAGGAATAATTTGGTAAAGTCTTGGAATATAACCATATTCTTTGAAGTGTTTTCCAAAACGAATACCATTAGGAAGAATCTGAAACTTGTGAAGCTTACTGTAAATATCAAAACCAACAAGTAAATCATTGTCAGTTTTGGAGCAACTGATGAGATGTAAGCGAACTTCATAGCTAGGAAAGAACTGGATGTCAATGGGTTTTCTAGTAATCAAGGAAGTGAAGAAAGTTTTAACATCGGCAATTACGAATTCCTTTTGATGTTCTGTCTAGTATTCAGGTGGTTCATCATAGATACTGTAGCACCTGTGTCAAAGAAGGCTATAGCAGTAATGGATTTAGCATATTTTGAAATGCGAATTAGGACTGGTGCTTGAGGATCAGTTTTGGGAGTGTTGATATAGAGGACTGGTAAAGGAGGTTTTTCTAGTAGTATGGGGTCTGGTTCTGGAGGAACAGAGATGTGGTAGGATGATGAAATTTCGTCTTCTTCAATTGCAAAGAGGGTGTGATTATCAGGGTCATCTTGCTAAGAGAAAAGGGATTCAAGGTCATTATCTTCATAAATTGGGCTAATCTGTTCAATCTGGAAAATGAGGCTTTGCCGCTTTTTCTTTAGAGGACATTGTTTAGCACAGTGACCCTTTTGCTTGCAGACATAACAGTAATCTGACTTGCCTTTGAAGGCTTTTGAAGGTTTGCTCTTCTTTTAGAAATATCTCCATTTCTTCTTGGAGGATCGTCGATCAATTGTATAGATTCTGGAGAATTTCTTCTTTTTGGAGGATTTCTTGCAGGAAAAATTTTTGCAACAGGATGATTTGATAATGAGATCTAGCATTCTGCATGCTTGATCAACTTCCTTATCTACTTTGAGGTATTGCTTAACGACTTGTTGTTTGTGACAGAGATTTTCAAGTCCTTGATAGCTTGTCTGATCTGTCCTGGTGTCATTTCAAGGATAGATTGATATTTCTATATGATGTACACATAAACTCCTTGCACCAAAGCTTGTGGAATAGAATTGAAGAATGATTGTATAGCCACTATTCAATCTACGCTGAATGCTGGCACTGTGGTCATTACTCTAGATCCAAATTTTAATACGTCTTTTGTAGATCCACGCCTCTCAAGTTCATGATGCTCTTACGGCCACTCTGCATTATCAGATGGTCTATAGAGTCCAGAATCATGCCCTTGATCTCTCTCTCCAAGGTGGAGACGATGCCCTCCTCATCCAAGTTGCTGACAAACAGTCAGCAGTCTATACCCAAGTTCCCCGACAAATTCCCAAACAAGAGCTTCTACAGCTTCTTCCAGACGCTTTGGTGACTGAGTATGAAAAAGTTCATGAGGCACCAACTAGCCTCTAGAATCTTCATCCTCCTAGATATGTCAGAATTTTGATGGCACTATTTCTATGATATTTGACCACAAGCATCTCCATGCTATCCACCAATTAAACTTGAGAATCTCTATGATTCAACTTCCTATCAAGAATTCTCCTTCCTATTACCAGGATGAACTTGACCGGATCACCAGACTTGGTCCACATAATCCTTGAAATACCTAAGAGGGGGGGTGAATTAGGTATTTGGCTAATTATTGCAAATTCAAACTTTATATATGTATAGACCTATTGCAGATTATACGAATAAGAGATAAACAGTTTATGGCACAACAATATAAGAAATGTAGACAAAAGAACACAAGCAATTTATAGTGGTTCGATCCTCAAGATCTACCTCCACTACCTTAAGTCCACACTTAAGGATTTCAATAACTCTACTATGTGCTCAAGTTCACAGATTACAAGAGAGGTTCACCACACTATGGTTTTACACTTATTACCTCTTCTAGTAATTTTTACAAACAAGGCTCACCAACCTATGGTTTTATATCTCAAACAACCTTGAATCACAACTTCAAGGATCACCCTTATCTAAAGGGTTTTATGTTGTCAAGATAACCTTGCTAGAGCTAGTAGATCAACACAATTGAATAAGTAAAGATGATTGTGTAGATGTTACCACTTGTTGGTAGAAATTACACAAAGTTGCACCTTCACACTTTGATGTCTTTGGATTGATCAATTGAATGCACAAGACATAAGAGAGCTTGAGAAATGTTTTTGACTGACTTTAGAAAGCTTAGAGTATTCAAATATTCAAAACTTGCAAAAGATTGCACGTTTATAGCTTTTATAGAATTTGAAAATCAGTTGAAACAGCTATAAAACGGCTAGTTAACGGCTATTTTCAGGAAATTCGGACGACCGAATTCTTCCTGCTTCGTCCGAATTTCTCTCGAAGAACAGTGACCATGCTGAAGACCAAAATTCGGACGACCGAATTTTTCTTCATGCGTCCGAATCTTCTTCCGAATTTCTCTGGAAGAACAGTAGCAAACTTTTGCTACCAAATTCGGACGACCGAATTTCATGAAATTGTGTTCAAACTTTGTAAAATCATTTGAAATCAATCTTCCAAGTATTTGAAATACATTTGGTATACATAGATAACTTATTTAGACAAACATAAGTTTGAAAACCAAAATCAAACTCATTTGATCATATAAAGTTAACTTAAAAACTTTTAGGACACAAAACCACATTTACTAAGAATTCATTCAAAAAACTTTTAAACTTAAGAAACCAATTTTATGCTCTCTTATGCATTCAATAGACTCCAAGACATACAAGTGTAGAGTTTACATAGATATTACCTATCATCATACCTACTCTACACTTCAAGTCTTCAATGCCTTGAGTTCATCTTTGAATAAACCTCAAAAGACTCATAGCTTACTGAGGTTGTTCTTGCTCTTTGTCTTGAAGGCAATGAGACTTCAAACTTCTTTCTTCACAAATCCTATCACACAATATAAACATATTAGTTCTCATCAATATTTGTCATGAATCAAAATTACATGATTTGCCCTTAGGGCTAACAATCCTTTAGTATCTCATCGGGATACTTTCACCGACATCATTAAATGGTACTAAAAGATCTAGGGGGGGGGAATTAGTTCTTTGGCTAATTTTTGAAAACTTTTTCCTTTTATGAACTTGGTTTGGAAAGATTATATTCAATCGATTCGATGAGAATATAATGAACTCAATGACAAAACCAATTCACAATGAAGAACAAATAGCACAGGCAATTTATAGTGGTTCGATCTCTTCAAGATCTACATCCACTACCTTGAGTCTACACTCAAGGATTTCAACCAATCCACTATACGCTCAAACAGGTACATTCTTGATGCCAAAACAGTTGTCTTCGAGACAGACACATTCTCCAATCACTGTTATTGGGGCCACTGTGACTCTTGTGAGTCCTATTAGAATAGCTGCTCTCAGTGTGGATTTGAAGATTGCATCTGCGATGATTACCATAGTCGCAGAAGGAGAAGAAAACAGAAGTAAAACCCATCTCCAGGCTCAACAAAAGAACCCGAGATTGATCCAAACTACCAACAAGGTGCTCAAGTCATTTAGACTCGCAGCAGGTATGACTCTTCCATAGCTGAAGTTCCGTCCACATGATTACCTCCTAAACCTAAGCCACCACTTCATCCCTACTATCAAAATGCCTCTGCATCTTAGCCAAAGAAAAACCAATCACTCTTCCCTGTAAACCAACCAATCCACATTATAAACCACCAACCCCACCGACTCCTATTCTAGCAATTTGCACGTTCCAACCTACTAAATGTCCACCACTTAACCCTACTTTTCCCCAAACCTCGTCATTCATCAAAGACAATGCCAGACATTCACACAAAATTACCAATGCTTCATTCACCATTCTACCCAGTAGACAATCAGCTCCAACTAATCCTATTGAAACAGTCTTAAAGCGGCAATCTGAAAATGCAGTAGCCCAGAATAAGATTCTTACTCAGATTGATCAGAAGGTCACACAAGTAAATTCCCGTGTTGTCACTGTTGAAACAAAGCTTGATTCCCAAGTACAAGACTTGAAAGCTACAAAACGACTCATTGTCAACATGGAGAAAAGATTAAAGCAGATCACTTATGATCTCCCCATGCCTAGTGTCAACCCTGCTATAGTCATTCAGCAAAAGCAGAAAGAGATAGCTGTCCTACAAGATTACATCGCCTATCTCAAAGCACAGGTTGAGTCTGCACCGTATACTCCTCCTCCTCCTCCAGTAACTACTGCCCCTCCATCTTCTTCTTGTTTTTCCCCCATTTCACCAATCCCTTTCTACAACCTTCCAGGACACAATACTCTGCTTTTGGTGCAATGGGATATGAAATGTCCAAACCATCTCCGAATACTTTCAATGCTGCTCAATGGCTTAAGACAGAACAAGCCCAAAATAAAAAAAAAAAAGAAAAACAACAGCCACAACCTACTCCTCTAGAAGTTCAAAAGCAAGCTATGATTCAGAATCCTTGGACTCCAATACTTCAACAAGCTGCAACACCTCATATTGCTGTTGTACAAGAACATACTTCATCTGAAACACATTACTCTTCTTCAGCAGAGTTAGAACTAGCCTCTGAACCGGACTCCGAGTAATCATTTTATCCAGATTCTTCTGAAAAATATTCCGTTTAAGATCTTAATCTGGAAATACCCCAAATAAACATGACCCGAGAAGAAGCAGATGAAGCAGAAATATATGAGGCTACTCCAACAGTAGATGAACCAGAACAGTCTCCCACATCCAAAAAGTTAACTGCCTTTGGTACACTCATATTCCAATTGGATGACATTCCTCTAGCAAAATAGGCAGTCCGACTACAAGAATTTCATGCTCGGATGGCCACCAAAGAACTATCTGGTGTTATAGCTAAGAACATCCTCAAACAGTTCACCTCCAGATTCAGATGCACCTTAAAACACTGGTTTACTACTTCAACTATGTTTAGAGAACTCAATTCCATAACTGTTCTACTGATGAAGCTGCATCTTTACTTTATTATTGCTTTCTTGGTGAATCAGATTCTGATCTTGAGTTAAAAAGAAAAGAATTCTTCCCCATGAAGTGTTATTCTTTTCACTCAATTGTTTTATATCATTGGTGTAGATGTTAGTCTGAAGCAACATTTCTCAGTTCTATTCCACAAGCTTTGGCCCAAGGAGTTGATATGTACATCAAATAGAAATATCAATCTATCCTTGGAATGACTACAAGACAGATCAGACATGCTATCTTGCAAGGACATGAAGATCTCTATCACAAATGACAAGTCATTAAGCAATATCTCAAAAGAGATAAAGAAGTTGATCTAGCATGCCGAAGGCCAGATCTCATTATCAAATCATCCTGTTACAAAAATTCTTCCTGCAAGAAATCCTCCAAAAAGAAGAAATTCTCCAAAATCCATACAACTGATCGACGATCCTCCAAAAAGAAATGGAGATATTTCAGAAAGAAGAGCAGACCTTCCAAAGCCTTCAAAGGCAAGTCAGATTACTGTTATGTCTGCAAGCAAAAGGGTCACTATGCTAAACAATGTCCTTAGAAGGAAAAGTGGCAAAACCTCATTTTCCAGATTGAATAGGTTAGCCCAATCTATGAGGATAATGACGTTGAATACCTTTTCTCTGACCAAGATGATCATGATAATCACACCCTCTTTGCAATTGAAGAAGACGAAATTTCATTATCCTGCCATATCTCTGTTCCTCCAGAACCAGACCCCATAACACCAGAAAAAGCTCCTTTACTAGCCCTTTATATCAACACTCCCAAAACTCATCCTCAAGCACTAGTCCAAATCAGCTCTTTCAAATGTGCTAAACCCATTCCCGCCACAGCCTTCTTTGACATAGGTGTTGCAGTATCTTTGATAAACCCAATAGTACTACCACCTGAACACTGGACAGAACATCAGCAAAAATTCATAACTACTGATGGTAAAACTTTCTTCACTTCTTTGATTACCAGAAAACCCATTACCATCCAGTTCTTTCATAGTTGTGATGTTCGCTTACATCTCATGGAACTGTTTTCCAAAACGAATATGAAATTTGTTCAAAGAATACCATTAGGAAGAATCTGAAACTCGTGAAGCTTATCGTAAATATCAAAACCAACAAGTAAATCGTTGTCAGTTTCAGAGTAACCAATGAGATATAAGCGAACTTCATAGTTAGGAAAGAATTGGATGGTAATGGAATTTCTGGTAATCAAGGAAATGAAGAAAGTTTTATCATCGGCAGTTATGAATTCATTCTAATGTTCTGTCCAGTATTCAGGAGATAGTACTACTGGGTTCATCATAGATACTATAGCACCTGTGTCAAACAAAGCTATGGCGGGAATGGGTTTAGCATATTTGGAAGTGCGGATTTGCACTGGTGCTTGAGGATGAGTTTTGGGAGTGTTGATATAGAGGACTGGTAAAGGAGATTTTTCTGGTGGTATGAGGTCTAGTTTTGGAGGAACAAAGATATGGTAGGATGATGAAATTTCGTCTTCTTCAATTGCAAAGAGAGTGTGATTATCAAGGTCATCTTGCTCAGAGAAAAGGGATTCAAGGTCATTATCTTCATAAATTGGGCTAACCTGTTCAATCTGGGAAATGAGATTTTGTCGCCTTTTCTTCTGAGGACATTGTTTAGCATAGTGACCCTTTTGCTTTCAGACATAGCAGTAATCTGACTTCCCTTTGAAGGCTTTGGAAGGTCTGCTCTTCTTTCTAAAATATCTCCATTTCTTCTTGGAGGATCGTTGAGCAGTTGTATGGATTCTGGATAATTTTGCCTTTTTCGAGAATTTCATGCAAGAGTAGTTTTTGCAGCATGATGATTTGATAATGAGATCTAGCTTTCTGCATGCTTGATCAACTTCGTTATCTCCTTTGAAGTATTGCTTAATGACTTGTCGTTTGTGACAGAGATCTTCAAGTCCTTGCAAGATAGCTTGTCTGATCTGTCCTGGAGTCATTCCAAGGATAGATTGATATTTCTGTCTGATGTGCATATCAACTCCTTGGGCCAAAGCTTGTGGAATAAGACTGAGGAATTCTTGCTTCAGATTAACATCTGTACCAAGAATATAAAACAATTGAGTCATGCGTTGCAAATGTTTATGTAAATCAGTTCGCTGAAAAGAATAACATTCCATTTGGAAGAATTCTTTTCTTTTTAACTCAAGATCAGAATCTGGTTTGCCAAGAAAGTAATAATAAAGTAAAAATGCTGCTTGATCAATATAAGAGTTAAGGAATTGAGTTCGCTCAACATAGTTGAGAGTATTAAACCAGTGTTTTAAGGTGCCTGTGAATCTGGAGGTGAACTTTGTAAGGATATTCTCAACTATAACACAGATAGTTCTGTAGTGGTCATTCAAGCATGAAATTCTTGCAGTCAAACTACCCATTTTGCTGGAGAAATGTCATCCAATTGGGAATGTGAATGTACCGGAGACAGTTAACTTTTTGGATGTGGGAGGTTGTTCTGGTTCATCAACTATTTGAGTAGCCTCAGATGTTTCTGCTTCATCTGCTTCTTCTCGGGTCATGTTGATTTGGGGTATTTCCAAATTAAGATTATCAGAAAAGGATTGTTCAAAAGAATCTGGTTCAAATGATGGCTCAGATTCTGGTTCAGAGACTGGTTCTGACTCTACTTAAAAAGAGTAATGTGTTTCAGATGAAGTCTGTTCTTGTACAACAGCAATATGAGGTGTAGCAGCCTATCAAAGTATTGAAGTCAATGGATTTTGAATCATAGCTTGCTTCTGAACTTCTGGAGGAGGAGTAGGCTGTGGCTGTTGTTTCTATTGTTTTTGAGATTGTTTTGTCTTAAGCCATTGAGCACCATTGAAAGTATTTGGAGATGGTTTAGGCATTTCATATCCCATCGTACCAAAAGCAGAGTATTGTGTCTTGGAAGGTGGTAGAAAGAGATTGGAAGGAGCAAAAAAACTAAAAGAAGATGGAGGTAATGTAAGGTGCAGACTCAACCTGTGCTTTGAGATAGGCAATTTAATCTTGTGGGTCAGCTATCTCTTTCTGCTTATGCTGAATGACTATAGCAAGGTTGACACTAAGCATAGGGAGATCATAAGGGATCTGCTTTAATCTTTTCTCCATGTTGACAATGAGTCTTTTTGTAGCTTCCAAGTCTTGTACTTGGGAATCAACCTTTGTTTCAACAGTAACAAAATGAGAATTTACCTGTATGACCTTCTAATGAATCTGAGTAAGAATCTTATCCTGGGCTACTGCGTTTTTAGATTGCATGTTTAAGACTATTTCAACAGGATTAGCTGGTGCTGATTGTTCATTGAGTAGAATGGTGGATAAAGCATTGGTGATTCTGTGTGAGTGTTTGGCATTGTCCTTAATGAATGAGGAGGTTTGGGGAAAAACATGGTTAAGTGGTGGAAATTCTACAGGTTGGAACATGCATATTGCTAGAATGGGAGTCTGTGGTATTGGTGGTTTATAAAGTGGATTGGTTGGTTTACAGGGAAGAGTGATTGGTTTTTCTTTGGATAAGATGCGGAGGTATTTTTGATAGTAGGCATGAAGTGAAGGCTTAGGTTTAGGAGGTAGCCATGTAGACGGAACTTCAACTATGGAAGGGTCATACCTGCTGCGAGTCTGAATGACTTAAGCACTTTGTTGGTAGTCTGGATCAATCTCATGTTCTTTTGTTGAGCATCGTGATGGGTTCTGCTTCTGTCTTTTTCTTTTTGTGACTATGGTAATCATTGCAGATGCAATCTTCAAAGCCATACTGAGAGCAGCTATTCTGACAGGACTCACAAGAGTCACAATGGCCCCAATAACAGTGATTGGAGAATGGGTCTGTCTCGAAGACAACTAGTTTGGCATCAGGAGTGTACCATTTAATGATGTCGAGGAAAGTAACCTGATAAGATAATAAAGGATTGTCAGGACCAAGTCTGGTGATCCGGTCAAGTTCATCCTGGTTATAGGAAGGAGGATTCTTGACAGGAAGTTGAATCATACAGATTCTCGGGTATGATTGACGGACAGCCTAGAGATGATTGTGGTCAAATTGGTTAGAAACAGTGCAATTAGAATTCTAAGATATCTGGGTGGATGAAGATTCTAGAGGCCGGTTGGCTGCCTCATGAACGTTTTCATACTCAGTCACCCAAGTGTCTGGAAGAAGCTATAGAAGCTCCCGTTTGGGATTTTGTCTGGGAAAATGGGTACAGATTGTTGACTGTTTGTCATCAACTCAGATGAGATGGGCATCATCTCCACCTGGGAGACAAAGATCAATGGTATGATTCTAGACTCTATAGATCATCTAGTAGTGTAGAGTGGCTGTAAGAGCATCGTGAACTTGAGAGACCCCTACAATTTGAAATTGTACCTTTAAAGCATTCAGAATGTGTGGATCTGCAAGAGACATATTAAAATTTGGATATAGAGTAATGAACACAGTGCCAACACATAGATATGGTATCGAGCCATTGGTGTATCAGAAATTAAGCTAGAGTTGAAGAAGCCTTTCCCCAATTATGCATCCAGAACCTTCTCGTTCAAACTGCTTCTAAAAAATTAGATTACTTATATGAAGTCACTGTAGATTAATCTTCTCAGTTCTCCCATAAGACTCATCCATTTATGAATCCTTATACTAATTATGCCAAGTCTATCACCTCTCCGTGGAAGACTTTGAAGTCTCTCATCTGTCAAAGATGGATCAACGTCCTATTGTAGCTACAAGTAAAGAGCAATTCATTACTCTTTATATTCCAAAACACTTTCCTCGTCAATGGAAGTAACATGGTTATACCCATCTTCGCTTTGAAGCTATTCATATAGCTCTAACTCTGCATGGCAGAAAAGGTCTCCCAATGGTTGCCCGAGTTGCCTTACTGGACATTGTTTTCTAGCATATCAGCATGCTTGTATAGCCACTTTTAAAGCTATGCTGAATGTTGGCACTATGTTCATTAGCCTATATCCAAATTTAAATATGTCTCTTGCAGATCCACACCTTCTAAATGCTGTGAAGGCACAAGTTCATATTGCAGGGGCCTCTCAAGTTCATGATGCTCTTACGGCCACTCTGCACTATCATATGATCTATAGTGTCCAGAATCATGCCATTGATCTTTCTCTCCCAAGTGAAGATGATGCCTTTCTCATCCGAGTTGATGACAAACAGTCAGCAGTCTGTACCCATGTTCCCAGACAAATTCCCAAACAGGAGCCTCTACAACTTCTTCCAAACGCTTGGGTGACTGAGTATGAAAAGGTTCATGAGGCAGCTAACCAACCGCTAGAATCTTCATCCTCCCAGATATCTCAGAATTATGATGGAACAGTTTCTATCTGATTTGACCACAAGCATCTCCAGGCTGTCCGTCAATCATACTCGCGAATCTCTATGACTTGACTTCTTGTCAAGAATCCTGCTTCCTATCACCAGGATGAACTTGACCGGATTACCAGACTTGGTCCTGACAATCCTTTAATATCTCATCAGGATACTTTCCCCGACATCATTAAATGGTACACTCCTGATATCAAACTAGTTGTCTTCGAGACAAACCTATTCTCCAATCACTGTTATTGGGGCCACTGTGACTCTTGTGAGTCCTGTTAGAATAGCTGCTCTCAGTATGCCTTTGAAGACTGCATCTGCGATGATTAACACAGTTGCAGAAGGAGAAGAAAACAAAAGTAGAACCCATCTCCATGCTCAACAAAAGAACTTGAGACTGATCCAGACTACTAACAAGGTGCTCAAGTCATTCAGACTCTAGTAGGTATGACTCTTCCATAGCTGAAATTTCGTCCATATGGTTACCCCCTAAATCGAAGCCTCCACTTCATCCCTACTATCAAAAATGCCTTTGCATCTTAGCCAAAGAAAAACCAATCACTCTTCCCTGTAAACCAACCAATCCACTTTATAAACCACCAACACCACAGACTCCCATTCCAGCAATATACATGTTCCAACCTGCAGAATTTCCACCACTTAACCGTGTTTTTCTCCAAATCTCCTCATTCATCAAGGACAATGCCAAACATTCACACAAAATAATCATTGCTTCATCCACCATTCTACCCAGTGGACAATCAACACCAGCTAATCCTGTTGAAATAGTCTTAACTGGCAATCTAAAAACACAGTAGCCCAGAATAAGATTCTTACTCAGATTGATCAAAAGGTCTTGCTACTGTTGAAACAAAGGTTGATTTCCAAGTACAAGACTTGGAAGCTACAGAACAACTCATTGTCAACATGGAGAAAAGATTAAAGCAGATCCCTTATGATCTACCAATGCCTGGTGTCAACCCTGCTACAGTCATTCAGTAGAAGCAGAAAGAGATTGCAGACCTACAAGATTACATTGCCTATTTCAAAGCACAGGTTGTGTCTACACCTTATACTCCTCCTTCTCCAGTAACTACTATTCCTCCATCTTCTTCTAGCTTTTTGCCTCCTTTCACCAATCCCATTTTACCACCTTCCAAAACACAATACTCTGCTTCTGGAACAATGGGATATGAAATGTCCAAACCATCTCCGAATACTTTCAATGCTGCTCAATGGCTTAAGACAAAACAATCTCAAAAATAACAGAAACAACAGCCATAGCCTACTCCACCTCCAGAAGTTCAGAATCAAGCTACGATTCATAATCCATTGACTCCAATACTCCAGCATGCTGTTATCCCTCATATTGTTGTTGTACAAGAATAGACTTCTGAAACACATTACTCTTCTTCAGTAGAGTCCGAACCAGTCTCTGAACCAGACTCCTAGTCATCATCTGATCCAGATTCTTCTGAAGAATCTTCTTCTGAAGATCTTAATTTGGAAATAACCCAAATCAACATGACCCGAGAAGAAGCAGATGAAGCAGAAACATCTGAGGCTACTCAAATAGTTGATGAACCAGAACAACCTCCCATATCCAAAAAGTTAGCTGCCTCCGGTACATTCACATTCTAATTGGATGACATTCCTCCAACAAAATGGGTAGTCTGACTAAAAGAATTTCATGCTTGGATGGCCACTAGAGAACTATCTAGTGTTACAGCTGAGAACATCCTCACAGAGTTCACCTCCAGATTCACAGGCACCATAAAACACTGGTTTAATACTCTCAACTATGTTGAGCGAACTCAATTCCTTAACTCTTCTATTGATCAAGCTCCATCTTTACTTTATTATTGCTTTCTTGGTGAACCAGATTCTGATCTTGAGTTAAAAAGAAAAGAATTCTTCCAAATGAACTTATTTAGAGAAACATTTGCAACACATGACTCAATTGTTTTATATTCTTGGTGCAGATGTTAGTCTAAAGCAAGCATTCCTCAGTTCTATTCCACAAGCTTTGCCCAAGGAGTTGATGTGTATATTAGATAGAAATATCAATCTATCCTTGGAATGACTCCAGGACAGATCAAACAAGCTATCTTGCAAGGATTTGAAGATCTCTATCACAAATGACATGTCATTAAATAATACTTCAAAGGAGATAAAGAAGTTGATCAAGCATGTAGAAGGCTAGATCTCATTATCAAATCATCATGCTGCAAAAACTCCTCTTGCAAGAAATCCTCCAAAAAGAAGAAATTCTCCAGAATCTATACAATTGATCAACGATCCTCCAAGAAGAAATAGAGATATTTCCAAAAGAAGAGCAGACCTCCCAAAGCCTTCAAAGGCAAGTCAGATTACTGCTATGTCTGCAAGCAAAAGGGTCACTATGCTAAAAAATGTCCTCAGAAGAAAAAGCAGCAAAACCTCATTTCCCAGATTGAACAGTTTAGCCCAATTTATGAAGATAATTACCTTGAATCCCTTTTCTCTGAGCAAGATTATCTTGATAATAACACCCTTTTTGCAATTGAAGAAGACAAAATTTCATCATCCTACCATAATGGCAAAACTTTATACCTCAATCATGACAAAATTTACAATAATAACAATGAAAACAATGAAGGCATCAATAAATGTGATAAGACTTCAAAGCAATAAAAATACATATTTTTTTGTTTTTTTGTTTGTTTGTTTTTTTTTTTTCCGATTGAGGTATATTTCAATTCTCAATCATCTAAAGAAATTTCATCTCACCCCACCTTTTTTTTTAATAACTCAAGCCATAAAGCCATTTTTCCTATCATCTTCCCTTTCACCCTTTATTGCAATTTTCACGATATTCTTTGCCGACTTAAGGGTAGAAGAAATCATTTAGCTCTCGCAAAGAATGTTAATTATAAATAGTGGAGTTTACAATTTGAAAGAAGGAAAAATCAAGAATATTGATTGGAAAATTTATACACAAAGGCTTCAAGAAGGGAGTAGTCATGTTTACAGTTTGGATGTCCGAACTTGCATCCGAACTGTTCAAACTTTGTCAAAACATTTGAAAATTATTCTCAATAAGTTGGAAATCATTTAGTGCTAAAGGATATGTTATTTAAAATCTTTTGAACTCAAAAATCGTTACCAAAGCACTTGATTATTCAAAGTTTACTCAAAACCATTTTAGATTCAAAAACAAGACTTGGTAATTCATAGTATATTCAAGGTCATTTAAGATTCAAAAACAAGTTTTGTACTCTCTTATGCATTCAATAGATTCCAAGACAAACAAGTGTAGGATTTATAAGAATATACCTATTAAACAAGTGCAAACCTACACTAGAGACCTCAAAGCCTTCAATTCATAGGACACTTGAGTTGTCCTTAGCACTTTTAGCTCCAAGGCAATAAGAACTCTTTGCTTCTCAATCCAAAAATCCTATCACACAAATAGCATATGAATTAGTCCTTATCAATGTTTGTCATTAATCAAAACTAATCAAAAACTACATGATTTGCCCTTAGGGCTAACAATCTCCCCCTTTTTGATATTGACAAAATTTGATGCAAAATGTGATGGATTTAAACAATGTAGTGCAAAGAAGTATTGATGTCAATGAAAGATTATAACCAATTTAGAATATTGACATTCAAATGGCTCAATATGAGCCTATGGCCCAACCAACCTCCATTTACCTCCTTCCTTCCAACTACTAGGATAGAAGATATAGCATTTAAGCATTAAGAAAGCTTTTAAGCGAGGTTTTAAAGGTCAAAAAAGTTTAACAGTGCTTCCCCTTAGATTGTGCTCATTTTTTAACAAGTTTGGACTTGAGATGTTGTGGATCCGAATTTTGAAATTCCAACTCCAAACAGTAATATATGTGAGTTGAAAGCTGCAATTTTTTAAAATAAGCTTTCCTAAGGTTGTTCAAATATGAAAGAAAATATTAAGATAGTTTTCAAACAATTTGAACAACAAAAAAAAACATTTTTGGCAAGAAAGTTTGGATGCGTTCGAACTTATTTTCTGCATCCGAACTTCTAGTCTGAATTTGTGGTAACAAGTTTGAAAAGGTGATTTTGCATTTTCAAATAAACTATAGAAGTACTCAAATATGTATAGCCACATTGGCACTCAATTTAGCTTTGCAAAACTACAAAACTCATGCATTCAATTGTTTTCAAGATCCAAAATTACAGGTCAAGTGAAGAACCAAGATCAATATTTCAACCTCAACGTAACCATATTCCAAAATCTCAGAAAACAACCATATTCCAAATGCATCCATATATAACATATTTTTCACATAACACACACATTTTACACACAACACATAGCACATTTTGTCATCATTTTTTCTCCCCCTTTTGTCATCACTCAAAGATCGGGTTAATGAAAATGACACAACATTATCACATATAAGAAGTATATTTAGCTAGGGACAACAACAACAAGAACCAACAGTTTAACACATTCTTCTCCCCTTTCTAGTAGAAATTAAGATTAGGGTGATCAAAGTATCATTAACAAAAGAAGCTCTCAACACCAATGTTCCATCATTGAGCTTCACAAAACTATTACAGAAATTAAGGAAAAGCATAGAAATTTCATAAGCCAAGCTAGAAATAAAACATATAAGTTATACTAAGCACAACTAAGTAATTAAAACAGTAAAGAGAGATAGGATTGAAGAGATGCCCAGTCTTGTGATGTCGATGGAGAGGCCTTGCTGAATCCCTTCTTGATTGCCACATGTTTGACTCTTCCTTGGCTGAAAGAGATAGTTGATGGTGAGGTGATTTCTGCTCTCTCTATTAATGTTCTTTCTTGGCTTCCTCTGTCTTGTGACTCCTCTTGTATATCTTCATTATCACTGTCATCATCTTCATCCTCTTTCTTTCCCTTGCCTTTCTCGTCCCCTTCATCATCCTTGTCATTCTTAGCTTGAGGCCTAAAGGGTCCTTCACCACTTTGTGCATTTTTCGTCAATAATTCTTCAATATTTTTAACTCTAGTGTCCAAGCTGTCCAACTTGCTCAGTACCATGGGAGCAAAAGATTCAAATAACTTATACATTTTGTCCATCCCTTTCACATGGTTATTTAAAGCCTCTTGGAACATCTTGGCTACTATAGTGTCACTTCTAGTTATCCCTTCATCATTAGGAGCTTCTTCAACATTTGGATGTGATTGAGGAGTTGGAACTTCTTCAAAGAGTCTCCTCTTTGAGGGAGGTTACTCCCCCTCACTTGATGTTTCATGTCTCCTCTTAGTCTTCATTTCTCCTGCCAATGTTTCTTCTTCATCTTTTTCTTCCTCAATCTCTTCACTTTCTTCAATCTCTTCTCTTTTTGAAGGAGTTTCTCTTTTTGTTCTCCATATACCATCTTCATCAAGAACTAATTGCATCCCCCTAAAAGAATCATTAGTGTAGATTTCACCACTCTTGAAAGCTTGTCCTCTTGCGTGAAGTTTGACTTGGAAGTGTTTGAAAATCCTTGTTAACAATCTCCCATAAGGTAAAGGTTTGTTGGCTATTTTTCTTGCACTTATCATGTGCCTCAATGCCATAAATCCAAAATTCAGACTTCTATGCTCATGCAAAGCCAGCATATCACCATATGCATATTACCAACAGATGATTTATATCCAAAGTTAGGAATAATCATGGTGGTAATCATGTGATGCATAACCCTTCCTCTAGCATCAGAGCCTTTGATCTCCCTTTCCCTAATGGACCTAAATGTTCTACCATTTGTGAAAGCCTCTTCAAATCTTTCATTTGTGAACAATTCATGAATATAGCAATGCAGTCCCAATGAGTAATACCTTATCCCATTATCACCTACTCCACAAATTCCATTAACTAAAGCATCATTGAATTGAAACTCCACTTGAGACACTTTGGATGAGTACCATTGAACTACATTTTCTCCTATGTGTTCAACTCTTTCTTCTTTAAGATTTGCATAAAACTCATAAATTAGGGCAGGATAGAATTCTTCATCAATTACTAATAAACTACTCTATCCAATATCACCAAAGAGAGATAGAAAGTTACGCATATTGGAGAGTCTTTCCAAGTTTACTTTATATCTTGGGATGATTTTTCTGTTTTTCTTGCTTCATTCTTCAAATTCAAACGCAGGCTTGATGGAGATGAATATGTTTACTCTAGATGAAGTTTGAGGAACACAGATTCTTCTTGGTTCGTTAATGATTAGTCCACTATCGCCTTCCTTTGCTTTCCCTTTTTCCTTTTCAATATTTGATCTCTTAGTTCTCACCATGATGTTTTTATTTGCAAGAAAGTGAATTATAGAATGTGTTTAGGGCTTAGAACTCCAAAATACAAGCGATTTGAAGTGAAGATGGCAAAATTTCAAAGAGATTGGGTTTGGATACATGGGGAGATGTGGGTTTTGAGAGAGGAGAGAGTTTGGAAGTTAAAAAGTGTGAAAAATGACCGTTCAGATTCATTTAAAATCGCTGCAACCTCTCAGTTTGGATAATCGAATATTCAGGTCTGCATCTGAACCTGCCTCTGAACTTCACTATTTCTTCAGTTTCAAAAAATTCGGACGACCGAATTTTCTATCATGCGTCCGAACATGTGTCCGAATCTTTCTGTCCAGAATTTTCTGGAGAAAGTTTGGATGTCCGAATTTCTCTCAATGCATCCGAATTATGCATTCGAATATTCCCTATTTCTACCATACTTCAACACGCACATTAGTAATTGAATTTTGAGATACCCAAAAGCCTTCTTAGGTAACTGAACCTTTCCTCAGCAAAAGGCTTGGTAAATATATCAATAATTTGATCATTTGTGTTCACATATTCCAAGCATATATCTCCTTTAGCTACATGATCATGAATAAAATGATGTTTAATCTCTATATGCTTAGTCCTAGAATGTTGAATGGGATTTATGCTTAAGTTGATAGCACTAGTATTATCACATAGTATAGGCACACAATTGAATTCTAGAACATAATCAAGTAGAGTGTGCTTCATCCATAGCACTTGAGCACAATAACGACCGGCGGCGATATATTTAGCTTCAGTTGTAGATAAGGACATGCATGCTTGTTTTTTACTATACCAAGATACAAGACAACTACCAAGAAATTGACAGTGACCACTAGTGTAATCAGCATCCGAATATTCAACAAGCTCAAAAGATGAAGATTTTGAAAACCAAAGCCCATATTCATGTGTATCGATCAAATAAAAAAAGATTCGTTTAACAGAAATTAAATGAGACGCTTTAGGACAAGATTGAAATCTAGCACATAAGCACACAGCAAACATAATATTTGGTCTACTTGCGGAGAGATAAAGTAAACTCCCAATCATACCTCTATATGCCTTTTCATCAACATTTTTACCATTCTCATCTTTATCAAGTTTAGTTGATGAGCTCATTAGAGTGCTTATCCCTTTCGCTTGATCCATTCCAAATCCTTTCAATAGCTCTTTGGTGTACTTTGCTTGATTTTTGAAGACTCCATCCGTAGTTTTCTTAATTTGAAACCCAAGAAAGAAATTGAGTTCTCCCATCATGCTCATTGCGAATTCATTTTGCATTGATTTGGCAAATCATCACAAAGAGATGTATTAGTGGCACCAAATATGATGTCATCCACTTAGATTTGCACAATTAAGATATCATTATTGCAAGAAAGTTTTTATAAACAGTGTTGTGTCAACTTTTCCTTTTGAAAATCCTTTTGAGAGAAGAAAGCCACTTAGTCTTTCATACCAAGCTCTAGGAGCTTGTTTCAATCCATATAAAGCCTTAGTTAGCTTGAAAACATGGTTAGGAAACTTTTCATGAGTAAAACCGGGTGGTTGTTCCACATAAACTTCTTCTTCAATAAAACCATTTAAGAATGCACTTTTGACATCCATTTGAAATAGTTTAAATCCTTTAAAATAGGCAAAAGCTAAAAGTATTCTTATGGATTCAAGTCTAGCTACCGGAGCAAAAGTTTCATCATAATCAATGCCTTCTTCTTGATTGAATCTTTGAGCAATAAGTCTAGCCTTATTTCTAACAACTTCTCCTAGTTCATTTAATTTGTTTCTAAAAATCCATTTTGTACGAATAATGGAATGATCATGAGATATTGGGACAAGAGTCCAAACTTTATTTCTTTCAAATTGATTGAGCTCCTCTTGCATAGAAATAATCCAAAAATCATCACATAAGGCATCATCAATGTTTTCAGGCTCATTATGAGATAAAAGAGCAACGTTGTCAATAAAGTACTGCCTTGTTTTAACTTCTTGAGTGATATCATTGAGTGATATCACCAATGACTTGCTCCTTAGGGTGGCCTCCTGCACATCTTAGATCTTATGGAAGCTCTTGGTCACTACTAGGTTGGCCATCTTGCTCTTGCTCTATTATTTCTTCTTCTCTTGCATGTTTTTCCAAAGTTGGTGCTTGAAGATGAGTTTGATTATCAATCATTGAGGTACCTACATCATCTTCATTTCTTCTTTCAAGGTAAATGTTAGATTCATCAAAGGTCACATGGGTGGTTTCTTCAACATATAATGATCTTTTGATATAAACTCTATAGGCCTTTTTATTTGATGAATAACTAAGAAATATACATTCATCATATTTTCTATCAAATTTTCCAAGGTTATCATGAGTATTCAAGATAAAGCACTTACAGCCAATTACCTTAAAATAAGCAATTGCAGGAGTTTTATCAAATAGAAGTTCGAAAGGTGTTTTTCGTAGAAAATGTCTTAAAAGAACTCTATTCATTACGTAGCAAGCAGTGTTTATAGCTTCGGCCCAAAAATATTTTGGTAGAGAGTTTTCACAAAGTATTGATCTAGCCATCTTTTGTAAAGTTCTATTTTTCCTTTCAACAACACCATGTTGTTAGGGTGTTTTGGCAACTGAAAAATTATGTGTAATACCATTTTCATCACAAAATTTTGTAAAGTCTTGATTACAAAATTCTCTCCCATTGTCACTCCTAATAGAGATCAATTTGCATTCAAGGTAGATTTGGACCTTTTTGAAAAGTTTTACAAATTCATGAAAAAATTCATCCTTTTGAGCTAGAAAGATCACCCATGTAAATCTTGAAAAATCATCAACGATCACATATGCATACCTCTTACTACCAAGACTAGTGGTCCTCATTGGTCCAAACAAGTCTTTATGAGCAAGTTCAAGAGGTTTTGATGTAGAAACCATTTTCTTTTGCTTAAAAAAAGTTTTTGATTGTTTTCCATATTGACAAGCATCACAAAGACGAGTTTTATCAAAATGCATTTTAGGCAGTCCTCTAACCAATTCTTGTGGGGAAAGTTTGTTCAACAAGGCCATGCTCACATGACCTAATCTCCTATGCCATAGATATCCATCATGATCATGAATGGCAAGACATTTAATATCATTTGTAATAAGTTCATCAAGATATAGTACATATACATTTCCAACTCTATTTTTAACAAAAATAGTTTGCTCTTACACTATCAAGGATAGTACAAGTGTCACATTTAAATTCAACTTTACAACCATTATCACATAATTGGCTAATACTAAGTAGATTATACTTCAAACCATCAATAAGTAATACTTGTTTAATGAGAGGGAAAGAACCTTTACCAATATTACCCATTCCAAGTATTTTTCCCTTCTTCTTATCACCAAAAATGACGAAACCTTCACTTGTTGCTTGAAGTTCACTAACAATTGAGATATTTCCTGTCATGTGTCTTGAACAGCCACTGTCATGAAACCACTTAGTGGTGCTTGATCTTGGAGCAAAATAAACCTACACTAAATTTGGGAAAGTGACTTTTGGTACCCACTTTTTCTTGGGTCCAAGGGGGTTAGTAATAGTTCTTTTAACTCTCCAAATAGTTTTACACCATTTTCTATTTTTCTCTTCACATAACATTTTGAAACTTTGTGTCCATGTTTACCACAATATGTGCAACATATATGAGGCATTGAAGTAGAAGTGGCTTTAGCTAAGAAATTTTTATATTTTGGAACATTGTTTTCATGAATATAGCCAAGATCATTTTTCATGCTAGAAGGTCTTTGAGATAAAAGTAGTTTGTTTAGATTTTCTTTTCCATTTGTGAATTTTTTAATGCATAAAGTAAGGTTATCAACTTTCTTTCTCAATATTTCATGATCACTAAGCATTATTTCTTGAGAAATGATTTTAGAGCAAAGATTTTTATTTTCAAGAGAAATGTTTTGTAAAGCTACATTTACAATTTCCCTTTCAATGTTTAAACAATCAATAGATTCAAGAAGTTTTCCATTTTCAAAACATAACTTTGAATTCTCATTTAATAACTCATTAATTTTTGGTTTGATTTCCTTATTCCTTTTTGAGGCCTTTTTCAATTCTCCATACATCTCAACAAGTAATTCACTAGGATCAATATCATCATCACAAGAAGTGGAAATTGAAGGAGTAGATTGTACCTCATCATCCATTGCCATAAAGCATATGTTGGCTCTTCCTTCACTGTCAACTTTGCTTTCTTGTTGATCCCAAGTACCAGCAAGTCCCTTTCCCTTCTTGAGAGAGTTCTTTTTGAGTTTGATGTCTCTTTCCTTTTCCAAAACTTTAGGATAGTCGGTAGCAAGATGTCGTTGCTTTTGCATTCAAAGCATTGAGGTTTGAATGATGATGACTGTCTGCTTTTCTTGAGTGGCATCTTTCCTTTCTTGAGAAATTCCTTTTTATAGAATCTCTTGAATTTTCTCACTACCATAGCCATCTCCTCGTCTTCACTATTTCCATCTTCTTCACTTGATGATTTCTCTTGTTCACTAAGATGATTGAAGGCTTTAAGTACAACTCCGTTTCTTACCTTCTCTTCATCTTCAATATCATTGAGTCTCTTGACCCCATCTCATGTGTGAGTAGTGATCCGATGAGCTCTTCAAGTGGAAGAGTTTTCAAGTCTTTTGATTCCTCAATAGCAAGAGTCTTCGGTTGCAAAAATTTGGTAGAGCATCCAATATCTTTCTATTTTGTTCTCCAATTGTATAATTCTTCCCATAGGCTTTTAGACCATTTGAGATATTAGTAAATCTTGTAAACATATCACTAATATTCTTATCTTGCTTCATGGTGAATAGCTCATAGTCTCTTACTAGCATTGCAAGCTTTGACTCCTTTACATGATTTGTTCCCTCATGTGTTACTTGAAGTAGTCTCCACATAACATGAGCAGTGTCACATCCACTAACTCAATTATATTCAGTCACATCTAGTACACAGCTTAAAATGTTCATGGCTTGGTAATTTAACGTCATTTTCTTTGAATCATTCTCATCAAATTCGTCTATAGGCTTAGGCTCTAAAGTAACTCCGTCAGTTCTCATTTTCGTTGGTATGTAAGCACCATTCTCAACAATACTCCACAAATCAAAGTTAATACAACAAATATATATTTTAACTCTAGATTTTCAAAATGTATAATTTGTTCCATCAAACAAAGGTGGTCTATTTGTGGAAGATTCTTCCAAATAAGGTAAGTTTCTCACATTGGCCATAAGATCTAAACTTCTAGGTTGTAAAACCACTAAGAAGCCCTCGATCTGATACCAATTAAAAGACCTAATAGTGGGGTGAATTAGGTCTTTGGCTAATTTTCAAAAACTCTTTCTGTTTTATGAAATTGGTTTGAGAGGATTATATTCAATAACTTCAATGAGAATGTGATGAACTCAATGAAAAAGCAATAAACTATTTAAGAACAAAGAACACAAGCAATTTATAGTGGTTCGATCTCTTCACGATCTACATCCACTACCCGGAGTCTACACTCAAGTATTTCAACCAATCTACTATATGCTCAAATTCAATCAATTACACAAGAGGCTCACCACAAAATGGTTTTACACCAATAACCTCTTTTGCAATTCTACAAACAAGGTTCACCCTACCAAAGGATTTTATATCTACAAAAAATCTTGAATCAATATCTCAAGGATCATCCTTCCTAAAGGATTTTATGTTACAAGAGAACCTTGTATTGAGCAAGTAGATAACAAGATTAAACAAAGAGTGAATGAGATACTACCACTGCTTGGTAGATGATTACACAATTTAGCACCACTTCACTTTGTTGTCTTTAGAATCTTGAATAATCACATGGAAGCACAAGACAAAAGAGAGCTTTGATGTTTTCAAATGATTTTGGAATGTTAGGATTTCTCAAGTGTTCAAAAGTTACAAAAAATCTGAAGTTTATATCTTTTATAGATTTTGAAAATCGATTTTAACAATCACAAAATGGCTAGTAACGACTAGTTTCTGAGGAGTTCGGACGACCGAACTTGATCCTCTGCATCCGAACTGTCATCCGAACATTATTGTGATATATTGTTTAGGAAAGTTCTGATGACCGAACTTTGCCCCTTGCATCTGAACTTGCGTCCGAATTTCTCTGGAAAAACAGTAGTCATGTTCACAGTTTGGACGTCCAAACTTGCGTCCGAACTATTCAAACTTTGTCAAAACATTTGAAATCATCCTCAATAAGTTTGAAATCATTTTGTACTAAAAGATAAGTCATTTAAAATCTTTTGACCTTAAAAACCGTTACCAAAGCACTTGATCATTCAAAGTTTACTCAAAACTATTTTAGATTAAAAAACAAGACTTGGTAATTCAAAGTATATTCAAAGCCATTTAAGATTCAAAAACAAGTTTTGTGCTCTCTTATGCATTCAATAGATTCCAAGACAAACAAGTGTAGGGTTTACAAGAATAACCTATTAAGAAAGTGTAGACCTAGACTAGAGTCTTCAAAGCCTTCAATTCAAAGGACACTTGAGTTGTCCTTAGCACTTTTAGATCCAAGGCAATAAGAACTCTTTGCTTCTCAATCCAAAAATCCTATCACCAAAATAGCTTATGAATTAGTCCTTATCAATGTTTGTCATTAATCAAAACTAATCAAAAACTACATGATTTGCCCTTAGGGCTATCATTCACCCATAAATATTTCCATGCAATGCTCAACTAGATCATGAAATATAGAAGTCGTGCATCTTTGAAAACTATATGGAACGTTATATAATCTTGTTATCTACTTGCTCAACTGGATCATGAAATATAGAAGTCATGCATCGTTGGATAGATAATAACAAGATCAAGTAGTTTAATGTTCTCCTCCTTCAGTACCTTTTGCATCAATGGATTGATGGTTTATTATCCTTCTCCGAAAAATATTTTCTAATACAAATGGATGAACTTATTCTCTTTAAATTAGATAATTGCCAATCAAATTCTCCTTTATGTGCTTTTAGGATTCTAATCAACTTTTCTTCTTGAATACCTGTCAAAGATGAGGAAACAATTAGAGGTAATTTATCATAAAGTTCAAGAGAAACATATTTTAAATGAGAATGTAATTTTTTCAATTCTAAATTTGTTGGAGTCTTTTCAATGCTTGGATTCATGTGATCCTTTTTCAATTCTAATTCTGTAAATTTTAGGAGCCCTCTAAGCATGAAAACATCATTGGCCTCCAGCTGAAGAACAACTTCAACCGTCTCTTCCTTCTCATGGTTTTTTGTAACAGTTTCCGTTTAACAGATGTCCAAAGAATGATAAGAAACAATATGGATAAGATCATCATGAACCACAACATCGATCACATCAACAAAGCATAGTGAATCATTTTCAGGTAAATTCTTCATGGAATCAAAAACATAAAATTTGACAGTCTCATTCCCAACCCTTAAAATTAGTTTGCCTTCACATCAATCAAAATCTTTCCAATGTTCAAAAATAGTTACCCTAAAATCAAAGGCATATCTGAATCACTATCCATTTCCAAATTACAAAGTCCACAGGAAAGTTAAGTTTATCAACTTTAATGAAAACATATTCTACTATTCCCTTAAGATATTAAATAATAGATCTAAAAGACTAATGTAGAGAAATAGCAATGTTCTTAATTTTTTCTAAGCCTAATTTTTGAAAATCAAAGTAAAAATAATATTGATACTAGCCCCCAAATTGCATAGAACATTAATAAATAAAACATCACCAATATAGCAAAGAAATAAAAAATTCCCTAGATCTTATAACTGTGGTGGAAGTTTCTTATGAAGAATTGCTAAACACTCTTCATACGAGAAAATAATCTTCTAGAACTCATTTATGGTGATCTATGGGCAATTCTAGACATTCTAAAGTTGATGACGAAGAGGGGTCTTCAAGAATGTGGAAATTTTACAGTATAGATGAGTTAGATGTTGTTTCCTGAATACAGTGGTCTTCAAAGAACCGACTGTCTGAGTGACAATGGCCCACCAAAGAGAGACTCAGCAGAAAGGGATAAGTCTCATTGGAAGTACATATAGGTTTCTAGAAATGCCTTCAAGCACTCGTCTGGTAGTGGCAGTTCTCTATGCCGTTCTTCAAGCGGGTCCAAAGGACGCAACGGTTCTAGAAACCCGAACCCATGGTTGAGCAGCCGTAATATTGGTTTCTCAAATGATCGGTGGCTCGTATTACCGAACATGGGTTGGGTTATCGCGACTATCTATAATGTAGCTTTCATTTGCTTATCCCAATCATAGTGTTGGATGCATCTCTCTCTCAATTCACAAGCTGACCATGCAGATACAATTATGGTGATCGCTTTGCTAGAGAACGCTGACCATTTTGTCACGATGCATAATGTAACTTTATTTCATGCATTTATTGATTTTTTGTGAATTATTAATTTATTTTTTTGCTGACTTTGTAGTTTGGGTGGATGATGGATTTCCAGTGCTGGATATGTATCCCTTATGGAACAACTACAAACAATGCTCAGTTGCTGGATGGGACACCTTGCTACATGGTAGAATTGCAAGTTGGCAGTCGTTAGCAGAAACATTAAATCTTCCTTTAGCACCGTTGAATTATGTAATTAGTTATTATTTGTTGTATGTTATTACCGGCCCCTTTTTATCTAATTGCTTAATTGTATTGTAATGTAGTATTTAAGCTAAAAAATCTTCCAAAGTTATACAAGGTATACAAAAAATGTTTGTAGTGTAAATTTTTTAAAAAATAAATAATAACTTCAGATCAGCTACATGACACGTGTCCCTCATTGGTCCTTACTAGAGTACACTCACTGTCACGTAAAATTTTGTGCAGCTCAACTATAATTGCCTCCTTCTACTCTGAGGTCATCTTGGAGGGTCACCTCTACCCTCTAGGATATGATGTAGCATATCCATCTATTATAGCCAAGCAAAAAATGTGCTTTATTGAAAAATCACTATAACTTAAAATCCCCAACGAGTAGTTTTTACCACTGTGTTGGTGAGAGGTGCAGTACCAGGATAGGACATCCTCGCACGGATGTGTGCGTGGCAAGTACCATTTTATGTAATTCACAGTGCAGGTTGATGGCGACACTGCAACAGATCTAAGCTACCTCATACTGAGTATGATAGAGTTAGGTTGCTTCTAGTACTCGTTTGGGCTTCTGTACCGCGTGACATAATTCTTGTTTTTGGGCCTGTAATCTTCATGCGGTACAATAGAACTTTTCAGAATGCATTGCACCCGTTCCAACTACCGCAATACTCTATCTAATATATACGGCTCCAGAATGCCGCAAAATCTAGATATAAAATAACAATATATCTAATTAATAAACATCACACAACATTTAATAAAAAAACTCAACATTTAATCTAAATTTAAAATAAAAGTGTTAAAAAATAATAAAGTAAACTTGAGATTTAATTTTCTAAATAAAAAAGTAGCCCACAACATATATACTTATTATTATAAACAATGTTTGACATCATTATGTTAATTGAGGGTCAACATTCAACTAACTAGAGTAAATTATAAAGTTTATCTATAAAATGAAATTGAAGACATAAACTGAATACAATATTTTTAAAAAAAAGTTTAAGGGCCACCTGCACCAGCACCACTTCTACAAGCTCTAGGTACAAGTTGTGCTCAACTTTTACCAAGATCTAGTACAAGTGAAGCACCACTTGCATTAGGAACTAGCTCAAGTGGCATACCACGTGCGCAAGTTCCTAGGGCAAGTGGTGCGCAGTTTGCCAATTTTTTCAAAATCGGTTATTTTAAGGTCAATTTTCAAGATGTTATGTGTGTAAAGACATAAAATTAGATATAGTTTGGTAAATTAACCTTCTTTATGCAAAAATAGAGTAGTTGATACATCTGAGTTTTGGTGTTTCGAAGCCTTAAGAAAAACTTTAAAAATTTTAAACTCGAATGGTGAATAATGAAAAATTTCTTACTGTATATAGTCCAAAAAAATACTAAGCACGCCCAATTGAATTAGGCTATATTATTTATTGGTTGAGAGACAATTTCGAACCAATATCAAATTGAAAAGGAAAAATAGAAAAAAATTTACTGAGTTATTTTTCGTTTAGATTTTTTATTTCAAATTTACTTACTGTGACATCTCATAATATTGCATAGATCAAGTGCCTCTCATTACCGTATTTCATACTTTACAAGACAAATTGAAAAGGCCCAAAATTCACGGTCCAAACACAAAACACTATGATGCATTTAGATTAAATTTCTACTATTAAAAAAATGTGTTTTTTGTCTTTGCTTTTGTGAAAGGTAGATTATATTTATTAGAGAAGTATTACAGCCTAAACCGAAATTTTTATTCTTATTTTGGAAATGAAGACACATTAACATATTGGATTATTCTTATGTCCTAGTTTCAATAGTTATTTGCTAAGACAATTGTATAACATGCGTCCAAACTACTTCAAACAATATAATGACTTTTGCAATTTAATGGAATAATCTCTATGAGAACCTAAGTTACATGTTGCAGGCATACTAAATTCTTTTGGGACTTTCATATAAATATCATTGTCATGGTACTCATATAAATAAGCAGTAACTACATCCATTAGACGCATTTCTACCTTTTCATATATTGTCATACTTACAAGATATTGGAATATAATAGTATCAACTACATGTAAATATGTTTCATTATAATCAGCACCTAGTGTTCCTGAAAAACCTTGTGCCAAAATTTGCACCTTATACCTTACATTTCTTTTCCAGACAAACACCCATTTATAAACAATTGTATTTGCAGCTTCTGGTGTTCACATTACATGTCCAAAAACCTCGTATTTAGCAATTGAGTTCAATTCTGATAGAATCGTATCTTTCCATTTTGGCCAATCTTCTCTATGCCTATATTCCTCAACTGATGTTTGTTCAAAATCCTCATTATCCCTTAAAATACCATGAACTACATCACTAGCAAAAAACTCATCTACAGTTGATTTCATCTGATTCCACCATCAGGTAGAAGTGATATAATTGATGAAAATATCCATATTATTCCTATTATTTGTAGAAGTTAGCATCTTGTTATCAATTTTCTCCTGGTCTTTTTCTTCCATTTCTTCAACCTGATCTCCTTCATCAATTGATACTATTTTCTTTCTTGGATTTTTATCCTTAGAACCAAGAGGTGGTAAAGCTTCTGGTGTGCTTTGGATTCAACAGTTTTAGCTGTTCAATTTGGCTCTTTTGGGACTTCATCCTAAATATGAGCATATATAAATGGGATATGCAATTTAGTTATCCTTGTAAAGTTGACAAATGTATCAAGCAATTGATTTGCTAATTTTTTGCAAATGAATTATCCTTTAAACTTCTAATTCACTTACTCATATCCACAGATCAAGATGATTAAATGATGTTGTCCAAAAAAAAAACTCTTTTTAATGTGGTTTATTTTCTCCCCCTAATTTAGGAAAGTGAGTTTCATCATAATGGCAATCTGCAAATCGCTTGTCAAAGGTTCAAGATATCTTATGATTGAGGGAGAGCCATATCTAATATATATCTCCAATCTTCTTTAAAGACCTATTTTAGTTCTCTAAATTGGATCTATTGGAATATATATTGCATACCCAAAAATTCTCAAATGAGACATATTCGATTCATAACCAAAAGTTAATTGCAAATGGGAGAATTTGTGATAACTAGTTGGCCTAATACACACTAGTTCTGCAACATGTAAAATGGCACGTCTCTATATTGATGTAGGGAGATTTGTTCTCATTAAAAGTGGTCTAGAAATCAATTGTAGTTTTTTAATAAATAACTTTGCTAAACCATTATGGGTATAAGCATGAGCTGCAAGTTGTTCAATAGTAATGCTAAATGATATGTAATAAGCATCAAAGACATGAGATGAAAATTCAACAGCATTATCTAGATAGATTCTTCTAATAGGAGAATTTGGAAATCGTGCACTTAAGCGAATAATTTGGGTTAGTAATCTCACAATGTCAAGTTGTGGGTTGACAATGAACACACAAGAGACCATCGGTTGATGCATCAATTAAAATCATGAAATATCTAAATTGTCCATATGGTAGATAAATAGGTCCATAAATATCACCATGAGTGTGTTCTGAAAATGTAGAAGATCATTCAACTCCTACTTTTAGTGGAGATGTTTTAATAACCAACTTTATTGAGAACAAGCAGCACGTGAAAATTCATTTGATATCAAAACCCTTTGATTTTCCAACCGGTGAGCATTTGTATTTTCGATTATTCTGTACCAAATCACAAATGTAGTGGGATCAGTAAACTTTAGGTTTACTAAGTGATGCACTTCAACAATATTAAATTTTTGCGTAATACAAGCTAGAAGAAAGAGATGGTAGTTTTTCTATTATAGATTTCTTAGCCAAGACCATCTAAATAATACCCAAATACTCATAACCATTTTCCTCTATTGTGTCAACATGATATCCATTCTGACGGATATTTATAAAACTTAGCAAAATTTCTTCAAAATTTTTAGAAAAATAGTGCTTTATGGAAAATAATGATAGTCTCCCAGAGTAATAAAGTTTTTGTTTTAAAGTTTACTTTGAGATACATTTTTTGTTTTAGTTGCAAGTTTTTATCCTGTAGAATTTGAAATAGATTTTAAAGTGTTTAAATAATGAGATTTTGAGATTGGAGATTTAAATTAAAGTGATATTTTTATTCTCTTAAAATGATATTTTCATTCTATATTTTTATTCTCTTAAACATTCAGTATTTAGTATTTGCAAAAATTTAGTATTTGTGAATTTTCATTTTCTATATATGAAAGGCCTGGGGGGGGGGTGAATTAGGTCTTTGGCTAATTTTCAAAAACTATCTCCTTTTTATGAATTGAGTTTGGGCAGATTATAATCACTTGTTTCAATGAGAGAATGCTTAAATCAATGACAAAGCAATAAACAATTTAAGAGCAATGAACACAAGCAATTTATAGTGGTTCGATCTCTTTAGGATCTGCATCCACTACATTGAGTCTACACTCAAGGATTTCAACCAATCTACTATATGCTCAAGTTCAAACAATTACACAAGAGGCTCACCACACAATAATTTTACACCAACAAACTCTTTAGTAATTTTATACATAAGGTTCACCCTACCAAAAGGATTTTATATCTACAAACAACCTTGAATCAATATTTCAGGGATCACCCTTACCTAAAGGAATTTATGTTTACAAGAAAAGCTTGTAATGAGCAAGTAGAAAACAAGATTAAATAGAGAATGCATGAGATGTTACCACTTCTTGGTAGATGATTACACAATATAGCACCACTTCACTTTGTTGTCTTTGGAATCATGAATGATCACTTGTAAGCACAAGACAAAAGAGAGCTTTGATGTTTTCAAATGATTTTAGAGTGTTAGGATTTTGTATTAAGAGATAAGTCATTTAAACACTTTTGAATTAAAAACCCATTACCAAAACACTTTGATCAAACAAAGTTTACTCAAAATCATTTAAGATTCAAAAACACACTTGTTAATCAAGAGTTCACTTAAAGCCATTTAAGATTCAAAAATAAGTTTAGTGCTCTCTAATGCATTCAATAGATTCCAAGACAAAAAAGTGTAGGGTTTACGAGGATATATACCCATTTAGCAAGTGTAAACCTACACTAGAGTCTTTAAAGCCTTCAATCCATAGGACGTACTCTACATTTGATCACACTTGAGTTGTCCTTAGCACTTTTAGCTCCAGGGCAATAAAAACTCCTTACTTCTTAATCCAACAATCCTATCACACAAATGACATAAGAATTAGTCCTCATCAATGTCTGTTATTAATCAAAACTAATCATAATATGATTTGCCCTTAGGGCTAAAAATCTCCCCCTTCTTGATGATGACAAACTTTGATGCAAAATGCGATGGATTTAAACAATGTAGAAAAAAGAAGTATTGATATCAATGATAGATAATAGCCAATTTAGCACATTGACATTCAAAAGGCTCAATATGAGCCTATGGCTCAACCATCCTCCATTTACCTCCTTCCTTCCAACAACAATGATAGGATATACAGCATTTTAGCATTAAGAAAAGATTCTAAGAGAGCTTTTAAGGTAGTAAAAGTTTAACAATGCTCCCCCTTAGATTGTGCTAATTTTTCAAGACATTTTAAATTTTGGACTATGAGTCCAAACTACAATAAATCACATATAATGAAAGTTTAAAGTGAAATAAAGTCTTCCTAAGGTTGTTCAAACATGGCAGGGGCGATTAAAATAGATTTGATCACTTTAAATAACAAAAGAGCAGTTTTTGGCAACACAGTATGAATGCATCTGAATTTCTGAAACATGCATCCAAATTTTAGAATCATGCATCTGAATTTTAAGATTTCAAGTCCAAACAGTAAAGTATGTGAGATAACAGCTTTAACTTTTTAAAATAAGCTTTTCTAAGGTTATTCAAATATGATAGGAGGGATTAGGACAGTTTTCAAACAATTTGAACAATAGAAAAATATTTTTGGTAAGAAAGTTTGGATGCGTCCGAACTTTTGGTCTACATCCGAATTTCAAATCTGAATTTTTGACAGCAAGTTTAAAAAGATTATTTTTATTTTCAAATGAACTGTAGAAGTACTTAAATATGTATGTCCACAATGGCACTCAATCTAGTTTTGCAAAACCACAAAACTTATGCATTCAAATGTTTTAATGAAGTAATTCAAAATCATAGGTCAAGATCAAGACTTCAACCTCAACTTAACCAAATTCCAAAATCTCAGAAAACAGCCAAATAAAATCTCATACATTCAATTTACAGCACATAGGACACAGCACATAGCACTTGCACATAAACATACATATTACATTTTCCAGTGCACATTACAGTTTGTACATTGCAGTTTACAGTCATCATTCATTCTTCCCCTTTTGTCATCACTCAAAAATGGGATTAATGAAAATAAGACTGAATGTTTAACACATTAAGCTTAGAGTGACCAAAGTATCATTAATAAAAGAAGCTCTCAACACTAAGGTTTCATCATTGTGCTTCAAGCTATTACAAAAATTGCAGAAATTAATGAAAAAGCATAGGAATTTCATAAGCCAAGATAGAAATAATACATATATGTTATACTAAGTACAAATAAGTAAAAAACAATACAGAGATAAAGTTTGAAGAGATGCTCAGTCTTGTGATGTTGATGAAGAGGCCTTGCTGAATCCCTTCTTGATTGCCACATGTTTGACCCTTCCTTGGCTGAAGGAGATAGTTGATGGTGAGATGATTTATGCTCTCTCAATTTGGCTTCCACTTTCTTGTGGCTCTTCTTGCACAGCTTCATTTCCTTCTCCTTATCTTGCCAAGAACTCATTGTTGCCTACTTGGTCATCATCCCCATTATAATCTTCATCTCCACTGTCATCACCTTCATCCTCTTTCTCATCTTCTTTATCATCCTTGTCATCCCTATCTTGAGGCCTAGAGGGTCCTTCACCACTTTGTGCATTTCTCATCAAAATTTTCTCAATGTGCTTCACTCAATTTTCTAATCCATCCAGTTTTCCAAGAACTATTGGAGCAAAGGACTCGAAGAACTTGTACATTTTTTCCATTTCCTTGATATGGTTATTCAAGGTTTCTTGGAATGCTTTAGCCACTATGGTGTCACCTCTAGTGATCCCTTCACCACTGGGAGCTTCTTCAACATTTGGTTGAGATTAAGGAGTTGGAATTTCTTCAAAGAGTCTTCTTTTTGAGGGAGGTTGCTCCCCCTCACTTGAGGTGTCATGTCTTCTTTTTGTCTTCATTTCTCTTGCCAGTGTTTCTTCCTCATCCTCTTCTTCCTCAACCTCCTCACTTTCTTCTATGCTCATGCAAGGCCAACATAACTACCATATGCATATTTTCAACAAATTATTTTTGTCCAAAATTAGGGATAATCATAGTAGTAATCATGTGATGCATCACTCTTCCTCTAGCATCAAATGCCTTAATTTCTCTTACCCTAATAGTTCTAAATTCTCTACCATTCGTGATGGCCTCTTCAAATCTTTCATTTGTAAGAGTTCATGATTATAACAATGATGTCCCAGAGAATAATATTTTGTTCCATTGTTATCTACTCCACAAATTCTATTGATCAATGCATCATTAAACTCAAAATCCACTTGGGATACTCTAGAAGAATACCATTGCACTACATTTTCCCCCCACATGTTCTATTCTTTCCTCTTTTAGATTTGCATAAAACTTATAAATAAGTGCAGGGTAAAATTCTTCATCAACTACTAGCAAATTACTCCATCTAATATCACCAAAAAGAGATAAGACATTACCCATATTGGAGAGTCTTTCCAGGTTCACCTTGTATCCAGGGATAATTTTTCTATTTTTCTTGTTCCATTCTTCAAACTCAGAGGCTGCCTTGATGGAGATGAATTTGTCCAATCCATATGAAGTTTGGCGGACTCTGATTCTCTTTGGTTCGTTTATAATCAGTCCACCATCTCCTTCCTTTGCCTTCCCCTTTCCCTTTTCAACATTTGCTCTCTCAGTTCTCACCACGATGTTTTTGTTCGCAAGGGAGTAATTTGTAGGAAGTGTTTAGGGCTTAGAACTCAAAAATTCAGTTGATTTGATGTGAAGGTGGTGAAATTTCAGAGAAATTTGTGTCTGGACGCAAGAGGGGTACGTGGGTTTGGAAAAAAGGTATGAAATATGACCGTTCGGATTCATTTAAAATCACTGCAATCGCTCAGCTCGGACGATCAAATTTGCACTTCTCTGTTTAACAAAAAATGCATCTGAACTTCTCTATTTAACAAGGTCAAAAGATGAAGACTTTGAAAACCAAAGGCCATAGTCATGTGTATCGATCAAATAACAAAAAATGCGTTTAATAGAAATTAAATGAGACTCTTTAGGACACGATTGGAATCTAGCACATAAGCACACAACAAACATAATATCTTGTCTACTTGCGGTGAGATATAGTAAACTTTCAATCATACCTCTATATGCCTTTTCATCAACATTTTTACCTTTCGTATCTTTATCAAGTTTAGTTGATGAGCTCATTGGAGTGCCTATCTCTTTTGCTTGATCCATTCCAAATCTTTTCAATAGCTCTTTGGTGTACTTTTCTTGATTTATGAAGACTCCATCCTTACTTTGCTTAATTTGTAGCCCAAGAAAGAAATTGAGTTCTCCCATCATGCTCATTTCAAATTCATTTGACATTGATTTGGCAAACTCATCACAAAGAGATGTATTACTGGAACCAAATATAATGTCATCCACTAAGATTTGCACAAGTAATGTATCATTATTGCAAGAATTTTTTATAAACAGTGCTGTGTCAACTTTTCCTTTTGAAAACCCTTTTGAGAGAAGAAAGCCACTTAGTCTTTCATAGCAAGTTCTAGGAGCTTGTTTCAATCCATATAAAGCCTTAGTTAGCTTGAAAACATGGTTAGGAAACTTTTCATGAGTAAAACGTGTGGTTGTTCCACATAAACTTCTTCCTCAATAAAACCATTTAAGAATGAACTTTTGACTTCCATTTGAAATAGTTTAAATCCTTTAAAACAGGCAAAAGCTAAAAGTATTCTTATGGATTCAAGGCTAGCTACCGGAGCAAAAGTTTCACCATAATCAATGCCTTCCTCTTGATTGAATCCTTGAGCAACAAGTCTAGCCTTATTTCTAACAACTTCTCCTAGTTCATTTAATTTGTTTCTAAAAATCTATTTTGCACCAATAATGGAATGTTCATGAGGTCTTGGGACAAGAGTCCAAACTTTATTTCTTTCAAATTGATTTAGCTCCTCTTGCATAGCAATAATCCAAAAATCATCACACAAGGTATCATCAATGTTTTTAGGTTCAATATGAGATAAAAGAGCAAAGTTGTCAATAAAGTACCGCCTTGTTTTAACACATTGGGTGACATCACCAATGATTTGCTCCTTAGGGTGGCCTCTTCCATATCTTAGATCCTTTGGAAGCTCATGGTCATTACTAGGTTGGCCATCTTGTTCTTGCTCCATTATTTCTTCTTCTTTGGCGTATTCTTACAAAGTAGGTGCTTGATAATCAGTTTGATTATGAACCATTGAGGTACCTACATCATCTTCATTTCTTCTTTCAAGATAAATGTTAGATTCATCAAAAGTCGCATGAATGGTCTCTTCAACACATAATGTTCTTTTGTTATAAACTCTATAGGCCTTTTTATTTGATGAATAACCAAGAAATATGCCTTCATCTGATTTTCTATCAAAATTTTCAAGATTTTCATGAGTATTTAAGATAAAGAACTTACAACCAAATACTTTAAAATAAACTATTGAGGGAGTTTTGTCAAATAGAAGTTCAAAAGGTGTTTTTCGTAGAAAAGGTCTTAAAAGAACTCTATTCATTACATAGCAAGCAGTGTTTACAGCTTCAACCCAAAAATATTTTGGTAAAGAGTGTTCACAAAGCATTGATATAGCCATCTCCTGTAAAGCTCTATTTTTCCTTTCAACAACACCATTTTTTGGGGTGTTTTAGCAACTAAAAAATTATGAGTAATACCATATTCATCACAAAATTTTGTGAAGTCTTCATTACAAAATTCTCTTCCATTATCACTTCTAATGGAAATCAGTTTGCACTCAAGGGAGATTTGGACCTTTTTCAAAAGTTTTACAAATTCATGAAAAACTTCATCCATGCTCACATGACCTAATCTCCTATGCCATAGATATCCATCATTATCATGAATGGCAAGATATTTAATATCATTTGCAACAAGTTCATCAAGATATAGTACGTAAACATTCCAACTCTTTTTGCAACAAAAATAGTTTTGCTACTTATACTATCAAGGATAGTACAAGTGTTACATTTAAATTCAACTTTACAACCATTATCACATAATTGGCTAATACTAAGTAGATTATACTTCAAACCATCAATGAGTAATACTTGCTTAATAAGATGGAAAGAACCTTTACGAATATTACCGATTCCAAGTATTTTTCCCTTCTTCTTATCACCAAAAGTGACAAAACTTGTTGCTTGAAGTTTACTAACAAGTGAGGCATTTCCTGTCATGTGTCTTGAACAACCACTGTCAAGAAACCACTTAGTGGTGCATGATCTTGGAGCGAAATGAACCTACACTAAATTTGAGAAAGTGACTTTTGGTATCCATATTTTCTTGGGTCCAAAAGGGTTAGTAATAATTCCTTTAACTCTCCAAATAGTTTTAACACCATTTTTATTTTTCTCTTAACATAACATTTTGAAACTTTGTGTCCATTTTTACAACAATATGTGCAACATATATGAGGCATTGAAGTAGAAGTGGCTTTAGCTAAGAAAGTTTCATATTTTGGAACATTGTTTTCATGAATATAGCCAAGACCATTTTTCTTGCTAGAAGGTCTTTGAGATCCAAGTAGTTTGTTTAGATTTTCTTTTCCATTTGTGAATTTTTCAATGCATAAAGTAAGGTCATCAACTTTCTTTGTCAATATTTCATGATCACTAAGCATTGTTTCTAGAGAAATGATTTTAGTGCAAAGATATTTATTTTATAGAGAAATGTTTTGTAAATCTACATTTGCAATTTCCTTTTCAATGTTTAAACAATCAATAGATTCAAGAAGTTTTCCATTTTCAAAACATAACTTTGAATTCTCATTTAATAACTCATTAATTTTTGTTTTCATTTCCTTATTCCTTTTTGAGGCCTTTTTCAATTCTCCATACATCTCAACAAGTAATTCACTAGGATCAATATCATCATAACAAGAAGTGGAAATTGAAGGAGTAGATTGTACCTCATCATCCATTGCCATAAAGCATATGTTGGCTCTTCCTTCACTGTCAACTTTGCTTTCTTGTTGATCCCAAGTACCGGCAAGTCCCTTTCCCTTCTTGAGAGATTTCTTTTTGAGTTTGATGTCTCTTTCCTTTTCCAAAACTTTAGGATAGTCGGTAGCAAGATGTTCGTTGCTTTTGCATTCAAAGCATTGAGGTTTGAATGATGATGACTGTCTGCTTTTCTTGAGTGACATCTTTCCTTTCTTGAGAAATTCCTTTTTATAGAATCTCTTGAATTTTCTCACTGCCATAGCCATCTCCTCGTCTTCACTATTTCCATATTCTTCACTTGATGATTTCTCTTGTTCAGTAAGATGATTGGAGTCTTTAAGTACAACTCCCTTTCTTCCATTCTCTTCATCTTCAATATCATTCAATCTCTTGACCTTCATCTCATGTGTGAGTAGTGATCCGATGAGCTCTTCAAGTGGAAGAGTTTTCAAGTCTTTTGATTCCGCAATAGCAAGAGTCTTCGGTTGCCAAGACTTTCGTAGAGCATCCAATATCTTTCTATTTTGTTCTCCAATTGTATAATTCTTCCTATAGGCTTTTAGGCCGTTTGAGATGTTAGTAAATCTTGTGAACATATCACTAATATTCTCACCTTGCTTCATGGTGAATAGCTCATAATCTCTTACTAGCATCGCAAGATTTGACTCCTTTACTTGATTTGTTCCCTCATGTGTTACTAGAAGTAGTCTCTACATATCATGAGCAGTGTCGCATCCACTAACTCGATTATATTCTGTCACATCTAGTGCACAGCTTAAAATGTTCATGGCTGGGTAATTTAATGTCATTTTCTTTGAATCATTCTCATCAAATTCGTCTATAGGCTTAGGCTCTAAAGTAACTCCATCAGCTCTCATTTTCATTGGTATGTAAGGACCTTTCTCAACAATACTCCACAAATCAAAGTTAATAGAACAAATATATATTTTAACTCTAGATTTCCAAAATGTAAAATTTGTTCCATCAAACAAAGGTGGTCTATTTGTGGAAGATCCTTCCAAATAAGGTAAGTTTGATACATTAGCCATAAGATCTTAACTTCTAGGTTGTAAAACCACACAAAGAAGCCCTCGCTCTGATACCAATTGAAAGACCTAAGAGGGGGAGGGGGGTGAATTAGGTCTTTGGCTAATTTTTGAAAACTATCTCCTTTTTATGAATTGAGCTTGGGCAGATTATAATCACTTGTTTCAATGAGAGAATGATTAAATTAATGACAAAGCAATAAACAATTTAAGAGCAATGTACACAAGCAATTTATAGTGGTTCGATCTCTTCAGGATCTGCATCCACTACCTTGAGTTTACACTCAAGGATTTCAACCAATCTACTATATGCTCAAGTTCAAACAATTACACAAGAGGCTCACCACACAATAGTTTTACACCAACAACCTCTTTAGTAATTCTACACAAAAGGTTCACCCTACCAAAATGATTTTATATCTACAAACAACCTTAAATCAATATTTCAAGGATCACCCTTACCTAAAGGATTTTATGTTTACAAGAAAACCTTGTATTTAGCAAGTAGAAAACAAGATTAAATAGGTAATGGATGAGATGTTACCACTTCTTGGTAGATGATTACACAATATAGCACCACTTCACTTTGTTGTCTTTGGAATCTGAATGATCATTTGTAAGCACAAGACAAAAGAGAGCTTTGATGTTTTCAAATGATTTTAGAGTGTTAGGATTTCTTAGATGTTACAAAACTCTAAAGTTTATGGCTTTTATAGATTTTAAAAATTGGTTTTAACAATTATAAAATGACTAGTAACGGCTAGTTTCTGAAGAGTTCGGACGACCGAACTTGATCCTCTGCGTCCGAACTGTCGTCCGAACATTACTGTGACATGTTGTCTGGGAAAATTCGGATGACCGAATTTTGCCCCTTGCATCTGATCTTGCATTTGAATTTCTTTGGAAAAACAGTAACCATGTCATAGTTTGGACGTCCAAACTTTTAAAACTTTGTCAAAACATTTGAAAATCAACCTCAATAAGTTTGAAATCATTTTTTGTTAAGGGATAAGTCATTAAAACACTTTTGAATTCAAAAACTGTTACCAAAACACTTTGATCATACAAAGTTACTCGAAATCATTTAAGATTCAAAAACACACTTATTCATCAAGAGTTCACTTAAAGCCATGTAAGATTCAAAAATAAGTTTTGTGCTCTCTTATGCATTCAATAGATTCCAAGACAAACAAGTGTCGGGTTTAAAGGATATACCTATTTAGCAAGTGTAAACCTACACTAGAGTCTTTAAAGCCTTCAATCCATAGGACATGCTCTACATTTGATCACACTTGAGTTGTCCTTAGCACTTTTACCTCCAAGGCAATAAGAACTCCTTACTTCTTAATCCAACAATCCTATCACACAAATGACATAAGAAGTAGTCCTCATCAATGTTTGTCATTAATCAAAACTAATCATAACTATATGATTTGCCCTTAGGGCTAACAAAACTATATATATATATATATATATATATATATATATATATATATATAATATGTATATGAAAATATTTGAGAAAATAATATTATTATTATTTTATTATGATAAAGATATATATGACTATTTATAAGAATATATGTTTCAGAATATTTAAGAATTGGGTGCTTTTATAATTGCAAGTTTAAGTTTAGACCTATACCTAAAATATCTTGGGGAGACGGGTTCGGTAACTTAGAATTTATCATCTTCAGGATTTTTGACTGAGGTTTAGCTATTTGAACTTGTAGAAAATTTGTATTTTTTGTAAGATAACTAGTAATTCGAACACTTGATACTAGGTGAATTTGCAAACAAAGACTCACTATATTTTTAGTGCCGTCAATATTTATAAATATAAATATTTGTTATTCACAAGTATGAATATATATGATTTTGAGAATTACTCTAATTACTTATTTTTAAATTGGAGAGGTTCTCCACTATATGTTTTTACTTGTGTATTAAAAATACCTAGGAGCGGTGCTCCATGTAGGTATTTATTTGCTTTGAAATATTACAATTTCTGGACATGTTCTATAGATACAAGTAATCTTTGGATAATGTTTTATTTTGTATTTTTGAAAAGTCATGTGCATTTCCATAGCATATTTGGAAAAACTTGCATTTACATGTTTAGACTGGCAGACGGTTGTTATTTTGAAATTATGTTAAGATTGGATTTGATTATGGATTTGGATTCATTTGGATGGCTACTTTAGTCGCCTTTAGTAAAAGGTTGCATAAAAACTCCATCCCAACCAAATCTGATTTGGAAGATGACATGAATATGAATATGATGTGAATACCGATATGATATGAATATGAACATGATGTGATTGGAATATGATTTGAGCCTGAAGTATCGGTCGAGTCCCCCGTACTAGGGCCTCTTCCACTAGCGTGGAATTCACAGACTCTAGATTATAGATCCACTTAAAAGAGGGCGCAGTATGTTAGGGAGGGCTTGGCCCAAATGGTACTACATTTATTTGTCTACTATCAGCGAACAACGAGTCGGGAGGGGCTGAATGTTGAAGTTGATCACCAGGGTTGGACTGGTAGGTCCCCTAGAATCCTCAGTTTGGTCTCTGTCTGGGGAGGCATAAGGTAGTCTATGCAATGGAATATTCATCCTAGTGTATGGCTAGTATTGACTACCAAATGCCTGTTTGAGTCCTGATGACCCTGTTATTGGTGCTCCTGTAATCCTACGGTTGAGCCAGAATCTGAATGGCTGTCATGTGTGAGAATTGTGGTTTGAGGAGCTATGCTGATCTATCTTGATTTGCTTAGACTTTCCAGCTAAGCCCAAACCGTATCATGAGATTTGTACATTATTTTGGAACAAGATAATTTATATGATATAAAATACTTTTGAACTGTTGTGTATACGATGTACCCTTATATTTTTGAAACACACTGGCACACACGTGGACTCACTGAAATTTTTAACTCACACATGTTTTTAATGCTTATGATCAGATGACTTAAACCATGGATACGAGTAGTCATCCTTTAATTTACTTCAGAGTTAGCGCATGGAGGGATGCATTTATGGGTGTGATCAATTTGTACCTTTTGTTACCCCTCACTTTTTAGAGAGGGATAAGTCTGTTTGTTTCTTTCAAATATTGAATTTGTGATAATGTAAAATATAGGGTCTACCTATATATTTGTATATATCTGCTGATATTTTCTATATTTGTATCATATTTTATTATATGGATACTTTTATCCTCCCTTTTTCTTTGAATGTGATTCGTATTTGCAAATTTCAGTGCCGAGAGGCAAGGTGGTAGCTCATTCAACCGCAATAGAACCTAGTGGAGGGGTTGGGTGTATCACACATGTATCCTCAGTGACACTTTTGAATTCAAATTATAGAACAAGAGTCATATGAACATAACAAAATATTTACATATAAAGTTATTTACAATAAAGTTTGAAATGAAATACTAAACTATTACAATACTAAAAACATAAACTAGTATTTACGTGAGAGATAACCATGAAAACATAAAAGTAAAACTCTAGTTCTTTTGGATATTGCTATCACCAATCAAACGATAAATTTTCTCTTCTAGATGCTCAAAAAAATCAGCCTCAGTCATATGAGTCTTCAGTACTTTTGTCTTTCTTCTTTAGTGATGCTTGGTAAAGCTCATTGAGATGTATTGTCGTACAACAAGTAGGGGACCAGTGACCTTTCATACAACATCGATAATATTTATCTTCATAATTCGAGGAACCAGGAACCTCATCCTTCCCTTTTTCTTTCTCACTATTTTTAGTCCATTCTAGTGATTACTACTATTCTTCACATCTAGTCAATTGGTTTCCCCACTGAAAGACCTAAGAGGGGGGGGGGGTGAATTAGGTCTTTGGCTAATTTTTACAAATAAATTCCTTTCACAATTAGAAGCAAGACTAGATTGTATGTTCTATGTTAAATGAGAGAATAAGTCAATTAATAGCAAATCAGTAAAGCAATGTAAGATCAATGAACACAAGCAATTTAGAGTGGTTCGATCAATTCAAGATCTACGTCCACTACCTTAAGCCTACATTTAACAATTTCAAACAATCTACTATATGCTCAAGTTCAACAATTACATAAGAGGCTCACCACACAATGGTTTTATATTCACAACCTCTTTTAGTAATTTTACAAACAAGGTTCACTCGACCAAAGGATTTTATATCTACAAACAACCTTGAATCAATGTCTCAAGGATTACCCTTATCCAAAGGATTTTATGTTATCAAGATAACCTTGCAAGAGCTAGTAGAAAAACACAATTTAATAAAGAGAGGAGAATGTGTAAAAGTTACCACTTGTTGGTAGATGATTACACAAATGTTGCACCTTCACACTTTGTTGTCTTTGGAATCTTGAATGATCAATTGAAAGCACAAGACACAAGAGAGCTTTGATGTCTGCTAAAGGCTTTAGAATGTTTAGAGTTCTTTTGAATTCGAAAGCATACAAAAAATCTGAAGTTTATAGCTTTTATAGACTTTGAAAATCAGTTTTAACAGCCATAAAACGGCTAGTAACAGCTAATTTCAAAAAATTCGGACGACCGAATTTTTCTTGTGCGTCCGAACTTATCGTCCGAATTTTACTGTTGCACATTTCTGGAAAAATTCGGACGACCGAATTTTTTCTATGCATCTGAAATTTCGTCCGAATTTCTCTAGAAAAAGAGTAACCATGCTGAAAACAAAAATTCGGACGACCGAATGTTTTTCATGCGTCCGAACTTGCGTCCGAATTTCTCTGGAAAAACAGTAACCATTTTTTGCTATAAAAATCGGACGACCGAATTTTTTGGAAGTACAATAGCCATTTTAAATTTTGGTTTTCAAACTTTGTAAAATGATTTGAGATTTAACTTCAGTAAGTTTGAAAATATTTTGTACGTATAGATAAGTTATTTAGACATATTTAAACTTAAGAACCATAATTAAATCTCTTTGATCATGCAAAGTTTACTCAAAATCTTTTAAGATACAAAAACACATTTATTAAAAAAAAGTTCATTCAAAGCCATTCAAGATTAAGAAAAATAATTTTATGATCTCTTATGCATTCAATAGATTCCAAGACGCACAAGTGTAGAGTTTACAGAGAAATATACCTATTTAGCATATGTACCCTACACTTCAAGTCTTCAATGCTTTTTAATCATCTTTGAACAACCTTCTTCAAATTTCAATAACTTAGACTCATTGAGGTTGTTTTTGCACTTTGGCTTGAAAGCAACAAGACTTCATACTTCTTTAATCCACAAATCCTATCACACAACATACAAGCATATTAGTCCTTATCAATATTTGTCATTAATCAAAAGTAATCATAACTACATGATTTGCTCTTAGGGCTAACAATCTCCCCCGTTTTGATGATGACAAACTTTGATGCAAAATGTGATGGATTTAAACAACGTAGTACAAAGAAGTATTAATGTCAAAGATAGATAATAAGCAGTTTAGCACATTGACATACAAAAGGCTCAATATGAGCCTATGACCCAACCAACCTCCATTGACCTCTTTCCTTCCAATAAAGATAGAAGATATAGCATTTAATCATTTAGAAAACTTCTAAGAAAGGTATGAAAGGTCAGAAAAGATTAGCAATGCTCCCCCTTAGATTGTACACATTCTTAAACAAAGTTGGACTTAAGATACTATGCATCCGAATTCTGACATATCAAGTCCAAACTATAAAATATGTGAGATGAAGGCTGTAATATTTGAAAATAATCCTTCCTAAAGTTGTTTAAACATATTAGAAGAGATTAAAACATATTTGAATTAATTTGAACAACAAAGAGCACTTTTTAGATTAGCTACACAAGCTGCATTATCCTCATACAGAGGAGTTGAAATTTTATTTCCAGAGGATAATCCATAATTCTTTTGAATATAATAGATTATAGATCTCAACCATACACATTCTCGACTAGCCTGATGAAGGTCTATAATTTCAGAATGGTTAGATGAAGTAGCTATCATAGATTGTTTTGCAGAACGCCATCAAATAGCAGTACCACTATGGGTAAATACATAACCAATCTGAGAACGTGCTCTATGTGGATCGGATAAATATCCAGCATCTGCATAACCAATCAACTCCAAGTTGGTTTTATTTGAATAAAATAATCCGAGATCTACAGTACCTTGGAGATATCTAAGGACATGCTTAACACCATTCCAATGTCATCTTGTGGGAGAATAACTAAATCTTACTAATAAATTTATAGAAATGATTTATCAGGTCTTATATTATTAGTAAGATACATCAGTGCACCAATTGCACTAAGATAAGGTACTTCAGGACCAAGTAGTTCTTCACTATCATCTTGAGGTCGAAAAGAATCTTTATTTACATCTAGTGATCTACCGACCATTAGAGTACTCAATGGATGTGCCATGTCCATGTAAAACCTTTTTAGGACTTTCGTTGTATATGTTGATTGGTGAATAAAACATCCATCTTCCATATGTTTAATTTGTAGACCAAGGAAAAACTTAGTCCTTCCCAAATCTTTTTTTTCAAACTCTTGTTTCAAATAATTCACCGCATTTTGAAGCTCTTTTGGAGTTCTAATAAGATTGATATCGTCAACATATACAACGAGTATCACAAATCCTGAAATATACTTCTTAATGAAGACACATGGACATATTGGATCATTTTTGTACTCTGCTTTTAATAAGCTTTCACTAAGACGGTTATACCATATGCGTCCAGACTACTTTAAGCTATACAATGACTTTTGTAACTTAATGGAGTAATCTCCACAACAACCAGATTTACATGCTGCAGGCATGTTGAATCCTTCTGGAATTTTTATATAAATAACATTATCTAGATTTCCATATAAATAAGTAGTTATAACATCCATCAGACGTATATTAACCTTTTCATTTACTGCCAGACTCACAAGGTATCGAAATATAATAGCATCCACTACAGGTGAATATGTCTCATCATAATCAATACCTTGTCTTTGTGAAAAGCCTTATGCAACAAGTCGTGTTTTATATCTCACGACTTTATTATTCTCATTTTGCTTTCATACAAATACCCATTTATAGCTAATGGGCTTTACAACTTCAGGTTTACGGACTATAGGTTCAAAAACTTCACATTTTGAAAGCGAGTTCAATTCTGATTGAATTGCATCTTTTCATTTTGACCAATCATTTCTATGTCGACATTCTTCAACTGATGTTTGTTCAAGATCCTCATTATCTTTCAAAACAGCAAGTGCTACATTGCAAGCAAATTAGTTATCTATAGTCATTTCCGTTCAATTCCAACTTCTGTCAGAAGTTGTATAATTGATAGAAATTTCTGTATTATTTTCAGAATCTTGAACATTTTCATCAATTATCTCTTGGTCCTTTTTCTCAGATTCTTCAATATGATCACTTTGATCATTTGATCCTCTTTTCTTGCAAGGATTTCTATCTTTTGAACCAATAGGTCAACCATGCTTCTGGCGTGCTTTTGATTCAATAGCTACAGGTATTGAATTTTGCTCTTTTGGCACTTCAACCCGAATAGGAGCATCTGTAGCTGGTAGATGCGATTTTGTCATTCTCATAGAATCAACAAAGGCATCTAGCAATTGATTTGGTATCTTTTGTAAATGAATTTTCTTTTGAACTTCAAGTTCATTCACGCTGGTGCGCGGATCTAGATAATTCAAAGATGTTGTCCAAACAAGCTCTTTTCCTTTTGGTTTTTGTCTCTTCCTAACTTGGGAAACATAGACTCATCAAAATGACAATCAGTGAACCTTACTGTAAATACATCTCCCATCATAGATTTAAGATACCTTATTATAGAAGGAGAGATATATCCCCAATCTCCTTTGAGGCCATTTTAGTTCACTGATTGGGTGTTATTGGAACATACACCGAACATCCAAAAATTCTCAAATGAGAAATATTTGGTTCAAAGCCAAAGGCTAATTGTATAGGAGAAAATTCATGATAACTCGATGGCCTAATACGCACAAGTGTTGCAGCATGCAAAATTACATGTCCCCAAGCTAATACAAGAAGATTTGTTCTCATTAAAAGTGGTCTAGCAATTAATTGTAGTCTTTTGATAAATGAATTTGCTAAACCATTTTGAGTATGAACATGTGCTACAGGATGTTCAACAATAATACCAATTGACATGCAGTAAGCATCAAAGGCTTGATAACAATATTCAGCAGCATTATCTAAACGGATCTTTTTAATAGGGTGATCTGGGAATTGTGCTCTTAGGCGAATTATTAGAGCAAGTAATCTCGCAAACGTCGGGTTGCGAGTAGATAATAAACAAACATGCAACCATCGGGTCGATACATCAATCAACACCATGAAATATCTAAACTGCCCACATGGTGGGTGAATAGGCCCACATATATCACCATGAATCCGTTCTAGAAATGTGGGAGACTCAACTTCCACTTTTGCTTGAGATGGTCTAATAACCAATTTTTCCTAAGAACAAGCAGCACATGGAAATTTATTCAATACCCTTTGATCTTGCAATGGGTGTCCATATATATTCTCAATTATTTTTCGCATCATAATTGATCCTGGGTGACCCAAACGGTCATGTCAAATGCTGAATGTAGCAAGATTAGTAAACTTCTGGTTTACTAAATGATGCACTTCAACACTATTAATCTTTGCGTAATATAGGCCAGAAGAAAGAGATGGAAATCTCTCTAAGATAGATTTCTTTCCGGAGACAGTTTGAGTAATGCAAAGATAGTCAAATTTATTTTCCTCTGTTGTTTCAACATGATATCCATTTCGGTGGATATCTTTAAAACTCAATAAGTTTCTTCTAGATTTCAAGGAAAATAATGCCTTATCTTTAAAACTCAATAAGTTTCTTTTGAAGCCTTCAATTAGTTTTGCACTGCCATTTATAATATAAACATTTGTTTCTCCCATATTCAAACAAGAGAAATATCTCTCGCTTTTAAGTATAGTGTGCATAGTACCACTATTAATGAGGCAAATATCCTTAGTGGTACTTTGAGAGTCATAATAAGGAATAAGAGCCATCTAAACATATAAAAATATAAAGTTTAAATAATTAAATAAAGTTCTATTACAAAAGAAATTTGTAGTAGATCACTAAGGATTATTACAAAAGAAATATAACTAATCTAAAAATTAGAAAGAACATTGAATAGAACTCTCATTTCTTTTGAACACTTCCATTACCAATCAAATGGTTAATTCTTCCTTCTGGATGCTCAAAAAAATCAGCCACATCTAAATAAGTTACATCAACAATGGCATCATTAAGATTATTTTTATCACCATAATTGGGAATGGAATTTTGGGAAGTAAAGTTTGCTTCAGGACTTTTACCCTTCTTCTTAATTGATGCTTGATAAAGCTCAACAAGGTGCTTTGTCGTACGATAGGTACAGGACCAGTGGCCTTGCATACCACACCGATAACATTTATCTTCGTGATCTTCTGGATCCACTTCCTTCCCTTTTCTTTCCTCATTGTTTTTTGTCCACTTCTAGTGGATTTTGTTATTTTTCGCGCCCAATACTCTATTTTGTTTGCCATGATTATATGGATGCTTTCTACCACAGTCGCGTCCGTGTCCTCGGTTTCGACCATGACCACGACCTCTTCTTGGGCCATATCCTCGGGTTCTAACTGCATTCACTTCAGGGAGTGGAGTAGAACCTGTTGATCGAGCTTCATGATTTTTCATTAACAGCTCATTGTTTTGCTCCGCCCCAAGAAGGCAAGAAATTAATTCAGCATATTTCTTAAAGCCTTTCTCTCGATATTGTTGCTGCAGGACAATGTTCGAGGCATGAAAAGTAGAGAATGTTTTCTCTAACATATCAGCATCAGTAATATTTTCTCTGCATAATTTCAATTGAGAAGTAATTCAAAACATCGCGAAGTTATATTCACTTATAGATTTAAAATCTTCTAGCCGTAAGTGCATCCAATCATAACCGTGCTTTTGGTAGAATGACCATCTTCTGGTGGTCAAAATCTTTCTTTCATATCATTCCACAAAACAAGTGGATCTCTTATGGTAAGATATTCCGCCTTCAAATTCTCATGGAGATGGTGGCAAGATAACCATCTTCTGATGACACATTATTTTCTACAATGATGTCTCCTAGACCTATTGCATCTAGATGAATTTGAGCATCTAGTATCCATGACAAATAGTTCTTTCCAAAAATGTCATGAGCAAAAAAATCAATTTTGGCAAGGTTTGCCATGAGAATTCAAAGGTAGAAAAGTACTTCTTTTTATCTTGATTGATCTCTAAACTCTAGTAGCAGACACTCGTGCTGATAACATGTTATAAATTTGTTGGCACGTAGTAGCTGTTGGCACAACGAAATTATAATGTAGGGAATAGGAGAAAATTATAGAGAGAAAATAGATAGAGAAAGAACACAAGAGCTTTATTGATTCTCAGAGAGTAAATCAATTGTTGAATGAGTCAATCCAACACCTCATTCTCACTACAAGGAAAAATGATTTTTACGACAAAAATTTGCAACGTTCGTTTTCATTTTGTGATGGATTTGCAACAGAACTACTATTAATTAAATAAGTTGGCAAAAATAGTGACGGCAAAAAAATAGCCACAAATCCGTCGCAACTTGCGACGGAAATGAAAAAGTAGATATTTCAAAAAGTTTTTATATATTCCGTCGCAAATCCGTTGCAGTGTAGCTACAGAATTGCAACATAAAAGAAAAAGAAAATATTAGAAAAAACTTTTATATGATGTCACAAATCTGTCACCTATGGCTACCGATTAGCGACGGCGAAGAAAAAGTAGAAAAGTTTATAAATTTCATCGCAAATCTGTTGCTTGATTGCTACAGAATTGCGACTGTAAGGAAAAAGAAAATATTAAAAAAAATTTATATCTCGTCGCAATGTAGCTACTAATTTGCGACGAATATAAAAATAGGAAAAAGGTTTTATATATTCCATCGTAAATCCGTCGTAGTATAACTACAGAATTGCGACGGAAAGAAAAAGAAAATATTAGAGAAAAGTTTTTCATGCCGTTGCAACTCCGTCGCTATATAGCTACGGATTTGCTACGAAAAAGAAGAATTAAAAACTTTTTTAATTTTCATGAAAAATCCGTCGCCATATAGCTACGGATTTGCGACAAAAAATAAAAGTAAAAATTTTTAAAATTTTCTGTCACAAATATGTAGCTATACAGCGACAGAGTAAAAACATTTTATATTCTGCCATAAATCCATTGCCGTATAGCTACGAATTTACGACGCTTTGAAAAAAATTAAATAGAAAATATTTACCTAGCAAATCCGTCGCAAAGTAACTACGGATTTGTGACGGCTGGTTATTTGCGATGAAATTTTTTTCCTCTTGTTTTCTTGCATCGTTACTTATTTTTTGTTACCCATATTAAATTTGTGAATCATACCTCATGGTGTTCATAAATATACTATTTAATTAAACATATATAGTATGCAGTACACTTGTAATATGTATTATGAAATATCGGCACTCTATAGTTAGTATTCTTTATATAAAGATACAAATGAATGTGTATTTTATAAATGTACTATTTAATTAAACATATATAGCATGCAGTACATTTGTAATATATATTATGAAATATCGGTACTCTGTAGTTAGTATTCTTTATATAAAGATACAAACGAATGTGTATTTTATAATTTATTTTGATATAACATATCTATTGACTATAATAACACATGATACAAAACATGTAAAAGTATATTACATATATAAATATGATACTAATAGTTATAGCTTTGAGTTTGACCAATTTATAATATGTAATATTATACAACATATAGTGTTGATGAGGTTAATACATGTATTAGCACAACTGTTAGCCCTAAGGGCAAATCATGTAGTTTTGATTAATGACAAATATTGATGAGGATTAATATGTTTATATATTATGTGATAGAATTTGTGAACTAAGAAGTATGGAGTCTCATTGCCTTCAAGCCAAAGTGCAAGAACAACTTCAATAAGCCATAATGATTGAAGTTTTATGAAGGTTGTTCAAAGATGATCTAAAGGCATTGAAGACTTGAAGTGTAGAGTATATATGCTAAATAGGTAAATCTCTATGTAAACTCTACACTTGTGTGTCTTGGAATCTATTGAATGCATAAGAGAGCATAAAATAAGTTTCTTAATATTAAATGACTTGGAATGTACCTTTTGATGAATGTGGTTTTGTATCTTAAAAGATTTTGAGTGAACATTGCAAAGATCAAAGAAATTTGATCATGTTTTTCAAGCTTATATATGTCTAAATAATTTATCTATACAAAACAAATGTTTTCAAACTTATGGAAGTTAAGTCTCAAATGATTTTACAAAGTTTAAAAGTGCTTCCAAAAAATTCGGTCGTCCGATTTTTGTTGTAAAAAATGGTTACTGTTTTTCCAGAGAAATTCGGACGAAGATTCGGACGCATGAAGAAAAATTCGGTCGTCTGAATTTTTGTCTTCAGCATTGAAATACCTAAGAGGGGGGGTGAATTAGGTATTTGGCTAATTTTGCAAATTCAAACCTTTTATATGTATAGATCAATTACAAATGATATGGACAAGAGAAAAATAATTTATGGCAAAGCAATATAAGAAATGTAGACCAATGAACACAAGCAATTTATAGTGGTTCGATCCTCAAGATCTACCTCCACTACCTTAAGCCTACACTTAAGGATTTCAATAACTCTACTATGTGCTCAAGTTCACAGATTACAAGAGAGGTTCACCACACTATGGTTTTACACTTACAACCTCTTCTAGTAATTTTTACAAACAAGGCTCACCACACTATGGTTTTATATCTCAAACAACCTTGAATTACAACTTCAAGGATCACCCTTATCTAAAGGGTTTTATGTTATCAAGATAACCTTGCTAGAGCTAGTAGATCAACAGAATTGAATAAGTAAAGATGAGTGTGTAGATGTTACCACTTGTTGGTAGAAATTACACAAAGTTGCACCTTCACACTTTGATGTCTTTGGATTGATCAATTGAATGCACAAGACATAAGAGAGCTTGAGAAATGTTTGTAATAGACTTTAGAAAGCTTAGAGTATTCAAAGATTCAAAACTTACAAAAAATTGCACGTTTATAGCTTTTATAGAATTTGAAAATCAGTTGAAACAGCTATAAAACGGCTAGTTAACGACTATTTTCAGGAAATTCGGACGACTAAATTCTGCGTCCGAATTTTTCGGATGACCGAATTCTTCCTGCTTCATCCGAATTTCTTTGGAAGAACAGTGACCATGCTGAAGACCAAAATTCGGACGACCGAATTCTTCTTCATGCGTCCGAATCTTCTTCCGAATTTCTCTGGAAGAACAGTAGCAAACTTTTGCTACCAAATTCGGACGATCGAATTTCTTGGAATTATATTCAAACTTTGTAAAATCATTTGAAATTTAACTTCCAAGGATTTGAAGTACATTTGGTATATATAGAAAACTTATTTAGACAAATATTAGTTTGAAAACCAAAATCAAATTCCTTTGATCATATAAAGTTTACTTAAAAACTTTTAGGACACAAAACCACATTTACTAAGAATTCATTCAAAGCCTTTTAAAATTAAGAAACCAAATTTATGCTCTCTTATGCATTCAATAGACTCCAAGACATACAAGTGCAGAGTTTACATAGATATTACCTATCATCATACCTACTCTACACTTCAAGTCTTCAATGCCTTGAGTTCATCTTTGAATAAACCTCAAAAGAAGCATAGCTTATTGAGGTTGTTCTTGCTCTTTGGCTTGAAGGCAATGAGACTTCAAACTTCTTTCTTCACAAATCCTATCAGACAATATTAACATATTAGTTCTCATCAATATTTGTCATTAATCAAAATTACATGATTTGCCCTTAGGGCTAACAATCTCCCCCTTTTTGATGATGACAAACTTTGATGCAAGATGTGATGGATTTAAACAGATTAGCACAAAGAAGTATTCATGTCAATGATAGAAAACAAGCAATTTAGCATATTGACATACACAAGGCTCAATATGAGCCTATGACCCAACCAACCTCCATTTACCTCCTTCCTTCCAACAATTAGGATAGAAGATATAGCATTTAAGCATTTAGAAAAAGCTCTAAGAGAGGTTTTAAAGTTGTAATAGTTTAACAATGCTCCCCCTTAGATTGTGCTCATTTTTCAACACATTTGGACTAGAGGTATCATGCATCCGAATTTTTTGCATAGCAAGTCCAAACTATAACATAAGTAAAATGAAAGCTGCAAATTTTGTAAATAAGCTTTCCTAAGGTTGTTCAAACATATTAGAAGAGATTAAAACATATTTGAATTAATTTGAACAACAAAGGAGCACATTTTGACAGTGAAATTTGAATGCATCCGAATTTTATAGCATGCATCCGAATTTTGAACCACATGCGTCCGAATTTTTAAACTTATGTCCAAGCTGCAATAGATTCAATATAATTGAAGTTTAAAGTGACATAAAGGTTTCATAATGTTTTTCAAACATAATGGAAGAGATTAAGACAGATTTGAATCAATTTGAACAACAAAAGAATACATTTTGACCATAGATATGGTTGCATCCAATTCTTTAAACCTTGCATCCGAATTTTAATGCATAAAATTCATATTGCATATTGCAGCAGACTAAGTTCACATATTGCAACATGTTTTTCTCCCCCTTTTGTCATCATTAAAAAAATAAAGGGATCAATGAAAATAAGATGTTCAAGTTAGCATATAAAAGAAGCTCTCATCACTGGGATTTCATCATTGAGCTTCACTATTACATAAAATGCAGCAAAATCAAGTTCAGAATAGAAAATGCAGCAACATGCTTAATAAGATAAATGAACAAAATACAGTAAAGAGATTAGAAAAGAAGGCTTAGTCTTGTGATGGTGAGGTTGATGGGGAGGCTCAGCTCACTCCTTTCTTGATAGCCAAGTGCTTAACTCTTCCTTGACTGAAAGAGATTGTTGCTGGAGATACAATTTCAGCTTGAGTTACTTGACTTCCTGCCACTGGTGGATCTTCATGAGGATGTTCTTGCTCTTCTTCTTCTGCTATAGTCTCATCATTTCCACCCTGATCATCCTCTTCATCACTGCTATCCTTATTGTCTCCTTTCTTTGCTTCTCTATCTCTTTCTTCCTCATTTCCATCTTGAGGCTTAGAGGGTCTTTCACCACTTTGAGTGTTTCTCATAAGGATTTCTTCAATGTGCTTTACTCTAATCTCCAGTCCATCTAATTTTCCAAGAACCATTGGAGCAAATGACTCAAAGAACTTCTACATTTTCTCCATTTCCTTGACATGATTGTTCAAGGCTTCTTGGAATGCTTTGGCTATAATGGTGTCACCTCTAGTTACTCCTTTACCACTTGATCCAATTCCAGTTTCTTCTTCAAACAGTCTCCTTTTTGTTGGAGGTTGCTCCCCCTCACTTGAGGTGTCATGCTTTCTTTTTGTTTTCATTTCCCTAGCAAGGGTTTCCTCTTCATCCTCTTCTTCTTCTTCCTCTTCACTTTCTATGATTCTCTCTCTTTCTATTCTTCTCGGAGGGGTTTCTCTTTTTGTCCTCCATACATTATCCTCATCATGAACTAATTGCATTCTCTTAAGAGTTTCATTTGTGTAAATTTCACCACTCTTAAAGGCTTGCCCTCTTCCCGGAAGTTTGATCTTAAAATGCTTAAAGATTCTAGTTAATAACCTTCCAAATGGGAATGCCTTGGTCACTATTTTTCTTGCTGCAATCATGTGTTTCAAGGCTATATACCCAAAGTTCATTCTTCTATGTTCATGCAGGGCTAACATGATTACTATATGCATATTTCCAACTGATGACTTGTGTCCAAAATTAGGAACAATCATTGTAGTCACCATATGATGCAACACTCTACCTCTAGCATCCAAGTTCTTAATTTCCCTTTCCTTTATAGCTCTAAACTCTCTTTCATTGGTAAATGCTTCTTCAAATCTAACATGTGTGAAGAGTTCACGATCATAGCAATGCATGGATGGTGAATAATATCTAGCTCCATCGTCACCCACTCCACAAATTCTATTTATCAGTCCTTCATTGAATTCAATGTCTATTTGAGATACTCTAGATGAATACCATTGTATCACATTATCCCCTATCATCTCAATTCTCTCCTCTTTCAAGTTTGCATAGAATTCATATATCAAAGTAGGATAGTATTCTTCATCAATGAATAGCAAACTACTCCAACCAATATCATTGAAACAAGATATGACAATATCCATGCTTGACAGTCTGTCAATATCCACCTTATATCCAGGAATGATTTTTCTACTACTCTTATTCCATTCATCAAATTCATGAGTAGATTTAATTGAGACAAACCTGTCAACCCCAGATAGTGTTTGAGGAATACGAATTCTTCTTGGCTGATTGAGGATTGAGTCTCCATCTCCTTCCTTAGCCTTTCCTTTTCCTTTCTCAACATTTGGCTTCTTTGTTCTCACCATGATGTTTTCTCTTGAGAAGGATTGGTTTTCTGTATGAAATTAGGGTTAAAAGTTTAAAAGTGAAGGAAAATCGGAATGAGAATGTGTGATTTTGAAGGGATTTTGATTCGGATGTGAATGGGTATGAGAGGTTTAAAAAATGATGTGAAATTCGGAAATTGAAGTGTTGAGAAGATTGTTTAATCTTCATTTAAAGGGTCACGTCCGTAAAATTCGGACGATCGATTTTTCAGGTCTGCGTCCGAATTTTCGATCGAAAGTTTCTGTTTCCTCAGTTCAGAAAATTCGATCGACCGAATTTTCTGACCTGCGTCCGAATTCTTGATCAAAAGTCTCTATTTCTTGGACCGACCATAATCAAGTAAGGTATGCTGCATCCATAGCAATTGTGCACAACAACTACCTGCAGCTATGTATTCAGCTTCTGCAGTGGATAAAGACACACAAGCTTGCTTTTTACTAAACCAAGATACAAGACAACTACCAAGAAATTGACAATGACCACTTGTGCTTTTACGTTCAACTTTACAACCAGCATAATCCGCATCAAAATATCCAATAAGTTCAAAAGATGAAGTTTTTGAAAACCAAAGGCCATAGTCATGAGTTTCAATCAAATAACGAAAAATTCGTTTGACAGAAATTAGATGAGATTCTTTAGGACATGATTGGAATCTAGCACATAAGCATACAGTAAACATAATATCTGGTCTACTAGCTGTGAGATAGAGTAAGCTTCCGATCATACCTCTATATAATTTTTCATCAATACTCTTACCTTTCTCATCTTTATCAAGTTTAGTTGATGAACTCATTGGAGTACTTATTCCTTTTGCTTGATCCATTCCAAACCTTTTCAATAGCTCCTTAGTATACTTTGCTTGATTGATGAAGACTCCATCCTTGGTTTGCTTAATTTGCAGCCCAAGGAAGAAACTTAGTTCTCCCATCATGCTCATCTCAAATTCATTTTGCATGGATTTAGCAAACTCTTCACAAAGGGAAGTATTAGTAGCACCAAAAATAATATCATCAACATAGATTTGCACAAGTAGAATATCATTTTTAGAAGACGTTTTTATAAAAAGAGTTGTATCTACTTTTCCTTTAGTAAAACCTTTTGAAAGAAGAAAACCACTTAATCTTTCATACCAAGATCTTGGAGCTTGTTTCAGTCCATATAGAGCTTTAGTTAATTTGAAAACATGATTTGGAAATTTTTCATGAATAAAGACAGGAGGTTGTTCTACATAAACCTCTTCTTCAATAAAACCATTTAGAAAAGCACTTTTGACATCCATTTGAAATAGTTTAAAGTCTTTAAAACAAGCAAATGCCAAGAGTATTCTAATAGACTCTAATCTGGCCATTGGAGCAAAAGTTTCATCATAATCAATACCTTCTTCTTGATTGAAGCCTTGAGCAACAAGTCTAGCTTTATTTCTAACAACTTCTCCTAGTTCATTTAGCTTATTTCTAAATATCCATTTTGTACCAATAACTGAATGATTATGAGGTCTAGGAACAAGAGTCCAAACTTTATTTCTCTCAAACTGATTTAACTCTTCTTCCATAGCAATAATCCAGAAATTATCACACAATGCATCATCAATATTTTTAGGTTCAATATGAGATAAAAGGGCAAAATTATCAATAAAGTACAGTCGTGTTTTGACTCCTTGAGAGACATCACCAATGATTTGCTCCTTAGGATGACTTCTTGCATATGTGAGATCCTTTGGAAGTTCTTGATTATTGCTTGATTGACCATCATGTTCTTGCTCCATTATTTCTTCTTCTTTAGCATGATCTTCCAATGTAGGTACTTGGTGTTGAGTTTGATTTTCAACCATTGAGGAACCTGCATCATCTTCATTTCTTCTTTGAAGATAAATGTTAGATTCATCAAAAGTTACATGAATAGTTTCTTCAACACATAATGTCCTTTTGTTATAGACTCTATATGCCTTTTTATTTGATGAATAGCCTAGAAATATGCCTTCATCAGATTTTCTATCAAACTTACCAAGATTGTCACTAGTGTTTAAAATAAAGCACTTACAACCAAACACTTTAAAATAGATAATTGATGGAGTTTTATCAAATAGAAGTTCAAAAGGTGTTTTTCTTATAAAAGATCTTAGTAAAATCTATTCATTACATAGCATGCTGTATTTACAACTTCAGCCCAAAAGTATTTAGGTAAAGAATTTTCACAAAGCATTGATCTAGCCATTTCTTGTAATGTTCTGTTTTTCCTCTCAACAACACCATTTTGTTGAGGTGTTTTGGCAGCTGAAAAATTATGAGTGATACCATACTCATCACAGAATTTTGTAAAATCTTGGTTGCAAAACTCTCTTCCATTATCACTTCTAATAGAGATTAAGTTGCAATTAAGAGAAATTTGAACCTTCTTGAAAAGTTTTGAAAATTCATAAAATGTTTCATCTTTTTGTGATAAAAAGATTACCCATGTAAATCTGGAAAAATCATCAACAATCACATAAGCTTATCTTTTACCACCAAGACTAGTAGTCCTCATAGGTCCAAATAAGTCCATGTGAACTAGTTCAAGAGGCTTTGAGGTAGAAACCATTTTCTTAGGTTTGAAAGATGTTTTCGATTGTTTTCCATATTGACAAGCATCACAAATACGGGTTTTATCAAAATGCATTTTTGGTAATCCTCTAACTAGTTCTTGAGTAGAAAGTTTGTTCAATAAATCCATGCTCACATGTCCTAATCTTCTATGCCATAAAAATCCATCATTGTCATGAATGGCAAGACATTTAATATCATTAGTGATAAGCTCATCAAGATATAGCACATATACATTACTAACTCTTTTAGCTACAAAAATAGTTTTATTACTTGCACTATCAAGAATAGTACAAGTATCACATTTAAACTTTACTTTGCAACCATTGTCACATAATTGACTAATGCTAAGTAAATTATACTTTAAACCATCAATAAGTAGAACTTGCTTGATAAGAGGGAAGGAACCTTTACCAATGTTACCTATTCCAAGTATTTTCCCTTTCTTCTTATCTCCAAAAGTGACAAAACCTTCACTCGTAGCTTGAAGCTCACTAACAAGTGATGCATTTCCAGTCATGTGCCTTGAGCAGCCACTATCAAGAAACCATTTAGTGGCACTTGATCTTGAGGCAAATTGTACCTATACCAAATTGGAAAGAGTGATTTTTGGTACCCATATCTTCTTGGGTCCAAGAGGGTTAGTAATAGTTCCTTTAACTTCCAAAATGGTCTTCACTCCATTTTCTATCTTTCTTTTTATAAAGCACTTAGAAACTTTGTGTTCATGCTTACCACAATATGTACAACAAGTATGAGACCTATAATGAGAAGATTCTTTAACAAATAACCCTTTTGATTTTGGATCAAAACAATCATGTGTAAAACCGAGACCATGCTTTACAAATGAGGATCTTTGATAACCAAGTAATTTATTTAAATTTTCTCTTCCATTTGTAAATCTCTCAATGCATAAAGTAAGATCATTTACTTTCCTTTTTAAAAGCTCATGATCTTTTAACATTGATTCAAGAGAAATAATTCTTGAACAAAGCTTTTTGTTTTCAAAAGATACATGTTGTATGGTAGTATTCAAAACTTCTTTTTCAATGGTAAGAGCATTAATGGTCTCAAGATGTCTATCATTTTCAATACATAATTTTGAATTTACATTTGAAAGATCATTAATTTTGGATTTCATTTCTTTATTTCTTCTTGAAGCCTTTTTTAGTTCTTCATACAATTCTACAATTAAATCACTAGAATCAATATCATCATCACACAAATTTGAAATAGAGGGTGAAGATTGTACCTCATCATCAATGGCCATAAAGCATATGTTGGCCTTCCCTTCACTTTCATCCTCACTTTCTTGTTGATCCCACGTTCCAGCTAGTCCTTTTCCTTTCTTGGCAGATTTCTTTCTGTTTTTGCTTTCTCTTTCCCTCTCTAACACTTTGGGACAGTCAGCAAAAAGATGCTCTGTACTTTTGCATTCAAAGCATTGAGGTTTATATGATGAGGATTGTCCACTCTTCTTGACTAGCTTTCTTCCTTTCTTGAGAAATTCCTTTTTGTAGAATCTCTTGAACTTCTTCACTGCCATTGCAATCTCTTCTTCTCCACTGTTTCCTCCTTCTTCTTCACTTGAAGATTGTTCTTGTTCACTCAAGTTATTTGAGGCATTAAGAACTACTCCTTTTCTTCCCTTTTCCTCATCTTCCTTATCATTCAACCGTTTCATCTTCATTTCATGTGTAAGTAGTGATCCAATAAGCTCTTCAAGAGAAAGAGTTTTTAGATCTTTGGACTCCTCAATAGCAAGCGTCTTTGGCTGCCAAGATTTTGGTAGAGCATCCAAAATCTTTTTGTTTTGCTCTCCCATAGTATAGCTTTTACCATAAGCTTTCAAGCCATTGAAAATATTAGTAAACCTTGTAAACATATCACTAATATTTTCACCTTGTTTCATAGTAAACAGTCCAAAATCTCTAACAAGCATAGCAAGTTTAGATTCTTTAACTTGATTAGTACCTTCATGTGTAATTTGGAGTAATCTCCACATATCATGAGCAGAATCACACCCACTAACTCTATTATATTCAGTAACATCTAATGCACAACTTAATATATTCATGGCTTGATAATTTAATGTCATTTTCCTTGAATCATGCTCATCAAATTCATCAGTGGATTTGGGTTCTGAGGTTACTCCATCTGCCCTCATTTTCATTGGGACATAGGGACCTTTCTCAATTATGTTCTATAAATCAAAATTGATAGAACAAATAAATATTTTAACTCTAGACTTCCAAAAAGTGTAATTTGTTCCATCAAACAATGGAGGTCTGTTTGTAGAAGATCCTTCTAGGTAAGGTAGGTTTGAAATATTAGCCATAGGATCTTTGTCTTCTAGGTTGTAAAACCACATAAAGAAGTTCTAGCTCTGATACCAATTGAAATACCTAAGAGGGGGGGTGAATTAGGTATTTGGCTAATTTTGCAAATTCAAACCTTTTATATGTATAGATCAATTACAAATGATATGGACAAGAGAGAAATAATTTATGGCAAAGCAATATAAGAAATGTAGACCAATGAACACAAGCAATTTATAGTGGTTCGATCCTCAAGATCTACCTCCACTACCTTAAGCCTACACTTAAGGATTTCAATAACTCTACTATGTGCTCAAGTTCACAGATTACAAGAGAGGTTCACCACACTATGGTTTTACACTTACAACCTCTTCTAGTAATTTTTACAAACAAGGCTCACCACACTATGGTTTTATATCTCAAACAACCTTGAATTACAACTTCAAGGATCACCCTTATCTAAAAGGTTTTATGTTATCAAGATAACCTTGCTAGAGCTAGTAGATCAACACAATTGAATAAGTAAAGATGAGTGTGTAGATGTTACCACTTGTTGGTAGAAATTACACAAAGTTGCACCTTCACACTTTGATATCTTTGGATTGATCAATTGAATGCACAAGACATAAGAGAGCTTGAGAAATGTTTGTAATAGACTTTAAAAAGCTTAGACTATTCAAAGATTCAAAACTTACAAAAAATTGCACGTTTATAGCTTTTATAGAATTTGAAAATCAGTTGAAACAGCTATAAAACGGCTAGTTAACGGCTATTTTCAGGAAATTCGGACCACCGAATTCTGCGTCCGAATTTTTCGGACGACCGAATTCTTCCTACTTCGTCCGAATCTTCGTCCGAATTTCTCTGAAAGAACAGTGACCATGCTGAAGACCAAAATTCGGACGACCGAATTCTTCTTCATGCGTCCGAATCTTCTTTCGAATTTCTCTGGAAGAACAGTAGCAAACTTTTGCTACCAAATTCGGACGACCGAATTTCTTGGAATTGTGTTCAAACTTTGTAAAATCATTTGAAATTTAACTTCCAAGGATTTGAAATACATTTGGTATATATAGAAAACTTATTTAGACAAATATCAGTTTGAAAACCAAAATCAAATTCTTTTGATCATATAAAGTTTACTTAAAAACTTTTAGGACACAAAACCACATTTACTAAGAATTCATTCAAAGCCTTTTAAAATTAAGAAACCAATTTTATGCTCTCTTATGCATTTAATAGACTCCAAGACATACAAGTGTAGAGTTTACATAGATATTACCTATCATCATACCTACTCTACACTTCAAGTCTTCAATGCCTTGAGTTCATCTTTGAATAAACCTCAAAAGAATCATAGCTTATTGAGGTTGTTCTTGCTCTTTGGCTTGAAGGCAATGAGACTTCAAACTTCTTTCTTCACAAATCCTATCAGACAATATTAACATATTAGTTCTCATCAATATTTGTCATTAATCAAAATTACATGATTTGCCCTTAGGGCTAACAAGCATGGTTATTGTTTTTCCAGAGAAATTCAGACAAAGATTCGGACGCAGGGAAAAAATTTGGTCGTCCGAATTTTTCCAGAATATGCAACAGCAACGTCCGAAAAATTCGGATGCAAAATTCGATCATCTGAATTTTCTGAAACTAGCCGTTATTAGCCGTTTTATGGCTGTTAAAACTGATTTTCAAATTCTATAAAAGCTAGAAACTTGAAATCTTTTGTAAGTTTTGAATCTAAGTAAACTCTAAGCATTCCAAAGCCTTCAGCAAACATTTTTTGAGCTCTCTTGTGTCTTGTGCATTCAATTGATCAATCCAAAGACATCAAAGTGTGAAGGTGCAATTTTGTGTAAAACATCTACCAACAAGTGGTAACATCTACACACTCTTCTCTGGTTATCAAATTGTGTTTTCTACTTGCTCTTGCAAGGTTATATTGATAACATAAAACCCTTTAGGTAAGGGTGATCCTTGAAATTGTGATTCAAGGTTGTTTGTAGATATAAAACCATTGTTTGGTGAGCCTTGTTTGTAAAAGTTACTAGAAGAGGTTGTGAGTGTAAAACCATTGTGTGGTGAGCCTCTCATGTAATTTGTGAACTTGAGCATATAGTAGATTGATTGAAAATCCTATGGTTAATATCTCAAACTTACCTTACCTAGAAGGATCTTCCACAAATAGACCACCTTTGTTTGATGGAACAAACTACACTTTTTGGAAATCTAGAGTTAAGATATACATTTGTTCTATCAATTTTGATTTGTGGAATATTGTTGAAAAAGGTCCTTATATTCCTATGAAAATGAAAGCAGATAAACTTCTTGAGACCATTAATTGTCTTAACATTGAAAAAGAAGTTTTAAATGCAACCTTACAAAACATATCTTTTGAAAACAAAGAGCTTTGCATAAAAGTTATTTCTCTTGAAAAAATGCTTGGTGATCATGAGATTTAAAAAAGAAAAGTTAATGATCTTAGTTCATTCATTGAAAAATTTACAAATGGAAGCTATATACTTGGTTATCAAATATCTTCATTTGCAAAACACGGTCTTGGTTTTTCTCATGATAGCTATATTCCAAAGTATAAAAACTCTTTTGTTAAAGAGACTTTTAATTCTAGGTCTCATATTTGTTGTACATATTACGGCAAGCATGGACACAAGGTTTCTAGATGTTTTGTAAAAAGAAAGATAGAAAATGGTGTTAAGACTATTTGGAAAGTCAAAGGAACTTTCACTAACCCCCTTGGACCTAAGAAAATATGGGTACCAAAAATCACACTTTCCCATTTGGTGTAGGTTCAATTTGCTTCTAGATCAAGTGCCACAAAATGATTCCTTGATAGTGGGTGTTCAAGACATATGGCTGGAAATGCCTCACTTGTTAGTGAGCTTCAAGCAACAAGTGAAGGCTTTGTCACATTTGGTGATAAGAAGAAAGGAAAAATACTTGGAATAGGTAACATTGGTAAAGGTTCCTTTCCTGTTATTAAACAAGTATTGCTCATTGATGGTTTAAAGTATAATTTACTTAGCATTAGTCAATTATGTGACAATGGATGTAAAGTAGAATTCAAATGTGATACTTGTACTATTCTTGATAGTGCAAGTAGCAAAACCATCTTTGTTGCTAAAAGAGCTAGAAACGTACATGTGCTATATCTTGATGAACTTATCACAAATGATATCAAATGTCTTGCCATTCATGATAATGATGGATTTTTGTGGCATAGAAGATTAGGACATGTAAGCATGGATTTATTGAATAAACTGTCTACCCAAGAGCTAGTTAGAGGATTGCCCAAAATGCATTTTGATAAAATAGGTCTTTGTGATGCTTGTCAATATGAAAAACAATCAAAAACATCTTTTAAATCAAAGAAAATGGTCTCTACTTCAAAACCTCTTGAACTAGTTCACATGGACTTATTTGGACCAATGAGGACCACTAGTCTTGGGGGTAAAAGATATGCTTATGTAATTATGGATGATTTTTCAAGATTTACTTGGGTGCTCTTCTTAGCTCAAAAGGATGAAACATTTCATGAATTTGTAAAACTTTTTAAAAAGGTTCAAACATCTCTTGAATTTAAACTGATTTCTATTAGAAGTGACAATGGAAGAGAATTTTGCAATCAAGAGTTTACAAAATATTGTGATGAATATGGTATTACTCATAATTGTTCAGCTGCCAGAATACCTCAACAAAATGGTGTTGTTGAGAGGAAAAACAGAACTTTACAAGAGATGGCTAGATCAATTCTTTGTGAAAATTCCTTACCAAAATACTTTTGGGCTGAAGCTATAAATACTGCTTGCTATGTAATGAATATAGTTTTATTAAGAACTTTCATAAGAAAAACACCTTTTGAACTTTTATTTGATAAAACTCCTTCAATTGTCTAGTTTAAAGTTTTTGGTTGTAAGTGTTTTATCTTAAACACTAGTGATAATCTCGGTAAGTTTGACAGAAAATCTAATGAAGGTGTATTTCTTGGCTATTCTTCAAATAAAAAGGCATATAGAGTCTATAATAAAAGAACATTATGTTTTGAAGAAACCATACATGTAACATTTGATGAATCTAACATTTACCTTCAAAGAAGAAGTGAAGATGATGCAGGTTCCTCAATGTTTGAAAATCAAACTCATCATCAAGTACCCACTTTGGAAGAACAGGCCAAGGAAGAAGAAATAATGGAGCAAGAACAAGATGGTCAACCAAGTAATGATCAAGAGCTTCCAAAGGATCTAACATATGCAAGGGGCTATCCTAAGGAGCAAATCATTGGTGATGTCTCCCAAGGAGTCAAAACAAGGCGGTACTTTATTGATAATTTTTGCCCTTTTATCTCATATTGAACCTAAAAATATTGATGATGCCTTGTGTGATAATTTTTGGATCATTGCTATGAAAGAAGAGTTAAATCAGTTTGAAAGAAACAAAGTTTGGACTCTTGTTCCAAGACCTCGTGATCATTCCATTATTGGTACAAAATAGATTTTAGAAATAAATTAAATTAAATGAACTACGAGAAGTTGTTAGAAATAAGGCTAGGCTTGTTGCTCAAGGGTTCAATCAAGAAGAAGGCATTGATTATGATGAGACTTTTGCTCCAGTCGCAGATTAGAGTCTATAAGAATGCTTTTGGCTTTTGCTTGCTTTAAAGGTTTTAAATTATTTCAAATGGATGTCAAAAGTGCTTTTCTAAATGGCTTTATTGAAGAAGAGGTTTATGTAGAACAACCTCCTGGTTTTATTCATGAAAAATTTCCAAATCATGTGTTTAAATTAACAAAAGCTCTATATGGATTGAAACAAGCTCCAAGAGCCTGGTATGAAAGATTAAGTGGTTTTCTTCTGTCAAAAGGTTTTGCAAAAGGAAAAGTGGACACAACTCTCTTTATAAGAATATGTAATAAAAATGATATTTTACTTGTGCAAATTTACGTTGATGATATTATCTTTGGTGCTGCTAACACAATTCTTGGTAAAGAATTTGCCAATTCTATGCAAAATGAATTTGAAATGAGCATGATGGGAGAACTGAATTTCTTTCTTGGGCTGCAAATTAAACAAACCAAAGATGGAGTTTTCATCAATCAAGCAAAATATACCAAAGAGCTCTTGAAAAGATTTGGAATGGATCAAGCAAAAGGAATAGGTACTGCCGAACCTCCGCCGATTCCAAAATTCTTCACGGCTGAGGTAAATTACGATACTCCTCTTTTTTTTGTTTTTTTATTTTATGTATTTTCTTGTTCTGCCTTGTTTTTTGTCCTGTTATTTTTTCTATCTTTTTGTTTTTTTTTGTTCTATTTTTTCCAGAATGTTATTGTTCTGTTTTTTCCACCTTTTTTATTCTTTCCTGTTTTTCATGTATTTTTGTTATGTTTTTCTTGTATTTTTTGTTCTATTTTTCTATTTTTTTAATTTTTGCAATTGGGACTGGTGTTAATGTTTTTTTAATTTTGTGAAGATGCTTATAATAATTTTGTTCGTCTTATGAATTTTGGGTATATCTATGTGGAATAAATTTTTGTGAAAATTAAATTGGGTCGTGAAGGATTGATTGTGGTGGCCTTGTGCCTAGAAAATGTCCATTTTACAGCGGAGATGCTGTCGAAAGTTTTTACGCTTTCTTAACGTTTGTCTAAGTTTTCGACTCTATTTTAACAAGAGACGCAAACCCCTAAAATTTTTTTGTGGAATTGGATAAAATTTAATAGGCAATATTTTTAAATGTAGATGGATGATCGTAGTTGGATGTATAGGCGACACACGCAAGGGATTAAGGGAATCACAAACGAATACAAGGATGGGGTTAAGGGTTTTATAGCGTACTGTTTGTCGAAGGTTTTATAGGTTGGCAAGGATGATGGTAGAGGGGTATATCACAACTGGACTAAGCGTAGCATCTTTTGGGACTTACCCTAATAAAAATCAAATTTAATTCGCCGCAATGTTGATGTCATGCATAACGAAAAGAAGGTGTTCGAGAACGTGTTTAATACTGTAATGGACGTGAAGGGCAAATCGAAGGATAATATAAAGGCTCGCCGAGATTTGGAGGTGTTCTGTAATAGGCCAAAATTACATATTACCACTGTTGGAAATTGTAAGGTTTTTATGCCAAAGGCTAAGTACTCTCTTACGACTCAGCAAAAATATTGGAATGGGTAAGGGATCTGAAGTTGCCCGATGGTTATGCGTCTAATCCAGGTAGATGTGTTGATTTGAAAGAGTTGAAGATGTCAGGTATGAAGAAGCATAATTGTTACATATTTATGGAAAGATTGCTTCCTATAGCATTTCGAGAGTTCATCCCCGCCTCAATTTGAAATGTGCTAACGGAAATAAGTCTTTTCTATCAGGACTTATGTGCTCCAAAACTATCAACATCTCGTATGAGAGAATGGGAGAAGAATATAGTAATCCTACTGTGCAAGGTGGAAAGGATATTCCCTCTTGCATTTTTTGATATGATGGAGCATTTAATGATTCACCTGCCTTACGAACCTAGGGTTGCTGGTCCGATTCAGTATCGATGAATGTATCCGTTTGAGAGGTTAAGCCTTTTCACATGAGCATTTAAATTTCTGTTTATTTGAGCATGTCAATGTAGAAGTTCTAACATTATTAAAATAACCAAGTGCAGGTTCTTATATCGTCTGAAGTTGAAAGTGAAAAATAAGGCAAGGGTCGAGGGATCAATTTGCAACGCATATTTGATTGAAGAGGCGTCTACCTTTTTCCCTTACTATTTCGAGCTGCATGTCCAGACAAGACATACAAACCTGGCTCGTCGAAACGACGAAGGCATTTCTAAAAGATGTGGTTTAAGGTGTCTGTTAATTACATATATCTCAATTGTGATGAGGTACAACCGTCAGTCACGTACATCTTTTTCTCACATTTTCACTAACTTATTGATTCTTTGTAAGTGTAAACACTTGACTTATATAATGCCTATGAAACAGGAAATTCATAGCCAATTTGCAATACATTGACCCCTGTATAACAGAGGAGGAAATTGATAGGAGATTTGAGAACAAGTTTCTCATGTGGTTCAGGGCTTATGTAAGTTTGTCTTCGTCAAGTGGTTTCTCAACAATGGTTAAGAACTATTCTATTAAATAGTGAATAACATCGTTTATATGTTGCAGATGCAAGATCCTCAAAATAACATTACTGATGAAAATATTAAAAGTTTGTCGTGGGGACCTTCAAGATAGGTAAAATCTTATAAGAGATATGTAATAAATGGCTTCAGATTTCATACATACGATCATGGAATTGGAAAGAAGACTATAAATAGTGGAGTTTGGGTTAAGGACGAAGATGAAGATATTGGCAGCAGGAGCAACTATTATGGAATTTTTAAGGAGATTATTAAATTGCAATTTTCGGGGATTCCATGTCGGAATGTTGTTTTATTTAAGTGTGACTGGTATGATCCTATGCTTAAAAGGGGTGTCAGGGTTTATCCACATTACAAAACTGTGGATGTTAATTGCAGGGAAAGGTATCCAAAATATGATCCATTTGTATTATTCGTGCAAGCTCACGAAGTATACTATGCCGCCTACCCTAGAAGTAGAAGGAATAAGTCTGATTGGATAGGAGTATGCAAATCGAAGGCACGTCACGTGATTGATGCACCCGTTGAGAGACCATATCAAGAAGATGTAGATGAATCGATGATATTTAGAATACGTGGTGAAGATGATATAATCGGTGAACTTGTGCATGAATCAGGTGAAAGGGGGATTTTGGATGATAATGAACCAGGAAGCACGGAATATGATGACGTTACTGATTCTGATACTGATTTGAGCGAGGATGATGCTGATACCTTATTAGATGATGAAAACAATGAATAACTTATATGCAAAAGTACTACGTCACTTATTCAACGTTTAAATTTATTTAAAGTTAATTTTTACAAATAATTAATGAGTACATAGCTAACGAATATTTTATTACCTTTCAAATGCCTCCACATAGATCATTTTAATTTGGAATGGATGATCGTACTCCTTCTCCATCTTTACCCAGACCGATGCCTTTACTGAGTGAGGATGACACACGAGCAGCAAAGTCTTAGCATACACCTTTGACCACAGCTTCTGTGGCACCTTCTATGGCTGCTTCTACAAGTGGGGTTCAGACAGAGGATACCCACATTCTGATAGCCCCGAGTGGCGACGAGTAAGTTTCTATTTACTTTCAAAAAAATTTATTCAAATTTTTTGTTGAGTAACTAACAGTTTATTTGTGTAATGGAACAGTTTATCGGATCAACTATCAAAGGCTCGGTGCAAAGGAAAATGTCCATCATGGATATCTCCTGAAATTTGGAGCCAAGTTTGGCGGGATCACTGGAGCACGGAACAATTCAAGCGTGTTTCAGCTGCTGCTAAACGGAACAGAGCAGCCGCTCCTGGACCAACTCACACGGGAGGATCCATCTCCTTCAGCGAGTACGAGTGTCTGATGGTAACAATTATTTTTATCATTGTTATTTAAATATAATATAATTTCTTAATATTTATATTAATATAATTGTAGCGTAAGGAGTGCGGAGATGACTTTCACTTCACTGATATATACGAGGCGATACACACATATAAGAATGGCCCAAAAAAGGCACGTTTTTTAGTGAGAAATCATAACATACGCTGGTAAGTTTATAGATTATATTAAAAATACATTATACAAATTATTTTATTATTATACACTGTCATAATTTTATGATGCATATAATTTACAGGATAGCGTCAACGCTTTGAAGGAGAGCTATTCGCAGATGGAGTCTCAGGATTCAATGACTTCTCAACATCCACCAGATGAGAAGTCCCTATTTGTGAAAGTTGTTGGTGCTGTTTCGAAGAATCAGATTTTTGGATTGGGTTCCAAGGCAGCTCACGTGCAATGGAGGTTATGTCAGTCCACGTTGACCTCTATTTCGACAGCTTGCTCGATCACATTGCACCCAGAGTACGTATCTCTGCATAGTCAGTTTTAGAGAGAGAGGTCGATGCACAATTATTTCCAACACTGCCTTGCTAGCTTGGACCAGTATTTACGAGTAATGTCCAAGGCATTACATCTGCCTCCACCGCCTTCTCCACCTCCACCTTCTTTTTTGATACCAGATTCTAAGGACCGGACGGATGGGGCTGATGGGGATTACATGATAGATCCGCCTGACGACCATCCTCCAACGACTGGCCCTCCATATCCACCTTTGCCCCCTTCACCATCTGCAACGCCGCCTAAGGGCAAATCATGTAGTTATAATTAGTTTTGATTAATGACAAACATTGATAAGGACTAATATGCTTGTATATTGTGTGATAGGATTTGTGGATTGAGAAGGAAGCAAGTCTTATTGCCTTGAAGCCACAATGCAAGAACAACTCTATTATTTGAAGATTGAAGAGTTTGTTCAAGAAAATTGAAGGCATTGAAGACTTAAAGTGTAGGTCATAAATTCTCAATAGGTAAATTCTCATGTAAACTCTACACTTCATGTCTTGGAATCTATTGAATGCATAAGAGAGCAACAAAAACTTGTTTTGAATCTTATATGTCTTTGAATGAACTTTTGAATAACAAGTATGTTTTTGAACCTCAAATGATCTTAAGTAAACTTTGTATGATCAAAGTGTTTTAGTAACAGTTTTTAAGTTTGAAAATGTTTAAATGACTTATCTATTTATTCAAAATGTTTTCAAAGTTTTTAAAGTTGATTTTCAATGATTTGACAAAGTTTGATGAGTTCGGACGTCCAAACTTTGAAAATGGTTACTGTACTTCCAGAGAAATTCGGACGCAAGTTCGGACGCATGGAGCAAAGTTCGGACGTCCAAACTTTCTCTGATAGCATGGTTACTATTTTTCTAGAGAAATTCGGACGAATGTTCAAACGCATAAGGAAAAGTTCGAACGTCCTAACTTTTCCAAATAGTTTGGCACAGTGAAGTTCGGACGCATAGCAGAAAGTTCGGACGTCTGAACTTCTCTGAAACTAGCCGTTACTAACCGTTTCATAGCTGTTGAAACTGATTTTTTGAAATCTATAAAAGCTATAAACTCAAAAATTTTTGTAAGTTTTGAATATTTAAGAACTCTAAACATTCCAAAGTCTTTCGCAAACATTAAAGCTCTCTTTGTCTTGTGCTTTCAATTGATCATTCAAGATTCCAAAGACAACAAAGTTTAAAGGTGCAACATTATGTAATCATCTACCAACAAGTGGTAACATCTTACACATTCTCCTCTCTTCATTCAATTGTGTTTTCTACTAGCTCTTGCAAGGTTATCTTGAAAACATAAAATCCTTTAGATAAGGGTGATCCTTGAGATATTGACTCAAGGTTGTTTGTGGATATAAAATTCTTTGGTAGGGTGAACGCTGTTTGTAGAATTGCAAAAGAGGTTGTGAGTGTAAAATCATTGTGTGGTGAGCCTCTTATGTAATTGTTGAACTTGAGCATATAGTAGATTGTTTGAAATCCTTGAGTGTAGGCTCAAGGTAGTGGACGTAGATCTTGAAGAGATCGAATCACTATAAATTGCTTGTGTTTATTGTTCGTATATTATTTATTGGTTTGACATTGATTGATATACTCTCTTATTGAAACAAACACACATACTCTGGTCTAGCTTAAAATTGTAAAAGGAATTATTTTTGAAAATTAGCCAAAGTCCTAATTCACCCCCTCCCCCTTAGGTCTTTCAATTGGTATCAGAGCAAGGGCTTTTTTGTGTGGTTTTGCAACCTAGAAGTTAAGATCTTATGGCTAATATTTCAAACTTACCTTATCTGGAAGGATCTTCCACAAATAGACCACCTTTGTTTGATGGAACAAATTATACATTTTGAAAATCTAGAGTTAAGATATATATATGTTCTATCAATTTTGATTTGTGGAATATTGTTGAGAAAGGTCCTTATATACCTATGAAAATGAGAGCTGATGGAGTGACTTTAGAACCAAAGTCTACAGACGAATTTGAAGAAAATGATTCAAAGAAAATGACATTAAATAATCAGGCCATAAACATTTTAAGTTGTGCATTAGATATAACTGAATATAATAGAGTTAGTGGTTATGATACTGCTCATGATATGTGGAGATTACTCCAAATAATACATGAAGGTACAAATCAGGTTAAAGAGTCAAAGCTTGCCATGCTAGTAAGAGACTATGAGCTATTTACCATGAAGCAAGGTGAGAATATTAGTGATATGTTTACAAGATTTACTAATATTTTCAATGGTTTAAAAGCTTATGGAAAGAGCTATACTATTGGAGAGCAAAACAGAAAGATATTGGATGCTCTACCAAAATCTTGGCAACCAAAGACACTTGCTATTGAGGAATCAAAGGATTTAAAAACTCTCTCACTTGAAGAGCTCATTGGATCACTGCTCACACATGAGATGAAGATGAAAAGACTAAATGACAAAGAAGATGAAGAGAATGGAAGAAAATGAGCTATACTCAAAACTTCAAATCACTTGAGTGAACAAGAAAAATCATCAAGTGAAGAAGATGGAAACAGTGGAGAGGAGATAGCCATGGCTGTAAGAAAATTCAAAAGATTCTACAAAACGGAATTTCTCAAGAAAGGGAGAAAGCCAACCAAGAAGAGTAGACAGTCATCATCCTTCAAACCTCAATGTTTTGAATGCAAAAGCACAGAACATCTTGTTGCCGATTGTCCTAAGATTCCAGAAAGGGAAAGAGACAACAAGATCAAAAAGAAATCTGCCAAGAAAGGAAAAGGACTAGCTAGAACTTGGGATCAACAAGAAAGTGAAGATGACAGTGAAGGAAAGGCCAACATATGCTTTATGGCAATTGATGATGAGGTACAATTTACTAGTTCCATTTCTAATTATTATGATGAAGATGTTGATCCTAGTGATTTACTTGTAGAAATGTATGAAGAACTGAAAAAGGCTTCTAAAAGGAATAAAGAAATGAAAGCCAAAGTCAATGAGTTATTGAATGAAAATTCAAAGTTATGTGTTGAAATTGGGAAATTTCTTGAGACTATTAATTGCCTAAACATTGAAAAGGAAGTTTTAAATGCAACCATACAAAACATATCTTTTGAAAATAAAGAGCTTTGTAAAAATGTTATTTCTCTTAAAACAATGCTTAATGATCATGAGATTCTGAAAAAGAAAGTTAATGATCTTACATTATGCATTGAAAAATTTACAAGTGGAAGAGAAAATTTAAATAAACTACTTGGTTATCAAAGATCTTCATATGTAAAACATGGTCTTGGTTACACTCATGATAGTTATGCTCCAAAATTCAAAAACTCCTTAGCTAAAGAAACTTTTAATTCTAGGCCTCATATTTGTTGTACATATTGTGGCAAGCATGGACACAAAGTATCAAAATGTTATGTAAAAAGAAGACTAGAAAATGGTGTCAAGACTATTTGGAAAGTTAAAGGAACTTTCACTAACCCCCTTGGACCCAAGAAAATATGGGTACCAAAAATCACTCTCTCAAATTTGGTGTAGGTTCGCTTTGCTTCAAGATCAAGTGCCACAAAATGGTTTCTTGACAGTGGATGTTCAAGACACATGACAAGAAATGCCTCACTTGTTAGTGAGCTGCAAGCAACAAGTGAAGGTTTTGTCACATTTGGTGATAAGAAGAAAGGAAAAATACTTGGAATCGGTAACATTTTTAAAGGTTTTTTCCCTCTCATTAAGCAAGTGTTACTTATTGATGGTTTAAAGTATAATTTACTTAGCATTAGTCAATTATGTGACAATGGATGTAAAGTAGAATTCAAATGTGATACTTGTACTATTCTTGATAGTGCAAGTAGCAAAACTATCTTTGTTGCTAAAAGAGTTGGAAACGTACATGTGCTATATCTTGATTAACTTATAACAAATGATATCAAATGTCTTGCCATTCATGATAATGATGGATTTTTGTGGCATAGAAGATTAGGACATGTAAGTATGGATTTATTGAATAAACTGTCTACCCAATGGCTAGTTAGAGGATTGCCCAAAATGCATTTTGATAATTTTTCAGCTGCCAGAACATCTCAACAAAATGGTGTTGTTGAGAGGAAAAACAGAACTTTACAAGAGATGGTTAGATCAATTCTTTGTGAAAATTCCTTACCAAAATACTTTTGGGCTGAAGCTGTAAATACTGCTTGCTATGTAATGAATAGAGTTTTATTAAGACCTTTCATAAGAAAAACACCTTTTGAACTTTTATTTGATAAAACTCCTTCAATTGTCTATTTTAAAGTTTTTGGTTGTAAGTGTTCTTAAACACTAGTGATAATCTTGGTAAGTTTGACAGAAAATCTAATAAAGGTGTATTTCTTGGCTATTCTTCAAATAAAAAGGCATATAGAGTCTATAATAAAAGAACATTATGTTTTGAAGAAACCATACATGTAACCTTTGATGAATCTAACATTTACCTTGAAAGAAGAAATGAAGATGATGTAGGTTCTTCAATGTTTGATAATCGAACACATCATCAAGCACCCACATTGGAAGAACATGCCGATGAAGAAATAATAGAGCAAGAACAAGATGGTCAACCTAACAATGATCAAGAACTTCCAAAGGATCTAAGATATGCAAGAGATCATCCTAAGGAGCAAATCATTGGTGATGTCCCCCAAGGAGTTAAAACAAGGCGGTATTTTATCGACAACTTTGCTCTTTTATCTCACATTGAACCTAAAAATATTGATGATGCATTGTGTGATGATTTTTGGATTATTGATATGGAAGAGGAGTTAAATCAGTTTGAAAGAAATAAAGTTTGGACTCTTGTCCCAAGACCTCATGATTATTCTATTATTGGTACAAAATGGGTATTTAGGAATAAATTAAATGAACTAGGAGAAGTTGTTAGAAATAAGGCTAGGCTACTCAAGGTTTCAACCAAGAAGAAGGCATTGATTATGATGAAACTTTTGCTCTGTAGCTAGACTAGAATCCATAAGAATACTTTTGGCTTTTGCTTGTTTTAAAGGTTTTAAACTATTTTAAATGGATGTTAAAAGTGCATTTCTAAATGGTTTTATTGAAGAAGAAGTTTATGTAGAACAACCACCTAGTTTTATTCATGAAAATTTTCCTAATCATGTTTTCAAGTTAACCAAGACTCTATATGGATTGAAACAAGCTCCAAGAGCTTGGTATGAAAGATTAAGTTGTTTTCTTCTTTCACAAGGGTTTGCAAAAGGAAAACTGGAGACAACACTTTTTATAAAAACCTCTAGCAATAATGATATTCTACTTATGCAAATTTATGTTGATGACATTATTTTTGGTGCTACTAACACATCCCTTTGTGAAGAATTTGCCAAATCAATGCAAAATGAATTTGAAATGACTATGATGGGAGAACTAAATTTCTTTCTTGGGCTGGAAATTAAGCAAACCAAGGATGGAGTCTTCATAAATCAAGCAAAGTATACCAAGGAGCTATTGAAAAGATTTGGAATGGATCAAGCAAAAAGGATAGGTACTCCAATGAGCTCATCAACTAAACTTGATAAAGATGAAAAAGGTAAAAATGTTGATGAGAAGTCATATAGAGGTATGATTGGAAGTTTACTCTATCTCACAGCAAGTAGACCAGATATTATGTTTGTTGTGTGTTTATGTGCTAGATTTCAATCTTGTCATAAAGAATCTCATCTAATTTCTGTCAAATGTATCTTTTGTTATTTGATTGATACACATGACTATGGTCTTTGGTTTTCAAAATCTTCATCTTTAGAACTTAATGGATATTCAGATGCTGATTATGCTGGATGCAAAGTTGAACGAAAGAGTACAAGTGGTCATTGTCAATTTCGTGGTAGTTATCTTGTGTCTTGGTATAGTAAAAAACAAGCATGTGTGTCTTTGTCTACTGCTGAAGCTGAATATATTGCAGCTGGTAGTTGTTGTGCTCAAATATTATGGATACAACATACTCTACTTGATTATGGTCTTAAATTCAATTGTGTGCCAATATTATGTGATAATACTAGTGCTATCAATTTGAGCATAAATCCCATTCAACATTCTAGAACAAAGCTTGGAATATATAAATGCAAATGATCAAATTGCTGATATATTTACAAAGCTTTTGGCTGAGGAAAGGTTTAATCACCTAAGAAGTCTCTTAGGAATCTCAAAATTCAATTACTAATATGTTTATTTGAGTGTAACAAAAGCAGGAAAAATTCGGATGCATTAAGTGAAAATGAAACGTCCAAACTTAGTCAGAAAATTCTGGACAGAAAAGTTTGGACGCATGTTCAGATGCATGACAGAAAGTTCGGACATCCGAACTTTCTAAAACTGGAGAAATAGAGAAGTTCGGACGCATGTTTGGATGCAGACCAAAAGGTTTGGTCATCCTAACTTTGTGATTACAGCGGTTTTAAAGAGACCAAAATAGCCGTTACTCACAATTTTTATCATTCGAACTCTCTCTCTTTTCAAATTTCTCTCTACCCATTTGCTTCCAAACATAAATCAATTTGAAATTTCATCATTTTTACATCAAACCACTTGGATTTTTGAACTCCTAACCCTAAATACTTCTCAGATTTCACTGCTTTTCTATTAGAAAAACATTATGGTGAGAACTAAGAGAGCAAATATTGAGAAAGGAAAGGGAAGAGCGAAGGATAGAGAAGGAGGACGAATTCTCAATAAACCAAGGAGGATTAGAGTTCCTCAATCATCATCTGGAGCAGAAAGATTTGTCTCTATCAAGGCTGCATCAGAATTCAAAGATTGGAACAAGAAATCAAGAAAAATCATCCCTGGAAACAAAGTACATTTTGACAAACTCACAAATATGGGTAATGTCTTATCTTTATTTGGTGATATTGGCTGGAGTAATATATTGGTTATTGATGAAGAGTATTATCCCTCTCTCATATATGAATTCTATGCAAATCTTAAAGAATGGTATTCTTCTAGAGTGTCTCAAATAGACTTTGAATTCAATGATGCATTAGTGAATAGAATCTGTGGAGTCAGTGATGTTGGAGCAAAGTATTTCTCTATGGGACAACACTGCTATATTAGAGAGTTATTTACAAATGAAAGATTTGAAGAGGCTTTCACCAATGGTAGAGAGTTTAGGACCATCAGGGAAAGGGAAATTAAAGCTTTTGATGCTAGGGGAAGAGTTATGCATCATATGATAACAACCATGATTATCCCTAACTTTGGACATAAATCATTTGTCGGGAACATACATGTGGTGATTATGCTTGCCTTACATGAGCATAGGAGATTGAATTTTGGGTACATGGCACTAAAGCAAATGTTTGGGACTAGAAAGACTGATAACAAAGCTTTATCATATGGAAGACTTTTAACAAGAATTTTCAAACATTTTCGAGTCAAGCTTCCTGTTAGAGGACAAACTTTCAAAAGGGGACAAAACTATACAAACGACTCTCTCAAAAGAATGCAGTTAACTCTTGATGATGAGGGAGTATGGAGAACTAGAATAGAAACTCCTCCAAAAAGAAAAGAAGCTGAGGAAATTGAGGAAACTGAGAAAGAAGAAGATGAGGCAGAAATATGGGCAAGAGAGATGAAAACAAAGAGGAGGCATGATTCAACAAGTGAGGTGGAGCAACCTCCCTCCAAAAGAAGACTCTTTGAAGAAGATCCAACCTCTCAATCACATCCTAATGTTGGAGAAGAGCCTAGTGCTGAAGGGATTTCAAGAGGAGATAAAATTCAAGAAGCATTAAACAACCACATCAAGGAGATGGAGAAAATGTACAAATTCTTTGAAACGTTTGCTCCTATGGTTCTTGGGAAATTGGATAGTTTAGAAAATAGAGTCAAGCACATTGAGGAAATATTGATGAGAAATCCTCAAAATGGTGAAGGGCCTTCTAGGACTCAAGAAGAAACGGATGATGATAAGAATGGTGAGAATGACAAGAAAAATAAAGAAGGCAGTGATGATGAAGATGATGATAATGATGGTGACCAAGGAGATGGTAATGAGCAGGTCATGGAGTCACAAAGAGGAGATCAAGGAATGCAGCAAGCTGGAATGAGTCAAGAAGGAGGTCAAATTGCAAGAGCTGAAATAACAACACCATCTAATCCAACATTCAGCCAAGGAAGAGTCAAGCATGTTGCAGTCAAGAAGAAACTTAGAAAGGACTCTCCATTAACATCAAAAGATTGCGCATATCTTCACTCTCATCTCTATTTACTGCACTCACTAGCTTGGTTTATGCAATTTCTCTGTTTTTGTTCTCTAAATTTCTGCATTTTGTTACAATTTCCAATGTGGCTAATGTAATAGTTTTTTTTATGAAGCTCAATGATGAAATCTCAATGTTGAGAGCTTCTTCTAAGGATATTTTGATCCCTTCCCCCCCCCCCCCCCAAGCTTAATTGATGTTATAAAAAATGGAGAAAAAAGTAAATATATAGAATTATGCTATAGTTGCATATCATTCTCATTTTCATATCCTCATCTCTTAGTGATGACAAAAGGGGGAGAAAGATGTGTGCAAGAATGTGTCGCATTGTACGCTATGTGCTGCTGTGTATGTGGGAATATGTGTGTTGCATATGGAATTGTGTGCTGATAATGTGAATTGTGGCATATTTGGTTGTATTTCTTCATTTGAAATTTAAACTGAAAGAGTTATAATATGTGAGGATAGAGTTCATAAGTTTGGACTTGAAATTTAGATGCAAACCAAAAGTTTGGACGCATCCAAACCTTTTTGCCAAACATATATTTTTTTTTTGTTCAAATTGTTTGAAAACTATTTTAATCCTTCCTATCATATTTGAACAACCTTAGTGAAATACCTAAGAGGGGGGGTGAATTAGGTATTTGGCTAATTTTGCAAATTCAAACCTTTTATATGTATAGATCAATTACAAATGATATGGACAAGAGAGAAATAATTTATGGCAAAGCAATATAAGAAATGTGGACCAATGAACACAAGCAATTTATAGTGGTTCGATCCTCAAGATCTACCTCCACTACCTTAAGCCTACACTTAAGGATTTCAATAACTCTACTATGTACTCAAGTTCACAGATTACAAGAGAGGTTCACCACACTATGGTTTTACACTTACAACCTCTTCTAGTAATTTTTACAAACAAGGCTCACCACACTATGGTTTTATATCTCAAACAACCTTGAATTACAACTTCAAGGATCACCCTTATCTAAAGGGTTTTATGTTATCAAGATAACCTTGCTAGAGCTAGTAGATCAACACAATTGAATAAGTAAAGATGAGTGTGTAGATGTTACCACTTGTTGGTAGAAATTACACAAAGTTGCACCTTCACACTTTGATGTCTTTGGATTGATCAATTGAATGCACAAGACATAAGAGAGCTTGAGAAATGTTTGTAATAGACTTTAGAAAGCTTAGAGTATTCAAGGATTCAAAACTTACAAAAAATTGCACGTTTATAGCTTTTATAGAATTTGAAAATTAGTTGAAACAGCTATAAAACGGCTAGTTAACGGCTATTTTCAGGAAATTCGGACGACCGAATTCTGCATCCGAATTTTTCGGACGACCGAATTCTTCCTGCTTCGTCCGAATCTTCGTCCGAATTTCTCTAGAAGAACAGTGACCATGCTGAAGACCAAAATTCGGACGATCGAATTTTTCTTCATGCGTCCGAATCTTCTTCCGAATTTCTCTGGAAGAATAGTAGCAAACTTTTGCTACCAAATTCTGACGACCGAATTTCTTGGAATTATGTTCAAACCTTGTAAAATCATTTGAAATTTAACTTCCAAGGATTTGAATTACATTTGGTATATATAGAAAACTTATTTAGACAAATATCAGTTTGAAAACCAAAATCAAATTCCTTTGATCATATAAAGTTTACTTAAAAACTTTTAGGACACAAAACCACATTTACTAAGAATTCATTCAAAGCCTTTTAAAATTAAGAAACCAATTTTATGCTCTCTTATGCACTCAATAGACTCCAAGACATACAAGTGTAGAGTTTACATAGATATTACCTATCATCATACCTACTCTACACTTCAAGTCTTCAATGCCTTGAGTTCATCTTTGAATAAACCTCAAAAGAATCATAGCTTATTGAGGTTGTTCTTGCTCTTTGGCTTGAAGGCAATGAGACTTCAAACTTCTTTCTTCACAAATCCTATCACACAATATTAACATATTAGTTCTCATCAATATTTGTCATTAATCAAAATTACATGATTTGCCCTTAGGGCTTACAATCTCCCCCTTTTTGATGATGACAAACTTTGACGCAAGATGTGATGGATTTAAACAGATTAGCACAAAGAAGTATTCATGTCAATGATAGAAAACAAGCAATTTAGCATATTGACATACACAAGGCTCAATATGAATCTATGACCCAACCAACCTCCATTTACCTCCTTCCTTCCAACAATTAGGATAGAAGATATAGCATTTAAGCATTTAGAAAAAGTTCTAAGAGAGGTTTTAAAGTTGTAATAGTTTAACAATGCTCCCCCTTAGATTGTGCTCATTTTTCAACACATTTGGACTAGAGGTATCATGCATCCGAATTTTTTGCATAGCAAGTCCAAACTATAACATAAGTAAAATGAAAGTTGCAAATTTTGTAAATAAGCTTTCCTAAGGTTGTTCAAACATATTAGAAGAGATTAAAACATATTTGAATTAATTTGAACAACAAAGGAGCACATTTTGACAGTGAAATTTGAATGCATCCAAATTTTATAGCATGCATCCGAATTTTGAATCACATGCGTCCGAATTTATGAACTCATGCGTCCAAATTTTTAAACTTATGTCCAAGCTGCAATAGATTCAATATAATTGAAGTTTAAAGTGACATAAAGGTTTCATAATGTTGTTCAAACATAATGGAAGAGATTAAGACAGATTTGAATCAATTTGAACAACAAAAGAATACATTTTGACCATAGATATGGATGCATCCAATTCTTTAAACCTTGCATCCAAATTTTAATGCATAAAAATTCATATTGCATATTGCAGCAGACTAAGTTCACATATTGCAACATGTTTTTCTCCCCCTTTTGTCATCATTAAAAAAAATAAAGGGATCAATAAAAATGAGATGTTCAAGTTAGCATATAAAAGAAGCTCTCATCACTGGGATTTCATCATTGAGCTTCACTATTACATAAAATGCAGCAAAATCAAGTTCAGAATAGAAAATGCAGCAACATGCTTAATAAGATAAATGAACAAAATACAGTAAAGAGATTAGAAAAGAAGGCTTAGTCTTGTGATGGTGAAGTTGATGGGGAGGCTCGGCTCACTCCTTTCTTGATGCCCAAGTGCTTAACTCTTCCTTGACTGAAAGAGATTGTTGCTGGAGATACAATTTCAGCTTGAGCTACTTGACTTCCTGCCACTGGTGGATCTTCATGAGCATGTTCTTGCTCTTCTTCTTCTGCTATAGTCTCATCATTTCCACCCTGATCATCCTCTTCATCACTGCTATCCTTATTGTCTCCTTTCTTTGCTTCTCTATCTCTTTCTTCCTCATTTCCATCTTGAGGGTTAGAGGGTCCTTCACCACTTTGAGTGTTTCTCATAAGGATTTCTTCAATGTGCTTTACTCTAATCTCCAGTCCATCTAATTTTCCAAGAACCATTGGAGCAAATGACTCAAAGAACTTATACATTTTCTCCATTTCCTTGACATGATTGTTCAAGGCTTCTTGGAATGCTTTGGCTATAATGGTGTCACCTCTAGTTACTCCTTTACCACTTGATCCAATTCCAGTTTCTTCTTCAAACAGTCACCTTTTTGTTGGAGGTTGCTTCCCCTCACTTCAGGTGTCATGCTTTATTTTTGTTTTCATTTCCCTAGCGAGGGTTTCCTCTTCATCCTCTTCTTCTTCTTCCTCTTCACTTTCTATGATTCTCTCTCTTTCTATTCTTTTCAGAGGGGTTTCTCTTTTTGTCCTCCATACATTATCCTCATCATGAACTAATTGCATTCTCTTAAGAGTTTCATTTGTGTAAATTTCACCACTCTTAAAGGCTTGCCCTCTTCCCGGAAGTTTGATCTTAAAATGCTTAAAGATTCTAGTTAATAACCTTCCAAATGGGAATGCCTTGGTTACTGTTTTTCTTGCTGCAATCATGTCTTTCAAGGCTATATACCCAAAGTTCATTCTTCTATGTTCATGCAGGGCAAACATGTTTACCATATGCATATTTCCAACTGATGACTTGTGTCCAAAATTAGGAACAATCATTGTAGTCACCATGTGATGCAACACTCTACCTCTAGCATCCAAGTTCTTAATTTCCCTTTCCTTTATAGCTCTAAACTCTCTTCCATTGGTAAATGCTTCTTCAAATCTAACATGTGTGAAGAGTTCACGATCATAGCAATGCATGGATGGTGAATAATATCTAGCTCCATCGTCACCCACTCCACAAATTCTATTTATCAGCCCTTCATTGAATTCAATGTCTATTTGTGATAATTTAGATGAATACCATTGTATCACATTATCCCCTATCATCTCAATTCTCTCCTCTTTCAAGTTTGCATAGAATTCATATATCAAAGTAGGATAGTATTCTTCATCAATGAATAGTAAACTACTCCAACAAATATCATTGAAACAAGATATGACAATATCCATGCTTGACAGTCTATCAATATCCACCTTATATCCAGGAATGATTTTTCTACTACTCTTATTCCATTCATCAAATTCATGAGTAGATTTAATTGAGACAAACCTGTCAACCCCAGATAGTGTTTGAGGAATACGAATTCTTCTTGGCTGATTGAGGATTGAGTCTCCATCTCCTTCCTTAGCCTTTCCTTTTCCTTTCTCAACATTTGGCTTCTTTGTTCTCACCATGATGTTTTCTCTTGAGAAGGATTGGTTTTCTGTATGAAATTAGGGCTGAGAAGTTTAAAAATGAAGGAAAATCGGGATGAGAATGTGTGATTTTGAAGGGATTTTGATTCGGATGTGAATGGGTATGAGAGGTTTAAAAAAGGATGTGAAATTCGGAAGTTGAAGTGTTGAGAAGATTGTTTAATCTTCATTTAAAGGGTCACGTCCGTAAAATTCGGACGACCGATTTTTCAGGTCTGCGTCCGAATTTTCGATTGAAAGTTTCTGTTTCCTCAGTTCAGAAAATTCGGTCGACCGAATTTTCTGACCTGCGTCCGAATTCTTGATCAAAAGTCTCTGTTTCTTGTCACTCAGAAAATTCGGTCGACCGAATTTTTTGTAGTGCATCCGAATTTTGAATCGAAAATTTCCTGTATTCACCAAAGCTTCAATACACACATTAGTCATTGAATCTTGAAATTCCTAAGAGTCTTCTTAGGTGATTGAACATTTCCTCAGCCAAAGGCTTTGTAAATATGTCAGCAATTTGATCATTTGTATTTATATATTCTAAGCATATATCTTTCTTAATCACATGATCACGAATGAAATGATGTTTTATCTCTATATGCTTAGTCCTAGAATGTTGAATGGGATTTATGCTCAAGTTAATGGCACTACTAGTATTATCACATAGTATGGGCACACAATTGAATTTAAGACCATAATCAAGTAAGGTATGCTGCATCCATAGCAATTGTGCACAACAACTACCTGCAACTATGTATTCAGCTTCTGCAGTGGATAAAGACACACAAGCTTGCTTTTTACTAAACCAAGATACAAGACAACTACCAAGAAATTGACAATGACTACTTGTGCTTTTACATTCAACTTTACAACCAGCATAATCCGCATCAGAATATCCAATAAGTTCAAAAGATGAAGTTTTTGAAAACCAAAGGCCATAGTCATGAGTATCAATCAAATAACGAAAAATTCGTTTGACAGAAATTAGATGAGATTCTTTAGGACATGATTGGAATCTAGCACATAAGCATACAGCAAACATAATATCTGGTCTACTAGCTGTGAGATAGAGTAAGATTCCGATCATACCTCTATATAATTTTTCATCAATACTCTTACCTTTCTCATCTTTATCAAGTTTAGTTGATGAACTCATTGGAGTACTTATTCCTTTTGCTTGATCCATTCCAAACCTTTTCAATAGCTCCTTAGTATTCTTTGCTTGATTGATGAAGACTCCATCCTTGGTTTGCTTAATTTGCAGCCCAAGGAAGAAACTTAGTTCTCCCATCATACTCATCTCAAATTCATTTTGCATAGTTTTAGCAAACTCTTAACAAAGAGAAGTATTAGTAGCACCAAAAATGATATCATCAACATAGATTTGCACAAGTAGAATATCATTTTTAGAAGACATTTTTATAAAAAGAGTTGTATCTACTTTTCCTTTAGTAAAACCTTTTGAAAGAAGAAAACCACTTAATCTTTCATACCAAGATCTTGGAGCTTGTTTTAGTCCATATAGAGCTTTAGTTAATTTGAAAACATGATTTGGAAATTTTTCATGAATAAAGACAGGAGGTTGTTCTACATAAACCTCTTCTTCAATAAAACCATTTAGAAAAGCACTTTTGACATCCATTTGAAATAGTTTAAAGTCTTTAAAACAAGCAAATGCCAAGAGTATTCTAATAGACTCTAATCTGGCCACTGGAGCAAAAGTTTCATCATAATCAATACCTTCTTCTTGATTGAAGCCTTGAGCAACAAGTCTAGCTTTATTTCTAACAACTTCTCCTAGTTCATTTAGCTTATTTCTAAATATCCATTTTGTACCAATAACTGAATGATTATGAGGTCTAGGAACAAGAGTCCAAACTTTATTTCTCTCAAACTGATTTAACTCTTCTTCCATAGCAATAATCCAGAAATTATCACACAATGCATCATCAATATTTTTAGGTTCAATATGAGATAAAAGGGCAAAATTATCAATAAAGTACAGTCGTGTTTTGACTCCTTGAGAGACATCACCAATGATTTGCTCCTTAGGATGACTTCTTGCATATGTGAGATCCTTTGGAAGTTCTTGATTATTGCTTGATTGACCATCATGTTCTTGCTCCATTATTTCTTCTTCTTTAGCATGATCTTCCAATGTAGGTACTTGGTGTTGAGTTTGATTTTCAACCATTGAGGAACCTGCATCATCTTCATTTCTTCTTTGAAGATAAATGTTAGATTCATCAAAAGTTACATGAATAGTTTCTTCAACACATAATGTCCTTTTGTTATAGACTCTATATGCCTTTTTATTTGATGAATAGCCTAGAAATATGCCTTCATCAGATTTTCTATCAAACTTACCAAGATTGTCACTAGTGTTTAAAATAAAGCACTTACAACCAAACACTTTAAAATAGATAATTGATGGAGTTTTATCAAATAGAAGTTCAAAAGGTGTTTTTCTTATAAAAGATCTTAGTAAAATCTATTCATTACATAGCATGCTGTATTTACAACTTCAGCCCAAAAGTATTTAGGTAAAGAATTTTCACAAAGCATTGATCTAGCCATTTCTTGTAATGTTCTGTTTTTCCTCTCAACAACACCATTTTGTTGAGGTGTTTTGGCAGCTGAAAAATTATGAGTGATACCATACTCATCACAGAATTTTGTAAAATCTTGGTTGCAAAACTCTCTTCCATTATCACTTCTAATAGAGATTAAGTTGCAATTAAGAGAAATTTGAACCTTCTTGAAAAGTTTTGAAAATTCATAAAATGTTTCATCTTTTTTGTGATAAAAAGATTACCCATGTAAATCTGGAAAAAATCATCAACAATCACATAAGCTTATCTTTTACCACCAAGACTAGTAGTCCTCATAGGTCCAAATAAGTCCATGTGAACTAGTTCAAGAGGCTTTGAGGTAGAAACCATTTTCTTAGGTTTGAAAGATGTTTTCGATTGTTTTCCATATTGACAAGCATCACAAATACGGTTTTATCAAAATGCATTTTTGGTAATCCTCTAACTAGTTCTTGAGTAGAAAGTTTGTTCAATAAATCCATGCTCACATGTCCTAATCTTCTATGCCATAAAAATCCATCATTGTCATGAATGGCAAGACATTTAATATCATTAGTGATAAGCTCATCAAGATATAGCACATATACATTACTAACTCTTTTAGCTACAAAAATAGTTTTATTACTTGCACTATCAAGAATAGTACAAGTATCACATTTAAACTCTACTTTGCAACCATTGTCACATAATTGACTAATGCTAAGTAAATTATACTTTAAACCATCAATAAGTAGAACTTGCTTGATAAGAGGGAAGGAACCTTTACCAATGTTACCTATTCCAAGTATTTTCCCTTTCTTCTTATCTCCAAAAGTGACAAAACCTTCACTCGTAGCTTGAAGCTCACTAACAAGTGATGCATTTCCAGTCATGTGCCTTGAGTAGCCACTATCAAGAAACCATTTAGTGGCACTTGATCTTGAGGCAAATTGTACCTATACCAAATTGGAAAGAGTGATTTTTGGTACCCATATCTTCTTGGGTCCAAGAGGGTTAGTAATAGTTCCTTTAACTTTCAAAATGGTCTTCACTCCATTTTCTATCTTTCTTTTTATAAAGCACTTAGAAACTTTGTGTCCATGCTTACCCCAATATGTACAACAAGTATGAGACCTATAATGAGAAGATTCTTTAACAAATAACCCTTTTGATTTTGGATCAAAACAATCATGTGTAAAACTGAGACCATGCTTTACAAATGAGGATCTTTGATAACCAAGTAATTTATTTAAATTTTCTCTTCCATTTGTAAATCTCTCAATGCATAAAGTAAGATCATTTACTTTCCTTTTTAAAAGCTCATGATCTTTTAACATTGATTCAAGAGAAATAATTCTTGAACAAAGCTTTTTGTTTTCAAAAGATACATATTGTATGGTAGTATTCAAAACATCTTTTTCAATGGTAAGAGAATTAATGGTCTCAAGATGTCTATCATTTTCAATACATAATTTTGAATTTACATTTGAAAGATCATTAATTTTGGATTTCATTTATTTATTTCTTCTTGAAGCCTTTTTTAGTTCTTCATACAATTCTACAATTAAATCACTAGAATCAATATCATCATCACACAAATTTGAAATAGAGGGTGAAGATTGTACCTCATCATCAATGGCCATAAAGCATGTGTTGGCCTTCCCTTCACTTTCATCCTCACTTTCTTGTTGATCTCACGTTCCAGCTAGTCCTTTTCCTTTCTTGGCAGATTTCTTTCTGTTTTTGCTTTCTCTTTCCCTCTCTAACACTTTGGGACAGTCAGCAATAAGATGCTCTGTACTTTTGCATTCAAAGCATTGAGGTTTATATGATGAGGATTGTCCACTCTTCTTGACTGGCTTTCTTCCTTTCTTGAGAAATTCCTTTTTGTAGAATCTCTTGAACTTCTTCACTGCCATTGCAATCTCTTCTTCTCCACTGTTTCCTGCTTCTTCTTCACTTGAAGATTGTTCTTGTTCACTCAAGTTATTTGAGACATTAAGAACTACTCCTTTTCTTCCCTTTTCCTCATCTTCCTTATCATTCAACCGTTTCATCTTCATTTCATGTGTAAGTAGTGATCCAATAAGCTCTTCAAGAGGAAGAGTTTTTAGATCTTTGGACTCCTCAATAGCAAGCGTCTTTGGCTGCCAAGATTCTGGTAGAGCATCCAAAATCTTTCTGTTTTGCTCTCCCATAGTATAGCTTTTACCATAAGCTTTCAAGCCACTGAAAATATTAGTAAACCTTGTAAACATATCACTAATATTTTCACCTTGTTTCATAGTAAACAGTTCAAAATCTCTAACAAGCATAGCAAGTTTAGATTCTTTAACTTGATTAGTACATTCATGTGTAATTTGGAGTAATCTCCACATATCATGAGCAGAATCACACCCACTAACTCTATTATATTCAGTAACATCTAATGCACAACTTAATATATTCATGGCCTGATAATTTAATGTCATTTTCCTTGAATCATGCTCATCAAATTCATCAGTGGATTTGGGTTCTGAGGTTACTCCATCTGCTCTCATTTTCATTGGGACATAGGGACCTTTCTCAATTATGTTCCATAAATCAAAATTGATAAAACAAATATATATTTTTGCTCTAGACTTCCAAAAAGTGTAATTTGTTCCATCAAACAATGGAGGTCTGTTTGTAGAAGATCCTTCTAGGCAAGGTAGGTTTGAAATATTAGCCATAGGATCTTTGTCTTCTAGGTTGTAAAACCACACAAAGAAGTTCTAGCTCTGATACCAATTGAAATACCTAAGAGGGGGGGTGAATTAGGTATTTGGCTAATTTTGCAAATTCAAACCTTTTATATGTATAGATCAATTACAAATGATATGGACAAGAGAGAAATAATTTATGGCAAAGCAATATAAGAAATGTAGACCAATGAACAGAAGCAATTTATAGTGGTTCGATCCTCAAGATCTACCTCCACTACCTTAAACCTACACTTAAGGATTTCAATAACTCTACTATGTGCTCAAGTTCACAGATTACAAGAGAGGTTCACCACACTATGGTTTTACACTTACAACCTCTTCTAGTAATTTTTACAAACAAGGCTCACCACACTATGGTTTTATATCTCAAACAACCTTGAATTACAACTTCAAGGATCACCCTTATCTAAAGGGTTTTATGTTATCAAGATAACCTTACTAGAGCTAGTAGATCAACACAATTGAATAAGTAAAGATGAGTGTGTAGATGTTACCACTTGTTGGTAGAAATTACACAAAGTTGCACCTTCACACTTTGATGTCTTTGGATTGATCAATTAAATGCACAAGACATAAGAGAGCTTGAGAAATGTTTGTAATAGACTTTAGAAAGCTTAGAGTATTCAAGGATTCAAAACTTACAAAAGATTGCACGTTTATAGCTTTTATAGAATTTGAAAATCAGTTGAAACAGCTATAAAACGGCTAGTTAACGACTATTTTCAGGAAATTTGGACGACCGAATTCTGCATCCGAATTTTTCGGACGACCGAATTCTTCCTGCTTCGTCCGAATCTTCGTCTGAATTTCTCTAGAAGAACAGTGACCATGCTGAAGACCAAAATTCAGACGACCGAATTTTTCTTCATGCGTCCGAATCTTCTTCCGAATTTCTCTGGAAGAACAGTAGCAAACTTTTGCTACCAAATTCTGACGACCGAATTTCTTGGAATTATGTTCAAACCTTGTAAAATCATTTGAAATTTAACTTCCAATGATTTGAAATACATTTGGTATATATAGAAAACTTATTTAGACAAATATCAGTTTGAAAACCAAAATCAAATTCCTTTGATCATATAAAGTTTACTTAAAAACTTTTAGGACACAAAACCACATTTACTAAGAATTCATTCAAAGCCTTTTAAAATTAAGAAACCAATTTTATGCTCTCTTATGCATTCAATAGACTCCAAGACATACAAGTGTAGAGTTTACATAGATATTACCTATCATCATACCTACTCTACACTTCAAGTCTTCAATGCCTTGAGTTCATCTTTGAATAAACCTCAAAAGAATCATAGCTTATTGAGGTTGTTCTTGCTCTTTGGCTTGAAGGCAATGAGACTTCAAACTTCTTTCTTCACAAATCCTATCACACAATATTAACATATTAGTTCTCATCAATATTTGTCATTAATCAAAATTACATGATTTGCCCTTAGGGCTTACACTTAGAAAGGCTTATTTTCAAATATTACAGCCTTCATCTCACATATTTTAAAGTTTAGACTTGAAATTTCAACGTTCGGATGTAAGAGTCTAAAGTTCAGATGCATTCATATTTTGTTGCCAAAAGTGCTCTTTTGTTGTTCAAATTGATTCAAATATGTTTTAATCTCTTCTAATATGTTTGAACAACCTTAGGAAAGCTTATTTACAAAATTTGAAGCTTTCATTTCACTTATTTTATTGTTTGGACTTGATATGTCAGAATTCGGATGCTTAGTATCTCAAGTCCAAATTTATTGAAAGATGAGCACAATCTAAGGGGGAGCATTTTTACTTTTTCTGACCTTTAATACCTGTCTTAGAATTTTTCTAAATGCTTAAATGCTATATCTTCTATCCCAATTGTTTGTTGGAAGGAAGGAGGATAATGGAGGTTGGTTGGGTCATAATGAATGTCAATATGCCAAATTGGTTATTATTTATCATTGACATCAATGCTTTGTACTACATTGTTTAAATCCATCACATTTTGCATCAAAGTTTGTCATCAAAAAGGGGGAGATTGTTAGCCCTAAGGGCAAATCATGTAGTTATAATTAGTTTTGATTAATGACAAACATTGATAAGGACTAATATGCTTGTATATTGTGTGATAGGATTTGTGGATTGAGAAGGAAGCAAGTCTTATTGCCTTGAAGCCACAATGCAGGAACAACTCTATTATTTGACGATTGAAGAGTTTTGTTCAAGAAAATTGAAGCCATTAAAGACTTAAAGTGTAGGTCATAAATGCTCAATAGGTAAATTCTTATGTAAACCCTACGCTTCATGTCTTGGAATCTATTGAATGCATAAGAGAGCAACCAAAACTTGTTTTGAATCTTATATGTCTTTGAATGAACTTTTGAATAACAAGTATGTTTTTGAACCTCAAATGATCTTAAGTAAACTTTGTATGATCAAAGTGTTTTCGTAACGGTTTTTAAGTTTGAAAATGTTTAAATGACTTATCTATTTATACAAAATGTTTTCAAAGTTTTTAAGGTTGATTTTCAAATGATTTGACAAAGTTTGATGAGTTCGGACGCAAGTTCGGACGTCCAAACTTTGAAAATGGTTACTGTGCTTCCAGAGAAATTCAGACGCAAGTTCGGACACATGGAGCAAAGTTCAAACGTCCAAACTTTCTCTGATAGCATGGTTACTGTTTTTCCAGAGAAATTCGGATAAATGTTCGACGCATAAGGAAAAGTTTGGACGTCCGAACTTTTCCAGACAACTTGGCACAGTAAAGTTCGGAGGCATAGCAGAAAGTTCGAACGTCCGAACTTCTCTTAAACTAGCCGTTACTAGCCGTTTTATAGCTGTTAAAACTGATTTTTTGAAATCTATAAAAGCTATAAACTCAAAAAAATTTGTAAGTTTTGAATCTTTAAGAACTCTAAACATTCCAAAGTCTTTAACAAACATTAAAGCTCTCTTTGTCTTGTTCTTTCAATTGATCATTCAAGATTCCAAAGACAACAAAGTTTAAAGGTGCAACATTGTGTAATCATTTACCAACAAGTGGTAACATCTTACACATTCTCCTCTCTTTATTCAATTGTGTTTTCTACTAGCTCTTGCGAGGTTATCTTGAAAAGATAAAATCCTTTAGATAAGGATGATCCTTGAGATATTGACTCAAGGTTATTTGTAGATATAAAATCCTTTGGTAGGGTGAACCTTGTTTGTAGAATTGCAAAAGAGGTTGTGAGTGTAAAACCATTGTGTGGTGAGCCTCTTATGTAATTGTTGAACTTAAGCATATAATAGATTGTTTGAAATCCTTGAGTGTAGGCTCAAGGTAGTGGACGTAGATCTTGAAGAGATCGAATCACTATAAATTACTTGTGTTTATTATTCTTATATTGTTTATTGCTTTGACATTGATTGATATACTCTCTTATTGAAACAAACACACATACTTTGGTCTAGCTTAAAATTGTAAAAGGAATTATTTTTTAAAATTAACTAAATACCTAATTCACCCCTTTTAGGTCTTTTAAAAAATTTAAAAGAGAGATAAAAACGTGAGGATATTAAAAAGCTACTAGTGAGCCGCTTCCCCGAAAATTTCATTCAAATCTCAAAAACACCCAAACGTGAATTAAGCCCAAAAGTTGGAGCCCAACAGTTTTAGGTGCCCGCCAAATTCAAAGCAGAAATCATCTCAACCCAGATTGCTTCTTCCCGGGTTTTGTTCCCACCACACATTTTGCTTCCGTTCAAACTCTCAAAACCTGTAAATCTTATTCAACCTATTCACAAATCTTAAATTTGTAATGAATGAGGGGAGGTAACCTGGGGTAGGCTACAATAAATTTGGTTCACTTTTAAATATGATTTGAGTTATAAATTCCACAAAATTTAAGTAGAGCTTGAACTATGCACCATTTTATGTGTCATGCATGTAATCACTAGTGACTTTCAAACCTCAAACGCATTGGATGTGGGAGAAAAACAATAAATTTGTTCTTATCTTGCACATTTTCTTCGTGAGAATATTATCCCACAGTGGGTTTGACCATGCAACATATATTCAATTTTTGAGGATCATTACAATGGGCTCATGAAATTGGAAAGCAATTGGCTGTTTGGTAGAAACAAGGAAAGGCTAAAGCAGATTCATAAACCAATCGTTAAGGGTTTGTTTGGTTCAAAGATTTTGCCATAAAAAGAAAAATATTTTTTTAGAGAATATTCCTTTGATTTATAGTGAAGGAAAATGCTAAAGAAAATACAATGAAAGAAATTAGTGGGAAAAATTTTAATATATTTTGATATTTTGAAAATCAGTTAAAATGGTCATAAAATGGCTAGTAACATCTAGTTTCAAAAAATTTGGATGATACTGTTCAAAATTCGGACTTATTTGGTGAACAGTATTTTCCAAAAAAAATCAGACGCACAGTTCGGACGCACAAGAAAAATTTGGACGACCGAATTTTTCTTGTGCGTCCAAACTGTGCGTCTGATTTTTTTTGGAAAATATTGTTCACCAAATAAAGATAGGACATTACCCATATTTGTGAGTTTGTCAAAATCAACTCTGTTCCAATCTTCAAATTTTGATGTAGCTTTGATTGAGATAAATTTTTCTGCTCTAGATGATGATTGAGGAACCCTGATTCTCCTTGGTTCATTGAGAATTCATCCTTCTTCTTTGTTCTGCACTTTCCCTTTTCCTTTCTCAATATTTGCTCCCTTAGTTCTCACCATGATGATTTTCTAATAGAAAAGCATCAAAATTTGAGAAGTGTGTAGGGTTAGGAATTCAAAAATCCAAGTATTTTGATGTGAAAATGGTGAAATCACAGAGAGCTTTAAGTTTGGATGCGAATGGGTAGAGAGAAATTTCAAAGACGAGAGAGTTCGGGTGTGATAATATGTGAGTAACGGCTATTTTGGTCTCTTTAAAACCACTGTAACTGCAAAGCTCGGACGACCTAACTTTTTGGTCTGCGTCCGAACATGCGTCTGAACTTTTCCATCCAGAGTTTTCTGACTAAGTTTGGACGTTCCATTTTCACTCAATGCATCCAAATTGTGCATCAGAATTTTTCCTGCTTTTGTCATACTCAAATAAACACATTAGTAATTGAATTTTGAGATTTCTAAGAGCCTTCTTAAATGAGTAAGCCTTTCCTCAGCCAAAGGCTTTGTGAATATATCATCAATTTGGTCATTTGTATTTACATATTCTAAGCATATGAATCTTTTAGCAACAAGATCACGAATAAAATGATGCTTAATCCCTATATGCTTTGTTCTAGAATGTTGAGCATAACAACTACAATGTATTCAGCTTCAGTAGTAGACAAAGACACACAAGCTTGTTTTTTACTATACCAAGACACAAGACAACTACCAAGAAATTGACAATGACCACTTGTACTTTTTCGTTCAATTTTGCATCCAGCATAATCAGCATCCGAATATCCAATGAGTTCAGAAGATGAGGATTTTGAAAACCAAAGACCATAGTCATGTGTATCAATCAAATAGCCAAAAATACGTTTGACAGAAATTAGATGAGATTCTTTAGGACATGATTGAAATCTAGCATATAAGCACACAGCAAACATAATATCTGGTCTACTAGCTGTGAGATAGAGTAAACTTCCAATCATACCTCTGTATGACTTCTCATCAACATTTTTACCTTTTTCATCTTTATAAAGTTTAGTTGATGAGCTCATTGGAGTACCTATCCCTTTTGCTTGATCCATTCCAAATCTTTTCAATAGCTCCTTGGTATACTTTGCTTGATTTATGAAGACTCCATCCTTAGTTTGCTTAATTTGCAGCCCAAGAAAGAAATTTAGTTCTCCCGTCATACTCATTTCAAATTCATTTTGCATTGATTTGGCAAATTTTTCACAAAGGGATGTGTTAGTAGCACCAAAAATAATGTCATTAACATAAATTTGCACAAGTAGAATATCATTATTGCTAGAGGTTTTTATAAATAGTATTGTGTCAACCTTTCCTTTTGCAAATCCTTTTGAAAGAAGAAAACCACTTAATCTTTCATACCAGGCTCTTGGAGCTTGTTTCAATCCATATAGAGCTTTGGTTAACTTAAAAACATGATTAGGAAACTTTTCATGAACAAAACCGGGAGGTTGTTCTACATAAACCTCTTCTTCAATAAAACCATTTAGAAAAGCACTTTTGACATCCATTTGAAATAGCTTAAATCCTTTAAAACAAGCAAAAGCCAAAAGTATTCTTATGGATTCCAATCTGGCTACTGGAGCAAAAGTTTCATCATAATCAATGCCTTCTTCTTGGTTGAAGCCTTGAGCAACAAGTCTAGCCTTATTTCTAACAACTTCTCCTAATTCATTTAATTTGTTTCTAAAAACCCATTTTGTACCAATAATGGAATGATCATGAGGTCTTCGAACAAGAGTCCAAACTTTGTTTCTTTCAAACTGATTTAACTCTTCTTCCATAGTAATGATCCATAAATTATCACACAATGCATCATCAATATTTTGAGGTTCAATGTGAGATAAAAGAGCAAAATTATCAATAAAGTACCGCCTTGTTTTAACTCCTTGAGAGACATTACCAATGATTTGCTCCTTAGGATGGCCTCTTGCATATGTTAGATCCTTTGGAAACTCTTGATCATCGCTTGGTTGACCATCTTGTTCTTGCTCCATTATTTCTTCTTCTTTGGCATGTTCTTCCAATGTGGGTACTTGATGATGAGTTTAATTTTCAATCATTGGGGAACCCACATCATCCTCATTTCTTCTTTCAAGATAAATGTTAGATTCAGCAAAGGTCACATGTATAGTTTCTTAAACACATAATGTTCTTTTGTTATAAACTCTATATGCCTTTTTATTTGATGAATAACCAAGAAATATACCTTCATCTGATTTTCTATCAAACTTTCTCAGATTATCACTAGTATTTAAGATAAAACATTTGCACCCAAAAACCTTAAAATAAAAAATTGAAGGAGTTTTATCAAATAAGAGTTCAAAAGGTGTTTTTCTTATAAAGGGTCTTAATAAAATTCTATTCCTTACATAGCAAGCAGTATTTATAGCTTCAGCCCAAAAATATTTTGGCAAAGAATTTTCACATAGCATCGATCTAGCCATCTCTTGTAGAGTCCTATTTTTCCTTTCAACAACACCATTTTGTTGAGGTGTTTTGGTAGCTGAAAAATTATGAGTTATACCACACTCATCACAAAATGTTGTAAAGTCTTGATTACAAAACTCTCTTCCATTGTCACTTCTAATAGATATCAATTTATACTCAAGAGAGGTTTAAACCTTTTTGAAAAGTTTTGCAAATTCATGAAATGTTTCATCCTTCTGAGCTAAGAAAATCACCCATGTGAATCTATAGAAGTCATCAACAATCACATAAGCATATCTTTTACCACCAAGACCAGTGGTCCTTATTGGTCCAAACAAGTCCATATGAACAAGTTCAAGAGGTTTTGAGGTAGAAACCATTTTCTTTGGTTTAAAAGATGTTTTAGATTGTTTTCCACATTGACAAGCATCACAAAGACGAGTTTTATCAAAATGCATTCTAGGTAAGCCTCTAACTAGCTCTTGTGTGGAAAGTTTATTCAATAAATCCATGCTCACATGACCTAATATTCTATGCCACAAATATCCATCATTATCATGAATGGCAAGACATTTTATATCATATGTGATAAGTTCATCAAGATATAACACTTAAACATTTCCAACTCTATTAGCAACAAAAATGATTTTGTTACTTGCATTATCAAAAATAGTACAAGTATTACATTGAAATTCTACTTTACATCCATTGTCACATAGTTGACTAATGCTATATAAATTATATTTTAAACCATCAATAAGCAATATTTGTTTAATAAGATGGAAGGAACCTTTACCAATGTTACCTATTCCAAGTATTTTTCCTTTCTTCTTATCACCAAATGTAACAAAAGCCTTCACTTGTTGCTTCAAGCTCACTAACAAGTGAGGCATTTCCTGTCATGTGCCTTGAACAACCACTGTCAAGAAACCATTTTGTGGCACTTGATCTTGAAGCAAAGCGAACCTACACCAAATTTGAGAAAGTGATTTTTGGTACCCATATTTTCTTGGGTTCAAGGGGTTAGTGAAAGTTCCTTTAACTTTCCAAACAGTCTTAACACCATTTTCTATTTTTCTTTTTACAAAAAATTTGACACTTTGTGTCCATGCTTGCCACAATATGTACAACAAATATGAGGCCTAGAATTAAAAGTTTATTTAGTCAAAGAGTTTTTATATTTTGGAACATAGCTATCATGAGTGTAACCAAGACCATGTTTTGCAAATGAAGATCTTTGATAACCAAGTAATTTATTTAAATTTTCTCTTCCATTTGTAAATCTTTCAATGCATAATGTAAGATCATTAACTTTGTTTTTTAAGATCTCATGATCATTAAGCATTGTTTTAAGAGAAATAAGTTTTGTGCAAAGCTCTTTGTTTTAAAAAGATATGTTTTGTATGGTTGCGTTGCATTTAAAACTTCTTTTTCAATGTTTAGACAATTAATGGTCTCAAGAAGTTTCCCATTTTCAACACATAATTTTGAATTCTCATTTGATAAATCATTGATTTTGAATTTCATTTCTTTATTCCTTTTAGAAGCCTTTTTTAATTCTTCATACATTTCTACAAGTAATTCACTAGGATCAACATCATCATCATAGAAATTAGAAATAGAAGGAGAAGATTGTACCTCATCATCAATTGCCATAAAGCATATGTTGGCCTTTTCTTCACTATCATCTTCACTTTCTTGTTGATCCCATGTTCCCGCCAGTCCTTTTCCTTTCTTGGAAGATTTCTTTTTGTTCTTGTTGTCTCTTTCCCTTTCCAAAACTTTGGGACAATCAGCAACAAGATGTTCTGTACTCTTGCATTCAAAACATTGAGGTTTGAAGGATGAAGACTATCCACTCTTTTTGGTTGGCTTTCTTCCTTTCTTGAGAAACTCCTTCTTGTAGAATCTTTTGAATTTCCTAACAGCCATGGCAATCTCATCTTCTCCACTGTTTCCATCTTCTTTTGCACTTGATGATTTTTCTTGTTCACTCAAGTGATTTGAAGGTTTGAGTACAACTCCTTTTCATCCTTTTTCTTCATCTTCTTTGTCATTTAGTCTCTTCATCTTCATCTCATGCGTGAGGTGTGATCCAATGAGCTCTTCAAGTGGAAGAGTTTTCAAATCCTTTGATTTCTCAATTGCAAGTGTTTTTGGTTGCCAATATTTTGGTAGAGCGTCCAATATTTTTCTGTTTTGCTATCCCATTGCATAACTCTTCCCATAAGCTTTTAAACTATTGAAAATGTTAGTAAATATTGTAAACATATCACTAATATTCTCACCTTGCTTCATAGTGAATAGCTCATAGTCCCTTACTAGCATGGCAAGTTTAGACTCTTTAACCTGGTTTGTACCTTCATGTGTTATTTGAAGTAATCTCCACATATCATGAGCAGTGTCACACCCACTAACTCTATTGTATTCAGTTACATCTAATGTACAACTTAAAATGTTCATGGCCTGATAATTTAAGGTCATTTTCTTTAAATCATTTTCATCACATTCGTCTGTAGACTTTGGTTCTAAGGTCACTCCATTAGCTCTCATTTTCATAGGAATATAAGGACCTTTTTCAACAATATTCCACAAATCAAAATGATAGAGCAAATATAAATCTTAACTCTAGATTTTCAAAAGGTATAGTTTGTTCCATCAAACAAAGGTGATCTATTTGTGGAAGACCCTTCTAGGTAAGGTAAGTTTGAGATATTAGCCATAAGATCTTTAACTTCTAGGTTGTAAAACTACACAAAGAAAGACCTAAGAGGGAGGGGGAGGGGGTGAATTAGGTCTTTGGCTAATTTTCGCAAATAAATTCCTTTTACAATTCTAAACAATACCAGATTGTATGTGCTTTGTTAAATGAGAGAATAAGTCAATTAATAGCAAAGCAGTAAAGCAATGTAAGATCAATGAACACAAGTAATTTAGAGTGGTTCAATCTATTCAAGATCTACATCCACTACCTTAAGCCTACGCTTAAGGATTTCAAACAATCTACTATATGCTCAAGTTTACAAATTACATAAGAGGCTCACCACACAATAGTTTTACACTCACAACCTCTTTAGCAATTCTATAAACAAGGTTCACCCTTGCAAAGGATTTTATATCTATAAACAACCTTGAATCAATATCTCAAGGATCACCCTTATCCAAAGGTTTTTATGTTCTCAAGATAACCTTGCAATGAGATAGTAGAAAACACAATTGAAAGAGGAGTGGAGAATGTGTAAGATTTTACCACTTTGTTGGTAGATGATTACACAATGTTGTACCTTCACACTTTGTTGTCTTTGGAATCTTGAATGATCAATTGAAAGCACAACACAAAAGAGAGCTTTAATGTTTTCTAAAGACTTTGGAATGTTTAAAGTTCATGAAGATTCAAAACTTACAAAAAATCTGAAGTTTATAGCTTTTATAGATTTAAAAAATCAAATGAAACAGCTATAAAACGGCTAGTAATGACTAGTTTCAGAGAAGTTCGGACGTCTGAACTTTCTGCTATGTGTCCGAACTTCACTGTGCCAAGCTGGCTGGAAAAGTTCGGACGTACAAACTTCTCCTTATGCATCCCAACATTCGTCTGAAATTCTCTAGAAAAACAGTTCTGAAATTTTCCTTTTGCGTCTGAACATTCGTCCGAAATTCTCTGGAAAAACATTGACCATGCAATCAGAGAAAGTTTGTAAAATACCTAAGAGGAGGGTGAATTAGGTATTTGGCTAATTTTTGCAAACAAAGTCCTTTTATAATTCTAAGCAAAAACAGATTGTGTGAGCTTAGTTCAATAAGAAAATTAAACAATTAATTGCAAAGCAGTAAAACAATGTAAGATCAATAAACACAGTAATTTATAGTGGTTCGATCTCTTCAAGATCTACGTCCACTACCTTGAGCCTACACTCGAGGATTTCAAACAATCTACTATATGCTCAAGTTCACAAATTACATAAGAGGCTCACCACACAATGGTTTTACACTCACAACTTCTTTTGCAATTCTACAAACAAGGTTCACCCTACCAAAGGATTTTATATCTACAAACAACCTTGAGACAACGTCTCAAGGATCACCCTTATCTAAAGGATTTTATGTTATCAAGATAACTTTGCAATGAGCAAGTAGAAAACACAATTTAATAAAGAGAGGAAAATGTGTAGATGTTACCACTTGTTGGTAGATGATTACACAATGTTTCACCTTCACACTTTGTTGTCTTAGGAATCTTGAATCATCAATTGAAAGCACAAGACAAAAGAGAGCTTAAAATGTTTGCTAAAGGCTTTGTAATGTTTAGAGTTCACAAAGATTCAAAACTTACAAAAAATCTGAAGTTTATGGCTTTTATAGAATTTGAAAATAAGTTTTAACAGCCATAAAACTGCTAGTAATGGCTAGTTTCAGAAAATTCGGACGACCGAATTTTGCGTCCGAATTTTTCGGACGTCACTATTGCAGGTTTCTGGAAAAATTCGGACGGCCGAATTTTTTCCCTGCGTTCGAATCTTCGTCCTAATTTCTCTGGAAAAACAGTAACCATGCTGAAGAGAAAAATTCGGTCTCCATGCGTCCAAATCTTCGTTCGAATTTCTCTGGAAATACAGTAACCATTTTTTGCTACAAAAGTCGGACGACTAAATTTTTTAGAAACACTTTCAAACTTTGTAAAATCATTTGAGATTTAACTTCTATAAGTTTGAAAATATTTTGCATGTATAGATAAGTTATTTAGACATATATAAGCTTGAGAACCATAATCAAATTTCTTTGACCATGCAAAGTTTACTCAAAATCTTTTAAGATACAAAAACACATTCATCAAAAAGTTCATTCAAAGCCATTTAAGTTTAAGAAAACTAATTTTATGCTCTCTTATGCATTCAATAGATTCCAAGACACATAAGTGTAGAGTTTACATAGAGATTTACCTATTTTGCATATATACCCTACACTTCTAGTCTTCAATGCCTTTAGATCATCTTTGAACAACCTTCTTCAAACTTCAATCACTTTGGCTTATTGAAGTTGTTCTTGCACTTTGGCTTGAAGGCACTGAGACTTCATACTTCTTAGTTCACCAATGCTATCACACAATATATAAGCATATTAGTCCTCATCAATATTTGTCATTAATAAAAGACTACATGATTTGCCCTTAGAGCTAAGAATCTCTCCCTTTTTGATGATGACAAACTTTGATGCAAAATGTGATGGATTTAAACAATGTAAAACAAAGAAGTATAGATGTCAATCATATATATTAACCAATTTGGCACATTGACATTCAAAAAGCTCAATATGAGCCTATAACCCAACCAACCTCCATTAACCTTCTTCCTTCCAATTTACTAGGATAGAAGATATAGCATTTAAGCATTTAGAAAAGATTCTAGGAGAGGTTTTAAGGTTGTAAAAGTTTAACAATGCTCCCCCTTAGATTGTGCTCATTTTTCAACACATTTGGACTAGAGATACTATGCATCCGAATTTTAACATAGCAAGTCCAAACTTTAAAATAAGATAAATAAAAGCTCCAAATTCTGTAAATAAGCTTTCTTAAGATTGTTCAAACATATCATGAGAGATTAAAACATATTTGAATCAATTTGAACAACAAAAGAGCACATTTTGGCAACAAAATATGGATGCATCCGAATTTTTTTCTAAATTTTTGGCAACAAGTTTGAAAAGGTGATTTTGCATTCAAATAAAATGTTGAAGTACTCAAATATGTATGTCCACTCAGTTTAGCTCTGCAAAACCACAAAACTCATGCATCCATTTGTTTAAAATCAAAAGACAAGTCAAGAATCAACCACTTAATTGGATTTTAGAAAACAACCAAGATTTTAAAGTTTCAGACTTTAAAGCACAAAATACAGTTATAGCATAATATATTTTGCAAATTATAGTTATCACATAATAAATTTAGCAAGTCACAGTAGCATAATGTATTTTGCACAGTCATCATTTTTCTTCCCTTTTGTCACCACTCAAAAATGGGATCAATGAAAATGAGACTAACAATTTAGCACATATAATAATTAAAAAAAGGCAGCCCTCATCACTGAGATTTCATCATTGAGCTTCACTATTACATAAAATGCAGCAAAATACTTAACAAGTTCATAACACATAACACATAAATAAAAAAAACTTAATATAAATAAGCAAATTAAAAAAAAACAGTAAAAAGATAAGATGGAAGGAATGCTTAGTCTTGTGATGTTGACGGAGAGGCTTTGCTAAGTCCTTTCTTGATTGCCAAATGCTTCACTCTTCCTTGGCTGAAGGATATGGTTGAAGGTGAGACTATGTTTGCTTTTTCAATTTGACTTCCTCCTTCTTGGAGCTCACTTCTTTCTTCTTGGGGCTCTTTATGAACTGGTTCGCTTTCTTCTTCTTCTTCCCTTGCCACATTCTCTTCATTGTCTCCTTGATTTTCATCCCCATCTTCATCTTCTTCCTTTCCTTCCTTATCTCCATCATCCTCATCTCTATCTTGATGCCTAGAGGGGCCTTCACCACTTTGTGTATTCCTCATCAGAATTTCTTCAATATGCCTCACTCTACTGTCTAATCCATCTAGTTTTCCAAGAACCATTGGAGCAAAGGATTCGAAAAACTTATACATTTTCTCAATTTCCTTGATATGATTATTCAAGGCTTCTTGGAATGCTTTAGCCATTATGGTGTCACCCCTAGTTATTCCCTCACTTCTAGAATCAATTTCAACATTTGGTTGAGGGACTTCTTCAAATAATCTTCTTTTTGAGGGAGGTTGCTCCTCCTCACTTGAAGTATCATGTTTCCTCTTAGTTTTCATCTCTCTAGCAAGAGTTTCTTCTTCATCCTCTTCTTCCTCAGTTTCTTCACTTTCTTTATTCTCCTCTCTTCTTGGAGGGGTGTCTCTTTTGGTTCTCCATATGCCATCATCATCAAGAACTAGCTGCATTCTCTTAAGAGTTTCATTAGTATAAATCTCCCCACTCCTAAATGCTTGTCCTCTTCCTGGAAGTTTAACCCGAAAATGCTTAAAAATCCTTGTCAACATCCTTCCAAATGGGAATGCCTTGGTTATAGTTTTCCTTGCAGTAATCATGTGCTTTAAAGCTATGTATCCAAAATTCAATCTCCTATGTTCATGCAAGGCTAACATGATTACCATGTGCATGTTACCAACAGATGACTTATGTCCAAAATTAGGAACAATCATAGTAGTAACCATGTGATGCAATACTCTACCTCTAGCATCTAAGCTCTTGATTTCCCTCTCTCTAATGGACCTAAATTCTCTGCCATTGTGAATGCCTCTTCAAATCTTTCATTTGTGAAGAGTTCACGATTATAACAATGCATAGAATGTGAGTAATATCTTGCCCCACTATCACCTACTCCACAAATTCTGTTAATCAAGGCATCACTGAATTCAAAATCCACTTGGGATACTCTAGATGAATACCATTGAATCACATCATCCCCTACAAGCTCAGTTCTTTCTTCTTTTAGGTTTGCATAGAATTCATATATGAGTGTAGGATAGAATTCTTCATCAATGAATAACAGGCCACTCTAACCAATATCACCAAAGCATGATAGAACAATATTCATACTAGATAGTTTATCAACATTCACTTTATACCCAGGGATAATTTTTCTGCTATTTTTGTTCCATTCATCAAATTCATGAGCAGCCTTGATTGAAACAAACTTGTCAATTCCAGACAAAGCTTGAGGAATTCGAACTCTTCTTGGTTCGTTGATGATTAAGCCTCCATCACCCTCCTTGGCTTTTCCTTTCCCTTTTTCAATATTTGGCTTCTTTGTCCTCACCATGATGTTGTTGCTTAAGAAAGGATTGATTTTTCGGATGTGTCTAGGGTTTGGAATTCAAAAATGAAAGCAATTCGAAGAGAAAATGATGAAATTTTAGAGAGATTATGATTCAAATGTGGATGGGTAAGGTTGGTTTTGAAATAGGAGAGAATTCGGAAGTTCATATGTTTCAAGGCTATATACCCAAAGTTCATTCTTCTATGCTCATGCAGGGCTAACATGATTACCATATGCATATTTCCAACTGATGACTTGTGTCCAAAATTAGGAACAATCATTTTAGTCACCATGTGATGCAAAACTCTACCTCTAGCATCCAAATTCTTAATTTCCCTTTCCTTTATGGCTCTAAACTCTCTTCCATTGGTAAATGCTTCTTCAAATCTAACATGTGTGAAGAGTTCACGATCATAGCAATGCATGAATGGTGAATAATATCTAGCTCCATTGTCACCCACTCCACAAATCCTATTTATCAATCCTTCATTGAATTCAATGTCTATTTGTGATACTCTAGATGAATACCATTGTATCACATTATCTCCTATCATCTCAATTCTCTCCTCTTTCAAGTTTGCATAGAATTCATATATCAAAGTAGGATAGTATTCTTCATCAATGAATAGCAAACTACTCCAACCAATATCATTGAACTGAGATAGGACAATATCCATGTTTGACAGTTTATCAATATCCACTTTATATCCAGGAATGATTTTTCTACTACTCTTATTCCATTCATCAAATTCATGTGTGGATTTAATTGAGACAAACCTGTCAACCCCAGATAGTGTTTGAGGAATACGAATTCTTCATGGCTAATTGAGGATTGAGTCTCCATCTCCTTCCTTAGCCTTTCCTTTTCCTTTCTCAACATTTGGCTTCTTTGTTCTCACCATGATGTTTTCTCTTGAGAAGGATTGGTTTTCTGTATGAAATTAGGGCTGAGAAGTTTAAAAATGAAAGAAAATCTGGATGAGAATGTGTGATTTAGAAGGGATTTTGATTCGGGTGTGAATGGGTATGAGAGGTTTTAAAAAGGATGTGAAATTCGGAAGTTGAAGTATTGAGAAGATTGTTTAATCTTCATTTAAAGGGTCACGTCCGTAAAATTCGGACGACCGATTTTTCAGGTTTGCGTCCGAATTTTCTAACCTGCGTCCGAATTCTTGATCAAAAGTCTCTGTTTCTTGTCACTCAGAAAATTCGGTCGACCGAATTTTCTGTAGTGCATCCGAATTTTGAATCGAAAATTTCCTGTAATCACCAAAACTTCAATACACACATTAGTCATTGAATCTTGAAATTCCTAAGAGTCTTCTTAGGTGATTGAACCTTTCCTCAGCCAAAGGCTTTGTAAATATGTCAGCAATTTGATCATTTGTATTTATATATTCCAAGCATATATCTTTCTTAATCACATGATCACGAATGAAATGATGTTTTATCTCTATATGCTTAGTCCTAGAATGTTGAATGGGATTTATGCTCAAGTTAATGGCACTAGTATTATCACATAGTATGGGCACACAATTGAATTTAAGACCATAATCAAGTAAGGTATGCTGCATCCATAACAATTGTGCACAACAACTTCCTGCAGCTATGTATTCAGCTTCTGCAGTGGATAAAGACACACAAGCTTGCTTTTTACTAAACCAAGATATAAGACAACTACCAAGAAATTGACAATGACCACTTGTGCTTTTACATTCAACTTTACAACCAGCATAATCCGCATAAGAATATCCAAGAAGTTCAAAAGATGAAGTTTTTGAAAACCAAAGGCCATAGTCATGAGTATCAATCAAATAACAAAAAATTCGTTTGACAGAAATTAGATGAGATTCTTTAGGACATGATTAGAATCTAGCACATAAGCATACAACAAACATAATATCTGGTCTACTAGCTGTGAGATAGAGTAAGCTTCCGATCATACCTCTATATAATTTTTCATCAATACTCTTACCTTTCTCATCTTTATCAAGTTTAGTTGATGAACTCATTAGAGTACTTATTCCTTTTGCTTGATCCATTCCAAACCTTTTCAATAACTCCTTAGTATACTTTGCTTGATTGATGAAGACTCCATCCTTGGTTTGCTTAATTTGCAGTCCAAGGAAGAAACTTAGTTCTCCCATCATGCTCATTTCAAATTCATTTTGCATAGTTTTAGCAAACTCTTCACAAAGGGAAGTATTAGTAGCACCAAAAATGATATCATCAACATAGATTTGCACAAGTAAAATATCATTTTTAGAAGACGTTTTTATAAAAAGAGTTGTATCTACTTTTCCTTTAGTAAAACCTTTTGAAAGCAGAAAACCACTTAATCTTTCATACCAAGATCTTGGAGCTTGTTTCAGTCCATATAGAGCTTTAGTTAATTTGAAAACATGATTTGGAAATTTTTCATGAATAAAGCCAGGAGGTTGTTCTACATAAACCTCTTCTTCAATAAAACCATTTAGAAAAGCACTTTTGACATCCATTTGAAATAGTTTAAAGTCTTTAAAACAAGCAAATGCCAAGAGTATTCTAATAGACTCTAATCTGGCCACTGGAGCAAAGGTTTTATCATAATCAATACCTTCTTCTTGATTGAAGCCTTGAGCAACAAGTCTAGCTTTATTTCTAACAACTTCTCCTAGTTCATTTAGCTTATTTTTGAATATCCATTTTGTAGCAATAACTGAATGATTATGAGGTCTAGGAACAAGATTCCAAACTTTATTTCTCTCAAACTGATTTAACTCTTCTTCCATAGCAATAATCCAGAAATTATCACACAATGCATCATCAATATTTTTAGGTTCAATATGAGATAAAAGGGCAAAATTATCAATAAAGTACCGTCTTGTTTTGACTCCTTGAGAGACATCACCAATGATTTGCTCCTTAGGATGACTTATTGCATATGTGAGACCCTTTGGAAGTTCTTGATTATTGCTTGATTGACCATCATGTTCTTGCTCCATTATTTCTTCTTCTTTAGCATGATCTTCCAATGTAGGTACTTGATGTTGAGTTTGATTTTCAACCATTGAGGAACCTGCATCATCTTCATTTCTTCTTTGAAGATAAATATTAGATTCATCAAAAGTTACATGAATAGTTTCTTCAACACATAATGTCCTTTTGTTATAGACTCTATATGCCTTTTTATTTGATGAATAGCCTAGAAATATGCCTTCATCAGATTTTCTATCAAACTTACCAAGATTGTCACTAGTATTTAAAATAAAGCACTAGACAATTGATGGATTTTTATCAAATAGAAGTTCAAAAGGTGTTTTTCTTATAAAAGGTCTTAGCAAAACTCTATTCATTACATAGCATGCTGTATTTACAACTTCAGCCCAAAAGTATTTAGGTAAAGAATTTTCACAAAGCATTGATCTAGCCATTTCTTGTAATGTTCTGTTTTTTCTCTCAACAACACCATTTTGTTGAGGTGTTTTGGCAGCTGAAAAATTATGAGTGATACCATACTCATCACAAAATTTTGTAAAATCTTGGTTGCAAAACTCTCTTCCATTATCACTTCTAATAGAGATTAGGTTGCAATTAAGAGAAATTTGAACCTTCTTGAAAAGTTTTGAAAATTCATAAAATGTTTCATCTTTTTGTGATAAAAAGATTACCCATGTAAATCTGGAAAAATCATCAACAATCACATAAGCATATCTTTTACCACCAAGACTAGTAGTCCTCATAGGTCCAAATAAGTCCACGTGAACTAGTTCAAGAGCCTTTGAGGTAGAAACCATTTTCTTTGGTTTGAAAGATGTTTTCGATTGTTTTCCATATTGACAAGCATCACAAATACGGGTTTTATCAAAATGCATTTTTGGTAATCTTCTAACTAGTTCTTGAGTAGAAAGTTTGTTTAATAAGTCCATGCTCACATGTCCTAATCTTCTATGCCATAAAAATCCATCATTGTCATGAATGGCAAGACATTTAATATCATTAGTGATAAGCTCATCAAGATATAGCACATATACATTACAAACTCTTTTAGCTACAAAAATAGTTTTGTTACTTGCACTATCAAGAATAGTACAAGTATCACATTTAAACTCTACTTTGCAACCATTGTCACATAATTGACTAATGCTAAGTAAATTATACTTTAATCCATCAATAAGTAGAACTTGCTTGATAAGAGGGAAGGAACCTTTACCCATGTTACCTATTCCAAGTATTTTCCCTTTCTTCTTATCTCCAAAAGTGACAAAACCTTCACTCGTAGCTTGAAGCTCACTAACAAGTGATGCATTTCCAGTCATGTGCCTTGAGCAGCCACTATCAAGAAGCCATTTAGTGGCACTTGATCTTGAGGCAAATTGTACCTATACCAAATTGGAAAGAGTGATTTTTGGTACCCATATCTTCTTGGGTCCAAGAGGGTTAGTAATAGTTCCTTTAACTTTCCAAAAGGTCTTCACCCCATTTTCTATCTTTCTTTTTATAAAGCACTTAGAAACTTTGTGTCCATGCTTACCACAATATGTACAACAAGTATGAGACCTATAATGAGAATATTCTTTAACAAATAACCCTTTTGGTTTTGGATCAAAACAATCATGTGTAAAACCGAGACCATGCTTTATAAATGAGGATCTTTGATAACCAAGTAATTTATTTAAATTTTCTCTTCCATTTGTAAATCTCTCAATGCATAAAGTAAGATCATTTACTTTCCTTTTTAAAAGCTCATGATCTTTTAACATTGATTCAAGAGAAATAATTCTTGAACAAAGCTTTTTGTTTTCAAAAGATACATGTTGTATGGTAGTATTCAAAACTTCTTTTTCAATGGTAAAAGAATTAATGGTCTCAAGATGTCTATCATTTTCAATACATAATTTTGAATTTACATTTGAAAGATCATTAAGTTTGGATTTCATTTCTTTATTTCTTCTTGAAGCCTTTTTCAGTTCTTCATACAATTCTACAATTAAATCACTAGAATCAATATCATCATCACACAAATTTGAAATAGAGGGTGAAGGTTGTACCTCATCATCAATGGCCATAAAGCATATGTTGGCCTTCCCTTCACTTTCATCCTCACTTTCTTGTTGATCCCATGTTCCAGCTAGTCCTTTTCCTTTCTTGGCAGATTTCTTTCTGTTTTTGCTTTCTCTTTCCCTCTCTAACACTTTGGGACAGTCAGCAATAAGATGCTCTATACTTTTGTATTCAAAGCATTGAGGTTTATATGATGAGGATTGTCCACTCTTCTTGACTGGCTTTCTTCCTTTCTTAAGAAATTCCTTTTTGTAGAATCTCTTGAACTTCTTCACTGCCATTGCAATCTCTTCTTCTCCACTGTTTCCTCCTTCTTCTTCACTTGAAGATTGTTCTTGTTCACTCAAGTTATTTGAGGCATTAAGAACTACTCCTTTTCTTCCCTTTTCCTCATCCTCCTTATCATTCAACCGTTTCATCTTCATTTCATGTGTAAGTAGTGATCCAATAAGCTCTTCAAGAGGAAGAGTTTTTAGATCTTTGGACTCCTCAATAGCAAGCGTCTTTGGCTGCCAAGATTTTGGTAGAGCATCCAAAATCTTTCTGTTTTGCTCTCCCATAGTATAGCTTTTACCATAAGCTTTCAAGACATTGAAAATATTAGTAAACCTTGTAAACATATCACTAATATTTTCACCTTGTTTCATAGTAAATAGTTCATAATCTCTAACAAGCATAGCAAGTTTAGATTCTTTAACTTGATTAGTACCTTCATGTGTAATTTGGAGTAATCTCCACATATCATGAGCAGAATCACACCCACTAACTCTATTATATTCAGTAACATCTAAAGCACAACTCAATATATTCATGGCCTGATAATTTAATGTCATTTTCCTTGAATCATGCTTATCAAATTCATCAGTGGATTTGGGTTCTGAAGTAACTCCATCTGCTCTCATTTTCATTGGGACATAGGGACCTTTCTCAATTATGCTCCATAAATAAAAATTGATAGAACAAATATATATTTTAACTCTAGACTTCCAAAAAGTGTAATTTGTTCCATCAAACAATGGAGGTCTCTTTGTAGAAGATCCTTCTAGGTAAGGTAGGTTTGAAATATTAGCCATAGGATCTTTGTCTTCTAGGTTGTAAAACCACACAGAGAAGTTCTAGCTCTGATACAAATTGAAATACCTAAGAGGAGGGGGGTGAATTAGGTATTTGGCTAATTTTGCAAATTTAAACCTTTTATATGTATAGATCAATTACAAATGATATGGACAAGAAAGAAACAGTTTATGGCAAAGCAATATAAGAAATGTAGACCAATGAACACAAGCAATTTATAGTGGTTCGATCCTCAAGATCTACCTCCACTACCTTAAGCCTACACTTAAGGATTTCAATAACTCTACTATGTGCTCAAATTCACAGATTACAAGAGAGGCTCACCACACTATGGTTTTACACTTACAACCTCTTCTAGTAATTTTTACAAACAAGGCTCACCACACTATGGTTTTATATCTCAAACAACCTTGAATTACAACTTCAAGGATCACCCTTATCTAAAGGGTTTTATGTTATCAAGATAACCTTGCTAGAGCTAATAGATCAACACAATTGAATAAGTAAAGAGGAGTGTGTAGATGTTACCACTTGTTGGTAGAAATTACACAAAGTTGCACCTTCACACTTTAATGTCTTTGGATTGATCAATTGAATGCACAAGACATAAGAGAGCTTGAGAAATGTTTGTAATAGACTTTAGAAAGCTTAGAGTATTCAAGGATTCAAAACTTACAAAAAATTTCACGTTTATAGCTTTTATAGAATTTGAAAATCAGTTGAAACAGCTATAAAACGGCTAGTTAACGGCTATCTTCAGGAAATTTGGACGACCGAATTCTGCGTCCGAATTTTTTGGACGACCGAATTCTTCCTGCTTCGTCTGAATTTCTCTGGAAGAACAGTGACCATGCTGAAGACCAAAAATTCGGACGACCGAATTTTTCTTCATGCGTCTGAATCTTCTTCCGAATTTCTCTGGAAGAACAGTAGCAAACTTTTGCTACCAAATTCGGACGACCGAATTCCTTGGAATTGTGTTCAAACTTTGTAAAATCATTTGAAATTTAACTTCCAAGGATTTGAAATACATTTGGTATATATAGAAAACTTATTTAGACGAATATCAGTTTGAAAACTAAAATCAAATTCCTTTGATCATATTAAGTTTACTTAAAAACTTTTAGGACACAAAACCACATTTACTAAGAATTCATTCAAAGCCTTTTAAGATTAAGAAACCAATTTTATGCTCTCTTATGCATTCAATAGACTCCAAGACATACAAGTGTAGAGTTTACATAAATATTACCTATCATCATACCTACTCTACACTTCAAGTCTTCAATGCCTTGAGTTCATCTTTGAATAAACCTCAAAAGACTCATAGCTTATTGAGGTTGTTCTTGCTCTTTGGTTTGAAGGCAATGAGACTTCAAACTTCTTTCTTCACAAATCCTATCACACAATATAAACATATTAGTTCTCATCAATATTTGTCATTAATCAAAATTACATGATTTGCCCTTAGGGCTAACAGTTGTCTTTTTACAAAACCTTTTGAAAGAAGAAATCCACTTAATCTTTCATACCAAGCTCTTGGGGCTTGTTTCAATCCATATAGAGCTTTGGTTAACTTAAAGACATGATTTGGAAATTTTTCATGAATAAAACCAAGAGGTTGTTCAACATAAACCTCTTCTTCAATAAAACCATTTAGAAAAGTACTTTTGACATCCATTTGAAATAGTTTAAAACCTTTAAAACAAGCAAAATCCAAAAGTATTCTTATTAATTCCAATCTGGCTACTAGAGCAAAAGTTTCATCATAATCAATGCCTTCTTCTTGGTTGAAGCCATGAGCAACAAGTCTAGCCTTATTTCTAACAACTTCTCCTAATTCATTTAATTTGTTTCTAAAAACCCATTTTGTACCAATAAGGGAATGATCATGAGGTCTTCGAACAAGAGTCCAAACTTTGTTTCTTTCAAACTGATTTAACTCTTCTTCCATAGCAATGATCCAGAAATTATCACACAATGCATCATCAATATTTTTAGGTTCAATGTGACATAAAAGAGAAAAGTTATTAATAAAGTACCGCCTTGTTTTAATTCCTTGGGAGACATCACCAATGATTTGCTCCTTAGGATGGCCTCTTGCATATGTTAGATCCTTTGGAAACTCTTGATCATTGCTTGGTTGACCATCTTGTTCTTGCTCCATTATTTCTTCTTCCTTGGCATGTTCTTCCAATGTGGGTACTTGATGATGAGTTTGATTTTCAATTATTGAGGAACCTACAGCATCTTCATTTCTTCTTTGAAGATAAATGTTAGATTATCACTAGTATTTAAAACAAAACAACTATAACCAAACACTTTAAAATAAACAATTGAAGGAGTTCTATTAAATAGAAGTTCAAAAGGTGTTTTTCTTATAAAATGTCTTAATAAAACTCTATTCATTACATAACAAACAGTATTTACAGCTTCAGCCTAAAAGAATTTTGGCAAGGAATTTTCACAAAGCATTGATCTAGCCATCTCTTGTAAAGTTCTGTTTTTCCTTTCAACAACACCATTTTGTTGAGGTGTTTTAGCAGCTGAGAAATTGTGAGTAATACCATATTCATCACAAAATTTTATAAACTCTTCATTGCAAAATTCTCTTCCGTTGTCATTTCTAATAGAAATCAGTTCATATTCAAGGGATGTTTGAACCTTTTTGAAAAGTTTTGCAAATTGATGAAATGTTTCATTCTTTTGAGCTAAGAAGAGCACCCAAGTAAATCTTGAAAAGTCATCTACAATCACATAAACATTTCTTTTACCACCAAGACTAGTGGTCCTTATTGGTCCAAATAATTCCATGTGAACTAGTTCATGAGGTTTTGAAGTAGAGACCATTTTCTTTGGTTTAAAAGATGTTTTTGATTTTTTTCCATATTGACAAGAATCACAAAGGCGTGTTTTATCAAAATGCATTTTGGGTAATCCTCTAACTAGCTCTTGTGTAGAAAGTTTATTCAATAAATTCATGTTACATGTCCTAATCTTCTATGCCACAGAAATCCATCATTATCATGAATGGCAAGACATTTGATATCATTTGTGATTAGTTCATCAAGATATAACACATATACATTTCCAACTCTTTTAGCAACAAAGATGGTTTTGCTACTTGCACTATTCTTACTTGCACTATCAAGAATAGTACAAGTATCACATTTGAATTCTACTTTACATCCATTGTCACATAATTGACTAATGCTAAGTAAATTATACTTTAAACCATCAATGAGCAATACTTGTTTAATGAGAGGGAAGGAACCTTTATCAATGTTACCTATTCCAAGTATTTTTCCTTTCTTCTTATCACCAAATGTGACAAAGCCTTCACTTGTTGCTTGAAGCTCAGTAACAAGTGAGGCATTTCCTATCATATGTCTTGAACAGCCACTATCAAGAAACCATTTTGTGGCACTTGATCTTGAAACAAAGCGAACCTACACCAAATTAGAAAGAGTGATTTTTGGTACCCATATTTTCTTGGATCCAAGGGGGTTAGTGAAAATTCCTTTGACTTTCCAAATGGTCTTAACACCATTTTCAATCTTTCTTTTTACAAAACATTTTGATACATTGTGTCCATGCTTACCACAATATGTACAACAAATATGAGGCCTAGAATTAAAAGTTTCTTTAGCAAAAGAGTTTTTATATTTTGAAGCATAGCTATCATGAGTATAACCAAGACCATGTTTTGCAAATGAAGTTCTTTGATAGCCAAGTAATTTATTTAAATTTTCTCTTCCATTTGCAAACTTTTCAATGCATGATGTAAGATCATTAACTTTCCTTTTTAAAATCTCATGATCATTAAGCATTGTTTCAAGAGAAACAACTTTTATGCAAAGCTCTTTATTTTCAAAAGATATGTTTTGTATGGTTGCATTTAAAACTTCTTTTTCAATGTTAAGACAATTAATGGTCTCAAGAAGTTTACCATTTTCAACACATAATTTTGAATTCTCATTTGATAAATCATTTATTTTGGATTTCATTTCTTTATTCCTTTTAGAAGCCTTTTTCAATTCCTCATACATTTCTATAAGTAATTCACTAGGATCAACATCATCATCATAGAAATTAGAAATAGAGGGAGAAGATTGTACCTCATCATCAATTGCCATAAAGCATATGTTGGCCTTTCCTTCACTGTAATCTTCACTTTCTTGTTGATCCCATGTTCCAGCCAGTCCTTTTCCTTTCTTGGCAGATTTCTATTTGTTCTTGCTGTCTCTTTCCCTTTCCAAAACTTTGGGACAATAAGCAACAATATGTTCTGCGCTCTTGCATTCAAAACATTGGGGTTTGAAGGATGAAGACTGTCCACTCTTCTTGGTTGGCTTTCTTCCTTTCTTGAGGAACTCCTTTTTGTAGAATCTCTTGAATTTCCTAACTGCCATGGCAATTTCCTCTTCTCCACTGTTACCATCTTCTTCTTCACTTGAAAATTTTTCTTGTTCACTCAAGTGATTTGAAGTCTTGAGTACAACTCCTTTTCTTCCCTTTTCTTCATCTTCTTTTTCATGAGTGAGCAGAGATCCAATAAGCTCTTCAAGCGGAAGAGTTTTTAAGTCCTTCGACTTCTCAATAGCAAGTGTCTTTGGCTGCCAAGATTTTGGTGGAGCATCCAAAATCTTCCTGTTTTGCTCTCCAATAGTATAGCTCTTTCCATAAGCTTTTAAGCCATTGAAAATGTTAGTAAACCTTGTAAACATATCACTAACATTCTCACATTGTTTCATGGTAAAAAGTTCATAGTCTCTAACAAGCATGGCAAGCTTAGATTCTTTAACTTGGTTTGCACCCTCATGAGTTATTTGGAGTAATCTCCACATATCATGAGCAGTGTCACAACAACTAACTATATTATATTCAGTTACATCTAAATAACAACTTAATATGCTCATGGCCTGATAATTCAATGTCATTTTCTTTGAATCATGTTCATCAAATTCGTCCGTTGACTTTGGTTCTAAGGTCACTCCATCAGCTCTCATTTTCATAGGAATATAAGGACCTTTTCCAACAATATTCCAAAAATCAAAATTTATAGAACAAATATATATCTTAACTCTAGATTTCCAAAAGGTATAGTTTGTTCCATCAAACAAAGGTTGTCTATTTGTGGAAGATCCTTCTATGTAAGGTAAGTTTGAAATATTAGCCATAAGTTCTTTAACTTCTAGGTTGTAAAACCACACAAAGAAGTCCTTGCTCTGATACCAATTGAAATACCTAAGAGGGGTGGGGGTGAATTAGGTATTTGGATAATTTTTGCAAACAAAGTCCTTTTATAATTCTAAGCAAAAACAGATTGTGTGAGCTTAGTTCAATAAGAAAAGTAAACAATTAATAGCAAAGTAGTAAAACAATGTAAGATCAATAAACACAATAATTTATAGTGGTTCGATCTCTTCAAGATCTACGTCCACTACCTTGAGCCTACACTCAAGGATTTCAAACAATCTACTATATGCTCAAGTTCACAAATTACATAAGAGGCTCACCACACAATGGTTTTACACTCACAACCTCTTTTGCAATTCTACAAAAAAGGTTCACCCTACCAAAGGATTTTATATCTACAAACAACCTTGAGACAACGTCTCAAGGATCACCCTTATCTAAAGGATTTTATGTTATCAAGATAACTTTGCAATGAGCTAGTAGAAAACACAATTTAATAAAGAGAGGAAAATGTGTAGATGTTACCACTTGTTGGTAGATGATTACACAATGTTTCACCTTCACACTTTGTTGTCTTAGGAATCTTGAATCATCAATTGAAAGCACAAGACAAAAGAGAGCTTAAAATGTTTGCTAAAGGCTTTGTAATGTTTAGAGTTCACAAAGATTCAAAACTTACAAAAAATCTGAAGTTTATGGCTTTTATAGAATTTGAAAATAAGTTTTAACAGCCATAAAACTGCTAGTAATGGCTAGTTTCAGAAAATTCGGACGACCGAATTTTGCGTCCGAATTTTTCGGACGTCACTATTGCAGGTTTCTGGAAAAATTCGGACGGCCGAATTTTTTCCCTGCGTTCGAATCTTCGTCCTAATTTCTCTGGAAAAACAGTAACCATGCTGAAGAGAAAAATTCGGTCTCCATGCGTCCAAATCTTCGTTCGAATTTCTCTGGAAATACAGTAACCATTTTTTGCTACAAAAGTCGGACGACTAAATTTTTTGGAAACACTTTCAAACTTTGTAAAATCATTTGAGATTTAACTTCTATAAGTTTGAAAACATTTTGCATGTATAGATAAGTTATTTAGACATATATAAGCTTGAGAACCATAATCAAATTTCTTTGACCATGCAAAGTTTACTCAAAATCTTTTAAGATACAAAAACACATTCATCAAAAAGTTCATTCAAAGCCATTTAAGATTAAGAAAACTAATTTTATGCTCTCTTATGCATTCAATAGATTCCAAGACACATAAGTGTAGAGTTTACATAGAGATTTACCTATTTAGCATATATACCCTACACTTCAAGTCTTCAAATGCCTTTAGATCATCTTTGAACAACCTTCTTCAAACTTCAATCACTTTGGCTTATTGAAGTTGTTCTTGCACTTTGGCTTGAATGCACTTTGCCCATAGGGCTAACAGTTTGGACGTCCGAACTTTACTCCATGCGTCCGAACTTGCGTCCGAATTTCTCTAGAAGCACAGTGATCATTTTCAAAGTTTGGACATCCAAACTTGCATCCGAACTTATCAAATTTTGTCAAATCATTTAAAAATCATCCTTAATAACATTGAAATCATTTTCTATAAATAGATAAGTCATTTAAGCACTTTTAAACACAAAAATTGTTACCAAAACATTTTAATCATCCAAAGTTTACTTAAGATTATTTGAGACTTCAAAAACAAACTTGTTGTCAAGAGGTTCATTTAAAAATCATTTCAAAAACAAGTTTTGTGCTCTCTTATGCATTGAACTAATATACCTAGTTAGCATATGAACTCTACACTCTAAGTTTTCAATGCCTTCAATCATCTTGAACATACTTTTCAATCTTCAATCACTTTTGGCATAGTTGAGTTGTTCTTGCATTGTGGCTCACTTTTTGAACAATCAAAATCCCTCTAGCTCTAACTTGTTTTACATCAAAAGTATTTGAAAAGCTCTCAAATTGCCTTGTGCTCAAAGGTTGAAATTCAAGATTCCAAAGGCAAGAAGTGAAGTAGTGTTAGAAATTGTATTCATCCATCAAGAAGTATTGGTAAAATTCAAATTCTCTCTTTACATTTTTGTTATGATTCATACAAAGTTGTCAAGAGACTTAAAACCCTTGTGGAGGGTGAGCCATAGACTAGATTAATCAAGGTTGTTGTGTAAATCCCATTGGTGAGGGTGAGCCTTGGATTAGATTGGTCTAGGTTGTCTAGTGACTTAAGACTCTTAGTGATAAGGATGAACCTTGTTTATTTGATTGAATAGAGGTTGTTGTGGTAAAACCCATTGAAAGGTGAGCCTCTTGTGTAATTGTTTGGATTGACCATTTAGTGAATTGGGTAAAATCCTTGAAGGTGGACTCAAGGTAGTAGATGTAGATCTTGGAGAGATCGAACTACTATAAATCGTGTGTTCATTTTCGTATAGCTTTACTTGTTTACATACTTGTATTATTATTATTAGTTCTTAGTTGTTGATTGATTGGTTGTAGTCTTATTGTTTGATCATCTTGTCTCAACCATCAAATCACATGTAAACTTGAAGTTTATGAATTTAAAGGAGAGCTTTTATTAAGGCAAAGGATTTGCAAAAAGGGAAAAGATGTTTGATAATTAGCCAAAGACCTAATTCACCCCCCCCCCCTTAGGTCTTTCAATTGGTATCAGAGCAAGGTCTTCTCTTTAAGGTCTAACAACCTAGAAGTAAAGATTATATGGCTAGTTTATCAAATTTGACTTATGTGGAAGGTTCCTCTACAAATAAACCTCCTTTGTTTGATGGTTCTAATTATACATTTTGGAAATCTAGAATTAGAATATTTATTTGTTTTATTAACTTTGATTTGTAGAGTATCATTGAGAAAGGTCCCTATGTGCCTATAAGAATAAAAGTTGATGGAATTACAAGGGAACTAAAGCCTATGGAGGAATTTGATGAGAACGACTCAAGAAAGATAACTTTAAACTACCAAGCAATGAACATCTTGAGTTGTGCATTAGACGTGAATGAATACCATCGAGTGAGTGAATGCGAGACCGCTCACGATATGTGGAGACTTCTTCAAATAACTCATGAGGAAAGAGCCAATATGTGCGTTATGGCAATAAATGATGATGTACAATCCACTTCTACATCTACTTGTTGTGATGATGATATTGATGATCCTAGTGAATTATTTGTTGAAATGTATGAAGAATTAAAAAAGGATTAAAAAAGAAATAAGGAAATGAAATTCAAAATTAATGATTTATTGAATGAAAATTCAAAATTATATTGTGAAAAAAATAGACTTCTTGAATCTATTGATTGTTTGAATATTGAAAAAGAAGTTTTAAATGTCTCTTTACAAAACATGTCCCTTGAAAATAAGATTCTTTGTGAAAATATTTTGTCTCTTGAAAGAATGCTTGTTGATCATGAGACTTTGAAAAAGAAGGTTGATGACCTTTCATCATGTATAGAAAAATTTACAAAAGAAAGGGAATATCTTGATAAAATTCTTGGAGCTCAAAGATCTACTCTTGTCAAAAATGGTCTTGGTTATAATTATGTAAACAATGTACCTAAATATAACAACTTCTTTGTTAGAGCTACTTCTACTTCCATGCATCATACTTGTTGTACTTATTGTGGAAAACATGGACATGATGTCACCAAATGTTATGTTAAAAGAAAAGTACAGAATGGTGTAAAAACCATTTGGAGAGTTAAGAGAATTATTACTAACCCCCACAGACCCAAGAAAATATGGGTACCAAAGGATACTTCCTCTCCTTCATTGCAGGTACTCTTCAATTCAAACTCAAGCACCACTAAGCGGTATATTGATGATGTTGGCTTAAAGAATAACAGAAAACACCTCATTCATAATCAAGGTCGAAGCAACCAATAAAGGATTTGCTTTTGAGACAAGAAGAAAGGAAGAATTCTTGGAGTAACCAATGTTGGTAAAGGTTCCTCTCTTATTTTTAAACAAATGTTGCTTAGTGCTGATTTGAACTATAGCTTGCTTAGCATTAGTCAATTGTGTGACAATGAATAAAAAGTTAAATGACAACATGCGAAGTTTCAGTTGAGTATCCCTTTTGTTAAGATTGGAAAATTTGCCAACCATGACTTGTCAATTGCTTCTATGAAGTTGATTAGGTAAGATTGATGATATGAGATTGAATTCATGGTTGATGTGTTTTTGAAATTGATTATATGTCATGATAAAATGATTAAAATAGCTATGATTGACTATCTATGCATTTGCTTGGCCAAAAACATCTTTATGAAACTTTACAAAATGTTCGGACTTGAAGTTTGAATGTAGACCATAAGTTCGGTTGCCCGAACTTGTATGACAAAATAATATTTTGTGATTTTAATCAATTACTTATAAAATGTTTCAATGTGTGTTTTATCTTGATAAGCTTGAATGTCTTGTTACTTATGATAATGATTGATTTTATTGACATAGAAGATTTGGTCACGTGAGCATGGATTTGTTGAACAAACTTTCCTCTCAAGATTTAGTTGGAGGATTGCTAAAAATGTGTTTTGAGAAAATTGTCTTTGAGATACTTGTCAATATGGAAAACAAACAAAAGAATCTTCCAAAACTAAGAAAATTGTTAGCCCTAAGGGCAAATCATGTAGTTATGATTAGTTTTGAATAATGGCAAACATTGATGAGGACTAATGTGCTTGTATGTTGAGTGATAGGATTGATGGATTGAGAAGCATGAAGTCTTATTGCCTTGGAGCCACAATGCAAGAAAAACTCAACTATGCCAAAAGTGATTGAAGATTGAAGAGTATGTTCAAGATGATTATTGAAGGCATTGAAGATTTAGAGTGTAGAGTCCATATGCTAAATAGGTATATTTTTTGTAAACTCTACACTTGTATGTCTTGGAATTAGTTGAATACATAAGAGAGCACAAAACTTGTTTTTGAAATGATTTTTAATGAACTTCTTAACAACAAGTATGTTTTTGAAGTCTCGAATGATCTTAAGTAAACTTTGGATAAATGTTTTGGTAACGGTTTTTGTGTTTAAAAGTGTTTAAATGACTTATCTATTTATACAAAATGATTTCAATGTTATTAAGGATGATTTTTAAATGATTTGACAAAATTTGATAAGTTTGGATGCAAGTTTGGTCGTCCAAACTTTGAAAATGATCACTGTGCTTCCAGAGAAATTCGGATACAAGTTCGGACGCATGGAGTAAAGCTCGGACGTCCAAACTTTCTCTGATAGCATGGTCACTGTTTTTCCAGAGAATTTCGGACGAATGTTCGGACGAATAAGGAAATGTTCGGATGTCCGAACTTTTTCAGATAGCTTGGCACAGTGAAGTTCAGATGCAAGTTCGGATGCATGGCAGAAAGTTATTGAATTTGATTTTTCAAATCTATAAAAGCTATAAACTTCAGATTTTTATAGCTATTGAATTTGATTTTTTAAATCTATAAAAGCTATAAACTTTAGATTTTTTGTAAAGTTTTGAATCCTTGTGAACTCCAAATATTCCAAAGCCTTTAGCAAACATTTTAAGCTCTCTTTTGTCTTATGCTTTCAATTGATCAATCAAGATTCCAAAGACAACAAAGTGTGAAGGTGCAACATTGTGTAAACATCTACCAATATGTGGTAACATCTACACATTCTTCTTTCTCTGTTAAACTGTGTTTTTATACTAGCTCATTGCAAGGTTATCATGTGACGTAAAATCCTTTTGATAAGGGTGAGCCATAGACTAGATCAATCAAGGTAGTGGTGTAAAACCCGTGTGTGGGTGAGCCTTGGATTAGATTGGTCTTTAGGTTGTCTTTAGATATAAAATCCTTGTGGAAGGGTGAACCTTGTTTGTATAATTACTAAAACAGCTTGTGAGTGTAAAACCATTGTGTGGTGAGCCTCTTATATAATTTGTAGACTTGAGCTTATAGTAGATTGTTTGAAATCCTTAAGTGTAGGCTTAAGGTAGTGGACGTAGATCTTGAAGAGATCGAGCCACTATAAATTGCTTGTGTTCTTTGTTCTTATATTGCTCTACTGCTTTGCTATTAATTGACTTACTCTTCTATTGAACCAAGCACATACAATCTGTTTTTTGCTTAAACTTATAAAAGGACTGTGTTTGTGAAAAATTAGCCAAATACCTCATTCACCCCCTCTTAGGTATTTCAATTGGTATCAGAGCAAGGACTTCTTTGTGTGGTTTTACAACCTAGAAGTTAAAGATCTTATGGCTAATATTTCAAACTTACCTTACCTAGAAGGGTCTTCCACAAATAGACCACATTTATTTGATGGAACAAACTATACCTTTTGAAAATCAAGAGTTAAGTTATATATGTGTTCTATTAATTTTGATTTGTGGAATATTGTTGAAAAAGGTCCTTATATTCCTATGAAAATGAGAGCTGAGGGAGTAACCTTAGAACCAAAGTCTACTGACGAATTTGATGAACATGATTCAAAGAAAATGACATTAAATTATTAGGCAATGAACATCTTAAGTTGTGCATTAGATGTAACTGAATATAATAGAGTTAGTAGTTGTGATACTGCTCATGATATGTGGACATTACTCCAAATGACACATGAAGGTACAAACCAAGTTAAAGAGTCAAAGCTTGTTATGTTAGTTAGGGACTATGAGCTATTTACCATGAAGCAAGGTGAGAATATTAGTTATATGTTTACTAGATTTAATAACATTTTTAATGGTCTGAAAGCTTATGGGAAGAACTACATTTTTAATGGTCTGAAACCATCTTTGTTGCTAAAAGAGTTGGAAATGTATATGTGTTATATCTTGATGAACTTATTACAAATGACATAAAATGTCTTGCCATTCATGATAATGATGGATTTTTGTGTTATAGAAGATTAGGACATGTGAGCATGGATTTATTGAATAAACTTTCTACACAAGAACTAGTTAGAGGATTACCCAAAATGAATTTTGATAAAACCCGTCTTTGTGATACTTGTCAATATGGAAAACAATCAAAAACATCTTTTAAACCAAAGAAAATGGTCTCTACCTCAAAACCTCTTGAATTAGTTCACATGGAATTATTTGGACCAATGAGGACCACTAGTCTTGGTGGTAAAAGATATGCCTATGTGATTGTTGATGATTTTTCAAGATTTACTTGGGTGATTTTCTTAGCTCAAAAGGATGAAACATTTCATGAATTTGCAAAACTTTTCAAAAAGGTTCAGACATCTCTTGAATATAAACTGATTTCTATTAGAAGTGACAATGGAAGAGAATTTTGCAATCAAGATTTCACAAAATTTTGTGATGAATATGGTATTACTCACAATTTCTCAGCTGCCAAAACACCTCAACAAAATGGTGTTATTGAAAGGAAAAATAGGACCTTACAAGAAATGGCTAGATCAATGTTATGTGAAAATTATCTACCAAAATATTTTTGGGCTGAAGCTGTAAATACTGCTTGCTATGTAATGAATAGAGTTTTATTAAGACATTTTATAAGAAAAACACCTTTTGAACTCCTATTTGATAAAACTCCCTCAATTGTCTACTTTAATGTTTTTAGTTGTAAGTGCTTTATCTTAAACACTAGTGACAATCTGGGAAAGTTTGATTGAAAATCCGATGAAGGTGTATTTCTTGGTTATTCATCAAATAAAAAGGCATATAGCGTTTATAACAAAAGAACATTATGTGTTCAAGAAACCATACATGTAACCTTTGATGAATCTAACATTTACCTTGAGAGAAGAAATGAAGATGATGCAGGTTCCTCAATGATTGAAAATCAAACTCATCATCAAGCACCCACATTGGAAGAACATGCCAAAGAAGAAGAAATAATAGAGCAAGGATAGGATGTCAACCTAGCAATGATCAAGAGCTTCCAATGGATCTAACATATGCGAGAGGTCATCCTAAAGAGCAAATCATTGGTAATGTCTCCCAAGGAGTAAAAACAAGGCGGTACTTTATTGATAAATTTGCTCTTTTATCTCATTTAGAACCTAAAAACATTGATGATGCATTGAGTGATAATTTCTGGATTATTGCTATGGAAGAGGAGTTAAATCAATTTGAAAGGAATAAAGTTTGGACTCTTATTCCAAGACCTCATGATCATTCCATTATTGGTGCAAAATGGGTTTTTAGAAATAAATTAAATGAACTAGGAGAAGTTGTCAGAAATAAGTTGTTGCTTAAGGCTTTAACCAAGAAGAAGGTATTGATTACGATGAAACTTTTGCTCCTATAGCCAGATTGGAATCTATAAGAATACTTTTGGCTTTTGCTTGTTTTAAAGGATTTAAGCTATTTCAAATGGATATCAAAAGTGCTTTTCTGAATGGTTTTATTGAAGAAGAGGTTTATGTAGAACAACCTCCTGGTTTTGTTCATGAAAATTTTCCTAATCATGTTTTAAGTTAACCAAAGCTCTATATGGTTTGAAACAAGCCCCAAGAGCTTGGTATGAAAGATTAAGTGGTTTTCTTCTTTCAAAAGGATTTGCAAAAGGAAAAGTAGACACAACACTTTTTATAAAAACATCTAGTAATAATGATATTTTACTTGTGCAAATTTATGTTGATGATATTATATTTGGTGCTACTAACACATCTCTTTGTGACGATTTTGCCAAATCAATGCAAAATGAATTTGAAATGAGTATGGGAGAACTAAATTTCTTTCTTGGGCTACAAATTAAACAAACTAAGGATGGAGTTTTCATAAACCAAGCAAAGTATACCAAGGAGCTTTTGAAAAGATTTGGAATGGATCAAGCAAAAGGAATAGGAACTCCAATGAGCTCATCAACTAAACTTGATAAAGATGAAAAGGGTAAAAATATTGATGAGAATTCATATAGAGATATGATTGGAAGTTTGCTCTATCTTATAGCAAGTAGACCAGATATTATGTTTGCTGTGTGCTTATGTGCATGTCCTAAAGAATCTCATTTAATTTCTGTCAAACGTATTTTTCGTTATTTGATTGATACACATGACTATGGTCTTTTGTTTTCAAAATCTTCATCTTTTGATCTTATTGGATGTTCAGATGCTGATTATGCTGGATGCAAAGTTGAACGTAAAAGTACAAGTGGTCATTATCAATTTCTTGGTAATTGTCTTGTGTCTTGGATAGTAAAAAACAAGCTTGTGTGTCTTTGTCTACTACTGAAGCTGAATACATTGCAGCTGGTAGTTGTTGTGCTCAATTATTATGGATGCAACATACACTACTTGATTATGGTCTTAAATTTAATTGTGTACCAATACTATGTGATAATACTATGGATGCAACATACACTACTTGATTATGGTCTTAAATTTAATTGTGTACCAATCAATTTGAGCATAAATCCCATTCAACATTCTAGGACAAAGCATATAGAAATCAAGCATCATTTTATTTGTGATCATGTTGCTAAAAGAGACATATGCTTAGAGTATATAAATACAAATGATCAAATTGCTGATATATTCACAAAGCCTTTGGCTGAGGAAAGGTATAACTATCTAAGAAGGCTTTTAGGAATTTCAAAATTCAATTACTAATATGTTTGTTTAAGTGTGACAAAAGCAGGAAAAAATTTGGATGCATTGAGTGAAAATGGAACGTCCAAACTTTGTCAGAAAATTTTGGACAGAAAAGTGCGGACGCATGTTCGGACGCATGACAGAAAGTTTAGACGTCTGAAATTTCTGAAACTGGAGAAACAGAGAAGTTCAGAGGCATGTTCGGACGCAGACCAAAAAAGTTTGGTCGTTCTTTGCGGTTGCAGCGGTTTTTAAGAAACTGAACTAGCCGTTACTCACATAATTTATCATCCGAACTCTCTCCTTTTCAAAATTTCTCTCTACCCACTAGCGTCCAACATAAATCCCTCTGTGATTTCACCATTTTCACATCAAAATACTTGGATTTTTGAATTCCTAGCCCTACACACCTCTCAAATCTCGCTGCTGTTAGAAAATCAAAATGGTAAGAACTAAAGGAGGAAATGTTGAAAAAGGAAAAGAGAAAGTGCAGAACAAAGAAGGAGGACGAATTCTCAATGAACCAAGGAGAATTAGGGTTCCTCAATCATCATCTGGAGCAGACAAGTTTATCTCAATCAAAGCTACATCAGAATTTGAAGATTGGAACAAGAAATCAAGGAAAATCATCCCTGGAAACATAGTTGATTTTGACAAGCTCACCAATATGGGTAATGTCCTATCCTTATTTGGTGATATTGGCTGGAATAACTTGTTGGCTATAGATGAAGAGTACTATCCTTCTCTTGTATATGAATTTTATGCCAATCTAAAAGAAGAGAGAATAGAATATGAGGGAGAAGATGTTAATCAATGGTATTCATCTAGAGTATCTCAAATAGATTTTGAATTCAATGATGCATTGGTGAATAGAATCTGTGGAGTAAGTGATAGTGGAGCAAAGTATTATTCTATGGGGCAACATTGCTACATTAGAGAGTTATTCACAAATGCAAGATTTGAAGAAGCCTTCACAAATGGTAGAAAGATTAGAACCATTAAGGAAAGAGAGGTTAAGGCTTCAGATGCAAGGGGAAGAGTTATGTATCATATGATAACAACCATGATTATTCCTAACTTTGGTCACAAAACATTTGTGGGAAACATTCATATGGTGATTATGTTTGCTTTGCATGAGCATAGGAGATTGAATTTTAGATACATGGCATTGAAACATGTGTTTGGGGCTAGAAAAATTGATAACAAGGCTTTACCATATGGAAGACTTCTGACAAGATTTTTCAAATATTTTCGAGTCAAGCTTCCTGTTAGAGGACAAGCTTTTAAGCAATACTTGTTTAATAAGAGGGAAGAAACCTTTACCAATGTTACCTATTCCAAGTATTTTTCCTTTCTTCTTATCACCAAATGTGACAAAGCCTTCACTTGTTGCTTGAAACTCACTAACAAGAGACGCATTTCCTGTCGTGTGTCTTGAACAACCACTGTCAAGAAACCATTTTGTGGCACTTGATGTTGAAGCAAAGCGAACCTACACCAAATTTGAGAAATTAACTTTTATACAAAGCTCTTTATTTTCAAAAGATATGTTATGTATGGTTACATTTAAAACTTCTTTTTCAATGTTTAGGTAATTAATAGTCTCAAGAAGTATCCCATTTTCAACTCATAACTTTGAATTCTCATTTAATAACTCATTGATTTTGAATTTTATTTCTTTATTCCTTTTAGAAGCCTTTTTTAATTCTTCATACATTTCTACAAATAATTCACTAGGATCAACATTATCAACATAGAAATTTGAAATGGAAGGAGAAGATTGTACCTCATCATCAATTGCCATAAAGCATATGTTGCCCTTTCCTTCACTATCCTCTTCACTTTCTTGTTGATCCCATGTTCCACCAGTCCTTTTCCTTTCTTGGCAGATTTCTTTTTGTTCTTGTTATCTCTTCCCTTTCCAAAATTTTGGAACAATCAGCAACAAGATGTTCGGTGCGCTTGCATTCAAAACATTGAGGTTTGAAGGATGAAGACTGTCAATACTTCTTGGTTGGCTTTCTTCCTTTCTTGAGGAACTCTTTCTTGTAGAATCTTTTGAATTTCCTAACAGCCATGGCAATCTCCTCTTCTCCACTGTTTCCATCTTCTTCTTCACTTCATGATTTTTCTTGTTCACTCAAGTGATTTGAAGCTTTGAGTACAACTCCTTTTCTTCCTTTTTCTTCATCTTCTTTGTCATTCAGTCTTTTCATCTTCATTTCATGTGTGAGCGGTGATCCAATAAGCTCTTCAAGTGGAAGAGTTTTCAAATCCTTTGATTCCTCTATTGCAAGTGTCTCTGGTTGCCAAGATTTTGGTAGAGCATCCAATATCTTCCTGTTTTGCTCTCCAATAGTATAGCTCTTTCCATAAGCTTTTAAGCCATTGAAAATGTTAGTAAATCTTGTAAACATGTCACTAACATTCTTACCTTGCTTCATGGTAAATAGCTCATAGTCTTTTACTAGCATGGCAAGCTTTGACTCTTTAACTTGGTTTGTACCTTCATGTGTTATTTGGAGTAATCTCCACATATCATGAGTAGTGTCACAACCACTAACTCTATTATATTCAGTTACATCTAATGCACAACTTAAGATGTTCATGGCCTGATAATTTAATGTCATTTTCTTTGAATCATGTTCATCAAATTCATCAGTAGACTTCTAAGGTTACTCCATCAGCTCTCATTTTCATAGGAATATAAGGACCTTTTTCAACAATATTCCACAAATCAAAATTGATAGAACAAATATATATCTGAACTCTAGATTTCCAAAAGGTATAGTTTTTTCCATCAAACAATGGTGGTCTATTTGTGGAAGACCCTTCTAGGTACGGTAAGTTTGAGATATTAGCCATACGATCTTTAACTTCTAGGTTGTAAAGCCACACGAAGAATTTCTTGCTCTGATACCAATTAAAAGACCTAAGAGGGGGGGGGGAGAATTAGGTCTTTGGCTAATTTTTGTAAATTATTCCTTTTACAATTCTAAGCCAGACCAGATTGTATGTGCTTTGTTAAATGAGAGAATAATTCAATTAATAGCAAAGCAGTAAAGCAATGTAAGATCAATGAACACAAGCAATTTAGAGTGGTTCTATCTATTCAAGATTTACGTCCACTACCTTAAGCCAACACTTAAGGATTTCAAACAATCTACTATATGCTCAAGTTCAACAATTACATAAGAGGCTCACCACACAATGGTTTTACATTCACAACCTCTTTTAGTAATTTTACAAATAAGGTTCACCCTACCAAAGGATTTTATATCGACAAACAACCTTGAGTCAATGTCTCAAGGATCACCCTTATCCAAAGGATTTTATGTTATCAAGATAACCTTGCAAGAGCTAGTAGACAAACACAATTTAATAAAGAGAGAAGAATGTGTAAATGTTACCACTTGTTGGTAGATGATTACACAATGTTGCACTTTCACACTTTGTTGTCTTTGGAATCTTGAATGATCAATTCAAAGCACAAGACAAAAGAGAGCTTAAAATGTTTGCTAAAGGCTTTGGAATGTTTAGAGTTCTCAAGAATTCAAAACTTACAAAAAATATGAAGTTTATAGTTTTTATAGATTTGAAAAATCAAATGCAACAGCTATAAAACGGCTAGTAACGGTTAGTTTCATAGAAGTTCGGACGTCTAAACTTTCTGCCATACGTCCGAACTTCACTGTGCCAAGCTGTCTGGAAAAGTTCAGACATCCGAACTTTTCCTTATGCGTCCGAACATTCGTCCGAAATTCTCTGGAAAAACAGTGACCATGCTATCAGAGAAAGTTTGGACGTCCGAACTTTATTCCATGCGTCCGAACTTGCGTCCGAATTTCTCTGGAAGCACAGTGATCATTTTCAAAGTTTGGATGTCCAAACTTGCATCCAAACTTATTATATTTTGTCAAATCATTTAAAATTCATCCTTAATAACACTGAAATCATTTTGTATAAATAGATAAGTCATTTAAGCACTTTTAAACACAAAAAACTGTTACCAAAACATTTTAATCATCCAAAGTTTACTTAAGATTATTTGAGACTTCAAAAACATACTTGAACATGTTTAAAAAACATGTTTTGTGCTCTTTTATGCATTCAACTAATTCCAAGACATACAAGTATAGAGTTTACAGAAAAATATACCTATTTAGCATATGAACTCTACACTCTAAGTCTTCAATGGCTTCAATCATCTTGAACATACTCTTCAATCTTCAATCACCTTTGGCATAGTTGAGTTGTTCTTGCATTGTGACTCCAAGGCAATAAGACTTCATGCTTCTCAGTCCATCAATCCTATCACTTCAACATACAAGCACATTAGTCCTCATTAATGTTTGCCATTATTTAAAACTAATCATAACTACATGATTCACCCTTAGGGCTAACTACCACTTTGAGGATTTTTCTTCATCATTTCCTCAATGTGCTTGACCCTATTCTCTAAACTGTCCAACTTCCCAAGCACCATGGGTTCAAATGTTTCAAAGAATTTGTACATTTTCTCCATCTCCTTGATGTGGTTGTTCAGTGCTTCTTGAATTTTATCTCCTCTTGAGGTCCCTTCAGTACTAGGCCCTTCTCCATCATTAGGATGTGATTGAGAAGTTTGCTCTTCTACAAAAAGTCCTTTTTTGGAGGGAGGTTGCTCCTCCTCACTTGTTGAATCATGCCTTCTCTTAGTTTTCATTTCTCTTTCCCATGCTTCTGCCTCCTCTTCTTCTTCTTCAGTTTCCTTAGTTTCAATTCTCCTTGGAGGAGTTTTTCTTCTAGTTCTCCATACTCCCTCATCATCAAGAGTCAATTGCATTCTTTTGAGAGAGTTTTTTGTATAAATTTGACCTCTTTTAAAAGTTTGTCCTCTAACAGGAAGTTTGACTCAAAAATGTTTGAAAAATCTTGTCAAAAGTCTTCCATATGGTAAAGCCTTGTTATCAGTCTTTCTAGCCCCAAACATATGATTCATTGCCATGTATCCAAAATTCAATCTCTTATGCTCAGGCAAAGCAAGAATAATCACCATATGAATGTTCCCCACAAATGTTTTGTGACCAAAGTTAGGAATAATCATGGTTGTTATCATATGATTCATAACTCTTCCGCTTGCATCTAAAGCCTTGATCTTTCTTTCCGTAATGGTCCTAAACTCTCTACCATTGGTGAAGGCCTCTTCAAATCTTGCATTTGTGAATAACTCTCTAATGTAGCAATGTTGCCCCATAGAATAATACTTTGCTCCACTATCACTTACTCCACATATTCTATTCACCAATGCATCATTGAATTCAAAATCTATTTGAGATACTCTAGAGGAATACCATTGATTAACATTTTCTCCCTCATATTCTATTCTTTCTTCTTTTAGATTGGCGTAGAATTCATATACGAGAGAGGGATAATACTCTTAATCTATAGCCAACAATTTACTCCAGCCAATATCACCAAATAAAGATAGGAAATTACCCATATTGGTGAGTTTGTCAAAATCAACTCTATTTCCAGGGATGATTTTCCTTGATTTCTTGTTCCAATCTTCAAATTCTGATGCAGCTTTTATTGAGATAAATTTGTCTGCTCCAGATGATGATTGAGGAACCCTAATTCTCCTTGGTTCATTGAGAATTCATCCTCCTTCTTTGTTCTGCACTTTCCCTTTTCCTTTCTCAATATTTGCTCCTTTAGTTCTCACCATTTTGATTTTCTAATAGAAAAGCAGAGAGATTTGAGAGGTGTGTAGGGCTAGGAATTCAAAAATCCAAGTATTTTGATGTGAAAATGGTGAAATCACAGAGAGATTTAAGTTTGGATGTGAATGGGTATAGAGAAATTTCAAAAAGAAGAGAGTTCGGATGAATAAAATGTGAGTAACGACAACATTGGTTTCTTAAAAACTGCTGTAACCGCAAAGTTCGGACGACCAAACGTTTTGGTCTGCGTCCGAACTTCTTTGTTTCTCCAGTTTCACAAAGTTCGGACGTCCGAACTTTCTGTCATGCGTCTGAACATGCGTCCGAACTTTTCTGTCCAGAATTTTCTGACTAAGTTTGGACGTTCCATTTTCACTCAACGCCTCCAAATTGAGCATCCGAATTTCTTCCTACTTTTGTCACACTCAAATAAACACATTAGTAATTGAATTTGGAGATTCCTAAGAGCCTTCTTAAATTAGTAAACCTTTCCTCAGCCAAAGGTATTTGTATTTAGTAAACCTTCTTAAATTTGGTCATTTGTATTTATATATTCTAAGTATATGCCTCTTTTAGCAACATGATCATGAATAAAATGATGCTTAATCTCTATATGCTTTGTTCTAGAATGTTGAATGGGATTTATACTCAAATTGATAGCACTAGTATTGTCACATAATATTGGCACACTATGGAATTTAAGACAATAATCAAGTAGAGTATGCTGCATCCATAATAATTGAGTACAACAACTACCAGCTGCAATGTATTCATCTTCAGCAGTAGACAAAGACACACATGCTTGTTTTTTACTATACCAAGACACAAGACAACTACCAAGAAATTGACAATGACCACTTGTACTTTTTCGTTCAACCTTGCATTTAAATAGCAAAAAATACGTTTGACAGAAATAGATGAGATTCTTTAGGACATGATTGAAATCTAGCAGATAAGAACACAACAAACATAATATCTGGTCTACTAGCTATGAGATAGAGTAAACTTCCAATCATACCTTTATATGACTTCTCATCAACATTTTTACCTTTTTCATCTTTATCAAGTTTAGTTGATGATCTCATTGGACTACCTATTCCTTTTGCTTGATCCATTCCAAATCTTTTCAACAGCTCCTTGGTATACTTTGCTTGATTTATGAAGACTCCATCCTTAGTTTGCTTAATTTGCAGCCCAAGAAAGAAATTTAGTTCTCCCATCCTACACATTTCAAATTCATTTTGCATTGATTTGGCAAAATCCTCACAAAGGGATGTGTTAGTAGCACCAAAAATAATGTCATCAACATAAATTTGCACAAGTAATATATCATTATTGCTAGAGGTTTTTATAAACAGTGTTGTGTCAACCTTTCCTTTTTCAAATCCTTTTGAAAGAAGAAAACCACTTAATCTTTCATACAAGGGTCTTGGGGCCTGTTTCAATCCATATAGAGCTTTGGTTAACTTAAAAACATGATTAGGAAACTTTTCATGAACAAAACCGGGAGGTTGTTCTACATAAACCTCTTCTTCAATAAAACCATTAAGAAAAGAACTTTTGACATCCATTTGAAATAGCTTAAATCCTTTAAAACAAGCAAAATCCAAAAGTATTCTTATGGATTCCAATACTACTGGAGCAAAAGTCTCATCATAATCAATGGCTTCTTCTTGGTTGAAGCCTTGAGCAACAAGTCTAGCCTTATTTCTAACAACTTCTCCTAGCTCATTTAATTTGCTTCTAAAAACCCATTTTGTACCAATAATGGAATGATCATGAGGTCTTCGAACAAGAGTCCAAACCTTATTTCTTTCAAACTAATTTAACTCCTCTTCCATAGCAATAATCCAGAAATTATCACACAATGCATCATCAATATTTTTAGGTTCAATGTGAGATAAAAGGGCAAAATTATCAATAAAGTACCGCCTTGTTTTAACTCCTTGAGAGACACCACCAATGATTTGCTCCTTAGGATGGTCTCTTGCATATGTTAGATCCTTTGGAAACTCTTGATTATTGCTTGGTTGACCATCTTATTCTTGCTCCATTATTTCTTCTTCTTTGGCATGTTCTTCCAATGTGGGTACTTGATGATGAGTTTGATTATCAATCATTGGGGAACCTACATCATCTTCATTTCTTCTTTCAAGATAAATGTTAGATTCATCAAAGGTCACATGTATAGTTTCTTCAACACATAATGTTCTTTTATTATAAACACTATATGCCTTTCTATTTGATGAATAACCAAGAAATACACCTTCATCTGACTTTCTATCACTAGTATTTAAGATAAAACATTTGCACCCAAAAACCTTAAAATAAACAATTGAAGGAGTTTTATCAAATAAGAGTTCAAAAGGTGTTTTTCCTATAAAGGGTCTTAATAAAACTCTATTCATTACATAGCAAGCAGTATTTACAGCTTCAGCCCAAAAATATTTTGGCAAAGAATTTTCACATAACATCGATCTAGCCATCTCTTGTGGAGTCCTATTTTTCCATTCAACAACACCATTTTGTTGAGTTGTTTTGGCAGCTGAAAATTTATGAGTTATACCATACTCATCACAAAATCTTGTAAAGTCTTGATTGCAAAACTCTCTTCCATTGTCACTTCTAATAGATATCAATTTATACTCAAGAGAGGTTTAAACCTTTTTGAAAAGTTTTGCAAATTCATGAAATGTTGCATCCTTCTGAGCTAAGAAAATCACCCATGTGAATCTATAGAAGTCATCAACAATCACATAAGCATATCTTTTACCACGAAGACCAGTGGTCCTCATTGGTCCAAACAAGTCCATATAAACAAGTTCAAGAGGTTTTGAGGTAGAAACCATTTTCTTTGTTTAAAATATGTTTTAGATTGTTTTCCATATTGACAAGCATCACAAAGACGAGTTTTATCAAAATGCATTTTAGGTAAGCCTCTAACTAGCTCTTGTGTGGGAAGTTTATTCAATAAATCCATGCTCACATGACCTAATCTTCTATGCCACAAATATCCATCATTATCATGAATGACAAGACATTTTATATCATTTGTGATAAGTTCATCAAGATATAACACATAAACATTTCCAACTCTATTAGCAACAAAAATGGTTTCGTTACTTGCATTATCAAAAATAGTACAAGTATTACATTGAAATTCTACTTTACATCCATTGTCACATAGTTAACTAATCTAAGTAAATTATATTTTAAACCATCAATAAGCAATACTTGTTTAATAAGAGGGAAGGAACCTTTACCAATGTTACCCATTCCAAGTATTTTTCCTTTCTTCTTATCACCAAATGTAACAAAGCCTCCACTTGTTGCTTGAAGCTCACTAACAAGAAAGGCATTTCCTGTCATGTGCCTTGAACAACCACTGTCAAGAAACCATTTTGTGGCACTTGATCTTGAAGCAAAGCGAACCTACACCAAATTTGAGAAAGTAATTTTTGGTACCCATATTTTCTTGGGTCCAAAGGGGTTAGTGAAAGTTCCTTTAACTTTCCAAACAGTCTTAACACCATTTTCTATTTTTCTTTTTACAAAATATTTTGACACTTTGTGTCCATGCTTGCAACAATATATACAACAAATATGAGGCCTAGAATTAAAAGTTTCTTTAGTCAAAGAGTTTTTATATTTTGGAACATAGCTATCATGAGTGTAACCAAGACCATGTTTTTCAAATGAAGATCTTTGATAACCAAGTAATTTATTTAAATTTTCTCTTCCATTTGTAAATCTTTCAATGCATAGAGTAAGATCATTAACTTTCTTTTTTAAGAGAAATAACTTTTGTGCAAAGCTCTTTGTTTTCAAAAGATATGTTTTGTATGGTTGCATTTAAAACTTGTTTTTCAATGTTTAGCCAATTAATAGTCTCAAGAAGTTTCCCATTTTCAACATATAATTTTGAATTCTCATTTGATAAATCATTGATTTTGAATTTCATTTCTTTATTCCTTTTAGAAGCCTTTTTTAATTCTTAATACATTTCTACAAGTAATTCACTAGGATCAACATCTTCATCAAAGAAATTAGAAATGGAAGGAGAAGATTGTACCTCATCATCAATTTCCATAAAGCATATGTTGGCCTTTTCTTCACTATCATCTTTGCTTTCTTGTTGATCCCATGTTCCAGCCAGTCCTTTTCCTTTCTTAGCAGATTTCTTTTTGTTCTTGTTGTCTCTTTCTCTTACTAAACTTTGGGACAATCAGCAACAAGATGTTCTGTACTCTTGCATTCAAAACATTGAGGTTTGAAGGATGAAGACTGCCCACTCTTCTTGGTTGGCTTTCTTCCTTTCTTGAGAAACTCCTTCTTGTAGAATCTTTTGAATTTCCTAACAGCCATGGCAATCTCCTCTTCTCCACTGTTTTCATCTTCTTCTTCACTTGATGATTTTTCTTGTTCACTCAAGTGATTTGAAGCTTTGAGTACAACTCCTTTTCTTCCTTTTTCTTCATCTTCTTTGTCATTTAGTCTCTTCATCTTCAGCTCATGCGTGAGGAGTGATCCAATGAGCTCTTCAAGTGGAAGAGTTTTCAAATCCTTTGATTCCTCAATTGCAAGTGTTATTGGTTGCCAAGATTTTGGTAGAGCATCCAATATTTTTCTATTTTGCTCTTCCATTGTGTAACTCTTCCCATAAGCTTTTAAACCATTGAAAATGTTAGTAAATCTTGTAAACATATCACTGATATTCTCACCTTCCTTCATAGTAAAAAGCTCATAGTCCCTCACTAGCATGGCAAGCTTAGACTCTTTAACCTGGTTTGTACCTTCATGAGTTATTTGAAGTAATCTTCACATGTCATGAGCAGTGTCACATCCACTAACTCTATTATATTCAGTTACATCTAATGCACAACTTAAAATGTTCATGGCCTGATAATTTAAGGTCATTTTCTTTGAATCATTTTCATCAAATTCGTCTGTAGACTTTGGTTCTAATGTCACTCCATCAGCTCTCATTTTCATAGGAATATAAGGACCTTTTTCAACAATATTCCACAAATCAAAATTGATAGAACAAATATAAATCATAACTCTATATTTCCAAAAGGTATAGTTTATTCCATCAAACAAAGGTGGTCTATTTGTGGAAGACCCTTCTAGGTAAGGTAAGTTTCAGATATTAGCCATACGATCTTTAAGTTCTAGGTTGTAAAACCACACAAAGAAGTCCATGCTCTGATACCAATTGAAAGACCTAAGAGGGAGTGGGAGTGAATTAGGTCTTTGGCTAATTTTCGTAAATAAATTCCTTTTACAATTCTAAACAATACCAGATTGTATGTGCTTTGTTAAATGAGAGAATAAGTCAATTAATAGCAAAGCAGTAAAACAATGTAAGATCAATGAACACAAGTAATTTAGAGTGGTTTGATCTATTCAAGATCTACATCCACAACCTTAAGCCTACACTTAAGAATTTCAAACAATCTACTATATGCTCAAGTTTACAAATTACATAAGAGGCTCACCACACAATGGTTTTACTCTCACAACCTCTTTAGTAATTCTATAAACAAGGTTCAACCTACCAAAGGATTTTATATCTATAAACAACCATGAATCAATATCTCAAGGATCACCATTATCCAAATGGTTTTATGTTCTGAAGAAAACCTTACAATGAGCTAGTAGAAAACACAATTGAAAAAGGAGAGGAGAATGTGTAAGATGTTACCACTTTGTTGGTAGATGATTACACAATGTTGTACCTTCACACTTTGTTGTCTTTGGAATCTTGAATGATCAATTGAAAGCACAAGACAAAAGAGAGCTTTAATGTTTTCTAAAGACTTTGGAAAGTTTAGAGTTCTTGAAATTCAAAACTTGCAAAAAATCTGAAGTTTATAACTTTTATACATTTGAAAAATCAAATGCAACAGCTATAAAATGGCTAGTTTCAAAGATGTTCGGACGTCTGAACTTTCTACCATGCGTCCGAACTTTCGTCCGAACTTCACTGTGCCAAGCTGTCTGGAAACGGTCGGACGTCCGAACTTTTTCTTATGCATCGGAACATTCGTCCAAAATTTTTTAGAAAAACAGTGACCATGCTATCAGAGAAAGTTTGGACGTCTGAACTTTACTCCATGCGTCCTAACTTGCGCCCGAATTTCTCTGGAAGCACAGTGATCATTTTCAATGTTTGGACGTCCAAACTTGCATCCACCAAACTTATCAAATTTTGTCAAATCATTTAAAAATCATCCTTAATAACATTGAAATCATTTTGTATAAATAGATAAGTCATTTAAGCACTTTTAAACACAAAAACCATTACCAAAACATTTTAATCATCCAAAGTTTACTTAAGATCATTTGAGACTTCAAAAACATACTTGTTGTCAAGAAGTTCATTTAAAATCATTTCAAAAACAAGTTTTGTGCTTTCTTATGCATGCAACTAATTCCGAGACATACAAGTGCAGAGTTTACAGAAAAATATACCTATTTAGCATATGAACTCTACACTCTAAGTCTTCAATGGCGCCAATCATCTTCAACATACTCTTCAATCTTCAATCACTTTTGGCATAGTTGAGTTGTTCTTGCATTGTGGCTCCAAGGCAATAAGACTTCATGCTTCTCAATCCATCAATCCTATCACTCAACATACAAGCACATTAGTCCTCATCAATGTTTGCCATTATTCAAAACTAATCATAGCTACATGTATGGTTTCTTCAACATATAATGTTCTTTTGTTTTAAACTTTATAGGCCTTTTTATTTGATGAATACCCAAGATGTACACCTTCATCTAATTTTCTTTCAAACTTTCCTAGATTATCACTAGTATTTAAGATAAAACACTTACAACCAAATATCATAAAATAAACAATTGAAGGAGTTTTATCAAATAGGAGTTCAAAAGGTGTTTTTCTTATGAAGGGTCTTAAGAGAACTCTATTCATTACATAGCAAGCAATATTTAACCCTTCAGCCCGAAAATATTTTGGCAAAGAATTTTCACAAAGAATTGATCTACCCATCTCTTGTAAGGTTCTATTTTTTCTTTCAACAACACCATTTTGTTGGGGTGTTTTAGCAGCTGAAAAATTATGAGTTCTACCATATTCATCACAAAATTTTGTAAAGTCTTTATTGCAAATAGAAATCAGTTTATACTCAAGAGAGCTTTGAATCTTTTTGAAAAGTTTTACAAATTCATTAAACGTTTCATCCTTTTGAGCTAAGAAAATCACCCATGTAAATCTAGAGAAATCATCAACAATCACATAAGCATATCTTTCACCACCAAGACTAGTGGTCCTCATTGGTCCAAACAAGTCCATATGAACAAGTTCAAGAGGTTTTGAGGTAGAAACCATTTTCTTTGGTTTAAAAGATGCTTTAGATTGTTTTCCACATTGACAAGCATCACAAAGACGAGTTTTATCAAAATGCATTTTAGGTAAACCTCTAACTAACTCGTGTGGAAAGTTTATTCAATAAATTCATGCTCACATGACCTAATCTTCTATGCCACAAATATCCATCATTATCATGAATGGCAAGCCACTATCAAGAAACCACTTTGTGGCACTTTGATCTTGAAGCAAAACAAACCTACACCAAATTTGAGAAAGTGACTTTTGGAACCCACATTTTCTTGGGTCCAAGAGGGTTAGTGAAAGTTCCTTTAACTCTCTAAATAGTTTTAACACCATTTTCTATTTTTATTTTTACATAACATTTTGACACTTTGTCCTTGCTTGCCACAATATGTACAACTGTGTTACAGTACTGTTCACGTGCTGTTCATTGAACAGTAGTTACTATTCACAGTACTGTTTCAAATTCAGACGACCGAATTTTTTCAGGAGCGTCCGAATTTCTCAGCAAAAATAGTCGGCACTGTTCATGTTAATAGTGTTACTGTTCACAATGCGAAAAAATTAGGGCGACCGAATTTTCTCTTATGCGTCCGAATTTTGCGTCCGAACTTTTTAAACTTTGTCAAAACATATTCAAATCAATTCAAACAAGTTGGAAAACCTTCTAGCCTAAAAGATAAGTTATTAAAGACCTTTTAAGTGCAAAAATCATTTATGAAAAACTTGATAATTTATGTAAGTTCAAAACCATTGAAACCATTTAAATTAAGTTTTGTGCTCTCAATTGCAACTCATAGATTCCAAACAAAGTTTACCTACTAAGCACATGTAACCTACACTTCATGTCTTCAAAGCCTTCAATCATCTTGAACAAACTCTTCAATCTTCAATCACTTTGACATATTGGAGTTGTTCTTGCATTATGGCTTAAAGGCAATGAGACTTCATACTTCTTAATTCACAAATCCTATCACACAACATACAAGCATATTAGTCCTTATCAATGTTTGTCATTAATCAAAACTAATCATAACTACATGATTTGCCCTTAGGGCTAACAATCTCCCCCTTTTTGATGATGACAAACTTTGATGCAAAATGTGATGGTTTTAAACAATGTTACACAAAGAAGTATGGATGTCAATGATATAAATAACAAATTTAGTACAATGACATTCAAAAGGCTCAATATGAGCTAATTATCCAACCAACCTTCATTAATCTCCTTCCTTCCAATAACTAGGATAGAAGATATAGCATTTAACCATTTAGAAAAGATTCTAAGAGAGGTTTTAAAGGTTGCAAATGTTTAACAATGACCCCCCTTAGATTGTGCTCATTTTTCAACAAGTTTGGACTTGAGATGCTATGAATCCGAATTTTTGACATATCAAGTTTGAACTGTAAAATAAGTGAAATGAAAGCTGCAATTTTTGAAAATAAGCTTTCCTAAAGTTGTTCAAACATATTAGAAGATATTAAAACATATTTGAATCAATTTGAACAACAAAGGAGCATATTTTGACAACAAAATATGGATGCATCCGAATTTCAGAACATGAATCCGAATTTTGAAATTTCAAGTCCAAACTGCAATAAATTCAATATAATGAATGTTTAAAGTGAAATAAAGCTTTCCCAAGGTTGTTCAAACATAATGGAAGAGATTGAAACATAGTTGAATCAATTTGAACAACAAAAGAGCACTTTTTGGCAACAAATATGCATGCATCCGAATTTTTGGTCTGTATCTGAATTTCAAGTCCAAATTTTTTGCAACAAGTTTTAAAAGGTGATTTTGTATTTTCAAATGAAATGTTGAAATATTCAAATATGTATGTCCACAATGGCACTCAATTTAGCATTGCAAAATCACAAAATTCATGCATTCAATTGTTTTCTTGAAGTAATTCAAAATCATAGGTCAAGTCAAGAACCAAGTTCAAGATTTCAATCTCAACTTAACCATATTCCAAAATCTCAGAAAATAACCAAAACCTCACATATTATAACATATTCAATTTAAATTTCAAAAACAGCCAAATATTGTCACAGTACACAATCATTTTACATTTCAACACATAACACATTTACAACAAGCAATTACAGTACAGCAAGCACATAGCACATTTGTAGTCATCATTCTTTCTCCCCCTTGACATATGCATGGTTTTTCAGAAAATTCACACATTTTCTATTAATGCATGAGAAATTCCACTGCTATTTCAAATTTTCACACATTTTGTCATCACATTTCTTCTCCCCCTTTTGTCATCAATCAAATATGGGGTAAGTGTACTTGGATAACAAAAGTGTAACAAAAAAAACTCTTATCACAAGGATTTCACACATTGAGCTTCAAAACATTATAATGACTTAGAAAGGCACAAGTAAATTTCAATGTAAAAGCATAACATGTGCATCAAGGCATAAACTAAGATAAGCAACAAAATAGAGTTTAGGGATAGAAAGGCTTAGTCTTGGATGCGCTTCATGGTCTTCACTTCCAAATTTGTTTGTTGTGATGGCCATGTTTCCTTGATCTCTATATGATGGGGTCCTTTATTTGCTGACTCCTTACCCGTGTAGTTCGACTTTGGAAAGTTAGCAATCGAGAGGATCTTTGGATCTTCTTCCTTTGAACCACATTTTCCTCCTCTCTTGGCTGAAGGAAATTGGTGATGGATTTGTGATTTGACTTTGTTAAACTCCCTTCACCTTCTTCTTCTTGCTTGTTCTCTTGGGCTTTACCTCTTTGTTCTTCATTCTCACGCTTTTCTTCTTCTTGGGGTGCTTCACTGCATTCTCATTCATCTTTGTCTTCTTCTTTAGCAACAAATTGATAGCCATCTCAATTTTCACTGTCATTACTATCATTTATTGCTGCTATCTCCTTCCTATATATATATATATATATATATATATATATATATATATATGTGCCAAGAATCATTGGAGCAAAGGACTCGAAGAATTTGTCCATCTTCTTCATTTCCTTTACATGGTTGTTCAATGTCTCTTGAAACACCTTGGCAACTATGGTATTACCTCTCGTGAGATTATCACCTTCAACTTATTTTCCTTCAATAAAAGATACCTCTTCAAATAGTCTCCTTTTTGTGGGGAGTTGCTCCCCCTCGCTTGGTGACTCATGCTTCCTTTATATTTTCCTTTCTCTAGCAAGGATTTCCTCTTCATCCTCTTCTTCTTCTTCTTCATTTTCTTCTTCCTTCTCTTCATTATCACTAGCATCTCTTCTATCACCCCTTAGAGGAGTTTCTCTTCTAGTTCTTCATACATTATCATCATCAACTGTCCAAGGAATTCTCTTTAGTGAGTTGTTGGTGTAGACTTCTTCACTCTTTATTGGTAAACCACTAGAAGACAATTGCACTTGGAGATACTTGAAAATTCCTGTTAATAACCTTCCATACGGCAATGCCTTATGCTCGGTTCTTCTAGCTGCCATTATATTCTTTAGCACTATATATCCAAAATTCATTTTTCTTTTCTTATGCATGGCTAGCATAATTACAACATACATATTATCAACAGAAGATTTGTGCCTAAAGTATGCTATAATCAAGGTAGTAAGCATGTGATGCAAAACTCTTTCACTAGCATCAAAAAGCTCTTATCTCTCTCTCCTTTCTAGTCTTGAGGCTTCTACCATTTATATAGGCATTCTTAATTCTTTCATGTGAGTATAACTCACTTATAAAACAATGTCCCCCGGAAGAATAATGCCTAAACCCAACATCCTCAACATCAAAATTTCTATTAAGAAATGCATTATTAATATCAAAAATCAACTTGTGATATTCTTGAAGAATACCACTAAATAGATTTATTACCAATTTGCTCAACCCCTTTTTTTTTAATATAAGCTTCATAAACTAAGGAAGGTAATAGCATTCATTAAACACAAGCAAACTAGTCCAACTCAAATAATTAAAAAATGAGAGTATATTACCCATTCCGAATAGTTTGATGACATCCACCTTGTGGCTTGGATTTATCTTATAATTCCTTTTTGTCCAATCATCAAATTCAGTACCAACCTTCCATGCGACAAATCTATCAAGCCTTGATATGCTTTGCAAAACATTAACCTTACTTGGTTCATTGATCACTGGTCCTCCTTCTCTTTCTTTGGCTTTTCCCTTTCCTTTTCCCATGCTAGGCTTCTTTGTCCTCACCTGGAGATACAACACTTGAATACACTCATTAGTTATTGAATTTTGAAATCCCTAAGCTTCTTCTAAGATTGGTCAAACCTTTCTTCGGCCAGTGGCTTAGTAACGATATCATTAATTTGTTCATGAATGCAAACGTGCTTTAAATAAGTATTACCCTTAGTAGAATGATCTCTAATGAGATGAAATTTGATCTCTATATACTTTGACCTAGTTTGTTGAATAGTATGATGATCAAATTTATTGCATTAGTGTTGTCACATAACGTAGCCACACATTTGAAATATACACCATAATCACTTAGAGTATCAATAAGGTAATAGAGAATGTGTTTAACAGCAAACAAATGAGACTCTTTAGGACAAGATGAAATCTAGCACACAAGCACATGGCAAACATAATATTGGTTTTACTTACTATCAAATAGAGTTGACTACTCTTATGAAACCTTTTTATTCTTGTTAAGCATAGTTGATAAACTTATGGAAGTGCTTATACCTCAACTTGATTCATGAAAGTGCCATCCTTGGTTTGCTTGATTTGTAGGCCAAGAAAGAAATTGAGTTTTCCTATCATGCTCATTTCAAATTTACTTTGCATTAACTTGGCAAACACATCACAAAGTGAAGTATTAAAAGCACCAAAAATTGTATCATATATTTGGACAACTTATAGATCATTGTTACAAGAGGTTTTTATGAAAAGAGTAGTGTCAACCTTTCCTCTTGAAAATCCTTTTGACACTCAATTTTTCATACCAAGCTCTAGGAGCTTGTTTTAAATCATACAAAGCTTTGGATGATTTGAAAACATGGTTAAGAAACTTTTCATGATCAAACCCGGGTGATTGTTCCACATAAATCTCTTCCTCAATAGAACTATTTAGAAAAGCACTTTTGACATTCATCTAAAAAAAACTTAAAACTTTTAAAGTAAGTAAAAGTCAAAAGCATTCTTCTGGACTTAAGTCTAGCATTCGGAGCAAAAGTTTCATCATAATCAATTCCCTCTTCTTGATTGAATCCTTGGGTGACAAATCTAGATTTATTTCTTACACCTTCCCTGGATTCATTGAGTTTATTTCTAAAAACCATTTAGTTTCAATAATGGAATGATCATGAGATTTAGAAATTTCCAAATTTTGTATCTTTCAAATTGATTTAATTCCTCTTGCATAGTAATAATCCAGAAATCATCACACAATACATCATTAATACTTTTAGGCTCATATGAGATAAAAGAATAAAATTATTGATAAAGTACCGCCTTATTTTTACTTCTTGGGAATATCACCAATGATTTGCTCCTTAGGATGGCCTTTTTGGATATCTTAAATTCTTTGGGAGCTCTTGGTCACCGCTAGGTTGGTCATCTTGATTTTGTTCAATCATTTCTTCCTCATTGGCATGATCCTCCAAAGTTTGTGCTTGAAGATGGGTTTGATAGTCATTAATAGATGTACCTACATCATCTTCATCTTTTCTTTCCAAGTAAATGTAAGATTCATCAAAACTAACATGAATGGTTTCCTCATCATGTAAGGTTCTTTTTGTTATAAACTGTATATGCCTTTTTGTTAGAAGAATAGCTAAGAGATATACCTATATCCGTCTTTCTATCAACTTTAAGTAGTTATCACAAGTATTCAAGATAATACATTTATAACCAAACACTTTAAAATATGCAACTTGAGGAGTTATATAAAAGAGAACTTCAAAAGATGTTTTTCTTCAAAAAGATCTTAAAAGAATTCTTTTCATCATAGCATGTGTTGTTTATGGCTTCGGCTCAAAGCATATTTTTGAAGAAGAATTTTCACAAAGCATAGATCTAACCAAGTTTTTTAAAGTTCAAATTTTTCTTTCAATAACACCATTTTGTTGTGGGATTTTTGCAGTTGAAACAATTATATGAAATTCAATTTTCGTCACAAATTTTGTAAAGACTTGGTTGTAAAATTCTCTCATTGTCACTTTCTAATGGAAATCAATTTTGCACTCAAGAGAGGTTTGAATCTTTTTCAATAGTTTTACAAATTTATGAAACACTTTATCTTTTTTGAGCACAGAAGACTACTAAAGTAAATATTGAGAAATCATAAACTACTACTAAGGCATACTTCATGTCATCAATACTAGAGTTCCTCATAAGTCCAAATCAATCCATATGAACAAGCTCAAGATGTTTTGAAGTATAAAAGCATTTCATGGGTTTGAAAAATTCTTTTGTTTGTTTTCCATATTGACAACTAAATCTTGATAGAAAAGTTTGTTTAAGAAATCCATGTTCACGTGATCAAATCTTATATGCCAAGAAAATCATTATCATAAGCAACAAGACATTCAAGCTTATCAAGATAAAGCGCACATTGAAGCATTTTGTGAGTAATTGATCAAAATCACAAAATATCATTTTGTCATACAAGTTCGGGCGACGGAACTAATGGTCTACATCCAAACTTCAATTCCGAACATTTTGTAAAGTTTCATAAAGATGTTTTTGGCCAAGCAAATGCATAGACATTCAATCATAGCTATTTTAATCATTTTATCATGACATGTAATAAATTTCAAGAACATATCAACCATGAATTCAATCTCATATCATCAGTGTTACCTAATCAACTTCATAGAATCAATTGACAAGTCATGGTTGGCAAATTTTCAAATTTTAACAAAAGGGATTCTTAACTGAAACTTTGCATGTTGGCATTTAACTTCTTATTCATTGTCACACAATTGACTAATGCTAAGCAAGTTATAGTTCAAATTAGCACTAAACAACATTTGTTTAAAAAGAAGAGAGAAACCTTTACCAACATTGATTACTCCAAGAATTCCTCCTTTCTTCTTGCCTCAAAAACAAATCCTTCTTTGGTTGCTTTGACCTTGATTATAAATGAGGTGTTTTCCGTTATTCTTTAAGCCAACATCATTAATATACCTCTTAGTGGTGCTTGAGTTTGAATTGAAGTGTACTTGCAATAAAGGAGAGGAAGTATCTGTAAGCCCTAAGGGCAAATCATATAATTTTGATTAATGACAAATATTGATGAGAACTAATATGTTAATATTGTGTGATAGGATTTGTGAAGAAAGAAGTTTGAAGTCTCATTGCCTTCAAGCCAAAGAGCAAGAACAACCTCAATAAGCTATGATTCTTTTGAGGTTTATTCAAAGATGAACTCAAGGCATTGAAGACTTGAAATGTAGAGTAGGTATGATGATAGGTAATATCTATGTAAACTCTACACTTGTATGTCTTGGAGTCTATTGAATGCATAAGAGAGCATAAAATTGGTTTCTTAATTTTAAAAGGCTTTGAATGAATTCTTAGTAAATGTGGTTTTGTGTCCTAAAAGTTTTTAAGTAAACTTTATATGATCAAAGGAATTTGATTTTGGTTTTCAAACTGATATTTGTCTAAATAAGTTTTCTATATATACCAAATGTATTTCAAATCCTTGGAAGTTAAATTTCAAATGATTTTACACGGTTTGAACATAATTCCAAGAAATTCGGTCGTCCGAATTTGGTAGCAAAAGTTTGCTACTGTTCTTCCAGAGAAATTCGGAAGAAGATTCGGACGCATGAAGAAAAATTCGGTCGTCTGAATTTTGGTCTTCAGCATGGTCACTGTTCTTCCCGATTTTCCTTCACATTGAAAGCTTATGGTAAAAGCTATACTATGGGAGAGCAAAACAGAAAGATTTTGGATGCTCTACCAAAATCTTGGCAGCCAAAGACACTTGCTATTGAGGAGTCCAAAGATCTAAAAACTCTTCCTCTTGTAGAGCTTATTGGATCACTACTTACACATGAAATGAAGATGAAATGGTTGAATGATAAGGAAGATGAGGAAAAGGGAAGAAAAGAAGTAGTTCTTAATGTCTCAAATAACTTGAGTGAACAAGAACAATCTTCAAGTGAAGAAGAAGGAGGAAACAGTGGAGAAGAAGAGATTGCAATGGCAGTGAAGAAGTTCAAGAGATTCTACAAAAACGAATTTCTCAAGAAAGGAAGAAAGCCAGTCAAGAAGAGTGGACAATCCTCATCATATAAACCTCAATGCTTTGAATGCAAAAGTACAGAGCATCTGATTGCTGACTGTCCCAAAGTGTTAGAGAGGGAAAGAGAAAGCAAAAACAGAAAGAAATCTGCCAAGAAAGGAAAAGGACTAGCTGGAACGTGGGATCAACAAGAAAGTGAGGATGAAGGTGAAGGGAAGGCCAACATATGCTTTATGGCCATTGATGATGAGGTACAATCTTCACCCTCTATTTCAAATTTGTGTGATGATGATATTGATTCTAGTGATTTAATTGTAGAATTGTATGAAGAACTGAAAAAGGCTTCAAGAAGAAATAAAGAAATGAAATCCAAAATTAATGATCTTTCAAATGTAAATTCAAAATTATGTTTTGAAAATGATAGACATCTTGAGACCATTAATTCTCTTACCATTGAAAAAGAAGTTTTGAATACTACCATACAACATGTATCTTTTGAAAACAAAAAGCTTTGTTCAAGAATTATTTCTCTTGAATCAATGTTAAAAGATCATGAGCTTTTAAAAAGGAAAGTAAATGATCTTACTTTATGCATTGAAAGATTTACAAATGGAAGAGAAAATTTAAATAAATTACTTGGTTATCAAAGATCCTCATTTGTAAAGCATGGTCTCGGTTTTACACATGATTGTTTTGATCCAAAACCAAAAGGGTTATTTGTTAAAGAATCTTCTAATTATAGGTCTCATACTTGTTGTACATATTGTGGTAAGCATGGACACAAAGTTTCTAAGTGCTTTATAAAAAGAAAGATAGAAAATGGGGTGAAGACCATTTGGAATGTTAAAGGAACTATTACTAACCCTCTTGGACCCAAGAAGATATGGGTACCAAAAATCACTCTTTTCCAATTTGGTATAGGTACAATTTGCCTCAAGATCAAGTGCCACTAAATGGTTTCTTGATAGTGGCTGCTCAAGGCACATGACTGGAAATGCATCACTTGTTAGTGAGCTTCAAGCTACAAGTGAAGGTTTTGTCACTTTTGGAGATAAGAAGAAAGGGAAAATACTTGGAATAGGTAACATTGGTAAAGGTTCCTTCCCTCTTATCAAGCAAGTTCTACTTATTGATGGTTTAAAGTATAATTTACTTAGCATTAGTCAATTATGTGACAATGGTTGCAAAGTAGAGTTTAAATGTGATACTTGTACTATTCTTGATAGTGCAAGTAATAAAACTATTTTTGTAGCTAAAAGAGTTAGTAATGTATATGTGCTATATCTTGATGAGCTTATCACTAATGATATTAAATATCTTGCCATTCATGACAATGATGGATTTTTATGGCATAGAAGATTAGGACAGTGAGCATGGATTTATTGAACAAACTTTCTACTCAAGAACTAGTTAGAGGATTACCAAAAATGCATTTTGATAAAACCCGTATTTGTGATGCTTGTCAATATGGAAAACAATCGAAAACATCTTTCAAACCTAAGAAAATGGTTTCTACCTCAAAACCTCTTGAACTAGTTCACATGGACTTATTTGGACCTATGAGGACTACTAGTCTTGGTGGTAAAAGATATGCTTATGTGATTGTTGATGATTTTTCCAGATTTACATGGGTAATCTTTTTATCACAAAAAGATGAAACATTTTATGAATTTTCAAAACTTTTCAAGAAGGTTCAAATTTCTCTTAATTGCGACTTAATCTCTATTAGAAGTGATAATGGAAGAGAGTTTTGCAACCAAGATTTTACAAAATTCTGTGATGAGTATGGTATCACTCATAATTTTTCAGCTGCCAAAACACCTCAACAAAATGGTGTTGTTGAGAGGAAAAATAGAACATTACAAGAAATGGCTAGATCAATGCTTTGTGAAAATTCTTTACCTAAATACTTTTGGGCTGAAGCTGTAAATACAGCATGCTATGTAATGAATAGAGTTTTACTAAGACCTTTTATAAGAAAAACACCTTTTGAACTTCTATTTGATAAAACTCCATCAATTGTCTATTTTAAAGTGTTTGGTTGTAAGTGCTTTATTTTAAACACTAGTGACAATCTTGGTAAGTTTGATAGAAAATCTGATGAAGGCATATTTCTAGGCTATTCATCAAATAAAAAGGCATATAGAGTCTATAACAAAAGGACATTATGTGTTGAAGAAACTATTCATGTAACTTTTGATGAATCTAATATTTATCTTCAAAGAAGAAATGAAGATGATGCAGGTTCCTCAATGGTTGAAAATCAAACTCAACATCAAGTACCTACATTGGAAGATCATGCTAAAGAAGAAGAAATAATGGAGCAAGAACATGATGGTCAATCAAGCAATAATCAAGAACTTCCAAAGGATCTCACATATGCAAGAAGTCATCATAAGGAGCAAATCATTGGTGATGTCTCTCAAGGAGTCAAAACAAGACGGTACTTTATTGATAATTTTGCCCTTTTATCTCATACTGAACCGAAAAATATTGATGATGCATTGTGTGATAATTTCTGGATCATTGCTATGGAAGAAGAGTTAAATCAGTTTGAGAGAAATAAAGTTTGGACTCTTGTTCCGAGACCTCATGATCATTCGGTTATTGGTACAAAATGGATATTTAGAAATAAGCTAAATGAACTAGGAGAAGTTGTTAGAAATAAAGCTAGACTTGTTGCTCAAGGCTTCAATCAAGAAGAAGGTATTGATTATGATGAAACTTTTGCTCCAGTGGCCAGATTAGAGTCGATTAGAATACTCTTGGCATTTGCTTGTTTTAAAGACTTTAAACTATTTTAAACGGATGTCAAAAGTGCTTTTCTAAATGGTTTTATTGAAGAAGAGGTTTATGTAGAACAACCTCCTGGCTTTATTCATGAAAAATTTCCAAATCATGTTTTCGAATTAACTAAAGCTCTATATGGACTGAAACAAGCTCCAAGATCTTGGTATGAAAGATTAAGTGGTTTTCTTCTTTCAAAAGGTTTTACTAAAGGAAAAGTAGATACAACTCTTTTTATAAAAACGTCTTCTAAAAATGATATTCTACTTATGCAAATCTATGTTGATGATATCATTTTTGGTGCTACTAATACTTCTCTTTGTGAAGAGTTTGCTAAAACTATGCAAAATGAATTTGAGATGAGTATGATGGGAGAACTAAGTTTCTTCCTTGGGCTGCAAATTAAGCAAACCAAGGATGGAGTCTTCATCAATCAAGCAAAGTATACTAAGGAGCTATTGAAAAGGTTTGGAATGGATCAAGCAAAAGGAATAAGTACTCCAATGAGTTCATCAACTAAACTTGATAAAGATGAGAAAGGTAAGAGTATTGATGAAAAATTATATAGAGGTATGATCGGAAGCTTACTCTATCTCACAGCTAGTAGACCATATATTATGTTTGCTGTATGCTTATGTGCTAGATTCCAATCATGTCCTAAAGAATCTCATCTAATTTCTGTCAAACGAATTTTTCGTTATTTGATTGATACTCATGACTATGGCCTTTGGTTTTCAAAAACTTCATCTTTTGAACTTATTGGATATTCTGATGCGGATTATGCTGGTTGTAAAGTTGAACGTAAAAGCACAAGTGGTCATTATCAATTTCTTGGTAGTTGTCTTGTATCTTGGTTTAGTAAAAAGCAAGCTTGTGTGTCTTTATCCACTGCAGAAGCTGAATACATAGCTGCAGGTAGTTGTTGTGTACAATTGCTATGGATGCAGCATACCTTACTTGATTATGGTCTTAAATTCAATTGTGTGCCCATACTATGTGATAATACTAGTGCCATTAACTTGAGCATAAATCCCATTCAACATTCTAGGAGTAAGCATATAGAGATAAAACATCATTCATTCGTGATCATGTGATTAAGAAAGATATATGCTTAGAATATATAAATACAAATGATCAAATTGCTGACATATTTACAAAGCCTTTGGCTGAGGAAAGGTTCAATCACCTAAGAAGACTCTTAGGAATTTCAAGATTCAATGACTAATGTGTGTATTGAAGCTTTGGTGAATACAGGAAATTTTCGATTCAAAATTCGGATGCACTACAGAAAATTCAGTCGACCGAATTTTCTGAGTGACAAGAAACAGAGACTTTTGATCAAAAATTCGGACGCAGGTCAGAAAATTCGGTCGACCGAATTTTCTGAACTGAGGAAACAGAAACTTTCGATCGAAAATTCGGACGCAGACCTGAAAAATCGGTCGTCCAAATTTTACGGACGTGACCCTTTAAATGAAGATTAAACAATCTTCTCAACACTTCAACTTCCGAATTTCACATCCTTTTTTAAACCTCTCATACCCATTCACATCCGAATCAAAATCCCTTCAAAATCACACATTCTCATCCCGATTTTCCTTCACTTTTAAACTTTTAACCCTAATTTCATGCAGAAAACCAATCCTTCTCAAGAGAAAACATCATGGTGAGAACAAAGAAGCCAAATGTTGAGAAAGGAAAAGGAAAGGTTAAGGAAGGAGATGGAGACTCAATCCTCAATCAGCAAAGAAGAATTCGTATTCCTCAAACACTATCTGGGGTTGACAGGTTTGTCTCAATTAAATCTACTCATGAATTTGATGAATGGAATAAGAGTAGTAGAAAAATCATTCCTGGATATAAGGTGGATATTGATAGACTGTCAAGCATGGATATTGTCATATCTTGTTTCAATGATATTGGTTGGAGTAGTTTGCTATTCATTGATGAAGAATACTATCCTACTTTGATATATGAATTCTATGCAAACTTGAAAGAGGAGAGAATTGAGATGATAGGGGATAATGTGATACAATGGTATTCATCTAGAGTATCACAAATAGACATTGAATTCAATGAAGGACTGATAAATAGAATTTGTGGAGTGGGTGACGATAGAGCTAGATATTATTCACCATCCATGCATTGCTATGATCGTGAACTCTTCACACATGTTAGATTTGAAGAAGCATTTACCAATGGAAGAGAGTTTAGAGCTATAAAGGAAAGGGAAATTAAGAACTTGGATGCTAGAGGTAGAGTGTTGCATCACATGGTGACTACAATGATTGTTCCTAATTTTGGACACAAGTCATCAGTTGGAAATATGCATATGGTAATCATGTTAGCCCTGCATGAGCATAGAAGAATGAACTTTGGGTATATAGCCTTGAAACACATGATTGCAGCAAGAAAAACAGTAACCAAGGCATTCCCATTTGGAAGGTTATTAACTAGAATCTTTAAGCATTTTAAGATCAAACTTCCGGGAAGAGAGCAAGCCTTTAAGAGTGGTGAAATTTACACAAATGAAACTCTTAAGAGAATGCAATTAGTTCATGATGAGGATAATGTATGGAGGACAAAAAGAGAAATCCCTCCGAAAAGAATAGAAAGAGAGAGAATCATAGAAAGTGAAGAGGAAGAAGAAGAAGAGGATGAAGAGGAAACCCTTGCTAGGGAAATGAAAACAAAAAGAAAGCATGACACCTCAAGTGAGGGGGAGCAACCTCCAACAAAAAGGAGACTGTTTGAAGAAGAAACTGGAATTGGATCAAGTGGTAAACGAGTAACTAGAGGTGACACCATTATAGCCAAAGCATTCCAAGAAGCCTTGAACAATCATGTCAAGGAAATGGAGAAAATGTATAAGTTCTTTGAGTCATTTGCTCCAATGGTTCTTGGAAAATTAGATGGACTGGAGATTAGAGTAAAGCACATTGAAGAAATCCTTATGAGAAACACTCAAAGTGGTGAAGGACCCTCTAAGCCTTAAGATGGAAATGAGGAAGAAAGAGATAGAGAAGCAAAGAAAGGAGACAATAAGGATAGCAGTGATGAAGAGGATGATCAGGGTGGAAATGATGAGACTATAGCAGAAGAAGAAGAGCAAGAACATGCTCATGAAGATCCACCAGTGGCAGGAAGTCAAGTAGCTCAAGCTGAAATTGTATCTCCAGCAACAATCTCTTTCAGCCAAGGAAGAGTTAAGCACTTGGCCATCAAGAAAGGACTAAGCCTTCTTTTCTAATCTCTTTACTGTATTTTGTTCATTTATCTTATTAAGCATGTTGCTGCATTTTCTATTCTGAACTTGATTTTGCTGCATTTTATGTAATAGTGAAGCTCAATGATGAAATCCCAGTGATGAGAGCTTCTTTTATATGCTAACTTGAACATCTCATTTTCATTGATCCCTTTATTTTTTTTAATGATGACAAAAGGGGGAGAAAAACATGTTGCAATATGTGAACTTAGTCTGTTGCAATATGCAATATGAATTTTTATGCATTAAAATTCGGATGCAAGGTTTAAAGAATTGGATGCAACCATATCTGTGGTCAAAATGTATTCTTTTGTTGTTCAAATTGATTCAAATCTGTCTTAATCTCTTCCATTATGTTTGAACGACGTTATGAAACCTTTATGTCACTTTAAACTTCAATTATATTGAATCTATTGCAGCTTGGACATAAGTTTAAAAATTCGGACGCATGAGTTTAAAAAATTCGGACGCATGTGGTTCAAAATTCGGATGCATGTTATAAAATTAGGATGCATTCAAATTTCACTGTCAAAATGTGCTCCTTTGTTGTTCAAATTAATTCAAATATGTTTTAATCTCTTCTAATATGTTTGAACAACCTTAGGAAAGCTTATTTACAAAATTTGCAGCTTTCATTTCACTTATGTTATAGTTTGGACTTGCTATGCAAAAAATTTGGATACATGATACCTCTAGTCCAAATGTGTTGAAAAATGAGCACAATATAAGGGGGAGCATTGTTAAACTATTACAACTTTAAAACCTCTCTTAGAACTTTTTCTAAATGCTTAAATGCTATATCTTCTATCCTAATTGTTGGAAGGAAGGAGGTAAATGGAGGTTGGTTGGGTCATAGGCTCATATTGAGCCTTGTGTATGTCAATATGCTAAATTGCTTGTTTTCTATCATTGACATGAATACTTCTTTGTGCTAATCTGTTTAAATCCATCACATCTTGCATCAAAGTTTGTCATCATCAAAAAGGGGGAGATTGTTAGCCCTAAGGGCAAATCATGTAATTTTGATTAATGACAAATATTGATGAGAACTAATATGTTAATATTGTCTGATAGGATTTGTGAAGAAAGAAGTTTGAAGTCTCATTGCCTTCAAGCCAAAGAGCAAGAACAACCTCAATAAGCTATGATTCTTTTGAGGTTTATTCAAAGATGAACTCAAGGCATTGAAGACTTGAAGTGTAGAGTAGGTATGATGATAGGTAATATCTATGTAAACTCTACACTTGTATGTCTTGGAGTCTATTGAATGCATAAGAGAGCATAAAATTGGTTTCTTAATTTTAAAAGGCTTTGAATGAATTCTTAGTAAATGTGGTTTTGTGTCCTAAAAGTTTTTAAGTAAACTTTATATGATCAAAGGAATTTGATTTTGGTTTTCAAACTGATATTTGTCTAAATAAGTTTTCTATATATACCAAATGTATTTCAAATCCTTGGAAGTTAAATTTCAAATGATTTTACCAGGTTTGAACATAATTCCAAGAAATTCGGTCGTCCGAATTTGGTAGCAAAAGTTTGCTACTGTTCTTCTAGAGAAATTCAGAAGAAGATTCGGACGCATGAAGAAAAATTCGGTCGTCCGAATTTTGGTCTTCAGCATGGTCACTGTTCTTCCAGAGAAATTCGGACGAAGATTCGGACGAAGCAGGAAGAATTCGGTCGTCCGAAAAATTCGGACGCAGAATTCGGTCGTCCGAATTTCCTGAAAATAGCCGTTAACTAGCCGTTTTATAGCTGTTTCAACTGATTTTCAAATTCTATAAAAGCTATAAACGTGCAATCTTTTGTAAATTTTGAATCTTTGAATACTCTAAGCTTTCTAAAGTCTATTACAAACATTTCTCAAGCTCTCTTATGTCTTGTGCATTCAATTGATCAATCCGAAGACATCAAAGTGTGAAGGTGCAACTTTGTGTAATTTCTACCAACAAGTGGTAACATCTACACACTCATCTTTACTTATTCAATTGTATTGATCTACTAGCTCTAGCAAGGTTATCTTGATAACATAAAACCCTTTAGATAAGGGTGATCCTTGAAGTTGTAATTCAAGGTTGTTTGAGATATAAAACCATAGTGTGGTGAGCCTTGTTTGTAAAAATTACTAGAAGAGGTTGTAAGTGTAAAACCATAGTGTGGTGAACCTCTCTTGTAATCTGTGAACTTGAGCACATAGTAGAGTTATTGAAATCCTTAAGTGTAGGCTTAAGGTAGTGGAGGTAGATCTTGAGGATCGAACCACTATAAATTGGTTGTGTTCATTGGTCTACATTTCTTATATTGCTTTGCCATAAATTATTTCTCTCTTGTCCATATCATTTGTAATTGATCTATACATATAAAAGGTTTGAATTTGCAAAATTAGCCAAATACTTAATTCACCCCCCCTCTTAGGTATTTCAGTATCCTTTGGTACGCACACTTTCTTGGGTCCATGGGGGTTAGTAATAGTTCCCTTAATTCTCCAAATGGTTTTTACACCATTCTCTACTTTTCTTTTAACATAACATTTGGTGACTTTATGTCCATGTTTTCCACAATAAGTACAACAAGTATGATGCATGGAAGTAGAAGTAGCTTTAACAAAGAATTTGTTATATTTAGGCACATTGTTTACTAATTATAACCAAGACCATATTTGACAAGAGGAGATCTTTGAGCTCCAAGAATTTTATCAAGATTGTCCCTTCCTTTTGTAAATTTTTCTATACATGATGTAAGGTCGTCAACCTGCTTTTTCAAAGTCTCATGATCAACAAGCATTCTTTCAAGAGACAAAATCTTTTCACAAAGAATCTTATTTTCAAGGGACATGTTTTGTAAAGAGACATTTAAAACTTCTTTTTCAATATTCAAACAATCAATAGATTCAAGAAGTCTTTTGTTTTCACAATATAATTTTGAATTTTCATTCAATAACTCATTAATTTTGAGTTTCATTTCGGTATTCTTTTTCGAAGCCGTTTTTAATTTGCCATATATCTCAACAAGTAATTCACTAGGATCATCAATATCATCATCATAAGAAGTAGAGGTAGATGGAATAGGTTGTACCTAATCTTCCATTGCCATGAAGCACACATTTGCTCTTTCTTCTTCATGAGTTTCTTCTTCATGAGTAACTTCAAGTAGCTTCCACATTTCATGAGCGGAATCACATTCCATCACTCTATTGTATTCATTGACAACCAATGCACAACAAAGAATGTTCATTGCTTGGCAGTTTAATGTCATCTTCCTTGAATCACTCACATCATACTCCTTCATGGACTTTGGTTCCCTTGTAACTCCATCGGCTTTCAATCTCAATGGCACATAGGGACCTTTCTCAATAATATTCCACAATTCATAGTTAATTGAACAAATATAAATCTCAATCCTAGACTTCCAAAAAGTATAATTAGAACCATCAAACAATAGAGGTCTATTAGTGGAGGAACCTTCCGTATAAGACAAATTTGATGAACTAGAAATATAATCTTTACTTCTAGGTTGTTAGACCTTAAAAAGAAAACCTAGTTCTGATACCAATTGTAAGACCTAAAAGGTGGGGGGGGGTAGGTCTTTGGCTAATTATCAAAAAATCTTTTCCCTTTTTGCAAATCCTTTGCCGTAATAAAAGCACTTCTTCAAATTCACAAGCTCTAAGTTTATATGTGATTTAATGGTAGAGACAAGATGATCAAATAATAAAACCACAACCAATCAATCAACAACTAAGAACAGACAATAATAACACAAGTATGTAAACAAGTAAAGCTATAAATAAATGAACACACGATTTATAATGGTTCGATCTTTCGAAGATCTACATCCATACTCAAGGATTTCAACCAATTCACTATATGCTTAATCCAAGCAATTACACAAGAGGCTCACCCTTCAATGGGTTTTACCACAACAACCTCCTTTCAATCTAATAAACAAGGTTTACCCTTATCACTAAGAGTTTTATGTCACTAGACAACCTAGACTAATCTAATCCAAGGCTCACCCTCACCAATGGGTTTTACACAACAACCTTGATTAATCTAGTCTATGGCTCACCCTGCACAAGGGTTTTAAGTCTCTTGACAACCTTGTATCAATCACAACAATAATGCAAAGAAAAAGTTTGAATGTTACCAACACTTCTTAGTGGATGAATACAATATCTAGCACCACTTCACTTCTTGCCTTTGGAATCTTGAATTTCAACCTTTGAGAACAAGGCAATTTGAGAGCTTTTCAAATAAGTTTGATGTAAAACAAGTTAGAGCTTGAAGAATTTTGAATGTTCAAAAATTCTTGTTCAAAATTCTTGTAAAAATCTGGAGTTTATGGCTTTTATAGATTTGAAAAATTGGCTTTAACAGTCATAAAACAGCTAGTAACGGCTACTTTCAGAAAATTCGGACGATCGAATTTTGCGTCCGAATTTTTCAGACGCCCAAACTTCTTTGGCAACCAAATTTTCATCCCCCGTCCAAACTTGCGTCCAAATTTCTCTAGAAAAATAGTTGTATTGTTCATCGTACAGTAGTGCTCACGTACACAATACTGTTCATTGAATAGTAGTTACTATTCACAATACTGTTTCAAATTCGGACGACCGAATTTTTCCAGGTGCGTCCGAATGTGCGTCCGAATTTCTCAGGAAAAATAGTCGGTACTGTTCAAATTCGGGCGACCGAATTTTCTCTTATGCGTCCGAATTTTGAGTCCGAACTTTTTAAACTTTGTCAAAACATATTCAAATCAATTCAAACAAGTTGGAAAACCTTCTAGCCTAAAAGATAAGTTATTAAAGACCTTTTAAGTGCAAAAACCATTGATGAAAAACTTGATAATTTATGTAAGTTCAAAACTATTGAAACCATTTAAATTAAGTTTTGTGCTCTCAATTGCAACTCATAGATTCCAAGGCTTAAGAGTGTAGGGTTTACAAAGTTTACCTATTAAGCACATGTAACATACACTTCATGTCTTCAAAGCCTTCAATCATCTTGCACAAACTCTTCAATCTTCAATCACTTTGACATATTGGAGTTGTTCTTGCATTATGGCTTCAAGGCAATGAGACTTCATGCTTCTTAATTCACAAATCCTATCACATAACATACAAACATATTAGTCCTTATCAATGTTTGTCATTAATCAAAACTAATCATAACTACATGATTTGCCCTTAGGGCTAATAGCCATAAAGCATATGTTCACTTTCTTGTTGATCCCAAGTTCCAGCCAGTCCTTTTCCCTTCTTGACAGACTTCTTTTTGATCTTGTTGTCTCTTTCCCTTTCCAGAACCTTAGGACAATCAGCAACAAGATGTTCTGTGCTTTTGCATTCAAAACATTGAGGTTTGAATGATGATGATTGTCCACTCTTCTTGGTTGGCTTTCTCCCTTTCTTGAGAAATTCCTTTTTGTAGAATCTTTTGAATTTTCTTACAGCCATAGCTATCTCCTCTTCTCCACTGTTTCCATCTTCTTCACTTGCTGATTATTCTTGTTTTCTCAAGTGATTTGAAGTTTTGAGTACAACTCCTTTTCTTCCCTTCTCTTCATCTGCTATGTCATTTAGTCTTTTCATCTTCATCTCATGCGTATGCAGTGATCCAATGAGCTCTTCAAGTGGGAGAGTTTTTAAATCCTTTGATTCCTCAATAGCAAGTGTTTTCGGTTGCCAAGATTTTGGTAGAGCATCTATTATCTTTATGTTTTTCTCTCCAATTGTATAGCTCTTCCCATTAGCTTTTAAACCATTGCAAATGTTAGTAAATCTTGTAAACATATCACTAACATTCTCACCTTGCTTCATAGTGAATAGCTCATAGTCCCATACTAGCATGGCAAGCTTTGACTCTTTAACCTGGATTGTACCTTGATGTGTTATTTGAAGTAATCTCCACATATCATGAGCAGTGTCACATCCACCAACTCTATTGTATTCAGTTACATCTAATGCACAGCTTAAATTTTTAATGGCCTGATAATTTAATGTCATTTTTTTTAATCATTTTCATCAAATTCGTCTGTAGACTTTGGTTCTAAAGTCACTCCATCAGCTCTGATTTTCATAGGTATGTACGGACCTTTCTCAACAATATTCCACAAATCAAAATTGATAGAACAAATATATATCTTAACTCTAGATTTTCAAAATGTATAGCTTGTTCCATCAAACAAAGGTGGTCTATTTGTGGAAGATCCTTCTAGATAAGGTAATTTTGAAATATTAGCCATAAGATCTTAACTTCTAGGTTACAAAACCACACAAAGAAGCCCTTGCTTTGATACCAATTTAAAGACCTAAGGGGGGGGGGGGAGAGGGGTGAATTAGGTCTTCGGCTAATTTTCGAAAACTATTTCCTTTTACAAGTTTAGCTAGAGCAGATTATGTGTACTTGTTTCAATGAGAGAATATATAATTCAATATCAAAGCAATAAAAAATTTAAGATCAATAAACACAAGCAATTTATAGTGGTTCGATCTCTTCAAGATCTACGTCCACTACCTTGAGTCAACACTCAAGGATTTCAATCAATCTACTATATGCTCAAGTTCAACAATTACATAAGAGGCTCACCACACAATGGTTTTACATTCACAACACCAAAGGATTTTATATCGACAAATAACCTTGTAGGTATGTCTCAAGGATCACCCTTCTAAAGGATTTTATGTTTACAAGAAAACCTTGTAATGAGCTAGTAGAAAACACAATTAAATGAAGTAAAGAGAATGAATAAGATGTTAGCACTTTCTTGGTAGATAATTACACAGTGTAGCACCTTTTCAGTTTGATGTCTTTGGAATCTTGAATGATCAATTGAAAGCACAAGACAAAGGAGAGCTTTGATGTTTGCTAAAGAGTTTGGAATGTTTAGATTTCTTAGAGATTCAAAACTTACAAAAATTTTTGAGTTTATAGCTTTTATAAATTTTAAAAATCAGTTTCAACAGCTATAAAACGGCTAGTAACGGCTAGTTTCAGAGAAGTTCGGACGTCCGAACTTTCGTCCGAACTTTATTGTGCCAAGTTATCTGGAAAAGTTCGGATGTCCAAACTTTTCCTTATGCGTCCGAACAGTCGTCCGAATTTCTCTAAAAAAACAGTAACTATGCTATCAGAGAAAGTTTGGACGTCTAAACTTTATCCCATGCGTCCGAACTTTCGTCCGAACTTGCGTTCGAACTCATCAAACTTTGTCAAATCATTTGAAAATCAACCTTGATAACATTGAAAACATTTTGTATAAATAGGTAAGTCATTTAAACATTTTCAAACTCAAAAACCGTTACTAAAACACTTTGATCATACAAATTTTACTCAAGATTATTGGAGGTTCATAAACAGACTTGTTATTCAAAAGTTCATTCAGTCATTTAAGATTCAAAACAAGTTTTTGTTGCTTTCTTATGCATTCAATAGATTCCAAGACATGCTAATGTAGGGTTGGCTTTAAGGACAATAAGACTTCATACTTCTTACTTCAACAATCCTATCACACAATTGACACAAAAAGTTAGTCCACATCAATGTTTTTCATTATTCAAAACTTAATTAGAACTTCAAGATTTGCCCATAGGGCTAAGAAAATTAATTACTAATAAAAAATAAATAACAACAATGACAATTATATTAGTTAAAATCAATGACTATGAATAGACAAAGACACTCAAAATCCAGTGTACTCGTCCCATGAAAAGGTTGATTGATTTCTTTATATTAATTCTCAAAATTGTTAATAGTTGAATTATGAGTTAGATCCAATATCTTAGTGAAAGGTTCATAACTTTATTGAATGAACCAATTGCATCTCTACTTGTTAGAAATAACACAAAGAAACCGAATTTATCTTTACTTTGTTTTACGTTGTGTTGTTATTATTATGATTGACTTAATCTAATACTTCTCAATTACTACAATAAATTTAAATTCATGCAATAATTAGACAAAAAATTATAATTATTAAAAATAATAATAACAATTAACTAATATCAAGAGAAAAATAATCTTTAATTAAAATCAATCAATGCATAAGAATTTCAACCTTCATGGAATCCCTTAGTTAAAACGATTTATCTAATATAATTACAATATCTAACATCATAAAATTAACTAACATAAAGCACAAAAAATAAAGAAAAAAAGTTGAGAAAAGCCTGATAGAAGAAGCGTGCAACGGATCTCAAGGTTGTCTGTCTTCAGTCTTCGCCCCTGCCTCCTTATGCATCGGCCATAGCTCTTCATGTAGGAGTACAGCCAGACCACTCTCCAATTCCAAATTGGTTTCGAGTCCAACTGACTATAAAATTCTTGGGCTGACAAGCCCAAGTGGGTTTTGACTTCTAATACTTACATTTCCTCACACTGCATGCTCCTTTTCTCACTTTTAATTTTTTTTTCTTTTGTCCGCACCATCCTGTCCCTTCTTTACTTCTTCCTTCTGGCGTAATACACTTTACCACTGCATCACAAAATTAAGTAAATTAACGAATTACACTATGTCTAGCAAATAAAAACTTCAAAATGAAATTCTTTAAATATATAAACACTTTCACCTACAGCAAATCAAAGTCATAATAAATTCATCAATAGATCTCTAAATATATGTGAGAAAATAGATAAATAATAATAAAATTATGATCTCATCAACTACTCCAACTTAAGAATTTGATCATCTTCAAGCAAAAGAAGAAGACTAAAGAACATTAAACAGTAGAATCATTGAATCTTGAAACCAACCTCAACATCCCATAGAAATAAAATTTCTATGCATAGGCATCAATTTAGAAAGATCAATAGCAAAATAACCAAGAATAATAACAATTTTAATGCAACATAACTATAGAAAATCGAGAAAAGCATTTTTGAAATAGACCATAACCAAACTTTTGATTCAACGCCTAGGTAACGTTATACACTTAACACCTTCATATAGTCACAACTATATCCATATACATTAAAGATTGACACAATCATGGGTTTATAATCTTACACTCTCTCTACTAATTGAAGTACTTTGGCTCCACTTAGATTAGGTAGGACTTTAGCACTTGTAACATGAGGTTAGGGAGTTGGCTAACAAATGAAAGACATAAGAAGACAAAAACAAAGAGGAGAGCTTGCAATGAAAAGTATAATTACATGCTTCAACTCTTTATTTGCTGCTTTTAACAATAAATAAAATAACCAAAACCCTAAATTATAAGGTACTGATCATGTTCCCAAGAAATTCATGCCTTTCTCGTGATACATTTTACATAATATCTACAGTGGACCTTTTACAACTATCACTTTTGGCATAGTTGAGTTGTTCTTGCATTGTGGCTCCAAGGCAAAAAGACTTCATGCTTCTCAATCCATCAATCCTATCACTCAACATACAAGCACATTAGTCCTCATCAATGTTTGCCATTATTCAAAACTAATCATAGCTACATGATTTGCCCTTAGGGCTAACAGATTCATCAAAGGTTACATGTATTGTTTCTTCAACACATAATGTTCTTTTGTTTTAAACTTTATAGGCCTTTTTATTTGATGAATACCCAAGAAGTACACCTTCATCTGATTTTCTTTCAAACTTTCCTAGATTATCACTAGTATTTAAGATAAAACACTTACAACCAAACACCATAAAATAAACAATTGAAGGAGTTTTATCAAATAGGAGTTCAAAAGGTGTTTTTCTTATGAAGGGTCTTAAGAGAACTCTATTCATTACATAGCAAGCAGTATTTAATCCTTCAGCCCAAAAATATTTTGGCAAAGAATTTTCACAAAGCATTGATCTAGCCATCTCTTGTAAGGTTCTATTTTTTCTTTCAACAACACCATTTTGTTGGGGTGTTTTAGCAGCTAAAAAATTATGAGTTATACCATATTCATCACAAAATTTTGTAAAGTCTTGATTGCAAATAGAAATCAGTTTATACTCAAGAGAGGTTTGAATCTTTTTGAAAAGTTTTGCAAATTCATTAAACGTTTCATCCTTTTGAGCTAAGAAAATCACGCATGTAAATCTAGAGAAATCATCAACAATCACATAAGCATATCTTTTACCACCAAGACTAGTGGTCCTCATTGGTCCAAACAAGTCCATATGAACAAGTTCAAGAGGTTTTGAGGTAGAAACCATTTTCATTGGTTTAAAAGATGTTTTAGATTGTTTTCCATATTGACAAGCATCACAAAGACGAGTTTTATCAAAATGCATTTTAGGTAATCCTCTAACTAGCTCTTGTGTGGAAAGTTTATTCAATAAATCCATGCTCACATGACCTAATCTTCTATGCCACAAATATCCATCATTATCATGAATGGCAAGACATTTTATATCATTTGTGATAAGTTCATCAAGATATAACACATAAACATTTCCAACTCTATTAGCAAGATATGGCACTTGATCTTGAAGCAAAACAAACCTACACCAAATTTGAGAAAGTGACTTTTGGTACCCATATTTTCTTGGGTCCAAGAGGGTTAGTGAAAGTTCCTTTAACTCTCCAAATAATTCTAACACCATTTTCTATTTTTCTTTTCACACAACATTTTGACACTTTGTGTCCTTGCTTGCCACAATATGTACAACAATGTTACAGTACTGTTCACGCGATGTTCATTGAACAGTAGTACTGTTCACAGTGCTGTTTCAAATTCGGACGACCGAATTTTTCCAGGTGCGTCCGAATTTCTCAGGAAAAATAGTCGGCACTGTTCATGAGAATAGTATTACTGTTCACAATGCAGATAAAATTCGGGCGACCGAATTTTCTCTTATGCGTCCGAATTTTTATGCGCCTGAATTTTGCGTCCGAACTTTTTAAACTTTGTCAAAATATATTCAAATCAATTCAAACAAGTTGGAAACCCTTCTAGCCTAAAAGATAAGTTATTAAAGACCTTTTGAGTGCAAAAACCATTGATGAAAAACTTGATAATTTATGTAAGTTCAAAACCATTGAAACCATTTAAATTAAGCTTTGTGCTCTCAATTGCAACTCATAGATTCCAAGGCTTAAGAGTGTAGGGTTTACAAAGTTTACCTATTAAGCACATGTAACATACACTTCATGTCTTCAAAGCCTTCAATCATCTTGAACAAACTCTTCAATCTTCAATCACTTTGACATATTGGTGTTGTTCTTGCATTATGGCTTCAAGGCAATGAGACTTCATACTTCTTAATTCACAAATCCTATCACACAACATACAATCATATTAGTCCTTATCAATGTTTGTCATTAATCAAAACTAATCATAACTACATGATTTGCCCTTAGGGCTAACAATCTTCCCCTTTTTGATGATGACAAACTTTGATGCAAAATGTGATGGATTTAAACAATGTAGCACAAAGAAGTATTGATGTCAATGATAGAAATAACCAATTTAGCACAATGACATTCAAAAGGCTCAATATGAGCCAATTACCCAACTAACCTCCATTAACCTCCTTCCTTCCAATAACTAGGATAGAAGATATAGCATTTAACCATTTAGAAAAGATTCTAAGAGAGCTTTTAAAGGTTGTAAATGTTTAACAATGCTCCCCCTTAGATTGTGCTCATTTTTCAACAAGTTTGGACTTGAGATGCTATGAATCCGAATTTTGACATATTAAGTCCGAACTGTAAAATAAGTGAAATGAAAGCTGCAATTTTTGAAAATAAGCTTTCCTAAGGTTGTTCAAACATATTAGAAGACATTTGAATCAATTTGTTAATTTGAACAACAAAGGAACGTATTTTGGCAACAAAATATGGATGCATCCGAATTTTTTACTCATGCATTCGAATTTTGAAATTTCAAGTCCAAATTGCAATAAATTCAATATAATGAATTTTTGAAGTGAAATAAAGCTTTCCTAAGGTTGTTCAAACATAATGGAAGAGATTAAAACATATTTGAATCAATTTGAACAACAAAAGAGCACTTTTTGGCAACAAATATGCATGCATCCGAATTTCTGAAACATGCATTCGAATTTTTGGTCTGCATCTGAATTTCAAGTCCAAATTTTTTGCAACAAGTTTGAAAAGGTGATTTTGCATTTTCAAATGAAATGTTGAAATACTCAAATACGTATGTCCACAATGGCACTCAGTTTAGCTTTGCAAAATCACAAAATTCATGCATTCAATTGTTTTCTTGAAGTAATTCAAAATCATAGGTCAAGTCAAGAACCAAGTTAAAGATTTCAATCTCAACTTAACCATATTCCAAAATCTCAGAAAATAACCAAAACCTCACATATTATAACATATTCAATTTAAATTTAAAAAACAGCCAAATATTGTCATAGTACACATTAATTTTATATTTCAGCACATAACACATTTACAGCAAGTACATAGCACATTTTGTAGTCATCATTCTTTCTCCCCCTTGACATATGCATGGTTTTTCAGAAAATTCACACATTTTTCTATTAATGCATGAGAAATTCCACTACTATTTCAAATTTTCACACATTTTGTCATCACATTTATTCTCCCCCTTTTGTCATCAATCAAAGATGGGGTAAGAGTACTTGGATAACAAAAGAGAACCAAAAAAAAAAACTCTTATCACAAGGATTTCACACATTGAGCTTCAAAACATTATAATGACTTAGAAAGGCACAAGTAAATTTCAATGTTAAAGCATAACATGTGCATCAAGGCATAAACTAAGATAAGCAACAAAATAGAGTTTAGGGATAGAAAGGCTTAGTCTTGGATGCGCTTCATGGTCTTCACTTCCAAATTTGTTCGTTGTGATGGCCATGTTTCCTTGATCTCTATATAATGGGGTCCTTTATTTGCTGACTCCTTACCCGTGTAGTTCGACTTTGGAAAGTTAGCAATCGAGAGGATCTTTGGATCTTCTTCCTTTGAACCACATTTTCCACATCTCTTGGCTGAAGGAAATTGGTGATGGATTTGTGATTTGACTTTGTTAAACTCCCTTCACCTTCTTCTTCTTGCTTGTTCTCTTGGGGTTTACCTCTTTGTTCTTCATTCTCACGCTCTTCTTCTTCTTGGGGTGCTTCATTGCATTCTCATTCATCTTTGTCTTCTTCTTTAGCAACAAATTGATAGCCATCTCAATTTTCACTGTCATTACTATCATTTATTGCTGCTATCTCCTTCCATTTATATATATATATATATATTTTTTAATCTAGTTTCTAAATCATCAAATTTGCCAAGAATCATTGGAGCAAAGGACTCAAAAAATTTGTCCATCTTCTTCATTTCCTTTACATGGTTGTTTAATGTCTCTTGAAACACCTTGGCAACTATGGTATTACCTCTCGTGCGATTATCACCTTCAACTTATTTTCCTTCAATAGAAGATACCTCTTCAAATAGACTCCTTTTTGTGGGGAGTTGCTCCCCATTGCTTGGTGACTCATGCTTCCTTTATATTTTCCTTTCTCTAGCAAGGATTTCCTCTTCATCCTCTTCTTCTTCTTCTTCATTTTCTTCTTCCTTCTCTTCATTATCACTAGCATCTCTTCTATCACCCCTTAGAGGAGTTTCTCTTCTACTCATTCATACATTATCATCATCAACTGTCCAAGGCATTCTCTTTAGTGAGTTGTTGGTGTAGACTTCTTCACTCTTTATTGGTAAACCACTAGAAGACAATTGCACTTGGAGATACTTGAAAATTCCTGTTAATAACCTTCCATATGGCAATGCCTTATGCTCGGTTCTTCTAGCTGCCATTATATTCTTTAGCACTATACATCCGAAATTCATTTTTCTTTTCTTATGCATGGCTAGCATAATTACAGCATACATATTATCAACAGAAGATTTGTGCCTAAAGTATGCTATAATCAAGGTAGTAAGCATGTGATTCAAAACTCTTTCACTAGCATCAAAAAGCTTTTATCTCTCTCTCCTTTCTAATCTTGAGGCTTCTACCATTTATATAGGCATTCTTAATTCTTTCATGTGAGTATAACTCACTTATAAAACAATGTCCCCCGGAAGAATAATGCCTAAACCCAACATCCTCAACATCACAAATTCTATTAAGCAATGCATTATTAATATCAAAAATCAACTTGTGATATTCTTGAAGAATACCACTGAATAGATTTATTTCAAATTTGCTCAACCCCCTTTTTTATTTTAATATAAGCTTCATAAACTAAGGAAGGTAATAGCATTCATTAAACACAAGCAAACAAGTCCAGCTCACATAATTAAAAAATGAGAGTATATTACCCATTTCGGATAGTTTGATGACATTCACCTTGTGGCTTGGATTTATCTTATGATTCCTTTTGTCCAATCATCAAATTCAGTAGCAACCTTCCATGTGACAAATCTATCAAGCCTTGATATGCTTTGCAAAACATGAACCTTACTTGGTTCATTATTCATTGGTCCTCCTTCTCTTTCTTTGGCTTTTCCCTTTCCTTTTCCCATGCTACGCTTTTTTATCCTCACCTGGAGCTACAACACTTGAATACACTCATTAGTTATTGAATTTTGAAATCCCTAAGCTTCTTCTAAGATTGGTCAAACCTTTCTTCGGCCAGTGGCTTATTAACGATATCATTAATTTGTTCATGAATTCAAACAAGCTTTAAATAAGTATTACCCTTAGTAGAATGACCTCTAATGAGATGAAATTTGATCTCTATATACTTTGACCTAGTTTGTTGAATAGTATGATGATCAAATTTATTGCATTAGTGTTATCACATAACATAGCCACACATTTGAAATATACACTATAATCACTTAGAGTAGCAATAAGATAATAGAGAATGTGTTTAACAGCAAACAAATGAGACTCTTTAGGACAAGATGAAATCTAGCACACAAACACATGGCAAACATAATATTGGTTTTACTTACTATCAAATAGAGTTGACTACTCCTATGAAACCTTTTTATTCTTGTTAAGCATAGTTGATAAACTTATGGAAGTGCTTATACCTCAACTTGATTCATGAATTGCCATCCTTGGTTTGATTGATTTGTAGGCCAAGAAAGAAATTGAGTTTTCCTATCATGCTCATTTCAAATTCACTTTGCATTAACTTGGCAAACACATCACGAAGTGAAGTATTAAAAGCACCAAAAATTGTATCATATATTTGGACAACTTATAGATCATTGTTACAAGAGTTTTTTATGAAAAGAGTAGTGTCATCCTTTCCTCTTGAAAATCCTTTTGAAAGAAGAAAAACACTCAATTTTTCATACCAAGCTCTAGGAGCTTGTTTTAAATCATACAAAGCTTTGGATAATTTGAAAACATGGTTAGGAAACTTTTCATGATCAAACCCGGGTGATTGTTCCACATAAATCTCTTCCTCAATAGAACTATTTAGAAAAGCACTTTTGACATTCATTTGAAAAAAACTTAAAACCTTTAAAGCAAGTAAAAGTCAAAAGCATTCTTCTGGACTTAAGTCTAGCATTCGGAGCAAAAGTTTCATCATAATCAATTCCCTCTTCTTGATTGAATCCTTGGGTGACAAATCTAGATTTATTTCTTACACCTTCCCCGGATTCATTGAGTTTATTTCTAAAAACCATTTAGTTTCAATAATGGAATGATCATGAGATTTAGGAATTTCCAAATTTTGTATCTTTCAAATTGATTTAATTCCTCTTGCATAGTAATAATCCAGAAATCATCACACAATACATCATTAATACTTTTAGGCTCATATGAGATAAAAGAATAAAGTTATTGATAAAGTACCGCCTTATTTTTACTCCTTGGGAGATATCACCAATGATTTGCTCCTTAGGATGGCCTTTTTGGATATCTTAAATTCTTTGGGAGCTCTTGGTCACCACTAGGTTGGTCATCTTGATTTTGTTCAATCATTTCTTCCTCAGTGGTATGATCCTCCAGAGTTGGTGCTTGAAGATGGGTTTGATAGTCATTCATAGATGTACTTACATCATCTTCATCTTTTCTTTCCAAATAAATGTAAGATTCATCAAAACTAACATGAATGGTTTCCTCATCATGTTAGGTTCTTTTTGTTATAAACTGTATATGCCTTTTTGCTAGAAGAATAGCTAAGAGATATACCTATATCCGTCTTTCTATCAAATTTAAGTAAGTTATCACAAGTATTCAAGATAATACACTTATAACCAAACACTTTAAATTATGCAACTTGAGGAGTTATATAAAAGAGAACTTCAAAAGATATTTTTCTTCAAAAAGATCTTAAAAGAATTCTTTTCATCATAGCATATGTTGTTCATGGCTTCGGCTCAAAACATATTTTTGAAGAAGAATTTTCACAGAGCATAGATCTAACCAAATTTTTTAAAGTTCAAATTTTTCTTTCAATAACACTATTTTGTTGTGGGGTTTTTGCAGTTGAAACAATTATATGAAATTCAATTTTCATCACAAATTTTGTAAAGACTTGGTTGTAAAATTCTCCCATTGTCACTTTCTAATGGAAATCAATTTTGCACTCAAGAGAGGTTTGAATCTTTTTGAATAGTTTTACAAATTTATGAAACACTTCATCTTTTTTGAGCAAAGAAGACTACTAAAGTAAATATTGAGAAATCATAAACTACTACTAAGGCATACTTCATGTCATCAATACTAGAGTTCCTCATAAGTCCAAATCAATCCAGATGAACAAGCTCAAGATGTTTTGAGGTATAAAAGCATTTCATGGGTTTGAAAATTCTTTTGTTTGTTTTTCATATTGACAAGTATCTCAAAGAAAATTTTCTCAAAACATATTTTTAGCAATCCTCCAACTAAATCTTGATAGAAAAGTTTGTTTAATAAATCCATGTTCACGTGATCAAATCTTCTATGCCAAGAAAATCATTATCATAATCAACAAGACATTCAAGCTTATCAAGATAAAGTGCACATTGAAGCATTTTGTAAGTAATTGATCAAAATCACAAAATTTCATTTTGTCATACAAGTTTGGGCGACCGAACTTATGGTCTACATCCAAACTTCAATTCCAAACATTTTGTAAAGTTTCATAAAGATGTTTTTGGCCAAGCAAATGCATAGACATTCAATCATAGCTATTTTAATCATTTTATCATGAAATATAATAAATTTCAAGAACATATCAACCATGAATTCAATCTCATATCATCAATGTTACCTAATCAACTTCATAGAATCAATTGACAAGTCGTGGTTGGCAAATTTTCAAATTTTAACAAAAGGGATTCTTAACTGAAACTTTGCATGTTGGCATTTAACTTCTTATTCATTGTCACACAATTGACTAATGCTAAGCAAGTTATAGTTCAAATTAGCACTAAACAACATTTGTTTAAAAAGAAGAGAGAAACCTTTACCAACATTGATTACTCCAAGAATTCCTCCTTTCTTCTTGCCTCAAAAACAAATCCTTCTTTGGTTGCTTTGACCTTGATTATAAATGAGGTGTTTTCCGTTATTCATTAAGCCAACATCATCAATATACCTCTTAGTGGTGCTTGAGTTTGAATTGAAGTGTATTTGCAATAAAGGAGAGGAAGTATCCTTTGGTACCCATACTTTCTTGGGTCCGTGGGGGTTAGTAATAGTTCCATTAACTCTCCAAATGATTTTTACACCATTCTCTACTTTTCTTTTAACATAACATTTGGTGACTTTATGTCCATGTTTTCCACAATAAGTACAACAAGTATGATGCATGGAAGTAGAAGTAGCTTTAACAAAGAATTTGTTATATTTAGGCACATTGTTTACATAATTGTAACCAAGACCATTTTTGACTAAAGGAGATCTTTGAGCTCCAAGAATTTTATCAAGATTGTCCCTTCCTTTTGTAAATTTTTCTATACATGATGTAAGGTCATCAACCTTCTTTTTCAAAGTCTCATGATCAACAAGCATTCTTTCAAGAGACAAAATCTTTTCACAAAGAATCTTATTTTCAAGGGACATGTTTTGTAAAGAGACATTTAAAACTTCTTTTTCAATATTCAAACAATCAATAGATTCAAGAAGTCATTTGTTTTTCACAATATAATGTTGAATTTTAATTCAATAACTCATTAATTTTGAATTTCATTTCCTTAGTCTTTTTCGAAGCCTTTTTTAATTCTCCAGACATCTCAACAAGTAATTCACTAGGATCATCAATATCATCATCATAAGAAGTAGAGGTAGATGGAATAGGTTGTACCTCATCTTCCATTGCCATGAAGCACACATTTGCTCTTTCTTCTTCATGAGTGACTTCAAGTAGCTTCCACGTTTCATGAGCGGAATCACATTCCATCACTCTATTGTATTCATTGACAACCAACGCACAACAAAGAATGTTCATTGCTTGGCAGTTTAATGTCATCTTCCTTGAATCACTCTCATCATACTCCTTCATGAGATTTGGTTCCCTTGTAACTCCATCGGCTTTCAATCTCAATGGCACATAGGGACCTTTCTCAATAATATTCCACAATTCATAGTTAATAGAACAAATGTAAATCTCAATCCTAGACTTCCACAAAGTATAATTAGAACCATCAAACAATGGAGGTCTATTAGTGGAGGAACCTTCCGTATAAGCAAATTTGATAAACTAGCCATATAATCTTTACTTCTAGGTTGTTAGACCTTAAAAAGAAGACCTTGCTCTGATACCAATTGTAAGACCTAAGAGGACCTAAGAGGGGGGGGGGGGAGGGGTAGGTCTTTGGCTAATTATCAAAAAATCTTTTCCCTTTTCGCAAATCCTTTGCCGTAATAAAAGCTCTTCTTCAAATTCACAAGCTCTAAGTTTATATGTGATTTAATGGTTGAGACAAGATGATCAAATAATAAAACCACAACCAATCAATCAACAACTAAGAACAAACAATAATAACACAAGTATGTAAACAAGTAAAGCTATAAATAAATGAACACATGATTTATAGTGGTTCGATCTTTCGAAAATTTACATCCACTACCTTGATTCCACACTCAAGGAATTCAACCAATTCACTATATGCTTTATCCAAGCAATTACACAAGAGGCTCACCCTTCAATGGCTTTTACCACAACAACCTCTTTTCAATCTTATCACTAAAAGTTTTATGCCACTAGACAACCTAGACCAATCTAATCCAAGGCTCACCCTCACCAATGGGTTTTACACAACAACCTTGATTAATCTAGTCTATGGTTCACTCTCCACAAGGGTTTTAAGTATCTTGACAACCTTGTATCAATCACAACAATAATACAAAGAAAAAGTTTGAATGTTACCAACACTTCTTGGTGGATGAATACAATAGCTAGCACCACTTCACTTCTTGCCTTTGGAATCTTGAATTTCAACCTTTGAGCACAAGGTAATTTGAGAGCTTTTCAAATAAGTTTGATGTAAAACAAGTTAGAGCTTGAAGGATTTTGAATGTTCAAAAGTTCTTGTAAAAATCTGGAGTTTATGGCTTTTATAGATTTGAAAAATTGGCTTTAACAGTCATAAAACGGCTAGTAACGGCTAGTTTCAGAAAATTCAGACGACCGAATTTTGCTTCCGAATTTTTCGGACGCCCAAACTTCTCGGGCGACCGAATTTTCATCCCGCGTCCGAACTTGCGTCCAAATTTCTCTGGAAAAATAGTGGTACTGTTCATCATACAGCACTGTTCACGTACACAATACTGTTCATTGAACAGTAGTACTGTACTGTTTCAAATTCGGACGATCGAATTTTTCCAGGTGCGTCCGAATTTCTTAGGAAAATAGTCGGCACTGTTCATGTAAATAGTGTTACTGTTCACAATGCAGAAAAAATTCGGGCAACCGAATTTTCTCTTATACGTCCCAATTTTTTAAACTTTGTCAAAACATATTCAAATCAATTCAAACAAGTTGGAAAACCTTCTAGCCTAAAAGATAAGTTATTAAAGACCTTTTATGTGCAAAAAACATTGATGAAAAACTTGATAATTTATGTAAGTTCAAAACTATTGAAACCATTTAAATTAAGTTTTGTGCTCTCAATTGCAACTCATAGATTCCAAGGCTTAAGAGTGTAGGGTGTACAAAGTTTACCTATTAAGCACATGTAACCTACACTTCATGTCTTCAAAGCCTTCAATCATCTTGAACAAACTCTTCCATCTTCAATCACTTTGACATATTGGAGTTGTTCTTGCATTATGGCTTCAAGGCAATGAGACTTCATGCTTCTTAATTCACAAATCCTATCACACAACATACAAGCATATTAGTCCTTATCAATGTTTGTCATTAATCAAAACTAATCATAACTACATGATTTGCCCATAGGGCTAACGGCCATAAAGCATATGTTCACTTTCTTGTTGATCCCAAGTTCCAGCCAGTCCTTTTCCCTTCGTGACAGACTTCTTTTTGATCTTGTTGTGTCTTTCCCTTTCCAGAACCTTAGGACAATCAGTAACAAGATGTTCTGTGCTTTTGCATTCAAAACATTGAGGTTTGAAGGATGATGACTATCCACTCTTCTTGGTTGGCTTTCTCCCTTTCTTGAGAAATTCCTTTTTGTAGAATCTTTTGAATTTTCTTACAGCCATGGCTATCTCCTCTTCTCCATTGTTTCCATCTTCTTCACTTGATGATTTTTCTTGTTCACTCAAGTGATTTGAAGTTTTGAGTACAACTCCTTTTCTTCCCTTCTCTTCATCTTCTATGTCATTTAGTCTTTTCATCTTCATCTCATGCGTATACAGTGATCCAATGAGCTCTTCAAGTGGGAGAGTTTTTAAATCCTTTGATTCCTCAATAGCAAGTGTTTTCGGTTGCCAAGATTTTGGTAGACCATCTATTATCTTTCTGTTTTTCTCTCCAATTGTATAGCTCTTCCCATAAGCTTTAAACCATTGAAAATGTTAGTAAATCTTGCAAACATATCACTAACATTCTCACCGTGCTTCATAGTGAATAGCTCATAGTCCCTTACTAGCATGACAAGCTTTGACTCTTTGACCTGGATTGTACCTTGATGTGTTATTTGAAGTAATCTCCACATATCATGAGCAGTGTCACATCCACCAGCTCTATTGTATTCAATTACATCTAATGCACAACTTAAAAAGTTCATGGCCTGATAATTTAATGTCATTTTCTTTGAATCATTTTCATCAAATTCGTCTATAGACTTTAGTTCTAAAGTCACTCCATTAGCTCTCATTTTCATAGGTATGTAAGGACCTTTCTCAACAATATTCCACAAATCAAAATTGATAGAACAAATATATATCTTAACTCTAGATTTCAAAAATGTATAGTTTGTTCCATCAAACAAAGGTGGTCTATTTGTGGAAGATCCTTCTAGATAAGGTAAGTTTGAAATATTAGCCATAAGATCTTAACTTCTAGGTTACAAAACCACACAAAGAAGCCCTTGCTTTGATACCAATTGAAAGACCTAAGGGGGGGTGAATTAGGTCTTTGGCTAATTTTCGAAAACTATTTACTTTTACAAGTTTAGCTAGAGCAGATTATGTGTACTTGTTTCAATGAGAAAATATATAATTCAACATCAAAGCAATAAACAATTTAAGATCAATAAACACAAGCAATTTATAGTGGTTCGATCTCTTCAAGATCTATGTCCACTACCTTGAGTCAACACTCAAGGATTTCAATCAATCTACTAGATGCTCAAGTTCAACAATTACATAAGAGGCTCACCACCCAATGGTTTTACATTCGCAACACGAAACAATTTTATATCTACAAACAACCTTGTAGGTATGTCTCAAGGATCACCCTTCTAAAGGATTTTATGTTTACAAGAAAACCTTGTAATGAGTTAGAAGAAAACACAATTAAATGAAGAAAAGAGAATGAATAAGATGTTAGCACTTTCTTGGTAGATAATTACACAGTGTAGCACCTTTTCAGTTTGATGTCTTAGGAATCTTAAATGATCAATTGAAAGCACAAGACAAAGGAGAGCTTTGATGTTTGTTAAAGAGTTTGGAATGTTCAGATTTCTTAGAGATTCAAAACTTACAAAAATTTTTGAGTTTATAGCTTTTATAAATTTTAAAAATTAGTTTCAACAGCTATAAAACGGCTAGTAACGGCTAGTTTCAGAGAAGTTCGGACGTCCGAACTTTACTGTGCCAAGTTATCTATCCGAACTTTCGTCCGAACTTTATTGTGCCAAGTTATCTGGAAAAGATCGGACGTCCAAACTTTTCCTTATGCGTCCGAACAGTCGTCCGAATTTCTCTTGAAAAACAGTAACCATGCTATCAGAGAAAGTTTGGACATCTGAACTTTATCCCATTCGTCCGAACTTTCGTCCGAATTTCTCTGGAAGCACAGTAATCATTTTCAAAGTTTGGACGTCCGAACTAATCAAACTTTGTCAAATCATTTGAAAATCAACCTTGATAACATTGAAAACATTTTGTATAACTCAAAAACTGTTACTAAAACACTTTGATCATACAAAGTTTACTCAAGATTATTGGAGGTTCAAAAACAGACTTGTTATTCAAAAGTTCATTCAAAGCCATTTAAGATTCAAAACAAGTTTTTGTTGCTTTCTTATGCATTCAATAGATTCAAAGACATGCAAATGTAGGGTTTACAAAAGAATATACTTATTGAGCATTTACGACCTACACTTTAAGTCTTCAATGCCTTCAATCATTTTGAACAACTCTTCAATCTTCAATCACTTTGGCTCATTAAAGTTGTTCTTGCATTTTGGCTTTAAGGACAATAAGACTTCATACTTCTTACTTCAACAATCCTATCACACAATTGACACAAAAAGTTAGTCCACATCAATGTTTGTCATTATTCAAAACTTAATTAGAACTTCATGATTTGCCCTTAGGGCTAACAAAATTAATTACTAATAAAAAATAAATAACAACAATGACAATTATATTAGTTAAAATCAATGACTATAAATAGACAAAGACACTCAAAATCCAGTGTACTCGTCCCATGAAAAGATTGATTGATTTCTTTAAATTAATTCTCAAATTTGTTAATAGTAGCATTAAGAGTTAGAGCCAATATCTTAGTGAAAGGTTCATAACTTTATTCAATGAACCAATTGCATCTCTACTTGTTAGAAATAACACAAAGAAACCAAATTTATCTTTACTCTGTTTTACGTTGTGTTGTTATTATTATGATCGACTTAATCTAATACTTCTCAATTACTACAATAAATTTAAATTCATACAATAATTGGACAAAAAATTATAATTATTAAAAATAATAATAACAATTAACTAATATCAAGAGAAAAATTATCTTTAATTAAAATCAATCAATGCATAAGAATTTCAACCTTCATGGAATGCCTTAGTTAAAACTATTTATCTAATATAATTACAATATCTAACATCATAAAATTAACTAACATAAAGTACAAAAAATAAAGAAAAAAAGTTGAGAAAAGCCTGATAGAAGAAGCTTGCAACTGATCTCAAGTTGTCTGTCTTCGGTCTTCGCCCCTGCCTCCTTATGCATCGGCCATAGCTCTTCATGTAGGAGTACAGCCAGACCACTCTCCAATTCCAAATTGGTTTCAAGTCCAACTGACTATAAAATTCTTGGGCTGACAAGCCCAAGTGGGTTTTGACTTCTAATACTATTTTTGTTTCATTTCCTCACATTGCATGCTCATTTTCTCACTTTTAATTTTTTTTTTCTTTTGTCCGCACCATCCTGTCCCTTCTTTACTTCTTCCTTCTCGCGTAATTAACACTTTACCACTGCATCACAAAATTAAGTAAATTAACGAATTACACTATGTCTTGCAAATAAAAACTTCAAAATGAAATTCTTTAAATATATAAACACTTAATTCACCTACAGTAAATCAAAGTCATAATAAATTCATCAATAGATCTCTAAATATATGTGAGAAAATAGATAAATAATAATAAAATTATGATCTCATCAACTACTCCAACTTAAGAATTTGATCATCTTCAAGTAAAAGAAGAAGACTAAAGAACATTAAACAGTAGAATCATTGAATCTTGAAACCAACCTCAACATCCCATCGAAATAAAAATTCTATGCATATGCATCAATTTAGAAAGATCAATAGCAAAATAACCAAGAATAATAACAATTTTAATGCAACATAACTATAGAAAATCGAGAAAAGCATTTTTGAAATAGACCACAACCAAACTTTTGATTCAACGCCTAGGTAACGCTATACACTTAGCACCTTCATATAGTCACAACTATATACATATACATTAAAGATTGACATAACCATGGGCTTATAATCTTACACTCTCTCTACTAATTGAAGTACTTTGGCTCCATTTAGATTAGGTAGGACTTTAGCACTTGTAACGTGAGGTTAGGGAGTTGGCTAACAAATGAAAGACATAAGAAGACAAAAACAAAGAGGAGAGCTTGCAAAGAAAAGTATAATTACATGCTTCAACTCTTTATTTGCTGCTTTTAACAATAAATAAAATAACCAAAACCCTAAATTATAAGGTACTGATCATATTCCCAAGAAATTCATGCCTTTTTCGTGATACATTTTACATAATATCTACACTGGACCTTCTACAAGTATCACTTGCAACAAACTCATATAAATGAACAAAATACACTTTTTTCCTTTTTCTCTTTTTTTCTTTTTCTATTTTCCAATTTTTGGTTCTTTCCTTTTTTTCGTCACAAGTCATGATGTCTCTTTTCAATACCCTCTTAATTTTGTTTTTCATCTTCTCTTACAAAACCTTAATATTCCCACCTCAAGGAGCACACAAGAGTTTAGATACAAATCAAACTCCCTGTAGGATGAAGGACTAAAATATTAATTAATTTAAAGAAAGAAATTGACTCATTAAAGCACAAAAAGGGTATTAGGGAATAATCTAAAGGTAGGCATGAAAGGCACAAACAGTTCAAAGAAGGCCTATGACCATCGTTTCTAAGATAAATCAGAGAAACCCTTTATTTTGCCAGAAGCAAGTAATCGAACAAGTTCTAGTGTGTTGGTGTGATCAAAGAGTGCCATCGAAGAATGCATAGTACAGCCAAGATATCTCATTAACTACTACAAGAAAAGGCAAATTTGGAACCGACTAATTGGTTTCAAAACAAGGATTTGAAACCTATTTAAAATCAAACAAAATCGGTTTCAATTTTGGTGGTCGCAGCCCGATATTGAAGTCCAATAAAGTAAGCTTCAAATTTGAAACCGAATAGAGTTGGTTTCACAATTAACCCGAGAACCAACCTTTTTAACCAAATATAGGAACCATCTTGCAACCGTATTGGAACCGATTTAGAAACTAATTTGTTAGCACTAAGGGCAAATCATGTTGTTTTGAGTAATGACCAATGTTAGACCTAAGGGCAAATCATGAAGTTCTAATTAAGTTTTGAATAATGACAAACATTGATGTGGACTAACTTTTGTGTCAATTGTGTGATAGGATTGTTAGAGTAAGAAGTATGAAGTCTTATTGCCCTTGAAGCTACAATGCAAGAACAACTTCACTGAGTCAAAGTGATTGAAGATTGAAGAATTTTGTTCAAAGATGATTAAAAGCATTGAAGACTTGAAGTGTAGGTCAAATATGCTTAATAGGTATAAGAGAGCAACAAAAACTTGTTTTGAATCTTAAATGGCTTTGAATGAACTTTTGAATAACAAGTATGTTTTTGAACCTCAAATGATTTTGAGTAAACTTTGTATGATCAAAGTATTTTAGTAACTATTTTTGAGTTTGAAAATGTTTAAATGACTTACCTATATATACAAAATGTTTTTAATGTTATTAAGGTTGATTTTCAAATGATTTGACAAAGTTTGATTAGTTCGGACGCAAGTTTGGACGTCCAAACTTTGAAAATGGTTACTGTGCTTCCAGAGAAATTCAGACGCAAGTTCGGACGTATGGGATAAAGTTAAGACGTCCAAACTTTCTCTAATAGCATGGTTACTATTTTTCCAGAGAAATTCGGACGAATGTTCAAATGCATAAGGAAAATTTCGGACGTCTAGACAACTTGGCACGCATAGGAGAAAGTTCGGACGTCCGAACTTCTCTGAAATTAGCCGTTTTATAGCTGTTGAAATTGATTTTTGAAATCTATAAAAGCTATAAACTCAAGAATTTTTGTAAGTTTTAAATCTCTGAGAAATCTTAACATTCCAAACTCTTTAGCAAACATCAAAGCTCTCTTTTGTCTTGTGACTTCAATTGATCATTCAAGATTCCAAAGACAACAAAGTGAAGAGGTGCAACACTGTATAATTATCGACCAAGAAAGTGGTAACATCTTATTCATTCTCCATTCTCCATTTAATTGTGTTTTCTACTAGCTCATTGCAAGGTTTTCTTGTAAACATATAATCCTTTTGTTAAGTGTGATCCTTGAGACATTGATTCAAGGTTGTTTGTAGATATAAAATCCTTTGGTAGGATGAACCTTGTTTGTGGAATTACAAAAGAGGTTGTGAGTGTAAAACCATTGTGTGGCGAGCCTCTTATGTAATTGTTCAACTTGAGCATATAGGAAATTGATTAAAATTCTTGAGTGTAGACTCAACGTAGTGGACGTAGATCTTGAAGAGATCGAACCACTATAAATTGCATGTGTTCATTGATCTTAGATTGTTTATTGCTTTATCATTGATTTAACTATCCTCTCATTAAAATAAGTATTCATAATCTGCTCTAGCTAAATTTGTAAAAGGAAATACTTTTCGAAAATTAGCCAAATACCTAATAAACCCTCCCCTCTTAGGTATTTCAATTGGTATTAGAGCAAGGGCTTCTTTGTGTGGCTTTGCAACCTAGAAGTTAAGATCTTAAGACTAATATTTCAAACTTACCTTATCTAGAAGGATCTTCCACAAATAGACCACCTTTGTTTGATGGAACAAACTATATATTTTGGAAATCTAGAGTTAAGATATATATTTGTTCTATTAATTTTTATTTGTGGAACATTGTTGAGAAAGGTCCTTACATACCTATGAAAATGAGAGCTGATGGAGTGACTTTAGAACCAAAGTCTATAGACGAATTTGATGAAAATGATTCAAAGAAAATGACATTAAATTATCAGGCCATGAACATTTTAAGTTGTGCTTTAGATGTAACTGAATACAATAGAGTTGGTGGATGTGACACTGCTCATGATATGTGGAGATTACTTCAAGTAACACATGAAGGTACAAACCAAGTTAAAGAGTCAAAGCTTGCCATGCTAGTAAGGGACTATAAGCTATTTAACATGAAGCAAGGTGAGAATGTTAGTGATATATTTACAAGATTTATTAACATTTTCAGTGGTTTAAAAGCTTATGGGAAGAGCTATACAATTGGAGAGCAAAACAGAAAGATATTGGATGCTCTACCAAAATCTTGGCAACCAAAAACACTTGCTATTGAGGAATCAAAGTGTTAGCCCTAAGGGCAAATCATGAAAGTTTTTATTGAGTGATAGGATTATTGGATTAAAGAACTATGAAGTCTTGTTGCCTTCAAGCCAAAGTGCAAGAACAACTTCAATAAGTCTAAGCGATTGATGTTTGAAGAAGGTTGTTCAAAGATGATTAAAAGGCATTGAAGACTTGAAGTGTAGGGTACATATGCTAAATAGGTATATTTTTCTGTAAACTCTACACTTGTGTGTCTTGGAATCTTTTGAATGCATAAGAGAGGATAAAATTATTTTTCTTAATCTAAAATGGCTTTGAATGAACTTTTTGTTAACAAATGTGTTTTTGTATCTTAAAAGATTTTGAGTATACTTTGCATGATCAAAGAGATTTGATTATGGTTCTTAAGTTTAAAAATGTCTAAATAACTTATCCATACATACAAAATGTTTTCAAACTTATTGAAGTTAAATCTCAAATGATTTTACAAAGTTTGAAAACAAAACTTTAAAATGGCTATTGTGCTTCTAAAAAATTCGGTCATCCGATTTTTATAGCCAGCAATGGTTACTGTTTTTCCAGAGAAATTCGGACACAAGTTCGGACGCATGAAAGAAATTCGGTTGTCTGAATTTTTGTTTTCAGTATGGTTACTGTTTTTCCAGAGAAATTCGGACGAAAGTTCAGACGCACAAGAAAAATTCGGTCGTCCGAATTTTCTGAAACTAGCCGTTACTAACCGTTTTATGGCCGTTAAAACTGATTTTCAAATTCTATAAAAGCTATAAACTCAATAATTTTTGTAAGTTTTGAATCTCTAAGAACTCTAAACATTCCAAACCCTTTAGCAAACATTAAAGCTCTCTTTTGTCTTGGGTTTTCAATTGATCATTCAAGATTCCAAAGACAACAAAGTGTGAAGGTGCAACATTGTGTAATCATCTACCAACAAGTGGTAACATCTACACATTCTCCTCTCTTTATTAAATTGTGTTTTCTACTAGCTCTTGCAAGGTTATCTTGATAACATAAAATCCTTTGGATAAGAATGATCCTTGAGACATTGACTCAAGGTTGTTTATAGATATAAAATCCTTTGGTTGGGTGAACCTTGTTTGTAGAATTACTAAAAGAGGTTGTGAATGTAAAACCATTGTGTGGTGAGCCTCTTATGTAATTGTTGAACTTGAGCATATAGTGGATTGTTTGAAATCTTTAAGTGTAGGCTTAAGGTAGTGGACGTAGATCTTGAATAGATCGAACCACTTTAAATTGTTTGTGTTCATTGATCTTACATTACTTTACTACTTTGCTATTAATTGACTTATTCTCTCATTTAACAAAGCACATACAATCTGGCCTTGCTTAGAATTGTAAAAGGAATTTATTTGTGAAAATTAGCCAAAGGCCTAATTAACCCCCCCCCCCTTAGGTCTTTCAATTGGTATCCTAGCAAGGGCTTCTTTGTGTGGTTTTGCAACCTAGAAGTTAAAGATCCTATGGCTAATATTTCAAACGTACCTTACCTAGAAGGGTCTTCCACAAATAGACAACCTTTGTTTGATGGAACAAACTATACCTTTTGGAAATCTAGAGTTAAGATATATATTTGTTCTATCAATTTTAATTTGTGGAACATTGTTGAGAAAGGTCCTTATATTCCTATGAAAATGAGAGCTGATGTAGTGACCTTAGAACCAAAATCTACAGACGAATTTGATGAACATGATTCAAAGAAAATGACATTAAATTATCAGGCCATGAATATCTTAAGTTATGCATAAGATGTAACTGAATACAATAGAGTTGATGGATGTGACACTGCTCATGATATGTGGAGATTACTTCAAGTAACACAGGAAGGTACAAACCAGGTTAAAGAGTCAAAGCTTGCCATGCTAGTAAGAGACTATGAGCTATTTACCATGAAGCAAGGTGAGAATGTTAGTGATATGTGTTAGCCCTATGGGCAAATCATGTAATTTTGATTAATGACAAATATTGATGAGAACTAATATGTTTATATTGTGTGATAGGATTTGTAAACTAAGAAGTTTGAAGTCTCATTGCCTTCAAGCCAAAGAGCAAGAACAACCTCAATAAGCTATGAGTCTTTTGAGGTTTATTCAAAGATGAACTCAAGGCATTGAAGACTTGAAGTGTAGAGTAGGTATGATGATAGGTAATATCTATGTAAACTCTACACTTGTATGTCTTGGAGTTTATTGAATGCATAAGAGAGCATAAAATAGGTTTCTTAATTTTAAAAAGCTTTGAATAAATTTCTTAATGAATGTGGTTTTGGTGTCCTAAAAGTTTTTAAGTAAACTTTATATGATCAAAGGAATTTGATTTTGGTTTTCAAACATATATATGTCCAAATAAGTTTTCTATATATACCAAATGAGTTTCAAATATTTGGAAGTTAAATCTCAAATGATTTTCCAAAGTTTCAACATGATTCCAAGAAAATTGGTAGTCCAAATTTGGTAGCAAAAGTTTGCTACTGTTCTTCCAGAGAAATTCGGAAGAAGATTCGGACGCATGAAGAAAAATTCGGTTGTCCAAATTTTGGCCCTCAGCATGGTCACTGTTTTTCCAGAGAAATTCAGACGAAGATTCGGACGCAGCAGGAAGAATTCGGTCGTCCGAAAAATTCGGACGCAGAATTCGGTTGTCCGAATTTCCTAAAAATAGCCGTTAACTAGCTGTTTTATAGCTGTTTTAACTGATTTTCAAATTCTATAAAAGCTATAAACGTGCAATCTTTTGCAGGTTTTGAATCCTTGAATACTCTAAGCTTTCTAAAGTCTTTTACAAACATTTCTCAAGCTCTCTTATGTCTTGTGCATTCAATTGATCAATCCAAAGACATCAAAGTGTGAAGGTGCAACTTTGTGTAATATCTACCAACAAGTGATAACATCTACACACTCATCTTTACTTATTAAATTGTGTTGGTCTACTAGCTCTAGCAAGGTTATCTTGATAACATAAAACCCTTTAGATAAGGGTGATCCTTGAAGTTGTAATTCAAGGTTGTTTGAGATAAAAAACCATTGTGTGTGGTGAGCCTTGTTTGTAAAAGTTACTAGAAGTGGTTGTAAGTGTAAAATCATAGTGTGGTGAGCCTCTTTTGTAATCTGTGAACTTGAGCACATTGTAGAGTAATCGAAATCCTTAAGTGTAGGCTTAAGGTAGTGGAGGTAGATCTTGAGGATCGAACCACTGTAAATTGCTTGTGTTCCTTGGTCTACATTTCTTATATTGCTCTGCCATAAATTATTTCTATCATGTCCATATAATCTGTTATTGATCTATACACATAAAAGGTTTAATTTTGCAAAAATTAGCCAAATACCTAATTCACCCCCTCTTAGGTATTTCAATTGGTATCAGAGCAGGAACTTCTTTGTGTGATTTTACAACCTAGAAGACAAAGATCCTATGGCTAATATTTCAAACCTACCTTACCTAGAAGGATCCTCTACAAACAGACCTCCGTTATTTGATGGAACAAATTACACCTTTTGGAAGTCTAGAGTTAAAATATATATTTGTTCTATCAATTTTGATTTATGGAACATAGTTGAGAAAGGTCCCTATGTCCCAATGAAAATGAGAGCATATGGAGTAACCTCAAAACCCAAATCCACTGATGAATTTGATGAGCATGATTCAAGGAAAATGACATTAAATTATCAGGCCATGAACATATTAAGTTGTGCATTAGATGTTACTGAATATAATAGAGTTAGTGGGTGTGATTCTGCTCATGATATGTGGAGATTACTCCAAATTACACATGAAGGTACTAATCAAGTTAAAGAATCTAAACTTGCTATGCTTGTTAGAGATTATGAACTGTTTACTATGAAACAAGGTGAAAATATTAGTGATATGTTTACAAGGTTTACTAATATTTTTAATGGCTTGAAAGCTTATGGTAAAAGCTATACTATGGGAGAGCAAAACAGAAAGATTTTGGATGCTCTACCAAAATCCTGGCAGCCAAAGACGCTTGCTATTGAGGAGTCCAAAGATCTAAAAACTCTTTCTCTTGAAGAGCTTATTGGATCACTACTCACACATGAAATGAAGATGAAACAGTTGAATGATAAGGAAGATGAAGAAAAGGGAAGAAAAGGAGTAGTTCTTAATGCCTCAAATAACTTGAGTGAACAAGAACAATCTTCAAGTGAAGAAGAAGGAGGAAACAGTGGAGAAGAAGAGATTGCAATGGCAGTGAAGAAGTTCAAGAGATTCTACAAAAAGGAATTTCTCAAGAAAGGAAGAAAGCCAGTCAAGAAGAGTGGACAATCCTCATCCTATAAACCTCAATGTTTTGAATGTAAGAGTACAGAGCATCTTATTACTGACTGTCCCAGAGTGTTAGAGAGGGAAAGAGAAAGCAAAAACAGAAAGAAATCTGCCAAGAAAGGAAAAGGATTAGCTGGAACGTGGGATCAACAAGAAAGTGAGGATGAAAGTGAAGGGAAGGCCAACATATGCTTTATGGCCATTGATGATGAGCTACAATCTTCACCCTCTATTTCAAATTTGTGTGATGATGATATTGATTCTAGTGATTTAATTGTAGAACTGTATGAAGAACTGAAAAAGGCTTCAAAAAGAAATAAAGAAATGAAATCCAAAATAAATGATTTTTCAAATGAAAATTCAAAATTGTGTGTTGAAAATGATAGACATCTTGAGACCATTAATTCTCTTACCATTGAAAAAGATGTTTTGAATACTACCATACAAAATGTATCTTTTGAAAACAAAAAGCTTTGTTCAAGAATTATTTCTCTTGAATCAATGCTAAAAGATCATGAATTTTTAAAAAGGAAAGTAAATGATCTTACTTTATGCATTGAGAGATTTACAAATGGAAGAGAACATTTAAATAAAGTACTTGGCTATCAAAGATCCTCATTTGTAAAGAATGGTCTCGGTTTTACACATGATTGTTTTGATCCAAAACAAAAAGGGTTATTTGTTAAAGAATCTTCTCATTATAGGTCTCATCTTGTTGTACATATTGTGGTAAGCATGGACACAAAGTTTCTAAGTGTTTTATAAAAAGAAAGATAGAAAATGGGGTAAAGACCATTTGGAAAGTCAAATGAACTATTACTAACCCTCTTGGACCCAAGAAGATATGAGTACCAAAAATCACTCTTTCCAATTTGGTATAGGTACAATTTGCCTCAAGATCAAGTGCTACTAAATGGTTTCTTGACAGTGGCTGCTAAAGGCACATGACTGGAAATGCATCACCTGTTAGTGAGCTTCAAGCTACAAGTGAAGGTTTTGTCACTTTTGGAGATAAGAAGAAAGGGAAAATACTTGGAATAGGTAACATTGGTAAAGGTTCCTTCCCTCTTATCATGCAAGTTCTACTTATTGATGGTTTAAAGTATAATTTACTTAGCATTAGTCAATTATGTGACAATGGTTGCAAAGTAGAGTTTAAATGTGATACTTGTACTATTCTTGATAGTGCAAGTAATAAAACTATTTTTGTTGCTAAAAGAGTTAGTAATGTATATGTGTTATATCTTGATGAGCTTATAACTAATGATATTAAATGTCTTGCCATTCATGACAATGATGGATTTTTATGGAATAGAAGATTAGGACATGTGAGCATGGATTTATTGAACAAACTTTCTACTCAGGAACTAGTTAGAGGATTACCAAAATGCATTTTGATAAAACCCGTCTTTGTGATGCTTGTCAATATGGAAAACAATCAAAAACATCTTTCAAACCAAAGAAAATGGTTTCTACCTCAAAGCCTCTTGAACTAGTTCACATGGACTTATTTGGACCTATGAGGACTACTAGTCTTGGTGGTAAGAGATATGCTTATGTGATTGTTGATGATTTTTCAAGATTTACATGGATAATCTTTTTATCACAAAAAGATGAAACATATTATGAATTTTCAAAACTTTTCAAGAAGGTTCAAATTTCTCTTGATTGCAAACTGATCTCTATTAGAAGTGATAGTGGAAGAGAGTTTTATAACCAAGATTTTAAAAAATTCTATGATGAGTATGGCATCACTCATAATTTTTCAGCGGCCAAAACACCTCAACAAAATGGTGTTGTTAAAAGAAAAAACAGAACATTACAAGAAATGGCTAGATCAATGCTTTGTGAAAATTCTTTACCTAAATACTTTTGGGCTGAAGCTGTAAATACAGCATGCTATGTAATGAATAGAGTTTTACTAAGACCTTTTATAAGAAAAACACCTTTTGAACTTCTATTGGATAAAACTCCATCAATTGTCTATTTTAAAGTTTTTGGTTGTAAGTACTTTATTTTAAACACTAGTGACAATCTTGGTAAGTTTGATAGAAAATCAGATGAAGGCATATTTCTAGGCTATTCATCAAATAAAAAGGCATATAGAGTCTATAACAAAAGGACATTATGTGTTGAAGAAACTATTCATGTAACATTTGATGAATCTAACATTTATCTTCAAAGAAGAAATGAAGATGATGCAGGTTCCTCAATGGTTGAAAATCAAACTCAACACCTAGTTCCTACATTGGAAGATCATGCTAAAGAAGAAGAAATAATGGAGCAAGAACATGATGGTCAATCAAGCAATAATCAAGAACTTCCAAAGGATCTCACATATGCAAGAAGTCATCCTAAGGAGCAAATCATTGGTGATGTCTCCCAAGGAGTTAAAACAAGACGGTACTTTATTGATAATTTTGCCCTTTTATCTCATATTGAACCGAAAAATATTGATGATGCATTATGTGATAATTTCTGGATTATTGCTATGGAAGAAGAGTTAAATCAGTTTGAGAGAAATAAAGTTTGGACTCTTGTTCCTAGACCTCATGATCATTCTGTTATTGGTACAAAATGGATATTTAGAAATAAGTTAAATGAACTAGGAGAAGTTGTTAGAAATAAAGCTAGACTTGTTGCTCAAGGCTTCAATCAAGAAGAAGGCATTGATTATGATGAAACTTTTGCTCCAGTGGCCAGATTAGAGTCTATTAGAATACTCTTGGCATTTGCTTGTTTTAAAGACTTTAAACTATTTCAAATGGATGTCAAAAGTGCTTTTCTAAATGGTTTTATTGAAGAAGAGGTTTATTCATGAAAAATTTCAAAATCATGTTTTCAAATAAACTAAAGCTCTATATGGACTGAAACAAGCTCCAAGATCTTGGTATGAAAGATTAAGTGGTTTTCTTCTTTCAAAAGGTTTTACAAAAGGAAAAGTAGATACAACTCTTTTTATAAAACCGTCTTCTAAAAATGATATCATTTTTGGTGCTACTAATACTTCCCTTTGTGAAGAGTTTGCTAAAACCATGCAAAATGAATTTGAGATGAGCATGATGGGAGAACTAAGTTTCTTCCTTGGGCTGCAAATTAAGCAAACCAAGGATGGAGTCTTCATTAATCAAGCAAAGTATACCAAGTAGCTATTGAAAAGATTTGGAATGAATCAAGCAAAAGGAATAGGTACTCCAATGAGTTCATCAACTAAACTTGACAAAGATGAGAAAGGTAAAAGTATTGATGAGAAATTATATAGAGGTATGATCGGAAGTTTATTCTATCTCATAGCTAGTAGACCAGATATTATGTTTGTTGTATGCTTATGTGCTAGATTCCAATCATGTCCTAAAGAATCTCATCTAATTTCTGTCAAACGCATTTTTCGTTATTTGATTGATACACATGACTATGGCCTTTGGTTTTCAAAAACTTCATCTTTTGAACTTATTGGATATTCTGATGCTGACTATCCTAGTTGTAAAATTGAACGTAAAAGCACAAGTAGTCATTGTCAATTTCTTGGTAGTTGTCTTGTATCTTGGTTTAGTAAAAAGCAAGCATGTGTGTCTTTATCCACTGCAGAAGCTGAATACATAGCTGCAGGTAGTTGTTGTGCACAATTGCGATGGATGCAGCATACCTTACTTGATTATGGTCTTAAATTCAATTGTGTGCCCATACTATGTGATAATACTAGTGCTATTAACTTGAGCATAAATCCCATTCAACATTCTAGGACTAAGCATATAGAGATAAAACATCATTTCATTCGTGATCATGTGATTAAGAAAGATATATGCTTAGAATATATAAATACAAATGATCAAATTGCTGACATATTTACAAAGCCTTTGGCTGAGGAAAGGTTCAATCACCTAAGAAGACTCTTAGGAATTTCAAGATTCAATGACTAATGTGTGTATTGAAGTTTTGATGAATACAGGAAATTTTCGATTCAAAATTCGGATACACTACAGAAATTTCGGTCGACCGAATTTTTTGAGTGACAAGAAACTATTGCACTTTCGATCAAGAATTCGGACGCAGGTCAGAAAATTCGGTCGACCGAATTTTCTGAACTGAAGAAACAGAAACTTTCGATCGAAAATTCGGACGCAGACCTGAAAAATCGATCGTCCAAATTTTATGGACGTGATCATTTAAATGAAGATTAAACAATCTTCTCAACACTTGAACTTCCGAATTTCACATCCTTTTTAAAACCTCTCATACCCATTCACATCCGAATCAAAATCCCTTCAAAATCACACATTCTCATCCCGATTTTCTTTCAATTTTAAACTTCTAACCCTAATTTCATACAGAAAATCAATACTTCTCAAAAGAAAACACCATGGTGAGAACAAAGAAGCCAAATGTTGAGAAAGGAAAAGGAAAGGCTAAGGAAGGAGGTGGAGACTCAATCCTCAATCAACCAAGAAGAATTCGAATTCCTCAAACACTATCTGGGGTTGACAGGTTTGTCTCAATTAAAGCTACTCATGAATTTGATGAATGGAATAAGAATAGTAGAAAAATCATTCCTGGATATTGTCCTATCTCATTTCAATGATATTGGTTGGAGTAGTTTGCTATTCATTGATGAAGAATACTATCCTACTTTGATATATGAATTCTATGCAAACCTGAAAGAGGAAAGAATTGAGATGATAGGGGATAATGTGATACAATGGTATTCATCTAGCGTATCACAAGTAGACATTGAATTTAATGAAGGATTGATAAACAGAATTTGTGGAGTGGGTGACACAGGAGCTAGATATTATTCACCATCCATGCATTGCTATGATCGTGAACTCTTTACACATGTTAGATTTGAAGAAGCATTTACCAATGGAAGAGAGTTTAGATCTATAAAGGAGAGGGAAATCAAGAACTTGGATGCTAGAGGTAGAGTGATGCATCACATGGTAACTACAATGATTGTTCCTAATTTTGGACATAAGTCATCAGTTGGGAATATGCATATGGTAATCATGTTAGCCTTGCATGAGCATAAGAGAATGAACTTTGGGTATATAACCTTGAAACACATGATTACTGCAAGAAAAACAGTAACCAAGGCATTCCCATTTGGAAGGTTATTGAATAGAATCTTTAAGCATTTTAAGATCAAACTTCCGGGAAGAGGGCAAGCCTTTAAGAGTGGTGAAATTTACACTAAAGAAACTCTTAGGAGAATGCAATTAGTTCATGATGAGGATAATGTATGGAGGACAAAAAAAGAAACTCCTCCGAAAAGAATAGAAAGAGAGAGAATAATAGAAAGTGAAGATGAGGAAGAAGAAGAGGATGAAGAGGAAACCCTTGCTAGGGAAATGAAAACAAAAAGGAAGCATGACACCTCAAGTGAGGGGGAGCAACCTCCGACAAAAAGGAGACTGTTTGAAGAAGAAACTGGAATTGGGTCAAGTGGTAAAGGAGTAACTAGAGGTGACACCATAGTAGCCAAAGCATTCCAAGAAGCCTTGAACAATCATGTCAAGGAAATGGAGAAAATGTATAAGTTCTTTGAATCATTTGCTCCAATGGTTCTTGGAAAATTGGATGGACTGGAGAATAGAGTAAAGCACATTGAAGAAATCCTTATTAGAAACACTCAAAGTGGTAAAGGACCCTCTAAGCCTCAAGATAGAAATGAGGAAGAAAGAGACAGAGAAACAAAGAAAGGAGATAATGAGAACAGCAGTGATGAAGATGATGATCAGGGTGGAGATGAAGAGACTGTAGCAGAAGAAGAAGAGGAAGAACATGCTCATGAAGATCCACCAGTAACAGGAAGTCAAGTTGCTCAAGCTGAAATAGTCTCTCCAGCAACAATCTCTTTTAGTCAAGGAAGAGTGAAGCACTTGGCCATTAAGAAAGGAGTGAGTCGAGCCTCCCCATCAACCTCAACATCATAAGACTAAGCCTTCTTTTCTATTCTCTTTACTGTATTTTGTTTATTTGCTTATCTTTATTTGTTTTGTAATTCTGCACTTATTAAGTATTTTGCTGCATTTTATGTGATAGAATGAAGCTCGATGATGAAATCCCAGTGATGAGAGCTTCTTTTATATGCTAAATTGAAAGCCTCATTTTCATTGATCCCTCTATTTTTTAATGATGACAAAAGGGGGAGAAAAATATGCTGCAATATGTGCAATATGTGAACTGAGTCTTTAATGATGCTGCAATATGAGTCTTTATGCATTAAAATTCGGATGCAAGGTTTACAGATTCGGATGCATCCATATCTATGGTCAAAATGTACTCTTTTGTTGTTCAAATTGATTCAAATCTGTCTTAATCTCTTCCATTATGTTTGAACAACATCATGAAATTTCACTTTAAACTTCAATTATATTGAATCTATTGCAGTTTGGACATTAGTTTAAAAATTCGGACGCATGAGTTTAAAAATTCTGACGCATGTGTTTAAAAATTTGGATGCATGCTCTAAAATTTGGATGCATTCATATTTCATTGTCAAAATGTGCTCCTTTGTTGTTCAAATTGATTCAAATATGTTTTAATCTCTTCTAATATGTTTGAACAACCTTAGGAAAGCTTATTTACAAAATTTGCAGATTTCATTTTACTTATTTTAAAGTTTGGACTTGATATGTCAAAATTCGGATGCATAGTATCTCTACACCAATTTTACTTATTTTAAAATTTGGACTTGATATGTCAAAATTCGGATGCATAGTATCTCTACACCAAACTTGTTGAAAAATGAGCACAATCTAAGGGGGAGCATTGTTAAATTTTTACAACCTTAAGACCTCTCTTAGAACTTTTTCTAAATGCTTAAATGCTATATCTTCTATCCTAATTGTTGGAAGGAAGGAGGCAAATGGAGGTTGGTTGGGTCATAGGCTCATATTGAGCCTTTTGTATGTCAATGTGCTAAATTGGTTATTTTCTATCATTGACATTAATACTTCTATGTGCTACTCTGTTTAAACCCATCACATCTTGCATCAAAGTTTGTCATCATCAAAAAGGGGGAGATTGTTAGCCCTAAGGGCAAATCATATAATTTTGATTAATGATAAATATTGATGAGAACTAATATGTTTATATTGTGTGATAGGATTTGTAAACTAAGAAGTTTGAAGTCTTATTGCCTTCAAGCCAAAGAGCAAGAACAACCTCAATAAGCTATGAGTCTTTTGAGGTTTATTCAAAGATGAACTCAAGGCATTGAAGAATTGAAGTGTAGAGTAGGTATGATGATAGGTAATATCTATGTAAACTCTACACTTGTATGTCTTGGAGTTTATTGGATGCATAAGAGAGCATAAAATAGGTTTCTTAATTTTAAAATGCTTTGAATAAATTTCTTAATGAATGTGGTTTTGTGTCCTAAAAGTTTTTAAATAAACTTTATATGATCAAAGGAATTTGATTTTGGTTTTCAAACTTATATATGTCCAAATAAGTTTTCTATATATACCAAATGAGTTTCAAATCTTAGGAAGTTAAATCTCAAATGATTTTACAAAGTTTGAACATGATTCAAAGAAAATCGGTTGTCCAAATTTGGTAGCAAAAGTTTGCTACTGTCCTTCCAGAGAAATTCGGAAGAAGATTCGGACGCATGAAGAAAAATTCGGTTGTCCGAATTTCGGCCCTCAGCATGGTCATTGTTCTTTAGAGAAATTCAGACGCAGCAGGAAGAATTCGGTCGTCCGAAAAATTCGGACGCAGAATTCGGTCGTCCGAATTTCCTGAAAATAGCCGTTAACTAGCCGTTTTATAGCTGTTTTAACTGATTTTCAAATTCTATAAAAGTTATAAACGTGCAATCTTTTGCAGGTTTTGAATCCTTGAATACTCTAAGCTTTCTAAAGTCTTTTACAAACATTTCTCTAGCTCTCTTATGTCTTGTGCATTCAATTGATCAATCCAAAGACATCAAAGTGTGAAGGTGCAACTTTGTGTAATATCTACCAACAAGTGGTAACATCTACACACTCATCTTTACTTATTAAATTGTATTGGTCTACTAGCTCTAGCAAGGTTATCTTGATAACATAAAACCCTTTAGATAAGGGTGATCCTTGAAGTTGTAATTCAAGGTTGTTTGAGATATAAAACCATTGTGTGTGGTGAGCCTTGTTTGTAAAAGTTACTAGAAGAGGTTGTAAGTGTAAAATCATAGTGTGGTGAGCCTCTTTTGTAATCTGTGAACTTGAGCACATAGTAGAGTAATTGAAATCCTTAAGTGTAGGCTTAAGGTAGTGGAGATAGATCTTGAGGATCGAACCACTATAAATTGCTTGTGTTCCTTGGTCTACATTTCTTATATTGCTCTGCCATAAATTATTTCTATCTTGTCCATATAATCTGTTATTGATCTATACACATAAAAGGTTTAATTTTGCAAAAATTAGCCAAATACCTAATTCACCCCCCCCCTCTTAGGTATTTCAATATGTTTACAAGATTTACTAACATTTTCAATGGTTTAAAAGCTTATGGAAAGAGCTATACAATTGGAGAGCAAAACAGGAAGATGTTGGATGCTCTACCAAAATCTTGGCAACCAAAAACACTTGCAATTGAGGAATCAAAGGATTTGAAAACTCTTCCACTTGAAGAGCTCATTGGATTGCTCCTCACTCATGAAATGAAGATGAAAAGACTGAATGACAAAGAAGATGAAGAGAAAGGAAGAAAAGGAGTTGTACTCAAAACATCAAATCAGTTCAGTGAACAAGAAAAATCATCGAGTGAAGAAGAAGATGGAAACAGTGGAGAAGAGGAGATTGCAATGGCCGTTAGAAAATTCAAAAGATTCTACAAAAAGGAATTTCTCAAGAACGGAAGGAAGCCAAACAAGAAGAGTGGACAGTCTTCATCCTACAAACCTCAATGTTTTGAATGCAAAAGCACAGAACATCTGGTTGTAGATTGTCCCAAGGTTCTGCAAAGGGAAAGAGACAACAAGAACAAAAAGAAATCTTCCAAGAAAGGAAAAGGACTGGCGGGAACATGGGATCAACAAGAAAGTGAAGATGATAGTGAAGAAAAGGCCAACATATGCTTTATGGCAATTGATGATGAGGTACAATCTTCTCCTTCTATTTCTAATTTCTATGATGATGATGTTGATCCTAGTGAATTACTTGTAGAAATGTATGAAGAATTAAAAAAGGCTTCTAAAAGGAATAAAGAAATGAAATTCAAAATCAATGATTTATCAAATGAGAATTCAAAATTATGTGTTGAAAATGGGAAACTTCTTGAGACCATTAATTGTCTAAACATTGAAAAAGAAGTTTTAAATGCAACGCAACCATACAAAACATATCTTTTTAAAACAAAGAGCTTTGCACAAAACTTATTTCTCTTAAAACAATGCTTAATGATCATGAGATCTTAAAAAACAAAGTTAATGATCTTACATTATGCATTGAAAGATTTACAAATGGAAGAGAAAATTTAAATAAATTACTTGGTTATCAAAGATCTTCATTTGCAAAACATGGTCTTGGTTACACTCATGATAGCTATGTTCCAAAATATGAAAACTCTTTGACTAAAGAAACTTTTAATTCTAGGCTTCATATTTGTTGTACATATAGTGGCAAGCATGGACACAAAGTGTCTAAATGTTTTGTAAAAAGAAAAATAGAAAATGGTGTCAAGACCATTTGGAAAGTTAAAGGAACTTTCACTAACCCCCTTGGACCCAAGAACATATGGGTACCAAAAATCACTCTTTCTAATTTGGTGTAGGTTCGCTTTGCTTCAAGATCAAGTGCCAAAAAATGCTTTCTTGACAGTGGCTGTTCAAGACATATGACAAGAAATGCCTCACTTGTTAGTGAGCTTCAAGCAACAAGTGAAGGTTTTGTCACATTTGGTGATAAGAAGAAAGGAAAAATACTTGGAATAGATAACATTGGTAAAGGCTCCTTCCCTCTTATTAAGCAAGTATTACTTATTGATGGTTTGAAGTATAATTATTTAACATTAGTCAACTATGTGACAATGGATGTAAAGCAGAATTTAAATGTGATACTTGTACTATTCTTGATAATGCAAGTAGCAAAACCATCTTTGTTGCTAAGAGAGTTGGAAATGTATATGTGTTGTATCTTGATGAACTTATCACAAATGATATAAAATGTCTTGTCATTGATGATAATGATGGATTTTTGTGGCATAGAAGATTAGGACATGTGAGCATGGATTTATTGAATAAACTTTTCACACGAGCTAGTTAGAGGATTACCCAAAATGCATTTTGATAAAACTCATCTTTGTGATGCTTGTCAATATAGTAAACAATCTAAAACATCTTTTAAATCAAATAAAATGGTTTCTACCTCAAAACCTCTTGAACTTGTTCATATGGACTTGTTTGGACCAATGAGGACTACTAGTCTTAGTGGTAAAAGATATGCTTATGTGATTGTTGATGATTTTTCAAGATTTACTTGGGTGATTTTCTTAGCTCAAAAGGATGAAACATTTCATTAATTTGCAAAACTTTTCAAAAATGTTCAAATTGATATCTAGCATTTGTAAACAGTTCTCGTTCATAGCAGTGTTGTCCCAAAGAAAAATATCTTGCTCCAACATCACTCACTCCACAAATTCTATTTACCAATGCATCATTGAATTCAAAATCTATTTGTGAGACTCTAGAGGAATACCATTGATTAGCGTTTTCTCCCTCATATTCTATTCTCTCTTCTTTTAGATTGGCATAAAATTCATATACAAGAGACGGATAATACTCTTCATCTATAGCCAACAGATTACTCCACCCAATATCACCAAATAAAGATAGGACATTACCCATATTTGTGAGCTTATCAAAATCCACTCTGTTTCCAGGGATGATTTTCCTTGATTTCTTGTTCCAATCCTCAAATTTTGTTACAGCTTTGACTGAGATAAACTTGTCTGCTCCAGATGATGATTGAGGAGCCCTAATTCTCCTTGGTTCGTTGAGAATCCGTCCTCCTTCACTAACCTTTGCTTTCCCTTTTCCTTTTTCAACATTTCCTCATTTAGTTCTCACCATTTTGATCTTTTAACAGAAAAGGTAGCGAAATTTGAGAGGTGTGTAGGGCTGGGAATTCAAAGATCCAAGTATTTTGATGTGAAAATGATGAAATCACAGAGGGATTTATGTTTGGACGCGAGTGGATAGAGAGAAATTTTGAAAAGGAGAGAGTTCGGATGAGAAATTATGTGAGTAACGGCTAGTTCAGTTTCTTAAAAATCGCTGTAACCGCAAAGTTTGAACGACCAAACTTTTTGGTCCGCGTCCAAACATGCGTTCGAACTTCTCTGTTTCTCCAGTTTTAGAAAGTTCGGACGTCCGAACTTTCAGTCATGCGTCTGAACTTTTCTGTCCAGAATTTTCTGATAGAGTTTGGACAATCCATTTTCACTCAATTGCATCAAAATTTTTTCCTGCTTTTGTCACACTCAAATCAACACATTAGTAATTGAATTTTGAGATTCCTAAGAGCGTTCTTAAATGAGTAAACATTTCCTCAGCCAAAGCCTTTGTGAATATATCAGCAATTTGGTTATTTGCATTTATATATTCTAAGCATATGTCTCTTTTAGCAACATAATCACAAATAAAATGATGCTTAATCTCTATATGCTTTGTTCTAGAGTGTTGAATGGGATTTATGCTCAAATTGATGGCACTAGTATTATCACATAGAATAGGTATACAATTAAATTTAATACCATAATCAAGTAGTGTATGTTGCATCCATAATAATTGACCACAACAACTACCAGTTGCAATGTATTCAGTTTTAGCAGTAGACAAAGACACACAAGCTTGGTTTTTACTATATCAGGACACAAGACAACTACCAAGAAATTGACAATGACCACTTGTACTTTTTCGTTCAACTTTGCATCCAGCATAATCAGCATCCGAATATCCAATAAGATCAAAAGATGAAGATTTTGAAAACCAAAGACCAAAATCATATATATCAATCAAATAACGAAAAATACGTTTGACAGAAATTAAATGAGATTCTTTAGGACATGATTGAAATCTAGCACATAAGCACACAGCATACATAATATCTGGTCTACTAGCTGTGAGATAGAGTAAACTTCCAGTCATACCTCTATATGACTTCTCATCCACATTTTTACCTTTTTCATCTTTGTCAAGTTTAGTTGATGAGTTCATTGGAGTACTTATCCCTTTTGCTTGATCCATTCCAAATCTTTTCAAAAGCTCCTTGGTATACTTAGCTTGATTGACGAAGACTCCATCCTTGGTTTGCTTAATTTGCAGCCCAAGAAAGAAATTCAATTCTCCCATCATGCTCATTTCAAATTCATTTTGCATAGATTTGGCAAAGTCTTCACAAAGAGATATGTTAGCACCACCAAAAATAATATCATCAACATAAATTTGCACAAGTAAAATATTATTATTGGTAGATGTTTTTATAAAAAGAGTTGTGTCTACTTTTCCTTTTGCAAAACCTTTTGAAAGAAGAAATCCACTTAATCTTTCATACCAAGCTCTTGGGGCTCGTTTCAATCCATAGAGAGCTTTGGTTAACTTAAAGGCATGATTTGGAAATTTTCATGAATAAAACCAAGAGGTTGCTCTACATAAACCTCTTCTTCAATAAAACCATTTAGAAAAAGCACTTTCGACATCCATTTGAAAAAGCTTAAATCCTTTAAAACAGGCAAAAGCCAAAAGTATTCTTATAGATTCCAATCTGGCTACAGGAGCAAAAGTTTCATCATAGTCAATACCTTGTTCTTGGTTGAAGCCTTGAGCAACAAGTCTATCCTTATTTCTAACAACTTCTCCTAGTTCATTTAATTTATTTTTAAAAACCCATTTTGTACCAATAATGGAATGATCATGGGGTCTTGGAACAAGAGTCCAAACTTTATTCCTTTCAAACTGATTTAACTCTTCTTCTATAGCAATAATCCAGAAATTGTCACTCAATGCATCATCAATGTTTTTAGGTTCTAAATGAGATAAAAGAGTAAACTTATCAATAAAGTACCGCCTTGTATTTAATCCTTGGGAGACATCACCAATGATTTACTCCTTAGGATGACCTCTTGCATATGTTAGATCCTTTGGAAGCTCTTGATCATTGTTACGTTGACCATCCTGTCCTTGCTCTATTATTTCTTCTTCTTTGGCATGTTCTTCCAATGTGGGGTGCTTGATGATGAGTTTGATTTTCAATCATTGAGGAACCTGCATGATCTTCATTTCTTCTCTCAAGGTAAATGTTAGATTCATCAAAGGTTACATGTATGGTTTCTTCAACACATAGTGTTCTTTTGTTATAAACTCTATATGCCTTTTTATTTGATGAATAGCCAAGAAATACTCCTTCATCTGATTTTCTATCAAATTTTCTCAGATTATTACTAGTATTTAAAATAAAACATTTACAACCAAACACTTTAAAATAAACAATTGAAGGAGTTCTATTAAATAGAAGTTCAAAGGTCTTAATAAAACTCTATTCATTACATATCAAGCAGTATTTACAGCTTCAGCCCAAAAGTATTTTAGCAAGGAATTTTCACAAAGCATTGATCTAGCCATCCCTTGTAAAGTTCTATTTTTCCTTTCAACAACCCCATTTTGTTGAGGTGTTTTGGCAGCTGAGAAATTGTGAGTAATACCATATTCATCACAAAATTTTGTAAAATCTTGATTGCAAAATTCTCTTCCATTATCACTTCTAATAGAAATCAGTTTGTAATCAAGAGATGTTTGAACCTTTTTGAAAAGTTTTGCAAATTCATGAAATGTTTCATCCTTTTGAGTTACGAAGAGTACCCAAGTAAATCTTGAAAAATCATCTACAATCACATAAGCATATCTTTTACCACCAAGACTAGTGGTCCTCATTGGTCCAAATAAGTCCATGTGAACTAGTTCAACAGGTTTTGAAGTAGAGACCATTTTCGTTGGTTTAAAAGATGTTTTTGATTGTTTTCCATATTGACAAGCATCACAAAGACGTGTATTATCAAAATGCATTTTGGCTAATCCTCTAACTAGCTCTTGTGTAGAAAGTTTGTTCAATAAATCCATGCTCACATGTCCTAATCTTCTATGCCACAAAAATCCATCATTAGCATGAATGGCAAGACATTTTATATCATTTGTAATAAGTTCATCAAGATATAACACATCTACATTTCCAACTCTTTTAGCAACAAAGATGATTTTGCTACTTGCACTATCAAAAATAGTACAAGTATCACATTTGAATTGTACTCTACATTCATTGTCACATAATTGACTAATGCTAAGTAGATTATACTTTAAACCATCAATAAGTAATACTTGTTTAATAAGAGGGAAGGAACATTTACCAATGTTACCTATTTCAAGTATTTTTCCTTTCTTCTTATCACCAAATATGACAAAGCCTTCACTTGTTGCTTGAAGCTCACTAACAAGTGAGGCATTTCCAGCCATATGTCTCGAACACCCACTGTCAAGGAACCATTTTGTGGCACTTGATCTAGAGGCAAATTGAACCTACACCAAATTGGAAAGAGTGATTTTTGGTACCCATACTTTCTTGGGTCCAAGGGGGTTAGTGAAGGTTCCTTTGACTTTCCAAATGGTCTTAACACCGTTTTCTATCTTTTTCTTTACAAAACATTTGGAAACCTTGTGTCCATGCTTGCCACAATATGTACAACAAATATGAGGCCTAGAATTAAAAGTTTCTTTAGCAAAAGAGTTTTTATACTTTGGAACATAGCCATCATGAGTAAAACCAAGACCATGTTTTGCAAATGAGTATCTTTGATAACCAAGTAATTTATTTATATTTTCTCTTCCATTTGTAAATTTCTCAATGCATGATGTAAGATCATTAACTTTCCTTTTTAAAATCTCATGATCACCACATTTTTTCAAGAGAAACAACTTTTATGCAAAGCTCTTTGTTTTCAAAAGATATGTTTCGTATGGTTACATGTAAAACTTCTTTTTCAATGTTAAGACAATTAATGGTTTCAAGAAGTTTACCATTTTCAACACTTAATTTTGAATTCTCATTTGATAAATCATTGCTTTGGATTTCATTTCTTTATTTCTTTTTGAAGCCTTTTTCAATTCTTCATATAATTCTATAAGTAATTCACTAGGATCAACATCATCATAAAGATTAGAGATAGAGGGAGAAGATTGTACCTCATCATCAATTGCCATAAAGCATATGTTGGCCTTTCCTTCACTTTCATCTTCACTTTCTTGCTAAATTGTTAGTCTCATTTTCATCAATCCCATCTTTGAGTGATGACAAAAGGGGGAGAAAAATAATGATGACTACTGTGATATGTACCGTATGTGTTATATGCAACATGTATTACTGCAACTTGACTACTGTGATATGTACTGTATGTGTTATGTGCAACATGTATTACTGCAACTTAATTACACATTTGAGTAGTTTATTTTGTTGCAAAAATTTTGGACTTAAAATTCGGATGCAGACCAAAAATTCGGACGCATCCAAACTTTCTTGCCAAAAATTATTTTTTAGTTGTTCAAATTATTTGAAAACTATTTTAATACTTCTTATCATATTTGAACAACCTTAGGAAGGCTTAAATCCAAGTATTATAGCCTTCATCTCACCTATTCTACAGTTTGGACTTGAAATTTCAAAATTTGGATGCATGATTCAGATGCATGTTTCAAAAATTCAGATCCATATTTGTTGTCAAAAAGTGCTCCTTTGTTGTTAAAATTTATTGAAATATGTTTTAATCTCTTCTAATATGTTTGAACAACCTTAGGAAAGCTTATTTACAAAATTTGTAGCTTTATTTCACATGTTTTATAGTTTGGACTTGATATGTCAAAATTCGAATGCATAGTATCTTAAGTCTGAATTTATTGAAAAATGTGCACAATCTAAGGGGGAGCATTGTTAATCTTTTCTGACCTTTCATACCTTTCTTAGAAGTTTTCTAAATGATTAAATGCTATATCTTCTATCCTAGTTGGAAGGAAGGAGGTTAATGGAGGTTGGTTGGGTTATAGGCTCATATTGAGCCTTTTGTATGTCAATGTGCTAAACTGCTTATTATCTATCATTGACATTAATACTTCTTTGTACTACATTGTTCAAATCCATCACATTTTGCATCAAATTTTGTCATCATCAAAAAGGGGGAGATTGTTAGCCCTAAGGGCAAATCATGAAAGTTTTTATTGAGTTTTGAATAATGACAAACATTGTTGTGGACTAATCTTTATGTCAATTGTGTGATAGGATTATTGGATTAAAGAAGTATGAAGTCTTGTTGCAAGAACAACTTCAATAAGTCTAAGTGATTGAAGTTTGAAGAAGGTTGTTCAAAGATGATTAAAAGGCATTGAAGACTTGAAGTGTAGGGTACATATGCTAAATAGGTATATTTTTCTGTAAACTCTACACTTGTGTGTCTTGGAATCTATTGAATGCATAAGAGAGCATAAAGTTATTTCTCTTGAAACAAATGCTTAATGATCATGAGATTTGAAAAAGAAAGTTAATGATCTTACATTATGCATTGAAAAATTTACAAAATGGAAGAGAAAATTTAAATAAATTACTTGGTTATCAAAGATCTTCATATGTAAAACATAGTCTTGGTTACACTCATGAAAGTTATGCTCCAAAATATAAAAACTTCTTAGCTAAAGAAACTTTTAATTCTATGCGTCATACTTGTTATACATATTGTGGCAAGCATGGACACAGAGTGTCAAAATGTTATGTGAAAAGAAAAATAGAAAATGGTGTTAAAACTATTTGGAGAGTTAAAGGAACTTTTACCAACCCCCTTGGACCCAAGAAAATGTGGGAACCAAAAGTCAGTCTCTCAAATTTGATGTAGGTTCATTTTGCTTCAAGATCAAGTGCCATAAAGTGGTTTCTTGATAGTGGCTGTTCAAAACACATGACAAGAAATGCCTCACTTGTTAGTGAGCTTCAATCAACAAGTGAAGATTTTGTCACATTTGATGATAAGAAGAAAGGAAAAATACTCGGAATATGTAACATTGGTAAATGTTCTTTCCCTCTCATTAAGCAAGTATTACTTATTGATATTTTTAATTATAATTTACTTAGAATTAGTCAACTATGTGATAATGGATGTAAAGTAGAATTTAAATGTGACACTTGTACTATTTCGATAGTGCAAGTAGCAAAACCGTCTTTGTTGCTAATAGAGTTGGAAATGTATATGTATTATATCTTGATCAACTTATCACAAATAATATAAAGTGTCTTGCCATTCATGATAATGATGGATATTTATGGCATAGAAGATTAGGTCATGTGAGCATGGATTTATTGAATAAACTTTCCACACAAGAGCTAGTTAGAGGATTACCTAAAATGCATTTTGATAAAACTCGTCTTTGTGATACTTGTCAATATGGAAAACAATCAAAAACATCTTTTAAACCAAAGAAAATGGTTTGTACCTCAAAAACTCTTGAACTTCTTCATAACGGCTAGTTGCTGCTGCACATTCTGGAAAAATTCGGACGACCGAATTTTTTCTCTGTGTCCGAATCTTCGTCCGAATTTCTCTGGAAAAATAGTAACCATGCTGAAATAGAAAATTCGGACGACCGAATTTTTCTTCATGCATCCGAATCTTTGTTCGAATTTCTCTAGAAAAGCAGTAACCATTTTTGCTACAAAAATTGGACGACCGAATTTTTTGGAAGCATTTTCAAACTTTGTAAAATCATTTGAAACTTAACTTCAATAAGTTTGAAAACATTTTATATGTATAGATAAATTATTCAGACATATATAAGCTTGAAAACCATAATCAAATTTCTTTGATCATGCAAAGTTTACTCAAAATCTTTTAAGATACAAAACCACATTCATCAATATTTTATGCTCTATTATGCATTCAATAGACTCCAAGACATACAAGTGTAGAGTTTACATAGAGATTTACCTATTTAGCATATATACTCTATATTTCAAGTCTTCAATGTCTTTAGATCATCTTTGAACAACCTTCTTCAAACTTCAATCACTTTTGGCTTATTGAAGTTGTTCTTGCACTTTGGCTTGAGGGCAATGAGACTCCATACTTCTCAGATCACCAATCCTATCACACAATATATAAACATATAGTCCTCATCAATATTTGTCATTAATCAAAACTATATGATTTGCCCTTAGGGCTAACAGCAATGAGACTTCATACTTTTTAATCCAACAATCCTATCACACAAATGACATAAAAATTAGTCCTCATCAATGTTTGTCATTAATAAAAACTAATCATAACTTCACGATTTTCCCTTAGGGCTAACTCATCATATCCTAGAGTATCATAGACGTCCATCAGTTGTTCCAAAAACAATTCAGCTTTAACTTCTTGCTCCGTCTCCCCAAAGAATTTTGGAGGTCGAAATTTTAAAAATCGTTCCAAAGATTCATCTATTTCAGGTGTTGATACCCACTTAGTCCTTCGAGTTCCAACAGCTATCTCCAAAAATGCAGTCATTCTAACCATAAACTACTCAATTATATCTGCACCTGTCTGCTATGGATAAGATGGCTGCCCCTCAGATTGTTCTGGCTGTGAGTGTGGGGGAGTTTCAACTAGAGTCTCAGCACTAAGTGTTGTTGAACATGGTTGCGATGCCATTTTATGCATATAGAAATATGAAATATATAGCTACACTCAAGTATATAAATAAAGCAACGAAAAAAATAATTTATTCAAGATTACACATCCAAACATAAACTCCAATAAGAAGGAATCATGACCAAAAAAGTATTGTTATATATATATATACTTATATTCACAAGTCAAAAATAAAGTTAGATACGAAATGTGGATGACCTACTGGGTCATCTTACTTAAGGCATATAAAAGATCTCAACAACGAATCGCTAAACTAAAAAATTCGGGATTATATACGATCCCAAGTCCTAAGGGACTACAATCTTAAGTTAGACAGGTCTACACAAACAGATACACATAGCAAAATAAATATATTTACGTAGTCAAATAAAAGTCTCTGACTATAGATCGCAACTCCATGAGTATCCCGCTCAAGGTCTTAGCTACTCTCGAATTCCCTAACACCAAGCTCCCATAGACACTAAGGTCTCATCAAACCATTGAATCAAACTGTCGTGGTCCTCAGTCACCTCCTCAATCTCATGTAAACGTGCAACATGGCCTTCTATCATCTTGTCTAGCTGCACCTCCAGCATGTCAGCTCTCGTAGTCTCATGCTCACTATCAAGACTAAAGAGTGTAACAAACGATTGGATCGCAATAGCTCCCTTTCTAACTCTGAAATGCGCTCACTCTCTACATGAATACGGTGCTCATATAGCATAAACTAAGGATAAAAATAAGGAGTGGCTAGCTCAAGCAAGGGTGATGAAACTGAGAATGAAGAAGCTGATTCCACAGATGTAGAAAATGTTGTAGGCACAGTTGTAATGGGGTCAGTTGGTTTGGGCAAATCTGCTAACCTCTCTCCACCGGCAGTCTCTCCCTCATTAGCATCCCAGCTACCTCGGTAGGCTCCAACTCTTCAACAGGCTTAGGCCCTTCTACTAGCTCAGACTCCTCAACTGGCTCAAAAGGTAGCTCACTCAGATCCGCCTCCTCAACTGATCCGCTTAGCAAATAGGCTCTCGCAGGAGGTTCTCATCCACCGACTCACCCTCAAACACCTCTACTAAAGGTAATGATGGTCCCACTGGCAGTATGTCCTAGATAGAATACAATGAAGATGATGTCGAGCCACCTGATGCATCAACACTAGTGCCTTCCTGATAGACCTATCTATGTTCTCTATGTAGTGCACTATCTCGCTCCGCCATACTGCTAACCTCTAAAACAAAATGCTATCATCAATACTAACCATAACTCTATCTCCGAAAAGCTAGACCTACATCATAACTCCTACGGCTCATCTAGGATCTACCAATTCGAACCTAATAACTAACCTAGAGCTCTGATACCAACTGTAAAACCTTCAACCCCTCCGCTAGGTTCCACTATGGCTAAGTAAGGTACCAATGCGCCTCTTGGTACTGATATATACAAGTACTAGCATGTTCGAAAGAGAAATAAAAACTAAATATATATAAAATAATATAATAAATTGAAACATCAGTGAAAGTCTTTACATACAAAATTAGATCCTTAATACAATCTTTTCTCTTTATAAAACTAGCGAAAGAGAAGAAAAGATACAGTATCTCTGTAAAGTACTTATACTATACTCATAACAAAAGATCTTGGCCGAGGTAAAGTTACAGCAAATAAGAAGCTCACAGCTCGGTCTTCAGGTATAATCCATCTGAAATAAATATTAAAAATAGATATGAACCAAAAAGGTCAGTGGGTTTACGTGTGTGCTTGCGATTTCAAAATGATATGGATGAATGCACATGCATGGTATTGTACAAATTCTTTGCATGCAATTAAATATTTTTTTCGTTTAAAACAAATATGCACAAACTAATGATAAAGATTTAGCCTAATTGGAAAGTCTGAGCGAATCAAGACATATTAGCATAGCGCATCAAACCAAATTTCTCAAATATAACAAACAATCAAATGATGGCTCAACGGTAAATCGACTGGAACCAATAACGGGTTCATCAGGAAACAAATCTCAACATCCCGTAGTCAATACCAGCCATACTCCAGTACGAATATTCGATTTCACAGACTACCTTAAGCTTCCCAAGACATAGACCTAGCTAAGGATCTTGGGGTATCTACCAGTCCAACCCTAGCGATAAACCTCAACATTGAGCCCCTTTTGACTCACTATTAAGTGACTGTAGACAAATAAACGCACTACCAGTTGGGCCACGCCCTCCTTGCCACACTGCCCCCCTTTCAAATGGATCCACAATCCAGAGTCTATGTATTCCACACCAACAGAAGAGGCCATAGTATGAGGGACTAGCCACGTACAGTGTAATCCACTGACGCTTCCAGCTCAAATCATATCCAGTCATATCATATTCCAAATCACATTATATCCAAATCATATCTGGTTGGAACGAATTTTTTATGCACCTTTTCAAACATAACCACTCAAGTGGCCGTCCAAATGAATCCAAATTCATAATGAAATCCAATTTCATCACAACTTCAAAATAATAACTGTCTGCTAGTCCAAATATGTAAATGCAAGTTTTTTCAAATATGCCACAGAAATGCACATGACTTTCCCAAAATGCACAATAAAATATTTTTCAAAGATAATTTACATTTATAGATCATATTGAAATACTTTAAGATTTGAAATCAAATAAATACCTATTTGGAGCACCGCTCCAAAATATTTCAAAACTCACCTGATTGCTATATCAAAAGATGTGAGTTTTATACAAATTCAAATGACTAAACCTTAGTCAAAATCTAAAAAAAAATTATAAATTCTAAAATCTAAAAAAAAATAATAAATTCTAATTTATCGGATGAATCTTTTTGGACTACTCTAGGCATAAATCTAAGCCTAAATAAAACACATAATTATTAGATAGTCTACAAAAATATATATATATATATATATATATATATATATATATATATATATATATATATATATATATATATATAAAGTCAAAATATATTCAAATATATTATGATTTTATTTTTATATGTATGAATCATAATAAAATAATTATTTATCATCATTTTGCCATTCTCAAATCTATTTCAAATTCTAAAATATATAATTTTTTACTAAGACAATTTATACTATAAATAATAAAATAAACAACTTTTACTAAATAAACAATTTATACTATAAATTTAAAACAATTATAAAACAACAAGGGAATTTTCAAACAAAAGAAAATTACCTTAATTGACAAGGAAGAAACCAAACCAAGGAGAAGAAAAATGAACCAACCCGTGAGAGCAAACCAAGAAGAATAGAAAAGAAAGAAAGAAAGGAAAGAAAATGGAAAAAGATAGCTAAAACAAAGCAAATATATATCTAAAATTCATTCTTCTATGTTCATAAAGTGCAAGCATAATCACAATGTGCATGTTTCCAACTGATGATTTGTGACCAAAATTGGAAATAATCATTATGGCTAGCATATGATGCAATACTTGGCCTCTAGCATCAAATGTCTTGATCTCCCTTTCTTTAATTGTTCTAAATCTCTTACCATTTTGTGAATGACTCTTCAAACCTTTCATTTGTGAACAGGCATAATATCTAGCCCCATCATCATCTTCTCCACAAATCCTATTGACTAAGGCATCATTGAATTCAAAGTCAATTTGAGACACTCTTGATAAATACCATTGCAAAATATTGTCTCCAACTTTTTCAACCCTTTCGTATTTAAGATTAGCATAAAATTCATACGCAAGGGTGGGGTGGTAATCTTTATCTACTACTGACAAGCTACTCCAACTCATTGCTCCAAAATGAGAGAGAACATTACCCATTCTAGAGAACTTTACCTAATCAATCTTGTGTCCAAAAATGATCTTCCTATTTATCATACTCCAATCTTCAAATTCCACAGTGGCCTTGGTTGACATAAAATGACCCACTCTGAAGGAAATTTGAGGAATTCAAGCCATTTTTGGTTCATTGATAATCAACCTGCTACCCACTTGTTTTCCCTTTCCTTTTTCTTTTCCAATATTTGCCCTTTTTTATCTCACCATGATGGTTTTCTTTGAAAAGAAGTGAGATAATCATGTGTACCAATGAGATAATGAAGAGTATGCTTAGTGGTAATCAAATAAAACTCTTTGGACAAGATTGAAATCTAGCACACAAACAGATGACAAACATCATATCCGGTCTACTAGCGGTAAGATAAAGCAAGCTTCCAATTATACCTTTATAAACTTTTTCATCAATGGTTTTACCTTTCCATCTTTGTCAAGCTTAGTTGATGAACTCATAAGTGTACTAATATCTTTTGCTTGATCCATTCCAAATCTCTTCAATAACTCTTTGGTATAATTTGCTTGATTTATGAAAGTGTCATCGTTAGTTTTCTTCATTTGAAGGCCAAGAAAGAAGTTGAGTTCTCCCATCATGCTCATTTCGAATTCACTTTGCACCATCTTGGGAAACTCATCTCAAATGGATATATTAATAGCACCAAATATGATATCATCCACATAGATTTGCACAAGCAAGAGATCATTGTTACAAGAGGTTTTTATAAAAAGAGTTGTGTCAACCTTTGGACTTGAAAATACTTTTGAAAGTAGAAAACTATTTAATCTTTCATACCAAGATCTTGGAGTTTGTTTCAATCTGTATCAAGCTTTAGATAGTTTGAAAATATGATTAGGAAATTTTTCATGAGCAAAACTTGGAGGTTGTTTCACATAAACTTCTTCAGCAATAAAACCATTTAGAAATGCACTTTTGATATTCATTTGAAATAGTTTAAAATTTTTAAAGCAAGCAAATGCCAAAATTATTCTTATGGATTCATGTCCAGTGATTGGAGCAAAGGTTTCATCATAATCAATGCCTTCTTCTTGATTAAATCCTTGGGCAACAAACAAGTATAACCTTATTTCTAACAATTTGTTTGGATTCATTTAGTTTATTTCTAAAAACTCACTTTATACCAATAACGGAGTGATCATGAGGTCTTGGGATAAGATTCCATACTTTGTTTCTTTCAAATTGATTTAGTTCCTCTTGCGTTGCAAGAATCCAAAAATCATTACACAAGGTGAGATAGAAGAGCAAAGTTGCTAGTATCGGGAGCATGTACTCCACCAGGCTAAGCTTATTGTTATGATATTCTTCTACAACTATTTTATTTATCTGATTTGTATATATTATATAATAATATGTATTATAATTATTTCTTAAATAATAGATGAGATAATATTTTTAAACAATTTTATTTATAATAGAACTTCGTGAAATAAAATATTTTAAGATGACACTTATTGTATTATATTTTAATATATTATTTTGAAAACGACTATGTAAATCTAAAATCAATTTGAATCTGTATAGAAACCAACTCCTATTTTTTCTTATATCCCTAAACTAACAAAATGAAAAATAATCTGAAATTTTTAATAAATTTTATTTTTAATGAAACATTTCTGTTGATACATTTCTAATTTTCATTAGGTTATTGAAAGGCCTAAGAGGGGGTGAATTAGATCTTTGACTAATTTTCGAAAAAAATTTCCTTTTTTACAAACTTAGTTTTGAAGTGACGAAGATTCAAGTTTTCAAATTGATTTTAATGAACACAACAAATGAACAAGTAAGGCAAGAAGAACAAGGAACACAAGCAATTTATAGTGGTTCAATCTCTTCAAGATCTATGTCCACTATCTTGAGTCCACACTCAAGGAATTCAATCAACTCAACTATGAAAGTAGTTAATTAATGTATAATAAAGGTTCGCCCAACAAGTGTTTTACGCCACAACCTCTTATTAACACAAGAATCAATGTTCACCCTATCAAAAAAGAAAACCTTAAATAAAAAACAAGTAGATAAAGAGATAAAGAATGATATTACCAATAACTTGGTAGATGATGATAAAAGCTAGCACCGTTTCAACTTTTTGTCTTCGAAATCTTGAGTAGTCACATGAAGCAAAAGAAAGCTTTTTGATATTCAAATGATTTTGGAGTACAAAGATTCCTAAAGTGTTGAGAACTACTAAAAAATCTATAGTTTATGGCTTTTATATGGTTTGAGAATAAAATCTAACGTTCAAATAACGGCTAGTAAGAGCTAGTAATAATAAAATTCAATCAACCGAACTTGGACTTTCATGTCCAAATTTTTCTAAAAATTCAGCAACCGAGGTTCTAGTTTGGTCGTGTGAACTTTTCAAATTTTTTTTAAAAATTTGGCAATGAACGACAACAAGATTGAAATTATTTTAGATATAGTAATATGTTAATCTTAACCTTTGAGTACTAAGCCATTAACATTCACTTGGTAAATCAAGAATGATTAAAACTTTTAAGGTTTAAAAACAAAGTTTTGTGCTCCCTTAAATATTCTATAGATTTCAAGAACAAGAAGATACCCATTTAACAACGGCAAACCCAACACTAGTGTCTTCTAAGTCTTCAATCTTCTCAGACATGCTTTATATTCTTCAATCATTTGACTACACTTGAGTTCTCCTTCGTGTTATAGCTCTGAGGTAATGAGAGTACTCGGCTTTTCAATCCAAAAACCCTTTCACACAATTAGTATATGAATTAGTCCTCTTCAATATTTGTCATTAATCAAAACTATTGGATTTGCCCTTAGGGCTTTCAATTATAAAATCATGTTATTAACTTATTGAGTATGTTTACCAATTAATAAAAAAAAGATGGGTGATGATTGAGGTATAAACTTGTGGGTTTACAAAGATGGGTGATGATGGAAACGTTGTGGGTTGAACCATGATTTGTGCAAGTTTTTTGAATTTAAAATGAAGGGATTTTGTACAAGATGGGAGTTTGTGATTGGATGTATAGGAATGGTGACATTTATTTGTGGCTAAAAAGGGTTATTACTTTTGTTTTATGTCTCATTCCTTTCTCTTTAGCTCTCATTTCTTTGACTCTGAATTCCTTACCTTTTGTTTGGCACCCTTAACTTTCCTTTAGCCTAAAGTTACAAGATTGAAAGTCCTACCTATTCTAGGTTGAACTTTGGTTACCGTATTAGTGGAGAGGTTTTGTGGATGCAGGGCTTATGGGGCAATATGGTTTCTTGATGTGAATTCCATGGCCAATAATCCGACATTCACCCCCATGATTGTTGATCATTTTCATTCGTTGGAAACACGCACACACAGGTTCTCACTTGCATTACGGGACAAGAGGGTGATTGTTTAATCATTGTGATGGGTATTTGGGATGACTTTTAGATTGATTATGTAGACATGCTAGAAAATTTCTCAAGATGTACTGCTCTCTCTATTTTTTCCTCCTTTTAAAAGCTTCAAAACACACTTTATTTCTTGTGGTTATTATTCAAATTTCTTAGTTTTTTTGTAGCCATATTGTTTGGGGACAAGCAATGTCTAAGTTTGTGGGAGTTTGGTATATCATATTCGTGCTTTATTGAATGATCATTTTGACCTTGAATTTTTATTGAATTTTGGTGTTTCAACCACCATTTACACTCCCTTTATCTCTTCCCTTGCTTTAGGTGAGTTTATTGTAGATTTGTAGTACAATGAAGCAAGGGAGGAGATTCTATATACTTAGAATGAAGAAAGAAGAAGAAAAGCTTCTCTTAGCAGACCAAAGCATTTTCAACTGGGATTTTGACGTCCTTAAAGATTTCAAATGCAGAAGAGTTGTTCTTAAAAATTGTAGAAGACATTCTGAAGTTTCCATAATGGAAAAATTCATGTCAATACAAGCTATTTTGGCGTACCTAATTATAGTAGAATTTTAGTGTCACAGAATGGGATTTCAGTTTTGACGGTGTCTGGTAAAATGGCCATATCCTGAGTTTTAGACATCCAATTGAGGTGATTCAAAGTTTTGTGGAACTCTAAGATCATGATATACAACTGTTATGAAGGCATAAGTACTAGATGATCCAATTTCATGCTTTGAATTTACCAAGAAGTCAAATAATTATCACAGTGGTAGAACATAGTTTTACTACAGTAAAACTGAATCTGGGTGGCGGCTAGGGTTTGGGGTATAGATATATACCCTTAAGGGAATTTGGAGAGGGAGGCAGCTAGGGTTTAGAAGAGACCAAAAAAAGGGAGAGTTTTGAGAGAAAAAATCCCTTCCCAAATCTTCATTCTTTGCAAGAGAAATCAAGAGAGGATGTGGAATCTTTGAAGAAGCGATTATTCTAGAAGATTCAAGCTCAAGAACTCAACTTTTCACAACTAAATTGAAGAACTCCAAGCTTTGAAGAAGAGAAGATTTGTAGACATGAGAATGAGCAATTCTTCGGGTTTCTTTGTTGCTTTATGCTCTTTGATTTGTAATATGATGAGCTAAACATTTGAATACTTGGATGGTTATGAACCCTAGTTATTATCTATGTGAATGAATTTATTTTCTTGGTTGATTGAGCTCCTAATTGTTATGTAATGTTTGTGGATTTGATTACTTGAATGAACTTGATTGTTGGTTGATTCGATTTTACACTTGGAATTGAGAAAGGAAGGGTAGAATTGAGAAAGTATATTCAAAGCCATTTAAGATTCAAAAACAAGTTTTGTGCTCTCTTATGCATTCAATAGATTCCAAGACAAACAAGTGTAGGGTTTACAAGAATATACCTATTAAGCAAGCGTAAACCTACACTAGAGACTTCAAAGCCTTCAATTCATAGGACACTTGAGTTGTACTTAGCACTTTTAGCTCCAAGGCAATAAGAACTCTTTGCTTCTCAATCTAAAAATCCTATCACACAAATAGCATATGAATTAGTCCTTATCAATGTTTGTCATTAATCAAAACTAATCAAAAACTACATGATTTACTCTTAGGGCTAACAATCTCCCCCTTTTTGATAATGACAAACTTTGATGCAAAATGTGACGGATTTAAACAATGTAGTGCAGAGAAGTATTGATGTCCATGAAAGATTATAACCAATTTAGCATATTGACATTCAAATGGCTCAATATGAGCCTATGGCCCAACCAACCTCTATTTACCTCCTTCCTTCCAACTACTAGGATAGAAGATATAGCATTTAAGCATTAAGAAAGCTTTTAAGAGAGGTTTTAAAGGTCAGAAAGTTTAACAATGCTCCCCTTTAGATTGTGCTCATTTTTTAACAAGTTTGGACTTGAGATGTTGTGGATCCGAATTTTGAAATTCCAAGTCCAAACAGTAATATATGTGAGATGAAAGCTGCAATTTTTTAAAATAAGCTTTCCTAAGGTTGTTCAAATATGAAAGAAAATATTAAGATAGTGTTAGCCCTAAGGGCAAATCATGTAGTTTTGATTAATGACAAATATTGATGAGGACTAATATGCTTGTATGTTGTGTGATAGGATTTGTGGATTAAGAAGTTTGAAGTCTCATTGCTTTGAAGCTAAAATGCAAGAACAACTCCAATATGTCAAAGTGATTGAAGATTGAAGAGTTTGTTCAAGATGATTGAAGGCTTTGAAGACATGAAGTGTAGGTTGCATGTGCTTAATAGGTAAACTTTGTAAACCCTACACTCTTAAGCCTCGGAATCTATGAATTGCAATTGAGAGCACAAAACTTGATTTAAATGGTTTCAATGGTTTTGAACTGATCTAAATTATCAAGTTTTCATAAATGGTTTTTGCACTTAAAAGGTCTTTAATGACTTATCTTTTAGAATTGATTTGAACATGTTTTGACAAAGTTTGAAAAATTCGGATGCAAGATTCGAATGCAGGACAAAAAATTTGGTCGTCCGAATTTTGTAGCAAAAGTTTGCTACTGTTCTTCCAGAGAAATTCGGAAGAAGGTTCGGACGCATGGAAAAAAATTAGGTCGTCCAAATTTTGGCCTTCAACATGATCACTGTTCTTCCAGAAAAATTCGGAAGAAAATTCGGACGCATGAAAATAATTTGGTCGTCCGAATTTTGTAGCGAAAATTTTCGACCAAAATTTTGGTTGTCCGAATTTTCTGAAACTAGCCGTTACTAGCCGTTTTATAGCCGTTTTAACTGATTTTCAAATTCTATAAAGGCTAGAAACTCTAGATTTTTGAAAGAACTTTTGCACAAAAGAAATCCTTGAAGCTCTAACTTGTTTTACATCAAAATATCAAAAGCTCTCAAATTTCCTTGTGCTCAAAGATTGAAATTCAAGATTCGAAAGGCAAGAAGTGAAGAGGTGCTAGCAATTGTATTCATCCACCAAGAAGTGTTGGTAACATCTAAACTCTATCTTTACACTATTGTTGTGATTGATACAAGGTTATCTTGTGACGTAAAATCCTTTTGGTAAGGGTGAGCCATAGACTAGATTAATCAAAGTTGTGGTGTAAAACCCGTGTGTGGGTGAGCCTTGGATTAGATTGGTCTTTAGGTTGTCTTTAGATATAAAATCCTTGTGGAAGGGTTAGCTTTGTTTGTAGGATTACAAAGGAGGTTGTTGTGGTAAAACCCATTGAAGGGTGAGCCTCTTGTGTAATTGCTTGGAATAAGCATATAGTGAATTGATTGAAATCCTTGAGTGTGGACTCAAGGTAGTGGATGTAGATCTTGGAGAGATCGAACCACTATAAATCGTGTGCTCATTTCTTTATAGCGTTACTTGTTTTACATACTTGTGTTATTATTATTGTTTATAGTTGTTGATTGATTAGTTGTGGTCTTATAGTTTAATAATCTTGTCTTAACCATCAAATCACATATAAACTTGAAGTTTGTGAATTTAAAGAAGAGCTTTTATTAAGGTAAAGGATTTGCAAAAAGGGAAAAGATTTTCGATAATTAGCCAAAGACCTAATTCACCCCCGCCCCCTCTTAGGTCTTTCAGATAGTTTTCAAACAATTTGAACAACAGAAAAAACATTTTTGGCAAGAAAGTTTGGATGTGTTCAAACTTTTTTTCTGCATCCGAACTTCTAGTCCGAATTTGTGGTAACAAGTTTGAAAAGGTGATTTTGCATTTTCAAATAAACTATAGAAGTACTCAAATATGTATAGCCACAATGACACTCAATTTAGCTTTGCAAAACTACAAAACTCATGCATTCAATTGTTTTCAAGAAGTAATCCAAAATTACAGGTCAAGTCAAGAACCAAGATCAATATTTCAACCACAACTTAACCATATTCCAAAATCTTAGAAAACAACCATATTCCAAATGCAGCCATATATAACACATTTTTCACATAACACACACATTTTACACACAACACATAGCACATTTTGTCATCATTTTTTCTCCCCCTTTTGTCATCACTCAAAGATAGGGTTAATGAAAATGACACAACATTATGACATACAAGAAGTATTTTCAACTAGGGCCAACAACAACAATAACCAACAGTTTAGCACATTCTTGTAAGTCAATTTCTTCTCCCCTTTCTAGTAGCAATTAAGCTTAGGGTGATCAAAGTATCATTAACAAAAGAAGCTCTCAACACCAATGTTTCATCATTGAGCTTCACAAAACTATTACAGAAATTAAGGAAAGCATAGAAATTTCATAAGTCAAGCTAGAAATAAAACATATAAGTTATACTAAGCACAACTAAGTAATTAAAACAGTAAAGAGAGATAGGATTGAAGAGATTCTCAGTCTTGTGATGTCGATGGCGAGGCCTTGCTGAATCCCTTCTTGATTGCCACATGTTTGACTCTTCCTTGACTGAAAGAGATAGTTGATGGTGAGGTGATTTCTACTCTCTCTATTAATGTTCTTTCTTGGTTTCCTCTGTCTTGTGACTCCTCTTGTATATCTTCATTATCACTGTCATCATCTTCATCCTCTTTCTTTCCCTTGCCTTTCTCGTCCCCTTCATCCTTATCATCCTTAGCTTGAGGCCTTGATGGTCCTTCACCACTTTGTGCATTTTTCTTCAATATTTTTAACTCTAGTGTCCAAGCTGTACAACTTGCTCAGTACCATGGGAGCAAAAGATTCAAAGAACTTATACATTTCTCCATCCCTTTCATATGGTTGTTTAAAGCCTCTTGGAACACCTTGGCTACTATAGTGTCACTTCTAGTTATCCCTTCATCATTAGGAGCTTCTTCAACATTTGGATGTGATTGAGGAGTGGGAACTTCCTCAAAGAGTCTCCTCTTTGAGGGAGGATGCTCCCCCTCACTTGATGTGTCATATCTCCTCTTAGTCTTCATTTCTTCTTCATCTTTTTCTTTCTCAATCTCTTCCCTTTTTGAAGGAGTTTCTCTTTTTGTTCTCCATATACCATCTTCATCAAGAACTATTTGCATCCCTCTAAGAGAATCATTAGTGTAGATTTCACCACTTTTGAAAGCTTGTCCTCTTGTGAGAAGTTTGACTTGGAAGTGTTTGAAAATCCTTGTTAACAATCTCCCATAAGGTAAAGCTTTGTTGGCTGTTTTTCTTGCACTTATCATGTGCCTTAATGCCATAAATCCAAAATTCAGACTTCTATGCTCATGCAAAGCCTGTATACCACCATATGCATATTACTAACGGATGATTTATGTACAAAGTTAGGAATAATCATGGTGGTAATCATGTGATGCATAACCCTTCCTCTAGCATCAAAGCCTTTGATCTCCCTTTCCCTAATGGACCTAAATGTTCTACCATTTGTGAAAGCCTCTTCAAATCTTTCATTTGTGAACAATTCATGAATATAGCATTGCTGTCCCAATGAGTAATACCTTGTCCCATTATCACCTACTCCACAAATTCTGTTAACTAAAGCATCATTGAATTCAAACTCCACTGGAGACACTTTGGATGTGTACCATTGAACTACATTTTCTCCTATGTGTTCAACTCTTTCTTCTTTAAGATTTGCATAAAACTCATAAATTAGGGCAGGATAGAATTCTTCATCAATTACTAATAAACTAATCCATCCAATATCACCAAAAAGAGATAGAACGTTACGCATATTGGAGAGTCTTTCTAAGTTTACTTTATATCTAGGGATGATTTTTCTATTTTTCTTGCTTCATTCTTCAAATTCAGAGGTAGCCTTGATGGAGATGAATCTGTTTACTCTAGATGAAGCTTGAGGAACACAGATTCTTCTTGGTTTGTTAATGATTAGTCCACTATTGCCTTCCTTTTCTTTCCCTTTTTCCTTTTCAATATTTGCTCTCTTAGTTCTCACCATGATGTTTTTATTTGCACAAAAGTGAATTATATGATGTGTTTAGGGCTTAGAACTCAAAAATACAAGCGATTTGAAGTGAAGATGGCAAAATTTCAAAGCGATTTGGGTTTGGATGCGGGGGAGATGTGGGTTTTAAGAGAGGAGAGAGTTTGGAAGTTAAAAAGTGTGAAAAATGACCGTTCGGATTCATTTAAAATCGCTGCAACTGCTTAGTTTGGATAACCGAATATTCAGGTCTACATTTGAACCTGCGTTTGAACTTCTCTATTTCTTCAGTTTCAAAAAATTCAGACGACCTAATTTTCTATCATGCATCCGAATCTTTTTGTCTAGAATTTTCTGGAGAAAGTTTGGATGTCCGAATTTCTCTCAATGCATCCGAATATTCCCTATTTCTACCATACTTCAACACACACGTTAGTAATTGAATTTTCAGATACCCAAAAGCCTTCTTAGGTAACTGAACCTTACCTCAGCCAAAGGTTTGGTAAATATATCAATAATTTGATCATTTGTGTTCACATATTCCAAGCATATATCTCCTTTAGCTACATGATCATGAATAAAATGATGTTTAATCTCTATATGCTTAGTCCTAGAATGTTGAATGGGATTTATGTTTAAGTTGATAGCACTAGTATTGTCACATAGTATAGGCACACAATTGAATTCTAGAACATAATCAAGTAGAGTGTGCATCATCCATAGCACTTGAGCACAACAACTACCGGCGGCGATATATTCAGCCTCAGCGGTAGATAAGGACACGCATGCTTGTTTTTTACTATACCAAGATACAAGACAACGACCAAGAAATTGACAGTGACCACTAGTGTAATCAACATCTGAATATCCAACAAGGTCAAAAGATGAAGATTTTAGAAACCAAAGGCCATAGTCATGTGTATCGATCAAATAACGAAAGATTCGTTTAACAGAAATTAAATGAGATGCTTTAGGACAAGATTGAAATCTAGCATATAAGCACACAACAAACATAATATTTGGTCTACTTGCGATGAGATAAAGTAAACTCCCAATCATACCTCTATATGCCTTTTCATCAACATTTTTACCTTTCTCATCTTTATTAAGTTTAGTTGATGAGCTCGTTGGAGTGCTTATCCCTTTTGCTTGATCCATTCCAAATCCTTTCAATAGCTCTTTGGTGTACTTTGCTTGATTTATGAAGACTCCATCCTTAGTTTGCTTAATTTGTAGCCCAAGAAAGAAATTGAGTTCTCCCATCATGCTCATTACGAATTCATTTTGCATTGATTTGGCAAATCATCACAAAGAGATGTATTAGTGGCACCAAATATGTTGTCATCCACTTAGATTTGCACAACTAAGATATCATTATTGCAAGAAGTTTTTATAAACAGTGTTGCGTCAACTTTTCCTTTTGAAAATCCTTTTGAGGGAAGAAAGCACTTAGTCTTTCATACCAAGCTCTAGGAGCTTGTTTCAATCCATACAAAGCCTTAGTTAGCTTGAAAACATGGTTAGGAAACTTTTCATGAGTAAAACCAGGTGGTCGTTCCACATAAACTTCTTCCTCACTAAAACCATTTAAGAATGCACTTTTGACATCCATTTGGAATAGTTTAAATCATTTAAAACAGGCAAAAGCTAAAAGTATTCTTATGGATTCAAGTCTGACTACCGGAGCAAAAGTTTCATCATAATCAATGCCTTCTTCTTGATTGAATCCTTGAGCAACAAGTCTAGCCTTATTTCTAACAACTTCTCCTAGTTCATTTAATTTGTTTCTAAAAACCCGTTTGTATGAATAATGGAATCATCATGAGATCTTGGGACAAGAGTTCAAACTTTATTTCTTTCAAATTGATTTAGCTCCTCTTGCATAGCAATAATCCAAAAATCATCACATAAGGCGTCATCAATGTTTTCAGGCTCAACATGAGATAAAAGAGCAACGTTGTCAATAAAGTATCGCCTTGTTTTAACTCCTTGAGAGACATCACCAATGACTTGCTCCTTAGGGTGGCCTCCTGCATATCTTAGATCTTTTGGAAGCTCTTGGTCACTACTAGGTTGGCCATCTTGTTCTTGCTCTATTATTTCTTCTTCTTTGGCATGTTCTTCCAAAGTTGGTGCTTGATGATGAGTTTGATTATCAATCATTAAGGTACCTACATCATCTTCATTTCTTCTTTCAAGGTAAATGTTAGATTCATCAAAGGTCACATGGATGGTTTCTTCAACACATAATGATCTTTTGATGTAAACTCTATAGGCCTTTTTATTTGATGAATAACCAAGAAATAAACCTTCATCAGATTTTGTATCAAATTTTGCAAGGTTATCATGAGTATTCAAGATAAAGCACTTACAGCCAAATACCTTAAAATAAGTAATTGAAGGAGTTTTATCAAATAGAAGTTCGAAAGGTGTTTTTCGTAGAAAATGTCTTAAAAGAACTCTATTCATTACGTAGCAAGCAGTGTTTATATCTTCGGCCCAAAAATATTTTGGTAGAGAATTTTCACAAAGCATTGATCTAGCCATCTCTTGTAAAGTTCTATTTTTCCTTTCAACAACACCATTTTGTTGGAGTGTTTTGGCAACTGAAAAATTATGTGTAATACCGTTTTCATCACAAAATTTTGTAAAGTCTTGATTACAAAATTCTCTCCCATTGTCACTCCTAATAGAGATTAATTTGCATTCAAGGGAGATTTGGACCTTTTTGGAAAGTTTTACAAATTCATGAAAAACTTCATCCTTTTGAGCTAGGAAGATCACCCATGTAAATCTTGAAAAATCATCAACAATCACATATGCATACCTCTTACCACCAAAACTAGTGGTCCTCATTGGTCCAAAAAAGTCCATATGAACAAGTTGAAGAGGTTTTGATGTAGAAACCATTTTCTTTGGCTTAAAAGATGTTTTTGATTGTTTTCCATTTTGACAAGCATTATAAAGACGAGTTTTACCAAAATGCATTTTAGGTAGTCCTCTAACCAATTCTTGTGTGGAAAGTTTGTTCAACAAGTCCATGCTCACATGACCTAATCTCCTATGCCATAGATATCCACCATGATCATGAATGGCAAGACATTTAATATCATTTGCAACAAGTTCATCAAGATATAGTACATATACATTTCCAACTCTATTTTAAACAAAAATAGTTTGCTCTTACACTATCAAGGATAGTACAAGTGTCACATTTAAAATCAACTTTACAACCATTATCACATATGTTAGCCCTAAGGGCAAATCGTGTAGCTATGATTAGTTTTGAATAATGGCAAACATTGAAGAGGACTAATGTGCTTGTATGTTGAGTGATAGGATTGATGGATTGAGAAGCATGAAGTCTTATTGCCTTGGAGCCACAATGCAAGAACAACTCAACTATGCCAAAAGTGATTGAAGATTGAAGAGTATGTTCAAGATGATTGAAGGCATTGAAGACTTAGAGTGTAGAGTTCATATGCTAAATATGTATATTTTTCTATAAACTGTACACTTGTATGTCTTGGAATTAGTTGAATGCATAAGAGAGCACAAAACTTGTTTTTGAAATGATTTTTAAATGAACCTCTTGACAACAAGTTTGTTTTTCAAGTCTCAAATGATCTTAAGTAAACTTTGGATGATTAAAATGTTTTGATAACTGTTTTTGTGTTTAAAAGTGCTTAAATGACTTATCTATTTATACAAAATTGAAAGACCTAAGAGGGGGGTGAATTAGTTCTTTGGCTAATTATCAAAATCTTTTCGTGTTTTGCAAATCCTTTGCCTTAGTAAAAGCTCTTCTTCAAATTCACAAACTCTAATTTTATATGTGATTTAATGGTTGAGACAAGATGATGAAACAATAAAATCACAACCAATCAATCAACAACTAAAAACAAATAATAATAACACAAGGATGTAAACAAGTAAAGCTATAAATAAATGAACACACGATTTATAGTGGTTCGATCTTTCCAAGATCTACATCCACTACCTTGAGTCCACACTCAAGGATTTCAACCAATTCACTATATGCTTAATCCAAGCAATTACACAAGAGGCTCACCCTTCAATGAGTTTTACCACAACAACCTCCTTTGTAATCCTACAAACAAGGCTCACCCTTCCACAAGGATTTTATATCTAAAGACAACCTAAAGACCAATCTAATCCAAGGCTCACCCACACACGGGTTTTACACAACAACCTTGATTAATCTAGTCCATGGCTCACCCTCCACAAGGGTTTTAAGTCTCTTGACAACCTTGTATCACGGCACTGTTCACAATGCAGGGAAAATTCGGTCGATCGAATTTTCATCCTGCGTCTGAATCTTGCATCCGAATTTTTCAAACTTTGTCAAAACATGTTTAAATCAATTCAAACAAGTTGGAAAATCTTCTAGCCTAAAAGATAAGTCATTAAAGACTTTTTAAGTGCAAAAATCATTGATGAAAACTTGATAATTAAGGTAAGTTCAACACCATTGAAACCATTTAAATCAAGTTTTGTGCTCTCAATTGCAACTCATAGATTCCAAGGCTTAAGAGTGTAGGGTTTACATAGTTTACCTATTAAGCACATGCAACCTACACTTCATATCTTCAAAGCCTTCAATCATCTTGAACAAACTCTTCAATCTTCAATCACTTTGACATATTAGAGTTGTTCTTGCATTATGGCTTCAAAGCAATGAGACTTCATACTTCTTAGTTCACAAAACCTATCACATAACATATAAGCATATTAGTCCTCATCAATATTTGTCATTAATCAAAACTACATGATTTGCCCTTAGGGCTAACAAAAATGATTTCAATGTTATTAAGGATGATTTTTAAATGATTTGACAAAATTTGATAAGTTTGGATGCAAGTTTGGACGTCCAAACTTTGAAAATGATCGCTGTGCTTCCAGAGAAATTCGGACGCAAGTTCGTCCAAACTTTGAAAATGATCGCTGTGCTTCTAGAGAAATTCGGACGCAAGTTCGGACGCATGGAGTAAAGTTTGGTCGTCCAAACTTTATCTGATAGCATGGTCATTGTTTTTCTAGAGAATTTCAGACAAATGTTCGGACGCATAAGGAAAAGTTTGGACGTTTGAACTTTTCCAGACAGCTTGGCACAGTGAAGTTTGGACGCAAGTTCAGACGCATGGCAGAAAGTTCGGACGTCCAAACTTCTCTGAAACTAGCCGTTACTAGCCGTTTTATAGCTGTTGCATTTGATTTTTCAAATCTATAAAAGCTATAAACTTCATATTTTTTGTAATTTTTGAATCTCTAAAAACTTTAAACATTCCAAAGTCTTTAGAAAACATTAAAGCTCTCTTTTGTCTTGTGCTTTCAATTGATCATTCAAGATTCCAAAGACAACAAATTGTGAAGGTACAACATTGTGTAATCATCTACCAACAAAGTGGTAACATCTTACACATTCTCCTCTCCTCTTTCAATTGTGTTTTCTACTAGCTCATTGCAAGGTTATCTTGAGAACATAAAACCCTTTTGATAAGGGTGATCCTTGAGATATTGATTCAAGGTTGTTTATAGATATAAAATCCTTTGGTAGGGTGAACCTTGTTTATAGAATTGCTAAAGAGGTTGTGAGTGTAAAACCATTGTGTGGTGAGCCTATTATGTAATTTGTAAATTTGAGCATATAGTAGATTGTTTGAAATCCTTAAGTGTAGGCTTAAGGTAGTGGATGTAGATCTTGAATACATCAAACCACTCTAAATTACTTGTGTTCATTGATCTTACATTGTTTTACTGCTTTGCTATTAATTGACTTATTCTCTTATTTAACAAAGCACATACAATCTGGTATTGTTTAGAATTGTAAAAGGTATTTATTTGCGAAAATTAGCCAAAGACCTAATTCTCCCCCCCCCCCTCTTAGGTCTTTCAATTGGTATCAGAGTAAGGACTTCTTTGTGTGGTTTTACAACCTAGAAGTTAAAGATCTTATGGCTAATATCTCAAACTTACCTTACCTAGAAGGGTCTTCCACAAATAGACAACCTTTGTTTGATGGAATGAACTATACCTTTTGGAAATTTAGAGTTAATATTGATATTTTTTCTATCAATTTTGATTTGTGAAATATTGTTGAAAAAGGTCCTTATATTCCTATGAAAATGAGAGCTGATGGAGTGACCTTAGAACCAAAGTCACCTGACGAATTTGATGAAAATTATTCAAAGGAAATGACCTTAAATTATCAGGCCATGAACATTTTAAGTTGTGCATTAGATGTAACTTAATACAATAGAGTTAGTGGGTGTGACACTGCTCATGATATGTGGAGATTACTTCAAATAACACATGAAGGTACAAACCAGGTTAAAGAGTCTAAGCTTGCCATGCTAGTAAGGGACTATGAGCTATTCACTATGAAGCAAGGTGAGAATATTAGTGATATGCTTACAAGATTTACTAACATTTTCAATGGTTTAAAAGCTTACGGGAAGAGTTATACAATGGGAGAGCAAAACAGAAAAATATTGGATGCTCTACCAAAATCTTGGCAACCAAAAACACTTGCAATTGAGGAATCAAAGGATTTGAAAACTCTTCCACTTGAAGAGCTCATTGGATCACTCCTCACGCATGAGATGAAGATGAAGAGACTAAATGACAAAGAAGATGAAGAAAAAGGAAGAAAAGGAGTTGTACTCAAAGCTTCAAATCACTTGAGTGAACAAGAAAAATCATCAAGTGAAGAAGAAGATGGAAACAATGGAGAAGAGGAGATTGCCATGGCTGTTAGGAAATTCAAAACATTCTACAAGAAGGATTTTCTCAAGAAAGGAAGAAATCCAACCAAGAAGAGTGGACAGCCTTCATCCTTCAATGTTTTGAATGCAAGAGTACAGAACATCTTATTGCTGATTGTCCCAATGTTTTGGAAAGGCAAAGAGACAACAAGAACAAAAAGAAATCTGCCAAGAAAGGAAAAGGGCTGGCTGGAACATGGGATCAACAAGAAAGTGAAGATGATAGTAAAGAAAAGGCCAACATATGCTTTATGGCAATTGATGATGAGGTACAATCTTCTCCTTCCATTTCTAATTTCTATGATGATGATATTGATCCTAGTGAATTACTTGTAGAAATGTATGAAGAATTAAAAAAGGCTTCTAAAAGGAATAAAGAAATGAAATTCAAAATCAATGATTTATCAAATGAGAATTCAAAATTATGTGTTGAAAATGGGAAACTTCTTGAGACCATTAATTGTCTAAACATTGAAAAAGAAGTTTTAAATGCAACCATACAAAACATATCTTTTGAAAACAAAGAGCTTTGCACAAAAGTTATTTCTCTTGAAACAATGCTTAATGATCATGAGATCTTAAAAAAGAAAGTTAATGATCTTACATTATGCATTGAAAGATTTATAAATAGAAGAGAAAATTTAAATAAATTACTTGGTTATCAAAGATCTTCATTTGCAAAACATGGTCTTGGTTACACTCATGATGGATATGTTCCAAAATATAAAAACTCTTTGACTAAAGAAACTTTTAATTCTAGGCCTCATATTTGTTGTACATATTGTGGCAAGCATGGACACAAAGTGTCAAAATGTTTTGTAAAAAGAAAAATAGAAAATGGTGTTAAGACTGTTTGGAAAGTTAAAGGAACTTTCACTAACCCCCTTGGATCCAAGAAAATATGGGTACCAAAAATCACTTTCTCAAATTTGGTGTAGGTTCGCTTTGCTTCAAGATCAAGTGCCACAAAATGTTTTCTTAAAGTGGTTGTTCAAGGCACATGACAAGAAATGCCTCTCTTGTTAGTGAGCCTCAAGCAACAAGTGAAGGCTTTGTTACATTTGGTGATAAGAAGAAAGGAAAAATACTTGGAATAGGTAACATTGGTAAAGGTTCTTTCCCTCTTATTAAACAAGTATTTCTTATTGATGGTTTAAAATATAATTTACTTAGCATTAGTTAACTATGTGACAATGGATGTAAAGTAGAATTTCAATGTAATACTTGTACTATTTTTGATAATGCAAGAAACAAAACCATTTTTGTTGCTAATAGAGTTGGAAATATTTATGTGTTATATCTTGATGAACTTATCACAAATGATATAAAATGTCTTGCCATTCATGATAATGATGGATATTTGTGGCATAGAAGATTAGGTCATGCGAGCATGGATTTATTGAATAAACTTTCCACACAAGAGCTAGTTAGAGGCTTACCTAAAATGCATTTTGATAAAACTCGTTGTTAGCCCTAAGAACAAATCATGTAGTTTTGATTAATGACAAATATTGATGAGAACTAATATGTTTATATTGTGTGATAGGATTTGTGAACTAAGAAGTTTGGAGTCTCATTGCCTTCAAGCAAAAGTGCAAGAACAACCTCAATAAACTATGAAGTCTTTTGAAGGTTATTCAAAGATGAACTCAAGGCACTGAAGACTTGAAGTGTAGAGTAGATATGATAATAGGTAAATATATATGTAAACTCTACACTTGTATGTCTTGGAGTCTATTGAATGCATAAGAGAGCATAAAAAAGGTTTCTTAATCTTAAAAGGCTTTGAATAAATTTCTTGATGAATGTGATTTTGTGTCCTAAAAGTTTTTAAGTAAACTTTATATGATCAAAGGAATTTGATTTTGGTTTTCAAACTTATATATGTCTAAATAAGTTTTCTATATATACCAAATGTTTTTCAAACTTTTGGAAGTTAAATCTCAAATGATTTTACAAAGTTTGAATATGTTTCAAAAAAATTCGGTCGTCCGAATTTTGTAGCAAAAGTTTGCTGCTGTTCTTCCAGAGAAATTCAGAAGAAGATTCGGATTCATGAAGAAAAATTCGATCGTCCGAATTTTGGCCTTCAGCATGGTCACTGTTTTCCCAGAGAAATTCGGTCGAAGATTCGGACGCAGCAGGAAGAATTCGGTCGTCCGAATTTCCTAAAAATAGCTGTTAACTAGCCGTTTTATAGCTGTTAAAACTGATTTTCAAATTCTATAAAAGCTATGAACTTGAAATTTTTTGTAAGTTTTGAATTCTTGAATACTCTAAGCATTCTGAAGCCTTTTACAAACATTTCTTAAGCTCTCTTATGTCTTGTGCATTCAATTGATCAATCCAAAGACATCAAAGTGTGAAGGTACAACTTTGTGTAATATCTACCAACAAGTGGTAACATCTACACACTCTTCTTTATTTATTAAATTGTGTTGGTCTACTAGCTCTAATAAGGTTATCTTGATAACATAAAACCCTTTAGATAAGGGTGATCCTTGAAGTTGTAATTCAAGGTTGTTTGAGATATAAAACCATTGTGTGTGGTGAGCCTTGTTTGTAAAAGTTACTAGAAGAGGTTGTGAGTGTAAAACCACAGTGTGGTGATCCTCTCTTGTAATTTGTAAACCTGAGCATATAGTAGATTGTTTGAAATCCTTAAGTGTGAGCTTAAGTAGTGGACGTAGATCTTGAGGATCGAACCACTATAAATTGTTTGAGTTCTTTGCTATTGCTTTCTTTCATTGCTTTGCTATAAATTGTTTCTATTTTGCTCATATAATATGTTCTTGGTTTAAACGCATAAAAGGTTTGTTTTTGTGAAAATTAGCCAAATACCTAATTTACCCCCCCCCCCCTTGGTATTTCAATTGGTATCAGAGCTAGAACTTTTTTGTGTGGTTTTACAACCTAGAAGACAAAGATCCTATGACTAATATTTCAAACCTACCTTACCTAGAAGGATCATCTACAAACAGACCACCGTTGTTTGATGGAACAAATTACACTTTTTGGAAGTCTAGAATTAAAATATATATTTGTTCTATCAATTTTGATTTATGGAACATAGTTGAGAAAGGTCCTTATGTCCCAATGAAAATGAGAGCAGATGGACTAACCTCAGAACCCAAATCCACTGATGAATTTGATGAGCATGATTCAAGGAAAATGACAATAAACTATCAGGCCATGAACATATTAAGTTGTGCATTAGATGTTACTGAATACAATAGAGTTAGTAGGTGTGATTCTGCTCGTGATATGTGGAGATTACTCCAAATTACACATGAAGGTACTAATCAAGTTAAAGAATCCAAACTTGCTATGCTTGTTAGAGATTATGAACTGTTTACTATGAAACAAGGTGAAAATATTAGTGATATGTTTACAAGGTTTACTAACATTCTTAATGGCTTGAAAGCTTATGGTAAAAGCTATACTATGGGAGAGCAAAACAGGAAGATTTTGGATGCTCTACCAAAATCCTGGCAGCCAAAAATGCTTGCTATTGAGGAGTCCAAAGATTTAAAAACTCTTCCTCCTGAAGAGCTTATCGGATCACTACTCACACATGAAATGAAGATGAAACGGTTGAATGATAAGGAAGATGAAGAAAAGGGAAGAAAAGGAGTTATACTCAATGCTTCAAATCACTTGAGTGAACAAGAACAATCTTCAAGTGAAGAAGAAGGAGGAAACAGTGGAGAAGAAGAGATTGCAATGGCAGTGAGGAAGTTCAAGTGATTCTACAAAAAGGAGTTTCTAAAGAAAGGAAGAAAGCCAGTCAAGAAGAGTGGACAATCCTCATCCTATAAACCTCAATGCTTTGAATGCAAGAGCACATAGCATCTTATTGCTGACTGTCCCAAAGTGTTAGAGAGGGAAAGAGACAGCAAAAACAGAAAGAAATCAGCCAAGAAAGGAAAAGGATTAGCTAGAATGTGGGATCAATAAGAAAGCGAGGATGACAGTGAAGGCAAGGCCAACATATGCTTTATGGCCATTGATGATGAGGTACAATCTTCACCTTCTATTTCAAATTTCTGTGATGATGATATTGATTCTAGTGATTTGATTGTAGAACTGTATGAAGAGTTGAAAAAGGCTTTAAAATGAAACAAAGAAATGAAATCCAAAATCAATGATTTTTCAAATGAAAATTCAAAATTATGTGTTGAAAATGATAAACTTCTTGAGACCATTAATTCCCTTACCATTGAAAAAGAAGTTTTGAATACTACTATACAAAATGTATCTTTTGAAAACAAAAAGCTTTGTTCAAGAATTATTTCTCTTGAATCAATGCTAAAAGATCATGAGTCTTTAAAAAGGAAAGCAAATGATCTTACTTTATGCATTGAGAGATTTACAAATGGAAGAGAAAATTTAAATAAATTACTTGGTTATCAAAGATCCTCATTTGTAAAGCACGGTCTTGGTTTTACACATGATTGTTTTGATCCAAAACCGAAAGGGTTATTTGTTAAAGAATCTTCTCATTATAGGTCTCATACTTGTTGCACATATTGTGGTAGGCATGGACACAAGGTTTCTAAGTGTTTTATAAAAAGAAAGATAGAAAATGGTGTTATGACCATTTGGAAAGTCAAAGGAACTATTACTAACCCCCTTGGACCCAAGAAGATATGGGTACCAAAAATCACTCTTTCTAATTTGGTATAGGTACAATTTGCCTCAAGATCAAGTGCCACTAAATGGTTTCTTGACAGTGGCTGCTCAAGGCACATGACTGGAAATGCATCACTTGTTAGTGAGCTTCAAGCTACAAGTGAAGGTTTTGTCACATTTGGAGATAAGAAGAAAGAGAAAATACTTGGAATAGGTAACATTGGTAAAGGTTCTTTCCCTCTTATCAAGAAAGTTTTACTTATTGATGGTTTAAAGTACAATTTACTTAGTATTAGTCAATTATGTGACAATGGTTGCAAAGTTGAGTTTAAATGTGATACTTGTACTATTCTTGACAGTGTAAGTAATAAAACTATTTTTGTTGCTAAAAGAGTAATGTATATGTGTTATATCTTGATGAGCTTATTACTAATGATATTAAATGTCTTGCCATTCATGACAATTATGGATTTTTATGGCAAAGAAGATTAGGACATGTGAGCATGGATTTATTGAACAAACTTTCTACACAAGAACAAGTTAGAGGATTACCAAAAATGCATTTTGATAAAACCCGTCTTTGTGATGCATGTCAATATGGAAAACAATCAAAAACATCTTTTAAACCAAAGAAAATGGTTTCTACCTCAAAACCTCTTGAACTAGTTCACATGGATTTATTTGGACCTATGAGGACTACTAGTCTTGGTGGTAAAAGATATGCTTATGTGATTGTTGATGACTTTTCAAGATTTACATGGGTAATCTTCTTATCACAAAAAGATGAGAATGGCATCACTCATAATTTTCAGCTGCCAAAACACCTCAACAAAATGGTGTTGTTGAGAGGAAAAATAGAACATTACAAGAAATGGCTAGATCAATGCTTTGTGAAAATTCCTTACCAAAATATTTTTGGGCTGAAGCTGTAAATACAGCTTGCTATGTAATGAATAGAGTTTTACTAAGACCTTTTATAAGAAAAACACCTTTTGACCTTCTATTTGATAAAACTCCATCAATTGTCTATTTTAAAGTTTTTGGTTGTAAGTGCTTTATTTTAAACATTAGTGACAATCTTGGTAAGTTTGATAGAAAATCAGATGAAGGCATATTTCTTGGCTATTCATCAAATAAAAAGGCATATAGAGTCTATAACAAAAGGACATTATGTGTTGAAGAAACTATTCATGTAACTTTTGATGAATCTAACATTTATCTTCAAAGAAAAATGAAGATGATGCAGGTTCCTCAATGGTTGAAAATCAAACTCAACACCAAGTACCTACTTTAGAAGATCATGCCAAAGAAGAAGAAATAATGGAGCAAGAACAAGATGGTCAATAAAGCAATAATCAAGAACTTCCAAAAGATCTCACATATGCAAGAAGTCATCCTAAGGAGCAAATCATTGGTGATGTCTCTCAAGGAGTTAAAACAAGGCGGTACTTTATTGATAATTTTGCCCTTTTATCTCATACTGAACCGAAAAATATTGATGATGCATTGTGTGATAATTTCTGGATTATTGCTATGGAAGAAGAGTTAAATCAGTTTGAGAGAAATAAAGTTTGGACTCTTGTTCCTAGACCTCATGATCATTCTGTTATTGGTACAAAATGGGTCTTTAGAAATAAGTTAAATGAACTAGGAGAAGTTGTTAGAAATAAAGCTAGACTTGTTGCTCAAGGTTTCAACCAAGAAGAAGGCATTGATTATGATGAAACGTTTGCTCCAGTGGCCAGATTAGAGTCTATAAGAATAATTTTGGCATTTGCTTGTTTTAAAGATTTTAAACTATTTCAAATGGATGTCAAAAGTTCTTTTCTAAATGGTTTTATTGAAGAAGAGGTTTATGTAGAACAACCTCCTGGTTTTATTCATGAAAAATTTCCAAATCATGTTTTCAAGTTAACCAAAGCTCTATATGGACTGAAACAAGCTCCAAGAGCTTGGTATGAAAGATTAAATGGTTTTCTTCTTTCAAAAGGTTTTACAAAAGGAAAAGTGGATACAACTCTTTTTATAAAAACATCTTCTAAAAATGATATTTTACTTGTGCAAATTTATGTTGATGATATTATTTTTGGTGCTACTAATACTTCCCTTTGTGAAGAGTTTGCTAAATCCATGCAAAATGAATCTGAGATGAGCATGATGGGAGAACTAAGTTTCTTCCTTGGGCTGCAAATTAAGCAAACCAAGGGAAAGAGAATAATTTCAGAAACTCAAACCTGGAATGTCTAAGAAGGTATGACTTGGATCAACACAACGGCCAACTCTTGGGCACTCAAAGGATCCTGTCCTCTTATCTTTCAACAATCCAAGAAGGAATGAAATCAACCATTCTGAAAGGAATACTCACAATTTCTAAGTATCATCGAACAAGGATCTAAGCTAAAGCCATATCAGAAATAGAAGCGGCTACAACTCAGACCGTCCCTCATATTGTTGTTGTACAAGAACAAACTCCATCTGAGACCCAGTACTCTTCTCCAACAGAGTCAGAACCAGTCTCTAATTCCGACACAGACTCCTCTTCAGTCTCAGACTCTTCTACGCAGTCCTTCTCTGATGAATTTGAACCAGAAATTCCACAAATCAACATGACGCGTGAAGAAGAAGATACAGGAGATACATCTGAAGCCACACCTATTGTCGATGAGCCTGAGTCATCTCAAACTTCCAAGAAATTGACTACTTCAGGCACATTCACATTCCAGCTCGATGATATCCCTCCAGCAAAATGGGCAGTCAGATGACCTAGAAACTGGAAGTATTCGAAAGAGAATAATTTCAGAAACTCAAACCTGGAATGTCTAAGAAGGTATGACTTGGATCAACACAACGGCCAACTCTTGGGCACTCAAAGGATCCTGTCCTCTTATCTTTCAACAATCCAAGAAGGAATGAAATCAACCATTCTGAAAGGAATACTCACAATTTCTAAGTATCACCGAACAAGGACCTAAGCTAAAGCCATATCAGAAATAGAAGTAGAGAAGAAGAATAGAGGAAACTTAGAAAGACATATTTAGAGTAGAACACACAAGAGAGATGTTATTACTCGGGAACTAAGCTTGAGGAAATGTTACAACAATGGGCTCTTTATATAGAGCTCCAAGGAAGAACCTAGAAGACTAAATTATTGGGCTATGACATCATTGCTTACATCATGGTAGCTAATGAGGTCATCGCTTACATCACTGCTTACATTAGTGCTTACATCACTGCTTACATCACACCACACTTAACATACTTATCAGCTTTAATCAGCTGAGAAATAAAGTTGAAATGACAGCACACTGAATAATAAAGACAACCAAGTACAGAGCACTAAAGATAAAAGTCTTCACAGCTGTAATGCTCGGAATCAGTCGGTGTTGAAATATCACTATCAGTGGAGTCTGGATCAGTGATATTGCGTTCAATAATGAGATCCTGATGCAGAGCATGTGCCTTTGCTTTTTTCTTTTTCTGCTTGAGTGCATCCTTTCTGAGTGAGGTGACACAAGTGGTTCGAGCAGTTTTATCAAAGGCCATACGTGGAAAGGTAAACCCATGTGATGACTGAGAGGAGCTAGCTGGCTGAAGGTTAAAGTAATCAAAAGGGGTTTCAGTGTCTGGCTGAGAATCAAGCAGGTGGTGAAGGTACCATTCATGAGCTATTTTGATGTTTATCTCGTGATGATGGTGGGTAGGATAATTCCAAGAACCATAATCATCAGGCCAAATTTCTTGAGGCATAATTTTATTTTCAACAAACATGTATTTCTGGGCCTCAGAGTATTTTTGAGGGAGATCTAACACAGTGATGGAATTGACCTGGTAAAGATGGGAATACGGATGGATTGTGAAATCAGGGTCTATTGGACGGTGGATGTCAAAGAGGAGGAAGTGTTTAGGCAATTGGAGGAGTAAGTTCTTCCATTATACTAAAGGTTTAAACCAGGTTAAGAACTCAAAGACACTTGGAATAAAACCTTTAAGAAATAATGCAGAGTCGATTTCAAGAAGAATGTGGTACTGTTGACAAAGGTACCAGAAGAACCATTTCAATGGAGGAGGAAAGCCATTAGGTCTGAGAATGAAAACCTGACTGAAAGGGAAAGACAGATTGACTCCGGATGGTTTTAGGATGGATCCTCCAAATTCTTTAAAAGTTTGTAACTCATAAAAATTTCTTTTTTGGATGATTGAGTCAACAGAATATGGAACTGGATAATCTGGAGGAAAGTCTGGAGGAATAGGAATATTAGGTGGGTTGGAATAACTGGATCGGATCATGGCTATAACGGGTTTGGTGGTAAAGGAATCAGGTCGGGAAAGGAAATCAGCCACAACATTAGATTTACCTTTGATGTGTTTGACCTCAAATGAATACTGAGCAAACCACGTTGACCACCTGAGCAGTTGAGGATGAGGAACTTGCTTCTGCTTGAACTGCAACATTTTGGGGAATGAACTCATATCTGTTTCCACCAAAAACTTTGATCCGATGAGATAGAAACTGAACTTCTTTATTCCATTTTTGACGGCGAGGATTTCTTTGAAAGTGGAGTGGTAATGAATTTCTGCTTACTTGAATCTTCCACTTGCAAATCCACAAAGATGTCTGGTGCCATCAGTTTCTTCTAGTAGCACTGCACTCCAATATTTGTCACTTGCATCAGTCTGAAGTATCTTCTGGCCATTTGTAGGGAGATGCAATTTCTGAATTTTGGACACTTGTTCTTTCAGTGCAGCGACAGCTTGAGTCTGTAAGGATGTCCAGGGAGATGGATTCTTCTTCAGCATCTTGGTGAGTGGATGGATGTGCTCAGATGCTCTGGGCAGGAAATCTCGGACATAGTTGACAACACCAAGGAACTGTTGAACTTGTTTCTGAGAAAGATTGGACTCAGGGAACTTTTGTAACTCGTCGGAAATATGATTTCCAGGAGTGTATGTACCTGCAGAGAAATGCATTCCTAGGAAAGTAATTTCCTGTGTAGCCAAGATCATTTTCTTTTCTGAAAGCATTACGCTGTAATCTTTAACAATTTGAGCAAATTGGCGTAAAAGGTTTATATGATCATCCTTAGTAGAACTGAAAAGTAGGATATCATCAATATAAACCAGTGCAGTGTGTAAGAGTGGTTCGAAAATCTTGACCATGGCTTTTTGAAACAAAGATGGTGCGGGTTTTAATCCAAAAGGCATTACTTTCCACTGGAAATGCTGGTTAGGAATACAAAAACCTGTTTTAGGACGTTCATCAGGATGAATGCCTAATTGCCAAAAACCAGATTTCAAATCAAATTTGGAAAACCATTTTGCACCAGAAAGCTGTGATAACAGTGTGTGCCTGTGCGGTAATGGAAACTTATCATCTTGTAAAAAGTGGTTGAGAGGCTGATAATTAATTACTAGTCTCATTTTCCCACGGACTTGTTCAGCCCGTTTGTCAACATAGAATGCTTCACAAGACCATTGAGAATCTGTATGTTCAATAAGATCAGAATGAAGAAGGTCAAGGCATTCTTTTGTGGCTAACTGGAGATGATCAGGATTCATGCCAGAATGACTGGCTTTGGTAGGGTTGATATCCTCATTTTTCTTGAAAGGGAGTTTTATGAAGAATTGAGGATTCTGCCAAAGTGGATGAGAACATTTAGTAAGGAACTCTGTATGAGATTCAGCACAAGATTGGGAGACAAGAAGTTTTTGAATCTCAGCAACAGGATTGGGAGTGATTTGGTAAAGTCTTGGAATGGTACCATATTCTCTAAACTGTTTTCCAAAACGAATACCATTAGGAAGAATCTGAAACTTGTGAAGTTTACTGTAAATGTCAAAACCAACAAGTAAATCTTTGTCAGTTGCAGAACAGCCAACAAGATGTAAACGAACTTCACATTTAGAAAAGAACTGGATGGTAATGGGTGTCTTAGTAATCAGAGAAGTATAGAACGTTTTACCATCAGCAGTAATAAATTCTTTCTTATGCTCTGTCCAATGTTCAGGAGGTAGGACAGATGGATTCATCATGGATATTGCAACACCTGTGTCAAAGAAGGCTATAGCAGGAATGAGTTTATCATATTTGGAGGTTCGGATTTGAACAGGGGCTTGAGGATGTGTTTTTCGGGTCTGAATAGTAAGGATTGGAACAGAAGGTTTTTCTGGTGAGTTTTCTGAAAGTATTGGGTCTGGTTCTGGGGGAACTGGTTCTGAGGGAACTGGTTCTGCTATATGGTAAGACAAAGGGATTTCATCTTCTTCAATGGCGAAGAGGGTGTCTTCAGTCAGTTCATCTTGTTCAGAGAAAAGGGATTCAAGGTCATCATCATAAATAGGGCTAACCTGTTCAATTTGTGAGATGAGGTTTTGCCTTTTCTTCTTTTGAGGACATTGCTTGGCATAGTGACCCTTCTGTTTGCAGACATAGCAGTAGTCTGACTTGCTTCTGGGACTTCTGGAGGACTTGTGTTTCCTTCTGAAGTATCTCCATTTTTTCTTTGAAGATCGTCTGTCTGTGGTATGAATTCTGGAGAACTTCTTTCTCCTGGATGATTTCTTGCAAGAGGACTTGTTGCAGCATGACTTGATGATTAAGTCTGAACGCTTGCATACTTGGTCAACTTCTTTATCTCCTTTGAGATATTGCTTGATTACTTGCCGTTTGTGGCAAAGGTCTTCAAGGCTTTGCAAGATGGCTTGTCTGATCTGACCAGGAGTCATACCGAGGATGGATTGGTATTTTTGTCTGATGTAGACATCAGCTCCTTGAGCTAAAGCTTGAGGGATTGAGCTGAGGAAAGCTTGCTTTAGACTAACATCTGCACCAAGAAGATAAAATAATTGAGTCATGCGTTGCAAATGCTTATATAAATCAGATATTTGAAAAGAGTAACATTTCATTTGAAAAAACTCTTTTCCTTTTAATTCTAAATCAGAATCAGGTTCACCAAGAAAACAGTAATAAAGTAATGAAGCAGCTTGATCTAATGAAGAGTTTAGGAATTGAGTTCTCTCAACATAATTGAGAGTAGTAAACCAGTGCTTCAATGAGAAAGGTAAAAGTATTGATGAGAAATTATATAGAGGTATGATCAGAAGTTTATTCTATCTCATTGCTAGTAGACCAGATATTATGTTTGTTGTATGCTTGTGTGCTAGATTCCAATCATGTCCTAAAGAATCCCATCTAATTTCTGTCAAACGCATTTTTCGCTATTTGATTGATACACATGACTATGGTCTTTGGTTTTCAAAAACTTCATCTTTTGAACTTATTGGATACTCTGATGCTGACTATGTTGGATGCAAAGTTGAACGTAAAAGTACAAGTGCTCATTGTCAATTTCTTGGTAGTTGTCTTGTATCTTGGTTTAGTAAAAAGCAAGCTTGTGTGTCTTTATCTACTGCAGAAGCTGAATACATAGCTGCAGGTAGTTGTTGTGCTCAATTGTTATGGATGCAGCATACCTTACTTGATTATGGTCTTAAATTCGATTGTGTGCCTATACTATGTGATAATACTAGTGCTATCAATTTGAGCATAAATCCCATTCAACATTCTAGGACTAAGCATATAGAGATAAAACATCATTTCATTCGTGATCAAGTAATTAAGAAAGATATATGCTTAGAATATATAAATACAAATGATCAAATTGCTGACATATTTACAAAGCCATTGGCTGAGGAAAGGTTCAATCACCTAAGAAGACTATTAGGAATTTCAAAATTCAATAACTAATGTGTGTGTTAAAGTTTTGATGAAAACAGGAAATTTTCAGATCCAGAATTTCGATGCACGACCAAATTTTCTGAGTGAAAGGAAACAGAGACTTTTGATCAAGAATTCGGACGCAGGGCAGAAAATTCGGTACATCGAATTTTCTGAATTGAAGAAACGAAACTTTTGACCGAAAATTCGGACGCAGACCTGAGAATTAGGTCGTCCGAATTTTACGGACGCGTCTATTTAATTGAAAATTTAAACAGTTTTCTCACCACTTTTTAAAAGCCTCTCATACCCATTCACATCCGAATCAAAATTCCTTCAAAACCACACATTCTCATCCTGATTTGCCTTCACTTTTAAACTTCTAACCCTAAATTCATACCGAAAATCAATACTTCTCAACAGAAAATATCAATGGTGAGAACAAAGAAGCCAAATGTTGAGAAAGGGAAAGGAAAGGCTAAGGAAGGAGATGGAGACTCAATCCTCAACCAACCAAGAAGAATTCGAATCCCTCAAACATTATCTGGGGTTGACAGGTTTGTTTCAATCAAAGCTACTCATGAATTTGATGAATGGAATAAAAACAGCAGAAAGATTATTCCTGGATATAAGGTGGATGTTGATAAATTGTCTAGCATGGATATTGTTCTATCTTGTTTCAATGATGTTGGTTGGAGTAGTTTGTTGTTCATTGATGAAGAATTTTATCCTACCTTGATATATGAATTCTATGCAAACCTGAAAGAGGAAAGAATTGAGACTGTAGGGGATAATGTAATACAATGGTATTCATTTAGAGTATCCCTAGTTGACATTGAATTTAGTGAAGGATTGATAAACAGAATTTGTGGAGTAGGTGACAATGGAGCTAGATATTATTCACCTTCCATGCATTGCTATGATCGTGAACTCTTTACATATGTTAGATTTGAAGAAGCATTTACCAATGGAAGAGAGTTTAGATCTATAGAGGAGAGGGAAATCAAGAACTTGGATGCTAGAGGTAGAGTGTTGCATCATATGGTAACTACTATGATTGTTCCTAATTTTGGACATAAGTCATCAGTTGGAAATATGCATATGGTAATCATGTTAGCTTTGCATGAGCATAGGAGAATGAACTTTGGTTATATAGCCTTGAAACACATGATTACTGCAAGAAAAACAGTAACCAAGGCATTCCCATTTGGAAGGTTGTTGACAAGAATCTTTAAGCATTTTAAGATTAAACTTCCGAGAAGAGGGCAAGCATTTAAGAGTGGGGAGATTTACACTAATGAAACTCTTAGGAGAATGCAATTAGTTCTTGATGAGGATAATGTATGGAGGACAAAAAGAGAAACCCCTCCCAAAAGAATAGAAAGAGAAGAAAAGATAGAAAGTGAAGAGGAGGAAGAAGAAGATGAAGAAGAATCCCTTGCTAGGGAAATGAAGACAAAGAGGAAGTATGACACCTCAAGTGAGGGGGAGCAACCTCCAACAAAAAGGAGATTGTTTGAAGAAGAAACTGGAATTGGTTCAAGTGGTGAAGGAGTAACTAGAGGTGACACCATAGTAGCCAAAGCATTCCAAGAAGCCTTGAACAATCATGTCAAGAAAATGGAGAAGAAGTATAAGTTCTTTGAATCATTTGCTCCAATGGTTCTTGGAAAGTTAGATGGACTGGAGAGTAGGGTAAAGCACATTGAAGAAATCCTTATGACAAATACTCAAAGTGGTGAAGGACCCTCTAAGCCTCAAGATGGAAATGAGGAAGAAGGAGATAAAGAAGAAAAGAAAAGAGATAAAAATGACAGCAATGATGAAGATGATGATCAAGGTGGAGATGAAGAGACTATGGCAGAAGAAGAAGAGGAAGAATATGCTCATGAAGAGCCACCAATAGTAGGCAGCCAAGTAGCTCAAGCTGAAATAGTCTCTCCATCAATAATCTCTTTCAGTCAAGGAAGAGTGAAGCATTTGGCCATCAAGAAAGGAGTGAGCCGAGCCTCCCCATCAACATCAATATCACAAGACTAAGCTTTCTTTCCTTCTATTCTATTTACTGCTTTAAAGTTGCTTATCTATATTTTTTTTTTTGTAATTCTAAACTTGTTAAGTATTTTGCTGCATTTTATGTAATAGTGAAGCTCAATGATGAAATCCCAGTGATGAGATTTTCTTTTATGTGCTAAATTGATAGTCTCATTTTCATTGATCCCTCTATTTATTTTTTTTGAGTGATGACAAAAGGGGGAGAAAAATGATGATATGATGACTGCAATGATGCTGCAATATGAGTCTTGAATTTTTGTAAAGCTAAACTGAGTTGCAAAAACTTTGGATTCAAAATTCGAATGCAAGGTTTAAAGATTCAGATGCATCCATATTTGTAGTCTAAATGTGCTCTTTTGTTGTTCAAATTGATTCAAATATGTTTTAATCTCTTCCATTATGTTTGAACAACATTATGAAAGCTTTATTTCACTTTAAACATCCATTATATTGAATCTATTGCAGTTTGGACTTAAAATTTCAAAGTTTGGATGCATGAGTTTAAAAATTCGGACGCATGAGTTTAAAAATTTGGATGCATGCTCTAAAATTTAGATGCATCCATATTTCATTGTCAAAATGTGCTCCTTTGTTGTTCAAATTGATTAAAATATATTTTAATCTCTCGTAATATGTTTGAACAAACTTAGGAAAGATTATTTACAGAATTTGAAGCCTTTGATTATCTTATTTTAAAGTTTGGACTTGCTATGCAAAAAATTCGGATGCATGATATCTTCAGTCCAAATGTGTTGAAAAGTGAGCACAATCTAAGGGGGAGCATTGTTAAACTGTTACAATCTTTAAAACCTCTCTTAGAAGTTTTGCTTAATTGCTATATCTTCTATCCTAGTTATTGGAAGGAAGGAGGTAAATGGAGGTTGGTTGGGTCATAGGCCCATATTGAGCCTTTTGTATGTCAATGTGCTAAATTGGTTGATTTCTATCATTGACATCAATACTTCTTTGTGCTACTTTGTTTAAATCCATCACATTTTGCATCAAAGTTTGTCATCATCAGAAAGGGGGAGATTGTTAGCCCTAAGGGCAAATCATGTAGTTTTGATTAATGACAAATATTGATGAGAACTAATATGTTTATATTGTGTTATAGGATTTGTGAACTAAGAAGTTTGGAGTCTCATTGCCTTCAAGCCAAAGTGCAAGAACAACCTCAATAAACTATGAAGTCTTTTGAAGGTTATTCAAAGATGAACTCAAGCCATTGAAGACTTGAAGTGCAGGATAGATATGATAATAGGTAAATATCTATGTAAACTCTACACTTGTATGTCTTGGAGTCCATTGAATGCATAAAAGAGAATAAAATAGGTTTCTTAATCTTAAAAGACTTTGAATAAAATTCTTGATGAATGTGGTTTTGTGTCCTAAAAGTTTTTAAGTAAACTTTATATGATCAATGGAATTTGATTTTGGTTTTCAAACTTATATATGTCTAAATAAGTTTTCTATATATACCAAATGTTTTTCAAACTTTTGGAAGTTAAATCTCAAATGATTTTACAAAGTTTGAATATGCTTCAAAAAAATTCGGTCGTCCGAATTTTGTAGCAAAAGTTTGCTACTGTTCTTCCAGAGAAATTCGGGAGAAGATTCGGACGCATGAAGAAAACTTCGGTCGTCCGAATTTTGGCCTTCAGCATGGTCACTGTTTTTCTAGAGAAATTCGGACGAAGATTCGGATGCAGCAGGAAGTATTCGGTCGTCTGAAAAATTCGGAAGCAGAATTCGGTCGTCCGAATTTCTTGAAAATAGCCGTTAACTAGCCGTTTTATAGCTGTTAAAACTAATTTTCAAATTCTATAAAACCTATAAACTTGAAAGTTTTTGTAAGTTTTGAATTCTTGAATACTCTAAGCTCTCTTATGTCTTGTGCATTCACTTGATAACATAAAACCCTTTAGATAAGGGTGATCCTTGAAGTTGTAATTCAAGGTTGTTTGAGAATAAAACCATTGTGTGTGGTGAGCCTAGTTTGTAAAAGTTACTAGAAGAGGTTGTGAGTGTAAAACCATAGTGTGGTGAGCCTCTCTTGTAATTTGTAAAACCTGAGCATATAGTAAATTGTTTGAAATCCTTAAGTGTGAGCTTAAGGTAGTGGACGTATATCTTGAGGATCGAACCACTATAAATTGTTTGAGTTTTTTGCTATTGCTTTCTTTCATTGCTTTGCTATAAATTGTTTCTATTTTGCTCATATAATCTGTTCTTGGTTTAAACGCATAAAAGGTTTGTTTTTGTGAAAATTAGCCAAATACCTAATTCACCCCCCCCCCTTAGGTATTTCACTCGTCTTTGTGATGCTTGCCAATATGGAAAACAATCTAAAACATCTTTTAAACAAAGAAAATGGTTTATACCTCAAAACCTCTTGAATTTGTTCATATGGACTTGTTTGGACCAATGAGGACCACTAGTCTTGGGGATAAAAGATATGCTTATGTGATTGTTGATGATTTTTCAAGATTTACTTGGGTGATTTTCTTAGCTCAAAAGGATGAAACATTTCATGAATTTGCAAAACCTTTCAAAAAGGTTCAAATCTCTCTTGAGTATAAATTGATATCTGTTAGAAGTGACAATGGAAGAGCGTTTTGTAATCAAGACTTTACAAGATTTTGTGATGAGTATGGTATAACTCATAATTTTTCAGCTGCCAAAACACCTCAACAAAATGGTGTTGTTGAAAGGAAAAATAGGACCCTACAAGAGATGGCTAGATCAATGTTATGTGAAAATTCTTTGCCAAAATATTTTTGGGTTGAAGCTGTAAATACTGCTTGCTATGTAATGAATAGAGTTTTATTAAGACCCTTTATACGAAAAACACCTTTTGAACTCTTATTTGATAAAACTCCTTCAATTGTTTATTTTATGGTTTTTGGGTGCAAATGTTTTATCTTAAATACTAGTGATAATCTGGGAAAGTTTGATAGAAAATCAGATGAAGGTGTATTTCTTGGTTATTCATCAAATAAAAAGGTATATAGAGTTTGTAACAAAAGAACATTATGTGTTGAAGAAACTATACATGTGACCTTTGATGAATCTAACATTTATCTTGAAAGATGAAATGAGGATGATGTAGGTTCCCCAATGATTGAAAATCAAAATCATCATCAAGTACCCACATTGGAAGAACATGCCAAAGAAGAAGAAATAATGGAGCAAGAACAAGATGGCCAACCAAGCAATGATCAAGAGTTTCCAAAGGATCTAACATATGCATGAGGCCATCCTAAGGAGCAAATCATTGGTGATGTCTCTCAAGAAATTAAAACAAGGTGGTACTTTATTGATAATTTTGCCCTTTTATCTCACATTGAACCTAAAAATATTGATGATGCATTGTGTGTGTTAGAAATAAGGCTAGACTTGTTGCTCAAGGCTTCAACAAAGAAGAAGGCATTGATTATGATGAGACTTTTGCTCCAGTAGCCATATTGGAATCCATAAGAATACTTTTGGCTTTTGCTTGTTTTAAAGGATTTGAGCTATTTCAAATGGATGTCAAAAGTGCTTTTCTAAATGGTTTTATTGAAGAAGAGGTTTATGTAGAACAACCTCCCGGTTTTGTTCATGAAAAGTTTCCTAATCATGTTTTTAAGTTAACCAAAGCTCTATATGGATTGAAACAAGATCCAAGAGCCTGGTATGAAAGATTAAGTGGTTTTCTTCTTTCAAAAGGATTTGCAAAAGGAAAGGTTGACACAACACAGTTTATAAAAACCTCTAGCAATAATGATATTTTACTTGTGCAAATTTATGTTGATGACATTATTTTTGGTGCTACTAACACATCCCTTTTTGAGGATTTTTCCAAATCAATGCAAAATGAATTTGAAATGAGTATTATGGGAGAACTGAATTTCTTTCTTGGGCTGCAAATTAAGCAAACTAAGGATGGAGTCTTCATAAATCAAGCAAAGTATACCAAGGAGCTATTGAAAAGATTTGGAATGGATCAAGCAAAAGGAATAGGTACTCCAATGAGATGATCAGCTAAACTTGATAAAGATGAAAAAGGTAAAAATGTTGATGAGAAGTCATATAGAGGTATGATTGGAAGTTTACTCTATCTCACAGCTAGTAGACCAGATATTATGTTTGATGTGTGCTTATGTGCTAGATTTCAATCATATCCTAAAGAATCTCATCTAATTTCTGTCAAACGTATTTTTCGCTATTTGATTGATACACATGACTATGGTCTTTGGTTTTCAAAATCCTCATCTTTTGAACTCATTAGATATTCGGATGCTGATTATGCTGGATGCAAAGTTGAACGAAAAAGTACAAGTGGTCATTGTCAATTTCTTGGTAGTTGTCTTGTGTCTTGGTATAGTAAAAAACAAGCTTGTGTGTCTTTGTCTACTGCTGAAGCCGAATATATTGTAGCTGGTAGTTGTTGTGCTCAATTATTATGGATGCAACATACTCTACTTGATTATGGTCTTAAATTCAATAATGTGCCAATATTATGTGACAGTACTAGTGCTATCAATCTGAGCATAAATCCCATTCAACATTCTAGAACAAACCATAGAGAGATTAAGCATCATTTTATTCATGATCATGTTAATAAAAGAGACATATGCTTAGAATATATAAATACAAATGACCAAATTGCTGATATATTCACAAAGCCTTTGGCTGAGGAAAGGTTTACTCATTTAAGAAGGCTCTTAGGAATCTCAAAATTCAATTACTAATGTGTTTATTTGAGTGTGACAAAAGCAGGAAAATTTTTGATGCATTGAGTGAAAATTGATCGTCCAAACTTTGTCAAAAAATTCTGGACAGAAAAGTTCAGACGCATGTTCGGATGCATGACAGAAAGTCCAGACGTCCGAACATTCTGAAACTGGAGAAATAGAGAAGTTCGAACGCATGTTCGGACGCAGACCAAAAAGTTTGGTCGTCCGAACTTTGCGGTTACAGTGGTTTTTAAGAAACCAAAGTAGTCGTTACTCACATTTTATTCATCCGAACTCTCTCCTTTTTTAAAATTTCTCTCTACCCATTCGCGTCCAAACTTAAATCTCTCTGTGATTTCACCATTTTCACATCAAAATACTTGGATTTTTGAATTCCTAGCCCTACACACCTCTCAAATCTCGTTGCTTTTCTATTAGAAAATCAAAATGGTGAGAACTAAAGGAGCAAATGTTGAAAAAGGAAAAGGGAAAGTGCAGAACAAAGAAGGAGGATGAACTCTCAATGAACCAAGGAGAATTTTGGTTCCTCAATCATCATTTGGAGCAGACAAATTGATTGAATTTTGGCTACATGGCATTGAAGTATATGTTTGGGGCTAGAATGACTAATAACAAGGCTTTACCATATGGAAGACTTTTGACAAGATTTTTCAAACATTTTCGAGTCGAACTTCCTGTTAGAGGACAAACTTTTAAAAGAGGTCAGATTTATACAAATGACTCTCTCAAAAGAATGCAATTGAATCTTGATGATGAGGGAGTGTGGAGAACTAGAAGAGAAACCCCTCCAAGGAGAATTGAAACTGAGGAAACTGAAGAAGAAGAAGAATAAGAAGAAGAAGAGGTAAGAGAAGGCATGATTCAACAAGTGAGGGGGAGCAACCTCCCTCCAAAAGAAGACTTTTTGAAGAAGAACAAACTTCTCAATCACATCCTAAAGTTGGAGAAGGGCCTAGTGCTGAAAGGACCTCAAGAGGAGATAAAATTCAAGAAGCACTGAACAACCACATCAAGGAGATGGAGAAAATGTACAAATTCTTTGAAACGTTTGCTCCCATGGTGCTTGGAAAGTTGGACATTTTAGAGAATAGGGTCAAACAGATTGAGGAAATGATGATGAAAAATCCTCAAAGTGATGAAGGGCCTTCTAGAACTCAAGAGGAAAAGGATGATGAGAATGACAAAGATAACAAGAAAAATGAAGAAGCCAGTGACAGTGATAATGATGAAGATGATGATAATGATGGTGATCAAGGGGATGGCAATGAACAGGTCATGGAATCACAAAAAGGAGATCAAGGATTGCAGCAAGCTGGAATCATCCAAGAAGGAGGTCAAATTGCAAGAACTGAAATCACAACTCCATCAAATCCAACTTTTGGCCATGGAAGAGTCAAACATGTTGCCGTCAAAAAGAAACCGAGAAAGGACTCTCCATCAACATCCAAAGACTGAGCACATCTTCACTCTCATCTCTAAATTTTTTTTTTTTGGCTTAATATGACTTATGAACACTTACTGGTCTATGCAATGTGACTGTTTACTTCTTTGAATTTCTACATTTTCTTACTATTCTCATGTAGCTTATGTAATAGCTTTTCATGAAGCTCAATGATGAAACCTTAGTGTTGATAGCTTCTTATTATGATAATTTTCCCCTCACAAGCTTAATTTCTGTCATAAAAAAATTATAATCAGTCTCATTTCCAAGTCCCATCTTTTAGTGATGACAAAAGGGGGAGAAGAATGTGTGCTAAAATGTGTGTGGCATTGATGTGTGCAAGAATGTGTAAACTCTACACTTGTATGTCTTGGGATTAGTTGAACGCATAAGAGAGCACAAAACTTGTTTTTGAAATGATTTTAAATGAACATCTTGAAAACAAGTTTGTTTTTGAAGTCTCAAATGATCTTAAATAAACTTTGGATGATTAAAATGTTTTGGTAACGGTTTTTGTGTTTTAAAAGTGCTTAAATGACTTATCTATTTATACAAAATGATTTCAATGTTATTAAGGATGATTTTTAAATGATTTGACAAAATTTGATAAGTTTGGATGCAAGTTTGGACATCCAAACTCTGAAAATGATCACTGTGCTTACAGAGAAATTCAGACGCAAGTTTGGATGCATGGAGTAAAGTTCAGACGTCCAAACTTTCTCTGATAGCATGGTCACTATTTTTCCAAAGAATTTTGGACGAATGTTCGGACGCATAAGAAAAAATTCGGACGTCCGAACTTTTCCAGACAGCTTGGCACAGTGAAGTTCGGACGCATGGTAGAAAGTTCAGACGTCTAAACTTCTCTAAAACTAGCTGTTACTAGCCGTTTTATAGCTGTTGCATTTGATTTTTCAAATCTATAAAAGGTATAAACTTCAGATTTTTTGTAAGTTTTGAATCCCTTAGAACTTTAAACATTCCAAAGTCTTTAGAAAACATTAAAGCTCTCTTTTTTCTTGTGCTTTCAATTGATCATTCAAGATTCCAAAGACAACAAAGTGTAAAGGTACAACATTGTGTAATCATCTACCAACAAAGTGGTAACATCTTACACATTCTCATCTCCTCTTTCAATTGTGTTTTCTACTAGCTCATTGCAAGGTTATCTTGAAAACATTTTGGATAAGGGTGATCCTTGAGATATTGATTCAAGGTTGTTTATAGATATAAAATCCTTTGGTAGGGTGAACCTTGTTTATAGAATTGCTAAAGAGGTTGTGAGTGTAAAACTATTGTGCGGTGAGCCTTTTATGTAATTTGTAAACTTAAGCATATAGTAGATTGTTTGAAATCCTTAAGTGTAGGCTTAAGGTAGTGGATGTAGATCTTGAATAGATAGAACAACTCTAAATTACTTGTGTTCATTGATCTTACATTATTTTACTGCTTTGCTATTAATTGACTTATTCTCTTATTTAACAAAGCACATACAATCTGGTATTGTTTAGAATTGTAAAAGGAATTTATTTGCGAAAATTAGCCAAAGACCTAATTAACCCCCCTCCATCCTTCTTAGGTCTTTCAATTGGTATCAGAGCAAGGACTTCTTTGTGTGGTTTTACAACCTAGAAGTTAAAGATCTTATGGCTAATATCTTATACTTACCTTACCTATAAGGGTCTTCCACAAATAGACACCTTTATTTGATGGAACAAACTATACCTTTTGGAAATCTAGAGTTAAGATTTATATTTGTTCTATCAATTTTGATTTGTGAAATATTGTTGAAAAAGGTCCTTATATTCCTATGAAAATGAGAGCTGATGGAGTGACCTTAGAACCAAAGTCACCTGACGAATTTGATGAAAATTATTCAAAGAAAATGACCTTAAATTATCAGGCCATGAACATTTTAAGTTGTGCATTAGATGTAACTGAATACAATAGAGTTAGTGGGTGTGACACTGCTAATGATATGTGGAGATTACTTCAAATAACACATGAAGATACAAATCAGGTTAAAGAGTCTAAGCATGCCATACTAGTAAGGGACTATGAGCTATTCACTATGAAGCAAGGTGAGAATATTAGTGATATGCTTACAATATTTAGTAACATTTTCAATGGTTTAAAAGCTTATGGGAAGAGTTATACAATGGGAGAGCAAAACAGAAAAATATTGGATGCTCTACCAAAATCTTGGCAACCAAAAACACATGCAATTAAGGAATCAAAGGATTTGAAAACTCTTCCACTTGAAGAGTTCATTGGATCACTCCTCACTCCTGATGAGATGAAGATGAAGAGACTAAATGACGAAGAAGATGAAGAAAAAGGTAGAAAAGGAGTTGTACTCAAAGCTTCAAATCACTTGACTGAACAAGAAAAATCATCAAAGTGAAGAAGAAGATGGAAACAATGGAGAAGAGGAGATTTCCATGGCTGTTAGGAAATTCAAAAGATTCTACAAAAAGGAGTTTCTCAAGAAAGGAAGAAAGCCAACCAAGAAGAGTGGACGGTCTTCATCCTTCAAACCTCAATGTTTTGAAAGCAAGAGTACAGAGCATCTTGTTGCTGATTGTCCCAAAGTTTTGGAAAGGGAAAGAGACAACAAGAACAAAAGAAATCTGCCAAGAAAGGAAAAGGACTGGCTAGAACATGGGACCAACAAGAAAGTGAAGATGATAGTAAAGAAAAGGCCAACATATGCTTTTATGTCAATTGATGATGAGGTACAATCTTCTCCTTCCATTTCTAATTTATATGATGATGATGTTGATCCTAGTGAATTACTTGTAGAAATGTATGAAGAATTAAAAAAGGCTTCTAAAATGAATAAAGAAATGAAATTCAAAATCAATGATTTATCAAATGAGAATTCAAAATTATGTGTTGAAAATGAGAAACTTCTTGAGACCATTAATTGTCTAAACATTGAAAAAGAAGTTTTAAATGCAACCATACAAAACATATCTTTTGAAAACAAAGAGCTTTGCACAAAAGTTATTTCTCTTGAAACAATGCTTAATGATCATGAGATCTTAAAAAAGAAAGTTAATGATCTTACATTATGCATTGAAAGATTTACAAATGGAAGAGAAAATTTAAATAAATTACTTGGTTATCAAAGATCTTCATTTGCAAAACATGGTCTTGGTTACACTCATGATAGCAATGTTCCAAAATATAAAAACTCTTTGACTAAAGAAACTTTTAATTCTCGGCCTCATATTTGTTGTACATATTGTGGCAAGTATGGACACAAAGTGTCAAAATGTTTTGTAAAAAGAAAAATGTTTTGTAACATTTTGAAACTTTGTGTCCATGTTTACCACAATATGTACAACATATATGAGGCATTGAAGTAGAAGTGGCTTTAGCTAAGAAAGTTTTATATTTTGGAACATTGTTTTCATGAATATAGCCAAGACCATTTTTCATGCTAGAAGGTCTTTGAGATCCAAGTAGTTTGTGAATTTGTGAATTTTTCAATGCATAAAGTAAGGTCATCAACTTTCTTTCTCAATATTTCATGATCACTAAGCATTGTTTCTAGAGAAATGATTTTAGTGCAAAGATATTTATTTTCAAGAGAAATGTTTTGTAAAGCTACATTTACAATTTCCTTTTCAATGTTTAAACAATCAATAGATTCAAGAAGTTTTCCATTTTCAAAACATAACTTTGAATTCTCATTTAATAACTCATTAATTTTTGTTTTCCTTTCCTTATTCCTTTTTGAGGCCTTTTTCAATTCTCCATACATCTCAACAAGTAATTCACTAGGATCAATATCATCATCACAACAAGTGGAAATTGAAGGAGTAGATTGTACCTTATCAACCATTGCCATAAAGCATATGTTGGCTCTTCCTTCACTGTCAACTTCGCTTTCTTGTTGATCCCAAGTACCAGCAAGTCCCTTTCCCTTCTTGAATGATGCTTGCTGTGATGAATGTGATAAATGCATCGATGATTGAATTTTCTTGAACTTTTGTAAAGCTAAACTGAGTTGCAAAAACTTTGGATTCAAAATTCGGATACAAGGTTTAAAAATTCGGGTGCATCCATATTTGTGGCCAAAATGTGCTATTTTTGTTGTTCAAATTGATTCAAATATGTTTTAATCTCTTCCATTATGTTTGAACAACATTATGAAAGCCTTATTTCACTCTAAACATCCATCATATTGAATCTATTGCAGTTTAGATTTAAAATTTCAAAAATTCAGATGCATGAGTTTAAAATTTCGGATGCATCCATATTTCATTGTCAAAATGTGCTCCTTTGTTGTTCAAATTGATTGAAATATGTTTTAATCTCTTCTAATATGTTTGAACAACCTTAGGAAAGCTTAATTACAAAATTTGTAGCTTTCATTTTACCTATTTTATAGTTTGGACTTGATATGTCAGAATTCGGATGCATAGCTTCTCAAGTCCAAATTTGTTGAAAAATGAGCACAATCTAAGGGGGTGCATTATAAAACTTTTACAACCTTAAAACCTCTCTCAGAACTTTTTCTAAATGCTTAAATGCTATATCTTCTATCCTAGTTTTGTTGGAAGGAAGGAGGTAAATGGAGGTTGGTTGGGTCATAGGCTCATATTGAGCCTTTTGTATGTCAATATGCTACATTGGTTATTTTCTATCCTTGACATTAATACTTCTATGTACTACACTATTTTAATCTATCACATTTTGCATCAAAGTTTGTCATCATCAAAAAGGGGGAGATTGTTAGCCCTAAGGGCAAATCATGTAGTTTTGATTAATGACAAATATTGATGAGGACTAAAATGCATGTATGTTGTGTGATAGGTTTTGTGAACTAAGAAGTATGAAGTCTCATTGCCTTCAAGCCAAAGTGCAAGAACAACCTCAATAAACTATGAAGTCTTTTGAAGGTTATTCAAAGATGAACTCAAGGCATTGAAGACTTGAAGTGTAGAGTAGATATGATAATAGGTAAATCTCTATGTAAACTCTACACTTGTATGTCTTGGAGTCTATTGAATGCATAAGAGAGCATAAAGTAGGTTTGTTAATCATAAAAGGCTTTGAATGAATCTCTTGGTGAATGTGGTTTTGTGTCCTAAAAGATTTTAAATAAACTTCATATGATGAAAGGAATTTGATTTTGGTTTTCCAAGTTATATATGTCTAAATAAGTTTTCTATGCATACCAAATGTTTTTCAAACTTATTGAAGTTAAATCTCAAATAATTTTACAAAGGTTGAATATGCTTCCAAAAAATTCGGTCGTCCGAATTTTGTAGCAAAAGTTTGCTACTGTTCTTCCAAAGAAATTCGGAAGAAGAATCGGACGCATGAAGAAAAATTCGGTCGTCCGAATTTTGGCCTTCAGCATGGTCACTGTTTTTCCAGAGAAATTCGGACGCAGCAGGAAGAATTCGGTCGTCCAAAAAATTCGGACGCAGAATTCGGTCGTCCGGATTTCCTGAAAATAGCCGTTAACTAGCCGTTTTATAGCTGTTAAAACTGATTTTCAAATTCTATAAAAGCTATAAACGTGCAATCTTTTGCAAGTTTTGAATTCTTGAAAACTCTAAGCATTCTAAAGCCTTATACAAACATTCCTTAAGCTCTCTTATGTCTTGTGCATTCAATTGATCAATCCAATACATCAAAGTGTGAAGGTGCAACTTTGTGTAATATCTACCAACAAGTGGTAACACCTACACACTCTTACTTATTTATTAAATTGTGTTTTTCTACTAGCTCTTGCAAGGTTATCTTGATAACATAAAACCCTTTAAATAAGGGTGATCCTTGAAGTTGTAATTCAAGGTTGTTTGAGATATAAAACCATTGTGTGCGGTGAGCCTTGTTTGTATAAGTTATTAGAAGAGGTTGTGAGTGTAAAACCATAGTGTGGTGAGCCTCTCTTGTAATTTGTAAACCTGAGCACATAGTAGGCTTAAGGTAGTAGAGGTAGATCTTGAGGATCGAACCACTATAAATTGCTTGTGTTCTTTGATCTTACTTTCTTATATTGCTTTGCTATAAATTGTCTCTATTTTGCTCATATAATCTGTTATTGGTCTAAACGCATAAAAGGTTTTTTTTTTAAATTAGCCAAATACCTAATTCACTCCCCCCCCCTTAGGTATTTCAGAGTCTTTAAGTACGACTCTCTTTCTTCCCTTCTCTTCATCTTCAATATCATTCAATCTCTTGACCTCATCTCATGTGTGAGTAGTCATCCGATGAGCTCTTCAAGTTGAAGAGTTTTTTGTAAGACCTAAGAGGGGGGTGAATTAGGTCTTAGGCTAATTATAAAAAATCTTTTCCCTTTTTGCAAATCCTTTGCCGTAATAAAAGCTCTTCTTCAAATTCACAAGTTCTAAGTTTATATGTGATTTAATGGTTGAGACAAGATTATCAAATAATAAGACCACTACCAATCAATCAACAACTAAGAACAAACAATAATAACACAAGTATGTAAACAAGTAAAGATACAAATAAATGGACACACAATTTATAGTGGTTCGATTTTTCTAAGATCTACATCCACTACCTTGAGTCTACACTCAAGGATTTCAACCAATTCACTATATGCTTAATCCAAGCAATTACACAAGAGGCTCACCCTTCAATGGGTTTTACCACAACAACCTCTTTTCAATCTAATAAACAAGGTTCACCCTTATCACTAAGAGTTTTATATCACTAGACAACCTAGACCAATCTAATCCAAGGCTCACCCTCACCAATGGTTTTAAACAACAACCTTGATTAATCTAGTCTATGGCTCACCCTCCACAAGGGTTTTAAGTCTCTTGACAACTTTGTATCAATCACAATAATAATGTAAAGAAAAAGTTTGAATGTTACCAACACTTCTTGGTGGATGAATACAATAGCTAGCACCACTTCACTTCTTGCCTTTGGAATCTTAAATTTCAACCTTTGAGCCCAAGGCAATTTGAGAGCTTTTCAAATAATTTTGATGTAAAACAAATTAGATCTTGAAGGATTTTGGAGGTTTTAAAAGTTCTTTTCAAAATATGGAGTTTGTGGCTTTTATATATTTTGAAAATCAGTTAAAACGGTCATAAAACGGCTAGTAACGGCTAGTTTCAGAAAATTCGGACGACCAAATTTTTCGTCCTAATTTTTCGGACGTCTGATTTTAACTCCGCGTCTGAACTTCTCTGGGAAAATACTGTTCACGTTACTATTCACAATACAGGGAAAATTCGGACGACCGAATTTTCATCCAGCGTCCGAATTTGCGTCCGAACTTCTCTGAAAAATAGTAGTACTGTTCATTGTACACAGACTGTTCATTAAACAGTAGATACTGTTCACAGTACTGTTTAAAATTAGGACGACTGAAAGTTTTTCAGGTGCGTCTGAATTTCTCTGGAAAAATAATCGGGACTGTTCATGTGAACAGTGTTACTATTCACAAAGCAAAAAAAATTCGGGCGGCCGAATTTTCTCTTATGCGTCCGAACTTTTTAAACTTTGTCAAAACATATTCAAATCAATTCAAATAAGTTGGAAAACCTTCTAGCCTAAAAGATAAGTCATTAAGGACCTTTTAAGTGTAAAAATCATTGATGAAAGACTTGATAATTTATGTACGTTCAAAACCATTGAAACCATTTAAATTAAGTTTTGTGCTCTCAATTGCAACTCATAGATTCCAAGGCTTAAGAGTGTAGGGTTTTACAAAGTTTACCTATTAAGCACATGTAACCTGCACTTCATGTCTTCAAAGCCTTCAATCATCTTGAACAAACTCTTCAATCTTCAATCACTTTGACATATTGGAGTTGTTCTTGGATTATGGCTTCAAGGCAATGGGACTTCATACTTCTTAATCCACAAATCTTATCACACAACATACAAGCATATTAATCCTTATCAATATTTGTCATTAATCAAAACTAGTCATAACTACATGATTTGCCCTTTGGGCTAACATTTTCAAGTCTTTTGATTCCTCAATAGGAAGAGTCTTCGGTTGCCAAGACTTTGGTAGAGCATCCAATATCTTTCTATTTTGTTCTCCAATTGTATAATTCTTCTCATAGGCTTTTAGACCATTTGAGATATTAGTAAATCTTGTAAATATATCACTAATATTCTTACCTTGCTTCATGGTGAATAGCTCATAATCTCTTACTAGCATTGCAAGCTTTGACTCCTTTACTTGATTTGTTCCCTCATGTGTTACTTGAAGTAGTCTCCACATAACATGAGCAGTGTCACATCTACTAACTGGATTATATTCAGTCACATCTAGTGCACAGCTTAAAATATTCATGGCTTGGTAATTTAATATCATTTTCTTTGAATCATTCTCATCAAATTCGTCTATAGGCTTAGGCTCTAAAGTAACTCCATCAGTTCTCATTTTCATTGGTATGTAAGGACCATTCCCAACAATACTCCACAAATCAAAGTTAATAGAACAAAGATATATTTTAACTCTAGATTTTCAAAATGTATAATTTGTTCCATCAAACAAAGGTGGTCTATTTGTGGAAGATCCTTCCAAATAAGGTAAGTTTGACACATTGGCCATAAGATCTAAACTTCTAGGTTGTAAAACCACAAAGAAGCCCTCGATCTGATACCAATTGAAAGACCTAAGAGGAGGGTGAATTAGGTCTATGGCTAATTTTTTAAAACTCTTTCTGTTTTATGAACTTGGTTTGAGAGGATTATATTCAATAACTTCAATGAGAATGTGATGAATTCAATGAAAAATCAATAAACAATTTAAGAACAAAGAACACAAGCAATTTATAGTAGTTTGATCTCTTCACGATCTACATCCACTACTTGGAGTCTATACTCAAGGATTTCAACCAATCTACTATATGCTCAAATTCAATCAATTACACAAGAGACTCACCACAAAATGGTTTTACACCAACAACCTCTTTTACAATTCTGCAAACAAGGTTCACCCTACCAAAGGATTTTATATCTACAAAAAACCTTGAATCAATATCTCAAGGATAACCCTTACCTAAAGGATTTTATGTTACAAGATAACCTTGTATTGAGCAAGTAGATAACAAGATTAAATAAAGAGTGAATGAGATATTACCACTGCTTGGTAGATGATTACACAATTTAGCACAACTTCACTTTGTTGTCTTTGGAATCTTGAATAATCACATGAAAGCACAAGCCAAAAGAGAGCTTTGATGTTTTCAAATGATTTTGGAATGTTAGGATTTCTCAAGTGTTCAAAAGTTACAAAGAATGTGAAATTTATAGCTTTTATAGATTTTGAAAATCGATTTTAACAGTCATAAAAAGGCTAGTAACGACTAGTTTCTGAGAAGTTCGGACGACCGAACTTGTTTCTCTGCGTCCGAACTGTCGTCCGAACATTATTTTGATATACTGTGTAGGAAAGTTCTGATGACCGAACTTTGCCCTTGCATCTAAACTTGCGTCCGAATTTCTTTACAAAAACAGTAGTCATGTTCACAGTTTGGACGTCCAAACTTGCATCCGAACTATTCAAACTTTGTCAAAACATTTGAAAATCATCCTCAATTCACCCATAAATATTTCCATGCAATGCTCAACTAGATCATGAAATATAGAAGTCATGCATCTTTGAAAACTATATGGAATGTTATATAATCTTGTTATCTACTTGCTCAACTGGATCATGAAATATAGAAGTCATGCATCTATGGATAGATAATAACTAGATCAAGTAGTTTAATGTTCTCCTCCTTCACTACCTTTTGCATCAATGGATTGAGTTCTCTTTAGGGTTGTCTTGATAGTTTATTATCCTTCTCCGAAAAATTTTTTCTAATACAAATGGATGAACTTATTCTCTTTAAATTAGACAATTGCCAATCAAATGTTCCTTTATGTGCTTTTAGGATTCTAATCAACTTTTCTTCTTGAATACCTATAAAAGATGAGGAAACAATTAGAGGTAATTTATCATAAAGTTCAAGAGAATCATATTTTAAATGAGAATGTAATTGTTTCAATTCTAAATTTGTTGGAGTCTTTTCAATGCTTGGATTCATGTGATCCTTTTTCAATCCTAATTCTGTAAATTTTAGGAGCCCTGTAAGCATGAAAACATCATTGGCCTCCAACTGAAGAACAACTTCAACCGTCTCTTCCTTCTCTTGGTTTTTTGTAACAGTTTCCATTTAACAAATGTCCAAAGAATCATAAGAAACAATATGGATAAGATCATCATTAACCACAACCTCGATCACGTCAACAAAGCATAGTTAATCTTTTTTAGGTAAATTTTTCATGGAATCAAATACATAAATTTGACAGTCTCATTCCCAACCCTTAAAATTAGTTTGCCTTCTCATAAATCAAAATCTTTCCAATGTACAAAAATAGTTTCCCTAAAATCAAAGGCAGATATGAATCATTATCCATTTCCAAATTACAAAGTCCACAGGAAAGTTAAGTTTATCAACTTTAATGAAAACATATTCTACTATTCCCTTAAGATATTAAATAATAGATCTATTAGACTTATGTAGAGAAATAGCAATGTTCTTAATTTTTTCTAAGCCTAATTTTTAAAAATCAAAGTAAAAATAATATTGATATTGCATAGAAAATTAATAAATAAAACATCACCCATATAGCAAAGAAATCAAAAATTCCCTAGATCTTATAACTGTGGTGGAAGTTTCTTATGAAGAATTGCTAAACACTCTTCATACGAGAAAATCTTCTAGAACTCATTTAGCTTCTTGTTGCTAATCAAAATATCCTTCAAATAGTCTGGACAGGGTGGATCTTACACTTATGGAATTTTGTGGAGAGCGCTAATTTGGCTACAAAGTTGTATCTTGGAATGACATCCAATGCCTTCAATACTGTATAGTCAAAGGTTCATTCTATGATTGAGGCTCAAATTACAGAGATTAGGGGTTCCCTTAAGCAATGTCAGTATGTTGACAAGTATCATATATGTATGCATTCGATCTTGGGTCCCCTATGCTACAGAGTCACGCACAAGGGGTTGTAGATCACTTTAAATGATTGGTATCATGTCAAGAAGATATGGTACGATGTCAGTCTTTGCTAATGCTAGTTACAGAATAGTCATGGAGTTCTTTGTACTTGCAAAATACTTACTCATATGACTAACAGGCAGCCTTTTGTGGTTGATGATTTGAAACCATTTTGGAGCACCATTGACTTCTCTTGCAGTATCTCAATCATTTTTCACCAGAACCATATGGTGATCTATGTGCAATTCTAGACATTCTAAAGTTGATGATAAAGAGGGGTCTTCAAGAATATCGACATTTTACGGTATATATGAGTTAGATGTTGTTTCTTGAATACAGTGGTCTTCAAAGAACCGACTGTCCGAGTGACAATGGCCCACCAAAGAGAGAATCAGCTGAAAGGGATAAGTCTCATTGGAAGTATATACAGGTTTCTAGAAATGCCTTCAAGCACTTGTCTAGTAGTGGCAGTTCTCTATGATGTTCTTCAAGTGCGTCCAAATGACCCAACGGTTCTAGAAACCCAGACCCATTGGTTTCTCAAATGATCGGTGGCTCTTATTACCGAACATGGATTGGGTTATCGCGACTATCTACAATGTAGCTTTCATTTGCTTATCCCAATCACAGTGTTGGACTTATCTCTCTCTCAATTCACAAGTTGACCATGCAGATGCGATTATGGTGATCGCTTTGCTAGAGAAAGCTGACCATTTTGTCACGGTGTATAATGTAACTTTATTTTGCATTTATTGATTTTTTGTGGATTATTAATTTATTTTTTTGCTGACTTTGTAGTTTGGGATGGATGATGGATTTCTAGTGCTGGATATGTATCCCTTATGGAACAACTACAAACAATGCTTAGTTTCTGGATGGGACACCCTGCTACATGGTAGAATTGCAAGTTGGCATTCATTAGCAGAAACATTAAATCTTCCTTTAGCACCGTTGAATGATGTAATTAGTTATTATTTGTTGTATGTTATTACCGGCCCCTTTTTATGTAATTCCTTAATTGTATTGTAATGCAGTAGTTAAGCTAAAAAATCTTCCAAAGTTATACAACGTATACAAAAAATGTTTGTAGTGTAAATTTTTTAAAAAATAAATAATAACTTCAGATCAGCTACATGACACGTGTCCCTCACCTGCCCCTACTAGAGTACACTCACTTTCACGTAAGATTTTGTGCAGCTCAACTGTAATTGCCTCCTTCTGCTCTGAGGTCATCTTGGAGGGTCACCTCCACCCTCTAGGATATGATGTAGCATATCCATCTATTATAGCCAAGCAAAAAATGTGCTTTATTGAAAAACGTGGTAAGTACCATTTTAGGTAATTCACAGTGCAACATATCTAAGCTACCTCATACTGAGTATGATAGAGTCAGGTTGCTTCCAGTACTCGTTTGGGCTTCTGTACTGCGTGACATAATTCTTGTTTTTGGGCCTGTAATCTTCATGTGGTACAATAGAACTTTTCAAAATGCATTGCACATGTTCAAACTGCCGCAAAACTCTATCTGATATACATGGCTCCAGAATGCGGCAAAATCTAAATGTAAATAACAATATATCTAATTAATAATCATCACACAACATTTAATAAAAAACTCAACATTTAATCTAAATTTAAAATAAAAGTTTTAGAAAATAATAAAGTAAACCTGAGATTGGTGTTTCGAAGGCTTAAGAAAAACTTTAGAAATCTTAACTCGAATGGTGAATAATGAAAAATTTTCTTACTGTATATAGTCCAAAAAAATACTGAGCACCCCCAATTGAATTAGGCTATATTATTTATTGGTTGAGAGACAATTTTGAACCAATATCAAATTGAAAAGGAAAAATAGAAAAAAAGATACTAAGGAGTTATTTTTCGTTTAGATTTTTTGTTTCAAATTTGCTTACTATGACATCTCATAATATTGCATAGATCAAGTGCCTCTCATTACCGTATTTCATACTTTACCAGACAAATTGAAAAGGCCCAAACTTCACAGCCCAAACACAAAACACTTATGATGCATTTAGATTAAATGTCTACTATTAAAAAAAATGTGTTTTTTGTCTTCGCTTTTGTGAAAGGTAGATTATATTTATTAGAGAAGTATTAAAGCCTAAACTGAAATTTTTATTCTTATTTTGGAAATGAAGACACATGAATAATATAATGACTTTTGCAATTTAATGGAATAATCTCTATGAGAACCTAAGTTACATGTTGCAGGCATACTAAATTCTTTTCGGACTTTCATATAAATATCATTGTCATGGCACTCATATAAATAAGCAGTAACTACATCCATTAGACGCATGTCTACCTTTTCATATATTGTCATACTTACAAGATATTGGAATATAATAGTATCAACTACATGTAAATATGTTTCATTATAATCAGCACCTAGTGTTTGTGAAAACCCTTGTGCGAAAAGTTGCACCTTATACCTTACAACTTTGTTAATTTCATTTCTTTTACAGACAAACACCCATTTATAAACAATTGTATTTGCACCTTCTTGTGTTCATATTACATGTCCAAAAACCTCGTATTTAGCAATTGTGTTCAATTCTGATGAAATCGCATCTTTCCATTTTGGCCAATCTTCTCTATGCCTATATTCCTCAACTGATGTTGGTTCAAAATCCTCATTATCCCTTAAAATACCATGAACTACATCACCAGCAAAAAACTCATCTACAGTTGATTTCATCTGATTCCACCATCAGGTAGAAGTGATATAATTGATGAAAATATCCATATTATTCCTACTATTTGTAGAAGTTAGCATCTTGTTATCAATTTTCTCCTGGTCTTTTTCTTCAATTTCTTCAACCTGATCTCCTTCATCAATTGATACTATTTTCTTTCTTGGATTTTTATCCTTAGAACCAAGAGGTGGTAAAGCTTCTGGTGTGCTTTGGATTCAACAGTTATAGCTATTCAATTTGGCTCTTTTGGGACTTCATCCTAAATATGAGCATATATAAATGGGATATGCAATTTAGTTATCCTTGTAGAGTTGGCAAATGTATCAAGCAATTGATTTGCTAATTTTTTGCAAATGAATTATCCTTTAAACTTCTAATTCACTCACTCATATGCACGGATCAAGATGATTAAATGATGTTGTCCAGAAAAAACTCTTTTTAGTGTGGTTTATTTTCTCCCTCTAATTTAGGAAAGTGAGTTTCATCATAATGGCAATCTGCAAATCAAACAGTGAATACATCCCTCGTCAAAGGTTCAAGATATCTTATGATTGAGGGAGAGCCATATCTAATATATATCTTCAATCTTCTTTAAAGACCTATTTTAGTTCTCTAAATTGGATCTATTGGAACATATATTGCATACCCAAAAATTCTCAAATGAGATATATTCGATTCATAAACAAAAGCTAACTACAAATGGGAGAATTTGTGATAACTAGTTTGCCTAATACACACTAGTTTTGCAACATGTAAAATGGCACGTCTCTATATTGAAGTAGGGAGATTTGTTCTCATTAAAAGTGGTCTAGAAATCAATTGTAGTTTTTAATAAATAACATTGCTAAACCATTATGAGTATAAGCATGAGCTACAAGCTGTTCAATAGTAATGCTAAATGATATGTAATAAGCATCAAAGACATGAGAAGAAAATTCAAAAGCATTATCTAGATAGATTCTTCTAACAGGAGAATTTGGAAATTGTGCTCTTAAGCGAATAATTTGGGTTAGTAATCTCACAATGTCAAGTTGTGGGTTGACAATGAACAAACAAGAGACCATCGGTTGATGCATCAATTAAAATCATGAAATATCTAAATTGTCCATATGGTAGATAAATAGGTCCATAAATATCACCATGAGTGCGTTTTGAAAATGTAGAAGATCATACAACTCCTACTTTTAGTGGAGATGTTTTAATAACCAACTTTATTGAGAACAAGCAGCACCTGAAAATTGATTTGATATCAAAATCCTTTGATTTTCCAACCGGTAAGCATTTGTGTTTTCAATTATTCTGTACCAAATCACAAATGTAGCGAGATCAGTAAACTTTAGGTTTACTAAGTGATGCACTTCAACAATATTAAATTTTTGCGTAATAGAAGCTAGAAGAAAGAGATGGTAGTTTTTCTATTATAGATTTCTTAGCCGAGACCATCTAAATAATACCCAAATACTCATAACCATTTTCCTCTGTTGTGTGAACATGATATCTATTATGACAGATACTTATTGAAATACCTAAGAGGGGGAGGGGTGAATTAGGTATTTAGCTAATTTTTGTAAACAAAAACCTTTTATTAATCTAAGCAAAGAACAAATTCTATATATCTAGTTAAAGACAGCTGATAGCAAAGCAATAAGGAATGTAAGAGCACAGAACTCAAGCAATTTATAGTGGTTCGATCGTTAAGATCTACGTCCACTACCTTAAGCCTATGCTTAAAGATTTCAACCAATCCACTATATGCTCAAGGTCACAAATTACATGACAGGCTCACCACACTATGGTTTTACACTCACAACCTCTTCTAGTAACTTTTACAAACAAGGCTTACTGCACAATGGTTTTATATCTACAAACAACCTTAAATCACAACTTCACGGATCACCCTTAACTAAAGGGTTTTATGTTATTAAGATAACCTTGCAAGAGCAAGTAGAAAAACACAATTTGATAAGAAGAAAAGAGTGTGTAGATGTTACCACTTGTTGGTAGATGTTTTACACAAAATTCCACCTTCACACTTTGATGTCTTTGGATTGATCAATTGAATGCACAAGACACAAGAGAGCTCAAGAAATGTTTGGTAAAGACTTTGGAATGCTTAGAGTTCACTTAGATTCAAAACTTACAAAAGATTTCAAGTTTCTAGCTTTTATAGAATTTGAAAATTAGTTTCAACAGCTATAAAACGGCTAGTAACGGCTAGTTTCAGAAAATTCGGATGACTGAATTTTGCATCCGAATTTTTCGAACGTTGCTATTACTCATTCTGGAAAAATTCGGACGACCGAATTTTTTTCACTTCGTCCGAATCTTTGTCTGAATTTCTTTGGAAAAATAGTAACTATGCTGAAGACAGAAAATTCGGACGACCGAATTTTTCTTCATGCGTCCGAATCTTCGTCTGAATTTCTCTGCAAAAACACTAATGATTTTTGCTACAAAAATCGGACGACCGAATTTTTTGGAAGCATTTTCAAACTTTGTAAAATCATTTGACACTTAACTTCAATAAGTTTGAAAACATCTTATATGTCTAGATAACTTAATTAGACATATATAAGCTTGAAAACCATAACCAAATTTCTTTGATCATGCAAAGTTTATTCAAAATCTTTTAAGATACAAAACCACATTAATCAAAAAGTTCATTCCAAGTCATTTAAAATTAAGAAACTTATTTTATGCTCACGTATGCATTCAATAGACTCCAAGATATATAAGTGTAGAGTTTACATAGAGATTTACCTATTAGCATATATACTCTACACTTCAAGTCTTCAATGCCTTGAGTTCATCTTTGAATAACCTTTATAAGACTTCATGGCTTATTGAGGTTGTTCTTGCACTTTGGCTTGAAGGCAATGAGACTCCATACTTCTTAGTTCAAAAATCCTATCACACAATATATAAACACATTAGTCCTCATCAATAGTTGTCATTAATCAAAACTACATGATTTGCTCTGAGGGCTAACAATCTCCCCCTTTTTGATGATGACAAACTTTGAAGCAAAATGTGATGGATTTAAACAATGTAACACAACGAAGTATTGAAGTCAATGATAGAAATAACCAATTTAGCACAATGACATATAAAAGGCTCAATATGAGCCAATTACCCAACCAATCTCCATTAACCTCCTTCCTTCCTACAACTAGGATTGAATAAACAATCATTTAAGCATTTAGAAAAGCTTCTAAGAGAGGTTTTAAGGTTGTAAATTGAAATACCTAAGAGGGGGGTGAATTAGCTATTTGGCTATTTTTTGCAAATTCAAACCTTTTATATGTATAGATCAATAACAGTTGATATGGACAAGAGAGAAACAATTTATGGCAAAGCAATATAAGAAATGTAGACCAATGAATACAAGCAATTTATAGTGGTTCGATCCTCAAGATCTACCTCCACTACCTTAAGCCTACACTTAAGTATTTCAATAACTCTACTATGTGCTCAAGTTCACAGATTACAAGAGAGGCTCACCACACTATGGTTTTACACTTACAACCTCTTCTAGTAATTTTTACAAACAAGGCTCACCACACTATGGTTTTATATCTCAAACAACCTTGAATTACAACTTCAAGGATCACCCTTATCTAAAGGGTTTTATGTTATCAAGATAACCTTGCTAGAGCTAGTAGATCAACACAATTTAATAAGTAAAGATGAGTGTGTAGATGTTACCACTTGTTGGTAGAAATTACACAAAGTTGCACCTTCACACTTTGATGTCTTTGGATTGATCAATTGAATGCACAAGACATAAGAGAGCTTGAGAAATGTTTGTAATAGACTTTAGAAAGCTTAGAGTATTCAAGGATTCAAAACTTACAAAAGATTGCACGTTTATAGCTTTTATAGAATTTGAAAATCAGTTGAAATAGCTATAAAACGGCTAGTTAACGGCTATTTTCAGGAAATTCGGACGACCGAATTCTTCCTGCTTCGTCCGAATCTCTCTGGAAGAACAGTGACCATGCTGAAGGCCAAAATTCGGACGACCGAATTTTTCTTCATGCATCCGAATCTTCTTCCTAATTTCTCTGAAAGAACAGTAGCAAACTTTTGCTACCAAATTTGGACGACCGAATTTCTTGGAATCATGTTCAAACTTTGTAAAATCATTTTAGATTTAACTTCCAAGGATTTGAAATACATTTGGTATATATAGAAAACTTATTTAGACAAATATCAGTTTGAAAACCAAAATCAAATTCCTTTGATCATATAAAGTTTACTTAAAAACTTTTAGGACACAAAACCACATTTACTAAGAATTTATTCAAAGCCTTTTAAAATTAAGAAACCAATTTTATGCTCTCTTATGCATTCAATAGACTCCAAGACATACAAGTGTAGAGTTTACATAGATATTACCTATCATCATACCTACTCTACACTTCAAGTCTTCAATGCCTTGAGTTCATCTTTGAATAAACCTCAAAAGACTGATAGCTTATTGAGGTTGTTCTTGCTCTTTGGCTTGAAGGCAATGAGACTCCAAACTTCTTTCTTCACAAATCCTATCACACAATATAAACATATTAGTTCTTATCAATATTTGTCATTAATCAAAGTTACATGATTTGCCCTTAGGGCTAACAATCTCCCCTTTTTTGATGATGACAAACTTTGATGCAAGATGTGATGGATTTAAACAGAGTAGCACAAAGAAGTATTCATGTCAATGATAGAAAACAACCCATTTAGCACATTGACATACAAAAGGCTCAATATGAGCCTATGACCCAACCAACCTCCATTTACCTCCTTCCTTCCAACTTTTAGGATAGAAGATATAGCATTTAAGCATTTAGAAAATATTCTAAGAGAGGTTTTAAAGGTTATAAATGTTTAACAATGCTCCCCCTTAGATTGTGCTCATTTTTTTTTTTGTTAACAAGTTTGGTGTAGAGATACTATGCATCCGAATTTTGACATATCAAGTCCAAACTTAAAAATAAGTAAAATGAAAGCTGCAAATTTTGTAAATAAGCTTTCCTAAGGTTGTTCAAACATATTAGAAGAGATTAAAACATATTTGAATTAATTTGAACAACAAAGGAGCACATTTTGACAGTGAAATATGAATGCATCCGAATTTTGAACCACATGCGTCCGAATTTTTAAACTCATGCGTCCGAATTTTTAAACTCATGTCCAAACTGCAATAGATTCAATATAATTGAAGTTTAAAGTGACATAAAGGTTTCATAATGTTAATTCTTTAAACCAAAAGAATACATTTTGACCAATTTGAATCAATTTGAACAACAAAAGAATACATTTTGACCATAGATATGGATGCATCCAATTCTTTAAACCTTGCATCCGAATTTTAATGCATAAAAATTCATATTGCAGCATCATTAAAGACTAAGTTCACATATTGCAGAATTTTAATGCATAAAAATTCATATTGCAGCATCATTAAAGACTAAGTTCACATATTGCAGCATATTTTTTCTCCCCCTTTTGTCATCATTAAAAAAATAAAGGGATTAATGAAAATGAGACTTTCAAGTTAGCATATAAAAGAAGCTCTCATCACTGGGATTTCATCATTGAGCTTCACTATTCCATAAAATGCAGCAAAAAAAAAACTTAACAAGTTCAGAATAGAAAATGCAGCAACATGCTTAATAAGATAAATGAACAAAATACAGTAAAGAGATTAGAAAAGAAGGCTTAGTCTTGTGATGTTGAGGTTGATGAGGAGGCTTGGCTCACTCCTTTCTTGATGGCCAAGTGCTTAACTCTTCCTTGACTGAAAGAGATTGTTGTTGGAGTTACAATTGCAGCTTGAGCTACTTGACTTCCTGCCACTGGTGGATCTTCATGAGCATGTTCTTGCTCTTCTTCTTCTGCTACAGTCTCTTCATTTCCACCCTGATCATCATCTTCATCACTACTGTCCTTATTGTCTCCTTTCTTTGCTTCTCTACTCTTTCTTCCTCATTTCCATCTTGAGGCTTAGAGGGTCCTTCACCACTTTGAGTGTTTCTCATAAGAATTTCTTCAATGTGCTTTACTCTATTCTCCAGTCCGTCTAATTTTCCAAGAACCATTGGAGCAAATGACTCAAAGAACTTATACATTTTCTCCATTTCCTTGACATGATTGTTCAAGGCTTCTTGGAATGCTTTGGCTATAATGGTGTCACCTCTAGTTACTCCTTTACCACTTGGCCCAATTCCAGTTTCTTCTTCAAACAGTCTCCTTTTTGTTGGAGGTTGCTCCCCCTCACTTGAGGTGTCATGCTTCCTTTTTGTTTTCATTTCCCTAGCAAGGGTTTCCTCTTCATCCTCTTCTTCTTCCTCCTCTTCACTTTCTATGATTCTCTCTCTTTCTATTCTTTTCGGAGGGGTTTCTCTTTTTGTCCTCCATACATTATCCTCATCATGAACTAATTGCATTCTCCTAAGAGTTTCATTAGCGTAAATTTCACCATTCTTAAAGGCTTGCCCTCTTCCCGGAAGTTTGATCTTAAAATGCTTAAAGATTCTAGTTAATAACCTTCCAAATGGGAATGCCTTGGTTATTGTTTTTCTTGCCGTAATCATGTGTTTCAAGGCTATATACCCAAAGTTCATTCTTCTATGCTCATGCAGGCTAACATGATTACCATATGCATATTTCCGACTGATGACTTGTGTCCAAAATTAGGAACAATCATCGTAGTTACCATGTGATGCATCACTCTACCTCTAGCATCCAAGTTCTTGATTTCCCTTTCCTTTATAGCTCTAAACTCTCTTCCATTGGTAAATGCTTCTTCAAATCTAACATATGTGAAGAGTTCACGATCATAGCAATGCATGGATGGTGAATAATATCTAGCTCCATCGTCACCCACTCCATAAATTCTATTTATCAATCCTTCATTGAATTCAATGTCTATTTGTGATACTCTAGATGAATACCATTGTATCACATTATCCCCTATCATCTCAATTCTCTCCTCTTTCAAGTTTGCATAGAATTCATATATCAAAGTAGGATAGTATTCTTCATCAATGAATAGCAAGCTACTCCAACCAATATCATTGAAATAAGATAGGACAATATCCATGCTTGACAGTTTATCAATATCCACCTTATATCCAGGAATGATTTTTCTACTACTCTTATTCCATTCATCAAATTCATGAGTAGATTTAATTGAGACAAACCTGTCAACCCCAGATAGTGTTTGAGGAATACGAATTCTTCTTGGCTGATTGAGGATTGAGTCTCCATCTCCTTCCTGAGCCTTTCCTTTTCCTTTCTCAACATTTGGCTTCTTTGTTCTCACCATGATGTTTTCTCTTGAGAAGGATTGGTTTTCTGTATGAAATTAGGGTTAGAAGTTTAAAAGTGAAAGAAAATCGGGATGAGAATGTGTGATTTTGAAGGGATTTTGATTCGGATGTGAATGGCTATGAGATGTTTTAAAAAGGATGTGAAATTCGGAAGTTGAAGTGTTGAGAAGATTGTTTAATCTTCATTTAAAGGGTCATGTCCATAAAATTCGGACGACCGATTTTTCAGGTCTGCGTCCGAATTTTCGATCGAAAGTTTCTGTTTCTTCAGTTCAGAAAATTCGGTCGACCGAATTTTCTGACCTGCGTCCGAATTCTTGATCAAAAGTCTCTATTTCTTGTCACTCAGAAAATTCGGTCGACCGAATTTTCTGTAGTGCATCCGAATTTTGAATCAAAAATTTCCTGTATTCACCAAAACTTCATTACACACATTAGTCATTGAATCTTGAAATTCCTAAGAGTCTTCTTAGGTGATTGAACCTTTCCTCAGCCAAAGGCTTTGTAAATATGTCAGCAATTTGATCATTTGTATTTATATATTCTAAGCATATATCTTTCTTAATCACATGATCACGAATGAAATGATGTTTTATCTCTATATGCTTAGTCCTAGAATGTTGAATGGGATTTATGCTCAAGTTAATGGCACTAGTATTATCACATAGTATGGGCACACAATTGAATTTAAGACAATAATCAAGTAAGGTATGCTGCATCCATAGCAATTGTGCACAACAACTACCTGCAGCTATGTATTCAGCTTCTGCAGTGGATAAAGACACACAAGCTTGCTTTTTACAAAACCAAGATACAAGACAACTACCAAGAAATTGACAATGACCACTTGTGCTTTTACGTTCAACTTTACAACCAGCATAATCCGCATCAGAATATCCAATAAGTTCAAAAGATGAAGTTTTTGAAAACCAAAGGCCATAGTCATGAGTATCAATCAAATAACGAAAAATTCGTTTGAGAGAAATTAGATTGGATTCTTAGGACATGATTGGAATCTAGCACATAAGCATACAACAAACATAATATCTGGTCTACTAGCTGTGAGATAGAGTAAGCTTCCGATCGTACCTCTATATAATTTCTCATCAATACTTTTAGCTTCAGGGCAATAAGAACTCCTTACTTCTTAATCCAACAATCCTATCACACAAATGACATAAGAATTAGTCCTCATCAATGTTTGTCATTAATCAAAACTAATCATAACTACATGATTTGCCCTTAGGACTAACAATATATATATATATATATATATATATATATATATATATATATATATATATATATATAATATGTATATGAAAATATTTGAGAATATAATAATATTATTATTTTATTATGATAAAGATATATATCACTATTTATAAGAATATATGTTTCAGAATATTTAATAATTGAGTGCTTTTATAATTGTAAGTTTAGGCTTAGACCTATACCTAGAATATCTTGGGGAGATAGGCTCGGTAACTTAGAATTTATCATCTTCAGGATTTTTTACTAAGGTTTAGCTATTTGAACTTGTAGAAAATTCGCATTTTTTGTAAGATAGCTTATATATATATATAATTCGAACACTTGATACTAGGTGAATTTTTAGTGCCGTCAATATTTATAAATATAAATATTTGGTATTCACAAGTATGAATATATATGATTTTGAGAATTACTCTAGTTACTAATTTTTAAATTGGAGAGGTTCTCCACCATATGTTTTTACTTGCGTATTAAAAATACCTAGGAGCGGTGCTCCATGTAGGTATTTATTTGCTTTGAAATATTACAACTTCTGGACATGTTCTATAGATGTAAGTAATCTTTGGATAATATTTTATTGTGTATTTTTGAAAATTCATGTGCATTTCCATAGCATATTTGGAAAAACTTGCATTTACATGTTTAGACTAGCAGACGGTTGTTATTTTGAAATTATGTTGAGATTGGATTTGATTATGGATTTGGATTCATTTGGATGGCAACCTTAGTCGCCTTTACGTTTAAAGGGTTGCATAAAAACTCCAACCCAACCAAATCTGATTTGGAAGATGAGATGAATATGAATATGATGTGAATACCGATATGATGTGAATATGAACATGATGTGATTGGAATATGATTTGAGCCTGAAGTGTCGGTCGATTGTACTGTACGTGGCTAGTCCCCCGTACTAGGGCCTCTTCCACTAGCGTGGAACGCACAGACTCTAGATTATAGATCCACTTAAAAGAGGGCGCAGTATATTAGGGAAGGCTTGGCCCAAAAGGTACTACACTTATTTGTCTACTATCAACTAACAACGAGTCGGGAGGGGCTGAATGTTGAAGTTGATCACCAGGGTTAGACTGGTAGGTCCCCTAAAATCCTCAGTTTGGTCTCTGTCTGGGGAGGCATAAGGTAGTCTATGCAATGGAATATTCATCCTAGTGTATGGCTAGTATTGACTACTAGATGCCAGTTTGAGTCCTGATGACCTCCTTATTGGTGCTCCTGTAATTCTACGGTTGAGCCAGTTTCTGAATAGTTGTCATGTGTGAGAATTGTGGTTTGAGGAGCTATGTTGATCTATCTTGATTTGCTTAGACTTTCCAGCTAAGCCCAAACAGTATCATGAGATTTGTACATTATTTTGGAACAAGATAATTTATATGATATAAAATACTTTTGAACTGTTGTACATACGATGTACCCTTATATTTTTGAAATACACTGGCACACACGTGAACTCATTGAGTTTTTTAACTCACACATGTTTTTAATGCTTATGATCAGATGACTTAAACCATGGATACGAGTAGTGATCCTTTAATTTACTTCAGAGTTAGCACATGGAAGGATGCATTTATGGGTGTGATCAATTTGTACCTTTTGTTACCCCTCACTTTTTAGAGAGAGATAAGTCTGTTTGTTTCTTTAAAATATTGAATTTGTGAGAATGTAAAATATAGGTTCTACCTATATATTTGTATATATCTGCTGATATTTTCTATATTTGTATCATATTTTATTATATGTATACTTTTATCCTCCCTTTTTCTCTGAATGTGATTCGTATTTGCAAATTTCAGTGCCGAGAGGCAAGGTGGTAGCTCACTCAACCGCAATGGAACCTAGCAAAGGGGTTGGGGGTATATAAACTTATTTACAATAAAGTTTGAAATGAAATACTAAACTATATTACAATACTAAAAACATAAACTAGTATTTACGTGAGAGATAACCATGAAAACATAAAAGTAAAACTCTAGTTCTTTTGGATATTGCTATCACCAATCAAACGATAAATTTTCTCTTCTAGATGCTCAAAAGAATCAGCCTCAATCATATGAGTCTTCAGTATTTTTGTCTTTCTTCTTTAGTGATGCTTGGTAAAGCTCATTGAGATGTATTGTCATACAAAAAGTAGGGTACCAGTGACCTTTCATACAACATCGATAATATTTATCTTCATAATTCGTAGGAACCAGGAACCACATTCTTCCCTTTTTCTTTCTCACTATTTTTAGTCCATTCTAGAGATTACTACTATTTTTCACATCTAGTCAATTGGTTTCCCCACAAAGATTATGTGGATAATTTCTATTTAGACTACATACACATCTAGGATCTTGAACATGATCATAACTGGCTAAAATCTTGGGTTACAACAGCATTAACTTCAAGGAATGGAGTAGAGCCTATTCATCGAGATTCATGATTTTTCATCAACAATTCATTATCTTGTCCCCCACAAGAAGACAACAAATTAGTTGCCAATTTTCTTAAAACCTTTTGTCAATGTTGTTGTTGCAGGACAATATTCAAGGCATGAAAAGTAGAGAATGTTTACTCTGACATTTTAGCATCGGTGATATTTTCTTCGTACAACTTTAATTGAAAAGGAATTTCAAAGATGATGGAATTATACTCACTGATGAATTTAAAATTTTGCAGCCACAAATACTGTAACAACCTACTCCAAAGCAGGCCCTACCTAGGAATAAATAATCACTTTCCTATTTTTGGAGGTGCAATGCATCCTGTAATCCTACTACATGACACAAGTATAAATTTACTAACTTCAAATTTGGTGAGCCATTCATTCTATTCAACATCATATCTGTAGCTGCAGTTTTGAAGTGGCTTCATGGTGAGCAATTTGGAAACCGAAGTTGAAGCTGCAGCCTCACTGCAGAAATACACCTTATATTCATAAATAATTTGGATAACAAGAAGGAAAAAACAAAAACTTTTGAGGTAAAGCTTGATGCAACTACCTCATTCATTTGGATTATTAGAATGGGAACCAATGGAATTGGTTATTGACTATGCAATTTATAGGTGATGTCAATATCAAGGCATCTAGCTTCATTCAACCCACTCACTTTAGGAATGAGATTAAAAATAAGAAAATAAACTGCTAAACAAAGTCTAGAGGATAAACTATTTACATCAAACCCATAGGCTAAACCAATTCTCCTACGATTAAGATCTAATTGTCGCCAAGCAGTTGTAAAATCCCAATCTCTGTTAGAAGGCACCTTCTTTTTTTAATTTTACACTGTAAGCCCTAAGGGAAAATCGTGTTGTTTTGATTAGTGACAAGCATTGATAGGTGCAATGTCCTGTGGAAATCATATTGATTAACCTTGATAAGGACTAATATGCTTATATGGTGTGTGATAGAATTTTTGGATTGAGAAGAAAGCAAGTCTCATTGCCTTGAAGCTAAAAGCTCATGAACAACTCATGTATGCCAAAATGATTCAAGATTGAAGAGTTTGTTCATGAGGATTAAAGGCTTTGAAGCCATGAAATGTAGGGTACATGTGCTTAATAGGTAAACTATGTAAACTCTATACTCTTAAGTCCTGTAATCTATGAGTTGCATTTGAGAGCACAAAACCTGATTTGCATATTTTCAATGGTTTTGAATTCACTTGAATTAGCAAGTTTTCATCGATGGTTTTTGCACTTAAAAGATTTTCAATGACTTATCTTTGATGCTAGAATGTTTTCCCAATTGCTTGAATTGATTTGAATATGTTTTTCCTGCATAATGAACAGTGCCACTGTTTCAGTGAACAGTGACTACTATGTATGTGAACAGTATTACTATTTTTCCGAAGAAATTTGGACACAAATTCGGACTCAAAGAGCTAAATTTGGTCCTCCAAATTTTTAATAGTAAAGTGAACAGTAACACTGTTTCAATGAGTAGTAACTTCTTGAAAAAGTTGGATGTAAGTTCAGACGCAGAGGGTAAAATTCAGTCATACGAATTTTACTGTTACTAGCCATTTTTAAACCCTATTTAAACTCCAAACTTCAGATTTGCAAGAATAACTGTGAACTTTTGAAATCCTACAAGCTCTAACTTGTTTTACATCAAAATTATTTGAAAAGCTCTCAAATGGCCTTGTGCTCAAAGGTTGAAATTCAAGATTCTGAAGGTTAGAAGTGAAGTGGTGCTAGCATTGTAATCATCCACCAAGTTTTTGTTGGTAACATCTAAATCTATACTTCATCTATATAATTTGTGGATACAACAAGGTTGAAATTCAAGATTCCGAAGGTTAGAAGTGAAGTGGTGCTAGCATTGTAATCATCCACCAAGTTTTTGTTGGTAACATCTAAATCTATACTTCATCTATATAATTTGTGGATACAACAAGGTTGTCAAGAGATATAAAACCCTTGTGAAGGGTGAGCCATTGACTAGATTAATCAAGGTTGTTGTGTGACATAAAACTTTTTGGTGAGGGTGAGCCTTTGATTAGGTTGGTCGAGGTTGTCTAGTGATACAAAACTCTTTGTGATAAGGGTGAACCTCGTTTATAAGATTGAAAAGAGGTAGTCGTGGTAAAACCCATTGAAGGGTGAGCCTTTTGTGTAGTTGCTTGACTTGAGCATTTAGTAAATTGGTTGAAATCCTTGAGTGTGGACTCAAAATAGTGGATGTAGATCTTGGAGAGATTGAACCACTATAAATCATGTGTTCATTTCTTTATAGCTTTACTTATTTATATACTCGTGTTATTATTCTTTGTTCTTAGTTATTTATTGATTGGTTATGGTTTTATTGTTTGATCATTTTGTCTCAACCATTAAATCACATACAAACTTGGATTTTGTGAATTTGAAGAAGAGCTTCTATTAAGGCAAAGGATTTGCAAAACGGGAAAAGATTTTGATAATTAGCCAAAGACCTAATTCACCCCCTTAGGTCTTTCATAAACGTACGCCCAATTCCCTTCTTTAGGGATGTGGAGAATCTCAGCTAAAATAGGGTGTGTGAGGTCAATATTTTTTACCCTTAACCTGAGTATGAATGACCTTGCCCAATTTGTTGTCCTTATTTCTAATGTTTGTATAAAACTCTTTGACAAGGACTGGGTAATTGGTTTCAAAACGGTTAAGGATTGGCCCCCATCCTATGGCTTGAAAAAGGCACGCTCAATGGTCATGAAAGTGTTTTGGCTCAAAGCGTACCATTCCAGATGTTGATCATTGTTGAAATGAGTAGGATGGAGGTATGAAAGATTTTGTAAAGGTTCTTGGGGAAGGGGTGTGACAGGCCAGCTCTCAAAGGTTTAAACACAAATTTCACAAATAATGTCACAAGTAAAACACAAAAAATGAAAATTGCAAGTTCACTAAGCAATTAAAATAGGTAACCTCTAAAATTAAAACTAACGTTAACAAACTAAATATACTATTAAGCACACTAAGTAAAGAAATTAAGTAAACAAACTGTTATATTAAAGAAAATAAAACTAAACTAAGCTAATGGCATGCAAAAATAATAAAGAAATTCACAAATTTAACAAGTAAAGTTCATTGTGGCATTTCATCAAACACATGGTAGACATACAAAAAACTAGGAAAGAAACATGAAAATTGATAAAGATTCAAGCCCCTAACAACACAAACAAACTCAACAAACACAATTTAAGCCATTAATCATCTACATTATAACAAATAAAGCAAGAGAAATCAATAATTCAAAAGAGAGAGTGCAATAATTCAAAAGAGAGAGTGAGAGAACAAACAAGTCCCATGATGAAGTACTTGAAAACTCTTGAACCTTAAAGTTCCATGGTTGACCAAAGAAGGAAAATCTTCAAGAATGGAAGTTGAACGATGGATTTTGATGGAGATTTGAGGGAGTACGGGAGAAAAAAATGGCTAGGGTGAAGAGAGAAAGATAGAGCCAAGAGAGAGAGAAAAGAAAGAGAGTAAAATGTGTTGAGAAAAGAAAGGGAGAAGCTACATTTTAAACAGAATTTTTTGGTATGTGAATAGTGAAACAGAACTGCCTGGAGTGGTCTAGAAGGCAAAGTTTCAATCCAATTCTATAGAACTAGAATGCATGAATAATGAAGCAGTTCCACCTGGACCAGTTCTATAGCTATTGGTTTGAAACGGTCAAGCGGTGCCACTTGGTTTGGTCCAAATCATTTAGTGTTCTTTTTTTTGAAACCAAGAAAGAAATAAATCATTCAACTACAAATCCAAACAACCAATTCCAACAAAACAAAAAACTTACGAACATAAAAATTACATCAAACAATACATAGCTAAAACTCCATAATTCAAGGCACAATTAAAGTTTGAAACTCAAAACAAAATTAAACAAAACTATGTACAAATGAAAAAGAAGTATTGAAGATCACTTATCCTCCAGATAATGGAGGATGAAAGAGACTTTTTCAAGTTTTCTAGGATCTCCTTCGTGATAGTACTTTAGCCGGTGGCCGTTAACTTTTAAAATTCCTTTCTCCGGATGGGCAATCTCTACCACACCTTAAGGGTCGACATGAATTTTTGAGAAAGAGCTTTAACCGAGAGTTCAACAATAGTGCTTGATCTCCTTCCTTAAACTCTCGAGTCGGCAACACGGGTTTATCATGCCTTTGTTTCACCTTTTCTTTGTAAATTCTTGAATTCTCATAGGAATCCTTCTTCTATTCATCAAGTTCATTCATTTGGAGCATTCTTTTCTTTCATGCAAGGTCAAGATCGTAGTTAACATGCTGGATAGCCCAAAATGCTTTATGTTCAACTTCAACTAGCAACTGACAAGACTTCCCATGAACCAATCTATATGGAGTAGACTGACAGGGGTTCTTGTATGCCATCATATATGCCCACAAGTCATCATCAAGCTTAACACTCCAATCCTTTCTAGCATGCTCGACAACCTTTTCCAAAATTCTTTTGATTTCTCTATTGACAACATCTACTTGACCACTAGTTTGAGAAAGGTAAGAGGTCACCATCTTATGAGTAATGCCTAATTGAAGCAACACTTTCTCAGGTTTGTGGTTGCAAAAATGGGATCTCCTATCACTAATTATATCTTTAGGGATGCTAAAATGAGTAAAAAACTTTTTCAAGAACTTAACCACTACCTTAGCATTATTTGTACGCAAAGCTTGGGCTTCCACCCATCTAAAGACATAATCAACTGCGACAAAGATATATTTATTACCAAAAGAGCTTAGAAAAGAACCCATGAAATCAATACCCCAACAATCAAAGACTTCATATACTTGAAATGTAGACAGATGCATTTCATACTTTTTTGAAATATTACATGTCCATTGTCAATTGTCACAATTTTTCACATACGTTTGGGCATCCTTAAACAAAGTTGGCGAATAGAATCTCGACTCTAATACCCTCCTTGTTATTCCATTGGTTTGATAATAACCACCATTGACCTTTATGGCAATGCTCCAAAATGTCCATGTTCTCGGGATATGCTACATTCCTCTTTCATGATTTGATATGCACAAATATGAAACTAATACAGATCCTCCCCAAGGTAGTACTTTAAAGCCGACAATAATTTCTTCTTTTGTTAAGGAGTTAAGTCCTATGGTAAGATCTGACCCATAATATAGTTAGCAGAACTTGTAAACCAAGAAGTGTGATCATTGTTACCTTCAAATGAATAGTCTTTCATAAGGGAACGTATCATTTATGTCTTTCTCATTCAATCGTTCTAAATACAAGTTCTCTAACCTTGATAAATAATCGGTAGCAAGATTTTATGCTCCCTTTTTGTCCATTATCTCCAAATCAAACTCCTATAGTTAGTCTAGGCATCACATCATGTTTGTTAAGAAGATATTTGAGTGCTGAATGGTCCATATAAACAATGACTTTAGACAGAATCATATAAGAATGAAATTTATCAAAAGCAAAAACTATAGCAAGTAGCCCCTTCTCGGATATGGTGCAGTTCTCCTGTACTTCCATTGAGGTCTTACTTGCATAGTATATCGGCTAAAAATACCTTTCCTGCCATTGTCCAAGCACTCCCTCTACTGCAAAATCACTTGCATCACTCATTAGTTCAAATGGGAGGGACCAATCAGAGGTAACCAATATGGGAGAATCAATGAGTTTTTGCTTCAACATATTGAAAGAAAATAATAATTTTTCATCAAAGACAAAGGACATATCCTTTTCAAGGAAATTTGTAAGATAGTTAGCAATTTTTGAAAAATATTTAATAAACCTTCTATCGAAACCGGCATGACTAAGAAATCTTCTAATTGCCTTTACAGAAATAGGTGGTGGTAATTTTTCTATGGTTTCTATCTTGGATTTGTCAACCTTGACGCCCCTGCTATAAATCTCATACCTCAACACAATGCCCTCTTTAAAATTAAAATGAAAAATTTCCCAATTAAAGACCAAGTTGGTTTCTTTACTTCTTTGCAAAACGTTTTCAAGAATTTTGAAACAAAGCACAAAAGAATCACCAAAGATAGAGAAATCGTCCATAAAGAGTTCTATAATATCCTTCACTAAACCTTCAAAAATAGCTACATGCACTTTTGAAAAGTAGCGTGAGCACTAAAAATACTAAAAGGCATGCCACGGTAAGCAAAAGCACCATAAGGACAAGTAAATGTAGTTTTCTCTTGATCTTCTGGGGCTATGGGAGTTTGAAAATACCCTAAGAAACCATCAAGAAAAATTAGTACCTATGGCTAGCAAGTCTCTTCAGTATTTGATCAATGAAAGGAAGTGGAAAGTGGTTCTTTCGAGTGGCATCATTCAGTTTTCAATAATCAATACATACTCTCTATCCTATCACGGTCCTCATGAGAATCAACTCATTCTCCTCATTGGGCACAACGGTCATCCCTCATGTCTAAGGAACTACTTGGATAGGACTCAGCCACAAACTATTCGAGATAGGGTAAATAAGAATAATATCAAGAAGCTTGATTACCTCCGCTTTGACCACTTCCTTCATGTTTGGGTTTAGACTTCTTTGAGGTTGCACCACCGATTTGAAGTCTTCATTCCTTAATATTTCGTGAGTGCAAAATGAAGTACTAATACCATTGATGTTTGAGATCTCCCCTGGTATTGCTTTCTTATGCTTCTTCAATACTTTGATCAATTCCTTTTTCTGCTCTTCTTACAAATAGGTTGCAGTGAGCACAGAGAGTTTTGAATTATCTGTAAGAAAAACATACTACATGTGATCCGATACCTTCTACAACTCTAACTCTAGAGGATCTTCAATAGAAGACTTTATTCTACTTCATTTTTCCCTTTCAATCTTCTCAAACTCCATCACTTTAGTAGCGGGAGAGTTACAAATACTAAAAGGCATGCCACAGTAAGCAAAAGTACCATAAGGACACATAAATGTAGTTTTCTCTTGATTTTTTGGGCTATGGAAATTTGAAAATACCTCGAAAAATCATCAAGAAGAGATTAATACCTATGACTGGCGAGTCTCTCCAGCATTTGATCAATGAAAGGAAGTGGAAAATGGTTCTTTCGAGCAGCGTCATTGAGTTTTCAATAATCGATGCTTACTCTCCATCCCATCACGGTTCTCATGGGAATCAACTCGTTCTCCTCATTGGGCACCACAGTTGTTAGCCCTAAGGGCAAATCATGTAGTTTTGATTAATGACAAATATTGATGAGGACTAATATGCTTGTATGTTTTGTGATAGGTTTTGTGAACTAAGAAGTATGAAGTCTCATTGCTTTGAAGCCAAAGTGCAAGAACAACTTCAGTAAAGCAAAGTGATTAAAGTTTGAAGAAGGTTGTTCTTAGATGATCTAAAGGCATTGAAGACTTGAAGTGTAGAGTGTATATACTTAGTAGGTAAATCTCTATATAAACTCTACACTTGTATGTCTTGGTTATCATTGAATGCATAAGAGAGCATAAAATGAGTCTTATGATCTTAAAAGGCTTTGAATGAATTTTTTGATGAATGTGGTTATGTGTCCTAAAAGTTTTTAAGTAAACTTAATATGATCAAAGGAATTTGATTTTGGTTTTCAAACTTATATATGTCTAAATAAGTTTTCTATACATACCAAATGTTTTTCAAACATATTGAAGTTAAATCTTAAATGATTTTACACAGTTTGAATATGCTTCCAAAAAATTCGGTCGTTCGAATTTTGTAGCAAAAGTTTGCTACTGTTCTTCCAGAGAAATTCGGAAGAAGATTCGGACGCATGAAGAAAAATTCGGTCGTCCGAATTTTGGCCTTCAGCATGGTCACTGTTTTTCCAGAGAAATTCGGACGAAGATTGGGACGCAGTAGGAAGAATTCGGTCATCCGAAAAATTTGGACGCAGAATTCGGTAGTCCGAATTTCCTGAAAATAGCCGTTAACTAGCCGTTTTATAGCTGTTAAAACTGATTTTCAAATTCTATAAAAGCTATAAACATGTAATCTTTTGTAAGTTTTGAATTCTTGAGAACTCTAAGCATTCTAAAGCCTTTTACAAACATTTCTTAAGCTCTCTTATGTCTTGTGCATTCAATTGATCAATCCAAAAGACATCAAAGTGTGAAGGTGCAAGTTTGTGTAAAAATCTACCAACATGTGGTAACATCTACACACTCTTTTCTTTTTATCAAATTGTGTTTTTCTACTAGCTCTTGCAAGGTTATCATGAAAACATAAAACCCTTTAGATAAGGTTGATCCTTGAAGTTGTGATTGAAGGTTGTTTGAGATATAAAACCATTGTGTGTGGTGAGCCTTGTTTGTAAAAGTTACTAGAAGAGGTTGTGAGTGTAAAACCATAGTGTGGTGAGCCTCTCTTGTAATTTGTAAACCTGAGCATATAGTAGATTGATTGAAATCCTTAAGTGTAGGCTCAAGGTAGTGGACGTAGATCTTGAGGATCGAACCGCTATAAATTGCTTGTGTTCTTTGATCTTACTTTCTTGTATTGATGTGCTATAAATTGCTTATAACTTGACTCATATAATCTGTTCTTCGCTTCGATGTATAAAAGGTTTTAATTTGTAAAAATTATCCAAATACCTAATTCACCCCCCTCTTCGATGTATAAAAGTTTTGAATTCTTGAGAACTCTAAGCATTCTAAAGCCTTTTACAAACATTTCTTAAGCTCTCTTATTTCTTGAGCATTCAATTGATCAATCCAAAAGACATCAAAGTGTGAAGGTGCAAGTTTGTGTAAAAATCTACCAACAAGTGGTAACAGCTACACACTCTTTTCTTTTTATCAAATTGTGTTTTTCTACTAGCTCTTGCAAGGTTATCTTGATAACATAAAACCCTTTAGATAAGGGTGATCCTTGAAGCTGTGATTGAAGGTTGTTTGAGATATAAAACCATTGTGTGTGGTGAGCCTTGTTTGTAAAAGTTACTATAAGAGGTTGTGAGTGTAAAACCATAGTGTGGTGAGCCTCTCTTGTAATTTGTAAACCTGAGCATATAGTAGATTGATTGAAATCCTTAAGTTTAGGTTTAAGGTAGTGGACGTAGATCTTGAGGATCGAACCACTATAAATTGCTTGTGTTCTTTGATCTCACTTTCTTGTATTGCAGTGCTATAAATTTCTTATAACTTGACTCATATAATCTGTTCTTTGCTTAGACGTATAAAAGGTTTTAATTTGCGAAAATTACCAAATTCATAATTCACCCCCTCTTCGATGTATAAAAGTTTTGAATTGTTGAGAACTCTAAGCATTCTAAAGCCTTTTACAAACATTTCTTAAGCTCTCTTATGTCTTGTGCATTCAATTGATCAATCCAAAAGACATCAAAGTGTGAAGGTGCAAGTTTGTGTAAGAATCTACCAACATGTGGTAACATCTACACACTCTTTTCTTTTTATCAAATTGTGTTTTTCTACTAGCTCTTGCAAGGTTATCTTGATAACATAAAACCCTTTAGATAAGAGTGATCCTTGAAGTTGTGATTGAAGGTTGTTTGAGATATAAAACCATTGTGTGTGGTGAGCTTTGTTTGTAAAAGTTACTAGAAGAGGTTGTGAGTGTAAAACCATAGTGTGGTGAGCCTCTCTTGTAATTTGTAAACCTGAGCATCTAGTAGATTGATTGAAATCCTTATGTTTAGGCTTAAGGTAGTGGACGTAGATCTTGAGGATCGAACCACTATAAATTGCTTGTGTTCTTTGATCTTACTTTCTTGTATTGCTGTGCTATAAATTTCTTATAACTTGACTCATATAATCTGTTCTTTGCTTAGACGTATAAAAGGTTTTAATTTGCGAAAATTAGCCAAATACCTAATTCACCCCCTTCTTAGGTATTTCAATTGGTATCAGAGCTAGAACTTCTTTGTGTGGTTTGACAACCTATAAGACAAAGATCTTATGGCTAATATTTCAAACCTACCTTACCTAGAAGGATCATCTACAAATAGACCATCGTTGTTTGATGGAACAAATTAAACTTTTTGGAAGTCCAAAGTTAAAATATATATTTGTTCTATCAATTTTGATTTGTGGAACAAAGTTGAGAAAGGTCCTTATGTCCCAATGAAAATGAGAGCAGATGGAGTAACCTCAGAACCCAAATCCACTGATGAATTTGATGAGCATGATTCAAGAAAAATGACATTAAACTATCAGGCCATGAACATATTAAGTTGTGTAGTAGATGTTACTGAATACAATAGAGTTGGTGGGTTTGATTCTGCTCATGATATGTGGAGATTACTCCAAATTACACATGAAGGTACTAATCAAGTTAAAGAATCTAAACTTGCTATGCTTGTTAGAGATTATGAGCTATTTACCATGAAACAAGGTGAAAATATTAGTGATATGTTTACAAGGTTTACTAACATTTTTAATGGCTTGAAAGCTTATGGTAAAAGCTATGCTATGGGAGAGCAAAACAGGAAGATTTTGGATGCTCTACCAAAATCCTGGCAGCCAAAGACACTTGCTATTGAGGAGTCCAAAGATCTAAAAACTCTTCCTCTTGAAGAGCTTATCAGATCACTACTCACACATAAAATGAAGATGAAACAGTTAAATGACAAGGAAGATGAAGAAAAGGGAAGAAAAGGACTTGTACTCAATGCTTCAAATCACTTGAGTGAACAAGAACTATCTTCAAGTGAAGAAGAAGGAGGAAACAGTGGAGAAGAAGAGATTGCAATGGCAGTGAGGAAGTTCAAGAGATTCTACAAAAAGGAGTTTCTCAAGAAAGGAAGAAAGCCAGTCAAGAAGAATGGACAATCCTCATCCTATAAACCTCATTGTTTTGAATGCAAGAGCACAGAGCATCTTATTGCTGACTGTCCCAAAGTGTTAGAGAGGGAAAGAGATAGCAAAAACAGAAAGAAATCTGCCAAGAAAGGAAAAGGATTAGCTGGAACGTGGGATCAACAAGAAAGCGAGGATGACAGTGAAAGGAAGGCCAACATATGCTTTATGGCCATTGATGATGAGGTACAATCTTCACCTTCTATTTCAAATTTCTGTGATGATGATATTGATTCTAGTGATTTGATTGTAGAACTGTATGAAGAGTTGAAAAAGGCTTCAAAAAGAAACAAAGAAATAAAATTCAAAATCAATGATTTATCAAATGAGAATTCAAAATTATGTGTTGAAAATGATAAACTTCTTGAGACCATTAATTGCCTTACCATTGAAAAAGAAGTTTTGAATACAACCATACAAAACGTATCTTTTGAAAACAAAAAGTTTTGTACAAGAATTATTTCTCTTGAATCAATGCTAAAAGATCATGAGTCTTTAAAAAGGAAAGTTAATGATCTTACTTTATGCATTGAGAGATTTACAAATGGAAGAGAAAATTTAAATAAACTACTTGGTTATCAAAGATCTTCATTTGTAAAACATGGTCTTGGTTTTACACATGATTGTTTTGATCCAAAACAAAAAAAGTTATTTGTTAAAGAATCTTCTCATTCTAGGTCTCATATTTGTTGCACATATTGTGGTAAGCATGGACACAAGGTTTCTAGATGTTTTATAAAAAGAAAGATAGAAAATGGTGTTAAGACCATTTGGAAAGTTAAAGGAACTATTACTAACCCCCTTGGACCCAAGAAGATATGGGTAACAAAAATCACTCTTTCTAATTTGATATGGGTACAATTTGCCTCAAGATCAAGTGCCACTAAATGGTTTCTTGACAGTGGCTGCTCAAGGCACATGACTGGAAATGCATCACTTGTTAGTGAGCTTCAAGCTACAAGTGAAGGTTTTGTCACATTTGGAGATAAGAAGAAAGGGAAAATACTTGGAATAGGTAACATTGGTAAAGGTTCTTTCCCTCTTATCAAGCAAGTTTTACTTATTGATGGTTTAAAGTATAATTTACTTAGTATTAGTCAATTATGCGACAATGGTTGCAAAGTTGAGTTTAAATGTGATACTTGTACTATTCTTGAAAGTGCAAGTAATAAAACTATTTTTGCTGCTAAAAGAGTTAGTAATGTATATGTGTTATATCTTGATAAGCTTATTACTAATGATATTAAATGTCTTGCCATTCATGACAATGATGGATTTTTATGGCATAGAAGATTAGGACATATGAGCATGGATTATTGAACAAACTTTCTACACAAGAACTAGTTAGAGGATTACCAAAAATGCATTTTGATAAAACCCGTCTTTGTGATGCTTGTAAATATGGAAAACAATCAAAAACATCTTTTAAACCAAAGAAAATGGTTTCTACCTCAAAACCTCTTGAACTAGTTCACATGGATTTATTTGGACCTATGAGTACTACTAGTCTTGGTGGTAAAAGATATGCTTATGTGATTGTTGATGATTTTTCAAGATTTACATGGGTAGTCTTCTTATCACAAAAAGATGAAACATTTTATGAATTTTCAAAACTTTTCAAAAATGTTCAAATTTCCCTTGATTGCAAACTTATTTCTATTAGAAGTGACAATGGAAGAGAGTTTTGTAACCAAGATTTTACAAAATTTTGTGATGAGTATGTCATCACTCATAATTTTTCAGCTGCCAAAACACGTCAACAAAATGGTGTTGTTGAAAGGAAAAACAGAACTTTACAAGAAATGGCTAGATCAATGCTTTGTGAAAATTCCTTACCAAAATATTTTTGGGCTGAAGCTGTAAATACAGCTTGCTATGTAATGAATAGAGTTTTACTAAGACCTTTTATAAGAGAAACACCTTTTGAACTTCAATTTGATAAAACTCTATCAATTGTCTATTTTAAAGTTTTCGGTTGTAAGTGCTTTATTTCTTGGTAAGTTTGATAGAAAATCAGAAGAAGGCATATTTCTTGGCTATTCATCAAATAAAAAGGCATATAGAGTCTATAACAAAAGAACATTATGTGTTGAAGAAACTATTCATGTAACTTTTGATGAATCTAACATTTATCTTCAAAGAAGAAATGAAGATGATGCATGTTCCTCAATGGTTGAAAATCAAACTCAATACCAAGTACCCACATTGGAAGATCATGCCAAAGAAGAAGAAATAATGGAGCAAGAACAAGATGGTCAATCAAGCAATGATCAAGAACTTCCAAAGGATCTCACATATGCAAGAAGTCATCCTAATGAGCAAATCATTGGTGATGTCTTCCAAGGAGTTAAAACAAGGCGGTACGTTATTGATAATTTTGCCCTTTTATCTCATATTGAACCGAAAAATATTGATGATGCATTGTGTGATAATTTCTGGATTATTGCTATGGACGAAGAGTTAAATCAGTTTGAGAGAAATAAAGTTTGGACTCTTGTTCCTAGACCTCATGATCATTCTGTTATTGGTACAAAGTGGGTCTTTAGAAATAAGTTAAATGAACTAGGAGAAGTTGTTAGAAATTAAAGCTAGACTTGTTGCTCAAGGTTTCAACCAAGAAGAATGCATTGATTATTATGAGACTTTTGCTCCAGTGGCCAGATTAGAGTCTATAAGAATACTTTTGGCATTTTCTTGTTTTAAAGATTTTAAACTATTTCAAATGGATGTCAAAAGTGCTTTTCTAAATGGTTTTATTCAAGAAGAGGTTTATGTAGAACAACCTCCTGGTTTTATTCATCAAAAATTTCCAAATCATGTTTTCAAGTTAACCAAAGCTCTATATGGATTGAAACAAGCTCCAAGAGCTTGGTATGAAAGATTAAGTGGTTTTCTTCTTTCAAAAGGTTTTACAAAAGGAAAAGTGGCTACAACTCTTTTTATAAAAACATCTTCTAAAAATGATATTTTACTTGTGCAAATTTATGTTGATGATATTATTTTTGGTGCTACTAATACTTCTCTTTGTGAAGATTTTGCCAAATCTATGCAAAATGAATTTGAGATGAGCATGATGGGAGAACTAAATTTCTTCCTTGGGCTGCAAATTAAGCAAACCAAGGATGGAGTCTTCATCAATCAAGCAAAGTATACCAAGGAGCTACTGAAAAGATTTGGAATGGATCAAGCAAAAAGAATAGGTACTCCAATGAGTTCATCAACTAAACTTGACAAAGATGAGTAAGGTAAAAATATTGATGAGAAATTATATAGAGGTATGATTGGAAGTTTACTCTATCTCACAACTAGTAGACCAAATATTATGTTTTTTGTATGCTTGTGTGCTAGATTCCAATCATGTCAAACGTATTTTTCGCTATTTGATTGATACACATGACTATGTCCTTTGGTTTTCAAAAACTTCATCTTTTGAACTTATTGGATACTCTGATGCTGACTATGCTGGATGCAAAGTTGAACGTAAAAGTACAAGTGGTCATTGTCAATTTCTTGGTAGTTGTCTTGTATCTTGGTTTAGTAAAAAGCAAGCTTGTGTGTCTTTACCCACTGCAGAAGCTGAATACATAGCTGCAGGTAGTTGTTGTGCACAATTGTTATGGATGCAGCATACTTTACTTGATTATGGTCTTAAATTCAATTGTGTGCCTATACTATGTGATAATACTAGTGCTATCAATTTGAGTATAAATCCTATTCAACATTCTAGGACTAAGCATATAGAGATAAAACATCATTTCATTCGTGATCATGTGATTAAGAAAGATATATGCTTAGAATATATAAATACAAATGATCAAATTGCTGACATATTTACAAAGCCTTTGGCTGAGGAAAGGTTCAATCACCTAAGAAGACTCTTATGAATTTCAAAATTCAATGACTAATGTGTGTATTGAAGTTTTGATAAAAACAGGAAATTTTCGGATCCAGAATTCAGATGCCCTACAGAAAATTCGGTCTGAGTAAAAGGAAACAGAGACTTTTGATCAAGAATTCAGACGCAGGTCAGAAAATTCGGTCGACCAACCGAATTTTCTGAACTGAAGAAACAGAAACTTTCGACCGAAAATTCAGACGCAGACCTGAGAATTCGGTCGTCCGAATTTTACAGATGCAACTTTTAAATGAAAATTAAACAGTTTTCTCAACACTTCAACTTCTGAATTTCACATCCTTTTAAAAGGCTCTCATACCATTCACATGCGAATCAAAATCTCTTCAAAACCACACATTCTCATCCCGGTTTGCCTTCACTTGTGAACTTCTAACCCTAAATTCATACCAAAAATCAGTACTTCTCTACAGAAAATATCAATGGTGAGAACAAAGAAGCCAAATGTTGAGAAAGGGAAAGGAAAGGCTAAGGAAGGAGATGGAGACTCAATCCTAAACCAACCAAGAAGAATTCGAATCCCTCAAACATTATCTGGAGTTGACAGGTTTGTCTCGATCAAGGCTACTCATGAATTTGATGAATGGAATAAAAATAGCAGAAAGATTATCCTTGGATATAAGGTGGATGTTGATAAATTCTCTAGCATGGATATTGTTCTATCTTGTTTCAATGATGTTGGTTGGAGTAGTTTGTTGTTCATTGATGAAGAATTTTATCCTACCTTGATATATGAATTCTATGCAAACCTAAAAGAGGAAAGAATTGAGATTGTAGGGGATAATGTGATACAATGGTATTCATCTAGAGTATCCCAAGTTGACATTGAATTTAGTGAAGCATTGATAAACAGAATTTGTGGAGTAGGTGACAATGGAGCTAGATATTATTCACCTTCCATGCATTGCTATGATCGTGAACTCTTCACATATGTTAGATTTGAAGAGGCATTTACCAATGGAAGAGAGTTTAGATCTATAAAAGAGAGGGAAATCAAGAACTTGGATGCTAGAGGTAGAGTGTTGCATCATATGGTAATTACTATGATTGTTCCTAATTTTGGACATAAGTCATCAGTTGGAAATATGCATATGGTAATCATGTTAGCCTTGCATGAGCAGAGGAGATTGAACTTTGGTTATATAGCCTTGAAACACATGATTACTACTAGAAAAACAGTAACCAAGGCATTCCCATTTGGAAGGTTATTGACAAGAATCTTTAAGCATTTTAAGATTAAACTTCCACGAAGAGGGCAAGCTTTTAAGAGTGGGGAAATTTACACCAATGAAACTCTTAAGAGAATGCAATTAGTTCTTGATGAGGATAATGCATGGAGAACAAAAAGAGAAACCCCTCCAAAAAGAATAGGAAGAGAAGAAAAGATAGAAAGTGAAGAAGAGGAAGAAGAAGAGGATGAAGAAGAAACCCTTGCTACAGAAATGTAGAAGTTTTTTGAATCATTTGCTCCAATGGTTCTTAGAAAGTTAGATGGACTGGAGAGTAGGGTAAAACACATTGAAGAAATCCTTATGAGAAATGCTCAAAGTGGTGAAGGACCCTCTAAGCCTCAAGATAGAAATGAGGAAGAAGGAGATAAGGAAGAAAAGAAAGGAGATGATAATGACAGTAATAATGAAGATGATGATCAAAGTGGAGATGAAGAGACAGTGGCAGAAGAAGAAGAGGAAGAACATGCACATGAAGAGCCACAAATAGCAGGCAGCCAAGTAGCTCAAGCTGAAATAGTCTCTCCATCAACAATCTCTTTCAGTCACGGAAGAGTGAAGCACTTGGCCATCAAGAAAGGAGTGAGCTGAGCCTCTCCATCAACATCAGCATCACAAGACTAAAGCTAAACTGAGTGCCATTGTGGACATATATGTTTGAGTACTTCAACAATTCATTTTAAAAAGGCAAAATCACTTGCAAAAAATTTGGACTTGAAATTCGGATGCATGTTTCAGAAATTCGGATGCATGCATATTTGCTGCCAAAAAGTGATCTTTTGTTGTTCAAATTGATTCAAATATGTTTTAATCTCTTCCATTATGATTGAACAACCTTAGGAAAGCTTATTTTCAAAAATTGCAGCTTTCATTTCACTTATTTTATTGTTTGGACTTGATATGTCAGAATTTGGATGCATAGTATCTCAAGTTCAAATTTGTTAAAAAAATGAGCACAATCTAAGGGGGAGCATTGTTAAGCTTTTACAACCTTAAAACCTCTCTTAGAACTTTTTCTAAATGCTTAAATGCTATATCTTCTATCGTAGTTCGAAGGAAGGAGGTAAATGGAGGTTGGTTGGGTCATATATTGAGCTTTTTGTATGTCAATGTGCTAAATTGGTTATTTTCTATCATTGACATTAATACTTCTATCTACTACATTGTTTTAATCTATCACATTTTGCATCAAAGTTTGTCATCATCAAAAAGGGGGAGATTGTTAGCCCTAAGGGCAAATCATGTAGTTTTGATTAATGACAAATATTGATGAGGACTAATATGCTTGTATGTTGTGTGATAGGTTTTGTGAACTAAGAAGTATGAAGTCTCATTGCTTTGAAGCCAAAGTGCAAGAACAACTTCAGTAAAGCAAAGTGATTGAAGTTTGAAGAAGGTTGTTCTTAGATAATCTAAAGACATTGAAGACTTGAAGTGTAGAGTGTATATACTTAGTAGGTCTTGTTTATCATTGAATGCATAAGAGAGCATAAAATGAGTCTTATGATCTTAAAAGGCTTTGAATGAATTTTTTGATGAATGTGGTTTTGTGTCCTAAAAGTTTTTAAGTAAACTTAATATGATCAAAGGAATTTGATTTTGGTTTTCAAACTTATATATGTCTAAATAAGTTTTCTATACATACCAAATGTTTTTCAAACTTATTGATGTTAAATATCAAATGATTTTACAAAGTTTGAATATACTTCCAAAAAATTCGGTCGTCCGAATTTTGTAGCAAAAGTTTGCTACTGTTCTTCCAGAGAAATTCGGAAAAAGATTCGGACGCATGAAGAAAAATTAGGTAGTTCGAATTCCCCCTTCAGCATGGTCACTATTTTTCTAGAGAAATTTGGACGAAGATTGGGACGCAGCAGGAAGAATTCGGTCGTCCAAAAATTTTGGACGCAGAATTCGGTCGTCTGAATTTCCTGAAAATAGCCGTTAACTAGCCGTTTTATAGCTGTTAAAATTGATTTTCAAATTCTTTAAAAGCTATAAACGTGTAATCTTTTGTAAGTTTTGAATTCTTGAGAACTCTAAGCATTCTAAAGCCTTTTACAAACATTTCTTAAGCTCTCTCTTGTGCATTCAATTGATCAATCCAAAAGACATCAAAGTGTGAAGGTGCAAGTTTGGGTAAAATCTACCAACAAGTGGTAACATCTACACACTCTTTTCTTTTTATCAAATTGTGTTTTTCTACTAGCTCTTGCAAGGTTATCTTGATAACATAAAACCCTTTAGATAAGGGTGATCCTTGAAGTTGTGATTCAAGGTTGTTCGAGATATAAAACCATTGTGTGTGGTGAGCCTTGTTTGTAAAAGTTACTAGAAGAGGTTGTGAGTGTAAAACCATAGTGTTGTGAGCCTCTCTTGTAATTTGTAAACCTGAGCATATAGTAGATTGATTGAAATCTTTAAGTGTAGGCTTAAGGTAGTGGACGTAGATCTTGAGGATCGAACCGCTATAAATTGCTTGTGTTCTTTGATCTTACTTTCTTGTATTGCTGTGCTATAAATTGCTTATAACTTGACTCATATAATCTGTTCTTTGCTTCGATGTATAAAAGGTTTTAATTGCAAAAATTAGCCAAATACCTAATTCACCCCCCCCCCCCCTCTTAGGTATTTCAATAGTCATCCCTCATTTCTTAGGATCTACTTGGACAAGACTCACCCATGGACTATTCGAGATAGGGTAAATAAGAATGGTATCAAGAAGCTTGATTACCTCCGCTTTGACCAATTGTGTTTTCTATTAGCTCTTGCAAGGTTATCTTGAAAACATAAAATCCTTTAGATAAGGGTGATCCTTGAGACATTGAATCAAGGTTGTTTGTAGATATAAAATCCTTTGGTAGGGTGAACATTGTTTGTAAAATTGCAAAAAAGGTTGTGTGTGTAAAACCATTGTGTGGTGAGCCTCTTATGTAATTGTTGAACTTGAGCATATAGTAGATTGTTTGAAATCCTTGAGTGTTGGCTCAAGGTAGTGGACGTAGATCTTGAAGAGATCGAACCACTATAAATTGCTTCTGTTTAATTGTTCTTATATTGTTTATTGCTTTGACATTGATTGATATATTCTCTTATTGAAACAAACACACATAATCTGGTCTAGCTTAAAATTGTAAAAGGAATTATTTTCAAAAATTAACTGAAATACCGAAGAGGGGGGTGAATTAGGTATTTGGCTAATTTTCGCAAACAAAAATCTTTTATAAGTCTAAGCAAAGAACAGATTATATGTATCAAGTTAAAGACAGTTGATAGCATAACAATAAAGGAATGTAAGAGCAAAGAACTCAAGCAATTTATAGTGGTTCGATCGTCAAGATTTACGTCCACTACCTTAAGCCTACACTTAAGGATTTCAATCAGTTTACTATATGCTTAAGTTCACAAAATTATATGAGAGGCTCACAACACAATGGTTTTACTCTCGCAACCTCTTCTAGTAACTTTTACAAACAAGGCTTACCACACAATGGTTTTATATCTACAAACAACCTTGAATCACAACTTCAAGGATCACCCTTACCTAAAGGGTTTTATGTTATCAAGATAACCTTGCAAGAGCTAGTAGAAAAACACAATTTGATAAGTAGAGAAGAGTGTGTAGATGTTACCACTTGTTGGTATGTTTTACACAAAATTGTACCTTCACACTTTGATGTCTTTGGATTGATCAATTGAATGCACAAGACACAAGAGAGCTCAAGAAATGTTTGCTAAAGGCTTTGGAATGCTTAGAGTTCACTTAGATTAAAAACTTACAAAAGATTTCAAGTTTCTAGCTTTTATAGAATTTGAAAATAAGTTTTAACAGCCATAAAACGGCTAGTTTCAGAAAATTCGGATTACCGAATTTTGCATCCGAATTTTTCGGACGTTGCTGTTGTACATTCTGGACCGAATTTCTCTAGCAAAACAGTAACCATGCTAAAGATAGAAAATTCAGACGATCGAATTTTTCTTCATGCGTCCGAATCTTTGTCTGAATTTCTCTGGAAAAGCAGTAACCAATTTTGCTCCAAAAATCAGATGACCGAATTTTTTGGAAGCATTTTGAAACTTTGTAAAATCATTTGAGACTTAACTTCAATAAGTTTGAAAATATTTTATATGTATAGATAACTTATTTAGACATATATAAGCTTGAAAACCATAATCAAATTTCTTTGATCATGCAAAGTTTACTCAAAATCTTTTAAGATACAAAACCACATTCATCAAAAAGTTCATTCCAAGCCATTTAAAATTAAGAAACTTATTTTATGCTCTCTTATGCATTCAATAGACTCCAAGACATACAAGTGTAGAGTTTACATAGAGATTTACCTATTAGCATATATACTCTACACTTCAAGTCTTCAATGCCTTGAGTTCATATTTGAATAACCTTCATAAGACTTCAATTACTATGGCTTATTGAGGTTGTTCTTGCACTTTGGCTTGAAGGCAATGAGACTCCATATTTCTTTGTTCACAAATCCTATCACACAATATATAAACATATTAGTCCTCATCAATATTTGTCATTAATCAAAACTGCATGATTTGCCCTTATGGCTAACAATCTCCCCCTTTTTTATGATGACAAACTTTGATGCAAAATGTGATGGATTTTAAGCAATGTAGCACAAAGAAGTATTGATGTCAATGTTAGAAATAACCAATTTAGCACAATGACATATAAAAAGCTCAATATGAGCCAATTACCCAACCAACCTCCATTAACCTCCTTCCTTCCAACTTACTAGAATAGAATATACAACATTTAAGCATTTAGAAAAGATTCTAAGAGAGGTTTTAAGGTTGTAAAAGTTTAACAATGCTCCCCCTTAGATTGTGCTCATTTTTCAACACATTTGGACTAGAGATATCATGCATCCGAATTTTAACATAACAAGTCCAAATCTTGAAATAAGATGCATAAAAGCTCTAAATTCTGTAAATAAGCTTTCCTAAGATTGTTCAAACATATTATAAGAGATTAAAACATATTTGAATCAATTTGAACAACAAAAGAGCAAATTTTGGTAACAAAATATGGATGCATCCGAATTTTTAGTCCAAATTTTTTGCAACAAGTTTGAAAAGGTGATTTTGCATTCAAATGTAACTATGTATGGCCACAAAAGCTTTGCAAAACCACAAAACTTATGCATCTAGACTTTAAGGCACATAAACAGTCATAGCATAATAAACCACAAACAGACACAAGTAGTACATTTTGCACACAAACAGTCATCTAATTTTCTCCCCTTTTTGTCATCACTCAAAGAATGGGATCAAAGAAAATGAGACTAATAATGTAGCATATATAACAATTTAAATGAAGCTCTCATCACTGATATTTCATCATTGAGCTTCACTATTACATCAAATGTAGCATAAAGACAAATAGCATAGATGAGTATTTAAAACATATAAGATAAAGCTTAGTACAGATAAGTAAGTAAAAGCAGTAAAAAGGATGTGGGTGAAGAAATGCTCAGTCTTGTGTTGTTGATGGAGAAGCTTTGCTAAATCCTTTCTTGATAGCCAAATGCTATACTCTTCCTTGGCTGAAGGATATCCTTGAAGGTGAGACAATGTTTGCTTTTTCGATTTGACTTCCACCTTCTTGGGGCTCACTTCCTCCTTCTTGAGGCTCTTCATGAACTGGTTCACTTTCTTCTTCTTCTTGCCTTGCCACATTCTCTTCATCGCCTCCTTGATCATCATCTCCCTCATCACTGTCATCATCTTCATCTTCTTTCTTGCTTTTTACTATACCAAGACACAAGGCAACTACCAAGAAATTGACAATGACCACTTGTACTTTTACGTTCAACTTTGCACCCAGCATAATCAGCGTCTGAATATCCAACAAGTTCAAAAGATGAAGATTTTGAAAACCAAAGATTTTGAAAGATACGTTTGACGGAAATTAGATGAGATTCTTTAGGACGAGATTGAAATCTAGCACATAAGCACACAGCAAACATAATATCTGGTCTACTTGCTGTGAGATAGAGTAAACTTCCAATCATACCTCTATAGTATTTCTCATCAACATTTTTACCTTTTTCATCTTTGTCAAGTTTAGTTGATGAACTCATTGGAGTACCTATTCCTTTTGCTTGATCCATTCCAAATCTTTTCAAGAGCTCCTTGGTATATTTTGCTTGATTGATGAAAACTCCATCTTTGCAGCCCAAGAAAGAAATTCAGTTCTCCCATCATGCTCATTTCAAATTCATTTTGCATAGAATTGGCAAATTCTTCACAAAGAATTGTGTTAGTAGCACCAAAGATAATATCATCAACATAAATTTGCACAAGTAAAATATCATTTTTATTAGATGTTCTTATAAAGAGAGTTGTGTCCACTTTTCCTTTTACAAAACCTTTTGACAGAAGAAAATCACTCAATCTTTCATACAAGGCTCTTGGAGCTTGTTTCAATCTATATAGAGCTTTTGTTATTTTAAACACATGATTTGGAAATTTTTCATGAATAAAACCAAGAGGTTGTTCTACATAAACCTCTTCTTCAATAAAACCTTTTAGAAAAGCACTTTTGACATCCATTTGAAATAATTTAAAACCTTTAAAGCAAGCAAAAGCCAAAAGCATTCTTATAGACTCTAATCTAGCCACTGGAGCATAAGTCTCATCATAATCAATACCTTCTTCTTGGTTGAACCCTTGAGCAACAAGTCTAGCCTTATTTCTAACAACTTCTCCTAGTTCATTTAATTTATTCCTAAATTTTGTACCAATAATGGAATGATCACGAGGTCTTGGAACAAGAGTCCAAACTTTGTTTCTTTCAAACTGATTTAACTCTTCTTCCATAGCAATGATCCAAAAATTATCACACAAGGCATCATCAATATTTTTGGATTCAATATGAGATAAAAGGGCAAAATTATCAATAAAGTACCGCCTTGTTTTGACTCCTTGGAAGAAATCACCAATGATTTTCTCTTTAGGATGACCCCTTGCATATGTTAGATCCTTTGGAAACTCTTGATCATTACTTGGTTGACCATCTTGTTCTTGCTCCATTATTTCTTCTTCCTTGGCATGTTCTTCCAAAGTAGGTACTTGATGATGAGTTTGATTTTCAACCATTGAGGAACCTGCATCATCTTCACTTCTTCTTTGAAGGTAAATGTTAGATTCATCAAAGGTTACATGTATGGTTTCTTCAACACATAATGTTCTTTTATTATAGACTCTATATGCCTTTTTATTTGAAGAATAGCCAAAAAATACACCTTCATCAGATTTTCTGTCAAACTTACCAAGATTATCACTAGTGTTTAAGATAAAACACTTACAACCAAAAACTTAAAAATAGACAATTGAAGGAGTTTTATCAAATAAAAGTTCAAAAGGTGTTTTTCTTATAAAATGTCTTAATAAAACTCTATTCATTACATAGCAAGCAGTATTTATTGCTTCAGCCCAAAAGTATTTTGGTAAGGAATTTTCACAAAACATTGATCTAGCCATCTCTTGTAAAGTTCTGTTTTTCCTCTCAACAACACCATTTTGTTGAGGTGTTTTGGCAGCTGAAAAATTATGAGTAATACCATATTCATCACAATATTTTGTTAAATCTTGATTGCAAAATTCTCTTCCATTGTCACTTCTAATAGAAATCAGTTTAAATTCAAGAGATGTTTTAAAAAGTTTTGCAAATTCATGAAATGTTTCATCCTTTTGAGTTAAGAAGAGCACCCAAGTAAATCTTGAAAAATCATCTACAATCACATAAGCATATCTTTTACCTCCAAGACTAGTGGTCCTCATTGGTCCAAATAAGTCCATGTGAACTAGTTCAAGAGGTTTTGAAGTAGAGACCATTTTCTTTGGTTTAAAAGATGTTTTTGATTGTTCTCCATATTGACAAGCATCACAAAGACGTGTTTTATCACAATGCATTTTGGGTAATCCTCTGACTAGCTCTTGGGTAGATAGTTTATTCAATAAATCCATGCTTACATGTCCTAATCTTCTATGCCACAAAAATCCATCATTATCATGAATGGCAAGACATTTGATATCATTTGTGATCAGTTCACCAAGATATAGCACATATACGTTTCCGACTCTATTAGTAACAAAGATGGTTTTGCTACTTGCACTATCAAAAATAGTACAAGTATCACATTTGAATTCTACTTTACATCCATTGTCACATAATTGACTAATGCTAAGTAAATTATACTTTAAACCATCAATAAGCAATACTTGTTTAATAAGAGGAAAGGAACCTTTACCAATGTTACCTATTCCAAGTATTTTTCCTTTCTTCTTATCACCAAATGTGACAAAGCCTTCACTTGTTGCTTGAAGCTCACTAACAAGTGAGGCATTTCCAGTCATATGTCTTGAACACCCACTAACAAGGAACCATTTTGTGGCACTTGATCTAGAAGCAAATTGAACCTACACCAAATTGGAAAGAGTGATTTTTGGTACCCATATTTTCTTGGGTCCAAGGAGGTTAGTGAAAGTTCCTTTGACTTTCCAAATAGTCTTAACACCATTTTCTATCTTTCTTTTTACAAAACATCTAGAAACCTTGTGTCCATGCTTGCCACAATATGGACAACAAATATGAGACCTAGAATTAAAAGTCTCTTTAACAAAATAGTTTTTATACTTTGGAATATAGCTATCATGAGAAAAACCAAGACCATGTTTTGCAAATGAAGATCTTTGATAACCAAGCAATTTATTTAAATTTTCTCTTCCATTTGTAAATTTTTCAATGCATGAAGTAAGATCATTAACTTTTTTTTTAAAAATCTCATGATCACCAAGCATTTTTTTAGACTGATATGCAACAACAGCAAAATTCTGTAAATTTACTTTTTTTTCTCCACTTTTTATAACAGCAATTAAGCTTGTGGGGGGAGCGGGGGATCACAGTATCATTAGAAGAAGCTCTCAACACTGAGGTTTCATCATTGAGCTTCATAAAAAAAAACTATTACATAAGCCACATTGATGGAGAGTCCTTTCTAGGTTTCTTCTTGACTGCAACATGCTTGACTCTTCCTTGGCTGAATGTTGGATTAGATGGTGTTGTGATTTCAGCTCTTGCAATTTGACCTCCTTCTTGACTCATTCCAGCTTGCCGCATTCCTTGATCTCTTCTTTGTGACTCCATGACCTGCTCATTGCCATCTCCTAGGTCACCATCATTATCATCATCTTTATCATCACTGCCTTCTTTATTTTTCTTGTCATCTTCACCATTCTTATCATCATCGATTTCTTCTTGAGTCCTAGAAGGCCCTTCACCATTTTGAGCATTTCTCATCAATATTTCCTCAATGTGCTTGACTATATTTTCTAAACTGTCCAATTTCCCAAGAACCATAGGAGCAAACGTTTCAAAGAATTTGTACATTTTCTCCATCTCCTTGATGTGGTTGTTTAATGCTTCTTGAATTTTATCTCCTCTTGAAATCCCTTCAGCACTAGGCTCTTCTCCAACATTAGTAGTGATTGAGAGGTTGGATCTTCTTCAAAGAGTATTCTTTTGGAGGGAGGTTGCTCCCCCTCACTTGCTGAATCATGCCTTCTCTTTGTTTTCATTTCTCTTGCCCATATTTCTGCCTCATCTTCTTCTTCTTCAGTTTCCTCACTTTCTTCAGCTTCCATTCTTTTTAGAGGAGTTTCTCTTCTAGTTCTCTATACTCCCTCATTATCAAGAGTTAATTGCATTCTTTTGAGAGAGTCATTTGTATAGATTTGTCCCCTTTAGAAAGTTTGTCCTCTAACAGGAAGCTTGACTCAAAAATATTTGAAAATTCTTGTTAAAAGTCTTCCATATGGTAAAGCTTTGTTGTCAGCCTTTCTAGCCCCAAACATATGCTTTAGTGCCATGTACCCAAAATTCAATCTCCTATGCTCATGTAAGGAAAGCATAATCATCATATGTATGTTCCCCACAAATGATTTATGTCCAAAGTTAGGGATAATCATGGTTGTTATCATATGATGCATAACTCTTCCCCTAGCATCAAAAGCTTTAATTTCCCTTTCTCTAATGGTCATAAACTCTCTACCATTGGTGAAAGCCTCTTCAAATCTTTCATTTGTAAATAACTCTCTAATATAGCAGTGTTGTCCCATAGAGAAATACTTTGCTCCAACATCACTCACTCAACAGATTCTATTCACTAATGCATCATTGAATTCAAAGTCTATTTGAGACACTCTAGAAGAATACCATTGAATGGCATTGTCCCCTTCATGTTCAATTCTTTCTTCTTTAAGATTTGAATAGAATTAATAGATGAGAGAGAGATAATACTCTTCATCAATAACCAATAAATTACTCTAGCCAATATCATCAAATAAAGATAGGACATTACCAATATTTGTGAGTTTTTCAAAATCTACTCTGTTTCCAGGGATGATTTTTCTTGATTTCTTGTTCCAATCTTCGAATTTTGATGCAGCCTTGATAGAGACAAATCTGTCTGCTCCAGATGATGATTGAGGAACTCTAATCCTCCTTGGTTCATTGAGAATTCGTCCTCCTTCTCTATCCATCGCTTTCCCCTTTCCTTTCTCAATATTTGCTCCCTTAGTTCTTAGCATAATGTTTTTCTAATAGAAAAGCAGTGAAATCTGAGAAGTATTTAGGGTTAGGAATTCAAAAATCCAAGTAGTTTGATGTGAAAATGATGAAATTTCATATAGATTTAGGTTTGGATGCAAATGGGTAGAGAAAAATTTAAAAAGAGAGAGAGTTCGGACGATAAAAATTGTGAGTAACGGCTATTTTGGTCTCTTTAAAACCGTTGTAACCCCAAAGTTCGGACGACCAAACTTTTTGGTCTGCGTTCGAATCTTTCTGTTTCTCCAGTTTTAGAATGTTCGGACGTCTGAACTTTCTGTCATGCGTCCGAACATGCGTCTGAACTTTTCTGTCTAGAATTTTCTGACTAAGTTTGGACGTTCCATTTTCACTCAATGTATCCAAATTGTGCATTCGATTTTTTTTTTGCTTTTGTCACACTCAAAAAAACACATTAGTAATTGAATTTTGAGATTCCTAAGAGCCTTCTTAGGTGATTAAACCTTTCCTCAGCCAAAGGCTTTGTAAATATATCAGCAATTTGCTCATTTGTACTCATATATTCCAAGCATATGTCTCTTTTAGCAACATGATTACGAATAAAATGATGTTTAATATCTATATGCTTTGTTCTAGAATGTTGTATGGGATTTATGCTCAAATTGATAGCACTAGTATTATCACATAATATTGGCACACAATTGAATTTAAGACCATAATCAAGTAGAGTATGCTGCACCCATAATATTTGAGCACAACAGCTACCAACTGCAATATATTCAGCTTCACCAGTAGACAAAGACACACATGCCTGTTTTTTACTATGCCAAGACACAAGACAACTACCAAGAAATTGACAATGACCACTAGTACTTTTACGTTCAACTTTGCACCCAGCATAATCAGCGTCTGAATATCCAACAAGTTCAAAAGATGAAGATTTTGAAAACCAAAGACCATTGTCATGTGTATCAATCAAATAACGAAAAATACGTTTGACAGAAATTAGATGAGATTCTTTAGGACAAGATTGAAATCTAGCACATAAGCACACAACAAACATAATATCTTGTCTACTTGCTGTGAGATAGAGTAGACTTCCAATCATACCTCTATATGACTTCTCATCAATATTTTTACCTTTTTCATCTTTATCAAGTTTAGTTGATGAGCTCATTGGAGTACCTATCCCTTTTGCTTGATCCATTCCAAATCTTTTCAATAGCTCCTTGGTATAATTTGCTTGATTTATGAAGACTCCATCCTTAGTTTGCTTAATTTGCAGCCCAAGAAAGAAATTTAGTTCTCCCATCATACTCATTTGAAATTCATTTTGCATTGATTTGGCCAATTCTTCACAAAGGGATGTGTTTGTAGCACCAAAAATAATGTCGTCAACATAAATTTGTACAAGTAAAATATCATTATTGCTAGAGGTTTTTATAAAAAGTGTTGTGTCCACTTTTCCTTTTGCAAATCCTTTTGAAAGAAGAAAACCTCTTAATCTTTCATGCGAAGCTCTTGGACCTTGTTTCAATCCATATAGAGCCTTGGTTAACTTAAAAACATGATTAGGAAATTTGTCATGAATAAAACGAGGTGGTTGTTCTACATAAACTTTTTCTTCAATAAAACCATTTAGAAATGCACTTTTAACATCCATTTGAAATAGTTTAAAAAATTTAAAATAAGCAAAAGCCTAAAGTATTCTTATGGATTCTAGTCTAGCTACCGGCGCAAAAGTTTCATCATAATCAATGCCTTCTTCTTGGTTGCAACCTTGAGCAACAAGGCTAGCCTTATTTCTAATAACTTCTCCTAGTTCATATAATTTATTCCTAAATACCCATTTTGTACCAATAATAGAATGATCATGAGGTCTTGGGACAAGAGTCCAAACTTTATTTCTTTCAAACTAATTTAACTCCTCTTCCATAGCAATAATCCAAAAATAATCACACAATGCATCAACAATGTTTTTAGGTTCAATGTGAGATAAAAGAGCAATGTTGTCGATAAAATACCGCCTTGTTTTAACTCCTTGGGAGACATCACCAATGATTTGCTCCTTAGGATGGCCTCTTGCATATCTTAGATCCTTTGGAAGTTCTTGATCATTGCTAAGTTGACCATCTTGTTCTTGCTCTATTATTTCTTCTTCTTTGGCATGTTCTTCCAATGTGGGTGCTTGACGATGTGTTTGATTATCAAACGTTGAAGAACCTACATCATCTTCATTTCTTCTTTCAAGGTAAATGTTAGATTCATCAAAGGTTACATGTATGGTTTCTTCAACACATAATTGAAATACCTAAGAGGGGGGTGAATTAGGTATTTGGCTAATTTTCACAAACAAAAACCTTTTATAAGTCTAAGCAAAGAACATATTATATGTATCAAGTTAAAGACAGTTGATAGCATAACAATAAAGGAATGTAAGAGCAAAGAACTCAAGCAATTTATAGTGGTTCGATCGTCAAGATCTACGTCCACTACCTTAAGCCTACACTTAAGGATTTCAATCAGTCTACTATATGCTCAAGTTCACAAAATTATATGAGAGGCTCACAACACAGTGGTTTAACTCTCGCAACCTCTTCTAGTAACTTTTACAAACAAGGCTCACCACACAATGGTTTTATATCTACAAACAACCTTGAATCACAACTTCAAGGATCACCTTTACCTAAAGGGTTTTATGTTATTAAGATAACCTTGCAAGAGCTAGTAGAAAAACACAATTTGATAAGCAGAGAAGAGTGCGTAGATGTTACTACTTGTTGGTAGATGTTTTAAACAAAATTGCACCTTCACACTTTGATGTCTTTGGATTGATCAATTGAATGCACAAGACACAAGAGAGCTCAAGAAATGTTTGCTAAAGGCTTTGGAATGCTTAGAGTTCACTTAGATTCAAAACTTACAAAAGATTTCAAGTTTCTAGCTTTTATAGAATTTGAAAATCAGTTTTAACAGCCATAAAACGGCTAGTAACAGCTAGTTTCAGAAAATTCGGACGACCGAATTTTTTGGAAGCACTTTCAAACTTTGTAAAATCATTTGAGGCTTAACTTCAATAAGTTCGAAAACATTTTATACGTATAGATAAGTTATTTAGGCATATATAAGCTTGAAAACCATAATCAAATTTCTTTGATCATGCAATGTTTACTCAAAATCTTTTAAGATACAAAACCACATTCATCAAAAAGTTCATTCCAAGCCATTTAAAATTAAGAAACTTATTTTATGCTCTCTTATGCATTCAATAGATTCCAAGACACACAAGTGTAGAGTTTACATAGAGATTTACCTATTTAGCATATATACTCTACACTTCAAGTCTTCAATGCCTTTAGATCATCTGGAACAACCTTCATCAAACTTCAATCACTATGGCTTATTGAAGTTGTTCTTGCACTTTGGCTTGAAGGCAATGAGACTCCATACTTCTTAGCTCACATATCCTGTCACACAATATATAAACATATTAGTCCTCATCAATATTTGTCATTAATCAAAACTACATGATTTGCCCTTAGGGCTAACAATAATGTTCTTGTGTTATAAACTTTATAAGCCTTTTTATTTGATGAATACCCAAGAAATACACCTTCATCTGATTTTCTATCAAACTTTCCTAGATTATCACCGGTATTTAAGATAAAACACTTACAACCAAATACCTTAAAATAAACAATTGAAGGAGTTTTATCAAATAGGAGTTCAAAAGGTGTTTTTCTTATGAAGGGTCTTAATAGAACTCTATTCATTACATAGCAAGCAATATTTATAGCTTCAGCCCAAAAAATTTTTGGCAAAGAGTTTTCACAAAGCATTGATCTAGCCATCTCTTATAAGGTTCTATTTTTCCTTTCAACAACACCATTTTGTTGGAGTGTTTTAGCAGCTGAAAAATTATGAGTTATACCATATTCATCACAAAAGTTTGTAAAGTCTTGATTGCAAAATTCTCTTCCATTATCACTTCTAATAGAAATCAGTTTATATTCAAGAGAAGTTTAAACCTTTTTGAAAAGTTTTGCAAATTCATGAAATGTTTCATCCTTTTGAGCTAAGAAAATCACCCATGTAAATCTTGAAAAATCATCAACAATCACATAGGCATATCTTTTACCACCAAGACTAGTGGTCCTCATTGGTCCAAACAAGTCCATATGAATAAGTTCAAGAGGTTTTGAGGTGGAAACCATTTTCTTTGGTTTAAAAGATGTTTTAGATTGCTTTCCATATTGACAAGCATCACAAAGACGTGTTTTATCACAATGCATTTTGGGTAATCCTCTGACTAGCTCTTGGGTAGATAGTTTATTCAATAAATCCATGCTTACATGTCCTAATCTTCTATGCCACAAAAATCCATCATTGTCATGAATGGCAAGACATTTGATATCATTTGTGATCAGTTCACCAAGATATAATACATATACATTTCCAACTCTATTTGCAACAAAGATAGTTTTGCTACTTGCACTATCAAAAATAGTACAAGTGTCACATTTAAATTCTACTTTGCATCCATTATCACATAGTTGACTAATGCTAAGTAAATTATACTTCAAACCATCAATAAGTAATACTTGCTTAATAAGAGGGAAAGAACCTTTACCAATGTTACCTATTCCAAGTATTTTTCCTTTCTTCTTATCACCAAATGTGACAAGACTTGCACTTGTTGCTTGAAGCTCACTAACAAATGAGGTATTTCCTGTCATGTGTCTTGAACAGCCACTGTCAAGAAACCATTTTGTGGCACTTGATCTTGAAGCAAAATGAACCTACACCAAATTTGAGAGAGTGATTTTTGGTACCCATATTTTCTTGGGTCCAAGGGGGTTAGTGAAAGTTCCTTTAACTTTACAAATAGTCTTGATACCATTTTCTATTTTTCTTTTTACATAACATTTTGACACTTTGTGTCCATGTTGGCCACAATATGTGCAACAAATATGAGACCTAGAATTAAACGTTTCTTTAGCTAAGAAGTTTTTATAGTTTGGAGCATAACTATCATGAGTGTAACCAAGACCATGTTTTACATATGAAGATCTTGGATAACCAAGTAATTTATTTAAATTTTCTCTTCCATTTGTAAATTTTTCAATACATAATGTAAGATCATTAACTTTCTTTTTTAATATCTCATAATCATTAAGCATTGTTTCAAGAGAAATAACTTTTGTGCAAAGCTCTTTATTTTCAAAAGATATGTTTTGTATGGTTACATTTAAAACTTCTTTTTCAATGTTTAGGCAATTAATAGTCTCAAGAAGTTTCCCATTTTCAACACATAAATTTGAATTCTCATTTAACAACTTATTGATTTTGGTCTTCATTTCTTTATTACTTTTAGAAGCCTTTTTCAATTCTTCATACATTTCAACATGTAACTCACTAGAATCAACATCATCATCATAGTAATTAGAGATATGAGGAGTAGATTGTACCTCATCATCAATTGCCATAAAGCATATGTTGGCCTTTCCTTCACTGTCATCTTCACTTTCTTGTTGATCCCAGGTTCCAGCTAGTCCTTTCCCCATCTTGGCAGATTTCTTTTTTAATTTGTTGTCTCTTTCCCTTTCCAAAACGTTAGGACAATCAGCCACAAGATATTCTGTGCTTTTGCATTCAAAACATTGAGGTTTGAAGGATGATGACTGTCCACTCTTCTTGGTTGGCTTTCTCCCTTTCTTGATAAATTCCTTCCTATAGAATTTTTTGAATTTTCTTACAGCCATGGCTATCTCCTCTTCTCCACTGTTTCCATCTTCTTCACTTGATGATTTTGGTAGAGCATCTAATATCTTTCTGTTTTGCTCTCCAATTGTATAGCTCTTCCCATAAGCTTTTAAACCATTGAAAATGTTAGTAAATCTTGTAAACATATCACTGACATTCTCACCTTACTTCATAGTGAATAGCTCATTTTCCCTTACTAGCATGGCAAGCTTAGACTCTTTAACCTGGTTTGTAACTTCATGTATTATTTGAAGTAATCTCCAAATATCATGAGCAGCGTCACATCCACTAACTCTATTGTATTCAGTTACATCTAATGCACAACTTAAAATGTTCATGGCCTGATAATTTAATGTCATTTTCTTTGAATCATTTTCGTCAAATTCTTCTGTAGACTTTGGTTCTAAAGTCACTCCATCAGCTCTCATTTTCATAGGTATGTAAGGACCTTTCTCAACAATATTCTATAAATCAAAATTGATAGAACATATATATATATCTTAACTCTAGATTTCCAAAATGTATAGTTTGTTCCATCAAACAAAGGTGGTCTATTTGTGGAAGATCCTTCTAGATAAGGTAAGTTTGAAATATTAGCCATAAGATGTTAACTTCTAGGTTGCAAAACCACACAAAGAAGCCCTTGCTCTAATACCAATTGAAAGACCTAAGAGGGGGGTGAATTAGGTCTTTGGCTAATTTTCAAAAATAATTCCTTTTACAATTTTAAGCTAGACCAGAGTACATGTGTTTGTTTCAATAAGAGAATATATCAATCAATGTCAAAGCAATAAAAAATATAAGAACAATAAACACAAGCAATTTATAGTGGTTCGATCTATTCAAGATCTACGTCCACTACCTTGAGCCTACACTCAAGGATTTCAAACAATCTAGTATATGCTCAAGAGGCTCACCACACAATGGTTTTACACTTACAACCTCTTTTGCAATTTTACAAACAAGGTTCACCCTACCAAAGGATTTTATATCTACAAACAACCCTGAGTCAATGTCTCAAGGATCATCCTTATCTATAGGATTTTATGTTTTCAAGATAACCTTGCAAGAGCTAGTAGAAAACACAATTGAATGAAGAGAGGAGAATGTGTAAGATGTTACCACTTGTTGGTAGATGATTACACAATGTTGCACCTTCACACTTTGGTGTCTTTGGAATCTTGAATGATCAATTGAAAGCACAAGACAAAGAGAGCTTTAATGTTTGCTAAAGACTTTGTAATGTTTAGAGTTCTTAAAGATTCAAAACTTACAAAATTTTTTGAGTTTATAGCTTTTATAGATTTCAAAAAATTAGTTTCAATAGCTATAAAACGGTTAGTAACTGCTAGTTTTAGAGAAGTTCGGACGTTCAAACTTTCTGCTATGCATCTGAACTTTCGTCCAAACTTTACTGTGCCAAGCTGTCTGGAAAAGTTCGGACGTCCGAACTTTTCCTTGTGGGTCTGAATATTCGTCCGAAATTCTCTGAAAAAACAGTAACCATGCTATTAGAGAAAGTTTGGACGTCCGAACTTTGCTCTATGCATCCGAACTTGCGTCCGAATTTCTCTGGAAGCACAGTAACCATTTTCAAAGTTGGACATCCGAACTTGCCCCTGAACTCATCAAACTTTATCAAATCATTTGAAAATCAACCTTAAAAACTTTGAAACATTTTATGTAAATAGATAAGTCATTTAAACATTTTCAAACTTAAAAACCATTACTAAAACACTTTGATCATACAAAGTTTACTTAAGATCATTTGAGGTTCAAAAACATACTTGTTATTCAAAAGTTCATTGAAAGACATATAAGATTCAAAACAAGTTTTTGTTGCTCTCTTATGCATTCAATAGATTCCAAGACATGAAGTGTAGGGTTTACATAAGAATTTACCTATTGAGCATTTATGACCTACACTTTAAGTCTTCAATGCCTTCAATTATCTTGAACAACCTCTTCAACCTTCAAATAATAGAGTTGTTCTTGCATTGTGGCTCAAGGCTATAAGACTTGCTTCCTTCTCAATCCACAAATCCTATCACCCAATATGCAAGCATATTCGTGCTTATAAATGTTTGTCATTAATCAAAACTAATTATAACTACATGATTTGCCCTTAGGGCTAACAACAGGGTTATTGAAAGACCTAAGGGGGGGGGGGATGAATTAAGTTTTTGGCTAATTTTTGAAAACTATTTCCTTTTTATGAACTTTGTTTGGAAAGATTATATTCACTTGTTTCAATGAGAGAATAATGAACACAATGACAAAGCAATAAAAAATTGAAGAGCAATGAACACAAGCAATTTATAGTGGTTCGATTTCTTCAAAATTTGAATCCACTACCTTGAGTCTACACTAAAGGATTTCAACCAATCTACTGTATGATTACACAAGTTAGATGATTACACAAGTTAGCACCACTTCACCTTGTTGTCTTTGGAATCTTGAATAATCACATAAAAGCACAAGACAAGAGAGAGCTCTAATGATTTTAAATAATTTTTGAATGTTAAGATTTTTCAAGTGTTCAAAATTACAAAAAATCTGAAGTCTGAAGTTTATAGCTTTAATAGATTTTAAAAATCTGTTCAAACAGTCATAAAATAGCTAGTAACGGCTAGTTTCTGAGGAGTTCGGAAGAACGAACTTGATCCTTTGCATCTGAACTATCGTCCGAACATTACGTGACATGATGTCTGGGAAAGTTCGCAAGACCGAACTTTTCCCCTTGCATCCGAACTTGCGTCCAAATTTCTCTGGAAATACAGTAGTCATGTTCACAGTTTGGACGTCCGAACTTGCGTCCGAACTGTTCAAACTTTGTCAAAACATTTGAAAATCAACCTCAATAAGTTTGAAATTATTTTGTACTAAAAGATAAGTTATTTAAAATCTTTTGAACTCAAAGACTGTTAACAAAGCACTTGATCATTCAAAGTTTACTCAAAACCATTTAAGATTCAAAAACAAGTTTTGTGCTCTCTTATGCATTCAATAGATTCTAAGATAAACAAGTGTAGGGTTTACAAGAATATACCTATGAAGCAAGTATAAATCTACACTAGAGTCTTCAAAGCCTTCAATTCATAGCACACTTGAGTTGTCCTTAGCACTTTCAGCTCCAAGGCAACAAGAACTCTTTACTTCTTAATCCAAAAATCCTATCACACAAATAACATATGAATTAGTCCTTATCAATGTTTGTCATTAATCAAAACTAATCAAAATTACATGATTTGCCCTTAGAGCTAACAATCTCCTCCTTTTTGATGATGACAATCTTTGATGTAAAATGTGATGGATTTAAATAGTGTAGTACAAAGAAGCGTTAATGTTAATGATAAATAACAACCAACCAAGCTCCATTTACATCCTTCCTTCCAACAACTAGGATAGAAGATATAACATTTAAGCATTAAGAAAGCTTCTAAGAGAGGTTTTAAAGATAAAAAAAGTTTAACAATGCTCTCCCTTACATTGTGCTCATTTTTCAACAAGTTTGGACTTGAGATGTTGTGGATTCGAATTTTGAAATTTCAAGTCCGAACTGTAAAATATAGGAGATGAAAGCTGCAATTTTTGAAAATAAGCTTTCCTAAGGTTGTTCAAATATGATAGGAAAGATTAAGAAAGTTTTCAAACAATTTGAACAATAGAAAAAACATTTTCGGTAAGAAAGTTTGGATGCATCCGAACTTCAATTCCAAACTTTTGGTTACAAGTTTAAAAAGGTGTTTTTGCATTTTCAAATCAACTATAGAAGTACTCAAATATGTATAGACACAATGGCACACAATTTAGCTTTGCAAAACCACAAAACTCATGCATTCAATTGTTTTCATGAAGTAATCCAAAATCACAGGTCAAGTCAAGAACCAAGATCAAGATTTCAAAATCTCAACCATATTTCAAAATCTCATAAAACAACCAATTTCAGCTTATATGTATATATGCACATCTAAGTAAATAAAATAGTAAAGAGAGATTGGATTGAAGAGATGCTCAGTCTTGTGATGTCAATGGAGAAGCCTAAAGCCTTTGCAAGATGGCTTGTCTGATTTGACCAGGAGTCATACCAAGGATGGATTGGTATTTTTGTCTGATGTATACATCGGCTCCTTGAGCTAAAGCTTGAGGGATTGAGCTGAGGAAAGCTTGCTTTAGACTAACATCTGCACCAAGAAGATAAAATAATTGAGTCATGCGTTGCAAATGCTTATCTAAATCAGATCTTTGAAAAGAGTAACATTTCATTTGGAAAAACTCTTTTCTTTTTAATTCTAAATCAGAATCAGGTTCACCAAGAAAACAGTAATAAAGTAATGAAGCAGCTTGATCTAATGAAGAGTTTAGGAATTGAGTTCTCTCAACATAATTGAGAGTAGTAAACCAGTGCTTCAATGTGCCAGTGAATCTGGAGGTGAACTCAGTGAGGATGTTTTCTGCTGTGATGCCAGATAGTTCTCTGGTTGTCATCCAAGCATGGAATTCTTGGAGTCTGACTGCCCATTTTGCTGGAGGGATATCATCGAGCTGGAATGTGAATGTGCCTGAAGTAGTTAATTTCTTGGAAGTTTGAGATGACTCAGGCTCATCGACAATAGGTGTGGCTTCAGATGTATCTCCTGTATCTTCTTCTTCATGAGTCATGTTGATTTGTGGAATATCTGGTTCAAAATCATCAGAGAGGGACTGTGTAGAAGAGTCTGAGACTGAAGAGGAGTCTGTGTCGGAATCAGAGGCTGGTTCTGACTCTGTTGGAGAAGAGTACTGGGTCTCAGATGGAGTTTGTTCTTGAACAACAGCAATATGAGGAACAGTCTGAGTTGTAGCTGCCTCTTGAAGCATAGGAGTCAGAGGATTCTGAATCATAGCTTGCTTTTGAACTTCCGGAGGAGGAGGAGCAGGCTTCTGTTGTTGTTTCTGGGCTTGTTTTGCTTTTAACCATTGAGCAGCGTTGAAAGTGCTCGGAGAAGGTTTGGACATTTCATATCCCATGGTTCCAAATGCAGAGTATTGTGTTTTAGATGGTGGCTGGAAGGGATTTGTGAAAGGTGGAAAGAAGCTGGAAGAGACTGGAGGTGGAGTAGTAACTGGCGGGGGAGAAGAGTAAGGAGTAGACTCAACCTGTGCTTTGAGATAAGCAATATAACCTTCAAGGTCTGCTACTTCTTTCTGCTTTTGTCGAATGACTTCAACAGGATTGACACCAAGCATAGGTAGATCATAAGGGATCTGCTTCAATCTTTTCTCCATATTGACGATCAACCGTTTGGTGGCTTCCAGGTCTTGCACTTGAGAGTCAACTTTAGTTTCAATAGTAACAAGACGGGAATTTACCTGGGTAACTTTCTGATCAATCTGGGTCAGAAGCTTGTTCTGAGCAACAGCGTTTTCTAATTGCCAGTTCAGGACGGTTTCAACTGGATTAGTGGATGCAGTCTGTCCACTAGGAAGTATGGTTGATGAGGAGATCTGGATTTTATGAGAGTGTCGGGCATTGTCTTTGGTAAAAGGTGAGGTTTGAGGAAAGATAGGATTGAGAGGGGGAAATTCAGCGGGTTGGAACATACAGATGGCTGGGATAGGAGTTGATGGTACAGGTGGCTTGTAAAATAGATTGATGGGTTGACAAGTAGGCGGTACTGGTTTTTCTTTGGCAAGGATTTTGAGGCATTTTTGGTAATAAGGGTGAAGTGGTGGTTTTGGTTTAGGAGGCAACCATGTGGATGGGATTTCAGCAATAGAGGAATCATACCTGCTGCGAGTCTGAACGACTTGAGCTCCTTGTTGGTAATCGGGATCTATGTCAGGTGCTTTAGTGGAACATGGAGAAGGAATTGATTTCTTCTTCCTTCTTCTGCGGCTGGAATATCCACAAGTGCAGTCTTCTGGATCAAGACCACATTCAAAGCAGCAATTCTGACAAGATTCACAGGAAGTGCAACCACCCCAATAGCAATGATTGGAGAATGGATCTGTCTCAAAAACGACTGGGTGTGCATCTGGTGTGTACCATTTAACGATGTCTGGGAAAGTATCTCTGTGGGAAACCAGAGGATGATCTGGTCCAAGTTTGGTGATCCGATCAAGATCTGCTTGATGATGTAGAGGAGGATTAGAAACAGGAAGACGAATCATAGCAATCCGCGGATAGTTTTGCTTGATAGACTGGAGATGCTTATGATCAAATCTGATGGAAACTGAACCATCAGAGTTCTGAGAGATCTGTGATGAGGAAGATTCCAGAGGCTGATTTGCAGCTTCATGGACCTTTTCATATTCCGTGACCCAAGCGTCAGGAAGGAGACTGAGGAGTTCAGATTTAGGAATCTGTCTTGGGACATGGGTGCAAACAGCGGACTGTTTGTCATCTACCTTGATAAGAAGAGCATCTTCTCCACCAGGAAGGGAGAGATCTATGGCATGATTTTGGACTCGGTAGATCATTTGATAATGTAAAGTTGCAGTGAGAGCATCATGTACCTGAGAGGCTCCTGCAATCTGGACTTGTACCTTGAGAGCATTGAGCAGATGTGGATCTGCTAAAGACATGTTGAAATTGGGGTACAAGGTGATGAATACTGTGCCAGCATTCAGTGTTGCTTCAACTGTGGCAATACAAGCATGCTGATATGCTAGAAATTGGGTATCCAAGAGGGCAACTCGGGCAACCATAGGTAAGCCCTTTCTGCCATGGAGGGTGAGAGCTATACGAACCGCTCCAAAGTGAAGATGAGTGTAACCATGTTGCTTCCATTGACGGGGAAAGTCTTCTGGAATGTAAAGAGTAACGAATTGCTCTTTACCAGTGGCTATAATAGGATGTTGATCCATCTTTGAGCATTGGACATACTCTCGGACAGAGGAAGGTGTTTGACGGATAAGAGACTTAAAGGATTTCCAAGGGGAAACTATGGACTTAGCATAATTAGTATAAGGGTTCATGAAAGGGTGACTTTCAGGAGTAAACTGGATAATCTAATTTCTTAGATGCAGTTTGACGGAAGGAAGGAGTGGTATCTAATGATATAGACGAACGGGAAGTTTCTGGATACATGAGTGGACAAGGCTTCTTCAACTCTAGCTTAATTTCTGATACACCAATGGCTCTGATACCAATATTAGTGATGACCTAGAAACTGGAAGTATTCGAAAGAGAATAATTTCAGAAACTCAAACCTGGACTGTCTAAGAAGGTATGACTTGGATCAACACAACGGCCAACTCTTGGGCACTCAAAGGATCCTGTCCTCTTATCTTTCAACAATCCAAGAAGGAATGAAATCAACCATTCTGAAAGGAATACTCACAATTTCTAAGTATCACCGAACAAGGACCTAAGCTAAAGCCATATCAGAAATAGAAGCAGAGAAGAAGAATAGAGGAAACTTAGAAAGACATGTTTTGAGTAGAACACACAAGAGAGATGTTATTACTCGGGAACTAAGCTTGAGGAAATGTTACAACAATGGGCTCTTTATATAGAGCTCCAAGGAAGAACCTAGAAGACTAAATTATTGGGCTATGACATCATCGCTTACATCATGGTAGCTAATGAGGTCATTGCTTACATCACTGCTTACATCACACCACACTTATCATACTTATCAGCTTTAATCAGCTGGGAAATAAAGTTGAAATGACAGCACACTGAATAATAAAGACAACAAAGTGCAGAGCACTAAAGATAAAAGTCTTCACAGCTGTAATGCTCAGAATCAGTCGGTGTTGAAACATCACTATCAGTGGAGTCTGGATCAGTGATATTGCGTTCAATAATGAGATCCTGATGCAGAGCATGTGCCTTTGCTTTTTTCTTTTTCTGCTTGAGTGCATCTTTTCTGAGTGAGGTGACACAAGTGGTTCGAGCAGTTTTATCAAAGGCCATACGTGGAAAGGTAAACCCATGTGATGACTGAGAAGAGCTAGCTGGCTGAAGGTTAAAGTAATCAAAAGGGGTTTCAGTGTCTGGTTGAGAATCAGGCAGGTGGTGAAGATACCATTCACGAGTTATTTTGATATTTATCTCGTGATGATGGTAGGTAGGATAATTCCAAGAACCATAATCATCAGGCCAAATTTCTTGAGGCATAATTTTATTTTCAACAAACATGTATTTTTGGGCCTCAGAGTATTTTTGAGGGAGATCTAACACAGTGATGGAATTGACCTGGTAAAGATGGGAATATGGATGGATTTTGAAATCAGGGTCTATAGGACGGTGGATGTCAAAGAGGAGGAAGTGTTTAGGAAATTGGAGGAGTAAGTTCTTCCATTCTGCTAAAGGTTTAAACCAGGTTAAGAACTCAAAGACACTTGGAATAAAACCTTTAAGAAATAATGCAGAGTCGATTTTAAGAAGAATGTGGTACTGTTGACAGAGGTACCAGAAGAACCATTTTAATGGAGGAGGGAAGTCATTAGGTCTGAGAATGAAAACTTGACTGAAAGGGAAAGACAGATTGACTCCGGATGGTTTCAGGATGGATCCTCCAAATTCTTTAAAAGTCTGTAACTCATAAAAATTTCTTTTTTGCATGATTGAGTCAACAGAATATGGAATTGGGTAATCTGGAGGAAAGTCTGGAGGAAGATTAGGTGGGTTGGAATAACTGGGTCGGATCATGGCTATAACGGGTTTGGTGGTAAAGGGAATCGAGTCGGGAAAGGAAATCAGCCCACGACATTAGATTTACCTTTGATATGTTTGACCTCGAATGAATACTCGAGCAAACCACGTTGACCACTCGAGCAGATTGAGGATGAGGAACTTGCTTCGCTTGAATCTGCAACATTTTGGGAATGAACTCATATATGTTTCCACCAAAAACTTTGATCCGATGAGATAGAAACTCGAACTTCTTTATTCCATTTTTGACGGCGAGGATTTCTTTGAAAGTGGAGTGGTAATGAATTTCTCGCGACTTGAATCTTCCACTTGCAAATCCACAAAGATGTCGGATGCCATCGGCTTTTCTTCTAGCAAGATCGCACTCCAATATTTATCACTTGCATCAGTCAAGTATCTTTTGACCATTTGTAGGGAGATGCAATTTCGAATTTTGGACACTTGTTCTTTTAGTGCAAATGGGCATGACTTGAGTCCTGTAAGGATGTCCAGGGGAGATGGATTCTTCTTGAGCATCTTGGTGAGTGGATGGATATGCTCGAGAGGCTCGGGCAGGAAATCTCGGACATAATTGACAACACCAAGGAACCCGTTGGACTTGTTTCGAGAAAGATTGGACTCGAGGAACTTTTGTAATTCTTCGGAAATATGATTTCCAGGAGTGTATGTACCTGCAGAGAAATGCATTCCTAGGAAAGTAATTTCCTGTGTAGCCAAGATCATTTTCTTTTCTGAAAGCATTACGCCATAATCTTTAACAATTTGAGCAAATTGGCGTAAAAGGTTTATATGATCATCCTTAGTAGAACTGAAAAGTAGGATATCATCAATATAAACCAGAGGCAAAGGTGTAATAGATGGTTCGAAAATCTTGACCATGGCTTTTTGAAACAAAGATGGTGCGGGTTTTAATCCAAAAGGCATTACTTTCCACTGGAAATGCTGGTTAGGAATACAAAAACCTATTTTAGGACGTTCATCAGGATGAATGCCTAATTGCCAAAAACCAGATTTCAAATCAAATTTGGAAAACCATTTTGCACCAGAAAGCTGTGATAACAGTGTGTGCCTGTGTGGTAATGGAAACTTATCATCTTGTAAAAAGTGGTTGAGAGGCTGATAATTAATTACCAGTCTCATTTTTTCCACTGGACTTGTTCAGCCCGTTTGTCAACATAGAATGCTTCACAAGACCACTGAGAATCTGTAGGTTCAATAAGATCAGAATGAAGAAGGTCAAGGCATTCTTTTGTGGCTAACTGGAGATGATCAGGATTCATGCCAGAATGACTGGCCTTGGTAGGTTGATATCCTCACTTTTTCTTGAAAGGGAGTTTGATGAAGAATTGAGGATTCTTGCCAAAGTGGATGGGAACATTTAGTAAGGAACTCTGTATGAGATTCAGCACAAGATTGGGAAACAAGAAGTTTTTGAATCTCAGCAACTGGGTTGGGAGTGATTTGGTAAAGTCTTGGAATGGTGCCATATTCTCTAAACTGTTTTCCAAAACGAATACCATTAGGAAGAATCTGAAACCTGTGAAGTTTACTGTAAATGTCAAAACCAACAAGTAGATCTTTGTCGGCTTTGCAACAGCCAACAAGATGTAAACGAACTTCACATTTAGGAAAGAACTCGGATGGTAATGGGTGTCTTAGTAATCGGGAGAAGTATAGAACGTTTTACCATCAGCAGTAATAAATTCTTTCTTATGTTCTGTCCAGTGTTCAGGAGGTAGGACAGATGGATTCATCATGGATACTGCAGCACCTGTGTCAAAGAAGGCTATGGCAGGAATGGGTTTATCATATTTGGAGGTTCGGATTTGAACAGGGGCTTGAGGATGTGTTTTTCGGGTCTGAATAGTAAGGATTGGAACAGAAGGTTTTTCTGGTGAGTTTTCTGGAAGTATCGGGTCTGGTTCTGGGGGCACTGGTTCTGAGGGAACTGGTTCTGCTATATGGTAAGACAAAGGGATTTCATCTTCTTCGATGGCGAAGAGGGTGTCTTCAGTTAGTTCATCTTGTTCAGAGAAAAGGGACTCAAGGTCATCATCATAGATAGGGCTAACCTGTTCGATTTGTGAGATGAGGTTTTGCCTTTTCTTCTTTTGAGGACATTGCTTGGCATAGTGACCCTTCTGTTTGCAGACATAGCAGTAGTCTGACTTGTGTTTCCTTCTGAAGTATCTCCATTTTTTCTTTGAAGATCGTCTGTCTGTGGTATGAATTCTGGAGAACTTCTTTCTCCTGGAGGATTTCTTGCAAGAGGACTTGTTGCAGCATGACTTGATGATCAAGTCTGAACGCTTGCATACTTGGTCAACTTCTTTATCTCCTTTGAGATATTGCTTGATTAGCTGGTGAGGTGATTTCGGCTCTCTCTATTAATGTCCTTTCTTGGCTTCCTCTTTCTTGTGGCTCCTCTTGTACATTTTCATTTCTTTCTTCTTCTCTTGCCACGAATTCATTGTTGCCTCTTTGATCTTCATCCTCATTATCATTTTCATTATCACTGTCATCATCTTCATCCTCTTTCTTTTCCTTGCCTTTCTCATCTACTTTATCATCCTTGTCATCCTCAGCTTGAGGCCTAGAGGGCTCTTCACCACTTTGAACATTTCTCATTAAAATCTCCTCTATGTTCTTCACTCTATTTTCCAAACCATCTATTTTTCCAAGAACCATTGGAGTAAAGGATTCAAAGAAATTGTACATTTTCTCCATTTCCTTGATGTGGTTGTTCAAGGCTGCTTGGAATGCCTTAGTAATGATGGTGTCTCCTCTAGTAATACCTTCACCACTAGGAGCTTCTTCAACATTTGGATGTGATTGGGAAGAAGGAACTTCTTCAAAGATTCTTTTCTTGGAGGGAGATTGCTCCCCCTCACTTGATGAGTAAACTCTCCAATATGGCTAATGTTCTATCTCTCTTTCGTGATATTGGATGGAGCAGTTTCTTAGTAATTGATGAAGAATTTTATCATGCCCTTATATATGAGTTTTATGTAAATCTTAAAGAAGGAAGAGCTGAACATATGGGAGAAAATGTAGTTCAATGGTACTTATCTAGAGTGTCTCAAGTGGATTTTGAGTTCAATGATGCTTTAGTTAACAGAATTTGTGGAGTAGGTGATAATGGGGCAAGGTATTACTCATTGGGACAGCATTGCTTTATTCATGAATTATTCACAAATGAAAGATTTGAAGAGGCTTTCACAAATGGTAGAAGATTTAGGTCCATTAGGGAAAGGGAAATTAAAGCCTTTGATGCTAGATGAAGGGTTATGCATCACATGATTACCACCATAATCATCCCTAATTTTTGACATAAATCATCCGTTGGTAATATGCATATGGTGGTTATGCTTGCTTTGCATGAGCATAGAAGATTAAATTTTGGATTCCTAGCATTAAGGCACATGACTAGTGCAAGAAAAACAGCCAACAAAGCTTTATCTTATGAGAGACTATTAACAAGGATTTTCAAACACTTCCAAGTCAAACTTCCCGTAAGAGGACAAGCTTTCAAGAGTGGAGAAATCTAAACTAATGATTCTCTTAGAAGGATGCAATTAGTTCTTGATGAAGATGGTATATGGAGAACACAAAGAGAAACTCCTTCAAAAAAGAGGTTGAGGAAGAAGAGGAAGATGAAGAAGAAACATTGGCAAGGGAAATGAAGACAAAAATGAGGCATGACTCATCAAGTGAGGGGGAGCAATCTCCCTCCAAGAAAAGAATCTTTGAAGAAGTTCCTTCTTCCCAATCACATCCAAATGTTGAAGAAGCTCCTAGTGGTGAAGGTATTACTAGAGGAGACACCATCATTACTAAGGCATTCCAAGCAGCCTTGAACAACCACATCAAGGAAATGGAGAAAGTGTACAAGTTCTTTGAATCCTTTGCTCCAATGGTTCTTGGAAAACTAGATGGTTTGGAAAATAGAGTGAAGAACATAGAGGAGATTTTAATGAGAAATGTTCAAAGTGCTCTAGATAAGTACCATTGAACTACATTTTCTCCCATATGTTCAGCTTTTCCTTCTTTAAGATTTACATAAAACTCATATATAAGGGCATGATAAAATTCTTCATCAATTACTAAGAAACTGCTCCATCCAATATCACGAAAGAGAGATAGAACATTACCCATATTGGAGAGTTTTTTCAAGTTTACTTTGTTTCCAGGAATGATTTTTCTTTTCTTCTTGTTCCATTCTTCAAATTCAGAGGCAGCCTTGATGAAGATGACTTTATCCACTCCAGATGAGGTTTGAGGAATTCAGATTCTTCTTGGTTCGTTGATGATCAATCCACCATCGCCTTTCTTTGCTTTCCCCTTTCCCTTTTCAATATTTGCTCTCTTAGTCCTCACCATGATGTTTTTATTTGAAAGAAAGTGAATTATAAGATGTCTTTAGGGCTTAGAACTCAAAAGTACAAGTGATTTGAAGTGAAGATGGCAAAATTTCAGAGAGATATGGCTTTGGACGCAGGTGGGTAATGTGAGTTTTGAAAAAAGAGAGAGTTTAGATTCACTGTAACCGCATAGGTTGGACGACTGAATATTTAGGTCTCCATCTGAACTTGCGTCTGAATAGCTCTGTTTCTTTAGTTTTAGAAAATTTGGACGACTGAATTTTTTATCATGCGTCCAAACATGCGTCTGAATCTTTCAGTCCAAAATTTTCTAGAGAAAGTTTGGACGTCCGAATTTCACTCAATGCATCCGAATTATGCGTTCGAATATTTTGTGTTTCTACCATACTTCAGCACACGCATTAATAATTGAATTTTGAAATACCCAAAAGCCTTCTTAGGTAACTGAACCTTTCCTTACCCAAAGGCTTGGTAAATATATTAGCAATTTGATCATTTGTATTCACATAGTCCAAACATATATCTCCTTTTGCTACATGATCACGAATAAAATGATGTTTAATCTCTATATGTCTAGTCCTACAATGCTGAATGAGATTTATGCTTAAATTGATAGCACTAGTATTATCACATAGTATAGGTAGACAATTGAACTCTAGACCATAATCAAGTAGAGTGTGCTTCATCCATAGCACTTGACAGTGACCACTAGTGCTTTTACGCTCAACTTTACATCTGGCATAATCAACATCCGAATATCCAGCAAGGTCAAAAGATGAAGATTTTGAAAACCAAAGGCCATAGTCATGTGTATCAATCAAATAGCGAAAGATGCATTTTATAGAACTTAAATGAGACTCTTTAGGACAAGATTGAAATCTAGCACATAAGCACACAACAAACATAATATCTGGTCTACTTGCGGTAAGATAAAGTAAACTCCCAATCATACCTCTATATGCCTTTTCATCAACATTTTTACCTTTGCCATCTTTATCAAGTTTAGTTGATGAGCTCAATGGAGTGCTTATCCCTTTTGCTTGATCCATTCCAAATCTTTTCAATAGTTCTTTGGTGTACTTTGCTTGATTTATAAAGACTCCATCCTTAGTTTGCTTAAATTGCAGCCCAAGAAAGAAATTGAGTTCTCCCATCATGCTCATTTTGAATTAATTTTGCATTAATTTGGCAAACTCATCTCAAAGAGATGTATTAGTAGCACCAAATATGATGTCATCCACATAAATTTGCACAAGTAAGATATCATTATTGCAAGAGGTTTTTTTAAATAGTGTTGTGTCAACTTTTCCTTTTGAAAATCCTTTGGAAAGAAGAAAGCCACTTAGTCTTTCATGCCAAGCTCTAGGAGCTTGTTTCAATCCATATAAAGCCTTGGTTAGCTTGAAAACATGGTTAGGAAACTTTTCATGAGTAAAACTTGGTGGTTGTTCCACATAAACCTCTTCCTCAATAAAACCATTTACGAATGCACTTTTGACATCCATTTGAAATTGTTTAAAACCTTTAAAATAGGCAAAAGCTAAAAGTATTCTAATGGATTCAAGTCTAGCTACTGCAGCAAAAGTTTCATCATAATCAATGCCTTCTTCATGATTAAATCCTTGGGCAACAAGTCTAGCCTTATTTCTAACAATTTCTCCAAGTTCATTTAATTTGTTTCTAAAAGCCAATTTTGTACCAATAATCAAATGATCGTGAGGTCTTGGAGCAAGAGTCCAAACTTTGTTCCTTTCAAATTGATTTAGCTCCTCTTGCATGGAAATAATCCAAAAATCATCACATAAAGCATCATCAATGTTTTTAGGCTCAAAATGGGATAAAAGAGCAAAGTTGTCAATAAAGTACTGCCTTGTTTTAACTCCTTGGAAGACATCACCAATGATTTTCTCCTAGGGTGGCCTCTTGCATATCTTAGATCTTTTGGAAGCTCTTGGTCACTACTAGGTTTGCCATCTTGTTCTTGCTCTATTATTTCTTCTTCATTGGCATGTTCTTCCAAAGTTGGTACTTGAAGATGAGTTTGATTATCAATCATTGAGGTACCTACATCATCTTCATTTCTTCTTTCAAGATAAATGTTAAATTAATCAAAGGTCACATGGATGGTTTCCTCAACACATAAAGATCTTTTGTTATAAACTCTATAGGCCTTTTTATTTGATGAATAACCAAGAAATATACCTTCATCAGATTTTCTATCAAATTTTCCCAGGTTATCATGAGTGTTTAAGATAAAGCACTTACAACCAAATACCTTAAAATAAACAATTGAAGGAGTTCTACCAAATAGAAGTTCAAAAGGTGTTTTTAGTAGAAAATGTCTTAAAAGAACTCTATTCATTATATAGCAAGCCGTGTTTACAACTTCGGCCCAAAAATATTTTGGTAAAGAGTTTTCACAAAGCATTGATCTAGCCATCTACCACCATTTTGAAAATTGTGTGTAATACCATTTTCATCACAAAATTTTCAAAATTCTTGATTACAAAATTCTCTTCCATTATTACTTCTAATAGAAATCAATCTGCACTCAAGGGAGATTTGGACCTTTTTGAAGAGTTTTACAAATTCATGAAAAACTTCATCCTTTTGAGCTAGGAAGATCACCCATGTAAATCTTGAGAAATCATCAACAATCACATACACATACCTTTTACCACCAAGATTGGTGGTCCTCATTGGTCCAAACAAGTCCATATGAACAAGTTCAAGAGGTTTTGATGTAGAAATAATTTTCTTTGGTTTAAAAGCTGTTTTTGATTGTTTTCCATATTGACAAGTATCACAAAGACGAGTTTTATCAAAATGCATTTTAGGTAGTCCTCTAACCAATTCCTGTGTGGAAAGTTTGTTCAACAAGTCCATGCTCACATGAGCTAATCTCCTATGCCATAGATATCCATCATTATCATCAATGGCAAGACATTTAATATCATTTGCAACAAGTTCATCAAGATATAATACGTATACATTTCCAACTCTATTTGCAACAAAAATAGTTTTGCTACTCACACTATCAAGAATAGTACAAGTGTCACATTTAAATTTAACTTTATAACCATTATCACATAATTGGCTAATACTAAGTAGATTATACTTTAAACCGTCAATAAGTAATACTTGCTTAATGAGAAGGAAAGAACCTTTACCAATATTACCAATTCCAAGTATTCTTCCCTTCTTATCACCAAATGTGACAACCTTCACTTGTTGCTTGAAGTTCACTAATAAGTGAGGCATTTCCCATCATGTATCTTGAGCAGCCACTGTTAAGAAACCACTTAGTGGTGCTTGATCTTGGAGCAAAACGAACCTACACCAAATTTAAGAAAGTGACTTTTGGTACCCATATTTTCTTGGGTCCAAGGTCCAAGGGGGTTAGTGATGATCCCTTTAACTCTCCAAATGGTTTTAACACCATTTTCTATTTTTCTTTTCACACAACATTTCGAGACTTTGTGTCCATGTCTACCAATATACGTGCAACATGTATGAGGCATTGAAATAGAATTGGCTTTAGCTAAGAAGGTTTTATATTTTGGAACATTGTTTTCATGAATGTAGCCAAGACCATTTTTCATACAAGAAGATCTTTGAGATCCTAATAGTTTGTTTAGATTGTCTTTTCCACTTGTAAAATTTTCAATGCATAATGTAAGGTCATCAACTTTCTTTCTCAATATTTCATGATCACTAAGCATTGTTTCTAGAGAAAAGATTTTTGTTCAAAGATTTTTATTTTCAAGAGATATGTTTTGTAAAGCTACATTTAAAATTTCCTTTTCAATGTTTAACCAATTAATAGATTCAAGAAGTTTTCCATTTTCACAACATAATTTTGAATTCTCATTCAATAACTCATTAATTTTTGTTTTCATTTCCTTATTCCTTTTTGAGGCCTTTTTTAATTCTTCATACATCTCAACAAGTAATTCACTAGGATCAATATCATCATTAACTCTTGATTTTGAATTTAACTTCAATCTCCTCTCTTTTAGCCAATTGTTCAAGACATCATCTTTTTGTGCTATTTTTCAATCTAACTTTTGTGTTCTCGAGGATCCTACATGTTGGAAGAGGATTGGGTTGGCTAAAAATTTTGATGGCCTGTATATTTTTACTGCTAGCATGCATTCTCAAGCTGTTTCTGCTACAATAAAGGCCTCTTCTCATTTCAGCCAGAGTACTTCAAATAAAGTTTTTCCTATACTCAAAAATCTCATCGAGAGTTTTAGAAATTCTCTCATTTAGGATTATAGATTATGAAAGACCTAAGAGGGATGGTGAATTAGGTCTTTGGCTAATTATCAAAAATCTTTTCCTTTTTTTTCTGATAATCCTTTGCCTTAATAAAAGCTCTTCTTTAAAATTCACAAATTTCAAGTTTATATGTGATTTGATGATTGAGACAAGATGATCAAACAATAAGACCACAACTAATCAATCAACAACTAAGAACAAATAATAATAACACAAGTGTGTAAACAAGTAAAGCTATAAGGAAATGAACACACGATTTATAGTGGTTCGATCTCTTCAAGATCTACATCCACTATCTTGAGTCCACACTCAAGGATTTTAACCAATTCACTAAATGCTCAATTCAAGCAATTACACAAGAGGCTCACCCTTCAATAGGTTTTACCACAACAACCTCTATTAAATCTAATAAACAAGGTTCACTCTTATCACTAAGAGTTTTATGTCACTAGACAACCTAGACCAATCTAATCCAAGGCTCACTAATGGGTTTTACACAACAACCTTGATTACTCTAGTCTATGGTTCACCCTCCACAAGGGTTTTAAGTCTCTTGACAACCTTGTATCACTCACAACAATAATGTAAAGAGAGAGTTTGGATGTTACCAACACTTCTTGGTGGATGAATGCAATAGTTGGCACCACTTCACTTCTTGCCTTTGGAATCTTGAATTTCAACCTTTAAGCACAAGGCAATTTGAGAGCTTTTCAAATAATTTTGATGTAAAACAAGTTAGAGCTTGAAGGATTTTGAATGTTCAAAAGTTCTATAAAAAATCTGGAGTTTGTGGCTTTTATAGAATTCAAAAATCAGTTTTAACAGCCATAAAACGGCTAGCAACGGCTAGTTTCTGAGAAGGTCGGATGTCCGAATTGTGTCTTCTGCATCCGAACTTGTGTCGGAATTTTTTTTGAAAGTACTGTTCATATTTGGACGACCGAATTTTACCATTTGCGTCCGAACTTGCGTCTAAATTTCTCGGGAAAAATAGTTGGTACTGTTTACTGGAAACAGTGTACTGTTCACTGTTACTGTTCACATTCGAACGACCAAACTTGACCATCTACGTCCGAATTGCGTCCAAATTTCTCCGAAAAAATAATCGATACTGGTCACTATGCAGAAAAAATTCGGACGACTGAATTTTCTCTTATGCGTCCGAATTTTGCATCCGAACTTCTTAAACTTTGTCAAAACTTATTCAAATCAATTCAAACAAGTTGGAAAACTTTCTAGCCTAAAAGATAAGTCATTAAAGACCTTTTTAGTACAAAAACCTTTGATGAAAACTTGATAGTTAAAGTAAGTTCAAAACCATTGAAACCATTTAAATCAAGTTTTGTGCTCTCAATTGAAACTCATAGATTCCAAGACTTAAGAGTGTAGGGTTTACAAAGTTTACCTATTAAGCACATGTAACCTACACTTCATGTCTTCAAAGCCTTCAATCATCTTGAACAAACTCTTCAATCTTCAATCACTGTGACATATTTGAGTTGTTCTTGCATTGTGGCTTCAAGGCAATGAGACTTCATACTTCTTCATCCAACAATCCTATCACACAAATGACTCAAATATTAGTGCTCATCAATGTTTGTCATTAATCAAAACTAAACATAGCTTCATGATTTGTCCTTAGGGCTAACAGATTAGGACATCTTTCTTTCTATTCTTAGATAGTGTAAGACCTAAGACAGGGGTGAATTAGGTCTTTGGCTAATTATCAAAAATCTTTTACCTTTTTACAAATCCTTTGCCGTAATAGAAGCTCTTCTTCAAATTCACAAGTTCTAAGTTTATATGTGATTTAATGGTTGAGACAAGATGATCAAATAATAAAACCACAACCAATCAATCAACAACTAAGAACGAACAATAATAACACAAGTATGTGAACAAGTAAAGCTATAAATAAATGAACACACGATTTATAGTGGTTCGATCTTTCCAAGATCTACATCCACTACCTTGAGTCCACACTCAAGGATTTCAACCAATTCACTATATGCTTAATCCAAGCAATTACACAAGAGGCTCACCCTTCAATGGGTTTTACCACAACAACCTCTTTTCAATCTAATAAAAAAGGTTCACTCTTATCACTAAGAGTTTTATGTCACTAGACAACCTAGAACAATCTAATCCAAGGCTCAACCTCACCAATGGGTTTTACACAACAACCTTGATTAATCTAGTCTATGGCTCACCCTCCACAAGGGTTTTAAGTCTCTTGACAACCTTGTATCAATCACAACAATAATGTAAAGAGAGAGTTTGGATGTTACCAACACTTCTTGGTGGATGAATGCAATAGTTAGCACCATTTCACTTCTTGCCTTTGGAATCTTGAATTTCAACCTTTGAGCACAAGGCAATTTGAGAGCTTTTCAAATAATTTTGATGTAAAACAAGTTAGAGCTTGAAGGATTTTGAATGTTCAAAAGTTCTATAAAAATCTAGAGTTTGTGGCTTTTATAGAATTCAAAAATCAATTTTAATAGCCATAAAACGGCTAGCAACTGCTAGTTTCAACCGAATTTTTGGTCGAATTTTTCAGACGTTACTGTTCACACACAGGGAAAATTTGGACGACCAACTTTTCATCCCGCGTCCGAATTTCTCTGGAAAAATAGCGGTACTGTTCATGATACTGTTCATTAAAATTCAGACAACCGAATTTTTCCAGGTGCGTCCGAACTTGCGTCCAAATTTCTTAAACTATGTCAAAACATATTCAAATCAATTCAAACAAGTTGAAAAACCTTCTAGCCTAAAAGATAAGTCATTAAAGACCTTTTTAGTGCAAAAACCTTTGATGAAAACTTGATAATTAAGTTAAGTTCAACACCATTGAAACTTTTCAAATCAAGTTTTGTGCTCTCAATTGCAACTTATAGATTCCAAGGCTTAAAAGTGTAGGGTTTACAAATTTTACCTATTAAGCACATATACTCTACACTTCAAGTCTTCAATGCCTTTAGATCATCTTTGAATAACCTTCATAAGACTTCGATTACTATGGCTTATTGAGGTTGTTATTCCACTTTGGCTTGAAGGCAATGAGACTCCATACTTCTTAGATCACCAATCCTATTACACAATATATAAACAGATTAGTCCTCATCAATATTTGTCATTAATCAAAACTATATGATTTGTCCTTAGGGCTAACAGACAGAAAATAATACAAAGATCGAATGCTGCGATTTTGTGCAATTCCTCTTCTCACTGTTAGTTTGTCCCTTAGCAAAACCACACAAATTGCTCCTTCCAATACATATCTCGACCACCAAGACCAGTTTTTAAATTTGACTCATGGACATTTGGAGTCGATGATTTTAGTCGATATGCTTGGATTTTTTTGATGAAAGTAAAATCTGACACTAGACAAAACTTGCAACATTTTGCTCCTATGTTACTACCCAGTTTAAAAACACCGTAAAAATCATTTACATGGTTGATGGGAGTAATTCAACTTTTCGTATTTTTACAACTCTGAAGGTATTATCCATCAAACCTCATGCATAGAAACCCCTCAAACAAAATAAGGTAGTGGAGCACAAGCACGAACATCTTCTTAATGTTGCCCAAGCTTTGAAATTTCAATCTTCCTTGCTGCTTTCTTATTAGGAATACTTTGTAAAACATGCAGTTTATTTAATAAACTTGATTCCTACACCCTTATTGCAAAATAAAACTCCCTTTGAAATACTATTTTGCAGAGCTCCTACTTATGATCATTTTCGGGTTTTCTGCTAACTCACCTATGCAAGCACTCCTTCTCATCAACGGTCCAAGTTTGATCCCAGGAGTAGGCACTCCAATTTTCTAGGCTTTTCTGATACAACAAAAAAATATATCCTCCTGGATCTTCGATCTCACAAAATCTTCCTCTATGGAAATGTCATATTTCATGAAAACATATTTCCTTATCATACTCCAACTCCTCCTTCTTCTATAACTTCTTTGCCATTAACATTCTCCAAGAATATCCCATGGAATCAGATCCTTCTAATACTTCTAATATGTTTTTTCACCGTCTTCAGATCATGCGCTTCCTTATTCCTCAGATGTGCTATTTTAGGTTCTAGAATCTTCTCCTGTTGTTCCTCTTCGCTTAAGGAATATGCATGATATCTGTTACATAATTCCACTGCTCCCTCTCTCAGTTCTACACCTCATTCAGTTTCTAACTTTTATTGCAATGATTCATTATTGCCTAATCATCATTTTTTTACCTTGAGTGCACTAACTAATGTTGAACCTAATTCTTGTAATGAAGCTATTCTTTCTGAGGATTGGAGATAGGTGATGCATTCAGAAATCCAAGCTTTGGAAAACAATCAAACTCGGCTCTCGCCCCTTTACCTGCTGGGAAGAAAACTATTGGATGCCGGGGCTAAACTAACCACTTGGTGTTGATTATCTTGATACCTTCTTCATGAGGGCCAAAATCACCATTGTTCAATTATTATTGGCTGTTGTTGCAATCCAAGAATGGTTTTTAGAATATCTTGATGTGCAACAATGCTTATCTCTATGGGGAATTGAATGAAGAAGTATATATACAACGTCCTCCTGGTTTTATTTCTTCACTCGGTAGATCATTTGATAATGTAAAGTTGCAGTGAGAGCATCATGTACCTGAGAGGCTCCTGCAATCTGGACTTGTACCTTGAGAGCATTGAGCAGATGTGGATCTGCCAAAGACATGTTGAAATTGGGGTACAAGGTGATGAAATCCTTAGCCAGCGACCCAAGCATGTTTACTTGCACCACGGGTTCCTCTTTTCTTTTATTGCTTGTGTACGTAAATGATATTATCCTTGCTAGCCCTGATCAAACTATCGATGATTCTGTTAAAACTTTTTTGCATACTACCTTTTAAGTCAAGAATCTTGGCTCGCTTAAATACTTTCTTGGGTTGGAAGTTGCTCGGTCCAGTCACAGTATCAATCTTTGTCAGAGAAAGTACACTCTAGAACTTATGGACATTCATGGTCTTCTCAGTTGTAAACTTGCTGCCACTGATATGGATCCTTCCTACATTTGCTCTAAGGATGATTCTCCACCCCTTTCTAATGCTACTGGTCATCGGAAACTTATTGGTCAGCTGCTCTACTTCACAAATACTCGTCCAGACATCTCCTATGCCAATCTGTTACTAGCTATTGTATTTTTCTTGGTACCTCTTTAATCTTCTTGGTACCTTGTTTTCCAAGAAGCAAGGTACATTTTCTCGAAGTTCGGCCGAAGCAAAGTACCATGAGATGGCCTCGACCACTTGTGAGGTTTTTTGGTTGCTTTACATTCTTCGTGATCTGCGTAGTACTCATTCTCATGCTGATTTTGTGATAATGAAATCGCAATCCACGTTACAGCCAATCCCATTATCCATGAATGGACAATTCATCTTGAAATCGATTGTCATCTAGTTCGAGAAAAGGCTCAAGTTGGGCTTATTAGACCACATCCTATTCCTTCTCATTCCCAGTTGGTAGACCGAGGGCTATTAAGGAATCAACAAATGTACAGACACCATCAACAGAGGGCATCCAGTAACTACCATTACTATGTATATATTATATATGGTAAATTGCTTAGTTTAGGCACAATATATTATGTACATTATTTTATTGCAATCAAAGAATTATTGCCAATTGATTGCTATTACTCTTGATCATGCTTTCCATAGTAAATCTAAAAATTTTGTATATATACACATGCATTTTGTACAGAAAAAGCAATAAGATATACAAAGAATTATTTTGCAACTTTTAGTCTCTTCAAAGACATCCGACCGCTACCAATCCCATAATAAGCAAGAAAGTTGAACTCGTGAATAAGAATGTATTATCCAAGATTTAGAGACACTATAAACGGGGGACCCTTTTATAAGTCAAGACTCAGAGAACACTGACCATAAATAATTAGTTTATCAAAATACCAAGGCTATGTTGTTCTCACTTTGAAGATCGTAATTGTTCATGTCAAATCCGAATTTCGACCAAAGTAATACTGAGTGTTTAGGGTCTTAGTGCATTTATACATCGAAAATGTCATAAAAGACAAGCTGAAAATAAGTAATTGTTTTTATATCACTAACTGTAGTTGTAACTTCTAAATCATTAACTTTCTTATTTTCAACATCTAAATCAATAAAATTTTTTATCCTACCGATGGCTTATATTATTGTAGCTCTTCTGCGGGTTCCTATCAATCTGTTTTTCCAAATAAATTCCATTTTAAATATCTGCTTATTAAGTGGGCTTAGGTAAGAACTAGCTTGAATTCTCTTTTCTTCTATTAGATTGATTTTAAATCAAGATTATTAAAATCTCGTTGATGTTTTTGTCAAGGGAAACTGGTACCTTAAGATGTTCAGTCTTCGGATTTCTAATCATATTCCCCAACAGATTTAATTTATCTAATGGGAAAATGGGCAATACAGTTCTTAAACTCTTACAGTTTTTTTTTAAAGCAAATAAGGTCCTTAGATACTTTACAAAATGTTTCCACCACTACTGCACTAAGCAGAATTTAGTCCCAAAAAGGTACATTGTAAGCACATGCAAGCTATTTCAAGGCATTTTTGTTCCACCAAAGGGTTTCCCTCTAACAACCACACCTGTGAAGCATAGAAGATAGTGAAATAAAAGGGAACAAAAAATTGAGTCTCTTGGGTATTTCACATGTAGATTTTTGGAGGGAAACTCTCTAGTGGTACAAAAATACCTTCAAATAATTGGCACGTATATGGGGTATGATTTTTTCGGCTAAATTCTGCCCAATGTAATGGTGGTGATATGTCACGAATTTAAATTGTTATTTCACTCAACATTGTTTGATTTCATGCTTTGAAACTGTTTAAATTATGAGATTTGACCAAAAAATGAAGAAATTCCTCACTTAATTTTTACCTTGGCTTGTAGAGAAAAATAATCAACGTACACACAAATTGCAGAATCTGAACTGGAAGGCAAAGAACCGGCCCGAACCCATCCACTATCAGTGCTGATTTTGGCTTGGTTGGGCCGATCAAGGTTTGTCAAAAGGCACTTTTGGGCTGATTTCTTATTGTTAGCCCTAAGGCCAAATCATGTTGTTTTGATTAATGACAAAAATTGATATGGACTAATTCATATGCTTTTATGTTGTGTGATAGGATTGTTGGATTAAGAACAACTCAAATATGTCAAAGTGATTGAAGATTGAACAGTTTGTTCAAGATGATTGAAGGCTTTGGAGACATGAAGTGTACGTTACATGTGCTTAATAGGTAAACTTTGTAAACCCTACACTCTTAAGTCTTGGAATCTATGAGTTGCAATTGAGAGCACAAAACTTGACTTGAATGGTTTCAATGGTTTTGAACATACCATAATTATCAAGTTTTCATCAATGGTTTTTCCACTCAAAAGGTCTTTAACCACTCATCTTCTGGGCTAGAATGTTTTTCAGCTTGTTTGAATTGATTTAAATAAGTTTTGACAAAGTTTGGAAAATTCAGATGAAAGTTCGCATGCAAAATGAAAATTCGATCGTCTGAATTTTTCCTGCACTGTGAACAATAACTACTGTTTAGTGAATAGTACCGACTATTTTTCTAGAAAAGTTTTGACGTAAATTCGGACACAGATGGTCAAGTTCGTTCGTCCGAATGTGAACAGTAATAGTGAGCTTTACTTGATTACGTACTTGTGTTATTATTATTTGTTCTTGGTTGTTAATTGATTGGTTGTGGTCTTATTATTTGATCATCTTATCTCAATCAACAAATCACATATAAACTTGAAGTTTGTGAATTTAAAGAAGAGCTTTTATTAAGGCAAATGATTTGCAAAAAGGGAAAAGAATATTGATAATTAGCCAAAGACCAAATTCACCCCCCCTCCTCTTAGGTCTTTCATTTGGTATCAGAGCGAGGTCTTCTTTTTAAAGTCTAACAACCTACAAGTAAAGATTATGTTAGCCCTAAGGGCAAATCATGTAGTTTTGATTAATGACAAATATTGATGAGGACTAATATGTTTATATATTGTGTGATAGGATTTGTGAACTAAGAAGTATGGAGTCTCATTGCCTTCAAGCCAAAGTGGAAGAACAACTTCAATAAGCCGTAGTGATTGAAGTTTTATTAAGGTTATTCAAAGATGATCTAAAGGCATTGAAGACTTGAAGTGTAGAGTATATTATGCTAAATAGGTAAATCTCTATGTAAACTCTACACTTATGTGTCTTGGACTCTATTGAATGCATAAGAGAGCATAAAATAAGTTTCTTACTTTTAAATGGCTTGGAATGAACTTTTTGATGAATGTGGTTTTGTATCTTAAAAGATTTTGAGTAAACTTTGTATGATCAAAGAAATTTGATTATGGTTTTCAAGCTTATATATGTCTAAATAATTTATCTATACATATAAAATGTTTTCAAACTTATTGAAGTTAAGTCTCAAATGATTTTAGAAAGTTTGAAAGTGCTTCCAAAAAATTCGGTCGTCCAATTTTTGTAGCAAAAAATGGTTACTGTTTTTCCAGAGAAATTCGGACAAAGATTCAGACGCATGAAGAAAAATTCGATCGTCCGACTTTTTGTCTTCAGCATGGTAACTATTTTTCCAGAAAAATTCGGACGAAGATTCGGACGCAGGAAAAAAATTTGGTCGTCCGAATTCTTCCAGAATGTGCAACAGCAACGTCCGAAAAATTCGGACGCAAAATTCGGTCATCCGAATTTTATGAAACTAGCCGGTACTAGCCGTTTTATGGCTATTAAAACTGATTTTCAAATTCTATAAAAGCTAGAAACTTGAAATCTTTTGTAAGTTTTGAAATCAAAGTGAACTCTAAACATTCCAAAGTCTTTAGCAAACATTTTTTAGCTCTCTTGTCTTGTGCATTCAATTGATCAATCCAAAGATATCAAAGTGTGAAGGTGTAACTTTGTATAAAAGATCTACCAACAAGTGGTAATATTTACACACTCTTCTGTCTATATCAAATTGTTTTTTCTACTAGCTATTGCAAGGTTATCTTGATAACATAAAACCCTTTATATAAGGGTGATCCTTGAAATTGTGATTCAAGGTTGTTTGTAGATATAAAACCATTGTGTGGTGAGTCCTGTTTGTAAAAGTTACTAGAAGAGGTTGTATGTGTAAAACTATTGTGTGGTGAGCCTCTCACGTAATTTGTGAACTTGAGCATATAATAGATTGATTGAAATCCTTAAGTGTAGGCTTAAGGTAGTGGACGTAGATGTTGACGATCGAACCACTATAACTTGCTTGAGTTCTTTGCTCTTACATTCCTTTATTGCTGTGCTATCAACTGTCTTTAACTTGATACATATAATATGTTCTTTGCTTAGACTTATGAAAGGTTTTTGTTTACGAAAATTAGCTAAATACCTAATTCACCCCCCCCCCCTCTTAGGTATTTCAATTGGTATCAGAGCTAGAACTTATTTGTGTGGTTTTACAACCTAGAAGTTAAAGATCCTATGGCTAATATCTCAAACTTACCTTACCCAGAAGGATCTTCTACAAATAGACCACCTTTGTTTGATGGAACAAACTACACTTTTTGGAAATCTAGAGTTAAGATATACATTTGTTCTATCAATTTTGAATTGTGGAATATTGTAGAAAAAGGTCCTTATATTCCTATGAAAATGAAAGCAGATGGAGTAACTTTAGAACCAAAGTCTACGGACAAATTTGATGAACATGATTTAAAGAAAATGACATTGAATTATCAGGCTATGAACATATTAAGTTGTGCTTTAGATGTAACTGAATATAATAGAGTTAGTGGTTGTGACACTACTCATGATATGTGGAGATTACTCCAAATAACTCATGAAGGCACAAATCAAGTTAAAGAATCTAAACTTGCTATGCTTGTTAGAGATTATGAGTTGTTTACCATGAAACAAGGTGAAAATTTTAGTGATATGTTTACAAGGTTTACTAATATTTTTAATGGCTTAAAAGCTTATGGTAAAAGCTGTACTATGGGAGAGCAAAATAGGAAGATTTTGGATGCTCTACCAAAATCTTGGCAGCCAAAGACACTTGCTATTGAGGAGTCCAAGGATTTAAAAACTCTTCCACTTGAAGAGCTTATTGGATCTCTGCTCACACGTGAAATGAAGATGAAAAGATTAAATGAAAAAGAAGATGAAGAAAAGGGTAGAAAAGGAGTTGTACTAAAGGTTTCAAATCACTTGAGTGAACAAGAAAAATCTTCAAGCGAAGAAGAAGATGGTAACAGTGGAGAAGAGAAAATTGCCATGGCTGTTAGGAAGTTCAAGAGATTCTACAAAAAGGAGTTCCTCAAGAAAGGAAGAAAGCCAACCAAGAAGAGTGGACAGTCTTCATCCTTCAAACCACAATGTTTTGAATGCAAGAGTACAGAACACCTTGTTGCTGATTGTCCCAGAATTTTGGAAAGGGAAAGAGATAGCAAGAACAAAAAGAAATCTACCAAGAAAGGAAAAGGATTGGCTGGAACGTGGGATCAACAAGAAAGTGAAGATGACAGTGATGGAAAGGCCAACATATGTTTTATGGTAATTGTTTGATTGTTCTAATTATACATTTTGGAAATCTAGAATTAGAATTTTTATTTGTTCTATTAACTTTGATTTGTGAAGTATCATCGAGAAAGGTCCCTATGTGCCTATGAGAATAAAAGTTGATGGAATTACAAGGGAACTAAAGCCTATGGAGGAACTTGATGAGAACGACTCAAGAAAGATAACTTTAAACTACCAAGCAATGAACATCTTGAGTTATGTATTAGACGTGAATGAATACAATCGAGTGGGTAAATACGACACCGCTCACGATATGTGGAGACTTCTTCAAGTAACACATGAGGAAAGAGCCAATATGTGCTTTATGGCATTAAATGATGAGGTATAATCCACTTCTTCTACTTCTACTTGTTGTGATGATGATATTGATGATCCTAGTGAATTATTTGTTGAAATGTATGAAGAATTTAAAAAAGAAATAAGGAAATGAAATTCAAAATTATATTGTGAAAACAAAAGAAGTTTGAATATTGAACTATTGATTGTTTGAATATTGAAAAAGAAGTTTTAAATGTCACTTTACAAAACATGTCCCTTGAAAATAAGATTCATTGTGAAAAGATTTTGTCTCTTGAAAGAATGCTTGTTGATCATGAGACTTTGAAAAAGAAGGTTGATGACCTTACATCATGTATAGAAAAATTTACAAAAGGTAGGGACAATCTTGATAAAATTCTTGGAGCTCAAAGATGTCCTCTTGTCAAAAATGGTCTTGGCTATAATTATGTAAAAAAATGTGCCTAAATATAACAAATTCTTTGTTAGAGCTACTTCTACTTCCATGCATCGTACTTGCTGTACTTATTGTGGAAAACATGCACATAAAGTCACCAAATGTTATGTTAAAAGAAAAGTAGATAATGGTGTAAATACCATTTGGAGAGTTAAGGGAATTATTAATAACCCCCATGGACCCAAGAAAGTATGGGTACCAAAGGATACTTCCTCTCCTTTATTGCAGGTACTCTTCAATTCAAAACTCAAGCACCACTAAGTGGTATATTGATGATGTTGGCTTAAAGATTAACAGAAAACACCTTATTCATAATCAAGGTCAAAGCAACTAATGAAGGGTTTGTTTTTGAGACAAGAAGAAAGGAAGAATTCTTGTAGTAACTAATGTAAGTAAAGGTTCCTCTCTTCTTTTTAAACAAATGTTGCTTAGTGCTGATTTGAACTATAACCTGCTTAGCATTAGTCAATCATGTGACAATGAATAAGAAGTTAAATTCCAACATGCGAAGTTTCAGTCGAGAATCCTTTTTGTTAAGATTTGAAAATTTGACAACCATAACTTGTCAATTACTTCTATGAAGTTGATTAGGTAACATTGATGATATGAGATTGAATTCATCTTTGATATGTTCTTGAAATTGATTATATGTCGGGATAAAATGATTAAAATAGCTATGATTGAATATCTATGAATTTGCTTGGCCAAAAACATCTTTATAAAACTTTACAAAATGTTCGGACTTGAAGTTTGGATGTAGACCATAAGTTCGGTCGCCCGAACTTGTATGACAAAATGATATTTTGTGATTTTGATCAATCACTTACAAAAATTTTGAATGTGTATTTTATCTTGATAAGCTTGAATGTCTTGTTGCTTATTATAATGATGGATTTTCTTGGCATAGAAGATTTGGTCACGTGAGCATGGATTCGTTGAACAAACTTTCCTCTCAAGATTTAGTTGGAGGAGTGCTAAAAATGTGTTTTGAGAAAATTGTCTTCGAAATACTTGTCAATATGGAAAACAAACAAAAGAATCTTTCAAACCCATGAAAATGCTTTTAGACCTCAAAACATCTTGAGCATGTTCATATGGATTGATTTGGACTTATGAGGAACTCAAGTATTGATGACTTGAAGTATGCCTCAGTAGTAGTTGATGATTTCTCAATATTCACTTTAGCATTATTCTTTGCTCAAAAAGATGAAGTGTTTCTTTAAGTTTGAAAAACTATTCAAAAAATTTCAAACCTCCCTTGAGTGCAAATTGATTTCCATTAGAAGTGACAATGGGAGAATTTTACAAACAAGTCTTTACAAAATTTGTGATGAAAGTTGAATTTCATATAATTGTTTCAGTTGTAAAAAATGCACTTTACAAAAATTGGTTAGATCTACGCTTGGTGAAAATTCTTCTTCAAAAATATGTTTCGAGCCAAAGCTATAAACAACACATGCTATGATGAATAGAATTTTTTTAAGATCATTTTGAAGAAAAACATCTTGAAGTTCTCTTTTATAAAACTCCTCAAATTGCATATTTTAAAGTGTTGGGTTATAAATGTCTTATCTTGAATACTTGTGATAACTTACTTAAATTTGATAGAAAGTCGGATTTAGGTATATCTCTTAACCATTCTTCTAACAAAAGGTCTATAGATTTTATAATGAAAATAACATTATACGATGAGAAAACCATTCATGTTAGTTTCGATGAATCTTACATTTGCTTGGAAAGAAATTATCTATGAATGACTATCAAACCTATCTTCAAGCAACAACTTTGGAGGACCATACCAATGAGGAAGAAATGATTGAACAAAATCAAGATGACCACCCTAGTGGTGACCAAAAGTCCCAAAGAACTTAAGATATCCTAGAGGCCACCGTAAGGAGCAAATCATTGGTGATATCTCCCAAGGAGTAAAAATAAGGTGGTACTTTATCGATAACTTTATTCTTTTATCTCATATTAGCCTAAAAGTATTGATGATGCATTGTGTGATGATTTTTAGATTATTACTATGCAAGAGGATTAAATCAATTTGAAAGATAAAAAATTTGGAAATTCATAAATCTCATGATCATTCCATTGTTGTAACTAAATGGTTTTTAGAAATAAACTCAATGAATTCGTAGAAATTATTAGAAATACAGTTAGACTTGTCACCCAAGGATTCAATCAAGAAGAGGGCATTGATTATAATGAGACTTTAGCTCCGGTTAGTAGATTTAAATCAATTAGAATGCTTTTGGCATTTGCATATTTTAATGGTTTCAAACTCTTTTAAATGATGTCAAAAATGCTTCCTCAAATGGCTTTATTGATGAGGAAATTTTATGTAAAACAACCTCTTGATTTCACTCATAAAAAAAATTTCCAATTATGTTTTCAAACTCTCAAAAGCCTTATATGGATTGAAACAAGTTACTAGAGCTTGGTATGAAATATTCAGTAGTTTTTGTCTTTCAAAAGTTTTTTTAAAAATCTTTTCATTAAAACCTCTTGTAACAATGATCTATAACTTGTCCAAATATATGATACAATTTTTGGTGCTTCTAATACTTCACTTTGTGATGTGTTTGCCAAGTTGATACAAAGTAAATTTAAGGTATAAGCACTTCCATAAGTTTATCAACTATGCTTGACAAGAATAAAAAGTTTTGACAGGAGTAGTCAACTCTATTTGACAGCAAGTAGTGCCAATATTATGTTTGTCATGTGCTTGTGTGCTAGATTTCATCTTGTCCTAAAGAGTCTCATTTGATTGTTGTTAAACACATTATCTATTACCTTATTGATACTCTAAGTGATTATGGTCTGTATTTCAAATGTGTGGCTATGTTATGTGATAACCCTAATGCAACAAATTTGACCATCATACTATTCAACAAACTAGGTCAAAGCATATAGAGATCAAACTTCATCTCATTAGAGATCATTCTACTAAGGGTAATATTTGTTTAAAGCATGTTTGCACTAATGAACAAATTAATGATATTTTTACTAAGCCATTAGCCGAAGAAAGATTTGACCAATCTTAGAAGAAGCTTAGGGATTTAAAAAAATTCAATAACTAATGAGTGTATTCAAGTGTTGTAGCTCCAGGTGAATTTCGGATATAAACTTGAAGTTTGTGAATTTAAAGAAGAGCTTTTATCAAGGAAAATGATTTGCAAAAAGGGAAAAGATTATTGATAATTAGCCAAAGACCTAATTCACCCGCCCCCCCTAGGTTTTTCACTTATTTAGCATATTTTTAGTTTCAGAAGTCTTTTAGGTTTAGTCTAAATAGACTTGCTTTGTATAAAATTAGATATCTTTTGATGAATTTGAAAGCAAGGTAGCTTCAAAAAGATTGGAGAAGATGCTACAAGTTCTCTTTTTAAGGCTTCTCTATGGAAATCCCGTATGTTGATTAAAGTTGTCATGGATATTATTTTCACTATGTTACGTTAAAACCCTATTAACTAGAACTGATGTGAAGGCTACATGTTTTCATTACTGTTATTGATTCGAAAGTTCTTACTTGCCGAATTTCGTATGTCATTAATTATTGCTGCTTTAGTTGAATGCTTGCAATTGATTCGCCATCTTTGCATGATTCATTTCACAAACTTTAGTGTATCTTTGATTAACCATCTGTATAGGGATATAGTGGGTGTTTAATTTAAGATAGGAACTTTGTGTAAAGAGATTGGACATAGTTTTACATTAGAGATTTTACTCATAGGTCTTAAACGATTTAGTAAGAAAGGTAGGCTCTTTGTATTAGTGAGGCAATAGTTGGAACACCGCGCCACTTCCCACTTCTGACCCGTCACATTCCACTTTGAAAATTTTCTCAAAATTTGGAAGAGTGAACAACAGTGCATTGCTAAGCTTGTCTTTTGACTCTTGGAATGCCTTCTCTTAGGCATCCTTCCACTTGAACCCTATTGATTTCTTTTATCACCTCAATCAAAGTGTTAGCAATAGTGCTAAAGTGCCATGCTTTTTTAGGACAGGAAGGTCCAGAACCGTACACGGGCTAAGGGTTTCATGGATTTTTCCTTTGCAGAGATGTTGTTCTGCTTGTCATTATAGCCTTTTGGTCTCTTCCAGGTTTACTCTTACAAGCTAGTGGATTTGGAATTACCACCACCGGTATGAAGTCTACTTGATATTCTATGCATCGTATCGAGGGTAGTCCATTCGGTAGCTCTTGGGGAATACGTCCCCAAATTATTGAATGTACTCCATTACTTCCCTAGGAAATGAGGAATCCAAATCATTAGTAGAAAAATAAGATCATTTACACATTAAATATATAATCGGCATATTTGTCCTAATGTCATCCTCAATCTACCTCTCTTTTGCAAATAGGCTTACTCTTGGTCCGTGACAGTCATGTAGGCCTTTTTGTATCCATCATATATGGCCCACCTATCATATTTCCATGGTCATCCAAGTAAAATATTTTTGGCTTACATTGGTACTATGTCACAAAGCACTTCATCCTCGTATCTTCTAATGTTAAATGTCGCAAATGCTTGATTTGTCACCTTTACCTCACCATAGTCACCCAACCATTCAAATCTATGAAGCTTCGGATGCTGCTAGTGGGAATCTTGAATCTCTCCACCACGTTTGAGCTTTACCATCTTTGCACAACTCCTGCTATCCACTATCATGAAACACTACTTCTCATTGATAACACACTTGGTGTGAAAAATGTTCTCGCTATGGATGTGAGTCTCGTCCTCCATACCATGTAGACTCAAAGCCCTCCTAGTCACATAGCATGATTCCTTCAAGTCTTCATCCTCTACACCTACCACGAAGTCCTCTTTGATGTCTTCTTCAAACTCCTCATTTACACCATGCATGTCCCTTTCATCCTCGAAACTTAACTCCCCATTGCCCTTGAAAACCATATTTCTCTTTCTAGGGCATTGATTGACCAAATGTCCATACCCTAGACATTCGGCAATGGCCTTGCCCTTGTCCTTGGGCATCTCTAACCTTGGCCTTGGAACTTCTCAAGGTGGATATCTTGGAGCTTTATCCTTCTTCAAGGTTGGCTTAAAGAGTGGATTGGCGGTGGTCTTGTGTGTCGGAGTTGGTGTTTCCCTTCTTTTGAGTTGCCTTCAACTTTCATGGCCAAGTGCACCATGTCTCCTAGGTTTGCATAGCGGTGTAATTCCACTATGTTGGCAATCTCCTTGTTAAAACCCACTACAAAACCTTGCCATGGTACCCTCCCTATCTTCAATTTCCTAATGCCAAAAGACTTTCCAAATATTTCTGCAATTTCCTCTTTGGCATGGCACATGTCGTAACAATCTCCCCCTTTGGCATTATTTGTTGCAAAACCTCCATAAGCCTTGCAAAGCCTCCATAAGTCTTCATAATTACTTGCTCAGTTAAGTGTGTGTCATGAGAATTCAGCAAAAGTAATTTGATAGAACATATTCAACAATTACAGAGCGATATGTTAAACTAGAGCATAACAACACATGCATTTCAGTAATTAGTTCAACAGAAATGTTAAGCCAGGACTTTAGGGAATATTATAATCATCCCAAATGTAATCAGAATAGTAAAAATGTTAGGCAAAGCAAAAATAAAATTTTTCAAAAATTATAAAAATGGCAAGTAAAACTTCATCAATCATTTTGATAGAAATCCAAGCCCTATAAGCTTGTTTAAGTCGAGACTCCCCTTATCTCCACGATTTCCTTCATTTCTGTTAGACTTATGTCTCCCTCTATCTCCAACACATTTTTGTCCTCCTTTGGTGATTTTCCTCCTATTTTTTGCAATGAACAAGGCCAAAATGTCACTGATCCTTCAAAAGTTGATCAAGAGTTTCTTGAAGGGTCTCTTGTAGCCTTCGCTGAGAAGTAGAAACAATGAGAAGCTGTTGGGAAAGATCATTAACTCAGGTTGTCAAAATCTGGCATTGCTTGAAAAATTATGCCACTTGCTCTTGAAGAGATTGAATATCATTAGAGGCAGTTGGTAGAGTAACTTTGGCATGAGAAGAGCTGACAGCAACTCTTGTTGGCCTCCTTTTAGCACTTGTTGTATTGGAGGAGTTAGGCATGGAGAGCACAGATTTGGGCCTTGTCAAGGATAGCTTGAAGGTCTTGATATCATTGACAACAACATCCTTATTGAAGATATGAATACCTCAACAGGAAGAAATATAGGTAGTAAGGAGAAAAGAAAAAGGAAGACTTGTTGTACTTACAGTGCTGATTCTGGCAAGTTTAACAATAGAATTATACATAACATAACTAATGTTAAACTGCTTCTTGGTGCCAATCACGTATAATAGAACTGCTCTATCCTTCAACACGATCAGTGCAGGACAGCTTGTACAGAGCAAAGTACTTCATTGTCAAGAAGGAATACTTCAACTGATTTTCTATAGGCCACTACTGAAGTGAATCTCCTGTCAATTCTCTACATACTGTAGTCATGTCAAATTCATCATCAATTTGACTTCCTTCCACCTCAAGAAGATGGTTTGCTCCAAGTACACTGGCTAGTAGTTCAGGAGAAAAAGAGATCACAACATCTTTAACATAAACAGCATGATAAAATGGGCTTCCTGGATCATCCACTCCCTTATCAATGTTGGCATAAAATTCATGCACCATGTTGAGGTTGTAAGATTCACCAAAAGTGGCAGAATCAGTAGTGGAATGATTATTATAAGCTCTAATGAAATATTCTGGAACAAAAATCACATTCCCAAGTAGTTCTCCATAAATTTCAGGAAGCTAATGAACAGAATTCATGTAATTCAAATAGCATGAAATAGTAAAACAAATAATGCCTCCATCATGTAAGATTATTTGCCTATTTGAACATTCTTCAACAACTGGTAAAGATGAAGTACCAGTAACATTACCAGATGTGTCAGCTGCTGTTGTTGAAACCCTAGGCGTTGCTGTCAGATTCCTTTGTAAACTAGAACTAGATTCTGCTGAAGTACGGGATCATCTTCTTTGAAGTTGTGGTCTGACAGGCTCCATCTCTCTCAAGGTTTCACAGACATTTTGCTTTGGCAAAGGATTTCTTCAAGGTTCGTTTGAGAAGCTGAGGAATGTGAGAAGTCTAAGAGAGAGAATGTTGATTTGCCTCTGGAATAATGATCAACTTAAACTACATAAATAACTGGTTTAGTAGTTTCCAAAACCTGCATCTAGCTTTTTTTGGCTGAGGTATTAAAATCCTGCTTATTTTTCTCATTATTTAAATTTTTCTGCAAATCAATACATGTAGAAATTTGAAACAAATATTTACAGTAAAATATGTGGAATATCTCTTACATAGTGCATAATCTCACTACACTTCTTAATTTCTTAAATCTTGAAGTATCAAGAAGTTTTGTTAAGATACTTGCCAACTGCTTTTGTATTGTATTGTACTCAGTGATGACAGTTTTCTGTTCAACAAGTTCCTTGATGAAGTGATGACATATGTCAATATGCTTTGTTCGACTGTGCTAAATTGAATTCTTTGAGATATCAATTACACTTGTATTGTCACAAACATCACCAGCTCATTTTGTGTCAAACTGTAGTCATTTATCATCTACTTTATCCACAACAACTGAGTACAATAGCTACCTACTGCAATATATTATGTTTCTACTGTTGACAAAGAAATAAAATTTTGTTTTTTGCTATACCATGATACAAGATTATTACCAAGATAAAAACATTCTCCAAAAGTACTTTTTCAATCATCATAATTTCCCGCCCAATCAGCATCACTGTATCCAATTACATAAGCATTTGAGCCCTTGCTGAAGTAGATTTATTGTTTCTTTGTATGACGGACATACTTCAGAATTCGTTTAATAGCCTTCCAATGTGACTCTTTTGGGGCTAATTGATGCCTAGCACACACTCCAACACTGTATAATATGACTGGTCTACTTGTTGTGAAGTATAACAGACCTCTAATGATGCTCCCATGCATGTGTTGATCAATAGATAGGCCTTTATGATCCTTTGTTAGCTTCTAATTAACACTGATAGGAGTTGAAACAAGTTTTAAGTCTTCCATGTTGAACTTTTTAACCAAGTTAAATGCATTGGTTTGTGAGATAAAATTACCATCCTTTGATTGCTAAACTTGCAAACAAAGAAAGAATGTAAGTTCACCTACTATACTTATCTCAAATTCAATCTGCATGAGTTCAACAAACTCCTCTGTGAGCTATGTTGAGGTTGAGCCAAACATAATATCATCAACATAAATTTGTGCCACCATAACATGTGTGTTTAGCCGTTTGATGAATATAGTTTTGTTAGCTCCCCCCTCTGTTGTAGCGTCTTGTCAACAAAAAGTTTGTTAATCTCTCGTACCAAGCCCTTGCTACTCTTTTAAGTCCATAAGCATTTTTTTTAACTTGTACACATGATTTGGATGATTTGGATCAATTCTTCCCTTCGGTTGTTCAATATACACTTCTTCTTGTATAAATCCATTTAAGAATGCACTTTTGACATCTATATGTTGAAGTGTGATTCTTCTTGCACAAGCAATATCTAAGAACAATTTGATAGATTCCATACATACTGCAGGGAAGTTTCTTCAAAGTCCACTACTTCAACTTGTGTGTAGCCTTGTGTAACAAGTCTTGCTTTGTCGCATGTATGTTCCCATATTCATTAGTTCTGTTGTGAAACACCCACTTTGTACCAATCACATTTACTCAATCTAGACGTGGAACAAGTTCCCATGGATTATTGTGCTCAAACTTTTGAAGTTTCTTCTATGTAGTAGCTATCCAGAATTTGTCTGTCAAAGCTTCTTTGACATTCTTTGGCTCCAATGTTGAAGTGTAGCATGCGAACATCACCATCTCCTTATAATTGATTTTTTCTATCATCTGGTTCTTCTTGATTCATCCAAGTTTCCAATGATCAAATCTATAAGATGATTCTTTTTAATCCTTGAGGATGACTTTCTGTGTTGAACTTCTTCTTCTGTTGTTTCTATATCTGTTGTAGAATCAATTGTCTCCTTTGGCTTCGTGTTGATCTCTGTATTGAAGAACTCCTGAGTATTGATAGTATTTGACTCGTCCTCATCTGTTATGGTTGTTTTATCATTCTTTATTGCAGTAGCATCTTCAACCACTACATTGATAGTCTCCATAACAACTCCACTTTTCTTGTTGAATACACGATAGGCTCTACTATTGTTGGAGTAACCAAAAAATACTCCTTCATCACTTCTTGCATCAAACATCCCCAAAGGTTCCCTGTCATTGTAAATCTAACATTTACTGCTAAAGATATGGAAATAGGTCAAGTTTGTCCTACATCCTGTCCAAATTTCATATACAGTCTTAGTAGTGTGAGGTCTTAAGTATGTTCTGTTGATGATGTGTGTTGCAGTGTTAACAGCTTCTGCCCACCATCTTTGAGATATCTCTTTGAAGTTCAGCATGACTTGGGGTCATTTCTTGAATGGTTCTGTAATTCTTCTCAGCTACACCATTCGTTGAGGTGTCTTTCATGCAAAAAATTCCTGTTGAATACCATAACCATCACAGAATTCGTTAAACTATTGGTTGTCAAACTCCTTACCATGATAACTTCATAATCTACATAGTGTTGTATTCTTTTGAGTGTGTAGCTTCAAAAACAACTTTCAAAATGTATCAAAAGTTTCTGATTTTTGTCTCAAAAAGTCAACCCAAGTATATCTGGAGAAATCATCAACACACACTAACACATATCTTTTGCCTCCAACACTTTCAGTTTGAGTAAGACCAAAAAGATCCATATGCATGAGAGCCAATGTCCTAGAAGTGTTGATCTCTATTGTTTCCTTGTGAGAAGACCTTATCTGCTTTTCAATTTGACATGAACCACATATTCTTCTTGTGATTTTTGGAACTTTTGGCATACCTTGTACTGCTTCTGTTAAACTCAATATTTTTAACAGCCTGAGATTTATGTACCCCAACTTTTGATGCCAAAGATCAACTTTATCATCCTAAGCCACCATGCACTGTTGATCATTTGATTTTAGTAACTTGTAACAATTGTCCAATGTCCTAGCTTTAGTGAGAACCAACCTGTTGTAGTCATCCATAACAAAACACTTGTCTTTGTCGAAGTTAACATGTAGATTATCATCACACAGTTGGCTTATACTTGTCAAATTCGCTTATATTCTTTTGACAAATAGAACATATTTGAGTGCAAGCATACCTGTTAGCCCTAAGGGCAAATCATGTGGTTTTTGATTAATGACAAATATTGATGAGGACTAATATGCTTATATATTATGTGATAGGATTGGTGAACTAAGCAGTATGAAGTCTCATTGCTTTCCAGCCAAAGTGCAAGAACAACTTCAAAAAAGCAAAGTGATTGAAGTTTGAAGAAGGTTGTTCAAAGATGATCTAAAGCCATTGAAGACTTGAAGTGTAGAGTATATATGCTAAATAGGTAAATCTCTATGTAAACTCTACACTTGTGTGTCTTGGAATCTATTGAATGCATAAGAGAGCATAAAATTAGTTGCTTAATCTTAAATGGCTTTGAATGAACTTTTTGATGAATGTGATTTTGTATCTTAAAAGATTTTGAGTAAACTTTGCATGATCAAAGAAATTTTATTATAGTTTTCAAGCTTATATATGTCTAAATAACTTATCTATACATACAAAATGTTTTCAAACTTATTGAAGTTAAATCTCAAATGATTTTACAAAGTTTGAAAGTGCTTTCAAAAAATTCGATCGTTCGATTTTTGTAGCAAAAATTGGTTACCGTTTTTCCAGAGAAATTCGGACAAAGATTCAGATGCAGGGAAAAAATTCGGTCGTTCGAATTTTTCCAGAATGTGCAACAGCAACGTCTAAAAATTTTGGATGCAAAATTCGGTCATTTGAATTTTCTGAAACTAGCTGTTACTAGCCGTTTTATGGCTGTCAAAACTGATTTTCAAATTCTATAAAAGCTATAAACTTGAAATCTTTTGCAAGTTTTGAATCCTTGTGAACTCTAAACAATCCAAAGTCTTTAGCAAACATTTTAAAGCTCTCTTTTGTCTTGTGCTTTCAATTGATGATTCAAGATTCCAAAGAGAACAAAGTGTGAATGTTAAACATTGTGTAATCATCTACCAACAAGTGGTAACATCTACACATTCTCTTCTCTTTATTAAATTGTGTTTTCTACTAGCTCAATTGCAAGGTTATCTTGATAACATAAAATCCTTTAGATAATGGTGATCCTTGAAATTGTGATTCAAGGTTGTTTGTAGATATAAAATCCTTTGGTAGGGTGAACCTTGTTTATAGAATTGCTAAAGAGGTTGTGAGTGTAAAACCATTGTGTGGTGAGTCTCTTATGTAATTTGTAAACTTGAGCATTTAGTAGATTGTTTGAAATCCTTAACTGTAGGCTTAAGGTAATGGACGTAGATCTTGAAGAGATCGAACCACTATAAATTATTTGTGCTCATTGATCTTACATTGTTTTACAGCTTTGCTATCAATTGTTTAATGCTCTTATTGAACCAAGCTCACACAATCTGTTTTTGCTTAGAATTATATAAGGACTTTGTTTGCAAAAATTAGCCAAATACCTAATTTACCCCCCTCTTAGGTATTTCAATACCTTTGATGTTTAAAGTTCCAATGCCAGCTTCTTTACTTTTTGAGCCATCACCAAGATTCCTTTCTGTGATGTCATGTGCCAAGAACAGCCACTGTCAAGATACCATTCGTCGTTCATACTTGCTGCAAATGACACATGTGCAACATATCCTCTGAGTTCTGCCTTTCTAACCCAGATTCGCCTTTGTCCAACTGTCTATCGATTCATCCTAAACTCAACTTCCATAATTTTGTGCCCTTGCTGTAGATCTTTAACAAGTCTTAAACAGATGTCCGAAGTGTGTCTTGCAAGAGAACAATAGTTACAAGTAAAATGGGGCTTTTTCCATTTTCTAATGAATCTCTTTTTGTCTAGAAGTGTCATTTTTCTTTCTGGTTCAGTCTTGCTTGTTAAAGTAGTGTTGCTATTGTTTTAGCCCAGCCCCGTTAAATCTCCTAATGGCTTGCCAAAGGATAGTATTTCATCAAATTTCATCATCCCTAAATTCAGCCTTTTGATATAGTGTTTTGCCTTTTGAAGTGATTCAACATTCTGTTGTACCTGCTGTTGAAACTACTCACGTTCTGGTTGCAATAAACTATTTTGTGTTGCAATTTCTGGTTTTCTTCTTTTAACTTTCTATTGATCTCAATGATTTTTAGCCATTTTGTATACACCAGCTCATATTCACTTCTTAATTTTTCATAAGCAACCTCATCATCATTAGTTTATGAATTCTCATCATCAGTCTCACTTCTGTCAGACTGGAAATCTGCACTTGAATGGAATGTAACAGAATTGTTCACTTGATTTAGCTCATCTCTATCTTCGTTGTTACTGCTATCAGATTCCTTATCATCATCATTTCATGTCGTGTTATATGATTTTTTTTCTTCTTCAGGTTATTTGCACACTCATTTTTCTGCATTCCCAACATCTAATGCTATTATTGTTATCACCTTTTCTGTCAAAGTCCTTCTAGTTCTCTTCGTGTGTTCATCTCCTCTTCTAGTTCTCTTGTTGAGCTTCTGCTCATTAAACTTTTTTCTTTCTTTCTTCAGCATCGTGCCAAACATTTTGGTCAACAAGGCAATGTTGTCAATGTCAGAATTTATATGGGCTGCTCCTAAACTTCCTTCCATCTTTAATGCAACAACTTTGTTTTTATGTTGAGTGTTAGGATGCATTTCAAAGGTTTTCAAGGACCCCATTAATTCATCCAGCTTCATTTCTGACAGATTTCTAACTTCTTCAGTGGTACCAAATCTTGGTGGCATGGATCTCAAGGTTTTACGCACTAATTTTTCTTCAGAATATGTTTCGCTAAGTTGAAATGCTTGATTTGCAGTATCTCTCAATTTGCTATTAAAGATAGGAATTGTCTCATCTTCTGTCATTCTCAATTCCTCAAATTGAGAGGTCAACATCTGCAACTTTGATATTCTGACATGACTTGTTCCTTCATAGGCAATTTGTAGCACCTCCCATGCCTCTTCTATAGATTGACAAGCTGAGATTAATTTGAATTTTTTTACATCAACAACTATAAAGATGGTGTTGAGAGCCCTAGCGTTTGTTGCATTCAACTTACATTCAATATCCGTCCAGTCCTCTATGGGTTTTTCAACGGCAATCCCTTCATGATTTACGATGGTTGGTGAAGTCCATCCTTTTTGAACTACAATCCATGAATTCTCATCCATAGTATGAATGGAGATTCTCATTCGTGCTTTCCAGTATGCATAATTTGCTCCATCCAACAGTGGTGGCCTTGTTATAAATCTTGCTTCTTTTGCCATAATTTGCACAACCTACCTTCCCATGATCTCACTTGTTAATTGAATAGCAAACAACCAACAATTGGTGACCCGCTTTCATACCACTTGTATGGTTAGATTTATGCAATTTTCTTGCATTTTGTCAAACTCCATGTGTTGAAATTGATTTTGCACAGTTTAACACAAAGCATAGACAGAAACATAAAGTTTGACACAGCAAAATTAGTAAGGCAGTTCGATTCAACAACCTACATCTGTGGGGCCACGTCGAGAAAAAAAAATCTACTAAGCTTTATGTTTCAAAAGTACAGGAACACGCTTTCAATCTCCTCTAGTGATTCCCCAGTGGATTTGGCAAAAACACTTTTGTCCAAGCTACATCAACAGTAAGAAATCCAACAACCACAATGTTGCCTTCACAATTGAAAAACCACCAACCACAACTCCTGTCTCCACGATTGTTGAACTATCATCTAGCCACAGTTTGCTTCTGTTGAACTCTTCTCAATAGGATGTATCAAACTCCTTTCAACAGGATGTGGAAAGATGCCACTTGCACTTACTGCTCTCAATTGATCTCGATCTGTTGCAGCACCCTTTTGTTCTTTGAGATGGTTTGATTAGAACCCTATCAAGTGCACTCCAGCATCTGTTAAACTTTAGTTTCCAGCACTTGAATGGAAACAGCACAATTTACATGAATAGCATAATAAGAAGATAAATAGTGCTGCTAAACTCCCTCAAAATATAGTTTCTAAAACATGAGTTCAAATAAATAACTCTCTTAAGAATATTCCATGAAAAATAAAGAAACCTCTCATTAGGACAATAACATGAGTAATGACGAGAGCTTCTTAAGAGTTCTCTCCAAGAATCAATCCATGAGTTGCAAGAGACTTGAATTTATGAGAGTTATGATCTTGAGAGTTAATTTGGCTTTGCCATGAAGCTCAAATATAGAATATGCAAGAGTCTTGAGCTTCCTTCTTCTCCAAGATTGTCATCTCCAAAATATAGCAAGAAATCCCAAGAATATAGGAAGACAATCTTTGATATTAGGTGTAGATTGATTTTCATGGGATTCTCCCAATCCTAGAAGCTTTAGAATTCCCCAAATATCTTCTTCTTTGCCATAATGGAGTTTTGCTCAAATAATGACAACTTCCAAAGTAGACTCCTTTATGCCCTAAAAGTCTTCTTCACAAATAATAGCTCATCAAATGCTAATGCCAAAAGACTTTCCAAATATGTCTTTAATTCCTCTTTGGCACGGCTCATGTCGTAACTAAATTTCCCGAGAAGTTTCAAGAAACCCTAGAACCCCTAGTTGAAATTCCAAATTGATTGATCCACCTAGACCCAAGAATTCAATGAATTCAAGTTTCTAGGTATAGAAGACACCACAAGGGGGTATCAATCCCCTTGATAAGACAAGAAAATACCAAGGTGTGAAAACCCAGAAGGAGAGGAGCTTTTTCTCTCAAGAAGCATTTTGCTCAAAGTTGGGAATTATCTTGAAAATGCAAGGAAAATAAAATTATATACATGGTTGCCCTAGATAAGTCTAATATAACTCTTACAAGCTAAAACAGTTGGATAATTAAAATAGCTCCAAATGAGGAAAAAAATAGCTATGCTGTAATTTTTTTATACTATCCAAAAGTTACACGTTTCTGCTGTATATTTCTTGCCAAATTTCAGCAAACATTCAACCCTTTCACACTCCTTCACAATTGCTCTTTTGCCCCAATTTAGGCTCAACAAATTTTAAATTACACAAAAACTTTGACAAAAGAGTTGGAGCTCTTCCCAGAACCTCTTCGCCTTGGCTCATGTAATTGGCCCTTCCATTTCTTGGACTTGTTTCCCCTCTTGGCGAGTGGTTTGGTAGTATTCCACCATATAAACAAGTCAAGCTTTATTTCTAACAACTTCTTCAGATTCATTTAATTTGTTTCTAAACACTCATTTTGTACCAATAATGGGGTGATCCTGAGGTCTTGGGACAAGGTTCCCAACTTTGTTTCTTTCATGGTACTAATCCAAAAATCATCACACAAGGTATCCTTAATGTTCTTAGGCTCAAGATTAGATAAAAAAGCAAAGTTATCAATGAAGTACCGCCTTGTTTTAACTCTTTGGTAGACATCACTAATGATTTGCTCCTTAGGTTGGCCTCTTGCATATCTTAAATACTTTGGCAGCTCTTGGCCACCACTAGGTAAGCTTTCTTGTTCTTGTTCTTGTTCTATCATTTCCTCTTCATTGGCATGATCTTCCAAAGTTGGTGCTTCAAGATGAGTTTGATCTCACTCGCTGAGGTACCTATATCATTTTCATCCCTTCTTCCAGGATAGATGTTAGATTCATCAAAGCTCACATGAATGGTTTCTTCAACACATAAGGTTCTTTTATTGTAAACTCTATAAGCCTTTTAATTTGAGGAATAGCCAAGGAAGATACCTTCATCAGATTTTCTATCAAATTTTTCTAGGTTATCACGAGTATTCAAGATAAAACATTTACAACCACATATTTTGAAATATTCTATTCAAGGAGTTCTACCAAAGAGAAGTTCATAGTGAAAGACCTAAGGGGGGGAGGGAGTGAATTAGGTCTTTGGCTAATTTTCGCAAATTATTCCTTTTACAATTCTAAGCAAGACCAGATTGTATGTGCTTTGTTAAATGAGAGAATAAGTAAATTAATAGCAAAGCAGTAAAGCAATGTAAGATCAATGAACACAAGCAATTTAGAGTGGTTCGATCTATCCAAGATCTATGTCCACTACCTTAAGCCTACACTTAAGGATTTCAAACAATCTACTATATGCTCAAGTTCAACAATTACATAAGAGGCTCACCACACAATGGTTTTACAAACAAGGTTCACCCTACCAAAGGATTTTTTATCTACAAACAACCTTGAGTCAATGTCTCAAGGATCACCCTTATCAAAAGGATTTTATGTTATCAAGATAACCTTGCAAGAGCTAGTAGAAAAACACAATTTAATAAAGAGAGGAGAATATGTAAATGTTACTACTTGTTGTAGATGATTACACAATGTTGAAACTTCACACTTTGTTGTCTTTGGAATCTTGAATGATCAATTGAAAGTACAAGACAAAAGAGAGCTTAAAATGTTTGCTAAAGGCTTTGGAATGTTTAGAGTTCTCAAAGATTCAAAACTTACAAAAAATTTGAAGTTTATATCTTTTATAGAATTTGAAAATCAGTTTTAACAGCTATAAAATGGCTAGTAACGGCGAACTTATCGTCTGAATTTTACTATTGTACGTTTCTGGAAAAATTCGGACGACCAAAATTTTTCCATGCGTCCGAACTTTCGTCCGAATTTCTCTGGAAAAACAGTAACCATGTTGAAAACAAAAATTCCGACGACAAAATTTTTTTCATAAGTTGAACTTGTGTCCAAATTTCTCTGGAAAAACAGTAACCATTTTTGGCTAAAAAAATCAGACGACCGAATTTTTTGAAAGCACAATAGCCATTTTAAAATTTGGTTTTCAAACTTTGTAAAACGATTTGAGATTTAACTTCAATAAGTTTGAAAATATTTTGTACTTATAGATAAGTTATTTAGACATATGTAAACTTAAGAACCATAATCAAATCTCTTTGATCATGCAAAGTTTACTCAAAATCTTTTATGGTACTAAAAGACCTAAGAGGGGGGTGAATTAGGTCTTTGGCTAATTATCAAAATATTTCCCTTTTTGTAAATCCTTTGCCTTCATAAAAGCTCTTCTTTAAATTCACAAACTTCAAGTTTATATGTGATTTGATGGTTAAGACAAGATTATCAAATTATAAGACCATAACCAATCAATCAACAACTATGAACAAATAATAATAACACAAGTGTGCAAACAAGTAAAGCTATAAAGAAATGAACACACGATGTACAGTGGTTCGATCTCTCCAAGATCTACATCCACTACCTTAAGTCCACACTCAAGGATTTCAACCAATTCACTATATGCTCGATTTAGGCAATTACACATGAGGCTCACCCAACGAGGGTTTTATACCAACAACCTCCTTTGAATCGTACAAACAAGGCTCATCCTTCCACAAGGATTTTATATTTAAAGACAACCTAAAGACCAATCTAATCCAAGGCTCACCCACACGCAGGTTTTACACCACAACCTTGATTAATCTAGTCTATGGCTCACCCTTACCAAAAGGATTTTACATCACAAGATAATCTTGTATCAATCACAACAATAATGTAGAGATAAAGTTTCGATGTTACCAACACTTCTTGGTGGATGAATACAATTGCTAGCATACCTTCACTTCTTCCCTTTGGAATCTTGAATTTTAACCTTTGAGCACAAGGCTATTTGAGAGCTTTTCAAATAATTTTGATGTAAAACAAGTTAGAGCTTAAAGGATTTTGAATGTTCAAAAGTTCTTTTAAAAATCTGGAGTTTATGGCTTTTATAGATTTGAAAAATTGGTTTTAACAGTCATAAAACGGCTAGTAACGGCTAGTTTCAGAAAATTCGGATGACCGAATTTTGTGTCTGAATTTTTCAGGCGGCACTGTTCACAATGTAGGGAAAATTTGGACGACTGAATTTTCATCCAGCGTCTGAAATTGCATCCGAATTTATCTGGAAAAAATAGTGGTACTGTTCATTATACAGTGTACTGTTCTCGCACTGTTCATCAAAACAGCAGTACTGTTCACAGTACTGTTTGAAATTCGGTCGACCGAATTTTGCAGGTGCGTCCGAATTTCTCTAGAAAAATAGTCGGTACTGTTCATCACAACAAGTAGAAGTAGAAGAAGTGGATTGTACCTCATCATTTATTGCCATAAAGCAAATATTGGCTCTTTCCTCATGTGTTATTTGAAGAAGTCTCCACATATCGTGAGCGGTGTAGCATTCACTCACTCGATTGTATTCATTCACGTCTAATGCACAACTCAAGATGTTCATTGCTTGGTAGTTTAAAGTTATCTTTCTTGAATCATTCTCATCAAGTTCCTCCATAGGCTTTACTTCCTTTGTAATTCCATCATCCTTTATTCTCATAGGCACATAGGGACCTTTCTCAATGATACTCCACAAATCAAAGTTAACAGAACAAATAAATATTCTAATTCTAGATTTCCAAAGTGTATAATTAGAACCATCAAACAAAGGAGGTCTATTTGTAGATGAACCTTCCATATAAGGTAAATTTGATAAACTAGCCATATAATCTTTACTTCTAGGTTGTTAGACCTTAAAAAAGAAGACCTAGCTCGATACCAATTGAAAGACCTAAGAGGGGGGGTGAATTAGGTCTTTGGCTAATTATCGAAAATCTTTTCCCTTTTTGCAAACCCTTTGCCTTAATGAAAGCTCTTCTTTAAATTCACAAACTTCTAGTTTATATGTGATTTGATGGTTAAGACAAGATTATCAAACTATAAGATCACAACCAATCAATCATCAACTATGAACAAATAATAATGACACAAGTATGTAACAAGTAAAGCTATAAAGAAATGAACACACGATTTATAGTGGTTCGATCTCTCCAAGATCTACATCCACTACCTTGAGTCCACACTCAAGGATTTCAACCAATTCACTATATGCTCAATTTAAGCAATTACACAAGAGGCTCATCCAACAAGGATTTTACACCAACAACCTCCTTTGTAATCCTACAAACAAGGCTCACCCTTCCACAAGGATTTTATATCTAAAGACAACCTAAAGACCAATCTAATTCAAGGCTCACCCACACACGAGTTTTACACCACAACCTTGATTAATCTAGTCTATGGCTCACCCTTACCAAAAGGGTTTTACGTCACAAGATAACCTTGTATCAATCACAATAATAGTGCAAAGAAAGAGTTTGGATGTTACCAACACTTCTTGGTGGATGAATACAATTGCTAGCACCACTTCACTTCTTGCCTTTGGAATCTTGAATTTCAATCTTTGAGTGCAAGGCAATTTGAGAGCTTTTGATATAATTTTGATGTAAAATAAGTTAGATCTTCAAGGATTTCTTTTGTGCAAAAGTTCTTTAAAAAATCTAGAGTTTCTAGCCTTTATAGAATTTGAAAATCAGTTAAAACGGCCATAAAACGGCTAGTTTCAGAAAATTCGGACGACCGAATTTTTGACCGAAAATTTTCGGACGCACTGTTCACTACTGTTCACTATGCGGGGGGAAATTCGGACGACCGAATTTTTCCAGCTGCGTCCGAATCTTTTTCCGAATTTCTCCGAATTTTTCATCCTGCGTCCGAATCTTGCATCCGAATTTTTCAAACTTTGTTAAAGCATGTTCAAATCAATTCTAACAAGTTGGAAAACCTTCTAGCCTAAAAGATTAGTCATTAAATATCTTTTAAGTTCAAAAATCATGTATGAAAACTTGATAATTTAGATAAGTTCAAAACCATTGAAACCATTTAAATCAAGTTTTGTGCTCTCAATTGCAACTCATAGATTCCAAGGCTTAAGAGTGTAGGGTTTACAAAGTTTACCTATTAAGCACATGCAACCTACACTTCATGTCCTCAAAGCCTTCAATCATCTTGAACAAACTCTTCAATCTTCAATCACTTTAACATATTGGAGTTGTTCTTGCATTTTAGCATCAAGGCAATGAGACTTCATACTTCTCAGTTCACAAAACCTATCACACAACATATAAGCATATTAGTCCCCATCAATATTTGTCATTAATCAAAACTACATGATTTGCCCTTAGGGCTAACAATCTCCCCCTTTTTGATGATGTCAAACTTTGATGCAAAATGTGATAGATTAAAACAATGTAGTACATAGAAGTATTAATGTCAATGATAGAAAATAACGAATTTAGCACATTGACATACAAAAGGCTCAATATGAGCCTATGACCCAACCAACCTCCATTAACCTCCTTCTTTCCAACAACTTGGATAGAAGATATAGCATTTAAGCATTTAGAAAAAGTTCTAAGGGAGGTTTTAAGGTTGTAATAGTTTAATAATGCTCCCCCTTAGATTGTGCTCATTTTTCAACACATTTGGACTAGAGATATCATGCATCCGAATTTTTTGCATGGCAAGTCCAAACTTTAAAATAAGATAATCAAAAGCTTCAAATTCTGTAAATAAGCTTTCCTAAGATTGTTCAAATATATTATGAGAGATTAAAACATATTTGAATCAATTTGAACAACAAAATAGCACTTTTTGGCAACAAAATATGGATGCATCCGAATTTTAGAGCATGCATCCAAATTTTTAAACTCATGCATCCGAATTTTGACATTCCAAGTCCAAATTGCAATAAATTCAATATAATGAAAGTTTAATGTGAAATAAATCTTTCCTAAGGTTGTTCAAACATAATGGAAGAGAATAAAACATATTTGAATCAATTTGAACAACAAAGAAGCACTTTTTGGCAACAAATATGCATACATCCGAATTTCTGAAACATGCATCCGAATTTTTTGTCCAAATTTTTGACAAGAAGTTTGAAAAGGTGATTTTACATTCAAATGAAATGTTGAAGTATCAAATATGTATGTCCACTATAGCATTCAGTTTAGCTTTGCAAAATCACAAAATTCATGCATTCAATTGTTTTCTTGAAGTAATTCAAAATCATAGGTCAAGTCAAGAACCAAGTTCAAGATTTTAATCTTAACTTAACCATATTCCAAAATCTAAGAAAACAACTAAAACCTCACATATTAAAACACTTTCAATTTAAATTCAAATGCAGAAATGCAGCCAAATATTTTCACATTACTCATTACATATTGCACATCAACATATACATAGCACACAACACATTTACAGCAAGCACATAGCACATTTTGTAGTCATTCTTTCTCCCCCTTGACATATGCATGGATTTTCAGAAAATTCACACATTTTCTCTTCATGCATGAGGAATTCCACTGCTGTTTCATATTTTCACACATTTTGTCATCCAATTTCTTCTCCCCCTTTTGTCATCAATCAAAGGTGGGGTAAGAGTACTTGGAAAAATAAAGTGAAACAAAAGAAGCTCTTATCACAAGGATTTCATATATTGAGCTGCACAAGTAAATTTCAATGTTAAAGCATAACATGTGCATCAAGGCATAAACTAAAATAGGCAACAAAATAGAGTTTAGGGATAGAAAGGCTTAGTCTTGGATGCGCTTCATGGTCTTCACTTCCAAATTTGTTTGTTGTGATAGCCATATTTCCTTGATCTCTATATGATGGAGTCCTTCATTTGTTGACTCCTTGCCCGTGTAGTTCGACTTTGGAAAGTTACTAATCGAGAGGATCTTTGGATCTTCTTCCTTTGAGCCACATTTTCCTTCTCTCTTGGCTGAAGGAAATTGGTGATGGATTTGTGATTTCACTTTGTTAAACTTCCTTCACCTTCTTCTTCTTGCTTGTTCTCTTAAGCTTTACCTCTTTGTTCTTCATTCTCATGCTCTTCTTTCTCTTGGGGTGCTTCACTGCCTTTTTCTTCATCTTCTTTCTTCTTTAACAACAAATTAATAGCCATCTCAATTTTCACTGTCATAACTATCATCCTTATTGCTGCCATCTTCACCCATATTATCCTCTTGATCTTCTTCATTTGGCTTTATAGGAACTTGCACCATTTAAAACCACTTGAGAAATCTTTCTCAAGTCTTCTTCCACACTCTTGACTCTAGCTTATAAACCATCAAATTTGCCAAGAATCATTGGAGCCAAGAACTCGAAGAATTTGTCCATCTTTTTCATTTCCTTTACATGGTTGTTCAATGCCTCTTGAAATACCTTGGCAACTATGGTATTAACTCTAGTGAGATTATCACCTTCAACTTATTTTCCTTCAATGAAGGATACCTCTTCAAATGGTCTTCTTTTTTTTTTTTTTTTTTTGTGGGGAGTTGCTCCCCCTCACTTGGTGACTCATGCTTCCTTTTTATATTTCTTTCTCTAGCAAGGATTTCCTCTTCATACTCTTCTTCTTCTTCATTTTCTTCTTTCTCAACCTCCTCACTTTCTTCAACATCACTAGCATCTCTTCTATCACCCCTTAGAGGAGTTTCTCTTCTAGCCCTTCGTACATTATCATCATCAAGTATCCAAAGCATTCTCTTTAGTGAGTTGTTGGTGTAGACTTCTTCACTCTTTATTGGTAAACCACTAGAAGACAATTGCACTTGGAGATGCTTGAAAAATCCTGTTAATAACCTTCCATACGACAATGCCTTATGCTCGGATCTTCTAGCTGCCATTTTATTCTTTAGCACTATATATCCAAAATTCATTTTTCTTTTCTTATGCATGGCTAGCATAATTACAGCATACATATAATCAACAGAAGATTTGTGCCCAAAGTATGCTATAATCAAGGTAGTAAGCATGTGATTCCAATTATTTGTTTATTTATTTTTTACTACCATCAAAAAGCTTTTATCTCTCTCTCCTTTCTAGTCTTGAGGCTTCTTCATTTATATAGGCATTCTCAATTCTTTCATGTGAGTATAACTCACTTATAAAACAATGTCCCCCGGAAGAATAATGCCTAAACCCAACATCCTCAACATCACAAATTCTATTGAGCAATGCATTATCAATCTCAAAAATCAACTTGTGATATTCTTGAAGAAAACCACTGCATAGCTTTATTACCAACTTGCTCAACTCTTTCTTCCTTAATATTTGATTAAACTTCATAAGCTAAGGAAGGTAATAGCATTCACCAAACACAAGCAAACTAGTCCAGCTCACATCATTTAAAAACTGAGAGTATATTACCCATTTCGGATAGTTTGATGATATCCACCTTGTGGCTTGGATTCGTATTATGGTTCCTTTTTGTCCAATCATCAAATTCAGTAGCAGCCTCCACTGTCACAAATCTATCCAGCCATGACATGCTTTGAGGAGCATAGACCTTCCTTGGTTCATTGATCACTGGTCCTCCTTCTCTTTCTTTTGCTTTTCCCTTTCCTTTTCCCATGCTAGGCTTCTTTGTCCTCACTTGGAGCTACAACACTTGAATACACTCATTAGTTATTGAATTTTGAAACCTGTAAGCTTCTTCTAAGATTGGTTAAACCTTTCTTCAGCCAATGACTTAGTAATGATATCATTAATTTGTTCATTAATGCAAACATGCTTTAATTAAGTATTAACCTTAGTAGAATGATCTCTATTGAGATGAAGTTTGATCTCTATATGCTTTGTCCTAGTTTGTTAAATAATATGATGGTCAAATTTGTTGCATTAGTGCTATCACATAACATAGCCACACATTTGAAATATAGACCATAATCACTTAGAGTATCAATAAGGTAATAGAAAATGTGTTTAACAGCAATCAAATGAGACTCTTAGGACAAGATGAAATGTAGCACACAAGCACATGACAAATATAATATTGGCTCTACTTGCTGTCAAATATAGTTGACTACTCCTATGACACCGTTTTATTCTTGTCAAGCATAGTTGATAAACTTATGGAAGTGCTTATACCTTAACTTGATTCATGAAAATGCCATGCTTGGTTTGCTTGATTTGTAGGCCAAGAAAGAAATTGAGTTTTCCTATCATGCTCATTTCAAATTTACTTTGCATCAACTTGGCAAACACATTACAAAGTGATGTATTAGAAGCACCAAAGATTGTATCATATATTTGGACAACTTATAGACCATTGTTACAAGAGGTTTTTTTTTTTTTTTTTATGAAAAGAGTAGTATCAACCTTTAATCTTGAAAATCCTTTTTAAAGAAGAAAACCACTCAATTTTTCATACCAAGTTCTAGGAGCTTGTTTTAAATCATACAAAGCTTTGGATAATTTGAAAACACAGTTAGGAAACTTTTCATAATCAAAGTTGGGTGATTGCTCCACATAAACTTCTTCCTCAATAAAACCATTTTCAAAAGCTCTTTTGACATTCATTTGAAATAACTTAAAACCTTTGAAGAAAGTAAAAGTCAAAAGCATTCTTATGGACTTAAGTCTAGCATTTGGAGCAAAGGTTTCATCATAAATAATTCACTCTTCTTGATTGAATCCTTGGGTGACAAATCTAGATTTATTTCTTACACCTTCCTCGGATTCATTGAGTTTATTTCTAAAAACCATTTAGTTCCAATAATGGAATGATCATGAAATTTAGGAATTTTGAAATTTTGTAACATTCAAATTGATTTAATTCCTCTTGCATAGTAATAATCCAAAAATCATCACACAATGCATCTTCAATACTTTTAGGCTCATATGAGATAAAAGATCAAAGTTATTGATAAAGTACCGCCTTATTTTTACTCCTTGGAAGATATCACCAATGATTTGCTCCTTAGGGTGCCCTCTTGAATATCTTAGGTTCTTTGAGAGCTCTTGGTCACCACTAGGTTGGTCATCTTGATTTTGTTCAATCATTTCTTCCTCATTAGTATGATCCTCCAACATTGGTGCTTGAAGATGGGTTTGATAGTTATTCATAGATGTACCTGCATCATCTTCTTCTTTTCTTTCCAAGCAAATGTAAGATTCATCTAAACCAACATGAATGGTTTCCTCATCATATAAGGTTCTTTTCATTATAAAATCTATAGGTCTTATATTAGAAGAATGGTTAACAGATATACCTATATCTTCTATCAAATTTAAGTAAGTTATCACAAGTATTCAAGATAAAACACTTTAAAATATGCAACTTGAGAAGTTATATAAAAGTGAACTTCAAAAGATGTTTTTCTTTAAAATGATCTTAAAAGAATTCTATATATCATAGCATATGTTGTTTATGGTTTCGGCTCAAAACAATTTTTTTTGAGGAATTTTCACAAAGCATAGATCTAACCAATTTTTGTAAAGTTCAAATTTTCCTTTCAATAACACCATTTTGTTGTGGGGTTTTTGCAGTTGAAACAATTATATGAAATTCAATTTTCATCACAAATTTTGTAAAGATTTGGTTGTAAAATTCTCCCATTGTCACTTGTAATGGGAATCAATTTGCACTCAAGAGAGATTTGGACCCTTTTGAAAAGTCTTACAAATTCATGAAAAGAACTTCATCCTTTTGAGCTAGAAAGATCACTCATGTAAATCTAGAGAAATCATCAACAATCATATATGAATACCTCTTACCATCAAGACTAGTGATCCTCATTGGTCCAAACAATCCATATAAACAAATTTTAAGAGGTTTTGAAGTGAAAATCATTTTCTTTGGTTTGAAAGATTCTTTTGTTTGTTTTCCATATTGACAAGTATGTCAAAGACAATTTTCTCAAAACACATTTTTAGCAATCCTACAACTAAATCTTGAGAGGAAAGTTTGTTCAACAAATCCATGTTCACATGACCAAATCTTCTATGCCAAGAAAATCATTATCATAAGCAACAAGTTCATCAAGCTTACCAAGATAAAGCACACACTGAAACATTTTGTGAGTAATTGATTAAAATCACAAAATATCATTTTGTAATACAAGTTCGGGCGATCGAACTTATGGTCTACATTTAAACTTCAAATCCGAACATTTTGTAAAGTTTCATAAAGATGTTTTTGGCCAAGCAAATGCATAGATATTCAATCATAGCTATTTTAATTATTTTATCATGACCTATAATCAATTTCAAGAACATATCAACCATGAATTCAATCTCATATCCTCAATGTTACCTAATCAACTTCATAGAAGCAATTGACAAGTCATAGTTGGCAAAATTTCAAATTTTAACAAAGGGATTCTTAACTAAAACTTTGCATGTTGGCATTTAATATCACACAATTGACTAATGCTAAGCAAGTTATAGTTCAAATTAGTACTAAGCAACATTTGTTTAAAAAGAAGAGAGGAACCTTTACCAACATTGGTTACTCCAAGAATTCCTCCTTTCTTCTTGCCTCAAAAACAAATCCTTCTTTGGTTGCTTTGACCTTGATTATAAATGAGGTGTTTTCCGTTATTCTTTAAGCCAACATCATCAATATACCTCTTAGTTGTGCTTGAGTTTGAATTGAAGTGTACCTGCAATAAAGGAGAGGAAGTATCCTTTGGTACCCATACTTTCTTGGGTCCGTGGGGGTTAGTAATATTTTCCTTAACTCTCCATATGGTTTTTATACCATTCTCTACTTTTCTTTTAACATAACATTTGGTGACTTTATGACCATGTTTTCCACAATAAGTACAACAAGTATGATGCATGGAAGTAGATTGATAAGAGGATATCTTTGAGCTCCAAGAATTTTATCAAGATTGTCCCTTCCTTTTGTAAATTTTTCTATACATGATGTAAGGTCATCAACCTTGTTTTTCAAAATCTCATGATCAACAAGCATTCTTTCAAGAGACAAAATCTTTTCAAAAAGAATCTCATTTTCAAGGGACATATTTTGTGAAGAGACATTTGAAACTTCTTTTTCAATATTCAAACAATCAATAGATTCAAGAAGTCTTTTGTTTTCACAATATAATTTTGAATTTTTATTCAATAACTCATTAATTTTGAATTTCATTTCCTTATTTCTTTTTGAAGCTTTTTTTAATTCTTCATACATTTCAACAAATAATTCATTAGGATTATCAATATCATCATCACAACAAGTAGAAGTAGAAGAAGTGGATTGTACCTCATCATTTATTGCAATAAAGCACATATTGGCTCTTTCCTCATGTGTTATTTGAAGAAGTCTCCACATATCGTGAGCGGTGTAGCATTCACTCATAAAACGGCTAGTAACGGCTAGTTTCAGAAAATTCGGATGACCGAATTTTGAGTTTGAATTTTTCAGGCGGCACTGTTCACAATGTAGGGAAAATTCGGACGACTGAATTTTCATCCAGCGTCTGAAATTGCATCCGAATTTATCTGGAAAAATAGTGGTACTGTTCATTATACAGTGTACTGTTCTCGCACTGTTCATCAAAACAGCAGTACTGTTCACAGTACTGTTTGAAATTCGGTCGATCGAATTTTGCAGGTGCGTCCGAATTTCTCTGGAAGAACAGTCGGCACTGTTCATCACAACAAGTAGAAGTAGAAGAAGTGGATTGTACTTCATCATTTATTGCCATAAAGCAAATATTGGCTCTTTCCTCATGTGTTATTTGAAGAAGTCTCCACATATCGTGAGCGGTGTAGCATTCACTCACTCGATTGTATTCATTCACGTCTAATGCACAACTCAAGATGTTCATTGCTTGGTAGTTTAAAGTTATCTTTCTTGAATCATTCTCATCAAGTTCCTCCATAGGCTTTACTTCCTTTGTAATTCCATCATCCTTTATTCTCATAGGCACATAGGGACCTTTCTCAATGATACTCCACAAATCAAAGTTAACAGAACAAATAAATATTCTAATTCTAGATTTCCAAAGTGTATAATTAGAACCATCAAACAAAGGAGGTCTATTTGTAGATGAACCTTCCATATAAGGTAAATTTGATAAACTAGCCATATAATCTTTACTTCTAGGTTGTTAGACCTTAAAAAGAAGAACTAGCTCTGATACCAATTGAAAGACCTAAGAGGGGGGGGGGTGAATTAGGTCTTTGGCTAATTATCGAAAATCTTTTCCCTTTTTGCAAACCCTTTGCCTTAATGAAAGCTCTTCTTTAAATTCACAAACTTCTAGTTTATATGTGATTTGATGGTTAAGACAAGATTATCAAACTATAAGATCACAACCAATCAATCATCAACTATGAACAAATAATAATAACACAAGTATATAACAAGTAAAGCTATAAAGAAATGAACACACGATTTATAGTGGTTCGATCTCTCCAAGATCTACATCCACTACCTTGAGTCCACACTCAAGGATTTCAACCAATTCACTATATGCTCAATTTAGGCAATTACACAAGAGGCTCATCCAACAAGGATTTTACACCAACAACCTCCTTTGTAATCCTACAAACAAGGCTCACCCTTCCACAAGGATTTTATATCCAAAGACAACCTAAAGACCAATCTAATTCAAGGCTCACCCATACACGGGTTTTACACCACAACCTTGATTAATCTAGTCTATGGCTCACCCTTACCAAAAGGGTTTTACGTCACAAGATAACCTTGTATCAATCACAATAATAGTGTAAAGAAAGAGTTTGGATGTTACCAACACTTCTTGGTGGATGAATACAATTGCTAGCACCACTTCACTTCTTGCCTTTGGAATCTTGAATTTCAACCTTTGAACACAAGGCAATTTGAGAGCTTTTGATATAATTTTGATGTAAAACAAGTTAGATCTTCAAGGATTTCTTTTGTGCAAAAGTTCTTTCAAAAATCTAGAGTTTCTAGCCTTTATAGAATTTGAAAATCAATTAAAACGGCTAGTTTCAGAAAATTCGGACGACCGAATTTTTCCAGCTGCGTCCGAATCTTCTCTCGAATTTCTCTGGAAGAACAGTCGGCACTGTTCATCACAACAAGTAGAAGTAGAAGAAGTGGATTGTACTTCATCATTTATTGCCATAAAGCAAATATTGGCTCTTTCCTCATGTGTTATTTGAAGAAGTCTCCACATATCGTGAGCGGTGTAGCATTCACTCACTCGATTGTATTCATTCACGTCTAATGCACAACTCAAGATGTTCATTGCTTGGTAGTTTAAAGTTATCTTTCTTGAATCATTCTCATCAAGTTCCTCCATAGGCTTTACTTCCTTTATAATTCCATCATCCTTTATTCTCATAGGCACATAGGGACCTTTCTCAATGATACTCCACAAATCAAAGTTAACAGAACAAATAAATATTCTAATTCTAGATTTCCAAAGTGTATAATTAGAACCATCAAACAAAGGAGGTCTATTTGTAGATGAACCTTCCATATAAGGTAAATTTGATAAACTAGCCATATAATCTTTACTTCTAGGTTGTTAGACCTTAAAAAGAAGACCTAGCTCTGATACCAATTGAAAGACCTAAGAGGGGGGTGAATTAGGTCTTTGGCTAATTATCGAAAATCTTTTCCCTTTTTGCAAACCCTTTGCCTTAATGAAAGCTCTTCTTTAAATTCACAAACTTCTAGTTTATATGTGATTTGATGGTTAAGACAAGATTATCAAACTATAAGATCACAACCAATCAATCATCAACTATGAACAAATAATAATAACACAAGTATATAACAAGTAAAGCTATAAAGAAATGAACACACGATTTATAGTGGTTCGATCTCTCCAAGATCTACATCCACTACCTTGAGTCCACACTCAAGGATTTCAACCAATTCACTATATGCTCAATTTAGGCAATTACACAAGAGGCTCATCCAACAAGGATTTTACACCAACAACCTCCTTTGTAATCCTACAAACAAGGCTCACCCTTCCACAAGGATTTTATATCTAAAGATAACCTAAAGACCAATCTAATTCAAGGCTCACCCATACACGGGTTTTACACCACAACCTTGATTAATCTAGTCTATGGCTCACCCTTACCAAAAGGGTTTTACGTCACAAGATAACCTTGTATCAATCACAATAATAGTGTAAAGAAAGAGTTTGGATGTTACCAACACTTCTTGGTGGATGAATACAATTGCTAGCACCACTTCACTTCTTGCCTTTGGAATCTTGAATTTCAACCTTTGAACACAAGGCAATTTGAGAGCTTTTGATATAATTTTGATGTAAAACAAGTTAGATCTTCAAGGATTTCTTTTGTACAAAAGTTCTTTCAAAAATCTAGAGTTTCTAGCCTTTATAGAATTTGAAAATCAATTAAAACGGCTAGTTTCAGAAAATTCGGACGACCGAATTTTTCCAGCTGCGTCCAAATCTTCTCTCGAATTTCTCTGGAAGAACAGTCGGCACTGTTCATCACAACAAGTAGAAGTAGAAGAAGTGGATTGTACTTCATCATTTATTGCCATAAAGCAAATATTGTACTGTTCACTGCGCAAGAAAATTCGGACGACCGAATTTTTCATGTTGCGTCCGAAACTTGCATCCGAATTTTTCAAACTTTGTCAAAACATGTGCAAATCAATTCAAACAAGTTGGAAAAACTTCTAGCCTAAAAGATAAGTCATTAAAGACCTTTTAAGTGCAAAAACAATTGATGAAAACTTGATAATTTAGATAAGTTCAAAACCATTGAAACCATTTAAATCAAGTTTTGTGCTCTCAATTGCAACTCATAGATTCCAAGTCTTAAGAGTGTAGGGTTTACAAAGTTTACCTATTAAGCACATGCAACCTACACTTCATGTCCTCAAAGCCTTCAATCATCTTGAACAAACTCTTCAATCTTCAATCACTTTAACATATTGGAGTTGTTCTTGCATATTAGTCCCCATCAATATTTGTCATTAATCAAAACTACATGATTTGCCCTTAGGGCTAACAATCTTCCCCTTTTTGATGATGACAAACTTTGATGCAAAATGTGATAGATTAAAAAAATGTAGTACATAGAAGTATTAATGTCAATGATAGAAAATAACCAATTTAGCACATTGACATACAAAAGGCTCAATACGAGCCTATGACCCAACCAACCTCCATTAACCTCCTTCCTTCCAACAACTTGGATAGAAGATATAGCATTTAAGCATTTAGAAAAATTTCTAAGGGAGGTTTTAAGGTTGTAATAGTTTAACAATGCTCCCCCTTAGATTCTGCTCATTTTTCAACACATTTGGACTAGAGATATCATGCATCCGAATTTTTTGCATAGCAAGTCCAAACTTTAAAATAAGATAATCAAAAGCTTCAAATTCTGTAAATAAGCTTTCTTACACTTCATGTCCTCAAAGCCTTCAATCATCTTGAACAAACTCTTCAATCTTCAATCACTTTAACATATTGGAGTTGTTCTTGCATTTTAGCTTCAAGGCAATGAGACTTCATACTTCTTAGTTCACAAAACCTATCACACAACATATAAGCATATTAGTCCTCATCAATATTTGTCATTAATCAAAACTACATGATTTTCCCTTAGGGCTAACAATAGATATAACTAATTTAGCACATTGACATTCAAAAGGCTCAATATGAGCCTATGACCCAACCAACCTCCATTTACCTCCTTCCTTCCAATATAACTAGGATAGAAGATATAGTAATTAAGCATTTAGAAAACTTCTAAGAGAGGTTTTAAAGGTCAGAAAAGATACTGTGCATCCAAATTCTGAAATATCAAGTCCAAACTATAAAATAGGTGAAATGAAAGCTGCAAATTTTGTAAATAAGATTTCCTAAGGTTGTTCAAACATATTAGAAGAGATTAAAACATATTTGATTCAATTTAAACAACAAAGGAGCACATTTTGGTAACAAAATATGGATGCATCCAAATTTCAGAACATGCATCTGAATTTTTGACTCATGCATCCGAATTTTGAAATTTCAAGTCCAAACTACAATAAATTCAATATAATGAATGTTTAAAGTGAAATAAAACTTTCATAAGGTTGTGCAAACATAATGGAAGAGATTAAAACATATTTGAATCAATTTGAACAACAAAAAAACATTTTGGGTAAGAAAATCTTGATGCATCCGAATTTGTTGTCTGCATTCGAATTTTAAGTCCAAATTTTTTGTAACAAGTTTGAAAAGGTGATTTTGTATTTTCAAATGAAATGTTGAAGTACTCAAATATGTAAGTCCACAATGGCACTCAGTTTAGCTTTGCAAAATCACAAAATTCATGCATTCAATTGTTTTCTTGAAGTAATTCAAAATCATAGGTCAAGTCAAGAACCAAGTTCAAGATTTCAATCTCAACTTAACCATATTCCAAAATCTCATAAAATAACCAAAACCTCACATATTATAACATATTCAATTTAAATTTCAAATGCAGCCAAATATTTTCATAGTACACATTCATTTTACATTTTGACCTATAACACATCATCACATAGCACATTTACAGCAAGCGCATAGCACATTTTGTAGTCATTCTTTCTCCCTCTTGACATATGCATGGATTTTCAGAAAATTCACACATTTTCTCTTCATGCGTGAGGAATTCCACTGCTATTTCACATTTTCACACATTTTGTCATCACATTTTTTCTCCCCCTTTTGTCATCAATCAAAGGTGGGGTAAGAGTACTTGGACAACAGAAGTGAAACAAAAGAAGCTCTTATCACAAGGATTTCATATATTGAGCTTCAAAACATTATAATGACTAGAAAGGCACAAGTAAATTTCAATGTTAAAGCATAACATGTGCATCAAGGCATAAACTAAAATAAGCAACAAAATAGAGTTTAGGGATAGAAAGGCTTAGTCTTGGATGTGCTTCATGGTCTTCACTTCCAAATCTGTTTAGTATGATGGCCATGTTTCCCTTGATCTCTTGGCTGAAGGAAATTGGTGATGGATTTGTGATTTTACTTTGTTAAACTTCCTTCACCTCCTTCTTCTTGCTTGTTTTCTTGTGCTTTACCTTTTTGTTCTTCGTTCTCATGCTTTTCTTCTTCATCTTGGGGTGTTTCACTGCCTTTTCCTTCATCTTTCCCTTCTTCTTTAGCAACAAATTGATAGCCATCTCAATTTTCACTATCATTACTATCATCCTTGTTGCTGCTATCTCCACCCATGTTATCTTCTTGATCTTCTTTATTTTCCTCGTCACTGTTTTCTTTTTCATCTTCTTTCTTGTCTTCTTCTTTGGCTTTATAGGAACTTTCACCATTTAAAATCACTTGAGAAATCTTTCTCAAGTCTTCTTCCATATTCTTGACTCTAGCTTCTAAATCATCAAATTTACCAAGAATCATTGGAGCAAAGGACTTGAAGAATTTGTCCATTTTCGTCATTTCCTTTACATGGTGTTCAATGTCTCTTGAAACACCTTGGCAACTATGGTATCAATTCTACTGAGATTATTACCTTCAACTTCTTTTCCTTCAATAGAGGGTACCTCTTCAAATACTCTTCTTTTGTGGAAGGTTGCTCCCCCTCACTAGATAACTCATGCCTCATTTTGGTTTTCTTTTCTTCAACAACGATTTCCCCTTCATCCTCTTCTTCTTCTTCATTTTCTTCTTCCTCAACCTTCTCACTTTCTTGTTAATAGTCTCCCATACGATAAGGCTTTGTTGGCTGGTTTTGTTGCACTAATCATATGCTTCAATGCCATGAATCCAAAGTTTAGTCTTCTATGCTCATGCAGGGCAAGCATAATCACCAAATGCAGAGTGGTAATCATGTGATGCATAACCCTTCCTCTAGCATCAAAGGCTTTGATTTTCTTTTCCCTAATTGACCTAAATTGTCTACCATTTGTGAAAGCCTCTTCAAATCTTTCATTGGTGAACAATTCATGAATAAAGCAATGTTGTCCCAATGAGTAATACCTTGCCTCATTATCATGTACCCCACAAATTATGTTCACTAAGGCATCATTGAACTCAAAATCCACTTGATATACTCTAGAGGAATACCATTTACTACATTATTTTCCCTCATGTTCACTTCTCTCTCTTTTTTTTTTAAAGATTTGCATAAACTTTATAAACTAAGGTATTAGCATTCATCAAGCACAAGCATACTACTCCAGCTCACATCATTTAAAAATGAGAGTATATTACCCATTTCGGATAGTTTGATGACATCCATCTTGTAGCTTGGATTTATCTTATGGCTCCTTTTTGTCCAATCATCAAATTCAGTAGCAGCCTTCCATGTGACAAATCTATCAAGCCTTGACATGCTTTGTAGAACATGAACCTTCCTTGGTTCATTGATCACTGGTCCTCCTTCTCTTTCTTTGGTTTTTCCCTTTCCTTTTCCCATGCTAGGCTTCTCTGTCCTCACCTGGAGCTACAACACTTGAATACACTCATTAGTTATTGAATTTAAATCCCTAAGCTTCTTCTAAGATTGTCAAACCTTTCTTCGGCTAATGGCTTAGTAAAAATATCATTAATTTGTTCATTAGTGCAAACATGCTTTAAACAAATATTACCCTTAGTAGAATGATATCTAATGACATGAAGTTTGAACTCTATATGCTTTATCCTAGTTTGTTGAATGGTGTGATGGTCAAATTTGTTGCATTAGTGTTATCACATAACATAGCCACACATTTGAAATATATATCATAATCACTTAGAGTATCAATAAGGTAATAGAGAATGTGTTTAACAGCAATCAAATGAGACTCTTTAGGACAAGATGAAATCTAGCACACAAGCACATGGCAAACATAATATTGGCTTTACTTGCTAACAAATAGAGTTGACTACTCATATGAAATCTTTTTATTCTTGTCAAGCTTAGTTGATAAACTTATGAAAGTACTTATACCTTAACTTGATTCATGAAAGTGCCATCCTTGGTTTGCTTGATTTGTAGGCCAAGAAAGAAATTGAGTTTTCCTCTCATGCTCATTTCAAATTTAATTTGCATTAACTGGGAAAACACATCACAAAGTGAAGTATTAGAAGCACCAAAAATTGTATCATGTATTTGGACAACTTATAGATCATTGTTACAAGAGGTTTTTATGAGAATAGTAGTGTCAACCTTTCCTCTTGAAAATCTTTTTGAAAGAAGAAAAACACTCAATTTTTTTATACCAAGCTCTAGGATCTTGTTTTAAATCATACAAAGCTTTGGATAATTTGAAAACATGGTTAGGAAACTTTTCATGATCAAAACCGGGCGATTGTTCCACATAAATCTCTTTCTCAATAGAACCATTTAGAAAAGCACTTTTGACATTCATTTGAAATATCTTAAAACCTTTAAAGCAAGTAAAAGTCAAAAGTATTCTTATGGACTTTAGCATTCGGAGCAAAGTTTTCATCATAATCAATTCTCTCTTCTTGATTGAATCCTTGGGTGACAAATCTAGATTTATTTCTTACACCTTCCCTAGATTCATTGAGTTTATTTCTAAAAACCATTTAGTTCCAATAATGGAATGATCATGAGATTTAGAAATTTTCAAATTTTGTATCTTTCAAATTGATTTAATTTCTCTTGCATAGTAATAATCCAAAAATTATCACACAATACATCATCAATACTTTTAGGCTCATATGAGATAAAAGAATAAAGTTTTTGATAAAGTACCGCCTTATTTTTACTCCTGGGGAGATATCACCAATGATTTGCTCCTTAGGGTGGCCTTTTTGCATATCTTAAGTTCTTTGGGAGCTCTTGGTCACCACTAGGTTGGTCATCTTGATTTTGTTCAATCATTTTTTCCTCATTGGTATGATCCTCCAAAGTTGGTGCTTGAAGATGGGTTTGATAGTCATTCATAGATGTACCTACATCATCTTCATCTTTTCTTTCCAAATAAATGTAAGATTCATCAAAACTAACATGAATGGTTTCCTCATCATGTAAGGTTCTTTTTGTTATAAACTGTATATGCCTTTTTGTTAGAAGAATAGCTAAGAGATATACCTATATCCGTCTTTCTATCAAATTTAAGTAAGTTATAACAAGTATTCAAGATAATACACTTATAACCAAACACTTTAAAATATGCAACTTGAGGAGTTATATAAAAGAGAACTTCAAAAGATGTTTTTCTTCAAAAAGATCTTAAAAGAATTCTTTTCATCATAGCATGTGTTGTTTATGGATTCGGCTCAAAACATATTTTTGAAGAAGAATTTTCACAAAGCATAGATCTAACCAATTTTTTTTAAAGTTCAAATTTTTCTTTCAATAACACCATTTTGTTGTGGGGTTTTTTGCAGTTGAAACAATTATATGAAATTCAATTTTCATCACAAATTTTGTAAAGACTTGGTTGTAAAATTCTCCCATTGTTACTTTCTAATGGAAATCAATTTTGCACTCAAGAGAGGTTTGAATCTTTTTGAATAGTTTTACAAATTTATGAAACACTTCATCTTTTTGAGCAAAGAAGACTACTAAAGTAAATGCTGAGAAATCATAAACTACTACTAAGGCATACTTCATGTCATCAATACTAGAGTTCCTCATAAGTCCAAATCAATCCATATGAACAAGCTCAAGATGTTTTGAGGTATAAAAGCATTTCATGGGTTTGAAAAATTCTTTTGTTTATTTTCCATATTGACAAGTATCTCAAAGAAAATTTTCTCAAAACACATTTTTAGCAATCCTCCAACTAAATCTTGATAGAAAAATTTGTTTAATAAATCCATGTTCATAAGCAACAAGACATTCAAGCTTATCAAGATGAAGCGCACATTGAAACAGTTTGTGAGTAATTTATCAAAATCACAAAATATCATTTTTTTATACAAGTTCGGGCGACCGAACTTATGGTCTACATTCAAACTTCAAGTCCGAACATTTTGTAAAGTTTCATAAAGATGTTTTTGGCCAAACAAATGCATAGATATTCAATCATAGCTATTTTAATCAATTTATCATGACATATAATCAATTTTAAGAACATATCAACCATGAATTCAATCTCATATCATCAATGTTACCTAATCAACTTCATAGAAGCAATTGACAAGTCATGGTTGGTAAATTTTCAAATCTTAACAAAAGGGATTCTCAACTGAAACTTTGCATATTGGCATTTAACTTCTTATTCATTGTCACACGAGTGACTAATGCTAAGCAAGTTATAGTTCAAATCAGCACTAAGCAACATTTGTTTAAAAAGAAGAGAGGAACCTTTACCAACATTGGTTACTCCAAGAATTCTTTCTTTCTTCTTGTCTCAAAAACAAATCCTTCATTGGTTGCTTTGACCTTGCTTATGAATGAGGTATTTTCTGTTATTCTTTAAGCCAACATCATCAATGTACCACTTAGTGATTCTTGAGTTTGAATTGAAGAGTACCTGCAATAAAGGAGAGGAAGTATCCTTTGGTACCCATATTTTCTTGGGTCCGTGGGGGTTAGTAATAATTCCCTGAACTCTCCAAATGGTTTTTACACCATTCTCTACTTTTATTTTAACATAACATTTGGCGACTTTATGTCCATGTTTTCCACAATAAGCACAACAAGTATGATGGAAGGAAGTAGAAGTAGCTCTAACAAAGAAGTTGTTATGTTTAGGCACATTATTGACATAATTGTAACCAAGACCATATTTAGCAAGAGAAGATCTTTGAGATCCAAGTAGTTTGTCAAGATTGTCTCTTCTATTTGTAAATTTTTCAACACATGATGTAAGATCATTAATTTTCTTTTTCAAAATTTCATGATCACTAAGCATTTTTTCAAGAGAAGAAACTTTTGTACAAAGAGATTTATTTTCAATATTTAAACAATCAATAGATTCAAGAAGTTTTTTATTCTCACAAAATAATTTTGAATTTTCATTCAATAACTCATTAATTTTGAGTTTCATATCCTTATTATTTTTCGAAGCTTTTTTTAATTCTCTATATATCTCAACAAGTAATTCACTAGGATCATCAATATCATCATCATAAGATGTAGAGGTAGATGGAGTAGGTTGTACCTCATCTTCCATTTCCATGAAGCACACATTTGCTCTTTCTTCTTCATGAGTGACTTGAAGTAGCTTCCACATTTCATGAGCGGAATCACATTCCATCACTCTATTGTATTCATTGACAACTAACGCACAACAAAGAATGTTCATTGCTTGGTAGTTTAATGTCATCTTTCTTGAATCGCTCTCATCATACTCCTCCATGGACTTTGGTTCCCTTGTAATTCCACCGGCTTTCAATCTCAATGGCACATAGGGACCTTTCTCATAATATTCCACAATTCATAGTTAATAGAACAAATGTAAATCTCAATTCTAGATTTCCAAAAAATATAATTAGAACCATCAAACAATGGAGGTCTATTAGTGGAGGAACCTTCCACATAAGGCAAATTTGATAAACTAGCCATATAATCTTTACTTCTAGGTTGTTAGACCTTAAAAAGAAGACCTTGCTCTGATACCAATTGAAAGACCTAAGAGAAGGGGTGAATTAGGTTTTTGGCTAATTATCAAAATATTTTCCCTTTTTGTAAATCCTTTGCCTTCATAAAAGCTCTTCTTTAAATTCACAAACTTCAAGTTTATATGTGATTTGATGGTTAAGACAAGATTATCAAATTATAAGACCATAACCAATCAATCAACAACTATGAACAAATAATAATAACACAAGTGTGCAAACAAGTAAAGCTATAAAGAAATGAACACACGATTTATAGTGGTTTGATCTCTCCAAGATCTACATCCACTACCTTGAGTCCACACTCAAGGATTTCAACCAATTCACTATATGCTTGATTTAGGCAATTACACAAGAGGCTCACCCAACAAGGGTTTTATACCAACAACCTCCTTTGAATCGTACAAACAAGGCTCACCCTTCCACAAGGATTCTATATTTAAAGACAACCTAAAGACCAATCTAATCCAAGGCTCACCCACACGCAAGTTTTACACCACAACCTTGATTAATCTAGTCTATGGCTCACCCTTACCAAAAGGATTTTACATCACAAGATAACCTTGTATCAATCACAACAATAATGTAGAGATAAAGTTTGGATGTTACCAACACTTCTTGGTGGATGAATACAATTGCTAGCACACCTTCACTTCTTCCCTTTGGAATCTTGAATTTTAACCTTTGAGCACAAGGCTATTTGAGAGCTTTTCAAATAATTTTGATGTAAAACAAGTTAGAGCTTAAAGGATTTTGAATGTTCAAAAGTTCTTTTAAAAATATGGAGTTTATGGCTTTTATAGATTTGAAAAATTGGCTTTAAGAGTCATAAAACGGCTAGTTTTAGAAAATCCAGATGCCCGAATTTTGCGTACGAATTTTTCGGAAGTCACTGTTCCCGTGACCAGTGTACTATTCACCCTGCTGTTCACAATGCAGGGAAAATTCGGACGATCGAATTTTCATCCAGCGTCCGAACTTGCGTCTAAATTTCTCTGAAAAAATATTGGTACTGTTCATTATATAGTGCACTGTTCACGTACTGTTCATTGAACAGTAGTTAATGTTCACAATACTGTTTAAAATTCGGACGACCAAATTTTTCCATATGCGTCCGAATTTCTCTGGAAAAAAAGTCAGTACTGTTCATGTGACAATGAAAAATAGTCGGTACTGTTCATGTGACAATGAAATATGGATGAATCCGAATTTTTTAATCATGCATTAGAATTTTGAGATTTCAAATCCAAACTGTAATAAATTCAATATAATGAAAGTTTAAAGTTAAATAAAGCTTTCATAAGGTTGTTCAAACATAATGGAAGAGATTAAACCAGTTTTCAAAACAATTTGAAAAAACAGAAAAGCATTTTTGGCAAGAAAATCTTGATGCGCCTGAATTTTGTTGTCTACATCCGAATTTTAGGTCCAATTTTTTTTTTTTTTTTTGCAACAAGTTGAAATCTACTCAAATGTGTTGCTGCACATAACTCATATAGTACACAATGCATACAGTTTGCAACAAGTTGAAATCTAATCAAATGTGTTGTTGCACATAACACATACAGTACACAATGCATATAGTATCTATCATATAGTCATACACAATGCATACAGTATACAATGCATATAGTATATATCACATAGTCATCATTATTTTTCTCCCCCTTTTGTCATCACTCAAAGATGGGATCAATGAAAATAACACTAACAATTTAGCACATATAACAGTTAAAAAAGAAGCTCCCATCACTGAGATTTCATCATTGAGCTTCACTATTACATAAAATGCAGCGAAAGGCCTAACAGGTTCATAAGTTGGATATTTAAAAACATATAAGATAAACTTAGTACAAATAAGCAATTAAAAAGTAGTAAAAAGATAAGGTGGAAGAAATGCTCAGTCTTGTGATGTTGATGGAGAGGCTTTGCTAAATGCTTTCTTGATTGCCAAATGCTTCACTATGGTTGAAGGTGAGACGCTTTCTGCTTTTTCTATTTGACTTCCTCCTTCTTGTGGCTCTTCATGTACTGGTTCATTTTCTTTTTCTTCTTGTCTTGCCACATTCTCTTCATTACCTCCTTGATCATCGTCCCTATCATCACTGTCATCATCTTCATCTTCTTTCTTTCCTTCCTTATCTCCATCATCTTCATTTCTATTTTGATGCCTAGAGGGTCCTTCACCACTTTGTGTATTCCTCATCAGAATTTCTTCAATATGCCTCACTCTACTGTCTAATCCATCTAGTTTTCCAAGAACCATTGGAGCAAAAGATTCGAAAAACTATTTTCTCCATTTCCTTAATATGATTATTCAAGGCTTCTTGGAATGCCTTAGCTACTATGGTGTCACCTCTAGTTATTTCTTCACTTCTATAATCAATTCCAACATTTGGTTGAGGGACTTCTTCAAATAATCTTCTTTTTGAGGGAGGTTGCTCCCCCTCACTTGAAGTATCATGTTTCCTCTTAGTTTTCATCTCTCTCGCAAGAGTTTCTTCTTTATCTTCTTCTTCCTCAACTTCTTCACTTTCTTCACTCTCCACTCTTCTTGGAGGGGTTTCTCTTTTGGTTCTCCATATGCCATCATCATCAAGAACTAGCTGCATTCTCTTAAGAGTTTCATTCATATAAATCTCTCCACTCTTAAATGCTTGTCCTCTCCCTGGAAATTTAACTTGAAAATGCTTAAAGATCCTTGTTAACATTCTTACAAATGGAAAAGCCTTGGTTATAGTTTTCCTTGCAGTAATCATGTGCTTTGAGGCTATGTATCCAAAATTCAATCTTCTATGTTCATGCAAGGCTAACATAATTACCATATGCATATTACCAACAGAAGACTTATGTCCAAAATTAGGGACAATCATAGTAGTAATCATGTGATGCAATACTCTTCCTCTAGCATCTAAGCTCTTAATTTCCCTCTCCCTAATGGACCTAAATTCTCTGCCATTAGTGAGTGCCTCTTCAAACCTTTCATTTGTGAAGAGTTCACGATTATAACAATGCATTGCAGGTGAGTAATACCTTGCCCCACTATCACCTATTCCACAAATTCTATTAATCAGGGCCTCACTAAATTCAAAATCTACTTGAGATACTCTTGATGAATACCATTGAACCACATCATCTCCTACAAGTTCAGCTCGTTCTTCTTTGAGGTTTACATAGAACTCATATATGAGGGTAGGATAGAACTCTTCATCAATGATTAACAGACTACTCCATCCAATATCACTAAAAATGATAGAACATTATCCATACTTCATAATTTATCAAAATTCACTTTATTCCCAGGGATAATCTTTCTGTTTTTCTTGTTCCATTCCTCAAATTCATGAGTAGACTTGATTGAAACAAACCTGTCAACTCCAGACAATGCTTGAGGAATTCGAACTCTTCTTGGTTGGTTGATGATTGAGTCTCCATCTCCTTCCTTGGCTTTTCCTTTCCCCTTTTCAACATTTGGCTTCTTTGTCCTTACCATGATGTTGTTGCTTGAAAAGTAGTGATTTTTAGAATGTATCTAGGGCTTGGAATTCAAAAATGAAGGCAAATCGAAGTAAAAATGGTGAAATCTTGGAGAAATTTTGATTTGGACACGGATGGGTAAGAATGATTTTGAAATAGGAGAGAAATTCGGAAGTTGAAGTGTTAAGGAAACTCTTTGATTTTCATTTAAATCGTTGTATTCACAAAATTTGAACGACCGATTTTTCAGATCTGCGTCCAAATTTTCTGTCGAAAGTCTCTGTTTCTTCAACTCAGAAAATTCAGTAGACCGAATTTTCTGTTATGCATCCAAATTCTGCGTCCGAAAATTTCCTGTTTTCACCAAACTTCAACACATACATTAGTAATTGAATTTAGAGATTCCTAAGAGCCTTCTTGGTGATTAAACCTTTCCTCATCCAAGGGCTTTGTAAATATATCAGCATTTGTATTTATATATTCTACACATATATCTCTCTTGATCACATGATCACGAATGAAATGATGTTTAATTTCTATATGCTTAGTCCTAGAATGTTGAATGGGATTTATGCTCAAATTGATAGGACTAGTATTATCACATAGTCTAGGCACACAATTGAATTTAAGGCCATAATCAAGTAAAGTATGATGCATCCATAATAATTGAGCACAACAACGACCCGCATCTATATATTCAGCTTCAGCAGTAGATAAAGACACACAAGCTTGTTTTTTAATATACCAAGACACAAGACAACTACCAAGAAATTGACAACGACCACTTGTACTCTTACATTCAACTTTGCATCCAGCATAGCCAGCATCTAAATATCCAATAAGTTCAAAAGATGAAGATTTTGAAAACCAAAGGACATAGTCATATGTATCCATCAAATAACGAAAGATGCGTTTGACAGAAATTAGATGAGATTCTTTAGGACATGATTGAAATCTAGTACATAAGCACACAACAAACATAATATCTGGTCTACTAGTTGTGAGATAGAGTAAACTTCCAATCATACCTTATATGACTTCTCATCAATATTTTTACCTTTTTCATCTTTATCAAGTTTAGTTGATGAGCTCATTGGAGTACCTATCCCTTTTGCTTGATCCATTCCAAATCTTTTCAAAAGCTCCTTGGTATACTTTGCTTGATTTATGAAGATTCCATCCTTAGTTTGCTTAATTTGCAACCCAAGAAAGAAATTTAGTTCTCCCATCATGCTCATTTCAAATTCATTTTGCATTGATTTGGCAAATTCTTCACAAAGAGATGTGTTAGTAGCACCAAAAATGATATCATCAACATAAATTTGCACAAGTAAAATATCATTATTACTAGATGTTTTCCTTTTGCAAATCCTTTTGAAAGAAGAAATCCACTTAATCTTTCATACCAAGCTTTGGGGCCTGTTTCAATCCATATAGATCCTTGGTTAACTTAAAAACATGATTAGAAAACTTTTCATGAACAAAACCGGGAGGTTGTTCTACATAAACCTCTTCTTCAATAAAACCATTTAAAAACCACTTTTGACATCCATTTGAAATAGCTTAAATCCTTTAAAACAAGCAAAAGCCAAAATTATTCTTATGGATTCCAATCTGGCTACTGGAGCAAAAGTCTCATTATAATCAATTCCTTCTTCTTGGTTGAAGCCTTGAGCAACAAGTCTAGCCTTATTTCTAAAAACATCTCCTAGTTTATTTCATTTGTTCCTAAAAACCAATTTTGTACCAATAATGGAATGATCATGAGGTCTTGGAACAAGAGTCCAAACCTTATTTCTTTCAAACTGATTTAACTCTTCTTCCATAGCAATAATCCAAAATTATCACACAATGCATCATCAATATTTTTAGGTTCAATGTGAGATAAAAGGGCAAAATTATCAATAAAGTACCGCCTTCTTTTAACTCCTTGAGAGACATCACCAATGGTTTGCCCCTTAGGATGGCCTCTTGCATTTGTTAGATCCTTTGGAAACTCTTGATCATTGCTTGGTTGACCATCTTGTTCTTGCTCCATTATTTCTTCTTCTTTGGCATGCTCTTCCAATGTGGGTACTTAATGATGAGTTTGATTTTCAATCATTGACAAACCTGTATCATCTTCATTTCTTCTTTCAAGGTAAATGATAGATTCATCAAAGGTTACATGTATGGTTTCTTCAACACATAATGTTCTTTTGTTATAAATAGATTCATCAAAGGTTACATGTATGGTTTCTTCAACACATAATGTTCTTTTGTTATAAACTCTATATGCCTTTTTATTTGAAGAATAACCAAGAAATACACCTTCATCTGATTTTCTATCAAACTTTCCCAGATTGTCACTAGTGTTTAAGATAAAGCATTTACAACCAAAAACCTTAAAGTAGACAATTGAAGGAGTTTTATCAAATAGGAGTTCAAAAGGTGTTTTTCTTATGAAGGGTCTTAAGAGAACTCTATTCATTACATAGCAACTAGTATTTATAGCTTCAGCCCAAAAGTATTTTGGCAAAGAATTTTCACATAACATCGATCTAACCATCTCTTGTAGGGTCCTATTTTTCCTTTCAACAACAACATTTTGTTGAGGTGTTTTGGCAGCTGAAAAATTATGAGTTATACCATACTCATCACAAAATCTTGTAAAGTCTTGATTACAAAACTCTCTTCCATTGTCACTTCTAATAGATATCAATTTATACTCAAGAGAGATTTGAACCTTTTTGAAAAGTTTTGCAAATTCATGAAATGTTTCATCCTTTTGAGCTAAGAAAATCACCCAATTAAATCTTGAAAAATCATCAACAATCACATAAGCATATCTTTTACCACCAACACTAGTGGTTCTCATTGGTCCAAACAAGTCCATATGAACAAGTTTAAGAGGTTTTGAGGTAGAAACCATTTCTTTGGTTTAAAAGATGTTTTAGATTGTTTTCTATATTGACAAGCATCACAAAGACGAGTTTTATCAAAATGCATTTTAGGTAATCCTCTAACTAGCTCTTGTGTGGAAAGCTTCTTCAATAAATCCATGCTCACATGACCTAATCTTCTATGCCACAAATATCCATCATTATCATGAATAGCAAGACATTTTATATCATTTGTGATAATTTCATCAAGATATAACACATAAACATTTCCAACTCTATTAGCAACAAAGATGGTTTTACTACTTGCATTATCAAAAGTAGTACAAGTATTACATTTAAATTCTACTTTACATCAATTGTCACATAGTTGACTAATGCTAAGTAAATTATACTTTAAACCATCAATAAGTAACACTTGTTTAATAAGAGGGAAGGAACCTTTACCAATGTTACCTATTCCAAGTATTTTTCCTTTCTTCTTATCACCAAATGTGACAAAGCCTTCACTTGTTGCTTGAAGCTCACTAACAAGAGAGGCATTTCCTGTCATGTGTCTTGAACAACCACTGTCAAGAAACTATTTTGTGGCACTTGATCATGAAGCAAAGCGAACCTACACCAAATATGAGAAAGTGATTTTTGGTACCCATATTTTCTTGGGTCCAAGGAGGTTAGTGAAAGTTCCTTTAACTTTCCAAACAGTCTTAACACCATTTTCTATTTTTCTCTTTACATAACATTTAGATACTTTGTGTCCATGCTTGCTACAATATGTACAACAAATATGAGACCTAGTATTAGAAGTTTCTTTAGCAAAAGAGTTTTTATATTTTGGAGCATAACTATCATGAGTATAACCAAGACCATGTTTAACATATGAAGATCTTTGATAACCAAGTAATTTATTTAAATTTTCTCTTCCATTTGTAAATTTTTCAATGCACAATCTAAGATCATTAACTTTCTTTTCCAAAGTTTCATGATCATTAAGCATGGTTTCAAGAGAATTAACTTTTATACAAAGCTCTTTATTTTCAAAAGATATGTTTTGTATGGTTACATTTAAAACTTCTTTTTCAATGTTTAGACAATTAATAGTCTTAAGAAATTTCCCATTTTCAACACATAACTTTGAATTCTCATTTAATAACTCATTGATTTTGAATTTTATTTCTTTATTCCTTTTAGAAGCCTTTTTTAATTCTTCATGCATTTCTACAAGTAATTCACTAGGATCAACATTATCATCATAGACATTAGAAATGGAAGGAGAAGATTGTACCTCAACATCAATTGGCATAAAGCATATGTTGGCCTTTCCTTCACTATCATCTTCACTTTCTTGTTGATCCCATGTTCCAGCCAGTCCTTTTCTTTTCTTGGCAGATTTCTTTTTGTTCTTGTTGTCTCTTTCCCTTTCCAAAACTTTGGGACAATCAGCAATAAGATGTTCTGTGCTCTTGCATTCAAAACATTGAGGTTTGAAGGATGAAGACTGTCCACTCTTCTTGGTTGGCTTTCTTCCTTTCTTGAGGAACTCCTTCTTGTAGAATCTTTTGAATTTCCTAACAGCCACGGCAATCTCCTCTTCTCCACTGTTTCCATCTTCTTCTTCGCTTGATGATTTTTCTTGTTCACTCAAGTGATTTGAAGCTTTGAGTACAACTCATTTTCTTCCTTTTTCTTCATCTTCTTTGTCATTCAGTCTTTTCATCTTCATTTCATGTGTGAGCAATGATCCAATAAGCTCTTCAAGTGGAAGAGTTTTCAAATCCTTTGATTCTTCAATTGCAAGTGTCTTTGGTTGCCAAGATTTTGCTAGAGCATCCAATATCTTCCTGTTTTGCTCTCCAATAGCATAGCTCTTTCCATAAGCTTTTAAGCCATTAAAAATGTTAGCAAACCTTGTAAACATATCACTAACATTCTCACCTTGCTTCATGGTAAATAGCTCATAGTCTCTTACTAGCATGGCAAGCTTTGACTCTTTAACTTGGTTTGTACCTTCATGTGTTATTTGGAGTAATCTCCACATATCATGAGCAGTGTCACTGAAATACCTAAGAGGGGGGGGGTGAACTAGATATTTGGCTAATTTTTGCAAACAAAAACCTTTTATAAGTCTAAGCAAAGAACAGATTATATGAATACAGTTGAAGATGATTGATAGCAAAACAAAAAGAATGTAATGGCAAAGGAACTCAAGCAATTTATAGTGGTTCGATCGTCAAGTTCTACGTCCACTACCTTGAGCCTATACTCAAGGATTTCAATCAATCTACTATATGCTCAAGGTCACAAATTACATGAGAGGCTCACCACACAATGGTTTTACACTCACAACCTCTTCTAGTAACTTTTACAAACAAGGCTCACCACACAATGGTTTTATATCTATAAACAACCTTGAATCACAATTTCAAGGATCACCCTTATCTAAAGGGTTTTATGTTGTCAAGATAACCTTGCAAGAGCTAGTAGAAAACACAATTTGATAAAAAGAAAAGAGTGTGTAGATGTTACCGCTTGTTGGTAGATGTTTACACAATATTTGCTCTTTCACACTTTGATGTCTTTGGATTGATCAATTGAATGCACAAGACACAAGAGAGCTTTAAAATGTTTGCTAAAGGCTTTGTAATACTTAGAGTTTGTAAGAATTCAAAACTTCCAAAAAATTTGAAGTTTATAGCTTTTATAGATGTGAAAATTCAAAATGCAACAGCTATAAAACGGCTAGTAACGGCTAGTTTTAGAGAAGTTCGGACGTCCAAACTTCATGCCATTCTTCCGAACTTGTGTTCGAACTTTACTGTACCAAGCTGTCTGGAAAAGTTCGGACGTCCAAACTTTTCCTCATGCGTCTGAACTTGCGTCCGAACTTCTCTGGAAAAATAGTGACCATGCTATCAGAGAAAGTTTGGACGTCCGAACTTTACTCCATGCGTCCGAACTTGCGTCTGAACTTCTCTGGAAGCACAGTAACCATTTCAGAGTTTGGACGACCAAACTTGCATCCAAACTTATCAAATTTAGTCCAATCTTTTGAAAATCATTGTTAATAACATTGAAAATGTTTTGCATGAATGGACACATCATTTAGGCACATTTAAACACGAAAACCGTTACAAAAACATTTTGATCATACAAAATTTTCTAAAGATCATTTGAGATTTCAAAAACCTACTTGTTATCACAAAGTTTATTGAAAACCATTTTAAAAACAAGTTTTGTACTCTCTCATGCATTCAACAGATTCCAAGACATACAAGTGTAGAGTTTACAGAAAAATATACCTATTTAGTATAAGAACTCTACACTCTAAGTCTTCAATGCCTTCAATCATATTGAACATACTCTTCAATCTTCAATCACCTTTGGCATAGTTGAGTTGTTCTTGCATTGTGACTTCAAAGCAATAAGACTTCATGCTTGTAAATCCATCAATCCTATCACTCAATCATACAAGTACATTAGTTCTCATCAATGTTTGCCATTATTCAAAACTAATCATAACTACATGATTTGCCCTTAGGGCTAACAGTCACAACCACTAACTCTATTATATTCAGTTACATCTAATGCACAACTTAAGATATTCATGGCCTGATTATTTAATGTCATTTTCTTTGAATCATGTTCATCAAATTCATCAGTAGACTTTGGTTCTAAGGTTACTCCATCAGCTCTCATTTTCATAGGAATATAAGGACCTTTTTCAACAATATTCGACAAATCAAAATTGATAGAACAAATATATATGTTAACTCTAGATTTCTAAAAGGTATAGTTTGTTCCATCAAACAAAGGTGGTCTATTTGTGGAACACCCTTCTAGGTAAACAAAGGTGGTCTATTTGTGGAAGACCCTTCTAGGTAAGGTAAGTTTGAGATATTAGCCATAAGATCTTTAACTTCTAGGTTGTAAAACCACACGAAGAAGTCCTTGCTCTAATACCAATTGAAAGACCTAAGAGGGGGGTGAATTAGGTCTTTGGCTAATTTTGGCAAATTATTCCTTTTACAATTCTAAGCAAGACCAGATTGTATGTGCTTTGTTAAATGAGAGAATAAGTCAATTAATAGCAAAGCAGTAAAGCAATGTAAGATCAATGAACACAACCAATTTAGAGTGGTTCGATCTATTCAAGATCTGCGTCCACTACCTTAAGCCTACTCTTAAGGATTTCATACAATCTACTATATGCTCAAGTTCAACAATTACATAAGAGGCTCACCGCACAATGGTTTTACATTCACAACCTCTTTTAGTAATTTTATAAACAAGGTTCACCCTACGAAAGGATTTTATATCTACAAACAACCTTGAGTCAATGTCTCAAGGATCACCCTTATCCAAAGGATTTTATCTTATCAAGATAACCTTGCAAGAGCTAGTAGAAAAACACAATTTAATAAAGAGAGGAGAAAGTGTAAATGTTACCACTTATTGGTAGATGATTACACAATGTTGCACCTTCACACATTGTTGTCTTTGGAATCTTGAATGATCAATTGAAAGCACAAGACAAAAGAGAGCTTAAAATGTTTGCTGAAGGCTTTGGAATGTTTAGAGTTCTCAAAGATTCAAAACTTACAAAAAATCTGAAGTTTATAGCTTTTATAGAATTTGAAAATCAGTTTTAACACCCATAAAATGGCTAGTAACGACTAGTTTCAGAAAATTTGGACGACCAAATTTTTCTTGTGCGTCCGAACTTATCGTCCAAATTTTATTGTTGCACGTTTCCGGAAAAATTTGGACGACCAAATTTTTTCCATGCGTCCGAACTTTCTTCCGAATTTCTCTGGAAAAACAGTAACCATGGTGAAAACAAAAATTCAGACGACCGAATTTTTTTCATGCGTCCGAACTTGCGTATGAATTTCTCTGGAAAAACAGTAACCATTTTTGGCTATAAAAATCAGACGATCGAATTTTTTGGAAGCACAATAGCCATTTTAAAATTTGGTTTTCAAACTTTGTAAAATGATTTGAGATTTAACTTCAATAAGTTTGAAAATATTTTGTACGTATAGATAAGTTATTTAGACATATGTAAACTTAAGAACCATAATCAAATCTCTTTGATCATGCAATGTTTACTCAAAATCTTTTAAGGTACAAAAACACATTTATTAACAAAAAGTTCATTCAAAGCCATTCAAGATTAAGAAAAATAGTTTTATGCTCTCTTATGCATTCAATAGATTCCAAGACTCACAAGTGTAGAGTTTACATAGAGATTTACCTATTTAGCATATATACCCTACACTTCAAGTCTTCATTGCTTTTTAATCATCTTTGAACAACCTTCTTCAAACTTCAATCACTTAGACTCATTGAGGTTGTTTTTGCACTTTGGCTTGAAGGCAGCAAGACTTCATACTTCTTTAATCCACAAATCCTATCACACAACATACAAGCACATTAGTCTTTATCAATATTTGTCATTAATCAAAAGTAATCATAACTACATGATTTGCCCTTAGGGCTAACACATAGTCTTAAACGAACTCTATTCATCACATAACATACAGTATTCACGACTTCTGCCCAAAAATATTTGGGCAAAGAATTTTCACAAACCAAGCCATTTCGTGTAAAGTACAATTTTTTATTTCCACTACACCATTTTCTTATGGAATTTTGGCAGCTGAAAAATTAGGAGTAATCCCATTTTCATCACAATAAAGAAATCTAGAAAGAGTACCCAAGTAAATCTAGAAAAATCTAGAAAAATCATCTTTTGGAGCAAGAAAGAGTACACAAGTAAATCTAGAAAAATCATCAACTATCACATAAGCATACCTTTTGCCGCCAAGACTAATGGTCCTCATAATTCCAAATAAGTCTATATGAACGAGTTCAAGAGGTTTTGAGGTTGAAACCACTTTCTTTGGTTTGAAAAAAGTTTTTGTTTGTCTTCCATGTGGGCAACCGTCACAAAGATGATTTTTCTCAAAACACATTTTTTGTAAATCTCTAGCTAGTTCTAGTGTAGAAAGTTTTTTCAACAAATCAATGCTTGCATGACTAGTCTCTTATGCCATAGATGACCATTATCATTGAATGACCTAAGAGGGGGGGGGGTGAATTAGGTCTTTGGCTAATTTTCGAAAATAATTTTCTTTTACAAATTTATCTAGAGAAGATTATGTGTACTTGTTTCAATGAGAGAATATATAAATCAATGTCAAAGCAATAAACAATTTAAGATCAATAAACACAAGCAATTTATAGGGGTTCGATCTCTTCAAGATCTACGTCCACTACCTTGAGTCTACACGCAAGGATTTCAATCGATCTACTATATGCTCAAGTTCAACAATTACATAAGAGGCTCACCACACAATGGTTTTACACTCACAACCTCTTTTGTAATTCCAGAAACAAGGTTCACCCTACCAAAGGATTTTATATCTACAAACAACCTTGAATCAATGTCTCAATGATCACCCTTATCTAAAGGATTTTATGTTTACAAGAAAACCTTGTAATGAGCTAGTAGAAAACACAATTAAATGAAGAATGGAGAATGTATAAAATGTTACCACTTTCTTGGTAGATAATTACACAATGTTGCACTTCTTCACTTTGATGTCTTTGGAATCTTGAATGATCAATTGAAAGCACAAGACAAAAGAGAGCTTTGATGTTTGCTAAAGATTTTGGAATATTAAGATTTCTTAGAGATTCAAAACTTACAAAAATTCTTGAGTTTATAGCTTTTATAGATTTCAAAAATCAGTTTCAACAGTGAAATACCTAAGAGGGGGGTGAATTAGGTACTTGGATAATTTTCACAAATAAATTCATTTTACAATCCTAAGCAAAATCAGATTGTATGTGCTTGGTTTAATGAGAGAATAAGTCAATTTATAGCAAAGCAGTAAAGCAATGTAAGGTCAATAAACACAAGCAATTTATAGTGGTTCGATCTCTTCAAGATCTACGTCCACTACCTTAAGTCTACATATAAGGATTTCAAACAATCTACTAAATACTCAATTTTACAAATTACATAAGAGGCTCACCACACAATGGTTTTACACTCACAACCTCTTTAGCAATTCTATAAACAAGGTTCACCCTACCAAAGGACTTTATACTATAAACAACCTTGAATGATCAATCTCAAGGACCACACAATGGTTTTATGTTCTCAAGATAACCTTGTAATGAGCTAGTAGAAAACACAATTGAAAGAGGAAAGGAGAATGTGTAAGATGTTACCACTTTGTTGGTAGATGATTACACAATGTTTTACCTTCACACTTTGTTGTCTTTGGAATCTTGAATGATCAATTGAAAGCACAAGACAAAAGAGAGCTTTAATGTTTTCTAAAGACTTTGGAATGTTTAGAGTTCTTGAAGATTCAAAACTTACAAAAAAATCTGAAGTTTATAGCTTTTATAGATTTGAAAAATCAAATGCAACAGCTATAAAACGGCTAGTTTCTAAGAAGTTCGGACGTCTGAACTTTCTCCTCTGCGTCCGAACTTGCGTCGGAACTTTTTTGGAAAGTATTGTTCACGTGAACAGTGTTACTGTTCACAAGTTCGAACGACCAAACTTGGCCTTCTGCGTCCGAACTTGCGTCTGAATTTCTCTGAAAAAAAAGTGGTACTGTTCACAGTGCAGGAAAAGTTCGGACAACCAAATTTTTTCTTATGCGTCCGAACTTGCATCCGAACATTTTCAAACTTTGTCAAAACATATTCAAATCAATTCAAACAAGTTGGAAAACCTTCTAGCATATAAGATAAGTCTTTAAGGACCTTTTAAGTGCAAAAACCATTGATGAAAACTTGATAATTATGGTAAGTTCAAAACCATTGAAACTTTTCAAATCAAGTTTTGTGCTCTCAAATGCAACTCATAGATTTCAAGACTTTAGAGTGTAGGGTTTACAAAGTTTACCTATTAAGCACATGTAACATACACTTCATGTCTTCAAAGACTTCAATCATCTTGAACAAACTTTTCAATCTTCAATGACTTTAATATATTGGAGTTTTTCTTGCATTGTGGCTTCAAGGCAATGAGACTTCATACTTCTTAATTCACAAATCCTATCACACAATATACAGGCATATTAGTCCTTATCAATGTTTGTCATTAATCAAAACTAATCATAACTACATGATTTGCCCTTAGGGCTAACAAACAGCTATAAAACGGCTAGTAACGGCTAGTTTCACTGAAGTTCGGACATCCGAACTTTCTCCTATGCGTCCAAACTTTCGTCCGAACTTTACTGTACCAAGCTGTCTGGAAAAGTTCGGACATCTGAACTCTTCCTTATGCGTCTGAACATTCGTCTGAATTTCTCTGGAAAAACAATAATCATGCTATCAGAGAAAGTTTGGACGTCCGAACTTTATCCCATGCGTCCGAACTTGCATCTGAATTTCTCTGAAAGTACAGTAACCATTTTCAAAGTTTGGACGTCCAAACTTGCGTCTGAACTGATCAAACTTTGTCAAATCATTTGAAAATCAACCATAATAACATTGAAAATATTTTGTATAAATAGGTAAGTCATTTAAACATTTTCAAACTCAAAAACCGTTACTAAAACACTTTGATCGTACAAAGTTTACTCAAGATCATTTGAGGTTCAAAAGCATACTTGCTATTCAAAAGTTCATTCAAAGCCATTTACGATTCAAAACAAGTTTTTGTTGTTCTCTTATGCATTCAATAGATTCCAAGACACACAAGTGTAAAATTTACAAAAGAATATACCTATTACACATATATAACCTACACTTCAAGTCTTCAATGCCTTGAATCATCTTTGAACAAGACTCTTCAATCTTCAATCATTTTGATATCTTGGAGTTGTTCTTGCATTTTGGTTTCAAAGACAATAAGACTTCATACTTCTTACTCCAACAATCCTATTACACAATTGACACAAAAATTAGTCCACATCAATGTTTGTCATTATTCAAAACTTAATTAGAACTTCATGATTTGCACTTAGGGCTAACAATCATCATAAACGGCAAGGTATTTAACATCATTTGCAACAAGTTTATCAAGATAAAGCACACAAACCTTTCCAACACGATTTGCAACAAGAATAGTTCTAACACTGACATTATCAAGTATAGTGCCAGTATCACTTTCAAATTTCACTTTGCAATCACTATAAGACAATTGACTAATACTAAGCAAGTTATATTTCAAATCATCAATAATTAATAGTAGTTTAATGAGAGGGAAAAAACCTTTATCAACACTACTTGCTTCAAGGATTCTTCCTTTCTTCTTATGACATAGCCTTCATTAATTGCTTGGAGCCCACCTATGAGAGCCACATTTCTCGTCATGTGTATTGAGTAACCACTATCAAGAAACCACTTAGTGGCTCTTGATCTTGAAGGTAATTGTACCTATAATAAATGAGAGGAAGTGACTTTTGGTACCCATACTTTCTTGGGTCCAAGAGGGTTAGCAATGATTCTTTTTACTCTCCAAATATTTTTAACATTATTTTCTATTATTCTTTTCACATAACATCTAGTGGCCTTATGCCCATGTGTTCTACAATAAGTACAACAAGTATGAGGCATGAAAGTCGAAGTAGCTCTAACAAAGAAGTTTTTATATTTAGGCATATTGTTTACAAAGTTGTAACCAAGATCATATTTGACAAGAGTGGATCTTTGAACTCCAAGAAGTTTATCAAGCTTGTCCTCTTCCTTTTATAAATTTTTTAATACATGAAATAAGGTCATCAACTTTCATTTTCAAACATTCATGATCAATAAGCATCTTTTCTAGGGATGAAATCTTTTCACAAAGAATTTTGTTTTCAAGGGAAAGTTTTGTAAGGAAACATTTAAAACTTTTATTTCAATGCTCAAAAATCAATAGAATCAAGAAGGTTTTTGTTTCGCAAAACAATTTAGAATTGTCATTCAACAATTCATCAACTTTCAATCTCATTTCCTTTTTTTGTTAAAAAAAAACCTTTTTAATTCTCCATACATGTCAACAAGGAGATCACTCGGATCATCAAGATCATCATCACAAGAAATAGAAGTGGAAGGAGTGGATTGTACCTCACTATCCATTTCTATGAAGCACACATTGGCCTTTTCTTCATTTTCTTCATGAGTGACTTGATGTAACTTCCGCATATTGTGAGCGGAGTCACATTCACTCACTTTATTGTACTCATTCATATTCAAAGCACAACTAAGAACATTCATGGCTCAAGGCCGTCTTCTTTGAAACACTTTCATTGAATCCTTCAATCTTCTTTGGCTTTCATGTGATTTCATCAACATTTAACTTTATAGGTATTTATGGACCTTTCTCAACAATATTCCATAAGTCAAAGTTAATCGAACGAATGTATATCTTAATACGAGATCCTTCCAAATGAGGGAGATTTGAAGTATAAGTCATAGGATCGAGCTTCAAGTTTGTTAAACCACAAAAAGAAGCCCTACTCTGGTACCAATTGAAAAACCTAAGGGCAAATTTTTTTAAAAAAAAATTCTTTAATGAAAAGAATATTAAGAAATTCACAACCTGCAATAGTTTGGTTAGAGTGAGAATGGTTCTTGGGAAAGAAGATGAACAATTAAAGTACGATCAATAAATGATCACAACCATAACAACTAATGAAGAAAGCATATGTCAATGCAACAATTAAAGAAAAGAGATAAACACAAAGATTTATAGCAGCTCGATCTCTCAAAAATTTAAATCTACTACCTGAAGTCCACACTCAAGGATTTCAACAAACTCACTATGCAATCAAGTCAATTCAATATACAAGAGGCTCACCTACTAAGGGTTTTACCCCAATAACCTGTTTTCAGTTCCACAATCAAGGCTTTCCAAAAGGGTTTTATGTCCCAAGACAACCTTGAATAAACAAAGCAAAGAAGAGAAGATGGATAGAGATTACCAACAAGAAGGTGGATAATACACAATTCAATCTCCGCCTCACCTTTGTCTTGGAATCTTTTGGATAATTACCTAAAGCACAAGACCAATTCAACGCTTTTGTTTAATGATTGAAGATCTCAAGAGTATAGCATGTAAGTCTAAAAGCATACTCAAAAATTGAGATTCTAGCTTTTTACATAACTCAAAATTTCAAATTCAATGTTCAGAAAAAGGCTAGCAATAGTGCCATTCAGTCGCTCAAATCGGGCTTAATGTGTCTGAGCTAGTTTTCAAAACTTCTCTATTTATTATGCTGCACAAAGAGTTTCAATCGTTCAAATTTAGACCTTTGCACCCCAATTTCTCTAGAAATTCAACAACTGTCAAATGTCTGAATTGGATTTCAAACTTTCCAAACATTTTAAATCATTTGAAACTCAGTTACAACAAGTTTTAAATCAATTTGAATCACAAGGTAGATCATTTAAAAGATTTTTTTTATCTATAAGCTGTTATCAAATACTTTGCTTTTCAAAGAATCATGAAAAATTTTAAGCTCATCAATAAGTTTAGGCTAGATCAAAATGGTTTGTGCTTCAATATGCAACGCATTGATTCCATAAGTAAAAAGGTCTAAGGTTTACAAAGATATAATTATAACTAAGCAATACCCTAACTGTTAGATCTTCAAAGCATTTAATGATTTGACATCCTCTTCAACCTTCAAGCTTTTAGACCCATTTGAGATGTCCTTTTCATTTTAGCTCCAAGACAATGATGCCACTTTGATTCTTCAATCCAAAATTTCTATCACACAAGAATTACTCAAATTAGCTCAGATCAATATTTGTCATTAACAAAACTACAAGATTTACACTTAGGGTCAATAACCACAATATTAATGTATTATTTCAGTATTTATTTCAATTTTAAAGGTAGTCTAGAATAAAAGATATAAGTGAATGAAAGAGAACTTGTATTGTACTTCTACGAACTTAATGGTTGTTCATATAAGACGTTTTGTGAAATTAATTGAGTAAATCGATACTAAATTTTCATTCGATTACTTTCTTTCAATATTCTATAGATTTTATTTCTTTTTTTTCCTTTAACATTTCATAATATTCATATCTTATGCATTATATATCAAAAGTCTTATGTTGTATGTGACATTCAGTATTATATTTAATTTGAATTAAATATGGATATCTTTTATCATTAAGGAATTGATATTTTTAAAATTATTTTAGCTCTACTATTTGTAGATTGTGTGACATTCTATGAAGTAATCAATACTTCAAACTAACTGATTGTTAAAATTATTCTTATTCTATTACAAAATGTAACAAATGTATGTCATACATACTCAACAATTAGCATTAGGTATCATTCTCTTAAACAACATGACATTGCAACATGAATGATAATAATTTCTAATTCCCTGAAATTAGCTTCTTCTTTTTGCTACTACCTTCTTTCGTGCCTTCATTTCTATTATTAGTCGTCTTTCTCCTCTTCTCATCTTGTAGTGGAGTTGTAATAATCATGGATTTTTTCCCTGTACGTACTTCCTATTTCGTCTTTCTCACTTGAACCTATTCCATATTGCATCATATGAACTTTTGACATCTAATCTGAAAACAATCACCTAATCTGAATCATTTTGTTGCTTTACTATTTCAGACACTTCATATATACGACTCACTATGAATATCTCTCGTAACGGGCCTTGAATCTATTCATTAAATTACACTTGGCAGATTATTTTCTTCTTATCAACCTTGTCAATGGTCTTGGGATAGGATCATCTATGTTCTCCTATCAAAAAAAATATAACATTGTGACTGACTATATGGAAGCATGCATGAATATTTAAACATTTCAAATTAATTTAGCATTATCTCTACAACAGTTAGAGCAAGTTGAGTGGCCTGTATCTCAACAAACTTTTCAACATCCTTACCAAATAAAACAAATCAGTTTTGACTAATATGTTCTCTAGCTAATACCTGAACATGGTATATGTTAGCCCTAACGGCAAATCATGTAGTTATGATTAGTTTTAAATAATGGCAAACATTGATGTGGACTAATGTGTTTGTATGTTGAGTGATAGGATTGATAGATTGAGAAGCATGAATTCTTATTGCCTTGGAGTCACAATGCAAGAACAACTCAACTATGCCGAAGGTGATTGAAGATTGAAGAGTATGTTCAATATGATTGAAGGCATTGAAGACTTAGAGTGTAGAGTTCTTATACTAAATAGGTATATTTTTTCTGTAAACTCTACACTTGTATGTCTTGGAATCAGTTGAATGCATGAGAGAGTATAAAACTTGTTTTTAAAATGGCTTTCAATAAACTATGTGATAACAAGTATGTTTTTGAAATCTCAAATGATCTTGAGTAGATTTTGTATGATTAAAATGTTTTGGTAACGGTTTTTGTGTTTAAATGTGCCTAAATGACGTGTCCATTCATGCAAAACGTTTTCAATATTATTAACAATTATTTTCAAAATATTTGACTAAATTTGATAAGTTTGGATGTAAGTTTGGTCGTCTAAACTTTGGAAATGGTTACTGTGCTTCCAGAGAAGTTCGGACGCATGGAGTAAAGTTCGGACGTCCAAACTTTCTCTGATAGCATGGTCACTGTTCTTCCAGAGAAATTTGGACGCAAGTTCGAACGCATGAGGAAAAGTTCAGACGTCCAAACTTTTCCAGACAGCTTGGCACAGTAAAGTTCGGACGCATGGCATGAAGTTCGGACGTCCGAACTTCTCTGAAACTAGCCGTTACTAGCCGTTTTATAGCTGTTGCATTTGAATTTTCACATCTATAAAAGCTATAAACTTCAGATTTTTTGTAAGTTTTGAATTCTTGTGAACTCTAAACATTCCAAAGTCTTTAGCAAATATTTCAAGCTCTCTCTTGTTTTGTGCTTTCAATTGATCATTCAAGATTCCAAAGACAACAAAGTGTAAACATCTACCAACAAGTGGTAACATTTACACATTCTTCCTTCTCTATTAAACTGTGTTTTTCTACTAGCTCATTGCAAGGTTATCTTATGACATAAAATCCTTTTGATAAGGGTGAGCCATAGACTAGATTAATCAAGGTTGTTGTGTAAAACCTGTGAGTGGGTGAGCCTTGGATTCGATTAGTCTTTAGGTTGTCTTTAGATATAAAATCCTTGTGGAAGGGTGAACCTTGTTTGATAATTACTAAAAGAGGTTGTGAGTGTAAAACCATTGTGTGGTGAGTCTCTTGTGTAATTTGTAGACTTGAGCTAATAGGAGATTGTTTGAAATCCTTAAGTGTAGGCTTAAGGTAGTGGACGTAGATCTTGAAGAGATCGAACCACTATAAATTGCTCTACTGCTTTGCTATTAATTGTCTTACTCTTCTATTGAATCAAGTACATACAATCTGTTTTTTTGCTTAGAATTATGAAAGGCTTGTAGTTGCTAAAAATTAGCCAAATATCTAATTAACCCCCCTCTTAGGTATTTCAGTATATGTACTCCTCATGAATGAGATGAAGATGAAGAGACTAAATGACAAAGAAGATGAAGAAAAGGGAAGAAAAGGAGTTGTAATCAAGACTTCAAATCACTTGAGTGAACAAGAAGAATCTTCAAGTGAAGAAGAAGATGGTAACAGTGGAGAAGAGGAAATTGCCATGGCAGTTAGAAAATTCAAGAGATTCTACAAAAAGGAGTTCCTCAAGAAAGGAAGAAAGCCAACCAAGAAAAGTGGACAGTCTTCATCCTTCAAACCCCAATGTTTTGAATGCAAGAGCACAAAACATCTTGTTGTTGATTGTCCCAAAGTTCTGGAATGGGAAAGAGATAGCAAGAACAAAAAGAAATCGGCCAAGAAAGGAAAAGGACTGGCTGGAACGTGGGATCAACAAGAAAGTTTAGGAAAGGCCAACATATGCTTTATGGCAATTGATGATGAGGTACAATCTTCTCCCTCTATCTCTAATCTTTATGATGATGTTGTTCCTAGTGTTATATGAAGAATTGAAAAAGGCTTCAAAAAGAAATAAAGAAATAAAATCCAAAATCAATGATTTATCAAATGAGAATTCAAAATTAAGTGTTGACAATGGTAAACTTCTTGAAACCATTAATTGTCTTAACATTGAAAAAGAAGTTTTAAATGTAACCATACGAAACATATCTTTTGAAAACAAAGAGCTTTGCGTAAAAATTGTTTCTCTTGAAAAAATGCTTGGTGATCATGAGATTTTAAAAAGGAAAGTTAATGATCTTACATCATGCATTGAGAAATTTACAAATGGAAGAGAAAATTTAAATAAATTACTTGGTTATCAAATATACTCATTTGCAAAACATGGTCTTGGTGTTACTCATGATGGCTATGTTCCAAAGTATAAAAAATCTTTTGCTAAAGAAACTTTTAATTCTAGGCCTCATATTTGTTGTACATATTGTGGCAAGCATGGACACAAGGTTTCCAAATGTTTTGTAAAGAAAAAGATAGAAAATGGTGTTAAGACCATTTGGAAAGTCAAAGGAACCTTCACTAACCCCCTTGGACCCAAGAAAGTATGGGTACCAAAAATCACTCTTTCCAATTTGGTGTAGGTTCAATTTGCCTCTTGATCAAGTGCCACAAAATGGTTCCTTGACAGTGGGTGTTCAAGACATATGCCTGAAAATGCCTCACTTGTTAGTGAGCTTCAAGCAACAAGTGAAGGTTTTGTCACATTTGGTGATAAGAAGAAAGGAAAAATACTTGGAATAGGTAACATTGGTAAAGGTTCCTTCCCTCTTATTAAACAAGTATTGCTTATTGATGGTTTGAAGTATAATCTACTTAGCATTGGTCAATTATGTGACAATGGATGTAGAGTAGAATTCAAATGTGATACTTGTACTATTTTTGATAGTGCAAGTAGCAAAATCATCTTTGTTGCTAAAACAGTTGGAAATGTATATGTGTTATATCTTGATGAACTTATTACAGATGATATAAAATGTCTTGCCATTCATGATAATGATGGATTTTTGTGGCATAGAAGATTAGGACATGTGAGCATGGATTTATTGAACAAACTTTCTACACAAGAGCTAGTTAGAGGATTACCCAAAATGCATTTTGATAAAACACGTCTTTGTGATGCTTGTCAATATGGAAAATAATCAAAAACATCTTTTAAACCAAAGAAAATGGCCTCTACTTCAAAACCTCTTGAACTAGTTCACATGGACTTATTTGGACCAATGAGGACCACTAGTCTTGGTGGTAAAAGATATGCTTATGTGATTGTAGATGACTTTTCAAGATTTACTTGGGTACTCTTCTTAGCTCAAAAGGATGAAACATTTCATGAATTTGCAAAACTTTTCAAAAAGGTTCAAGCATCTCTTGAATACAAACTGATTTCTTTTAGAAGTGATAATGGAAGAGAATTTTGCAATCAATATTTAATAAAATTTTGTGATGAATATGGTATTACTCACAATTTCTCAGCTGCCAAAACACCTCAACAAAATGGGGTTGTTGAAAGGAAAAATAGAACTTTACAAGAGATGGCTAGATCAATGCTTTGTGAAAATTCCTTGCCAAAATACTTTTGGGCTGAAGCTGTAAATACTGCTTGCTATGTAATGAATAGAGTTTTATTAAGACCTTTTATAACAAAAACATCTTTTGAACTTCTATTTAATAGAACTCCTTCAATTGTATATTTTAAAATGTTTGGTTGTAAATGTTTTATTTTAAATACCAATGATAATTTGGGAAAATTTGATAGAAAATCAGATGAAGGAGTATTTCTTGGCTATTCATCAAATAAAAAGGCATATAGAGTTTATAACAAAAGAATATTATGTGTTGAAGAAACTAAACATGTAACCTTTGATGAATCTAACATTTACCTTGAGAGAAGAAATGAAGATGATGCAGGTCCTCAATGATTGAAAATCAAACTCATCATCAAGCACCCACATTGGAAGAACATGCCAAAGAAGAAGAAATAATAGAGCAAGGATAGGATGGTCAACCTAGCAATGATCAAGAGCTTCCAAAGGATCTAACATATGCGAGAGGTCATCCTAAGGAGCAAATCATTGGTGATGTCTCCCAATGAGTAAAAACAAGGCGGTTTGTCTTTGTCTCATTTATCTCATTTAGAACCTAAAAACATTGATGATGCATTGAGTGATAATTTCTGGATTATTGCTATGGAAGAAGAATTAAATCAGTTTGAAAGGAATAAAGTTTGGACTCTTGTTCCAAGACCCCATGATCATTCCATTATTGGTACAAAATGGGTTTTTAGAAATAAATTAAATGAACTAGAAGAAGTTGTTAGAAATAAGGCTAGACTTGTTGCTCAAGGCTTCAACCAAGAAGAAGGTATTGACTATGATGAAACTTTTTCTCCTGTAGCCAGATTGGAATCTATAAGAATACTTTTAGCTTTTGCTTGTTTTAAAGGATTTAAGCTATTTCAAATGGATGTCAAAAGTGCTTTTCTAAATGGTTTTATAGAAGAAGAAGTTTATGTAAAGCAACCTCCTGGTTTTATTCATGAAAAATTTCCAAATCATGTCTTTAAGTTAACCAAAGCTCTCTATGGATTGAAACAAGCCCCAAGAGCTTGGTATGAAAGATTAAGTGGATTTCTACTTTCAAAAAGTTTTGCAAAAGGAAAAGTAGACACAACTCTTTTTATAAAAACATCTACCAATAATGATATTTTACTTGTGCAAATTTATGTGGATGTTATTATTTTTGGTGCTACTAACATATCTCTTTGTGAATACTTCGCCAAATCTATGCAAAATGAATTTGAAATGAGCATGATGGGAGAATTGAATTTCTTTCTTGGGCTGCAAATTAAGCAAACCAAGGATGGAGTCTTCATCAATCAAGCAAAGTACACCAAGGAGCTTTTGAAAAGATTTGGAATGGATCAAGCTAAAGGGATAGGTACTCCAATGAGTTCATCAACTAAACTTGACAAAGATGAAAAAGGTAAAAATGTTGATGAGAAATCTTATAGAGGTATGATTGGAAGTTTACTCTATCTCACAACAAGTAGACCTGATATTATGTTTGCTGTGTGCTTATGTGCTAGATTTCAATCATGTCCTAAAGAATCTCATTTAATTTCTATCAAACGTATTTTTCGTTATTTGATTGATACACATGACTATGGTCTTTGGTTTTCAAAATCTTCATCTTTTGATCTTATTGGATATTCGGATGCTGATTATGGTGGATGCAAAGTTGAACGAAAAAGTACAAGTGGTCATTGTCAATTTCTTGGTAGTTGTCTTGTGTTTTGGTATAGTAAAAAACAAGCTTGTTTGTCTTTGTCTACTGCTGAAGCTGAATACATTGCAGCTAGTAGTTGTTGTGCTCAATTATTATGGATGCAAGATACACTACTTGATTATGGTATTAAATTTAATTGTATACCTATTCTATGTGATAATACTAGTGCCATCAATTTGAGCATAAATCCCATCCAACACTCTAGAACAAAGCATATAAAGATTAAGCATCATTTTATTCGTGATCATGTTGCTAAAAGGGACATATGCTTAGAATATATTGATACAAATGACCAAATTGCTGATATATTCACAAAGCCTTTGGCTGAGGAAAGGTTTACTCATTTAAGAAGGCTCTTAGGAATCTCAAAATTCAATTACTAATGTGTTTATTTGAGTGTAATAAAAGCAGGAAAAATTTGGATGCATTGAGTGAAAATGGAACGTCCAAACTTTGATAGAAAATTCTGGACAGAAAAGTTCGGACGCATGTTCGGACGCATGACAGAAAGTTCAGACGTCCGAACTTTCTAAAACTGGAGAAACAGAGAAGTTTGGACGTAGACCAAAAAGTTTGAACATCCGAACTTTGCGGTTACAGCGATTTTTAAGAAACTGAACTAGCCGTTACTCACATAATTTCTCATCCGAACTCTCTCCTTTTCAAAATTTCTCTCTACCCACTCGCGTCCAAACATAAATCCCTCTGTGATTTCATCATTTTCACATCAAAATACTTGGATCTTTGAATTCCCAGCCCTACACACCTCTCAAATTTTGCTACTTTCTCTGTTAAAAATCAAAATGGTGAGAACTAAAGGAGCAAATGTTGAAAAAGGAAAAGGGAAAGCAAAGGTCAATGAAGGAGGACGAATTCTCAATGAACCAAGGAGAATTAGGATTCCTCAATCATCATCTGGAGCAGACAAGTTCATCTCAATCAAAGCTGCATCAGAATTTGAAGAATGGAACAAGAAATCAAGGAAAATCATCCCTGGAAATAGAGATGATTTTGAAAAGCTCACCAATATGGGTATTGTCCTATCTTTATTTGGTGATATTGGGTGGAGTAATTTGTTGGCTATAGATGAAGAGTATTATCCCTCTCTTGTATACAAATTTTATGCCAATTTAAAAGAAGAAAGAATAGAATATGAGGGAGAAGATGTTAATCAGTGGTAATCCTCTAGAGTCTCACAAATAGATTTTGAATTCAATGATGCATTGGTATATAGAATTTGTGAAGTGAGTGATGTTGGAGCAAGATATTTTTCCTTGGGACAACACTGCTATGAACGAGAACTGTTTACAAATGCTAGATTTGAAGAAGCTTTCACAAATGGTAGAGAGTTTAGGACCATTAAGGAAAGGGAAGTTAAGGCTTTAGATGCAAGAGTAAGAGTTATGCATCATATGATTACAACCATGATAATTCCTAACTTTGGTCACAAAACATTTGTGGGGAACATTCATATGGTAATTATGCTTGCTTTACATGAGCATAGGAGATTGAATTTTGGATACATGGCAATGAAGCATATGATTGGGGTTAGAAAGACTGATAACAAGGCTTTACCATATGGAAGACTTCTGACAAGATTTTTCAAACATTTTCGAGTCAAGCTTCCTATTAGAGGACAAGCTTTTAAAAGAGGACAAATCTATACAAATGACTCTCTCAAAAGGATGAAATTGACTCTTGATGATGAGGGAGTATGGAGAACTAGAAGGGAGACCCCTCCAAAGAGAGTTGAAGCAGAGGAAAGTGAGGAAATTGAAGAAGAAGAAGAAGATGAGGCAGAGACATGGGCAAGGGAAATAAAAACTAAGAGAAGGCATGATTCAACAAGTGAGGAGGAGCAGCCTCCCTCCAAAAGAAGACTCTTTGAAGAAGAGCCAACTTCACAATCACATCCTATTGCTGGGGAAGATTCAAGAAGCACTGAACAACCACATGAAAGAAATGGAGAAAATGTATAAATTCTTTGAAACATTTGCTCCTATGGTGTTTGGAAAACTGGATAGTTTGGAGAATAGAGTCAAGCACATTGAGGAAATATTGATAAGAAATCCTCAAAGTGGTGAAGGGCCTTCTAGAACTCAAGAGAAAAAGGATGATGAGCATGATGAAAATAACAAGAAAAGTGAAGAAGGCAGTGACAGTGATGATGGAGATGATGATGGTGATCAAGGGAATGGCAATGAGCAGATAATGGAGTCTCAAGGAAGAGATCAAGAAGTGCAGCAAGCTGAAATAAGTCAAGAAGGAGGCCAAATTGCAAGAGCTGAAATAGCAACCCCATCAAATCCAACATTTGGCCATGGAAGAGTTAAGCATGTTGCTGTAAAGAAGAAACCAAGAAAGGACTCTCCATCAATATCCAAAGAGTATGCACATCTTTACTCTCATTTCCATTTACTGCTTTTATTTATTTTGAACATTTACTGGCATGTTTTATGCAAATATCTCTGTTTTTGCACTTTAAGTTTCTACATTCTATCACTAGTTTAATATGGCCTATGTAATAGCGTTAATGGTATGAAGCTCAATGATGAAACCTTAGAGTTGAGAGCTTCCTTTAGTAATGACAGTCTCGTTTTCATTTTCCCATTCTTGAGTGATGAGGATAGAATTTATAAGTTTGGATGCAAACCAAAAAAAAAAGTTCGGACGCATCCAAACTGTTTTGGAAAAACTGATTTTTCTGTTGTTCAAACTATTTGAAAACTGTTTCAAATCCTTCTATCATATTTGAACAACCTTAGGAATGCCTATTTTAAAATATTACAGCCTTCATCTCACATATTTTAAAGTTTGGACTTAAAATTTAAAAGTTCGGATGCATGTTCTGAAATTCGGATGCATCCATATTTTGTTGTCAAAATATGCTCCTTTGTTGTTCAAATTGATTGAAATACGTTTTAATCTCTTCTAATATGTTTGAACAACCTTAGGAAAGCTTATTTTCAAAAATTGCAGCTTTCATTTCACTTATTTTATTGTTTGGACTTGATATGTCAGATTTCGGATGTTTAGCATCACAAGTCCAAACTTGTTAAAAAATGAGCACAATCTAAGGGGGAGCATTGTTAAGCTTTTACAACCTTAAAACCTCTCTTAGAATTTTTTTTTTAGATGCTTAAATGCTATATCTTCTATCTTAGTTGGAAGGAATGAGGTAAATGGAGGTTGGTTGGGTCATAGGCTCATATTGAGCCTTTTGTATGTCAATGTGCTAAATTGGTTATTATTCATCATTGATATCAATGCTTCTTTGTACTACATTGTTTAAATCCATCACATTTTGCATCAAAGTTTGTCATCATCAAAAAGGGGGAGATTGTTAGCCCTAAGGGCAAATCATGTAGTTATGATTAGTTTTAAATAATGGCAAACATTGATGTGGACTAATGTGTTTGTATGTTGAGTGATAGGATTGATAGATTGAGAAGCATGAAGTCTTATTGCCTTGGAGTCACAATGCAAGAACAACTCAACTATGCCGAAGGTGATTGAAGATTGAAGAGTATGTTCAATATGATTGAAGGCATTGAAGACTTAGAGTGTAGAGTTCTTATACTAAATAGGTATATTTTTTCTGTAAACTCTACACTTGTATGTCTTGGAATCAGTTGAATGCATGAGAGAGCATAAAACTTGTTTTTAAAATGGCTTTCAATAAACTTTGTGATAACAAGTATGTTTTTGAAATCTCAAATGATCTTGAGTAGATTTTGTATGATTAAAATGTTTTGGTAACAGTTTTTGTGTTTAAATGTGTCTAAATGATGTGTCCATTCATGCAAAACGTTTTCAATGTTAGTAACAATGATTTTCAAAAGATTTGACTAAATTTGATAAGTTTGGATGCAAGTTTGGTCATCCAAACTTTGGAAATGGTTACTGTGCTTCCAGAGAAGTTCCGACGCAAGTTCCGACGCATGGAGTAAAGTTCGGATGTCCAAACTTTCTCTGATAGCATGGTCACTGTTCTTGCAGAGAAGTTCGGATGCATGAGGAAATGTTCGGACGTCCGAACTTTTCCAGACAGCTTGGCACAGTAAAGTTCGGATGAAAGTTCGGACGCATGGCATGATGTTCGGACGTCCGAATTTCTCTGAACTAGCCATTACTAGCCGTTTTATAACTGTTGCATTTGAATTTTCACATTTATAAAAGCTATAAACTTTAGATTTTTTGTAAGTTTTGAATTCTTGTGAACTCTAAACATTCCAAAGTCTTTAGCAAATATTTCAAGCTCTCTCTTGTCTTGTGCTTTCAATTGATCATTCAAGATCGCAAAGACAACAAAGTGTGAAAGTGCAACATTGTATAAACATCTACCAACAAGTGGTAATATTTACACATTCTTCCTTCTCTATTAAACTGTGTTTTTCTACCAGCTCATTGCAAGGTTATCTTGTGACATAAAATCCTTTTGATAAGGGTGAGCCATAGACTAGATTAATCAAGGTTGTTGCGTAAAACCTGTGAGTGGGTGAGCCTTGGATTAGATTAGTCTTTAGGTTGTCTTTAGATATAAAATCCTTGTGGAAGGGTGAACCTTGTTTGATAATTACTAAAAGAGGTTGTGAGTGTAAAACCATTGTGTGGTGAGCCTCTTGTGTAATTTGTAGACTTGAGCTAATAGGAGATTGTTTGAAATCCTTAAGTGTAGGCTTAAGGTAGTGGACGTAGATCTTGAAGAGATTGAACCACTATAAATTGCTTGTGTTCCTTGTTCTTATATTGCTCTACTGCTTTGTTATTAATTGTCTTACTCTTCTATTGAATCAAGCACATACAATCTGTTTTTTTGCTTAGAATTATAAAAGGACTGTATTTGCTAAAAATTAGCCAAATACCTAATTCATCCCCCCCCCCTCTTAGGTATTTCGGTATATGTACTTTAAAAGATTTAAAATAGCATGACAAGAATAGGTTGCTTGAAATGTAAGTTAGAATTCAATTTTCCTTTACTTTGTTCCAAGATATTCTTCGGTAGGTATGCAACTTTTGGAAGCTGATTTGTTCTCATAACCTCTAAGTTTTTGTTTGTATTTTGCGTAATAGTTGTATCTCCATCCATTATACGTATCAATCTCAAGAACATTAACATAACAGTAGTATGTTTTAGCTAGAAACTATTGGAGTGTTTTCATGTTATGAATAGAAGTAGGCTAGAATTCATATGTATTGATAAGAACTATTTATTAGTGTACATCGAAATGTAAAATACACCATGTTATCCCCACTTTCAATCATGTCATTTAATTCTGACGGTGACTTCTAGTTCATTTCATTATTTTGCCTCTCAAGCACAACAAACGACACATTGATTTCAATAGCTCTTTCTACAGCTTTATTTTGCTGAGAGTTGCAATTTTAGACATGTTTATTCCAACAACATTTTTTGTGTCAAATTAATCTATACTATTCTAAAAGTATGGGAAGGGGTCATGTGGATTCAAACCTTTTTTGTTTCTTCCTTTTTTGATTGGACAAAAATACCCTTAGTTTGAATAAATTATTTTTTAATTCGATAGTCCTATAATGTAATTGTCTTTCTTCCATCTCCATTGGTCCAAAACAATATTCATTTCATTTCCACTAAAAAAGTCACTCCTCTAATTTAATAGAAAAGAACATTAATTTATCTCTAACAGTTACCTTTCTAATTTTTACATACAAAAATATCCCATAATTATATTAATTACTTCTCTAAATTAATTATTGCAATTATGTCTCACCAATTATTCCAATCCTAATATTGTAAAAATAATTAATTATGAAAGTTAATATTCTATTTTATTCATTTAAGATCAGCACCTTAATTAATAATTAATGATACTTATATACAGGTAAGTTACATAGAGGGTAATAATTAATTATGAAAGTTATTTGTAAAGTGCATTCAATATAAAAAACAAATATATGATATCTCTGCATTGCTATTGAATTCATTCATATATGCCTTCTTTCATAAAAGAAAAGAATAAGAAACTACAACTGCCTTTCCGGGAGGAAGAACACCAAATTCAAACGGAAATTAAGGTACAGTGACCACCAGCAACTTGTTTTCCTTCTCTTTGTTGAGTCTGCGAAATGTAGACCAATTTATCCATATAAATATGTGTCTGTGTTCACATTTCCATTTTATGTATTAAAAGGAAACCTTTCAATTGAAAAATATATAACTGGAATGTTCCTTACAATGGCTTAGTACCTGCAATGGCTTCCTAACATCAAAATCTAAATCTCAACTAAAAATTATATTTTAGAATGCATATGTATTTTTAACTTTCCTACAGATCATAAACAGTCAATTGAAACTACACTTGCTCAAAATAGAGACTCAGTGAGGTCATATGTTGCTAGCTTGGTAAGTCAATTTATATTTTCTTTATTTTTCCAACCATACCTATATAGTGTTTCAGAAAAAATGGAAGAAAAAATGCCTCACAGACAAATGTTGATGATACTAGGTTTAGGGAATGCTTGCTGAGCTTGTCTTTCATTCATCAATTTACTTGAATTCATAGGTTAAAGAAATAAAAATGGCCAGTGATTGGATGTTTTAAACTGTCTAATAGCAAAAGCGACTAATTCCTTGTAGGTAGTTAGGTAGCGCCATGGTAATCACTTGAGACCTACTTTGTGTTGAAGAATTTAGATTCTCTTTCCAGCTCCTAAGTTTTCTTGCAGAGTTTGTTCACCCAAGAAAAAAAAGGTTTTGTTACATAGAGACAGAAACTGCCAAGATACCTTGTATTTCTTAACCAAAAAGATGATTGAGAATTCCAAAGTTCAACATGAAATGCATTAAGTAGAAGCAGAGAATGCATAACTACCCACGTCTGAGGAAGAAAAGCCTATTCTCCTTGGAAAGGATCGTATCAGAATTCTTGCAAGGCACTGCATACAAGATACTCATCTGGTAAGATAAAGAAAACAACAAAATGATAAGCACAATTTATTTTTTGTTCATTGATGGATCTATAAATTTTGACATTTATTTATATTTTATTTTTTCTTTTTGTTTCCCTTTATTTATCTAATTTTATCTGAATTCATTAGGATTTCACTAGATTCAACAAAGAGAAAAATGAAGAAAAATAAAGAAGAAAGCCATGACATGCTCTGGCAGCCTATGCATCTTTCGGATCAGAATGAAATATAACAAAGAATTATATCACTCAAAACATTCCAAATTTCAAATTAATGATCCCCCAAAAAATGAGAAGACAAGACTTGAGTTTAAAATGATCTAAATTTTATGAGGTTCTAAAGTATAAAGATTTAAGACAAGTATAAAAATTAACTGTGATTCCAATTTAAAGATTACAACTTGAGAAGCAAGGAGTTTCGGCATAAAAAAACCAAGCAAGCACTAATACCAGGTTATGAACAATTTTACCAAACTCAGCCCCCCTTTCAATAAGACAGGCTTCAAAATAATACTTAAGAATAGCCTTAATGCCAGCTCCAATGAGTGGGTGTATGAGAAAGGGAGAAAGAAGCAAGAAGTCAATGAAGTGATATCAAAAAAGAAAAGTCCACCCTTCAAAGTTCCTTAAATAATTCTCTTTTACTTTAGAAAAATGGTTTCTATGAACTGATTCTTAATGCCTGCTCCAGTGAGTAGGTGCATGGGAAAGGGCAAGAAGTCAAGGAAGTAATATCAAAAAGGAAAAGTCCACTCTTCAAAGTTTCTTAAATAATTCTCTTTTACTTTATATACATGAAAAGTTCTCTAGCATGTAGGTTGTGAAATATTCACTCTCCTCTGTATTTTGCCCTAGCCGATTATAATTATACCTTTTTTTATCTACAGATATATCCATTCTACTTTTTCAAATCAAGAATGGACAACATATTACGACGAAATAGCAATTCTGGTAAATATTAGCTTATTGATTATATTTTACTGTAACTATTAGATGCATATTTTTCATAGTTTTCTCAATATGCTATGATTTTTATAAGTCAATTGCAGGAGCTTAAGAAAATTACTTTACATGATTCACAATGCAAGGGAAAATGTTATATGCTTGTCTTTGCTGCATTTAAAATTTCATTAGTTTTAATGTATGCAAGCATGACAACTTATATTATTTATTCATCATATTACAGATGATATGAAGAAACACAAGTTGAAATATATGAGAACAAAATATGCAAATTTGACAGCTTCAGAGCGAGAAGAATACATTCAAAAGGTTTCAGAAACAAGAAAGAGAAGGGAAATTCAAAATTCTACTACTTTTGAACATAATTCCAGCTTATGTTCTATTCAATCTAAGAATAGTTGGTATGCTAGACTTAACGACCAAGAGAAGAAGTTATATGCAAATCATGTTAATGGTTTGAAAAAGCAAAAAAAGGATATGATTGATTCAGCTACATCTACTTCAAATCAGAGAATTCCAAAACTACAAAATAAATGGCTGCTTAAAGCTCAAATGGTTCTAAACCAACAGGGAGGTATATAATGTGATTTAATTATTGTATAAATTTATAATGATATTATTTCTATAGTAAAATTTTATAGAAATTTTATCAAAAGACTAATGATTATCGTTTTTTTTAAGCAGATAATGCATTATATGAACCAATGTGTTCGACGTTGCATGAAGTGAAGAAAATACACCGTTGTATCAGTTGTGATGCTTTGAAATTTGAATATGAGACTCCAGGTTTTTGTTGTGATAATGGCAAAATTAAGCTAGCTTCACCAAAACTACCACAAGAGTTATTTGATTTGTTTACTTCTCAATCAGAAGAATCAAATTTCTTCCTAAACAGATTCGAGCATATAATAGTATCTTCTCATTCACATCCTTTGGAGTTAAACTTGACAGTATCTTCTCATTCACATCCTTTGGAGTTAAACTTGACAAAGGACTTGCGTCAGGAAAATGCGGTGTATATACCTTTAGAGTACAGGGTCAAATTTATCTTGATCTTCCTGGTTTAGTACCTAATGAGAATGGTCCTGCATTCTTTCAGTTATACTTCCATGATACTACAAATGAGATTGAAAACAGAATGGGTATAATATCAGATGGATGTTTGAAGGAAAAAATAGTGGAAAAGCTTATGAGAATTTTGGAGGTGAATCCATATGCCAAATTCTTTTGAACATTGGAACAATATCCATCAATTGATGATATCCAAATTCATATATCAAAAGATATAGGCTTAGATCAACCAGTTTACAATAATCCAACTGCTGATCAAGTGGCTGCAATATGGATTGAAGGAAACAATGCTAATATTCCTTTTGATAGAGACATTGTTGTACACTCACATTCTGGCCAAAGACATAAAATCAAACATTATTTTGGTTGTTATGATACACTTCAATATCCACTTCTTTTTCCAAAAAGGGAGGTAGGATGGCATCAAAACATTGCCAAAGTTAATGTTTCACATGATCATTGTTCAGTGCATGAAAATATTTCCATTCCAGAAGCTCCTACATCTATAGAGAATATTTTGACAGCTGAACAAGCAGGTATTGAAAAGTCTTTTTGAAATATAATTATTTAATGAAAATTTTTGTTTTACATATTTACTTATTTACATGTACCACATACTTAATGCTAAATTATTTGTTGAATTTCTTTATAGGTGTTGTTGAGCAAAGCAATAAGAAAGTCTCATGTCGAGAATATTATAGTTATAAGTTTCAAATAAGACCATCAAGGCAATCAACTATTCTTTTTGCTGGGAGATTATTTCAACAATATGCAGTAGATATGTACATTAAGTTGTAAACAACTCGATTGGACTTCTACGGACATAATCAAAGTGAAATGGGGGCAGAATTATACCAAAGAATTGTGGACAGTGTCATGGCTGGAGAAACAAGGGCAAGTGAAGTAGGTCAACGAATTGTACTTCCCACATCATTTACTGGAGGACCAAGAGATATGCGACGTAGATATCTTGATGCAATGGCATTAATTCAAAGATTTGGGAAACTAACCTTTTTATCACAATGACATGTAATCCAGAATGGAAAGAGATTCAAGAACAACTACAACCAGGACAACGTCCTCAAGATCGTCCAGATCTAACTTCAAGAGTTTTTCGCGCAAAATTACCGGATTTGAAAGATCAATTATTCAAGAAAAAGATATTTGGAAAAGTTGCTGCTCATGTCTATGTTATTGAGTTTCAAAAAAGTGGATTACCTCATGCACACATGCTAATTATACTGAAATCTGACTACAAAATTAAAACTCCAGATCAGTTTGACAAATTTGTTTGTGCTGAACTTCCCGATAAAGTTAAGTTTCCTGAGTTATTTGATTTAGTTCTAAAGCATATGACGCATGGACCATGCGGAGAGAAAAATAAAAAGAATTCATGCATGGTGAATGGAGAATGTAAATTTCATTACCCACGAGCATTCTGTGAAGTTACAATACAAGGAAAAGATGGATATCCTATTTACAGAAGGAAAAACACAAATGAGATGGTTAATGTGCGACGTACAATGTTGGATAATAGGTGGGTAGTTCCTTACAATCCTTACCTATTAACAAGGTACAATTGCCATATAAATGTCGAAATATGTTCAGGAGTTCAAGCAGTTAAGTACCTTTACAAGTACATTTACAAAGGCCATGATAAAGTTGCTATCTATATTGCACATCAAGATGGTGACAATATCATAGATGAAATCCAGCATTTTCAGGATGCACGATGGGTATCCTCCCAAGAAGCTATTTGGAGGATTTTTGAATTTAATTTGAATGAAATATCTCCTGCAGTAATTAATTTGCAGCTTCATTTACCTAACAAGCAATGCGTGACGTATTGGAAGAATCAAAATTTAAAGAATGTTTTAAGCTGGGATCATGTTTCTATGACAATGTTGACTGAGTATTTCAGTATGTGTAGGAAAAGTGAAGAAGCAAGGAGATATCTTTACAGTGAATTCCCGGAACATTATGTTTGGAATAGAAAAAGAAGAAATTGGACAGAAAGACAAAAAGGAGAAGTCATTGGCCGACTAAATGGAGCTAATCCTGTTGAAGGAGAAAGATATTATCTACGGTTACTATTAAATCATGTTCGTGGCCCTAATTCATTTGAAGATTTGTTAACTGTGAACGGATTTCAATGCCCAAGTTTCAAAGCAGCAGCAGAAAAAAGAGGACTTCTTGAGTCTAATAGAAGCATTTTTGAGTGTTTGGATGAGGCAGCTACGTTTCATATGCCACATGCAATGAGACGACTATTTGCTACTCTATTGGTGTATTGTGAACCGACTAATGTCAGGAAGTTGTGGAACACTTATTTTGAATCATTGTCTGATGATTTTAGTAGAACTAAAAGTGTCACAGAAGTACAAGTTTCAAAGACTTTAAAAAGTCTTAGTTTATTTCTAGAAAGCATGGGAAAGGATATAACGTCATATGATCTACCTAGAGCATCTATTACGTCATATGAAGAATCAGATGTGAATACAAGAGAAATTCGTGAAGAGCTTTCTATTGACATTTCAGACATTGATAACGACACAGAGAAAAGTTTGAATGATGATCAACATAAAGCTTTCACACGAATACTTTCACAAATAAATTCAGAAAAAGCTGGATTGTTTTTTGTTGATGGTCCTGGAGGAACTGGAAAAACCTTCTTGTATTGTGCTTTACTGGCACATTTGAGATCAAAGGGTATGATAGCATTAGCAACGGCTACATCAGGTGTTGCAGCATCAATATTGCCTGGAGGACAAAAAGCTCATTCAAGGTTTAAGATACCTATAAATGCAAATGAAACAAGTATGTGTACAATATCCAAGCAAAGTGGGAATGCAGAGCTACTACGACAGGATAGATTGATTATTTGGGATGAGGCACCAATGGCAAAGCGATGGGCTATTGAAACTCTGGATCAAACTTTAATGGACAACATGAATAATAGAGAACCTTTTGGTGGCAAAGTAATGGTATTTGATGGTGATTTCAGGCAAGTACTTCTTGTTGTGCCGAAAGCCACAATACAACAAACTATTGGTGCTTGATAAAGTCATACTTATTTCCAAAAATGGAAAAATTGACATTGACCAAAAATAAAAGAGCAAGGGCAGACCCATACTTCAGTGAATTTCTTTTGAGGGTTGGAAATGGAGAAGAGCCAATAGACAATGAAGGAAATATTTCATCCCTCCTGAAATGACAATTAAATATGATACTGAGGAAGCATCTAAGCAAAGGCTTATTGATTTTGTGTTTCCATTACTAACACAAAATTCAAACTCAGCAACGTACATGACAAGTAGAGCAATTCTTGCTACAACAAATGAATGTGTTGATATGCCCAATGAGAAAATGATCAATTTGTTTCCAGGGGAAGCAAATATTTATAATAGTTTCGACGAAGCAGTTGATGATACCAACAATTATTACCAAGAAGAATTTCTCAATTCATTGACACCAAATGGCTTGCCACCTCACAAATTAGTTCTCAAGAATAATGCCCCAATAATGCTACTACGGAATTTGGATCCATTAGATGGAATGTGTAATGGAACAAGATTAGTGTGCAAGAAGTTGAAAAAGAAAGGCATAGATGTTGAGATTGCAGTTGGACAACATGCTGGTAAGCAAGTGCTAATACCTCGTATACCATTATCTCCAGCAGAGAATGAAGGCTATCCCTTCCAATTTAGGAGGAAACAATTTCCAGTACATCTATGTTTTGCAATGACAATCAACAAGGCACAGGGACAAACAATACCACATGTTGGAGTATATTTGCCACAATCTGTATTTTCTCATGGTCAATTATATGTAGCATTGTCGAGAGGAATATCAATGTCAACAACAAAGATCCTAATCAAGCCAGATTTGGTTGGAAAAAGAGGAGACATGTCAACACAGAATGTCGTCTACAAGGAAGTTCTTAAATTAGGTAATATTTGTTCTATGAAATTTTTTATTCTCATAATTTTCCAAACAAATAGTACTCATAATTGATAGTTTCTTTGATCCTAATGACAAGAACAAGGCAAATAGAAAAAAGCAATCAATTGGAATCAGAAGACAAATGATAGTATTTAAAAAGGTGAGCAAATATATTAGAATAATTTAAAGTATATTGAACAAATATTTCAAATCGATTTAAAATATAGTCAACAAGTTTTCAAATTTTTTCAATTAATCAATATGCTTTTTTATTTGACAATCTCCCAGAATATGGCATTGATGCCCATTTCCTTTATTGTTGAATTCATCACATTACATATTGTAGCTATTGAAAATTCTATTGAGAATATATGGTTGAACCATAAAGACAAAGGAAGAATTAACCAAATTAAATCCTACTATTGTGATCTTGCTACTCTAAAGAAACAAAGAAGTATTTGAAGGGGAGAAATGTTGAGATATGTGATAGCCTTGAAATGTCAATGATATGTGAAGTATTTACTCCAGTATATATTAACAATTCTTGTTGGATTATTTCTTAGCCTCAAGCTTAATTCCCTTGATGCTGAAATATTGTTTTTTCTATTTGAATTCTGCTTTTTTCTTGAAACCTGGTTTCTTGAGAATAAAATATATACTTACATTTCATTTTCTGTGAACAGTTCTTACACCGTCTCTCAGTTGGCCCATCTTGAAACAGTATTATTTGATGTTGATTGGACTCTTTGTGATTCAAATCCCATCCACTACTATACTCTCCGGAAAATGCATCAGGAGGTATAAGTCTATTCTATTTTGTATTGGCTCTTCAACAAGAATAAGAAAAATCATCATGCATTTTAGTTTACATGTCAATTACAATTAATTTACTGCTACTCTTCTTTTCCCTGAAGATCATGAAAAAGGTGTAAAATTCTTGGAGGAAAAAGAAGTTATGTTTAGAAGATTGAATTGAATGAAGGGATAATTTTTTACTTGACATACATATGGCTGGAGTTTCAAATCTTTCTTCATATATTAACTTACAAGTGTGCAATGTACCAACTGCTTAGCTTTATCATGCATTTAGCTGATGGTGAACTTGTATTATCAATGCTGGGATTATTTCAACATATAAAGTGCTTAAGAAGGGTATATCTTTTCCTTTGATCATTTTCCTACCATCAATTATTCATCAATCAAAGAAGATACATCTCTGTGAACTGGATTGTCATAACATTTTCTAAGTGCTGAAAGAAACATCTTTCTTTTCTTTTCTCAATTTATTATTCTCTAAAATTTTGAGCAAGAATACTAAATATTCTTGAAAAGGCATCAATGTTCTGACTTCTTTTTTTGGAATCTAATAGCTGCTCAGTTATAGAGGCTTTGACTCTATTCAACAAAAATTAGCTTAACCAATTGTGTAAAAATATTAATACCTCATCAAATAAACAAAAGAACAATTAATATATTAATCATTAATCATTAATATACAATTATTTAGGTTGAAGTAATTTTCTAAATATATTTAACCTGAATTTTCAAATATATGCAAGTGCATTAATACCAATAATTCACCATAACTGAATTTTTTAGTAACTCCCAAAACTAATGACCTGAATTGTAACCTACATGAAGTAATTTTGAAAATTAAAATCATATTTACATGACATAATTGCAGGTTTACTATAAAAGGATCAACCAGTTCAATTTTTTCATATCATTGGTAAATTTGCAAAGAATCCTCATCTTATATTCAAATCTGCAGGTACTCTATTCTTTTTAAACAATTTCTCTTCTTTAATTTATTATTTGTTGATTATTTGATTTGATGATTCCTTATAATATTATATCTATCTACTTAATCTTTCTTAGATTTTTTCCATTTTTTTAGTCAAAATGTCTACAACACAAGAAACACAAATTACAGAAACAACAATCAGTACATTACCAACAACTGGAAGATCAACAACAACAATCAAGCTCATGGTACTACGCATAGGGCAATCAGAGTTCTGCGGCAAAAATAAAGAACTCAAAATCAAGAAAATGATCTTCCTTGACAACGAAGTAAGTTTCTGAAGATTAATTTTTCAATTATACAATATCCTTAATGATTATGAAAAACAGTGTACATTTTTATAAATTGTAGGGGACAAAAATACATGGCAAAATGTTTGGAAATGTTATTCAACATTTTGATGGAATATTCACAAGAAATGCAACCTACATAATATCCAATGCAATAATTAGAGGAGTAAACAAAATGTTCCTGAATGTGCATCCCAAAATAGAGCTACAGTTACAAATGAATACGATCGTTACTGAAGCTAAAGATGTTGTCAACAACGAACGAATCACATACGACTTCGTCAACTTCAATCAACTAGACAACATCAAGGAGGATGACACAATAGGTGATATTACTAAATTTTCAATTTTCTAAAGATGAATAAGGTTTACAAAAATAGATAGGTTTACTTGCTGCATTTTATGATTATTTGTTGCCATCCATTGACAATATGTTTATTGTATCAGAAAAAACTGAAAATTTTTGTTTGATTTATTTATGTATAGACTATTTATTTTTTGAAATTTCTATAATAGCAATATCATTATCATGGATAAACAATGCATAATGTTATAATTTTTTATCTTAGATATATTTTTTCCATACACAATCCTTTATGTAGATATTCTAGGTTTTGTGTACAAAGTCAAGAATTGCTACCGAAAGGAGAAGTACCCAGAAGGGACGTCTTCAAGAAGGGAAATTATCATCATGAATGATCGGTAAGACATTCAAAGAACTCCAACTAAAAAATATAAAAAAATTTATTCTAATAAAAAACAAATGCAGGTTGGAAACAATCAATGTCACGATGTGGGATGATATGGCAATCAATAAAGGGAATGTATTAGAGAGCCAACAAAGTGAAAAACCAATTGTGGCAATAACAGGACTTAAGAAGAAGATATATCAAGGTATGATTAAAACATTAAAATCTAAACTACAGATATATATAGTACACGTAAATATTCTGTTAACCAAAATTCTGTTCCGAAGGACAACTTCAACTACAACCAAGTACCATATCAACACTTGAAGTAAGTCACATATGCTTGGAGTCAGCAACCCTACTAAACTGGTAAGGCAACAATTGTTACAAAACATCTGTCGTATTATTCCAACCCAAAAAGAATACACATATAATGTCATTTAATTTTTACATATTTTTTTATTTTTAACATTCTATGTAAATTAGTATATCCTTCTAACATAATCTTTATTTTTGCAGGTTAAAAAACTCAAAAGAAGCAGAAGACATAGAGAAGCGGTTATGGAAAAAAGAATTGAAGAAACAAAAGAAGTAACCTTGACAAAGATCATCAATGAAAGAGAATCATTAATAGAGGTAAGAAAATCAAATTACCATAATCTAAAGTGTTTTTTTAGAAAAAAACCAAAAAATATTATAAGAAAAATGACAAAAAAAATATAAAATCTGGCAGGAAAAATTATACTATTTCACAGCAACAATAGACAGGGTTGAAAATAGTTCAGAACCATGGTATGATGCATGCAAGAATTGTTCAAGGTCAATTACAAGAACTAATGAAGCAGTTGAATGTAAAAGCTGTCCGGATACAACTGTAATACCGAGGTATGAATATTATAAAAACTTTTACATATTATACCTATAAAACGTTCATGCTAAGCAAGAAATTATAGGTTCTTGATAAATCTCAACGTCACCCACGCGAAAGATAGTGCAAAAGTAACACTTTTTGAGGATGTTGCAAGTGTTGTCCTTGGATGTTCAGCTATTGAGTATATACATTCTATTGAAAAGGTAACAAAATTTCAAACAACGTTCAGTTAAAATAACTAGATTTCACACTTACTGAAAATATCATGTGCATTCACTTATGGTCCTTTTCAGGGTGTCAACATTTCAAAACACTACAAAAGAATGTTGAGTTTGAGTATGCAAGAGTACAAGTTCTTGGTCAAGATGAATAGAAAAATAGAAGTACAAAATGGAAGATTGCAAGTCATTGCTGAAGCAGTACAACAGATAAATGAAACATCAACAACTAAGTTGCAGCAGAAACACACTAAGAGAAATAAGACAAAGTGTACACCGAGAAAAATCAAAGATAACCATGAAGGAGACGTATTCATGAAGGAGAAGAAAGAGGAAAGCAACTACATCAACAAACCCATAACCGAGAAGAAAAGGATGACCAAATTGGAGAAAGCCAATGACATCACAAAAGAGGAAGATGATGAAGAAAAGATATCAGCATATATTAAAAGAAGGAAGAATACCAACAAGAATGATGTTAATCAACACCTATCAAGAAAATCAAGAAAGAAAAAGACTGAAATAATTAGTACTTCAATAGTTCCCTTCCCTTATTAATTACAATAATGATATGTTGTCTTCATTAAATAATTAATGAATTAATGCTTTGTTCGTATAAGGTAAGGTTACTTTAGAAATTTTTCATCTTTCTTTACATCACAGAATCAGTTACATAGTTTTCATGTAGATATATTTAGAAAAAGTCGGGTAACACCTCCTCCATAAACTTGTCCAGCACTTGGGAGCAATTAGGAAAATATCATTTTCCCAACTCAAATGTCACAGAACCAAAACCAAAAATGTTAACAAGATTACATCCTAACAACTCAAATATAATCAGGAAATGAAAGTGAGATATATAGGGTTTTGTATACTTCATAATCCTTGAAAGAGTGTGACTATTAATCAATTCAAGAGTCATTTATAATTAAGGCTACATATTATGATTATAGTTTGACAAGGAGTTATTAGCAAACTCACCAAACTATCTATCATTTTTAAACTTTTAAAGCAGCAACAGATAATTAATTGTAACACATACCATAAAAGGTAGTGCTGCAAATTGTTCCCACATAGCAGTTCACTTTAACAACACAACAAGGACTTCTGTACTTATTATAGAAATTGTCTAACACCACAAAGTGATAATCGTCAAAAGGTACATGGGGAACAACTGACAGAAGTTTAAGTTTGAAAAGCTAATCCAGTAAATCCCAAACTAATGCATTAAAAATCATCAAATTTACAAGCATAACAAAGAAGAGTGTCTGGGTCTGAAAAGAAAAATGAGAGTGTACAGATAGCATAAATGCTAATAAGACAAAGTGATGAACAATACTACATTTGTTGATCATATAGTTCTTCAATTTTTCTCTTGCGCTTTTGGGAAGAGAAACTCTGTGCAGCTTTGTGCAATCAGGTTTTATTATCTGTTTTACTTCCTACTTTTTCTTTTTTAGTGGAATTTAGAGGAACTATACTTGCAAGATAGATAAAAAATGCAGTCACTGATAAAAGGATGAAATTCCACAACTTTACCTGTTCTTGAAAGAACTTCCATTCTTGAAAGGAGTCTCTTTTGCTGCATTTTAGAAGTCTCATTTAAGTCAACTTCTCTTATTCTGATTTTCTTGAGAAAACACGCAATAAGCTGCATGATGTAACGACATCAAATCAACAGAGTTGAAGCAAAATGATAAACTTTGAAATTATATCCCCTTTTCCTTTACGAAGTTGAATTATTTGAAGCTAAGAATCAAAATTAGACAAAGAAGATTTTCCCTTTTTTTGCAGAAACGAACTCTAACCTCTTTTCAAGAGCTCCAATCAGGTCTTAAAACTAGCAGACCCTTTAGATTCTTGCCCACGATATTGAGGAATTCTTTAAAATTTGACTTAAAGGACTGAAATTTTATCGGAAACATATCATAATCCTGAGGATGCGACTCTTTTGCGATATCGGTGCCCACCGCAACTCCAACATTCCTGCCACCCCATTTCGCCTAGCCGGCAGCGGCACTTGGGGCTTGTAGCCCCACCCAAGTCAAATCCCTTACCGAGGTTACCAACAACCCGGCCTCGGTTCGCTTTGCTGATCCGTATAGTGCATTTTTGGCACAAGTATGTCAACAAAAGCGCTAACTTTTTTTTTTCTGAAAAAAAATATTAGAAATGAATTTGGTTTCTAGCATTAACTCATTAAGTGGAATTTTTTTTATTGATTGATTGAATAATTATTATTTTGCAACAAGCAATGAATATGGGTTTTTACAAGATGGCAGCTCTCTACCGACAACAAGCTAACAAAGCCACAGAGGCCACAAGCAATCCATCGCAGACAAAGTTTACTCAAAGGGAATGACACAAAAATGTATTGCCATTGACATTTTAGTGAATTTAATTAGAAGAAAAACTTGTAATTTATTTTCAATATTAAAATTACTTGTTCAAATTGATTTTGCATCAGTCTTTTTCGACATTGAAATATAGATTAATTGTACATGTACATTGTCATATTTAAATCAAATCATTATCTCAATGGATAAAATCTTTTTTATTAAATTGAAAGGACTTAAATTTGATACTTATTAAACAAGAAGTTCGATATTCATTATAGGTTAGCGAAATGTCTATATTAAACAAGTTGGACACTCATTGAATGTAAAATTCTCTTTTTAACAAAGTAGGTAACAAATAAGAGTGGCGTTTGGCTAACTAAATCTAGAAACGTATTTATTTAATTAAAAATTTTAAAATTCAATATGAAATGATTAACGTAATAATATTTAATATTAAATTAAAGTCTTAATTATATATATATATATATATATATATATATATATATATATCTGTGTGTGTGTGTGTGCATAGAATTATTTAAAAATTATTAAAATATCAAAAATTTCAAAAAATTAAATTCACGTGCAACGCACTTGTCACTTTCTAGTGCTACAAAAAATCTGCAATTTAATTTGTGAAACATCATAACATTTACACTTACATTTTCCTAAAATACAATGCTTCAAATTCTTCCAAATTGACGTGAATTTTACTTTCACTACTGCTTGCAATAAAAATTTGAGTCTCATCTTTCTTCATAATCATTGAAGTCAAAATCATTATTTGTGTGTAGGACTAAAGATTGCTGAATCACATAAGCCAAATTCCCCCAGAGGGTCACTTGCAATGGTGTATCCCTGTAAAGTAGAATTCTTTTGTATTTTAACTATGTTATATAATTTAGAATTGCATCATGTTTAAATTGCCAAGCTATCATGTTTTACTTACTTGTGATCTCAAATTGTGATTTATTGTAAACTCATGTGATGACTTTACTTATTCTATCCTACAATTGTGAGTTTCCAAATATCATTCATATGACATCTGCATAAATATGATATTTTTGTTTCATCAATTTTTCTTTCAAAACAAAATTGAATGCACTTTTAGTACTTGTAAAATTAAAAAATATTACCTACTAAGATTCTTAAGTCTCTCATCAAATATCTTAAATCTAAATTTTTGCCCAGGAATATTTGGCCTATCTTTGACTTCTTCAATATAAGCACTTCCATCAATCAATATCTATAGTTCTTCATCTATGACTTTATAAAGTGGTTTAGGATTTTGTAGAGTGAAATTCCTCATAAGGTAGAACTTTCCTTCTTCTATGCAATCAAGATATTCGGGAATATACTTACCTCTAATGGTGCAATGCTTTATGTTATCCTATAATCTGCTACCATAAGATGTTATGAATAATATGAAATTGATATGTAGATATATGAAATGTCAACTTAATAAATAATCAAAGCTGACCAATTGAAATTAATTTGGAGAGATATGAAACATCAACTTAACACATAATCAAAGCTTAAAAATAGAAACCTTGCATCAAAAAACAACACAAAAAATTGTTCAACCGTAATGCTACTTGTAAAAGTCAATAATGTTGGTTCACAAGACAACAACATTTTTAATACTATAATGTTTTATTTTATATTTGAATCACATACCATAAGTTGTTGTAACAACAACTTGACAAAGGATTAGATCTGAAAAACACCAACATTGCGTCGAAAAACAAAACAAAACACTATTCAAGATATTGAACTTTAGTAAACAATTACTATTGCACATGTTCAGAAAAAATCATCAAATTATTGAGAAGCAAAAATTGAATAACATATAGACATACAAAATATCAACTTAACACGTAATCAAAGCTAACCAACTAAAATTCATTCGTAAAGATATGAAACATAAACTTGATAGATAATAAAATCTTAAAACAAAAATCTTGCATAAAAAAGCAACACAAAAAACTATTCAACCGTAAAGTTGCTTGTAAAAGTCAGTAATATTTGATCACAACATAGTAGACATGTTCAATCTCCTATGTAATCAACAAATTTAGCAATAAACTAATTTCTAATACTAGAATCCTTTCCATTAATCTACAATCGGCATATTGAACTTTAGTAAACAATTACTATTACACGTGTCCAGAAAAAATTATCTTGTCCTCTTTTCCTTTACTCAACTGGTCCAACAAAACGTATTGCATCCTTTGTCTTCCCATGCTGCAATAGATTGCTTCTTTTCTTTTTCAGTCTTTTGAATTTCATGTGCTTTAATATTTACTTTATTGTTTACAAATATGGACTAACTCTGAGAAAACCTATGGCATTCTTATGAGAAGAAAATTGTAACTTATATTCTCGAAATGCCTCTCCATTGAGAGCTTGCTTCGTTTAATTTGATCTTAATCTCTACGTCTCCCTATTCACATAGGGGAGTGGTTTATAGCTAATTCATGTAATCTATGCTCATGTAAATCACCAATTAGCTATGTTATAAATATTTGTCATTTAGTTGTTTATTTTAGTTATGTGCTTTAGCTATGAAATGAACCAAATGAATAGTAGTTTCATGTATATATAGAGCAACAATAGCTTGCAAACTATCTATATCTATGAATGTATCTAACAAATAAATCCTAAGTAATTAATGGTATCCAAAAGTTTGAAAGTCCATTGTTTAATGTTAATGTTGAATACGTTGGATGTAGAATCAGTTAGATATCCATAAGATTAAGATAAGTATTAGATTTATGAACTATTAAATGAATTGAATTTTACCAAAGCTAAGATGATGAACTCTTGATATGAGTTGATGTATGCAAATTAATCAATTCATTCCAAAATGCAAAAAATGTAACTTGGCATCATGAGAGTTCAAATAAGCGTAAAGTTATTCACATGCCACCTCCTTATGATTTTGAATAAACTTAAAATTAATATATATATATATATATATATATATATATATATATATATATATACTTATTTTTATTTTTAGTTTGAATAGGTACAATTGCATTAATCATAGGTTTATTCAACTTTGTAATATAAGGGAAGGTAAGTTGGGGGTAAGCTATATATGAGTCGAGCCTGACTCAATTAATTTGGCTCACTTTTAAATATGATAGTTATAAATTGTACAAAATTTAAGTAGAGCTTGAACTGTTGAATCATTTTGTGTCTCATGCATGTAATCACTAATGACTTTCAAACTTCAAGAGCATTCAATGTGGAAAAAATACACAAAATAAATTTGTTCTTTTCTGCACATTTTCTATGTGAGAACATTATCACACAAATGGTTAGACCTTGAAACATGATGGAATCGAGGAATCAATCCATCGAGAAGGGGGTCTCAATACCTACAAGGCGAAGAGACGAAACAAAGAGACGAAACAAAGAAACAAAGAAGATGAGAAGAGATGGGGGATGACCGCCTAAGGCCCTCCGATGCTTAAGTCAATATCAACTCATGAGAAAAGATAAGCGTAAAGTCATGAGAAAAGATAAGCATAAAGAAGAATATAATGAGTATTTATAGGGATCAAAACTGTGAGAATAAGGATGTGAATCCTATTTGGAAAGTACCTTTTATTCATCTTCTAACCCAAATAAGAATGGGTTTTCTTGTTGGGCCTTACTCCTTAATGTATTATTGAAAAGTTGGGCTTTATCCCCAAACCTAACTCTATCATCTTCCCCCTTTACAAGCCATTTTGGGGGGTGGTTCAAGTATTTATTTATTTATTAGGAGACATGCAGTCATTGTATGCTTCCGGAGTATCTGAGCTAGTTTACCCTCGGTCTCATTCTGATGCTGCTGCTAGATCTACTTCTACTTTTGCTCCAACTTCTGCCCATGTACCTGAAGAGATAGAATAAGTTTATGTATATTAGATTTTGCTCGCTAATTTATACGCACTAGTCTTATATTTTATTTTTGGTAGGCCTTATCATAGCCTGATATGTTTCCACTGGGCCTTGACTTATGGCCTAGTCTTTTGTGTAATAATGCTAGATCCTGTTTATCAAACTAGACTTTTCTGCTAGTCCCGACATTTTTACTAGACCCTGTTTATAAGTCAAGACATTTTGTTGGACTATTTATCATTCCAGATTTTCGTATTCGCACAATTCGTTTGATGCAGTATTTATAGACTGAATGTTTTTTTTTATTTGATGCTTATACACCAACTCGTACTTTTCTTTCAATACTCATTTGTATATATTTTCTTCTCGACTCATATTTTTGATTCAATACTTATAGATCGAATCACTTGTTTTTTGATTTGATACTTATAGACCAAATCATAGCATTTTTCTCCTGAGAGATTCAATCAGGCACTTTTGATTGGGTCGTAGCCTTTTTCTTCCATCAAGCCGTAGCTTTTTCTCCCAATAGTTTCACTCGGGTGCTTTGAATCAGACCGTGGCCCTTTTCTCTCAATAGTTTAGTCCAGGCACTTTTAATCAGGGAATTGTATTGTAGTTTCCTATTGGCTTCGATTTGGGCGATTTTATCTGCACTTGGTGAATATTTGTCTCTCAATTTTGAGAGCTTCTACTTGTTGTAAAGTACTCCACTTGAGAGTTAATAATTTCATGAAATAAAATTTTAAAAAATAAAATAATCTTTTAAGTGTAATAGAAATAAAGATGATAACGAACTTCCTATAATGTTCAATATAAAGATGATAAAGAATTTCTTGTAATGTTCAATCAATTTTTCCCTTCCAATAATAGGAGGATATTTATCTGGGACATGTCAAAGTAATCTTTAGGATAACATCTTGACCAGAAATTTTGTCTCGATCATAACTACATCGGGAATAAATTAGCTTCCATAAATAGTCTGACTATAATAGAACTTCCTGATTTCAAATACTCCAAATAGATAGTTCTTGATATGAGTACTCCTCTTACTATTGATTGGCACTTCTCGATCTTGGAAACATACCAGAATCAAGATATAAATTGATTGTGACTTTAAACTTATCTCGAAGTGTGGGTATTTACTCAATTACAAAGCCATATTCCCAAATTCTCAAATTCAAATTGGCTTCATCTCCACAATAGTTGATAGGAGCTTTGATGAAGATTCATAAATAAAGATGAATTCCCAATAGGATATAGGTGAAGATAAGAAATTAAAACTCCAAGATATCCAAATAAAATATTTGTGATAATATTCTATTCTCCTTTTGCTGAGGATATATTAATTGATTGGTCACCCGAAAAAGAATAGAAAGTCCTTCTAAAATGATAGATAAACTCATAAATGGAAATAACCAAATGCTTTGGCTTATTTTTGCAAATAATAATTTGTTAAAATATTATAATAGATTTCACTATATCCAAAAAGAAATTCAAGAAACCAAGAGTTTCAGATTAAGCTAAACATCATAGTCTTCATAAGTAGAAATCGAGAAAACAAAATCTAGATAACTGACTCTTCTTCCAAATAATAATTTGTAAATTTGTGTGAGACTTGATACTTATAGACATAATGAATCTTGAATATAAAGATACTATTCTATGAGAGATAATAGTAATGACACCCAAAATCTATATCCTAATCAACTTGGGCATAAAGGCCTGAAACAGAATCCGAATTCCAAATAAGAATAGGTAAGAGTGAGATCCAAAAAATTTGACAAAAAATAATATAATATGACATTGTAGTACCATGATGTCAGAATGTTCTTCAAGTAATAATTATATATGAAATCCAATGGCTTATAGAAGATAAGATATAATTAATTCTCAAAAATGAAGATGTCCATTTTTTACAGATAATAATAATCATATACCTTCAAATAAGATTCACTTGGGGTTTCCAGTGTACAACAGATATCAAATATCATTCATTAGTCAAGAATAAAAAATTCTCATCCAATAGTACCAGTTCCAAAGTAGATAGATGATTGAAAGAGATAATCAGTTGTGTGGAAATAGGGGATTCAATTTTGGGGTCTTCCTCTATGAAAATAAATCAAGTTTTGGTGAAACCATATAAGTTTAGGCCATCTTTGAAAAGCAAATATAAAGATCCTTCTGCCATCTGCCATATCATGTCAACAAATATATCATAAACATAATTAATTTTCAAAGATGAAGTGATAGTTTTATTTGATTTTTTTGTTTTTTTAGGTACTTATATATATATATATATCCACATAATAAATAATGAATGAGAACTTAACTTCTAGATAAAATAAATTCTTTTCTATCTCATAAAAACTATAATAAATGGAAGAGGTAATTGAGTAGATATTACCAGATCAGTAGATTTTACCGAACTTTGTCTCATAACTTCACCAAGAATTGCTCAGCAACAAAAGCCACAAAAGGTGAATATTTTACCCAAAAAATCACAATCTCGAGCAAATCCTCTAAAAGCCAATGATTCAAAATTGAACTTTTGCAATTCTCCTCTTCTACTTCTCTTTCAATAGAAGGTTGCAGAATATTGCAAAAGAAAGAAGAATTAGCAAAGGTAGAATGGGAATCGAGCCTTGCACTGGGAGCCAATTGGTAGAATCAAGGAATTGATTCATTAAGAAGGAGGGTCTCAATACCTGCAGGACAAAGAGACGAAACAAAGAAACAAAGAAGATGAGAAGAGGTGGGGGGATGACCCCCTAAGGATCTTTGATGCTTAAGTCAGTATCAATTCATGAAAAAAGATAAGTATAAAGAAGAATATAATGAATATTTATAGGAATCTGAGAATAAAAAAGTGAATCATATTTGGAAAATACCTTTTATGCATCTTTTAACTCAAATGTGAACGGGTTTTCTTATTGGGTCTTATTCCTTAATGTATTACCGAAAAATTGGGCTTTATCCCCAAACTCAACTCCATCACAACATATATTCAAATTTTGAGAATCATTACAATGGGTCCATAAAATTGGAAAGAAATTAGCTATTTAGCATAAACAACAAAAGGATAAAACTGATTCATAAACCAATCTTTAATTGTCTGTTTGGTTCAAGGATAGTGTGGTAGAAAGGAAATATTTTTCTTTGATTGTAGTGAAGGAAACACTAAAGAAAATAAAATGAAGGAAATTAGTGTGAAAATTTTAATAAAAAGTGTTTAAATATTTTTTCACACAAAAGTGCAAGGAAAAATAAAATATTAAGGAAACGTTTAAACAAAAGCGCAATGAAAAAGTTGAAAGTAGCATCACAATTTAAAAATTAATGTTAACTTTTTTCAAACTGAATGTTCATGAACAAGTTTTTTTCACATTTGATTATTGTTCGTTCTTTGGTATATGAGTTGAACTCGAACACCAAAAATAGTTCCTTTATTAATTGAAAAAAATGCAAACTTGTTCGCGAACAAATTTGAATATTCTTGAAAATTTATTATTTACATATTTTATAATTTTTTAAAATTTTATATCAAATTTTGTATTAATATAATTTTTTATTGAAAATATAACATATTTATAATATTATATTAAACTTATTTTCTACTTTATTATTTGATATTTATTTTTATTTTTATTATTTTATTCTAACAACTCAAACTTGAACATTATTTGAATTATTTTAACAACTCACAAAAATTAAACGAGCCAAACATTAACAGATTTCAAACTTCAAGAAAAAATAAACATATAAGTTTGAACAAAATTTCAAACTTGAAACATTAATTGAACATACTCCAATAGTGTTTGAGTATCATATGAACAAAACGCAAAACCAGATACTCGATTCATTTGTGTTCGAATTAACATTCTTCCAACTCCTAACCGTGCAAATTAACTGCTAGTTCAAGCGTTTTGCTCAAAGCTAAAATATGGACTATGACCTTACTTGAACTAAAACATAGAAATATTTTGCTAACTAATTTTTTATATTTTAGTTTATTTATTTCAATGAGAAGAACTTATTTATTGTTTTTATAATATAAAGAATTAGAAAATGAATAAAGCACTTGATTGGACTAAATTATCTAAAGAATGTACATCTCTTAGTTTCCTACTGGTAAAATCAAATAGAAGGGCAAGATTCCACACATTTCTATAGTTTTAGGTTAATCTACTATAGTTTTGAATTTTAGTTGAAAATTTTTGAGTAAAAATAAAATCAAACTAAATTATTAATCGTTCAAATTATTATTTTTTCAAACTTATCTACATATGGTTTTTGTTTTGTTTAGCAAAAACTTTTGTTTGAAAATTTTAATGTTTTAGTTACTTTTCTATTTATATCATAAAATATCATAAACCTTTCTTAAAAATTGTTTTCTATTTTCATAGTTTTTTTCCTATTAAGTCAAACAACAAGTAAATATTTAATTTTTTATTTTCTTTTTTCTCAACCCTTTCCTTACTAAAATTGCTGTCCAACCCTTCAACATGTTTTTCATCTTCTGCAGTATTTCAAAAGTTAATTAGTTCAATTATGTTGCTTCGCTTTCCATCATAGCTTATCATAGTGTCTTCAAGAAAAGAGAACTTACTAATGACGGTTAAGGAGGTTAATCATAGTGTCACGGCATCTCCTTTTCCACATAAAACTCTATGTCCTCCTTCACGGGTGTACAATTTTCTAAATATGTAAAACAAATCTATGTCTAAACCTACCACCATGTCGGGATCAATTTGTTTAACGTTTCTTCCAACTGCTGATCATAGTCCTTATCAAATTTGATGTACGGGAAGTTTTTAATTCCTCATTGTCGGCCAACATTCTCTCTTTGCTTTCTAATAACTAGAGGTGTTTTTTATTTGCTGTAACTTGAAAAATCAAACCGAATAGAATCAAAATACATATTTCAGTTCGGTTCAGTTTTTTGGATTGTAGTGAAAATCGGTTTGATTTTTTATTTTTGTTCTCAGATCGAAAACCAAACAAAAAACCAAAATTTTTTAAAAAATTATATATGAACATATTTTGATAATGCGTTCTTGCATTAAAATTAAAATTTTAAGATAAAAATACCTCAAGAATACATTATCATAATGCGTTTTTTTCTTCTTTTTTCAATTTCAGTTTTTAACCGAACCGAACCGAAATATTTTGGTTAGGTTCGGTTTGGTTCGAATCTGTTCGTTTTTTTAAAAATTCAGTTTTAGTTCAGTTTTTTAATTTTTTTTAAAAACCGAGCTGAAAACTAAAATTTCAAAGTGAAAACCGAATGACTACCACTACTAATAACCTCTCCCTCACTATTACACCTGCATAGTATAGGATTTGCCCTTCTTTTTATAGGGTTCATTTTTCTCCTTTATTACAGTTTGTAACTTGTGGTACAATTAATATTCATTATGTAATCTCTACCAATAGTGTGATACCTCTTGTGCTAAAAAAAATCTCTCTTGGAAATTGAATGTCCTATTTTGACTTATTACAAAAGTCAAGAAATGTAATTTAACTATAAATTAATTAATATAATATTTTTATTAATTAAAGAGGTGAGTAGTGATATCCATTAATTAGTGAAGTATATAAATCTCATAAATCAGCAGAGTTTAAGAGAATAGTGGTGAAATGATTGTACTAGTAGAGTTGAATGCATTAAATTAATACTATTACTATTTACAGTATTAAAACCTTTCATTTTTAAAAAATCTCCTTCTTTTTATCTCACCATCTCTCTTCCCCTTCATTCTCTCTCTCTCTCTCTCTAAAAACATAATTAAAAATATACTATCTTTGTTATGAATTTGTTGGCACATAGTAGCCGTCGGCACAACAAAATCGTAATACTAATGTAGAGAACTTAATAAAGAAATTATAATGTAGAGAATAGAAGAAAACTATAGAGAGAAAATAGAGAGAGAAAGAACGCAAGAGCTTTATTGATTCTCTGAGAGTAAATCAATCAATCAATGAATCAATCCAACACCTCAGTCTAGAGCCTTATATATAGGGTTTTGGAGTACATCCCAATAAGAAGAGGTAAAGGGTAATCAGAAGACAAATTCTATCACTAATTAAAGATATGATAGAACTCTGCCATCTATCTTCTGGATAATTAGAGTATCTTTATAACTCTAATAATGGACATCCACAATATTAATTTCGTAATACTCTCCCTTGGATGTCTATTGCATAAGAGTATGCCTCATTAAAATCTTATTAGATAAAAAATCCAGTAGAAAAAACTCTAGTGAAGGAAAAAGAGTACACTACTCTTTATGCCATATTTACTCCCCCTGATGAGATATCCTTTAAGGTTTCTTAACCACCGCATTCTAATTTTGTTCAACAATTTCTCAAATGTTGTGGCTAGTGAATAAATCTGCTAGATTGCCACATGATCGAATTTGTTGCTGTAAGCCCTAAGGGCAAATCATGTAATTTTGATTCATGACAAATATTGATGAGAACTAATATGTTTATATTGTGTGACAGGATTTGTGAAGAAAGAAGTTTGAAGTCTCATTGCCTTCAAAAGGAAGAGCAAAGAACAACCTCATTAAGCTATGAGTCTTTTGAGGTGTATCCAAAGATAAACTCAAGGCATTGAAGACTTGAAGTGTAGAGTAGGTATGATGATAGGTAATATCTATGTGAACTCTACACTTGTATGTCTTGGAATCTATTGAATGCATAAGAGAGCATAAAAAATTGGTTTCTTAAGTTTAAAAAGACTTTTGAATGAATCTTTAGAAAATGTGGTTTTGTGTTCTAAAAGTTTTTAAGTAAGCTTTAAATGATCAAATGAGTTTGATGATGGTTTTCAAACTTATATTTGTCTAAATAAGTTATCTATATATATCAAATGTATTTCAAATATTTGGAAGATTAGTTTCAAATGGTTTTACAAAGTTTGAACACAATTCCATGAAAATCGGTCGTCCGAATTTGGTAGCAAAAATTTGCTACTGTTCTTCCAGAGAAATTCGGAAGAAGATTCGGACGCATGAAGAAAAAATTCGGTCGTCCAATTTTGGTCTTCAAACATGGTTACTATTCTTCCAGAGAAATTCGGAAGAAGATTCGACGCAGCGAGAAGAATTCGGTCGTCCGAAAATTCGGACGCAGAAATCTGGTCGTCCAATTTCTCGAAAGTAGTCAGTTAACTAGCCGCTTTATAGTCAGTTTCAACCGATTTTCAAATTCTATAAAAGCTATAAACGTGCAATCTTTTGTAACAACTTACAATTTGAATATTCTAAGCTTTCAAAAGTCAATTACAAACATTTCTCAAGCTCTCTTACATCTTGTGCATTAAATTGATCAATCCAAAGACATCAAAGTGTGAAGGTGCAATTTTGTGTAAATTCTACCAACCAAAGTGGTAACATCTACACACTTTTCTTTACTTATTCATTTGTATTGTTCTACTAGCTCTAGAAAGGTTATCTTGATAACATAAAACCCTTTAGATAAGGGTGATCCTTGAAGTTGTGATTCAAGGTTGTTTGAGATATAAAACCATAGGTTGGTGAGCCTTGTTTGTAAAAAATTACAAGTAGAGGTTGTATGTGTAAAACCAAAGTGTGGTGAACCTCTCCCTGTAATCTGTGAACTTGAGCACATAGTAGAGTTATTGAAATCCTTAAGTGTATACTTAAGGTAGTGGAGAGTAGATCTTAAGGATCGAACCACTATAAATTGTTTGTGTTCATTTGTTTACATTTCTTATACTGCTTTGCCATAAACTGTGGTTTATTCTCATTCACTTAATCTGCAATAGGTCTCGCTCATCTATAAAGTTTGAATTTGTGAAAATTAGCCAAATACCTAATTCACCCCCCTCTTAGGTATTTCAATTGGTATCGAGCAGGGAACTTCTTTGTGTGGTTTTACAACCTAGAAGACAAAGATCCTATGGCTAATATGTCAAATCTACCTTATCTAGAAGGATCTTCTACAAACAGACTCTCCATTGTTTGATGGAACAAATTATACATTTTGGAAGTCTAGAGTTAAAATATATATTTGTTCTATTAACTTTGATTTATGGAACATAATTGAGAAAGGTCCCTATGTCCCAATGAAAATGAGAGCAGATGGAGTAACTCCCGAACCCAAATCTACCGATGAATTTGATGAGCATGATTCAAGGAAAATGACTCTAAATTATCAAGCCATGAATATATTGAGCTGTGCTCTAGATGTTACTCGAATATAATAGAGTTAGTGGGTGTGATTCTGCACATGATATGTGGAGATTACTTCAAATTACACATGAAGGTACTAATCAAGTTAAAGAATCTAAACTTGCTATGCTTGTTAGAGATTATGAATTGTTTACTATGAAACAAGGTGAAAATATTAGTAATATGTTTACTAGGTTTACTAACATTTTCAATGGCTTGAAAGCTTATGGTAAAGGCTATACTATGGGAGAGCAAAACAGAAAGATCTTGGATGCTCTACCAAAATCTTGGCGATCAAAGACACTAGCTATTGAGGAGTCCAAAGATCTAAAAACTCTTCCTCTTGAAGAACTCATTGGATCGCTACTTACTCATGAAATGAAGATGAAGAGGTTGAATGATAAGGAAGATGAGGAAAAGGGGAGAAAAGGAGTAGTGCTAAATGCCTCAAACAACTTGAGTGAACAAGAACAATCTTCAAGTGAAGAAGAAGGTGGAAACAAGTGGAGAAGAAGAAATTGCAATGGCAAAGTGAAGAAGTTCAAGAGATTCTACAAAAAGGAATTTCTCAAGAAAGGAAGAAAACCAGTCAAGAAGAGTGGACAATCTTCATCATATAAACCTCAGTGCTTTGAATGCAAAAGTACTGAGCATCTTATTGCTGACTGTCCCAGAGTGTTGGAAAGGGAAAGAGAAAGCAAAAACAGAAAGAAATCTGCCAAGAAAGGAAAAGGACTAGCTGGAACATGGGATCAACAGAAAGTGAGGATGAAAGTGAAGGAAAGGCCAACTTATGCTTCATGGCCATTGATGATGAGGTACAATCTTCTCCCTCTATTTCAAATTTGTGTGATGATGATATTGATTCTAGTGATTTAATTCTAGAATTGTATGAAGAACTAAAAAAGGCTTCAAGAAGAAATAAAGAAATAAAATCCAAAATTAGTGATCTTTCAAATGAAAATTCAAAATTATGTTTTGAAAATGATAGACTTCTTGAGACCATAAATTCTCTTACTATTGAAAAGGAAGTTTTGAACACTACCTTACAAGATGTATCTTTTGAAAACAAAAAGCTGTGTTCTAAAATTATTTCTCTTGAATCAATGATAAAAGATCATGAGGTTTTAAAAAGGAAAGTAAATGATCTTACTTTATGCATTGAGAAATTTACAAATGGAAGAAACAATTTAAATAAATTACTTGGGTATCAAAGATCCTCATTTGTAAAGCATGGTCTAGGTTTTACACATGATTGCATTCATTCAAAACCAAAAGAGACATGTGTTAAAGAATCTTCTCATTATAGGTCTCATACTTGCTGTACATATTGTGGTAAGCATGGACACAAAGTGTCTAAGTGCATTATAAAAAGAAAGATAGAAACTGGAGTAAAGACTATATGGAAAGTTTAAGGAACTGTCACTAACCCTCTTGGACCCAAGAAGATATGGGTACCAAAAATTACTCTTTCCAATTTGGTATAGGTACAATTTGCTTCAAGATCAAGAGTCACAAAATGGTTTCTTGATAGTGGCTGTTCAAGGCACATGACTGGAAATGCATCACTTGTTAGTGAGCTTCAAGCTACAAGTGAAGGCTTTGTCACTTTTGGCGATAAGAAGAAAGGGAAAATACTTGGAATAGGTAACATTGGTAAAGGTTCATTCCCTCTTATCAAACAAGTTTTACTTATTGATGGTTTAAAATATAATTTACTTAGCATTAGCCAATTATGTGATAATGGTTGCAAAGTAGAGTTTAAATGTGATACTTGTACTATTCTTGATAATGCAAGCAATAAAACTATCTTTGTAGCTAAAAGAGTAAGTAATGTATATGTGTTATATCTTGATGACCTTATTACTAATGACATTAAATGTCTTGCAATACATGACAATGATGGATTTTTATGGCATAGAAGATTAGGACATGTGAGCATGGATTTATTGAACAAACTTTCTACTCAAGAACTAGTTAGAGGATTACCAAAAATGCATTTTGACAAAACTCGGATTTGTGATGCTTGTCAATATGGAAAACAATCAAAAACATCTTTCAAACCAAAGAAAATGGTGTCTACCTCAAAGCCTCTTGAACTAGTTCACATGGACTTATTTGGACCTATGAGGACTACTAGTCTTGGTGGTAAAAGATATGCTTATGTGATTGTTGATGATTTTTCCAGATTTACATGGGTAATATTTTTATCATAAAAAGATGAAACATTTTATGAATTTTCAAAACTTTTTAAGAAGGTTCAAATTTCTCTTAATTGCAATCTAATATCTATTAGAAGTGATAATGGAAGAGAGTTTTGCAATCAAGATTTTACAAAAATTTTTGTGATGAGTATGGTATCACTCATAATTTTTTCAGCAGACCAAAACACCTCAACAAAATGGAGTTGTTGAGAGGAAAAACAGAACATTACAAGAAATGGCTAGATCAATGCTTTGTGAAAACTCTTTACCTAAGTACTTTTTGAGTGAAAGCTGTAAATACAGCATGCTATGTAATGATTAGAGTTTTACTAAGACCTTTTATAAGAAAAACACTTTTGAACTTCTATTTGATAAAACTCCATCAATTGTCTATTTTAAAGTATTTGGTTGTAAATGCTTTATTTTAAATACTAGTGACAATCTTGGTAAGTTTGACAGAAATCGATGAAGGTATATTTCTAGGCTATTCATCTAATAAAAAAGGCTTATAGAGTCTATAATAAAAAGGACATTATGTGTTGAAGAAACTATTCATGTAACTTTTTGATGAATCTAATATTTATCTTCAAAGAAGAAATGAAGATGATACAGGTTCGTCAATGGTTGAAAATCAAACTCAACACCAAGTACCTACATTGGAAGATCATGCTAAAGAAGAAGAAATAATGGAGCAAGAACATGATGGTCAATCAAGCAATAATCAAGAGTTTCCAAAGGATCTCACATATGCAAAAAGTCATCCTAAGGAGCAAATCATTGGTGATGTCTCTCAAGGAGTTAAAACAAGACGGTACTTTATTGATAATTTTGCACTTTTATCACATATTGAACCTAAAAATATTGATGATGCATTGTGTGATAATTTCTGGATTATTGCTATGGAAGAAGAGTTAAATCAGTTTGAGAGAAATAAAGTTTGGACTCTTGTTCCTAGACCTCATGATCATTCTGTTATTGGTACAAAATGGATATTTAGAAATAAGTTAAATGAACTAGGAGAAGTAGTTAGAAATAAAGCTAGACTTGTTGCTCAAGGCTTCAATCAAGAAGAAGGTATTGATTATGATGAAACTTTTGCTCCCAAAGTGGCTGATTAGAGTCTATCAGAATACTCTTGGCATTTGCTTGTTTTAAAGACTTTAAACTATTTCAAATGGACGTAAAAAGTGCTTTTCTAAATGGTTTTATTGAAGAAGAAGTTTATGTGGAACAACCTCCTGGATTTATTCATGAAAAATTTCCAAATCATGTTTTCAAATTATCTAAAGCTCTATATGGACTGAAACAAGCTCCAAGATCTTGGTATGAAAGATTAAGTGGTTTTCTTCTCTCAAAAGGTTTTACTAAAGGAAAAGTAGACACAACTCTTTTTATTAAAACATCTTCTAAAACTGACATTTTGCTTGTACAAATCTATGTTGATGATATCATTTTTGGCTCTACTAATACTTCTCTTTGTGAAGAGTTTGCTAAAACTATGCAAAATGAATTTGAGATGAGCATGATGGGAGAACTAAGTTTCTTCCTTGGACTACAAATTAAGCAAACCAAGGATGGAGTCTTCATCAACCAAGCAAAATATACTAAGGAGCTATTGAAAAGGTTTGGAATGGACCAAGCAAAAGGAATAAGTACTCCAATGAGTTCATCAACTAAACTTGACAAAGATGAGAAAGGTAAAAGTATTGATGAGAAATTATATAGAGGTATGATAGGAAGTTTACTCTATCTCACAGCCTAGTAGACCCGAGATATTATGTTTGTCTGTATGCTTGTGTGCTAGATTCCAATCTTGTCCTAAAGAATCTCATCTAATGTCCGTTAAACGAATTTTTTCGTTACTTGATTGATACTCATGATTATGGCCTTTGGTTTTCGAAAACTTCATCTTTTGAACTTATTGGATATTCGATGCGGATTATGCTCGGTTGTAAAGTTGAACGTAAAAGCACAAGTGGGCATTGTCAATTTCTTAGTAGTTGTCTTGTATCTTGGTTTAGTAAAAAGCAAGCTTGTGTGTCTTTATCCACTGCAGAGTGAATACATAGCTGCAGGAAGTTGTTGTGCACAATTGTTATGGATGCAACATACTTTACTTGATTATGGTCTTAAATTCAATTGTGTGCCCATATTATGTGATAATACTAGTGCCATTAACTTGAGCATAAATCCGATTCAACATTCTAGGACTAAGCATATAGAGATAAAACATCATTTTATTCGTGACCATGTGATTAAGAAAGATATATGCTTAGAATATATAAATACAAATGATCAAATTGCTGACATATTTACAAAGCCTTTGGGCTGAGGAAAGGTTCAATCACCCGAGAAGACTCTTAGGAATTTCAAGATTCAATGACTAATGTGTTTATTGAAGTCATGATGAATGCAGGGAAATTTTTGATTCAAAATTCGGATGCATCTGCAGAAGATTCGGTCGACCGAATTTTCTCGAGTGTCAAGAAACAGAGACTTTTGATCAAGAATTCGGACGCAGTCAGAAAAATTCGATCGACCGAATTTTCTGAATCGAAGAAACAGAAACTTTCGCTCGAAAATTCGGACGCAGACTGAAAAAATCGGTCGACCGAATTTTACGGGACGAGACTTTTTAAATAAAGTTTGAAACAATCTCTTCAACATTACTACTTCGAATTTCACATCCTTTTTAAAACCTCTCATACCCATTCACATCCGAATCAAAATCCCTTCAAAATCCCACACTATCATCCCGATTTTCCTTCATTTTTTAAACTTCTAAGCCCCTAATTTCATACGGAAAACAAATCCTTCTCAAGAGAAAACATCATGGTGAGAACAAAGAAGCCAAATATTGAGAAAGGAAAAGGAAAGGCTAAGGAAGGAGATGGAGACCCAATCCTCAATCAACCAAAAAAGATTCGCATTCCTCAAACACAATCTGGGGTTGACAGGTTTATCTCTATCAAATCTACTCATGAATTTGATGAATGGAATAAGAATAGTAGAAAAATTATTCCTGGATATAAGGTGGATATTGATAAACTGTCAAATATGGATATTGTCTTATCTCATTTCAATGATATTGGTTGGAGTAGTTTGCTCTTCATTGATGAAGAATTTTATCCCACTTTGATATATGAATTCTATGCAAATTTGAAAGAGGATAGAATTGAGATGATAGGGGATAATGTGATACAATGGTATTCATCTAGAGTATCACAAATGGACATTGAATTCAATGAAGGATTGATAAATAGAATATGTGGAGTAGGAGATGAGGGAGCTAGATATTATTGAGCATCCATGCATTGCTATGATCGTGAACTCTTCACACATGTTAGATTTGAAGATGCATTTACAAATGGAAGAGAGTTTAGGGCCATAAAGGAAAGGGAAATTAAGAATTTGGATGCTAGAGGTAGAGTTTTACATCACATGGTGACCACAATGATTGTTCCTAATTTTGGACACAAGTCATCGATTGGAAATATGCATATGGTAATCATGTTAGCCCCTGCATGAGAATAGAAGGATGAATTTTGGGTATATAGCCTTGAAACATATGATTGCAGCTTGAAAAACAAGTAACCAAGGCATTCCCATTTGGAAGGTTATTAACCAGAATATTCAAGCATTTTAAGATCAAAATTCCTGGAAGAGGGCAAACTTTTAAGAGTGGTGAAATTTATACAAATGAAACTCTTAAGAGAATGCAATTAGTTCATGATGAGGATAATGTATGGAGGACAAAAAGAGAAACTCCCCCGAAAAGGATAGAAAGAGAGAAAGTTATAGAGAGTGAAGAGGAAGAAGAAGAAGAGGATGAATAGGAAACCCTTGCTAGGGAAATGAAAACAAAAAGAAAACATGACACCTCAAGTGAGGGGGAGCAACCCCCAACAAAAAGGAGATTATTTGAAGAAGAAACTGGAGTTAGGTCTAGTAGTAAAGGAGTATCTAGAGGGGACACCATTATAGCCAAAACATTCCAAGAAGCCTTGAACAATCATGTCAAGGAAATGGAGAAAATGTATAAGTTCTTTGAGTCATTTGCTCCAATGGTTCTTGGAAAATTGGATGGACTGGAAAACAGAGTAAAACACATTGAAGATATCCTTATGAGAAATACTCAAAGTGGTGAAGGAACCTCTAAACCTCAAGATGGAAAGGAGGAGGAAAGAAATAGAGAAGCAGAGAAAGAAGATAATCAAGATAGCAGTAATGAAGAGGATGATCAGGGTGGAAATGATAAGACCACAGCAGAGGAAAAAGAACACAAACAGGCTCATGAAGATCTACCAGTGGCAGGAAGCCAAGTAGCTCAAGCTGCAATTGTATCTCCAACAACAATCTCTTTCAGTCAAGGAAGAGTCAAGCACTTGGCAGTCAAGAAAGGAGTGAGCCGAGCCTCCCCATCAACCTCATAATCACAAGACTAAGCCTTCTCTTCTAATCTCTTTACTGTATTTTGTTCAGTTTTCTAAGCATTTTGTTGCATTTTCTATTCTGAACTTGTTAAATATTTTTTTTATGTAATAGATGAAGCTCAATGATGAAATCCTAGTGATGAGAGCTTCTTTTATATGCTAACTTGAACATCTCATTTTCATTGATCCCTTTAAATTTTTTTTATGATGACAAAAGGGGGAGAAAAAATATGATGCAATATGATGCAATACATGTGAAACGCAATATGATGCAATACATGTGAAACCTTAGTCATTATGTGAACTCAGTACTTAATCAAATTCGGATGCAAGGTTTTAAGATTGGATACATTTATATTTATGGTCAAAATTTTTTCTGTTTATCCAAATTGGTTCCAATCTGTTTTACTCTACTCCATTATGTTTGAACAACAGTATGAAACCTTTATATCATTTCAAACCTTCAATTATATTGAATCTGTTGCAGTTTGGACATGAGTTTAAAAAATTCAGATGCATGTGATTCAAAATTCGGACGCATGTGATTCAAAATTCGGATGCATGATATAAAATTCGGATGCATCCATATTGTGTTGTCAAAATGTGCTCTTTTGTTGTTCAAATTAATTCAAATATGTTTTAATCTCTTCCAATATGTTTAAGCAACCTTAGAAAAACTTATTTACAAAATTTGAAGCTTTCATTTTACTTATTTTAAAGTTTGGACTTGCTATGCACAAAATTCGGATGCATGATATCTCTAGTCCAAATGTGTTGAAAAATGAGCACAATCTAAGGGGGAGCTTTGATAAGCTTTTAACAACCTTAAAACCTCTCTTAGAAGTTTTCTAAACGCTTATATGCTATATCTTCTATCCTAATTGTTGGAAGGAAGGAGGCAAAAGGAGGTTGGTTGGGTCATAGGCTCATAATGAGCCTTTTGCTTGTCAATGTGCTAAATTAGTTAATTTCTATCATAGACATCAATACTTCTTTGTGCTAATCTGTTTAAATCCATCACATATTGCATCAAAGTTTGTCATCATCAAAAAGGGGGAGATTGTAAGCCCTAAGGGCAAATCATGTAATTTTGATTCATGACAAATATTGATGAGAACTAATATGTTTATATTGTGTGACAGGATTTGTGAAGAAAGAAGTTTGAAGTCTCATTGCCTTCAAAAGGAAGAGCAAAGAACAACCTCATTAAGCTATGAGTCTTTTGAGGTGTATTCAAAGATAAACTCAAGGCATTGAAGACTTGAAGTGTAGAGTAGGTATGATGATAGGTAATATCTATGTGAACTCTACACTTGTATGTCTTGGAGTCTATTGAATGCATAAGAGAGCATAAAAAATTGGTTTCTTAAGTTTAAAAAGACTTTTGAATGAATCTTTAGAAAATGTGGTTTTGTGTTCTAAAAGTTTTTAAGTAAGCTTTAAATGATCAAATGAGTTTGATGATGGTTTTCAAACTTATATTTGTCTAAATAAGTTATCTATATATATCAAATGTATTTCAAATATTTGGAAGATTAGTTTCAAATGGTTTTACAAAGTTTGAACACAATTCCATGAAATTCAGTCGTCCGAATTTGGTAGCAAAAATTTGCTACTGTTCTTCCAGAGAAATTCGGAAGAAGATTCGGACGCATGAAGAAAAATTCGGTCGTCCGAATTTTGGTCTTCAGCATGGTTACTATTCTTCCAGAGAAATTCGGAAGAAGATTCGGACGCAGCAGGAAGAATTCGGTCGTCCGAAAAATTCGGACGCAGAATTCGGTCGTCCGAATTTCCTGAAAGTAGCCGTTTTATAGCTGTTTCAACTGATTTTCAAATTCTATAAAAGCTATAAACGTGCAATCTTTTGTAACAACTTACAATTTGAATATTCTAAGCTTTCAAAAGTCAATTACAAACATTTCTCAAGCTCTCTTACATCTTGTGCATTAAATTGATCAATCCAAAGACATCAAAGTGTGAAGGTGCAATTTTGTGTAAATTCTACCAACCAGTGGTAACATCTACACACTCTTCTTTACTTATTCATTTGTATTGTTCTACTAGCTCTAGAAAGGTTATCTTGATAACATAAAACCCTTTAGATAAGGGTGATCCTTGAAGTTGTGATTCAAGGTTGTTTGAGATATAAAACCATAGGTTGGTGAGCCTTGTTTGTAAAAATTACAAGTAGAGGTTGTATGTGTAAAACCAAAGTGTGGTGAACCTCTCCTGTAATCTGTGAACTTGAGCACATAGTAGAGTTATTGAAATCCTTAAGTGTATACTTAAGGTAGTGGAGGTAGATCTTAAGGATCGAACCACTATAAATTGTTTGTGTTCATTTGTTTACATTTCTTATACTGCTTTGCCATAAACTGTGGTTTATTCTCATTCACTTAATCTGCAATAGGTCTGCTCATCTATAAAATTTGAATTTGTGAAAATTAGCCAAATACCTAATTCACCCCCCCTCTTAGGTATTTCAGTTGCACATCAATATCAACACTCTTCAGGAACTCTTGAGTAACGAAAAATTTTGGTGAAATATGCTTTGTCCTATCTCCTTTAATATATCCTCCTTTTAGTTTAGCTATACAAGCTGTATTATCCTCATATAGAGGAGTTGGAATTTTATTTCCAGAGGATAATCCATAATTCTTTTGAATATAATAGATCATAGATCTCAACCATACACATTCTCGACTAGCCTCATGAAGGTCTATAATTTCAGAATGGTTAGATGAAGTAGCTATCATGGATTGTTTTGTAGAACGCCACGAAATAGCAGTATCACTATGGGTAAATACATAACCAGTCTGAGAACGTGATCTATATGGATCGGATAAATATCTAGCATCTGCATAACCAATCAACTTCAGGTTGGTTTTATTTGAATAAAATAATCCAAGATCTATAGTACCTTGGAGATATCTAAGGACATTAACACCATTCCAATGTCATCTTGTGGGAGAAGAACTAAATCTTAGTAATAAATTTATAGACTGGTTATGTATTATTAGTAAGATACATCAGTGCACCAATTGCACTAAGATAAGGTACTTCATGACCAAGTAGTTCTTCACTATCATCTCGACGTCGAAAAGGATCTTTATTCACATCTAGTGATCTAACGACCATTGGAGTACTCAATGGATGTGGCTTGTCCATGTAAAATCTTTTTAGGATTTTCGTTGTATATGTTGATTGGTGAATAAAACATCCATCTTCCAGATGGTTAATTTGTAGACCAAGGCAAAACTTAGTCCTTCCAAAATCTTTTTTTTGAAACTCTTGTTTCAAATAATTCACCGCATTTTGAAGCTCTTTTGGAGTTCTAATAAGATTGATATCATCAGCATATGCAACGAGTATCACAAATCCTGACATATACTTCTTAATGAAGACACATGGACATATTGGATCATTTTGTACTCTGCTTTTAATAAGCTTTCACTAAGACAGTTATACCACATGCGTCCAGACTACTTTAAGCTATACAATGACTTTTGTAGCTTAATGGAGTAATCTCCACAACAACCAGATTTACATGCTGCAGGCATGTTGAATCCTTCTGGAATTTTTATATAAATAACATTATCTAGATTTCCATATAAATAAGGAGTTACTACATCCATCAGATGCATATTAACCTTTTCATTTACTGCCAAACTCACAAGGTATCATAATGTAATTGCATCCACTACAGGTGAATATGTCTCATCATAATCAATACCTTGTCTTTGTGAAAAGCCTTATAAAACAAGTCGTGCTTTATATCTCACGACTTTATTATTCTCATTTCGCTTTCATACAAATACCCATTTATAGCTAATGGGCTTTACACCTTCAGGTGTTCGGACTACAGGTCCAAAAACTTCACGTTTTGAAAGCGAGTTCAATTTTGATTGAATCGCATCTTTTCATTTTGACCAATCATTTCTATGTCAACATTCTTCAACTGATGTTGGTTCAAGATCCTCATTATCTTTCAAAACATCAAGTGCTACATTGCAAGCAAATGAGTTATCTATAGTCATTTCCGTTCAATTCCAACTTCTGTCGGAAGTTGTATAATTGATAGAAATTTCTGTATTATTTTAAGAATCTTGAACATTTTCATTAATTATCTCTTGGTCCTTTTTCTCAGATTCTTCAATATGATCACTTTGATCATTTGATCCTCTTTTCTTGCGAGGATTTCTATCTTTTGAACCAATAGGTCGACCACGCTTCTGGCGTGCTTTTGATTCAATAGCTACAGGTATTGAATTTTGCTCTTTTGGCACTTCAACCCGAATAGGAGCATCTATAGCTGGTAGATGCGATTTTGTCACTCTCGTAGAGTCAGCAAAGGCATCTAGCAATTGATTTGCTATCTTTTGTAAATGAATTTTCTTTTGAATTTCAAGTTCACTCACGCCAGTACGCGGATCTAGATAGTTCAAAGATGTTGTCCAAACAAGCTCTTTTCCTCTTGATTTATTGTCTTCCCCTAACTTTGGAAACATAGACACATCAAAATGACAATCAGCAAACCTTACTGTAAATACATCTCCATAATAGATTCAAGATACCTTATTATAGAAGGAGAGATATATCCCCAATCTCCTTTGAGGACCCATTTTAGTTCACTGATTGGGTGTTCTAGGAACATACACCGCACATCCAAAAATTCTCAAATGAGAAATATTTGGTTCAAATCCAAAGGCTAATTGTAAAGGAGAAAATTCATGATAACGCGATGGCCTTATATGCACAGGTGTTGCAGCATGCAAAATTGCATGTCCCCAAGCTAATACAAGAAGATTTGTTCTCATTAAAAGTGGTCTAGCAATTAATTGTAGTCTTTGGATAAATGATTTTGCTAAACCATTTTGAGTGCGAACATGTGTTACAGGATGTTCAACAATAATACCAATTGCCATGAAGTAAGCATCAAAGGCTTGAGAACAATATTTAGCAGCATTATCTAAATGGATCTTTTTAATAGGGTGATCTGGGAATTGTGCTCTTAGGCGAATTATTGGGGCAAGTAATCTCGCAAACTCCAGGTTGCGAGTAGATAATAAACAAAACATGCGACCATCGGGTCGATACATCAATAAACACCATGAAATATCTAAACTGCCCACATGGTGGGTGAATAGGCCCACATATATCACCATGAATCCATTCTAGAAATGTGGGAGACTCAACTCCCATTTTTGCTTGGGATGGTCTAATAACCAATTTTCCCTAAGAACAAGCAGCACATGGAAATTTATTCAATACCATTTGATCTTTCAATGGGTGTCCATATATATTCTCAATTATTTTTTGCATCATAATTGATCCTGGGTGACCCAAACAGTCATGCCAAATGCTAAATGTAGCAAGATTAGTAAACTTTTAGTTTACTAAATGATGCACTTCAACACTATTAATCTTTGCGTAATATAGGCCAGAAGAAAGAGATGGAAATCTCTCTAAGATAGATTTCTTTCCGGAGATAGTTTGAGTAATGCAAAGATACTCAAATTTATTTACCTCTATTGTTTCAACATGATATCAATTTCGGAAGATATCTTTAAAACTCAATAAGTTTCTTCTAGATTTCAAAGAAAATAATGCATTATCTTTAAAACTCAATAAGTTTCTTCTGAAGTCTTCAATTAGTTTTGCACTGCCATTTATAGTATAAACATTTGTTTTTCCCATATTCAAACAAGAGAAATATCTCTCGATTTTAAGTATAGTGTGCGTAGTACCATAATCAATGAGGAAAATATTCTTAGTGGTACTTTGAGAGTCATAATAAGGAATTAGAGCCATCTCAACATATAAAAATATAAAGTTTAAATAATTAATTTGTAGTAGATCACTAAGGATTATAACAAAAGAAATATAACTAAACTAAAAATTAGAAAGAACATTGAATAGAACTCTCATTTCATTTGAACACTTCCATTACCAATCAAACGGTTAATTCTTCCTTCTGGATGCTCAAAAAAATCAGCCACATCTAAATAAGTTACATCAACAATGGCATCATTAAGATTATTGTTATCACCATCATTGGAAATGGAATTTTGGGAAGTAAAGTTTTCTTTAGGATTTTTACCCTTCTTCTTAATTGATGCTTGATAAAGCTCAACAAGGTGCTTTGTCGTACGATAGGTACATGATCAATGGCCTTGCATACCACACTGATAACATTTATCTTCTTGATCTTTTGGATCCACTTCCTTCCCTTTTCTTTTCTCATTATTTTTTAATCCACTTCTAGTGGATTTTATTATTATTCACGCCCGATACTCTATTTTGTTCACCATGATTATATGGATGCTTTCTACCACGGTCGCGTCCGTGCCCTCAGTTTCGACCATGACTACGACCTCTTCTAGGGCCATATCCTCGGGTTCTAACTGCATTCCCTTCAGGGAGTGGAGTAGAACCTATTGATCGAGCTTCATGACTTTTCATTAACAGCTCATTGTTTTGCTCCACCACAAGAAGGTAAGAAATTAATTCAGCATATTTCTTAAAGCCTTTCTCTCGATATTATTGCTGCAGGATAATGTTCGAGGCATGAAAAGTAGAGAATGTTTTCTCTAACATATCAGTGTCAGTGATATTTTCTCCGCATAATTTCAATTGAGAAGTAATTCAAAACATCGTGAAGTTATATTCACTTATAAATTTAAAATCTTCTAGCCGTAAGTGCATCCAATCATACCGTGCTTTTAGTAGAATGACTATCTTCTGGTGGTCAAAATCTTTCTTTCATATTCTTCCACAAAACAAGTGGATCTCTTATGGTAAGACATTCCACCTTCAAATTCTCATGGAGATGGTGGCGGAGATGACCATCTTTTGATGACACGTTATTTTCTACAATGATGTCTCCTAGACCCATTGCATCTAGATGAATTTGAGCATCTAGTATCCATGACAAATAGTTCTTTCCAAAAATGTCAAGAGCAAAAAAATCGAGTTTGGCAAGGTTTAACATGAGAATTCAAAGGTAGAAAAATACCTCCTTTTATCTTGATTGATCTCTAAACTCCAGTAGCAGACACTCGTGCTAATAACATGTTATAAATTTGTTGGCGCGTAGTTGCTGTTGGCACAACGAAATCATAATACTAATGTAGAGCACTTAATAAAGAAATTTAATGTAGGGAATAGGAGAAAACTATAGAGAGAAAATAGAGAGAGAAAGAACACAAGAGATTTATTGATTCTTTGAGAGAAAATCAATCAATGAATGAGTCAATCCAACATCTCAGTCTCACTACAAGGAAAAATGATTTTTGCAACGAAAATTTGCAACGTTCGTTTCCATTTTGCGATGGATTTGCAACAGAACTACTACTAATTAAATAAGTTGGAAGAAATAGTGACGACAAAAAAATAGCCACAAATCTGTCGCAAGTAGATATTTAAAAAAGTTTTTATATATTCCGTCGCAAATATGTCGCCATATGGCTACGGATTAGCGATGACGAAGAAAAAGTAGAAAAGTTTATAAATTTCGTCGCAAATCTGTCGTCTGATTGCTATAGAATTGCAACCGTAAGGAAAAAGAAAATATTTTAAAAAATTTATATTCCATCGTAAATCCGTCGCAATGTAGCTACTGATTTGTGACGGAAATAAAAATTGGAAAAAGGTTTTATATATTCTGTCGCAAATCCGTCGCAGTATAACTATAGAATTGCGACGGAAAGAAAAAGAAAATATTAGAAAAAAGTTTTTCATGCCGTTGTAACTCTGTCGCTATATAGCTACGGATTTGCTACAAAAAAGAAGAATTAAAAAGTTTTTAAATTTTCGTGGCAAATCCGTCGCTATATACCTACGGATTTGCGACAAAAAATGAAAGTAAAAAATTTTTTAAATTTTCTGTCACAAATATGTATCTATACAGCGACAGAGTAAAACAATTTTATATTCCATCATAAATCTATTGCCGTATAGCTACGGATTTGCGACGCTTTGAAAAAAATAAAATAGAAAATATTTACCTCACAAATCCATCACAAAGTAACTACAGATTTGTGACGGCTGATTTTTTGCGACGAAATTTTTTTCCTCTTGTTTTCTTGCATCTTTATTTCTTTTTTGTTACCCATATTAAATTTGTGAGTCATACCTCGTGGTGTTCATAAATGTACTATTGAATTAAACATATATAGCATGCAGTACACTTGTAATATGTATTCTGAAATATCGGTACTCTATAGTTAGTATTCTTTAAATAAAGATACAAACAAATGTGTATTTTATAATTTATAATGATATAACATATCTATTTGACTATAATAACACATGATACAAAACATGTAAAAGCATATTACATATATATATGATACTAATAGTTATAGCTTTGAGTTTGACCAATTTATAATATGTAATATTATACAACATATAGTGTTGATGAAGTTAATACATGTATTAGCACAATATATATGATAATTACATACGTATATTTTATAAATATTGATTATTAACAAATCTTAACTATAAATTTATTGGAGGAGTGGAAGAGAAAGAAAAATACTTAAAAAACACATTATAAATTATTTTTTGGGACAAATCCATTGCAAATGCGACGCAAATTGAGATAAAATTTGAAATTGTCACCCGCAAATACAGCCGTCACATTGAAATTGATTCCATCGTAAGACCATCACAAATTTGCAACAGTTTGGCGACAGATATTTTAGCCGTTCTTAAAAAAAAGATAAAAGAACCATCCGTCGCAAATCCATAGTAGAATAGCGAAGGATTTACGACGGATTTGTTACCGTTATCAAATAAAATTAGAAATAAAATCTGTGTTGCTATTCTACTACCGATTTGTGAGAAAATTGCCGTCGCAGTCTCTTTCTTCTTAACAGAATCTGAACTCTCATTTCTCCCTCTCTCGGTCTCCCTCTCTCACAATTTCTCCCCCTCTCGGTCTCTCCAACTTACCTCCGTCGATTCCTCGCCTCCGCCCGCATTGCTTGGCCCCTGCGCTGCCCGCACTGCTTGGCCCCTGTGCTGCTCGCACTGCCTGGCCCTTGTGCTACTCGCACTACCGAACCTCCGCTGATTCCAAAATTCTTCACGGCCAAGGTAAATTGCGATACTCCTCTTTTTTTTTTTTTTTTTTTTTAATTTTATGTAGTTTCTTGTTCTGCCTTGTTTTTTGTCCTATTATTTTTTCTATCTTTTTGTTTTTTTTTTGTTCTGTGTTTTTCCAAAATGTTATTGTTCTGTTTTTTCCACCTTTTTTACTTTTTTCTGTTTTTCCTGTATTTTTGTTCTTTTTTTCCTATTTTTCTTGTATTTTTTGTTCTATTTTTCCTATTTTTTGTATTTTTTGTTCTATTTTTCCTATTTTTTATTTTTTGTTACGGTTTTCCTATTTTTTTCTTTTTTTCCCTATTTTTTGTATTTTTTTGCAATGTTTTTTTAATTTTTGCAATTGGGACTGGTTTTAATGTTTTTTTTTATTTTGTGAAGATACTTATAATATTTTTGTTTGTCTTATAAATTTTGGGTATATTTACGTGGAATAAATTTTTGTGAAAATTAAATTGGGTCATGAAGGATTGATTGTGGTGGCCTTGTGCATATAAAACGCCCATTTTACAGCAGAGATGCTGGCAAAATTTTTTACGCTTTCTTAACGCTTGCAAAACCCCTAAAATTTTTTTGTGGAATTGGATAAAATTTAATAGGCAATATTTTTTAGTGTAGATAGATGATTGTAGTTGGATGTATAGGCGACATGCGCAAGGGATTAAGGGAATCACAAACGAATACAAGGATGGGGTTAAGGGTTTTATAGCGTACTATTTGTCGAAGGTTTTATAGGTTGGCAAGGATGATGGTAGAGGGGTATATCACAATTGGACTAAGCATAGCATCTTTTGGGACTTACCCTATTGGAAATCAAATTTAATTCGCCACAATGTTGATGTCATGTATAACGAAAAGAAGGTGTTCAAGAACGTGTTTAATACTGTAATGGACGTGAAGGGCAAATCGAAGGATAATATAAAGGCTCGCTGAGATTTGGAGGTGTTCTGTAATAGGCCAGAGTTACATATTACCACTGTTGGAAATTGTGAGGTTTCTATGCCAATGGCTAAGTACTCTCTTATGACTCAGCAAAAAAAGGTTTGAAATACCTAAGAGGGGGAGGGGTGAATTAGGTATTTGGCTAATTTTTGCAAAATCAAACCTTTTATATGTATAGATCAATAACAGATTATATGAACAAGAGAGAAGCAATTTATGGCAAAGCAATATAAGAAATGTAGACCAAGGAACACAAGTAAGTTATAGTGGTTCGATCCTCAAGATCTACCTCCACTACCTTAAGCCTACACTTAAGGATTTCAATTACTCTACTATGTGCTCAAGTTCACAGATTACAAGAGAGGCTCACCACACTATGGTTTTACACTCACAACCTCTTCTAGTAACTTTTATAAACAAGGCTCACCACACACAATGGTTTTATATCTCAAACAACCTTGAATTACAACTTCAAGGATCACCCTTATCTAAAGGGTTTTATGTTATCAAGATAACCTTGCTAGAGCTAGTAGACCAACACAATTTAATAAGTAAAAATGAGTGTGTAGAAGTTACGACTTGTTGGTAGATATTACACAAAGTTGCACCTTCACACTTTGATGTCTTTGGATTGATCAATTGAATGCACAAGACATAAGAGAGCTTGAGAAATGTTTGTAAAAGACTTTAGAAAGCTAGGAGTATTCAAGGATTCAAAACATACAAAAGATTGCACGTTTATAGCTTTTATAGAATTTGAAAATTAGTTAGAACAGCTATAAAACGGCTAGTTAACGGCTATTTTCAGGAAATTCGGACGACCGAATTCTGCGTCCGAATTTTTAAAATTAAGAAACCTATTTTATGCTCTCTTATGCATTCAATAAACTCCAAGACATGCAAGTGTAGAGTTTACATAGATATTACCTATCATCATACCTACTCTACACTTCAAGTCTTCAATGCCTTGAGTTCATCTTTGAATAACATTCAAAAGACTTCATAGTTTATTGAGGTTGTTCTTGCACTTTGGCTTGAAGGCAATGAGACTTCATACTTCTTAGTTCACAAAACCTATCACACAACATACAAGCATTTTAGTCCTCATCAATATTTGTCATTAATCAAAACTACATGATTTTCCCTTAGGACTAACAACTATGTTCTTCTCCCATTCTCTCATACGAGATGTTGATAGTTTTGGAGCACATAAGTCCTAATAGAAAAGACTTATTTCCGTTAGCACATTTCAAATTGAGGCAGGGAGGAACTCTCGAAATGCTATAGGAAACAATCTTTCCATAAATATGTGACAATCATGCGTCTTCATGCCCGACATCTTCAACTCTTTCAAATCAACACATCTACCTGGATCAGATCCCTTACCCATTCCAATACAACCTTGTTAGCCCTAAGGGCAAATCATGTAATTTTGATTAATGACAAATATTGATGAAAACTAATATGTTTATATTGTGTGATAGGATTTGTGAACTAAGAAGTTTGGAGTCTCATTGCCCTCAAGCCAAAGAGCAAGAACAACCTCAATAAACTATGAGTCTTTTGAGGTTTATTCAAAGATGAACTCAAGGCATTGAAGACTTGAAGTGTAGAGTAGATATGATAATAGGTAAATATCTATGTAAACTCTACACTTGTATGTCTTGGAGTCTATTGAATGCGTAAGAGAGCATAAAATAGGTTTCTTAATCTTAAAAGGCTTTGAATGAATTTCTTGGTGAATGTGGTTTTGTGTCCTAAAAGTTTTTTAAGTAAACTTTATATGATCAAAGGAATTTGATTTTGGTTTTCAAACTTATATATGTCTAAATAGGTTTTCTATACATACCAAATGTTTTTCAAACTTATTGAAGTTAAATCTCAAATGATTTTACAAAGTTTGAATATGCTTTCAAAAAATTCAGTCGTCCGAATTTTGTAGCAAAAGTTTGCTACTGTTCTTCCAGAGAAATTAGGAAGAAGATTCGGACGTATGAAGAAAAATTCGGTCGTCCGAAATTCGGCCTTCAGCATGGTCACTGTTTTTCTAGAGAAATTCGGACGAAGATTCGAACGCAGCAGGAAGAATTCGGTCGTCCGAATTTCCTGAAAATAGTCGTTAACTAGCCGTTTTGTAGCTGTTCTAACTGATTTTTAAATTCTATAAAAGCTATAAACGTGCAATCTTTTGTAAGTTTTGAATCCTTGAATACTCCTAGCTTTCTAAAGTCTTTTACAAACATTTCTCAAGCTCTCTTATGTCTTGTGCATTCAATTGATCAATCCAAAGACATCAAAGTGTGAAGGTGCAACTTTGTGTAATATCTACCAACAAGTGGTAACATCTACACACTCTTCTTTATTTATTAAATTGTGTTGGTCTACTAGCTCTAGCAAGGTTATCTTGATAACATAAAACCCTTTAGATAAGGGTGATCCTTGAAGTTGTAATTCAAGGTTGTTTGAGATATAAAACCATTGTGTGTGGTGAGCCTTATTTGTAAAAGTTACTAGAAGAGGTTGTGAGTGTAAAACCATAGTGTGGTGAGCCTCTCTTGTAATTTGTAAACCTGAGCATATAGTAGATTGTTTGAAATCCTTAAGTGTGAGCTTAAGGTAGTGGATGTAGATCTTGAGGATCGAACCACTATAAATTGTTTGAGTTCTTTGCTATTGCTTTCTTTCATTGCTTTGCTATAAATTGTTTCTATTTTGCTCATATAATCTGTTCTTGGTTTAAATGCATAAAAGGTTTGTTTTTGCGAAAATTAGCCAAATACCTAATTCACCCCCTCTCTTAGGTATTTCAATTGGTATCAGAGCTAGAACTTCTTTGTGTGGTTTTACAACCTAGAAGACAAAGATCCTATGGCTAATATTTCAAACCTACCTTACCTAGAAGGATCATCTACAAACAGACCACCGTTGTTTGATGGAACAAATTACACTTTTTGGAAGTCTAGAGTTAAAATATATATTTGTTCTATCAATTTGGATTTACGGAACATAGTTGAGAAAGGTCCTTATGTCCCAATGAAAATGAGAGCAGATGGAGTAACCTCAGAACCCAAATCCACTGATGAATTTGATGAGCATGATTCAAGGAAAATGACATTAAACTATCAGGCCATGAACATATTAAGTTGTGCATTAGATGTTACTGAATACAATAGAGTTAGTGGGTGTGATTCTGCTCATGATATGTGGAGATTACTCCAAATTACACATGAAGGTACTAATCAAGTTAAAGAATCCAAACTTGCTATGCTTGTTAGAGATTATGAACTGTTTACTATGAAACAAGGTGAAAATATTAGTGATATGTTTACAAGGTTTACTAACATTTTTAATGGCTTGAAATCTTATGGTAAAAGCTATACTATGGGAGAGCAAAAGATTTTGGATGCTCTACCAAAATCCTGGCAGCCAAAAACGCTTGCTATTGAGAAGTCCAAAGATTTAAAAACTCTTCCTCTTGAAGAACTTATCGGATCACTACTCACACATGAAATGAAGATGAAACGGTTGAATGATAAGGAAGATGAAGAAAAGGGAAGAAAAGGAGTTATAATCAATGCTTCAAATCACTTGAGTGAACAAGAACAATCTTCAAGTGAAGAAGAAGGAGGAAACAGTGGAGAAGAAGAGATTGCAATGGCAGTGAGGAAGTTCAAGCGATTCTACAAAAAGGAGTTTCTACAAAAAGGAAGAAAGCCAATCAAGAAGAGTGGACAATCCTCATCCTATAAACCTTAATGATTTGAATGCAAGAGCACAGAGCATCTTATTGCTGACTGTCCCAAAGTGTTAGAGAGGGAAAGAGACAGCAAAAACAGAAAGAAATCTGCCAAGAAAGGAAAAGGATTAGCTGGAACGTGGGATCAACAGGAAAGCGAGAATGACAGTGAAGGGAAGGCCAACATATGCTTTATGGCCATTAATGATGAGGTACAATCTTCACCTTATTTTACAAAGTGAAAAATAAGGCAAGGGTCGAGGGATCAATTTGCAACGCATATTTGATTGAAGAGGTGTCTACCTTTTTCTCTTACTATTTCGAGCCGCATGTCCAGACAAGACATACAAACCTAGCTTGTCAAAACGACGAAGGCGTTTCTAAAAGATGTGGTTTAAGGTGGCTGTTAATTACATATATCTCAATTATGATGCGGTGCAACCGTCAGTCATGTACGTCTTTTTCTCACATTTTCACTGACTTATTGATTCTTTGTAGTTGTAAACACTCGGCTTATATAATGCCTAAGAAACAGGAAATTCATAGCCAATTTGTGATACATTGACCCCTATATAACAGAGGAGGAAATTGATAGGAGATTTGAGAACAAGTTTCTCATGTGGTTCAGGGCTTATGTAAGTTTGTCTTCGTCAAGTAGTTTCTCAACAATGGTTAAGAACTATTCTATTAAATAGTGAATAACATCTTTTGTATGTTGCAGGTGCAAGATCCTCAAAATAACGTTACTGATGAAACTATTAAAAGTTTGTCGTGGAAACCTTCAAGACAGGTGAAATCTTATAAGGGATATGTAATAAATGGCAGATTTCATACGTATGATCAAGGATTTTGAAAGAAGACTATACATAGTGGAGTTTGGGTTAAGAGCGAAGATGAAGATATTGGCAGCAGGAGCAACTATTATGGAATTTTTAAGGAGATTATTGAAGTGCGGTTTCCGGGGATTCCATGTCGGAATGTTGTTTTATTTAAGTGTGACTGGTATGATCCTATGCTTAAAAGGGGTGTCAGGGTTTATCCACATTACAAAACTAGGGATGTTAATTGCAGGAAAGGTACCCAAAATATGATCCATTTGTATTATCCGTGCAAGCTCACCAAGTATACTATGCCGCCTATCCTAGAAGTAGAAGGAATAAGTCTGATTGGATAGGAGTATGAAAATCGAAGGCGCGTCACGTGATTGATGCACCCATTGTTGAGAGACCATATCAAGAAGATGTAGATGAATCAATGACATTTAGTATACGTGGTGAAGATGATATAATCGGTGAACTTGTACATGAATCAGGTGAAAGGGGGATTTTGGATGATAATGAACCAGGAAACACGGAATATGATGACGTTACTGATTATGATATAGAAGTTGAAAGTGAATGGGAATCAAAAGATGATTCGAGCGAGGATGATGCTGATACTTTATTAGATGATGAAAACAGTGAATAACTTATATGCAAAAGTATACATATGCTACGTCACTTATTCAACGTTTAAATTTATTTAAAATTAATTTTTATAAATAATTAATGAGTACATAGATAACGAATATTTTATTACCTTTCAGATACCTCCACGTAGATCACTTTTATTTGGGATGGGTGATCGTACTCCTTCTCCATATTTACCCGGACTGATGCCTTTACCGAGTGAGGATGACACACTAGCAGCGAAGTCTTAGCATACACCTTTGACCACAGCTTCTGTGGTACCCTCTATGGCTACTTCTGCAAGTGGGGTTCAGACAGAGGATACCCACATTCTGATAGCCCCGAGTGGCGACGAGTAAGTTTCTATTTACTTTCAAAAAAATTTATTCAAATTTTTTGTTGAACAACTAACTGTTTATTTGTTTAATGGAACAGTTTATTCCCATCAGAGGGGACGGTGCATTTGATATCGGATACGTTTCACCGGCATTTCACTGGACCGTACCTTAAATTTTAGGCAGTCCCATTGGAGCTTCGGGACATGTGGTTCCAAATGTGGAGTGGAAGTAACAAATGATAATTTTTATCTTAAAATTAAATTTATGTGGTGCCAATTCGCTAATTATTGTAGTTTGGAGCTTGTTAGACTTTCAAATTTCAAAGATTGTTATGAAATTCTATCCAATCCTACTTGCATTTTCAAATTCATGGGATTATTCATTTTGTCATTTTTATTTCATATTCTTCTACATACAAAACTTTTAAAGATTGATTGATTCTAGAATGTATAGTTTCAAATATATATAATAATTGTCACATTAGAAAAGAAATAATTGTCACATTATAATAATATTTTTTGGCATGGGTCCATGATGACAAAATATTCATAGCCATCTAATAAGTAGGGAAAATCCTTAGAATATCATGAAACTATTTATGAGAGTCTTATTTTACTTATATTCTTCATTTTTAATTTTTATACAGATGAATTAAAATTGTGTCAATTTAAGAAATGCCATATATTCACACAATAATTTTGAAGTATAATGAGACATGTATAAATAGTTGGTAGGTAATTATAGAGATATACATGTTTTTTATTGTAAAAAATTATTATGTTGACGGCAGTGATTCAAGAAAAAAAATAGTATAATGGTTAAAAAATAAAACTAAACTTTTTATGTATAATGAGGCTTCCACAAAAAGTTGGTAAATAATTACAGAGATTTTCCTAATAAGTAATTAGAAGAGGTGTAAGGCATAATTATTTACAAAAAATTAATAAAAAATGTTAGCCCTAAGGGCAAATCATGTAGTTATAATTAGTTTTGATTAATGACAAACATTGATAAGGACTAATGTGCTTGTGTATTGTGTGATAGGATTTGTGGATTAAGAAGGAAGCAAGTCTTATTGCCTTGAAGCTACAATGCAAGAACAACTCTATTATTTGAAGATTGAAGAGTTTGTTCAAGAAAATTGAAGGCATTGACGACTTCAAGTGTAGGTCATAAATGCTCAATAGGTAAATTCTTATGTAAACCCTACACTTCATGTCTTGGAATCTATTGAATGCATAAGAGAGCAACAAAAACTTGTTTTGAATCTTATATGTCTTTGAATGAACTTTTGAATAACAAGTATGTTTTTGAACCTCAAATGATCTTAAGTAAACTTTGTATGAACCTCAAATGATCAAAGTGTTTTAGTAACGGTTTTTAAGTTCGAAAATGTTTAAATGACTTATCTATTTATATAAAATGTTTTCAAAGTTTTTAAGGTTGATTTTCAAATGATTTGACAAAGTTTGATGAGTTCGGACGCAAGTTCGGACGTCCAAACTTTGAAAATGGTTACTGTGCTTGCAGAGAAATTCGGACGAAAGTTCGGATGCATGGAGCAAATTTCGGACGTCCAAACTTTCTCTGATAGCATGGTTACTATTTTTTCAGAGAATTTCAAATGAATGTTCGGACGCATAAGAAAAAGTTCAGATGTCCGAACTTTTCCAGACAGCTTGGCACAGTAAAGTTCGGGCACATAGCAGAAAGTTCGGACGTCCGAACTTATCTGAAACTAGCCGTTTTATAGCTGCTAAAACTGATTTTTTGGAATCTATAAAAGTTATAAACTCAAAAATTTTTATAAGTTTTGAATCTTTAAGAACTCTAAATATTCCAAAGTCTTTAGCAAACATTAAAGCTCTCTTTGTCTTGTGCTTTCAATTGATCATTCAAGATTCCAAAGGCAACAAAGTGTGAAGGTGCAACATTGTGTTATCATCTACCAACAAGTGGTAATATCTTACACATTATCCTCTCTTCATTCAATTGTGTTTTCTACTAGCTCTTGCAAGGTTATTTTGAAAACATAAAATCCTTTAGATAAGGGTGATCCTTGAGATATTGACTCAAGGTTGTTTGTAGATATAAAATCCTTTGGTAGGGTGAACCTTGTTTGTAGAATTGCAAAAGAGGTTGTGAGTGTAAAACCATTGTGTGTTGAGCCTCTTATGTAATTGTTGAACTTGAGCATATAGTAGATTGATTGAAATCCTTGAGTGTAGGATCAAGGTAGTGGACGTAGATCTTGAAGAGATCGAACCACTATAAATTGCTTGTGTTTATTGTTCTTATATTGTTTATTGCTTTGACAATGATTGATATACTCTCTTATTGAAACAAACACACATAATCTGGTCTAGCTTAAAATTGTGAAAGGAATTATTTTTGAAAATTAGCCAAATACCTAATTCATCCCCCCCCCTCCCCTCTTAGGTATTTCAATTGGTATCAGAGCAAGGACTTCTTGTGTGGTTTTACAACCTAGAAGTTAAAGATCTTATGGCCAATATCTCAAACTTACCTTACCTAGAAGGGTCTTTCACAAATAGACCACCTTTGTTTGATGGAACAAACTATACCTTTTGAAAATCTAAAGTTAAGATATATATATGTTCTATCAATTTTGATTTGTGAAATATTGTTGAGAAAGGTCGTTACATACCTATGAAAATGTGAGCTGATGGAGTGACTTTAGAACCCAAAGTCTACAGACGAATTTGATGAAAATGATTCAAAGAAAATGACATTAAATTATCGGGCCATGAACATTTTAAGTTGTGCATTAGATATAACTGAATATAATAGAGTTAGTGGTTGTGATACTGCTCATGATATGTGGAGATTACTCCAAATAACACATGAAGGTACAAATCAGGTTAAAGAGTCAAAGCTTGTCATGCTAGTAAGAGACTATGAGCTATTTACCATGAATCAAGGTGAGAATGTTAGTGATATGTTTACAAGATTTACTAATATTTTCAATGGTTTATAAGCTTATGGAAAGAGCTATACAATTGGAGAGCAAAACAGGAAGATGTTGGATGCTTTACCAAAATCTTGGCAACCAAAGACACTTGCTATTGAGGAATCAAAGGATTTAAAAACTCTCCCACTTGAAGAGCTCATTGGATCACTGCTCACGTATGAGATGAAGATGAAAAGTCTAAATGACAAAGAAGATGAAGAGAAGGGAAGAAAAAGAGTTGTACTCAAAACTTCAAATTACTTGAGTGAACAAGAAAAATCATCAAGTGAAGAAGATGGAAACAATGGAGAAGAGGAGATAGCCATGGCTGTAAGAAAATTCAAAAGATTCTATAAAAAGGAATTTCTCAAGAAAGGGAGAAAGCCAACCAAGAAGAGTGGACAGTCATCATCCTTCAATCCTCAATGTTTTGAATGCAAAAGCACAGAACATCTTGTTGCTGATTTTCCTAAGGTTCTAGAAAGGGAAAGAGACAACAAGATCAAAAAGAAAGGAAAAGGACTGGCTGGAACTTGGAATCAACAAGAAAGTGAAGATGACAGTAAAGGAAAGGTCAACATATGCTTTATGGCAATTGATGATGAGGTACAATTTACTCCTTCCATTTCTAATTATTATGATGAAGATGTTGATCCTAGTGATTTACTTGTAGAAATGTATGAAGAACTAAAAAAGGCTTCTAAAAGGAATAAAGAAATGAAAGCCAAAGTCAATGAGTTATTGAATGAAAATTCAAAGTTATGTTTTGAAAATGGGAAATTTCTTGAGACTATTAATTGCCTAAATATTGAAAAAGAAGTTTAAATGTAACCATACAAAACATATCTTTTGAAAATAAAGAGCTTTGCACAAAAGTTATTTCTCTTGAAACAATACTTAATGATCATTAGAATTTGAAAAAAGAAAGTTAATGATCTTACATTATGCATTGAAAAATTTACAACAGGAAGAGAAAATTTAAATAAATTACTTGATTATCAAAGATCTTCATATGTAAAACATGGTCTTGGTTACACTCATGATAGTTATGCTCCAATATACAAACACTCCTTAGCTAAAGAAACTTTTAATTCTAGGCCTCATATATGTTGTACATATTGTGGCAAGCATGGACACAAAGTATCAAAATGTTATGTAAAAAGAAAAATAGAAAATGGTGTCAAGACTATTTGGAAAGTTAAAGGAACTTTCACTAAACTCCTTGGACCCAAGAAAATATGGGTACCAAAAATCACTCTCTCAAATTTGGTGTAGGTTCGCTTTGCTTCAAGATCAAGTGCCACAAAATGATTTCTTGACAGTGGCTGTTCAAGACATATGACAGGAAATGCCTCACTTGTTAGTGAGCTTCAAGCAACAACTGAAGGTTTTGTCACATTTGCTGATAAGAAGAATGGAAAAATACTTGGAATAGGTAACATTGGTAAAGTAGCAAAACCATCTTTGTTGCTAAGAGAGTTGAAATGTATATGTGTTGTATCTTGATGAACTTATCACAAATGATATAAAATGTCTTGCCATTCATGATAATGATGGATTTTTGTGGCACAGAAGATTAGGACATGTGAGTATGGATTTATTGAATAAACTTTCCACACAAGAGCTAGTTAGAGGATTACCTAAAATGCATTTTGATAAAACTCGTCTTTGTGATGCTTGTCAATATGGAAAACAATCTAAAACATCTTTTAAACCAAAGAAAATGGTTTCAACTTCAAAACCTCTTGAACTTATTCATATGGAATTGTTTGGACCAATGAGGACCACTAGTCTTGGTGGTAAAAGATATGCTTATGTGATTTTTGATGATTTTTTAAGATTTACATGGGTGATTTTCTTAGCTCAAAAGGATGAAACGTTTCATGAATTTGCAAAACTTTTCAAAATGGTTCAAACTTCTCTTGAGTATAAATTGATTTCTATTAGAAGTGACAATGGAAGAGAATTTTGCAATCAAGACTTTACAAAATTTTGTGATGAATATGGTATAACTCATAATTTTTCAGCTGCTAAAACACCCCCAACAAAATGGTGTTGTTGAAAGAAAAAATAGAACCTTACAAGAGATGGCTAGATCAATGCTTTGTGAAAACTCTTTGCCCAAATATCTTTGGGTTGAAGCTGTAAATACTGCTTGCTATATAATGAACAAAGTTCTATTAAGACCCTTCATAAGAAAAACACCTTTTGAACTCCTATTTGATAAAACTCATTCAATTGTTTATTTTAAAGTATTTGGTTGTAAGTGTTTTATCTTAAATACCAGTGATAATCTGGGAAAGTTTGATAGAAAACCAGATGGAGGTGTATTTCTTGGGTATTCATCAAATAAAAAGGCTTATAGAGTTTATAACAAAAGAAAATTATGTGTTGAAGAAACCATACATGTAACCTTTGATGAATCTAACATTTACCTTGAAAGAAGAAATGAAGATGATGTAGGTTCTTCAATGTTTGATAATCAAACACATCATCAAGCACCCGCATTGGAAGAACATGCCAAAGAAGAAGAAATAATAGAGCAAGAACAAGATGGTCAACCTAGCAATGATCAAGAACTTCCAAAGGATCTACAATATGCAAGAGGTCATCCTAAGAAGCAAATCATTGGTGATGTCTCCCAAGGAGTTAAAACAGGGCGGTATTTTATTGACAACTTTGCTCTTTTATCTCACATTGAACCTAAAAACATTGATGATGCATTGTATGATGATTTTTGGATTATTGCTATGGAAGAGGAGTTAAATCAGTTTGAAAGAAATAAAGTTTGGACTCTTGTCCCAAGACCTCATGATCATTCTATTATTGGTGCAAAATGGGTATTTAGGAATAAATTAAATGAACTAGGAGAAGTTGATAGAAATAAGGCTCGGCTTGTTGCTCAAGGTTTCAACCAAGAAGAAGGCATTGATTATGATGAAACTTTTGCTCCGGTAGCTAGACTAGAATCCATAAGAATACTTTTGGCTTTTGCTTGTTTTAAAGGTTTTAAACTATTTCCAATGGATGTTAAAAGTGCTTTTCTAAAGAGTTTTATTGAAGAAGAAGTTTATGTAGAACAACCACCTGGTTTTATTCATGAAAAATTTCCTAATCATATTTTCAAGTTAACCAAGGCTCTATATGGATTGAAACAAGCTCCAAGAGCTTGGTATGAAAGATTAAATGGTTTTCTTCTTTCAAAAGGATTTGCAAAAGGAAAAGTGGACGCAACACTTTTTATAAAAACCTCTAGCAATAATGATATTATACTTGTGCAAATTTATGTTGATGACATTATTTTTTGTGCTACTAACACATCCCTTTGTGAAGAATTTGCCAAATCAATGCAAAATGAATTTGAAATGAGTATGATGGGAGAACTAAATTTCTTTCTTGGGCTGCAAATTAAGCAAATTAAGATGCAGTCTTCATAAATCAAGCAAAGTATACCAAGGAGCTATTGAAAAGATTTGGAATGGATTAAGCAAAAGGGATAGGTACTCCAATGAACTCATCAACTAAACTTGATAAAGATGAAAAAGGTAAAAATGTTGATGAGAAGTGAAATAACTAAGAGGGGGAGTGAATTAGGTATTTGGCTAATTTTTCGCAAACACAATCCTTTATAAGTCTAAGCAAAAAATAAATTGTATGTGCTTGGTTCAATAGAAGAGTAAGGCAATTAATAGCAAAGCAGTCGAGCAATATAAGAACAAAGAACACAAGCAATTTATAGTAGTTCGATCTCTTCAAACAATCTACTATAAGCTCAAGTCTACAAATTACATAAGAGGCTCATCACACAATGGTTTTACACTCACAACCTCTTTTAGTAATTATACAAACAAGGTTCACCCTTCGACAAGGATTTTATATCTAAAGACAACCTAAAGACCAATCTAATCCAAGGCTCACCCACACACGGGGTTTACACCACAACCTTGATTGATCTAATCTATGGCTCACCCTTATCAAAATGATTTTACATCACAAGATAACCATGCAATGAGCTAGTAGAAAAACACAGTTTAATAGGGAAAGAAGAATGTGTAGATGTTACCACTTGTTGGTAGATGTTTACACAATGTTGTAATTGATTTTTCAAATCTATAAAAGCTATAAACTTTAGATTTTTTGTAAGTTTTGAATTCTTCTGAACTCTAAACATTCCAAAGTCTTTAGAAAACATTTTAAGCTCTCTTTTGTCTTGTGCTTTCAATTGATCATTCAAGATTTCAAAGCCAAACTGTCTAGAAAAGTTCGGACGTCCGAACTTTTCCTCATGCATCCGAAATTCTCTGGAAAAACAGTGACCATGCTATCAGAGAAAATTTGGACGTCCGAACTTTACTCCATGCATCCGGTCCGAACTTTTCCTCATGCATCCAAACATTCGCCCGAAATTCTCTGAAAAAACAGTGACCATGCTATTAGAGAAAATTTGGACGTCCGAACTTTACTCCATGCATCCGAACTTTGCGTCCGAATTTCTCTGGAAGCACAATGATCATTTTCAAAGTTTGGACGACCAAACTTGCATCCAAACTTATCAAATTTTGTCAAATCATTTAAAAATCATCCTTAATAACATTGAAATCATTTTGTATAAATAGATAAGTCATTTAAGCACTTTTAAACACAAAAACCGTTACCAAAACATTTTAATCATCCAAAGTTTAGTTAAGATCATTTGAGACTTCAAAAACATACTTGTTGTTAAGAAGTTCATTAAAAATCATTTCAAAAACAAGTTTTGTGCTCTCTTATGCATTCAACTAATTCCAAGACATACAAGTATAGAGTTTACAGAAAAATATACCTATTTTGCATATGAACTCTACACTCTAAATATTCACTGCCTTTAATCATCTTGAACATACTCTTCAATCTTCAATCACTTTTGGCATAATTGAGTTGTTCTTGCATTGTGACTTCAAGGCAATAAAACTTCATGCTTCTCAATCCATCAGTCCTATCACTCAACATACAAGCACATTAGTCCTCATCAATGTTTGCCATTATTCAAAACAAATCATAACTACATGATTTGCCCTTGGGGCTAACAATCTCCCCCTTTTTGATGATGACAAACTTTAATGCAAAATGTGATGGATTTAAACAATGTAGTACAAATAAGCATTGATGTCAATGATGGATAATAACCAATTTAGCACATTAACATACAAAAGGCTCAATATGAGCCTATGTCCCAACCAACCTCCTTTAACCTCCTTCCTTCCAACTAACAACTAGCATAGAAGATATAACATTTAATCATTTAGAAAAAGTTCTAAGAGAGGTTTTAAGGGTGTAAAAGTTTAACAATGCTTCCCCTTAGATTGTGCTCATTTTTTTTTTCAACAAGTTTGGACTTGAGATGTTGTGAATCTGAATTTTGACATATCAGGTTCGAACTTTAAAATAAGTAAAATGAAAGCTGCAAATTTTGTAAATGAGCTTTCCTAAAGTTGTTCACACATATTATAAGATATTAAAACATATTTGAATCAATTTGAACAACAAGAGAACATTTTTGGCAACAAAATATGGATGCATCCGAATTTCAGACTCATGCATCCGAACTTTGAAATTTTAAGTCCAAACTTTAAAATATGTGAGATAAAGGCTGTAATATTTGAAAATATGCCTTCCTAAGGTTGTTCAAATATGATAGGAAGAATTAAGATAGTTTTCAAACAATTTGAACAATAGAAAAATAAATTTTGGCAAGATAGTTTGGATGCATTCGAAGTTTTTGGTTTGCATCCGAACTTCAAGTCCAAACTTATGAACTCTATCCTCTCATATTATAATTCTTTCTCGTTTAAATTTCAAATGTATAAATATAGTCAAATATGCCAAAAAGTTTTCATAGTGTATCACATACTCATATTAACACACATTGCTCATATAACATATATTGCAGAAGCACACACATTTCGCATTTTTGCAGCACATTTTTGCATTTTGCAGCTACATATATTGCAGAAGCACACATATTTCACACATTTTTGCATTTTGCAGCTCATCTTCTTTCTCCCCCTTTTGTCATCATTCAAGAATGCGAAAATGAAAATGAGACTGATAATTACTAAAAGAAGCTCTCAAATCTAAGGTTTTATCATTGAGCTTCATTAAGCTATTACATAGGCCACATTAAACTAGTGATAAAGTGCAGAAATTTAAAGTGCAAAAACAAAGAGATTTGCATAAAACATGCTAGTAAAGATTCAAAATAAATAAAAGCAGTAAATGGAAATAAGAGTGAAGATGTGCTTAGTCTTTGGATATTGATGGAGAGTCCTTTCTTGGTTTCTTCTTGACAACAACATGCTTGACTCTTCCATGGCCAAATGTTGGATTTGTTGGGGTTGCTATTTCAGCTCTTGCAATTTGACCTCCTTCTTGACTGATTCCAGCTTGCTGCAATCCTTGATCTCCTCCTTGAGACTCCATGACCTGCTCATTGCCATTCCCTTGGTCACCATCATTATCATCATCTTCATCATCACTGTCACTGCCTTCTTCATTTTTCTTGTTATCTTCATCATTCTCATCATCCTTTTCCTCTTGAGTTCTAGAAGGCCCTTCACCACTTTGACGATTTCTTATCAATATTTCCTCAATGTGCATGACTCTATTCTCTAAATTGTCCAGTTTTCCAAGCACCATAGGAGCAAATGTTTCAAAAAATTTATACATTTTCTCCATTTCTTTCATGTGGTTGTTCAGTGCTTCTTGAATTTTATTTTCTCTTGAAATCTCTTCAGTACTAGTACCTTCCCCAGCAATATGATGTGATTGTGAAGTTGGCTCTTCTTCAAAGAGTCTTCTTTTGGAGGGAGGTTGCTCCCTCTCACTTGTTGAATCATGCCTTCTCTTAGTTTTCATTTCTCTTGCCCATGTTTCTGCCTCATCTTCTTCTTCTTCTTCAGTGTCCTCACTTTCCTCTGCTTCAACTCTCTTTGGAGGGGTCTCTCTTCTAGTTCTCCATACTCCCTCATCATCAAGAGTCAATTGCATCCTTTTGACTGAGTCATTTGTATAAATTTGTCCTTTTTTAAAAGCTTGTCCTCTAACAGGAAGCTTGACTCGAAAATATTTGAAAAATCTTGTCAGAAGTCTTCCATATAGTAAAGCCTTGTTATCAATTTTTCTAGCCCCAAACATATGCTTGAATGTCATGTATCCAAAATTCAATCTCCTATGCTCATGCAAAGCAAGCATACTCACCATATGAATGTTTCCCACAAATGTTTTGTGACCAAAGTTAGGAATAATCACGGTTGTTATCATATGATGCATAACTCTTCCCCTTGCATCTAAAGCTTTGATTTCCCTTTCCTTAATGGTCCTAAACTCTCTACCATTGGTAAAAGTCTCTTCAAATCTAGCATTTGTAAACAATTCTCGTTCATAGCAGTGTTGTCTCAAAGAAAAATATCTTGCTCCAACATCACTCACTCCACAAATTCTATTTACTAATGCATCATTGAATTCAAAATCTACTTGAGACACTCTAGAGGAATACCATTGAATAACATTATCCCCTTCATGCTCAATTCTTTCTTCTTTCAGATTTGCATAGAACTCATATATGAGAGAGGAATAATATTCTTCATCAATAACCAGTAAATTACTCCAGCCAATATCACCAAATAAAGACAGAACATTACCCATATTTGTGAGTTTGTCAAAATCCACTCTGTTTCCAGGGATAATTTTTCTTGACTTCTTGTTCCAATCTTCAAATTCTGATGCAGCCTTGATAGAGATAAACTTGTCTACTCTAGTTGATGATTGTGGAACCCTAATTCTCCTAGGTTCATTGAGAATCCGTCCTCCTTCATTAGCCTTTGCTTTCCCTTTTCCTTTCTCTATGTTTGCTCCCTTAGTTCTCACCATGATGATTTTCTAATGAAAAAGCAACGAAATCTGAGACGTGTTTAGGGTTAGGAATTCAAAAATCCAATTATTCTGATATGAAAATGGTGAAATTTCAGAGAGATTTGGGTTTGGATGCGTATGGGTAGAGAGAAATTTTAAAGAAGAGAGAGTTTGAGTGTTAAATTATGTGAGTAAAGGCTAGTTCAGTTTCTTAAAAACCGCTGTAACCGCAAAGTTCGGATGACCAAACTTTTTGTTCTGTGTCCAAACATGCGTCTGAACTTCTCTGTTTCTCCAGTTTTAGAAAGTTCGGACGTTCGAACTTTCTGTCATGCGTCCGAACTTTTCTGTCCAGAATTTTCTGACAAAGTTTGGACGATCCATTTTCACTCAATGCATCCAAATTTTTCCTGCTTTTGTCACACTCAAATAAACACATTAGTAATTGAATTTTGAGATTCCTAAGAGCCTTCTTAAATGAGTAAACCTTTCCTCAGCCAAAGGCTTTGTGATTATATATCAGCAATTTGGTCATTTGTATTTATATATTCTAAGCATATGTCTCTTTTAGCAACATGATCACGAATAAAATGATTCTTAATCTCTATATGCTTTGTTCGAGAATGTTGAATGGGATTTATGCTCAAATTGACGGCACTATTATTATCACATAGAATAGGTATACAATTAAATTTAATACCATAACCAATTAGTGTATGTTGCATCCATAATAATTGAGCACAACAACAACTAGCTGCAATGTATTTAGCTTCAGCAGTAGACAAAGACACACAAGCTTGTTTTTTACTATACCAAGACACAAGACAACTACCAAGAAATTGACAATGACCACTTGTACTTTTTCGTTCAACTTTGCATCCAGCATAATCAACATCCGAATATCCAATAAGATCAAAAGATAAAGATTTTGAAAACCAAAGACCATATCATGTGTATCAATCAAATAACGAAAAATACGTTTGACAGAAATTAAATGAGATTCTTTAGGACATGATTGAAATCTTGCACAAAAGCACACAACAAATATAATATCTGGTCTACTTGCTGTGAGATAGAGCAAACTTCCAATCATACCTCTATATGACTTCTCATTAACATTTTTATCTTTTTCATCTTTATCAAGTTTAATTGATGATTTGCTTGATCCATTCCAAATCTTTTCAAAAGCTCCTTGGTATACTTTGCTTGGTTTATGAAAACTCCATCCCTAGTTTGTTTAATTTGCAGCCCAAGAAAGAAATTTAGTTCTCCCATCATGCTCATTTCAAATTCATTTTGCATACATTTGGCAAATTCTTCACAAAGAGATGTGTTAGTGGCACCAAAAATAATATCATCAACATGAATTTGCACAAGTAAAATATCATTACTACTAGATGTTTTTATAAAAAGGGTTGTGTCCACTTTTCCTTTTACAAATCCTTTTGAAAGAAGAAAACCACTCAATCTTTCATACCAAGCTCTTGGGGCTTGTTTCAAACCATATAGAGCTTTGGTTAACTTAAAAACATGATTAGGAAATTTTTCATGAACAAAATTGGGAGGTTATTCTACATAAACCTCTTCTTCAATAAAACCATTTGGAAAAGCACTTTTGACATCCATTTGAAATAGCTTAAATCCTTTAAAACAAGCAAAAGCCAAAAGTATTCTTATAGATTCCAATCTGGCTACAGGAGCAAAAGTTTCATCATAATCAATACCTTCTTCTTGGTTGAAGCCTTGAGCAACAAGTCTAGCCTTATTTCTAACAACTTCCCTAGTTCATTTAATTTATTTCTAAAAACCCATTTTGTACCAATAATGGAATGATCATGAGGTCTTGGAACAAGAGTCCAAACTTTATTCCTTTCAAACTGATTTAACTCCTCTGCCATAGCAATAATCCATAAATTATCACTTAATGCATCATCAATGTTTTTAGGTTCTAAATGAGATAAAAGAGCAAAATCATCAATAAAGTACCGCCTTGTTTTTACTCATTGGGAGACATCACCAATGATTTGCTCCTTTGGATGACTTCTCGCATATGTTAGATCCTTTGGAAGCTCTTGATCATTGCTAGGTTGACCATCCTGTCCTTGCTCTATTATTTCTTCTTCTTTGGCATGTTCTTCAAATGTGGGTGCTTGATTATGAGTTTGATTTTCAATCATTGAGGAACCTACATCATCTTAATTCTTCTCTCAAGGTAAATGTTAGATTCATCAAAGGTTACACGTATGGTTTCTTCAACACATAATGTTCTTTTGTTATAAACTCTATATGCCTTTTTATTTGATGAATAACCAAGAAATACACCTTCATCAGATTTTCTATCAAACTTTCCCAGATTGTCACTAGTGTCTAAGATAAAGCACTTACAACCAAAAACCTTAAAGTAGACAATTGAGGGAGTTTTATCAAATAGGAGTTCAAAAGGTGTTTTTCTTATAAAAGGTATTAATAAAACTCTATTCATTACATAGCAAGCAGTATTTACAGCTTCAGCCCAAAAATATTTTGGTAGAGAATTTTCACATAACATTGATCTAGCCATTTCTTGTAAGGTCCTGTTTTTCCTTTCAACAACACCATTTTGTTGAGGTGTTTTGGCAGCTGAGAAATTGTGAGTAATACCATATTCATCACAAAATTTTGTAAAATCTTGATTGCAAAATTCTCTTCCATTGTCACTTCTAATAGAAATCAGTTTATATTCAAGAGATGTTTGAACCTTTTTGAAAAGTTTTGCAAATTCATGAAATGTTTCATCCTTTTGTGCTAAGAAAATCACCTAAGTAAATCTTGAAAAATCATCAACAATCACATAGGAATATCTTTTACCACCAAGACTAGTGGTCCTCATTGGTCCAAATAAGTCCATGTGAACTAATTCAAGAGGTTTTGAGGTAGAGACCATTTTCTTTGGTTTAAAAGATGTTTTTGATTGTTTTCCATCTTGACAAGCATCACAAAGACGGGTTTTATCAAAATGCATTTTGGGTAATCCTCTAACTAGTTCTTGTGTAGAAAGTTTATTCAATAAATCGATGCTCACAAGTCCTAATCTTCTATGCCACAAAAATCCATCATTATCATGAATGGCAAGACATTTTATGTCATTTGTAATAAGTTCATCAAGATATAACACATATACATTTCCAACTCTTTTAGCAACAAAGATGGTTTTGCTACTTGCACTATCAAGAATAGTACAAGTATTACATTTAAATTCTACTTTACATCCATTGTCACATAATTGACTAATGCTAAGTAAATTATACTTCAAGCCATCAATGAGTAATACTTGCTTAATAAGAGGGAAAGAGCCTTTACCAATGTTACCTATTCCAAGTATTTTTCCTTTCTTCTTGTCACCAAATGTGACAAAACCTTCACTTGTTACTTGAAGCTCACTAACAAGTGAGGCATTTCCAGTCATATGTCTTGAACAGCCACTGTTAAGAAACCATTTTGTGGCACTTGATCTTGAAACAAAGCGAACCTACACCAATTAGAAAGAGTGATTTTTGGTACTCATATTTTCTTGGGTCCAAAGGGGTTAGTGAAAGTTCCTTTGACTTTCCAAATGGTCTTAACACCATTTTCAATCTTTCTTTTTACAAAACATTTTGATACCTTGTGTCCATGCTTACCACAATATGTACAACAAATATGAGGCCTAGAATTAAAAGTTTCTTTAGCAAAAGAGTTTTTATATTTTGGAGCATAGCTATCATGAGTATAACCAAGACCATGTTTTGCAAATGAAGTTTTTTGATAGCCAAGTAATTTATTTAAATTTTCTCTTCCATTTGTAAATTTGTCAATGCATGATGTAAGATCATTAACTTTCCTTTTTAAAATCTCATGATCATTAAGCATTGTTTCAAGAGAAACAACTTTTATGCAAAGCTCTTTATTTTCAAAAGATATGTTTTGTATGGTTGCATTTAAAACTTCTTTTTCAACGTTTAGACAATTAACGGTCTCAAGAAGTTTCCCATTTTCAACACATAATTTTGAATTCTGATTTGATAAATCACTGATTTTGAATTTCATTTCTTTATTTCTTTTAGAAGCCTTTTTAAATTCTTCATACATTTCTACAAGTAATTCACTAGGATCAACATCATCATCATAGATATTAGAAATGGAAGGAGAAGATTGTACCTCATCATCAATTGCCATAAAGAATATGTTGGCCTTTTCTTCACTATCATCTTCACTTTCTTGTTGATCCCATGTTCCAGCCAGTCCTTTTACTTTCTTGGCAGATTTCTTTTTGTTCTTGTTGTCTCTTTCCCTTTCCAAAACTTTGGGACAATCAGCAACAAGATGTTCTGTACTCTTGCATTCAAAACATTGAGGTTTGAAGGATGAAGACTGTCCACTCTTCTTGGTTGGCTTTCTTCCTTTCTCGAGAAACTCCTTCTTGTAGAATCTTTTGAATTTCCTAACAGCCATGCCAATCTCCTCTTCTCCACTGTTTCCATCTTCTTCTTCACTTGATGATTTTTCTTGTTCACTCAAGTGATTTGAAGCTTTAAGTACAACTCCTTTTCTTCCTTTTTCTTCATCTTCTTTGTCATTTAGTCTCTTCATCTTCATCTCATTCGTGAGGAGTGATCCAATGAGCTCTTCAAGTGGAAGAGTTTTCAAATCCTTTAATTTCTCAATTGCAAGTGTCTTTGGTTGCTAAGATTTTAGTAAAGCATCCAAGATTTTTCTGTTTTTCTCTCCAATTGTATAGTTGTTCCCATAAGCTTTCAGACCATTAAAAATGTTAGTAAATCTAGTAAACATATCACTAATATTCTCACCTTACTTCATGGTAAATAGCTCATAGTCCCTAACTAACATAGCAAGCTTTCACTCTTTAACTTGGTTTGTACCTTCATATGTTATTTGGAGTAATCTCCACATATCATGAGCAGTATCACAACCACTAACTCTATTATATTCAGTTACATCTAATGCACAACTTAAGATGTTCATTGCCTGATAATTTAATGTCACTTTCTTTGAATCATGTTCATCAAATTCGTCAGTAGACTTTGGTTCTAAGGTTACTCCATCAGCTCTCATTCTCATAGGAATATAAGGACCTTTTCAACAATATTCAACAAATCAAAATTGATAGAAAAAATATATATCTTAACTGTTGATTTCCAAAAGGTATAGTTTGTTCCATCAAACAAAGGTGGTCTATTTGTGGAACACCCTTCAAGGTAAGGTAAGTTTGAAATATTAGTCATAAGATCTTTAACTTCTAGGTTGTAAAACCACACAAAGAAGTCCTTGCTCTGATACCAATTGAAATACCTAAGAGGGGGGTGAATTAGGTATTTGGCTAATTTTTTGCAAACACGGTCCTTTTATAAGTCTCAGCAAAAAACAGATTCTATGTGCTTGGTTTAATAGAAGAGTAAGGTAATTAATAGCAAAGCAGTAAAGCAATATAAGAACAAAGAACACAAGCAATTTATAGTGGTTCGATCTCTTCAAGATCTACGTCCACTACCTTAAGCCTACACTTAAGGATTTCAAACAATCTACTATAAGCTCAAGTCTACAAATTACATAAGAGGCTCACCACACAATGGTTTTACACTCACAACCTCTTTTAGTAATTATACAAACAAGGTTCACCTTTCCACAAGGATTTTATATCTAAAGACAACCTAAAGATCTAATCCAATGCTCACCCACACACGGGTTTTATACCACAACCTTGATTAGTCTAGTCTAAGGCTCACCCTTATCAAAAGGATTTTACGTCACAAGATAACCTTGCAATGAGCTAGTAGAACACAGTTTAATAGAGAAAGAAGAATGTGTAGATGTTACCACTTTTGGTAGATGTTTACACAATGTTGCACCTTCACACTTTGTTGTCTTTGGAATCTTGAATGATCAATTGAAAGCACAAGACAAAAGAGAGCTTAAAATGTTTTCTAATGACTTTGGAATGTTTAGAGTTCAGAAGAATTCAAACTTACAAAAAATTTGAAGTTTATAGCTTTTATAGATTTGAAAAATCAATTGCAACAGCTATAAAACGGCTAGTAACGGCTAGTTTCAGAGAAGTTCGGACGTCCGAACTTCACTGTACCAAACTGTCTGGAAAGGTTCGGACATCCGAACTTTTCCTCATGCGTCCAAGCATTCGAACTTTAGAGAAAAACAGTGACTATGCTATTAGAGAAAATTTGGACGTTCGAACTTTACTCCATGCATCCGAACTTTGCGTCCGAATATCTCTGGAAGCACAGTGATCATTTTCAAAGTTTGGACAACCAAACTTGCATCCAAACTTATCAAATTTTGTCAAATCATTTAAAAATCATCCTTAATAACATTGAAATCATTTTGTATAAATAGATAAGTCATTTAAGCACTTTTAAACACAAAAATCATTACCAAAACATTTTAATCATCCAAAGTTTAGTTAAGATCATTTGAGACTTCAAAAACATACTTGTTGTTAAGAAGTTCATTAAAAATCATTTGAAAAACAAGTTTTGTGCTCTCTTATGCATTCAACTAATTCTTATGCATACAAGTATAGAGTTTACAGAAAAATATATCTATTTTGCATATGAACTCTACACTCTAAATCTTCACTGCCTTCAATCATCTTGAACATACTCTTCAATCTTCAATCACTTTTGGCATAATTGAGTTGTTCTTGCATTGTGACTTCAATGCAATAAGACTTCATGCTTCTCAATCCATCAATCCTATCACTCAACATACAAGCACATTAGTCCTCATCAATGTTTGCCATTATTCAAAACTAATCATAACTACATGATTTGCCCTTAGGGCTAACAAGAAGTCATATAGAGGTATGATTGGAAGTTTGCTCTCCAATTATTAAGTTGTACATTAGATGTAACTGAATATAATAGAGTTAGTGGTTGTGTCACTGCTCATGATATGTGGAGATTACTCCAAATAACACATGAAGGTGCAAACCAGGTTAAAAAGTCAAAGCTTGCCATGCTAGTAAGAGACTATGAGCTATTTACCATGAAGCAAGGTGAGAATGTTAGTGATATGTTTACAAGGTTTACTAACATTTTCAATGGTTTAAAAGCTTATGGAAAGAGCTATACAATTGGAGAGCAAAGCAGGAAGATATTGGATGCTCTACCAAAATCTTGGCAACCAAAGACACTTGCTATTGAGGAATCAAAGGATTTAAAAACTTTTCCGCTTGAAGAGCTTATTGGATCACTGCTCACACATGAAATGAAGATGAAAAGACTGAATGACAAAGAACATGAAGAGAAAGGGAGAAAAGGAGTTGTACTCAAAACACCAAATCACTTCAGTGAACAAAAAAAATCATCAAGTGAAGAAGAAGATGAAGAGAAAGGGAGCAAAGAAGTTGTACTCAAAACATCAAATCACTTCAGTGAACAAAACAAAAATCATCAAGTGAAGAAGAAGATGGAAACAGTGGAGAAGAGGAGATTGCAATGGCCGTTAGAAAATTCAAAAGATTCTACAAAAAGGAATTTCTCAAGAAAGGAAGGAAGCCAAACAAGAAGAGTGAACAGTCTTTATCCTAAAAACCTCAATGTTTTGAATACAAAAAGAAGGAACATCTTGTTGCAGATTGTCCCAAGGTTCTGGAAAGGGAAAGAGACAACAAGATCAAAAAGAAATCTGCCAAGAAAGGAAAAGGGCTGGCCGAAACATGGGATCAACAAGAAAGTGAAGATGATAGTGAAGGAAAGGCCAACATATGTTTTATGGCAATTGATGGTGAGGTACAATCTTCTCCTACCATTTCTAATTACTATATTGATGATGTTGATCCTAGTGAATTACTTGTAGAAATGTATGAAGAATTAAAAAAAGGCTTGTAAAAGGAATCAAGAAATGAAATTCAAAATCAATGATTTATCAAATGAGAATTCAAAATTATGTGTTGAAAATGGGAAACTTCTTGAGACTATTAATTGTCTAAACATTGAAAAAGAAGTTTTAAATGCAACCATACAAAACATATCTTTTGAAAACAAAGAGCTTTGCACAAAAGTTATTTCTCTTGAAACAATGCTTAATGATCATGAGATCTTAAAAAAGAAAGTTAATGATCTTACATTATGCATTGAAAGATTTACAAATGGAAGAGAAAATTTAAATAAATTACTTGGTTATCAAAGATCTTCATTTTCAAAACATGGTCTTGGTTACACTCATGATAGCTATGTTCCAAAATATAAAAACTCTTTGACTAAAGAAACTTTTAATTCTAGGCTTCAAATTTGTTGTACATATTGTGGCAAGCATGGACACAAAGTGTCAAAATGTTTTGTAAAAAGAAAAATAGAAATGGTGTCAAGAGTATTTGGAAAGCTAAAGGAACTTTTACTAACCCCCTTGGACCCAAGAAAATATCGGTACCAAAAATCACTCTCTCAAATTTGGGGTAGGTTCGCTTTGCTTCAAGATTAAGTGCCACAAAATGGTTTCTTGACAGTGGCTGTTCAAGACATATGACTGGAAATGCCTCACTTGTTAGTGAGGTTCAAGCAACAACTGAAGGTTTTGTCACATTTGGTGATAAGAAGAAAGGAAAAATACTTGGAATAGGTAACATTGGTAAAGGCTCTTTCCCTCTTATTAAGCAAGTATTACTTATTGATAGTTTGAAGTATAATTTACTTAGCATTAGTCAATTATGTGACAATGGATGTAAAGTAGAATTTAAATGTGATACTTGTACCATTCTTGATAATGCAAGTAGCAAAACCATCTTTGTTGCTAAGAGAGTTGGAAATGTATATGTGTTGTATCTTGATGAACTTATCACAAATGAGATAAAATGTCTTACCATTCATGATAATGATGGATTTTTGTGGCATAGAAGATTAGGACATGTGAGCATGGATTTATTGAATAAACTTTCCACACAAGAGCTAGTTAGAGGATTACCCAAAATGCATTTTGATAAAACTCGTCTTTGTGATGCTTGTCAATATGGAAAACAATCTAAAACATCTTTTAAATCAAAGAAAATGGTTTCTACCTCAAAACCTCTTGAACTTATTCATATGGACTTGTTTGGACCAATGAGGACCACTAGTCTTGGTGGTAAAAGATATGCTTATGTGATTGTTGATGATTTTTCAAGATTTACTTGGGTGATTTTCTTAGCTCAAAAGGATGCAACATTTCATGAATTTGCAAAACTTTTCAAAAAGGTTCAAACATCTCTTGAATATAAACAGATTTCTATTAGAAGTGGCAATGGAAGAGAATTTTGCAATCAAGATTTTACAAAATTTTGTGATGAATATGGTATTACTCACAATTTCTCAGCTGCCAAAATACCTCAACAAAATGGCTAGATCAATGTTATGTGAAAATTCTCTACCAAAATATTTTTGGGCTGAAGCTGTAAATACTGCTTGCTATGTAATGAATAGAGTTTTATTAATACCTTTTATAAGAAAAACACATTTTGAACTCCTATTTGATAAAACTCCCTCAATTGTATACTTTAAGATTTTTGGTTGTAAGTGCTTTATCTTAAACACTAGTGACAATCTGGGAAAGTTTGATAGAAAATCTGATGAAGGTGTATTTCTTGGTTATTCATCAAATAAAAAGGCATATAGAGTTTATAACAAAAGAACATTATGTGTTGAAGAAACCATACATGTAACCTTTGATGAATCTAACATTTACCTTGAGAGAAGAATTAAGATGATATAGGTTCCTCAATGATTGAAAATCAAACTCATCATCAAGCACCCACATTTGAAGAACATGCCAAAGAAGAAGAAATAATAGAGCAAGGACAGGATGGTCAACCTAGCAATGATCAAGAGCTTCCAAAAGATCTAACATATGCGAGAAGTCATCCTAAGGAGCAAATCATTGGTGATGTCTCCCAATGAGTAAAAACAAGGCAGTACATTATTGATAATTTTGTTCTTTTATCTCATTTAGAACCTAAAAACATTGATGATGCATTGAGTGATAATTTCTGGATTTTTGCTATGGAAGAGGAGTTAAATCAGTTTGAAAGGAATAAAGTTTGGACTCTTGTTCCAAGACCTCATGATCATTCCATTATTGGTACAAAATGGGTTTTTAGAAATAAATTAAATGAACTAGGGAAGTTGTTAGAAATAAGGCTAGACTTGTTGCTCAAGGCTTCAACCAAGAAGAAGGTATTGATTATGATGAAACTTTTGCTCCTGTAGCCAGATTGGAATCTATAAGAATACTTTTGGCTTTTGCTTGTTTTAAAGGATTTAAGCTATTTCAAATGGATGTCAAAAGTACTTTTCTAAATGGTTTTATTGAAGAAGAGGTTTATGTAGAATAACCTCCCGGTTTTGTTCATGAAAAATTTCCAAATCATGTTTTTATGTTAACCAAAGCTCTATATGGTTTGAAACAAGCCCCAAGAGCTTGGTATGAAAGATTGAGTGGTTTTCTTCTTTCAAAAGGATTTGCAAAAGGAAAAGTGGACACAACACTTTTTATAAAAACATCTAGTAATAATGATATTTTACTTGTGCAAATTTATGTCGATGATATCATTTTTGGTGCTACTAACACATCTCTTTGTGAAGAATTTGTCAAATCAATGCAAAATGAATTTGAAATGAGAATGGTGGGAGAATTAAATTTCTTTCTTGGGCTGCAAATTATGCAAACTAAGGATGGAGTCTTCATAAATCAAGCAAAGTATACCAAGTATCATGCAAAAGGGATAGGTACTCCAATGAGCTCATCAACTAAACTTGATAAAGATGAAAAAGGTAAAAATGTTGATAAGAAATCATATAGAGGTCTGATTGGAAGTTTACTCTATATCACAGCAAGTAGACCTGATATTATGTTTGCTGTGTGCTTATGTGCTCGATTTCTATCAAACGTATCTTTAGTTATTTGATTGATACATATGACTATGGCATCTGGTTTTCAAAATCTTCATCTTTTGAACTTATTGGATATTCAGATGCTGACTATGCTGGATGCAAAGTTGAACGTAAGAGTACAAGTGGTCATTGTCAATTTCTTGGTAGTTGTCTTGTGTCTTGGTATAGTAAAAAACAAGCTTGTGTGTCTTTGTCTACTGCTGAAGTCGAATACATAGCTGCGGGTAGTTTTTGTACTCAATTATTATGGATGCAGCATACTTTACTTGATTATGGCCTTAAATTCAATTGTGTGCCTATACTATATGATAATACTAGTGCTATCAATTTGAGCATAAATCACATTCAACATTCTAGGACTAAGCATATAAAAATTAAACATCATTTTATTCGTGATCATGTGATCAAACTGCTGATATATTTACAAAGCTTTTGGCTGAGAAAAGGTTTAATCACCTAAGAAGGATGCAGAATTCGGACGCATGACCGAAAATTTGGTCGACCGAATTTTCTGAGCTAAAGAAACAGAGATTTTCAAACGAAAATTTGGACGCAGACCTGAAAAATCGGTCGTCTGAATTTTGCGGATACAACGATTTAAAATGAAAACCAGACAGTCTCCTTAACACTTCAACTTCTAAATTCTCTCCTATTTCAAAATCATTCTTACCCATCCGCATCCGAATCATAATTTCGCCAAAACATCACCATTTTTACTTCGATTTACTTTCATTTTTGAATTCCAAGCCCTAGATACATCCTAAAAATCACTACTTTTCAAGCAACAACATCATGGTGAGGACAAAGAAGCCAAATGTTGAAAAGGGGAAAGGAAAAGCCAAGGAAGGAGATGGAAACTTAATCATCAACGAACCAAGAAGAGTTCAAATTCCTCAAGCATTGTCTGGAGTTGACAGGTTTTTTCAATCAAGTCTGCTCATGAATTTGATGAATAGAACAAGAAAAACAGAAAGATTATCCCTGGGAATAAGGTGAATTTTGATATAACTATCAAGTATGGATAATGTTCTATCATTTTTTAGTGATATTGGATGGAGTAGTCTGTTAATCATTGATGAAGAGTTCTATCCTACCCTCATATATGAATTCTATACAAACCTCAAAGAAGAAAGAACTGAACTTGTAGGAGGTGATGTGGTTCAATGGTATTCATCTAGAGTATCCCAAGTGGATTTTGAATTCAGTGATGCTCTGATTAACAGAATTTGTGGAGTAGGTGATAGTGGGGCAAGGTATTACTCACTTGCAATGCATTGTTATAATCGTGAACTCTTCATAAATGAAAGATTTGAAGAGGCATTCACTAATGGCAGAGAATTTAGGTCCATTAGGGAGAGGGAAATTAAGAGCTTAGATGCTAGAGGAAGAGTATTGCATCACATGATTACTACTATGATTGTCCCTAATTTTGGACATAAGTCATCTGTTGGAAACATGCACATGGTAATTATGTTAGCCTTGCATGAACATAGAAGATTCAATTTTGGATATATAGCTTTAAAAGCACATGATTACTGCAAGGAAAACTGTAACCAAGGCTTTTCCTTATGGAAGGATGTTAACAAGGATCTTTAAGCATTTTCAAGCTAAACTTCCAGGGAGAGGACAAGCATTTAAGAATGGAGAGATTTATACTAATGAAATTCTTAAGAAAATGCAGCTAGTTCTTGATGTTGATGGCATATGGAGAACTAAAAGAGAAACCCCTCCAAGAAGAGAGGAGAGCGAAGAAAGTGAAGAAGTTGAGGAAGAAGAGGATGAAGAAGAAACTCTTGCGAGAGAGATGAAAACTAAGAGGAAACATGATACTTCAAGTGAGGGGGAGCAACCTCCCTCAAAAAGAAGATTATTTGAAGAAGTCCTCAACCAAATGTTGGAATTGATTCTAGAGGTGAAGGAATAACTAGAGGTGACACCATAGTAGCTAAGCCATTCCAAGAAGCCTTGAATAATCATATCAAGGAAATGGAGAAAATGTATAAGTTTTTCAAATCCTTTACTCCAATGGTTCTTGGAAAACTAGATGGATTAGACAGTAGAGTGAAGCATATTGAAGAAATTCTGATGAGGAATACACAGAGTGGTGAAGGACCCTCTAGGCATCAAGATAGGGATGAGGATGATGGAGATAAGGAAGGAAAGAAAGAAGATGAAGATGATGACAGTGATGATGGGATGATGATCAAGGAGGCAATGATGAGAATGTGGCAAGACAAGAAGAAGAAGAAAATGAACTAGTACATGAAGAGCCACAAGAAGGAGGAAGCCAAATAGAAAAAGCAGAAATCGTTTCACCTTCAACCATCTCATTCAGCCAAGGAAGAGTGAAGAATTTGGCAATCAAGAAAGGATTTAGCAAAGCCTCTCCATCAACATCACAAGACTGAGCATTTAATCAACCTTATCTTTTTACTGCTTTTTAATTACTTATTTGTACTAAGTTTATCTTATGTGTTTTAAATATCCAACTTATGAACTTGTTAGGCCTTATGCTGCATTTTATGTAATAGTGAAGCTCAATGATGAAATCTCAGTGATGAGAGCTTCTTTTCAACTGTTATACGTGCTAAATTGTTAGTCTCATTTTCATTGATCCCATCTTTGAGTGATGACAAAAGGGGGAGAAACTACTGTGATATGTACTGTATGTGTTATGTGCATGATGACTATTGTGATATGTACTGTATGTGTTATGTGCAACATGTAATACTGCAACTTAATTACACATTATTTCAACTTGTTGCAAAAATTTTGGACTTAAAATTAGGATGCAGACAAAAAATTCGGACGCATCAAGATTTTCTTGCCAAAAATGCTTTTCTGTTATTCAAAATAGTTTGAAAACTGTTTCAATCCTTTCTATCATATTTAAACATCCTTAGGAAGGCTTATTTTCAAATATTAAAGCCTTCATCTCATATATTTTGAAGTTCGGACTTGAAATTTCAAAATTCGAATGCATGTTCTGAAATTTGGATGCATCCATATTTTGTTACCAAAATGTGTTCTTTTGTTGTTCAAATGGATTCAAATATGTTTTAATCTGTTCTAATATGTTTGAACAACCTTAGGAAAGCTTATTTTCAAAAATTGCAGCTTTCATTTCACTTATTTTACAATTTGGACTTGATATGTCAGAATTCGGATGCTTAGTACCTCAAGTCCAAATTTGTTGAAAAATGAGCACAATTTAAGGGGGAGCATTGTTAATCTTTTCTGACCTTTCATACCTTTCTTAGAAGTTTTCTAAATGATTAAATGCTATATCTTCTATCCTAGTTGGAAGGAAGGAGGTTAATAGTGGTTGGTTGGGTTATAGGCTCATATTGAGCCTTTTGTATGTCAATGTGCTAAACTGCTTATTATCTATCATTGAAATTAATACTTATTTATACTACATTGTTTAAATCCATCACATTTTGCATCAAAGTTTGTCATCATCAAAAAGGGGGATATTATTAGCCCTAAGGGCAAATCATGAAATTTTTATTGAGTTTTGAATAATGACAACATTGTTGTGGACTAATCTTTATGTCAATTGAGTGATAGGATTATTGGATTAAAGAAGTATGAAGTCTTGTTGCCTTCAAGCCAAAGTGCAAGAACACCTTCAATGAGCCTAAGTGATTGAAGTTTGAAAAAGATTGTTCAAAGATGATTAAAAGGCATTGAAGACTTGAAGTGTAGGGTACATATACTAAATAGGTATATTTTTCTGTAAACTCTACACTTGTGTGTCTTGGAATCTATTGAATTCATAAGAGAGCATAAAATTATTTTTCTTAATCTTAAATGGCTTTGAATGAACTTTTTGTTAATAAATGTGTTTTTGTATCTTAAAAGATTTTGAGTAAACTTTGCATGATCAAAGAGATTTGATTATGGTTCTTAAGTTTAAAAATGTCAAAATAACTTATCTATACATACAAAATATTTTCAAACTTATTGAAGTTAAATCTCAAATGATTTTACAAAGTTTGAAAACCAAACTTTAAAATGGCTATTGTGCGTCAAAAAAAAATCGGTCATCCAATTTTTATAGCCAGCAATGGTTACTGTTTTTTTAAAGAAATTCGGACGCAAGTTCGGACGCATGAAAGAAATTCGGTCGTCCGAATTTTTATTTTCAGCATGGTTACTGTTTTTCCATAGAAATTCGGACGCAAGTTCGGACGCATGAAAAAAAATTCGGTCGTCCGAATTTTTCCAGAAACATGCAACAGTAAAATTTGGACGATAAGTTCGGATGCACAAGAAAAATTCGGTCTTCCGAATTTTCTGAAACTAGCCGTTACTAGCCGTTTTATGGCTGTTAAAACTGATTTTCAAATTCTATAAAAGCTATAAACTCAAGAATTTTTGTAAGTTTTGAATTTCTAAGAACTCTAAACATTCCAAAGCCTTTAGCAAACATTAAAGCTCTCTTTTGTCTTGTGCTTTCAATTGATCATTCAAGATTCCAAAGACAACAAAGTGTGAAGGTGTAACATTGTGTAATCATCTACCAACAAGTGGTAAAATCTACACATTCTCCTCTCATTATTAAATTGTGTTTTCTACTAGCTCTTGCAAGGTTATCTTGATAACATAAAATCCTTTGGATAAGAGTGATCCTTGAGACATTGACTCAAGGTTATTTGTAGATATAAAATCCTTTGGTAGGGTGAACCTTGTTTGTAAAATTACTAAAAGAGGTTGTGAATGTAAAACCATTGTGTGGTGAGACTCTTATGTAATTGTTGAACTTGAGCATATAGTAGATTGTTTGAAATCCTTAAGTGTAGGCTTAAGGTAGTGGACGTAGATCTTGAATAGATCGAACCACTCTAAATTGCTTGTGTTCATTGATCTTACACTGCTTTACTGCTTTGCTATTAATTGACTTATTCTCTCATTTAACAAAGCACATACAATCTGGTCTTGCTTAGAATTGTAAAAAGACTTTATTCGTTCGAAAATTAGCCAAAGACCTAATTCACCCCCCTCTTAGGTCTTTCACTTTCAAAAGGGGACAAATCTATACAAATGACTCCCTCAAAAGAATGCAATTAACTCTTGATGATGAGGGAGTATGGAGAACTAGAAGAGAAACTCCTCCAAAAAGAATGGAAGCTGAAGAAAGTGAGGAAACTGAAGAAGAAGAAGATGAGGCAGAAATATGGGCAAGAGAAATGAAAACAAAGAGAAGGCATGATTCAAAAAGTGAGAGGGAGCAACCTCCCTCCAAAAGAATATTCTTTGAAGAAGATCCAACCTCTCAATCACATCCTAATGTTGGAGAAGAGCCTAGTGCTGAAGGGATTTCAAGAGGAGATAAAATTCAAGAAGCATTAAACAACCACATCAAGGAGATGGAGAAAATGTACAAATTCTTTGAAACGTTTGCTCCTATGCTTCTTGGGAAATTGGACAGTTTAGAAAATAAAGTCAAGCACATTGAGGAAATATTGATGAGAAATCCTCAAAATGGTTGAAAGACCTAAGAGGGGGGGTGAATTAGGTCTTTGGCTAATTATAAAAAATCTTTCCCCTTTTTGCAAATCCTTTGCCTTAATAAAAGCTCTTCTTTAAATTCAAGAACTTCAAGTTTATAAGTTGAAATACCTAAGAGGAGGGGGGTGAATTAGTTATTTGGCTAATTTTTGCAAATTAAAACCTTTTATACGTCTAAGCAAAGAACAGATTATATGAGTCAAGTTATAAGCAATTTACAGCACAGCAATACAAGAAAGTAAGATCAAAGAACACAAGCAATTTATAGTGGTTCGATCCTCAAGATCTACGCCACTACCTTAAGCCTAAACTTAAGGATTTCAATCAATCTACTAAATGCTCAAGTTTACGAATTACAAGAGAGGCTCACCACACTATAGTTTTACACTCACAACCTCTTCTAGTAACTTTTACAAACAAGGCTCACCGCACACAATGGTTTTATATCTCAAACAACCTTGAATCACAACTTCAACGATCACCCTTATCTAAAGGGTTTTATGTTATCAAGATAACCTTGCAAGTGCTAGTAGAAAAACATAATTTGATAAAAAGATAAGAGTGTGTAGATGTTACCACTTGTTGGTAGATTTTTACACAAACTTGCACCTTCACACTTTGAAGTCTTTTGGATTGATCAATTGAATCCACAAGACATAAGAGAGCTTAAGAAATGTTTGTAAAAGGCTTTAGAATGCTTAGAGTTCTCAAGAATTCAAAACTTACAAAAGATTACACGTTTATATCTTTTATAGAATTTGAAAATCAGTTTTAACAGCTATAAAACGACTAGTTAACGGCTATTTTCAGGAAATTCGGACGACCGAATTATGCGTCCGAATTTTTCAAACGACCGAATTCTTCCGCTGCGTCCGAATCTTCGTCTGAATTTCTCTGGAAAAACAATAATCTTGCTGAAGGCCAAAATTCGGACGACTGAATTTTTCTTCATGCGTCCGAATCTTCTTCCGAATTTCTTTGGAAGAACAGTAGCAAACTTTTGCTACAAAATTCGGACGACCGAATTTTTTGGAAGCATATTCAAACTTTGTAAAATCATTTGAGATTTAACTTCAATAAGTTTGAAAAACATTTGGTATGTATAGAAAACTTGTTCTTGCACTTTGGCTTCAAAGCAATTAGCCTTCATACTTCCTAGTTCACAAAACCTATCACACAACATACAAGCATATTAGTCCTCATCAATATTTGTCATTAATCAAAACTACATGATTTGCCCTTAGGGCTAACAATCTCCCCCTTTTTGATGATGACAAACTTTGATGCAAAATGTGATAGATTAAAACAATGTAGTACATAGAAGTATTAATGTCAATGATAGAAAATAACCAATTTAGAACATTGACATACAAAAGGCTCAATATGAGCCTATGACCCAACCAACCTCCATTTACCTCCTTCCTTCCAACTAACTAGGATAGAAGATATAGCATTTAAGAAAACTTCTAAAAGATGTTTTAAAGGTTGTAACAGTTTAACAATGCTCCCCCTTAGATTATGCTTATTTTTCAACAAGTTTGGACTTGTGATGCTGAGCATCCGAATTCTAACATATCAAGTCCAAACAATAAAATAAGTGAAATGAAAGCTGCAATTTTTGAAAATAAGCTTTCCTAAGGTTGTTCAAACATATTAGAAGAGATTAATACATATTTGAATCAATTTGAACAATAAAGGAGCACATTTTGGTAACAAAATATGGATGCATCCGAATTTCGTAACATGCATCCGAACTTTTAAATTTTAAGTCCAAACTTTAAAATATGTGAGATGAAGGCTGTAATATTTGAAAATAAGCCTTCCTAAGGTTGTTCAAATATGATAGAAGGGTTTGAAACAGTTTTCAAACAGTTTGAACAACAGAAAAAATCAGTTTTGGCAAGACAGTTTGGATGCGTCCGAACTTTTGGTTTGCATCTAAACTTTAAGTCCGAACTTTTGGTCATAAGTTTGAAATGATGATTTTGCACTTTTTAAAAGAACTATAGAAGTACTCAAATATGTATGTCCACAAAGACACTCAGTTTAGCTTTGCAAAATCACAAAACTCATGCATTCAATTTTTTTCATGAATCAATCCAAAATCATAGGTCAAGTCAAGAACCAAGTTCAAGATTTCAGTCTCAACTTAACCATATTCCAAACTCTCGGGAAAATAACCAAAACCTTACATATTATAACATATTCAATTTAAATTTCAAATGCAGCCAAATATTTTCATAGTACACATTCATTTTACATTTCAACCTATAACACATCAGCACATACCACATGTACAGCAAGCACATAACACATTTTGTAGTCATTCTTTCTCCCCCTTGACATATGCATGGATTTTCAGAAAATTCACACATTTTCTCTTCATGCATGAGGAATTCCACTGCTATTTCACATTTTCACACATTTTCACACATTTTGTCATCACATTTCTTCTCCCCCTTTTGTCATCAATCAAAGATGAGGTAAGAGTACTTGGACAACAAAAGTGAAATAAAAGAAGCTCTTATCACAAGGATTTCATATATTGAGCTTCAAAACATTATAATGACTAGAAAGGCACAAGTAAATTGCAATGTTAAAGCATAACATGTGCATCAAGGCATAAACTAAAATAAGCAATAAAATAGAGTTTAGGGATAGAAAGGCTTAGTCTTGGATGTGCTTCATGGTCTTCACTTCCAAATCTGTTTGGTATGATGGCCATGTTTCCCTTGATCTCTTGGCTGAAGGAAATTGGTGATGGATTTGTGATTTGACTTTGTTCAAGTTCCTTCACCTCCTTCTTTTTTGCTTGTTCTCTTGGGCTTTACCTCTTTGTTCTTCATTCTCATGCTCTTCTCCTTCTTGGGGTGTTTCACTGCCTTTTCCTTCATCTTTGTCTTCTTCTTTAGCAACAAATTGATAGCTATCTCAATTTTCACTGTCATTACTATCATCCTTATTGCTGCCATCTTCACCCATATTATCTTCTTGATCTTTTTCATTTGACTTTATATGAACTTGCACCATTTAAAACCACTTGAGAAATATTTCTCAAACCTTTTTCTATATTGTTGACTCTAGCTTCTAAACCATCAAATTTTTTCAAGAATCATTGGAGAAAAAGACTCAAAGAATTTGTCCATCTACTTCATTTCCTTTACATGATTGTTTAATGTCTCTTGAAACACCTTGGCAACTATGGTGTCACTTCTAGTGAGATTATTACCTTCAACTTCTTTTCCTTCACTAGAGGGTACCTCTTCAACTAGTCTTCTTTTGTGGAAGGTTGCTCTCCCTCACTAGATAAATCATGCCGCATTTTGGGTTTCCTTTCTTCAGCAAGGATTTCCACTTCATCCTCTTCTTCTTCATTTTCTTCTTCCTCAACCTCCTCACTTTCTTGTTAATAGTCTCCCACACAGTAAGGCTTTGTTGGCTGGTTTTCTTGCACTAATCATATGCTTCAATGTCATGAATCCAACATTTAGTCTTCTATGCTCATGCAAGGCAAGCATAATCATCATATGCATAGTGGTAATCATGTGATGCATAACCCTTCTTCTAGCATCAAAGTCTTTGATTTCCTTTTCCCTAAATGACCTAAATTGTCTACCATTTGTGAAAGCCTCTTCGAATCTTTCATTTGTGAATAATTCATGAATAAAGCAATGCTGTCCCAATGAATAATACCTTGCCTCATTATCATCTACCCACAAATGCTATTCACTAAGGCATCATTGAACTCAAAATCCACTTGATATACTCTAGAGGAATACCATTAAACTATATTATCCCCCTAATGTTCAATTCTCTCTTCTTTAAGATTTGCATAAAACTCATATATAAGGGCAGGATAAAATTCTTCATCAACTACTAGTAAATTACTCCAATCAATATCATCAAATAGAGATAGAAGATTACCCATATTGGTGAGTTTATCCAAGTTTACTTTGTTTCCAGGAATAATTTTTCTGTTCCTTGCTCCATTCTATTCTTTAGCAATATATATCCAAAATTCATTTTTCTTTTCTTATGCATGGCTAGCATAATTACAGCATACATATTATCAATAGAAGATTTGTGCCCAAAGTATGCTATAATCAAGGTAGTAAGCATGTGATGCAAAACTCTTTCACTATCATCAAAAAGCTTTTATCTCTCTCTCCTTTCTAGTCTTGAGGCTTCTATCATTTATATAGGCATTCTCAATTCTTTCATATGAGTATAACTCACTTATAAAACAATGTCCCCCCGAAGAATAACGGCTAAACCCAACATCCTCAACATCACAAATTCTATTGAGCAATGCATTGTCAATCTCAAAAATCAACTTGTGATATTCTTGACAAATACCATTGAATAGCTTTATTACCAACTCCTTCAACTCTTTCTTCCTTAATATTTGCTTAAACTCCATAAACTAAGTAAGGTAATAGCATTCATCAAACACAAGCAAACTAGCCGAGCTCATATCATTTAAAAAATGAGAGTATATTACCCATTTCGGATAGTTTGATGACATCCACCTTGTGGCTTGGATTTGTCTTATGGTTCCTTTTTGTCCAATCATCAAATTCAGTAGCAGCCTCCACTGTGACACATCTATCCAGCCATGACATGCTTTGAGGAACATAAACCTTCCTTGGTTCATTGATTGCTGGTCCTCCTTGTCTTTCTTTGGCTTTTCCCTTTCCTTTTCTCATGCTAGGCTTCTTTGTCATCACCTGGAGCTACAACACTTGAATATACTCATTAGTTATTGAATATTGAAATCCCTAAGCTTCTTCTAAGATTGGTCAAACCCTTCTTCGGCCAATGGCTTAGTAACGATATCATTAATTTGTTCATGAATGCAAACATGCTTTAAATAAGTATTACCCTTAATAGAATGATCTCTAATGAGATGAAGTTTGATCTCTATATTCTTTGTCCTAGTTTGTTGAATAGTATGATGGTCAAATTTATTGCATTAGTGTTATCACATAACATAGCCACACATTTGAAATACAGACCATATCACTTAGAGTATCAATAAGATAATAGAGAATGTGTTTAACAACAATCAAATGAAATTCTTTAGGACAAGATGAAATCTAGCACACAAGCACATGACAAACATAATATTGGCTCTACTTGCTATCAAATATAGTTGACTACTCCTATGAAACCTTTTTATTCTCTTCAAGCATATTTGATAAACTTATGGAAGTGCTTGTACCTTAAGTTGATTCATGAAGGTGCCATCCTTAGTTTGCTTGATTTGTAGGCCAAGAGAGAAATTGAGTTTTCCTATCATGCTCATTTCAATTTTGCTTTGCATTAACTTGGCAAGCGCATCACAAAGTGAAGTATTAAAAGCACCAAAAATTGTATCATATATTTGGACAACTTATATATCATTGTTACAAGAGGTTTTTATAAAAAAAAAAAATAGTATCAACCTTTCATCTTGAAAATCCTTTTGAAAGAAGAAAACCACTCAATTTTTCATACCAAGCTCTAGGAACTTGTTTTAAGCTTTGGATAATTTGAAAACATGGTTAGGAAACTTTTCATGATCAAAACTGGGTGGTTGTTTCACATAAACCTCTTCCACACTAGAACCATTTAGAAAAGCACTTTTGACATTCATTTGAAAGAGTTTGAAACCTTTAAAACATGCAAATGCCAAAAGAATTCTAATTGATTTAAATCTACTAACCGGAACTAAAGTTTCATTATAATCAATGCCATATTCTTGATTGAATCCTTAGGCAACAAGTCTAACTTTGTTTCTAACAACTTCTCCGGATTTCTAAAAACCATTTAGTTCCAATAATGGAATGATCATGAGATTTAGGAATATCCAAATTTTTGTATCTTTCAAATTTACTTAATTCCTCTTGCATAGCAATAATCCAAAAATCATCACACAATGCATCATCAATACTTTTAGGCTCATATGAGATGAAAGAATAAAGTTATTCATAAAGTGCCGTCTTATGTTTATTCCTTGGGAGATATCACCAATGATGTGCTCCTTAGGGTGGCCTTTTTGGATATCCTAATTTCTTTGGGAGCTCTTGGTCACCACTAGATTGGTCATCTTGATTTTGTTCAATCATTTCTTCCTCATTGGTATGATCCTCCAAAGTTGGTGCTTGAATATGGGTTTGACTGTCATTCATAGATGTACCTACATCATCTTCATCTTTTCTTTCCAAGTAAATATAAGATTCATCAAAACTAACATGAATGGTTTCCTCATCATATAAAGTTCTTTTCATTATAAACTCTATAGGCCTTTTGTTAGAAGAATAGTTAAGAGATATATCTATATCCAGCTTTCTATCAAATTTAAGTAAGTTATCACAAGTATTCAAGATAAGACATTTAAAAACCAAACACTTTAAAATATGCAATTTGAGGAGTTCTATAAAAGAGAACTTCAAAAGATATTTTTTCTTCAAAATGATCTTAAAGAATTCTATTCATCATAGCATGTGTTGTTTATGGCTTCGGCTCAAAACATATTTTTGAAGAAGAATTTTCGTAAAGCATAGATCTAACCAATTTTTGTAAAGTGCAATTTTGTTTTTTTTTTTTAATAACACTATTGTGTTGTGGGGTTTTTTACAATTGAAACAGATATTTGAAATTCAACTTTTATCACAAATTTTGTAAAGACTTGTTTGTAAAATTCTCCATTTGTCACTTCTAATGGAAATCAATTTGCACTCAAGGGAGGTTTGAACCTTTTTGAAAAGTCTTACAAATTTATGAAAAGAACTTCATCCTTTTGGGCTAGAAAGATCACCCATGTAAATCTAGAGAAATCATCCTCAATAACATATGAATACCTCTTACCATGAAGACTAGTGATCCTCATTTGTCCAATCAATCCATGTAAACAATTTTTAAGAGGTTTTGAAGTGAAAATCATTTTCTTAGGTTTGGAAGATTCTTTTGCTTGTTTTCCATGTTGACAAGTATCTCAAAGATAATTTTCTCAAAACACATTTTTAGCAATCCTCCAACTAAATCTTGAGAGGAAAGTTTGTTCAACAAATACATGCTCACGTGACCAAATCTTCTATGTCAAGAAAATCTATCATTATCATAAGCAACAAGACATTCAAGCTTATCAAGATAAAACACACATTGAAGCATTTTGAGAGTAATTGATCAAAATCACAAAATATCATTTTGTCATACAAGTTCGGGTGACCGAACTTATGGTCTACATCCAAACTTCAAGTCCAAACATTTTGTAAAGTTTCATAAAGATGTTTTTGGCAAAGCAAATGCATAGATATTCAATCATAGCCATTTTAATCATTTTTCATGACATATAATAAATTTCATGAACATATCAACTATGAATTCAATCTCATATCATCAATGTTACCTAATCAACTTCATAGAATCAATTGACAAGTCATGGTTGGAAATTTTTCAAATTTCAACAAAAGGGATTCTTAACTGAAACTTTGCATGTTGGCATTTAACTTCTTATTCATTGTCACACAATTGACTAATGCTAAGCAAGTTATAGTTCAAATCAGCACTACGCAACATTTGTTTAAAAAGAAGAGAGAAACCTTTACCAACATTGATTACTCCAAGAATTCCTCCTTTCTTCTTGTTTGAAAAACAAATCCTTCATTGGTTGCTTTGGCCTTGCTTATGAATGAGGTGTTTTCCTTTATTCTTTAAGCCAACATCATCAATATGCCACTTAGTGGTGCTTGAATTTGAATTGGAGAGTACCTGCAATAAAGAAGAGGAAGTATCCTTTGGTACCCATACTTTCTTGGGTCCATGGGGGTTAGTAATAATTCCCTTAACTCTCCAAATGGTTTTTACACCATTCTCTACTTTTCTTTTAACATAGCATTTGGTGACTTTATGTCCATGTTTTCCACAATAAGTACAACAAGTATGATGCATGGAAGTAGAAGTAGCTTTAACAAAGAATTTGTTATATTTAGGCACATTGTTTACATAATTGTAACCAAGACCATTTTTGACAAGAGGAGATCTTTGAGCTCCAAGAATTTTATCAAGATTGTGCCTTCCTTTTGTAAATTTTTCTATACATGATGTAAGGTCATCAACCTTCTTTTTCAAAGTCTCATGATCAACAAGTATTCTTTCAAGAGACAAAATCTTTTCACAAAGAATCTTATTTTCAAGGGACATGTTTTGTAAAGAGACATTTAAAACTTCTTTTTCAATATTCAAACAATCAATAGATTCAAGAAGCCTTTTGTTTTCACAATATAATTTTGAATTTTCATTCAATAACTCATTAATTTTAAGTTTCATTTCCTTATTCTTTTTCGAAGCCTTTTTTAATTCTCCATATATCTCAACAAGTAATTCACTAGGATCATCAATATCATCATTATAAGAAGTAGAGGTAGATGGAATAAGTTGTACCTCATCTTCCATTGCCGTGAAGCACACATTTGCTCTTTCTTCTTCATGAGTGCTTGAAGTAGCTTCCACATTTCATGAGCGGAATCACATTTCATCACTCTATTGTATTCATTGACAACCAACCCACAACAAAGAATGTTCATTGCTTGGTAGTTTAATGTCATCTTCCTTGAATCGCTCTCATCATACTCTTTCATGGGCTTTGGTTCCCTTGTAACTCCATCAGCTTTCAATCTCAATGGCACATAGGGACCTTTCTCAATAATATTCCATAATTCATAGTTAATAGAACAAATGTAAATCTCAATCCTAGACTTCCAAAAAGTATAATTAGAACCATCAAACAATGGAGGTCTATTAGTGGAGGAACCTTCCGTATAAGACAAAAATTTATAAACTAGCCATATAATCTTTACTTCTAGGTTGTTAGACCTTAAAAGAAGACCTAGCTCTGATACCAATTGAAAGACCTAAGAGGAGGGGGTGAATTAGGTCTTTGGCTAATTAAAAAATCTTTCCCCTTTTTGCAAATCCTTTGCCTTAATAAAAGCTCTTCTTTAAATTCATGAACTTCAAGTTTATAAGTTGAAATACCTAAGAGGAGGGGAGATGAATTAGTTATTTGGCTAATTTTTGCAAATTAAAACCTTTTATACGTCTAAGCAAAGAACAGATTATATGAGTCAAGTTATAAGCAATTTATAGCACAGCAATACAAGAAAGTAAGATCAAAGAACACAAGCAATTTATAGTGGTTCGATCCTTAAGATCTACGTCCACTACCTTAAGCCTACACTTAAGGATTTCAATCAATCTACTAAATGCTCAGGTTTACAAATTACAAGAGAGGCTCACCACACTATGGTTTTACACTCACAACCTCTTCTAGTAACTTTTACAAACAAGGCTCACCGCACACAATGGTTTTATATCTCAAACAACCTTGAATCACAACTTCAATGATCACCCTTATCTAAAGGGTTTTATGTTATCAAGATAACCTTGCAAGAGCTAGTAGAAAAACATAATTTGATAAAAAAGATAAGAGTGTGTAGATGTTACCACTTGTTGGTAGATTTTTACACAAACTTGCACCTTCACACTTTGAAGTCTTTTGGATTGATCAATTGAATCCACAAGACATAAGAGAGCTTAAGAAATGTTTGTAAAAGGCTTTAGAATGCTTAGAGTTCTCAAGAATTCAAAACTTACAAAAGATTACACATTTATATCTTTTATAGAATTTGAAAATCAGTTTTAACAGCTATAAAACGACTAGTTAACGGCTATTTTCAGGAAATTCGGACGACCGAATTATGCGTCCGAATTTTTCAAACGACCGAATTCTTCCGCTGCGTCCGAATCTTCGTCTGAATTTCTCTGGAAAAACAATAATCTTGCTGAAGGCCAAAATTCGGACGACTGAATTTTTCTTCATGCGTCCGAATCTTCTTCCGAATTTCTCTGGAAGAACAGTAGCAAACTTTTGCTACAAAATTCGGACGACCGAATTTTTTGGAAGCATATTCAAACTTTGTAAAATCATTTGAGATTTAACTTCAATAAGTTTGAAAAACATTTGGTATGTATAGAAAACTTGTTCTTGCACTTTGGCTTCAAAGCAATTAGCCTTCATACTTCCTAGTTCACAAAACCTATCACACAACATACAAGCATATTAGTCCTCATCAATATTTGTCATTAATCAAAACTACATGATTTGCCCTTAGGGCTAACAATCTCCCCCTTTTTGATGATGACAAACTTTGATGCAAAATGTGATAGATTAAAACAATGTAGTACATAGAAGTATTAATGTCAATGATAGAAAATAACCAATTTAGAACATTGACATACAAAAGGCTCAATATGAGCCTATGACCCAACCAACCTCCATTTACCTCCTTCCTTCCAACTAACTAGGATAGAAGATATAGCATTTAAGAAAACTTCTAAAAGATGTTTTAAAGGTTGTAACAGTTTAACAATGCTCCCCCTTAGATTATGCTTATTTTTCAACAAGTTTGGACTTGTGATGCTGAGCATCCGAATTCTAACATATCAAGTCCAAACAATAAAATAAGTGAAATGAAAAGCTGCAATTTTTGAAAATAAGCTTTCCTAAGGTTGTTCAAACATATTAGAAGAGATTAATACATATTTGAATCAATTTGAACAATAAAGGAGCACATTTTGGTAACAAAATATGGATGCATCCGAATTTCAGAACATGCATCCGAACTTTTAAATTTTAAGTCCAAACTTTAAAATATGTGAGATGAAGGCTGTAATATTTGAAAATAAGCCTTCCTAAGGTTGTTCAAATATGATAGAAGGGTTTGAAACAGTTTTCAAACAGTTTGAACAACAGAAAAATCAGTTTTGGCAAGACAGTTTGGATGCGTCCGAACTTTTGGTTTGCATCTAAACTTTAAGTCCGAACTTTTGGTCATAAGTTTGAAATGATGATTTTGCACTTTTTAAAAGAACTATAGAAGTACTCAAATATGTATGTCCACAAAGACACTCAGTTTAGCTTTGCAAAATCACAAAACTCATGCATTCAATTTTTTTCATGAATCAATCCAAAATCATAGGTCAAGTCAAGAACCAAGTTCAAGATTTCAGTCTCAACTTAACCATATTCCAAACTCTCAGAAAATAACCAAAACCTTACATATTATAACATATTCAATTTAAATTTCAAATGCAGCCAAATATTTTCATAGTACACATTCATTTTACATTTCAACCTATAACACATCAGCACATACCACATGTACAGCAAGCACATAACACATTTTGTAGTCATTCTTTCTCCCCCTTGACATATGCATGGATTTTCAGAAAATTCACACATTTTCTCTTCATGCATGAGGAATTCCACTGCTATTTCACATTTTCACACATTTTCACACATTTTGTCATCACATTTCTTCTCCCCCTTTTGTCATCAATCAAAGATGAGGTAAGAGTACTTGGACAACAAAAGTGAAATAAAAGAAGCTCTTATCACAAGGATTTCATATATTGAGCTTCAAAACATTATAATGACTAGAAAGGCACAAGTAAATTGCAATGTTAAAGCATAACATGTGCATCAAGGCATAAACTAAAATAAGCAATAAAATAGAGTTTAGGGATAGAAAGGCTTAGTCTTGGATGTGCTTCATGGTCTTCACTTCCAAATCTGTTTGGTATGATGGCCATGTTTCCCTTGATCTCTTGGCTGAAGGAAATTGGTGATGGATTTGTGATTTGACTTTGTTCAAGTTCCTTCACCTCCTTCTTTTTGCTTGTTCTCTTGGGCTTTACCTCTTTGTTCTTCATTCTCATGCTCTTCTCCTTCTTGGGGTGTTTCACTGCCTTTTCCTTCATCTTTGTCTTCTTGTTTAGCAACAAATTGATAGCTATCTCAATTTTCACTGTCATTACTATCATCCTTATTGCTGCCATCTTCACCCATATTATCTTCTTGATCTTTTTCATTTGACTTTATATGAACTTGCACCATTTAAAACCACTTGAGAAATATTTCTCAAACCTTTTTCTATATTGTTGACTCTAGCTTCTAAACCATCAAATTTTTTCAAGAATCATTGGAGAAAAAGACTCAAAGAATTTGTCCATCTACTTCATTTCCTTTACATGGTTGTTCAATGTCTCTTGAAACACCTTGGCAACTATGGTGTCACTTCTAGTGAGATTATTACCTTGAACTTCTTTTCCTTCAATAGAGGGTACCTCTTCAACTAATCTTCTTTTGTGGAAGGTTGCTCCCCTCACTAGATAAATCATGCCGCATTTTGGGTTTCCTTTCTTCGACAAGGATTTCCACTTCATCCTCTTCTTCTTCATTTTCTTCTTCCTCAACCTCCTCACTTTCTTGTTAATAGTCTCCCACACAGTAAGGCTTTGTTGGCTGGTTTTCTTGCACTAATCATATGCTTCAATGTCATGAATCCAACATTTAGTCTTCTATGCTCATGCAAGGCAAGCATAATCATCATATGCATAGTGGTAATCATGTGATGCATAACCCTTCTTCTAGCATCAAAGTCTTTGATTTCCTTTTCCCTAAATGACCTAAATTGTCTACCATTTGTGAAAGCCTCTTCGAATCTTTCATTTGTGAATAATTCATGAATAAAGCAATGCTGTCCCAATGAATAATACCTTGCCTCATTATCATCTACCCCACAAATGCTATTCACTAAGGCATCATTGAACTCAAAATCCACTTGATATACTCTAGAGGAATACCATTAAACTATATTATCCCCCTAATGTTCAATTCTCTCTTCTTTAAGATTTGCATAAAACTCATATATAAGGGCAGGATAAAATTCTTCATCAACTACTAGTAAATTACTCCAATCAATATCATCAAATAGAGATAGAAGATTACCCATATTGGTGAGTTTATCCAAGTTTACTTTGTTTCCAGGAATAATTTTTCTGTTCCTTGCTCCATTCTATTCTTTAGCAATATATATCCAAAATTCATTTTTCTTTTCTTATGCATGGCTAGCATAATTACAGCCTACATATTATCAATAGAAGATTTGTGCCCAAAGTATGCTATAATCAAGGTAGTAAGCATGTGATGCAAAACTCTTTCACTATCATCAAAAAGCTTTTATCTCTCTCTCCTTTCTAGTCTTGAGGCTTCTATCATTTATATAGGCATTCTCAATTCTTTCATATGAGTATAACTCACTTATAAAACAATGTCCCCCCGAAGAATAACGGCTAAATCCAACATCCTCAACATCACAAATTCTATTGAGCAATGCATTGTCAATCTCAAAAATCAACTTGTGATATTCTTGACAAATACCATTGAATAGCTTTATTACCAACTCCTTCAACTCTTTCTTCCTTAATATTTGCTTAAACTCCATAAACTAAGTAAGGTAATAGCATTCATCAAACACAAGCAAACTAGCCGAGCTCATATCATTTAAAAAATGAGAGTATATTACCCATTTCGGATAGTTTGATGACATCCACCTTGTGGCTTGGATTTGTCTTATGGTTCCCTTTTTGTCCAATCATCAAATTCAGTAGCAGCCTCCACTGTGACACATCTATCCAGCCATGACATGCTTTGAGGAACATAAACCTTCCTTGGTTCATTGATTGCTGGTCCTCCTTGTCTTTCTTTGGCTTTTCCCTTTCCTTTTCTCATGCTAGGCTTCTTTGTCATCACCTGGAGCTACAACACTTGAATATACTCATTAGTTATTGAATATTGAAATCCCTAAGCTTCTTCTAAGATTGGTCAAACCCTTCTTCGGCCAATGGCTTAGTAACGATATCATTAATTTGTTCATGAATGCAAACATGCTTTAAATAAGTATTACCCTTAATAGAATGATCTCTAATGAGATGAAGTTTGATCTCTATATTCTTTGTCCTAGTTTGTTGAATAGTATGATGGTCAAATTTATTGCATTAGTGTTATCACATAACATAGCCACACATTTGAAATACAGACCATATCACTTAGAGTATCAATAAGATAATAGAGAATGTGTTTAACAACAATCAAATGAAATTCTTTAGGACAAGATGAAATCTAGCACACAAGCACATGACAAACATAATATTGGCTCTACTTGCTATCAAATATAGTTGACTACTCCTATGAAACCTTTTTATTCTCTTCAAGCATATTTGATAAACTTATGGAAGTGCTTGTACCTTAAGTTGATTCATGAAGGTGCCATCCTTAGTTTGCTTGATTTGTAGGCCAAGAGAGAAATTGAGTTTTCCTATCATGCTCATTTCAATTTTGCTTTGCATTAACTTGGCAAGCGCATCACAAAGTGAAGTATTAAAAGCACCAAAATTGTATCATATATTTGGACAACTTATATATCATTGTTACAAGAGGTTTTTATAAAAAAAAAAATAGTATCAACCTTTCATCTTGAAAATCCTTTTGAAAGAAGAAAACCACTCAATTTTTCATACCAAGCTCTAGGAACTTGTTTTAAGCTTTGGATAATTTGAAAACATGGTTAGGAAACTTTTCATGATCAAAACTGGGTGGTTGTTTCACATAAACCTCTTCCACACTAGAACCATTTAGAAAAGCACTTTTGACATTCATTTGAAAGAGTTTGAAACCTTTAAAACATGCAAATGCCAAAAGAATTCTAATTGATTTAAATCTACTAACCGGAACTAAAGTTTCATTATAATCAATGCCATATTCTTGATTGAATCCTTAGGCAACAAGTCTAACTTTGTTTCTAACAACTTCTCCGGATTTCTAAAAACCATTTAGTTCCAATAATGGAATGATCATGAGATTTAGGAATATCCAAATTTTGTATCTTTCAAATTTACTTAATTCCTCTTGCATAGCAATAATCCAAAAATCATCACACAATGCATCATCAATACTTTTAGGCTCATATGAGATGAAAGAATAAAGTTATTCATAAAGTGCCGTCTTATGTTTATTCCTTGGGAGATATCACCAATGATGTGCTCCTTAGGGTGGCCTTTTTGGATATCCTAATTTCTTTGGGAGCTCTTGGTCACCACTAGATTGGTCATCTTGATTTTGTTCAATCATTTCTTCCTCATTGGTATGATCCTCCAAAGTTGGTGCTTGAATATGGGTTTGACTGTCATTCATAGATGTACCTACATCATCTTCATCTTTTCTTTCCAAGTAAATATAAGATTCATCAAAACTAACATGAATGGTTTCCTCATCATATAAAGTTCTTTTCATTATAAACTCTATAGGCCTTTTGTTAGAAGAATGGTTAAGAGATATACCTATATCCGGCTTTCTATCAAATTTAAGTAAGTTATCACAAGTATTCAAGATAAGACATTTAAAACCAAACACTTTAAAATATGCAATTTGAGGAGTTCTATAAAAGAGAACTTCAAAAGATATTTTTCTTCAAAATGATCTTAAAGAATTCTATTCATCATAGCATGTGTTGTTTATGGCTTCGGCTCAAAACATATTTTTTGAAGAAGAATTTTCAGTAAAGCATAGATCTAACCAATTTTTGTAAAGTGCAATTTTGTTTTTTTTTAATAACACTATTGTGTTGTGGGGGTTTTTACAATTGAAACAGATATTTGAAATTCAACTTTTATCACAAATTTTGTAAAGACTTGTTTGTAAAATTCTCCATTTGTCACTTCTAATGGAAATCAATTTGCACTCAAGGGAGGTTTGAACCTTTTTGAAAAGTCTTACAAATTTATGAAAAGAACTTCATCCTTTTGGGCTAGAAAGATCACCCATGTAAATCTAGAGAAATCATCCTCAATAACATATGAATACCTCTTACCATGAAGACTAGTGATCCTCATTTGTCCAATCAATCCATGTAAACAATTTTTAAGAGGTTTTGAAGTGAAAATCATTTTCTTAGGTTTGGAAGATTCTTTTGCTTGTTTTCCATGTTGACAAGTATCTCAAAGATAATTTTCTCAAAACACATTTTTAGCAATCCTCCAACTAAATCTTGAGAGGAAAGTTTGTTCAACAAATACATGCTCACGTGACCAAATCTTCTATGTCAAGAAAATCTATCATTATCATAAGCAACAAGACATTCAAGCTTATCAAGATAAAACACACATTGAAGCATTTTGAGAGTAATTGATCAAAATCACAAAATATCATTTTGTCATACAAGTTCGGGTGACCGAACTTATGGTCTACATCCAAACTTCAAGTCCAAACATTTTGTAAAGTTTCATAAAGATGTTTTTTGGCAAAGCAAATGCATAGATATTCAATCATAGCCATTTTAATCATTTTTCATGACATATAATAAATTTCATGAACATATCAACTATGAATTCAATCTCATATCATCAATGTTACCTAATCAACTTCATAGAATCAATTGACAAGTCATGGTTGGAAATTTTTCAAATTTCAACAAAAGGGATTCTTAACTGAAACTTTGCATGTTGGCATTTAACTTCTTATTCATTGTCACACAATTGACTAATGCTAAGCAAGTTATAGTTCAAATCAGCACTACGCAACATTTGTTTAAAAAGAAGAGAGAAACCTTTACCAACATTGATTACTCCAAGAATTCCTCCTTTCTTCTTGTTTGAAAAACAAATCCTTCATTGGTTGCTTTGGCCTTGCTTATGAATGAGGGTGTTTTCCTTTATTCTTTAAGCCAACATCATCAATATGCCACTTAGTGGTGCTTGAATTTGAATTGGAGAGTACCTGCAATAAAGAAGAGGAAGTATCCTTTGGTACCCATACTTTCTTGGGTCCATGGGGGTTAGTAATAATTCCCTTAACTCTCCAAATGGTTTTTACACCATTCTCTACTTTTCTTTTAACATAGCATTTGGTGACTTTATGTCCATGTTTTCCACAATAAGTACAACAAGTATGATGCATGGAAGTAGAAGTAGCTTTAACAAAGAATTTGTTATATTTAGGCACATTGTTTACATAATTGTAACCAAGACCATTTTTGACAAGAGGAGATCTTTGAGCTCCAAGAATTTTATCAAGATTGTGCCTTCCTTTTGTAAATTTTTCTATACATGATGTAAGGTCATCAACCTTCTTTTTCAAAGTCTCATGATCAACAAGTATTCTTTCAAGAGACAAAATCTTTTCACAAAGAATCTTATTTTCAAGGGACATGTTTTGTAAAGAGACATTTAAAACTTCTTTTTCAATATTCAAACAATCAATAGATTCAAGAAGCCTTTTTGTTTTCACAATATAATTTTAAATTTTCATTCAATAACTCATTAATTTTAAGTTTCATTTCCTTATTCTTTTTTCGAAGCCTTTTTTAATTCTCCATATATCTCAACAAGTAATTCACTAGGATCATCAATATCATCATTATAAGAAGTAGAGGTAGATGGAATAAGTTGTACCTCATCTTCCATTGCCGTGAAGCACACATTTGCTCTTTCTTCTTCATGAGTGCTTGAAGTAGCTTCCACATTTCATGAGCGGAATCACATTTCATCACTCTATTGTATTCATTGACAACCAACCCACAACAAAGAATGTTCATTGCTTGGTAGTTTAATGTCATCTTCCTTGAATCGCTCTCATCATACTCTTTCATGGGCTTTGGTTCCCTTGTAACTCCATCAGCTTTCAATCTCAATGGCACATAGGGACCTTTCTCAATAATATTCCATAATTCATAGTTAATAGAACAAATGTAAATCTCAATCCTAGACTTCCAAAAAGTATAATTAGAACCATCAAACAATGGAGGTCTATTAGTGGAGGAACCTTCCGTATAAGACAAAATTTATAAACTAGCCATATAATCTTTACTTCTAGGTTGTTAGACCTTAAAAGAAGACCTAGCTCGATACCAATTGAAAGACCTAAGAGGAGGGGGTGAATTAGGTCTTTGGCTAATTAAAAAATCTTTCCCCCTTTTTGCAAATCCTTTGCCTTAATAAAAGCTCTTCTTTAAATTCATGAACTTCAAGTTTATAAGTTGAAATACCTAAGAGGAGGGGAGATGAATTAGTTATTTGGCTAATTTTTGCAAATTAAAACCTTTTATACGTCTAAGCAAAGAACAGATTATATGAGTCAAGTTATAAGCAATTTATAGCACAGCAATACAAGAAAGTAAGATCAAAGAACACAAGCAATTTATAGTGGTTCGATCCTTAAGATCTACGTCCACTACCTTAAGCCTACACTTAAGGATTTCAATCAATCTACTAAATGCTCAGGTTTACAAATTACAAGAGAGGCTCACCACACTATGGTTTTACACTCACAACCTCTTCTAGTAACTTTTACAAACAAGGCTCACCGCACACAATGGTTTTATATCTCAAACAACCTTGAATCACAACTTCAATGATCACCCTTATCTAAAGGGTTTTATGTTATCAAGATAACCTTGCAAGAGCTAGTAGAAAAACATAATTTGATAAAAAAGATAAGAGTGTGTAGATGTTACCACTTGTTGGTAGATTTTTACACAAACTTGCACCTTCACACTTTGAAGTCTTTTGGATTGATCAATTGAATCCACAAGACATAAGAGAGCTTAAGAAATGTTTGTAAAAGGCTTTAGAATGCTTAGAGTTCTCAAGAATTCAAAACTTACAAAAGATTACACATTTATATCTTTTATAGAATTTGAAAATCAGTTTTAACAGCTATAAAACGACTAGTTAACGGCTATTTTCAGGAAATTCGGACGACCGAATTATGCGTCCGAATTTTTCAAACGACCGAATTCTTCCGCTGCGTCCGAATCTTCGTCTGAATTTCTCTGGAAAAACAATAATCTTGCTGAAGGCCAAAATTCGGACGACTGAATTTTTCTTCATGCGTCCGAATCTTCTTCCGAATTTCTCTGGAAGAACAGTAGCAAACTTTTGCTACAAAATTCGGACGACCGAATTTTTTGGAAGCATATTCAAACTTTGTAAAATCATTTGAGATTTAACTTCAATAAGTTTGAAAAACATTTGGTATGTATAGAAAACTTGTTCTTGCACTTTGGCTTCAAAGCAATTAGCCTTCATACTTCCTAGTTCACAAAACCTATCACACAACATACAAGCATATTAGTCCTCATCAATATTTGTCATTAATCAAAACTACATGATTTGCCCTTAGGGCTAACAATCTCCCCCTTTTTGATGATGACAAACTTTGATGCAAAATGTGATAGATTAAAACAATGTAGTACATAGAAGTATTAATGTCAATGATAGAAAATAACCAATTTAGAACATTGACATACAAAAGGCTCAATATGAGCCTATGACCCAACCAACCTCCATTTACCTCCTTCCTTCCAACTAACTAGGATAGAAGATATAGCATTTAAGAAAACTTCTAAAAGATGTTTTAAAGGTTGTAACAGTTTAACAATGCTCCCCCTTAGATTATGCTTATTTTTCAACAAGTTTGGACTTGTGATGCTGAGCATCCGAATTCTAACATATCAAGTCCAAACAATAAAATAAGTGAAATGAAAGCTGCAATTTTTGAAAATAAGCTTTCCTAAGGTTGTTCAAACATATTAGAAGAGATTAATACATATTTGAATCAATTTGAACAATAAAGGAGCACATTTTGGTAACAAAATATGGATGCATCCGAATTTCAGAACATGCATCCGAACTTTTAAATTTTAAGTCCAAACTTTAAAATATGTGAGATGAAGGCTGTAATATTTGAAAATAAGCCTTCCTAAGGTTGTTCAAATATGATAGAAGGGTTTGAAACAGTTTTCAAACAGTTTGAACAACAGAAAAATCAGTTTTGGCAAGACAGTTTGGATGCGTCCGAACTTTTGGTTTGCATCTAAACTTTAAGTCCGAACTTTTGGTCATAAGTTTGAAATGATGATTTTGCACTTTTTAAAAGAACTATAGAAGTACTCAAATATGTATGTCCACAAAGACACTCAGTTTAGCTTTGCAAAATCACAAAACTCATGCATTCAATTTTTTTCATGAATCAATCCAAAATCATAGGTCAAGTCAAGAACCAAGTTCAAGATTTCAGTCTCAACTTAACCATATTCCAAACTCTCAGAAAATAACCAAAACCTTACATATTATAACATATTCAATTTAAATTTCAAATGCAGCCAAATATTTTCATAGTACACATTCATTTTACATTTCAACCTATAACACATCAGCACATACCACATTTACAGCAAGCACATAACACATTTTGTAGTCATTCTTTCTCCCCCTTGACATATGCATGGATTTTCAGAAAATTCACACATTTTCTCTTCATGCATGAGGAATTCCACTGCTATTTCACATTTTCACACATTTTCACACATTTTGTCATCACATTTCTTCTCCCCCTTTTGTCATCAATCAAAGATGAGGTAAGAGTACTTGGACAACAAAAGTGAAATAAAAAGAAGCTCTTATCACAAGGATTTCATATATTGAGCTTCAAAACATTATAATGACTAGAAAGGCACAAGTAAATTGCAATGTTAAAGCATAACATGTGCATCAAGGCATAAACTAAAATAAGCAATAAAATAGAGTTTAGGGATAGAAAGGCTTAGTCTTGGATGTGCTTCATGGTCTTCACTTCCAAATCTGTTTGGTATGATGGCCATGTTTCCCTTGATCTCTTGGCTGAAGGAAATTGGTGATGGATTTGTGATTTGACTTTGTTCAAGTTCCTTCACCTCCTTCTTTTTGCTTGTTCTCTTGGGCTTTACCTCTTTGTTCTTCATTCTCATGCTCTTCTCCTTCTTGGGGTGTTTCACTGCCTTTTCCTTCATCTTTGTCTTCTTGTTTAGCAACAAATTGATAGCTATCTCAATTTTCACTGTCATTACTATCATCCTTATTGCTGCCATCTTCACCCATATTATCTTCTTGATCTTTTTCATTTGACTTTATATGAACTTGCACCATTTAAAACCACTTGAGAAATATTTCTCAAACCTTTTTCTATATTGTTGACTCTAGCTTCTAAACCATCAAATTTTTCAAGAATCATTGGAGAAAAAGACTCAAAGAATTTGTCCATCTACTTCATTTCCTTTACATGGTTGTTCAATGTCTCTTGAAACACCTTGGCAACTATGGTGTCACTTCTAGTGAGATTATTACCTTCAACTTCTTTTCCTTCAATAGAGGGTACCTCTTCAACTAGTCTTCTTTTGTGGAAGGTTGCTCCCCCTCACTAGATAAATCATGCCGCATTTTGGGTTTCCTTTCTTCAGCAAGGATTTCCACTTCATCCTCTTCTTCTTCATTTTCTTCTTCCTCAACCTCCTCACTTTCTTGTTAATAGTCTCCCACACAGTAAGGCTTTGTTGGCTGGTTTTCTTGCACTAATCATATGCTTCAATGTCATGAATCCAACATTTAGTCTTCTATGCTCATGCAAGGCAAGCATAATCATCATATGCATAGTGGTAATCATGTGATGCATAACCCTTCTTCTAGCATCAAAGTCTTTGATTTCCTTTTCCCTAAATGACCTAAATTGTCTACCATTTGTGAAAGCCTCTTCGAATCTTTCATTTGTGAATAATTCATGAATAAAGCAATGCTGTCCCAATGAATAATACCTTGCCTCATTATCATCTACCCCACAAATGCTATTCACTAAGGCATCATTGAACTCAAAATCCACTTGATATACTCTAGAGGAATACCATTAAACTATATTATCCCCCTAATGTTCAATTCTCTCTTCTTTAAGATTTGCATAAAACTCATATATAAGGGCAGGATAAAATTCTTCATCAACTACTAGTAAATTACTCCAATCAATATCATCAAATAGAGATAGAAGATTACCCATATTGGTGAGTTTATCCAAGTTTACTTTGTTTCAGGGAATAATTTTTTCTGTTCCTTGCTCCATTCTATTCTTTAGCAATATATATCCAAAATTCATTTTTCTTTTCTTATGCATGGCTAGCATAATTACAGCATACATATTATCAATAGAAGATTTGTGCCCAAAGTATGCTATAATCAAGGTAGTAAGCATGTGATGCAAAACTCTTTCACTATCATCAAAAAGCTTTTATCTCTCTCTCCTTTCTAGTCTTGAGGCTTCTATCATTTATATAGGCATTCTCAATTCTTTCATATGAGTATAACTCACTTATAAAACAATGTCCCCCCCGAAGAATAACGGCTAAACCCAACATCCTCAACATCACAAATTCTATTGAGCAATGCATTGTCAATCTCAAAAATCAACTTGTGATATTCTTGACAAATACCATTGAATAGCTTTATTACCAACTCCTTCAACTCTTTCTTCCTTAATATTTGCTTAAACTCCATAAACTAAGTAAGGTAATAGCATTCATCAAACACAAGCAAACTAGCCGAGCTCATATCATTTAAAAAATGAGAGTATATTACCCATTTCGGATAGTTTGATGACATCCACCTTGTGGCTTGGATTTGTCTTATGGTTCCTTTTTGTCCAATCATCAAATTCAGTAGCAGCCTCCACTGTGACACATCTATCCAGCCATGACATGCTTTGAGGAACATAAACCTTCCTTGGTTCATTGATTGCTGGTCCTCCTTGTCTTTCTTTGGCTTTTCCCTTTCCTTTTCTCATGCTAGGCTTCTTTGTCATCACCTGGAGCTACAACACTTGAATATACTCATTAGTTATTGAATATTGAAATCCCTAAGCTTCTTCTAAGATTGGTCAAACCCTTCTTCGGCCAATGGCTTAGTAACGATATCATTAATTTGTTCATGAATGCAAACATGCTTTAAATAAGTATTACCCTTAATAGAATGATCTCTAATGAGATGAAGTTTGATCTCTATATTCTTTGTCCTAGTTTGTTGAATAGTATGATGGTCAAATTTATTGCATTAGTGTTATCACATAACATAGCCACACATTTGAAATACAGACCATATCACTTAGAGTATCAATAAGATAATAGAGAATGTGTTTAACAACAATCAAATGAAATTCTTTAGGACAAGATGAAATCTAGCACACAAGCACATGACAAACATAATATTGGCTCTACTTGCTATCAAATATAGTTGACTACTCCTATGAAACCTTTTTATTCTCTTCAAGCATATTTGATAAACTTATGGAAGTGCTTGTACCTTAAGTTGATTCATGAAGGTGCCATCCTTAGTTTGCTTGATTTGTAGGCCAAGAGAGAAATTGAGTTTTCCTATCATGCTCATTTCAATTTTGCTTTGCATTAACTTGGCAAGCGCATCACAAAGTGAAGTATTAAAAGCACCAAAAATTGTATCATATATTTGGACAACTTATATATCATTGTTACAAGAGGTTTTTATAAAAAAAAAAATAGTATCAACCTTTCATCTTGAAAATCCTTTTGAAAGAAGAAAACCACTCAATTTTTCATACCAAGCTCTAGGAACTTGTTTTAAGCTTTGGATAATTTGAAAACATGGTTAGGAAACTTTTCATGATCAAAACTGGGTGGTTGTTTCACATAAACCTCTTCCACACTAGAACCATTTAGAAAAGCACTTTTGACATTCATTTGAAAGAGTTTGAAACCTTTAAAACATGCAAATGCCAAAAAGAATTCTAATTGATTTAAATCTACTAACCGGAACTAAAGTTTCATTATAATCAATGCCATATTCTTGATTGAATCCTTAGGCAACAAGTCTAACTTTGTTTCTAACAACTTCTCCGGATTTCTAAAAACCATTTAGTTCCAATAATGGAATGATCATGAGATTTAGGAATATCCAAATTTTGTATCTTTCAAATTTACTTAATTCCTCTTGCATAGCAATAATCCAAAAATCATCACACAATGCATCATCAATACTTTTAGGCTCATATGAGATGAAAGAATAAAGTTATTCATAAAGTGCCGTCTTATGTTTATTCCTTGGGAGATATCACCAATGATGTGCTCCTTAGGGTGGCCTTTTTGGATATCCTAATTTCTTTGGGAGCTCTTGGTCACCACTAGATTGGTCATCTTGATTTTGTTCAATCATTTCTTCCTCATTGGTATGATCCTCCAAAGTTGGTGCTTGAATATGGGTTTGATTGTCATTCATAGATGTACCTACATCATCTTCATCTTTTCTTTCCAAGTAAATATAAGATTCATCAAAACTAACATGAATGGTTTCCTCATCATATAAAGTTCTTTTCATTATAAACTCTATAGGCCTTTTGTTAGAAGAATGGTTAAGAGATATACCTATATCCGGCTTTCTATCAAATTTAAGTAAGTTATCACAAGTATTCAAGATAAGACATTTAAAACCAAACACTTTAAAATATGCAATTTGAGGAGTTCTATAAAAGAGAACTTCAAAAGATATTTTTCTTCAAAATGATCTTAAAGAATTCTATTCATCATAGCATGTGTTGTTTATGGCTTCGGCTCAAAACATATTTTTGAAGAAGAATTTTCGTAAAGCATAGATCTAACCAATTTTTGTAAAGTGCAATTTTGTTTTTTTTTTTTAATAACACTATTGTGTTGTGGGGTTTTTACAATTGAAACAGATATTTGAAATTCAACTTTTATCACAAATTTTGTAAAGACTTGTTTGTAAAATTCTCCATTTGTCACTTCTAATGGAAATCAATTTGCACTCAAGGGAGGTTTGAACCTTTTTGAAAAGTCTTACAAATTTATGAAAAGAACTTCATCCTTTTGGGCTAGAAAGATCACCCATGTAAATCTAGAGAAATCATCCTCAATAACATATGAATACCTCTTACCATGAAGACTAGTGATCCTCATTTGTCCAATCAATCCATGTAAACAATTTTTAAGAGGTTTTGAAGTGAAAATCATTTTCTTAGGTTTGGAAGATTCTTTTGCTTGTTTTCCATGTTGACAAGTATCTCAAAGATAATTTTCTCAAAACACATTTTTAGCAATCCTCCAACTAAATCTTGAGAGGAAAGTTTGTTCAACAAATACATGCTCACGTGACCAAATCTTCTATGTCAAGAAAAATCTATCATTATCATAAGCAACAAGACATTCAAGCTTATCAAGATAAAACACACATTGAAGCATTTTGAGAGTAATTGATCAAAATCACAAAATATCATTTTGTCATACAAGTTCGGGTGACCGAACTTATGGTCTACATCCAAACTTCAAGTCCAAACATTTTGTAAAGTTTCATAAAGATGTTTTTGGCAAAGCAAATGCATAGATATTCAATCATAGCCATTTTAATCATTTTTCATGACATATAATAAATTTCATGAACATATCAACTATGAATTCAATCTCATATCATCAATGTTACCTAATCAACTTCATAGAATCAATTGACAAGTCATGGTTGGAAATTTTTCAAATTTCAACAAAAGGGATTCTTAACTGAAACTTTGCATGTTGGCATTTAACTTCTTATTCATTGTCACACAATTGACTAATGCTAAGCAAGTTATAGTTCAAATCAGCACTAAGCAACATTTGTTTAAAATGAAGAGAGGAACCTTTACCAACATTGATTACTTCAAGAATTCCTCCTTTCTTCTTGTTTGAAAAAACAAATCCTTCATTGGTTGCTTTGATCTTGCTTATGAATGAGGTGTTTTCTTTTATTCTTTAAGCCAACATCATCAATATGCCACTTAGTGGTGCTTGAGTTTGAATTGGAAAGTACCTGCAATAAAGAAGAGGAAGTATCCTTTGGTACCCATACTTTCTTGGGTCCATGGGGGTTAGTAATAATTCCCTTAATTCTCCAAATGGTTTTTACACCATTCTCTACTTTTCTTTTAACATAGCATTTGGTGACTTTATGTCCATGTTTTCCACAATAAGTACAACAAATATGATGCATGGAAGTAGAAGTAGCTTTAACAAAGAATTTGTTATATTTAGGCACATTGTTTACATAATTGTAACCAAGACCATTTTTGACAAGAGGAGATCTTTGAGCTCCAAGAATTTTATCAAGATTGTGCCTTCCTTTTGTAAATTTTCTATACATGATGTAAGGTCATCAACCTTCTTTTTCAAAGTCTCATGATCAACAAGTATTCTTTCAAGAGACAAAATCTTTTCACAAAGAATCTTATTTTCAAGGGACATGTTTTGTAAAGAGACATTTAAAACTTCTTTTTCAATATTCAAACAATCAATAGATTCAAGAAGCCTTTTGTTTTCACAATATAATTTTAAATTTTCATTCAATAACTCATTAATTTTAAGTTTCATTTCCTTATTCTTTTTCGAAGCCTTTTTTAATTCTCCATATATCTCAACAAGTAATTCACTAGGATCATCAATATCATCATTATAAGAAGTAGAGGTAGATGGAATAAGTTGTACCTCATCTTCCATTGCCGTGAAGCACACATTTGCTCTTTCTTCTTCATGAGTGCTTGAAGTAGCTTCCACATTTCATGAGCGGAATCACATTTCATCACTCTATTGTATTCATTGACAACCAACCCACAACAAAGAATGTTCATTGCTTGGTAGTTTAATGTCATCTTCCTTGAATCGCTCTCATCATACTCTTTCATGGGCTTTGGTTCCCTTGTAACTCCATCAGCTTTCAATCTCAATGGCACATAGGGACCTTTCTCAATAATATTCCATAATTCATAGTTAATAGAACAAATGTAAATCTCAATCCTAGACTTCCAAAAAGTATAATTAGAACCATCAAACAATGGAGGTCTATTAGTGGAGGAACCTTCCGTATAAGACAAAATTTATAAACTAGCCATATAATCTTTACTTCTAGGTTGTTAGACCTTAAAAGAAGACCTAGCTCGATACCAATTGAAAGACCTAAGAGGAGGGGGTGAATTAGGTCTTTGGCTAATTAAAAAATCTTTCCCCTTTTTGCAAATCCTTTGCCTTAATAAAAGCTCTTCTTTAAATTCATGAACTTCAAGTTTATAAGTTGAAATACCTAAGAGGAGGGGAGATGAATTAGTTATTTGGCTAATTTTTGCAAATTAAAACCTTTTTATACGTCTAAGCAAAGAACAGATTATATGAGTCAAGTTATAAGCAATTTATAGCACAGACAATACAAGAAAGTAAGATCAAAGAACACAAGCAATTTATAGTGGTTCGATCCTTAAGATCTACGTCCCACTACCTTAAGCCTACACTTAAGGATTTCAATCAATCTACTAAATGCTCAGGGTTTACAAATTACAAGAGAGGCTCACCACACTATGGTTTTACACTCACAACCTCTTCTAGTAACTTTTACAAACAAGGCTCACCGCACACAATGGTTTTATATCTCAAACAACCTTGAATCACAACTTCAATGATCACCCTTATCTAAAGGGTTTTATGTTATCAAGATAACCTTGCAAGAGCTAGTAGAAAAACATAATTTGATAAAAAAAGATAAGAGTGTGTAGATGTTACCACTTGTTGGTAGATTTTTACACAAACTTGCACCTTCACACTTTGAAGTCTTTTGGATTGATCAATTGAATCCACAAGACATAAGAGAGCTTAAGAAATGTTTGTAAAAGGCTTTAGAATGCTTAGAGTTCTCAAGAATTCAAAACTTACAAAAGATTACACATTTATATCTTTTATAGAATTTGAAAATCAGTTTTAACAGCTATAAAACGACTAGTTAACGGCTATTTTCAGGAAATTCGGACGACCGAATTATGCGTCCGAATTTTTCAAACGACCGAATTCTTCCGCTGCGTCCGAATCTTCGTCTGAATTTCTCTGGAAAAACAATAATCTTGCTGAAGGCCAAAATTCGGACGACTGAATTTTTCTTCATGCGTCCGAATCTTCTTCCGAATTTCTCTGGAAGAACAGTAGCAAACTTTTGCTACAAAATTCGGACGACCGAATTTTTTGGAAGCATATTCAAACTTTGTAAAATCATTTGAGATTTAACTTCAATAAGTTTGAAAAACATTTGGTATGTATAGAAAACTTGTTCTTGCACTTTGGCTTCAAAGCAATTAGCCTTCATACTTCCTAGTTCACAAAACCTATCACACAACATACGAGCATATTAGTCCTCATCAATATTTGTCATTAATCAAAACTACATGATTTGCCCTTAGGGCTAACAATCTCCCCCTTTTTGATGATGACAAACTTTGATGCAAAATGTGATAGATTAAAACAATGTAGTACATAGAAGTATTAATGTCAATGATAGAAAATAACCAATTTAGAACATTGACATACAAAAGGCTCAATATGAGCCTATGACCCAACCAACCTCCATTTACCTCCTTCCTTCCAACTAACTAGGATAGAAGATATAGCATTTAAGAAAACTTCTAAAAGATGTTTTAAAGGTTGTAACAGTTTAACAATGCTCCCCCTTAGATTATGCTTATTTTTCAACAAGTTTGGACTTGTGATGCTGAGCATCCGAATTCTAACATATCAAGTCCAAACAATAAAATAAGTGAAATGAAAGCTGCAATTTTTGAAAATAAGCTTTCCTAAGGTTGTTCAAACATATTAGAAGAGATTAATACATATTTGAATCAATTTGAACAATAAAGGAGCACATTTTGGTAACAAAATATGGATGCATCCGAATTTCAAGAACATGCATCCGAACTTTTAAATTTTAAGTCCAAACTTTAAAATATGTGAGATGAAGGCTGTAATATTTGAAAATAAGCCTTCCTAAGGTTGTTCAAATATGATAGAAGGGTTTGAAACAGTTTTCAAACAGTTTGAACAACGAAAAAATCAGTTTTGGCAAGACAGTTTGGATGCGTCCGAACTTTTGGTTTGCATCTAAACTTTAAGTCCGAACTTTTGGTCATAAGTTTGAAATGATGATTTTGCACTTTTTTAAAAGAACTATAGAAGTACTCAAATATGTATGTCCACAAAGACACTCAGTTTAGCTTTGCAAAATCACAAAACTCATGCATTCAATTTTTTTCATGAATCAATCCAAAATCATAGGTCAAGTCAAGAACCAAGTTCAAGATTTCAGTCTCAACTTAACCATATTCCAAACTCTCGTAAAATAACCAAAACCTTACATATTATAACATATTCAATTTAAATTTCAAATGCAGCCAAATATTTTTCATAGTACACATTCATTTTACATTTCAACCTATAACACATCAGCACATACCACATTTACAGCAAGCACATAACACATTTTGTAGTCATTCTTTCTCCCCCTTGACATATGCATGGATTTTCAGAAAATTCACACATTTTCTCTTCATGCATGAGGAATTCCACTGCTATTTCACATTTTCACACATTTTCACACATTTTGTCATCACATTTCTTCTCCCCCTTTTTGTCATCAATCAAAGATGAGGTAAGAGTACTTGGACAACAAAAGTGAAATAAAAGAAGCTCTTATCACAAGGATTTCATATATTGAGCTTCAAAACATTATAATGACTAGAAAGGCACAAGTAAATTGCAATGTTAAAGCATAACATGTGCATCAAGGCATAAACTAAAATAAGCAATAAAATAGAGTTTAGGGATAGAAAGGCTTAGTCTTGGATGTGCTTCATGGTCTTCACTTCCAAATCTGTTTGGTATGATGGCCATGTTTCCCTTGATCTCTTGGCTGAAGGAAATTGGTGATGGATTTGTGATTTGACTTTGTTCAAGTTCCTTCACCTCCTTCTTTTTGCTTGTTCTCTTGGGCTTTACCTCTTTGTTCTTCATTCTCATGCTCTTCTCCTTCTTGGGGTGTTTCACCGCCTTTTTCCTTCATCTTTGTCTTCTTGTTTAGCAACAAATTGATAGCTATCTCAATTTTCACTCGTCATTACTATCATCCTTATTGCTGCCATCTTCACCCATATTATCTTCTTGATCTTTTTCATTTGACTTTATATGAACTTGCACCATTTAAAACCACTTGAGAAATATTTCTCAAACCTTTTTCTATATTGTTGACTCTAGCTTCTAAACCATCAAATTTTTCAAGAATCATTGGAGAAAAAGACTCAAAGAATTTGTCCATCTACTTCATTTCCTTTACATGGTTGTTCAATGTCTCTTGAAACACCTTGGCAACTATGGTGTCACTTCTAGTGAGATTATTACCTGGAACTTCTTTTCCTCCAATGGAGGGTACCTCTTCAACTAATCTTCTTTTGTGGAAGGTTGCTCCCCTCACTAGATAAATCATGCCGCATTTTGGGTTTCCTTTCTTGACAAGGATTTCCACTTCATCCTCTTCTTCTTCATTTTCTTCTTCCTCAACCTCCTCACTTTCTTGTTAATAGTCTCCCACACAGTAAGGCTTTGTTGGCTGGTTTTCTTGCACTAATCATATGCTTCAATGTCATGAATCCAACATTTAGTCTTCTATGCTCATGCAAGGCAAGCATAATCATCATATGCATAGTGGTAATCATGTGATGCATAACCCTTCTTCTAGCATCAAAGTCTTTGATTTCCTTTTCCCTAAATGACCTAAATTGTCTACCATTTGTGAAAGCCTCTTCGAATCTTTCATTTGTGAATAATTCATGAATAAAGCAATGCTGTCCCAATGAATAATACCTTGCCTCATTATCATCTACCCCACAAATGCTATTCACTAAGGCATCATTGAACTCAAAATCCACTTGATATACTCTAGAGGAATACCATTAAACTATATTATCCCCCTAATGTTCAATTCTCTCTTCTTTAAGATTTGCATAAAACTCATATATAAGGGCAGGATAAAATTCTTCATCAACTACTAGTAAATTACTCCAATCAATATCATCAAATAGAGATAGAAGATTACCCATATTGGTGAGTTTATCCAAGTTTACTTTGTTTCCAGGAATAATTTTTCTGTTCCTTGCTCCATTCTATTCTTTAGCAATATATATCCAAAATTCATTTTTCTTTTCTTATGCATGGCTAGCATAATTACAGCATACATATTATCAATAGAAGATTTGTGCCCAAAGTATGCTATAATCAAGGTAGTAAGCATGTGATGCAAAACTCTTTCACTATCATCAAAAAGCTTTTATCTCTCTCTCCTTTCTAGTCTTGAGGCTTCTACCATTTATATAGGCATTCTCAATTCTTTCATATGAGTATAACTCACTTATAAAACAATGTCCCCCCGAAGAATAACGGCTAAACCCAACATCCTCAACATCACAAATTCTATTGAGCAATGCATTGTCAATCTCAAAAATCAACTTGTGATATTCTTGACAAATACCATTGAATAGCTTTATTACCAACTCCTTCAACTCTTTCTTCCTTAATATTTGCTTAAACTCCATAAACTAAGTAAGGTAATAGCATTCATCAAACACAAGCAAACTAGCTCGAGCTCATATCATTTAAAAAAATGAGAGTATATTACCCATTTCGGATAGTTTGATGACATCCACCTTGTGGCTTGGATTTGTCTTATGGTTCCCTTTTTGTCCAATCATCAAATTCAGTAGCAGCCTCCACTGTGACACATCTATCCAGCCATGACATGCTTTGAGGAACATAAACCTTCCTTGGTTCATTGATTGCTGGTCCTCCTTGTCTTTCTTTGGCTTTTCCCTTTCCTTTTCTCATGCTAGGCTTCTTTGTCATCACCTGGAGCTACAACACTTGAATATACTCATTAGTTATTGAATATTGAAATCCCTAAGCTTCTTCTAAGATTGGTCAAACCCTTCTTCGGCCAATGGCTTAGTAACGATATCATTAATTTGTTCATGAATGCAAACATGCTTTAAATAAGTATTACCCTTAATAGAATGATCTCTAATGAGATGAAGTTTGATCTCTATATTCTTTGTCCTAGTTTGTTGAATAGTATGATGGTCAAATTTATTGCATTAGTGTTATCACATAACATAACCACACATTTGAAATACAGACCATAATCACTTAGAGTATCAATAAGATAATAGAGAATGTGTTTAACAACAATCAAATGAAATTCTTTAGGACAAGATGAAATCTAGCACACAAGCACATGACAAACATAATATTGGCTCTACTTGCTATCAAATATAGTTGACTACTCCTATGAAACCTTTTTATTCTCTTCAAGCATAGTTGATAAACTTATGGAAGTGCTTGTACCTTAAGTTGATTCATGAAGGTGCCATCCTTAGTTTGCTTGATTTGTAGGCCAAGAGAGAAATTGAGTTTTCCTATCATGCTCATTTCAATTTTGCTTTGCATTAACTTGGCAAGCGCATCACAAAGTGAAGTATTAAAAGCACCAAAAATTGTATCATATATTTGGACAACTTATATATCATTGTTACAAGAGGTTTTTATAAAAAAAAAAATAGTATCAACCTTTCATCTTGAAAATCCTTTTGAAAGAAGAAAACCACTCAATTTTTCATACCAAGCTCTAGGAACTTGTTTTAAGCTTTGGATAATTTGAAAACATGGTTAGGAAACTTTTCATGATCAAAACTGGGTGGTTGTTTCACATAAACCTCTTCCACACTAGAACCATTTAGAAAAGCACTTTTGACATTCATTTGAAAGAGTTTGAAACCTTTAAAACATGCAAATGCCAAAAGAATTCTAATTGATTTAAATCTACTAACCGGAACTAAAGTTTCATTATAATCAATGCCATATTCTTGATTGAATCCTTAGGCAACAAGTCTAACTTTGTTTCTAACAACTTCTCCGGATTTCTAAAAACCATTTAGTTCCAATAATGGAATGATCATGAGATTTAGGAATATCCAAATTTTGTATCTTTCAAATTTACTTAATTCCTCTTGCATAGCAATAATCCAAAAATCATCACACAATGCATCATCAATACTTTTAGGCTCATATGAGATGAAAGAATAAAGTTATTCATAAAGTGCCGTCTTATGTTTATTCCTTGGGAGATATCACCAATGATGTGCTCCTTAGGGTGGCCTTTTTGGATATCCTAATTTCTTTGGGAGCTCTTGGTCACCACTAGATTGGTCATCTTGATTTTGTTCAATCATTTCTTCCTCATTGGTATGATCCTCCAAAGTTGGTGCTTGAATATGGGTTTGATTGTCATTCATAGATGTACCTACATCATCTTCATCTTTTCTTTCCAAGTAAATATAAGATTCATCAAAACTAACATGAATGGTTTCCTCATCATATAAAGTTCTTTTCATTATAAACTCTATAGGCCTTTTGTTAGAAGAATGGTTAAGAGATATACCTATATCCGGCTTTCTATCAAATTTAAGTAAGTTATCACAAGTATTCAAGATAAGACATTTAAAACCAAACACTTTAAAATATGCAATTTGAGGAGTTCTATAAAAGAGAACTTCAAAAGATATTTTTCTTCAAAATGATCTTAAAGAATTCTATTCATCATAGCATGTGTTGTTTATGGCTTCGGCTCAAAACATATTTTTGAAGAAGAATTTTCGTAAAGCATAGATCTAACCAATTTTTGTAAAGTGCAATTTTGTTTTTTTTTTTTAATAACACTATTGTGTTGTGGGGTTTTTACAATTGAAACAGATATTTGAAATTCAACTTTTATCACAAATTTTGTAAAGACTTGTTTGTAAAATTCTCCATTTGTCACTTCTAATGGAAATCAATTTGCACTCAAGGGAGGTTTGAACCTTTTTGAAAAGTCTTACAAATTTATGAAAAGAACTTCATCCTTTTGGGCTAGAAAGATCACCCATGTAAATCTAGAGAAATCATCCTCAATAACATATGAATACCTCTTACCATGAAGACTAGTGATCCTCATTTGTCCAATCAATCCATGTAAACAATTTTTTAAGAGGTTTTGAAGTGAAAATCATTTTCTTAGGTTTGGAAGATTCTTTTGCTTGTTTTCCATGTTGACAAGTATCTCAAAGATAATTTTCTCAAAACACATTTTTAGCAATCCTCCAACTAAATCTTGAGAGGAAAGTTTGTTCAACAAATACATGCTCACGTGACCAAATCTTCTATGTCAAGAAAATCTATCATTATCATAAGCAACAAGACATTCAAGCTTATCAAGATAAAAACACACATTGAAGCATTTTGAGAGTAATTGATCAAAATCACAAAATATCATTTTGTCATACAAGTTCGGGTGACCGAACTTATGGTCTACATCCAAACTTCAAGTCCAAACATTTTGTAAAGTTTCATAAAGATGTTTTTGGCAAAGCAAATGCATAGATATTCAATCATAGCCATTTTAATCATTTTTCATGACATATAATAAATTTCATGAACATATCAACTATGAATTCAATCTCATATCATCAATGTTACCTAATCAACTTCATAGAATCAATTGACAAGTCATGGTTGGAAATTTTTCAAATTTCAACAAAAGGGATTCTTAACTGAAACTTTGCATGTTGGCATTTAACTTCTTATTCATTGTCACACAATTGACTAATGCTAAGCAAGTTATAGTTCAAATCAGCACTACGCAACATTTGTTTAAAAAGAAGAGAGAAACCTTTACCAACATTGATTACTCCAAGAATTCCTCCTTTCTTCTTGTTTGAAAAACAAATCCTTCATTGGTTGCTTTGGCCTTGCTTATGAATGAGGGTGTTTTCCTTTATTCTTTAAGCCAACATCATCAATATGCCACTTAGTGGTGCTTGAATTTGAATTGGAGAGTACCTGCAATAAAGAAGAGGAAGTATCCTTTGGTACCCATACTTTCTTGGGTCCATGGGGGTTAGTAATAATTCCCTTAACTCTCCAAATGGTTTTTACACCATTCTCTACTTTTCTTTTAACATAGCATTTGGTGACTTTATGTCCATGTTTTCCACAATAAGTACAACAAGTATGATGCATGGAAGTAGAAGTAGCTTTAACAAAGAATTTGTTATATTTAGGCACATTGTTTACATAATTGTAACCAAGACCATTTTTTGACAAGAGGAGATCTTTGAGCTCCAAGAATTTTATCAAGATTGTGCCTTCCTTTTGTAAATTTTTTCTATACATGATGTAAGGTCATCAACCTTCTTTTTTCAAAGTCTCATGATCAACAAGTATTCTTTCAAGAGACAAAATCTTTTCACAAAGAATCTTATTTTCAAGGGACATGTTTTGTAAAGAGACATTTAAAACTTCTTTTTCAATATTCAAACAATCAATAGATTCAAGAAGCCTTTTGTTTTCACAATATAATTTTGAATTTTCATTCAATAACTCATTAATTTTAAGTTTCATTTCCTTATTCTTTTTTGAAGCCTTTTTTAATTCTCCATATATCTCAACAAGTAATTCACTAGGATCATCAATATCATCATTATAAGAAGTAGAGGTAGATGGAATAAGTTGTACCTCATCTTCCATTGCCGTGAAGCACACATTTGCTCTTTCTTCTTCATGAGTGCTTGAAGTAGCTTCCACATTTCATGAGCGGAATCACATTTCATCACTCTATTGTATTCATTGACAACCAACCCACAACAAAGAATGTTCATTGCTTGGTAGTTTAATGTCATCTTCCTTGAATCGCTCTCATCATACTCTTTCATGGGCTTTGGTTCCCTTGTAACTCCATCAGCTTTCAATCTCAATGGCACATAGGGACCTTTCTCAATAATATTCCACAATTCATAGTTAATAGAACAAATGTAAATCTCAATCCTAGACTTCCAAAAAGTATAATTAGAACCATCAAACAATGGAGGTCTATTAGTGGAGGAACCTTCCGTATAAGACAAAATTTATAAACTAGCCATATAATCTTTACTTCTAGGTTGTTAGACCTTAAAAGAAGACCTAGCTCTGATACCAATTGAAAGACCTAAGAGGAGGGGGTGAATTAGGTCTTTGGCTAATTAAAAAATCTTTCCCCTTTTTGCAAATCCTTTGCCTTAATAAAAGCTCTTCTTTAAATTCATGAACTTCAAGTTTATAAGTTGAAATACCTAAGAGGAGGGGAGATGAATTAGTTATTTGGCTAATTTTTGCAAATTAAAACCTTTTATACGTCTAAGCAAAGAACAGATTATATGAGTCAAGTTATAAGCAATTTATAGCACAGCAATACAAGAAAGTAAGATCAAAGAACACAAGCAATTTATAGTGGTTCGATCCTTAAGATCTACGTCTACTACCTTAAGCCTACACTTAAGGATTTCAATCAATCTACTAAATGCTCAGGTTTACAAATTACAAGAGAGGCTCACCACACTATGGTTTTACACTCACAACCTCTTCTAGTAACTTTTACAAACAAGGCTCACCGCACACAATGGTTTTATATCTCAAACAACCTTGAATCACAACTTCAATGATCACCCTTATCTAAAGGGTTTTATGTTATCAAGATAACCTTGCAAGAGTTAGTAGAAAAACATAATTTGATAAAAAGATAAGAGTGTGTAGATGTTACCACTTGTTGGTAGATTTTTACACAAACTTGCACCTTCACACTTTAATGTCTTTTGGATTGATCAATTGAATCCACAAGACATAAGAGAGCTTAAGAAATGTTTGTAAAAGGCTTTAGAATGCTTAGAGTTCTCAAGAATTCAAAACTTACAAAAGATTACACGTTTATAGCTTTTATAGAATTTGAAAATCAGTTTTAACAGCTATAAAACGACTAGTTAACGGCTATTTTCAGGAAATTCGGACGACCGAATTATGCGTCCGAATTTTTTAAACGACCGAATTCTTCTTGCTGCGTCCGAATCTTCGTCTGAATTTCTCTGGAAAAACAGTGATCATGCTGAAGGCCAAAATTCGGACGACTGAATTTTTCTTCACGCGTCCGAATCTTCTTCCGAATTTCTCTGGAAGAACAGTAGCAAACTTTTGCTACAAAATTCGGACGACCGAATTTTTTGGAAGCATATTCAAACTTTGTAAAATCATTTGAGATTTAACTTCAATAAGTTTGAAAAACATTTGGTATGTATAGAAAACTTATTTAGACATATATAAGTTTGAAAACCAAAATCAAATTCCTTTGATCATATAAAGTTTACTTAAAAACTTTTAGGACACAAAACCACATTCATCAAAAAATTCATTCAAAACCTTTTAAGATCATAGGACTCATTTTATGCTCTCTTATGCATTCAATGATAACCAAGACATACAAGTGTAGAGTTTACATAGAGATTTACCTACTAAGTATATACACTCTACACTTCAAGGCTTCAATGCCTTTAGATAATCTAAGAACAACCTTCTTCAAACTTCAATCACTTTACTTTACTGAAGTTGTTCTTGCACTTTGGCTTCAAAGCAATTAGACTTCATACTTCCTAGTTCACAAAACCTATCACACAACATACAAGCATATTAGTCCTCATCAACATTTGTCATTAATCAAAACTACATGATTTGCCCTTAGGGCTAACAATGGTAAATGGCCTTCTAGGACTCAAGAAGAAACGGATGATGGTAAGAATGGTGAAGATGACAAGAAAAATAAAGAAGGTAGTGATGAAACCTCAGTGTTCACTCTCATCTCTATTTACTGTTTTTGTTTATTTACTGCACTCACCAGCTTGGATTATGCAATTTCTCTATTTTTGTTCTCTAAATTTCTGCATTTTTTTACTATTTTCAATGTGGCTTATGTAATAGTTTTATTTTTATAAAGCTCAATGATGAAACCTCAGTGTTGAGAGCTTCTTCTAATGATACTTGGATCCTTCCCCCCCCCCCCCCCAAAAAGCTTAATTGTTGTTATAAAAAGGGAAGAAAAAAAGTAAATTTACAGAATTATGCTATAGTTGTATATCAGTCTCATTTTCATATCCTCATCTTTTAGTGATAACAAAAGGGGGAGAAAGATGTGTGCAAGAATATGTGGCATTGTACGCTATGTGCTGCTATGTATGTGGGAATATGTGTGTTGCATGTGGCATTGTGTGCTGATAATGTGAAAATTTGGCACATTGTGCATATTTGGTTGTATTTCTGCATTTGAAATTTAAACTGAAAGAGTTATCATATGTGATGATAGAATTCATAAGTTTCGACTTGAAATTTGGATGCAAACCAAAAGTTTGGACGCATCCAAACCTTTTCGCCAAACATTTTTTTGTTCAAATTGTTTGAAAACTGTTTTAATCCTTCCTATCATATTTGAACAACCTTAGAAAGGCTTATATTCAAATATTACAGCCTTCACCTCACATATTTTAAAGTTTGGACTTGAAATTTCAAAGTTCAGATGATGAGTCTAAAGTTCGGATGCATGTTCTGAAATTCGGATGCATTCATATTTTGTTGCCAAAAAGTGCTCTTTTGTTGTTCAAATTGATTCAAATATGTTTTAAACTCTTTTAATATGTTTGAACAACCTTAGGAAAGCTTATTTACAAAATTTTAAGCTTTCATTTCACTTACTTTATTGTTGGGACTTGATATATCAGAATTCGGATGCTTAGTATATCAAGTCCAAATTTGTTGAAAAATGTGCACAATCTAAGGGGGAGCATTGTTCATCTTTTCAGACCTTTAATACCTCTCTTAGAAGTTTTCTAAATGCTTAAATTCTATATCTTCTATCCCAATTGTTTGTTGGAAGGAAGGAGGATAATGGAGGTTGGTTGGGTCATAGGCTCATATTGAGCCTTTTGAATGTCAATATGCCAAATTGGTTATTATCTATCATTGACATCAATGCTTCTTTGTACTACATTATTTAAATCCATCACATTGTGCATCAAAGTTTGTCATCATTAAAAGGGGGGAGATTGTTAGCCCTAAGTGCAAATCATGTAGTTATAATTAGTTTTGATTAATGACAAACATTGATAAGGACTAATGTGCTTGTATATTGTGTGATAGGATTTGTGGATTGAGAAGGAAGCAAGTCTTATTGCCTTGAAGCCACAATGCAAGAACAACTCTATTATTTGAAGATTGAAGAGTTTGTTAAAGAAAATTGTAGGCATTGAAGACTTAAAGTGTAGGTCATAAATGCTCAATAGGTAAATTCTTATGTAAACCCTACACTTCATGTCTTGGAATCTATTGAATGCATAAGAGAGCAACAAAAACTTGTTTTGAATCTTATATGTCTTTGAATGAACTTTTGAATAACAAGTATGTTTTTGAAGCTCAAATGATCTTAAGTAAACTTTGTATGATCAAAGTGTTTTAGTAACGGTTTTTAAGTTTGAAAATGTTTAAATGACTTATCTATTTATACAAAATGTTTTCAAAGCTTTTAAGGTTGATTTTCAAATGATTTGACAAAGTTTGATGAGTTCGGACGTTCGGACGTCCAAACATTAAAAATGGTTACTGTGCTTCCAGAGAAATTCAGACGCAAGTTCGGACGCATGGAGCAAAGTTTGGACGTCCAAACTTTCTCTGATAGCATAGTTACTGTTTTTCCAGAGAATTTCGGACGTCCAAACTTCTCCAGACATCTTGGCAAAGTAAAGTTCAAACGAAAGTTCGGACGCATAGCAAAAGTTCGGACGTCCGAACTTCTCTGAACTAGCCGTTACTAGCCGTTTTATAGCTGTTGAAACTGATTTTTTGAAATCTATAAAAGTTATAAACTCAAAAAGTTTTGTAAGTTTTGAATCTTTAAGAACTCTAAACATTCCAAAGTCTTTAGCAAACATTAAAGCTCTCTTTGTCTTGTGCTTTCAATTGATCATTCAAGATTCCAAAGACAACAAAGTGTGAAGGTACAACATTGTGTAATAATCTACCAACAAGTGGTAACATCTTACACATTCTCCTCTCTTCATTCAATTGTGTTTTCTACTAGCTCTTGCAAGGTTATCTTGAAAACATAAAATCCTTTAGATAAGAGTGATCCTTGAGATATTGACTCAAGATTGTTTGTAGATATAAAATCCTTTGGTAGGGTGAACCTTGTTTGTAGAATTGTAAAAGAGGTTGTGAGTGTAAAACTATTGTGTGGTAAACCTCTTATATAATTGTTGAACTTGAGCATATAGTAGATTGTTTGAAATCTTTAAGTGTAGGCTCAAGGTAGTGGACGTAGATCTTGAAGAGATTGAACCACTATAAATTGCTTGTGTTTATTGTTCTTTTATTGTTTATTGCTTTGACATTGATTGATATACTCTCTTATTGAAACAAACACACATACTTTGGTCTAGCTTAAAATTGTAAAAATATTTATTTTTGAAAATTAATCAAAGACCTAATTCACCCCTCTTAAGTCTTTCAAAAATTTTAAAAGAGAGATAAAAACGTAAGGATATTAAAAAGCTTCTAGTGAGCCGCTTCCCCGAAAATTTCATTCAAATCTCAAAAACACCCAATTGTGAATTAAGCCCAAAAGTTGGAGCCCAACAGTTTTAGGTGCCCGCCAAATTCAAAGCAGAAATCATCTCAACCCAGATTGCTTCTTCCCGGGTTTTCTTCCCACCATACATTTTGCTTCCGTTCAAACTCCCAAATTTCCAAACTCTCAAAACCTGTAAATCTTATTCAACCTATTCACAAATCTTAAATTTGTAATGAATGAGGGGAGGTAACCTGGGGTAGGCTACAATAAATTTGGTTCACTTTTAAATATGATTTGAGTTATAAATTCCACAAAATTTAAGTAGAGCTTGAACTATGCACCATTTTATGTGTCATGCATGTAATCACTAGTGACTTTCAAACCTCAAACGCATTGGATGTGGGAGAAAAACAATAAATTTGTTCTTATCTTACACATTTTCTTCGTGAGAATATTATCCCACAATGGGTTTGACCATGCAACATATATTCAATTTTTGAGGATCAATACAATGGGCTCATGAAATTGGAAAGCAATTGGCTGTTTGGTAGAAACAAGGAAAGGCTAAAGCTGATTCATAAACCAATTGTTAAGGGTTTGTTTGGTTCAAATATTTTGCCATAAAAAGAAAAATATTTTTTTAAAGAATATTCCTTTGATTTATAATGAAGGAAAATGCTAAAGAAAATACAATGACAGAAATTAGTGGGAAAAATTTTAATAAAAAGTGTTGAAATACTTTCCAAAAAAAGCGTGAGAAAAAAGAAAAAAACTATGGAAAAGCATAATCATAATTTGAAAACTAATATTAGCTTCCAATTAAAGCTGTTTTTGAAACTAAATGTTCACAAACAAGCTTTGCTTTGGTTTTCTTATTGTTTGTTCTTTTCATATTTGAGTCGAGCTCGAATACTAAAAATAATTCATTTATTAATCAAACGAACACGAATTTGTCTGCGAATAAATTTGAATATTCATGAACATATATGTAAATTTATTATATATACATATTTTAAAATATTTTAAAATTTTATATTATATATATTTTGTTTAAAATTTATATTTATAATTTGTTATTTACTTTTTATTTGTATTTTTATTATTTTATGCTAACAACACACACCTGAGCATTGTTTGAATTATTCAAACAACTCACAAAAATAAAACGTGTCATACGCAAATAAATTTTAAACTTTATGAAAAATAAGCAAACGAATTTGAAAAAAATTTAAAACTCGAAATGAACAAATTCTAATAGTGCTTGAATATTATATGAATTGAACTACAGAACTAGATGTTTGATTCATCAGAAAAGGAATTTTATTAATGACGATTAAGGAAGTTTATCAGTGTCACTGCACCTTCTTTTTCCACAAAAGACTCTATGTCTTCCTTCACGGTGTACAGATGTCGGGATCAATTTGTTTAACATTTCTTCCAAGTGCTGATCATAGTACTTAGAAAATTTGATGTATGAGAAGCATTTAATTACCCATTGTCGGCCAACATTCTTCTTTTGTTTTGTAATAATCTCTCCCTTGGTATTACTCTTGCACGGTACAGAATTGCTCTCTCTTTTATATAGCTCATTTTCTCCTTAACAAAGGTGTGTAACTGTGCTATAATTGATATTGATCACATAATTTTCACTAATAATATAACACTTTTTATACACTCTCCTTGAGGAATTAAATGCCCTATTTGATTTATTGCAAAAGTCAAAAAGAGTAATTTAAATATAGATTAATTAATATAATATTTTTATTAATTAAAAAGTTGATTGATGAGATACATAAATTAGTAAAGTATATAAATCTTATAAATCAACAGAACTTAAGGAAATAGTAATGGAACCTTTGTATTAATAGAGTTGAATAATTAAATTAGCAATATTACTATAAACAATATAACAATTTTCTATTTGCAATATTGAAATTGTTCATTCTAAAAAGCTCTGCTTCTCTTTATCTCATCTCAATATCTCTCTTCCTTCATTCTCTCTGTAGAAACATAATTTAAAAAATACAATCTTTGAATTTTTCAAAGTCTAATAAGTTTCAAATTGCAATAATTGACAGATCGGCACCAGATAAATTCAATTCACAAAAAAAAAAAATTCCTTGTTAAAAGTTTCAAAATTTAAAGTTTTAACCGTTTTGAATTGCTTTCGTCAAGTTTTAGAAAATCTGTAGTCAACTTCCATGACACGTGCATAGAAGTTCACTGCAAGTGCCAAAAGAAATTCGTGAAAATGGAGAACAAGTTTCCACCCACATGTTCTGCTCACATGGGCTGAACTTGGCTGTTGATTTATTACAAAAGTTCAATAGAGTAGTAAGTATTATAATATTTTTATTAATTAAAAAATTAGTGGTGTGATCAATAAGTTAGTAAAATTTAACTTTCATAAATTCACAAAGTCTAAGAGGATCTTGGTGGACTATTTTATGAGCAAAGTTTAATCCAACATTATTACTACATATAATATAAAATTTTACAACTCTCTCTATCCTATTTTATTTGACAGTGTTTGATCGAACACAGAGTTTAATAGAAAATTTTAAATTGTATTATAAAAATAATATAATATAATAAAAAGTTTGAAACATGTAGATCAAAATTTAAATATATAAAAATAATATATAGTAAAGTTAATAGTTGATTGATAGTGTAAAAAAATATTAAAATGTTTTTTTTTATAGAAAATGTCAATTATTTTGGGACGTCTCAATATAATAAGAAGTCAAATGAAATGAGATGGAAGGGGTATTTGCAATGGGAAAATCTTTCATTTTAAAAAGATCCCCCTCCCTACCTCATTATCCTTCTCTCTTTGCTTTAGCCCCTCTCTCTCTCTCTCTCAAAACCTAATTAAAAAATATACAATCTTTAAAAGTTCTAAACCGCAATAAGTGATGAATTGACACCTGATAACTTCAATTCCAAAATACAAACTTGCCAAAATTTTTAAAATTTAAAATTTTAACCATTTTTAATTGCTTCCGTCAAATTTTATGCAACTTGTATAAACTTCCGCAACTCGTGCATGGAAGTTGACTGCAAGTGCCAAAAGATATTTGTGAAAACGTGGGAACAATTTTCCACCGAGGTGGGCGATATATTTTGCCTATTTGGCTGCATAATTTTAGAAACTTTCTTTGGTGAAAAAGTTAATGACTAATTGTTGCGTTTCCCTTGCATGTTTGGTTTTCTGCAAATATGCTCTAATGAATTTACTTTTTCTTTTGTTCACCAAACTTGAAAATGATTGCCAGGTGTTTGAAGAAGGTGCTTGAAGAAAAGTAAGCGTGAGCAGATACATATGGTTCGAATGCACATACTCAATATGGGTTAAAATGTTTATTCTTTTGCAAATTTTAAGAAGGTGTTTGATTAAGTAGGAAATTAATTACTAAATAGTTCAAAGAAGACATTAATTAGTAAAATATTTTATTACTACAATAATATAGTAAGTATAGGTTTGAAATCTAATCTTGTTTTATGTAGATCTGATTTGAAACACTATATAAGAAAAAGGTAAATTGAAAAACAACAAATTGGTTTCAAAACAAGGATTGGAACCGATTTTAAACCAAACAAAACTAATTTCAATGTTAGTAGTCGTGGCCCAATATTGAAACCAAATAAAGTCAATTTCAAATTTGAAACTGAATATAGTTGATGTTAAAATTAATCCAAAAACAAACATTTTTAACAAACTATAGTAGTTGAATTGAAACTGATTTGAAGAAATAACAAATGAAATTAAAAAAATCTAATGGACCGGATCGGGTCTCATTACCCAGAGAACATACTCGGATCAACCGATTGGATCAAACGCTTGCACACGCACGCCCCAATAATCTTGGTGAAATTTGAACCCTTCATGGTTCAAACTCGTGTTGATGGTGTAGGGAAATGTGCTTCTCCACCAGGGTAAACTTGCTGTTGTGATATTCTTTTGTAACTATTTCATTCATACTATATATGTATATATTATATTTTTTAAAATATAATACGTATTATAATTATTTCTTAAATAATATATGATATAAAATTCAAACAATCTTATTTGTAATAGAACTAAGACAAATAAAATATTATAAGATGTAACTTATTATATTACATTTTAATATATTATTTTGAAACCGACCATATAAATTTGAAATAGATTTGAATGTGTAAAGAATCCAAGTTCTACTTTTTTATATCCTTAAACCAACATAATGAAAAAATAATCTGAAATAAATTTCAGTTTCAATGAAACATTGGTATTGATTCATTTCTAACTTTTATTAGGCTATCAACTTATGCTATTAACTTATTAAGTATATTTACCAACGAATAAAAATTTTAAAATTATATTTATATAAGTATACAAATATATAAAATAGTTAATATTATACAAAAATTAACTATTTTATGTACTTGTACACTTATACAAATGCTGACTCTAGATCACTTGTATAATATTAGATAATAGGTGTATAGGTATAGATCAAAATATATCTTAGACATAAGAAATACAAAACAAATATGGATAAGTATACATACATACATATATACACACATACACACACATATACATTCACACACACACACACACACACACACACACACACACATATATATCTACCAAGGTGTAGGATGTCACTTCATAAACTTTAATTATAATAAAAAATCTTCATATTAAATATTGGGTTTGAAATTGATTAGAAACCTTTTTTTTGGATTGGCAACCATATTGAGACCGATTTGAAAGTGCATTAAGGTTTTGCAAATAATTAGAAACCAGTTTCTATTGCAATGGAAAAAATCAGTTTCTAATTATAAATCAAGTTTTAAACAACTTTTCAAACATGAAAAAGAATTTATTTAGAAATTAATTTGGAACAGATTCGCTTTGAAACTTATTTCATACCCAATTTTAAAACTGAAAAAATGGTTTCTGATTAGAAGCAAATTGATTTAGGAACTGATTTGAAGCACCTGTTCAAACATAAAAAATAATCATTTAGAAACTGATTTCCTTTGAAACCGATTTGAGACCGAATTTTAAAATTGAATAAAATTGGTTTTTAATTAAAAATAAAATTTTTAATTTCAAAATTCAATTTCAAATCTACTATTTTCTTTTAGTGATATTTGTATATATCTATTTATTAATTGAGTAACTATGTATCAATTAAATGAAAAAACTTAATAGTGGACATAGTTTCAAGATCTATCTTTTTGTTTTATGCAAATTCAAAGTTAATTCACCCATATTCCATTGTTTGTGAGAGTTTTGAAACAAGAGATTACTAAATACATGATGATTTTACTAATATGGGATAATTTTTCACAATTTTAACATTTCATAATTTTAATAAATTATTATTATTTTTAAAAAAATAAAAACAAAAAAGTAAAATAAAGTTCTTCTTCCGAGGATTTTATTATCAGAACAAAGATGTTGGTTTGCTTCAAGTGTGTTTTGGAGTCATTAGCTGCAATATTTGCATTTTGTCCTACGGAGACATCAATTCAAGTTGGAGCATTTACAATAAAAATATAAAAATATGTGATTCAGTTACACTTATAAAGTCAACGAACACATCGGGTAATTGATTTGTAATTTTTTGCAAATGAACGATCTTTTGAATTTCTAGTTTGTAGCACTTGCGCGTGAATCAAAATGATCTAAAGACGATGCTGCGCAAATAATTTCTCGCCTTTGCTACTTATTTTCTCTCCTAATGTGTGAAAACAATAGTTCTTAGTTACAACGTCTTGATTCAAAGATCATGTACTTCAGTCCTTCTAGAATATCTACAAAACATTAATCGAACATACTCTAACAGTGTTTGAGTATCATATGAACAAAACCCAAAACTAGATGCTCGATTCATTTGTGTTTGAAAAATTCTTCCAACTCCTAACCATGCAAATTAACTGCTAGTTCAAAGCTAAAATATGGACTATGACCTTACTTGAACTAAAACATAGAAATATTTTGCTAACTAATTTTTTATATTTTAGTTTATTTATTTCAATGAGAAGAACTTATTTATTGTTTTCATAATATAAAGAATTAGAAAATGAATAAAGCACTTGATTGGACTAAATTATCTAGAGAATGTACATCTATTAGTCTCCTACTGATAAAATCAAATAGAAGGGCAAGATTCCACACATTTCTATAGTTTTAGGTTAATCTACTACAGTTTTGAATTTTAGTTGCAAAAAATTTGAGTAAAAATAAAATCAAACTAAATTATTAATCATTCAAATTATTTTTTGTCAAACTTTTCTCTAGATGGTTTCTATTTTGTTTAGCGAAAACTTTTGTTTGAAAAAATTTAATGTGTAATTTACTTCTCTATTTATATCATAACATCTCATAAACCAAAACAAGATAAATTGCTTTCTTAAAAATTATTTTCTATTTTCAAGTTTTTTTCCTATTAAGTCAAACAACACGTAAATATTTAATTTTTTATGAATTTTATTTTCTTTTTTCTCATTCGCTTTCCTTACTAAAATGCTTGAACCAAACAGATCCTATAGTCACAGTCAATTGCTGTCCAAGCCTTCAACATGTTTTTCATCTTCTGGAGTAATTCAAAAGTTAATTAGTTCAATTATGTTGCCTCGCTTTCTATCACAGCTTATCATAGTGTCTTCTTTTTTTTTTTTTCCCATAAGAAAAGAGAACTTACTAATGACGATTAAGGAGGTTAATCATAGTGTCACGGCACCTCCTTTTCCACATAAAACTCTGTCCTCCTTCACGGGTGTACAATTTTCTAAATATGTAAAACAAATCTATGTCTAAACCTACCACCATGTCGGGATCAATTTGTTTAACGTTTCTTCCAAGTGCTGATCATAGTCCTCAGAAAATTTGATGTATGGGAAGTTTTTAATTCCTCATCGTCGGCCAACATTCTCTCTTTGTTTTATAATGACTAGGGGATATTCTTCATTTGATGTAATTTGAAAAATCGAATCGAAATATACATTTTGATTTGATTTTTTAATATTTCAGTTCGGTTCGATTTAACTTTTTAGATGGTAGTAAAAATCTGTTCGATTTTTTATTTTTGTTCTTAGACCAAAAATTAAAAATTTTAAAAAATTATATATAAACGCATTCCGATAATGCGTTCTTGCATTAAAATTAAAAATTTTAAATAAAAATACAGCAAGAATGCATTATTATAATGCGTTCTTTTTCTTTTTTTTTTCAATTTCAGTTTTCAACCGATCTAAATTGAAACCGAAATATTTTGGTTCGATTTTCTAAATATTCAGTTTTAATTCGGTTTTAATTTTTTTAAAAAAATCGAATTGAAAACTGAAATTTCAAACCGAAAATCAAACTGAAATCCGAATGAACACGCCTGCTAATAACCTTTCCCTTACTATTACAGTTGCACAATATATGATTTGCCCTTCCTTTTATAGGGCTCATTTTTCTCCTTTATTACGATTTGTAACTTGTGGTATATTTAATATTCATTATGTAATCTCTATTAATAGTATGGCACATCTTGTACTAAAAAAAATCTCTTTTAGAAATTAAATGTCATATTTTGACTTATTACAAAAGTCAAAAAGTGTAATTTAACTATAAATTAATTAATATAATATTTTTATTAATTAAAGAGGTGAGTAGTGATAGCCATAAATTGGTGAAGTATATGAATTGCATAAATCAGCGGAGTTTAAGAGAATAGTGGTAAAATAATTGTATTAGTAGAGTTGAATACATTAAATTAATACTATTTACAATATTAAAACTTTTCATTTTTTAAAACTCTCCTCCTTTTTATCTCACCATCTCTCTCTCCCCTTCATTCTCGTTATCTCTGAAAACATAATTAAAAATACACTATCTTTGAAATTTGAAAGTCTAACAAGCTCCAAACTGCAATAATTAGCTTTTTTGGCACCAGATAACTTCAATTTTAAGATAAAAACTAGTCAAATTTTCAAAATTTAAATTTTGCACCATTTTGAATTGTAGTCAACTTTTATGCACGTGTCATGGAAGTTGACTACAATTCAAAATGACTTCCATGACACGTGCATAAAAGTTCACCACAAGTACCATAAGAAATTTGTGAAATTGGGGACTAGTTTCATCCCACGTGTTCTGCCCGCGTGGGTTGAACGTGGCTGTGCAATTACTATTAAAGTAAAAACAGCAGTCTAATTACAAATTAAGTAATTATAATATTTTTAGAAACTAAAGACATTATTGATGTGATCAATGAATTAGTAAAATTTAAATTTCATAAATCTACGAAATTTAAATTAATGAGAAAATAGTTCAACGAGGACATTAAATAGTAAAACATTTTATTACTATAATAATGTATTAAGCGTAGGTTTGAAATCTAATCTTGTTTTACAGAGATCTATTCGATATTCATGTATGTTTGTTTATTAATTGATTTTATCAATTAAATTCGAAGTTAATTCACCCAAATTCAATTCTATGAGGTTGAGAGTTTTGAGAAAATATAGAGGTAGTGAAAGAATAAAGATGATTAAAATTAAATATTATAATACTGTAAATTTATAAATTAAAGTGATTAATAATAAAAAAATAAATAAAATATATAATTATTTTTAAAAAATATTTAATTTTAAATATTTAATTTTGAATAGGAAGACTAGTTAGGACTATAAATAACGAACGCCAATGAAGCATTCTCAGTAACTAAAGCCCTGTACATCCATTCCCTAATCAATGGAGTTTCAGATTCCCTTCAACTTCATCGCATTTTTCCTATTCGTGTTGTCTTTGGCTTTAGCGCAACAACGGAATAGAAAAGGAAGGTCTGGCCCGAAAGGGAAACTTCCGCCAGGGCCGAGGAAGCTACCTTTGTTGGGAAACCTGCACAATCTGATGGGTGGGCTTCCGCATCATATTATCAGGGATTTGTCTCGAAAGTATGGGCCTATCATGCACCTACAGTTGGGGCAACTTCCTACTGTTGTGGTCAGCTCAGCACGGCTGGCGAAAGAGATCTTGAAAACTCAGGATCTTAACTTCGCAACCAGGCCGGACCATCTTGCAGGAGAGATCATGTTTTATGGCAGCTCAGATATTGTGTTTGCCAAGTATGGCGAATACTGGAGACAAATGCGTAAAATATGTGTCGTAGAACTCTTCAGTGCCAAGAATGTCCGGTCATTTAGCTCTATCAGGATGGATGAGGCATCGCGCATGATTGCCTCTATCCGAGAATCTGTTGGGAAAGAGGTGAATTTAAGCACAAATTTCCCGAAATATACAAGCTCTGTGATCTGCAGAGCAGCATTTGGTAGGCTGTGCCGAGACCAGCATGAGTTCATGGAGTTGGTTGCAGAAGTGGCCGTCCTACTAGCAGGCTTTGAAATTGGCTATCTGTTCCCATCCTTAAAGTTTCTTCAGGTCCTTACTGGATTGAAGCGTAGATTGACGAACGTACATCGCAGGGTTGACAAGATTTTGGACGACGTAATTAACGAGCACAGAAAGAACATGGGGACAGGTAACAGCGAGTTCGGTAAAGAAGACTTAACTGATGCCCTTCTAAGAATTCAAGAAACTGGCGACCTTCAAATTCCGATCTCCAACGATAATATCAAGGCCGTCTTATTTGTAAGTTTTTCTTAAACTTGGAAACAATGATAGCCTTGTCCGATTGGATGCTAACTAATTTTATAGAGGCAATTATTAGTTAAAAAGACAATAGTAGTAATTCTTAAGCCCACTGTATATAAAATAGTAAGTGTGAAATCTAATGTAAGCAATGTATGTGAAAATCATTGATTAAATTTATAAGTTCTTTTATATTTTTTAACAATATTTATTTTATATTTTTTAACTTTATTTATCTCTTTATTTTATTTATTTCTCTCTATTCCTATTTATCAAGTATATAAAAAGTACTCTACTTAGGTTTCTTTTATTTCTAAGAACGTAGTTCTGATGTACCGGAGGAAGTAATTCGTAAATATTTTTATCAATTAATATACCATCTTTTTTCCTTTTTGGATAAAAGAAATCAATTCTTGGATACGGAACCCGCTAAGCACCACATCAGTTTTCCAAATTCTTTACCTTCTCCCTGTATAGTTCTTCATAGTTTATTTCATCCACTTAACGAGGATTAAGCGCATCGATGCAGATAATTTTTGCTGGGGGAACAGAAACTTCGTCCACAGCAACCGAATGGGCCATGTCAGAGTTGATTAAAAATCCAGATCTGATGAGGAAGGCACAAGCTGAAGTAAGACAAGCCTTCAAGGGAAAGAAGAAGATTGAAGAGGCCGATCTTCAGGGACTGACATATCTGAAGTTGGTGATTAAAGAAACTCTAAGGCTACATGCTCCGGGCCCTCTCTTGTTCCCCCGAGAATGCCGCGAGGACTGTGAAGTGGATGGATACTTTATACCCAAGAAATCAAGGGTCCTCATCAATTCCTGGGCAATTGGAAGAGACCCAGAATATTGGCCTGATGCAGAACGTTTTCTGCCTGAGAGATTTGAGCAGTCTTCCACTGATTTCACTGGTAATCACTTCGAATTTATACCATTCGGTGCAGGACGCAGGATGTGTCCGGGAATTCAATTTGGTATAGCTAATATCGAGCTTCCTTTAGCTCTTCTACTGTACCACTTCAACTGGAGTCTCCCAGATGGCCTCACCTTGGATACTTTGGACATGACAGAGAAGTGGGGATTAACAACTCCTAGGAAGTATGACCTTAAGTTGATTCCCACATCTTATGATCCTTCCGGCCTTGATATGTCTTGCTAAGCTTGCTTTGTGTCTCCAAAGACCATCTTACGTACCTTCCCTTGTGTCTCCTTTTAGTTCCAAGAGTTTCATTGTGCTTATGTTACTAGATAATAATAGATGTTCTCATGATTTGACAATAATAGATGTTCATGTATTTTATGTTGGTTTGATGAAAGCCAAACAGTTTCGTTGTTTTGGTGCATAATTTTATATTGCAAAATTATTTTATCTTAGTCAGGAAGTACAAAGAAGATGCGCTAACAAAAGAACTCAAGTAATTAAGGGATGTTTGATAAATGCTAAATTTGAATATGAATGCTGAACTAAATTCTAAAAGCAAGAAATCTTATTTCTTCCTTCGCTTGAGATAACGTTGATTTTGTTTTTTCGTGCCATCGCTGTTGATTGGGTTACATTTTCAAAAATGATACATTGGTAAAAAGTACTATTTGAAATGATTTTATCCTTTCATACTTCTGCATCCAAAAGATGACTGTTGAATAACTTTATGACTAGCATAAGTTTGTTTCTCTACAACAAAAACAACCAAGCTTTGTTCCAATTGGGTTGACTATATGAACCAAAAAAATTATTACGCGTGTAGTTCTCGTAAGTTCTATTTTTTAATTAATAAAATTAATAAAATTATATTTTAAAAATGTTGATGATATATTTAATAATATTTTTTATCTTTAAAAATATAAAATATATTCTTTTTGTCTAAAATTTAATATTTATATATTGTTTCAATTTGCCTAAAAATGAATGTTCGACAACAAGACAATTAACAGTCTGCCCAATCTTGGCACACAGCCAGGAATAAGGCCTAGTGCGCACGTCTTTGGCGGCTTTCAAACGGTGGTACCCAACTTGGGCGCTAGGGGAATATTTTTCCATGCCCCAGAGGTGACGCAAGAACGGGTGCCAGCCCACTAGTTTCCTTTTCTTTTAAAAATAATATTATAAATACTTTTTTCTTTTTTACTAATTTCAAATAATTTTGAATTTAATTATTTTTAAACACAAAAACTAATTTATTTTATTCAAAACTAAATGAACATAATATAATTAATTTATGAAAAAGCCTTACTAGAAAATTATTTTTAAAAAATAATAATTACTGATGATGGTAAAAGTCAATTAGTAATTACTAAAAAATGTTTAAAAAACAAAAACTTGTTTAACCTAAAATACTACACGATTGAGACATTATCACTATATATTAAAAATAAAATAAATTTATTGATCAAATTAGTATTTGGTGAAAAATAAAATTCATTATAAGTTAAAATCAATTCATTATTGGAAAGAAAACGTAAAGGAGTGGCCTGGTATCAAATATAGGTGTGCCACTTAAACTTGATAGGTGCCCACTTTGAGCGCCTCCAGCCCTTGTGGTGCATTAGAACCAGAAGCACCCACTCTAATTCTTTTAAAAATAAGGAAATGAAGAACATGATTGAGTAGACCACAATGGCAGAAGGTTAGATTGGATGACCAGGCTGCATGGTTTTTATTGGCCTGAGATGGTAAAGAAGTAGTTGAGGTTTCCACGCTATAAGCGGAGATTGATTAGTGATTTAATTAGTGATCTTCTGGATATATATTTTCTTACTTTAGTTAGTGCAGAGGGAAGCGAATTAATAAAGTTGCTTTGAAAGAGGGAGAAGATGGGGAAACAAAGAGAGACGATGAGGCTCTAGAAGCAAGGGACGGGCTAGAAGGGAAAAAAAATCTATGGAGAGAGAGAATAGAGATTGGTGGATACAGAGGGAAGGGATAACAATAGTGAAGAAGAAAATGGGAGAGTTCTCTAGAAACCTCTCCCCTTTAAACAATGGATATACAGTGTGAATCTAAAATGATACTGCATTCATTTATCTAATGTTGGTTTCCAGCAAACGCTTCATGAAAATGCGATTTTCGTGGCAGATATCACAAAACATGAATGCACTACCATAATATTTTAATTGGTAAAAAATTTTAAAAAAATGATAGTTAGCCCTAAGGGCAAATCATGTAGTTTTTATTAAGTTATAATTAATAACAAACATTGATAAGGACTAATTCATATGCTATTTGTGTGATAGGATTCTTGGATTAAGAAGTAAAGAGTTCTTATTGCCTTGGAGCTAAAAGTGCTAAGGACAACTCAAGTATCCTATGAATTGAAGACTTTGAAGACTCTAGTGTAGGTTTACACTTGCTTGATAGGTCTTGGAATCTATTGAATGCATAAGAGAGCACAAAACTTGTTTTTGAATCTTAAATGGCTTTGAATAATCTTTGAATTACCAAGTGCTTTGATAACGGTCTTTGAGTTCAAAAGTTTTTAAATGACTTATCTTTTAGTACAAAATGATTTCAAACTTATTGAGATTGATTTTCAAACATTTTGACAAAGTTTGAACAGTTCGGAAGCAAGTTCGGAGTCCAAACTGTGAACATGACTGCTGAATTTCCAGAAAAGTTCGGATGCAAGTTCGGATGCAAGGGTCAAAGTTCGGTCGTCTGAATTTTCCCTGACAGCATGTCACAGTAATGTTCGGATGATAGTTCAGACGTAGAGGATCAAGTTCCGTCGTCCGAACTCCTCAGAAACTAGCCGTTACTAGCTGTTTTATGACTGTTGGAACTGATTTTTAAAATCTATAAAAGCTATAAACTCCAGATTTTGAGCTAGTGTTGAACAGTTGAAGAATCAAAACATTCCAAAATCATTTGCAATCATCAAAGCTCTCTTTTGTCTTGTGCTGTCATGTGATTATTCAAGATTTCAAAGACAACAAGGTGAAGTGGTGCTAAGTTGTGTAATCATCTACCAAGCAGTGGTAATATCTCATTAAATCTCCATTTATCTCTTTATCTATTTGCTCAATACAAGGTTATCTTATGACATAAAATCCTTTTGGTAAGGGTGATCCTTTAGGTATTGATTTAAGGTTGTCTTTAGATATAAAATCCTTATGGTAGAGTGAACCTTGTAAAAGAGGTTGTTGGTGCAAAATCCTTGTGCGATGAGCCTCTTGTGTAATTGATTGAATTTGAGTAATTGAATAGATTGGTTGAAATCCTTGAGTGTGGACTCAAGATAGTAGATGCAGATCTTGAAGAGATCGAACCACTATAAATTACTCGTGCTCTTTACTCTTCCTTGTATATTGCTTTATCATTGTGTTCATTATTCTCTCATTGAAATAAGTGAATATAATCTTTCCAAACCAAGTTCATAAAAAGGAAATAGTTTTCAAAAATTAATCAAAGACCTAATTCACTCCCTCTCGTAGGTCTTTCAGATAGGCTCATGATTGTTATGCTTTCACTTTGCTACTGTACATCCCCACAAGTGCAACAACATAGTGTGATAAAGCATTATCAAGGCAACCCAAAATGTGCGCATTATTATAATGCATCATCCAAGGCAAAAGTCTCATAAAAAGTCAGAAAATGCCGATAGTGCAAGAGCGAAATAATAGTATATGAATACATAATGATAACGCATGAATAGGTGAACATATTATAATAATTTGTCATTGTGTTACAAAAGTTAAAAAAAAAGGCTGATCGCACAAGGGAGAAATGCAATGAGGACGATTGAAACTGAGCCTTAGTTATATCACTTATGAAAGACCTAAGAGGAGGGGGGGGGGGGTGAATTATGTCTTTGGCTAATTTTCGCAAATAAATTCCTTTTACAATTCTAAGCAAGACCAGATTGTATGTACTTTGTTAAATGAGAGAATAAGTCAATTAATAGCAAAGTAGTAAAGCAATGTAAGATCAATGAACACAAGCAATTTAGGGTGGTTTGATCTATTCAAGATCTACGTCCACTACCTTAAGCCTACACTTAAGGATTTCAAACAATCTACTATATGCTCAAGTTCAACAATTACATAAGAGGCTCACCACACAATGGTTTTACACTCACAACCTCTTTTAGTAATTTTACAAATAAGGTTCACCCTACTAAAGGATTTTATATCTACAAAAAACCTTGAGTCAATATCTCATGGATCACCCTTATGCAAAGGAGTTTATGTTATCAAGATAACCTTGCAAGAGCTAGTAGAAAACACAATTTAATAAAGAGAGGAGAATGTGTAGATGTTACCACTTGTTGGTAGATGATTACACAATGTTGCACCTTCATAATTTGTTGTCTTTGGAATCTTGAATGATCAATTGAAAGCACAAGACAAAAGAGAGCTTTAATGTTTTCTAAAGGCTTTGGAATGTTTAGAGTTCTTAGAGATTCAAAACTTACAAAAGTTCTTGAGTTTATAGCTTTTATAGAATTTGAAAATCAGTTTTAACAACCATAAAACGGCTAGTAACGGCTAGTTTCAGAAAATTAGGACGACCGAATTTTTCTTGTGCGTCCGAACTTATCGTCCGAATTTTACTGTTGCATGTTTTTGGAAAAATTCGGACGATTGAATTTTTTTTCATGCGTCCAAACTTGCGTCCGAATTTCTCTGGAAAAATAGTAACCATGCTGGTAAGGAAAATTCGGATGACCGAATTTTTTTCATTCGTCTGAACTTGCATCCGAATTTCTCTGGAAAAACAGTAACCACTGCTAGTTATGAAAATTCGGACGACCGAATTTTTTGGAATCACAATAGCCATTTTAAAGTTTGATTTTCAAACTTTGTAAAATCATTTGAGATTTAACTTCAATAAGTTTGAAAACATTTTTGTTAGCCCTAAGGGCAATTCATGTAGTTTTGATTAATGACAAATATTGATGAGGACTAATATGCTTGTATGTTGTGTGATAGGTTTTATGAACTAAGAAGTATGAAGTCTCATTGCCTTGAAGCTAAAATACAAGAACAACTCCAATATGTCAAAGTGATTGAAGATTGAAGAGTTTATTCAAGATGTTAGAAGGCTTTGAAGACATGAAGTGTAGGTTGCATGTGCTTAATAGGTAAACTTTGTAAACCCTACACTCTTAAGCCTTGGAATCTATGATTTGCAATTGAGAGCACAAAACTTGATTTAAATGGTTTCAATGGTTTTGAACTTACCTAAATTATCAAGTTTTCATAAATGGTTTTTGCACTTAAAAGGTCTTTAATGACTTATCTTTGAGGCTAGAATGTTTTCCAACTTGTTTGAATTGATTTGAACATGTTTTGACAAAGTTTGAAAAATTCGGATGCAAGATTCGGACGCAGGATGAAAAATTCGGTCGTCCGAATTTTATTGCACAATGAACAGTACCCACTATTCATGTGAACAGTCCGACTGTTCTTCCAGAGAAATTCGGAAGAAGATTCGGACGCAGCTGGAAAAATTCGGTCGTCCGAATTTTCCCCCGCATAGTGAACATTTTACATTTTACATTTCCCCCAAGAAATTCATGCCTTTCTCGTGATACATTTTACATAATATCTACACTGGACCTTTTACAACTATCATTTGCAACAAACTCATATAAATGAATAAAATACACTTTTTTCTCTCTTTTTTCTTTTTCCATTTTCCAATTTTTAGTTCTTTCCTTTTTTTCGTCGTAAGTCATGATGTCTACTTTCAATACCCTCTTAATTTTTTTTCATCTTCTCTTGCAAAACCTTAATATTCCCACCTCAAGGAGCACAAAAGAGTTTAGATACAAATCAAACTCCCTGCAGGATTAAAGACTAAAATATTAATTAATTTAAAGAAATTGACTCATTAAAGCACAAAAAGGGTATTAGGGAAAAATCTAAAGTAGGCATGAAAGGCACAAACGGTTCAAAGAAGGCCTATGACCATCGTTTCTAAAATAAACCAGAGAAACCCTTTATTTTGCCAAGACCAAGTAGTCGAACAAGTGTGTTGGTGTGATCAAAGAGTGCCATCGAAGAATGCATAGTACAACCTAGATATCTCATAAATTTCTACAAGAAGAAAGCAAATTTGGAACCGACTAATCGGTTTCAAAACAAGGATTTGAAACCTATTTAAAATCGAACAAAATCAATTTCAATTTTGGTGGTTGCAGCCGATATTGAAGTCCAATAAAGTAAACTTCAAATTTGAAACCGAATAGAGTTGGTTTCAAAATTAACCCGAGAACCAACATTTTAAACCAAATATAGGAACTGATTTAGAAACTAATTTGTTAGTGCTAAGGGCAAATCATGTTGTTTTGAGTAATGACAAATATCGATCTTTGCATAGTCTTGAGAGAATAATGTTGATAACTTTGATATGGACTAATGTGTTTGATTATTGTGTGATAAGATTTTTGGATTGAGAAGTATACAAGTCTCATTGCCTTGAAGCTACAACGCAAGAACAACTCAAATATGTCAAAGAGATAGAAGAGCTTGTTCAAGATGATTGAAGGCTTTGACGACATATAGCATAGGTTACATGTGCGTAATAGGTAAACTTTGTAAACCTTACACTCTTAAGCCTTGGAATCTATGAGTTGCATTTGACCCCACAAAACGTGATTTATAAAACTTCATTAGGTTTTGAACTTGAATTATAAAGTTTTCATTAATGGATTTTGCATCTAAAGGTTTTTAATAACTTGTCTTTGATGATAAAATGTTTTCAAACTTATTGTGGTTGATTTCAAGTCATTCTAAACTAAGTTTGAAAATTTTGAAGTCCAATTTGGACGTCCAAAATTTACCACATGAAAGGTGAATTTCCAGAGAAATTCGGAAGAAGCTGTCCAAATTTGGTCAACCGAATTTGTGCTACAGTAGAAATTCTAGAGAAATTTGGATAAGGGTGTCTAAATTCAGTCAACTGAATTTGTGCTATACTAGAAATTCTAGAGAATTTTGGACGCAGGAGCCTACATTAGGTCGATCAAATTTTACTGTTACTAGTTGTTACTAGTCATTTTTCAAACATTGAACTGATTTTTAAACATCTATTTAAACCCCAAACTTCAAATTTTCAAGTAGATCTTCGAACTTTTGAAATGCTATAAGCTCTAACTAGTTTTACATCAAATTCATTAGAAAACATCTCAAATTGCCTTATGCTCAAAGGTTGAAATCAAAGATTCCAAAGACAAGAAGTGAAATGGTGCTAGCCAGTGTATTTATTCACCAAGAATTGTTGGTAATTTTCATAACTCTATTTCTACATTCTAATTGTGATTAATACAAGGTTATCAAGAGACTTAAAAACCTTATTAAGAGTGAGCCTTTGATTAGATTAATCAAGGTTGTTGTGTAAAACCCTTTGGTGAGGGTGAGCCTTGGATTAGATTGGTCTAGGTTGTCTAGTGACACAAAATCCTTTGTGATAAAGGGTGAGCCTTGTGTGTTTACAAAGAGGTTGGTGTGCTAAAACCCATTGAAGGGTGAGCCTCTTGTGTAATTGGTTCAGTTAAGCATTTAGTGAATTGGTTGAAATCCTTGAGTGAAGACTCAATGTAGTGCATGTAGATCTTGAAGAGATCGAACCACTATAAATTGTGTGTTCAATTCTTTATAGCTTTATTTGTCTACATATTAGCATTATCATAACTTGTTATTAATTGTTGAGTACTCATTTGTACTACCATACTTATCATTCTATCAATTAGGAAATATATTGTGCTTCCTTGTTTGAGTAATTCTAAACTTGAGTTAAAAGAAAAAGTTTTTGAAAAATTTGCCAAAGACCTAATTCATCTCCCCCCCCCCCCGCATCTTTCATAATTTGAAGAAATAAAGAATGAAATACAAAAGAAAAAAGATCTAATGGATCGAGTCGGGCAATCCAACAGAAAGAACCCACCCGCATCAATTGGGTGGACCCAGATGCGTGCACACGCCTGACAAGACGTCGCACCTAATAATCTTTAGAAATTGCCCCCTTCATGGTTCCGATCCACGTTGCTGTTGTAGGAAACATGTGCTCGTCTACCATATTAAGCTTGTTATTGTGATATTCTTCTACAACTGTTTTATTTATACTATATGTATATATCATATTTTTAAATTAATAATATGCATTATAATTATTTCTTCAATAATAGATGATATAATTTTTTAAAACAATTTTATTTATAATAGAACTTAGAGAAATAAAATACTATAAGATGACACTTATTGTATTATAGTTTAACATATTATTTTAAAACCGACCATGTAAATTTGAAATCGATTTGAATCCGTACAGAAACAAACTTCTATTTTTTCTTATATCCCTAAACTAACAAAATGAAAAAATAATCTGAAATTTTTATTAAATTTCATTTTAAATGAAACATTGCTATTGATTCAGTTCTAATTTTTATTAGGTTATTGAAAGACCTAAGGGGGGTGAATTAGGTCTTCGGCTAATTTTCAAAAATATTTTCCTTTTTACAACTTAGTTTGGAAATGGTGAAGATTCAAGTTTTCAAAGTGATCTTAATGAACATAATAAATGAACAACTAAGGTAAGAAGAACAAGGAACACAAGAAATTTATAGTGATTCAATCTTTTCAAGATCTACATCCACTACCTGAGTCCACACTCAAGGATTTCAATCAACCCAACTTTAAAAATAGTTAATCAAGGTACAATAGAGGCTTACCCAACAAGGGATTTACGCCACAACCTCTTATGAACACAAAAATCAAGGCTCGTCCTAACGAAAAAGGGTTTTATATCCTCAAGAAAACCTTGAATAAAGAAGATATTATTACCAATAACTTGGTAGATGATGACAAAAGCTAGCACCACTTCACCTTCTGTATTTAGAATCTTGACTAGTCAAATGAAGCACAAGACAAAAGAGAGCTTTTTGATATTCAAATGATTTTGGAGTACAAAGATTCTTAAAGTGTTGAGAACTACTAAAAAATTTGACGTTTATGGCTTTTCTATGGTTTGAAAATCAAATCCAACGTTCGAACTTGGACCTCTGTGTCTGAATTGGTCACCGAACTTGTTGTGTACCAAGTTGCCAAGATAAATTTGGTCAATCAAACTTGGACATATGTTTCTTAATGGTCGTCCAAATTTCTTTGGAAATTTAGCAACTAAGGTTCTAGTTCAAACATCCGAAGTTTTCAAACTTTGTCAAAACATTTGAAAATCAACTACATCAAGTTTGAAATCATTTTAGATGTAATAATATGTTAATTAAGAACTTTTGAGTTCTAAACCGTTAACATTCACTTGGTAAATAAAAAATGATCAAAGCCTTTTAAGGTTTAAAAACTGGGTTTTTTACCCCCTTATGTATTCTATAGATTCAAAGAACAAGAAGTGTAGGCTTTATAAGAAGATACGTATTTAGCAATGGCAAACCTAAAATAGTATCTTCAAAACCTTCAATCTTCTAGGACATGCTCTATATTCTTCAATCATTTGAGCACACTTGAGTTTTCCTTAGTGTTATAGCTCCGTGGCAATGAGAACACCTGGCTTCTCAATCCAAATAGTCTATCACACAATTAGCATATGAATTACTCCTCGTCTCGATGTTTGTCATTAATCAAAACTACTAGAATTTCCCTTAGGGCTTACGATCTCTCCCTTTTTGGTGATGACAAATTTTGATGCAAAGCATGATAGATTTAAACAATGTAGCATAAAGAAGCATTAATGTCATATGTTAGCCCTAAGGGCAAATCATGTAGTTTTGATTAATGACAAATATTGATGAGGACTAATATGTTTATATATTGTGTAATAGGATTTGTGAACTAAGAAGTATGGAGTCTCATTGCCTTGAAGCCATAATGCAAGAACAACTCCAATATGTCAAAGTGATTGAAGATTGAAGAGTTTGTTCAATATAATTGAAGGCTTTGAAGACATGAAGTGTAGGTTACATGCGCTTAATAGGTAAACTTTGTAAACCCTACACTCTTAAGCCTTGGAATCTATGAGTTGCAATTGAGAGCACAAAACTTGATTTAAATGGTTTCAATGATTTTGAACTTACCTTAATTATCAAGTTTTCATCAATGGTTTTTGCACTTAAAAGGTCTTTAATGACTTATCTTTTAGGCTAGAAGGTTTTCCAACTTGTTTGAATTGATTTGAATATGTTTTGACAAAGTTTAAAAAATTCGGGCTCATAAGAGAAAATTCAGTCGTTCGAATTTTTTCTGCATTGTGAACAGTAACAATGTTCACATGAACAGTACCGACTATTTTTTTCCAGAGAAATTCGAACGCAAGTTCAGACGCACCTGGAAAAATTCGGTCGTTCGAATTTTAATGAACAGTACGTGAACAGTACCGTGAACAAGTACCACTATTTTTCCAGAGAAATTCGGACGCAAGTTCGGAGGCGGGATGAAAATTCGGTCGACTGAATTTTCCCTGTGTTGTGAACAGTACGTGAACAGTACCGTCCGAAAAATTCGACCAAAAATTCGGTCGTCCGAATTTTCTGAAACTAGCCGTTTTATGGCTGTTAAAACTGATTTTTGAATTCCATAAAAGCCACAAACTCCAGATTTTTGAAAGAACATTTGAACATTCAAAATCCTTGAAGCTCTAACTTGTTTTACATCAAAATTATTTGAAAAGCTCTCAAATTGCCTTGTGCTCAAAGATTGAAATTCAAGATTCCAAAGGCAAGAAGTGAAGTGGTGCTAGCAATTGTATTCATCCACTAAGAAGCGTTGGAAACATCCAAACTCTCTCTTTACATTATTTTTGTGATTGATACAAGATTGTCAAGAGACTTAAAACCCTTGTGGAGGGTGATCCATAGACTAGATTAATCAAGGTTGTTGTGTAAAACCCATTGGTGAGGGTGAGCCTTGGATTAGATTAGTCTAGGTTATCTAGTGACATAAAACTCTTTGTGATAAGGGTGAACCTTGTTTATTTGATTGAATAGAGGTTGTTGTGGTAAAACCCATTGAAGGGTGAGCCTCTTGTGTAATTGCTTGGGTTGAGCATATAGTGAATTGGTTAAAATCCATGAGTGTGGACTCAAGGTAGTGGATGTAGATCTTGGAGAGATCCAACCAATATAAATTGCTTGTGCTCTTTGTTCTTCATTGTGAATTGCTTTGATATTGAGTTCATTACATTCTCATTGAATCAATTGAATATAATCTTTCCAAACCAAGTTCATAAAAGGAAAAGTTTTCGATAATTATCCAAAGACCTAATTCACCCCCCTCTTAGGTCTTTCATCATAGATGAATGATAAAGAATTTGGCAGAATGACATTTGAATGGCTCATGATGAGCCGATGGCCCAACCAATCTCCATATGCCTCATTCCTTCCACCTAGATAAGGATAGTATTTAGTAATTAAAGAAATTTCTAAGAGAGGTTTTAAAGGTCAGAAAAGATTGACAATGCTCTCCATTAGATTGTACTAATTTTTCAACAAGTTTGGACTTGATGTGATATAAGTCTGAATTTTGGAATTTCAATTCCGAATTGCAAAATGTACTAGATAGTGATTTTAATTTTTGAAAAAAAAAATCTTTCCTAAGGTTGTTCAAAACGTTCTAGGAAACAATGAGATAGTTTTTGAGCAATTTGGACAACAGCAAAGTACTTTTGGCAAGAAAATTTGGATGCATCCGAACTTTTAGTCTGCGTCCGAATTTCAAGTCCAAACTTTTGGTAAAAGTTTCTAAAGACAATTTTAGCATTTTTGAATGAATTGCACAAGTGCACAAACATCCATAATGTATATATGATCACAAACACTTAGTTAGGCTTTGCACAGTACTGAAACTCAACCACATTACTTAACTTAAGCAACCACATTGGATATATTTTGTTCAAAGCAACTAATGAAACAAATCAACCACAATTCCATTTTTCATCAACCATAATCCAACTGAACATCAATTTATCAAATATATTTCATATATCTTGCACCAAATAACATATTTTGCATCAACACTACATTCTCTCCCCTTTTTGTCATCAATCAAAATTGGGGTAGACAAAGTGAAGTATCAACATAAATAAAGGAAGCTCTCAACACAAATGTATCCTCATTGAGTGTCACCAAAACATTGTATAAGCTAGAAAGGCACATGGAAATATGAAACATGAAGATACATGGACTATAATAGATACATAGACTAGGAATGGCACAAAATAGTCATAAAGTACATAAAATATATAAGTTAGAAAAGCAATGAAATGAGAGAATGAGTTAAGAAGTGCTTAGTCTTGGATCCATTTTAGTGGTCTTCACCCCATATTTGTTGGTGGTGATGGCCATATTGTCTTTGAGCACGATATAGAGGAGACCCTCACTTGCTAGCTCCTTCCCAATATAATTTGGCTTCAGAGTTGTAGCCAATCGAAAGTATATCCTTGTTCCCCTTTTCTTTGCAACATGTTTTACTCTTCCTTGGCTAAAAGAAATGGTAGAAGGTGAGGTGATCGCGGCTTTTTCAATCAAGCTTCCTTCTTCACCAACGACTCTTGCCTTTCCTCTTCATCCTCAGTTTCTTTATCGTGCTTTTCATCCTCTTCTTCTTCTTTTTGCAAATCTTCATCCTCTTCTTCATTTTTCTCAGTTTCTCTAGCCACTAATTCAAAGCCATCCCAATAGTTATCAGCATCATCATCACTACTTTTTCCTTTCTTTTCATTATCATTATTATCATCATCTTTTCTTCATCTTGTTCTTCCTTCTTTTCCTCCTCATCTCATCATCATCTTTCTTTTCTTCTCTTCCTTGAGGTTTGGAGGCTCCTTCACCGCTTTGGGCATTTCTCATCAATAGCTCCTCTATGTTTCTCACTCTAGTCTCCAATCCATCAATTTTTCCAAAGACCATTAGTGACAATGGTATCTTTTCTCCATTTCTTGATGTGATTGTTTGGAGCTTCTTGAAATACCTTGGTGACAATGGTATCTTCTCTAGTAATCCTTCCACAAATAAGATCTTCTTCAACATTAGGATGCGATTAAGGAGTTGGAATGTCTTCAAACAATCTTTTTTTGGAGGGAGGTTGTTCTCCCTCACTTGGCAAATCATGCCTCTTTTTAATCTTCATCTCTCTTTCTTGATCTCTTCTTCAGCTTCATCTTCTTCTTCCTCCTCTTCTTCATTGTCCACATCTTCACTCTTTTCTTGTCTTTCATTCTTTGAAGGAGTATCCCTTTCTTTTCTCTATATGCTAGCCTCATCAAGAGAGAGTCACATCCTCTTGAAAGATTCATTTGTATATATCTCTTCACTCTTGATGGCTAGTCCTGTTTTGGGAGTTGAACTTGAAAATGCTTGAAGATTTTTGTAAGCAATCTCCCATAAGGAAAAGCCTTGTTTCCCATCCTTCTTGCTCTCATCATGTGCCTTAATGCCATATGTGATACCCCCAACCCCTCCGCTAGGTTCCATTGTAGCTGAGTAAGGTACCAGCATTTCTCTCGGCACTGATATGTACAAGTACTAGCGTGTCCGGAGGAGAAATAAAAACTAAACATATATAGAATAATATAATAAACGAAAACAACAGCAGAAGTCTTTACGTACAAAAGTATATCCTTAATACTATCTTTTCTATTTCTAAAACTAGCAAAAGAGAACAAAAGATACAGTATCTCCCAAAAGTACTTATACTATACATAACAAAAGATCTTCCCCGAGCTAAAGTTATAGCAAATAAGAAGCTCACAGCTCAGTCTCCGGGTATAATCCATTTGAAATAAATAGTAAAAATAGGTGTGAGCCAAAAAGCTCAGTGAGTTTACGTGTACGCTTGTGATTTCAAAATGATATGGATAAATGCACATGTATGGTAGTGTACAAATTCTTTGCATGCAATTAATATTTTATTTTGGTTTAAAACAAACATGCAAAAACTGATGATGAAGATTGAGCCTAATTGGTATCAAACTAAATTTCTCAAACATGACAAACAATCAAATATTGGCTCAACGGTAAATATACTGAAACCAATAACGAGGTCATCAGGAAACAAATCCCGACATCCTGTAGTCAATACCAGTCATACATTAGTACAAATATTTGATTTCACAGACTACCTTATGTCTCCCCAAACAGAGACTAGGTTAAGGATTCTAGGGTACCTAACAGTCCAACCCTTGTGATCAACCTCAACATTGAGCCCCTTCTAACTCACTATTAGATGACCACAGATAGATAAACTTAGTACCAGTTGGGCCATGCCCTCCCTGCCATACTGTGCCTCATTTCAAGTGGATCCATAATCTAGAGTCTATGTATTCCACGCCAGCGGAAGAGGCCCTAGTAGGGGGACTAGCCACGTACAGTGCAATTCACTAACGCTTCGGCTCAAATCATATCCATTCACATCATATTCCAAATCACATCATATTCAAATCATATCTGGTCGGGACAGAGTTTTATACACCTTTTCAAACATAAAGGCCACTCAAGTAGCCATCCAAATGAATCCAAATTCATAACCAAATCCAAATTCAACATAACTTCAAAATAACAACCGTCTTCCAATCCAAACATGTAAATGCAAGTTTTTCCAAATATGCTATGGAAATGCACATAACTTTCCAAAAAATACACAATAAAATATTTCCTGAAGATAACTTGCATTTATAGATCATGTTCAAATACAATCAAATAAATAACTATTCAGAGCACCACTTCGAAATATCTTTAATGCACAAATAAAAACATATTGTGGAGAACCTCTTCAATTTAAAGCAAGTAAGTAAAGTAATTCTCGTGGAGAACCTATCCAATTTAAAAACAAGTAGCAAAAGCAATCCTCAAAATAATATATTCACACTTGAGAATTGCAAATATTGATAACACTAAAAATATAGTGAGTTTTGATTTGTAAACTCACCTGATTGCTATATATATATATATATATATATATATATATATATATATGCATGCTACTCACTGCCTATGGAAAGGTGCGAATTTTCTACAAATTCAAATGACTAAACCTTAGTCAAAATCTCTAAAAGAAATTATAAATTCTAATTTATAGGGGAATCTTTCTAGACTACTCTAGGCATAAATCTAAGCCTAAATAAAACACATAATTATCGGATAGTTTACAAATATATAAATATCTATATTTAAAACCAAAATATATTCAAATATATTATGATTTTATTTATATATATATGAATCATAATAAAATAATTAGTTATCATCATTATAATAACTAATAATATAGTATTGTTATTATATCTTCAAACATTTATATATTTAAAAAAATTTCACAAATATCAAATTTTTTCAAATATTCAATATTTTTCCATTCTCAAATCTATTTGAAATTCTAAAATATATAGATTTTTATACTAAAACAAATTTTAATAAATAAACAATTTATACTATAAATTTTAAAAAATTATAAAACAACAAGGGAACTTTCAAACAAAAGAAAATAATATGAAATCATACCTTAATTGACAAGGAAGAAATCAAGCCGAGAAGAAGAAAATGAACCAACCCATGAGAGCAAACCAAGAAGAAGAGAAAAGAAAGAAAGAAGAAAAGAAAATGGAAAAAGATAGCAGAAACAAAGCAAAAAGAAAAAAAAAAAAAATATATATATATATATATATATAGAGAGAGAGAGAGATTAGGTGCTCAAGTCGGTCATCGACTTGGGCAAGAAAAAAATCAATGTAATCAAGTGACACTTGGTCACTTGATGGTTGTTCCACCTTCTCTTCTTTTCTTTTTTTTTTTTTTTGAAAGATTCAAAACATGTTAGAAGAAAATTAAATATTCTAATTTAGTGTTGGAAAAATTACATATTCTATCACACAATAAACACACATAAAACTTTTATAGGACGGGATATTATATTCCTCCCTCCTTAAAAGAATTTTGCCCTCGAAATTCAAATGCACATACTTAACAATTCAGGATGTTTTCTTCGTATATACTCTTCAGTTCCCCAAGTTGGTTCTTCAATCCCATGATGTTTCCAAATTACTTACACATTGGGATCTGTTTTCCTCTCAACTCTTTTATGCTACGTTCCATAATTCGTGCCGGTTTCTCTTCATATGTCAAATTCGCTTTCAATTCTAGTGTTTCATCATTCAACACATGGTCAGTGATGGATGCTACTTTTTTAGTTGTGATACATGAAACACATCGTGTAATCCAATTAGCTCTTCCGGCAATAGTAACCGATATGCCACTTTACTGATTCTACATGAACTTTCAAATGGCCTGATGTATCTGGGACTCAATTTTCCTCTTCTTGGATGTTCAAATTTTCTCCAATGAGTTGTCAATTTCAAAAATACTTCATTTCCAACCTCAAACTCTAATTCCCTTCGAAGATTATCATAATTTCTTTGCCTACTTTTGGCTATTATAGGTCTACTTTGGATATCTTTACTTGTTTCTACATTTCTTCCACTTCTGGCATCCAATTTGTTAGCCCTAAGGGCAAATAATGTAGTTAGATTAGTTTTGATTAATGACAAACATTGATAAGGACTAATATGTTTGTATGTTGTGTGATAGGATTTGTGGATTAAGAAGTATGAAGTCTCATTGCCTTGAAGCCACAATACAAGAACAACTCCAATATGTCAAAGCGATTGAAGATTGAAGAGTTTGTTCAAGATGATTGAAGGCTTTGAAGACATGAAGTGTAGGTTACATGTACTTAATAGGTAAACTTTGTAAACCCTACACTCTTAAGCCTTGGAATCTATAAGTTACATTTGAGAGCACAAAACTTGATTTGAAAAGTTTCAATTGTTTTGAACTTACCTTAATTATCAAGTTTTCATCAATGATTTTTTCACTTAAAAGGTCTTTGATGACTTATCTTAGAGGCTAGAAGGTTTTCCAACTTGTTTGAATTGATTTGAATATGTTTTGACAAAGTTTGAAAAAGTTCGGACGCAAGTTCGGACGCATAAGAAAAAATTCGGTCGTCCGAACTTTTTCTGAACTGTGAACAGCAACCACTATTCAGCGACAGTACCACTATTTTTCCAGAGAAATTCGGACGCAAATTCAGACGCAGAGGAGAAAGTTAGACGTTTGAACTTCTCTGAAACTAGCCGTTTTATGATTGTTAAAGCCAATTTTTCAAATCTATAAAAGCCATAAACTCCAGATTTTTTGTATAACTTTTGAACCTTCAAAATCCTTCAAGCTCTAACTTGTTTTACATCAAAATTATTTGAAAAGCTCTCAAATTGCCTTGTGCTCAAAGGTTAAAATTCAAGATTCCAAAGGCAAGAAGTGAAGTGGTGCTAGCAATAGTATTCATCCACCAAGATGTGTTGGTAACATCCAAACTCTATCTTTACATTATTATTGTGATTGATACAAGGTTATCTTGTGACGTAAAATCTTTTGGTAAGGGTGAGCCATAGACTAGATTAATCAAGGTTGTGGTGTAAAACCCGTGTGTGGGTGAGCCTTGGATTATATTGGTCTTTAGGTTGTCTTTAGATATAAAATCCTTGTGGAAGGGTGAGCCTTGTTTGTTGGATTGCAAAGGAGGTTGTGAGTGTAAAACCATTGTGTGGTGAGCCTCTTATGTAATTTGTTGACTTGAGCTTATAGTAGATTGTTTGAAATCCTTAAGTGTAGGCTTAAGGTAGTGGACGTAGATTTTGAAGAGATCGAACCACTATAAATTGCTTGTCTTCTTTGTTCTTATATTGCTCTACTGCTTTGCTATTAATTGCCTTACTCTTCTATTGAGCCAAGCACATACAATCTGTTTTTTGCTTAGACTTATAAAAGGACTGTGTTTGCGAAAAATTATCCAAATACCTAATTCACCCCCTCTTAGGTATTTCACATGGATTGTTCACAAATGAAAGATTTGAAGAGGAATTTAGGTCAATTAGGGAAAATAAAATCAAAGCCTCTGATGCTAGAGGAAGGGTTATGCATCACATGATTACCACTATGCATGTGATGATTATGCTTGCCTTGCATGAGCATAGAAGACTAAACTTTGGATTCATGGCATTGAAGCATATAATTAGTGCAAGAAAAACAGCCAACAAAGCTTACCGTATGGGAGACTATTAACAAGAATTTTCAAACACTTCCAAGTTAAACTTCCTGTAAGAGGACAAGCTTTCAAGAGTGAGAAATCTATAATAATGACTCTCTTAGAAGGATGCAACTAGTTTTTGATGAAGATGATTTATGGAGAACAAAAAGAGAAACTCCTTCAAAAAGGAGAAGAGAATGAAGAGAAAATCCTTGCTGGAGAAAGGAAAACTAAAATGAGGCATGAGTTATCTAGTGAGGGGGAGCAACCTTCCACAAAAGAAGAATATTTGAAGAGGTACCCTCTATTGAAGGAAAAGAAGTTGAAGGTAATAATCTCACTAGAAATGACACCATAGTTGCCAAGGTGTTTCAAGAGACATTAAACAACCATGTAAAGGAAATGAAGAAGATGGACAAATTCTTTGAGTCCTTTGCTCCTATGATTCTTGGCAAATTTGATGGTTTAGAAGCTAGAGTCAAGAATATGGAAGAAGACTTGAGAAAAATTTCTCAAGTGGTTTTAAATGGTGTAAGTTCCTATAAAGACAAAGAAGAAGAAAAGAAAGAAGATGAGAAAGAGGACAGTGAAGAGAAAAATGAAGAAGATCAAGAAGATAATATGGGTGGAGATGGCAGCAATAAGAATGATAGTAATAACACTGAAAATTGACATGGATATCAATTTGTTGCTAAAGAAGAAGACAAAGATGAAGGAAAAGGCATAGAAGCACCCCAAGCAAGAAGAAGAGCATTAGAATGAAGAACAAAGAGGTAAAGCCCAAGAGAACAAGCAAGAAGAAGGAGGTGAAGGAATTTTAACAAAGTCAAATAAAAAAAATTCATCACCAATTTCCTTCAGCCAAGGGAGGAGGAAAATGTGGTTCAGAGGAAGAAGATCCAAAGATCCTCTCGATTGGTAACTTTTCAAAGTCGAACTACACGGGCAAGAAGTCAGCAAATGAAGGACCCCATCATATAGAGATCAAGAAAACATGGCCGTCACAATGAAGTGAAGACCATGAAGCGCATCCAAGGCTAAGCCTATCTATCCCTAAACTCTATTTTGTTGCTTATCTTAGTTTATGTCTTGAGGCACATGTTATGCTTTAACATTGAAATTTACTTGTGCCTTTCTAGTCATTATAATGTTTTGAAGCTCAATATGTAAAATCCTTGTCATCAGAGCTTCTTTTGTTTCACTTGTGTTGTCCAAGTACTCTTACCCCATCTTTGATTGATGACAAAAGGGGGAGAAGAAATGTGACTACAAAATGTGTGAAAATGTGTGCAAATGTGAAATAGCTGTGATGACAAAATGTGTGAAAATGTGAAATAGCAGTGGACGGACTTTCTCATGCATGAATAGAAAATATGTGAATTTTTTGAAAATCCATGCATATGTCAAGGGGGAGAAAGAATGATGGCTGTAATGTGCTGTATAATGTGAATGTGTTGCAATATGTGTTATGTGTGCTACAATGTGTGATATGTATGTGCTGATGTGCAATAATGAGAAATGTAAAAATTTGGCTGCGTTTCTGCATTTGGAATATAAATTGAGAAGGGTTATAATATGTGAGGTTACAGTTCATAAGTTTGGACTTGAAATTTGGATGCAAACCAAAAGTTCGGACTCATCCAAACTTTCTTGCCAAAAATATTTTTCTGTTGTTCAAATTGTTTGAAACTGTCTTAATTCTTCCTATCATATTTGAACAACCTTAGGAAGGTTTATTTTCAAATATTATAGCCTTTATCTCACATATTTTAAAGTTTGGGCTTGAAATTTCAAAATTCGGATGCATGTTCTGAAATTGGGATACATCCATACTTTGTTGCCAAAAAGTGCTCTTTTGTTGTTCAAATTGATTAAAATATGTTTTAATCTCTTCCATTATGTTTCAACAACCTTAGGAAAGCTTTATTTCACTTTAAACATTCATTATGTTGAATTTATTGCAGTTTGGACTTGAAATTTCAAAATTCGGATGCATGAGTAAAAAATTCGAATGCATGTTCTGAAATTCGGATGCATCCATATTTTGTTGCCAAAATGTGCTCCTTTGTTGTTCAAATTGATTCAAATATGTTTTAATCTCTTCTAATATGTTTGAACAACCTTAAGAAAAATTATTTTCAAAAATTGCAGCTTTCGTTTCAGTTATTTTACAGTCGAACTTGATATGTCAAAATTCGGATTCACAACATCTCAAGTCCAAACTTGTTGAAAAATGAGCACAATCTAAGGGGGAGCATTGTTAAACTTTTACAACCTTAAAACCTCTCTTAGAACTTTTTCTAAATGATTAAATGCTATATATCATATCCTAATTGTTAGTTGGAAGGAAGGAGGTAAATGGAGGTTGGTTGGGCCATAGGCTCATATTGAGCCTTTTGTATGTCAATGTGCTAAATTGGTTATTATCTATCATTGACATCAATACTTCTTTGTGCTACATTGTTTAAATCCATCACATTTTGCATCAAAGTTTGATCATCGAAAAGGGAGAGATTGTTAGCCCTAAGGGCAAATCATGTAGTTATGATTAGTTTTGATTAATGACAAACATTGATAAGGACTAATATGTTTGTATGTTGTGTGATAGGATTTGTGGATTAAGAAGTATGAAGTCTCATTGCCTTGAAGCCACAATACAAGAACAACTCCAATATGTCAAAGCGATTGAAGATTGAAGAATTTGTTCAAGATGATTGAAGGCTTTGAAGACATGAAGTGTAGGTTACATGTGCTTAATAGGTAAACTTTGTGAACCCTACACTCTTAAGCATTGGAATCTATAAGTTGCATTTGAGAGCACAAAACTTGATTTGAAAAGTTTCAATTGTTTTGAACTTACCTTAATTATCAAGTTTTCATCAATGATTTTTGCACTTAAAAGGTCTTTGATGACTTATCTTATAGGCTAGAAGGTTTTCCAACTTGTTTAAATTATTTGAATATGTTTTGACAAAGTTTGAAAAAGTTCGGACGCAAGTTCGGACGCATAAGAAAAAATTCGGTCGTCCGAACTTTTTCTGAACTGTGAACAGCAACCACTATTCAGCGACAGTACCACTATTTTTCCAGAGAAATTCGGACGCAAGTTCAGACGCAGAGGAGAAAGTTAGACGTTTGAACTTCTCTGAAACTAGCCGTTACTAGCCGTTTTATGACTGTTAAAGCCAATTTTTCAAATCTATAAAAGCCATAAACTCCAGATTTTTTGTAGAACTTTTGAACCTTCAAAATCCTTCAAGCTCTAACTTGTTTTACATCAAAATTATTTGAAAAGCTCTCAAATTGCCTTGTGCTCAAAGGTTAAAATTCAAGATTCCAAAGGCAAGAAGTGAAGTGGTGCTAGCAATAGTATTCGTCCACCAAGAAGTGTTGGTAACATTCAAACTCTATCTTTACATTATTGTTGTGATTGATACAAGGTTATCTTGTGACGTAAAATCTTTTTGGTAAGGGTGAGTCATATACTAGATTAATCAAGGTTATGGTGTAAAACCCGTGTGTGGTGAGCCTTGGATTAGATTGGTCTTTAGGTTGTCTTTAGATATAAAATCCTTGTGGAAGGGTGAGCCTTGTTTGTAGGATTGCAAAGGAGTGTAAAACCATTGTGTGGTGAGCCTCTTGTGTAATTGCCTAAATTGAGCATATAGGGAATTGGTTGAACTCCTTGAGTGTGGACTCAAGGTAGTGGATGTAGTTCTTGGAGAGATCGAACCACTATAAATCGTGTGTTCATTTCTTTATGGCTTTACTTGTTTACATACTTGGGTTATTATTATTTGTTCATAGTTGTTGATTGATTGGTTGTGGTTTTATAGCTTGATAATCTTGTCTTAACCATCAAATCACATATAAACTTGAAGTTTGTGAATTTAAAGAAGAGCTTTCATTAAGGCAAAGGATTTGCAAAAAGGGAAAAGATTTTTGATAATTAGCCAAAGACCTAATTCAGCCCCCCTCTTAGGTCTTTCACAATTCCTTTGCTTGCAATGAGCTCGAACCCCAACCTCATCCCAATATAGAGGTGTTCTACACTTCCTGTCATATAATGCCTCAAAAGGTGCCATTTTAATTGATGAATGATAACTGTTATTGTAAGCGAATTCTGCACAAGAAAGATTATCAATCCATTTGTTTTCAAAGTCCAAAGTGCATGCTCGCAACATATCTTCCAATGTCTGAATTGTTCTCTCTGTTTGTCCATCTATTTGTGGATGTGCGGAGGTACTATAGCTCAGGTTGGTTTCAAGAGAAGCCTGAAATTTGGGCCAGAATCTAGAGGTAAATCTTGGGTCTTGATCCGAAACAATATCAACCGATACTCCATGCAACCTTACTATTTCGTCCACATATAACTGAACTAACTTTTCCAAAGGATAGGTCATATTGATAGCTAAAAAATGTGCTGTTTTGGTCGGTCGATCAACAATCACCCAAATGGCATCTTTTTGTCCTTTCGTGCGAGGTAATCCCGTAATGAAATCCATGGTAACATATTCCCACTTCCATTCTGGCACCGGTAAGGATTGCATAGCCCTGCTGACTTTTGATGTTCAGCTTTCACCTTCTGATAGATAAGACAAGTAGTTACATATTCAGCTATGTCCTCTTAGGTCCAGCTTTTAATATGAGCGTCAAAGAGTGATTCAATATCTGAAGTGTCTCCTGGATCAATGTGAGGGGAAATTTGGTTCATGAACTGTTGTCTTTTGGATCTCTTTGGGCAGTTCTTGGCAAAATGTCCCTTTTGGTTACAGATGTAACAACGGTCAGACTTATTCTTTCCTTTGCGACCTTTCTTCCGTAAGAATTTCCATTTCTTTCTGAATGATCGGAATTTTCTTGGTCTGGAATTTTCTGAACTGTGTTTCTGGTAATGGGATTTCTTCTTGGTGGAACAATCACACTTCTTTTCATCTTTGCATTTGATTGAGAGATACTTCTCTGAGCAAGCAGGGCCAAGTAACTTGGTACTCGTTTTATATTTCTGCCAAAATCTTGTTTGGACACAAAGTTTTTCAAGTGCCTGCTGTATCAATTGCCAAAGTTGTCCAATTGTGAGTTGCTGCCAATCACCATTGTGTGACCGAACTTGTCTCATGGTCTCATCAGCTAGTTCTTCAGGAACAGAATTTACAAAAGCTTGTTTCAGGCTGATGTCATCAATCTGGTTGATGATGTAGAACCGTTTACACATACGATCATAATGTTTGTCTAGATCCTTGAGCTGAACAGAACAGCATTTCATCTTGAGGAACTCAGTGCGAGCATTGGTGATGTCATGTGTGACTTCTCCCAGAAAATGCCTTCTGAGAATTAGTATAATTTCTTCTGCACTGGTGATTTGGAGGAACTGAAGCTGTCTGTATTCTCCAAGAGAGTTCCAAAAATCTCTGAGACTTCCTTCAAGTCTAGCAACAAATCTTTTTACTACTTCATCCATTGGGTACTGCTGCATGTTAGTGACTATCCAAGCATATAGAGACTGGAATCGTTGTCTCCATTTGGATGGGGGAATATCATCAAGTGTGAATTTGCAATGATGTTCAGTTTTGACTGCTTGAAGAGGTTCTGGAGGTTCATCCTCCATGGGTGTCTCTACTGGTTCAACAACTGGTTCGGGCCCCATCATATAGATATGGTCAGGAGAGTCTAATGGGTCAATAGACTCAACATAAGAGGTTTCTGGGTCAGTATCTGAGGAAGACATGGGTTCCGAGGAAATAGGGATGATAGGAAGGATTTGTGATGGAGGAGTTGTGACTTGTTTGAGGAGATAGGATATTGGGTTAGGATCTGTGAAGGTCATGATTGACTGAGGTGTTGAGGAGGCTCCTGTAATAGGATCTGATGGTTCAGATAATGGTAAGGAGGTAGGTGTTTGAGAAGATGATGGTTTTGGTGATTGTTTTTGTGACTGAGGTTCAACTGGCTGCTTTGGGCTGCATTTCTTATGGTGTGGGGAGTCTTTCCATAAGGCTAATGATGGTGAGTAAGTTGAACTTGGGGTAGGCCAAAATGTTTGAGTGGTGAGTGGAGATGGTGATGTAGGAAGTTGTGGGAAATAGGAAGGAGTGGTGAAGATACTGGTTTGTGACTGTTGAATGAGAGATTGGTGTTGGGTTTCGAGAGATCTAAGCTGATGTTGGAGGGATTCTTTCTCGGAAAGTAGCTTAGTCATCTTGGGTGACCATTCAGTTGTATATTGGACTAGGAATGAAAGCTGCTGGTGTAAGGCTTCAACCTTAGAGCGTACCTCAGAAATATTTTGGGCCGAAAGTGTTGTCTGAGAATTTTGATGTTGGGCCTGGACTTTGAGATACTCTTGGTTGGACATAATTTGCTTGAGAGCTGTATTCTCAGCCACAGCATTATCCGTTTGCCAATTGAGGACTGCTTCTGCAGCTGAGACTGTTTTTGGCTGTCGCTTCTCATCAAGGGCTTTTGGAGGTTTGACCTTCCAAGCATGGGTAGTTTGGTCTTTTTGAAAAGTGTGCAGAGGAGGAAACTGGACGTTTGCTGAAGATGCTGCAGGTGGATCTATTGGTTCCATCATGAAACTTAGATCTGGTGGTTCTGGCTTGGATCCGTAAGTAACATAATACTCAAAATCTCTTCCAGATGGTTCGCCAAGGAGTCCAACAGTTGGATCTTGTTTCTCATACTTCCGTCGCAAGGATTTCTGAGTAGAACTTTGAGGAAGAACCTGATCTTCGTCAGTGGATTCTGCAAGACAGTCTGGGCATGAACAGACATCATACCAAATATGACCTGTCTGGTCTTTATCTTGAAGTACCGGACATCCGTCAGAAGCAAACTTTGCAATGGGAATATTCAGAGAACTCCATTTATCTCCATCCATAACAGATAATTCTGTAGGGAAGACAGTTGAGACTTCATTTCTGCCTGAAAAGCGGATTTCCACAGTACCATCTTTTTTGGTGATAAAAGTGGGTTCAGTGTTTTGGATAGGTTTTGTGGAAGTGGCTTGATGTTTTTCATAACTGGTGGTCCAAGAGGTAGGTAACAAGGCTTGTAATTGTTCTTTGGTTATCTGTCTGGGAACAAAGGTACAGTGAGGGGTGTTTGGTGAGTCAACAGAGAGGAAAATAGATTCATCGTTCTGCAGTTGAGAGGGTAACGGTAGATCTAAGGCATGGTTTTGGATTCTGTAGGCCATTTGGTGGTGGAGTGTGGCAAGGTACGTGTTTTAAAGTTCTGGTCCAGAGATCTGGAGCTGGACTTTGAAAACTTTGGGTAATGATGGATCTTCAAGGTGCATGGTGAAATTGGGGAAAAGGGTAATAAAGATGGTACCAGAATTAAGAGTAGTCTGGACTGTCCCTATTACGGCATGCTCATATTTCCGGAACCTTGAATCCAACAAAGCAATCCGTGAAACCATAGGCAATCCTTTCTTTGCATGAAGTGTCAAAACCAATCTTATTGCTCCAAAGTGAATATGCGAATAGCCTTCTTTGATCCAATTGACAGGGAATTCCGAAGGGATTTCAAGGGTAACATATTGCTCATTGGAAGAAGCAGGAAGTTTATGGGTAGAGAAATGGGAGGCTTGGACAAAATCTTTAGAATGAGAGTGAAACTGGGATTTGCCAAACACTTGTTTAAGACGAACGCCAACACTGTTTTTGGTTTTTTGATAAACACTATATGGATTAACAATAGGATATGCAGACAGTGGATATTTATCATTTTCTGAAACATAATCTAATTCATACACATTAGATTAACGTGAAGACTGAGATTTAACAGGAGAATTTAATGCAACAATGCTAGATGAAGAAGTAGACATGATGTGTGATGTAGCATGTATCCTGGGGAATGGAGGGGAATTGCGTGTTCTCTAGATTAAGCCAAATATGATAACAATTGTAAACCTCTAAGGAAATGTTAGGATTAAGAACCTGACACAAGTCTGAGCTCAAAACGGCACCTTCTCTGTATGGCCTGGCGAGCTCCTTTTCCAATGTTTTGGTTCTGTTCTAACAAGCACTTAGATTGATCTGTGGATTCTGAGTTCTCGTGAAGTGTTCAGGTACTCAACCTATGTTTGGTTTTCTGAGGCTGTTATATGGGAACACGGGTCATACTAATCCAAGAAGTTGAGCAGGGTTACTAATCATCACAGTTACAAACCAGGATCTTCAAGGTGCATGGTGAAATTGGGGAAAAGGGTAATAAAGATGGTACCAGAATTAAGAGTAGTCTGGACTGTCCCTATTACGGCATGCTCATATTTCCGGTTGAGAAAGAACCTGATCTTCGTCAGTGGATTCTGCAAGACAGTCTGGGCATGAACAGACATCATACCAAATATGACCTGTCTGGTCTTTATCTTGAAGTACCGGACATCCGTCAGAAGCAAACTTTGCAATGGGAATATTCAGAGAACTCCATTGGTCTTTATCTTGAAGTACCGGACATCCGTCAGAAGCAAACTTTGCAATGGGAATATTCAGAGAACTCCATTGGTCTTTATCTTGAAGTACCGGACATCCGTCAGAAGCAAACTTTGCAATGGGAATATTCAGAGAACTCCATTCTATGGCCCAACCATCCTCCATTTACCTCCTTCCTTCCAACAAACAACTAGGATAGGATGTATAGCATTTAATCATTTATAAAAGGTTCTAAGAGAGGTTTTAAAAGTTGTAAAAGTTTAACAATGCTCTCCCTTAGATTGTGCTTATTTTTCAGAAAATTTTTGAACTGAGAACTATTTGTCCAAACTGCAATAAATTCAACATAATGAATGTTTAAAGTGAACTAAAGCTTTTCCAAGGTTGTTCAAACATAGGAGAAGAGATTAAAACATATTTGAATCAATTTGAACAGCAAAAGAGCACTTTTTGGCAACAAAATATAGATGCATCCGAATTTCTGAAACATGCATCCGAATTTTTAAATCATGCATCCGAATTTTGAGATTTCAAGTCCAAACTTTAAAACATGTGAGATGAAAGCTGTAATTTTTGAAAATATGCTTTCCTAAGGTTGTTCAAATATGATAGGAAGGATTGAAATAGTTTTCAAACAATTTGAACAATAAACAAACATTTTTGGTAAGAAAATTTTATGCATCCGAATTTTTTGGTCTGCATCCGAATTTTTGACAGCAAGTTGAAAAAGATGATTTTGCATTTTCAAATGAGCTGTAGAAGTACTCAAATATGTTTGTCCATAATGACACTCCGTTTAGCTTTGCAAAACTACAAAACTCATGCATCCAATTGTTTTCATGAGGTAATGCAAAATCATAGGTCAAGTCAAGAATCAACAACTTAATCAAATTCCATAATAATCTCAGAAAACAACCAAGATCTAATGTAGTAAAATAGTTTCACATAACACATTCATTGCACTTAGCACAATTTGCAGTTAACTATTAGCACATAGTCAGTCATCATTTACACATAGCACAACTTTGCAGCACAATTTTGCAGTCATCATTTCATTCTTTCTCCCCCTTTTGTCATCACTCAAAGATGGGGTTAATGAAAATGAGATTAACAGTGTAGCAATTATACCTAGGGTCAAAGTATCATTAATAAAAGAAGCTCTCAACACTAAGGTTTCATCATTGAGCTTCACTATTACATAATTTGCAAAAATTTAAAGAAAAGCATAACAAGTTCATACGCCAATTTGGAAATTTAAGAACACATAAGTTAAGTAAAAATTAAAAGCAGTAAAAAGATAAGGTTGAAGAGATGATCAGTCTTGTGATGTTGATGGAGAGGCTTTGCTGAATCCTTTCTTGATTGCCAAATGCTTCACTCTTCCTTGGCTGAAAGAGATGGTTGATGGTGAGACGATTTCTGCTCTTTCAATTTGACTTCCTCCTTCTTGTGGCTCTTCATGTACAGGTTCATTTTCTTCTTCTTGTCTTGCCACATACTCACTATTGCCTCCTTGATCATCATCACCATCATCACTGTCATCATCTTCATCTTCTTTCCTACCTTCCTCATCCCTATCATCATCATCCCTAGCTTGTTGGCTAGAGGGTCCTTCACCACTTTGTGTATTTCTCATCAATATTTCTTCAATGTGCTTCACTCTATTTTCTAATCCATCCAGTTTTCCAAGAACCATTGGAGCAAAGGATTCGAAGAACTTATACATTTTCTCCATTTCCTTGATATGATTATTCAAGGCTTCTTGGAATGCCTTAGCTACTATGGTGTCACCTCTAGTTATTCCTTCACCACTAGAATCATCTCCAACATTTGGTTGAGATTTGGGAGTTGAAACTTCTTCAAATAATCTTCTTTTTGAGGGAGGTTGCTCCCTCTCACTTGAAGTGTCATGTTTCCTCTTTGTTTTCACTTCTCTAGCAGGATTTTCCTCTTCATCCTCCTTTTCCTCAACTTCCTCACTTTCTTCACTCTCTTCTCTTCTTGGAGGAGTTTCTCTTTTCGTTCTCCATATGCCATTTTCATCAAGAACTAATTGCATTCTTTTAAGAGTGTCATTGGTATAAATCTCTCCACTCTTAAATGCTTGTCCTCTCACTGGAAGTTTAACTTGAAAATGTTTAAAGATTCTTGTTAACAACCTCCCATATGGTAAAGCCTTATTCACTATTTTTCTTGCACTAATCATGTGCTTTAAGTCCATATATCCAAAATTCAACCTTCTATGCTCAGGTAAGGCTAACATAATTACCATATGCATGTTACCAACAGATGACTCATGTCAAAAGTTAGGGATAATCATAGTCGTAATCATACGATGCAATACTCTTCCTCTAGAATCAAATGCCTTAATTTCCCTCTCCCTAATGGACCTAAATTCTCTGCCATTAGTAAAAGCTTCCTCAAATCTTTCTTTTGTGAAAAGTTCATGTATATAACAATGCATTCCAGGTGAGTAATACTTTGTCCAACTATCATCTACTCCACAAATTCAATTAACTAATGCTTCATTGAATTCAAAATCTACTTGAAATACTCTTGAAGAATACCATTGCACTACATTATTTTCCTCCAATTCTTCAATTCTTTCCTCTTTGAGATTTTCATAGAATTCATAAATAAGTGCAGGGTAAAATTCTTCATCAATTGCTAACAGATTACTCCAACCAACAAAGAGATAAAACATTACCCATGTTGGAGAGCCTTTCAAAATTCACCATGTAACCAGGAATGATTTTTCTGCTCTTCTTATTCTAGTCCTCAAATTCAGATGCTGCCTTAATAGAGATGAATTTGTCCAATCCAGTTGATTGAGGAACCCTTATTCTCCTTGGTTCGTTCATAATCAGTCCACCATCCTTTGTCTTTCCCTTTCCTTTCTCAACACTTGCTCTCTTAGTTCTCACCATCTTAGATTGCAAGAGAATGATTTGTAGGAAGTGGTTAGGGTTAGGAACTCAAAAATTCAATCGGTTTGTAGTGAAAGATATGAAATTTCAGAGAAATTTAGGTTTGGACGCAAGAGGGTTGAGTGGGTTTTGAGAGAAAAGGAAGTTTGGAAGTTATAGATGTGAAATATGACTGTTCAGATTCATTTAAATCGTTACAACCGCTTAGTTCAGATGACTGAATTTTCAAGTCTGCGTCCGAACCTGCTTCCGAAAATCTCTGTTTCTTCAGTTTCAGAAAATTCGGAAATATTTCTGTCCAGAATTTTCTGGAGAAAGTTTGGACGTCCGAATTTCTCTCAATACATCCAAATCATGCGTCCGAATATTCCCTGTTCTTATCACACTTCAACACACAAATTAGTAATTGAATTTTGAGATACCTAAGAGTCTTCTTAGGTGATTAAACCTTTCCTCAACCAAAGGCTTTGTAAATATATCAGCAATTTGATCATCTGTATTTAATTAATGCTTAAATTGATAGTACTTGTATTACCACATAATATAGGCACAAAATTGAATTCTAGACCATAGTCAAGTAGAGTACGCTTCATCCATAACACTTGAGCACAACAACTACCGGTGGTGATATATTCTACCTCAGCAGTAGATAATGATACACTTACTTATTTTTTACTATACCAAGATACAAGACAACTACCAAGAAATTGACAATGGCCGCTAGTACTTTTACTCTCAACTTTACATCCGGTAAAATCAGCATCCGAATATCCAATAAGATCAAAAGATGAAGATTTTGAAAACCAAAGGCTGTAGTCTTGAGTATCAATCAAATAACGAAAAATACGTTTGACAGAAATTAGATGAGACTCTTTAGGACAACATTGGAATCTAGCACATAAGCACACAACAAAAATAATATCTTGTCTACTTGCTGTGAGATAGAGTAAACTTCCAATCGTACCTCTATATGACTTTTCATCAACATTTTTACCTTTTTCATCTTTATCAAGTTTAGTTAATGAACTCATTGGAGTGCCTATTCCTTTTGTTTGATCCATTCCAAATCTTTTCAATAGGTCCTTGGCATACTTTGCTTGATTTATGAAGACTCCATCCTTAGTTTGCTTGATTTGCAGCCCAAGAAAGAAATTTAGTTCTCCCATCATACTCATTTCAAATTCATTTTGCATTGATTTGGCAAACTCTTCACAAAGAGATGTATTAGTAACACCAAAAAATAATTTCATCAACATAAATTTGCACAAGTAAAATATCATTATTACTACAGGTTTTTATAAATAGTGTTGTATCCACTTTTCCTTTTGAAAGAAGAAATCCACTTAATCTTTCATACCAAGCTCTTGGAGCTTGTTTCAATCCATATATAGCCTTGGTTAACTTGAAAAATAATGAGGAAACTTTTCATGAATAAAACCAAGTGGTTGTTTTACATAAACCTCTTCTTCAATAAAACCATTTAGAAATGCACTTTTGAAATCCATTTGGAATAGTTTAAAACCTTTAAAACAAGCAAAAGCCAAAAGTATTCTTATGGATTCAAGTCTAGATACCGGAGCAAATGTTTCATCATAATTAATGCCTTCTTCTTGGTTGAAACCTTGAGCAACAAGTCTAGCCTTATTTCTAACAACTTCTGCTAGTTCATTTAATTTATTTCTAAAGACCCATTTGTACCAATAATGGAATGATCATGAGATCTTGGGACAAGAGTCCAAACTTTATTTCTTTCAAATTGATTTAGCTCCTCTTCCATAGCAATAATCCAAAAATCATCACACAATGCATCATCAATGTTTTTAGGCTCAATATGAGATAAAAGAGCAAAGTTGTCAATAAAGTACCGCCTTGTTTTAACTCCTTGGGAGAAATCACCAATGATTTGCTCCTTAGGATGACCTCTTGATCATTGTTAGGTTGGCCATCTTGTTCTTGCTCTATTATTTCTTCTTCTTTGGCATGTTCTTCCAAGGTGGGTGCTTGATGATGAGTTTGATTATCCAGTATTGAGGAACCTACATCATCTTCATTTCTTCTTTCAAGATATATGTTAGATTCGTCAAGGGTAACATGGATAGTTTCTTCAACACGCAATGTTCTTTTGTTATAAACACTATAGGCCTTTTTATTTGATAAATAACCAAGAAATATACCTTCATCCGATTTTTTATCAAACTTTCCCAGATTGTCATGAGTATTTAAGATAAAACACTTACAGCCAAATACCTTAAAATAAATAATTAAAGGAGTTTTATCAAATAAGAGTTCAAAAGGTGTTTTTCGTATGAAAGGTTTTAAGAGAACTCTATTTATTGCATAGCAAGCAGTATTTACGGCTTCAGCCCAAAAATATTTTGGCAAAGAATTTTCACAAAGCATTGATCTAGCCATCTCTTGTAAGGTTCTATTTTTCCTTTCAACAACACCATTTTGTTGGGGTGTTTTAGCAGCTGAAAAGTTATGACCTATACCATGTTCATCACACAATTTTGTAAAGTCTTGATTACAAAATTCTCTTCCATTGAAAAGTTTATACTCAAGGGAGGTTTAAACCTTTTTGAAAAGTTTTACAAATTCATGAAACGCTTCATCCTTTTGAGCTAAGAAGATCACCCATGTAAATCTAGAGAAAACATCAACAATCACATAAGCATATCTTTGGTCCAAACAAGTTCATATGAACAAGTTCAAGAGGTTTTGAGGTAGAAACCATTTTCTTTGGTTTAAAAGATGTTTTTGATTGTTTTTCATATTGACAAGAATCACAAAGACGAGTTTTATCAAAATGCATTTTAGGTAATCCTCTAACTAACTCTTGTGTGGAAAGTTTATTCAATAAATCCAGGCTCACATGACCTAATCTTCTATGCCATAAATATCCATCATTATCATGAATAGCAAGACACTTGATATCATTTGTAATAAGCTCATCAAGATATAATATGTATACATTTGCAACTCTATTAGCATCAAAGATAGTTTTGCTACTTGCACTATCAAAAATAGTCAAGTGTTACATTTTAATTCTACTTTACATCCATTATCCCATAATTGACTAATACTAAGTAGATTATACTTCAAACCATCAATAAGTAATATTTGCTTAATGAGAGGGAAAGAACCTTTACCAATGTTACCGATTCCAAGTATTCTTCCCTTCTTCTTATCACCAAATGTGACAAAACCTTCACTTGTTGCTTGAAGTTCACTAACAAGTGAGGTATTTCCTGCCATGTGTCTTGAATAGCCACTGTTAAGAAACCACTTAGTGGCACTTGATCTTGCAGCAAAACGAACCTACACGAAATTTGAGAAAGTGACTTTTGGTACCCACATTTTCTTGGGTCCAAGGGGGTTAGTAAAAATTCCTTTGACTCTCCAAATAGTTTTAACACCATTTTCTATTTTTCTTTTCATATAACATTTTGAAACTTTGTGTCCATGCCTACCACAATATGTACAACAAGTATGAGGCATTAAAATATAAGTTTCTTTAGCTAAGAAGTTTTTATATTTTGGAGCATTACTTTCATGAGAGTAACAAAGACCATTTTTTTGCATATGAGGATCTTTGATAACCAAGTAGTTTATTTAAATTTTCTTTTCCATTTGTAAATATTTCAATGAATAATGTAAGATCATTAACTTTCTTTTTCAATATCTCATGATCACTAAGCATTGTTTCTAAAGAAATAACTTTTGTGCAAAGATCTTTTTTTTCAAGAGATATGTTTTGTATAGTTACATTTAAAATTTCTTTTTCAATGTTTAGGCAATTAATAGACTCAAGAAGTTTTCCATTTTAAAAACATAACTTTGAATTCTCGTTTAATAACTCATTAATTTTGGTCTTCATTTCCTTATTCCTTTTTAAAGCATTTTTCAGTTCTCCATACATTTCAACAAGTAAATCACTAGGATCAATATCATCATCATAGTAAGTAGAAATAGAAGGAGTAGATTGTAACTCATCATCAATTGCCATAAAGCATATTGAAAGACCTAAGAGGGGGGGGGGGTGAATTAGGTCTTTGGCTAATTTTCACAAATAAATTCCTTTTACAATTCTAAATAATACCCGATTGTATGTGCTTTGTTAAATGAAAGAATAAGTCAATTAATAGCAAGGTAGTAAAACAATGTAAGATCAATGAACACAAGTAATTTAGAGTGGTTCGATCTATTCAAGATCTACATCCACTACCTTAAGCCTACACTTAAGGATTTCAAACAATCTACTATATGCTCAAGTTTACAAATTACATAAGAGACTCACCACACAATGGTTTTACACTCACAACCTCTTTAGCAATTCTATAAACAAGGTTCACCCTACTGAAGGATTTTATATCTACAAACAACCTTGAATCAATATCTCAAGGATCACCCTTATCCAAAGGGTTTTATGTTCTCAAGATAACCTTGTAATGGGCTAGTAGAAAATACAATTGAAAGAGGAGAGGAGAATGTGTAAGATGTTACCACTTTGTTGGTAGATGATTACACAATGTTGTCCCTTCACACTTTGTTCTCTTTGGAATCTTGAATGATCAATTGAAAGCACAAGACAAAGAGAGCTTAAAATGTTTTCTAAATGCTTTGGAATGTTTAGAGTTCTCAGGAATTCAAAACTTACAAAAAATCTGAAGTTTATAGCTTTTATAGATTTGAAAAATCAAATTCAACAGCTATAAAACGGCTAGTTTCAGAGAAGTTCGGACGTCCGAACTTTCTGCCATGCGTCCGAACTTGCGTCCGAACTTTACTGTGCCAAGCTGTCTGGAAAAGTTCGAACGTCCAAACTTTTCCTTATGCGTCCGAACATTCATCCGAAATTCTCTGAAAAAACAGTGACCATACTATCAGAGAAAGTTTGGACGTCCGAACTTTACTCCATGCGTCCGAACTTGCGTCCGAATTTCTCTGGAAGCACAGTGATCATTTTCAAAGTTTGGACGTCCAAACTTGCATCCAAACTTATCAAATTTTGTCAAATCATTTAAAAATCATCCTTAATAACATTGAAATTACTTTGTATAAATAGATAAGTCATTTAAGCACTTTTAAACACAAGAACCGTTACCAAAACATTTTAGTCATCCAAATTTTACTTAAGATCATTTGAGACTTCAAAAACATACTTGTTGTCAAGAAGTTCATTTAAAATCATTTCAAAAACAAGTTTTGTGCTCTCTTATGCATTCAACTAATTCCAAGACATACAAGTGTAGAGTTTACATAAAAATATACCTATTTAGTATATGAAATCTACTCTCTAAGTCTTCAATGCTTTCAATCATCTTGAACATACTCTTCAATCTTCAATCACTTTTGGCATAGTTGAGTTGTTCTTTCATTGTGACTCCAATGCAATAAGACTTCATGCTTCTCAATCCATCAATCCTATTACTCAACATACAAGCACATTAGTCCTCATCAATATTTGCTATTATTCAAAACTAATCATAACTACGTGATTTGCCCTTAGGGCTAACACATATGTTGGCTTTTCCTTCACTGTCATCTTCACTTTCTTGTTGATCTCAAGTGCCAGCCAGTCCCTTTCCCTTCTTGGTAGATTTCTTTTTGAGTTTGTTGTCTCTTTACCTTTCCAAAACTTTAGGATAATCAGCAACAAGATGTTCTGTGCTTTTGCATTCAAAGCATTGAGGTTTGAAGGATGATGACTGTCCATTCTTTTTGGTTGGCTTTCCCCTTTCTTGAGAAATTTCTTTTTATAGAATCTCTTGAATTTTCTTATTGCCAAAGCTATTCAATAAGCTCTTCAAGTAGGAGAGTTTTTAAATCTTTTGATTCCTTAATAGCAAGTGTTTTCGGTTGCCAAGATTTTGGTAAAGCATCAAATATCTTTTTGTTTTGCTCTCCAATTGTATAATTCTTCTCATAAGATTTTAAACCATTGAAAATATTAGTAAATCTTGTAAACATATCACTAATATTCTCACCTTACTTCACGGTGAATAGCTCATAATCCCTTAATAGCATAGCAAGCTTTGACTCCTTTATTTGGTTTGTACCTTCATGTGTTACTTGAAGTAATCTCCACATATCATGGGCAGTGTCACATCCACTAACTCGATTATATTCAGTTACATCTAGTGCACAACTTAATATGTTCATGGCTTGATAATTCAATGTCATTTTCTTGAATCATTCTCATCAAATTCGTATATAGGCTTTGGCTCTAAAGTCACTCCATCTGCTCTCGTTTTCTTTGGTATGTAAGGACTTTTCTAAAAAATGTTCCACAAATCAAAGTTAATTGAACAAATATATATCTTAACTCTAGATTTCCAAAATGTATAATTTGTTCCATCAAACAAAGGTGGTCTATTTGTGGAAGATCCTTCCAAATAAGGTAAGTTTGAAATATTAGCCATAAGATCCTAACTTCTTGGTTGTAAAACCACACAAAGAAGCCCTTGCTCTGATACCAATTGAAAGACCTAAGGGGGGGGGGGGTGAATTAGGTCTTTGGCTAATTTTCAAAAACTATTTCCTTTTATAAATTGAGTTAGACCAGATTATGATTACTTGTTTCAATGAGAGAATAATTAAATCAATGAAAAAGCAATAAACAATCTAAGCAGGATGAACACTAGTAATTTATAGTGGTTCCATCTCTTCAAGATCTATGTCCACTACCTTGAGTCTACACTCAAGGATTTTAATCAATCTACTATATGCTCAGGTTCAATAATTACACAAGAGGCTCACCACACAATGGTTTTACACCAACAACCTCTTTAGTAATTCTACACACAAGGCTCACCCAACTAGAAGGATTTTATATATACAAACAACCTTGAATCAAACTTTCAAGGATCACCCTTACCTAAAGGATTTTTTGTTTACAAGAAAACCTTGTAATGAGCTAGTAGAAAAGAAAATTAAAAGAAGATTGGATGACATGTTTCCACTTCTTGGTAGATAATTACACAATGTTGCACCACTTCACTTTGTTGTCTTTAGAATCTTGAATGATCACTTGTAAGTACAAGACAAAAGAGAGCTTTGATGTTTGCAAAAGATTTTAGAATGTGAAGATTTCTAAGAGATTCAAAACTTACAAAAATTCTGGAGCTTATGGCTTTTATAGATTTTGAAAATCAGTTTTAACAGTCATAATACGGCTAGTAATGGCTAGTTTCAGAAGAATTCGGACGACCAAATTTTTCTTGTGCGTCTGAACTGTCGTCCGAACTTTACTGTTACATGCTGTCTGGAAAAATTCGAACGACTGAATTTTGTCCAGTGCATCTGAACTTGGGTACGAATTTCTCTGAAAAAACAGTAACCATGCTGGCAGGGAAAATTCGGACGACTGAATTTTTTGCCCTTGCATCCGAACTTGCGTCCGAATTTCTCTGGAAGCATCGTAGCCATTTTCAAAGCTTGGACGTCCAAACTTGCATCCGAACTGTTCAAACTTTGTAAAATCATTTGAAAACATTTTTTATGAATAGATAAGCCAATCATAACTACATGATTTTCCCTTAGGGCTAACAATCTCCCCCTTTTTGATGATGACAAACCTTGATGCAAAATGTGATGGATTTAAACAATGTAGTACAAAGAAGTATTAATGTCAATGATAGATAATAACCAATTTAGCACATTGACATTCAAAAGTCTCAATATGAGCCAATTACCCAACCAACCTCCATAAACCTCCTTCCTTCCAATATGGATAGAAGATATAGCATTTAATCATTTACAAAACTTCTAAGAAAGGTATGAAAGGTTAGAAAAGGTTAACAATTCTCCCCCTTAGATTGTGCACATTTTTCAAAAATTTTGAACTTAAGATACTATGCATCCGAATTTTGACATATCAAGTCCAAACTATAAAATATGTAAGATGAAGACTGTAATATTTGAAAATAAGTCTTCCTAAGGTTGTTCAAACATATTATAAAAGATTAAAACATATTTGGGTTAATTTGAACAACAAAAGAACGCTTTTTGACAATGAAATATGGATGCATCCGAATTTTTTGATCATGCATCCGAATTTTGAGATTTCAAATCCAAATTGTAATAAATTCAATATAATGAAAGTTTAAAGTTAAATAAAGCTTTCATAAGGTTGTTCAAACATAATGGAAGAGATTAAACTAGTTTTCAAAACAATTTGAACAACAGAAAAACATTCTTGGCAAGAAAATCTTGATGCGTCCGAATTTGTTGTCTGCATCCGAATTTTAAGTCCAAAATTTTTGCAACAAGTTGAAATCTACTCAAATGTGTTGTTGCACATAACACATACAGTACACATACATTACACAATTACAGTACACAATGCATACAATGCATATCACATAGTCATCATTATTTTTCTCCCCCTTTTGTCATCACTCAAAGAGGGGGATCAATGAAAATGAGACTAACAATTTAGCACATATAACAGTTAAAAAAGAAGCTCTCATCACTGAGATTTCATCATTGAGCTTCACTATTACATAAAATGCAGCAAAAGGCCTAACAGGTTCATAAGTTGGATATTTAAAACATATAAGAGAAACTTAGTACAAATAAGCAATTAAAAAGCAGTAAAAAGATAAGGTGGAAGAAGTGCTCAATCTTGTGATGTTGATGGAGAGGCTTTGCTAAATCCTTTCTTGATTGCCAAATGCTTCACTCTTCCTTGGCTGAAGGAGATGGTTGAAGGATATAAGCTATTTCAAATTTTCTTTTTCTATTTGACTTCCTCCTTGTGGCTCTTCATGTACTAGTTCATTTTCTTTTTCTTCTTGTCTTGCCACATTCTCTTCATTACCTCCTTGATCATCATCCCCATCATCACTGTCATCATGTTCATCTTCTTTCTTTCCTTCCTTATCTCCATCATCATCATTTCTATTTTGATGCCTAGAGGGTCTTTCACCACTTTGTGTATTCCTCATCAGAATTTCTTCAATATGCCTCACTCTACTGTCTAATCCATCTAGTTTTCCAAGAACCATTGGAGCAAAAGATTCAAAAAACTTATACATTTTCTCCATTTCCTTAATATTATTATTCAAGGCTTCTTGGAATGCCTTAGCTACTATAGTGTCACCTCTAGTTATTTCTTCACTTCTAGAATCAATTCCAGCATTTGGTTGAGGGACTTCTTCAAAAAATCTTCTTTTTGAGGGAGGTTGCTCCTCCTCACTTGAAGTATTATGTTTCCTCTTAGTTTTCATCTCTCTTGCAAGAGTTTCTTCCTCATCCTCTTCTTCCTTAACTTCTTCACTTTCTTCACTCTCCACTCTTCTTGGAGGGGTTTCTCTTTTGGTTCTCCATATGCCATCATCATCAAGAACTAGCTACATTCTCTTAAGAGTTTCATTCATATAAATCTCTCCACTCTTAAATGGTTGTCCTCTCCCTGGAAGTTTAACTTGAAAATGCTTAAAGATCCTTGTTAACATTCTTCCAAATGGAAAAGCCTTGGTTATAGTTTTCCTTGCAGTAATCATGTGCTTTAAGGCTATGTATCCAAAATTCAATCTTCTATGTTCATGCAAGGCTAACATAATTACCATGTGCATATTACCAATAGAAGACTTATATCCAAAATTAGGGACAATCATAGTAGTAATCATGTGATGCAATACTCTTCCTCTAGCATCTAAGCTCTTAATTTTCCTCTCCCTAATGGACCTAAATTCTCTGCCATTAGTGAATGCCTCTTCAAACCTTTCATTTGTGAAGAGTTCACGATTATAACAATGCATTACAAGTGAGTAATACCTTGCCCCACTATCACCTACTCCACAAATTCTGTTAATCAGGGCATCACTAAATTCAAAATCCACTTGAGATACTCTTGATGAATACCATTGAACCACATCATCTCCTGCAAGTTCAGTTCTTTCTTCTTTGAGGTTTGCATAGAACTCATATATGAGGGTAGGATAGAACTCTTCATCAATGATTAATAGACTACTCCATCCAATATCACTAAATAATGATAGAACATTATCCATACTTGATAATTTATTAAAATTCACTTTATTCCCAGGGATAATCTTTCTGTTTGTCTTGTTCCATTCATCAAATTCATGAGCAGACTTGATTGAGACAAACCTGTCAACTCCAGACAATGCTTGAGGAATTTGAACTCTTCTTGGTTGGTTGATGATTGAGTCTCCATTTCCTTCTTTGGCCTTCCCTTTCCCTTTTTCAACATTTGGCTTCTTTGTCCTTACCATGATGTTGTTGCTTGAAAAGTAGTGATTTTTAGAATGTATCTAGGGCTTGGAATTCAAAAATGAAGGCAAATCAAAGTAAAAATGGTGAAATCTTGGAGAAATTTTGATTCAGACGCGGATGGGTAAGAATGATTTTGAAAAAGGAGAGAAATTCGGAAGTTGAAGTGTTAGGGAAACTGTTTGAATTTCATTTAAATCTTTGTATTCGCAAAATTTGACCGAATTTTCTGTTTTGCGTCCGAATTCTACGTCCGAAAATTTCCTGTTTTCACCAAACATCAACACACACATTAGTAATTGAATTTAGAGATTCCTAAGAGCCTTCTTAGGTGATTCAACCTTTCCTCAGCCAAAGGCTTTGTAAAAATATCAGCAATTTGATCATTTGTATTTATATATTCTAAACATATATCTCTCTTGATCACATGATCACGAATGAAATGATGTTTAATTTCTATATGCTTAGTCCTAGAATGTTGAATGAGATTTATGCTCAAATTGATAGCACTAGTACTGTCACATAGTATAGGCACACAATTGAATTTAAGGCCATAATCAAGTAAAGTATGCTACATCCATAATAATTTAGCACAACAACTACCCGCAGCTGTATATTCAGCTTCAGCAGTAGATAAAGACACCCAAACTTATTTTTTACTATACCAAGATACAAGACAACTACCAAGAAATTGACAATGACCACTTGTACTCTTACATTCTGTAAGACCTAAGAGGGGGGGGGGGGGTGAATTAGGTCTTCGGCTAATTATCAAAATTTTTTTCCCTTTTTGCAAATCCTTTGCCATAATAAAAGCTCTTCTTCAAATTCACAAGTTCTAAGTTTATATGTGGTTTAATGGTTGAGACAATATAATCAAATAATAAACCACAACCAATCAATCAACAATTAAGAACAAACAATAATAACACAAGTATGTAAACAAGTAAAGCTATAAATAAATGAACACACGATTTATATTGGTTCGATCTTTCCAAGATCTACATCCACTACCTTGAGTCCACACTCAAGGATTTCAACCAATTCACTACATGCTTAATCCAAGCAATTACACAAGAGGCTCACCCTTCAATGAGTTTTACCACAACAACCTCTTTTCAATATAATAAACAAGGTTCACTCTTATCACCAAGAGTTTTATATCACTAGACAACCTAGACCAATCTAATCCAAGGCTCACCCTCACCAATGGGTTTTACACTACAACCTTGATTAATCTAGTGTATGGCTCACCCTCCACAAGGGTTTTAAGTCTCTTGACAACCTTGTATCAATCACAACAAAAATATAAAGAGAGAATTTGAATGTTACCAACACTTCTTGGTGGATGAATACAATTGTTAGCACCACTTCACTTCTTGCCTTTGGAATCTTGAATTTCAGCCTTTGAGCACAAGGCAATTTGAGTGCTTTTCAAATAATTTTGATGTAAAACAAGTTAGAGTTTGAAGGATTTTGAATGTTCAAAAGTTCTTTCAAAAATCTGGATTTTGTGCCTTTTACCGAATTCTGCGTCCGAATTTCTCTGAAAAACAGTGACCATGCTGAAGGCCAATATTCAGATGACCGAATTTTTCTTCATGCGTCCGAATCTTCTTCCGAATTTCTTTGGAAGAACAGTAGCAAACTTTTGCTACTAAATTCGGACGATCGAATTTTTTGGAAGCATATTCAAACTTTGTAAAATCATTTGAGATTTAACTTCAATAAGTTTGAAAAACATTTGGTATGTATAGAAAACTTATTTAGACATATATAAGTTTGAAAACCAAAATCAAATTCCTTTGATCATATAAAGTTTACTTAAAAACTTTTAGGACACAAAATCACATTCATCAAGAAATTCATTCAAAGCCTTTTAAGATTAAGAAAACCTATTTTATGCTCTCTTATGCATTCAATAGACTCCAAGCCATACAAGTGTAGGGTTTACATAGAGATTTACCTATTATCATATCTACTCTACACTTCAAGTCTTCAATGCCTTGAGTTCATCTTTGAATAACCTTCAAAAGACTTCATAGTTTATTGAGGTTGTTCTTGCACTTTGGCTTGAAGGCAATGAGACTTCATACTTCTTAGTTCACAAAACCTATCACACAACATACAAGCATATTAGTCCTCATCAATATTTGTCATTAATCAAAACACGTTCAACTTTGCATCCAGCATAGTCAGCATCTGAATATCCAATAAGTTCAAAAGATGAAGCTTTTGAAAACCAAAGGCCATAGTCATATGTATCAATCAAATAACGAAAGATGCGTTTGACAGAAATTAGATGAGATTCTTTAGGACATGATTGAAATCTAGCACATAAGCACACAACAAACATAATATTTGGTCTACTAGCTGTGAGATAGAGTAAACATCCAATCATACCTCCATATGAATTCTCATCAACATTTTTACCTTTTTTCATCTTTATCAAGTTTAGTTGATGAACTCATTGGAGTACCTATCCCTTTTGCTTGATCCATTCCAAATATTTTCAAAAGCTCCTTGGTATACTTTGCTTGATTTATGAAGACTCCATCCTTAGTTTGCTTAATTTGCAATCCAAGAAAGAAATTTAGTTCTCCCATCATGCTCATTTCAAATTCATTTTGCATTGATTTTTCAAATTCTTCACAAAGAGATGCGTTAGTAGCACCAAATATGATATCATCAACATAAATTTGCACAAGTAAAAGGATTTTGGCAAAGAATTTTCCTTTTCCAAATCCTTTTGACAGAAGAAATCCACTTAATCTTTCATACCATGCTATTGGGGCGTGTTTCAATCCATATAGAGCCTTGGTTAACTTAAAAACAAGACTAGGAAACTTTTCATGAACAAAACCGGGAGGTTGTTCCACATAAACCTCTTCTTCAATAAAACCATTTAGAAAAGCACTTTTGACATCCATTTGAAATAGCTTATATCCTTTAAAACAAGTAAAAGCCAAAAGTATTCTTATGGATTCCAATCTGGCTACTGAAGCAAAAGTCTCATCATAATCAATGTCTTCTTCTTGGTTGAAGCCTTGAGCAACAAGTCTAGCCTTATTTCTAACAACTTCTCCTAGTTCATTTAATTTGTTCCTAAAAACCCATTTTGTACCAATAATGGAATGATCATGAAGTTTTGGAACAAGAGTCCAAACCTTATTTCTTTCAAATTGATTTAACTCTTCTTCCATAGCAATAATCCAGAAATTATCACACAATGCATCATCAATATTTTTAGGTTCAATGTGAGATAAAAGGGCAAAATTATCTTGTTTTAACTCCTTGAGAGACATACCAATGATTTGCTCCTTAGGATGGCCTCTTGCACATGTTAGATCCTTTCGAAACTCTTGATCATTTCTTGGTTGACCATCTTGTTCTTGCTCCATTATTTCTTCTTCTTTGGCATGCTCTTCCAATATGGGTACTTGATGATGAGTTTGATTTTCAATCATTGAGGAACCTGCATCATCTTCATTTCTTCTTTCAAGGTAAATGTTAGATTCATCAAAGGTTACATGTATGGTTTCTTCAACACATAATGTTCTTTTGTTATAAACTCTATATGCCTTTTTATTTGAAGAATAACCAAGAAATACACCTTCATCTGATTTTCTATCAAACTTTCCAAGATTGTCACTAGTGTTTAAGATAAAGCATTTACAACCAAAAACCTTAAAGTAGACAATTGAAGGAGTTTTATCAAATAGAAGTTCAAAAGGTGTTTTTCTTATAAAAGGTCTTAATAATACTCTATTCATTACACATCAAGCAGTATTTACAGTTTTAGCCCAAAAGTATTTTGGCAAAGAATTTTCGCATAACATCGATCTAGCCATCTCTTGTAGGGTCCTATTTTTTCTTTCAACAACACCATTTTGTTGAGGTGTTTTAGCAGCTGAAAAATTATAAGTTATACCATACGCATCACAAAATCTTGTAAAGTTTGATTACAAAACTCTCTTCCATTATCACTTCTAATAGATATCAATTTATACTCAAGAGAGGTTTGAACCTTTTTGAAAAGTTTTGCAAATTCATGAAATGTTTCATCCTTCTGAGCTAAGAAAATCACCCAAGTAAATTTTGAAAAGTCATCAACAATCACATAAGCATATCTTTTACAACCAAGACTAGTGGTCCTCATTGGTCCAAACAACTCCATATGAACAAGTTCAAGAGGTTTTGAGGTAGAAACCATTTTCTTTGTGAAATACCTAAGAGGGGGGTGAATTAGGTATTTGCATAAATTTTCGCAAATACAGTCCTTTTATAATTCTAAGCAAAAACAGATTGTATGTGCAGTAGAACAATATAAGAACAAGTGAACACAAGCAATTTATAGTGGTTCGATCTCTTCGAGATCTACGTCCACTACCTTAAGCCTACACTTAAGGATTTCAAACAATCTACTATAAGCTCAAGTCTACAAATAACACAAGAGGCTCACCACACAATGGTTTTACACTCACAACCTCTTTTAGTAATTGTACAAACAAGGTTCACCCTTCCACAACGATTTTATATCTAAAGACAACCTAAAGACTAATCTAAACCAAGGCTCACCCACTCACAGGTTTTACACCACAACCTTGATTAATCTAATTTATGGCTCACCCTTATCAAAAGGATTTTATGTCACAAGATAACCTTGCAATGAGCTAGTAAAAAAACACAGTTTAATAGAGAAGGAAGAATGTGTAGATGTTACCACTTGTTGGTAGATTTTTACACAATGTTGCACCTTCACACTTTGTTGTCTTTGGAATCATGAATGATCAATTGAAAGCACAAGACAAGAGAGAGCTTGAAATGTTTGCTAAAGACTTTGGAATGTTTAGAGTTTTCAAGAATTCAAAACATTCAAAAAAATCTGAAGTTTATAGCTTTTATAGATGTGAAAATTCAAATGCAACAGCTATAAAACGGCTTGTTTCGGAGAAGTTCAGACGTCCGAACTGCATGCCATGCGTCCGAACTTTCGTCCGAAATTTACTGTGCCAAGCTATCTGGAAAGGTTCGGATGTCTGAACTTTTCCTCATGCATCCGAGCTCGCGTCCGAACTTCTCTGGAAGAATAGTGACCATGCTATTAGAGAAAGTTTGGATGTCCGAACTTTACTCCATGCGTCCGAACTTGTGTCCGAACTTCTCTGGAAGCACAGTAACCATTTCCAAAGTTTGGATGACCAAACTTGCATCCAAACTTATCAAATTTAGTCAAATCTTTTGAAAATCATTATTAATAATATTGAAAACGTTTTGCATGAATGGACACATCTTTTAGGCACATTTAAACACAAAAACCGTTACCAAAACATTTTAATCATACAAAATCTACTTAAGATCATTTGAGATTTCAAAAACATACTTGTTATCACAAAGTTTATTGAAAGCCATTTTAAAAACAAGTTTTGTGCTCTCTCATGCACTCAACTGATTCCAAGACATACAAGTGTAGAGTTTACAGAAAAATATACCTATTTAGTATAAGAACTCTACACTCTAAGTCTTCAATGTCTTCAATCATATTGAACATACTCTTCAATCTTCAATCACCTTTGCCATAGTTGAGTTGTTCTTGCATTATGACTCCAAGGCAATAAGACTTCATGCTTCTCAATCTATCAATCCTATCACTCAACATACAAACACATTAGTCCACATCAATGTTTGCCATTATTTAAAACTAATCATAACTACATGATTTGCCCTTAGGGCTAATAATCTCCCCCTTTTTGATGATGACAAACTTTGATGCAAAATGTGATGGATTTAAACAATGCAGTACAAAGAAGCATTGATGTCAATGATGAATAATAACCAATTTAGCACATTGACATACAAAAGGCTCAATATGAGCCTATGACCCAACCAACCTCCATTTACTTCCTTCCTTCCAACAAAGATAGAAGATATAGCATTTAAGCATCTAAAACAAATTCTAAGAGAGGTTTTAAGGTTGGAAAAGCTTAACAATACTCCCCCTTAGATTGTGCTCATTTTTCAACAAGTTTGGACTTGTGATGCTAAGCATCCGAAATCTGACATATCAAGTCCAAACAATAAAATAAGTGAAATGAAAGCTGCAATTTTTGAAAATAAGTTTTCCTAAGGTTGTTCAAACATATTAGAAGAGATTAAAACATATTTGAATCAATTTGAACAACAAAGGAGCACATTTTGACAACAAAATATGGATGCATCCGAATTTTAGAACATGCATCCGAACTTTTAAATTTTAAGTCCAAACTTTAAAATATGTGAAATGAAGGCTGTAATATTTGAAAATAGGCCTTCCTAAGGTTGTTCAAATATGATAGAAGGATTTGAAACAGTTTTCAAACAGTTTGAACAACAGAAAAATTAGTTTTGGCAAAGCAGTTTGGATGCGTCCAAACTTTTTTTTTTTTTTTGGTTTGCATTCAAACTTCAAATCCAAACTTATAAATTCTATCTTCATATATTATAATTCTTTAAGTTTAAATTTCAAATGTATAAATATAATCAAAACATGCCAATCACACATTGCACATATAACATATATTGCATAAGCACACACATTTCATATGTTTGTAGCACACATGCCAAAAAGTTTTCACTTTACAGCACACAGTGCATTTTGCAGCTCATGCTCATCTTCTTTCTCCCCCTTTTGTCATCACTCAAGAATGGGAAAATGAAAATGAGACTGTCATTACTAAAGGAGGCTCTCAACTCTAAGGTTTCATCATTGAGCTTCATACCATTAAAGCTATTACATAGGCCAAATTAAACTAGTGATAGAATGCAGAAACTTAAAGTGCAAAAATAGAGATATTTGCATAAAAAATGCCAGTAAAAACTTTTCAAGAAGGTTCAAATTTCTCTTGATTGCAAACTGATCTCTATTAGAAGTGATAATGGAAGAGAGTTTTGTAACCAAGATTTTACAAAATTCTGTGATGAGTATGGCATCACTCATAATTTTTCAGCTGCCAAAACACCTCAACAAAATGGTGTTGTTGAGAGGAAAAACAGAACATTACAAGAAATGGCTAGATCAATGCTTTGTGAAAATTCTTTACCAAAATATTTTTGGGCTGAAGCTGTAAATACATCATGCTATGTAATGAATAGAGTTTTACTAAGACCTTTTATAAGAAAAACACCTTTTGAACTTCTATTTGATAAAACTCCATCAATTGTCTATTTTAAAGTTTTTGGTTGTAAGTGCTTTATTTTAAACACTAGTGACAATCTTGGTAAGTTTGATAGAAAATCAGATGAAGGCATATTTCTTGGCTATTCATCAAATAAAAAGGCATATAGAGTCTATAACAAAAGGACATTATGTGTTGAAGAAACTATTCATGTAACTTTTGATGAATCTAACATTTATCTTCAAAGAAGAAATGAAGATTATGCAGGTTCCTCAATGGTTGAAAATCAAACTCAATCAAGCTAAAGAAGAAGAAATAATGGAGCAAGAACAAGATGGTCAATCAAGCAATAATCAAGAACTTCCAAAGGATCTCACATATGCAAGAAGTCATCCTAAGGAGCAAATCATTGGTGATGTCTCCCAAGGAGTTAAAACAAGACGGTACTTTATTGATAATTTTGCCCTTCTATCTCATATTGAACCGAAAAATATTGATGATGCATTGTGTGATAATTTCTGGATTATTGCTATGGAAGAAGAGTTAAATCAGTTTGAGAGAAATAAAGTTTGGACTCTTGTTCCTAGACCTCATGATCATTCTGTATTGGTACAAAATGGGTCTTTAGAAATAAGTTAAATGAACTAGGAGAAGTTGTTAGAAATAAAGCTAGACTTGTTGCTCAAGGCTTCAACCAAGAAGAAGGCATTGATTATGATGAAACTTTTGCTCCAGTGGCCATATTAGAGTCTATTAGAATACTTTTGGCATTTGCTTGTTTTAAAGATTTTAAACTATTTCAAATGGATGTCAAAAGTGCTTTTCTAAATGGTTTTATTGAAGAAGAGGTTTATGTAGAACAACCTCCTGGTTTTATTCATGAAAATTTTCCAAATCATGTTTTCAAGTTAACCAAAGCTCTATATGGACTGAAACAAGCTCCAAGAGCTTGGTATGAAAGATTAAGTGGTTTTCTTCTTTCAAAAGGTTTTACAAAAGGAAAAGTAGATACAACTCTTTTTATAAAAACGTTTTCTAAAAATGATATTTTACTTGTGCAAATTTATGTTGATGATATCATTTTTGGTGCTACTAATACTTCCCTTTGTGAAGAGTTTGCTAAATCCATGCAAAATGAATTTGAGATGAGCATGATGGGAGAACTAAGTTTCTTGCTTGGGCTGCAAATTAAGCAAACCAAGGATGGAGTCTTCATCAATCAAGCAAAGTATACCAAGGAGCTACTGAAAAGATTTGGAATGGATCAACCAAAAGGAATAGGTACTCCAATGAGTTCATCAACTAAACTTGACAAAGATGAGAAAGGTAAAAGTATTGATGAGAAATTATATAGAGGTATGATCGGAAGCTTACTCTATCTCACAGCTAGTAGACCAGATATTATGTTTGTTGTATGCTTGTGTGCTAGATTCCAATCATGTCCTAAAGAATCTCATCTAATTTCTGTCAAACGCATTTTTCGTTATTTGATTGATACACATGACTATGGCCTTTGGTTTCAAAAACTTAATCTTTTGAACTTATTGGATACTCTGATGCTGACTATGCTGGTTGCAAAGTTGAACGTAAAAGCACAAGTGGTCATTGTCAATTTCTTGGTAGTTGTCTTGTATCTTGGTTTAGTAAAAAGCAAGCTTGTGTGTCTTTATCCACTGCAGAAGCTGAATACATAGCTGCAGGTAGTTGTTGTGCACAATTGCTATGGATGCAGCATACCTTACTTGATTATGGTCTTAAATTCAATTGTGTACCCATACTATGTGATAATACTAGTGCTATTAACTTGAGCATAAATTCCATTCAACATTCTAGGACTAAGCATATAGAGATAAAACATCATTTCATTCGTGATTATGTGATTAAGAAAGATATATGCTTAGAATATATAAATACAAATGATCAAATTGCTGACATATTTACAAAGCCTTTGGCTGAGGAAAGGTTCAATCACCTAAGAGGACTCTTAGGAATTTCAAGATTCAATGACTAATGTGTGTATTGAAGTTTTTTGATGAAAACAGGAAACTTTCGATCCAGAATTCGGATGCACTACAGAAAATTCGGTGAGTGAAAGGACACAGAGACTTTTGATCAAGAATTCGGACGCAGGTCAGAAAATTCGGTCAACCGAATTTTCTGAACTAAAGAAACAGAAACTTTCGACCGAAAATTCGGACGCAAACCTGAGAATTCGGTCGTCCGAATTTTACGGACGTGACTATTTATATGAAGATTAAACAGTCTTCTCAACACTTCAACTTCCGAATTTCACATCCTTTTTAAAGCCACTCATACCCATTCACATCCGAATCAAAATCCCTTCAAAATCACACATTCTCATCCCGATTTTCCTTCACTTTTAAACTTCTAACCCTAAATTCATACAGAAAATCAATACTTCTCAAATGTTGAGAAAGGGAAAGGAAAGGCTAAGGAAGGAGATGGAGACTCAATCCTCAACCAACCAAGAAGAATTCGAATCCCTCAATCATTATCTGGGGTTGACAGGTTTGTCTCAATTAAAGATACTCATGTATTTGATGAATGGAATAAAAGTAGTAGAAAAATCATTCCTGGATATAAGGTGGATATTGATAAATTGTCAAGCATGGATATTGTTCTATCTTATTTCAATGATATTGGTTGGAGTAGTTTGTTATTCGTTGATGAAGAATTCTATCCTACTTTGATATATGAATTCTATGCAAACTTGAAAGAGGAAAGAATTGAGATGGTAGGGGATAATGTGATACAATGGTATTCATCTAAAGTATCCCAAGTTGACATTGAATTTAATGAAGGATTGATAAACAGAATTTGTGGAGTGGGTGACAATGGAGCTAGATATTATTCACCTTCCATGCATTGCTATGATCGTGAACTCTTTACATATGTTAGATTTGAAGAAGCATTTACCAATGGAAGAGAGTTTAGGTCTATAAAGGAGAGGGAAATCAAGAACTTGGATGCTAGATGTAGAGTGATGCATCACATGGTAACTACTATGATTGTTCCAAATTTTGGACATAAGTCATCAGTTGGAAATATGCATATGGTAATCATGTTAGCCTTGCATGAGCATAGGAGAATGAACTTTGGTTATATAGCCTTGAAACACATGATTACTGCAAGAAAAACAGTAACCAAGGCATTTCCATTTGGAAGGTTGTTGACAAGAATCTTTAAACATTTTAAGATTAAACTTCCGGGAAGAGGGCAAGCCTTTAAGAGTGGGGAGATTTACACTAATGAAACTCTTAGGAGAATGCAATTAGTTCTTGATGAGGATAATGTATGGAGGACAAAAAGAGAAAATGATAGAAAGTGAAGAGGAGGAAGACGAAGAGGATGAAGAAGAAACCCTTGCTAGGGAAATGAAGACAAAGAGGAAGCATGACACCTCAAGTGAGGGGGAGCAACCTCAAACAAAAAGGAGATTGTTTGAAGAAGAAACTAGAATTGGTTCAAGTGGTGAAGGAGTAACTAGAGGTGACACCATAGTAGCCAAAGCATTCCAAGAAGCCTTGAACAATCATGTCAAGGAAATGGAGAAGATGTATAAGTTCTTTGAATCATTTGCTCCAATGGTTGTTGGAAAGTTAGATGGACTGGAAAATAGGGTAAAGCACATTAAAGAAATCCTTATGAGAAACACTCAAAGTGGTGAAGGACCCTCTAAGCCTCAAGATGGAAATGAGGAAGAAAGAGATAAAGAAGCAAAGAAAGGAGATAATAAGGACAGCAATGATGAAGATGATGATCAAGGTTGAGATGAAGAAACTGTGGCAGAAGAAGAAGAGGAAGAACATGCTCATGAAGAGCCACCAATAGTAGGCAGCCAAGTAGCTCAAGCTGAAATAGTCTCTCCATTAGCAATTTCCTTCAGTCAAGAAAGAGTGAAGCACTTGGCCATCAAGAAAGGAGTGAGCCGAGCCTCCCCATCAACCTCAACATCACAAGACTAAGCTTTCTTTTCTATTCTCTTTACTGTTTTTAATTTGCTTATCTTTATTTGTTTTGTAATTCTGAACTTGTTAAGTATTTTGCTGCATTCTATGTAATAGTGAAGCTCAATGATGAAATCCCGGTGATGAGAGCTTCTTTTATGTGCTAAATTGATAGTCTCATTTTCATTGATCCCTCTATTTATTTTTTTTTAGTGATGACAAAAGGGGGAGAAAAATAATGATATGATGACTGCAATGATGCTGCAATATGAGTCTTTAATTTTTGTAGAACTGAGTTTTGCATTAAAATTCGGATGCAAGGTTTAAAGATTCGGATGCATCCATATTTATGGTCAAAATGTACTCTTTTGTTGTTCAAATTGATTCAAATCTGTTTTAATCTCTTCCATTATGTTTGAACAACATTATGAAAGCTTTATCTCATTTTAAACATCCATTATATTGAATCTATTGCAGTTTGGACTTAAAATTTCAAAGTTTGGATGCATGAGTTTAAAAATTCGGACGCATGAGTTTAAAAATTCGGATGCATGCTCTAAAATTCGGATGCATTCATATTTCATTGTCAAAATGTGCTCCTTTGTTGTTCAAATTGATTCAAATATGTTTTAATCTCTTCAAATATGTTTGAACAACCTTAGGAAAGCTTATTTTCAAAAATTACAGATTTCATTTCACTTATTTTACAATTCGGACTTGATATGTCAAAATTTGGATTCACAACATCTCAAGTCCAAATATGTTGAAAAATGAGCACAATCTAAGGGGGAGCATTGTCAATCTTTTCTGACCTTTAAAACCTCTCTTAGAAGTTTTCTAAATGCTTAATTACAATATCTTCTATCCTAGTTGTGTTGGAAGGAAGGAGGTAAATGGAGGTTGGTTGGGTCATAGGCTCATATTGAGCCTTTTGTATGTCGATATGCTAAATTGGATGATTTCTATCGTTGACATCAATACTTCTTTGTGCTACCTTATTTAAATCCATCATATTTTGCATCAAAGTTTGTCATCATCAAAAAGGGGGAGATTGTTAGCCCTAAGGGCAAATCATGTAGTTTTGATTAATGACAAATATTGATGAGAACTAATATGTTTATATTGTGTGATAGGATTTGTGAACTAAGAAGTTTGGAGTCTCATTGCCTTCAAGCCAAAGTGCAAGAACAACCTCAATAAACTATGAAGTCTTTTGAAGGTTATTCAAAGATGAACTCAAGGCATTGAAGACTTGAAGTGTAGAGTAGATATGATAATAGGTAATATCTATGTAAACTCTACACTTGTATGTCTTGGAGTTTATTGAATGCATAAGAGAGCATAAAATAGGTTTCTTAATCTTAAAAGGCTTTGAATAAATTTCTTTATGAATGTGGTTTTGTGTCCTAAAAGTTTTTAAGTAAACTTTATATGATCAAAGGAATTTGATTTTGGTTTTCAAACTTATATATGTCTAAATAAGTTTTCTATATATACCAAATGTTTTTCAAACCTTTGGAAGTTAAATCTCAAATGATTTTACAAAGTTTGAATATGATTCCAAGAAATTCGGTCGTCCGAATTTTGTAGCAAAAGTTTGCTACTGTTCTTCCAGAGAAATTCGGAAGAAGATTCGGACGCATGAAGAAAAATTCAGTCGTCCGAATTTTGGCCCTCAGCATGGTCACTGTTTTTCCAGAGAAATTTGAACGAAGATTCGGACGCAGCAGGAAGAATTCGGTAGTCTGAAAAATTCAGACGCAGAATTCGGTCGTCCGAATTTCCTGAAAATAGCCGTTAACTAGCCGTTTTATAGCTGTTTTAACTGATTTTAAAATTCTATAAAAGCTATAAACGTGCAATCTTTTGTAAGTTTTGAATCCTTGAATACTCTAAGCATTCTAAAGCCTTTTACAAACATTCCTTAAGCTCTCTTATGTCTTGTGCATTCAAATTATCAATCCAAAGACATCAATGTGTGAAGGTACAACTTTGTGTAATATCTACCAACAAGTGGTAACATCTACACACTCTTCTTTAATTATGAAATTGTGTTGGTCTACTAGCCCTAGCAAGGTTATCTTGATAACATAAAATCCTTTAGATAAGGGTGATCCTTGAAGTTGTGATTCAAGGTTGTTTGAGATATAAAACCATTGTGTTTGGTGAGCCTTGTATTGTAAAAAGTTACTAGAAGAGGTTGTGAGTGTAAAACCATAGTGTGGTGAGCCTCTCTTGTAATTTGTAAACCTGAACATATAGTAGAGTGATTGAAATCCTTAAGTGTAGGCTTAAGGTAGTGGAGGTAGATCTTGAGGATCGAACCACTATAAATTGCTTGTGTTCTTTGATCTTACTTTCTTATATTGCTTTGCTATAAATTATCTCTATTTTGTTCATATAATCTGTTATTGGTCTATATACATAAAAGGTTTGATTTTGCGAAAAATTATCCAAATACCTAATTCACCCCCTCTTAGGTATTCCAGAAAGGCCTACAAAAATTTCTACCTTTAAGGATTTTCGTAATTTTAGCTGCAATACATTCATCCCGCAGGGAAATTACTGTAGACAAGTGCGTAAAATCATGACGCTTCAACTTCTGGGTTCAAGGCGTGTACAGACATTCCGATCAATTAGAGAAGATAATGAGGTCTTGAATATGATTAGGTCCTTCTCTTCCCAAGAGGGAAAAAGTGTCCATCTCAGTGAGAAATTATTCTCCCTGACTTAGTGCATCACAGCTCGGGCTTCTTTTGGTAAGGCAAACAAGTCTCAAGAAGCATTCAAAATGGACATGGATAAACTAGACGAGTTGGGACAGGGATTGGACATTGCAGACCTGTACCCTTCGCTCAAATTTCTTTCGGTTCTCACGGGAATGCGTGGTAAGTTGAAGGCAATATTCAAGATGGTTGACTAAATACTCCTAGACATTATCGACGAGCACAGAGAGGAAATCATGAAACCAAAACTTGAAAGTAGAGAAGCAAAGGAGGATTTGGTTGACGTTTTTCTTAAACTTCAGAAATGAGAAGTTTTGAGTTTCCATTGACTGACAACAACATAAAGCAATAGTTCTTGTAAGTGAAAACTTATCCTCAATGCATAGTCAATTGTTACAAAAAGGAAGTGCTCAGTTTTCAAACTTACTACTTTTATACAGTGAATTTAATCTTGTCAAATTTGTTAGTATGCAATTCTTTGTTTCTTTATACAATTTATTTGTTTGCATGTTTAAACATTATCTTAAAGTCTTGTATGAGTTAACCGAGTTTCTAGTTTTCGTTCTTCTCGTGCAAGCAAGTTTGACAAAACCAACACTCCGAAATATCTCCACTTATTAATGTTTCTCAAAGTGAGTTTCATGCAAACTAAGCTCCAAGATGTCTCAACTTCTAGCTATTTCTCAAGTGATACTCAGCCAATGTGCAATAAACAAATCCCTTGCAACAACCGTACGTTTAAGGCTAATAGAATGGTCTAATATTAAATTTTTCCTATAAATACTGCTCGTAAAAAGAAGTTCGTCACTCAATTACTTCTAAAAAATATTTTTCTCTTTTTTCATATTCAGTTTTACTGGATAAGTTATACCTATAGAAATAATATTTTATTATTCCAGAAATAATCTTTCAAAAGGAAAGATTTATTTATTCTTAATGGATATTTCTACTACCACAAAATAGTCTTTTAGGATAATGTTTTAACACGACTCAATCCACTTTGATTTTATTTAATCTTCCTCGACTACATCCTTGTCACAATAGTTTTACCACTAAAAAGCTCTACAAAAAAAGATTCTGCCTCCTAGAATAGCATTATGAAGCTCTTGCTTTTACTCGACATTTTTTGCTAGCAGAGGTGACACATTAGGAGCGTCTCCAGAATGGGCAATCTCCGAAACAATGAGAAATCCGAAAGTACTTAAGAGGGCACAAGAGGAAGTAAGAAATGTATTTCATGACAAAGGAAATGTAGAGGAATCGAGTCTTGATGAACTAAAATATTTGCAAGCTATTATCAAAGAGACCATAAGGCAGCATCCTGCAGTACCACTTTCACTTTCAAGACAAAGCCATAAAAAATTCCATATTTATGGATATGACATGCTTGCCAAGGCCAGAGTTCTTTTGAATATCTGGGTAATCGGCAGAGATCTCAAGTATTCAATAGAGCCTGGGGTATTCAATCCGGATAGATTTCTTGACTCTCATATTGATTACAAAAGGGAATGACTTTCGGTATGTATGGTTAAGTTTATGTAACTTTTTCATGTTCATCAAACTCTGTGTGTTGAAATCGATTCTGCACACTTTAACACAGTACACACAACCAGAAAAGTAAAGTTTAACATAAAGAAATTGGTAACGTAGTTCAGCTCAACAGCATACATCTGCAAGGCCATGCCCAGAAAAGCAATCCTCTGAATTTATATTTCAAAAATACAGGAACACCTCTCAATCTCCTCTAGTGATTCTCTATGAGGACTTGGCAAAACACCCTTTGCCAAAGCTGCCTCCACAGCTAGAAATCCAAAAACCACAGTGTTGTCTTCATGATTAGAAACACACTAATCACAACTGCTTACACCACAGCTTGCTTTCGTTGAACTCTCCTCAACAGGATGTGTAGAACTCCCTTCGATAGGATGTGGCAAGATCCCACTCGTACTTACTCTTTTCAATTGACATCGATTAGTCACAATACCCTTCTGCTCCGTGAGGTGGTTTGAACAGAATCTTGTCAAATGCACTCCAGCATCTATTGAACATTAGTTTCCAGCACTAGAACAGAAACAACACAATTGAATCCATGAGCATCATAATAAGATGATAAGTTGTGCTACTGAACTCTCTAAAAAATATAGCCTCTATATCATGAGTTCGAAGAATAACTCTCTTAGGAATATTGCATGAAAAACATAGAAGCCTCTCGTTAGAATCTATTTGTGAATAATGCATAGAGCTCCTTGAGAGTTTTCACCGAGAGTTAATTTGCTTTGCCTTGAAGCTCATATATATAATATGATAAAGTGTCTTGAACTTCCTTGTTCTCCAAGATTGATATCCCAAGAATATAGCAAGAAATCTCAAGATAGTAGGAAGTTAGATTTTCATGGGATTCTCCAAATCCTAAAAGCTTTAGGAGATACCAAATATCTTCTTCTTGCCATAATAGAGTTTTGCTCAAATAATGACAACTTCCAAAGTAGACTTCTTTATGCCATAAAGTTCTTCTTGGCAAATAATAGCTTATCAAATCCTAGTGCCAAGAGACTTCCCATATGTGATTGCTTCATGTTATAACAAACTCCCAAAAATGTCGTAACAATCTCCCCTTTGGCATTATTTGTCGTAGAACCTCCATAAGGCTTCATAATTACTAGCTCAGTTAAGTGTATGTCATGAGAATTTAGAGAAAGTACCTTAACATCACACATTCAACAACTTCAGAGAACTATGTTGAACCAGAGCATAATATCGCATGTGCTTCAACAATAGTTCAACAGAAATAATAAATCAAGAATCCCAGCAACATAGTGTAGAAATATGGCATATTACAGTCACCCAAAAGTAGCCAAAATAATAAAACTGTTAGGCAAAGTAATTAAATTGTTCAGTAATAAAAAATTGCAAGTAAATCTCCATCAATAAATTTAACAAAAATCCACAAGCTCTACAAGCAAAGGCTCCCTCTATCTCCTTGAGCTTCTTCCTTTCTGGTAGACTTCTACCTGCATATTATCTCCTCCTAACCCCTTCATTTCATGATTATCTCCCCCTTTTTGCAAGGAACAAGGCCAAAGTGTCATCGCCCCTTTAAAAGCTGATCAAGAGTTTCTTGGAGGGTTTCTTGGAGACGAAGTAGCGAGGCAAAGACTGTAAGGAGCTGCTGTGAAGGGTCATTGACTCTAGCTGTCAATGGTTGACGTTGGTTGATGCATTCTGCCACTTGTTCTTGAAGAGAGGGGGTATCATCATGGGTAGGTGCTGAAGTGACTTTGACATGACTTCGACACAGGAAGAGCTTGTAGCAACTCCTGTTGACCTCCTTCTGACACTTATTGTACTCGGGGAACCTGGCAGAGAGATCTCAGACTTGGAATTTGTCAAGGGTAGCTTGAAGGTCTTAATGTCATTGACAACAACATCCTTACTAAAGATTTGAATACCTCAACTTGAAAAAGATAGTCAATAAGGAGATACGGAAAAGAAAGACTTGTTGTACTTATAGTGCTTAGCTAGGAAAGTTTAACCATAGAATTAAACATAAAAGAACCAATGTTAAACTACCTTTCTGTGCCAATCAAGTATAACAGCATTGCTTTGTCTCTCAACACAACTGATATACTGGCAGATGGCATCCAATTTGTGCAAGACAATTTGTACAGAGCAAACTGTTTCACTATCAAAGAGGAAGACTTCAACTGATTTTCTCTAAGGCACTGCTGAAGTGTATCTCCTGTCAATTCTCTACAAACTATTGTCTTGTCAAGGTCATCATCAATTCCACTACCTTCAATTTCAGCATGATGATTGGCTCCAAGTACACCAGCTAGCAGTTCAGGAGAGAATGAGACTACAACACCTCTAACATAGACAGCATGATAAAAGGAACTTCCTCGATCATCCACTCCTTTGTCAAGATTTACATAGAACTCATCCACCATGTTGAGGTCATAGAATATAGCAAAAGTTGTAGAGTCATATAGTTGAAACATTTTCAACAGATCTATCAAGCCAAGCTATTCAAATTTAACTTAATCAATTAACCTTTCAGCCATTACAAATCTTACAGACAGATTTCTATGTTGTAGTCAATTATCACAGTTGAAAAAAAATACCAATACTGAAAGACCTAAGGGGGGTGAATTAGGACTTTTGCTAATTTTCGAAAACTATTTCCTTTCATAAATTTAGCTAGAGCAGATTATGAATACTTGTTTCAATAAGAGAATAGTTAAATCAATGACAAAGCAATAAACAATCTAAGATCAATGAACACAAGCAATTTATAGTGATTCGATCTCTTCAAGATCTACATCCACTACCTTGAGTCTACACTCAAGGATTTCAATCAATCTAATATATGCTCACGTTCAACAATTACATAAGAGGTTCACCACACAATGGTTTTACACTAACAACCTCTTTTGCAATTCTACAAACAAGGTTCACCCTACCGAAGGATTTTATATCTACAAACAACCTTGAATCAATGTCTCAAGGATCACCCTTACCTAAAGGATTTTATGTTTATAAGAAAAACTTGTAATGAGCTAGTAGAAAACATAATTAAATGGAGAATGGAAAAGATTTTACCACTTTCTTGGTAGATAATTACACAATGTTGTACCCCTTCACTTTGTTGCCTTTGGAATCTTAATTGATCAGTTTAATGCACAAGACAAAAGAGAGCTTTGATGTTTGCTAAAGATTTTAGAATGTTAAGACTTCTCACAGCTTCAAAACTTACAAAAATTCTTGAGTTTATAGCTTTTATAGATTTCAAAAATCAGTTTTAACAGTTATAAAACGGACAGTAACGACTAGTTTATGAGGAGTTCAGACATCCGAAATTGCTCCTCAGCGTCCGAACATTCGTCTGAACATCACTGTGATAAGTTGTCTGGAAAAGTTGGACGTCTGAACTTTTCCTTCTGCGTCTGAACTTTCATCCGAATGTTTCTAGAAAAACAGTAACCATGCTATCAAGGACGATTCAGATGTCCGAACTTTTTTCTTTGCGACCGAACTTGCGTCTAAATTTCTCTGGAAGCACATTTGTATAAATAAGTTTGAAAATAACATTTGTATAAATAACTTTGTCAAAACATTTGAAAATCAATCTTAATGAGTTTGAAAACATTTTGTATAAATAGGTAAGTCATTTCAACACTTTTAACTCAAAAACCGTTATCAAAACATTTTGATCATCTAAAGTTTACTTAAGATCATTTAAGACTTAAAAAGCATACTTGTTATTGAAAAGTTCATTCAAAGCAATTTAAGATTCAAAACAAGTTTTGTGCTCTCTTATGCATTCAACATATTTCAAGACACACAAGTGTAGGGTTTAAAAAAGATATACCTATTAAGCACATGTAACCTACACTTCATGTCTTCAAAGTCTTCAATCATCTTGAACAAACTCTTCAATCTTCAATCACTTTGACATATTGGAGTTGTTCTTGCATTTTGGCATCAAGGCAATGAGACTTCAAACACTTTAATCCAACAATCCTATCACACAAATGACATAAAGATTAGTCCTCATCAATGTTTGTCATTAATCAAAACTTAAACAAAACCTCATGATTTTCCCTTAGGGCTAACAATCTTCCCCTTTTTGATGATGACAAACTTTGATGCAAAATGTGATGAATTTAAACAATGTAGAAGAAAGAAATATTGATGTCAATGATAGATAATAGCCAATTTAGCATATTGACATTCAGAAGGCTCAATAAGAGCCTATGGCCCAACCAACCTCCATTTACCTCTTTCTTTCTAACAACCAATTAGGATAGGATATCTAGCATTTAATCATTTATAAAAGATTCTAAGAGAGGTTTTAAAGGTTGTAAATGTTTAACAATGCTCCCCCTTAGATTGTGCTCATTTTTCAACAAGTTTGGACTTGAGATGTTGTGAATCTGAATTTTGACATATCAAGTCCGAACTGTAAAATAAGTGAAATGAAAACTGCAATTTTTTAAAATAAGCTTTCCTAAGGTTGTTCAAACATAGTAGAAGAGATTAAAACATATTTGAATCAATTTGAACAACAAAAGAGAACTTTTTGGCAACAAAATATGGATGCATCCGAATTTCTGAAACATGCATCCGAATTTTTGACTTATGCATTCGAATTTTGAAATTTCAAGTCCAAACTGTAAAATATGTGAGATGAAAGCTGTAATATTTGAAAATAAGCCTTCCTAAGGTTGTTCAAATATGATAAGAAGGATTAAAACAGTTTTCAAACAATTTGAAAAACAGAAAAATATCTTTGGCAAGAAAGTTTGGATGCGTCTGAACTTTTGGTCTGCATCAGAATTTCAAGTCCGAATTTTTAAAAGATGATAACCCTTTCACGTATAATAACCCTTTCAATTTAAATTCCAAATGCAGAAATGCAACCATAATTTCCCATTCACGTTACTCATTATTGCACATCAGCACATACATAGCACACATATCAACACATATATAGTACATTAGCACATACATAGCACACATATCAACACATATATAGCGCACATTGCAGCACATAGCACACATTGCAGCGTGATTCTTTCTCCCTCTTTTGTCATCACTCAAAGATGGGGTAATGAAAATGAGACTGATTTATAGCAGCAATTAAGCTTGGGGTGATCAAAGTATCATTAAAAGAAGCTCTCAACACTGAGGTTTCGTCATTGAGCTTCTCACAACTATTACATAAGCCACATTAAACAGTAATAAAGTTCATAAATTTAAAGAGAAATTGCATAAACCAAGCCAGTAATAGTTCATAAGTCATACTAAGCATATCAAAAGTATATAAAAGCAGTAAGTAGAGATAAGATTAAAGAGTCCTTTCTTGATCTCTTCTAGTGATGTTGATGGAGAGTCCTTTCTTGATCTCTTCTTGATTGCTACATGCTTGACTCTTCCTTGGCTGAATGTTAGATTGGATGGTGTTGTTACTTCAGCTCTTGCAATTAGACTTCCTTCTGGGCTGATTCCAGCTTGCTGCTTTCCTTGATCTCCTCTTTGTGACTCCACAACTTGCTCACTATCATTCCCTTGGTCACCATCATCATCATCATCTTCATCCACTACCAAAAAATACGGGATTAGCGACGGAAATTAGCGATGGCCATATTTCGTTACTAACTTTGCGACGGCTTAGCAACGGGCTACAAAGCATTGACCAAAAACAAAGTTCGTCGACAATCCATCGCTATTTTGTGACGGATTTGCCAGGGATAGATAATTTCAATTTTAAAAATAAATTTTATAATTAAAAATACTATGCATCGCTTATATTAGCGACGACAAATAAGCAAATTTTAAGATTTCTAATTTTGCAATTTGGAAACCAATTTCGTCGCTAATCCCTCGCTAATTAGCGAGAGATTAGCAACAGATGTGATACATTTTTTCATGTTTTCATTTGCAATTTTGAAAACCCTATTCCGTCGCTAATCCCTCGCCGACAATAGTAACTTTTAAATTTTTTAATTTGGTTATATTTGAAACCCTTTTCCGTCGCTAATAACTCGCTGATTAGCGTGGGATTAGCGATGGAAATAATAACTTTTTAAAATTTTTAATTTGAGAAATTTGAAATCCTATGCCGTCGCTAATCCCTCGCTAATCAGCGAGGGATTAGCGATGGCAATAGTAACTTTTTAATTTTTTAATTCGGTTATATTTGAAACCCTTTTCTGTCGCTAATTAGCGACGGACATAATAATTTTTTAAAGTTTTAAATTTGAGAAATTTGAAACCCTATTCCGTCGCTAATCCCTCGCTGATCAGTGAGGGATTAGCGACGAAAATAATAATTTTTTATATTTTGTAATTTGGCAAATTTCAAAACCCTATTCCGTCGCTAATCCCTCACTGAATAGCGAGGGATTAGCGAAGGCAATAGTAAATTTTTAAAATTTTTAATTTTGTTATGTTTTTAAACCCTTATTTGTAGCTAATCCTTCGCTGATTAGCGAGGGATTAGCGACGAAAATTGTATATTTTTAAAATTCCTATTTTAGTTTTTCCTATATATTCCATGAGTGTTGTAATTCTGTGAATGATCACTGTTTTTTCATTATATAATCTCCATATATCGTAAATTTTTATTCTAATTAAATGTACAATTTATTATTAATATCATACATACATAATTTATAAAGTTAATGTGTATGTATAACATATATTGTTTATGTATGTTAGAAGAAAATATATTGTATTAAATATAAGATATATTAGTGTAGTGTAATATATTATAATTTTTATAGTATTCATTGTTCATTACTTCAGTTACTTTTTTCTAAAATGGTGTACAACATAAATTATTTAGAATAGATATTTATATTACTTGGTTTGAATAGCAAAAAGTTATTGATAATTCTTTCTAGATTATTCTCGGGTATTCCAATGAAGATTGAGAGATGTATTAGCTGTGAAATTAGAATTTAATTGGATTGAAATATAATTTATAGCAGCATTTATATGTGTTTTTCAACTGCGTTGCTTATCCCTCCCTAATTAGCGAGGGATTAGCGACGGAAAAGAAAAGACGCATCATAAGAATACATTCTAAAGGAGTTTACGACAGATTAGCGACCGCTTGTTGATGAACGTATTATGATCCTTCCTTGTTGACGCGGTAGCCAAATGCGTTGTCTTTAAAGTTGCCTGCCGCGTGAAGGACGCATCATTAGTATGTGTACTTATTATTTGCTTGTACAACATGTTTTGGCAATGCATTCTTCTACACGTTCATTAGACGCCGCCCCAATTTGATAATGCGTTCTCTTTCTTTAATTAGAAAGCGAATTGCAGAACATTCGGCAAACTTCTGTCTGCAAAACACTCAAGAAAAAAACCCTTCCCTCCCTCATTCCCCGCCTCTTTCGTTGCTTCTATGTTTGTGTCCGAACAAAAATTTTTGGAGCTTCAATAGGTAAAATTTCGCTCCTTCATTTGGCTAATTGAAGTGTGATTGGTCTGCGTTCTTATATGTCGGCATTCTAAAGATTGAAGATTGCCCATTTCTGAAGATTGAAGTGAAATTGCCATGTATGTGTGGTATGAGCTGACTGCTTCTTCTGCTACATTGTCAATATCTGCATCGTTATTTCTTCGGTCTCCTTGGTTCAGTTGGCTTATTTGCTTCTTCGTCTGTGGCTGAGTTTTTGCTTTTGTTTGAGTTTTAGTTTCGCGGTGAAAGAGTTGATTTGGGGTTTTAGTTTAATGCTCCACATTTTGGAAATTTTTTGTTAACTGTTTAATTTCTTCTTCTTGCGAAGATTAATTTGGCAACTGTGTTAGTTTTAATTTTAATATAGCAGCCGAAATGGGAAAGTTAGTTCTCTATTTCGAATTCTAGGAAGTGAACTTTAGAGCTCCAAAATGCATTATATTATGAGTTCCAAGATTCTTAATCAAGTGGAAGACCTCATTCCTTACTAACGGATCAATCTAAAATTCATTCAGATTAAGAATATTAAACTTTAACTAATTCGAAAACCCCATCCAGTTTGTCTATTGTATTAGTTATAATGTACGATATCAATCCAAAATTCATTCAATTTGTCAGTTTTGTTTAGAATTATTCCCTACCATAATAGCCTAACTTCCAGCCAATAATAAACCTCCCTCCAATTGTTTTAATTGTTGAAAGTTAAACTTGTCTTACATGTGCAATTAAACTAGTCTATATGAATTGATTGGCGAAAATAAAATAAATTAGAAACTATAGGACTTTTCTTAACTATAGGCAAGAAAATGAGTCAAGAGCTAAGTGAATTTTCTTAACTTGTTAGAGCAAAAAAACTATAGGACTTTTTTTTTGGTGAATAAGAAACTATTGGACTTGTTTGAGCTACATATATATAATCATTGATTAACTTCATACTAATGAGGAAACAGAAAATTAAAAGTTACAATTTTTCTTAATAATGAAATGCTGTGATTTTAATTATCCATTATATTTAGGGTAAACACATCTTATTCAATTTAAATTTCTTAAGAAATACATTGCCCTCCTTACACTTTTAATTTCTCTATTAATAGTCACCTCAAACTTTCATCACTCTTAAATTTCACGATTTTATTTACTGGAAAAGAAATGCATAATTTCACGATTTTATCCTTACAATGAAATGTATAAAATAGTAGAAAAAAGCATCAATTTTTAACGTTACGCTTAGATTTAAGATTATATAGGCGAGTTGCCTTTTGCATATTTTTTAGTTGATTCAATTCTCAAATGAGGGTATATATGACCTTCTCTTATGAAAAGATTTCCTCTCGGACTCAAACTCAAATAATTTGACAAATAACTGAAATTAGATAGGGATTGGAATTTAATGTTCTCTTAGGTTTGTGCAATCAACATATAAATAAATCATTTGGTTAATAGCCAAAAATAGTAGGAATAGAAAATGAAATACTCCTTTGCACATGTTTAGGTTTTTATTCCTTAAGATCCATTGTATTTTGGTATCATCAGTTTTTATCCCTTAAGGGCCATGGTTATATTTAATCAAATAATTTCTAAGGTAATTTATTGTAGCAAAGGTATGTGGAGTTATAATTTTATCTTCCGTTGTTGGGGATTGAATTTGGAGTGGCCTTTGAGCCTAGAAAAGCCTATTTTTTAGGGGAGACTCTGTCAAAATTTTCTTAACAATTTCTTAATAGATAATGTGTGGATAATGTTGTAGATGGATGATCGTAGTTGGATGTACAGGAGACACGTGCAAGGGATTAAGGGGATTACATTAGAATATGAGCAAGGGGTAAAGGGTTTTATTGCCTATTGTTTGTCAAAAGGTTGGGCATCATGGCTAAGATGTCCATGTGCAAAATGTAAAAATAGAGCTCACCTATCTCCGGATGAGATAGAGATGCACTTGTATAGGTTCGGCTTTGTCTCTGATTATTACTTATGGACAAGTCATGGCGAGGATCTTATGCTAGCGCAGCCTATGTGCACAGTAGCTGGCACCTCTGTTCGGTCGGCTGCAGTTAATCAATTGCAGCAGATAGTAATAGAGGGAATTGGTGGAGAGTTTTTGACAAACCCTCCATCATCTTCTGATTTCGAGGAACAACCTAATGTAGAAGCTAAGAGATTTTATGATATGTTAGAGAAGGCTGACTCTCCTGTATGGGACGGGTGCACAACGCACTCGTTGTTATCGGTTGTTTCTCGATTACTAAATATTAAATCAGAGAATAATATTTCAGCGCAGTATTTTAATCAGGTGCTACAATTGATGAAGGAGGTCTTGCCAAGCAATAATAAGCTTCCAGATGACTTATATCAGACAAAAGAAGATGGTATCTGGACTTGGTTTGCTTGTTCAGAAGATAGATGTCTGTCCGAACAGTTGTATGCTTTACTGGAAAGGGGATATAGACAAAAAAGAATGCAAGTTTTGTGGTCATGCCCGATATATGTCAAAGAAGAAGATCGTCAAAAATAAACAACATAAGGATGTTCCTTTCAAAAAGATTTATTACCTTCCTTTGACACCCAGACTCCAGAGACTATTTGCATCTAAAGCCACAGCCGAACATATGAGGTGGCATGCAGAAAGTGAGTCGAAGCCGGGAGTTATGAGCCATGCGAGAGATTGTGAAGCTTGGCACCATTTCGATCCGACCTATCCTGAATTTGCCAAAGAAATTTGAAATGTTCGTCTTGCTCTATACGCCGATGGGTTTTCACCTTCCGAGATGTCGGGAAAGCAATATTCTACTTGGCCCATTATTTTTACTCCTTATAACTTGCCTCCTTGGATGTGCATGAAAGATCCAGTGATATTCCTCACAGTAATTGTCCCGGGGCCAAAGAATCCAAAACATAAGATCGATGTTTATCTACAACCTTTGGTGGATGAATTATTACATTTATGGTGTAGTGGAGTCCCGACCTGTGACATCTCATTGAAGCAAAATTTTAAGATGCGTGCAGCACTTTTGTGGACTAATAACGACTTTCCTACTTATGGCATGCTAAGTGGATGGAGTACAGCAGGAAGATGAGCTTGTCCTTATTGTATGGAGTTAACGAAATTGTTTCAGTTGCAGAATGGGTCGAAACAATCTTGGTGCAATTGTCACTGGCGATTCTTGCCCTCCGAGCACCCATACAGGAAGGATACAAAGTCATTCAGAAAAGATAGGGGCCGTGAGACCTTCGTACCCATAATGCGAGCTTCTGGAGATGAAATGTGGCAAAGAGTGTGCAATTTTTCAAAGATAGTGGACACTACAGTAGAAGTTGGGAGACACGCGGGCAGAGGAATTTATCACAATTGGGCCAAGAAGAGCATCTTTTGGGATTTACCATATTGGAAAACTAATCTGATTCGTCATAACATAGATGTGATGCATAATGAGAAAAATGTCTTTGATAATGTGTTTAACACCGTTATGGATATAAAATGTAAATCGAAAGACAACGTGGAAGCTCGCCGTGATGTTGAGATATATTGTGACAGGCCTGAGTTACATGTTATTAGTGTTAGTGACAGGAAAGTTTCCATTCAAAAGGCTAAATATTCTCTAACACCGGAACAGAGGAGACTTGTTCTTGAGTGGGTGAAGGATATTCGACTTCTTGATGGCTATGCTTCTAATATGATAAGATGTGTTGATATGAAAGAGCTGAAAATGTCAGGAATGAAATCTCATGACTATCATGTCTTCATGGTGATATTACTTCCAATTGCATTCAGAGAACTTCTTCCAATACCAATATGGAACATTCTAACGGAGTTAAATATTTTCTACCATGACTTGTGTTCTCCTAAATTATCAGTATCTCGTATGAGGGAATGGTAGAAAACTATTGCAATTCTGGTCTGTATGTTAGAAAAAGATTTTTCCACCAGCGTTCTTTGGCGTGATGGAGCATCTTTTGGTTCACTTGCCTTATGAAGCGAGAGTTGCTGGTCCTGTTCAGTACCGTTGGATGTATCTATTCGAGCAGTAAATTTTCTATTCTAATGGCTAGTTCTCATTTGCTTTATTTATCCAGTGAGGTAATGTACTTTTAATTTATTACTTATATTTCAGGTTCTTGTATCACTTGAAAAGTAAGGTTAAAAATTAAGCAAGGGTTGAAGGATCGATTTGCAATGCTTACTTAATTGAAGAAGCATCGACATTTTTCTCCTACTATTTTGAGCCTCACGTACAGACAAGATATACAAGCATTGCTCGAAATGATGAAGATGTTAGTGAACCAAACTTGCATGGCCCTAGTTTGTCAATATGTAATATTTCAGGAAAGGTGATCGGGCAAATCCAAACCAGATATCTAACATCAGAGGAACTTAAGGCAGATACAATTTATATATTTCTCAATTGCGATGAACTGTAGCTGTTTATTAGGTCAGTTATATTAATATTACTATAACTTAAATCACGTATTACCTCAATGCTGATACACTAATGCTCACAGTAAGTGTTTAATATACAGTAAATTCAAGGTCGAATTACAAGCTAATGCTCCACAAATAACGGATAAAGAAGTTGACAGGAGATTAGAGGATGAGTTTCCGGCATGGTTTAGAACTTATGTTATTGTTTCCCTCTTATATTATTTTTGGAGTATTTTCTCCTATTATCTGCCTAACTTACTTAATTGTTATAGGTTAACCATCCTGACAATCATGTTAGTGACAAAAATCTTAAAAGTTTGGCTTGGGGCCTTTCGAGGCAGGTGAAGTCTTTCCATGGGTACTTGATAAATGGTTTTAGATTTCACACGTACGATTACGAAATGGGAAAGAAAACCGTTAATAGTGGGGTTTGCATCAAAGATGGAGAAGAAAATACGGGAGACTATTATGGAGTCTTGAAGGAGATTATTGAGGTGCAATGCCCTGGGTCTCCTTGTCAGAATGTTACCTCGTTCAAGTGTAATTGGTTTGATCCAACTATTAATAGGGGAGTGAATGTGCATCTGCAGTTTAGAATGGTGGACATTAATAGCAGGAGGAATTACCCAAAATACGACCCATTTGTGTTAGCTCAGCAAGCCAGTCAGGTATATTATGCATCCTATCCAGGCTATAAACAGAACAAGTCTGATTGGATAACTGTCTGCAAACTGAAGGCTCGTCACGCACCTACAGTAGATCGACCATATCAAGAGGAGACCAACGATTCTGTGGCTGTTAATGTTTCTATTGATGATGAGATGATTGGTGGACTTGCAAATGAATCGGGAGAAGGCAAAATAGTAGCTATTGAAGAATCAAGACCGCAACAAAATGCGGATGCGGTTGTAGAAGAAGATAATTCGGTTACGGATTCTCATACGGATGATGATATAGGAGATGATTTATTAGATAATGAAGAAAATGAATATGATTAGTTTCTTTCAAATGTGAGCTAATATTTTGCAATTTGATGAATAATTTATTTTATTGTCATATGTGTTAAACCAGATTATGTCTACTGGCAGAGGACTACCAGAGCATTCTGAGAGTAGAGATGATGGTACTCCGTCTCTAATTTCGGATTCGCAGTTACGCAGCTTGCCACCATTGCACTCACCAGAATCAATAGCACAGCAACGAACACCTATATTGATACCTTCCACAGCTGCATCTATGCCTGGAGTAGACATCTCAGACACACGAGTTTTGATTACACCTGATGGTGACAGGTAAGTGCTATTTATTTTAAATATTACTTGATTTGGATAACATTCAAAGTATTTCTAACTTGCGTATTTTAAAAAAGTTAAAAGTTTTTTTTATCATCGTTCCAGTTTAATTTAACAAGCTTCTTTCTCAAATTTTGTAATGGTTAATTGAATATTCGTTGTGTTGAAATAGTTTCTCCCCATCGATGGCTGCTGTTGGAGAGATATCACTGATATTTTAACGGCATTACACTACACCTTATGCCAGATTTGCAGATATTTCTGTGTATGTGAGGAACATGTGGTTTGACTTATGGATTGTAAGTATAAAAACATCTAAATTTTATTCTTTTTATATTGTTGAGATATGTGTTAATATAATCATAATAGTAACTATGTAACAGACGTATTTTCATTTAATGATTTTGCAGAGTCATTTTAGGTGGCTCCCAGAGCATAGCGATCAGATACGGGATATTTGGAATAAGAAATGTCGTGAGTGATTTTCTGACTAGTTATGCAAGGCTCGCGCTAAACAAAAATGTCCAAATTGGATTTCGCCTGAATTTTGGGACCATATGCAACAGGAGTGGAGAACTGAGGGGTTTCAACGCATTTCTTCTGCAGCTAAACGAAATAGAGCTGCTGTTAGTGGCACATCTCACACGGGAGGATCTATATCTTTTACGGAGAATGAGAATCGAATGGTATGTTTTCTTAGTCTACAATTTTTAAACTTCTTCTTAAATTTTTTCCTACAGAAATTAATATTTCTATCTTTCATGTTGAAATTATAGCGGAAAGAAAAAGGCGATGACTTTCGTTACGTGGAGTTATTTAAAAAACTTCACACTTCTCAAAGAGGGTCAAAGCAGGGCGAGTTTGTCAGTGAGATGTCACGACAAACTTTGGTACGAATCAACTTTCTTTTATACTTATAAAATAGCAATTGTAATCGTTAGTATTTATACAGTTTTTATTTTCTATTTCTGCAGGATAATGTTAATGCAATTAAGGACATTTATTCTCAGCCAGAGTCTAAAGGTTTTGTGGCTTCTCGTCAAGTTGTTGACAAGAAGTCACTATTTCTTGAAGTTGGGGGAGGTTTCAAGAAGAACCGTGTCTTTGGATTAGGCTTTGAGGGATCGAAGGTCAGACGGAGGTTGGATCATTCTTCTACTTCTGCGGGCGTACCTATTTGCTCGTCTCACGATGTAATCCAGTTACAAAAAAAGTTGAATGACGAGACAAAGATGCGGCAGAAAGTTGAGAAGAAGCTGCATCACGTACAACAGAGTATGACAGATTACTTATCATTTCTGTCACAAACTTTGAATTTGCTGCCGCTTCCATTGCTTGGTGGCAATGATGATACTGATGATGACGATGATGATGACTACACAGTTGACCCACCAGATCACCATCCTCCTCCCCAAGGCCCCAAGGATTTGCCACCGCCCTCAGCTTCGACTCCAGCATCTGTCGTCCAGGCTAATTAGTATATTAGAATTTTAGTTTGTAAATGGATGACTATATTTGATATTTGATATTTTTTAGGCATTTTATTTATTGATTTGTATTTGTAAGAGTATTGCCTTCTTTTGATATTTATTCATGTACAATATTTTTATTTTATGAAGTTTTAATTTTTGAATTTTTACAGGATAATTTCATATAATTAATAAAAATAATTAAAAAATTAGCGCCAATTTTAGTGAGTGATGCATTCGTCGCTAATCCGTCGCTAACTTATAGTGATCATTACTGACATTATCTCGATTTTTCTTGTAGTGATCATTACTGACATTATCTCTTTCTCGATTTCCTTATTCTTGTTTTCTCCATCATCCTTATCATCATCAGTTTCTTCTTGAGTTCGAGAAGGTCCTTCACCACTTTGAGTATTTCTCATCAATATTTCCTCAATGTGCTTGACACTGTTTTCTAAACCATCTAATTTTCCAAGAACCATAGGAGCAAAAGTTTCAAAGAACTTATACATTTTCTCCATCTCCTTGATGTGGTTGTTCAAGGCTTCTTGAATTGTGTCTCCTCTAGAAATTCCTTCAACACTAGGACCTTCTCCAACATTGGGATGTGACTGAGGAGTAGGCACTTCTTCAAAGAGTCTTCTCTTGGAGGGAGGTTGCTCCCCCTCACTTGATGAATCATGCCTTCTCTTTGTCTTCATTTCCCTTGCCCACGTTTCTGCTTCATCTTTTTCTTCTTCAGTTTCCTCACTATCTTCGACCTCTACTCTTTTTGGTGGAGATTCTTTTTTAGTTCTACATACACCATCTTCATCAAGAATTAATTGCATTCTTCTATGAGAGTCATTAGTATAGATTTGTCCTCTCTTGAAAGCTTGTCCCCTAACAGGAAGTTTAACTTAGAAATGCTTGAAAATTCTTGTTAAAAGTCTCCCATATGGTAAGGCTTTGTTGTCTATTTTTCTAGCACTAATCATATGCTTCAATGCCATATACCCAAAATTTAATCTTCTATGCTCATGCAAAGCAAGCATAATCACCATATGTATATTTCTAACAGATGATTTATGTCCAAAGTTAGGGATAATCATGGTTGTTATCATATGATGCATAACTCTTCCCCTAGCATCAAAAGCCTTGATTTCCCTTTCTCTAACGGACCTAAATTGTCTGCCGTTTGTGGAAGCGTCTTCAAATCTTTCATTGGTAAATAACTCACGAATATAACAGTGTTGTCCCAAAGAAAAGTACCTTGCACCAATATCACTTACTCCACAAATTCTATTCACTAAGGCATCATTGAATTCAAAGTCTACTTGAGACACTCTAGAAGAATACCATTGAATTACAATGTCCCCCTCTTGTTCAACTCTTTCTTCTTTAAGATTCGCATAAAAATCATATATGAGAGAAGGTTAAAATTCTTCATCAATAACCGGCAAATTGCTCCAACCAATATCACCAAATAAAGACAGAACGTTACCCATGTTGGTGACTTTGTCAATGCCCACTTTGTTTCCAGGAATGATCTTTCTGGATTTCTTGCTCCATTCTTCAAATTCTGATGCAGCTTTGATGGAGACAAATCTGTCTACTCCAAATGATGATTGAGGAACTCTGATTCTTCTAGGTTCATCGAGAATTCGTCCTCCATCTCTTTCCTTTGCTTTCCCTTTTCCTTTCTCAACATTTGCTCTCTTAGTTTTCACCATGATGTTTTTCTATTTGAAATGCAATAAAATCCAAGTGGTTTGATATGAAAATGGTGAAATAGCAGATAGATTTGGGTTTGGACGCAAATGGGTAGAGTGGAATTTGAAAAGAGAGAGAGTTCGGATGATAAATAATGTGTGTAATGGCCGTTCGGTTTCTTTAAAACCACTGTAACCGCAAAGTTCGGACGATCGAATTTTTTGGTTTGCGTCCGAACTTCTCTGGTTCTTCAGTTTTAGAAAGTTTGGACGTTCGAACTTTCTGTCATGCGTCCGAACATGCGTCCGAATCTTTCTGTCCAGAATTTTCTGGAGAAAGTTTGGACATTCCATTTTCACTCAATGCATCCAAATTGTGCATCCAAATTATTCCTGTTTTTGCCACATTTAAGTACACACATTAGTAATTGAATTTTGAAATTCCTAAAAGTCTTCTTAGATAGCTAAACTTTTCCTCAGCCAAAGCCTTGGTAAATATATCAACAATTTGATCATTTGTATTCACATAGTCCAAACATATATCTCTTTTAGCAACATGATCACGAATAAAATTATGCTTAATCTCTATATACGTAGTTCTAGAATGTTGAATGGGGTTTATGCTCAAATTGATAGCACTAGTATTATCACATAGTATAGGCACACAATTGAATTTAAGACCATAATCAAGTAGAGTATGCTGCATCCATAGTATTTGAGCACAACAACTACCAGCTGCAATATATTCAGCTTCAACAGTAGACAAAGACACACATACTTTTTTTTTACTGTACCAAGACACAAGACAATTACCAAGAAATTGACAATGACCACTAGTACTTTTGCGTTCAACTTTACATCCGGCAAAATCAGCATCTGAATATTCAATAAGATCGAAAGATGAAAATTTTGAAAACCAAAGGCCATAGTCATGTGTATCAATCAAATAACGAAAAATACATTTGACAGAAATTAGATGAAACTCTTTAGGACAAGATTGAAATCTAGCACAAATGCACACAACAAACGTAATATCTGGTCTACTTGCTATGAGTTAGAGTAAACTTCCAATCGTACCTTTATATGACTTTTTATCAACATTTTTACCTTTTTCATCTTTATCAAGTTTAGTTGATGAGCTCATTGGAGTACCAATCCCTTTTGCTTGATCTATTCCAAATCTTTTCAATAGATGCTTGGTGTACTTTGCTTGATTTATGCAGAGTCCATCCATAGTTTGCTTGATTTGCAGCCCAAGAAAGAAATTTAGTTCTCCCATCATGCTCATTTCAAATTCATTTTGCATTGATTTGGCAAACTCTTCACACAGAGAAGTATTAGTAGCACCAAAAATAATGTCATCAATATAAATTTGTACAAGCAAGATATCATTATTACTAGAAGTTTTTATAAATAGTGTTGTATCCACTTTTCCTTTTGAAAATCCTTTTGATAAAAGAAATCCACTTAATCTTTCATACCAAGCTCTTGGAACTTGTTTCAATCCATATAGAGCCTTGGTTAATTTGAAAACATAATTAGGAAAATTTTCATGAATAAACCAGGCGGTTGTTCTACATAAACCTCTTCTTCAATAAAACCATTTAGAAATGCACTTTTACATCCATTTGGAATAGTTTAAAACCTTTAAAACAGGCAAAAGCCAAGAGTATTCTTATGGATTTAAGTCTAGCTACCGAAGCAAAAGTTTCATCATAATCAATGCCTTCTTCTTGGTTGAAACCTTGAGCAACAAGCCTAGCCTTATTTCTAACAACTTCTCCTAGTTCATTTAATTTATTCCTAAAGACCCATTTTGTACCAATAATGGAATGATCATGAGGTGTTGGGATAAGAGTCCAAACTTTATTTCTTTCAATTTGAATTAACTCCTCTTGCATAGCAATAATCCAAAAATCATCACACAATGTATCATCAATGTTTTTAGGCTCAATATGAGATAAAAGAGCAAAGTTGTTAATAAAGTACCGCCTTGTTTTAACTCCTTGGGAGACATCACAAATGATTTGCTCCTTAGGATGACCTCTTGCATATCTTAGATCCTTTGGAAGCTCTTGATCTTTGCTAGGTTGGCCATTTTGTTCTTGCTTTATTATTTATTCTTCTTTGACATGTTCTTCCAAAGTGGGTGCTTGATGATGAGTTTGATTATCAATCATTGAGGAACCTACATCATCTTCATTTCTTCTTTCAAGATAAATGTTAGATTCATCAAAGGTCACATGTATAGTTTCTTCAACACATAATGTTCTTTTGTTATAAACTCTATAGGCCTTTTTATTTGATGAATAGCCAAGAAATACACCTTCATCCGATTTTCTATCACACTTTCCCAGATTATCATTAGTATTTAAGATAAGACACTTACAACCAAATATCTTAAAATAAAAATTTGAAGGAGTTTTATCAAATAGAAGTTCAAAAGGTGTTTTTCTTATGAAGAGTCTTAAGAGAACTCTATTCATTATATAACAAGCAGTATTTACAGCTTCAGCCCAAAAATATTTTGGCAAAGAAGTTTCACAAAGCATTGATCTGGCCATCTCTTTTAAGATTCTTTTTTTCCTTTGAACAACACCATTTTTGGGGGTGTTTTAGTAGCTAAACATTTATGAGTTATACCATATTCATCACAAAATTTTGTAAAGTCTTGATTACAAAATTCTCTTCCATTGTTACTTCTAATAGAGATTAGTTTATACTCATGGGAGGTTTGAACCTTTTTGAAAAGTTTTACAAATTCATGAAGCGTTTCATCCTTTTGAGCTAGGAAAATCACCCATGTAAATCTAGAGAAGTCATCAACAATCACAGAAGCATATCTTTTACCACCAAGACTAGTAGTCCTCATTGGTCCAAACAAGTCCATATGAACAAGTTCAAGAGGTTTTGAGGTAGAAACCATTTTCTTTGGTTTAAAAGATGTTTTTGATTGTTTTCCATATTGACAAGAATCACAAAGACGAGTTTTATCAAAATGCATTTTAGGTAATCCTCTAACTAACTCATGTGTGGAAAGTTAATTCAATAAATCCATGCTCACATGACCTAATCTTCTATGCCTTAAATATCCATCATCATCATGAATGGCAAGACACTTGATATCATTTGTAATAAGTTCATCAAGACATAATACATATACATTTCCAACTCTATTAGCAACAAAGATAGTTTTGCTACTTGCACTATCAAAAATAGTACAAGTGTCACATTTAAATTCTACTTTACATCCATTATCACATAATTGACTAATACTAAGTAGATTATACTTCAAACCATCGATAAGTAATACTTTCTTAATGAGAGGGAAAGAACCTTTACCAATGTTACCAATTCCAAGTATTCTTCCCTTCTTATCACCAAATGACAAAACCTTCACTTGTTGCTCGAAGCTCACTAACAAGTGAGGCATTTCCTGTTATGTGTCTTGAACAACCACTGTCAAGAAACCACTTAGTGGCACTTGATCTTGAAGCAAAATTAACCTACACCAAATTTGAGAGAGTGACTTTTGGTACCCACATTTTCTTGGGTCCAAGGGGGTTAGTAAAAGTTCCTTTGACTCTCCAAATAGTTTTAACACCATTTTCTATTTTTCTTTTCACATAACATTTTGACACTTTGTGTCCATGCCTGTCATAATATGTACAACAAGTATGAGGCATAGAATTAAAAGTTTCTTTAGCTAAGAAGTTTTTATATTTTGGAGCATAACTTTCATGAGTGTAACCAGGACCATCTTTTGCATGTGAAGATCTTTGATAACCAAGTAATTTATTTAAATTTTCTCTTACATTTGTAAATTTTTCAATGCATAATGTAAGATCATTAACTTTCTTTTTCAATAGCTCATGATCACTAAGCATTGTTTCAAGAGAAATGACTTTTGTGCAAAGATCTTTATTTTCAAGAGATATGTTTTGTATAGTTATATTTAAAACTTGTTTTTCAATGTTTAGGGAATTAATGGTCTCAAGAAGTGTTCCATTTTCAAAACACAACTTTGAATTCTCATTTAATAACTCATTGATTTTGGTTTTCATTTCTTTATTCCTTTTAGAAGCCTTTTTTAGTTCTTCATACATTTCAACAAGTAAATCACTAGGATCAACATCATCATCATAGGAATTAGAAATAGTAGGAGTAGATTGTACCTCATCATCAATTGCCATAAAGCATATGTTGGCTTTTCCTACACTGTCATCTTCACTTTCTTGTTGATCCCAAGTTCCAGCCAATCCTTTTCCCTTCTTGGTAGATTTCTTTTTGATTTTGTTGTCTTTTTCCCTTTCCATAACTTTAGGACAATCAGCAACAAGATGTTCTATGCTTTTGCATTCAAAACATTGAGGTTTGAAGGATGATGACTGTCCACTCTTCTTGGTTGGCTTTCTCCCTTTCTTGAGAAATTTCTTTTTATAGAACCTATTGAATTTTCTTACTGCCACAACTATCTCTTCTTCTCCACTGTTTCCATCTTCTTCACTTGATGATTTTTCCTGTTCACTAAAATGATTTGAAGTTTTGGGTACAACACCTTTTCTTCCCTTCTCTTCATCTTCAAAATCATTCAGTCTTTTCATCTTCATCTCATGTGTAAGTAGTGATCCAATGAGCTCTTCAAGTGGGAGAGTTTTTAAATCCTTTGATTCCTCAATAGCAACTGTTTTCTGTTGCCAAGATTTGGGTAAAGCATCCAATATCTTTCTGTTCTGCTCTCCAATTGTATAACTCTTTCCATAATCTTTTAAACCATTGAAAATGTTAGTAAATCTTGTAAACATATCACTAACATTTTCACCTTGCTTCATAGTGAATAGCTCATAATCCCTTACTAGCATGGCGGGCTTTGACTCTTTTACCTGGTTTGTACCTTCATGTGTTACTTGAAGTAATCTCCACATATCATGAGCAGTGTCACATCCACTAACTCGATTATATTTAGTTACATCTAGTGCACAACTTAAAATGTTCATGGCCTGATAATTCAAAGTCATTTTCTTTGAATCACTCCATCAGCTCTCATTTTCATTGGTATGTAAGGACCTTTCTCAACAATGTTCCACAAATCAAAGTTAATAGAACAAATATATATCTTAACTCTAGATTTCCAAAATGTATAATTTGTTCCATCAAACAAAGGTGGTCTATTTTTGGAAGATCCTTCTTGATAAGGTAAGTTTGAAATATTAGCCATAAGATCTTAACTTCCAGGTTGTAAAACCAAACAAAGAAGCCCTAGCTCTAATACCAATTGAAAGACCTAGGAGGGAGGGGGGGTGAATTAGATCTTTGGCTAATTTTTGAAAACTATTTCCTGTTACAAATTTAGCAAGAGCAGATTATGAATACTTGTTTCGATAAGAGAATAGTTAAATCAATGACAAAGCAATAAACAATCTAAGCTCAATGAACATAAGAAATTTATAATGGTTCGATCTTTTCAAGATCTACGTCCACTACCTTGACTCTACACTCAAGGATTTCAATCAATCTACTATATGCTCACGTTCAACAATTACATAAGAGGCTCACCACATAATGGTTTTACACTAACAACCTCTTTTGCGATTCTACAAACAAGGTTCACCCTACCAAAGGATTTTATATCTACAAACAACCTTGAATCAATGTCTTAAGGATCACCCTTACCTAAAGGATTTTATGTTTACAAGAAAACCTTGTAATGAGCTAGTAGAAAACATAATTAAATGGATAATGCAAAAGATGTTACCACTTTCTTGGTAGATAATTACACAATGTTGCACATCTTTACTTGGTTTTCTAAAGATTTTAGAATGTTAAGATTTCTCAGAGATTCAAAACTTACAAAAATTCTTGAGTTTATGGCTTTTATAGATTTCAAAAATCAATTTTAACAGTCATAAAACGGCTAGTAACGGCTAGTTTCTGAGGAGTTTTGACGTCCGAACTTGCTCCTCAGCGTCCAAACTTTCGTCCGAACATCACTGTGACAAGTTGTTTGGAAAAGTTCGGACGTCCGAACTTTTCCTTCTGCGTCTGAACTTGCGTCCGAATTTCTCTGGAAGCACAATAGCTATTTTCAAAGTTTGGACGTCCGAACTTGCGTCCGAACTGATCAAACTTTGTCAAAACATTTGAAAATCAATCTTAATAAGTTTGAAAACATTTTGTATAAATAGGAAAGTTATTTAAACACTTTTAAACTCAAAAACCATTACCAAAACACTTCGATCATCCAAAGCTTACTCACAATCATTTAAGACTTAAAAAGCATACTTGTTATTCAAAAGTTCATTCAAAGCCATTTAAGATTCAAAACAAGTTTTGTGCTCTCTTCTGCATTCAATAGATTCCAAGACACACAAGTGTAGGGTTTACAAAAAATAAACCTATTAATCATCTTGAAAGCCTTCATATCTTCATATCTTCAAAGCCTTCATATCTTCATAACCTACACTTCATATCTTCAAAGCCTTCAATCATCTTGAACAAACTCTTCAATCTTCAATCACTTTGACACATTGGAGTTGTTCTTGCATTTTGGCTTCAAGGCAATGAGACTTCAAACTTCTTAATCCAACAATCCTATCACACAAATGACATAAACATTAGTCCTCATCAATGTTTGTCATTAATCAAAACTTAAACAAAACCTCATGATTTGCCCGTAGGGCTAACAAATACATCAGAAGCATCTTTGAATTTAATCTTTGATTTTCATTTTCCCATTTGTTTTACTGACATCTTAACTTCTTTGACCTTAACATCATCAGAATTTATTCCTTCGCTTTGAATTTCTACCATCTCAATAGGATCTAACTTAACAAGGGGACTGGATTATTCTTCATCTGGTTTGTCAGATTGAGTTGCTCCAACATCAGTAATAATAGGAATAGTCTTAGTAACTGATAGCCATCAAAAAATGCTTCCGATTAAATATGAGGATCATTAACAATTCCAGGTTCAACATGAGAACAAGGTGCATCGTCAAAGACCTCATGTTCAATAGTATGACCAAAAAGATTAACATTCAACTCAACTCCTTCATTAAAACCTCCCAATATACACAGATTCGACAGATATCACATTACCCAGATTAACTGCCCTAGGTATAACAGATTCAACTTGTACAGTCTCCACAACATACTCAATATAAGATAGATTTACAAGCATTGCATTCTCAAAATCAACAATCGAATGATTATCAATAGTTCTAAAGAAATAATTAGGCACAAAAACTGCATTACCAGATAGCTCTCCATGAATCTCAGGAACAGGCATAATGGAGTTCATGTAATTTAGATAGCACGAGATAGTAAAACCAACAATGCCTCTATCATATGATATAATCTGCACATTTTTTTATCTTTCTTTAATATTTGGTAGAGATAAAGTAGCAGGAACATTACTAGATGTGTCACCCTCTATTGTTGAAACCCTAGGCATGTCTGTCCGACTCCTCTATGAGCCAGATTCTGCTGAAGTCCTGGGTCTTCTTGTCCAAAGCTATGTCTGACAGGTTCCATTGTTTTCAAAGTTTCACAAACACCATGCTTTAGTGAACACAAGGGTTTTTAAGAATGTGTGTATGAAGCTGATGAAGATGAGCTGTTGGAGAGAGAGAAGAACGCTCGTATTGAAATGAAAATAATGATCAGACTTAATCTCCTAGCAAAATAATTGCCTTTAGTGGTTCCAAAATCGTCCTCTAGAACTCCTCTTGCCTATTTTTGTGATTTTTTAAATTTTTTTGAAAAGAGATAATGCAACAAATTGAAGTAAATATTTATAGCAAAATGTGTGGAGTACCTCCTACATAATGTATAATCCAAGTGTACTTCTTAATTCCTAAAATCATGAAGCATAAAGAGGTTTTGCTAATATATTTGCCAATTACTTTTATGTTGCAACATATTCAATGATAATAGTCTTTTGTTCAACAAGTTCCTTAATGAAATGGCGTATGTCAATGTGCTTTTTTCGGTTATGTTGAACTGGATATTTTGAGATATCTATTGCACTTGTACTTTCACAATACATTACCAGCTCCTTTTGCGTCAATCTATAGTCGTTTAGCATTTGCTTCGCCCACAACAATTGAGTACAACAGCTACCTACTGCAATATATTCTACTTCTACTATTGGGAGAGAAATAGAGTTCTACTTTTTCCTGTACCATGACACAAGATGATTGCCAAGATAAAAACATCCTCCAGAGGTACTTTTCAATCATCACAATTTTCAAACCAATCAGCATCAATATAACTAATGAGATAAGTATTTGAGTCCCTATAGAAGTATTCCATAATTAACATACTTCAAAATTCATTTGACAACCTTCAAATGTGACTCTTTTGAGGCTGATTGATATCTTGCACATAATCCAACATTATATGATATGTATGGTCTATTTGCAATTAAGTATAACAAGCCTCTGATAATGCTCCTATATATGCTCCTATGTATGTGTAGCCTGTGAACATCACCATCTCCTTATAATTGATCTTTGTCTTCCATCTAATTTTTCTTGATTCATCCAAGCATCCAATGCCCAAATCTGTAGGATGATTCTTTTTAATTCTGGAGGATGACTTTATATGTTGAACTACTTCTTTTGTTATTTATGAATATGTTGTAGTATCAATTGAGCCCTCTGGTTTCATACTGATCTTCGTATTAAAAGGCTCCTGAGTTTTGATAGAATTTGACTCTTACTCATCTACCGTGGCTATCTTATCATTCTTTGTTGCAGTAGTATCCTCAACCACCATATTGATAGTCTTCATGACAACTACACTTTTCTTGTTGAATACACGATAAGCTCTACTGTTGTTGGAGTAACTAGGGAATACTCCTTCATCACGTCTTCCATCAAACTTTCCCGAAGGTTCCCTGTCATTAAGAATGTAACACTTACTGCCAAAGATATGGAAATAGGTTAAGTGTGGCTTACGTTCTGTCCAAATTTCATATGCAGTCTTAGTAGTGTAAGGCCTCAAATTTGTCTTGTTGATGACGTGTTGTAGTGTTAACAGCTTCTACGCACTATCCTTGAGATATCTCTTTGGAGTTCAACATAACTAGGGTCATTTCTTGAATGGTTCTGTTCTTCCTCTCAGCTATACCATTCTGTTGAGGTGTCTTTGGTGCAAAAAATTCTTGTTGACTACCATAACCAATGCAAAATTCATTGAACTAGTACTTCTCAAACTCCTTACCATGATCAAATTGTATAGTGTTAAATTCTTCTGGGTGTGTAGCTTCAAGCATAACTTTCGATATGCATCAAAAGTTTCCAATTTTTGTCTCAAAATCATCAACACACTAATAAATATCTTTTTCCTGCAACACTTTTAGTTTGAGTAGGACCAAAAATATCCAAATACATGAGCTCTAATGCTCTAGATGTATTGATCTCCTTTGTTTCTTTGTGAGAAGACTTTTTCTACTTTCCAATTTGACATGAACCACATATTCTTCTTGTGGTTTTGGGAAGCTTTGGCATGCCTCGTACTGCTTCTATTGAACTCAACTTTTTCAACAATCTAAGATTTATGTGCTCTAACTTTTGATGCCAAAGATCAACTTCATCATCTTGAACTGCCATACACCATTGATCATTTGACTTTAGCAATTTGTACATTGTTCGATGTCCTAGCTCCAGTAAGAATTAGCATGTTGAAGTCATCCATAACAACACATTTGTCTATGTAGATTATTATCACATAGTTGGCCTATACTTATCAAATTAGCTTGCATACAAATAGAACATCCTTTAAGTGCAGCATACCTTCAATATTTAGAGTTCCAATACCAATTACTTTATTTTTGGAGCCATGACCAAAGATTACATTACCTCCTTCACAAGTTATGCAGTTCAACTTGCTATAAATGACTCCTCCCTATCGGGTCATGTGTCGAGAATAGCCACTGTCAAGGTACCATACATCATTCATACTTGTTGTAAATGACACATGCGCAACATATCCTCTGAGTTCTACCTTTCTGACCCAAATTCACCTTCGTCGGACTATCTGCCTACTCTTGTTGAATTCAACCTTTACAATTTGCGCCCTAGTTGTAGATCTTTAAGAATGAAATATCTAAGAGGGGGGGTGAATTAGGTATTTGGCTAATTTTCGCAAATTAAAACCTTTTATACGTCTAAGCAAAGAACAGATTATATGAGTCAAGTTATAAGCAATTTATAGCATAGCAATACAAGAAAGTAAGATCAAAGAACACAAGCAATTTATAGTGGTTCGATCCCCAAGATCTACGTCCACTACCTTAAGCCTACACTTAAGGATTTCAATCAATCTACTATATGCTCAGATTTAGAAATTACAAGAGAGGCTCACCACACTATGGTTTTACACTCACAACCTCTTCTAGTAACTTTTACAAACAAGGCTCACTACACACAATGGTTTTATATCTCAAACAACCTTGAATCACAACTTCAAGGATCACCCTTATCTAAAGGGTTTTATGTTATCAAGATAACCTTGCAAGAGCTAGTAGAAAAACACAATTTGATAAAAAGATAAAAGTGTGTAGATGTTAACACTTGTTGGTAGATTTTTACACAAACTTGCACCTTCACACTTTGATGTCTTTTGGATTGATCAATTGAATGCACAAGACATAAGAGAGCTTAAGAAATGTTTGTAAAAGGCTTTAGAATGCTTAGAGTTTTCAAGAATTCAAAACTTACAAAAGATTACATTTTTATAGCTTTTATATAATTAGAAAATCAGTTTTAACAGCTATAAAACGGCTATTTTCAGGAAATTCGGACGACCGAATTCTGCATGCGAATTTTTTGGACGACCGAATTCTTCCTGCTGCGTCCGAATCTTCGTCCGAATTTCTCTGAAAAAACAGTGACCATGCTGAAGGCCAAAATTCGGACGACCGAATTTTTCTTCATGCGTCCGAATCTTCTTCCGAATTTCTCTAGAAGAACAGTAGCAAACTTTTGCTACAAAATTCGGACGACCGAATTTTTTGGAAGCATATTCAAACTTCGTAAAATCATGTGAGATTTAACTTCAATAAGTTTGAAAAACATTTGGTATGTATAGAAAACTTATTTAGACATATATAAGTTTAAAAACCAAAATCAAATTCCTTTGATCATATAAAGTTTACTTAAAAACTTTTAGTAGACAAAACTACGTTCATCAAAAAATTCATTCAAAGCCTTTTAAGATTATAAGACTCATTTTATGCTCTCTTATGCATTCAATGATAACGAAGACATACAAGTGTAGAGTTTACATAGAGATTTGCCTACTAATACATTTTCAAACTTATGCATTCAATCACTTTGCTTTACTCAAGTTGTTCTTGCACTTTGGCTTCAAAGCCATGAGACTTCATACTTCTTAGTTCACAAAACCTATCACACAATATAAAAGCATATTAGTCCTCATCAATATTTGTCATTAATCAAAACTACATAATTTGCCCTTTGCGCTAACAAAGAAGTCTCAAACAGATGTCCCAAGTGTGTCCTACAAGAGAACAATAGTCACAAGTAATAGGGGACATTTTAGGTTTTTTGATGAACCACTTTTTATCTGCAAGTGTCATTTTTATTTCGAGTTCAATCCTGCTTGTTGAAGCATTGTTGCTATTATTGTAGCCCATTCTTGTCAAATCTCCTGATGGCTTGCCAATGGACAGTATTTCATCAAGCTTCAACTTTTGAGAATTCAGCCATTTGATGTAGTGTTTTGCTTTCTAAAGTTTGCCATTGCTGAGCTGGAGTGATTTGACATGATGTTGTACCAGTTGTTGAAGTTGCTCTCTTTCTATTGCAGTAAAATATTATGTTGTTCCAATGTTTGATTTTCTTCTTTTAACCTCCTGTTGTCTTGACAATTTCCAACCATTTTGTATACATCAACTCATATTCACTTCTTAATATTTCATAGGCAACTTCATCATCATTAGTTTTTGGATTTTCATCATCAGTTTCGCTTCTGTCATACAACAATTCTGCACTTGAATAGAATGCAACAAAATTGCTCATGTGATTTGTCTCATCTTCATCTTCGCTGCTGCTGTTGTTAGATTCCTTCTCATTATCACTCCATGTCGTCTTGTATGATTTTTTTTTCTTCAAGTTATTTGCACACTCATTTTGAGTATGACAAATTCCTTTGCATTCCCAACATCTCATTTTGTTGTTATTGTCACCTTTTCTGTCAAAGTCCTTTGCATCACCACTCTTCTTGTGTTCATCTCCTCTTCTGGTACCAATGTTGAATTTCCGCTCATTAAACTTCCTGCTTTCTTTCATCAGCATCTTGCCAAACTTCTTTGTCAACAAGGCAATATTATCGATATCAAAATTCACATGAGCTGCTTCTGAGCTCCTTCAGCTTTTAGTGTAACTTCTTTATTTTTATGTTGAGTGTTGAGTTATATTTCAAAGGTATGCAAGGATCCATTAATTCATCCAGTTTCAACTCTGACAAGTTTCTAACTTCTCCGGAATATATTTCGCTAAGTTGAAATGCTTGATTTGCAATATCTTTCAAGTTTCTGATAAAGATGGGAATAGTCTCATCTTCAGTCATTCTCAATTCCTCAAATTGAGAGGTCAACATCTATAACTGGTTCATCCTAACATGGCTTGTTCCTTCATAAACAGTTTGCAACACCTCCTATGCCTCTTTTACAGATTGACAACTTGAGATTAATTTGAATTGCTCTGCATCAATAGCTATAAAGATGGCGTAGAGGGCTCTAGCATTTGTTGCATTCATCCTTCTTTCAACATTTGTCCATTCTTGCATGGTTTTTTAAATAGCAACCTCTTTATGATTCATGATAGTTTGTGGAGTCCATTCTTTTTGAACTGCAATCCATACATTCTCATCAACAATATGAATGAAGATTCTCATTTGTTCTTTCCAATATGCATAATTTGCTCCATCCAACAATGGTGGCCTTGTTATATATCTTGTTCCTTTTGTCATAATTATGCAAACTATCTTCCCACTATCTCACCTGCTAATTAAATAGCGAAACAGCAATAATTGGTAACCCAATCTGATACCACTTGTACGGTTAAATTTATGCAACTTTTTCGTGTTCGTCAACTCTGTGTGTTGAAGTTGATTCTGCACAGTTTAACACAACACACACAACCAGAAAAGTAAAGTTTGAGAAAACAAAATTGGTAATGCAGTTCGGCTCAACAACCTATATCTGCAGGGCCATGCCTAGAAAAGCAATCCACTAAATTTTATATTTCAAAAGTAGAGGAACACGCTCTTCATCTCCTCTAGTGATTCTCCTGGTGTACTTGGGACCTCAACAATTAGAAATCCAACAACCACAGTATTGCCTTCATGATTGGAAACACATCAATCACAACTCCAACCGCCATGATTGTTGAACTGTCATCCAGCCACAGCTTGCTTTTGTTGAACTCTCCTCAACCGAATGTGTCAAACTCTTTTCGATAGAATGTGGCAAGATCCCACTTGCACTTACTGTTTTCAACTGACCTTGATCAATCACAGAACCCTTCTACTCTGTGAGGTGCACTACAAGGAAACATTGCAAAATTGTGACAGATTTGCTACCGGTTTGCAAAAGATCAAAATAGATAATAAAATAGCGATGGATAATATTTTCATTGAAATTCTGTAGCTATATGGCTATAGCTTTGATATCGGGTACATTCCACAAGTATTTCACTTGGCCGTACCCTAATCTCGAGGCAGTCCCATTGGAGCTACGGAACACTTGGTTCCAGATGTGGAGTGGAAGTATCAAATTATAAAGCTTAGTAAACTTTTACGTATTTGACATTTTTATTTTTTATGATTTTACAAAGACGTTATCGATGGCTCTCCGAGCATGTTGATTGGATATGGGAGATTTGGGACGACAAAAGCACCCGTCATCTATCTGATCAGCTATCAAAGGCTCGGTGCAAGGGGAATTGTCCACCTTGGATATCTCCCGATATTTGGAGCATCACTGGAGCACAGAGTAGTTCAAGCGTGTTTCATCTACTACTAGACAGAACTGAGCAGCTGCTACTGGACCGACTCACATAGAAGGAAACTTCTCCTTCACCGAACACGAGCGTCAAATGGTAATTGTTATTTTAATAACTGTTCTTTAAATCTAATACAATTACTTAATATTTTCTGAATACAATTACAACATAAGGAGCACGGAGATGACTTCCAGTTCATCGAAATATATCAGGCGACACGCACATGTAAGAGTAGTAGCAAAAAGGGTAAGTTTATCAGTGAGAAGTCACGACAAACATTGATATGTATAAATTTTATATTAATAATATTTTATACTAATTTTATTATATATTGAAGCAAATTTATGAGTTATATGATTTGGCAGGACAGCGTTAACGCATTGAAGGAATGCTATTCGCAGTTGGAGTCTCAAGACTCCATGACATCTCAACAGCCACCTGATGAGAAGTTATTATTTGTGAAGGTTGTTGGCAGTGTTTCGAAGAACCACATCTTTGGGTTGGGTTTTGAGGATGTTCATGTGCGACTGAGGTTACATCAATCCATGTCTAGCTCTCCAAAACAGCTTACGCGATCGCTTTGCATCCAGAGTACACATCGCTACAGAGCCAGTTGCGAATGGAGAGGTTGATACGTGATCATTTTCAGCAACGATTTGCTAGCATGGATTAGTATTTGCAAGTGATGTCTGAGACGCTATATCTACCTCCACCGCCGTCTACTTCTTCGCCTCCTTTTTTGATACTAGATTCTCAAAACGTAGCGGACGATCTCAATGAGGATCCTCTAGTTTTAGCAAAATCTGATGACCATTCTCCAACAACTTACCTTTCAGATCCATCTTTGCCTCCTTCACCAGCTGCAGTGCTACCTTCTATTGTGACATAGATTTTGCATAATATTTTTTATGTTGTACGTTTGTAATATTGACATTTAATCTTTGCATTATATTTATTTTCATTTAATGTTTTTTGTAATTTGTATTATTATTGAAGTATCTTGATTTCTAAAATAATTTAACTTTTAAATTATCATTTCAAAATTTAAATAAAACTAATTAGAAATAAATAATTTCGTTGCAAATTAATTTGAAATAAGCATTAATTTTATTTTATTTTCTAAAAATAATAAAATTCCATTGCAATCTTGGGACAGATTTGCCATAGAATTTTATTATTTTTTAAACAATAATATACTTCGTCACAAATCCATTTTAAAAAAATATAACTTTTTTCATAGCAAATTCATCACAAATTTTAATTTTTTCCAAAGCAATGTTGTACAAATTCTTGTTTACATAATTACAAAAATCCGTCACAATTTTGTCACTATTTTACGAGGGATCAGTTGCCGGTAGCAAATTAGCCACGGAAGTTCAATCTGTTGCAAATTTGCAACTTGTGATTTTGCTACGGATTTTTCGTTGCAAATTTCAATTTTTCTTGTAGTTGTGGTTTGAACAGAATCTTGTAATGTGCAATCTAGCATATGTTAAACTTCTGTTTCAAGCACTTGAACAGAAACAACACAATTTAATCAGTGAGCATCATAATAAGAAGATAAATTTTGCTGTTGAACTCTCTCAAAAATATAACATCTATATCACGAGTTCAAAGAATAACTCTCTTAGAAATATTGCATGAAAAACATAGAAGCCTCTCGTTAGAATCTATTTGTGAATAATGCTGAGAGCTTCTTGGGTGTTTTCACTAAGAGTTAGTTTGCTTTGCCTTGAAGCTCATATATATAATATGCTAAAGAGTCTTGAGTTTCTTCTTTTCCAAGATTGATATCCCAAGAACATAGCAAGAAATCCCAAGATAGTAGGAAGTAAGATTTTCATGGGATTCTCCAAATCCTAGAAGCTTTAGGATATACCAACTATCTTCTTCTTGCCATAGTGGAGTTTTGCTCAAATAATGACAACTTCAAAAGTAGACTTCCTTATGTCATAAAGTTATTCTTGCCAAATAATATTTTATCAAATCCTAATGCAAAGAGACTTTCCATATATGATTGCTCCATGTTGTAACAAACTCCCAAAAATGTCGTAACAGAGTATATCTGATTTTGTGTTGGAAGAAGAATTTTTCGTGGTATATCGTTCGCAAAGCTTAATCTTGCATTGACATTTGCACAACTATTGTTTTGTTTTGATTGGAAACTTCCTGATGGAAAGAAACTAGAGGATTTGGACACGACTGAAGGCTTGAGTGTGACAGCCAAACGTAAAAATGAACTAAAACTGAATCCACAACTTATCACAAATCTTGTCTTAGAAAAGAGCCCCAGACAATGTATCAACTTAGTGTTAGGAATTCTAGTTCTTATTTGACCAGTATAACTAGCTAATGGCCTTGTTGCAAAGTTTGCAACCTTCTACTTCTGTCGAGAATCATGCTACTACCAATGTGACTATTTCTAGTAAGGTTATGGGTAAGACATTGTTAGACCATTTACAGTATGGGATAGTGGATTGTGGTCCATCCAATCATGTAGCATGCGCATTGGATTTTTTTTCTTCCATTTATCCAATCAATGACACCACTGTGAGATTACCTAATGGATGTATTGGTTTGGTTACTCACAAAGGCAGTATTCATGTGAATTCTTTACTCACTCTTCATGATGTCCTCTCTGTTCCTTCTTTTTAATATAATCTGTTTTCTCTTGGCCAACTTTTTACGGATTCTAATTATGTTGCGATATTTTGATCTCACTACTGCATTCTTCAGGATCCCAAGACTTGGATGACTACTGGATTAGTTGAGCGATCAAATGCCCTATATCTCTTAGAGATGAACCGTTCCTCTAATCATCCTTCAGTTTTACTTGCTGCCAATTTAGTCTCAACAAGTTCCCTTGGTTCCTTAGAAAATTTCAATAAATCTCTTTTGTGGCATTTTATATTAGGCCATCTTTCAAACTCTAAAATTAAAATTTTGGAATCTTTTGATCCTTCAATGAAGACAGACGAACATTCATTCTATAATGTTTGCACTACTGCAAAACAAAGGCGGTTATGTTTTCCTCTATATACATTTTCTACAAGTACTTGATTTGATATAATACATATTGATATTTGGAGTCCCAGTCATTTTGAAATGTGAATTATCATTTATATTTTTTAACCATTGTAAATGATTTTAGTCATCATTCTTCAATTTATTTCATGAAAACAAAGGCTGAGGCATGTTCACTTCTTCAATCCTTTGGTGCTATGGTCTCAACTCATTTTAATAAATCTATCAAAGTTATTCGTTCTGATAATGGGGTTGAGTTTCAAATGCTTTTTTTTTTGTAACTCCAATGGAATAATCCATCAAAATAAAGTTATTGAAAGAAAGCACCAACACCTTTTTAATGTTTCACATGCCTTGAAATTTCAATCTTCTTTTTATTAGGTTTTTGAAATTATTGCATTCAACATGCAACCTTTCTAATTAACTTAACAGCAACTCCTCTTCTTTCCAACAAAACGCCTTATGAGATTCTGCATAAACAATCACCTCCATATCAGTCTCTCTAAGTTTTTTGGGTGTCTTGCTTATGTGCCTCTTTTCAAATAGATTCAGATTTGATCCTCATGCAAGCAAAATCCCTTTTATTAGGCTTCCTCCGGCAACAAAAGGTTATCTTCTTTTTGACCTTACAACAAGAGAAATCCTTGTTTCTCGACATGTTCACACTTGTTATGAGAACAATTGGCCCGTGAGTGAATAATTATTCATTGCTTGTTGGCACATAATGTTGAAGAGCTCAAGAAATGGAAGTTCAGCATAGTGGAGATGGCTTGTGAATTTTACAGCGAATATGCTCACTGCGTGGGGTTCGCCACACAGATCAACTTTGAGAAGAAAAGTTTCTCTAATAAAATCAGTACAACATGAGTTTTATATATGAAGTATGTATGTAACAAAGAAGGGTTTAGAAAAGAAAGCAAACTAGACCCAAACAACGAGACAACAGCAGTAAGCCATATTGAAGGTAAACCTTTGCTTGTACACAGGAGAAGTGAGGAGAGAACAAGATATCCTGCACACATCAAAATAGTGCTAGATCAGGCTTGAAGTGTTTATGTCGTTACCAATTGGGTTATAGAACACAACCACGATCTACACCCAAAGGAGTTTTTTTCGTACATAATAAGCTCGAATCGTAAAGTGAGTAATGTTCAAGGAGTTGTAGCTGAATTGAATGAAGATGTTGGAATTTGAGTGAGATCTTCGTATGAAGTGATGTCCATGGTAGCTGGAGGCAAAGAGATCTTGGGGTTTCTTTCCAAGGACCTAAAGAACCATCTAGCCAGGAGAAGGTAGAAGGCTATGAGGCTTGGGGAAGTGACAGCGTTGCAGGAATATTTCCGTGGTGAATCATGCAATCCCTCGATAGCAAGGAGAAGGTTGCATATATATTTTGGGAAGACAGAAGAATGAAACTGGGCTATAGTTTCTTTGGAGATTCCATCACGTTCAACACAATATACAGAACAAACAAAAATTAGAGGTTGTTGGTGTGTGAACAATTATTCCTATTAGGCTTGAATAATTATTCATTCTACTATTTATAATTATTCATTCTCATTGAATAATTATTCACTCTTGTATAAATAATATTCACTGCTAACTAATTATTTATTTTGGTGTGAACAATTAGTCTCGTTAAAGTAAATAATTATTCTCTCCTGAATTAGTCACTGTCCATTCTCAGTGAGTAGTATCACTGCTGTGTGAAGAGAATAATTATTCATTTTGATGTGAACAATTAGTCTCGATGGAGTGAATAATTATTCTTTCCTACAAAGAATAACTGTTCATTCTCAGAGAATCATTATTCATGTTTGCATGAATAGTATTGTAAAGCGAATAATTATTCATTTTGGTGTGAATAATTAGTCTCCTCAGAGTAAATAGTTATTCTCTCAAAGGTTGAGTCACTGTTCATTCTCAGTGAATCATTATTCATGTTTACATGAATAGTATTCACACTTGTGTAAAGAGAATAATTATTCACTTTAGTACAGAAAATCTTTATTGCAACCATGAGTAACAGTTCATCCAATGACAATAATTATTCAACATTGGATAATAAATTATTGACTTTTTTGAGTGAATAATTATTCATTCTGAATGCATAATTAGTCGATTTGGAGTGAATAATTATTCATTCGGCAATAATAATTTCTCTGTATTTGCCACACAGCCCTCTTCGTAGGTTTCAACTATCACCACCAGAGTTGTCTCTTCAGAGCCGTCCTATTATACGATGAGGCGGTAGAATCATTTGAGTGGTTGTTCAATTCATTTATGGGATGCATCGATGGCAAAACACTAGCATCCGGACCCTACCATGGTTGCCACCATCAAACTTGCTCTTCCCACAATGTTTCATGCTCTTTGTGCATGGCATATAAAGCATAATGCACAGAAGAATTTGGGTCCTCTATACACCACAAACTTTGCAAATCATTTTTTTATTTAATATACGACGCTGACAATGAGGCAGAGTTCAACTTTATATGGTCAAAGATGATCAATGATTGTTTTCCAAATGGAACCCATAGATGGCTGGAGAGGGTAAGCAACATTTCACAACAGGTATGGTCTAAACCCAGTTAAGCAAGTAATGCAACACTATAATCAGACATTTTCTTCAAGCAGAGCACAACCTTGTTGAATTCTTTATACATATTAACCGAATGGTTGAACATAGATGGCATGCTGAGAAGGTTTGCAATTTTTAATCATTGGATAAGTTACCAAATAACCAGTTCTCCAACAGCCTACTAGCGTAGAGTGCTTCAGAGATTTACACACCGAATGTTTTTGCTATGTTCCAAGAACAATACCACCTAACATTGGAGTTTCTAATAGAGTCGTGCCCTACTAAAAGTATTGCAAAATTTATAAAACACTTGATGATGGTTCTTCTAGAGTTAACGAGCTGGTTCTCGCCCAGGCAGATGAAGCCATCATTGAGTGTCGTCTATATGAAATACTTGGATTACTCTGCATCATACATTAAACTTTATGGATGTTTTGGTCTCTCTCAGGAATCAACAATTTAGAATGATTCCACCTAAGTATGTGATTAAATAGTGGACAAGAAAGGCAAAATGGGCTGAAATTTCCATTTATAAGTGGTTGCAGTAGTCCCTCATAGTACATATAACTTTACCAGTTTTTCACAACTAAGATGGTTTTGTTGGCCATGACTGTTTGGATGGATGACAATGCATATAAAGTTTTTGACCAAGAGATTGATGCCCTTTGCTAACACATTAAGCTCCTCATGTTATTCTCTCCTAGCTCCACAACATGTAAAGATTATATCACAATGCCTGTAAACGGTACGTTAAATAGTTATTCACTCTAAACATTACGTTTTTTCCATGTAGTGAGTGAATAATTATTCGCTCTTGCATCAATAACTTTTGCTTCTTGCTGCATAACACCTCTTCTACCTTCTGGAAAATAGAGACATTCCTGTCTAAACAAACAAAAGATGGTGAACAAGTAATCGGGAAGACCCTCAGAGCAAGGCTAAACCTGAATACACCGCGCAAACGACTACAAAGCATCCAAGAGCAGTTGCATCAGCAGAGAAGGGCTGCATTCAAAAGAATGCAGGATAGAGTAACCGCGTAGAATAGGGAGCGAGTCTTTGCGTGCAATGAGGTTGGATGAACGGGTGTTTAGGGAATAACTGTGGCCAGTTTGGTTTTGTTGAGTGAATAATTATTCGTCTGCAACAAACTGTTTTGGTTTTGTTGAGTGAATAATTATTCCCTTTTATTCAAGCTTCAATGATTTTGTTAAGTGAATAATTATGCGCTCTTATACACACTATTTTGGTTTTTTGAGTGAATAATTATTCATTCTAATGCACACTATTGTGGTTGGTTTAAGTGCCCTCTTATACAATCTTCATTGGTTTTGACTGAATAATTACTTATCCCTCTATACACATTTTCTTTTTTTTTTTTGAGTGAATAATTATTCACACCAATGCTAAGGCCTGAATAAATTTTACTCATCCCAAGTATGTGAATAAGAATAAATAAATGTTCCATCATTCATACGACATTTTGAATCAACAATTCATTCCCTGTGTGTATTTGAATAATTACAAAATAAGTTTTTGAATGAATAATTATTAACTTCTCCTGTGTTTACAAAAGGCATGGAGTGAATAATTATTAATTCCTTGTGTCTAAATAATCACAGTGTCTTCAGTGAAATATCCACATCCCTATAACCAGTACAAACTATTCCTAACTAAACTGACCCAGTTTTTTATAACAACTATAAACTATTCCATCTACTTATTCCTATTTGACCATGCAGCAACCAGTTCCTGAACCTTAGGCAGTAGTTTCGTTTTCCTCCTATCCCATCAGCCTTGCCACGATTTGCCTACGCCCAGTCTTAATGTTTTCAGGCTTCAACCACGTAGCGTAACACTCTTGTGGTAAGTGTCCAATAAATGACTCCATTATCTAGCAAAAAAGAAAAACTGCAACTGTTGTTGTCCAGCTGAATGGGAACTGTTGGGACATCCCACCTAAACTGCTACAAATCAATCTCCCTCCTTCCCCACATACTGAACCACGTGTGAAATATTTGATAACTATATCACCAAGCGGTTAGTGGGACTTTGTGAAGGTTGCTTGGCATTCAATGCTATTCAGGCACAGGAAACGGTTAGTGACAACATATATACAAAAGAAGTAAAAATGGTGATCCGAGATTATCGGGAAGAAGTAATGCACAACAGAACAAGAAAGGTAATAAGAAACAATGAAGCAAACAATACCCCTATTCTACAAAATCAATAATTATTCAGCACATTCATTCTAGAGAGAATAATTATTCATAGCGTAACAAATAATTATTCACTTGAATCATACTCACGCATTCACAAGTGGGAGAGTCTAATGAATCACCACCAGGGAGGTAATTGAGTCCGGACAGAATTCCCTCAACGTCCGTCTCCATTTTTTCTAGCGAAAGCACTCTAAAAGATTTCGAACATTCTTCTGCCCACTTCAGAAGAAAAAAACATTTTTATTCAAACTATTCACTAGATAATTATTCAAACGGATAATTGGTATATTTCGTCCCCAAACATTTTTATTTTGGTGAGTTTTATCCTTAATGTTTAATTTTAAAATTTTGAGTCCTTATTCTTTTTTCGAGTGAATTATTTGATCCTTCCGTCTAATTTGTAGTGAGTCAACTGTTAGTCAATGAGTTGGTCAATTTCTTGGCCAAACACACAGGGGTATTTTTGTCAGCACAGGGGTATTTTCTCTGTCTTTCCTTGGCCAAACAAGATCTTTCCTTTCTGTCTCTGTCTTCTCTGCGAATTTCTTCTGCTGAAAGAATTTCAGAGGGCCCACTTTCTACTTTTGCTGCAAGTTCTGCATCTCCTGTGGCTACAATCTTTCTTTGCTTGGTTTCCACAGTCTTTGCTTGGTTTCCTCCACCTCCACCTGAAGCTTTTGAATATCAGTAGGAACTCCCCCTGACAGTTCATTCGAGGAAAGATCTAGAGTTTCCAAACCTCTCGCAGCTCCTAAGTAGAGGGAATTTGGCCTGAAAGCATGTTTTTGGCAAGTGACAAATGCTCCAAGCTCCTGCAGTTCCCAATTGAGTTGGGGATGCCACCTGCTAGATGGTTCTCCGAGATGTCAACTGTGACAACATTTTCCAGCAGACCAACATCTTCGGGTAGAGAACCGGAGAGAGAGTTTTGCGAAAGATTAAGAAAGAGGCTCAAGCTAGAGAGTTGGAAAATTTCTTTTGGGATGTTGCCATCAAGCTTATTCTTGGATAAGTCCATGGAAAGAAGATCCTGAAAGTTCCCAAGAGCAGCGGGTATATTCCCCACCAATTCATTTTCTGATAGGTCGATATTGTTTAACTTTTGGAGATTCCCCAGAGAATTTGGGATTTTTCCAGTTATGTTATTTCCTGCCAGTCCTAGTACGTTCAGTTCCTTCAACTGGCCTATTTCATGAGGCATTTCTCCAGATATTGAATTGTAGCTCATATTTAGCAGCTCTAAGCCAATAAGCTGGCCAATTGATGATGAGGACCACATTCCTCCGCCACCACCGGGGGTAGGTCCGCTGCCTCCTCCACCACCAGCACCGGCGGTGGGTCCAGCATTGAATCCTAAAGAAAGGTCCCGAGCAGCAGACGATGATGAAGCTACCCAGTCTGCTACAGCACTAGACTCTGAAGCCAACTTCTTTCAGCAGAAGAAATCCGCAGAGAAGACAGAGAAAGAAAGGAAAGATCTTGTTTGGCCAAGGAAAGACAGAGAAAATATCCTGTGCTGACAAAAATACCCCTGTGTGTTTGGCCAAGAAATTGACCAAGTTATTGACTAACAGTTGACTCACTACAAATTAGACGGAAGGATCAAATAATTCACTCGAAAAAAGAATAAGGACTCAAAATTTTAAAATTAAACATTAAGGACAAAACTCGCCAAAACAAAAATGTTTGGGGACGAAATATACCAATTATCCATATTCAAACTCTTAAGTGAATAATAATTCAATCTTGAGAATAGTTATTCACTTAAAAACTATTAAACTAAGTCATTCGAAGGAGTAAATAATTACTCGTTTAATAAAAAACACTTACTCTCTCTCCCATCTGCATTTGCCGGTCTGACAGCAAAGGTTAGCCGCCGACGCTTATATAGCACTTTTGATTGGACGTTCTCCACCGGAACGGCTGCTTCATCTGCACCAAGCATTATCTCGAGAACATTAGCCCCTTATAATGGCCGTTTAAACCCAATATCAGCATAGTCAAAACAATAGAAGTAAGGAATAATTATTCTCTATCATGAATAATTATTTAGCATACAATACTGGCATAACTAAAAGAATGATTATTCCATACTATATACGCATTGAGTGAATAATTATTCACTCAAAGGCACCGAAATACAATTACACGTTGCACAAACAAAATTAATTCACATAATAATTATACAGTACTGAGAGGAATAATTATTCATTGACGCATGAATTAATTCACAATATTTAGCGACACCTGCATTTTAATTTGCTGCATAGGCTAGATGGCCACGCTTCCTTGTGTGGGACTGCATAACGGGCAGCTTTTGTTTCAGTGGAGGCTGTTGGGGCTCCATCAGATCTTCCTCGTGGCTATATGCAGAGCTGCAGGAATGGCCTCTTCTATAGTGGCTAGCACGAAGGAGGGGTTGTCTACCGCAACCTCCTAGTTGAAGAGAATTATGGTCAATTCACTGGGGTTTCTCACCCTTAATTCTTATTAGCCACCTTCTCCAACAATACTTATGGCCTCTTCCTCGGCGGGCACCAAATACTCACCCTTATCGCCGTCTAAGATCTAGGACAATTTAGCTTCAATTCGTTCACACTCGACCTGATGCCTCCTCCTGCTAGCATGCAATTCTGACCTCCTTGTAGCTCTTTGGTGTTGAGCCCCTTGTGTCAGGCCAATGGCTTCGCATGCTTCCAACACCTTCTGGGCAATCCACTAGGTCCATGTCCGTTAGCCATCCTTTTGGATGCCGCCCTTTTTTTGTAAGTAGCATATCTGAATCCAAAATAATCATCGAGTAAGTGTCGATAGGTAATGAATAACTATTTACTCTTCTAAAGATAGATTTTCCTTGTTAAGGGAAAAATGATTCCTATCTAATGTACTAGCCATAGAATGAATAATCATTTGCTCTTGTTGAAAATTATTTTACACAAAGCAAATAATTATCTAGGATTAAATAATCATTACATATTATTAAGTGAATAATTATTCACTTTAGTACACATAATGATTATTCATTATTGAATAATTATTTGCATTGCATAGAGTAATTTTTCCCAAAATTGAATGATTATAGAATAATTATTCCCTTAACGAGGAAAAGAGATCGTTAGAAGAGTGAATAGTTATTCCCCCTTTAAGGAAAATAATTAATTACGAACCATAATTTCAGTTACCAGGAGGAGATGCATATTGCCGCCGACCAACTGCTGGACAGCTTTGAAATGAACTTGGCCAGACCATTATGCAAGAATTGGATTGTGTTCTAGCCAGTTGAACACCTTAACAAATCCTAAGTCCTCTAGGATGGGGCCATATAGACCTAGATAAAATCTTCGAGGAGGCTTTTAATACCAGTATGGTCCCAAGCGCTAAGAGAATATACAACTTGGCAAAGGTTTCGGCTGGCATATCTGGTCAACAAGTTGCCGCTCGAACCTCATCAGTAGAAACATGATTTTTGGATAACGATGGCAGCCCGTAGCCCTAGCGAACTGTAAAGCTCTCTTCGACCTAGCTACCCACCTCGAGCTTTATAGGGAATCAACCCCTCGGCCTTAAGTCTAGAATCCATATACAATCTGAATGTCATCTTCGGTTATTCAAAGAACATCCCTGAAAGACCTAAGAGGGGGGGGTGAATTAGGTCTTTGGCTAATTATCAAAAACTTTTCCTTTTATGAACTTGGTTTGGAAATATTATATTCAATTGATTCAATGAGAATGTAATGAACTCAATAACAAAGCAATTCGCAATGAAGAACAAAGAGCACAAGCAATTTATAGTGGTTCGATCTCTCCAAGATCTACATCCACTACCTTGAGTCCACACCCAAGGATTTTAACTAATTCACTATATGCTCAATCCAAGCAAATACACGAGAGGCTCACCCTTCAATGGGTTTTACCACAACAACCTCTTTTCAATATAATAAACAAGGTTCACTCTTATCACTAAGAGTTTTATGTCACTAGACAACCTAGACCAATCTAATCCAAGGCTCACCCTCACCAATGGGTTTTACACAATAACCTTGATTAATCTAGTCTATGGCTCACCCTCCACAAGGGTTTTAAGTCTCTTGACAACCTTGTATCAATGACAACAAAAATGTAAAGAGAGAATTTGAATGTTACCAACACTTCTTGGTGGATGAATACAATTGCTAGCACCACTTCACTTCTTGCCTTTGGAATCTTGAATTTCAATCTTTGAGCACAAGGCAATTTGAGAGCTTTTGATATAATTTTGATATAAAACAAGTTAGAGCTTCAAGGATTTCTTTTGTGCAAAAGTTCTATAAAAAATCTAGAGTTTCTAGCCTTTATAGAATTTGAAAATCGATTAAAACGGCCATAAAACGGCTAGTAATCGGCTAGTTTGACAAAATTCGGACGATCAGATTCTCGCGTCCGAATTTTTCGGACGACCGAAATTTTTTGGTCTAAAATTTTTCGGATGCACTGCTCACTCATTGCTCACTATGCGGGGGAAAAATTCGGACGACCGAATTTTTTCCAGCTGCGTCCCGAATCTTCTTCCGAATTTCTCGGAAAAAGCAGATCGATCTGTTCATTGTGCAAGAAAATTCGGACGACCAATTTTTCATCCTCGCGTCCGAATCTTGCATCCGAATTTTTCAAACTTTGTCAAACCATGTTCAAATCAATTCTAACAAGTTGGAAAACCTTATAGCCTAAAAGATAAGTCATTAAAGACCTTTTAAGTGCAAAAATCATGTATGAAAACTTGATAATTTAGATAAGTTCAAAACCATTGAAACCATTTAAATCAAGTTTTGTGCTCTCAATTGCAAATCATAGATTCCAAGGCTTAAGAGTGTAGGGTTTACAAAGTTTACCTATTAAGCACATGCAACCTACACTTCATGTCTTCAAAGCCTTCAATCATCTTGAACAAACTCTTCAATCTTCAATCACTTTGACATATTGGAGTTGTTCTTGCATTTTAGCTTCAAGGCAATGAGACTTCAAACTTCTTAATCCACAAAACCTATCACACAACATATAAGCATATTAGTCCTCATCAATATTTGTCATTAATCAAAACTACATGATTTGCCCTTAGGGCTAACAATCTCCCCCTTTTTGATGATGACAAACTTTGATGCAAAATGTGATAGATCAAAACAATGTAGTACATAGAAGTATTAATGTCAATGATAGAAATCAACCAATTTAGCATATTGACATACAAAAGGCTCAATATGAGCCTATGACCCAACCAACCTCCATTTACCTCCTTCCTTCCAACAAAACTAGGATAGAAGATATAGCATTTAATCATTTAGAAAACTTCTAAGAGAGGTTTTAAGGTTGTTAAAAGCTTATCAATGCTCCCCCTTAGATTGTGCTCATTTTTCAACAAATTTGGACTAGAGATACTATGCATCCGAATTTTGACATACCAAGTCCAAACTTTAAAATAAGATAAATGAAAGCTCCAAATTTTGTAAATAAGCTTTCCTAAGGTTGTTCGAACATATAGTAAGAGATTAAAACATATTTGAATCAATTTGAACAACAAAAGAGCACATTTTGACAATGAAATATGGATGCATCCGAATTTTAGAACATGCATCCGAATTTTTAAACTCATGCATCCGAATTTTTTTTATTTCAAGTCCAAAACGCAATAAACTCAATATAATGAATATTTAATGTGAAATAAATCTTTCCTAAGGTTGTTCAAACATAATGGAAGAGAATAAAACATATTTGAATCAATTTGAACAACAAAGAAGCACTTTTTGGCAACAAATATGCATGCATCCGAATTTCTGAAACATGCATCCGAATTTTTGAACCTTGCATCCGAATTTTGAGTCCAAATTTTTGCAACAAGTTTGAAAAGGTGATTTTGCCACAACGGTACTTAGTTTAGCTTTGCAAAACCGCAAAATTCATGTATTCAATTGTTTTCATGAAGTAATTAAAAAATCATAGGTCAAGTCAAGAACCAAGTTCAAGATTTCAATCTCAACTTAACCATATTCCAAAATCTCAGAAAATAACCAAAACCTCACATATCATAAAATATTCAATTTAAATTTCAAATGCAGAAATGCAGCCAAATATTTTCACATTACTCATTATCTATTGCACATCAACATATACATAGCACACATTAGCACACATTGCAGCATGATTCACATTATAACAAGCACATAGCACATTTTGTAGTCATTCTTTCTCCCCCTTGACATATGCATGGATTTTCAGAAAATTCACACATTTTGTCTTCATGCATGAGAAATTCCACTGCTATTTCATATTTTCACACATTTTGTCATCACATTTCTTCTCCCCCTTTTGTCATCAATCAAAGGTGGGGTAAAAGTACTTGGACAACAAAAGTGAAACAAAAGAAGCTCTTATCACAAGGATTTCATATATTGAGCTTCAAAACAGTATAATGACTAGAAAGGCACAAGTAAATTTCAATGTTAAAGCATAACATGTGCATCAAGGCATAAACTAAAATAAGCAGCAAAATAGAGTTTAGAGATAGAAAGGCTTAGTCTTGGATGCTCTTCATGGTCTTCACTTCCAAATCTGTTTGTTATGATGGCCATGGTTCCCTTGATCTCTTGGCTGAAGGAAATTGGTGATGGATTTGTGATTTGACTTTGTTGAACTTCCTTCACCTCCTTCTTCTTGCTTGTTCTTTGCTCTTCATTCTCATGCTCTTCTCCTTCTTGGGGTGCTTCACTGCCTTTTCCTTCATCTTGTCTTCTTCTTTGGCAACAAATTGATAGCCATCTCAATTTTCACTGTCATTACTATCATCCTTGTTGCTGCCATCTTCACCCATATTATCTTCTTGATCTTCTTCATTTGGCTTTATAGGAACATTCACCATTTAAAACTACTTGAGAAATCTTCCTCAAGTCTTCTTCCGTATTCTTGACTCTAGCATCAAAACCATCAAATTTGCCAAGAATCATTTGAGCAAAGGACCAACGAATTTGTTCATCTTCTCCACTTCATTTACATGGCTGTTCAATGTCTCTTGAAACAGCTTGGCAACTATGATATCACTTCTAGTGAGATTATCACCTTCAACTTCTTTTCCCTCAATAGAGGTTACCTCTTCAAATAGTCTTCTTTTTATGGGGAGTTGCTCCCCCTCACTTGGTGACTCATGCCTCATTTTAACTTTCCTTTCTCCAACAAGGATTTTCTCTTCATTCTCTTCTTCTTCTTCATTTTCTTCTTCCTCAACCTCCTCACTTTCTTCAACATCACTAGCATCTCTTCTATCACCCCTTAGAGGAGTTTCTCTTCAAGCCCTTCATACATTATCATCATCAAGTATCCAAAGCATTCTCTTTAGTGAGTTGTTGGTGTAGACTTCTTCACTCTTTATTGGTAAACCACTAGAAGACAATTGCACTTGGAGATGCTTGAAAAATCTTGTTAATAACCTTCCATACGACAATGCCTTATGCTCGGATCTCTTAGCTACCATTTTATTCTTTAGCATTATATATCCAAATTTCATTTTTTTCTTTTCTTAAGCATGACTAGCATAATTACAGCATACATATTATCAACAGAAGATTTTTGCCCAAAGTATGCTATAATAAAGGTAGTAAGCATGTGATGCAAAATTCTTTTACTAGCATCAAAAAGCTTTTATCTCTCTCTCCTTTCTAGTCTTAAGGCTTCTACCATTTATATAGGCATTCTCAATTCTTTCATGTGAGTATAACTCACTTATAAAACAATGTCCCCCGGAAGAATAATGCCTAAACCCAACATCCTCAACATCACAAATTCTATTGAGTAATGCATAATCAATCTCAAAAAAATCAACTTGTGATATTCTTGAAGAATACCACTGAATAGCTTTATTATCAACTTGCTCAACTCTTTCTTCCTTCATATTTGCTTAAACTTCATAAACTAAGGAAGGTAATAGCATTCATCAAACACAAGCAAACTAGTCCATCTCACATCATTTAAAAATGAGAGTATAGTACCCATTTCGGATAGTTTGATGACATCCACCTTGTGGCTTGGATTTGTCTTATGGTTCCTTTTTGTCCAATCATCAAATTTAGTAGCAGCCTCCACTGTGACAAATCTATCCAGCCATGACATGCTTTGAGGAATATGAACCTTCCTTGGTTCATTAACACTGCTCCTCCTTCTCACATCTTTTGCTTTCCCTTTCCTTTTCTCATGCTAGGCTTCTTTGTCCTCACCTGGAGCTACAACACTTGAATACACTCATTAGTTATTGAATTTTGAAATCCCTAAGCTTCTTCTAAGATTGGTCAAACCTTTCTTCGGCCAATGGCTTAGTAATGATATCATTAATTTGTTCATTTATGCAAGCATGCGTTAAACAAGTATTACCCTTAGTAGAATGATCTCTAATGAAATGAAGTTTGATCTCTATATGCTTTGTCCTAGTTTGTTGAATAGTGTGATGGTCAAATTTATTGCATTAGTGTTATCACATAGCATAGTCACATATTTGAAATATAGACCATAATCACTTAGAGTATTAATAAGGTAATAAAGAATGTGTTTAACAGTAATCAAATGAGACTCTATAGGACAAGATGAAATCTAGCACACAAACACATGAAAAACATAATATTGGCTCTACTTGATATCAAATATAGTTGACTACTCCTATGAAACCTTTTTATTCTCTTCAAGCATAGTTGATAAACTTATGGAAGTGCTTGTACCTTAACTTGATTCATGAAAGTGCCATTCTTGGATTGCTTGATTTGTAGGCCAAGAAAGAAATTGATTTTTCCTATCATGCTCATTTCGAATTTACTTTGCATTAACTTGGAAAACACATCACAAAGTCAAGTATTAGAAGCACGAAAAAATTGTATCATACATTTGGACAAGTTATAGATCATTGTTACAAGAGGTTTTAATGAAAAGATTTATGTCAAGTTTTCTTAAAAAATAACTTTTGAAAGAGGAAAACTATTGAATATTTCATACCAAGCTCTAGTAACTTGTTTCAATCCATATAAAGCTTTGGATAATTTGAAAACATGGTTAAGAAACTTTTCATGATCAAAACCGGGTAGTTGTTCCACATAAATCTCTTCCTCAATAGAACCATTTAGAAAAGAACTTTTGACATTCATTTGAAATAACTTAAAACCTTTAAAGCAAGTAAAAGTCAAAAGAATTCTTATGGATTTAAGTCTAGCATTCGGAGCAAAAGTTTTATCATAATCAATTTTCTCTTCTTGATTGAATCCTTGGGTGACAAATCTAGATTTATTTCTACACCTTCCCTGGATTCATTGAGTTTATTTCTAAAAACCATTTAGTTCCAATAATGGAATGATCATGAGATTTAGGAAATGAGAAAATTTTGTATCTTTCAAATTGATTTAATTCCTCTTGCATGGTAATAATCCAAAAATCATGACACAATACATGATGAATACTTTTAGGCTCATATGAGATAAAAGATCAAAGTTATTGATAAAGTACCGCCTTATTTTTACTCCTTGGAAGATATCACCAATGATTTGCTCCTTAGGGTGCCCTCTTGAATATCTTAGGTTCTTTGAGAGCTCTTGGTCACCACTAGGTTGGTCATCTTGATTTTGTTCAATCATTTCTTCCTCATTGGTATGATCCTCCAAAGTTGGTGCTTGAAGATGGGTTTGATAGTTATTCATAGATGTACCTGCATCATCTTCTTCTTTTCTTTCCAAGTAAATGTAAGATTCATCTAAACCAACATGAATGGTTTCCTCATCATATAAGGTTCTTTTCATTATAAAATCTGTAGGCCTTTTATTAGAAGAATGGTTAAGAGATATACCTATATCTTCTATCAAATTTAAGTAAGTATCACAAGTATTCAAGATAAGACATTTATAATCAAACACTTTAAAATATGCAACTTGAGAAGTTATATAAAAGAGAACTTCAAAAGATGTTTTTCTTTAAAATGATCTTAAAAGAATTCTATATATCATAGCATGTGTTGTTTATGGTTTCGGCTCAAAACAAATTTTTTTGAGGAATTTTCACAAAGCATAGATCTAACCAATTTTTGCAAAGTTCAAATTTTCCTTTCAATAACACCATTTTGTTGTGGGGTTTTTGCAGTTGAAACAATTATATGAAATTCAATTTTCATCACAAATTTTGTAAAGACTTGGTTGTAAAATTCTCCCATTGTCACTTCTAATGGAAATCAATTTGCACTCAAAAGAGATTTGGACCCTTTTGAAAAGTCTTACAAATTCATGAAAAGAACTTCATCCTTTTGAGCTAGAAAGATCACCCATGTAAATCTAGAGAAATTATCAACAATCATATATGAATACCTCTTAACATTAAGACTAGTGATCCTCATTGGTCCAAACAATCCATATAAACAAATTTTAAGAGATTTTGAAGTGAAAATCATTTTCTTAGGTTTGAAAGATTCTTTTGTTTGTTTTCCATATTGACAAGTATGTCAAAGACAATTTTCTCAAAACACATTTTTAGCAACCCTCCAACTAAATCTTGAGAGGAAAGTTTGTTCAACAAATCCATGTTCACATGACCAAATATTCTATGCCAAGAAAATCATTATCATAAGCAACAAGTTCATCAAGCTTATCAAGATAAAACACACACTGAAACATTTTGTGAGTAATTGATCAAAATCACAAAAATATCATTTTTTCATACAAGTTCGGGCGACCGAACTTATGGCCTACATTCAAGCTTCAAGTTCAAACATTTTGTAAAGTTTCATAAAGATGTTTTTGACCAAGCAAATGCATAGATATACAATCATAGCTATTTTAATCATTTTATCTTGACATATAATCAATTTCAAAAACATATCAACCATGAATTCAATCTCATATCATCAATGTTACCTAATCAACTTCATAGACTTCATAGAAGCAATTGACAAGTCATGGTTGGCAAATTTTCAAATTTTAACAAAAGGGATTCTTAACAGAAACTTCGCATGTTGGCATTTAACTTCTTATTCATTGTCACACAATTGACTAATGCTAAGCAAGTTATAGTTTAAAATAGCACTAAGCAACATTTGTTTAAAAAGAAGAGAGGAACCTTTACCAACATTGGTTACTCCAAGAATTTCTCCTTTCTTCTTGCCTCAAAAACAAATCCTTCTTTGGTTGCTTTGACCTTGATTATAAATGAGGTGTTTTCCGTTATTCTTTAAACCAACATCATCAATATACCACTTAGTGGTGCTTGAGTTTGAGTTGAAGTGTACCTGCAATAAAGGAGAGGAAGTATCCTTTGGTACCCATACTTTCTTGGGTCCGTGAGGGTTAGTAATAATTCTCTTAACTCTCCAAATGGTTTTTACACCATTCTCTACTTTTCTTTTAACATAACATTTGGTGACTTTATGTCCATGTTTTCCACAATAAGTACAACAAGTATGATGCATGGAAGTAGAAGTAGCTCTAACAAAGAAGTTGTTATATTTAGGTACATTGTTTACATAATTATAACCAAGACCATTTTTGACAAGAGGAGATCTTTGAGCTCCAAGAATTTTATCAAGATTGTCCCTTCCTTTTGTAAATTTTTCTATACATGGTGTAAGTTCATCAACCTTCTTTTTCAAAGTCTCATGATCAACAAGCATTCTTTCAAGAGACAAAATCTTTTCACAAAGAATCTTATTTTCAAGGGACATGTTTTGTAAAGAGACATTTAAAACTTCTTTTTCAATATTCAAGCATTCAATAGAATCAAGAAGCTTTTTATTTTCACAAAAAAAATTTGAATTCTCATTCAATAGATCATTAATTTTGGTTTTCATTTCCTTATTCTTTTTCGAAGCCTTCTTTAATTCTCCATACATCTCAACAAGTAATTCACTAGGATCATCAATATCATCATCATAAGAAGTAGAGGTAGATGGAGTAGGTTGTACCTCATCTTCCATTGCCATGAAGCATACATTTGCTCTTTCTTCTTCATGAGTGTCTTGAAGTTGCTTCCACATTTCATGAGCGGAATCACATTCCATTACTCTATTGTATTCATTGACTACCAACGCACAACAAAGAATGTTCATTGCTTGGTAGTTTAATGTCATCTTCCTTGAATCGCTCTCATCATATTCCTCCATGGGCTTTGGTTCCCTTGTAACTCCATTGGCTTTCATTCTCAATGGCACATAGGGACCTTTCTCAATAATATTCCACAATTCATAGTTAATAGCACAAATGTAAATCTCAATCCTAGACTTCCAAAAAATATAATTAGAACCATCAAACAATGGAGGTCTATTAGTGGAGGAACCTTCCGTATAAGGCAAATTTGATAAACTAGCCATATAATCTTTACTTCTAGGTTGTTAAACCTTAAAAAGAAGACCTAGCTCTGATACCAATTGAAAGACCTAAGAGGGGGGGTGAATTAGGTCTTTGGCTAATTATCGAAAATCTTTTCCTTTTATGAACTTGGTTTGGAAATATTATATTCAATTGATTCAATGAGAATGTAATGAACTCAATAACAAAGCAATTCACAATGAAGAACAAAGAGCACAAGCAATTTATAGTGGTTCGATCTCTCCAAGATCTACATCCACTACCTTGAGTCCACACCCAAGGATTTTAACTAATTCACTATATGCTCAATCCAAGCAAATACACGAGAGGCTCACCCTTCAATGGGTTTTACCACAACAACCTCTTTTCAATATAATAAACAAGGTTCACTCTTATCACTAAGAGTTTTATGTCACTAGACAACCTAGACCAATCTAATCCAAGGCTCACCCTCACCAATGGGTTTTACACAATAACCTTGATTAATCTAGTCTATGGCTCACCCTCCACAAGGGTTTTAAGTCTCTTGACAACCTTGTATCAATGACAACAAAAATGTAAAGAGAGAATTTGAATGTTACCAACACTTCTTGGTGGATGAATACAATTGCTAGCACCACTTCACTTCTTGCCTTTGGAATCTTGAATTTCAATCTTTGAGCACAAGGCAATTTGAGAGCTTTTGATATAATTTTGATATAAAACAAGTTAGAGCTTCAAGGATTTCTTTTGTGCAAAAGTTCTATAAAAAATCTAGAGTTTCTAGCCTTTATAGAATTTGAAAATCAGTTAAAACGGCCATAAAACGGCTAGTAACGGCTAGTTTCAGCAAAATTCGGACGACCGAATTCTGCGTCCGAATTTTTCGGACGACCGAATTTTTGGTCTAAAATTTTCGGATGCACTGTTCACTACTGTTCACTATGCGGGGAAAAATTCGGACGACCGAATTTTTCCAGCTGCGTCCGAATCTTCTTCCGAATTTCTCTGGAAAAACAGTCGGTACTGTTCATTGTGCAAGAAAATTCGGACGACCGAATTTTTCATCCTGCGTCCGAATCTTGCATCCGAATTTTTCAAACTTTGTCAAACCATGTTCAAATCAATTCTAACAAGTTGGAAAACCTTATAGCCTAAAAGATAAGTCATTAAAGACCTTTTAAGTGCAAAAATCATGTATGAAAACTTGATAATTTAGATAAGTTCAAAACCATTGAAACCATTTAAATCAAGTTTTGTGCTCTCAATTGCAAATCATAGATTCCAAGGCTTAAGAGTGTAGGGTTTACAAAGTTTACCTATTAAGCACATGCAACCTACACTTCATGTCTTCAAAGCCTTCAATCATCTTGAACAAACTCTTCAATCTTCAATCACTTTGACATATTGGAGTTGTTCTTGCATTTTAGCTTCAAGGCAATGAGACTTCAAACTTCTTAATCCACAAAACCTATCACACAACATATAAGCATATTAGTCCTCATCAATATTTGTCATTAATCAAAACTACATGATTTGCCCTTAGGGCTAACAATCCCCCTTTTTCAAGACAAAAAACCTTCTTTGTGAAGTCGTAGCTTCGACAAAGGTGTTCTACCATCTCTGTTTTAATGGTGGTGAGTTGTAGTTCTGTCAAGCCATCAAAGCCAGAGCCTTTAATGGTGTCCATCTTCGACTTGCATTCACAATCCCTCAGTAGTGTGTGGTTAACGTCCACAATTGGTTGCAGATGGCGCTTGAGTTGGAGTCTCTGAAAAACCATGTCTAAAAATGTAGTGGATTGTAAAAATTCATCTAAAAATCATTTGAAGGCAATGGAGGGAGGAGAGCAGATGGAGGAGAGTCCAAAGAATGTTGGAAAGAGAATGTGATGAGAAAGAGATGAGTTTTCTTTATTCTCCGGTTAATATTCGCTCTTCAATAATGAGATGAAAAATTATTCACCCTTACCAGATACCAACGTCAAGTTTCACAACGCTTCAGTTGGCATTGAGGGAATAATTATTTGTTCTTATTAGATACCAACTCACTCGAAGCTTAGCCATGAAGTAAATAATTATTCATTCTACACGTTGCACATGGTGAACAGTTGCTTCGCATGATTATTACTTGCTCTTCATTAATGAAGTGAATAATTATTCACTCCAACCAATGCCAATGTCAGTAGGAGTTTGGGATGATGAGAATAATTATTTTCTCCTATCGATTGTGTGTGATGAACAGTTACTTCACGTCATCTAAAGAATTATGCTGTGACAGTTGTCAGGAGATAATCATAACATTATTTAAATTTCAAACAGCCATATAACTTTTCCAACCGTCAGATCGAAAAGAAGAAGATTGGACGACATCAAAGGTGTCAACATGTGCTAACAAATGGCTCTGTCAGTACCGTAGCCGAATTGGATATCAACAATGCCTTTTTGCATGGTGGCTTACACGAAGAAGTTTCTATGCAGCCTCCTTCGTGTTTATCTTGTCATCCTGGCATGGTCTGCAAGCTTACAAAATCATTATATGGCTACCAGCAAGCTAGTCGCCAATGGCATATTAAGCTCTTTGATCTCAAGGATTTCATATTCCTTTTAGTGATCCTTATTTATTTATTCGATAAGGAATAATTATTTTTTGGCTCTTCTAGTATATGTTGATGATGTGATCTTAGTAGGGATGATCTTGATAGTATTGCTTGCATAAAATCTTTTCTCCACCGCACTTTTCGAATAAAGCACTTGGGGAGATTGAAATATGTTAGCCCTAAGGGCAGAGCATGTAGTTATGATTAGTTTTGATTAATGACAAACATTGATAAGGACTAATGAAAGACCTGGGGGGTGAATTACGTCTTTGGCTAATTTGTGAAAATAATTTCGTTAAACACTTCTAAGCAAGACCAGATTATATGTACTTGGTTCAATGACAGAATATGTCAATTAATAGCAACGCAGTAAAACAATGTAAGTTCAATCAACACAAGTAATTTATAGTGGTTCGATCTCTTCAAGATCTACGTCCACTACCTTGAGCCTACACTCAATGATTTCAAACAATCTACTATATGCTCAAGTTCACAAATTACATAAGAGGCTCACCACACAATGGTTTTACACTCACCCTACCAAAGGATTTTATATCTACAAACAACCTTGAGTCAATGTCTCAAGGATCATCGTTATCTAAAGGACTTTATACTTTCAAGATAACCTTGCAAGAGCTAGTGGAAATCACAATTGAATAAAGAAAGGAGAATGTGTAAGATGTTACCACTTGTTGGTAAATGATTACACAATGTTGCACCTTCACACTTTGTTGTCTTTGGAATCTTGAATGATCAATGGAAAGCACAAGACAAAGAAAGCTTTAATGTTTGCTAAAGATTTTGGAATGTTTAGAGTTCATAAAGATTCAAAACTTACAAAAAATCTCAAGTTTATAGCTTTTATAGATTTGAAAAATCAAATGCAACAGCTATAAAACAGCTAGAAACGGCTAGTTTCAGAATAGTTCGGACATCCGAACTTTCTGCCATGCGTCCAAACTTTGGTCTGAACTTCACTGTGCCAAGCTGTCTGGAAAAGTTCGAACGTCCGAACTTTTCCTTATGCGTTCGAATATTCGTCTGAAATTCTCTGGAAAAACAGTGACCATGCTATCAGAGAAAGTTTGGACGTCCGAACTTTACTCCATGCGTCCGAACTTGCGTCCGAATTTCTCTGGAAGCACAGTGATCATTTTCAAAGTTTGGACGTCCAAACTTGCATCCAAACCTATCAAATTTTGTCAAATCATTTAAAAATCATCCTTAATAACATTGAAATCATTTTGTATAAATAGATAAGTCATTTAAGCACTTTTAAACACAAAAATCTTTACCAAAACATTTTAATCATCCAAAGTTTTCTTAAGATCATTTGGGACTTCAAAAACATACTTGTTATCAAAAAGTTCATTCAAAACCATTTCAAAAACAAGTTTTGTGATCTCTTATACATTCAACTAATTCCAAGACATACAAGTGTAGAGTTTACAGAAAAATATACCTATTTAGCATAACAACTCTACACTCTAAGTCTTCGATGCCTTCAATCATCTTGAACATACTCTTCAATCTTCAATCACCTTTGGCATAGTTGAGTTGTTCTTGCATTGTGACTCCAAGGCAATAAGACTTCATACTTCTCAATCTATCAATCCTATCACTCAACATACAAGCACATTAGTCCTCATCAATGTTTGCCATTATTCAAAACTAATCATTACTACATGATTTGCCCTTAGGGCTAACAATCTCCCCCTTTTTGATGATGACAAACTTTGATGCAAAATTGGATGGATTTAAACAATGTAGTACAAAGAAGTATTGATGCGAATGATAGATAATAACCAATTTAGCACATTGACATACAAAAGGCTCAATATGAGCCTATGACCCAACCAACCTCCATTTACCTCCTTCCTTCCAACTCAACTAGGATAGAAGATATAGCATTTAAGCATTTAGAAAACTTGTAAGAGAGGTATTTAAGGTCAGAAAAGATTAACAATGCTCCCCCTTAGATTGTGCTCATTTTTCAATAAATTTGGACTTGAGATACGAAGCATCCGAATTCTGACATATCAAGTCCAAACAATAAAATAAGTGAAATGAAAGCTACAAATTTTGTAAATAAGCTTTCCTAAGGTTGTTCAAACATATTAGAAGAGATTAAAACATATTTGGATCAATTTGAACAACAAAAGAGCACTTTTTGGCAACAAAATATGAATGCATCCGAATTTCAGAACATGCATTCCAACTTTAGACTTATGCATCTGAAATTTGAAATTTCAAGTCCAAACTGTTAAATATATGAGATGGAAGCTGTAATTTTTGAAAATAAGCTTTTCTAAGGTTGTTCAAATATGATAGGAAGGATTAAAATAGTTTTTAAATAATTTGAACAACAGACAAATCATTTTTGGCAAAACAGTTTGGATGCGTCCAAACTTTTTGGTTTGCATCCGAACTTCAAGTCCAAACTTATGAACTCTATCCTCACATATTATAACTCTTTAAGTTTCAAATGTAGAAATACAGCCAAATATGCCACACAATGTATCAACTTTTCACATTGTCAGCATACAATCAGCACACAATGCATAATTTTTCACACATTCTTGCACACATCAATGCAATGCACAATTTTTCACACATTCTTGCACACATCAATGCCACACACATTTTTGCACTACATTTTTGCACACATCTTTCTCCCCCTTTTGTCATCACTCAAGGATGGGAACATGAAAATGAGACTGATTTCTTTTTCTTCCCTTTTTATGACCGCAATTAAGCTTGTGGGGGGGAAATATCATAATAAGAAGCTCTCAACACTGAGGTTTAATCATTGAGCTTCATGTAAGACTATTACATTAGCCACATGAAAATAGTAATTTAAAATGCAGAAATTTAAAGAACACACAGAGAAATTGCAAAAACCAGGCTAGTAAGTGTTCGTAATTGATGCTAAGCTTAAAAAATAGTCAATAGAGTTGAAAGTAAAGATATGCTCAGTCTTTTGGAGAGTCCTTTCTAGGTTTCTTCTTGACAGCAACATGCTTGACTCTTCCTTTGCCAAATGTTGGATTAGATAGAGTTGTTATTTCAGCTCTTGCAATTTGACCTTCTTCTTGACTCATTCCAGTTTGCTGCATTCCTTGCTCTTCTTTTTGTGACTCCATGACCTGCTCATTACCATCCCCTTGGTCATCGTCATTATCATCATCTTCATCATCACTGTTTTCTTCAGTTTTCTTGTCATCTTCATCATTCTCATCATCATCCATTTTCTATCAATATTTTTTATCAATATTTCCTCAATGTGCTTGACTCTATTCTCTAAACTGTCCAGCTTTCCAAGCACCATAGGAGCAAATGTTTCAAAGAATTTGTACATTTTCCCCATCTCCTTGATGTGGTTGTTAAGTGCTTCTTGAATTGTATCTCCTCTTGAAATCCCTTCAGCACTAGGCCTTTCTCCAACATTAGGATGTGATTGAGGGGTTGGTTCTTCTTCGAAAAGCCTTCTTTTGGAGGGAGGTTGCTCCCCCTCACTTGTTGAATCATGCCTTCTCTTGGTTTTCATCTCTCTTGCCCAAATTTCTGCCTCATCTTCTTCTTCCTCAGTTTCCTCACTTTTCTCACCTTCTATTATTTTTGGAGGAGTTTTTCTTCTAGTTCTCCATACTCTCTCATCATCAAGAGATAATTGCATTCTTTTGAGAGAGTCATTAGTATAAATCTGACCCCTTTTGAACGTTTGTCCCCTAACAGGAAGCTTGACTCGAAAATGTTTGAAGATTCTTGTTAAGAGTCTTCCATATGGTAAAGCTTTATTGTCAGTGTTTCTACCCCCAAACATATTCTTTAATAACCTAAATTCAATCTCCTATGCTCATGCAAAGCAAGCATAATCACCATATGTATGTTCCCCACAAATGTTTTATGTCCAAAGTTAGGAATAATCATGGTAGTAATCATATGATGCATAACTCTTCCCCTTGCATCTAAAGCTTTGATTTCCCTTTGTTTAATGGTCCTAAACTCTCTACCATTGGTGAAATCCCCTTCAAATCTTTCATTTGTAAATAGCTCTCTAATATAGCAGTGTTGTCCCATAGAGAAATACTTTGCTCCATCATCACTCACTCCACAGATTCTATTCACTAATGCATCATTGAATTCAAAATCTATTTGAGACACTCTATTGTCTCCTTCATTTTCAATTCTTTCTTCTTTAAGATTAGCATAGAATTCATATATGAGTGAGGGATAATACTCTTCATCTATAACCAACAAGTTATTCCAGCCAATATCACCAAATAAAGATAGGACATACCCATGTTTGTGAGTTTGTCAAAATATATGAGTGAGGGATAATACTCATCATCTGTAACCAACAAGTTATTCCAGCCAATATCACCAAATAAAGATAGGACATTACCCATGTTTGTGAGTTTGTCAAAATCAACTCTGTTTCCAAGGATGATTTTCCTTGACTTCTTGTTCCAATCTTCAAATTCTGATACAGCTTTGATTGAGATAAATTTATCTGCTCCAGATGATGATTGAGGAACCCTAATTCTCCTTGGTTCATTGAGAATTCGTCCTCCTTCTTTGTTCTGCACTTTCCCTTTTTCTTTCTCAATATTTGCTCCCTTAGTTCTCACCATGATGATTTTCTAATAGAAAAGCAGGGAAATTTGAGAAGTGTATAGGGTTAGGAATTCAAAAATCCAAGTATTTTGATGTGAAAATGGTAAAATCACAGAGAGATTTAAGTTTGGACGCAAATTGGTAGAGAGAAATTTTAAAGTAGAGAGAGTTCGGATGTGATAATATGTGAGTAACAGCTATTTTGATCTCTTTAAAACCGATGTAATCGCAAAGTTCAGACGACCAAACTTTTTGGTTTGCGTCTGAACTTCTCTAATTCTCCAGTTTTAGAAAGTTCGGACATCCGAACTTTCTGTCATGCGTCGGAACATGCGTCCGAACTTTTCTATCAAGATTTTTCTGACTAAGTTTGGACGTTCCATTTTCACTCAATGTATCCAAATTGTGCATCCGAATTTTTCCTGCTTTTGTCACACTCAAATAAACACATTAGTAATTGAATTTTGAGATTCCTAAGAGCCTTCTTAAATGAGTAAACCTTTCCTCAGCCAAAGGCTTTGTGAATATATCAACAATTTGGTCATTTGTATTTATATATTCTAAGCATATGTCTATTTTAGCAACATAATCACGAATAAAATGATGCTTGATCTCTATATGCTTTGTTCTAGAATGTTGAATGGGATTTATGCTCAAATTGATAGCACTAGTATAGTATTGTCACATAATATTGACACATTATTGAATTTAAGACAATAATCAACTAGAGTATGCTGCATCCATAATATTTGAGCACAACAACTACCAGCGGCAATGTATTCAGCTTCAGCAGTAGACAAAGACACGCATGCTTTTTTTTACTATACCAAGACACAAGACAATTACCAAGAAATTGATAATGACCACTTGTACTTTTTCGTTCAACTTTGCATCCAGCATAATCAGCATCCGAATATCCAATTAGTTCAGAAGATGAAGATTTTGAAAACCAAAGACCATAGTCATGTGTATCAATCAAATAGCGAAAAATACATTTGACAGGAATTAGATGAGATTCTTTAGGACAAGATTGAAATCTAGCACATATGCACACAACAAACACAATATCTGGTCTACTTGTTGTGAGATAGAGTAAACTTTCAATCATACCTCTGTATGACTTCTCATCAACATTTTTACCTTTTTCATCTTTATCAAGTTTAGTTGATGAGCTCATTGGAGTACCTATCCCTTTTGCTTGATCCATTCCAAATCCTTTCAATAGCTCCTTGGTATACTTAGCTTGATTTATGAAGACTCCATCCTTAGTTTGCTTAATTTGCAACCCAAGAAAGAAATTTAGTTCTCCCATCATACTCATTTCAAATTCATTTCGCATTGATTTGGCAAATTCCTCACAAAGGGATGTGTTAGTAGCACCAAAAATAATGTCATCAACATAAATTTGCACAAGTAAAATATCATTATTGCTAGAGGTTTTTATAAACAATGTTGTGTCCACTTTTCCTTTTGCAAATCCTTTTGAAAGAAGAAAACCACTTAATGCGTATTGAGCCTTGGTTAACTTGAAAACATGATTAGGAAATTTTTCATGAATGAAACCAGGTGGTTGTTCTACATACACTTCTTCTTCAATAAAACCATTTAGAAATACACTTTTAACATCCATTTGGAATAGTTTAAAACCGTCAAAACAACCAAATGCCAAAAGTATTCTTATGGATTCTAGTCTAGTACCGGAGCAAAAGTTTCATCATAATCAATACCTTCTTCTTGGTTGAAACCTTGAGCAACAAGCCTAGCCTTATTTCTAACAACTTCTCCTAGTTCATTTAATTTATTCCTAAATACCCATTTTGTACCAATAATAGAATGATCATGGGTCTTGGGACAAGAGTCCATACTTTATTTCTTTCAAACTGATTTAACTCCTCTTCCATAGCAAAAATCCAAAAATCACCACACAATGCATCATCAATGTTTTTAGGTTCAATATGAGATAAAAAAGCAAAGTTGCCGATAAAATACCGCCTCGTTTTAACTCCTTGGGAGACATCACCAATGATTTGCTCCTTAGGATGACCTCTTGCATATCTTAGATCCTTTGGAAGTTCTTGATCATTGCTAGGTTGACCATCTTGTTCTTGCTCTATTATTTCTTCTTCTTTGGCATGTTCTTCCAATATGGGTGCTTGATGAAGTGTTTGATTATCAAACATTGAAGAACCTACATCATGTTCATTTCTTCTTTCAAGGTAAATGTTAGATTCATCAAAAGTTACATGTATGGTTTCTTCAACACATAATGTTCTTTTGTTATAAACTCTATAAGCCTTTTTATTTGATGAATACCCAAGAAATACACCTTCATTTGATTTTCTATCAAACTTTCCTAGATTATCACTAGTATTTAAGATAAAACACTTACAACCAAATACCTTAAAGTAAACAATTGAAGGAGTTTTATCAAATAGGAGTTCAAAAGGTGTTTTTCTTATGAAGAGTCTTAATAGAACTCTATTCATTACACAGCAAGCAGTGTGTAGAGCTTCAGCCCAAAAATATTTTGGCAAAGAGTTTTCACAAATCATTGATCTAGCCATCTCTTTTAAGGTTCTATTTTTCCTTTCAACAACACCATTTTGTTGGAGTGTTTTAGCAGCTGAAAAATTATAAGTTATACCATATTCATCACAAAATTTTGTAAAGTCTTGATTGCAAAATTCTCTTCCATTGTCACTTCTAATAGAAATCAATTTATACTCAAGAGAAGTTTGAACCTTTTTGAAAAGTTTTGCAAATTCATGAAACGTTTCATCCTTTTGAGATAAGAAAATCACCCATGTAAATCTTAAAAAATCATCAACAATCAAATAAGCATATCTTTTACCACCAAGACTAGTGGTCCTCATTGGTCCAAACAAGTTCAAGAGGTTTTGAAGTAGAAACCATTTTCTTTGGTTTAAAGGATGTTTTTGATTGTTTTTCATATTGACAAGCATCACAAAGACGAGTTTTATCAAAATGCATTTTAGGTAATCCTCTAACCAGCTCTTGTGTGGAAAGTTTATTCAATAAATCCATGCTCACATGACCTAATCTTCTATGCCACAAATATCCATCATTATCATGAATGGCAAGACATTTTATATCATTTGTGATAAGTTCATCAAGATATAACACATAAACATTTCCAACTCTATTAGCAACAAAGATGGGTTTGCTACTTGCACTATCAAAAATAGTACAAGTATCACATTTAAATCCTACTTTACATCCATTGTCACATAGTTGACTAATGCTAAGTAAATTATACTTTAAACCATCAATAAGCAATACTTGTTTAATAAGAGGGAAGGAACCTTTACCAATATTACCTATTCCAAGTATTTTTCCTTTCTTCTTATCTCCAAATGTGACAAAACCTTCACTTGTTGCTTAAAGCTCACTAACAAGAGAGGCATTTCCTGTCATGTGTCTTGAACAACCACTGTCAAGAAACCATTTTGTGGCACTTGATCTTGAAGCAAAGTGAACCTACACCAAATTTGAGAAAGTGATTTTTGGTACCCATATTTTCTTGGGTCCAAGGGGGTTAGTGAAAGTTCCTTTAACTTTTCAAACAATCTTAACACCATTTTCTATTTTTCTCTTTACATAACATTTAGATACTTTGTGTCCGTGTTTGCCACAATATGTACAACAAATATGAGACCTAGTATTAAAAGTTTCCTTAGCAAAGGAGTTTTTATATTATGGAGCATAACTATCATGAGTGTAACCAAGACCATGTTTAACATATGAAGATCTTTGATAACCAAGTAATTTATTTAAATTTTCTCTTTCATTTGTAAATTTTTCAATGCACAATGTAAGATCATTAACTTTCTTTTTTAAAATTTCATGATCATTAAGCATTGTTTCAAAAGAATTAACTTTTGTGCAAAGCTCTTTATTTTCAAAAGATATAATTTGTTTGGTTACATTTAAAACTTCTTTTTCAATGTTTAGGCAATTAATAGTCTCAAGAAGTTTCCCATTTTCAACACATAACTTTGAATTCTCATTTAATAACTCCTTGATTTTGGCTTTCAGTTCTTTGTTCCTTTTAGAAGCCTTTTTTAATTCTTCATACATTTCTACAAGTAAATCACTAGGATCAACATCATCATCATAGTAATTAGAGATAGAAGGAGTAGATTGTACTTCATCATCAATTGCCATAAAGCATATGTTGGCCTTTCCTTCACTGTCATCTTCACTTTCTTGTTGATCCCAGGTTATAGCTAGTCCTTTCCCCTTCTTGGCAGATTTCTTTTTTGATTTGTTGTCTCTTTCCCTTTCCAACACCTTAGGACAATCAGCAACAAGATGTTCTGTGCTTTTGCATTCAAAACATTGAGGTTTGAAGGATGATGACTGTCCACTCTTCCTGGTTGGCTTTCTCCATTTCTTAAGAAATTCCTTCTTGTAGAATTTTTGAATTTTCTTATAGCCAAGGCTATCTCCTCTTCTCCACTATTTCCATCTTCTTCACTTGATGATTTTTCTTGTTCACTCAAGTGATTTGAGGTTTTGAGTACAACTCCTTTTCTTCCCTTCTCTTTATCTTCTTTGTCATGTAGTCTTTCATCTTCATCTCATGCGTGAGGAGTGATCCAATGAGCTCTTCAAGTGGAAGAGTTTTCAAATCCTTTGATTTCTCAATTGCAAGTGTTTTTGGTTGCCAAAATTTTGGTAGAGCATCCAATATCTTTCTGTTTTGCTCTCCATTTGTATAGCTCTTTCCATAAGCTTTTAAACCATTGAAAATATTAGTAAATCTTGTAAACATATCACTAACATTCTCACCTTGCGTCATGGTGAATAGCTCATAGTCCCTTACCAGCATGGCAAGCTTTGACTCTTTAACCTGATTTGTACCTTCATGTGTTATTTGGAGTAATCTCCACATATCATGAGCAGTATCACAACCACTAACTCTATTGTATTCAATTACATCTAATGCACAACTTAAAATGTTCATGGCCTGATAATTTAATGTCATTTTCTTTGAATCATTTTCATCAAATTCGTCTATAGACTTAGGTTCTAAAGTTACTCCAACAGCTCTCATTTTCATAGGTATATAAGGACCTTTCTCAACAATATTCCACAAATCAAAATTAATAGAGCAAATATAAATTTTGACTCTAGATTTCCAAAAAGTATAGTTTGTTCCATCAAACAGAGGTGGTCTATTTGTGGAAGATCCTTCTAGATAAGGTAAGTTTGAAATATTAGCCATAAGATCTTAACTTCTAGGTTGCAAAATCACACAAAGAAGCCCTTGCTCTGATACCAATTGAAAGACCTAAGAGGGGGGTAAATTAGGTCTTTGGCTAATTTTTGAAAATAATTTCCTTATACACTTCTAAGCAAGACCAGATTATATGTACTTGGTTCAATGAGAGAATATGTCAATTAATAGCAAAGCAGTAAAACAATGTAAGATCAATAAACACAAATAATTTATAGTGGTTCGATCTCTTCAAGATCTACGTCCACTACCTTGAGCCTACACTCAATGATTTCAAACAATCTACTATATGCTCAAGTTCACAAATTACATAAGAGGCTCACCACACAATGGTTTTACACTCACAACCTCTTTAGCAATTCTACAAACAAGGTTCACCCTACCAAAGGATTTTATATCTACAAACAACCTTGAGTCAATGTCTCAAGGATCACCCTTATCTAAAGGATTTTATGTTTTCAAGATAACCTTGCAAGAGCTAGTAGAAATCACAATTGAATAAAGAAAGGAGAATGTGTAAGATGTTACCACTTGTTGGTAGATGATTACACAATGTTGCACCTTCACACTTTGTTGTCTTTGGAATCTTGAATGGTCAATTGAAAGCACAAGACAAAGAGAGCTTTAATGTTTGCTAAAGATTTTGGAATGTTTAGAGTTCATAAAGATTCAAAACTTACAAAAAATCTGAAGTTTATTGCATTTATAGATTTGAAAAAGCAAATGCAATAGCTATAAAACGGCTAGTAACGGCTAGTTTCAGAGAAGTTCGGACGTTCGAACTTTCTGCCATGCGTCCAAACTTTCATCCGAACTTCACTGTGCTAAGCTGTCTGGAAAAGTTCAGACGTCCAAACTTTTCCTTATGCGTCTGAATATTCGTCCGAAATTCTCTGGAAAAACAGTGACCATGCTATCAGAGAAAGTTTGAATATCCGAACTTTACTCCATGCGTCCGAACTTGCGTCCGAATTTCTCTGGAAGTACAGTGATCATTTTCAAAGTTTGGACGTCCAAAATTGCATCCAAACTTATCATATTTTGTCAAATCATTTAAAAATCATCCTTAATAACATTGAAATAATTTTGTATGAATAGATAACCATGGTATCAGAGAAAGTTTGGACGTCCGAACTTTTTCTCATGTGTCCTAACTTGCGTCCGAATTTCTCTGGAAGCACGTCCAAACTTGCATCCAAACTTATCAAACTTTGTCAAATCATTTAAAAAGCATCGTTAATAACATTGAAATCTTTTTGTATAAATAGATAAGTCACTTAAGCACTTTTAAACACAAAAACCGTTACTAAAACATTTTAATCATCCAAAGTTTTCTTAAGATCATTTGAGACTTCATGAACATACTTGTTATCTAAAAGTTCATTAGAAACCAGTTCAAAAACAAGTTTTGTGCTCTCTTATGCATTCAACTAATTCCAAGACATACAAGTGTAGAGTTTAGAGAAAAATATACCTATTTAGCATATGAACCCTACACTGCAAGTCTTCAATGCCTTCAATCATCTTGAACATACTCTTCAATATTCAATCACATTTGGTATAATTGAGTTGTTCATGCATTGTTTGTTCAAGGCAAAAAGACTTCATACTTCTGAATCCACAAATCCTATAACACAATATACCAGTACATTAGTCCTCATCAATGTTTCCCATTATTCAAAACTAATCATTACTACATGATTTGCCCTTAGGGCTAACAAGTAATATCCTAGGATTTGTGTATTAAGAAGTATGAAGCTTCATTGCCTTAAAGCCACAATGCAAGAACAACTAAAATATGTCAAAGTGATTGAAGATTGAAGAGTTTGTTCAAGATAATTGAAGGCTTTCATGACATGAAGTGTAGGTTACATGTGCTTAATAGGTTAACTTTATAAACCCTACACTAGTCTTGGAATCTATGAGTTGCAATTGAGAGCACAAAACTTGATTTAAATGGTTTTGAACTTACCTTAATTATCATGTTTTCATCAATGGTTTTTGCACTAAAAGACCTTTAAAGACTTATCTTATAGGCTAGAAGGTTTTCCAACTTGTTTGAATTGATTTGAATATGTTTTGACAAAGTTTAAAAAGTTCAGATGCAAAGTTCGGACACAGAAGGCAAAGTTCAGACATCGAAACTTTACCTGCATTGTGAACAATAAACACTGTTCAATGAACAGTAACTTCCAGAGAAGTTCGGACTCAAGAAGGGCAAGTTCGGTCGTCCGAACTTCTCAGAAACTACCGTTACTAGTAGTTTTATGATTGTTAAAGCTGATTTTTGAAATCTATAAAAGCCAAAAGCTCCAGATTTTTAGGAGAACGTTGAAAGTTCAAAAATCCTTCAAGCTCTAACTTGTTTTACATCAAAATTATTTGAAAAGCTCTCAAATTACCTTGTGCTCAAAGGTTAAAATTCAAGATTCCAAAGGTAAGAAGTGAAGTGGTGCTAGCTATTGTATTCATCCACCAAGAAGTGTTGATAACATCCAAACTCTCTTTTTACATTATTGTTGTGATTGATACAAAGTTGTGAAGAGACTTAAAACCCTTGTGGAGGGTGAGCCATTAATCAAGGTTGTTGTGTAAAACCCCGTGTGTGGATGAGCCTTGGATTAGATTGGTCTAGGTTGTATAGTGACAAAAAACTCTTAGTGATAAGGGTGAACCTTGTTTATTAGATTGAAAAGAGGTTGTTGTGGTAAAACCCATTGAAGGGTGAGCCTCTTGTGTAATTGTTTGGATTGACCATTTAGTGAATTGGTTAAAATCCTTGAGTGTGGACTCAAGGTAGTGGATGTAGATCTTAGAGAGATCGAACCACTATAAATCGTGTGTTCATTTTTGTATAGATTTACTTGTTTACATACTTGTATTATTATTATTAGTTCTTAGTTGTTGATTGATTGGTTGCAGTCTTATTGTTTGATCATCTTGTCTCAACCATCAAATCTCATATAAACTTGAAGTTTATGAATTTAAAGAAGAGCTTTATTTAAGGCAAAGGATCTGCAAAAAAGGAAAAGATTTTTGATAATTAGGCAAATACAAAATTAACCCCCCTCTTAGGTCTTTCAATTGGTATCAGAGCAAGGTCTTCTTTTTAAGGTCTAACAACCTAGAAGTAAAGATGATATGGCTAGTTTATCAAATTTGCCTTATACAGAAGGTTCCTCCACTAATAGACCCCCATTGTTTGATGGATCTAATTATACTTTTTGGAAGTCTAGGATTGAGATTTACATTTGTTCTATTAACTATGAATTGTGGAATATTATTGAGAAAGTTCCCTATGTGCCATTGAGATTGAAAGCCGATGGAGTTACAAGGGAACCAAAGCCCATGGAGGAGTATGATGAGAGCGATTCAAGGAAGATGACATTAAACTACCAAGCAATGAACATTCTTTGTTGTGCATTGTTCATCAATGAATACAAGAGAGTGATGGAATGTGATTCCGCTCATGAAATGTGGAAGCTACTCCAAGTCACTCATGAAGAAGAAAGAGCAAATGTGTGCTTCATGGCAATGGAAGATGAGGTACAACCTACTCCATCTACCTCTACTTCTCATGATGATGATATTGATGATCCTAGAGAATTACTTGTTGAGATGTATGGAGAATTAAAAAGGGCTTCGAAAAAGAATAAGGAAATAAAACTCAAAATTAATGAGTTATTGAATGAAAATTCAAAATTATTTTGTGAGAACAAAAAACTTCTTGAATTTATTGATTGTTTAAATATTGAATTTACAAAACATTTCTCTTGAAAATAAATCTCTTTGTACAAAAGTTTCTTCTCTTGAAAAAATGCTTAGTGATCATAAAATTTTGAAAAAGAAAGTTGATGATCTTACGTCATGTGTTAAAAAATTTACAAATGGAAGAGACAATCTTGACAAACTACTTGGATCTCAAAGATCTTCTCTTGTCAAAAATGGTCTTGGTTACAATTATGTCAATAATGACCCTAAACATAACAACTTCTTTGTTAGAGCTACTTCTTCTTCCATGCATAATACTTGTTGTACTTATTGTGGAAAACATGGACATAAGGTCACCAAATGTTATGTTAAAAGAAAAGTAGAGAATGGTGTAAAAACCATTTGGAGATTTAGGGGAATTTTTACCCCACGGACTCAAGAAATACTTCCTCTCCTTTATTGCAGGTACTCTTCAATTCAAACTCAAGCACCACTAGGAGGTATATTGATGATGTTGGCTTAAAGAATAACGGAAAACATCTCATTCATAATCAAGGTCAAAGCAACCAATGAAGGATTTGTATTTGAGGCAAGAAGAAAGGAGGAATTCTTGGAGTAGCCAATGTTGGTAAAGGTTCCTCTCTTCTTTTTAAACAAATGTTGCTTAGTGTTGATTTGAACTATAACTTGCTTAGCATTAGTCAATTGTGTGACAATGAATAAGAAGTTAAATGCCAACATGCGAAGTTTCAGTTGAGAATCCGTTTTGTTAAGATTTGAAAATTTGCCAACCATGACTTGTCAATTGCTTCTATGAAGTTGATTAGGTAACATTGTTGATATGAGATTGAATTCATGGTCGATGTGTTCTTGAAATTGATTATATGTCATGATAAAATGATTAAAATAGCTATGATTGAATATTTATGCATTTGCTTGGCCAAAAACATCTTTACGAAACTTTACAAAATGTTCGAACTTGAAGTTTGAATGTAGGCCATAAGTTCGGTCGCCCGAACTTGTATGACAAAATGATATTTTTTGATTTTTATCAATTACTTACAAAATGTTTCAATGTGTGTTTTATCTTGATAAGCTTGAATGTCTTGTTGCTTATAATAATGATTGGTTTTCTTGGCATAGAAGATTTGGTCACGTGAGCACGGACTTGTTGAACAAACTTTCCTCTCAAGATTTAGTTGGAGGATTGCTAAAAATGTGTTTTGAGAAAATTGTCTTTGAGATATTTGTCAATATGGAAAACAAATAAAAGAATCTTTCAAACCCATTAAAATGCTTTTAGACCTCAAAACATCTTGAGCATGTTCATATGGATTGATATGGACTTATGAGGAACTCTAGTACTGATGACTTGAAGTATGCCTTAGTAGTAGTTGATGATTTCTCAATATTCACTTTAGCATTCTTCTTCGCTCAAAAAGATGAAGTGTTTCATAAGTTTGAAAAACTATTCAAAAAGGTTCAAACTTCCCTTGAGTGCAAATTGATTTCCATTAGGAGTGACAATGGGAGAATTTTACAATCAAGATTTTACAAAACTTTAAGATGAGAATGGGATTGCTCAAAATTTTTGGCTACCAAAACACCTCAACGAAATGGAGTTATTGAAAATAAAAATCGTACCACACAAGAAATGGTTAAGTCAATGCTTGGTGAAAATTCTTTACCAAAATATTTTTGGAACAAAGCTGCAGTGCTTTGTTATGTTTTTTAATAGAATTCTTTTGAGGCCATTTAAAAAAAAACATCTTTTGAACTTCTATTTGATAGAATACTCTAGAATTTAAACATACATGACAAGTTGTATCAACTATACATGAATATGCATAACAAAGTAATTTATATTGAATACTACTAGCCTTTATTGCCTATTTCAAAGTATTTGGTTGCAAGTGCCTTATATTGAATATGTACGATTATTTGAAAAATTTGATAGAAAATCGAATGACGGGATATTCCTTGGTTATTCCTCTAACAACAAGGCTTATAGAGTTTATAACAAAAAGAACCTTACATGATGAGGAAACCATTCATGTTAGTTTTGATGAATCTTACATTTACTTGGAAAGAAAAGATGAAGATGATGTAGGTACATCTATGAATGACTATCAAACCCATCTTTAAGCAGCAACTTTGGAGGATCATACCAATGAGAAGAAATGATTGAACAAAATCAAGATGACCAACCTAGTGGTGACCAAGAGCTCCCAAAGAACTTAGGATATCCAAAAAGGCCACCCTAAGGAGCAAATCATTAGTGATATCCCCCAAGGAGTAAAAATAAGGCGGTACTTTATCGATAACTTTTTTCTTTTATCTCATATTAGCCTAAAAGTATTGATGATGCATTGTGTGATGATTTTTGGATTATTACTATGCAAGAGGAATTAAATCAATTTGAAAGATACAAAATTTAAAAATTCCTAAATCTCATGATCATTCCATTATTGGAACTAAATGGTTTTTAGAAATAAACTTAATGAATCCAGAGAAGTTATTAGAAATAAGGTTAGACTTGTCGCCCAAGGATTCAATCAAAAAGAGGGCATTGATTATAATGAGACTTTAGTTTCGGTTAGTAGATTTAAATCAATTAGAATGCTTTTGGCATTTGCATGTTTTAAAGGTTTCAAACTCTTTCAAATGAATGTCAAAAGTGCTTTTCTAAATGGTTCTATTGAGGAAGAGGTTTATGTGGAACAACCACCCGGTTTTGATCATGAAAAGTTTCCTAACCATGTTTTCAAATTATCCAAAGCTTTGTATGATTTAAAACAAGCTCCTAGAGCTTGGTATGAAAAATTGAGTGGTTTTCTTCTTTCAAAAGGATTTTCAAGATGAAAGGTTGATACTACTCTTTTCATAAAAACCTCTCGTAACAATGATCTATAAGTTGTCCAAATATATGATACAATTTTTGGGGCTTTTAATACTTCACTTTGTGATGTGTTTGCCAAGTTAATGCGAAGTAAATTTGAAATGAGCATGATAGGAAAACTCAATTTCTTTCTTGGCCTACAAATCAAGCAAATCAAGTTAAGGTACAAGCACTTCCATAAGTTTATCAACTATGCTTGACAAGAATAAAAAGGTGTCATAGAAGTAGTCAACTCTATTTGACAGCAAGTAGAGCCAATATTATATTTGTCATGTGCTTGTGTGCTAGATTTCATCTTGTCCTAAAGAGTCTCATTTGATTGTTGTTAAACACATTCTCTATTGCCTTATTGATACTCTAAGTGGTTATGGTCTGCATTTCAAATGTGTGGCTATGTTATGTGATAACACTAATGCGACAAATTTGACCATCATACTATTCAAAAAAAAAAGAACAAAGCATATAGAGATCAAACTACATCTCATTAGAGATTATTCCACTAAGGGTAATATTTGTTTAAAGCATGTTTGCACTAATGAACAAATTAATGATATTTTTACTAAGTCATTGGCTGAAGAAAGGTTTGACCAATCTTAAGAAAAAGCTTATGGATTTTAAAATTCAATAACTAATGAGTGTATTCGACCGTTGTAGCTCCAGGTGAGAAGCCTAGCATGGGAAAATGAAAGGGAAAAGCCAAAGAAAGAGAAGGAGGACCAGTGATCAATGAACCAACGAAGGTTCATGTTCTGTAAAGCATGTCAAGGCTTGATAAATTTGTCACATGGAAGGGTGCTATAGAATTTGATGATTGGACAAAAAGGAACGATAAGATAAATCCAAGCCACAAGGTGGATGTTATCAAACTATCCGAAATGGGTAATATACTCTCATTTTTAAATGATGTGAGCTGGATTAGTATGCTTGTGCTTGATGAATGTTATTACCTTCCTTAGTTTATGAAGTTTATGCAAATATAAAAAAAAAATTGAGCAAATTGGTAATAAAGCTATTCTGTGGTATTCTTCAAGAATATCACAAGTTGATTTTTGAGATTAATAATGCATTTCTTAATAGAATTTGTGATGTTGAGGATGTTGGGTTTAGGCATTATTCTTCCGGGGGACATTGTTTTATAAGTAAGTTAAACTCACATGAAATGATTGAGAATGCATGTACAAATGGTAGAAGCCTCAAGACTATAAAGGAAAGAGAGATAAAAGCTTTTGATACTAGTAAAAGCATTTTGCATCACATGCTTACTACCTTGATTATAGCATACTTTGGGCACAAATCTTCTATTGATAATATATATGCTATAATTATGCTAGCCATGCATAAGAAAAGAAAACAATGAATTTTGGTTATATAGTGCTAAAAAATATAATAGAGCAACAAGAACAGAAAATTATTCCTGGAAACAAAGTAAACTTGGATAAACTCTCCAATACAGGTAATGTTCTTTCTCTATTTGATGATATTGATTGGAGCAATTTACTAGTAGTTAATGAAGAATTTTATCCTGTCCTTATATAAGTTTTATGAAAATCTTAAAAAAAAAAAGAGAATTGAACATGAGGGAAAATAATGTAGTTCTATGGTATTCCTCTAGAGTATATCAAGTGGATTTTGAGTTCAATGATCCTTTAGTGAACAGAATTTGTGTGGTAGATGATAATGAGGCAAGGTATTGCTCATTGGGACAGCATTGCTTTATTCATGAATTGTTCACAAATGAAAGATTTCAAGAGGCTTTCACAAATGGTAGACAATTTAGGTCCATTAGGAAAAAGGAAATCAAAGCCTTTGACGCTAGAGGAAGGATTATGCATCACATGATTACCACTAAGCATATGGTGATTATGCTTGCCTTGCATAAGCATAGAAGACTAAACTTTGGATTCATGGCATTGAAGCATATGATTAGTGCAAGAAAAATAGCCAACAAAGGCTTACCGTATGGGAGACTATTAACAAGAATTTTCAAACACTTCCAAGTCAAACTTCTTGTAAGAAGACAAGCTTTCAAGAGTGGAGAAATCTATACTAATGACTCTCTTAGAAGGATGCAATTAGTTCTTGATGAAAATGGTATATGGAGAACAAAAAAAGAAATTCTTTCAAAAAGAGAAGAGGTAGAAGAAAGTGAGGAGGTTGAGGAAGAAGAAAATGAAGAAGAAGAAGAAGAGGATGAAGAGGAAATCCTTGCTAGAGAAAGGAAAACCAAAATCAGGCATGAGTTATCCAGTGAGGGGGAGCAACCTTCCACAAAAGAAGACTATCTGAAGAGGTATCCTCTATTGAAGGAAGAAGTTGAAGGTGATAATCTCACTAGAGGTGACACCATAGTTGCCAAGGTGTTTCAAGAGACATTGAACAACCATATAAAGGAAATGAAGAAGATGGACAAATTCTTTGAGTCCTTTGCTCCAATGATTCTTGGCAAATTTGATGGTTTAGAAGCTAGAGTCAAGAATATGGAAGAAGACTTGAGAAAGATTTCTCAAGTGGTTTTAAATGGTGCAAGTTCCTATAAATCCAAAGAAGAAGAAAAGAAAGAAGATGAGAAAGAGGACAGTGAAGAGGAAAATGAAGAAGATCAAGAAGATAATATGGGTGGAGATGGCAGCAATAAGGATGATAGTAATGACAGTGGAAATTGAGATGGCTATCAATTTGTTGCTAAAGAAGAAGACAAAGATGAAGGAAAAGGCAGTGAAGCAACCCAAGAAAAAGAAGAGCATGAGAATGAAGAACAAAGAGGTAAAGCCCTAGAGAACAAGCAAGAAGAAGGAGGTGAAGGGAGTTTAACAAAGTCAAATCACAAATCCATGACCAATTTCTTATAGCGAAAGGAGGAGGAAAATGTGGTTCAAAGGAAGAAGATCCAAAGATCCTCTTGATTGGTAACTTTCCAAAGCCGAACTACATGGGCAAGGAGTCAGCAAATGAAGGACCCCATCATATAGAGATCAAGAGAAACATGGCCATCATAACAAATAAATTTGGAAGTGAAGACCATGAAGCGCATCCAAGACTAAGCCTTTCTATCCCTAAACTCTATTTTGTTGCTTATCTTAGTTTATGCCTTGATGCACATGTTATGCTTTAACATTGAAATTTACTTGTGCCTTTCTAGATATTATAATGTTTTGAAGCGCAATATATGAAATCCTTGTGATAAGAGCTTCTTTTGTTTCACTTTTGTTGTCCAAGTACTCTTACCCCATCTTTAATTGATGACAAAAAGGGGAGAAGAAATGTGATGACAAAATGTGTGAATATATGAAATAGAAGTGGAATACCTCATGCATGAATAGAAAATGTGTGAATTTTCTGAAAATCCATGCATATGTCAAGGGGGAGAAAGAATGATGACTACGAAATGTGCTATGTGCTTGTTGTATTGTAATTGCTTGTTGTAAATGTGCTATGTGCTGATGTGTTATAGGTTGAAATGTAAAATGAATGTGTACTGTGAAAATATTTGGCTGCATTTGAAATTTAAATTGAATATGTTATAATATGTGAGGTTTTGATTATTTTCTGATATTTTGGAATATGGTTAAGTTGATATTGAAATCTTGAACTTGGTTCTTGACTTGACCTACGATTTTGAATTACTTCATGAAAACAATTGAATGCATGAATTTTGTAGTTTTGCAAAGCTAAACTGAGTGTCATTGTAGACATACATATTTGAGTACTTTTACAATTCATTTGAAAATGAAAAATCATCTTTTTAAACTTGTTGCCAAAAATTCAGACTTGAAATATTTTTCGGTTGTTCAAATTGTTTGAAAACTATTTTAATCCTTCCTATCATATTTGAACAACCTTAGAAAAGCTTATTTTCAAAAATTACAGCTTCCATCTCACATATTTTACAGTTTGGACTTGAAATTTCAAAATTCAGATACATGTTTCAAAAATTCGGATGCATCCATATTTTGTTGCCAAAAAGTACTCTTTTGTTGTTCAAATTGACTCAAATATGTTTTAATCTCTTCTACTATGTTTGAACAACCTTAGGAAAGCTTATTTTAAAAAATTTCAGCTTTCATTTGACTTATTTTACAGTTCGGACTTGATATGTCAAAATTCAGATTCACAGCATCTCAAGTCCAAACTTGTTGAAAAATGAGCACAATCTAAGGGGGATCATTGTTAATCTTTTCTGACCTTTGATACCTCTCTTAGAAGTTTTCTTAATGCTTAAATGCTATATCTTCTATCCTAGTTGTTGGAAGGAACGAGGAAAATGGAGGTTGGTTGGGCCACAGGCTCTTATTGAGCCTTTTGTATGTCAATGTGCTAAATTGGTTATTATCTATCATTGACATCAATACTTCTTTGTGCTACATTGTTTAATCCATCACATTTTACATTAAAGTTTCTCATCATCAAAAAGGGGGAGATTATTAGCCCTAAGGGCAAATCATGTAGTTATGATTAGTTTTGATTAATGACAAATATTGATAAGGACTAATATGCTTGTACGTTGTGTGATAGGATTTGTGGATTAAAAAGTATGAAGTCTCATTGCCTTGAAGCCACAATGCAAGAACAACTAAAATATGTCAAAGTGATTGAAGATTGAAGAGTTTGTTCAAGATGATTGAAGGCTTTGATGACATGAAGTGTAGTTTATATGTGCTTAATAGGTAAACTTTGTAAACCCTACACTCTTAAGTCTTGGAATCTATGAGTTGCAATTGAGAGCACAAAACTTGATTTAAATGGTTTTGAACTTACCTTAATTATCAAGTTTTCATCAATGGTTTTTGCACTTAAAAGGTCTTTAAAGACTTATCTTATAGGCTAGAAGGTTTTCCAATTTGTTTGAATTGATTTGAATATGTTTTGACAAAGTTTAAAAAGTTCGGATGTAAAGTTCGGACGCAGAAGGCCAAGTTCAGTCGTCCGAATTTGTGAACAGTACGTGAACAGTATTTTCCAAAAACTTTCGAGCACAAGTTCGGGCGCAGAGGAGCAAGTTCGGACGTCTGAACTTCTCAAAAACTAGCCGTTACTAGCAGTTTTATGACCTGTTAAAGCTAATTTTTGAAATCTATAAAAGCCAAAAACTCCAGATTTTTAGGAGAACTTTGAAAGTTCAAAAATCCTTCAAGCTCTAACTTGTTTTACATCAAAATTATTTGAAAAAATCTCAAATTACCTTGTGCTCAAAGGTTAAAATTCAAGATTCCAAAGGTAAGAAGTGAAGTGGTGCTAGCTATTGTATTCATCCACCAAGAAGTGTTGATAACATCCAAACTCTCTTTTTACATTATTGTTGTGATTGATACAAAGTTGTCAAGAGACTTAAAACCCTTGTGGAGGGTGAGCCATTAATCAAGGTTGTTGTGTAAAACCCCGTGTGTGGATAAGCCTTGGATTAGATTGGTCTAGGTTGTCTAGTGACATAAAACTCTTAGTGATAAGGGTGAACCTTGTTTATTAGATTGAAAAGAGGTTGTTGTGGTAAAACCCATTGAAGGGTGAGCCTCTTGTGTAATTGTTTGGATTGACCATTTAGTGAATTGGTTAAAATCCTTGAGTGTGGACTCAAGGTAGTGGATGTAGATCTTAGAGAGATCGAACCACTATAAATCGTGTGTTCATTTTTGTATAGATTTACTTGTTTACATACTTGTATTATTATCATTAGTTCTTAGTTGTTGATTGTAGTCTTATTGTTTGATCATCTTGTCTTAACCATCAAATCACATATAAACTTGAAGTTTATTAATTTAAAGAAGAGCTTTTATTAAGGCTAAGGATATGCAAAAAGGGAAAAGATTTTTGATAATTAGCCAAAGACCTAATTCACCCCCTCTTAGGTCTTTCAAAATATTTTCTTGGTTTAGAAGTTGCTCATTCTAAAGAAGGAATTAATGTATGCCAACGCAAATATATCTAAGAGCTCTTAGGAGAAACTGGTTTTCTCGAAAGTACGGTAGCAGAGACTCCCATGGATAGCCATTATACTCCTGGTGTAATTGATTCGGCTCCACTTGCAGGTGCAAATTGCTTATGCTGTCTCATTGGAAAAATGCTTTACTTAACCAACACTAGGCCAGATATTAGTTATGCAATCCAGCGTCTAAGTTAATTTTTGGCTGCATCAACAGTTCTTTCGTCATCTCTAAGCTTCCCATAGAATTTTGAGATATCTCAAAGGAACTCCATCTTTAGTTTTGTTTTTTCCTGCATCTTTAAATTTGGAGCTCTCCTCTTTTTCAGATTCTGATTGGGTAAGCTGTCTTGATATGCGGCACATAATCATTGGTTACTGCCTGTTTCTTGGATCCTTAATATCTTGGAAATCTAAGAATCTACAATCTCTCATAGTTCTGTTGAGGCTAAATATCATGTTATGGCTTCTGCTACTTGTGAAATCTTGTGACCTTTTTATTTGCTCAAGGACTTGGGAGCTCCTCAATCTTGAGCTGTACCCTTTTTCTGTGACAATGCTAGTGCATTACATATGACCGTTAAAGGTACAGGAGGAGGTTTAAGCAATTTGGCTTGAACTTTTTCACGAACTAAATGACTGTCCAGGAAAAGAAAAATTGAAGTCAAGGCTATTCCAGATCTCAAACTACAATGATAATGCCACGTTTTCCTTTTGTTTTGATTTCTTTGATAATGAAAATTTTTCTATTTTGATGGTCACAAAACCTAATATGAATATTGTATTTCACATCTTGACATTTGATGGCAAGATGTAGTTTCAACAGATATTTTGCTTGTTCCATTTATATGTTAGTGAGTTTTCTTCCTATGATGATAACGTATATAAACGTTGTACGAATTATTAAGGTATTTTTCTCGTCAATCTTGTTATACAAAAATAGAAAACGCTAATATAAAAATCCTAGGTTTTGAATTAAGGAACTTAATTAGTAAAGCTTAGAATTTTTAACTTTGAGAATGTGACTTTTATATAGAATGCATTCATTTCATGTCTGTAATTACCTTTGTGTTAGCCCTAAGGGTAAATCATGTAGTTTTTGATTAGTTTTGATTAATGACAAACATTGATGAGGACTAATTTATATGCTATTTGTGTGATAGGATTTTTGGATTGAGAAGCAAAGAGTTCTTATTGCCTTGGAGCTAAAAGTGCTATGGACAACTCAAGTGTCCTATGAATTGAAGGCTTTGAAGACTCTAGTATAAGTTTACACTTGCTTAATAGGTATATTCTTGTAAACCCTACACTTGTTGTCTTTGGAATCTGTTGAATGCATAAGAGAGCACAAAACATGTTTTTGAATCTTAAGTGGCTTTGAATATACTTTGAATTACCAAGTCTTGTTTTTTAATCTAAAATGGCTTTGAGTAAACTTTGAATGATCAACTGCTTTGGTAATGGTTTTTGAGTTCAAAAGATTTTAAATGACTTATCTTTTAGTACAAAATGATTTCAAACTTATTGAGGTTGATTTTCAAATGTTTTGACAAAGTTTGAACAGTTCAGATGCAAGTTCGGATGTCCAAACTGTGAACATGACTACTGCTTTTCTAGAGAAATTCAAACGCAAGTTTGGATGCTAGAGGCAAAGTTCGATCGTCCGAACTTTCCCAAACAACATGTCACAGTAATGTTCGGACGACAGTTTGGACGCAGAGGATCAAGTTCGGTCATCCGAACTCCTCAAAAGCTAACCGTTACTAGCCGTTTTATGACTGTTAAACTAATTTTCAAAATAAATAAAAGCCATAAACTTCAGATGTTTTGTAACTTTTGAACACTTGAGAAATCCTAACATTCCAAAATCATTTGAAAACATCAAAGATCTCTTTTATCTTGTGCTTTCATGTGATTATTAAAGATTCCAAAGACAACAAGGTGAAGTGGTGCTAGCTTGTAATCATCTACCAAGAAGTGGTAGTATTTCATTCACTCTTTATTTAATCTTGTTATCTACCTGCTCAATACAAGGTTATCTTGTAACATAAAATCTTTTAGGTAAGAGTAATCTTTGAAATAGTGATTCAAGGTTGTTTTTTAGATATAAAATCCTTGTAGTAGGGTGAACTTTGTTTGCAGAATTGCTAAAGAGGTTGTTGGAGTAAAACCTTTGTGTGGTAAGCCTCTTGTGTAATTGATTGAATTTGAGCATATAGTAGATTGGTTGAAATCCTTGACTGTAGACTCAAGGTAGTGGATGTAGATCTTGAAGAGATCGAACCATTATAAATTGCTTGTGTTCATTGCTCTTCAATTGTTTATTGCTTTGTCATTAAATTCATTATCCTCTCATTGAAACAACTGAATATATCTTTCCAAACTAAATTCATAAAAAGGAAATAATTTTTGAAAATTAGCCAAAGACCTAATTCACTCCCCCCTCCCTTAGGTCTTTCAATTGGTACCAGAGTAAGGGCTTCTTTGTGTGGTTTTACAATATAGAAGTTAAGATCTTATGGCTAATGTTTCAAACTTACATTATTTGGAAGGATCTTCCACAAATAGACCACCTTTGTTTGACTGAACAAATTACACATTTTGGAAATCTAGAACTAAGATATATATTTGTTCTATTAACTTTGATTTGTGGAATATTGTTGAGAAAGGTCCTTACATATCAATGAAAATGAGAGCTGATAGAGTTACTAGAGAACCAAAGTCTATAGAAGAATTTAATGAGGGTGACTCTAAGAAGATGACATAAAATTACCAAGCCATGAACATATTGAGCTGTACACTAGATGCGAATGAGTACAATCGAGTTAGTAGATGTGACACCACTCATGATATGTGGAGACTTCTCCAAGTAACACATGAAGGAACAAATCAAGTAAAGGAGTCAAAGCTTGCAATGCTAGTAAGAGATTATGAGCTATTCACCATGAAGCAAGATGAGAATATTAGTGATATGTTCACAAGATTTACTAACATCTCAAATGGTCTAAAAGCCTATCGGAAGAATTATACAATTGGAGAACAAAATAGAAAGATTTTGGATGCTCTACCAAAGTCTTGGCAACCAAAGACTCTTGCTATTGAGGAATCAAAAGACTTAAAAACTCTTCCACTTGAAGAGCTCATCGGATCACTACTCACAAATGAGATGAAGGTTAAGAGATTGAATGATATTGAAGATGAAGAGAATGGAGGAAAGGGAGTTGTACTTAAAGCCTCCAATCATCTTAGTGAACAAGAGAAATCATCAAGTGAAGAAGATGGAAATAGTGAAGATGAGGAGATGGCTATGGCAGTGAGAAAATTCAAGAGATTCTATAAAATGGAATTTCTCAAGAAAGGAGAAAGGCCGCTCAAGAAAAGCAGACATTCATCATCATTCAAACCTCAATGCTTTGAATGCAAAAGCACTGAACTTCTTGTTGCCGATTGTCCTAAATCTTTGGAAAAGGAAAGAGACATCAAACTCAAAAAGAAATCTCTCAAGAAGGGAAAGGGATTTGCTGGTACTTGGGATCAACAGAAAGTGAAAATGACAGTAAAGGAAGAGCCAACATATGCTTTATGGCAATGGATGATGAGGTACAATATACTCCTTCAATTTCCACTTATTGTGATGATGATATTAATCCTAGTGAATTACTTGTTGAGATGTATGGAAAATTAAAAAAAGGAATAAGGAAATGAAAACAAAAATTAATGTGTTATTGAATGATAATTCAAAATTATACTGTGAAAATGGAAAACTTCTTGAATCTATTAATTGTTTAAACATTGAAAAGGAAATTTTAAATGTAACTATACAAAACATATCTCTTGAAAGTAAAGATCTTTGCACAAAAATCATTTCTCTAGAAACAATGCTTAGTGATCATGAGATATTGAGAAAGAAAGTTGATGACCTTCTGGTATCCATAGAGTTTCATTCGTTGCTGTGGTAGGGTCAAGTTGTTGCGCGCTTCACCGACCATTTCCTACTTGGCTCGGGCGAACCGCTAGGCGGCAGGACACTTAGTATATGTCTACCCAGCAGCAACCTCGTGTGACATCATTGGCTGTTGTCCATAAGCGAACTCAAAGGGACTCATCCCCGTGGAGGACGAATGATGTAAGTTATAACTAATTGGGCTACATCAAGTAAATCTACCCAATTCATTTGGCTTGATGCAACGAAGTGCAGCAAGTATTCTTCCAGCAAGGCATTGACTCGTTCTGTCTTTCCATCATGAAAGACCTAAGAGGGGGGTGAATTAGGTCTTTGGCTAATTTTGAAAATAATTCCTTTTACAATTTTAAGCTAGACCAGATTATGTGTGTTTGTTTCAATAAGAAAATATATCAATCAATGTCAACACAATAAACAATATAAGAACAATAAACACAAGAAATTTATAATGGTTCGATCTCTTCAAGATCTACGTCCACTACCTAGAGCCTATACTCAAGGATTTCAAACAATCTACTATATGCTCAAGTTCAACAATTACACAAGAGGCTAACCACACAATGGTTTTACACTCACAACCTCTTTTGCAATTTTACAAACAAGGTTCACCCAACCAAAGGATTTCATATCTACAAACAATCTTGAGTCAATGTCTCAAGGATCACTTACCTAAAGGATTTTATGTTTTCAAGAAAACCTTGCAAAAGCTAGTAGAAAACACAATTGAATGAAGAGAGAAGAATGTGTAAGATGTCACCACTTGTTGGTAGATGATTACACAACGTTGCACCTTCACACTTTGTTGTCTTTGAAATCTTGAATGATCAATTGAAAGCACAAGACAAAGAGAGCTTTTTAATGGTTGCTAAACCCTTTGGAATGTTTAGAGTTCATAAAGATTCAAAACATGCAAAATATATGAACTTTATAGCTTTTATAGATTTGAAAAATCAATTGCACAGCTATGAAACGGCTAGTAACGGCTAGTTTCAGAGAAGTTTGGACGTCCAGACTTTTTGTTATGAGTCCGAACTTTCGTCCGAACTTCACTATGCCAAGTGTCTGGAAAAGTTCGGACGTCTGAACTTTTCCTTATACGTCCTAACATTCGTCCGAAATTCTCTGGAAAAAGAATAACCATGGTATCAGAGAAAGTTTGGACGTCCGAACTTTTTCTCATGCGTCCTAACTTGCGTCCGAATTTCTCTAGAAGCACAGTGATCATTTTCAAAGTTTGGACGTCCAAACTTGCATCCAAACTTATCAAACTTTGTCAAATCATTTAAAAAGCATCCTTAATAACATTGAAATCTTTTTGTATAAATAGATAAGTCACTTAAGCACTTTCAAACACAAAAACCGTTACCAAATATTTTAATCATCCGAAGTTTACTTAATATCATTTGAGACTTCAAAAACATACTTGTTATCAAAATGTTCATTCAAAACCATTTCAAAAACAAGTTTTGTGCTCTCTTATGCATTCAACTGATTCCAAGACATACAAGTGTAGAGTTTACAGAAAAATATACCTATTTAGCATATGTACCCTACACTTCAAGTCTTCAATCTTCAATCACTTCTGACATAATTGAGTTGTTCTTGCATTGTGGCTTCAAGGCAATAAGACTTCATACTTCTTAATCCAACAGTCCTATCACTTAACATATAAGCACATTAGACCTCAACAATGTTTGTCATTATTCAAAACTAATCATAACTACATGATTTGCCTTAGGGATAACAATCTCCCATTTTTTGATGATGACAAACTTTGATGCAAAATGTGATGGATTTAATCAATGTAATACAAAGAAGTATTGATTTCAATGATAGATAATAACCAATTCAGTATATTGACATGCAAAAGGCTCAATATGAGCCAATAACCCAACCAACCTCCATTAACCTCCTTCCTTTCAACCAACAACTAGGATAGAAGATATAGCATTTAAGCATTTAGAAAACTTCTAGGAGAGGTATTAAAGGTCAAAAAAGATTAACAACACTCCCCCTTAGATTGTGCTCATTTTTCAACAAATTTGGACTTGAGATACTAAGCATCCAAATTTTGACATATCAAGTCTAAACAATAAAATAAGTGATATGAAAGCTGCAAATTTTGTAAATAAGCTTTTCTAAGGTTGTTCAAACATAATAGAAGAGATTAAAACATATTTGAATCAAACTGAACAACAAAAGAACACTTTTTGACAACAAAATATGAATGCATCCGAATTTCAGAATATGCATCCGAACTTCAGACTTATGCATCCGAACTTTGAAATTTCAAGTCCAAATTTTAAAATATGTGAGATGAAGGCTGTAATATTTGAAAATAAGTCTTTCTAAGATTGCTCAAATATGATAGGAAGGATTAAAATAATTTTCAAACAATTTGAACAACAAAATATTTTTGAGAAACAAGGTTTTGATGCGTCCAAACTTTTGGTTTGCATCCAAATGTTAAGTCCAAACTTATGAACTCTATCCTCACATATTATGACTATTTCAGTTTAAATTTCAAAGCAGAAATACAGCCAAATATGTCACATGTGCCAAATTTTCACATTATCAGCACATAGTGCCACACATTCTTGCACACATCTTTCTCCCCCCTTTTGTTATCACTCAAAGATGGGAATATAAAAATGAGACTGATATGCAATTATAGCATAATTCTGTAAATTTACTTTTTCTCCCCTTTTTATGACAGCAATTTAGCTTGGGGGGAGGGGGATAAAATATCATAAGAAGAAGCTCTCAACACTGAGGTTTCATCATTGAGCTTCATGAAAAACTATTACATAAGCCACATGAAAATAGTAATCAAATGCAGAAATTTAAAGAAGTAAACAGAGAAATTGCATAAACCAAGCTAGTAAGTGTTCTAAGTCATGCTAACCAAAAAAATAAAAGTAGTAAATAGAGTTGAAAGTGAAGATATGCTCAGTCTTTTGGAGAGTCCTTTCTAGGTTTCTTCTTGACTGCAACATGCTTGACTCTTCCTTGGCTGAATGTTGGATTATATGGTGTTGTTATTTTAGCTCTTGCAATTTGACTTCCTTCTTGACTAATTACAGCTTGCTGCATTCCTTGATCTCCTCTTTGTGACTCCATGACCTGCTCAAGGCCATCCCCTTGGTCACCATCATTATCATCACTGCTTTCTTCATTTTTCTTTTCATCTTTACCATTCTCATCATCATCCATTTCTTCTTGAGTTCTAGAAGGCCCTTCACCACTTTGAGGATTTCTCATCAATATTTTCTCAATGTGCTTGACTCTATTCTCTAAAATGTCCAGTTTTCCGAGCACCATAGGAGCAAATGTTTCAAAGAATTTGTACATTTTCTCAATCTCCGTTATGTGGTTGTTTAAAGCTTCTTGAATTGCATCTCCTCTTGAAATCCCTTCAGCACTAGGCTCTTCTCTAACATTAGGATGTGATTGAGAGGTTGGCTCTTCTTAAAAGAGTCTTCTTTTAGAGGGAGGTTGCTTCCCCTTACTTGTTGAATCATGCCTTCTCTTTGTTTTCATTTCTCTTGCCCATATTTCTGCCTCATCATCTTCTTCCTCAGTTTCCTCACTTTCTTCAGCTTCCATTCTTTTTGGAGGAGTTTCTCTTCTAGTTCTCCATACTCTCTCATCATCAAGAATTCATTGCATTCTTTTGACAGAGTCATTTGAAAGTTTGTCCCCTAAAAGGAAGCTTGACTCGAAAATGTTTCAAGATTCTTGTTAAAAGTCTTCCATATGGTAAAGCTTTGTTGTCAGTCTTTCTAGCCCCAAACATATGCTTCAGTGCCATATATCCAAAATTCAACCTCCTATGCTCATGCAAAGCAAGCATAATCACCATATGCATGTTCCTCCCAAATGTTTTATGTCCAAAGTTAGGAATAATCATGGTTGTTATCATATGATGCATAACTCTTCCCCTTGCATCTAAAGCTTTGATTTCCCTTTCTTTAATGGTCCTAAACTCTCTACCATTGGTGAAAGCCCTTTCAAATCTTTCATTTGTAAATGGCTCTCTAATATAGCAGTGTTGTCCCATAGAGAAATACTTTGCTCCATCACCACTCACTCCACAGATTCTATTCACTAATGCATCATTGAATTCAAAATCTATTTGAGACACTCTAGAAGAATACCATTGAATAACATTGTCCCCCTCATGTTCAATTCTTTCTTCTTTAAGATTTGCATAGAATTCATATATGAGTGAGGGATAATACTCTTCATCAATAACCAATAAATTACTCCAGCCAATATCACCAAATAAAGATAGGACATTACCCATATTTGTGAGTTTGTCAAAATCTGCTCTGTTTCCAGGGATGATTTTTCTTTATTTCTTGATACCAATTGAAAGACCTAAGAGGGGGCGTGGGGTGAATTAGGTCTTTGGCTAATTTTTTAAAATAATTCCTTTTACAATTTTAAGCTAGACCAGATTAAGTGTGTTTGTTTCAATAAGAAAATGTATCAATCAATGTCAACACAATAAACAATATAAGAACAATAAACACAAGCAATTTATAGTGGTTCGATCTCTTCAAGATCTACGTCCACTACCTTGAGCCTACACACAAGGATTTCAAACAATCTACTATATGCTTAAGTTCAACAATTACATAAGAGACTCATCACACAATGGTTTTACACTCACAACCTCTTTTGCAATTTTACAAACAAGGTTCACCCAACCAAAGGATTTTATATCTACAAACAACCTCGAGTCAATGTCTCAAGCATCACCCTTATCTAAAGGATTTTATGTTTTCAAGATAACCTTGCAAGAGCTAGTAGAAAACACAATTGAATGAAGAGAGGAGAATGTGTAAGATGTTACCACTTGTTGGTAGATGATTACACAATGTTGCACCTTCATACTTTGTTGTCTTTGGAATCTTGAATGATCAATTGAAAGCACAAGACAAAGAGAGATTTTTAATGTTTGATAAAGTCTTTGGAATGTTTAGAGTTCATAAAGATTCAAAACATACAAAATATCTGAAGTTTATAGCTTTTATAGATTTGAAAAATCAATTGCAACGGCTATGAAATGGCTAGTTTCAGAGAAGTTTGGACGTCCGAACTTTTTGCTATGCGTCCGAACTTTCGTCAAACTTCACTGTGCCCAAGCTGTTTGGAAAAGTTCAGACGTCTGAACTTTTCCTTATGCGTCCTAACATTCGTCCGAAATTCTCTGGAAAAAGAATAACCATGGTATCAGAGAAAGTTTGGACGTCCGAACTTTTTCTCATGCGTCTTAACTTGCGTCCGAATTTCTCTAGAAGCACAGTGATCATTTTCAAAGTTTGGACGTCCAAACTTGCATCCAAACTTATCAAACTTTGTCAAATCATTTAAAAAGCATCCTTAATAACATTGAAATCTTTTTGTATAAATAGATAAGTCACTTAAGCACTTTCAAACACAAAAACCGTTACCAAAATATTTTAATCATCCGAAGTTTACTTAATATCATTTGAGACTTCAAAAACATACTTGTTATCAAAATGTTCATTCAAAACCATTTCAAAAACAAGTTTTGTGCTCTCTTATGCATTCAACTGATTCCAAGACATACAAGTGTAGAGTTTACAGAAAAATATACCTATTTAGCATATGTACCCTACACTTCAAGTCTTCAATCTTCAATCACTTCTGACATAATTGAGTTGTTCTTGCATTGTGGCTTCAAGGCAATAAGACTTCATACTTCTTAATCCAACAGTCCTATCACTTAACATATAAGCACATTAGACCTCAACAATGTTTGTCATTATTCAAAACTAATCATAACTACATGATTTGCCTTAGGGCTAAAACATCAGTTTTGGGATGCGCCGCTGTTGAAAATTTCAATTCCATTCCAAGGAATCCGAACAGTGTCATCCAAAAACGGCCAGTGAACCTTGTGTCTCGATCACTCACAATATTCACCGGCAAGCCAAAAAGTTTCACCACATTTGGGAAGAACAATTCAGCAGCTACATCAGCAGGACATGCATTTGGGGCAGCCATGAACATAGCATACTTAGAAAACTTATAAACAACAACGAAGATTGACGTCATCCCATTCACCAGGGGTAACCCAGAGATGAAATCCATGGAAACTGATTGCCACGGTCCATCCGGAATAGGCAAGGGCTGCAGCTGCCTTGTCTCTTTCTTCCGTTCCAGCTTGTCTTGCTGACACACAAGACACGTTTTAACATAGACTTCTACATCGTCTATCATTTTGGGCAAATAATAGCTCTGAGACAGCAAAGCTTGCATCCATTCCATACCTGGATGTCCAGCCCACTGGGTATCATGCCTCTCCTTCAGGAGTTGTCGCCTCAATGTTCCAGCCAGCACATAGACTAGATTCCCTTTGGCTCGCAGAAGACCGTCTTCTACCCAATATCATCACACTGAACCATCCGCGACTTGTTTCAACAACCGCTAGTAAGTAGAATCATTTAAGGCCTCCATTTTCAATTTGGCCAGAAAATCTGTGTCAAGGAGTGAAAGTGTTGCAACCTATTCATCCACACCTTTACAGCTAAGTACGTCGGCCACCAAGTTCTCTCTGCCTAGCCAATGCACCCACTCAAAATCAAATTCAGTCAAGAATTCTTGCCAACGAGCTTGCTTTGGAGACAACTTCTTTTGGGTCTTAAAATAAGTGTTCGCCATATTATCTGTTATCACCAAAAACTTTGTTCCCAGTAGATAATGTTTCCAAATTTGCAAGCAATGAACGACAGTCGTCATCTCCTTTTCATGTGTGCTTTACCTTTGCTCACTGTCTTTCAACTTTTGGCTTTCGAAGGCAATGGAATGCTTGTTCTGCTCTAGCACCCAACCAATTGCACGCCCAAAAGCATTAGTATGCACCTCAAATGGTTGGCTGAAGTCCGGCAAGCCAAGGACCGGTTCTGAACCCACGATTTTCTTTAACGACTGGAACACTGCCTCACAGTCCTCGTTCCAATCCCATGCTTGGTCCTTTTTAAGCTAATTCGTCAAATGGGCAACCATCTTGAAGTAGCCTTTGACGAATCTTCTATAGTAGTTGGCCAAACCCAGAAACGATCTCAGTTTTGCCACTTTAGTTGGAGCCAACCAGTCCACGACTGCTTCAACCTTTCTCATATCCACTAGGATTCTGCCTTGGCTGATCACATGGCCAAGGAATGTGATTTCCTCCCTACAAAATTCACATTTTTCTTTCTTTACACAGAGCTTGTTCTTTCTTTACACAGGGGCATTCGTCAAGCCAAAGTGCATCACCAAGAATTCAAACGAACCATATCACGTCACCACCGTCGGCATGGCCTCGTCACCCTCAGCAATCCGCACTTGCCAATATCCCGACTGAAGGTCAATTTTAGTGAAGTATCTGGCCTCCGCTAACCGATCAAATAGCTTGGATACTTATTTTTCATCGTTAGCTTGTTCAGGGATCTGTAATCCACACAGAATCACAATGAGCTGTTGGCCTTCTTTTGGAATAGCGCTGGGGCACCATAGGGAGCTTTGGACAATTGCACTAGCCCAGCTCTTAGGAGTGCATCCAACTGTTTCCTCAGCTCAGTCAACTCAGCAAGAGACATACGATAGGGAGCCTGAGTTGGAGGGATAGTGCCTGGAATCAAGTCAATCTTATGATCGGTTGCTCTTCGGGAGGCAACTCATGGGGCAGTTCCGAGCACATTATATCAGCATACTCCTCCAACACGTCTCTCACTGCATCAGGTACATCTTGGAACATGTTCGGCTAAACTTCCTCCAAGGAAGTCAGAAAGGTCGTCTCCTCCCGTCTTAGGTTGTTCTTGAGTTGCATAGCTGATAGCAACCCGTTCTGCTCACTAGCCTTCTCAGTCTGGTCAACAAATTTACCCAACAAAAAACTGGGATTCTTCTCATCCCCAATGAGGATCCCACTTAGATGAAGCATAATAGAGACTTTGGTAGAAATGAGAAATTCAACCCCTAGAATAACATCAAAATCGTTTAAGGGGACTACAGTAAGGTTGCACATGCCTTGTCGCGTTTTCACGGGCCTAGCATCAGAATTTACAGCCTTCAGCTTCATCTTGGGCATCACCCGTTCTGCCACAAAGTTATGGGTACCCTCGTTGTCAACCATCGCTTGCACTTCAACCCCATTCACAAGGGCCGTAATATACAACAGACCTTCTCGTTTAGAGAGATCAAGTCTGGTCATTAGTGCATTCAACAACTGCAAAGGGTTGACGTGAACTTGGGACCCAAAAATCGTACCATGTCCGCTCTCACCAACGAGAACGCCAGATCTTGCTGGCTTACAAGGCAGCCGCCGGTTGAGTATTGCTTGGACATCTTCTAGCAACGTGTGGTCCACCACAGATGTAACAACCATCCCACTCCTTTGACTGCACACCCTTAGACGCCCCCTCATTGGACGGGGCTACCGTTTTTTGTTTGAACCTATCGGTTCTTGCCTTCCATCTTTCCTTCTTGAAGGACTTCTTTCGATTAGTTGAAAGGACTTTATAGTCGGCCAGTCCATCGGCCGCAACAATGGCCTGTGTAACATCCTTCGCTCCTATCCATCTTAACTTTGTCTGGGCCCAAGGATGAAGTCCAGCCATGAAATTGAACAGTTTGTCCTCCTCGAACATATCCTTCACATCCAACAACAAAGTGCTAAAATCCTTAATGTTAGCCCTAAGGGCAAATCATGTAATTTTGATTAATGACAAATATTGATGAGAACTAATATGTTTATATTGTGTGATAGGATTTGTGAACTAAGAAGTTTGGAGTCTCATTGCCTTCAAGCCAAAGTGCAAGAACAACCTCAATAAACTATGAGTCTTTTGAGGTTTATTCAAAGATGAACTCAAGGCATTGAAGACTTGAAGTGTAGAGTAGGTATGATGATAGGTAATATCTATGTAAACTCTACACTTGTATGTCTTGGAGTTTATTGAATGCATAAGAGAGCATAAAATAGGTTTCTTAATTTTAAAAGGCTTTGAATAAATTTCTTAATGAATGTGGTTTTGTGTCCTAAAAGTTTTTAAGTAAACTTTATATGATCAAAGGAATTTGATTTTGGTTTTCAAACTTATATATGTCTAAATAAGTTTTCTATATATACCAAATGTGTTTCAAATCTTTGGAAAGTAAATCTCAAATGATTTTACAAAGTTTGAACATGATTCCAAGAAATTCGGTCGTCCAAATTTGGTAGCAAAAGTTTGCTACTATTCTTCCAGAGAAATTCAGAAGAAGATTCGGACGCATGAAGACAAATTCGGTCGTCCGAATTTTGGCCCTCAGCATGGTCACTGTTCTTCCAGAGAAATTCGGACGAAGATTCGGATGCAGCAGGAAGAATTCGGTCATCCGAAAAATTCGGACGCAACATTCGGTCATCCGAATTTCCTGAAAATAGCCGTTAACTAGCCGTTTTATAATTGTTCTAACTGATTTTCAAATTCTGTAAAAGCTATAAACGTGCAATCTTTTGTAAGTTTTGAATCCTTGAATACTCTAAGCATTCTAAAGTCTTTTACAAACATTTCTCAAGCTCTCATATGTCTTGTGCATTCAATTGATCAATCCAAAGACATCAAAGTGTGAAGGTGCAACTTTGTGTAATATCTACCAACAAGTGGTAACATCTACACACTCATCTTTACTTATTAAATTGTGTTGGTCTACTAGCTCTAGCAAGGTTATCTTGATAACATAAAACCCGTTAGATAAGGGTGATCCTTGAAGTTGTAATTCGATAACATAAAACCCGTTAGATAAGGGTGATCCTTGAAGTTGTAATTCAAGGTTGTTTGAGATATAAAACCATTGTGTGTGGTGAGCCTTGTTTGTAAAAGTTACTAGAAGAGGTTGTGAGTGTAAAACCATAGTGTGGTGAGCCTCTCTTGTAATCTGTGAACTTGAGCACATAGTAGAGTAATTGAAATCCTTAAGTGTAGGCTTAAGGTAGTGGAGGTAGATCTTGAGGATCGAACCACTATAAATTGCTTGTGTTCCTTGGTCTACATTTCTTATATTGCTTTGCCATAAATTGTTTCTATCTTGTTCATATAATCTGTTATTGATCTATACACATAAAAGGTTTGATTTTGCAAAAATTAGCCAAATACCTAATTCAGCCCCCCTATTAGGTATTTCAATTGGTATCAGAGCTAGAACTTCTTTGTGTGATTTTACAACCTAGAAGACAAAGATCCTATGGCTAATATTTCAAACTTACCTTACCTAGAAGGATCTTCTACAAACAGACCTCCGTTGTTTGATGGAACAAATTACACTTTTTGGAAGTCTAGAGTTTAAATATATATTTGTTCTATCAATTTTGATTTATGGAACATAGTTGAGAAAGGTCCCTATGTCCCAATGAAAATGAGAGCAGATGGAGTAACCTCAGAACAAATCCACTGATGAATTTGATGAGCATGATTCAAGGAAAATGACATTAAATTATCAGGCCATGAACATATTAAGTTGTGCATTAGATGTTACTGAATATAATAGAGTTAGTGGGTGTGATTCTGCTCATGATATGTGGAGATTACTCCAAATTACACATGAAGGTACTAATCAAGTTAAAGAATCTAAACTTGCTATGCTTGTTAGAGATTATGAACTGTTTACTATGAAACAAGGTGAAAATATTAGTGATATGTTTACAAGGTTTACTAATATTTTCAATGGCTTGAAAGCTTATGGTAAAAGCTATACTATGGGAGAGCAAAACAGAAAGATTTTGGAGCTCTACCAAAATCCTGGCAGCCAAAGACGCTTGCTATTGAGGAGTCCAAAGATCTAAAAACTCTTCCTCTTGAAGAGCTTATTGGATCACTACTCACACATGAAATGAAGATGAAACGGTTGAATGATAAGGAAGATGAAGAAAAGGGAAGAAAAGGAGTAGTACTTAATGCTTCAAATAACTTGAGTGAACAAGAACAATCTTCAAGTGAAGAAGGAGGAGGAAACAGTGGAGAAGAAGAGATTGCAATGGCAGTGAAGAAGTTCAAGAGATTCTACAAAAAGGAATTTCTCAAGAAAGGAAGAAAGCCAGTCAAGAAGAGTGGACAATCCTCATCCTATAAACCTCAATGTTTTGAATGCAAGAGTACAGAGCATCTTATTGCTGGCTGTCCCAAAGTGTTAGAGAGGGAAAGAGAAAGCAAAAACAGAAAGAAATCTGCCAAGAAAGGAAAAGGATTAGCTGGAACGTGGGATCAACAAGAAAGTGAGGATGACATTGAAGGGAAGGCCAACAAATGCTTTATGGCCATTGATCATGAGGTACAATCTTCACCCTCTATTTCAAATTTTTGTGATGATGATATTGATTCTAGTGATTTAATTGTAAAACTGTATGAAGAATTGAAAAAGGCTTCAAAAAGAAATAAAGAAATGAAATCCAAAATAAATGATTTTTCAAATGAAAATTCAAAATTATGTGTTGAAAATGATAAACATCTTGAGACCATTAATTCTCTTACCATTGAAAAAGAAGTTTTGAATACTACCATACAAAATGTATCTTTTGAAAACAAAAAGCTTTGTTCAAGAATTATTTCTCTTGAATCAATGCTAAAAGATCATGAGTTTTTAAAAAGGAAAGTAAATGATCTTACTTTATGCATTGAGAGATTTACAAATGGAAGAGAAAATTTAAATAAATTACTTGGTTATCAAAGATCCTCATTTGTAAAGCATGGTCTCGGTTTTACACATGATTGTTTTGATCCAAAACAAAAAGGGTTATTTGTTAAAGAATCTTCTCATTATAGGTCTCATACTTGTTGTACATATTGTGGTAAGCATGGACACAAAGCTTCTAAGTACTTTATAAAAAGAAAGATAGAAAATGGGGTGAAGACCATTTGGAAAGTCAAAGGAACTATTACTAACCCCCTTGGACCGAAGAAGATATGGGTACCAAAAATCACTCTTTCCAATTTGGTATAGGTACAATTTGCCTCAAGATCAAGTGCCACTAAATGGTTTCTTGACAGTGGCTGCTCAAGGCACATGACTGGAAATGCATCACTTGTTAGTGAGCTTCAAGCTACAAGTGAAGGTTTTGTCACATTTGGAGATAAGAAGAAAGGGAAAATACTTGGAATAGGTAACATTGGTAAAGGTTCTGTCCCTCTTATCAAGCAAGTTCTACTTATTGATGGTTTAATGTATAATTTACTTAGCATTAGTCAATTATGTGACAATGGTTGCAAAGTAGAGTTTAAATGTGATACTCGTACTATTCTTGATAGTGCAAGTAATAAAACTATTTTTGTTGCTAAAAGAGTTAGTAATGTATATGTGTTATATCTTGATGAGCTTATCACTAATGATATTAAATGTCTTGCCATTCATGACAATGATGGATTTTTATGGCATAGAAGATTAGGACATGTGAGCATGGATTTATTGAACAAACTTTCTACTCAAGAACTAGTTAGAGGATTACCAAAAATGCATTTTGATAAAACCCGTCTTTGTGATGCTTGTGAATATGGAAAACAATCGAAAACATCTTTTAAACCAAAGAAAATGGTTTCTACCTCAAAGCCTCTTGAACTAGTTCACATGGACTTATTTGGACCTATGAGGACTACTAGTCTTGGTGGTAAAAGATATTCTTATGTGATTGTTGATGATTTTTCAAGATTTACATGGGTAATCTTTTTATCACAAAAAGATGAAACATTTTATGAATTTTCAAAACTTTTCAAGAAGGTTCAAATTTCTCTTGATTGCAAACTGATCTCTATTAGAAGTGATAATGGAAGAGAATTTTGTAACCAAGATTTTACAAAATTCTGTGATGAGTATGGCATCACTCATAATTTTTCAGCTGTCAAAACACCTCAACAAAATGGTGTTGTTGAGAGGAAAAACAGAACATTACAAGAAATGGCTAGATCAATGCTTTGTGAAAATTCTTTACCTAAATACTTTTGGGTTGAAGCTGTAAATACAGCATGCTATGTAATGAATAGAGTTTTACTAAGACCTTTTATAAGAAAAACACCTTTTGAACTTCTATTTGATAAAACTCCATCAATTGTCTATTTTAAAGTTTTTGGTTGTAAGTGCTTTATTTTAAACACTAGTGACAATCTTGGTAAGTTTGATAGAAAATCAGATAAGGCATATTTCTAGGCTATTCATCAAATAAAAAGCATATAGAGTCTATAACAAAAGGACATTATGTGTTGAAGAAACTATTCATGTAACTTTTGATGAATCTAACATTTATCTTCAAAGAAGAAATGAAGATGATGCAAGTTCCTCAATGGTTGAAAATCAAACTCAACACCTAGTACCTACATTGGAAGATCATGCTAAAGAAGAAGAAATAATGGAGCAAGAACAAGATGGTCAATCAAGCAATAATCAAGAACTTCCAAAGGATCTCACATATGCAAGAAGTCATCCTAAGGAGCAAATCATTGGTGATGTCTCCCAAGGAGTTAAAACAAGACGGTACTTTATTGATAATTTTGCCCTTTTATCTCATATTGAACCGAAAAATATTGATGATGCATTGTGTGATAATTTCTGGATTATTGCTATGGAAGAAGAGTTAAATCAGTTTGAGAGAAATAAAGTTTGGACTTTTGTTCCTAGACCTCATGATCATTCTGTTATTGGTACAAAATGGATACTTAGAAATAAGTTAAATGAACTAGGAGAAGTTGTTAGATATAAAGCTAGACTTGTTGCTCAAGGCTTCAACCAAGAAGAAGGCATTGATTATGATGAAAATTTGCTCCAGTGGCCAGATTAGAGTCTATTAGAATACTTTTGGCATTTGCTTGTTTTAAAGACTTTAAACTATTTCAAATGGATGTCAAAAGTGCTTTTCTAAATGGTTTTATTGAAGAAGAGGTTTATGTAGAACAACCTCTTGGTTTTATTCATGAAAAATTTCCAAATCATGTTTTCAAATTAACTAAAGCTCTATATGGACTGAAACAAGCTCCAAGATCTTGGTATGAAAGATTATGTGGTTTTCTTCTTTCAAAAGGTTTTACAAAAGGAAAAGTAGATACAACTCTTTTTATAAAAACGTTTTCTAAAAATGATATTTTACTTGCGCAAATCTATGTTGATGATATCATTTTTGGTGCTACTAATACTTCCCTTTGTGAAGAGTTTGCTAAAACCATGCAAAATGAATTTGAGATGAGCATGATGGGAGAACTAAGTTTCTTCCTTGGGCTGCAAATTAAGCAAACCAAGGATGGAGTCTTCATCAATCAAGCAAAGTATACCAAGGAGCTACTGAAAAGATTTGGAATGGATCAAGCAAAAGGAATAGGTACTCTAATGCGTTCATCAACTAAACTTGACAAAGATGAGAAAGGTAAAAGTATTGATGAGAAATTATATAGAGGTATGATCGGAAGCTTACTCTATCTCATAGCTAGTAGACCAGATATTATGTTTGCTGTATGCTTATGTGCTAGATTCCAATCATGTCCTAAAGAATCTCATCTAATTTCTGTCAAACGAATTTTTCGTTATTTGATTGATACACATGACTATGGCCTTTGGTTTTCAAAAACTTCATCTTTTGAACTTATTGGATATTCTGATGCTGACTATGCTGGTTGCAAAGTTGAACGTAAATGCACAAGTGGTCATTGTCAATTTCTTGGTAGTTGTCTTGTATCTTGGTTTAGTAAAAAGCAAGCTTGTGTGTCTTTATCCACTGCAGAAGCTGAATACATAGCTGCAGGTAGTTGTTGTGCACAATTGCTATGGATGCAGCATACCTTACTTGATTATGGTCTTAAATTCAATTGTGTGCCCATACTATGTGATAATACTAGTGCTATTAACTTGAGCATAAATCCCATTCAACATTCTAGGACTAAGCATATAGAGATAAAACATCATTGCATTCGTGATCATGTGATTAAGAAAGATATATGCTTAGAATATATCTATACTATTCTAAAAGTATGGAAAGAGGTCATGTGGATTTAATTCTTTTTTGTTTCGTCTTTTTTTGAATGGACAAAAATACCCTTAGTTTGAATAATTGTTTTTTGGTAGTCCTTTAATGTAATTGCCTTTCTTCCAACTCCATTGGTCCAAAACAATATTCACTTCATTTCCAGTAATAAAAGTCACTCCTCCAATTTAATAGAAAGGAACATTAATTTTGCTCTAACACTTACCTCTCTAATTTTTGCATACAAAAATATTCCATAATTATATTAGTTAGAGATGGATGCTAGAAACTTGTGTCTCGCCAATTATTCAAATTCTAATATTGTAAAAATAATTAATTATAAAATTTAATATTCTATTTTATTCATTTAAGATTAGCACCTTAATTAATAATTAATGGTACTTATATACAGGGAAGTTACATAGAGGATAATAATTAATTATGAAATTTATTTGTAAAGTGTATTCAATATAGAAAACAAATATATTATTCACCAAAAATTAGCTTAACCAATTATGTAAAAATATTAATACCTCATGAATTATGAACAATTTGTTATCATGAACTATGAAAAAATGACGTTAATACCTGATCAAATAAACAAAAGAATATTAATATATTAATCATTAATCATTAATATACAATTATTTAGTTTGAAGTGATTTTCTAAATATATTTTAACCTGAATTTTTAAATATATGCAAGTGCATTAATACCACTAATTCACCATAACTGATTTTTTTAGTAACTCCCAAAAATAATGACCTGAATTGTAACCTACATGAAGTAATTTTGAAAATTAAAATCATATTTACATGACATAATTGTAGGTTCACTATAAAAGAATCAACCAGTTCAATTTTTTCTGATCATTGGTAAAATTGCACAAGAATTCTCATCTTATATTCAAATCTGCAAGTACTATATTCTTTTTAAACAATTTCTCTTCTTTAATTTATTATTTGATCTGTTCATTCCTTATAATATTATATCTATCTACTTACTTTTTCTTAGATTTATTTTCCTTTTTTTAGTCAAAATGTCTACAACACAAGAAACACAAATTACAAAAACAACAATCAGTACATTACCAGCATCTGGAAGATCAACATCAGCAATCAAACTCGTGGTACTACGCATAGGGCCATTGGAGTTCTACGGAAAAAATAAAGAGCTCAAAATCAAGAAAATGATCTTCCTTGACAACGAAGTAAGTTTCTCAAAATTAATTTTTCAATGATGCAATAACCTTAATGATTATGAAAAATTATGATAACAGTGTACATTTTTATAAATTGCAGGGGACAAGAATATGTGGCATAATGTTTGGGAATGTTATTCAACATTTTGATGGAATATTCACAAGAAATGTTATTGAAGCTAAAGATGTTGTCAACAGGGACCGAATCACATACAACTTCGTCAATTCAACTAGACAACATCAAGGAGGACGACACCATAAGTGATATTACTAAATTTGTAATCTGCTAAAGATAAATAAGGTTTGCAAATATATATATATATATATATATATATATATATATATATATATCTTTAATAGTTATTTTTGCATAAGAAAATGCTATAGATTACTTGCTGCACCTTATGATTATTAGTTGCCATCAACTGACAATATTCACTGTATCAGAAAAAATTGAAAATATCTGTTTGATTTATTTATGCATAGACTATTTATTTTTTGTAATTTCAGTAACAACATGTAATGTTATGTCACTTTCAATATCATTATCATGGATAGACAATGCATAATGTTATAAGTTTTTATCTTAGATAGTTTTTTTCCATACACAATCCTCTATGTAGATATTCTATGTTTTGTGTACAAAGTCAAGAAGGGACATCTTCAAGAAGGGAAATTATCATCATGAATGATAGGTAAGACATATTCAAAGAACTGCAACTAAAAAATATAAAAAAACTATTCTAATAAAAAACAAATGCAGGTTGGAAACAATCAATGTCACAATGTGGGATGATATGCAATCAATGAAGGGAACGTATTAGAAAGCCAACAAAGTGAAAAACCAATTGCGGCAATAACAGGACTTAAGAAGAAGATATATCAAGGTATGATGAAAAAAGAAGTGTACCATATCAACATTTGAAGTAAGTCCCAGATGCTTGGAGTCAGCAACCTTACTAAATTGGTAAGACAACAATTATTACAAAGCATCTGTCGTATTAGTGCAACCCAAAAAGAATACACATATAATGTGGTTTAAATTTTACATATTTTTTGATTTTTAACATTCTATGTAAATTAGTGTATCCTTCTAACATAATCTTTATTTTTGCGGGTTAAAAGACCCAAAGAAAGCAGAAGATGTAGAGCAGCGGTAAATGGAAAAAAGAATTGAAGAAGCAGAAGAAGTAACCTTGACAAAGATCATCAACGAAAGAGAATCCTTAATAGAGGTAAGAAAATCAAATTACCATAATCTAAAGTGTTTTTTTAGAAAAAAAAATATTATAAGGAAAAAAAACAAAATAAATATGAAATATGGCAGGAAAAATTATACTATTTCACAACAATAATAGACAGGGTTGAAAATAGTTCACAACCATGGTATGATGCATGCAAGAATTGTTCAAGGTCAATCACAAGAACTAATGAAGCAGTTGAATGTAGAAGCTGTCCGGAGACAACAGTAATACCAAGGTATGAATATTATGAAAAATTTTACATATTATACCTATTAAACTTTCATGCTAAGCAAGAAATTATAGGTACTTGATAAATCTCAACGTCACTCAAGCGAAAGGTAGTGCAAAAGTAACACTTTTTGAGGATGTTGCAAGTGTTGTCCTTGGATGTTCAGCAATTGAGTATATACATTCTATTGAAAAGGTAACAAAATTTTGAACAAGCTTCAGTTAAAATAATAAGATTTTACACTTAGTGCAAATATCATGTGCATTCACTTATGGACCTTTTTAGGGTGTCAACATTTCAAAACACTACAAAAGAATGTTGAGTTTGAGTATGCAAGAGTACAAGTTCTTCGTCAAGATGAATAGAAAAATAGAAGTTCAAAATGGAAGATTGCAAGTCATTGCTGAAGCAGTGCAATAGACTAATGAAACATCAACGAATAAGTTGGAGCAGAAACACACTAAGCGTACACCAAGAAAAATCAAAGATAACACAAATAGAAAAGGAGACATTCATGAAGGAGAACAAAGAGGAAAACAACTACATCAACAAACCCATAACCGAGAAGAAAAGGATGACCAAATTGGAGAAAGCTAATGACATCACAGAAGAGAAAGATGATGACGAAAAGATATCAACATATATTAAAAGAAGGAAGAATGCCAAGAAGAATGTTGTTACTCAATCAACACCTATCAAGAAAATCAAGAAAGAAAAATTTTGAAATAATTAGTACTTCATTATTAAGTTAAGCTTATAAGGTAAGGTTACTTTAGTAATTTTTTGTCCTTCTTTACATCACGGAAGCAGTTACATAGTTTTCATGTAGTGTATTTATTTAATCATTGAACTCTTTTCTTTTTCTTTGAAAATCCAAGCTCAAAAGCTCATTTCTTCTTAATTATTTTATACATGAGAAAAGATAGTAGCCATTCATTCAGAAAGTTATTCAGATGACTTGAGCAAGTTTCACAAGCAAAAGTTAAATTAAACAAGTTTACACAAATCAGATATACAACTATTTCTTATAGATTTCTAGATTAAAGAGAATATATGCTGAAAGATTAGAAAATAGACAAGAACCTTTTTTTGTGAACCTAGAATATCTGTTTAAAGATTTCACTGGGTAGTAAGACATACAAACAAAGAAATGAGTCCTGGAAAATAGCAAGAGTGACAATGCTTTGAAGCCCATAAGTTCACAGATGTCACTTAAATAGAAAAATTGATCAGTACACTTGATAATCAAGAAAATGATGACAGAAAAAGAAGAAAACCAACTAATCAGGTTTACCAATCTAATAAAATATCCAGCTGTTTACCATTTAAAAACCGTACCTCTATATCCATTAAATTCATATGGTTTACTTGAATATAATCTCCAGGTATTGCAGAGTACTGTTGCTGGCAAGGATTCACTGATCTTTTGCCATAAACTCATATATCCACCTTTGAAACGTCTAATTTTAAATTCATGAATATAAGCATATGGCATGTCATGAACAAATCCATATGCAGAAGCAATATAACCATAAGCTACTAAATTAGGGACTGATTTGATTCCATGACTCTCAAGAAAATTAGGAGTCGAATCAGAAGCAATACACAACACAACAAAAAAAAAAAGATCATGTCCTAAAGCCGACAAAACCAATCATAGTTTCGCCATAAATTCAGAACCATTGTGAGTCATAAATCTTGCAATTTTCTAGCCAAACAGAATAAGATGATATACCTATCCAGGATAGATATATTTAGAAACTCTCAAATTTGTTTTACAACAACCATTTGAATATTAGCCCAGTAACACGTTCAACTTAAGGAAGTTGTCAAAAAATTGTATAGTGAAAGAGGCCAGGCTACACAATCAAATATGTTGTCTCCAAGCAACATGATGGCCTTATCCCAAATTATTACACATATCTACAGTTATATTATTCCACATATTTGGACTAAATCCAAAATCACATCGAAGTTCCGCAAAATAGACAATTATTTAAATGGGTTAACAGGTCTAGATAATTGGCCACCCTCAGCTCAATATGCAAGCATCCATTATTAGAACCTTCAATTGCAGCACCCTTTAACTCCAAACAACATTTTTGTTAAAAGAGAAAGCCATTTACAAAGATTAAGGGGTATGAGAGACGACCCTCCAAGACATTGATAAATTGTTAGATACTAAATTGATATTTAAAACTCCACTACTCCAACAAAAGCTTACGTCTTATCGATGCAGTAACGGAATATATTTTCTACTTTCTTTTGCAAACTTTAACTAGACAAAAATCATTTTGTATTTTGTAACCAGGAAATTAGCTAATTTCAATGCCAACCAAACCACAGTATATATCCTTACATCTAAGATACTCCACAAGTGGGTTAAGGCTAATCAATAGAATTACATAAGCCGGATGATAAATCACGTATACAAAGCCTCAAATTTGACAACTCATGGGAACTCCCTCCCATGTAAAACCCTCAAATTAAGTTCACAAACATAAAACAACAATTAGAAGTTCACCTATTTTACATCACAATAAAACACAATTAACATTGAATTTAGTGTTAAAAACTTATCATCCAGCAATCTTGACTTTTAGTATAATCCAAAGATATTATTTGTGGTAAGAAATCTACAAGCTGTGAAATGATAGCTCCACAGTAGGGTTAGCTTTAATATGAAGCTAAGAATCAAGATTAGCCAAAGAAGATTTTTCCTTTTTCTACAGAAATGAACTCTAACCTCTATTCAGGAGCTCCAATTAGCTTTATCATAGGGACAATCATATTAGGTCGTAGAACCAGCATATCCTTCAGATTCTTGGCCGCAATATCGAGGAGTTCTTTAAAAATTGACTTAAAGGACTGATCTTTTTCCAGAAACATATCATAATCCTGAGGTCACGACTCTTTTGCGATATCGCTGATGATGCCATCAAGGTAATCTGCAGCTGCTATTGCTTTAGCAGTAGAAGGGCAATTATTCTTGATTGCATGCGACCAATTCTCAAAGATGCAAACAAATATTTTGAAGAACGATAGTTCCTATTGAATGGTCCGAATTTGATGCTTGATAGGAGAAGGCAAGAACTAAGGACCGAATTTATGAAGAACCCAGTCTTGAAATTCATCAACCCCATGTGTAAGCCATTTTTCTTTTTTTCACTTTCATACAGGTGCAGTAAGAGATTAAAGATGAGAGGAACAAAGTAAAGATTTGGAGGAAGAAAGAGGATTGATATGTACTTTTCTTGAAGCAAAATAGTTTCTTTTGTTTTTACAGAGTGGAAAACAGATGTAAATCATTACTCATAGTTTAAAAGCATTTGTTTATCCAAACGTAGAGGAATATTTTTCATCATCACATGTTTGCCGACATTCCTAAGGAAGCCACTACAGTGGCAAATGCTGGATTCCTCTAACTCACTTGAATTTTTTAAAAATGGTCTAATTTTTAATGTTTTTGCATGGATTAATTTAATTTTAAAATATGAAGTCTTTTAATAATTTTATTTAAATATTTAGTCTTTTACGAATTTTAAAAATTATTTTTTATAATTAATTATCATAATATAATTCTCTCATTCTCTAGCATATATAAAATTGTTTAAAAATTATTAAAATATTAAAAAATTCAAAAAATTAAATTCACGTGCAACGCACGTATCACTTTCTAGTAAATACAAATGATCAAATTGCTGACATATTTACAAAGCCTTTGGCTGAGGAAAGGTTCAATCACCTAAGAAGACTCTTAGAAATTTCAAGATTCAATGACTAATGTGTGTATTGAAGTTTTGATGAAAATAGGAAATTTTCGATCCAAAATTTAGATGCACTACAGAAAATTCGGGAGTGACAAGAAACAGAGAATTTTGATCAAGAATTCGGACGCAGGTCAGAAAATTCGGTCGACCGAATTTTCTGAACCTGAAGAAATAGAAACTTTCGATCGAAAATTTGGACGCAGACCTGAAAAATCGGTTGTCCGAATTTTATGGACGTGACCATTTAAATGAAGATTAAACAGTCTTCTCAACACTTCAACTTCCGAATTTCACATCCTTTTTAAAGCCTCTCATACCCATTCACATTCGAATGAAAATCCCTTCAAAATCACACATTCTCATCCCGATTTTCTTTCACTTTTAAAATTCTAACCATAATTTCATACAGAAAACCAATACTTCTCAAAAGAAAACATCATGGTGAGAACAAAGAAGCCAAATGTTGAGAAAGGAAAAGGAAAGGCTAAGGAAGGAGATGGAGACTCAATCCTCAACCAACCAAGAAGAATTCGAATTCCTCAAACACTATCTCGGGGTTGACGAGTTTGTCTCAATTAAAGCTACTCATGAATTTGATGAATGGAATAAGAATAGTAGAAAGATCATTCCTGGATATAAGGTGGATATTGATAAACTGTCAAGCATGGATATTGTCCTATCTTATTTCAATGATATTGGTTGGAGTAGTTTGCTATTCGTTGATGAAGAATACTATCCTACTTTGATATATGAATTCTATGCAAACTTGAAAGAGGAAAGAATTGAGATGATAGGGGATAATGTGATACAATGGTATTCATCTAGAGTATCACAAGTAGACATTGAATTTAATGAAGGATTGATAAACAGAATTTGTGTAGTGGGTGACAATGGAGCTAGATATTATTCACCATCCATGCATTGCTATGATCGTGAACTCTTTACATATGTTAGATTTGAAGAAGCATTTACCAATGGAAGAGAGTTTAGATCTATAAAGGAGAGGGAAATCAAGAACTTGGATGCTAGAGGTAGAGTGATGCATCACATGGTAACTACAATGATTGTTCCTAATTTTGGACATAAGTCATCAGTTGGAAATATGCATATGGTAATCATGTTAGCCTTGCATGAGCATAAGAGAATGAACTTTGGGTTTATAGCCTTGAAACACATGATTACTGCAAGAAAAACAGTAACCAAGGCATTCCCATTTGGAAGGTTATTGACAAGAATCTTTAAGCATTTTAAGATCAAACTTCCGGGAAGAGGGCAAGCCTTTAAGAGTGGTGAAATTTACACTAATGAAACTCTTAGGAGAATGCAATTAGTTCATGATGAGGATAATGTATGGAGGACAAAAAAGAGAAACCCCTCCAAAAAGAATAGAAAGAGAGAAAATATAGAAAGTGAAGAGGAGGAAGAAGAAGAGGATGAAGAGGAAACCCTTGCTAGGGAAATGAAAACAAAAAGGAAGCATGACACCTCAAGTGAGGGGGAGCAACCTCCGACAAAAAGGAGACTATTTGAAGAAGAAACTGGAATTGGGTCAAGTGGTAAAGGAGTAACTAGAGGTGACACCATAGTAGCCAAAGCATTCCAAGAAGCCTTGAACAATCATGTCAAGGAAATGGAGAAAATGTATAAGTTCTTTGAATCATTTGCTTCAATGGTTCTTGGAAAATTAGATGGACTGGAGAATAGAGTAAAGCACATTGAAGAAATCCTTATGAGAAACACTCAAAGTGGTGAAGGACCCTCTAAGCCTCAAGATGGAAATGAGGAAGAAAGAGATAGAGAAGCAAAGAAAGGAGATAATAAGGAGAGCAGTGATGAAGATGATGATCAGGGTGGAGATGAAGAGACTGTAGCAGAAGAAGAAGAGGAAGAACATGCTCATGAAGATCCACCAGTAGCAGGAAGTCAAGTAGCTCAAGCTGAAATAGTCTCTCCAGCAACAATCTCTTTCAGTCAAGGAAGAGTGAAGCACTTGGCCATCAAGAAAGGAGTGAGCCGAGCCTCCCCATCAACCTCAACATCACAAGACTAAGCTTTCTTTTCTATTCTCTTTATTGTATTTTGTTTATTTGCTTATCTTTATTTGTTTTGTAATTCTGAACTTGTTAAGTATTTTGCTGCATTTTATGTAATAGAGCTTCTTTTATATGCTAAATTGAAAGTCTCATTTTCATTGATCCCTCTATTTTTTAATGATGACAAAAGGGGGAGAAAAATAATGAAATGAGTCTTTATGCATGCTGCAATATGTGAACTAAGTCTTTAATGATGCTGCAATATGAGTCTTTATGCATTAAAATTCGGATGCAAGGTTTAAAAATTCGGATGCGTCCATATCTATGGTCAAAATGTACTCTTTTGTTGTTCAAATTGATTCAAATCTGTCTTAATCTCTTCCATTATGTTTGAACAACATTATGAAAGCTTTATTTCACTTTAAACATCAATTATATTGAATCTATTGCAGTTTGGACATGATTTTAAAAATTCGGACGCATAAGTTTAAAAGTTCGGATGCATTCATGTTTAATTGTCAAAATGTGCTCCTTTGTTGTTTAAACAGATTCAAATATGTTTGAATAACCTTAGGAAAACTTATTTTCAAAAATTACAGCTTTCATTTCACTTATTTTACAAATCGGACTTGATATGTCAAAATTTGGATTCACAACATCTAAAGTCCAAATATGATGAAAAATGAGTACAATCTAAGGGGGAGCATTGTTAGAGCATTGTTAATCTTTTCTAACCTTTAAAACCTCTCTTAGAAGTTTTCTAAATTCTAAATTACAATATCTTCTATCCTAGTTGTGTTGGAAGGAAGGAGGTTAATGGAGGTTGGTTAGGTCATAGGCTCATATTGAGCCTTTTATATGTCAATGTGCTAAATTGGTTATTTTCTTTCATTGACATTAATACTTCTTTGTGCTACTCTGTTTAAATCCATCACATCTTGCATCAAAGTTTGTCATCATCAAAAAGGGGGAGATTGTTAGCCCTAAGGGCAAATCATGTAATTTTGATTAATGACAAATATTGATGAAAACTAATATGTTTATATTGTGTGATAGGATTTGTGAACTAAGAAGTTTGGAGTCTCATTGCCTTCAAGCCAAAGTGCAAGGACAACCTCAATAAAAGTCCTTTGAGGTTTATTCAAAGATGAACTCAAGGCATTGAAGACTTGAAGTGTAGAGTAGGTATGATGATAGGTAATATCTATGTAAACTCTACACTTGTATGTCTTGGAGTTTATTGAATGCATAAGAGAGCATAAAATAGGTTTCTTAATTTTATAAGGCTTTGAATAAATTTCTTAATAAATGTGGTTTTGTGTCGTAAAAGTTTTTAAGTAAACTTTATATGATCAAAGGAATTTGATTTTGGTTTTCAAACTTATATATGTCTAAATAAGGTTTCTATATATACCAAATGTGTTTCAAATCTTTGGAAGTTAAATCTCAAATGATTTTACAAAGTTTGAACATGATTCCAAGAAATTCGGTCGTCCAAATTTGGTAACAAAAGTTTGCTACTGTTCTTCCAGAGAAATTCGGAAGAAGATTCGGACGCATGAAGAAAAATTCGGTCGTCCGAATTTTGGCCCTCAGCATGGTCACTGTTCTTCCAGAGAAATTCAGACGAAGATTCGGACGCAGCAGGAAGAATTCGGTCGTCCGAAAAATTCGGACGCAGAATTCGGTCGTCTGAATTTCTTGAAAATAGTCGTTAACTAGCCGTTTTATAGCTGTTCTAACTGATTTTCAAATTCTATAAAAGCTATAAACGTGCAATCTTTTGTAAGTTTTGAATCCTTGAATACTCTAAGCTTTCTAAAGTCTTTTACAAACATTTCTCAAGCTCTCTTATGTCTTGTGCATTCAATTGATCAATCCAAAGACATCAAAGTGTGAAGGTGCAACTTTGTGTAATATCTACCAACAAGTGGTAACTTCTACACACTCATCTTTACTTATTAAATTGTGTTGGTCTACTAGCTCTAGCAAGGTTATCTTGATAACATAAAACCTTTTAGATAAGGGTGATCCTTGAAGTTGTAATTCAAGATTGTTTGAGATATAAAACCATTGTGTGTGGTGAGCCTTGTTTGTAAAAGTTACTAGAAGAGGTTGTGAGTGTAAAACCATAGTGTGGTGAGCCTCTCTTGTAATCTGTGAACTTGAGCACATAGTAGAGTAATTGAAATCCTTAAGTGTAGGCTTAAGGTAGTGGAGGTAGATCTTGAGGATCGAACCACTATAAATTGCTTGTGTTCCTTGGTCTACATTTCTTATATTGCTTTGCCATAAATTGTTTCTATCTTGTTCATACAATCTGTTATTGATCTATACACATAAAAGGTTTGATTTTGCAAAAATTAGCCAAATACCTAATTCACCCCCCCTCTTAGGTATTTCAATTAACAAAATCACGAACCGTACCAGTGTGTTTAAACTTTCGAAGGGACTCCCTAGCCAGCCATGAAGTATTGCAAGGTAGGAATTGTTTCTTCAACTCTTCCTTCAAGTTCTCCCACGTTTCCACCTTTGGACGACCCAACCACTCCTTCGAGACTCGAGTAAGCTACAACAGCTTCGCATCACCAGCCAAGTACATGCTTGTTGTAGACACCTTCTCGCCCTTTGAAACATGATTGGCTTGAAAATATTGCTCCATCTCCCAAAGGAAAATTTTCAAGTTCCTTGGCACTTCGAGCACCACCAAAGGGACTTGGCTCGGAACTTTAATTTTTTGCACGAAGGAACCGCTAGTAGCACTACTCGTGCCCATCTACTGCTGGTCGTCAACTGCTTCAGCACACAACGTCACAATTGATCTCGTTCACCTGATTGGTGAGTAGGGTCAGATCATCAACCAACTCTTTGTTCTTAGCATCCAAACCATTTTGGACGTCCTCAAACCGCTTCTGCAGGTTCTCAAGGGACTCATAGATTCGTCCCATTTGCACTGTCAGAGAAAGAACATTGTCACTCTCCGGCGCACCCATATAGTCTTCTAGAAATGCCAAACGTTCCTAGATAGTGCGCTGATCAGTGACAGCTATCGAAGCACGCGTTTCCGGAAGCATGATATTCCAGCCACAAACATACCAAAACCAAAATCATGCTCTGATACCAAAATTGTAACAAGACTAATTCAATGCCACACATTAATTTCGCACTGGCAGCAACCGTTTAGATTAGTTAGCCTTAGTTTTTATTACATTTGAGCGTATTCACAAAGGAAAATCGAAAACTAGCAAAGAAACAGCAAGAATGCACAGTTTACAGGCAAAATGGCCAACCTTGCGTTAACACACAAAACACAATGATAATTCCTACAATGGGGCTGGTAGACTGAGTTTCCACACGCTCCTCTCTAAGTCTGTTCCAGCAAAGAATGAATTTAACAAGGAAAGGAACGTGTTGGTTACACCCCAAATCAACTAGGGAAAGAAAACTCACCCACAGACAATGGATAAATTTCAGACAGCCAACCCCCAAAACTATCAACTGTTAGAAACTACCTGCAACTGCCTTCGTTCAGACTAGCCTAACAAAATGGCTTACTGTCTTGTTTGAACCCACGAACCAAGGCACCTCTTGGCTAACCGAAGGCTTCCCAAACTGAACATTTCCTTCCAGCTTGGCACGTACTAAGCCTGCCATGCATTGGTGCGAACTAAACGTGCTAACACCCGCATCAGGGTCGAGCCGAATGGAGCCGACTCAAACATGCCCTTACACTCTGTCATTAGAAAAGGCAGAAAATGGCAATTGGAGGGACAACAAACTCATCTCAGAAAAATACAAAAAGAATGCAATCTTTTTAGCCATGTTAGGATTTCTTTACATACTAGCATTATTAGTTTGGTGAATTTCAATTTGTATTTAGTATACTTAAACCTTTAGTTCTAGCTCAAAAGGCACTGATTGTGCCGGGAACATGTCTACATTCCCACTAATGGGCGATAAAGTGAGTTTTGCTGATAAAGTTTGCATGCCTAGTACATGCTGGTAGCAGATAAGTACGAATATCTGAGAACAACATCAATGCTCAGCGCCCCCTTCGCCTAGAAGAAAATGGCCAGAACAACAGGCCTTATCAACCACGCTATGCAAGAACCATATAGCGGACTTTACTGAGAAGATCTAATGCGGTTAATGAAAATCTATTATACGACAGGCCAATATCCATATTGGGGACAGGCGACGTTATTTAAAGGCCATATCCCGAGTGGGTTGATAGAGATCCATTACCTAGGAACTACAAATTCCCAGAATTCACTAAAATAGTTGAACACGTTGGTCGATTTCTAGCGGTGTGGTGAGGAGGTCAATAATGAATACTCAGGCTTAAACTATTTCCGTACTCTTTGACAGGAAGTGTCTCATCAACAATTCAGTGTTCACCTGCGTACGGATGGAAGAAATTTTCATCAACAATTTTACTACCCTTAAAGGGAAGTTTGGTTTGTAGATCTGGCTCAGCTGACACAAAAGGCCGGCGAAACTGCATCACAGCATTTAAAGAAGTTCGAAACTCCAAGGCACAACCCAAGTCTCTGAGACAGAATATGCATATGCGGCATTTGCAAGGATTACTATTTTTTTATATAAGGAAAGGCTTTTTTGGGTAAAGATTAAAAGATCTGTTAAGAGTTGAGTATTAAGATGACTGACTACAAAACGCTGATAGAGAAAGAGCAGAAGGGAAGGCAAAACCATCCAGGAAAAATCCCTTTAAGGATGTAACTATGGAGTTTCACTCATCCGGGATGAAGAAAGCAAGATGGAGGAAGTGGCGATTGTAAAATTAATCAAACAACACCACTATACATGTAAAGCATTTATTCAACCTTTAGAAGCACAAGCGCCAAAGCCAAAGATGTTGTCTGGTTGAAAAGCCATAAAAGAGCAGAAGAAAAACAACTTTGATATCACTAAACTTGAAGAAATATTTGACCATCTAGAAGCCGAGTGAAGAATCAAATTCCCCAAGAGCCAACGACAACCTACAACACAGGAATTGAAAGGTAAAGAATTCTGTATCATGGAACCATTTCCCATGCTACAAATAATTGCATTGTTTTCGGGGATAAGATAAAGGAATAGATATATAAGGGCAATTGGAGGTTTGGTCATGAGGCAATTACGGAGGTAGAAAAGAATCCTTTCCAAAATTAGTTGGGATGAGTCTAGTGGACGCCCAACCCCGGGCTAAAGGAATTTGCGTTCATAGGTAAAGCGGCGCCAAAATGTCAACAGCTGCTTTTTCAGTTGCTAATTGTGGCAATAACAGTGAGTCATGCAGTCAGCAAAATTCAGAACCCGGTGGATGGACAAGAGAGATCAATCAAGCGAGGATCAATATCGGCTAGAAGAGATTAGTCAATAAATTTTGAATGTGATTCGGCCAGTGAACCAGGAGAAAGGCTGAATTCCTGTAAAAGAAAAATTATAAGATCCTTATCCAACAAATCTTCACTAAGGGGGCAATTCACAAACCAAAAGAGATCTAATAGAGATGCTTGGAACAAAGTCAAATAGAAATGAAAATGCGGACATGACTTTCACATTCAGTGAAGGCGCAGAATTCCTTCAGCTCGGAGCGCCCAGAGCAAATCCAAGAAGAGACTGAGTTCGACAATCGGCATTCTCTTCGAGCTGTCAAATCATCGAGTCCCAGTTTTGATCAATGGATAACAGTGCGTCACCCTATATATCTGGTCTTTTGCCAATTATGGACCTATTTTCAAACAACCGGAATGACTTGTTTGATTGTGTTGTTTCGTCAGTGACTATAACACCAAACGAATTGGTGTTATAGAGGCTATAACCTAATACGTTTGGCCTTAGATGTAAGTGTAATTTAGCGTCCAATAGCCTCTACCATTTCTTTCCTAATTTGGTATTTGCAAATAATTTTTTTTAAAAAAATTATATATAATTCTGTATGAATCAAAATATAGAACTTGAAATTATCCTAATCGATTATCATTTTTAAAATATACGCATAAAATTTTTAAGTTTCAAAAATTAAAATTAATAATTTTTAAAAATTTTAGAATGGTATATTTTTTTCTTTTTATTGGAGAAATAAAAATGAAAATAAAATATATAACTATATTTTTTATTAGAAGCACTTAAATATTAAAAAAATATAAAAATAAAATTAAAAATATCATAAATAAATATTAAAATTTTATTTATTATATATTATTTATTTTTTAAATATATATTCAATATAAATTATGCACCGTTATATCTCTACATACAAACCCACCTGTAACGCATGCTACCACTTGCCTAATATACAATTCGTTTGATGTTATAGCTATTGGCAAAATAACACAGTCAAACAAGGTCACTCGAGTCCAGTTATTTAAAAATAGATCCATTATTGGCAAAAGACATAAATTTCCATATGGGATGGACCCAAGAACTATGACCAAAACACAAAAAAAAAGTGATGGAAGAGAGAGAAGAAGAAGTACGGCGAAAAGAGAAAGTCTGGTGGCGATCAGAGTTCCCAAGGCTAGTCATTACGAGGTCAAACGCCAAGAAGTGAAGGCAATCAAAGATTTTTCGTAGATGTACCAGAACGTCCAAGGATATCCCCATCGTCATTTTTATATATAATTTTATTTTAAATTATATATAGTGTAAAAAATTTTTATTATTTATTATTTATTTTTAAAAATTTTTAAGTTTTTCTCAAACCTTTAAAATACTAAAACTCAAATTTGTCAAAAATAACTATGTTTTTTAGTAAATAAAGTTTAATTTATCAAATAATATCTAATTTTACATCTTTTTACATATAAAAAACTTCAAAATTGGCCACAAAACAATCGATTTTGAAAAAAAAAATAGCACAAGTGGCGTAATTGGCACACAATTTCTGCTCAAAATTGGCAGAAATTGTGACCAATTTACGCCAATTTTGGGTGTCAAGAAAGCATTACTCTAATTGGCATGTAATTCTTACATCGTACTACTTACCTCCATGGATGTATATGAAGGATCATATGATATTTCTGACAGTAATTATTTTGAGGTCAAGGAACCCGAAACATAACATCAATGTTTGTTTACAGCTACAACTAGAAGAATTACAATAGCTATGGTCAGTTGGCGTGGCAACTTATCACATGTCAAAGAAATAATAAGAATTTTTAAATTTCTCTAAAACTTTTTAAAATACTAAAACTCAAATCTATCAATAATAACTACGTTTTTTAGTAAATAAAGTTTAATTTATCAAATAATATCTAATTTTATATTTTTTACATATAAAAAACTTCAAAATTGACCACAAAATAGTCGATTTTGGAAAAAAAATACCAATTTACGTCACTTGCCCCAGCAAGTGGCGCAATTGGCACACAATTTTTGCTCAAAATTGGAGGAAATTGTGGCTAATTTCTGCCAATTTTGGATGTCAAGAAAGCATTACTCTAATTGGCCCGTAATTCTTACCTCGTACAACTTACCTCCATGGATGTATATGAAGGATCATATGATGTTTCTGACAGTAATTATTTTGAGGTTAAGGAACCCGAAATATAATATCGCTGTTTGTTTACAGCTACTACTAGAAGAATTACAACAACTATGGTTAGTTGGCGTGGCAACTTATCACATCTCAAAGAAATAATATTTTCAAATGCGAGCTGTGCTTTTATAGACTATTAGTGATTTTCTAGTGTGCGGTATGTTGAGCGGTCGGAGCACTGCCAGAAGATTGTCTTGTTCGTACTGTATGGAGCAAACAAATTCATTTCAGATACAACATGGGTCAAAGCAGTTTTTGTTTCATTATCACTGTTGGTTCTTGCCAACGAATCATCCATACAGGAGAGATGGTAAATCATTTTTAAAGGACCGAGGCAGTGAGACCTCTCAACCGGTTAATCGATCATCCGGAGATAAGATGAGGCATAGAGTTTGCAGTTTGCCGTGAATTGTCAACACTTCAACGAAGGGGGCAAAGATGATGTTAGATGACAACATCACAAATGGGCCAAGCATAGCATCGTTTGGGACTTACCTTGTTGCAAAGAAAATTTAATTCATCATAAGGTTGATGTCATGAACAATGAAAGTATATGTTCAACAACGTGTTTAATACTGTAATTGACGTGAAGGGCTAATCGAAGGATAATGTAAAGGCTCATCATGATATGGAAGTGTACTGTAATAGGCCGACGTTACGTATTATTGCTTTTAGAAATAGTAAGGTTTCTATGCCAAAGGGCATGTACTCTCTTACCACTCAGCAAAAAAGGCTAGTATTAGAACGAGTGAAGGATTTACAATTGCCTGATAGATATGTATTTAATCTAGCGAGATGTGTTGATTTGAAAGAGTTGAAGATGTCCAGCATGAAGATACATGATTGCCACGTATTTATGGAGAGATTGCTTCCAATAGAATTTCGAGAGTTCCTCCCGGCCTCAATTTGAATGTGCTAATAAAATTAAGCCTTTTCTATTGTGACTTATGTGCTCCAAAACTATTAGTGCCACGGATGAGAAAATGGGAGAAGAAAATAGTAATTCTCATATGTAAGTTGGAAAGAATATTCCCTCCTGCATTTTTGACGTGATGGAGCATTTAATGATTCACTTGCCTTTTGAAGCAACGGCTGCAAATCTGGTTCAGTATCGATGGATGTATTCATTTGAGAAATTAAGCCTTAAAACTAAACCTTAAATTTCTATTTATATGAGCATTTCAATGTAGAAGCTCTAACACTGTCGAAATAACCAAGTGCAAGTTCTTATATTGTCTGAAGTTGAAAGTGAAAATTATGGCAAGGGTCAAGGGTTCAATTTGCAATGTATATTTGACTGAAGAGGCGAGAGACATCCTTTTGACTAAAGGGGACATATTGGATGATGATGACCTAGGAAACACGAAATATTATGACATTACTGAGGTTGATAATGAAGATGAAGGTGAATGGGAATCATACGATGACTCAGATGAGGATGACGTTGATACTCAATTAGAGGATGATAATAGTAAATAACTTCTATCTGAATGTATATAGATGTTTTACTTTAGTTATTCGATATCTAAATTTATTTAAATTCAATTTTTACAAATTATTAATGAGAATCTATCTTTAATGAATATTTTATTTCTTTTCAGATATCTCCACAGAGATCACGTTCGATACCATCGCCTAGAATGGGTGACCGTACTCCTTCTCCTTTCTTGCCAAGACCGATGTCTTTACCAAGTGAGGATGACACATGAGTAGCAGAGTAGAAGCATATGCATTTGACCACAGCTTCTACGGTATCGTCTATATCTATTTCTACGAGTGGGGCTTAAACAGAGGATATCCGCATTTTGATAGCCCCAAGAGGCAACGAGTAAGTTTCTATTTACTTTTAAAAAAAATTACTCTAATTTTATGTTTTATTTACTCTATTTTTAAAATTTTCAATTGAAAGACCTAAGAGGGAGGTGAATCAGGTCTTTGGCTAATTATCGAAAATCTTTTCCCTTTTTGCAAATCCTTTGCCTTAATAAAAGCTCTTTTTTACAATCACAAACTTCAAGTTTATATGTGATTTGATGGTTAAGACAAGATTATCAAATTATAAGACCACAACCAATCAATCAACAATTATGAACAAATAATAATAACACAAGTATGTAAACAAGTAAAGTTATAAAGAAATGAACACACGATTTATAGTGGTTCGATCTCTCCAAGATCTACATCCACTACCTTGAGTCCACACTCAAGGATTTCAACCAATTCACTATATGCTTAATCCAAGCAATTACACAAGAGGCTCACCCTTCAATAGGTTTTACCACAACAACCTCTTTTCAATCTAATAAACAAGGTTCACTCTTATCACAAAGAGTTTTATGTCACTAGACAACCTAGACCAATCTAATCCAAGGCTCACCCTCACCAATGGGTTTTACACAACAACCTTGATTAATTTAGTCTATGGCTCACCCTCCACAAGGGTTTTATGTCTCTTGACAACCTTGTATCAATCACAACAATAATATAAAGAGAGAGTTTGAATGGTACCAACACTTCTTGGTGGATGAATACAATTGCTAGCACCACTTCACTTCTTGCCTTTGGAATCTTGAATTTTAATCTTTGAGCACAAGGCAATATGAGAGCTTTTCAAATAATTTTGATGTAAAACAAGCTAGAGCATGAAGGATTTTGAATGTTCAAAAGTTTTTTCAAAAATCTGGAGTTTGTGGCTTTTATAGATTTGAAAAATTGGCTTTAACAGTAATAAAACGGCTAGTAACGGCTAGTTTCAGCAAAATTCGGTCGACCGAATTTTTGATCGAAAATTTCGGACGACACCGTTCACGACTGTTCACTATGCAGGGAGCTGCGTCCGAATTAGTCGGTACTGACCGAATTTTTGATCGAAAATTTCGGACGACACCGTTCACGACTGTTCACTATGCAGGGAGCTGCGTCCGAATTAGTCGGTACTGTTCACATGAATAGTGTCAATGTTTATGCGAATAGTATTACTGTTCATATGAATAGTATTACTGTTGCTGCGTCCGAATCTTGCATCCGAATTTTTCAAACTTTGTCAAAACATATTCAAATCAATTCTAACAAGTTGGAAAACCTTCTAGCCTAAAAGATAAGTCATTAAAGACATTTTAAGTGCAAAAACCATTTATGAAAACTTGATAATTTAGATAAGTTCAAAACCATTGAAACCATTTAAATCAAGTTTTGTGCTCTCAATTGCAACTCATAGATTCCAAGGCTTAAGAGTGTAGGGTTTACAAAGTTTACCTATTAAGCACATGCAACCTACACTTCATGTCTTCAAAGCCTTCTAACATCTTGAACAAACTCTTCAATCTTCAATCACTTTGACATATTGGAGTTGTTCTTGCATTTTAGCTTCAAGGCAATGAGACTTCAAACTTCTTAATCCACAAATCCTATCACACAACATACAAGCATATTAGTCCTCATCAATATTTGTCATTAATCAAAATTACATGATTTGCCCTTAGGGCTAACATCAATTATTTGTTTGTATAATGGAATAGTTTCTTCTCGTCAGAGGAGATAGTGTATTCAATTTTTGATATGTTTCACAGACATTTTAGTGGATTGTACATAATTTTGAGGCGGTCCCATTAGAGCTGCCAAACACATGGTTCTAGATGTAAAAAATTATAAAGTTTAATAAACTTTTACATATTTGACGTTTTTATTTTTGATGATTTTGCAAAGACATTATCGATGTCTCTCGGAGTATGTTGATCGGATATGAAAGATTTGGGATAATAAATACACCCGTCGTCTATCCTATCAGCTATCAAAGGCTCAGTGCAAGCGAACAGTTGTGATTGCTGGAGCACGAAACAGTTCAAGTGTTTCAGCTGCTACTAGGCACAATAGAGCAGCTGCTACCAGACAGACTCACATGAGAGGATGCATCTCCTTCACCGAGCACAAACGTTAGATAGTCACAGTTATTTTAACAACAATTTTTTAAATCTAATATAATTACTTAACATTTTAAGTAATATAATTGTAGTGTAAAAAGAGCGGAGATTATTTCTATTTCATCGATATATACAAGACGAAGCACATATATAAGAATGGCCCTAAAAAAAGGGACGTTTGTCAGTGCAAAATCACGACAAACACTGGTAAGTATAAAGATTATATTAAAAATATTTTATACCAATTGTTTTCTTATTATATACTGACACAAATTTATGATTTATATAATTTACAAGATAGCGCTAATGTGTTGCACGAAGACTATTCACAGTTAGAGTCTCAAGACTTCGTGACTTCTCAACAGCCACCTGATGAAAAGTCACTATTTGTGGAGGTTCCTGGCTACGTGTCAAAGAACCGCGCATTTGGGTAGGGTTCTGAGCCAACTCATGTGCAACGGAGGTTTCATCAGTCCTTGTCGACCTCTCCATAGACAGCTTACTCGATCACTTTGCATCTAGAGTACGCATCTCTGCATAGTCAATTGCAGATGAGAGGTCGATGGTTGGACTAAACTTTTTCTACATAAATTTCTGTAGCAAAATCATCGCTGATTTTTTAATTAAATATATTCGTTGCAAAATTGTGACGATTTTATGGTAGGTTATTATTTTCTTTTCTAAAAATAATAAATTTCTATTGTAAAATTACAACAAGTTTGCGATGGAAAATAATAAAAATTAATCAAAGTTCGTCGTAAACCCGTCACAATTTTGTGAGGATTTTACGATGGATTCTTATTTTTTTTTTTAAATAATAAAATTCCATCATAATTTTGCAACCATTTTGTGACAAAATTTAATTTTTTTTAAGAATAATAAAATTCTAGTGCAAATGAGCTGCGACAAAATTTTTTGTGATAGTATTTTATTTTCTTTTTTAAAAATAATAAATTTCCATCACAAATTGGCAACAAATTTTTATATTTTTCATGGCATTGTTGTCGTAAATTCTAGTTTTATTTGACCTACAAAATTTTGTCACATATTCATCGCAATTTAGGGACGAATTATATGTCTGATGCAAATAAGGTTTTGTGATGAATTTGCTACGGAATGGTCCGTCGTGAAATTTCATTTTTCTTGTGGTGAATGTTGGCCAATACTGCAGGAGTTAAGGTGATTTTGACACCACTTGCAAGGGAAAAGGAAACGTAGTAAAATTCTATAGTCATTTGGAAGGCACCGGAGCCAAAGATGTATCGACAAAGACAAAAAACCAGGAAATTTATGTGCTCCTTTCTCGAAGCAGTTCTAGCTGTCTAATTTCCATGAAAATTATTTTGAGATAATAGAATATGCCAATGATGCTTTGTTGTGATTAGGACCAATCCCTTCTAAGGAGAATTGAAGGTCTAAGCGATAATCTATAGAACCGCTACGAGGTCTCAAACTAGTTATGGTGGCAATGTCTAAGATTGAAATTACATTCGGCTATGTGAGAACGAGAAGGCGTAGATCGGTGGGGACAAAAACCAGCAAGTAGCAAATAATAATTCAAAATCAATTGGAAGTGAACTTCAACATTGTTTGATAGCATGATAAATGCCCATCTCCCTCCACAATCAGGGAACCCATGCTATATAGACATTATGGACTTAACGGTTGGGCTTCCAAGGCTAAGAATGTAGGTAGAAAGTCATGTCCCCAAGAAAAGGTGGTTCGGAATGAAGCAAAAAGTGTACCAAGAAAGGTGAATAAAGGGGGAAAGCGAACCCATCAGGTGGAAGTCATTATCTACTGAGACAGGGACATCGTCGAGGAGGAATTAGTAGCTCTGCTCTTGCGTTTGGATATAGCAAAATGAGTAAACATTGAAAAGAAGATAAGGGAATGCAAGAGAAAAATAGAATGTATTGGAGAAAAGCCTAAAATTAGAAGGCAAAGGTGACCAAAAGTTCTAAGGAGAAAGAAATATATAAAGTGAATTGAAAGAAGTTAAATTCAAGGAAGATAACGTCTCTTCAGCAATTAAAGGGCATTGTTGTAGTGCATCGGCGTTAAACAAAAAGCGAGAAGAAACCAAGGATAATCATAATTATAGCCATTGCAGAGTTACGGCTAAAAATGATATCTAATAGGCGTACATTTACTTTGCGGATTGCAACGACATTTGAAGAGGGGCAATTGTTGGACCCAAGAAAAAAATCAGTAGAGGCCCTGATCCTAAAGCGCTGAATGGGCTTCCGAAAAGATATAAAGCCTAGGGATAAAATAGGTGAAGAAGGCATTCCATGATAAGGATTATTTGAAATAAGAATAGGCCTCACATAGAGCAAAATTATATTGGAGAGAGTTCAAGTTGATTTCAAAAAGGATTTGATAGAGATTACATGGAACTCTACCATTATAAAAGGAAAAAAATGGCAATTGGAGGGATAACGAACTCTTCCCATAAAATACGAAAAGAATGCTGTCTTTTTAGCTATGTTAGGATTTCTTTGAGTCTTTACCCAAAATGGCCCCTTTTTAAGAAGGAGGATTAAATTGGCCAAGTTTTGGGAAGGAAAAGCGCATATGACCATAATGCCATTCTGGTTGGTGTTATTGGCCAATTACACCTACCAGAATGGTGTCATTCAGGCCAGTCAACTTGGCATAAAATTTAAAATTAATAATGCCAACATGGTTGGTGTTATTAATTTTAGACAATAACGCCAGTTGGGTTAGCGTTATTGCATTATGAAAAGCAATAACACTGACTGATGTGGCACTATTCCTTTTCTCTCCTTCAAGTCCTTTTTTGCTTTCCTTCCTCTTCTTCCTTGCCATCTCTCCCAAGCTGTAGAGAAGCGGTCTCTCCCAAGCTGTAGAGAAGCGAGCTTCTAACTTGCAGGGAAGAAATGGCTGCAGGGAAAGGTTAGTTCTTCTCATTCTGCTTTTTTTTTTTCATTTTCTGCTCTTTGGTTTTGCTCCTTTTGTGTTCAACTATTTTTTTGGTTTGCTTTTCTTTCTCCATTTTTGAGCTGTAGTTTTTTGTTTATTTTCTTCCTTTTGGTTTTCTTTTTTGTTTGTTCTGCTAAGTTTTTTCTTTGTTGTTTCCCTTTGTGTTTTTTTAATGTTGATCTTAATATTTTATCTTTTTTCTTTTATTTGTTGTTAAATTTTTTTAAATCTTAATTTAATTTAAGATTTAAATTTAATACATAATGTTTTTTATTGTTTGTTTACTTTTATTGCATTATTGTTTCCCTTTGTCTTTTTTTAATGTTGATCTTAATATTTTATCTTTTTCTGCTTTTATTTTTTGTTAAATTTTTTAAAATATTAATTTAATTTAAGATATAAATTTAATGTATAATGTTAAAAATTATTTGTTTACTTTTTACTTCACTTCTTGCCTTTGAAATCTTGAATTTTAACCTTTGAGCACAAGTCAATTTGAGAGATTTTCAAAATATTTTGATGTAAAAAAGTTATAGCTTGAAGGATTTTGAATGTTCAAAAGTTCTACAAAAAATCTGGAGTTTATGACTTTTATAGATTTGAAAAATTAGCATTAATAGTCGTAAAACGGCTAATAATGGCTAGTTTCAGAGAAGTTCGGACGTCCGAACTTTCTCCTCTGCGTCCGAACTTTTCTGGAAAAAAACTGTTCACGCGAACAGTGTTACTGTTCACCGTTACTGTTTACAAGTTCGGCCGAATTTGGCCTTCGCGTCCAAATTTGAGTCCGAATTTCTCCGAAAAATTAGTTGTACTGTTCATTAAATAGTAGTCACTGTTTACTGAACAGTGGTTGCTGTTCACAGTGCAGAAAAAGTTCGGACGACCGAATTTTTTCTTATGCGTCCGAACTTGCATTCGAACTTTTTCAAACATTGTCAAAACATATTTAAATCAATACAAATAAGTTGAAAAACCTTCTAGCCTATAAGATAAGTCATTAAAGACCTTTTAAGTGCAAAAATCATTGATGAAAACTTGATAATTAAGGTAAGTTCAAAACCATTGAAACCATTTCAGTCCAGTTTTGTACTCTCAAATGCAACTCATAGATTCCAAGGCTTAAGAGTGTCAGGTTTACAAAGTTTACCTGTTAAGCACATGTATCCTACACTTCATATCTTCAAAGCCTTCAATCATCTTGAACAAACTCTTCAATCTTCAATCATTTTGACATATTGGAGTTGTTCTTGTATTGTGGCTTCAAGGCAATGAGACTTCATACTTCTTAATCCACAAATCCTATCACACAACATACAAACATATTAGTCCTTATCAGTGTTTGTCATTAATCAAAAGTAATCATAGCTACATGATTTGCCCTTAGGGCTAACAATCTTCCCCTTTTTGGTGATGACAAACTTTGATGCAAAATGTGATGGATTTAAACAATGTAGTACAAAGAAGTATTGTTGTCAATGATAGATAATAACCAATTTAGCATATTGACATTTAAAATGCTCAATATGAGCCTATGACCCAACCAACCTCCATTTTTCTCCTTCCCTCCAACAAAAAATTGGGATAGAAGATATAGCATTTAAGCATTTAGAAAACTTCTAAGAGAGGTGTTAAAGGTCAGAAAAGATTAACAATGCTCCCCCTTAGATTGAGCTCATTTTTCAACAAATTTGGACTTGAGATACTAAGCATGCGAATCCTGACATATCAAGTCCAAACAATAAAATAAGTGAAATGAAAGCTGTAAATTTTGTAAATAAGCTTTCCTAAGGTTGTTCAAACATATTAGAAGAGATTAAAACATATTTGAATCAATTTGAACAACAAAAGAGCACTTTTTGGCAACAAAAAATGAATGCATCCGAATTTCAGAACATGCATCCGAATTTTGAAATTTGAAGTCCAAACTCTAACAAATTCAATATAATGAATGTTTAAAGTGAAATAAAGCTTTCCTAAGGTTGTTCAAACATAATGGAAGAGATTAAAACATATTTGAATGAATTTGAACAACAAAAGAGCACTTTTTGGCAACAAAGTATGGATGCATCCAAATTTCAAAACATGCATCCGAATTTTGAAATTTCAAATCCAAACTTTAAAATCTGTGAGATAAAGGCTGTAATATTTGAAAATAAGCGTTCCTAAGGTTGTTAAAATATGGTAGGAAGAATTAAGATAGTTTTCAAACAATTTGAATAACAGAAAAATAATTTTTGGCAAGAAAGTTTGGATGCGTCCAAACATTTGGTTTGCATCCGAATTTCAAGTCCAAACTTATGAATTGAAACCTCACATATTATTTGCCTTTCAATTTAAAATCCAAATGCAGAAATACAGCCAAATTTTCACATTACTCATTATTGTACATCAGCACATACATATTACACACATCAACACATACATAGCACACATTGCAGCACACATAGCATATACATAACACATATTGCAGCACATTCTTTCTCCCCTTTGACATATGCATGGATTTTCAGAAAATTCACACTGCTATTTCACACATTTGCACACATTTTGTCATCACATTTCTTCTCCCCTTTTTGACATCAATCAAAGATGGGGTACGAGTACTTGGGCAACAAAAGTGAAACAAAAGAAGTTTTTATCACAAGGATTTCAGATATTGAGCTTCAAAACATTATAATGACTAGAAAGGCACAAGTAAATTTCAATGATAAAGCATAACATGTGCATCAAGACATAAACTAAGATAAACAACAAAATAGAGTTTAGGGATAGAAAGGCTTAGTCTTGGATGCGCTTCATGGTCTTCACTTCCAAATTTGTTAATTGTGATGGCCATGTTTCCTTGATCTCTATATGATGGGGTCCTTCATTTGCTGACTCCTTACCCGTGTAGTTTGACTTTGGAAAGTTACCAATTGAGAGGATCTTTGGATCTTCTTCCTTTGAACCACATTTTCCTCCTCCCTTGGCTGAAGGAAATTGGTGATGAATTTTTTTTATTTGACTTTGTTAAACTCCCTTCACCTCCTTCTTCTTGCTTATTCTCTTGGGCTTTACCTCTTTGTTCTTCATTCTAATGCTCTTCTTCTTGCTTGGGTTGCTTCCCTGCCTTTTCCTTCATCTTTGTCTTCTTCTTTAGCAACAAATTGTTATCCATCTCAATTTTCACTGTCATTACTATCATCCTTATTACTGTCATCTCCACCCATATTATCTTCTTGATCTTCTTCATTTTTCTCTTCACTGTCCTCTTTCTCATCTTCTTTCTTTTCTTCTTCTTTGGCTTTATAGGAACTTGCACCATTTAAAACCACTTGAGAAATCTTTCTCAGGTCTTCTTCCATATTCTTGACTCTAGCTTCTAAACCATCAAATTTGCCAAGAATCATTGGAGCAAAGGACTCGAAGAATTTGTCCATCTTCTTCATTTCCTTTACATGGTTGTTCAATGTCTCTTGAAATACCTTGGCAACTATGGTATTACATCTAGTGAGATTATCACCTACAACTTATTTTCCTTCAATGGAGGATACCTCTTCAAATAGTCTTCTTTTTGTGGGGGAGTTGCTCCCCCTCACTTGGTGACTCATGCTTCTTTTCTCTTATTTTCCTTTCTCTAGCAAGGATTTCCTTTTCATCCTCTTCTTCTTCTTCATTTTCTTCTTCCTTCTCTTCATTATCACTGGCATCTCTTCTATCACCCCTTAGAGGAGTTTCTCTTCTAGTCCTTCATACATTATCATCATCAAGTGTCCAAGGAATTCTCTTTAGTGAGTTGTTGGTGTAGACTTCTTCACTCTTTATTGGTAAACCACTAGAAGACAACTGCCCTTGGAGATACTTGAAAATTCCTATTAATAACCTTCCATACGGCAATGCCTGATGCTCGGTTCTTCTAGGTGCCATTATATTCTTTAGCACTATATATCCAAAATTCATTTTTCTTTTCTTATGCATGGCTAGCATAATTACAACATACATATTATCAATAGAAGATTTGTGCCCAAAGTATGCTATAATCAAGGTAGAAAGCATGTGATGCAAAATTATTTCACTAGCATCAAAAGCTTTTATCTCTCTCTTTTATAGTCTTGAGCTTCTACCGTTGGTACAAGCATTTTCAATCCTTTCATGTGAGTATAATTTACTTATAAAATAATGTCACTCGGAAGAATAATGCCTAAACCCAACATCCTCAACATCACAAATTCTATTGAGCAATGCATTATCAATATCAAAAATCAACTTGTGATATTTTTGAAGAATACCACTGAATAGTTTTATTACTGATTTGCTCAACCCCTTTTTTTTTTTTTAATATAAGCTTCACAAACTAAGGAAGGTAATAGCATTCATCAAACACAAGCAAACTAGTCTAGCTCACATAATTAAAAAAAATGAGAGTATATTACCCATTTCGGATAGTTTGATGACATCCACCTTGTGGCTTCGATTTATCTTATGGTTCCTTTTTGTCCAATCATCAAATTCAGTAGCAGCCTTCCATGTGTCAATTCTATCAAGCCTTGACATGCTTTGTAGAACATGAACCTTACTTGGTTCATTGATCACTGGTCCTCCTTCTCGTTCTTTTGCTTTTCCCTTTCCTTTTCCTATGCTAGGCTTCTTTGTCGTCACCTGGAGCTACAATACTTGAATACACTCATTAGTTATTGAATTTTTTAAATCCCTAATCTTCTTCTAAGATTGGTCAAACCTTTCTTCGGCCAGTGGCTTAGTAACGATATCATTAATTTGTTCATGAATGCAAACATGCTTTAAATAAGTATTACCCTTAGTAGAATGATCTCTAATGAGATGAAGTTTGATCTCTATATGCTTTGTCCTAGTTTGTTGAATAGTATGATGGTCAAATTTATTGCATTAGTGTTATCACATAACATAGCCACACATTTGAAATATAGACCATAATCACTTAGAGTATCAATAAGGTAATAGAGAATGTGTTTAACAGCAATCAAATGAGATTCTTTAGGACAAGATGAAATATAGCACACAAGCACATGACAAACATAATATTGGCTCTACTTGCTGTCAAATATAGTTGACTACTCCTATGAAACCTTTTTATTCTCTTCAAGCATAGTTGATAAACTTATGGAAGTGCTTGTACCTTAACTTGATTCATGAAAGTGCCATCCTCGGTTTGCTTGATTTGTAGGCCAAGAAAGAAATTGAATTTTCCTATCATGCTCATTTCAAATTTACTTTGCATTAGCTTGGAAAACACATCACAAAGTAAAGTATTAGAAGCACCAAAAATTGTATCATATATGAAAGACCTAAGAGGAGGGGGGGGGGGGGGAGGAATCAGGTCTTTGGCTAATTTTTGCAAATAAATTCCTTTTACAATTCTAACCAAGACCAGATTGTATGTGCTTTGTTAAATGAGAGAATAAGTCAATTAATAGCAAAGCAGTAAAGCAATGTAAGATCAATGAACACAAGCAATTTAGAGTGGTTCGATCTATTCAAGATTTACGTCCACTACCTTAAGCCTACACGTAAAGATTTCAAACAATCTACTATATGCTCAAGTTCAACAATTACATAAGAGGCTCACCACACAATGGTTTTACATTCACAACCTCTTTTAGTAATTTTACAAACAAGGTTCACCCTACCAAAGGTTTTTATATCTACAAACAACCTTGAGTCAATGTCTCAAGGATCACCCTTATCTAAAGGATTTTATGTTATCAAGATAACCTTGCAAGAGCTAGTAGAAAACACAATTTACCACTTGTTGGTAGATGATTACACAAATGTTGCACCTTCCCACTTTGTTGTCTTTGGAATCTTGAATGATCAATTGAAAGCACAAGACAAAAGAGAGCTTTAATATTTGCTAAAGGCTTTGGAATGTTTAGAGTTCTTAAGGATTCAAAACAAAAATAGTAACCATGCTGAAAACAAAAATTCGGATGGCCAAATTTTTTTTCATACGTCCGAACTTGCGTCTGAATTTCTCTGGAAAAACAGTAACCATTTTTGGCTATAAAAATCAGACGACCGAATTTTTTGGAAGCACAATAGCCATTTTAAAGTTTGGTTTTCAAACTTTGTAAAATGATTTGAGATTTTTAACTTCAGTAAGTTTGAAAACATTGTACGTATAGATAAGTTATTTAGACATATTTAAACTTAAGAACCATAATCAAATCTCTTTGATCATGTAAAGTTTACTCAAAATCTTTTAAGATACAAAAACGCATTTATTAACAAAAAGTTCATTCAAAACCATTTAAGATTAAGAAAAATAATTTTATGCTCTCTTATGGATTCAATAGATTCTAAGACACACAAGTGTAGAGTTTACAGAGAAATATACCTATTTAGTATATGTACCCTACACTTCAAGTCTTTAATGCCTTTTAATCATCTTTGAACAACCTTCTTCAAACTTCAATCACTTAGACTCATTGAGGTTGTTTCTGCACTTTGACTTGAAAGCAACAAGACTTCATACTTCTTTAATCCACAAATCCTATCACACAACATACAAGTATAGTAGTCCTTATCAATATTTGTCGTTAATCAAAAGTAATCATAACTACATGATTTGCCCTTAGGGCTAACAATATATTTGGACAAGTTATAGATCATTGTTACAAGAGGTTTTAATGAAAAGATTTATGTCAAGTTTTCATAAAAAATAACTTTTGAAAGAGGAAAACTATTGAATATTTCATACCAAGCTCTAGTAACTTGTTTCAAACCATATAAGGCTTTTGAGAGTTTGAAAACATAATTAGGAAATTTTTCATGAGTGAAATTAGAAGGTTGTTTTACATAAAATTTCCTCATTAACAAACCTATTTGAGAAAGCACTGTTAACATCATTTGAAAAAGTTTGAAACTTTTAGCCCTAAGGGCAAATCATGTAGTTTTGATTAATGACAAATATTGATGAGGACTATTATGTTTATATATTGTGTGATAGGATTTGTAAACTAAGAAGTATGAAGTCTCATTGCCTTCAAGCCAAAGTGCAAGAACAACTTTAATAAGCCAAAAGTGATTGAAGTTTGAAGAAGGTTGTTCAAAGATGATCTAAAGGCATTGAAGACTTGAAGTGTAGAGTGTATATGCTAAATAGGTAAATCTATATGTAAACTCTACACTTGTGTGTCTTGGAATCTATTGAATGCATAAGAGAGCATAAAATAAGTTTCTTAATTTTAAATGGCTTGGAATGAACTTTTTGATGTATGTGGTTTTGTATCTTAAAAGATTTTGAGTAAACTTTGCATGATCAAAGAAATTTGATTATGTTTTCAAGCTTATATATGTCTAAATAATTTATCTATACATATAAAATGTTTTCAAACTTATTGAAGTTAAATCTCAAATGATTTTACAAAGTTTGAAAGTGCTTCCAAAAAATTTGGTCGTTCGATTTTTGTAGCAAAAAATGGTTACTATTTTTCCAGAGAAATTTGGACGAAGATTCGGACGCATAAAGAAAAATTCGGTCGTCCAAATTTTCTGTCTTCAGCATGGTTATTGTTTTTCCACAGAAATTTGGACGTAGGGAAAAAATTCGGTCGTCCGAATGTTTCCAAAATGTGCAACAGCAACGTTCGAAAAATTCGGATGCAAAATTCGGTCATCCAAATTTTCTGAAGCTAGTCGTTACTAGCCGTTTTATGGCTGTTAAAACAGATTTTCAAAATCTATAAAAGTTAGAAACTGGAAATGTTTTGTAAGTTTTTGAATATAAGTGAACTCTAAGCATTCCAAAGCCTTTGGCAAGCATTTCTTGAGCTCTCTTGTGTCTTGTGCATTCAATTGATCAATCCAAAGACATCAAAGTGTGAATGTGCAATTTTGTGTAAAACATCTACCAACAAGTGGTAACATCTACACACTCTTCTCTACTTATCAAATTGTGTTTTCTACTAGCTCTTGCAAGGTTATCTTGATAACATAAAACCCGTTAGGTAAGGGTGATCCTTGAAATTGTGATTCAAGGTTGTTTGTAGATATAAAACCATTGTGTGGTGAGCCTTGTTTGTAAAAGTTACTAGAAGAGGTTGTGAGTGTAAAACCATTGTGTGGTGAGCCTCTCATGTAATTTGTGAACTTGAGCATATAGTAGATTGATTGAAATTCTTAAGTGTAGGCTTAAGGTAGTGGACGTAGATCTTGACGATCGAACCACTATAAATTGCTTGAGTTCTTTGCTTTTACATTCCTTTATTGATGTGCCATTAACTATATTTAACTTGATACATATAATCTGTTCTTTGCTTAAACTTATAAAATTTTTTTGTTTTCAGGAAATTATCCAAATACCTAATTCACCCCCCTCTTAGGTATTTCAATTGGTATCAGAGCTAGGACTTCTTTGTGTGGTTTTACAACCTAGAAGTTAAAAATCCTTTGGCTAATATCTCAAACTTACCTTACCTAGAAGGATCTTCCACAAATTGACCACCTTTGTTTGATAGAACAAACTACACCTTTTGGAAATCTAGAGTTAAGATATACATTTGTTCTATCAATTTTGATTTGTGGAATATTGTTGAAAAAGGTCCTTATATTCCTATGAAAATGAAAGCAGATGGAGTGACCTTAGAACCAAAGTCTACTGATGAATTTGATGAGCATGATTCAAAGAAAATGACTTTAAATTATCAAGCCATGAACATCTTAAGTTGTGCTTTAGATGTAACTGAATATAATAGAGTTAGTGGTTGTGACTCTGCTCATGATATGTGGAGATTACTCCAAATAACTCATGAAGGCACAAATCAAGTTAAAGAATCTAAACTTGCTATGCTTGTTAGAGATTATGAGTTGTTTACCATGAAACAAGGTGAAAATGTTAGTGATATGTTTACAATGTTTACTAACATTTTTAATGGCTTAAAAGCTTATGGTAAAAGCTATACTATAGGAGAGCAAAACAGGAAAATTTTGGGCACTCTACCAAAATCTTGGTAGCCAAAGACACTTGCTATTGAAGAGTCCAAGGATTTAAAAACTCTTCCACTTGAAAAGCTTATTGGATCGTTGCTCACACATGAAATGAAGATGAAAAGATTAAATGACAAAGAAGATGAAGAAAAGGGAAGAAAAGGAGTTGTACTCAAGGCTTCAAATCACTTGAGTGGATAAGAAAAATCTTCAAGTGAAGAAGAAGATGGTAACAGTGGAGAAGAGGAAATTGCCATGGCAGTTAGGATGTTCAAGAGATTCTACAAAAAAGGAATTCCTGAAGAAAGGAAGAAAGCCAACCAAGAAGAGTGGACAGTCTTCATCCTTCAAACCTCAATGCTTTGAATGCAAGAGTACTGTACACCTTGTTGCTGATTGTCCCAGAGTTTTGGAAAGAGAAAGAGACAGCAAGAACAAAAAGAAATTTGCCAAGAAAGGAAAAGGACTGGCTGGAACGTGGGATCAACAAGAAAGTGAAGATGACAGTGAAGGAAAGGCCAACATATGTTTTATGGCAATTGATGATGAGATACATTCTTCTCCCTCTATTCCTAATCTTTATGATGATGATATTGATCCTAGTGAATTACTTATAGAGATGTATGAAGAATTGAAAAAGACTTCAAAAAGAAATAAAGAAATGAAATCCAAAATCAATGATTTATCAAATGAGAATTCAAAATTATGTTTTGAAAAAGATAAACTTCTTGAGACCATTAATTGTCTTAACATTGAAAAAGAAGTTTTAAATGCAACCTTACAAAACATATCTTTTGAAAACAAAGAGCTTTGCATAGAAGTTATTTCTCTCAAAAAAATTCTTAGTGATCATGAGATTTTAAAAAGAAAAGCTAATGATCTTACTTCATGCATTGAAAAATTTACAAATGGAAGAGAAAATTTAAATAAATTGCTTGGTTATCAAAGATCTTCATTTGCAAAACATGATCTTGGTTTTTCTCATGATAGCTATATTCCAAAGTATAAAAACTCTTTTATTAAAGAGACTTTTAATTCTAGGTCTCATATTTGTTGCACATATTGTGGCAAGCATGGACACAAGGTTTCTAGATGTTTTGTAAAAAGAAAGATAGAAAATGGTGTTAAGACTATTTGGAAAGTCAAAGGAACTTTCACTAACCCCCTTGGACCCAAGAAAATATGGGTACCAAAAATCACTCTTTCCAATTTGGTGTAGGTTCAATTTGCTTCTAGATCAAGTGCCACATAATGGTTCCTTGACAGTGGGTGTTCAAGACATATAATAGGAAATGCCTCACTTGTTAGTGAGCTTCAAGCAACAAGTGAAGGCTTTGTCACATTTGGTGATAAGAATAAAGGAAAAATACTTGGAATAGGTAACATTGGTTAAGGTTCCTTTCCTCTTATTAAACAAGTATTGCTCATTGATGGTTTAAAGTATAATTTACTTAGCATTAGTCAATTATGTGACAATGGATGTAAAGTAGAATTCAAATGTGATACTTGTACTATACTTGATAGTGCAAGTAGCAAAACCATCTTTGTTGCTAAAAGAGTTGGAAACGTATATGTGCTATATCTTGATGAACTGATCACAAATGATATCAAATGTCTTGCCATTCATGATAATGATGGATTTTTGTGGCATAGAAGATTAGGACATGTAAGCATGGATTTAATGAATAAACTGTCCACCCAAGAGCTAGTTAGAGGATTACCCAAAATGCATTTTGATAAAACACGTCTTTGTGATGCTTGTCAATATGGAAAACAATCATAAACATATTTTAAACCAAAGAAAATGGTCTCTACTTCAAAACCTCTTGAACTAGTTCACATGGACTTATTTGGACCAGTGAGGACCACTAGTCTTGGGGGTAAAAGATATGCTTATGTGATTGTAGATGATTTTTCAAGATTTACTTGGGTGCTCTTCTTAGCTCAAAAGGACGAAACATTTCATGAATTTGCAAAAAGTTTTAGAAATGTTCAAACATCTCTTGAATTTAAACTGATTTCTATTAGAAGTGACAATGGAAGAGAATTTTACAATCAAGATTTTACAAAATATTGTGATGAATATGGTATTAATCACAACTTTTCAACTGCCAAAACGCCTCAACAAAATGGTGTTGTTCAAAGGAAAACAGAACTTTACAAGAGATGGTTAGATCAATGCTTTGTGAAAATTCCTTACCAAAATACTTTTGGGCTGAAGCTGTAAATACTGCTTGCTATGTAATGAATAGAGTTTTATTAAGACCTTTCATAAGAAAAACACCTTTTGAACTTTTATTTGATGAAACTCCTTCAATTGTCTATTTTAAAGTTTTTGGTTGTAAGTGCTTTATCTTAAACATTGGTGATAATCTTGGTAAGTTTTACAGAAAATCTGATGAAGGTGTATTTCTTGGCTATTCTTCAAATAAAAAGGCATATAGAGTCTATAATAAACTATACATGTAACCTTTGATGAATCTAACATTTATCTTCAAAGAAGAAGTGAAGATGATGCAGGTTTCTCAATGTTTGAAAATCAAACTCATCATCAAGTACCCACTTTGGAAGAACATGCCAAGGAAGAAGAAATAATGGAGCAAGAACAAGATGGTCAACCAAGTAATGATCAAGAGCTTCCAAAGGATCTAACATATGCAAGGGGCCATCCTAAGGAGCAAATCATTGGTGATGTCTCCCAAGGAGTCAAAAGAAGGCGGTACTTTATTGATAACCTAAAAATATTGATGATGCCTTGTGTGATAATTTTTGGATCATTGCTATAGAAGAAGAGTTAAATCAGTTTGAATGAAACAAAGTTTGGACTCTTGTTCCAAGACCTTGTGATCATTCCATTATTGGAACAAAATGGGTTTTTAGAAATAAATTAAATGAACTAGGAGAAGTTGTTAGAAATAAGGCTAGACTTGTTGCTCAAGGGTTCAGCCAAGAAGAAGGTATTGATTATGATGAGACTTTTGCTCCAGTGGCCAGATTAGAGTCTATAAGAATGCTTTTGGCTTTTGCTTGCTTTAAAGGTTTTAAATTATTTCAAATGGATGTCAAAAGTGCTTTTCTAAATGGTTTTATTGAAGAAGAGGTTTATGTAGAACAACCTCTTGGTTTTATTCATGAAAAATTTCCAAATCATGTGTTTAAATTAACAAAAGCTCTATATGGATTGAAACAAGCTCCAAGAGCCTGGTATGAAAGATTGAGTGGTTTTCTTCTGTCAAAAGGTTTTGCAAAAGGAAAGGTGGATACAACTCTTTTTATAAGAACATCTAATAACAATGATATTTTACTTGTGCAAATTTATGTTGATGATATTATCTTTGGTGCTACTAGCACAATTCTTTGTGAAGAATTTTCCAATTCTATGCAAAATGAATTTGAAATAAGCATGATGGGAGAACTGAATTTCTTTCTTGGGCTGCAAATTAAGCAAACCAAGGATGGAGTCTTCATCAATCAAGCAAAGTACACCAAGGAGCTCTTGAAAAGATATGGAATCGATCAAGCTAAAAGGATAGGTACTCGAATGAGTTCATCAACTAAACTTGACAAAGATGAAAAAGGTAAAAATGTTGATGAGAAATCTTATAGAGGTATGATTGGAAATTTACTCTATCTCACAACAAGTAGACCAGATATTATGTTTGCTGTGTGCTTATGTGCTAGATTTCAATCATGTCCTAAAGAATCTCATTTAATTTCTGTGAAACGTATTTTTCGTTATTTGATTGATACACATGACTATGATCTTTGGTTTTCAAAATCTTCATCTTTTGAACTTGTTAGATATTCAGACGCTGATTATGCTGGGTGCAAAGTTGAACGTAAAAGTACAAGTGGTCATTGTCAATTTCTTGGTAGTTGTCGTGTGTCTTGGTATAGTAAAAAGAAAGCTTGTGTGTCATTATCTACTGTTGAAGCTGAATATATAGCTGCGGGTAGTTGTTGTGCACAATTATTATGGATGTAGCATACATTACTTGATTATGGTCTTAAATTCAATTGTGTGCCTATACTATGTGACAATACTAGTGCTATCAATTTGAGCATAAATCTCATACAACATTCTAGAACAAAGCATATAGAGATTAAGCATCATTTTATTCATGATCATGTGGCTAAAAAGGATATATGTTTGGTATATATAAGTACAAATGATCAAATTGCGGATATATTTACAAAGCCTTTGGCTGAGGAAAGGTTTAATCACCTAAGAAGGCTCTTAGGAATTTCTAAATTCAATTACTAATGTGTTTGTTGAAGTTTTGTGAAAACAGAAAGTTTCGGACGCAGAATTCAGACGCACTACAGAAAATTCGATCGACCGAATTTTCTGAGTTAAAAAGACAGAGACTTTCAATCGGAAATTCGGATGCATAACAGAAAATTCGGTCGACCAAATTTTCTGAGATGAAGAAATAGAGACTTTCGATTGAAAATTTGAACGCAGACTTGAAAAATAGGTCGTCCAAATTCTGCAGATGCAACGATTTAAATGAAAATCAAACAGTTTTCTTGACATTTCAACTTCCGAATTTCTCTCCCTTTTTAACGCCATTCATACCCATTCACGTTCGAATTAAAATCTCTCAAAGATTTCACCATATTTACTTCAATTTATCTTCATTTTCGAATTCCAAGCCCTAGATTTATTCTAAAAGTCACTAGTTTTCACGCATTCACATCATGGTGAGAACAAAGAGGCCAAATGTTGAAAAAGGGGAAAGGGAAAGAAAAGGAAGGAGATGGAGACTCAATCATCAATCAACCAAGAAAAGTTCGAATTCCTCAAACATTTTCTGGAGTTAACAGGTTTGTTTCAATCAAAGCTACTCACGAATTTGATGAATGGAACAAAAATAACAGAAAAATTATCCCTGGGTATAAGGTGGATGTTGATAAACTATCAAATATGGATAATGTTCTGTCATTCTTTGGTGACATTGGTTGGAGTAGCTTATTATTCATTGATGAAGAATTCTATCCCACCCTCATATATGAATTTTATGCAAACCTAAAGGAAGAAAGAACTGAACTGGTAGGGGATGATTTGATTCAATGGTACTCATCTAGAGTATCCCAAGTGGACTTTGAATTTAGTGATGCTTTGATTAAAATAATTTGTGGAGTAGGTGATAGTGGGGCAAGATATTACTCGCCTTCCATGCATTGTTATAATCGTGAACTCTTCACAAATGAAAGATTTGAAGAGGCATTCACTAATGGCAGGGAATTTAGGTCCATTAAAGAGAGGAAAATCAGGAACTTAGATGCTAGAGGTAGGTATTGCATCACATGGTTACTACTATGATTGTTCCAAACTTTGGACATAAGTCATCTGTTGGAAATATGCACATGGTAATCATGTTAGCCCTGCATGAACATAGGAGATTGAATTTGGGATATATAGCCTTTGTTAGCCCTAAGGGCAAATCATGTAATTTTGATTAATGACAAATATTGATGAGAACTAATATGTTTATATTGTGTGATAGGATTTGTGAACTAAGAAGTTTGGAATCTCATTGCCTTCAAGCCAAAGTGCAAGAACAACCTCAATAAACTATGAGTCTTTTGAGGTTTATTCAAAGATGAACTCAAGGCATTGAAGACTTGAAGTGTAGAGTAGGTATGATGATAGGTAATACCTATGTAAACTCTACACTTGTATGTCTTGTAGTTTATTGAATGCATAAGAGAGCATAAAATAGGTTTCTTAATTTTAAAAGGCTTTGAATAAATTTCTTAATGAATGTGGTTTTCTGTCCTAAAAGTTTTTAAGTAAACTTTATATGATCAAAGGAATTTGATTTTGGTTTTCAAACTTATATATGTCTAAATAAGTTTTCTATATATACCAAATGTGTTTCAAATCTTTGGAAGTTAAATCTCAAATGATTTTACAAAGTTTGAACATGATTCCAAGAAATTCGGTCGTCCAAATTTGGTAGCAAAAGTTTGCTACTATTCTTCCAGAGAAATTCGGAAGAAGATTCGGACGCATGAAGAAAAATTCGGTAGTCCGAATTTTGGCCCTCAGCATGGTCACTGTTCTTCCAGAGAAATTCGGACGAAGATTCGGATGCAGCAGGAAGAATTCGGTCCTCCAAAAAATTCGGACGCAACATTTGGTCGTCCGAATTTCCTGAAAATAGCCGTTAACTAGCCGTTTTATAGCTGTTCTAACTGATTTTCAAATTCTGTAAAAGCTATAAACGTGCAATCTTTTGTAAGTTTTGAATCCTTGAATACTCTAAGCATTCTAAAGTCTTTTAAAAACATTTCTCAAGCTCTCTTATGTCTTGTTCATTCAATTGATCAATCCAAAGACATCAAAGTGTGAAGGTGCAACTTTGTGTAATATCTACCAACAAGTGGTAACATCTACACACTCATCTTTACTTATTAAATTGTGTTGGTCTACTAGCTCTAGCAAGGTTATCTTGATAACATAAAACCCTTTAGATAAGGGTGATCCTTGAAGTTGTAATTCAAGGTTGTTTGAGATATAAAACCATTGTGTGTGGTGAGCCTTGTTTGTAAAAGTTACTAGAAGAGGTTGTGAGTGTAAAACCATAGTGTGGTGAGCCTCTCTTGTAATCTGTGAACTTGAGCACATAGTAAAGTAATTGAAATCCGTAAGTGTAGGCTTAAGGTAGTAGAGGTAGATCTTGAGGATTGAACCACTATAAATTGCTTGTGTTCCTTGGTCTACATTTCTTATATTGCTTTGCCATAAATTGTTTCTATCTTGTCCATATAATCTGTTATTGATCTATACACATAAAAGGTTTGTTTTTGCAAAAATTAGCCAAATACCTAATTCAACCCCCCCCCCCTCTTAGGTATTTCAGCCTTGAAGCACATGATTACTGCAAGAAAAACTATAACCAAGGCATTCCCATTTGGAAGGATGTTGACAAGGATTTTTAAGCATTTTGGGGTTAAACTTCCAGGAAGAGGGCACGCATTTAAGAGTGGGGAGATTTACACTAATGAAAAACTTCTAGGAAGAGGGCACGCATTTAAGAGTGGGGAGATTTACACTAATGAAATACCTACACAAGGGTTTTAAGTCTCTTGACAACCTTGTATCAATCACAACAAAAATATAAAGAGAGAATTTGAATGTTACCAACACTTCTTGGTGGATGAATACAATTGCTAGCACCACTTCACTTCTTGCCTTTGGAATCTTGAATTTCAATCTTTGAGCATAAGGCAATTTGAGAGCTTTTGATATAATTTTGATGTAAAACAAGTTAGAGCTTCAAGGATTTCTTTTGTGCAAAAATTCTTTCAAAAATATAGAGTTTCTAGCCTTTATAGAATTTGAAAATCAATTAAAACGGCTAGTAACAGCTAGTTTCAGCAAAATTCGGACGACCGAATTCTGCGTCCGAATTTTTCGGACGACCGAATTTTTGTTCGAAAATTTTCGGACGCACTGTTCACCTACTGTTCACTATGCGGGGGGAAATTCGGACGATCGAATTTTTCCAGCTGCGTCCGAATCTTCTTCCGAATTTCTCTCGGAAAAAGCGATCGGTCATCTGTTCATTGTGCAAGAAAATTCGGACGACCGAATTTTTCATCCTGCGTCCGAATCTTGCATCCGAATTTTTCAAACTTTGTCAAAACATGTTCAAATCAATTCTAACAAGTTAGAAAACCTTCTAGCCTAAAAGATAAGTCATTAAAGACCTTTTAAGTGCAAAAATCATGTATGAAAACTTGATAATTTAGATAAGTTCAAAACCATTGAAACCATTTAAATCAAGTTTTGTGCTCTCAATTGCAAATCATAGATTCCAAGGCTTAAGAGTGTAGGGTTTACAAAGTTTACCTATTAAGCACATGCAACCTACACTTCATGTCTTCAAAGCCTTCAATCATCTTGAACAAACTCTTCAATCTTCAATCACTTTGACATATTGGAGTTGTTCTTGCATTTTAGCTTCAAGGCAATGAGACTTCAAACTTCTTAATCCACAAAACCTATCACACAACATATAAGCATATTAGTCCTCATCAATATTTGTCATTAATCAAAACTACATGATTTGCCCTTAGGGCTAACACTAAGTTTCTTCCTTGGGCTGCAAATTAAGCAAACCAAGGATGGAGTCTTCATTAATCAAGCAAAGTATACCAAGGAGCTACTGAAAATATTTGGAATGGATCAAGCAAAAGGAATAGGTACTCCAATGAGTTCATCAACTAAACTTGACAAAGATGAGAAAGGTAAAAGTATTGATGAGAAATTATATAGAGGTATGATCGGAAGCTTACTCTATCTCACAGCCAGTTAGACAGATATTTATGTTTGTTGTATGCTTATGTGCTAGATTCCAATCATGTCCTAAAGAATCTCATCTAATTTCTGTCAAACGAATTTTTCGTTATTTGATTGATACACATGATTATGGCCTTTGGTTTTCAAAAACTTCATCTTTTGAACTTATTGGATATTCCGATCGTCGACTATGTCTGGTTGCAAAGTTGAACGTAAAAAGCACAAGTGGTCATTGTCAATTTCTTGGTAGTTGTCTTGTATCTTGGTTTAGTAAAAAACAAGCTTGTGTGTCTTTATCCACTGCGAAGTTTGAATACATAGCTGCGGGTAGTTGTTGTGCACAATTGCTATGGATGCAGCATACCTTACTTGATTATGGTCTTAAATTCAATTGTGTGCCCATACTATGTGATAATACTAGTGCTATTAACTTGAGCATAAATCCCATTCAACATTCTAGGACTAAGCATAAAGAGATAAAACATCATTTCATTCGTGATCATGTGATTAAGAAAGATATATGCTTAGAATATATAAATACAAATGATCAAATTGCTGACATATTTACAAAGCCTTTGGCTGAGGAAAGGTTCAATCACCTAAGAAGACTCTTAGGAATTTCAAGATTCAATGACTAATGTGTGTATTGAAGTTTTGATGAAAACGGGAAATTTTCGATCCAAAATTCGGATGTACTACAGAAAATTCGGTCGACCGAATTTTCTGAGTGACAAGAAACAGAGACTTTTGATTAAGAATTTGGATGCAGGTCAGAAAATTCGATCGACCGAATTTTCTGAACTGAAGAAATAGAAACTTTCAATCGAAAATTTGGACGCAGACCTGAAAAATCGGTCGTCCGAATTTTACGGACGTGACCATTTAAATGAAGATTAAACAGTCTACTCAACAGTTCAACTTCCGAATTTCACATCCTTTTTAAAGCCTCTCATACCCATTCACATCCGAATCAAAAGCCCTTCAAAATCACACATTCTCATCCCGATTTTCTTTCACTTTTAAACTTCTAACCCTAATTTCATACAGAAAACCAATACTTCTCAAAAGAAAACATCATGGAGAGAACAAAGAAGCCAAATGTTGAGAAAGGAAAAGGAAAGGCTAAGGAAGGAGATGGAGACTCAATCCTCAACCAACCAAGAAGAATTCGAATTCCTCAAACACTATCTGGGGTTGACAGGTTTGTCTCAATTAAAGCTACTCATGAATTTGATGAATGGAATAAGAATAGTAGAAAGATCATTCCTGGATATAAGGTGGATATTGATAAACTGTCAAGCATGGATATTGTCCTATCTTATTTCAATGATATTGGTTGGAGTAGTTTGCTATTCGTTGATGAAGAATACTGTCCTACTTTGATATATGAATTCTATGCAAACTTGAAAGAGGAAAGAATTGAGATGATAGGGGATAATGTGATACAATGGTATTCATCTAGAGTATCACAAGTAGACATTGAATTTAATGAAGGATTGATAAACAGAATTTGTGGAGTGGGTGACAATGGAGCTAGATATTATTCACCATCCATGCATTGTTATGATCGTGAACTCTTTACATATGTTAGATTTGAAGATGCATTTACCAATGGAAGAGAGTTTAGATCTATAAAGGAGAGGGAAATCAAGAACTTGGATGCTACAGGTAGAGTGATGCATCACATGGTAACTACAATGATTGTTCCTAATTTTGGTCATAAGTTATCAGTTGGAAATATGCATATGGTAATCATGTTAGCCTTGCATGAGCATAAGAGAATGAACTTTGGGTATATAGCCTTGAAACACATGATTACTGCAAGAAAAACAGTAACCAAGGCATTCCCATTTCGAAGGTTATTGACAAGAATCTTTAAGCATTTTAAGATCAAACTTCCGGGAAGAGGGCAAGCCTTTAAGAGTGGTGAAATTTACACTAATGAAACTCTTAGAAGAATGCAATTAGTTCATGATGAGGATAATGTATGGAGGACAAAAAGAGAAACCCCTCCAAAAAGAATAGAAAGAGAGAAAATAATAGAAAGTGAAGAGGAGGAAGAAGAAGAGGATGAAGGGGAAACCCTTGCTAGGGAAATGAAAACAAAAAGGAAGCATGACACCTCAAGTGAGGGGGAGCAACCTCCGACAAAAAAGAGACTGTTTGAAGAAGAAACTGGAATTGGGTCAAGTGGTAAAGGAGTAACTAGAGGTGACACCATAGTAGCCAAAGCATTCTAAGAAGCCTTGAACAATCATGTCAAGGAAATGGAGAAAATGTATAAGTTCTTTGAATCATTTGCTCCAATGGTTCTTGGAAAATTAGATGGACTGGAGAATAGAGTAAAGCACATTGAAGAAATCCTTATGACAAACACTCAAAGTGGTGAAGGACCCTCTAAGCCTCAAGATGGAAATGAGGAAGAAAGAGATAGAGAAGCAAAGAAAGGAGATAATAAGGACAGCAGTGATGAAGATGATGATCAGGGTGGAGATGAAGAGACTGTAGCAGAAGAAGAAGAGGAAGAACATGCTCATGAAGATCCACCAGTAGCAGGAAGTCAAGTAGCTCAAGCTGAAATAGTCTCTCCAGCAACAATCTCTTTCAGTCAAGGAAGAGTGAAGCACTTGGCCATCAAGAAAGGAGTGAGCCGAGCCTCCCCATCAACCTCAACATCACAAGACTAAGCTTTCTTTTCTATTCTCTTTACTGTATTTTGTTTATTTGCTTATCTTTATTTGTTTTGTAATTCTGAACTTGTTAAGTATTTTGCTGCATTTTATGTAATAGAGCTTCTTTTATATGCTAAATTGAAAGTCTCATTTTCATTGATCCCTCTATATTTTAATGATGACAAAAGGGGGAGAAAAATAATGAAATGAGTCTTTATGCATGCTGTAATATGTGAACTAAGTCTTTAATGATGCTGCAATATGAGTCTTTATGCATTAAAATTCGGATGCAAGGTTTAAAGATTCGGATGTGTCCATATCTATGGTCAAATTGTACCCTTTTGTTGTTCAAATTGATTCAAATTTGTCTTAATCTCTTCCTTTATGTTTGAACAACATTATGAAAGCTTTATTTCACTTTAAACATCAATTATATTGAATCTATTTCAGTTTGGACATGAGTTTAAAAATTCGGACGCATGAGTTTAAAAATTCGGATGCATTCATGTTTAATTGTCAAAATGTGCTCCTTTGTTGTTCAAACTGATTCAAATATGTTTTAATCTCTTCAAATATGTTTGAATAACCTTAGGAAAACTTATTTTCAAAAATTACAGCTTTCATTTCACTTATTTTACAAATCGGACTTGATATGTCAAAATTTGGATTCACAACATCTCAAGTCGAAATATGTTGAAAAATGAGTACAATCTAAGGAGAAGCATTGTTAATCTTTTCTAACCTTTAAAACCTCTCTTAGTAGTTTTCTAAATGCTAAATTACAATATCTTCTATCCTAGTTGTGTTGGAAGAAAGGAGGTTAATGGAGGTTGGTTGGGTCATAAGCTCATATTGAGCCTTTTATATGTCAATGTGCTAAATTGGTTATTTTCTTTCATTGACATTAATACTTCTTTGTGCTACTCTGGTTAAATCCATCACATCTTGCATCAAAGTTTGTCATCATCAAAAAGGGGGAGATTGTTAGCCCTAAGGGAAAATCATGTAATTTTGATTAATGACAAATATTGATGAGAACTAATATCTTTATATTGTGTGATAGGATTTGTGAACTAAGAAGTTTGGAGCCTCATTGCCTTCAAGCCAAAGTGCAAGAACAACCTCAATAAACTATGAGTCCTTTGAGGTTTATTCAAAGATGAACTCAAGGCATTGAAGACTTGAAGTGTAGAGTAGGTATGATGATAGGTAATACCTATGTAAACTCTACACTTGTATGTCTTGTAGTTTATTGAATGCATAAGAGAGCATAAAATAGGTTTCTTAATTTTAAAAGGCTTTGAATAAATTTCTTAATGAATGTGGTTTTCTGTCCTAAAAGTTTTTAAGTAAACTTTATATGATCAAAGGAATTTGATTTTGGTTTTCAAACTTATATATGTCTAAATAAGTTTTCTATATATACCAAATGTGTTTCAAATCTTTGGAAGTTAAATCTCAAATGATTTTACAAAGTTTGAACATGATTCCAAGAAATTCGGTCGTCCAAATTTGGTAGCAAAAGTTTGCTACTATTCTTCCAGAGAAATTCGAAGAAGATTCGGACGCATGAAGAAAAAATTCGGTAGTCCGAATTTTGGCCCTCAAAGCATGGTCACTGTTCTTCCGAGAGAAATTCGGACGAAGATTCGGATGCAGCGAGAAGAATTCGGGTCCTCCAAAAAAATTCGGACGCAACATTTGGTCGTCCAATTTCCTGAAAATAACCAGTTAACTAGCCGTTTTATAGTCTGTTCTAACTGATTTTCAAATTCTGTAAAAGCTATAAACGTGCAATCTTTTGTAAGTTTTGAATCCTTGAATACTCTAAGCATTCTAAAGTCTTTTACAAACATTTCTCAAGCTCTCTTATGTCTTGTTCATTCAATTGATCAATCCAAAGACATCAAAGTGTGAAGGTGCAACTTTGTGTAATATCTACCAACAAGTGGTAACATCTACACACTCATCTTTACTTATTAAATTGTGTTGGTCTACTAGCTCTAGCAAGGTTATCTTGATAACATAAAACCCTTTAGATAAGGGTGATCCTTGAAGTTGTAATTCAAGGTTGTTTGAGATATAAAACCATTGTGTGTGGTGAGCCTTGTTTGTAAAAGTTACTAGAAGAGGTTGTGAGTGTAAAACCATAGTGTGGTGAGCCTCTCTTGTAATCTGTGAACTTGAGCACATAGTAAAGTAATTGAAATCCGTAAGTGTAGGCTTAAGGTAGTAGAGGTAGATCTTGAGGATTGAACCACTATAAATTGCTTGTGTTCCTTGGTCTACATTTCTTATATTGCTTTGCCATAAATTGTTTCTATCTTGTCCATATAATCTGTTATTGATCTATACACATAAAAGGTTTGATTTTGCAAAAATTAGCCAAATACCTAATTCACCCCCCCCCCCTCTTAGGTATTTCAGCCTTGAAGCACATGATTACTGCAAGAAAAACTATAACCAAGGCATTCCCATTTGGAAGGATGTTGACAAGGATTTTTAAGCATTTTGGGGTTAAACTTCCAGGAAGAGGGCACGCATTTAAGAGTGGGGAGATTTACACTAATGAAAAACTTCTAGGAAGAGGGCACGCATTTAAGAGTGGGGAGATTTACACTAATGAAACTCTTAGGAGAATGCAGCTAGTTCTTGATGATGATGGTATATGGAGAACTAAAAGAGACACCCCTCCAAGAAGAGAGGAGATTAAAGAAGGTGAAGAAACTGAGGAAGAAGAAGATGAAGAAGAAACTCTGGCTAGAGAGATGAAGACAAAGAGAAAGCATGATACTTCAAGTGAGAGGGAGCAACCTCCCACAAAAAGAAGATTGTTTGAAGAAGTCCCTCAACCAAAAGTTGGGATTGATCCAAGAAGTGAAGAAATAACTAGAGGTGACACCATAGTAGCTAAGGTAGTCCAAGAAGCCTTGAATAATCATATCAAGGAAATGGAGAAAATGTATAAGTTTTTCGAATCCTTTGCTCTAATGGTTCTTGGAAAACTAGATGAGTTGGATAGTAGGGTGAAGCATATTGAAGAAATTTTGATGAGAAATGCAGAAAGTGGTGAAGGACCCTCTAGGCATCAAGATAGAGATGAGGATGATGGAGATAAGGAAGGAAAGAATGGAGATGAAGATGATGACAGTAATAATGGGGATGATGATCAAGAAGGAAATGAAGAGAGTGTGGCAAAACAAGAAGAAGAAGAAAGTGAACCAGTTCATGAAGAACCTCAAGAAGAAGGAAGTGAGCCCCAAGAAGGAGGAAGTCAAATCGAAAAATCAAATATTGTCCCACCTTCAACTATATCCTTTAGACAAGGAAGAGTAAAGCATTTGGCTATCAAGAAAGGATTTAGCAAAGCTTCTCCATCAACATCACAAGACTGAGCATTTCTTCACCCTCATCCTTTTTACTGCTTTTACTTACTTATTTGTACTAAGCTTCATCTTATATGTTTTAAATACTCATCTATGCTATTTGTCTTTATGCTGCACTTGGTGTAATAGTGAAGCTCAATGATGAAATCTCAGTGATGAGAGCTTCGTTTAAATTGTTATATATGCTACATTATTAGTCTCATTTTCATTGATCCCATTCTTTGAGTGATGACAAAAGGGGAGAAAATTGGATGACTGTTTGTGTGACTGTTTGTGTGAAAAATGTACTACTTGTGTCTGTTTGTGTATTATGCTATGACTGTTTATGTGCCTTAAAGTTTGGATGCATAAGTTTTGTGGTTTTGCAAAGCTAAACTAAGTGCTTTTGTGGTCATACATATTTACATTTGAATGCAAAATCACCTTTTCAAACTTGTTGCCAAAAATTTGGACAAAAAATTCGGATGCATGTTCTGAAATTCGGATGCATCCATATTTTGTTACAAAAATGTGATCTTTTGTTGTTCAAACTGATTCAAATATGTTTTAATCTCTCATAATATGTTTGAACAATCTTAGGAAAGCTTATTTACAGAATTTGAAGCTTTTGATTATCTTATTTTAAAGTTTGGACTTGCTATGCTAAAAATTCGGATGCATGATATCTCTACACCAATGTTTGAAAAACGAGCACAATCTAAGGGGGAGCATTGTTAAATTTTTACAACCTTAAAACCTCTCTTAGAGTCTTTTCTAAATGCTCAAATGCTATATCTTCTATCCTAGTAGTTGGACGGAAGGAGGATAATGGAGGTTGGTTGGGTCACAGGCTCATATTGAGCCTTTTATATATCATTGTGCTATATTGGTTATTTCTATCATTGACATCAATACTTCTTTGTGCTACATTGCTTAAATCCATCACATTTTCCATCAAAGTTTGTCATCATCAAAAAGGGGGAGATTGTTAGCCCTAAGGGCAAATCATATAGTTTTGATTAATGACAAATATTTATGAGGACTAATATGTTTATATATTGTGTGATAGGATTTGTGAACTAAGAAGAATGGAGTCTCATTGCCTTCAAGCCAAAGTGCAATAACAACCTTAATAAGCCATAGTAATTGAAGTTTTATGAAGGTTATTCAAAGATGATCTAAAGGCATTGAACATTTGAAGTGTAGAGTATATATGCTAAATAGGTAAATCTTTATGTAAACTCTACACTTGTGTGTCTTCGAATCTATTGAATGCATAAGAGAGCATAAAATAAGTTTCTTAATTTTAAATGGTTCGGAATGAACTTTTTGATGTATGTGGTTTTGTATCTTAAAAGATTCTGAGTAAACTTTGCATGATCAAAGAAATTTGATTACGGTTTTCAAGCTTATATATGTCTAAATAATTTATCCATACATATAAAATGTTTTCAAACTTATTGAAGTTAAGTCTCAAATGATTTTACAAAGTTTGAAAGTGCTTCCAAAAAATTCGGTCGTCCGATTTTTGTAGCAAAAAATGGTTGCTATTTTTCCAGAGAAATTCGGACGAAGATTCGGACGCATGAAGAAAAATTCGGTCGTCCAAATTTTCTGTCTTCAGCATGGTTACTCTTTTTTCAAAGAAATTCGGACGAAGATTCGGACACAGGGAAAAAATTCGGTCGTCCGAAATTTTCCAAAATGTGCAACAGCGACGTTCAATAAATTCGGATACAAAATTCAATCATCCAAATTTTCTGAAACTAGCCGTTACTAGCCATTTTATGGCTGTTAAAACTGATTTTTAAATTCTATAAAAGCTAGAAACTTGAAATCTTTTGTAAGTTTTTGAATCTAAGTGAACTCTAAGCATTCCAAAGCCTTTAGCAAACATTTCTTGAGCTCTCTTGTGTCTTGTGCATTCAATTGATCAATCCAAAGACATCAAAGTGTGAAGGTGCAATTTTGTGTAAAACATCTACCAACAAGTGGTAACATCTACACACTCTTCTCTACTTATCAAATTGTGTTTTTTACTAGCTCTTGCAAGGTTATCTTGATAACATAAAACCCTTTAGGTAAGGGTGACCCTTGAAATTTTGATTCAAGGTTGTTTGTAGATATAAAATCATTGTGTGGTGAGCCTTGTTTGTAAAAGTTACTAGAAGAGATTGTGAGTATAAAACCATTGTGTGGTGAGCCTCTCATGTAATTTGTGAACTTGAGCATATAGTAGATTGATTGAAATCCTTAAGTGTAGGCTTAAGGTAGTGGACGTAGATCTTGACGATCGAATCACTATAAATTGTTTGAGTTCTTTGCTTTTACATTCCTTTATTGTTGTGCTATCAACTGTCTTTAACTTGATACATATAATCTGTTCTTTGCTTAGACTTATAAAAAGTTTTTGCTTTCTGGAAATTAGCCAAATACCTAATTCACCCCCCCTTAGGTATTTCACGTGCAATAAAGAAAAGGAAGTATCCTTTGGTACCCATACTTTCTTGGGTCCGTAGGGGTTAGTAATATTTCCCTTAACTCTCCAAATGGTTTTTACACCATTCTCTACTTTTCTTTTAACATATCATATGGTGACTTTATATCCATGTTTTCCACAATAAGTACAACAAGTATGATGCATGGAAGTAGAAGTAGTTCTAACAAAGAAGTTGTTATATTTAGGCACATTGTTTACATAATTATAGCAAAGACCATTTTTGACAAGAGGAGATCTTTGAGCTCCAAGAATTTTATCAAGATTGTCCCTTCCTTTTGTAAATTTTTCTATGCATGATGTAAGTTCATCAACATTCTTTCAAGAGACAAAATCTTTTCACAAAGAATCTTATTTCAAGGGGCATGTTTTGTAAAGAGATATTTAAAACTTCTTTTTCAATATTCAAGCATTCAATAGAATCAAGAAGCTTTTTATTTTCACAAAAAAATTTTGAATTCTCATTCAATAAATCATTAATTTTGGTTTTCATTTCCTTATTCCTTTCTGAAGCCTTTTTTAATTCTCCATACATCTCAATAAGTAATTCACTAGGATCATCAATATCATCATCACAACAAGTAAAGTAGAAGAAGTGGATTGTACCTCATCATTTATTGCCATAAAGCACATATTAGCTCTTTCCTCATGTGTTATTTGAAGAAATCTCCACATATTGTGAGCGGTCTTGCATTCACTCACTCGATGGTTTTCATTCACGTCCAATGCACAACTCAAGATATTCATTAAAGTTATCTTTCTTGAGTCGTTCTCATCAAGTTCCTCCATAGGCTTTAGTTCCCTTGTAATTCCATCAGCTTTTATTCTCATAGGCACATAGGAACCTTTCTCAATGATACTCCACAAATCAAAGTTAATAGAACAAATAAAAATTCTAATTCTAGATTTCCAAAATGTATAATTAGAACCATCAAACAAAGGAGGTCATTTGTAGAGGAACCTTCCACATAAGACAAATTTGATAAACTAGCCATATAATCTTTACTTCTAGGTTGTTAGACCTTAAAAAGAAGACCTTGCTCTGATACCAATTGAAAGACCTAAGAGAGGGGTGAATAGGTCTTTGGCTAATTATCAAAAATCATTTCCCTTTTTGCAAATCCTTTGCCTTAATGAAAGCTCTTCTTTAAATTCACAAACTTCAAGTTTATATGTGATTTGATGGTTAAGACAAGATTATCAAGCTATAAGACCACAACCAATTAATCAACAACTATGAACAAATAATAATAACACAAGTATGTGAACAAGTAAACTTATAAAGAAATGAACACACGATTTATAGTGGTTCGATCACTCCAAGATCTACATCCACTACCTTGAATCCACACTCAAGGATTTCAACCAATTCACTATATGCTCAATTTAGGCAATTACACAAGAGGCTCACCCAACAAGGGTTTTATACAAACAACCTCCTTTGCAATCCTACAAACAAGGCTCACCCATCCACAAGGATTGAAAGACCTAAGAGGGGGGTGAATTAGGTCTTTGGCTAATTTTCAGAAATAAGTTCCTTTCACAATTCTAAGCAAGACCAGATTGTATGTTCTTTGTTAAATGGGAGAATAAGTCAATTAATAGCAAAGCAGTAGAGCAATGTAAGATCAATGAACACAAACAATTTAAAGTGGTTCGATCAATTCAAGATCTACGTCCACAACCTTAAGTCAATGTCTCAAGGATCACCCTTACCTAAAGGATTTTATGTTATCAAGATAATCTTGCAAGAGCTAGTAGAAAAACACAATTTAATAAAGAGAGGAGAATGTGTGAATGTTACCACTTGTTGGTAGATGATTGCACAAATGTTGCACCTTCACACTTTGTTGTCTTTGGAATCTTGAATGACCAATTGAAAGCACAAGAGAAAAGAAAGCTTTAATGTTTGCTAAAGGCTTTGGAATGTTTAGATTTCTTAAGGATAGAAAATTTACAAAAAATCTTAAGTTTATAGCTTTTATAGAATTTGAAAATCAGTTTTAACAGCCATAAAACGGCTAGTAACGGCTAGTTTCAAAAAATTCGGACGACCGAATTTTTCTTGTGCGTCCGAACTTATCGTCCGAATTTTACTGTTGCATGTTTCTGGAAAAATTCGGACGACCGAAATTTTTCAATGCGTCCAAAATTTTGTCCGAATTTCTCTGGAAAAACAGTAACCATGCTGAAAACAAAAATTCAAATGACCGAATTTTTTTGATGCGTCCGAACTTTCGTCCAAATTTCTCTGGAAAAACAGTAACCATTTTTGGCTATAAAAATCGGACGACGGAATTTTTTGGAAGCACAATAGCCATTTTAAAATTTGGTTTTTAAAGTTTGTAAAATGATTTGAGATTTAACTTCAATAAGTTTGAAAACATTTTGTACGTATAGATAAGTTATTTAGACATATTTAAACTTAAGAACCATAATCAAATCTCTTTGATCATGCAAAGTTTACTCAAGATCTTTTAAGATACAAAAACACATTTATTAACAAAAAGTTCATTCAAAGCCATTCAAGATTAAGACAAATAATTTTATATTCTCTTATGCATTCAATAGATTCCAAGACACACAAGTGTAGAGTTTACAGAGAAATATACCTATTTATTATATGTACCCTACACTTCAAGTCTTCAATGCTTTTTAATCATCTTTGAACAACCTTCTTCAAACTTCAATCACTTAGACTCGTTGGGGTTGTTTTTGCACTTTGGCTTGAAAGCAACAAGACTTCATACTTCTTTAATCCACAAATCCTATCACACAACATACAAGCATATTAGTCATTATCAATATTTGTCATTAATCAAAAGTAATCATAACGACATGATTTGCCCTTAGGGCTAACAATCTCCCCTTTTTGATGATGACAAACTTTGATGCAAAATGTGATGGATTTAAACAATATAGTACAAAGAAGTATTGATGTCAATGATAGATAATAACCAATTTAGCATATTGACATTCAAAAGGCTCAATATGAGCCTATGACCCAACCAACCTCCATTTTCCTCATTCCTTCCAACAAACAATTGGGAGAGAAGATATAGCATTTAAGCATTTAGAAAACTTCTAAGAGAGGTATTAAAGGTCAGAAAAGATTAACAATGTTCCCCCTTAGATGGAGCTCATTTTTCAACAAATTTGGACTTGAGATACAGTGCATCTAAATTCTGACATATCAAGTCCGAACTTTAAAATAAGTGAAATGAAAGTTGCAAATTTTGAAAATAAGCTTTCTTAAGGTTGTTCAAACATATTAGAAGAGATTAAAACATATTTGAATCAATTAGAACAATAAAAGAGCACTTTTTGGCAACAAAAAATGGATGCATCCGAATTTCAAAACATGCATCCGAATTTTTTGATCATGCATCTGAATTTTGATCATGTATCCGAATTTTGAAATTTCAAGTCCAAACTACAATAAACTCAATATAATGAATGTTTAAAGTGAAATAAAGCTTTCCTAAGGTTGTTCAAACATAATGAAAGAGATTAAAACATATTTCAAATAATTTGAACAACAGAAAAAACATTTTTTTTGCTAGAAGCTTGAATTTGGTCTGCATCCAAATTTGGTGCAGTAATACATGCAACATAACACAGTAGTCATAATTATTTTTCTCCCCCTTTTTTCATCACTCAAAAATGGGATCAATAAAAATGAGACTAATAATTTAGCACATATAACAGTTAAAAAGAAGCTCTCATCACTGATATTTCATCATTGAGCTTCACTATTACATAAAATGCAGCAAAAGACTTAACAAGTTCATAAGTTGGATAATTAAAAACACATAATATAAACTTAGTACAAATAAGCAATTAAAATAAATAAAAAGATAAGGTTGAAGAAATGCTCAGTCTTGTGATGTTGATGGAGAGGCTTTGCTAAATCCTTTCTTGATTGCCAAATGCTTCACTCTTCCTTGGCTGAAGGTGAGACGATTTTTACTTTTTCTATTTGACTTCCTCTTCCTTGGGGCTCTTCATGTACTGGTTCATTTTCTTCTTCTTCTTGTCTTGCCACATTCTCTTCATTGCCTCCTTGATCATCATCCCCATCATCACTGTCATCATCTTCATCTTCATTCTTCCCTTCCTTATCTCCATCATCCTCATCTCTATCTTGATGCCTAGAGGGTCCTTCACCACTTTATGTATTCCTCATCAGAATTCCATCAATATGCCTCACTCTACTGTCTAATCCATCTAGTTTTCCAAGAACCATTGGAGCAAACGATTCGAAAAACATATACATTTTCTCTATTTCCTTGATATGATTATTCAAGGCTTCTTGGAATGCCTTAGCTACTATGGTGTCACCTCTAGTTATTCCTTCACTTCTAGAATCAATTCCAACATTTGGTTGAGGGACTTCTTCAAATAATCTTCTTTTTGAGGGAGGTTGATCCCCCTCTCTTGAAGTATCATGTTTCCTCTTAGTTTTCATCTCTCTCGCAAGAGTTTCTTCTTCATCACCTTCTTCCTCAACTTCTTCACTTTCTTCACTCTCCTTTCTTCTTGGAGGGGTTTCTCTTTTAATTCTCCATATGCCATCATCATCAAGAACTAGTTGCATTCTCTTAAGAGTTTCATTAGTATAAATCTCTCCACTCTTAAATCCTTGTCCTCTCCCTGGAAGTTTAACTTGAAAATACTTAAAGATCCTTGTTAACATTCTTCCAAATGGAAAGGCCTTGGTTACAGTTTTCCTTGCAGTAATCATGTGCTTTATGGCTATATATCCAAAATTCAATCTTCTATGTTCATGCAAGGCTAACATAATTACCATGTGCATATTACTAACAGATGACTTATGTCCAAAATTAGGGACAGTCATAGTAGTAATCATGTAATGTCGTACTCTTCCTCTAGCATCTAAGCTCTTAATTTCCCTCTCCCTAATGGACCTAAATTCTCTGCCATTAGTGAATGCCTCTTCAAATCTTTCATTTGTGAAGAGTTCACGATTATAACAATGCATTGCAGGTGAGTAATACCTTGCCCCACTATCGCCTACTCCACAAATTTTGTTAATCATGGCATCACTAAATTCAAAATCCACTTGGGATACTCTTGATGAATACCATTGAACCAGATCATCTCCTACAAGTTCAGTTCTTTCTTCTTTGAGGTTTGCATAGAATTCATATATGAGGGTAGGATAGAACTCTTCATCAATGATTAACAGACTACTCCATCCAATATCACTAAAAAATGATAGAACATTATCCATACTTGATAATTTATCAAAATTCACCTTATTCCCAGGGATAATCTTTCTGTTTTTCTTGTTCTATTCATCAAATTCATGAGCAGACTTGTTGAAACAAACCTGTCAACTCCAGATAATGCTTGAGGAATTCAAACTCTTCTTGGTTGGTTGATGATTGAGTCTTCATCTCATTCCTTAGCTTTTCCTTTCCCCTTTTCAACATTTGGCTTCTTTGTCCTCACCATGATGTTGTTTCTTGAAAAGTAGTGATTTTTAGAATGTATCTAGGGCTTGGAATTCAAAAATGAAAGCAAATCGAAGTAAAAATGGCGAAGTCTTGGAGAAATTTTGATTATGACGCGGATGGGTAAGAATGATTTTGAAATAGGAGAGAAATTTGGAAGTTGAAGTGGTAAGGAAACTGTTTGGTTCATTTAAATCATTGTATCCGCAAAATTTGGACTACCAATTTTTTAGGTCTATGTCTGAATTTTCGATTGAAAGTCTCTATTTTTTTCAACTCAGAAACTTCAGTCGCGAATTCTGCGTTCGAAAATTTCCTGTTTTCACCAAACTTCAACACACACATTAGTAATTGAATTTTGAGATTCCTAAGAGCCTTCTTAGGTGATTAAACCTTTCCTCAGTCAGCCAAAGGCTTTGTAAATATATCAGCAATTTGATCATTTGTATTTATATATTCTAAACATAATATCTCTCTTGATCACATGATCACGAATAAAATGATGTTTAGTTTCTATATGCTTAGTCCTAGAATGTTGAATGGGATTTATGCTCAAATTGATAGCACTAGTATTATCACATAGTGTAGGCACACAATTGAATTTAAGGCCATAATCAAGTAAAGTATGCTGCATCCATAATAATTGAGCACAACAACTACCCGCAACTATATTTTCAGCTTCAGCAGTAGACAAAGACACACAAGCTTGTTTTTTACTATACTAAGACACAAGACAACTACCAGAAAATTGACAATGACCACTTCTACTCTTACGTTCAACTTTGCATCCAGCATAGTCAGCATCTGAATATCCAATAAGTTCACAAGATGAAGATTTTGAAAACCAAAGGCCATAGTCATATGTATCAATCAAATAACGAAAGATGCGTTTGACAGAAATTAGATGAGATTCTTTAGGGCAAGATTGAAATTGAGCACATAAGCACACAGTAAACATAATATCAGGTCTACTTGCTGTGAGATAGAGTGAACTTCCAATCATACCTCTATATGATTTCTCATCAACATTTTTACCTTTTTCATCTTTATCAAGTTTAGTTGACGAGCTCATTGGAGTACCTATCCCTTTTGCTTGATCCATTCCAAATCTTTTCAAAAGCTCCTTGGTATACTTTACTTGATTTATGAAGACTCCATCCTTAGTTTGCTTAATTTGCATCCCAAGAAAGAAATTTACTTCTCCCATCATGCTCATTTCAAATTCATTTTGCATTAATTTGGCAAATTCTTCACAGAGAGATGTGTTAGTAGCACCAAAAATGATATCATCGACATAAATTTGCACAAGTAAAATATCATTATTACTAGATGTTTTTATAAAAAATGTTGTGTCTACTTTTTCTTTTGCAAATCCTTTTGAAAGAAGAAATCCACTTAATCTTTCATACCAAGCTCTTGGGGCTTGTTTCAATCCATATAGAGCCTTGGTTAACTTAAAAACATGATTAGGAAACTTTTCGTGAATAAAACTGAGTGGTTGTTCTACATAAACTTCCTCTTCAATATAACCATTTAGAAATGCACTTTTAACGTCCATTTGAAATAATTTAAAACCTTTAAAATAGGCAAAAGCCAAAAGTATTCTTATGGATTCAAGTCTAGCTACTGGAGCAAATGTTTTATCATAATCAATACCTTCTTCTTGAAACCTTGAGCAACAAGCCTAGCCTTATTTCTAACAACTTCTCCTAGTTCATTTAATTTATTTCTAAAGACCCACTTTGTACCAATAACAGAATAATCATGAGGTCTTGTAACAAGAGTCCAAACTTTATTTCTTTCAAACTGATTTAATTCTTCTTGCATTGCAATAATCCAGAAATCATCACACAATTCATCATTAATGTTTTTAGGTTCAATATCAGATAAAAGAGCAAAGTTATCAATAAAGTACCACCTTGTTTTTACTCCTTGTGAGACATCACCAATGATTCTCCTTAGGATGACTTCTTGCATATGTTAGATCCTTTGGAAGCTCTTTATCATTGCTAGGCTGACCATCTTGTTCTTGCTCTATTATTTTTTCTTCTTTGGCATGTTCTTCCAATGTGGGTGCTTGATGATGAGTTTGAATATCAATCATTGGGGAACCTACATCATCTTCATTTCTTCTTTTAAGATAAATGTTAGATTCCTCAAAGGTCACATGTATAGTATCTTCAACACATAATGTTCTTTTGTTATAAACTCTATATGCCTTTTTGTTTGATGAATAACCAAGAAATACACCTTCATCTGATTTTCTATCAAACTTTCCCAGATTATCACTAGTGTTTAAGATAAAACATTTGCACCCAAAAACCTTAAAATAAACAATTGAAAGAGTTTTATCAAATAAGAGTTCAAAAGGTGTTTTTCTTATAAAGGGTCTTAATAAAACTCTATTCATTACATAGCAAGCAGTATTTACAGCTTCAGCCCAAAAATATTTTAGCAAAGAATTTTCATATAACATTGATCTAGCCATCTCTTGTAGGGTCCTATTTTTCCTTTCAACAACACCATTTTGTTGAGGTGTTTTGGCAGCTGAAAAATTATGAGTTATACCATACTCATCAAAAAATCTTGTAAAGTCTTGATTACAAAACTCTCTTCCATTGTCACTTCTAATAGATATCAATTTATACTCAAGAGAGGTTTGAACCTTTTGAAAAATTTTACAAATTCATGAAATGTTTCATCCTTCTGAGCTAAGAAAATCACCCAAGTAAATCTTGAAAAATCATCAACAATCACATAAGTATATCTTTTACCACCAAGACTAGTGGTCCTCATTGGTCCAAACAAGTCCATATGAACAAGTTCAAGAGGTTTTGAGGTAGAAACCATTTTCTTTGGTTTAAAAGATGTTTTAGATAGTTTTCCATATTGACAAGCATCACAAAGACGAGTTTTATCAAAATGCATTTTAGGTAATCCTCTAACTAGCTCTTGTGTGGAAAGTTTATTGAATAAATCCATGCTTACATGACCTAATCTTCTATGCCACAAATATCCATCATTATCATGAATGGCAAGACATTTTATATCATTTGTGATAAGTTCATCAGGATATAACACATAAACATTTCCAACTCTATTAGCAATAAGGATGGTTTTACTACTTGCATTATCAAAAATAGTACAAGTATTACATTTAAATTCTACTTTACATCCATTGTCACATAGTTGACTAATGCTAAGTAAATTATACTGTAAACCATCAATAAGCAATACTTGTTTAATAAGAGGGAAGGAACCTTTACCAACATTATCTATTCCAAGAATTTTTCCTTTCTTCTTATCGCCAAATGTGACAAAGCCTTCACTTGTTGCTTGAAACTCACTAACAAGAGAGTCATTTCCTGTCATGTGTCTTGAACAACCACTGTGAAGAAACCATTTTGTGGCACTTGATCTTAAAGCAAAGCGAACCTACACCAAATTTGAGAAAGTGATTTTTGGTACCCATATTTCCTTGGGTCCAAGGGGGTTAGTGAAAGTTCTTTTAACTTTCCAAACAATCTTAACACCATTTTCTATTTTTCTCTTTGCATAACATTTAGATACTTTGTGTCCATGCTTGCTGCAATATGTACAACAAATATGAGACCTAGTATTAAAAGTTTCTTTAGCAAAGGATTTTTATATTTTGGAGCATAACTATCATGAGTGTAACCAAGACCATGTTTAACATATGAAGATCTTTGATAACCAAGTAATTTATTTAAATTTTCTCTTCCATTTGTAAATTTTTCAATGCACAATGTAAGATCATTAACTTTCTTTTTCAAAATTTCATGATCATTAAGCAGGTTTCAAGAGAATTAACTTTTGCGCAAAGCTCTTTATTTCAAAAGATATGTTTTGTATGGTTACATTTAAAACTTCTTTTTCAATGTTTAGGCAATTAATAGTCACAAGAAGTTTCCCATTTTCAACACATAACTTTGAATTCTCATTCAATAACTCATTGATTTTGAATTTCATTTCTTTATTTCTTTTAGAAGCCTTTTTAAATTCTTCATACATTTCTACAAGTAATTCACTAGGATCAACATCATCATCATAGAAATTAGAAATGGAAGGAGAAGATTGTACCTCATCATCAATTGACATAAAGCATATGTTAGCATTTCCTTCACTATCATCTTCACTTTCTTGTTGATCCCATGTTCCAGCCAGTCCTTTTCCTTTCTTGGCAGATTTCTTTTCGTTCTTGTTGTCTCTTTCGCTTTCCAAAACTTTGGGACAATCAGCAACAAGATGTTTTGTGCTCTTCCATTCAAAACATTGAGGTTTGAAGGATGAAGACTGTCCACTCTTCTTGGTTGGATTTCTTCCTTTCTTGAGAATCTTTTGAATTTCCTAACAGCCATGGCAATCTCCTCTTCTCCATTGTTTCCATCTTCTTCTTGACTTGATGATTTTTGTTGTTCACTCAAGTGATTTGAAGCTTTGAGTACAACTCCTTTGCTTCCTTTTTCTTCATCTTCTTTGTCATTCAGTCTTTTTATCTTCATTTCATGTGTGAGCAGTGATCCAGTGATCCAATAATCTCTTCAAGCGGAAGAGTTTTTAAATACTTTGATTCCTCAATGGCAAGTGTCTTCAGTTGCCAAGATTTTGGTAGAGCATCCAATATCTTTCAGTTTTGCTCTCCAAATAGTATAGCTCTTTCCGTAAGCTTTTAAGCCATTGAAAATGTTAGTAAACCTTGTAAGCATATCACTAACATTTTCACCTTGCTTCATGGTAAATAGCTCATAGTCTCTTACTAGCATGGCAAGCTTTGACTCTTTAACCTGGTTTGTACCATCATGTGTTATTTGGAGTAATCTCCACATATCATGAGTAGTGTCACAACCACTAACTCTATTATATTCAGTTACATCTAATGCACAACTTAAGATATTCATGCCCTGATAATTTAATGTCATTTTCTTTGAATCATGTTCATAAAATTCATCAGTAGACTTTGGTTCTAATGTCACTCCATCAGCTCTCATTTTCATAGGAATAAAAGGACCTTTTTCAACAATATTCCACAAATCAAAATTGATAGAACAAATATATATCTTGACTCTAGATTTCCAAAAGTTATAGTTTGTTCCATCAAACAATGGTGGTCTATTCGTGGAAGACCCATCTAGGTAAGGTAAGTTTGAGATATTAGCCATAAGATCTTTAATTTCTAGGTTGTAAAACCACACAAGGAAGTCCTAGCTCTGATACCAATTGAAAGACCTAAGAGGGGGGGAGGGGTGAATTAGGTCTTTGGCTAATTTTCGCAAATAAGTTCCTTTCACAATTCTAAGCAAGACTAGATTGTATGTTCTTTGTTAAATAAGAGAATAAGTCAATTAATAGCAAAGCAGTAAAGCATTGTAAGAGGCTCACCACACAGTGGTTTTACATTCAAAACCTCTTTTAGTAATTTTACAAACAAGGTTCACCCTACCAAAGGATTTTTTATCTACAAACAACCTTGAGTCAATGTCTCAAGGATCACCCTTATCCAAAGGATTTTATGTTATCAAGATAACCTTGCAAGAGCTAGTAGAAAAACACAATTTAATAAAGAGAGGAGAATGTGTAAATGTTACCACTTGTTGGTAGATGATTGCACAAATGTTGCACCTTCACACTTTGATGTCTTTGGAATCTTGAATGACCAATAGAAAGCACAAGACAAAAGAGAGCTTTAATATTTGCTAAAGGCTTTGGAATGTTTAGATTTCTTAAGGATACAAAAGTTACAAAAAATCTGAAGTTTATAGCTTTTATAGAATTTGAAAATCAGTTTTAACAGCCATAAAACGGCTAGTAACAGCTAGTTTCAGAAACTTTGGACTACCGAATTTTTCTTGTGTGTCCGAACTTATCGTCTGAATTTTACTGTTGCACGTTTTTGGAAAAATTCGGACGATCAAATTTTTTCAATGCATCCGAACTTTCGTCCGAATTTCTCTGGAAAAACAGAAACCATGCTGAAAACAAAAATTCAGACGACCGAATTTTTTTCATGCGTCCAAACTTTCGTCCGAATTTCTCTGGAAATACAGTAACCATTTTTTGCTATAAAAATCGGACGACCGAATTTTTTGAAAGCACAATAGCCATTTTAAAATTTGGTTTTTAAGTTTGTAAAATGATTTGAGATTTAACTTCAATAAGTTTGAAAACATTTTGTACGTATAGATAAGTTATTTAGACATATTTAAACTTAAGAACCATAATCAAATCTCTTTGATCATGCAAAGTTTACTCAAGATCTTTTAAGATACAAAAACACATTTATTAACAAAAAGTTCATTCAAAGCCATTCAAGATTAAGACAAATAATGTTATACTCTCTTATGCATTCAATAGATTTCAAGACACACAAGTGTAGAGTTTACAGAGAAATATACCTATTTAGCATATGTACCCTACACTTCAAGTCTTCAATGCTTTTTAATCATCTTTGAACAACCTTCTTCAAACTTCAATCACTTAGAGTCGTTGAGGTTGTTTTTGCATTTTGGCTTGAAAGCAACAAGACTTCATACTTCTTTAATCCACAAATCCTATCACACAACATACCAACACTATGTGGTGGATGAATACAATTGCTAGCACCACTTCACTTCTTGCCTTTGGAATCTTGAATTTTAACCTTTAAGCATAAGGCAATTTGAGAGATTTTCAAATAATTTTGATGTAAAAAAGTTAGAGCTTGAAGGATTTTGAATGTTCAAAAGTTCTACATAAAATATGGAGTTTATGGCTTTTATAGATTTGAAAGATTGGCTTTAACAGTCATAAAACGGCTAGTTTCAGAGAAATTCGGACGTCTGAACTTTCTCCTTTGCGTCCGAACTTTTCTGGAAAAAATTGTTCATGCAAACAGTGTTACTGTTTACCGTTACTATTCACAAGTTCGGATGACCAAACTTGGCCTTCTGCGTCCGAACTTGAGTCCGAATTTCTCTGGAAAATTAGTTGTACTGTTCATCAAACAGTAGTTGCTGTTCACAGTGCAGAAAAAGTTCGGACGACCGAATTTTTTTCTTATGCGTCTGAACTGGCGTCCGAACTTTTTCAAACTTTGTCAAAACATATTCAAATCAATTCAAATAAGTTGAAAAATCTTCTAACCTATACGATAAGTCATTAAAGACTTTTTAAGTGCAAAAATCATTGATGAAAACTTGATAATTAAGGTAAGTTCAAAACCATTGAAACCATTTCAATTAAGTTTTGTGCTCTCAAATGCAACTCATAGATTCCAAGGCTTAAGAGTGTAGGGTTTACGAAGTTTACCTATTAAGCATATGTAACCTACACTTCATATCTTCAAAGCCTTCAATCAACTTGAACAAACTCTTCAATCTTCAATCATTTTGACATATTGGAGTTGTTCTTGTTTTGTGGATTCAAGGCAATGAGACTTCATACTTCTTAATCCACAAATCCTATCACACAACATACAAACATATTAGTCCTTATCAATGTTTGTCATTAATCAAAACTAATCATAATTACATGATTTGCCCTTAGGACTAACACACTTGATGGGAGTTTTGATCTTGAAGGCCTATCCAATGCCGCTACAATGCCAGATGATGCATACTTGTCGTTGTTACTTGGAGAGAACCTAACACTGGCAACGCAGTTGCAGAGGTCGGCGAGTGCCCACACGGACCACATTTACTTTAGGTTTAATCAGTCTTACATGTATTTATGTTTAATTTCGCTGTTATGTTGTCTTTACTACTATGTAATTTTACCTTATACTTTTAATGTATTAGTTTAATTACGTTAATTTTGTCTTTACTACTATCTAAACTTAAAATTCCTGAGAAAGCTTCATCTGAAAAGAAAAATTTGTGACTAATTTAAAAAAAAATCTTTCGTATAAACCAACGAATTATTAAAACTTTTATGATTATTAAAAAAATTAAACTAAACTCTAACAAATATTGCCAATGGTAGGCAAAGAAAGAGATGGGGTAAAGGGGAGGCAAAAAAATGCCATTGTAAATGGCATCATGGCAGAAAAAAATGCCATTGACAATGGCGTTATTGCATGTTTTTCCGCCAAAAGAACTACAAACTACTTAAAATTATAGTTCCTCCTGACATGCCTAACTAGACAACAATTCATTAGCTGTTTGGATCTGATTTATAAAACCTCCTACATAAATGTTGTTAATCTATTTTAATACATAAAATTATAAAATTGTGTAAGTAGAACTAAATTAAATCATTTAAAGAATCGAATCCTATTTACACAAGGAACCTTTACTCGCGTGTTGTTTGTGTTGTTAGAGCATATATTACTTAATTAAATCCTTCCTTTTATTTAAAAAATCTATTTGACTTGGTAAATATACTAGCTAGATAATTCAGTGCCAAACATTATGTGAAAAGTAAAGAAATTAATAGAAAAATATAAGTTTATTAATATCTTTTTTATATTGCAATATGATGTTATTAGGATTCAAGCAATTGATTGAAGATTTCTATTTATGTTTTTTGAAGTCTTGTTCCAATATAAGAACTTTTCTGTTCTTTGAGTACGTCCTGAGGATTGATACAAGTGTTTTCACAATCCCAGTAGTCTGTCACTCAAATTTAGGACATAAATGGCCCTTCCTCCTCTTCTACAAATATTTATGTGTTCCTTCTAAAGAATGGACTTATCAAACTTGTACATTGTTCTATAACCATACAAAAAAAAAGCATTATTGTGTATATATATATATGTATATCTTTATTTGTGTGTTGGAAATGGCAACTTTGGAGGCCAAATCTTTTTACTCATGATTAGTTAGCCTTAATTAACATTCAAGGATGGCACTTACAGTGCAAGGCCACATTTAGCTTTCTACTTTCCGCTATCATGCTGGTTCTATTTCTACCATCTTTAAACCACTTCATTATTGGAAAAAACTGTTCACTGGAAATCCCAGGCCAAAACTGGAGGAATGATTCAGTCCCTTCTCCCATTGGTTGGATTGCATCAACTATGGTAGAAGCTATTTTAATGATAGAAATCCATAATTAAAAGATCTGAAAGTTAGGTAGTTAACCATGTGTGAGTTCATGAAATTTATGAACCCTACACGGGAAAGGTTGAGACTCGTCTTTAGATCATTAAGAGTTCTACGTAGCCTTTATAACAGAGGAAGTTGTGTATACACTATCACACACGCTACCAACCTGGCATAAATTTCGGGCCATGTTTCAATTAATTTTTATTTTTGCCCAGCTAATCTTAACATCATTTAGGAACCTAAGGCGAATTAGGAAACTACTAATAGTCAGATTTATTTTCCAAGTCCGAGTTATAAATCCCAACAATGTCCAAGAGGGGTGAATTGGAATATTTCAAAAATGTTGATCTATTTTAAGGGAATTAAAAATATGGAAGTTGAAGTGCTACTAGCTAACTGATAAAACAGAAGATGAAATTCAGTTTGAGCATGAAGCTAATTTTCTCTGTTTAAGATAACTCATTGTAACATTAGCTTGAGTGTCTTAGAAGGATTTTGCAGGACTTAATATACAACTTTCCACTGTTTTGGAGAATGCACAGAAGTGAATAGCCAAGTTGATCATTGTAATACGAAAATAGCTTCAAAAAGTTATTAAGCTAATTGAGATTGCGAAAGACATTTTTTTGGTGATATTATATGAATAATAGTTTCATTATGTCTTTTCATTATGTCTTTCCATTATGTAGAGAGTATGCTTTGAACTTAATCATTTTTCAAAAAATGTGTTTGCCAAAACAGAAGATATAAAGGTAAATCAAGCAAACAGTCAAAGCTATGTGAGATTGAAAAGAGACACTAGGATTTTTATAGTAGTTTGGCAACATTGTTACATCTACTCCTTGATAATCCTATCTCAAGTATTTTAACTAACCAAATCTATTTAATGGTAAAAATCAAACCATACAATCCTAAGTATCTTACACCCAAGAAACTCTTAAGGTATACCAACTAGTTTTACAAGTAGATCTAGTAACTATCACCGCTAGTTTACAATAAATCTAGCAACTATCTCTAGATTTTCAATAGATCTAACAACTAGTTTCCACTCAAGAACTTCCACAGTCTTGGTGGAACAAGTTTATAACTTACACTTGTGAACCGTGAAGAGATAAAGATGAAAAGATAGAAGCTTTCACTTGCTTTAAACATCAGCTTGCACTTTGCTCTTTTGCTCTTTGATGCTTTATGCTCTTAGCTTGAAGATCTCTCAACTTCTTTGAGAAATACGCTCTTCTCTCTCTTAAAGACTTGAGGGTGTAAAAGGTTATATTTATAACAGATATAGTTTCCTATGAAGATATAAAAGATAATTTAGTTAAACGGTACTTTGGTCAAGTCTTGTTCAAAGGTCAAAATGTTCTTTTTCAAAAAAAATCAACTTTTTACAAAGGATAGGTGAACATGTGAATTCCAATCGTGCTAACTTGACTCTTTTACAAAAAGTTAACTTATTCCTTTTGTCTCAAAAATGGTTCAAAATATTTTTTCACCATATTTGTGCAAGTTAAAAAAGTTAAAGCTTGACTACTTTTGAAATAATGATTCTAGCTAGTTGTAAAGTTAAAAATGATTAAAGCTTGGCTAGCTGTAAAGACATACTAACGCGTCATTAGGTGAACAGAGTGATTAGTCATTGTCATGCTGACTTGTCTTGAGATTTTACACTTTCGTCTTGAGTAAAAAAACTTTTAAGCCATATTTTTAAGAGTTTTGACTGAAGCACACATTGTGATATATTATTCAAATCAATTCTTAACAAGAACCTAAAAAGTATACCCCATGAAAGTACACTTCCTGATTCTTAAACTTGTATGGCTTGATCATGATCATTCAAAGTGCATTATGAAATTATCTCAATAGACATTTATTAGATTACTTAAAACATATTTTGTTACTAATCAAAACTACAGGCTTTAAATCAACATTCTCCCTCTTTTTGATAAATGATAAAACTTGTTAAGCGGAATCAAATGAAGTCAGAATAGTAAACATTAAGTAGCTTGATCATGCTTGCTTTGTGCAAAAACTATTTTTGGATTTTTGAAAGTATACATGCAGAATGAAAAATATTTTTGGTTTTTCTAAAGGTAAGGACAAGTGTGTTTGCTCCCCCTAAATTCATGCATACTCTCTTGATGTAAATAGATTTGATCTCTAGTCAGTAGTTAGGATGTACTTGAACAAATATGAAGATGTTAGTTTGACAAGAAAAATAGCTTGACAATTAAATGGTTGGCTCAATTATAGAAGGACAAAACATATCAAGCTAAAATATCTAGGATAAGCAACGCTAAGATAAGGCTCAGAATGAGCAAAAATATCCAAAATAAATCTACTTCTTGTCATGCATTAAAGAGGGGTCAAAATGTAACAATCAAGAAAATGGTTAGCTCAAATCCAAAACAAAATGTCATAAGAATAGTAAATGGAAATGTTCAAGGGCATTCAACTAAGCGAAGAAAAATCAATATAATGAAAATTGCAATCTGTGAAATTTCTTATGGAGATTAGAGCCAAGAGCTACACCCCTTGTGGATATCTTTCTTCTTGTAGACATTCTGACAGATGGGGCCTGCGCAGGCACAAAACCTAGAGTATTAAACAGTTCAGATGCAATTGCTCGAATAGGGTTGATTGAAATAGTAGTTGAAAGACAAAGAGAATGTATAGAAACAACGTTACTAGAGGTCGGATTAGGAATGGCAGGGGTTAGATATTGGTTAATAGGTTTGGGAATACCTCTCCCAATTTGAAAAACTGGAGTAGCCTGAGGAACAGAATGTTCAGGCTCAAGAATAGCCTATGAAGGTTCTTCTTTGTCTTGTGAAGTATCAAGCTGTTTCCCCATATTAGTTTCCTTCTAACTTGGCATTTCCTCCTCTAATTGAGCTTGAAGGTTTCCTCACACTTAGATAGTAGAATTTTTACGCCATACTCAAATGTTGCAACAATCCTCTGTTAGTACTTCTTGTAATCTCCCAAGTTACCTTTGAAGGTCTCCCCTATTCCTAATTCTTTAGCCCTCAGCATAATGAAACTATCAAAGGGCTACTGAATCACATGACAACCTTGTTCATATTATTAGTAATTCTTCTCAACTCCTCCAGATCAATATTAGCTTCTTCTTGTTTTTCATACTCCATTTCCTCAAGGTCTATGGCTAGTTCTTTCCCAACCCTCCTTTTAGTTTGAGCTTGCTCAGTTACCATTTTATCAACATTTTCCCCAGTTTTTTGAGCCTCTTCATCCTCCAAATTTTCAAGTTCCTCCAATCCTTCCATACCAGACTTTGCAATTTTCAAGACAATTCGTTTTTGCCTTCCTCCAGCATGTTATGGCCCTTTTTCATTAGTAGCTTGATTGTCGAATTGAGCTATTTCATGAGTATGAGGTTCATCACCATCACCTTCATCATCTTTTGAACTCTTACTTCATTGTTTCTTTACTTTCTCCTCTATTGATTCTTCACTACTTTCTTTTTCTTCACTGCTCTTTTTCTTTGCGAAATTTTTTTGTTCCTCCTCACTTTCTTCTTGACTTTTCTCACTAGATTGATTGCTACTTTTATCTCCTTCCTCCTTCTTTGATTCCTCAGAGCTCTCTTTCGTTCCCATCTCTTTCGTTCCCATCTCTTTCCTTTTTATTTTCCCTTCCTCTCTCTTCTTTCTCAGATTCCTTTTTTTTTTTATTTCGCTCACAAACTTTCTATCTATCTTCCTCTTCATTCACAACAATACAATCCTCAGTCTCGAAATTTATATTCAGTACTCAAATCATTCCATAAGACAACCCCATAGTTTGTGTCACAAAGTTCATAACATTCATTATCAAGAAGCATAAATTGAAATCATGCTGTTTTTTAATATGCCATATTAAAAATAGTTCATTGGCACTGACATAATCGAAGCTACTAGCTTTGGCAGCAATAAAGTTGCTACTGAATTTGTGAACTACCCTACTATGTGTGTGCGACTCAGCAAACTTAACATTCATTTAAAAAGTTAGAATTTCTAGTTAGCTCTTACTTGAAATCCATTTCGGAGTAGCCTTTCACCTTGTTGACATCTCCTTTCTTGAAAACTCTGGCTCCAGAGTTGGGAATACCACAAGTTTTGGACAGAGTATCCAAAGTAATGCGACGCTTATTCTTATTTAGCATAATCCCAATGGCGTCTGCCCTGACTTCCTTAATTGTGTTATAGAATTTTTTCACTAGATTCAGGTACACCATAGTGTGGATCTTTATAGAGCCCATCCATCCTTGACCTTCAAACCAACTTTTGTAGGGCATCCTAGGCTCACCAAAATAATCCCGGTCAATAGTTCTTGAGGGAGTAGTGAATTTTTATATGAGACTGATCCCTGTCTCTTTCGAGCGCTTCTTGGATTTTACAAACATTGTTTCTTTCTCTTTTTCCACTGTCCCCTGTTTTGATGATTCTGATTCAGAGGACTTTTTGCTTGGAGAAAATTTCCCCTCTTTTCTCTTCGGTGCCATCTTAGAGACTCAGAAGATTGAGAAAACAAGAAGATGCTCTTGCAAACTTGAAGACTTTCAAGCTATATAAGAGCTTTGAAGAGAGAAACTGAAAAGATGTGAGATTATGAGCGAAATTGAAATGATGAAGTCTCAAGCTGTTAAGGTGAAACTGTAGAGAGAGAGAGAGAGAGAGAGTGCGAGTGAGTGAGTGAGTTAACCGAGAAGAAGATGAATTGAAAAAGTAACGGTCAAATCATAAGAGGTGGAGTGAAGAAGCAGTGATCGTGTTAATGAGGACTGTGAGAGAGAGACTTCTAGCTAACAGTTACTTTTTGATGAGTCTGATCATCTTTCACAAGAATGGTAAAAGTACATTTTCTGATGTTGGACAAAAGAAATGTTTACAGCTATTCACGAGTCATATGAGTATATACGGTTTTAGAGGAAATTTTGAGAATTCCTTTTTCAAATAAAAAAGTAACAGAGTTAAAAAGTTTAGTGTGTGTGAATTCACACAAAAAGAGAAAAGTCATCAGATTATCGTTTGAGTTTTAGTAAACCAATTTCCATCTGAATTTTGCAACAGGGTTATTTACCTAGAGGTTTTGTGAAAATATCTGCAAGCTGCGTCTCAGTTGGCATGAAAATTAATTCAACGGTAAGTTATGTCTAATTTCAATGTGTTTTGTTCTGAAATGTTCCACAAGATTTTTAGTAAGGTTAATGAAACTCGTTTTGTCACAAAGAATAGGAATATTTTTGTACCGTAGACCAAAATCCTCAAGCTGATGCTTTATCTGCTTGTTCTCAAATTCTCTACCATGATCACTTTTGATTGTAGTCACACTATATCCCTTCTAATTTTGAATTTTCTTACATAGATTAACAAACTGGTTAAATTAATACCTCATCCTTTCGAGCTAGGAAAAGGGTCCAAGTTAATCTACAATAATCATCAACAATAATAAACACATAAGATTTATCACCTAAGCTTGATGAAGTAACAAGGCCACGCATTAGTGTTACCACTATTACTACAATAATTTGTCTACGGCACTACAAGAAAATAAGAGATTAGCGACCGAAATTAGCGACGGCTAACGTCCGTTGCTAATTAGCGATGGCTATTAGCGACGGCCCGACTCCGTTGCTAATTAGCGACGGAAAAATAATTTAAACATTAAAAAATATTTTTTCAAATTTTTAATTATTTCCGTTGCTAATCCGTTGCTAATTAGCGACGGATTAGCGACGGACCAATAAATTAAATATTAAAAATAATTTTTTCAAATTCTTAATCTTTGCCGTTGCTAATCCGTTGCTAATTAGCGACGGATTAGTGACGGAACCATAAATTAAATATTAAAAATAATTTTTAAAAATTGTCAATTTGCTCCGTAGCTAATCCGTTGCTAATTAGCGACGGATTAGCGACGGAATAATAAATTAAATATTAAAAATAGTTTTTAAAAATTGTCAATTTGTTCCGTAGCTAATCCGTTGCTAATTAGCGACGGATTAGCGATGGAAAAATAATTTAAATGTTAAAAATAATTTTTTCAAATTCTTAATTTTTTTGTAGCTAATCCGTTGCTAATTAGCGACGGATTAGTGACGGAACAATAAATTAAATATTAAAAATAATTTTTTCAAATTCTTAATTTTTTCCGTTGCTAATCTGTTGCTAATTAGCGACGGAACAATAAATTAAATATTAAAAATAATTTTTAAAAATTGTCAATTTGTTACGTAGCTAATCCGTTGCTAATTAGCGACGGATTAGCAACGGAATAGTATTTTCTAATTTAAGATATTTTTTATTTTTATTTAGTTTAGTAATATTATTTTTCTACTTGACATAAGAATATGAATAGAAGTAAAATAAATTATATTGAATAATATATAACAATTATTAAGTAGGATTATTCTTATGTAATACACATGTAATAAATCATGAATTTCGAGTAGTATAATCTATTAATAACACATATATATAAGATAATATTTATAAATATAACATAACTTTAATATAACATACATATGTAGCATATATGTGTAGAAATAGACACAGATGTACATAAATAGAAGAAATGATAATTAATATATATTTAGATACTTTAGACTATAAGTAATATCAATTCAAAAAAGTAATACTTAATAAATTAAGGTTTAAAATAAGTGAGGTCAGACTAAATTAGTATTTATGAAGACTTTTTCTATTTTTACTAAGAAAGCCGTTGCTATCTTTTTTTTTTAATTTTTAGCAAGAGATTAAAAAATTTAATTTTTAATATTTAAAAACACTATTCGGTCGCAAATCCGTCGCTAATTAGCAACGGATTTGCGACGGAAAAATTAAGAAATTAAAAAAAATTATTTTTTATATTTAAAAATACTATTCCGTCGCTAATCCGCCGCTAATTAGCGACGGATTTACGACGGAAAAAATAAAAAATTTTAAAAATTATTTTTTATATTTAAAAACACTATTAGCGACGGATTTGCGACGGATAGTAATAGAAAATAAAAAAATTAATATTAATTTATAAATTATATATAATAATAAATACAATTATATTATAATATATTATTTAATATTATAATAATATATAATAGATTATTATTAATATAATAATATGTGATAACAACAATTTATAATATAAAAATATTATATGATAAAATAAAACACAAGAAGTGACTTGGCCCAGCGGAAGAAGACGTCATTCAACTTTCAGGTAACCAAGGTTCGAATCTCTCTTCAAGCAAAACAAAGGAATTAAATTCGGGTCGGGCTAAACCGATTCATTGGAGTTGAATCGGGCTAACCCGGCCCAATATGGTTGGGCCGGGTTAGCCCAATTTATATTATTTTTTAAAATTTAATTTAAAAATTTTTAATTAATAAATTTAATTATCAATTAAATAATAAATCGGGTCGGGTTAACCCGATTTATATTATTTTAAAATTTTTATTTTAAAAAATTTTAAATAATAATTTATATTTTTTTATTATTTATTTTTAAATTATAATTTATATTCGTCGCAAATCCGTCGCTAATTAGCGACGGATTTGCGATGATTTTTAAAAATAATTTTTAAATTAAATTTCATAGAATTAACATTAATTTTTTATTTTTAAATTTAAATATATTATTTTCCGTCGCAAATCCGTCGCTAAATTTTTCCGTCGCAAATCCGTCACTAATTAGCGACGGAAAATGTTGCCGTCGCAATTAACGACTCATTATTTAGCGAGGGAAGGTTCCGTCGCTAATTGGCGATTAGCGACGGATTAGCGACGGACAAATCCGTCGCTAATTCCTTATTTTCTTGTAGTGGGTTTCTCCATTCCCTTGGTGATTCCCTCCAGCTGTGTAATGCTCCGATAGTGATGAGGCGATCGAGTCTATGAAGTTAGCCCATGCATGCATTTCCTCCGGCGTACACCCTTGCAACTTGCAGCGGCCATTCTCCAAGTTTCTAGAATCCCCCCTTGTTCCATACTTATTCTCTACCTTTCTATCAAACTCCTCAAAAAATTGATCAGCCACGTCATTTATTCAAATGAAGTTATGGACAACGCAACATGCCACGACAATTGCGATTTGTCGTCCCATACCATAAAAGGCATTTTTTCACTCAAGATCGGATATCGCTTCTTAAGCCCTCCAAATGTCCGTTCAATAACATTTTGAATCGAAGAGTGTCTCTGGGCCATAAAAGTGTCTTAACGCCTACAAAGTCACTCTTTTGATACTTCTCTCCTTTGTATGGCACAAGGAAACTGGGCAGATTTGCAAAACCGGCATCAACTAAATAATATTTTTAATATGGCATATTAAAAAACAGCATGATTTCAATTTATGCTTCTTGATAATGAATGTTATAAACTTTGTGACACAAACTATGGGGTTGTCTTATGGAATGATTTGAGTACTGAATATAAATTTCGAGACTGAGGATTGTATTGTTGTGAATGAAGAGGAAGATAGATAGAAAGTTTGTGAGCGAAATAAAAAAAAAAAAGGAATCTGAGAAAGAAGAGAGAGGAAGGGAAAATAAAAAGGAAAGAGATGGGAACGAAAGAGAGCTCTGAGGAATCAAAGAAGGAGGAAGGAGATAAAAGTAGCAATCAATCTAGTGAGAAAAGTCAAGAAGAAAGTGAGGAGGAACAAAATAATTTCGCAAAGAAAAAGAGCAGTGAAGAAAAAGAAAGTAGTGAAGAATCAATAGAGGAGAAAGTAAAGAAACAACGAAGTAAGAGTTCAAAAGATGATGATGCATTTCCTCCGGCGTACACCCTTGCAACTTGCAGCGGCCATTCTCCAAGTTTCTAGAATCCCCCCTTGTTCCATACTTATTCTCTACCTTTCTATCAAACTCCTCAAAAAATTGATCAGCCACGTCATTTATTCAAATGAAGTTATGAACAACGCAACATGCCACGACAATTGCGATTTGTCGTCCCATACCATAAAAGGCATTTTTTCACTCAAGATCGGATATCGCTTCTTAAGCCCTCCAAATGTCCGTTCAATAACATTTTGAATCGAAGAGTGTCTCTGGGCCATAAAAGTGTCTTAACGCCTACAAAGTCACTCTTTTGATACTTCTCTCCTTTGTATGGCACAAGGAAACTGGGCAGATTTGCAAAACCGGCATCAACTAAATAATATTTTCCTACCCAAAGAAAAAATATTAGTACACTGCGATTGAATTTTCAAAAGCTGCTATGGTAGTGTCTAATTATAGTGTTTCCAAAAGATTGTACCTTGTGGAGGTCTAGGGAACTCAACTGATTCCTTAGTTATTGCATCGAAAAGAACTCTTGAATCATGTGCGCTACCTTCCCAACTAGAATAAATGTACTGAAATTTCATATAGTGATCACATGATTCTATCACGTCCTGTGATATGGTAGACTTCCTATTCTATATGTCTCAAACGTTGAGTTTGAAGCATGTACTAAAATATTTGTTCCATCTATAACCCCGATACAATCCTGCAGAAGTTCGAGAAATGATGTTTCTTATTGAAAATTGACATTTACCTTTGCCAATGCATATAGTGCTTAAAAAATGTAGGTTGTCTGCTTACTTACATAATGAGAAAAAAAGGCTGCACATGATTCATGGATGACAGAAACAGCTTTTCAGCTATATTATTATAGAATCCTATGGCGAAAACATTTAGGCAGATTTTTTTTTTTGCTCACCATGAACCATGAAAAGTGTTTGTCGTCACTTATTATCTTTGGGTGAGGAATATCGATATTCTGTGGCTTGATGACATCACGAGCCAATGCAAACAACACTACCGATATTTTCTTGACGTGCCTAGAAACAGTTTCACTTGAGTGTTGGAAGTTCTCTACTTCATCATTATGTTTGTTATTTCTAGTTACAACAGGAAAATGGCCAGCTCTCATTCAGTTTAACTCGTTGTTGGGGCTCTTCAACCCAGTGGCCTCCGGCAACTAGAGCATTTCAAAGTCTTATGAATGGAACCTTTGACATATGTAGATTTTTCCAGATTCTTATGGGTTGGCTATTTAGTAGCTCATCTACCCACATTGGCCCTCTAAGTATAGACGTTCGACATGGCATTTTTTCCAGTTCCGGTTGAAAGGCCATGACATGAGTCATTGATAGCAGTAGTTGCATCCTTCGCATATCATGTTCATCTTTCTTGAAGCATGTTTCTTCCTTTGATGAGGAGTCTGTGAACAGTGGTGTAGTGTTGATTGGTGTAGTGTTGATCCCGCTTGGTCCGGCCATACCAAACTGAAGTTTATCCTAGTGACCAATCCTCTCAAGCAAACATTTTGCAGGAAACAGAAGTGAAAATTTTTTCACTAGCTGAACTGCCAATGAACTGAATGCAAGACACCATAACATATGAATTGATTATGGCAATTCTTTTCTATATCCTGAATAAAAAGACTATTGCATCATGTATATTTTATAGCTTGCAAATTCCGCTGTGGCAGACGAGAACCTACCGACTTCTTGGAATTGGGTAAAGAACTCATTCACTACTATTGAATGTCGATGCCCTGGCCCTCTTTTCTTATTACGACAGATACAGAAGTAGTGGTCAAGATTGAGTTGGAGTGCACTTTGTTGATTTCATTCATCTTGGTGCTTATTATAATAAACAATGAGGATATAAGGCAAACAAAAAAGATAAGATAGTTGAAGGAAATATGTATTACAAAGTTTTTAATTTGGCAATGGATATATGGGACCTTATTCATCAAATGAGTCCTTTTAAGTTTGTCTTGAACTGATGCCTTGGGCACATAAATCTTCCAAAAAGATGGACTTATTCTTATAAATTAACTGATTACGAACCAATGAATACACTTTTTTTGTTTCGGGGATATTTTGGGCAAAAAGAATTAACTGATTATTTTTCCTTTGTGTACACGTGAAAGTAATACGCGGTGTTATTGTTAAGCCATGGTCGACGTTACGAGTCACTTCTTCTCATCCATCTAGCAGTAGGAATTGGAGGTAGGCCCTTTACATGGGGCAGCTGATTGGGCAGGCTGGGAGATGAGTTTTGTTGCCACCAAAGTTGCCCTGTTGATTTGAGGTGTATGAGTAAGCGATCACTTGGCAGGAGGCTCGAAACTCCAATTGCAAGTGCCATAAAAAGCATTCAACCTTGTTACGTAAGTGCTCCATGCACTATAGGTCTGCTTAATGGTCTCAAATCCCTTGTAAGAGTTGCCTTTCAATCTACGGACTGAAGCACTCAACCCAGCTGAAGAACATGCCCTTCCTTCGTTCCTCAAAGACAACGTAAGCAGCTTTTTTTGCCATGAGTAGCATATGATTAGCACGAGTGTTGGAAGAAAAATAAAAAGCAATCGAATGACATAAGTTCATAATAATTCATACATATATATGTACCAGAATGACATAACAGCTTAACTATTCAGGACAAAAACCTCAATCAATATCCTTCGTTGGGTTCTCTTGCGGCTTTGAGTCCAAAATTCGATTATAGACGTGCCAGATCCTTCTCTCTAGATTCATGGATAGCCACCTCTTCCTCCATTGCTCTCTGCTATAGAATGTGTCTGCAACATTGTCATAGGCATCATGCACAAGGTATTTAAAGTCACAGTTGAGTACCTCAATGCATGGCAGAATATCGTAGGCATTAGCTGCCTCAGTCCTTGCCTTCTTAGAGGTGTATTTATTCTATATTTCCTCGGCCCATAACTACTCAATGTGCTTCCGCTACTGACCACAGTTGCCCAGCCTTCCTCCATGTCAGACATGTACGAGCTTCTAGCACTCGTTCCCCTGCTCCAGTAAGTATCATTACTACCCTTGTGTTTACGACCTGAAGAGGTGGCCATTGGACTCCTACCCATGTTGCAGTTCACGTTGACATTCTCAACGTCCTGAAAAGGGAGATTTGGTGTGACATTATCGTGTTGCATCTTCATCCTAGCCTCTTGTTCATTTATCATTGGACCTTGGTTGGAGGATCGGGCGTAGCATCCTCTTGCAACTGAGTTGAAGAAAACTGTCTTCATCAATTCATAATTTGGCAAGCCTTTGAATTGGAACTGCTTCATGTCCAATTTTAGCTATCAATTGCAACATGAACATTCAAGTCATAACATAGCAATCACATAATGTAGATGAATAAGTTATGAATATGAACATACCCAGATTAGCCTATCCCAAGTTTCTTCGCTTGCGATAATAGTGCTCGTTAGAGGATCCCAACCATACCCGGTTTGGTTCTCCAGTAGCCATTTCATGACGCCGAATTCTCGCCTCATTTGGCTATACTTTCAATAGAGCTGGTCCCTATTGTACGATCACCCAGAAATGGTAAACCAGTCATTTGCTACCTCTTTCCAACCCTCAGCCATGAACCCGCCTCCGCTTCACATTCCATTCTCCATTTTTGTGCAAGAGCAAATGTTCAAGAACGGATTCTCCATTTGTATGGGCCACATATCATTTGTCTCAAATACTAGCACAGGAGAGTAATTGACTGCATCCATCTGAAATGGTCAATCAAAAACAGAGAAGCAGAAGGCTTACTTGAAAACTAATAGAAACAGATTGCTCATTTAACTAATGGAATAGTTAGATAAAGGAAACATAATACATATTTTCATAAAACATTTCTTTACTTATTACCCTAAATGATAAAGTTATTTGTCAAAAAACATGCTCACAAAATGAGCAACATGTAACCGTGTACTACTTTAGCATAATGCTAAAAAGTAACATAAATGCCAATATGCTACTAAAAGACCTAAGAGGGGAGGGAGGTGAATTAGGTTTTTAGCTAATTTTCGAAAACTATTTTCTTTTATAAATTTAGCTAGAGCTGATTATGAATGCTAGTTTCAATGAGATAACAGTTAAATCGATAACAAAGCAATAAACAATCTATGATCAATGAACACAAGCAATTTATAGTGGTTCGATCTCTTCAAGATCTATGTCCACTACCTTGAGTCTACACTCAAGGATTTCAATCAATCTACAATATGCTCAAGTTCAACAATTACATAAGAGGCTCACCATACCATGGTTTTACACTCACAACCTCTTTTGCAATTCTACAAACAAGGTTCACCCTACCAAAGGATTTTATATCTACGAACAACCTTGAATCAATGTCTCAAGGATCACCCTTATCTAAAGGATTTTATGTTTACAAGAAAACCTTGTAATGAGCTAGTAGAAAACAAATTAAATGGAGAATGGATAAGATGTTACCACTTTCTTGGTAGATAATTACACAATGTTGCACCACTTCGCTTTGTTGTCTTTGGAATCTTGAATGATCAATTGAAAGTACAAGACAAAAGAGAGCTTTGATGTTTGCTAAAGATTTTGGAATGTTATATTTCTCAGAGATTCAAAACTTAAAAAAATTCTTGAGTTTATAGCTTTTATAGATTTCAAAAATCAGTTTCAACAGCTATAAAACGGCTAGTAACGGCTTGTTTCAGAGAAGTTCGGACGTCCGAACTTGCTCCTATGCGTCCGAACTTTACTGTGACAAGTTGTCTGAAAAAGTTCGGACATCCTAACTTTTCCTTCTACGTCCGAACATTCGTACGAATTTCTCTGGAAAAACAGTAACTATGATATCAGGAGAAGTTCAGACGTCCGAACTTTATCCTTTGCGTCCGAACTTGCGTCGAAATTTCTTTGAAAGCACAGTAACCATTTTTAAAGTTTGGACGGCCGAACTTGCGTCCGAACTGATCAAACTTTGTCAAATCATTTGAAAATCAACCTTAATAACATTGAAAATATTTTGTATAAATAGGTAAGTTATTTAAACACTTTTAAACTCAAAAACCGTTACTAAAACACTTTGATCATACAAAGTTTACTCAAAATCATTTGAGACTCAAAAGCATACTTGTTATTAAAAAGTTCGTTCAATGTCATTTAAGATTCAAAATAAGTTTTGTTGCTCTATTATGTATTCAACAGATTCCAAGACATACAAGTGTAGGGTGTACAAAAGAATATACCTATAAAGCATATGTAACCTACACTTCAAGTCTTCAATGCCTTTAATCATCTTTGAACAAAACTCTTCAATATTCAATCACTTTGACATATTGGAGTTGTTCTTGCATTTTGGATTTAAGGCAACAAGACTTCAAATTTCTTAATCCAACAATCCTATCACACAAATGACATAAAGATTAGTCCTCATCAATGTTTGTCATTAATCAAGACTGAAACAAAACGTCATGATTTGCCCTTAGGGCTAACGATCTCCCCCTTTTTGATGATGACAAACTTTGATGCAAAATGTGATGGATTTAAAAAATGTAGAACAAAGAAGCATTGATGTCAATGATAGATAATAACCAATTTAGCATATTGACATTCAAAAGGCTCAATAAGAGCCTATGGCCCAACCAATCTCCAGTTACCTCCTTCCTTCCAACAACTAGGATAGAAGATGTAGCATTTAAGCATTAAAAAACTTCTAAGAGAGGTATTAAAGGTCAGAAAAGATTAACAATGCTCCTCCTTAGATTGTACTCATTTTTTAACAAGTTTGGATTTGAGATGTTGTGAATCTAAATTTTGACATATCAAGTCCGAACTGTAAAATAAGTGAAATGAAAGTTACAATTTTTGAAAATAAGCTTTCCTACTGTTGTTCAAACATATTAGAAGAGATTAAAACATATTTGAATCAATTTGAACAACAAAAGAGCACTTTTTGTCAACAAAATATGGATGAATCCAAATTTCAGAACGTCCATCCAAATTTTGAAATTATTTCAAGTCCAAACTTTAAAATATATGAGATGAAGGCTATAATATTTGAAAATAAGCCTTCCTAAGGTTTTTCAAATATAATAAGAAGAATTAAAATAGTTTTCAAACAATTTGAACAACAAAAAAATATTTTTGGCAAGAAAGTTTGGATGCGTCTGAACTTTTGGTTTGCATCCAAATTTCAAGTCCAAACTTATGAACTTTAACCTCACATATTACAACCCTTTCAATTTAAATTCCAAATGCAGAAATACAGCCAAATTTTCACATTACTCATTATTGCACATCAGCACATACATATTACATGCACATACATAACACATATTGTAGCACATTCTTTCTCCCCCTTCTGTCATCACTCAAAGATGGGGTAATTGAAATGAGACTGATAAGTTAGCATATGCAACTATAGCCAAAAAAAAAATAGTAAGGATCAATTTAGCATAATTCTGTAAATCAACTTCTTCTTCCCTTTTATAGCAGCAATTAAAAGAAGCTCTCAACATTGAGGTTTCATCATTGAGCTTCACACAACTATTACATAAGCCACATTAAAGAAAAACAGTAATAAAGTTCAGAAATTTAAAGAGAAAAACAGAGAAATTGCATAAACCAAGCTAGTAATTGTTCATAAGTCATACTAAGCTTATCACAAATATATAAAAGCAGTAAATAGAGATAAGAGTAAAGAGATGCTCAGTCTTTTGATGTTAATGGAGGGTCCTTTCTTGATTTCTTCTTGATTGCTACATGCTTGACTCTTCCTTGGGTGAATGTTGGATTGGATGGTGTTGTCACTTCAGCTCTTGCAATTAGACTTCCTTCTGGACTAATTCCAGCTTGCTGCTTTCTTTGATCTCCTCTTTGTGATTCCACAGCATGCTCACTGTCATCCTCTTGGTCACCATCATCATCATCATCTTCATCATCACTAACATCTTCTCTATCTTTTTTCTTTTTCTTGTCTTCTTCATCATTCTTATCATCATCCGTTTCTTCTTGAGTTCTAGAAAGCCCTTAGCCACTTTGAGTATTTCTCATCAATATTCCCTCAGTGTACTTGACTCTATTCTCTAAACCGTCTAATTTTCCAAGAATCATAGGAGCAAACTGTTAGCCCTAAGGGCAAATCATGTAGTTTTGATTAGTTTTGATTAATGACAAATATTGATGAGGACTAATATGCTTGTATGTTGTGTGATAGGATTTGTGGATTAAGAAGTTTGAAGTCTCATTGCCTTGAAGCTAAAATGCAAGAACAACTCCAATATGTCAAAGTGATTGAAGATTGAAGAGTTTGTTCAAGATGTTAGAAGGCTTTGAAGACATGAAGTGTAGGTTGCATGTGCTTAATAGGTAAACTTTGTAAACCCTACACTCTTAAGCCTTGGAATCTATGATTTGAAATTGAGAGCACAAAACTTGATTTAAATGGTTTCAATGGTTTTGAACTTATCTAAATTATCAAGTTTTCATAAATGGTTTTTGTACTTAAAAGGTCTTTAATGACTTATCTTTTAGGCTAGAAGGTTTTCCAACTTGTTAGAATTGATTTGAACATGTTTTGACAAAGTTTGAAAAACTCGGATGCAAGATTCGGACGCAACATGAAAAATTCGGTCATCCGAATTTTTCTTGCATTGTGAATAGTAATACTATTCATGTGAACAGTAATACTATTTACATAAACAGTGATACTATTCATGTGAACAGTGTCGACTATTTTTCCAGAGAAATTCGGACGCAGCTAGAAAAATTCGGTCTCCGCATAGTGAACAGTATGAACAGTGTCGTCCGAAATTTTGCTGAAACTAGCCGTTACTAGCCATTTTATTACTGTTAAAGCCAATTTTTCAAATCTATAAAAGCCACAAACTCCAGATTTTTGAAAGAACTTTTGCACAAAAAAAATCCTTGAAGCTCTAACTTGTTTTGCATCAAAATTATATCAAAAGCTCTCAAATTGCCTTGTGCTCAAAGATTGAAATTCAAGATTCCAAAGGCAAGAAGTGAAGTGGTGCTAGCAATTGTATTCATCCACCAAGAAGTGTTGGTAACATTCAAATTCTCTCTTTACATTTTTGTTGTGATTGATACAAGGTTGTCAAGAGACTTAAAACCCTTGTGGAGGGTGAGCCATAGACTAGATTAATCAAGGTTGTTCTGTAAAATCCATTGGTGAGGGTGAGCCTTGGATTAGATTGGTCTAGGTTGTCTAGTGACATAAAACTCTTAGTGATAAGAGTGAACCTTGTTTATTATATTGAAAAGAGGTTGTTGTGGTAAAACCCATTGAAGGGTGAGCCTCTTGTGTAATTGCTTGTATTAAGCATATAGTGAATTGATTGAAATCCTTGAGTGTGGACTCAAGGTAGTGGATGTAGATCTTGGAGAGATCGAACCACTATAAATCGTGCGTTCATTTCTTTATAACTTTACTTGTTTTACATACTTGTGTTATTATTATTGTTTATAGTTGTTGATTGATTGGTTGTGGTCTTATAGTTTAATAATCTTGTCTTAACCATCAAATCACATATAAACTTGAAGTTTGTGAATTTAAAGAAGAGCTTTTATTAAGGCAAAGGATTTGCAAAAAGGGAAAAGATTTTCGATAATTAGCCAAAGACCTAATTCACCCCCCCTCTTAGGTCTTTCACAAACGTTTCAAAAAACTTATACATTTTCTCCATCTCCTTGATGTGGTTGTTCAAGGCTTCTTGAATTGTGTCTCCTCTTGGAATTCCTTCAACACTAGGACCTTTTCCAACATTAGGATGTGATTGAGGAGTAGGCACTTCTTCAAAGAGTCTTCTTTTGGAGGGAGGTTGCTCCCCCTCACTTGATGAATCATGCCTCCTCTTTGTCTTCATTTCCCTTGCCCACATTTCAGCTTCATCTTCTTCATCTTCAGTTTTCTCATTATCTTCAACCTCTACTCTTTTTGGAGGAGTTTCTCTTTTCGTTCTCCATACTCCCTCTTCATCAAGAGTTAATTGCATTCTTTTAAGAGAGTCATTAGTATAGATTTGTCCTCTCTTGAAAGCTTGTCCCCTAACAGGAAGTTTAACTTGAAAATGCTTGAAAATTCTTGTTAAAAGTCTCCCATATGGTAAAATTTTGTTGTCTATTTTTCTAGCACTAATCATATGCTTCAATGCCATATACCCAAAATTTAATCTTCTATGCTCATGCAAAGCAAGCATAATCACCATATGTATATTTCTAACAAATGATTTATGTCCAAAATTAGGGATAATCATGGTTGTTATCATATGATGCATAACTCTTCCCCTAGCATCAAAAGCTTTGATTTCCCTTTCTCTAATGGACCTAAACTCTCTACCTTTTGTAAAAGCCTCTACAAATCTTTCATTTGTAAATAACTCTCGATTATAACAGTGTTGTCCCAAAGAGAAATACCTTGCACCAATATCACTTACTCGACAAATTCTATTCAATAAGGCATCATTGAATTCAAAGTCTACTTGAGACACTCTAGAAGAATACCATTGAAGTACATTGTCCCCATCTTGTTCAACTCTTTCTTCTTTAAGATTTGCATAGAACTCATATATGAGAGAAGGATAATATTCTTCATCAATAACCAGTAAATTGCTCCAACCAATATCACCAAATAAAGACAGAACGTTATCCATGTTTGTGAGTTTGTCAATGTCCACTCTGTTTCCAGGAATGATTTTTTTGGATTTCTTGCTCCATTCTTTAAATTTTGATGCAACCTTGATGGATACAAATCTGTCTGCTCCAGATGATGATTGAGGAACTCTGATTCTTCTTGGTTCATTGAGAATTTGTCCTCCATCTCTGTCCTTTGCTTTCCCTTTTCCTTTCTCAACATTTGCTCTCTTAGTTCTCACCATGGTGTTTTTCTATTTGAGATGCAATGAAATCTGAGAAGTTTTTAGGGTTAGGAACTCAAAAGTCCAAGTGGTTTGATGTGAAAATGGTGAAATTGCAGATAGATTTGGGTTTGGACGCAGATGGGTAGAGTGAAATTTGAAAAGAGAGAGAGTTCGGATGATAAATAATGTGTGTAACGGCTGTTTGATTTCTTTAAAACAGTTGTAATCGCAAAGTTCGGACGACTAAATTTTTTGGTTTGTGTCCGAACTTGCATCCGAACTTCTCTGTGTCTTCAGTTTTAGACAGTTCGGATGTCTGAACTTTCTGTTATGCGTCCGAACTTTTCTGTCCATAATATTCTGGAGAAAGTTTGGACGTTCCATTTTCACTCAATGCATCAAAATTGAGCATCCGAATTTTCCCGGTTTTTGTAACACTTAAGTAAACACATTTGTAATTGAATTTTGAAATTTCTAAAAGTCTTCTTAGATAGCAAAACATTTCCTCAGCCAAAGGCTTGGTAAATATATCAGCAATTTGATCATTTGTATTCACATAATCCAAGTATATATGTCCTTTAGCAATATGATCACGAATAAAATGATGCTTAATCTCTATATGTTTTGTTCTAGAATATTGAATGGGATTTATGCTTAAATTGATAGCACTAGTATTATCACATAGTATAGGCACATAATTGAATTTAAGACTGTTAGCCCTAAGGGCAAATCATGTAGTTTTGATTAATGACAAATATTGATGAGGACTAATATGCTTATATGTTGTGTGATAGGTTTTGTGGATTAAGAAGTTTGAAGTCTCATTGCCTTGAAGCTAAAATGCAAGAACAACTCCAATATGTCAAAGTGATTGAAGATTGAAGAGTTTGTTCAAGATGATTGAAGGCTTTGAAGAAAAGAAGTGTAGGTTGCATGTGCTTAATAGGTAAACTTTGTAAACCCTACACTCCTAAGCCATGGAATCTATGAGTTGCAATTGAGAGCATAAAACTTGATTTTAATGGTTTCAATGGTTTTAAACTTACCTAAATTATCAAGTTTTCATAAATGGTTTTTGCACTTAAAAGGTCTTTAATGACTTATCTTTGAGGCTAGAAGGTTTCCCAACTTGTTAGAATTGATTTGAACATGTTTTGACAAAGTTTGAAAAATTCGGATGCAAGATTCGGACGCAGGATTAAAAATTCGGTCGTACGAATTTGCTTGCGAAATGAACAGTACCGACTATTTTTCCAGAGAAATTCGGACGCAAATTCGGACGAAGCTGGAAAAATTCGATCGTCCGAATTTTTCTCCGCATTGTGAACAGTGACACTATTCATGTGAACAGTACTGTGCAATGAACAGTGACACTATTTTTCCAGAGAAATTCGAAAGAAGATTCGGACGCAGCTGGGAAAAATCGGTCGTCCGAATTTTCCCCCGCATAGTGAACAGTAAGTGAACAGTGCGTCCGAAAATTTTCGACCAAAAATTCGGTCGACCGAATTTTCTGAAACTAGCCGTTAGTAGCCGTTTTATGGCCGTTTTAACTGATTTTCAAATTCTATAAAGGCTAGAAACTCTAGATTTTTTAAAGAACTTTTGTACAAAAGAAATCCTTGAAGCTCTAACTTGTTTTACATCAAAATTATATCAAAAGCTCTCAAATTGCCTTGTGCTCAAAGATTGAAATTCAAGATTCCAAAGGCAAGAAGTGAAGTGGTGCTAACAATTGTATTCATCCACCAAGAAGTGTTGGTAACATTCAAATTCTCTGTTTACATTTTTGTTGTGATTGATACAAGGTTGTCAAGAGACTTAAAACCCTTGTGGAGGGTGAGCCATAGACTAGATTAATCAAGGTTGTTCTGTAAAACCCATTGGTGAGGGTGAGCCTTGGATTAGATTGGTCTAGGTTGTCTAGTGACATAAAACTCTTAGTGATAAGAGTGAACCTTGTTTATTATATTGAAAAGAGGTTGTTGTGGTAAAACCCATTGAAGGGTGAGCCTCTTGTGTAATTGCTTGTATTAAGCATATAGTGAATTGATTGAAATCCTTGAGTGTGGACTCAAGGTAGTGGATGTAGATCTTGGAGAGATCGAACCACTATAAATCGTGCGTTCATTTCTTTATAGCTTTACTTGTTTTACATACTTGTGTTATTATTATTGTTTATAGTTGTTGATTGATTGGTTGTGGTCTTATAGTTTAATAATCTTGTCTTAACCATCAAATCACATATAAACTTGAAGTTTGTGAATTTAAAGAAGAGCTTTTATTAAGGCAAAAGATTTGCAAAAAGGGAAAAGATTTTCGATAATTAGCCAAAGACCTAATTCACCCCCCCTCTTAGGTCTTTCAAAGACCATAATCAAGTAGAGTATGTTGCATCCACAGTATTTCAGAACAACAACTACCAGCTGCAATATATTCAGATTCAGCAGTAGACAAAGACACACATGCTTGTTTTTTGCTGTACTAAGACACAAGACAACTACCAAAAAATTGACAATAACCACTAGTACTTTTGTGTTCAACTTTACATCCGGCAAAATCAACATCAGAATATCCAATAAGATTAAAAGACGAAGATTTTGAAAACCAAAGGCCATAGTCATGTATATCAATCAAATAACGAAAAATGCGTTTGACAGAAATTAGATGAGACTCTTTAGGACAAGATTGAAATCTAGTACATAAGCACACATCAAACATAATATCTGGTCTACTTGCTGTGAGATAGAGTAAACTTCCAATCATACCTCTGTGTGACTGCTCATCAACATTTTTACCTTTTTCATCTTTATCAAGTTTAGTTGATGAGCTCGTTGGAGTACCCATCCCTTTTGCTTGATCCATTCCAAATCTTTTCAATAGCTCCTTGGTATACTTTGCTTGATTTATGAAGACTCCATCCTTAGTTTGCTTGATTTGTAGCCCAAGAAAGAAATTTAGTTCTCCCATCAAGCTCATTTCGAATTCATTTTGCATTAATTTGGCAAATTCTTCACAAAGGGATGTGTTAGTAGCGCCAAAATAATGTCATCAACATAAATTTGCACAAGTAAAATATCATTATTGCTAGAGGCTTTTATAAAAAGTGTTGTGTACACTTTTCCTTTTGAAAATCCTTTTGAAATAAGAATTCCACTTAATCTTTCATACCAAGCTCTTGGAGCTTGTTTCAATCATATAGAGACTTGGTTAACTTGAAAACATAATTAGGAAACTTTTCATGAATAAAACCTGGTGGTTGTTCTACATAAACCTCTTCTTCAATAAAACCATTTAGAAATGCACTTTTAACATCCATTTGAAATATTTTAAAACCTTTAAAACAAGCAAAAGCCAAAAGTATTCTTATGCATTCTAGTCTAGCTACCGGAGCAAAAGCTTCATCATAATCAATGCCTGCTTCTTGGTTGTAACCTTGAGCAACATCCCTAGCCTTATTTCTAACAACTTCTCCTAGTTCATTTAGTTTATTCCTAAAGACCTATTTTGTACCAATAATGGAATGATCATGAGGTCTTGGGACAAGAGTCCAAACTTTGTTTCTTTCAAACTGATTTAACTCCTCTTGCATAGCAATAATCCAAAAATCATCACACAATGCATCATCAGTGTTTTTAGGCTCAATATCTTAGATCCTTTGGAAGCTCTTGGTCATTACTAGGTTGGCCATCTTGTTATTGCTCTAGTATTTCTTCTTCTTTGGCATATTCTTCCAAAGTGGGTGCTTGATGATGAGTTTAATTATCAATCATTGAGGGACCTACATCATCTTCATTTCTTCTTTCAAGATAAATGTTAGATTCATCAAAGGTCATATGTATAGTTTCTTCAACACATAATGTTCTTTTGTTATAAACTCTGTAGGCCTTTTTATTTGATGAATGGCCAAGAAATATACCTTCATCCGATTTTCTATCAAACTTTCCCAAATTATCATTAGTATTTAAGCTAAAACACTTACAACCAAATACCTTAAAATAAACAATTGAAGAAGTTTTATCAAATAGGAGTTCAAAAGGTGTTTTTCTTATGAAGGGTTGTAAAAGAACTCTATTCATTACATAACAAGCAGTATTTACAGCTTCAACCCAAAAATATTTTGGCAAGAAATTTTCGCAAAGCATTGATCTAGCCATCTCTTGTAAGGTTCTATTTTTCCTTTCAACAACACCATTTTGTTGGGGTGTTTTAGCAGCTGAGAAATTGTGAGTAGTACCATATTCATCACAAAATTTTGTAAAGTCTTGATTGCAAAATTCTCTTCCATTGTCACTTCTAACAGAAATTAGTTTATACTCAAGAGAGGTTTGAATCTTTTTGAAAAGTTTTGCAAATTCATGAAACGTTTCATCCTTTTGAGCTGAGAAAATCACCCTTGTCAATCTAGAGAAGTCATCAACAATCACATAAGCATATCTTTTACCACCAAGACTAGTGGTCCTCGTTGATCCAAACAAGTCCATATGAACAAGTTCAAGAGGTTTTGAGGTAGAAACCATTTTCTTTGGTTTAAAAAATGTTTTTGATTGTTTTTCATATTGACAAGCATCACAAAGACTAGTTTTATCAAAATGCATTTTAGGTAATCCTCTAACTAACTCTTGTGTGGAAAGTTTATTCAATAGATCCATGCTCACATGACCTAATCTTCTATGCCATAAATATCCATCATTATCATGAATGGCATGACACTTTATATCATTTGTAATAAGTTTATCAAGATATAATACATACACATTTCCAACTCTATTAGCAACAAAGATATTTTTGCTACTTGCGCTATCAAAAATAGTACAAGCGTCACATTTAAATTCTACTTTACATCCATTATCACATAATTGACTAATACTAAGTAGATTATACTTTAAACCATCAATAAGTAATACTTGCTTAATGAGAGGGAAAGAACCGTTACCAACCTTACCAATTCCAAGTATTCTTCCCTTCCTTTCGTCACCAAATGTGACAAAACTTTCACTTGTTTCTTGAAGCTCACTAACAAGTGAAGCATTTTCTGTCATGTGTCTTGAACAGCCACTGTCAAGAAACCACTTAGTGGCACTTGATCTTGAAGTAAAATGAACCTACACCAAATTGAGAGAGTGACTTTTGGTACCCACATTTTCTTGAGTCCAAGGGGGTTAGTAAAAGTTCCTTTGACTCTCTGAATAGTTTTAACACCATTTTCTATAAAAGTTTCTTTAGATTGTACCTCATCATCAATTGCCATAAAGCATATGTTGGCTTTTCCTTCACTGTCATCTTCACTTTCTTGTTGATCCCAAGTACCAGCCAATCCTTTTCCCTTCTTGGCTGATTTCTTTTTTAATTTGTTGTCTCTTTCCTTTTCAAGAACTTTAGGACAATCAGCAACAAGATGTTCTGTGCTTTTGCATTCAAAACATTGAGATTTGAAGGATGATGACTATCCACTCTTCTTTGTTGGCTTTTTCCTTTTCTTGAGAAATTCCTTTTTGTAGAATCTTTTGAATTTTTTTACAGCCATAGCTATCTCTTCTTCTCCATTGTTTCCATCTTCTTCACTTGATGATTTTTCTTGTTCACTCAAATGATTTGAAATTTTGAGTACAACTCCTTTTCTTCCATTCTCTTCGTCTTCAATGTCATTTAGTCTTTTCATCTTCATCTCATGCGTAAGCAGTGATCCAATGAGCTCTTAAAGTGGGAGAGTTTTTAAATCCTTTGATTCCTCAATAGCAAGTGTTTTCGGTTGCCAAGATTTCGGTAGAGCATCCAATATCTTTCTGTTTTGCTCTCCAATTCCATAAGCTTTTAAACCATTGAAAATGTTAGTAAATCTTGTGAACATATCACTAACATTCTCACGTTGCTTCATGGTGAATAGCTCATAATCCCTTACTAGCATGGCAAGCTTTGACTCTTTTACCTGGTTTGTACCTTCATGTGTTACTTGAAGTAATCTCCACATATCATGAGCAATGTCACATCTACCAACTCGATTATATTCGGTTACATCTAATGAACAGCTTAAAATGTTCATGGCTTGATAATTTAGTGTCATTTTCTTTGAATCATTTTCATCAAATTCGTCTATAGACTTTGGTACTAAAGTCACTCCATCAGCTCTCATTTTCATTGGTATGCAAGGACCTTTCTCAACAATGTTCCACAAATCAAAATTAATAGAACAAATATATATCTTAACTCTAGATTTCCAAAATGTATAATTTGTTCCATCAAACAAAGGTGGTCTATTTGTGGAAGATCCTTCTAGATAAGGTAAGTTTGAAATATTAACCATAAGATCTTAACTTCTAGGTTATAAAACCACACAAAGAAGCCCTTGCTCTGATACCAAATGAAAGACCTAAGAGAGGAGAGGGCGAATTAGGTCTTTGGCTAATTTTTAAAAATTATTTTCTTTTATAAATTTAGCTAGAATTGATTAGGAATGCTAGTTTTAATGAGATAATAGTTAAATCAATGACAAAGCAATAAACAATCTATGATCAATGAACACAACCAGTTTATAGTAGTTCGATCTCTTCAAGATCTACGTCCACTACTTTGAGTCTACACTCAAGGATTTCAATCAATCTACTATATGCTCAAGTTCAAGAATCACATAAGAGGCTCATCACACAATGGTTTTACACTCACAACCTCTTTTGCAATTCTACAAACAAGGTTCACCCTACCAAAGGATTTTATATCTACAAACAACCTTGAATCAATGTCTCAAGGATCACCCTTATCTAAAGGATTTTATGTTTACAAGAAAACCTTGTAATGAGCTAGTAGAAAACAAATTAAATGGAGAATGGATAAAATGTTGCCACATTCTTGGTAGATAATTACACAATGTTGCACCTGTTCACTTTGTTGTCTATGGAATCTTGAATGATCAATTGAAAGCACAAGACAAAAGAGAGTTTTGATGTTTGCTAAAGATTTTGGAATGTTAATATTTCTCAGAGATTCAAAACTTACCAAAATTCTTGAGTTTATAGCTTTTATAGATTTCGAAAATTAGTTTCAACAACTATAAAAGGACTAGTAACGGTTAGTTTCAGAGAAGTTCGGACGTCCAAACTTGCTCCTATGCGTCCGAACTTTCGTCCGAACTTTACTGTAACACGTTGACTGGATTTCTTTTGCGTCTGAACATTCGTCCGAATTTCTCTAGAAAAATAGTAACCATGCTATCAAGAGAAGTTTGGACGTCCGAACTGCGTCCGAACTAATCAAACTTTGTCAAATCATATGAAAATCAACCTTAATAACATTGAAAATATTTTGTATAAATAGGTATGTCATTTAAACACTTTTAAACTTAAAAACCGTTACTAAAACACTTTGATCATACAAAGTTTGCTCAAAATCATTTGAGACTCAAAAGCATACTTGTTATTAAAAAGTTCGTTCAAAGTCATTTAAGATTCAAAATAAGTTTTGTTGCTCTCTTATGCATTCAACAAATTACAAGACATACACGTGTAGGGTTTACAAAAGAATATACCTATAAAGCATATGTAACCTACACTTCAAGTCTTCAATGCCTTTAATCATCTTTGAACAAAAATCTTCAATCTTTAATCATTTTGACACATTGGAGTTGTTCTTGCATTTTGGCTTTAAGGCAACAAGACTTCAAACTTCTTAATCCAACAATCCTATCACACAAATGACATAAAGATTAGTCCTCATCAATATTTGTCATTAATCAAGACTGAAACAAAACCTCATGATTTGCCCTTAGGGCTAATAGTTACTATGAAGACAAATGTAGTAACCAACGAAGCCCAAAGAAAAAAGGAAACCAACATATACTAACAGACCATAGCATGAATATAACCAGCTTAAAGCTAACACCCTAGTAACTGTATTCTACACCTCTCCATCTGAAACAAAAAGATAAATAAAGAAAATCATAATCCCAACTTGAATGTTAGACAGACCTAAACACCAGTATCCAACAAAAGAAAGGAGACAGAACTGTCAATCAGAAATACACTGCTTGCCTTATTACTTCATATTTGTTAAATTTGTCAACGATCATAAATAGCAAAAAAAACAATAATTAGCTATAGAATTAACTATAATAGACATGCCAAAAGCGAACAGAAACTATAAATAGAATCAGTTGTAGCAGATGCTACAAAAGCAATAGAAAACTGACATATAAAGTAAGACTCTTGCATAATTTAAGGAAGACAAGCCGACTCCCTAGTAACTACACTATGCATCTACCTTATTGACACAAATAAGATCAAACAAAACACCAAAAGCCTCATCTGCAATACTAGACATAAACAGCTTGCAAATTTCAGATATTTGCAAAGTATCGGGTAAGACAGTCTCAAAATAATAGACAACCGGTAATACACTTCTTAACTTATTAAATCAAAACTCGGTAAATTTTCAGTTAATCAACCATAGAAAAGGTCCAATAATTGTCCAGAGTTGAGTAACCGACACTCAAAAGCAATAAAAAACCACAGATGCATACTAACAATTTTTGCCTAGTCTCTTGAACCAAAATACAAGGCTACTGATTAGAACCTATAGAACTGACCCAGTCCTCTACCTTTGTGAAAGGTAAATTGATTTGGACAGCCTACGATTAACAATTCAAGATAGGAGAAATGGGAGAGATTTTCTTAAGTATATTTGAATTGATTAACAGTAATGAGTCGGGGAAATAAATTTTACCTTGTTATCTAGATTGCGGGAAAGCGTCTGAAGGATGCTATCACACTTAACCAAGTCCTTCTAACTTGAACAAGCAACATAAATAATTAGCAGACAAACGTATTGACTATTGCATAAGGATAATTTATGAATTCTCTAGGTTTTTATGCACAAACGGCAGTAAGAACCCTAATTTGGAATGTAATGGAAAGGGTTTAGTGATGCATTCCTTGATTACTCCAGTTGAGGTACTTGGAATACAAAACTCAACTACTCTGCACAGTTCATAGAAATTGGCTGAATGAGGCGCACAAGAGCAGCTGAAATTTGGGAGCTCTTAAAAGCCCTTCCTCATCTCTGATCGCACAATTGATATAGTTAATCTCCCCAAATCTATTATTGTTGATTGACGTCTACCAATCTTGGTTGTTAGTTTTCAAGGTCCGACAATAAATTGTTTGTCATGAAGAGAAAGTGTTTTGACTGTTGGGGGATGGGTCGGGGTGAAAGGCTTGACCTATCTGGATAGTAGAAAACCCGAAACCAAATTTGTTTTTGTCCCAAAGAAATGGAGCACGACTGAAACTACTGTCCACAAGACCAAGCCCTTAATCTTATATGGTTTTGGGACCAAACAAACCCAACATGCTGTCCAATATAACCCTAATAGTTTCATCTTCCTTCAGTTTTAGTTGGGTGAACTTCTTTCAATCACTTGCCATGTGCGTATAGCATCAACTATCTATGTACCATCTGTTTTTTACTAGCTTGCTCTTGTGGCACACCTGCAAAATAGATTATTTCTTTTTAGGTACCCAAACTGACTCAGCTCTTTTCTGGTTAGTAGGTGCATTAGCTTGAGAGCTTTTAGGCAACCAGAACATTCTACTCCAGACTTTTTCTTCCTGCACAAGTTAGCTTTGTGTCTTTCATGACCACAAGCAAAGTAGTTTATACGTGAGTGACTAGAGAATGCTACTTTTACAAAGTTAGATTCATATTTTCTCCGAGAATGATGGATCATATCCGAATACAGATTTTTCAAATGTGAAAGACCTAAGAGGGGGGGGGGGGGTGAATTAGGTCTTTGGCTAATTATCGGAAATCTTTTCCCTTTTTGCAAACCCTTTGCCTTAATGAAAGCTCTTCTTTAAATTCACAAACTTATATGTGATTTGATGGCTAAGACAAGATTATCAAACTATAAGATCACAACCAATCAATCAACAACTATAAACAATAATAATAACACAAGTATGTAAAACAAGTAAAGCTATAAAGAAATGAACACACGATTTATAGTGGTTCGATCTCTCCAAGATCTACATCCACTACCTTGAGTCCACACTCAAGGATTTCAATCAATTCACTATATGCTTAATCCAAGCAATTACACAAGAGGCTCACCCTTCAATGGGTTTTACTACAACAACCTCTTTTCAATATAATAAACAAGGTTCACTCTTATCACTAAGAGTTTTATGTCACTAGACAACCTAGACCAATTTAATCCAAGGCTCACCCTCACCAATGGGTTTTACAGAACAACCTTGATTAATCTAGTCTATGGCTCACCCTCCCCAAGGGTTTTAAGTCTCTTGACAAGCTTGTATCAATCACAACAAAAATGTAAAGAGAGAATTTGAATGTTACCAACACTTCTTGGTGGATGAATACAATTGTTAGCACCACTTCACTTCTTGCCTTTGGAATCTTGAAATTTAATCTTTGAGCACAAGGCAATTTGAGAGCTTTTGATATAATTTTCATGTAAAACAAGTTAGAGCTTCAAGGATTTCTTTTGTGCAAAAGTTCTTTAAAAAATCTAGAGTTTCTAGCCTTTATAGAATTTGAAAATCAGTTAAAACGGCCATAAAACGGCTAGTTTCAGAAAATTCGGACGACCGAATTTTTGGTCGAAAATTTTCGGACGCATTGTTCACTTACTGTTCGCTACTGTTCACTATGCGGGGGAAGATTCGGACGACCGAATTTTTCCAGCTTCGTCCGAATTTGCGTCCGAATTTCTCTGGAAAAATAGTCGGTACTGTTTACGTGAATAGTGTTACTGTTCACAATGCAAGAAAAATTCGGGCGACTGAATTTTTCATGCTGCGTCCAAATATTGCATCCGAATTTTTCAAACTTTGTCAAAACATGTTCAAATCAATTCTAACAAGTTGGAAAACCTTCTAGCCTAAAAGATAAGTCATTAAAGACCTTTTAAGTGCAAAAACCATTTATGAAAACTTGATAATTTAGATAAGTTCAAAACCATTGAAACCATTTAAATCAAGTTTTGTGCTCTCAATTTCAAATCATAGATTCCAAGGCTTAAGAGTGTAGGGTTTACAAAGTTTACCTATTAACCACATGCAACCTACACTTCATGTCTTCAAAGCTTTCTAACATCTTGAACAAACTCTTCAATCTTCAATCACTTTGACATATTGGAGTTGTTCTTGCATTTTAGCTTCAAGGCAATGAGACTTCAAACTTCTTAATCCACAAATCCTATCACACAACATACAAGCATATTAGTCCTCATCAATATTTGTCATTAATCAAAACTACATGATTTGCCCTTAGGGCTAACAATCTCCCCCTTTTTGATGATGACAAACTTTGATGCAAAATGTGATAGATTAAAACAATGTAGTACATAGAAGTATTAATGTCAATGATAGAAAATAACCAATTTAGCACATTGACATACAAAAGGCTCAATATGAGCCTATGATCCAACCAACCTCCATTAACCTCCTTCCTTCCAACAACTTGGATAGAAGATATAGCATTTAAGCATTTAGAAAAAGTTCTAAGAGAGGTTTTAAGGTTGTAAGAGAGAATGTACGTGAATCTATTGTCTATTTCAGAAACAGTTCATTTGGTCTCATAGTGAACATTTCGTAGTCTCTCCACAACTTGTTATTTTTTTCTGCTCAACATGATTGGTTCCTGTATAGGTAACCTCAAGTTTATCCCACACTTATTTAGCAAAATGTTTTTGTATTCATTCATATCGAGGGCACAACAAAAAATGTTCAAAGCTTTGGCATTAATTTGGATGTTCTCCTAGTTAGCTTCAGAATATCCTGATTCTGGCTCGACAATCTTGACATCCTCATCAATATTTGTTGGAGCAATAGGACCATTTACAATGACCTTCCAATATTTAATATCTGTGGAGTGTATCAAATTTCTAATCATGTTTTTCAAGTAGGAATAGTTGAAACAACAAAAGAGAGGTGGACGAGAAATGGACTATTCTTTTGTTAAACCACAATCAGCAACCCCGGACATACATGGATCCTCTCTAGGTTGTTAAACTTTTTGGTATACATGAAACTTGCTCTAATGTCAATTGTAGGTTCTAAAAATGTTCAAGAGGGGGTGAATTGGACTATTTCAAAAATATTGACCTATTTAAAGTAGAATTAAAATTATCAAAGTTGAAGTGCTACTAGCTAGCTAATAAAACAAAAGATGAAATCCAGTATTAATTTTCTCAGGTTGAGCTGACTCACTGTAACATTAGCTTGAGTGTCTTAGAAGAATTTTGTTGGACTCAATATGTAACTTTTCATTCTTTTGGAGAATGCACAAAAGTGAATATTCGAAGCGCGGATGGAACTTGTCTTGATTGTCTTTTTTTCCCAAGAATTGGCTTCGAATTGACATTTCTATCAGGCCTCAGTAAAGTCTTCGCGGGATTCAATAGAAAAAACATACGCACCATCTATTGCACCCTTATAGAGTAATACTAGAGTTAGAAGTTTTGCGGAGGGTAGTGGCAACTTATAGTAATATAAGAAAAAATCCCAGTATCGGTTAGGAAATAGAATAGGGTCAGTACCAAAAAAAAGGCAGCCCTGGCCCTTTTGTCTCTTGTCCCTCCTTTCCAATCCCATTCCCCAGTATGGAGCCGGCTTCTTCACACGCATGCCATTTATCCGCGACACCTGGTCCTCAGCAGACGAAGCTTGTGGGAAAGAGGGAGCACCACGTCCTAAGTTGATCATTGTAATATAAAAATAGCTTCAAAAAGTTATCAAGCTAATTGACACTGTGAAAGACATTTTTTTGTGATATTGTATGAATAACAGTTTCAACGTGTCTTTGCCTTATATGGAGAGTATGCTTGGAACTTAATTATTTTTCAGAAAATGTGTGTACCAAAACAAAAGATATAGAAAGGTAAATCAAGCAAACAATTAAAGCTATGTAAGAATGAAAAGAGACACGAGGATTTTATTGTGGTTTGGCAGCTTACTTGCACCCACTCCTTGAGAATCCCATCTCAAGTATAGGGTATTACCCCAATCTCTTTAACAGTAGAGATCATACCATACAACTAAAGTATCTTACACCCAAGAAATTATTAAGTTGTACTTACTAATTTTACAAATAGATCTAGCAACTATCACCACTAGTTTTACAATAGATCTAACAACTATCTCTAGATTTTCAACAAATCTAGCAACCATTTTCCACCCAAGAACTTTCTCAGCCTTGGTGGCATAAGTTTACAACCGACACTTGTGAACCATGAAGAGATAAAGATGAAAAAATAGAAGCTTTCACTTGTGTTAGCCCTAAGGGCAAATCATGAAGTTATGATTAGTTTTGATTAATGATAAACATTGATGAGAACTAATCTTTATGTCATTTGTGTGATAGGATTGTTGGATTAAGAAGTATGAAGTCTCATTGCTTTGAAGCCACAATGCAAGAACAACTCAAATATGTCAAAGAGATTGAAGATTGAAGAGTTTGTTCAAGATGATTGAAGACTTTGAAAACATGAAGTGTAGGTTACATGTGCTTAATAGGTAAACTTTGTAAACCCTACAATCTTAAATCTTGGAATCTATGAGTTGCAATTAAGAGCTCAAAACTTGATTTAAATGGTTTTAATGGTTTTGAACTTACCTTAATTATCAAGTTTTTATCAATGGTTTTTGCACATAATAGGTCTTTAATTACTTATCTTTTAGGCTAGAAGGTTTTGCAACTTGTTTGCATTGATTTGAATATGTTTTTACAAAGTTTGAAAAATTAGGATGCAAAATTCGGACGCATAAGAGAAAATTCGGTCGTCCGAATTTTTCCTGCATTGTGAACAGCAACTACTGTTCAATAACAGTACCTACTATTTTTCCAGAAAAATTTGAACGCAAGTTTGGACGCAGATGGTCAAGTTCGGTCGTCTGAATGTGAACAGTAATAGTGAACAGTGCCGCCTATTTTTTCAGAGAAATTCGGACGCAAATGGTAAAATTCGGACGTCCGAACTTCTCAGAAACTAGCCGTTACTAGCCGTTTTATGACTGTTAAAGCTGATTTTTGAAATCTATAAAAGCCAAAAACTTCAGATTTTTAGGAATACTTTTGAACTTTAAAAATCCTTCAATCTCTAACTTGGTTTACATCAAAATTATTTGAAAAGCTCTCAAATTGCCTTGTGCTCAAAGGTTAAAATTCAAGATTCCAAAGGCAAGAAGTGAAGTGGTGCTAGCTATTGTGTTCATCCACCAAGAGGTGTTGGTAACATCCAAACTCTATCTTTACATTATTGTTGTGATTGATACAAGGTTGTCAAGAGACTTAAAACCCTTGTGGAGGGTGAGCCGTAGACTAGATTAATCAAGGTTGTAGTGTAAAACCCCATCTGTGGGTGAGCCTTGGATTAGATTAGTCTAGGTTCTCCAGTGACATAAAACTCTTCGTGATAAGAGTGAACCTTGTTTATTAGATTGAATAGAGGTTGTTGTGGTAAAACCCATTGAAGAGTGAGCCTCTTGTGTAATTGCTTGGATTGAGCATTTAGTGAATTGGTTAAAATCGTTGAGTGTGGACTCAAAGTAGTGGATGTAGATCTTGGAGAGATCAAACCACTATAAATCGTGTGTTTATTTCCTTATAGCTTACTTGTTTACATACTTGTGTTATTATTATTTGTTCTTAGTTGTTGATTGACTGGTTGTGGTCTTATTGTTTGATCATCTTGTCTCAACTATCAAATCACAGTCTTCTTTCCCTTAAACACTTAAGGGTGCAAAGTGTTATATTTATAGCAAATATAATATCCAATGAAAAGATAAAAGATAATTTAGTCAAATGGTGCATTGGCCAGTCTTGTTCAAAGGTCAAAAAGTTATTTTTCAAAAAAAAACTTTTGTTAAAGCAGAGGTGAACATGTTCAAAAAGTTAGCTTAGAGTTTTTTGTAGTGTATATATTTCCATTTTTTCTACACATGACCAAATATCTTTTTACCTTCTCTCTTCTATATGTTTCTATATTTGGATATCCGCAAACTAAGGGAACTTTTGAGGTGATCGAACTCAAAGTACGTCGGCGTCAATTTGAGACCATCGTTTCCTACAAGAAGAGTCCCCATACCCATCGTACCGATAAATGGGGCGAATAACTTCTTGAAAGTAAACTAGTTAACATTTAGAAAAATTTTTGAGTTATGATTTCAAGTTCACTTACTAATTTGTTTTCTAGTTTCATTCTACTTGATTGTTTTTTAATTCGACTATTTGCCCTTGTTGGTATCGTTCATATTTCCTAATTGTCACTCTTAGTGCTCTGGTCGGGTATAGACAGTGCATGTTAAATTCTATCGCATTTCCTGTTCTTGATCTTCATTTCTAACAATCCTCAAGAAGTCATTCAATAATTATCTATAACTACTTTTGATAGCATGTTCACCAAGTACTTCATTAAGCCTTAATCCACATTTAGTTCTGTCAGACATATTCAGACTAGGATAAAATTTCAAGCGTTAGTAGCAAGATACGAACATTTGGTTTTGTTAGTTATTAAGATTGAGAAGCTCATACCTACTAAAAGATATCCCAAAATAGCTAAAATTACTGCAAGGAGCAGGATGAGCTAAACAAGATGCAATTTTGTCAATTCTAACAAATGTCATCTTTGATATCTGTTGTTCTAATTCTTATCTAGCAAAGAGGATGTGGGATTACTCCAATGACCAAGGACTTGAAAGACATTATGTATCCAAATTTTTGAAATTTCAAATAAGGATACGTCAATTACTAAAAAAACTCATGAGTTGTAGTTGATCATTCACTCACTCTTGAAAAAGGATATAAAGCTTCCTGAGAAGTTTCAAGTAATGTCAGCGATAGGAAAATTCCCTAAGCCTTGGGAGGACTTTGGCATGTGCTTGAAGCACAAGAAAAGGACTTTCTATAGAAGATCTAATTTTTTCTTTATTCAATGAGAAGCAGCATAGGAATGAGATTCGTATTGCACTTGTGCAATCTAAAGTCCATGTGATGTCAGCCAGGAAGAAAAATCAGAAGAATATAGTTAATTCTAACTCTAAAAAGAAAAGAAGAAACCAAAATTAAACAAACCTTGTTGAAATTATGGTTATGTTGGGCATTGGGTCAAGGACTTTTTCGTCCAGAAGTCCAAGCCAAACAAGGACCCCATTTTAAGGCACAAGTTAGTGTAATGGTGGAGAACACTAGTCAGATGGAAGTTGATTAGAGTAGACACCTTACTATGGTTTGTACAATTAAGGCTAGAACTCATGACACTACTACTAATGTTGTTGAAAAGTATGTTTCTATAACCCTGAAGTTCTTGCTATTTAAAGGTCATTAGAATGGTAGGTAAATACTGAAGCAAATGTGCACATTTTATTGATAAATCACTTTTTATGTCTTACCTATCAATTGGAGGAAAAATTTTAAGAATGTGAAATTCTAGTACGGCCAATGTGTTAGAGATTGGATACATGGACTTGAAGTTTCCTTCAGGTTCACTCTTTCTATCCACAAGGTGCATCATGTTTCAATAGTTTGTAGAAATATTCATAGTAGTTCATGATAAGTTAGGGAGGGTTATTAGTTTATTTTTAAGTGTAATAAAGTATGATTATGCACTATAATACTTTTGTTGGTAAAGTCTATTTGTCAAATAGTTTATTTAAATTAAAATTTGAACATATTTCTTCAGATTTGATTAAAGATTTTTATGTTTGGATTTCTATTTATCCTACTGTGCATGTATTAAATCTACTATTATTTGGCATAATAGACTTGGTCATTTAAATTTATATTATGTCAAAAGAATGGTGAATTTAAATTTGATTCCTAAACACACTCCTGTTAAGAAAAACAAATGTCAAGTGTGTGCAGAAGGTAAAATGACTAGGATACCCTTCCATTCTATTGAATGGGATTTAGAAATAAAAGACCTAAGAGGGGGGTGAATTGGGTCTTTGGCTAATTTTTGAAAACTATTTCCTTTTTATGAACTTGGTTCGAAAATATTATATTCACTTGTTTCAATGAGAGTATAATGAACACAATGATAAAGCAATACACAAGGAAGAGTAAAGAGCACAAGTAATTTATAGTAGTTCGATCTCTTCAAGATCTATATCCACTACCTTGAGTCCACACTCAAGGATTTCAACCAATCTATTCAATTACTCAATTTCAATCAATTACACAAGAGGCTCATCCCACAAGGATTTTACACCAACAACCTCTTTTCTAATGCTACAAACAAGGTTCACCCTACCACAAGGATTTTATATCTAAAGACAACCTTAAATCAATGCCTTAAGTATCACCCTTACCAAAAGGATTTTATATCACAAGATAACCTTGTATTGAGCAAATAGATAAAGAGATAAATAGAGATTTAATGAGATATTACTATTGCTTGGTAGATGATTACACAAGTTAGCACCACTTCACCTTATTGTCTTTGAAATCTTGAATAATCATATGAGAGCACAAGACAAAAGAGAGCTTTGATGATTTCAAATGATTTTGGAATGTTTTGACTCTTCAAGTGTTCAGCATTATCTTAAAATCTGGAGTTTAGGGCTTTTATAGATTTTGAAAATCAGTTCCAACAATCATAAAACGGCTAGTAACGGCTAGTTTCTGAGGAGTTCGGACGACCGAACTTGATCCTCTGCGTCCGAACTATCATCCGAACATTACTGTGACATGTTGTCAGGGAAAGCTCAGACGACCGAACTTTGACCCTTGCATCTGAACTTACATCCGAATTTCTCTAGAAATTCAGCAGTCATGTTCATAGTTTGGACGTCCGAACTTGCGCCCGAACTATTAAAACTTTGTCAAAATGTTTGAAAATCAATCTCAATGAGTTTGAAATAATTTTGTATTAAAAGATAAGTCATTTAAAATCTTTTGAACTCAAAGACCGTTATCAAAGCACTTGGTAATTCAAAGATTATTCAAAGCCATTTAAGATTCAAAAACAAGTTTTGTGCTCTCTTATGCATTCAATAGATTCCAAGACAAACAAGTGTAGGGTTTACAAGAATATACCTATTAAGCAAGTGTAAACCTACACTAGAGTCTTCAAAGCCTTCAATTCGTAGGACATGCTCTATATTCTTGATCCTTGAGCACATTTGAGTTGTCCTTAGCACTTTTAGCTCCAAGGCAATAAGAACTCTTTGCTTCTCAATCGAAAAATTCTATCACACAAATAGCATATGAATTATGTTTGTCATTAATCAAAACTACATGATTTTCCCTTAGGGCTAACAAGAAATACTTGATATAGTCCACACAGATATTTGTGTGTTCAATGGCTTGTTAACTAAGAACCATAAGGAATACTTTATTACCTTAATAGATTATTGCAGTAGATATTATTATGTGTATTTTCTTAAATATTAAAATGAAGCAATTGATAAGTTTCCTATATTCAAAAAATGAAGTTGAAACTCAAACTACCAAGAACTTTAAAGGTTAAGATCTTCTAGAAGTGGATAGTATGGGTCTAACACATATGTTAGATATTGCCAAAGTAATGACATAACTAATGAGAAGACAACCCTTATAAGAAATAGAACCCTTAGATATGATCAACAGTCTTCTTTTAACTTCTAGATTACAAAAGTATATGTGGCATGAGGCTTTGAATAAGGTTTCTCATACTTTGAATAAAGTCCCTTACAAACATAAAGATGTAACTCCATTTGAAGTTTGGAATGGAAGAAAATCTAATTTAAAATACTTGACTCTGTAGGGTTGTCTTGCAACAGTTCTGAACCCTAAACACAAGAGAAGAAAAGTTAGGACTAAAAACTATTGATGCTATGTTTCTTGGTTATGTGAACATAAATATTCCATGAGGTTTTTGGTAATTAGGACTGAAATTTCTGGCATAAAATCTGACAAAATAGTTGAGTATCTTGGTGCTATATTCTTTTTTAGGATGTATTTCTTATGAAAGCTAGTTTGCCTCAGGATGTTTCTACTTTAGATTCATCCTTACCTAATTCCATTTCTAATCGTCTGAAAACATGACAGATGTAGGGATAGGTCCAAGTAATTTCAACACTCAATTTGAGGAGTTAAAAAAACTAGTAGCAATAAGAGAGTTAAAGTAGTTAAGGACTTTGGAAGTGACTTTGTCACTTTTAATATTGGGGAACTACCTTTAATATTTCAAGAAGCCATGGTCTCTTTCAAAATAAGACACTGGAAAAGGGTTGTCAAAATTAAGATTGATTCTCTTGTCTCCAATAGAACATAGAAATTAGTTGATCTCCCTCTTGATTGTACTACCATATACAACTATTGATACATTGGTTGTGAAAGGTTTCAGATAAATAGAAGGAATAGACTATTTTGATACTTATTTCCCAATTGCTAGCTTGACTACACTACAAGTGCTTGTTGCATTAGCTTCCATATATGACTCCATTGTCCACCAAATGGACGTGAAAATAGTTTTTCTTTATGGTGATCTCAAAAAAGAGATTTATGTGGATCAGTTTTGAGAGATTTGTAGCCAACAAAAATGAGCAAAAGGTCTGTAAACTTGTTAAGTCATTATACAATCTTAAGCAAACACCCCAAAAAAAAGCATGATTAATTTGGTAAAAATATTTTATCTCTTGGCTTCATCATGAATGAGAATGACAAGGGTGTTTATTATAAAGCTAAGGTAATGTATGTATTCTTCTATGCATGTATGCAAATGATATTTTGTTAACTGAGTCCAATATTGAGACAATTAATGAGTCTAATTCATTCTTGAAAAGTAACTTTGAAGTAAAGGAAATGAGTTGCTAATGTGATTCTTGACCTCCAGTTGATATGCTTAATTAAGGGAATAAGTATTTCTCAATCTTGCTATATTGAGAAGAACATTTTTGAGAAACATGATTATCAGTACTATGTAATTGTTAAAACTCATCTAATCCTTCTGTAGTTTTTTTCAAAAGGGAAAGTAGTAACCATGTGTCTCAATCAAGATATTCTACATATAATCTTTAATTCAATTTATTTCTATTTATGTTATTAACATTTTACGCTTCATGCATTTTCATTTTCTTTGTCTGTTTTTGTAAGGTTAGATTTATGCAATTTTTATGCCTTTGTCAAACTTAACGTGTTGAAATCATTATGCACAATTAAATACAACACACTTTGAAAGACATAAGAGGGGGTTAATTAGATCTTTGACTAATTTTTTAAACCTTTTTCCTTTTCGTGAGAATAGTTTGGAGGATGTTAAAAATCAATCTCTCAACAAGTTATGAAGGTAAACACAATAAGTTTTCAATTGAAAGAGAGAGGAGAAGAGACAACACAAGCAATTTATAGTGGTTCTACATCCACTAGCTTGATCCCCAACTCAAGAATTTCATCCAAATTCAACTATAACAAAACTTGATCAAAATACAAGAGAGGCTTATCCAACAAGGGTTTTATTCTACAATCCCTTTTTACTTACAATAATCAAGGCTCACCCTTTCAAGAAGGGCTTTGCATCTTCAACATAACCTTGAATAAAACAAGGGCTTAGAGTTTTCAAGAATTCAAAACTTACAAAAGATTACACGTTTATAGCTTTTATAGAATTTGAAAATCAGTTTTAACAGCTATAAAACACTAGTTAACGGCTATTTTCAGGAAATTCGGATGACCGAATTTTGCGTCCGAATTTTTCGGATTCAAACTTTGTAAAATCATTTGAGATTTAACTTCAATAAGTTTGAAAAACATTTGGTATGTATATAATACTTATTTAGACATATATAAGTTTGAAAATCAAAATCAAATTCCTTTGATCATATAAAGTTTACTTAAAAACTTTTAGGACACAAAACCACATTCATCAAAAAATTCATTCAAAGCCTTTTAAGATCATAAGACTCGTTTTATGCTCTCTTATGCATTCAATGATAACCAAGACATACAAGTGTAGAGTTTACATAGAGATTTACCTACTAAGTATATACACTCTACACTTCAAGTCTTCAATGCCTTTAGATCATCTAAGAACAACCTTCTTCAAACTTCAATCACTTTGCTTTACTGAAGTTGTTCTTGCACTTTGGCTTCAAAGCAATGAGACTTCATACTTTTTAGTTCACAAAACCTATCACACAACATACAAGCATATTAGTCCTCATCAATATTTGTCATTAATCAAAACTACATGATTTGCCCTTAGGGCTAACAATTACTAAAAGAGGTTGTGTATGTAAAACCATTGTGTGGTGAACCTCTTATGTAATTTGTAAACTTGAGCTTATAGTAGATCGTTTGAAATCCTTAAGTGTAGGCTTAAGGTAGCAGACATAGATCTTGAAGAGATGGAACCACTATAAATTACTTGTGTTCTTTGTTCTTATATTGCTCTACTGCTTTGCTATTAATTGCCTTACTCTTCTATTGAACCAAGTACATACAATCTGTTTTTTGCTTAGACTTATAAAAGGACTGTGTTTGTGAAAAATTAGCCAAATACCTAATTCACCCCCCCCCCCTTAGGTCTTACAATTGGTATCAGAGAAAGGACTTCTTTGTGTGGTTTTACAACCTAGAAGTTAAAGATCTTATGGCTAATATTTCAAACTTACCTTACCTAGAAGGGTCTTCCACAAATAGACCACCTTTGTTTGATGGAACAAACTATACCTTTTGCAAATCTAGAGTTAAGATATATATTTGTTCTATCGATTTTGATTTGTGAAATATTGTTGAAAAAGGTCCTTATATTCCTATGAAAATGAGAGCTAATGGAGTAACCTTAGAACCAAAGTCTACTGACGAATTTGATGAACATGATTCAAAGAAAATGACCTTAAATTATCAGGCAATGAACATCTTAAGTTGTGCATTAGATGTAATTGAATATAATAGAGTTATGGTTGTGATACTGGTCATGATATGTGGAGATTACTCCAAATAACACATGAAGGTACAAACCAAGTTAAAGAGTCAAAGCTTGCTATGTTAGTTAGGGACTATGAGCTATTTACCATGAAGCAAGGTGAGAATATTAGTGATATGTTTACTAGATTTACTAACTTTTTAATGGTCTGAAAGCTTATGGGAAGAACTATACAATTGGAGAGCAAAATAGAAAAATCTTGGATGCTTTACCAAACTCTTGGCAACCAAAGACACTTGCAATTGAGGAATCAAAGGATTTGAAACTCTTCCACTTGAACCGCTCATTCGATCACTCCTCACGCATGAGATGAAGATGAAGAGACTAAATGACAAAGAAGATGAAGAAAAAGGAAGAAAAAGAGTTGAACTTAAAGCTTCAAATCAATTGAGTGAACAAGAAAAATCATCAAGTGAAGAAGAAGATGGAAACAGTGGAGAAGAGGAGATTTTCAGGGCTGTTAGGAAATTCAAAAGATTCTACAAGAAGTAGTTTCTCAAGAAAGGAAGAAAGCCAACCAAGAAGAGTGGACAGTCTTCATCCTTCAAACCTCAATGTTTTGAATGCAAGAGTACAAAACATCTTGTTGCTAATTGTCCCAAAGTTTTGGAAAGGGAAAGAGACAACAAGAACAAAAAGAAATCTGCCAAGAAAGGAAAAGGACTTGCTGGAACATGGGATCAACAAGAAAGTGAAGATGATAGTGAAGAAAATGCCAACATATGCTTTATGGCAGTTGATGATGAGGTACAATCTTCTCCTTCCATTTCTAATATCTATGATGATGATGTGGATCCTAGTGAATTACTTGTAGAAATGTATGAAGAATTAAAAAAGGCTTCTAAAAGAAATAAAGAAATGAAATTCAAATTCAGCGATTTATCAAATCAGAATTCAAAATTATGTGTTGAAAATGGGAAACTTCTTGAGACCATTAATTTTTTAAACATTGAAAAAGAAGTTTTAAATGCAACCATACAAAACATATCTTTTGAAAATAAAGAGCTTTGCATAAAAGTTGTTTCTCTTGAAACAATGCTTAATGATCATGAGATTTTAAAAAGGAAAGTTAATGATCTTACATCATGCATTGAAAAGTTTACAAATGGAAGAGAAAATTTAAATAAATTACTTGGCTATCAAAGAACTTCATTTGCAAAACATGGTCTTGGTTATACTCATGATAGCTATGCTCCAAAATATAAAAACTCTTTTGTTAAAGAAACTTTTAATTCTAGGCCTCATATTTGTTATACATATTGTGGTAAGCATGGACACAAGGTATCAAAATGTTTTGTAAAAAGAAAGATTGAAAATGGTGTTAAGACCATTTGGAAAGTCAAAGGAACTTTCTCTAACCCCCTTGGATCCAAGAAAATATGGGTACCAAAAATCACTCTTTCTAATTTGGTGTAGGTTCGCTTTGCTTCAAGATCAAGGGCCACAAAATGGTTTCTTGACAGTGGTTGTTCAAGACATATGATTGGAAATGCCTCACTTGTTAGTGAGATTCAAGCAACAGGTGAAGGCTTTGTCACATTTGGTGATAAGAAGAAAGGAAAAATACTTGGAGTAGGTAACATTGGTAAAGGTTCCTTTCCTCTTATTAAACAAGTATTGCTTATTGATGGTTTAAAGTATAATTTACTTAGTATTAGTCAATTATGTGACAATGGATGTAAAGTGGAATTCAAATGTGATACTTGTACTATTCTTGATAGTGCAAGTAGCAAAACCATCTTTGTTGCTAAAAGAGTTGGAAACGTGTATGTGTTATATCTTGATGAACTGATCACAAATGATATCAAATGTCTTGCCATTCATGATAATGATGGATTTTTGTGGCATAGAAGATTAGGACATGTAAGCATGGATTTATTGCATAAACTTTCTACACAAGACCTAGGTAGAGGATACCAAAAATGCATTTTGATAAAACACATCTTTGTGATGCTTGTCAATATGGAAAACAATCAAAAACATCTTTTAAACCAAAGAAAATGGTCTCTACTTCAAAACCTCTTGAACTAGTTCACATGGACTTATTTGGACCAATGAGGACCACTAGTCTTGGTGGTAAAAGATATGCTTATGTGATTGTAGATGACTTTTCAAGATTTACTTGGGTGCTCTTCTTAGCTCGAAAGGATGAAACATTTCATGAATTCGCAAAACTTTTCAAAAAGGTTCAAACATCTCTTGAATATAAACTGATTTCTATTAGAAGTGACAATGGAAGAGAATTTTGCAATCAAGAGTTTACAAAATTTTGTGATGAATATGGTATTACTCACCATTTCTCAGCTGCTAAAACACCTCAACAAAATAGTGTTGTTGAAAGGAAAAACAGAACTTTACAAGAGATGGCTAGATCAATACTTTGTGAAAATTTCTTGCCAAAATAATTTTGGGTTGAAGCTGTAAATAATGCTTGCTATGTAACGAATAGAGTTTTATTAAGACCTTTTATAAGAAAAACACCTTTTGAACATCTATTTAATAGAACTCCTTCAATTGTTTATTTTAAAGTGTTTGGTTGTAAATGTTTTATTTTAAATACCAGTGATAATCTGGGAAAATTTGATAGAAAATTAGATGACGCAAGTTCGGACGCATAAGGAAAAGTTCGGACGTCCGAACTTTTCTAGACAACTTGGCACAGTAAAGTTTGGACGCAAGGTCGGATGCATGGCTTGAAGTTCGGACATCCGAACTTCTCTGAAACTAGCCGTTACTAGTCCAAACTTTTCTAGACAGCTTGGCACAGTAAAGTTTGGACGCAAGTTCGGTCGTCCGAACTTCTCGGAAACTAGCCATTACTAGCCGTTTTATAGCTGTTGCATTTGAATTTTCACATCTATAAAAGCTATAAATTTTAGATTTTTTGTAAGTTTTTGAATTCTTGTGAACTCTAAACATTCAAAGCCTTTAGCAAACATTTCAAGCTCTCTCTCTTGTCTTGTGCTTTATATTGATCATTCAAGATTCCAAAGACAACAAAGTGTGAAGGTGCAACATTGTATAAACATCTACCAACTAGTGGTAACATATACACATTCTTCCTTCTCTATTAAACTGTGTTTTTCTACTAGCTCATTGCATTGTGACATAAAATCCTTTTGATAAGGGTGAGCCATAGAGTAGATTAATCAAGGTTGTTGTGTAAAACCTATGAGTGGGTGAGCCTTGGATTAGATTAGTGTTTAGGTTGTCTTTAGATATAAAATCCTTGGGAAAGGGTGAACCTTGTTTGTATAATTACTAAAAGAGGTTGTGACTGTAAAACCATTGTGTGGTGAGCCTCTTGTGTAATATGTAGACTTGAGCTTATAGTAGATTGTTTGAAATCCTTAAGTGTAGGCTTAAGGTAGTGGACGTAGATCTTGAAGAGATAGAACCACTATAAATTGTTTGTGTTCCTTGTTCTTATATTGCTCTACTGCTTTGCATTTAATTGTCTTACTCTTCTATTGAATTAGGCACATACAATCTGTTTTTTGCATATAAAAGGAGTGTATTTGCGAAATATTAGCCAAATACCTAATTAATCCCCCTCTTAGGAAGGACTTCTTGTGTGGTTTTACAACCTAGAAGTTAAAGATCTTATGGCTAATATTTCAAACTTACCTTACCTAGAAGGGTCTTCCACAAATAGACCACCTTTGTTTGATGGAACAAATTATACCTTTTGGAAATCTAGAGTTAAGATATACATTTTTTCTATCAATTTTGATTTGTGGAATATTATTGAAAAAGGTCCTTGTGTTCCTATGAAAATGAGAGCTGATGTAGTAAACTTAGAACCAAAGTTTACGGACGAATTTGATGAAAATGATTCAAAGAAAATGACATTGAATTATCAGGCCATGAACATATTAAGTTGTACTTTAGATGTAACTGAATATAATAGAGTTAGTGGTTGTGACACTGCTCATGATATGTGGAGATTACTCCAAATAACTCATGAGGGTACAAACCAAGTTAAAAAATCTAAACTTGCCATGCTTGTTAGAGATCATGAACTTTTTACCATGAAACAAGGTGAGAATGTTAGTGATATGTTTACATGGTTTACAAACATTTTCAATGGCTTAAAAGCTTATGGAAAGAGCTATACAATTGGAGAGCAAAACAGGAAGATTTTGGATGCTTTACCAAAATCTTGGCAGCCAAAGACACTCACTATTGAGGAATCAAATGACATAAAACTCTTCCGCTTGAAGAGCTTATTGGATCTCTGCTCACACATGAGATGAAGATCAAAAAAATTAAATGACAAAGAAGATGAAGAAAAGGGAAGAAAAGGAGTTGTACTCAAATCACTTGAGTGAACAAGAAGAATCTTCAAGTGGAGAAGAAGATGGTAACAGTGGAGAAGAGGAAATTGCCATGGCAGTTAGGAAATTCAAGAAATTCTGTAAAAAGGAGTTCCTCAAGAAAGGAAGAAAGCCAACCAAGAAAAGTGGACAGTGTTCATCCTTCAAACCTCAATGTTTTGAATGCAAGAGCACAGAACATCTTGTTGCTCATTTTCCCAAAGTTCTGGAAAGGGAAAGAGACAGCAAGAACAAAAAGAAATTTGCCAAGAAAGGAAAAGGACTGGCTGGAACATGGGATCAACAAGAAAGTGAAGATGACAGTGAAGGAAAGGCCAACATATGCTTTATGGTAATTGGTGATGAGGTACAATCTTCTTCCTCTATCTCTAATCTTTATGATGATGTTGATCCTAGTGAATTGCTTATAGAATTATATGAAGAATTGAAAAAGGCTTCAAAGAGTAATAAAAAAATGAAATCCAAAATCAATGCTTTATCAAATGAGAATTCAAAATTAAGTGTTGAAAATGGTAAACTTCTTGAAACCATTAATTGTCTTAACATTGAAAAAGAAGTTTTAAATGTAACCATACAAAACACATCTTTTGAAAACAAAGAGCTTTTCATAAAAGTTACTTCTCTTGAAAAAATGCTTGGTGATCATGAGATTTTAAAAAGAAAAGTTAATGATCTTACATCATGCATTGAGAAATTTACAAATGGAAGAGAAAATTTATAAAAATTACTTGATTATCAAAGATACTCATTTGCAAAAAATGGTCTTGGTTTTACTCATGATGGCTATGTTCCAAAGTATAAAAATTCTTTTGCTAAAGAAACCTTTAATTCTAGGCCTCATATTTGTTGTACATATTGTGGTAAGCATAGTCACAAGGTTTCCAAATGTTTTGTAAAGAGAAAGATAGATAATGGTGTTAAGACCATTTGGAAAGTCAAAGGAACTTTCACTAACCCCCTTGGACCCAAGAAAGTATGGGTACCAAAAATCACTCTTTCCAATTTGGTGTAGGTTCAATTTGCTTCTAGATCAAGTGCCACAAAATGGTTCCTTGACAGTGGGTGTTCAAAACATATGACTGGAAATGCCTCACTTGTTAGTGAGCTTCAAGCAACAAGTGAAGGCTTTGTCACATTTGGTGACAAGAAGAAAGGAAAAATACATGGAATAGGTAACATCGGTAAAGGTTCTTTCCCTCTTATTAAGCAAGTATTACTCATTGATGGCTTGAAGTATAATTTACTTAGCATTAGTCAATTATGTGACAATGGATGTAAAGTAGAATTCAAATGTGACACTTGTACTATTCTTGATAGTGCAAGTAGCAAAACCATCTTTGTTGCTGAAAGAGTTGGGAATGTATATGTGTTATATCTTTATGAACTGATCACAAATGATATCAAATGTCTTGCCATTCATGATAATGATGGATTTTTGTGGCATAGAAGATTAGGACATGTAAGCATGGATTTATTGAATAAACTTTCTACACAAGAGCTAGTTAGAGGATAACCCAAAATGCATTTTGATAAAACCCATCTTTGTGATGCTTGCCAATATGGAAAACAATAAAAAAAACATCTTTTAAACCAAAGAAAATGGTCTCTACTTCAAAACCTCTTGAACTAGCTCACATGGACTTATTTGGACCAATGAGGGTCACTAGTCTTGGTGGTAAAAGATATGCTTATGTGATTGTAGATGATTTTTCAAGATTTACTTGGGTGCTCTTCTTCACTCAAAATATGAAACATTTCATGAATTTGCAAAACTTTTCAAAAAGGTTCAAACATCCCTTGAATATGAACTGATTTCTATTAGAAGTGACAATGGAAGAGAATTTTGCAATCAAGAGTTTACAAAATTTTGTGATGAATATGGTATTACTCACAATTTCTCAACTGCTAAAACACCTCAACAAAATGGTGTTGTTGAAAGGAAAAATAGAACTTTACAAGAGATGGCTAGATCAATGCTTTGTGAAAATTCTTTGCCAAAATACTTTTGGGCTGAAGCTGTAAATACTGCTTGCTATGTAATGAATAGAGTTTTATTAAGACCTTTTATAAGAAAAACACCTTTTGAACTTCTATTTAATAGAACTCCTTCAATTGTTTATTTTAAAGTGTTTGGTTGTAAATGTTTTATTTTAAATACCAGTGATAATCAAACTCATCATCAAGTACCCACTTTGGAAGAACATGCCAAAGAAGAAGAAATAATGGAGCAAGAATAAGATGGTCAACCAAGCAATGATCAAGAGTTTCCAAAGGATCTAACATATGCAAGAGGCCATCCTAAGGAGCAAATCATTGGTGATGTCTCCCAAGGATTTAAAACAAGGCGGTACTTTATTGATAATTTTGCCCTCTTATCTCATTTAGAACCTAAAAACATTGATGATGCATTGAGTGATAATTTCTGGATTATTGCTATGGAAGAAGAGTTAAATCAGTTTGAAAGAAATAAAGTTTGGACTCTTGTTCCAAGACCCCATGATCATTCCATTATTAGTACAAAATGGGTATTTAGAAATAAGTTAAATGAACTAGGAGTAGTTGTTAGAAATAAAGCTAGACTTGTTGCTCAAGGCTTCAACCAAGAAGAAGGCATTGATTATGATGAAACATTTGCTCCAGTAGCCAGATTGGAATCCATGAGAATACTTTTGGCATTTGCTTGTTTCAAAGGATTTAACCTATTTCAAATGGATGTCAAAAGAGCATTTCTAAATGGTTTTATTGAAGAAGAGGTTTATGTAGAACAACTTCCCCGTTTTGTTCATGAAAAGTTTCCTAATCATGTTTTTAAGTTAACTAAAGCTCTATATGGATTGAAACAAGCCCCAAGAGATTGGTATGAAAGATTAAGTGGTTTTCTTCTTTCAAAAGGATTTGCAAAAGGAAAAGTAGACACAACACTTTTTACAAAAACATCTGGTAATAATGATATTTTACTTGTGTAAATTTATGTTGATAGATATTATATTTTGTACTACTAATACATCCCTTTGTGAGGATTTTTCCAAATCAATGCAAAATGAATTTGAAATGAACATGATGGGAGAACTGAATTTCTTTCTTGGGCTGCAAATTAAGCAAACCAAGGATGGAGTCTTCATCAATCAAGCAAAGTACACCAAGGAGCTCTTGAAAAGATTTGGAATGGATCAAGCTAAAAGGATAGGTACTCGAATGAGTTCATCAACTAAACTTGACAAAGATGAAAAAGGTAAAAATGTTGATGAGAAATCTTATAGAGGTATGATTAGAAGTTTACTCTATCTCACAACAAGTAGACCAGATATTATGCTTGTTGTGTGCTTATGTGCTAGATTTCAATCATGTCCTAAAGAATCTCATTTAATTTCTGTCAAACATATTTTTCGTTATTTGATTGATACACATGACTATGGTCTATGGTTTTCAAAATCTTCATATTTTGATCTTATTGGATATTCGGATGTCGATTATGCTGGATGCAAAGTTGAACGAAAAAGTACAAGTGGTCATTGTCAATTTCTTGGTAGTTGTCTTGTGTCTTGGTATAGTAAAAAACAAGCTTGTGTGTCTTTGTCTACTACTGAAGCTGAATACATTGCAGCTGGTTATTGTTGTGCTCAATTACTATGGATGCAACATACACTACTTGATTATGGTATTAAATTTAATTGTATACCTATTCTATGTGATAATACTAGTGCCATCAATTTGGGCATAAATCCCATCCAACACTCTAGAACAAATCATATAGAGATTAAGCATCATTTTATTCGTGATCATGTTGCTAAAAGGGACATATGTTTAGAATATATAAATACAAATGACCAAATTGCTGATATATTCAGAAAGCCTTTGACTGAGGAAAGGTTTACTCATTTAAGAAGGCTCTTAGGAATCTCAAAATTCAATTACTAATGTGTTTATTTGAGTGTAACAAAAGCAGGAAAAATTTGGATGCATTGAGTGAAAATGGAAAGTCCAAACTTTGACAGAAAATTATGGACAGAAAAGTTCGGACGCATGTTCGGACGCATAACAGAAGTTCAGACGTCCGAACTTTCTGAAATTAGAGAAACAGAGAAGTTCGGACGTATGTTCGGATGCAAACCAAAAAGTTTGGTGGTCCGAACTTTGCGGTTACAGCGGTTTTTAAGAAATTGAACTAGTCATTACTCACATAATTTATCATCCGAACTCTCTCCTTTGCAAAATTTCTCTCTACCCACTCGCGTCCAAACATAAATCCCTCTGTGATTTCATCATTTTCACATTTCGTTACTTGGATCTTTAAATTCCCAGCCCTACACACCTCTCAAATTTCGTTACTTTCTCTGTTAAAAGATCAAAATGGTGAGAGCTAAAGGAACAAATGTTGAAAAAGGAAAAGGGAAAGCAAAGGTTAGTGAAGGAGGACGGATTCTCAATGAACCAAGGAGAATTAGTGTTCATCAATCATCATCTGGAGCAGACAAGTTTATCTCAGTCAAAGCTGCAGCAGAATTTGAGGATTGGAACAAGAAATCAAGGAAAATCATCCCTGGAAACAGAGTTGATTTTGACAAGCTCACCAATATGGGTAATGTCCTATCTCTATTTGGTAATATTGGGCGGAGTAATCTGTTGGCTATAGATGAAGAGTACTATCCCTCTCTTGTATATGAATTTTATGACAATCTAAAAGAAGAGAGAATAGAATATGAGGGAGAAAATGCTAATCAATGGTATTCCTCTAAAGTGTCTCAAGTAGATTTTGAATTCAATGATGCATTAGTAAATAGAATTTGTGGAGTGAGTGATGTTGGAGCAAGATATATGTCTTTAGGACAACAGTGCTATGAAGGAGAACTGTTTACAAATGCTAGATTCGAAGAAACTTTCACCAATGGTAGAGAGTTTAGGACCATTAAGGAAAGGGAAATCAAAGCTTTAGATGCAAGGGGAAGAGTTATGCATCATATGATTACAACCATGATTATTCCTAACTTTGGTCACAAAACATTTGTGGGTAACATTCATATGGTAATTATGCTTGCTTTGCATGAGCATAGGAGATTGAATTTTGGATACATGGCATTGAAGACTATGATTGGGGTTAGAAAGACTGATAACAAGGCTTTACCATATGGAAGACTTCTTATAAGATTTTTCAAACATTTTCGAGTCAAGATTCATGTTAGAGGACAAGCTTTTAAAAGAGGACAAATTTATACAAATAGCTCTCTCAAAAGGATGCAATTGACTCTTGATAATGAGAGAGTATGGAGAACTAGAAGAGAAACCCCTCCAAAGAGAGTTGAAGCAGAGGAAAGTGAGGAAACTGAAGAACAAGAATAAGATGAGGCAGAAACATGGACAACGAAAATGAATACTAAGAGAATGCATGATTCAACAAGTGAGGGGGAGCAGCCTTCCTCCAAAAGAAGACTCTATGAAGAAGAGCCAACCTCACAATCACATCCTATTGCTGGGGAAGGTACTAATGTTGAAGAGATTTCAAGAGAAAATAAAATTCAAGAAGCACTGAACAACCACATGAAAGAAATGGAGAAAATGTATAAATTCTTTGAAACATTTGCTCCATGGTGCTTGGAAAACTGGACAGTTTAGAGAATAGAGTCAAGCACATTGAGGAAATATTGATAAGAAATCCTCAAAGTGGTGAAGAGCCTTCTAGAACTAAAGAGGAAAAGGATGATGAGAATGATGAAGATAACAAGAAAAATGAAGAAGGCAGTGACAGTGATGATGAAGATGATGATAATGATGGTGACCAAGGGAATGACAATGAGAAGGTCATGGAGTCTCAAGGAGGAGATCAAGGATTGCAGCAAGATGGAATCAGTCAAGAATGAGGTCAAATTGCAAGAGCAGAAATAGCAACCCCATCAAATCCAACATTTGGCAATGGAAGAGTCAAGCATGTTGTTGTCAAGAAGAAACCGAGAAAGGACTCTCCATCAATATCCAATGACTAAGCACATCGTCGCTCTCATTTCCATTTATTGATTTTATTTATTTTGAATCTTTACTAGCATGTTTTATGCAAATCTCTCTGTTTTTGCACTTTAAATTTCTGCACTTTAACACTAGTTTAATATGGCCTTAGAGTTGAGAGTTTCCTTTAGTAATGACAGTCTTATTTTCATTTTCCCATACTTGAGTGATGACAAAAAGGGGAGAAAGAAGATGAACTGCAAGAGCTACAAAATTTAAAATTGTGCTGCAAAAATGTGAAATGTGTGTGCTTCTGCAATATATGTTATGTGTGCAATGTGTGCTTGGCATGTTTTGACTATATTTATACATTTGAAATTTAAACTGGAAAGAATTATAATATGTGAGGATAGAATTTATAAGTTTGGACTTGAAGTTCGGATGCAAACCAAAAAGTTCGGACGCATCCAAACCAAAAAGTTCAGATAGCGTGGTCACTCTTTTTCCAGAGAATTTTGGACGCAAGTTCGGACGCATCCAAACTTTTCCAGACAGCTTGGCACAGTGAAGTTCAGACGCAAGTTCAGACGCATGGCAGAAAGTTCGGACGTCTGAACTTCTCTGAAACTAGCCGTTACTAGCCGTTTTATAGTTGTTGAATTTGATTTTTCAAATCGATAAAAGCTATAAACTTCAGATTTTTCTGTAAGTTTTGAATCCTTGAAAACTCCAAATATTCCAAAGCTTTAAGCAAACATTTTAAGCTCTCTTTTGTCTTGTGCTTTCAATTGATCATTCAAGATTCCAAAGACAACAAAGTGTGAAGGTGCAACATTGTGTAAACATCTACCAACAAGTGGTAACATCTACAACAAAGTGTGAAGGTGCAACATTGTGCAAACATCTACCAACAAGTGGTAACATCTACACATTCTTCCTTCTCTATTAAACTATGTTTTTCTACTAGCTCATTGCAAGGTTATCTTGTTACGTAAAATCCTTTTGATAAGGGTGAGCCATAGACTAGATTAATCAAGTTTGTGGTGTAAAACCCATGTGTGGGTGAGCCTTGGATTAAATTGGTCTTTAGGTTGTCTTTAGATATAAAATCCTTGTGGAAGGGTGAACCTTGTTTGTATAATTACTAAAAGAGGTTGAGCGTGTAAAACCATTGTGTGGTGAGCCTCTTATGTAATTTGTAGACTTGAGCTTATAGTAGATTGTTTGAAATCCTTAAGTATAGGCTTAAGGTAGTGGACGTAGATCTTGAATAGATCGAACCACTATAAATTGCTTGTGTTCTTTGTTCTGATATTGCTCTACTGCTTTGCTATTAATTGCCTTACTCTTCTATTGAACCAAGCACATACAATCTGTTTTTTGCTTAAACTCATAAAAGGACTATGTTTGCGAAAATTAGCCAAAAACCTAATTCACCCCTATCTTAGGTATTTCAATATATATCAAACAACATGGCTAACGAAGGCTCTGATACCACATGTTAGAAACTTTTAAAGGTATGCATCTAAATAGCAGCGGAAAAATAATATAGAAATATACCTTCAGCAATAGCCATAATTGTTCAAGCAAAATTGAAAGATGTTTTTACCAACTTTGTAATCCACGATAGAAATCCTAGAGTCTTCTAGCCTATATCTATCGAAAAAGAAAATCCTGTCGACTGATGGATGTCACAGGCGTCATATATATAGATAGGTTAGGGACCCTTAGACTAAATAGCGGACGCACGTATTTTCGCCCGTCAAGAAAACTAACTGGTATGCATAATCCAATCGAAAATATATTCCTTATCCTATCTAACTTCTCATTAATAAGAGAACTTAGTTACCTTTACCATTATGGTAGCCTAATGTGTGTGCCATACTTAAGTCCCTAAGTAAATTAGGGATAATTTCTAAGAACAAGCTCATAACATGCCTTTGAATAGGATGAATCTTGAGTTTGCTAGAATGATTGGGAATTTTATTAGAGAATTTGTGAAAACTAATGCAATCTACATAGATCAACTTTGCGAAAGTATCTAAGAATTAGAATAAAATTTCGTCCTGCCAACCCCTTCAAAACCAGTTTCTTTAAGCACAAAGAAAACTCCAGAGTTTGGATCTAATATGAATATGACAGATTGTTCGACTTTCGTTTTAGTTGTGGAAAGATTGATCATGTAAAGTAGGAATGCTGTGAAGATAAGAGTGACTTAATAGGACCAACTAATCCTCGTACGGCTTTTGGTCCATGGCTCTGTGCCCAAGCTTGATCAAACTTTCTGGCAGACCAAAAAACTTTAGAACGCACAGATCACAAAACAAAGAGCAAGGAGAAAAACCATGTCACCTTACAGAATATACACGCACCATATAGTAGATTGTTTGAAATCCTTAAGTGTAGGCTTAAGGTAGTGGACGTAGATCTTGAATAGATCGAACCACTATAAATTGCTTGTGTTCTTTGTTCTGATATTGCTCTACTGCTTTGCTATTAATTGCCTTACTCTTCTATTGAACCAAGCACATACAATCTGTTTTTTGCTTAAACTCATAAAAGGACTATGTTTGCGAAAATTAGCCAAAAACCTAATTCGCCCCTATCTTAGGTATTTCAATATATATCAAACAACATGGCTAACGAAGGCTCTGATACCACATGTTAGAAACTTTTAAAGGTATGCATCAAAATAGCAGCGGAAAAATAATATAGAAATATACCTTCAGCGATAGCCATAATTGTTCAAGCAAAATTGAAAGATGTTTTTACCAACTTTGTAATCCACGATAGAAATCCTAGAGTCTTCTAGCCTATATCTATCGAAAAAGAAAATCCTGTCGACTGATGGATGTCACAGGCGTCATATATATAGATAGGTTAGGGACCCTTAGACTAAATAGCGGACGCACGTATTTTCGCCCGTCAAGAAAACTAACTGGTATGCATAATCCAATCGAAAATATATTCCTTATCCTATCTAACTTCTCATTAATAAGAGAACTTAGTTACCTTTACCATTATGGTAGCCTAATGTGTGTGCCATACTTAAGTCCCTAAGTAAATTAGGGATAATTTCTAAGAACAAGCTCATAACATGCCTTTGAATAGGATGAATCTTGAGTTTGCTAGAATGATTGGGAATTTTATTAGAGAATTTGTGAAAACTAATGCAATCTACATAGATCAACTTTGCGAAAGTATCTAAGAATTAGAATAAAATTTCGTCCTGCCAACCCCTTCAAAACCAGTTTCTTTAAGCACAAAGAAAACTCCAGAGTTTGGATCTAATATGAATATGACAGATTGTTCGACTTTCGTTTTAGTTGTGGAAAGATTGATCATGTAAAGTAGGAATGCTGTGAAGATAAGAGTGACTTAATAGGACCAACTAATCCTCGTACGGCTTTTGGTCCATGGCTCTGTGCCCAAGCTTGATCAAACTTTCTGGCAGACCAAAAAACTTTAGAACGCACAGATCACAAAACAAAGAGCAAGGAGAAAAACCATGTCACCTTACAGAATATACACGCACCATATAGTAGATTGTTTGAAATCCTTAAGTGTAGGCTTAAGGTAGTGGACGTAGATCTTGAATAGATCGAACCACTATAAATTGCTTGTGTTCTTTGTTCTGATATTGCTCTACTGCTTTGCTATTAATTGCCTTACTCTTCTATTGAACCAAGCACATACAATCTGTTTTTTGCTTAAACTCATAAAAGGACTATGTTTGCGAAAATTAGCCAAAAACCTAATTCGCCCCTATCTTAGGTATTTCAATATATATCAAACAACATGGCTAACGAAGGCTCTGATACCACATGTTAGAAACTTTTAAAGGTATGCATCTAAATAGCAGCGGAAAAATAATATAGAAATATACCTTCAGCAATAGCCATAATTGTTCAAGCAAAATTGAAAGATGTTTTTACCAACTTTGTAATCCACGATAGAAATCCTGGAGTCTTTTAGCCTTTATCTATCGAAAAAGAAAATCCTGCCGACTGATGGATGTCACAGGCGTCATATATATAGATAGGTTAGGGACCCTTAGACTAATTAGCGTACGCACGTGTTTCCGTCCATCAACAAAACTAACTGGTATGCATAATCCAATCGAAAATATAATCCTTATCCTATCTAACTTCTCATTAATAAGAGAACTTAGTCACCTTTACCATTATGGTAGCCTAATGTGTGTGCCATACTTAAGTCCCTAAGTAAATTAGGGATAATTTCTAAAAACAAGCTCATAACATGCCTTTGAATAGGATGAATCTTGAGTTTGCTACAATGATTGGGAATTTTATTAGAGAATTTGTGAAAACTAAGGCAATCTACATAGATCAACTTTGCGAAAGTATCTAAGAATTAGAATTAAATTTCGTCCTGCCAACCCCTTCAAAACCAGTTTCTTTAAGCACAAAGAAAACTCCAGAGTTTGGATCCAATATGAATATGACAGATTGTTCGACTTTCGTTTTAGTTGTGGAAAGATTGATCATGTAAAGTAGGAATGCTGTGAAGATAAGAGTGACTTAATAGGACCAACTAATCCTCGTACGGCTTTTGGTCCATGGCTCTGTGCCCAAGCTTGATCAAAATTTCTGGCAGACCAAAAAACTTTAGAACGCACAGATCACAAAACAAAGAGCAAGGAGAAAAACCATGTCACCTTACAGAATATACACGCACCATATAGTAGATTGTTTGAAATCCTTAAGTGTAGGCTTAAGGTAGTGGACGTAGATCTTGAAGAGATCGAACCACTATAAATTGCTTGTGTTCTTTGTTCTTATATTGCTCTACTGCTTTGCTATTAATTGCCTTACTCTTCTAACAAACCAAGCACATACAATCTATTTTTTGCTTAGACTTATAAAAGGTCTATGTTTGCAAAAAATTAGCCAAATACCTAATTCACCTCCTATCTTAGGTATTTCAATATATATCAAACAACATGGCTAACGATGGCTCTGATACCACATGTTAGACAGTTTTAAAGGTATGCATCCAAATAGAAGCGGAAAAAAAAAATAGAAATATACCTTCAGCGATAGCCATAATTGTTCAAGCAAAATTGAAAGATGTTTTTACCAACTTTGTAATCCACGATAGAAATCCTGGAGTCTTCTAGCCTATATCTATCGAAAAAGAAAATCCTGCCGACTGATGGATGTCACAGGCGTCATATATATAGATAGTTTAGGGACCCTTAGACTAAATAGCGTATGCACGTGTTTTCGCCCATCAAGAAAACGAACTAGTATGCATAATCCAATCGAATATAGAATCCTTATCCTATCTAACTTCTCATTAATAAGAGACCTTAGTTACCTTAACCATTATGGTAACCTAATGCGTGTGCCATACTTAAGTCCCTAAGTAAATTAGGGATAATTTCTAACAACAAGCTCATAACATGCCTTTGAATAGGATGAATCTTGTGTTTGCTAGAATGATTGGGAATTTTATTAGAGAATTTGGGAAAACTAATGCAATCTACATAGATCAACTTTGCGAAAGTATCTAAGATTTAGAATTAAAGTTCGCCTTGCCAACCCCTTCAAAACCAGTTTCTTTAAGCACAAAGAAAACTCCAGAGTTTGGATCCAATATGAATATGAAAGATTGTTCGACTTTCGTTTTAGTTGTGGAAAGATTGATCATGTAAAGTAGGATTGCTGTGAAGATAAGAGTGACTTAATAGGACCAACTAATCCTCGTACGGCTTTTGGTCCATGGCTCTGTGCCCAAGCTTGATCAAAATTTCTGGCAGACCAAAAAACTTTAGAACGCACAGATCACAAAACAAAGAGCAAGGAGAAAAACCATGTCACCTTGCAGAATATACACGCACCATATAGTAGATTGTTTGAAATCCTTAAGTATGGGTTTAAGATAGTGGACGTAGATCTTGAAGAGATCGAACCACTATAAATTGCTTGTGTTCTTTGTTCTTGTATTGCTCTACTGCTTTGCTATTAATTGCTTACTCTTCTATTGAACCAAGCACATAAAATATGTTTTTGGCTTAGACTTATAAAAGGATTGTGTTTGCGAAAAATTAGCCAAACACCTAATTCACCCCTCTAGGTATTTCAATTGGTATAAGAGCAAGGACGTCTTTGTGTGGTTTTACAACCTAGAAGTTAAAGATCTTATGGCTAATATTTCAAACTTACCTTACCTAGAAGGGTCTTCCACAAATAGACCACTTTTGTTTGATGGAACAAACTATACCTTTTGCAAATCTAGAGTTAAGATATTTATTTGTTCTACCAATTTTGATTTGTGGAATATTGTTGAAAAAGGTCCTTATATTCCTATGAAAATGAGAGCTGATGGAGTAACCTTAGAACCAAAGTCTACTGACGAATTTGATGAACATGATTCAAAGAAAATGACATTAAATTATCAGGCAATGAACATCTTAAGTTGTGCATTAGATGTAACTGAATATAATAGAGTTATGGTTGTGATACTGGTTGTTAGCCCTAAGGGCAAATCATGTAGTTTTGATTAATGACAAATATTGATGAGGACTAATATGCTTGTATGTTGTGTGATATGTTTTATAAACTAAGAAGTATGAAGTCTCATTGCCTTGAAGCTAAAATGCAAGAACAACTCCAATATGTCAAAGTGATTGAAGATTGAAGAGTTTGTTCAAGATGATTGAAGGCTTTGAAGAAATGAAGTGTAGGTTGCATGTGCTTAATAGGTAAACTTTGTAAACCCTACACTCCTAAGCCATGGAATCTATGAGTTGCAATTGAGAGCATAAAACTTGATTTTAATGGTTTCAATGGTTTTAAACTTACCTAAATTATCAAGTTTTCATAAATGGTTTTTGCACTTAAAAGGTCTTTAATGACTTATCTTTGAGGCTAGAAGGTTTCCCAACTTGTTAGAATTGATTTGAACATGTTTTGACAAAGTTTGAAAAATTCGGATGCAAGATTCGGACGCAGGATAAAAAATTCGGTCGTCCGAATTTGCTTGCGCAATGAACAGTATTTTTCCAGAGAAATTCGGACGCAAATTCGGACGAAGCTGGAAAAATTCGGTCGTCCAAATTTTTCTCCGCATTGTGAACAGTAACACTATTTTCCCAGAGAAATTCGGAAGAAGATTCGGACGCAGCTGGGAAAATTCGGTCCCCCGCATAGTGAACAGTAGTGAACAGTGCGTCCGAAAATTTTCGACCAAAATTTCGGTCGACCGAATTTTGCTGAAACTAGCCGTTTTATTACTGTTAAAGCCAAATTTTCAAATCTATAAAAGCCACAAACTCCAGATTTTTGAAAGAACTTTTAAACATTCAAAATCCTTGAAGCTCTAACTTATTTTACATCAAAATTATATCAAAAGCTCTCAAATTGCCTTGTGCTCAAAGATTGAAATTCAAGATTCCAAAGGCAAGAAGTGAAGTGGTGCTATCAATTGTATTCATCCACCAAGAAGTGTTGGTAACATCTAAACTCTATCTTTATATTATTGTTGTGATTGATACAAGGTTGTCAAGAGACTTAAAACCCTTGTGGAGGGTGAGCCATAGACTAGATTAATCAAGGTTGTTGTGTAAAACCCATTTGTGAGGGTGAGCCTTGGATTAGATTGGTCTAGGTTGTCTAGTGACATAAAACTCTTAGTGATAAGAGTGAACCTTGTTTATTATATTGAAAAGAGGTTGTTGTGGTAAAACCCATTGAAGGGTGAGCCTCATGTGTAATTGCTTGGATTGAGCATATAGTGAATTAGTTAAAATCCTTGGGTGTGGACTCAAGGTAGTGGATGTAGATCTTGGAGAGATCGAACCACTATAAATTGCTTGTGCTCTTTGTTCTTCATTGTGAATTGCTTTGTTATTGAGTTCATTACATTCTCATTGAATCAATTGAATATAATATTTCCAAACCAAGTTCATAAAAGGAAAAGATTTTCGATAATTAGCCAAAGACCTAATTCACCCCCCCTCTTAGGTCTTTCACTGGTCATGATATGTGGAGATTACTCCAAATAACACATGAAAGTACAAACCAAGTTAAAGAGTCAAAGCTTGCTATGTTAGTTAGGGACTATGAGCTATTTACCATGAAGCAAGGTGAGAATATTAGTGATATATTTACTAGATTTACTAACATTTTTAATGGTCTGAAAGCTTATGGGAAGAACTATACAATTGGAGAGTAAAACAGAAAAATTTTGGATGCTTTACCAAAATCTTGGCAACCAAACACTTGCAATTGAGGAATCAAAGGATTTGAAAACTCTTCCACTTGAAGAGCTCATTGGATCACTCCTCACGCATGAGATGAAGATGAAGAGACTAAATGACAAAGAAGACGAAGAAAAAGGAAGAAAAGGAGTTGTACTTAAAGCTTCAAATCACTTGAGTGAACAAGAAAAATCATCAAGTGAAGAAGAAGATGGAAACAGTGGAGAAGAGGAGATTGCCATGGCTGTTAGGAAATTCAAAAGATTCTACAAGGAGTTTCTCAAGAAAGGAAGAAAGCCAACCAAGAAGAGTGGACAGTCTTCATCCTTCAAACCTCAATGTTTTGAATGCAAGAGTACAAAACATCTTGTTGCTGATTGTCCCAAAGTTTTGGAAAGGGGAAGAGACAACAAGAACAAAAAGAAATCTGCCAAGAAAGGAAAAGGACTTACTGGAACATGGGATCAACAAGAAAGTGAAGAAAAGGCCAACATATGCTTTATGGCAATTGATGATGAGGTACAATCTTCTCCTTCCATTTCTAATATCTATGATGATGATGTTGATCCTAGTGAATTACTTGTAGAAATGTATGAGGAATTAAAAAAGGCTTCTAAAAGAAATAAAGAAATGAAATTCAAAATCAGCGATTTATCAAATCAAAATTCAAAATTATGTGTTGAAAATGGGAAACTTCTTGAGACCATTAATTGTCTAAACATTGAAAAAGAAGTTTTAAATGCAACCATAGAAAACATATCTTTTGAAAATAAAGAGCTTTTGCATACAAGTTGTTTCTCTTGAAACAATGCTTAATGATCTTGAGATTTTAAAAAGGAAAGTTAATGATCTTACATCATGCATTGAAAAGTTTAAAAATGGAAGAGAAAAGTCAAAGAACTTCATTTGCAAAACATGGTCTTGGTTATACTCATGATAGCTATATGCTCCAAAATATAAAAACTCTTTTCTTAAAGAAACTTTTAATTCAAGACCTCATATTTGTTATACATATTGTGGTAAGCATGGACACAAGGTATCAAAATGTTTTGTAAAAAGAAAGATTAAAAATGGTGTAAAGACCATTTGGAAAGTCAAAGGAACTTTCTAATTTGGTGTAGGTTCACTTTGCTTCAAGATCAAGAGCCACAAAATGGTTTCTTGACAGTGGTTGTTCAAGACATATGACTGGAAATGCCTCACTTGATAGTGAGCTTCAAGCAACAAGTGAAGGCTTTGTCACATTTGGTGATAAGAAGAAAGGAAAAATACTTGGAATAGGTAACATTGGTAAAGGTTCCTTTCCTCTTATTAAACAACTATTGCTTATTGATGGTTTAAAGTATAATTTACTTAGCATTAGTCAATTATGTGACAATGGATGTAAAGTAGAATTCAAATGTGATACTTGTACTATTCTTGATAGTGCAAGTAGCAAAACCATCTTTGTTGCTAAAAGAGTTGGAAACGTATATGTGTTATATCTTGATGAGCTGATCACAAATGATATCAAATGTCTCGCCATTCATGATAATGATGGATTTTTGTGGCATAGAAGATTAGGACATGTAAGCATGGATTTATTGAATAAACTTTCTACACAAGAGCTAGTTAGAGGATTACCAAAAATGTATTTTGATAAAATCCATCGTTGTGATGCTCGTCAATATGGAAAACAATCAAAAACTTCTTTTAAACCAAAGAAAATGGTCTCTACTTCAAAACCTCTTGAACTAGTTCACATGGACTTATTTGGACTAATGAGGACCACTAGTCTTGGTGGTAAAAGATATGCTTATGTGATTGTAGATGACTTTTCAAGATTTACGTGGGTGCTCTTCTTAGCTCAAAAAGATAAAACATTTCACGAATTTGTAACACTTTTCAAAAAGGTTCAAACATCCCTTGAATATAAACTGATTTCTATTAGAAGTGACAATGGAAGAGAATTTTACAATCAAGAGTTTACAAAATTTTGTGATGAATATAGTATTACTCACAATTTCTCAGCTGCTAAAACACCTCAACAAAATGGTGTTGTTGAAAGAAAAAATAGAACTGTTAGCCCTAAGGGCAAATCGTGTAGTTATGATTAGTTTTGAATAATAGCAAACATTGATGAGAACTAATGTACTTGTATGTTGAGTGATAGGATTGATAGATTGAGAAGCATGAAGTCTTATTGCCTCAGAATTACAATGCAAGAACAACTCAACTATGCCAAAGGTGATTGAAGATTGAAGAGTATGTCCAAGATGATTGAAGACATTGAAGGCTTATAGTGTAGAGTTCTTATAATAATTAGGTATATTTTTCTGTAAACTCTACACTTGTATGTCTTGGAATCAGTTGAATGCATGAGAGAGCACAAAACTTGTTTTTGAAATGGTTTTCAATAAACTTTGTGAGAACAAGTATGTTTTTAAAATCTCACATGATATTAAGAAGATTTGGTATGATCAAAATGTTTTGGTAACGGTTTTTATGTTTAAATGTGCCTAAATGATGTGTCCATTCATGCAAAACATTTTCAATGTTATTAACAATGATTTTAAAAAGATTTGACTAAATTTGATAAGTTTGGATGCAAGTTTGGTCGTCCAAACTTTCGAAATAGTTATTGTGCTTCCAGAGAAGTTCGGACGCAAGTTCGGACGCATGGAGTAAAGTTCGGACGTCCAAACTTTCTCTAATAACATGGTCATTGTTTTTCCAGAGAATTTCGGACACAAGTTCGGATGCATAAGGAAAAGTTCGGACGTCCGAACTTTTCCAGACAGCTTGGCACAGTAATGTTCGAACATAAGTTCGGACGCATGGCTTGAAGTTTGGACGTCCGAACGTCTCTGAAACTAGCCGTTACTAGCCATTTTATAACTGTTGCACTTGAATTTTCACATTTATAAAAGCTATAAACTTCAGATTTTTTGTAAGTTTTTGAATTCTTGTGAACTCTAAACATTCCAAAGCCTTTAGTAAACATTTCAAGCTCTTTCTCTTGTCTTGTGCTTTCAATTGATCATTCAAGATTCCAAAGACAACAAAGTGTGAAGGTGCAACATTATGTAACCATCTACCAACAAGTGGTAACATTTACACATTCTTCCTTCTCTATTAAATTGTGTTTTTCTACTAGCTCATTGCAAGGTTATCTTATGACATAAAATCCTTTTGATAAGAGTGAGCCATAGACTAGATTAATCAAGGTTGTTATGTAAAACCTGTGAGTGGGTGAGCCTTGGATTAGATTAGTCTTTAGGTTGTCTTTAGATTTAAAATCCTTCGGAAAAGGTGAACCTTGTTTGTATAATTACTAAAAGAGGTTGTGAGTGTAAAACCATTGTGTGGTGTGCCTCTTGTGTAATATGTAGACTTGAGCTTATATTAGATTGTTTGAAATCCTTAAGTGTAGGCTTAAGGTAGTGGACGTAGATATTGAAGAGATCGAACCGCTATAAATTTCTTGTGCTCCTTATTCTTATATTGCTCTACTGCTTTGCTATTAATTGTATTACTCTTCTATTGAATCAAGCACATACAATTTGTTTTTTGCTTAGAATTATAAAAGGACTGTATTTGCAAAAAATTAGCCAAATTTCTAATTCACCCCCCCCCCCTCTTAGGTATTTCAAGAACTTTACAAGAGATGGATAGATCAATGATTTGTGAAAATTCCTTGCCAAAATACTTTTGGGCTAAAGTTGTAAATACTACTTGCTATGTAATGAATAGAGTTTTATTAAGACCTTTTATAAGAAAAACACGTTTTGAACTTCTATTTAATAGAACTCCTTCAATTGTTTATTTTAAGGTGTTTGGTTGTAAACGTTTTATTTTAAATACTAGTGATAATCTATGAAAATTTGATAGAAAATCAGATGAAGGAATATTTCTTCGCTATTCATCAAATAAAAAGGCATATAGAGTTTATAACAAAAGAACATTATGTGTTGAAGAAACCATACATGTACCTTTTGATGAATCTAACATTTACCTTCAAAGAAGAAATGAAGATGATTCAGGTTCCTCAATGATTGAAAATCAAACTCATCATCAAGTACCCACATTGGAAGAACATGCCAAGGAAGATGAAATAATGGAGCAAGAACAAGATGGTCAACCAAGCAATGATCAAGAGTTTCCAAAGGATCTAACATATGCAAGAGGCCATCCTAAGGAGCAAATCATTGGTGATGTCTCCCAAGGAATTAAAACAAGGCGGTACTTTATTGATAATTTTGCCCTCTTATCTCATTTTGAACCTAAAAATATTGATGATGCATTGTGTGATGATTTTTGGATTGTTGCAATGCAAGAGGAGTTAAATCAGTTTGAAAGAAATAAAGTTTGGACTCTTGTCCCCAGACCTAATAATCATTCAATTATTGGTACAAAATGGGTATTTAGAAATAAGTTAAATGAACTAGGAGAAGTTGTTAGAAATAAAGCTAGACTTTTTGCTCAAGGCTTCAACCAAGAAGAAGGCATTGATTATGATGAAACATTTGCTCCAGTAGCCAGATTGGAATCCATGAGAATACTTTTGGCATTTTCTTGTTTCAAAGGATTTAAGCTATTTCAAATGGATGTCAAAAGTGCATTTCTAAATGGTTTTATTGAAGAAGAGGTTTATGTAGAACAACTTCCCAGTTTTCTTCATGAAAAGTTTCCTAATCATGTTTTTAAGTTAACTAAAGCTCTATATGGATTGAAATAAGCCCCAAGAGCTTGGTATGAAAGATTAAGTGGTTTTCTTCTTTCAAAAGGATTTGCAAAAGGAAAAGTAGACACAACACTTTTTATAAAAACATCTAGTAATAATAATATTTTACTTGTGCAAATTTATGTTGATGATATTATATTTGGTACTACTAATACATCCCTTTGTGAGGAATTTTCCAAATCAATGCAAAATGAATTTGAAATGAGTATGATGGGAGAACCAAATTTCTTTCTTGCGCTGTAAATTAAACAAACTAAGGATGGAGTTTTCATAAACCAAGCAAAGTATACAAAGGAGCTTTTGAAAAAGATTTGGAATGGATCAAGCAAAAGGAATAGGAACTCCAATGAGCTCATCAACTAAACTTGATAAAGATGAAAAAGGTAAAAATGTTGATGAGAAGTCATATAGAGGTATGATTGGAAGTTTGCTCTATCTTACAGCAGGTAGACCAGATATTATGTTTGTTGTGTGCTTATGTGCTAGATTTCAATCATGTCCTAGAGAATCTCATCTAATTTCTATCAAACGTATTTTTCGTTATTTGATTGATACACATGACTATGGTCTTTGGTTTTCAAAATCTTCATCTTTTGATCTTATTGGATATTCGGATGCTGATTATGCTGGATGCAAAGTTGAACGAAAAAGTACAAGTGGTCATTGTCAATTTCTTGGTAGTTGTCTTGTGTCTTGGTATAGTAAAAAACAAGCTTGTGTGTCATTGTCTACTGCTGAAGCTGAATACATTGCAGCTGGTAGTTGTTGTGCTCAATTATTATGGATGCAACATACACTACTTGATTATGGTCTTAAATTTAATTGTGTACCAATACTATGTGATAATACCAGTGCTATCAATTTGAGCATAAATCCCATTCAACATTCTAGGACAAAGCATATCGAAATCAAGCATCATTTTATTCGTTATCATGTCGCTAAAAGAGATATATGCTTAGAGTATATAAATACAATTGATCAAATTGTTGATATATTCACAAAGCCTTTGGTTGAAGAAAGGTATAACTATCTAACAAGGCTTTTAGGAATTTCAAAATTCAATTACTAATATGTTTGTTTAAGTGTGACAAAAGCAGGAAAAATTTGGATGCATTGAGTGAAAAAGGAACGTCTAAACTTCGACAGAAAATTCTGGACAGAAAAGTTCGGACGCATGACAGAAAGTTCGGACGTCCGAACTTTCTAAAACTGGAGAAACAGAGAAGTTCGAACGCTTGGTCGGACGCATGTTCGGATGCAGACCAAAAAGTTTGGTTGTCCGAACTTTGAGGTTACAGCGGTTTTTAAGAAACTGAACTAGTCATTACTCACATAATTTATCATCCGAACTCTCTCCTTTTCAAAATTTCTCTCTACCCACTGGCGTCCAAACATAAATCCCTCTGTGATTTCACCATTTTCACATCAAAATACATGGATTTTTGAATTCCCAGCCCTACACACCTCTCAAATCTCGCTGCTTTTCTGTTAGAAAATCAAAATGGTGAGAACTAAAGGAGCAAATGTTGAAGAAGGAAAAGGGAAAGCAAAGGTCAGTGAAGGAGGACGAATTCTCAATGAACCAAGGACAATTAGGGTTCCTCAATCATCATCTAGAGCAGGCAAATTTATCTCAATCAAAGCTGCATCAAAATTTGAAGATTGGAACAAGAAATCAAGGAAAATCATCCCTGGAAACAGAGTTGATTTTGACAAGCTCACCAATATGGGTAATGTCCTATCTTTATTTGGTGATATTGGCTGGAGTAACTTGTTGGCTATAGATGAAGAGTATTATCCCTCTCTTGTATATGAATTTTATGCCAATCTAAAAGAAGAAAGAATAGAATATGAAGGAGAAGATGTTAATCAATGGTATTCATCTAGAGTATCTCAAATACATTTTGAATTCAATGATGCATTGGTGAATAGAATCTGTGGAGTAAGTGATAGTGGAGCAAAGTATTATTCTATGGGGCAACATTGCTACATTAGAGAGTTATTCACAAATGCAAGATTTGTAGAAGCCTTCAGAAATGGTAGAGAGTTTAGAACCATTAAGGAAAGGGAAGTTAAGGCTTTAGATGCAAGGGGAAGAGTTATGCATCGTATGATAACAACCATGATTATTCCTAATTTTGGTCACAAAACATTTGTGGAAACATTCATATGGTGATTATGCTTGCTTTGCATGAGCATAGGAGATTGAATTTTGGATACGTGGCATTGAAGCATATGTTTGGGGCTAGAAAAACAGATAACAAGGCTTTACCATATGGAAGACTTCTGACAAGATTTTTCAAACATTTTCGAGTCAAGCTTCCTGTTATAGGATAAGCTTTTAAAAGAGGACAAATTTATACAAATGACTCTCTCAAAAGGATGCGATTGACTCTTGATGATGAGGGAGTGTGGAGAACTAGAAGAGAGACCTCTCCAAAGAGAGTTGAAGCAGAGGAAAGTGGGGAAACTGAAGAAGAAGAAGAAGATGAGGCAGAAACATGGGCAAGAGAAATGAAAACTAAGAGAATGCCTGATTCAACAAGTGAGAGGGAGCAACCTCCCTCCATAAGAAGACTCTTTGAAGTAGAGCCAACCTCACAATCACATCCTATTGTTGGGGAAGGTACTAGTGCTGAAGAGATTTCAAGAGAAAATAAAATTCAAGAAGCATTGAACAACCACATGAAAGAAATGGAGAAAATGTATAAATTCTTTGAAACATTTGCTCCTATGGTGCTTGGAAAACTGGACAGTTTAGAGAATAGAGTCAAGCATATTGAGGAAATATTGATAAGAAATCCTCAAAGTGGTGAAAGGCCTTCTAGAACTCAAGAGGAAAAGGATGACGAGAATGATGAAGATAACAAGAAAAATGAAGAAGTTAGTGACAGTGATGATGAAGATGATGATAATGATGGTGACCAAGGGAATGACAATGAGAAGGTCATGGAGTCTCAAGGAGGAGATCAGGATTGCAGCAAGCTGGAATCAGTCATGAAGGAGGTCAAATTGCAAGAGCTGAAATAGCAACCCCATCAAATCCAACATTTGGCAATGGAAGAGTCAAGCATGTTGCTGTCAAGAAGAATAGCTTAATGAAGCTCAATGATGAAACCTTAGAGTTGAGAGCTTCCTTTAGTAATTATCAGTCTCATTTTCATTTTCCCATTCTTGAATGATGACAAAAGGGGGAGAAAGAAGATGAGCTGCAAAATGCAAAAATGTGAAAAGTGTGTGCTTCTGCAATATATGTTATATGAGCAATATGTGTTAATATGAGTATATGATACACTGTGAAAACTTTTTGGCATATTTGACTATATTTATACATTTGAAATTTAAACTGGCGAGAATTATAATATGCGAGGATAGAGTTCATAAGTTTGGACTTGATGTTCGGATGCAAACCAAAAAGTTTGGATGCATCCAAACTGCCTTGCCAAAACTGATTTTTCTATTGTTCAAATTGTTTGAAAACTGTTTTAATTCTTCCTATCATGTTTTAACAACCATAGAAAGGCTTATTTTCAAATATTCTAGCCTTCATCTCACATATTTTAAAGTTTGGACTTAAAATTTCAAAGTTCGGATGCATGAGTCTGAAATTCGGATTCATCCATCTTTTAATGTCAAAATGTGCTCCTTCGTTGTTCAAATTGATTCACAAATGCATCAATCTCTTCTAATATGTTTGAACAACCTTAGGAAAGCTTATTTTCAAAAATTGCAGCTTTCATTTCACTTATGTTATTGTTTGGACTTGATATGTCAGAATTCGGATGCTTAGCATCTCAAGTCCAAACTTGTTGAAAAATGAGCACAATCTAAGGGGGAGCATTGTGAAACTTTCACAACCTTAAAACCTCTCTTAGAACTTTTTCTAAATGCTTAAATGCTATATCTTCTATCTTCGTTGGAAGAAAGGAGGTAAATGGAGATTGGTTGGGTCATAGGCTAATATTGAGCCTTTTGTATGTCAATTTGCTAAATTAGTTATTATCCATCATTGACATCAATGCTTCTTTGTACTACATTGATTAAATCCATCACATTTTGCATCAAAGTTTGTCATCATCAAAAAGGGGGAGATTGTTAGCCCTAAGGGCAAATCATGTAGTTATGATTAGTTTTGAATAATGGCAAACATTGATGAGGACTAATGTGCTTGTATGTTGAGTGATATGATTGATGGATTGAGAAGCATGAATCTTATTGCTTTTCAAGCCAAAATGCAAGAGAACTCAACTATGCTAAAAGTGATTGAAGATTGAAGAGTATCTTCAAGATGATTGAACGCATTGAAGATTTGGAGTGTAGAGTGTATATGCTACTGTAAACTCTACACTTGTATGTCTTGGAATTAGTTGAATGCATAAGAGAGCACAAAACTTGTTTTTGAAATGATTTTTAATGAACTTCTTAACAAGAAGTATGTTTTTTAAGTCTCAAATGATCTTAAATAAACTTTGGATGATTAAAATGTTTTGGTAACATTTTTGTGTTTAAAAGTGCTTAAATGACTTATCTATTTATACAAAAGGATTTCAATGTTATTAAGGATGCTATTTAAACGATTTGACAAAATTTGATAAGTTTGGATGCAAGTTTGGTCGTCCAAACTTTGAAAATGATCACTGTGCTTCCAGAGAAATTCGGACGCAAGTTCCGACGTATGGAGTAAAGTTCAGACGTCCAAGCTTTCTCTGATAGCATGGTCACTATTTTTCCAGAGAATTTCGGACGCAAGTTCAGACGCATAAGGAAAAGTTCGGAAGTAAGTTCGGACGGATGACAGAAAGTTCGGACGTCCAAACTTCTCTGAAACTAGCCGTTTTATAGCTGTTGAATTTGATTTTTCAAATCTATAAAAGCTATAAACTTCAGATTTTTTAAAGTTTTGAATCCTTGAAAACTCCAAACATTCCAAAGCTTTAAGCAAACATTTTAAGCTCTCTTTTGTCTTGTGCTTTCAATTGATCATTCAAGATTCAAAAGACAACAAAGTGTGAAGGTGCAACATTGTGTAAACATCTACCAACAAGTGGTAACATCTACACATTCTTCCTTCTCTATTAAACTGTGTTTTTCTACTAGCTCATTGTAAGGTTATCTTATGACGTAAAATCCTTTTGATAAGGGTGAGCCATAGACTAGATTAATCAAGGTTGTGGTGTAAAACCCGTGTGTGGGTGAGCCTTGGATTAAATTGGTCTTTAGGTTGTCTTTAGATATAAAATACTTGTGGAAGGGTGAACCTTGTTTGTGTAATTACTAAAAGAGGTTGTGCGTGTAAAACCATTGTGTGGTGAGTCTCTTATGTAATTTGTAGACTTGAGATTATAGTAGATTGTTTGAAATCCTTAAGTGTAGGCTTAACGTAGTGGACGTAGATCTTGAAGAGATTAAACCACTATAAATTGCTTGTGTTTCTTTGTTCTTATATAGCTCTACAGCTTTGCTATTAATTGCCTTACTCTTCTATTGAACCAAGCACATACAATCTATTTTTTTCTTAGACTTATAAAAGGTCTATGTTTGCGAAAAATTAGGCAAATACCTAATTCACCCCCCATCTTAGGTATTTCAATATATATCAAACAACATGGCTAATGATGGCTCTGATACCACATGTTAGAAACTTTTAAAGGTATGCATCTAAATAGCAGCGGAAAAATAATATAGAAATATACATTCAACGATAGCCATAATTGTTCAAGCAAAATTGAAAGATGTTCTTACCAACTTCGTAATCCACAATAGAAACCCTGGAGTCTTCTAGCCTATGTCTATCGAAAAAGAAAATCTCGTCGACTGATGGATGTCACAGGCGTCATATATATAGATAGGTTAGGAACCCTTAGACTAAATAGCGTAAGCACGTGTTTCCGTCCATCAAAAAAACGAACTAGTATGCATAATCCAATCGAATATAGAATCCTTATCCTATCTAACTTCTCATTAATAAGAGACCTTAGTTACCTTAACCATTATGGTAACCTAATGTGTGTGCCATACTTAAGTCCCTAAGTAAATTAGGGATAATTTCTAAGAACAAGCTCATAACATGCCTTTGAATAGGATGAATCTTGAGTTTGCTAGAATGATTGGGAATTTTATTAGAGAATTTGTGAAAACTAATGCCAATCTACATAGATCAACTTTGCGAAAGTATCTAAGAATTAGAATTAAAGTTCGTCTTGTCAACCCCTTCAAAACCAGTTTCTTTAAGCACAAAGAAAACTCCAGAGTTTGGATCCAATATGAATAAGAAAGATTGTTCGACTTTTGTTTTAGATGTGGAAAGATTGATCACGTAAAGTAGGATTGCTGTGAAGATAAGAGTGACTTAATAGGACCAACTAATCCTCGTATGGCTTTCGATCCATTGCTCTGTGCCCAAGCTTGATCAAATTTTCTGGCAGACCAAAAAACTTTAGAACGCACAGATCACAAAAGAAAGGGCAAGTAGAAAAACCATGTCACCTTGCAGAATATACACGCACTATGGCCTTCATCTAAGATTTACCCCTAAGGTACTCCCAACTAACCTGTCTCAGATGCAACAAATGTTACCATCTTGCAAAGTTCCAACTACCCACACTACATGAAAAATGAAAATTTGAAATCGACAAATTGACTTAAAATCCATTTCAAAACAAGGATTTTAAATCGATTAGAAACCACACATAATCAATTTCAATTTTGGTGATCGGCGCCCAAAATTGTAACCGAATAAAGTCGGTTTCAAATTTGAAACTGATTTTGAAATTGAATATCCAAAATCAACCTTTTTAACCAAATATAGCAATCGGTTTTGAAATCGCAATGGAGCTGAATTGAAATAAAATTTTAAAACCAATTTGAAGAAATAAAGAATGAAATACAAAAAAAAAAAATGATCAAATGGACCGAGTTGGCTCGACCAGGACAACCCACCTGAATCAACTGACTGGATCAGGCACATGCACATATGCAACTAGTGTATGGCGACGCGACCAAGCGTGCGCATGTGTGCACGCTCCAATAATCTTGGTGAAATTCGCCCACTACATGACTCGAATCCATGTTGCTGGTGTAGGAAGCATGTGCTTCTCCACCAAGGCTAGGCTTGCTATTGTGATATTCTTTTGTAATTATTTTATTTATACTATACATGTATATATTGTATTTTTAAATCAATAATATGTATTATAACTATTTTCTGAATAATAGATGACATAATATTTTTAAACAATATTATTTATAATAAACTTTTAAGAAATAAAATATTATAATATTGCAACTTATTTATTATATTTTAATATATTATTCTGAAACCGAACATGTAAATTTAAAACTAATTTGAATCCATACAAAAATCAACTTCTATTTTTTTTATATCCCTATACTAACAAAATGGAAAAATAATATGAAACGTTTAACAAATTTCATTTTCAATGAAATATTTCTAATCTTTATTAGGTTATAAATCATGTTATCAACTTAGTAAGTGTGTTTACCAATTAATTAGAAATTTAAAATTATATTTATATAGACAAAATATATTAGCATTATGTATAATTATTGTTTTATGTACTTGTATACTTATACGAGTGTTAACTATGGATCACTTGTTTGATATTATAACATACTTGTATAATGATTGAAGTATATACATATCAACATATATCTTAAACATAAGTAGTATAAAACAATTACATTTGATAGTTGTTTACTCAATTATACATAATTATACATATACATAATCAAAACACTAATTATCTGATGGTCATACTAATTCGTCTAAATTCATTAAAGGTGTAGGATGTCACGTCATAAACTTTAATTACAATCTACAAATCTAAATATTAAATATTGAATTTGAAACCGATTAGAAACTGATTTGAGATCGGAATCGCATTAGGTTTTTGAAACAGATTAGAAACCAATTTAGAACTGCTCTAGGGTATAAGGTTTAGAAACCAATTTCCTTTTAAAACAATTTGTTACCGATTATAAAATTCATTAAAGAAATCAATAACATTTGATTTAGATATTGATTTCTTCATTGATAAATAAATTTAAAATATTTAATTTTGAAACCAATGTTATTTGAAACCTATTTTTTAAACTGACTTGAATTGGTTTCTAATTAGAAACCCATTTGAAACTAATTATAAAATTCATTAAAAAATAAAAAATATTTCATTTAGAAATCGATTTGAAACTGATTCCTTCAGTAATAACAAAATTTATTTTGAAACCTATGGTAAATCAATTTTTTAAACCGACTTGAATTAGATTATAAAATACATCAAAAAATAAAAAATATTTGATTCAAAAACTTATTTGAAATCGATTCCTTCATTCATAAAAAAAAATCAAACATATTTTAGTTTTGAAAACTATTAGAAACTGATTAGAAACTTATTTTTAAAACCTATTTAAATTACTTTCTATTTAAAAATCGATTACAAAATGCATAAAAGAAAAGGGTTCAAAAATTATTTGAAACTGATATCTTCTTCCATAAAAAATAAAAAAATACTTAATTTTAAATAGTTTCATGCTAGAAGAATCATCAGGAATGGTGGGGCTTGTCTTGCCCCGCTTCCTTAGCCTTTAGTTCTGAATATATTTGACTGTTAGTTTCAGCAATTCGTACTTTTGTAGGCACTACATTACATTCATATATACTTTCGATTAAGTTCCTAGCACTTCTCATGACATGAATGAAGCGTCTTTTAACCAAAACCGCTACTGTGGATACTGCAGTTGTAGCAGCTTGATGTGGTAGTAGCCAATAGTTTTTTTATCAATTATGTGGTTTTCTCCTATCGCCCTATCAGCCATGGCAATTAACTGGCATCTATGGTCCTACAAATTATGCTTTCAAACAAAGTTTCTATAGTGGTCTTGAATAATTTGGGGATGCATTTGATGGACCTTGGGCTATAATTGGCTATTTCAATAGTATCATTTGCAAGGATGATAAATTGGGAGGTAAACCTTTCGCTAATAGTAGAAATGGTGGTTCGAAAACTAGGCGGATAATGTAGTATTAATTGATGTTGGCTTCTCTAGTTACCGTTATACCTGGAATAACAAAAGAAGTGGCGAGGCTAACATTTAAGAGAGGTTAGATAGGGGGTTGAATACTACTTGAAGAATTCTATTTCTTGATACTACTATACCTCATCTCATTATTCTATCCTCCGACCACAGACCCATACTTCTCAAAACCTCTCCTCAACTGTGTCTAGACTTAAACCATTCAAATTTGAGAGGATGTTGACAAGAAGTGAAGATTCTACTTGTATGGTCAGGTTTATAAAACTTTTTTGCATTTTGTCAAACTCCGTGTGTTAAAGTCGATTCTGTACAGTTTAACACAACACACATAGATAGAAACATAAAGTTTGACACAGCAAAATTGGTAACGCAGTTCGACTCAACAACCTACATCTGCGGGGCCATGCCCAAAAAAACAATCCACTAAACTTTATGTTTCAAAAATACAGGAACACACTCTCAATCTCCTCTAGAGATTCCCCTAGTGGACTTTGCAAAAACACCTTTTACCCAAGCTACATCAACAGCCAAAAATCCAACCACCACAGTGTTACCTTCACAATTGGAAACACACCAATCATAACTCCTGCCTCTATGATTGTTGAACTGTCATCCAGCCACAACTTGCTTTTGTTGAACGCTCCTCAACAGGATGTGTCGAACTCCTTTCAATTGGATGCAACAATGTCCTACTTGCATTTACTGCTCTCAACTCATCTTGATCAATCGAAGCACCCTTCTTTGCTTTGAGGTGGTTTGATCAGGACCTTGTCAAGTGCATTCTAGCATCTGTTGAACTTTAGTTTTCAGCACTTGAACAGACACAGCACAATTTGTATGAACAGCATAACAAGAGGATAAATTGTGCTGCTGAACTCTCCAAAATGTAGCTTCTATAACATGATTTCAAAAATATAACTCTCTTAAGAATATTGCATGAAAAACAAAGAAACCTCTCCTTAGTATAATGACAATTGCTGAGAGAGCTTCTTAAGATTATCTACAAGAATTATTCTATGAGTTGCAGGAGAGAAGTAATCCCGAGAGTTATGATCTTGAGAGATAATTTGGCTTTGCTGTGAAGCTAATATTTATAATATGCAAGAGTCGTGAGCTTCCTTCTGCTCCAAGATTGTTATCCCTAAAATATTGCAAGAAATCCCAAGAATATAGGAAGACAATCTTTGATATTTGGCGTAGATAGATTTTCATGGGATTCTTCAAATCTGAAAGGCTTTAGAATTTCCTGAATATCTTCTTCTTTTCCATAATGGAGTTTTGCTCAAATAATAACAACTTTCAAAGTAGACTCCTTTATGCCATAAAATTCTTCTTTGGCAATTAATATCTCATCAAATCCTAATGCCAAGTGACTTTCCAAATATTTTGAATTTTCTCCATAAGCCTTGTAAGACCTCCATAAATCTTCATAGTTACTTGCTCAGTTAAGTGTATGTCATGAGAATTTAGTAGAAGCACTTTGACAGCACACATTTAGCAACTACAGACCATTACGTTGAGTAGAGCATAACAACACATGCATTTTAGCAATCAATTCAATAGAAATGTTAAGCCAAGAATTTAGGAAATATTACAGTCATCCCAAATGTTACAAAAATAATAAAACGGTTAGGTAAAGAAAAAATAAAACTGTTCAGCAAGTATAAAAATTGCAATTAAAACTTCATCAATCGATTTGATAGAAATTCACAAGAACACAAACTTGTTAAAGGCGAGACTCCTCCTATCTCCAGGATCTTCTTCCTTTCTATCTGACTTACTTCTCCCCCTATCTCCAGCCTTTGAACATGATTTCTCTCCCCCCTTGTTGATTTCTGTTCCCCTTTTTGTAATGAACAAGGCCAAAGTGTCACTTATCGTTCAAAAGTTGATCAAGAGTTTCTTGAAGTGTCTCTTGGAGGCGTAGTGGTGAAGTAGTGATAGTCAATAGCTGCTGTGAAAGATTATAGACTCTAGCTATCAAAGTCTGGTATTGATTACGACATTCTGCCATTTTCTCTTGAAGAGTTTGAGGATCATCATGTGCAGATGTTGGACTGGCTTTGACACGTGAAGAGCTTGCAGCAACTCTTGTTGATCTCCTTCTGGCACTTGTTGTACTGGGAGAGTCAGACATGGAGATCTCAGATTTGGGCCTTGTCAAGGGTAGCTTGAAGGTCTTGATATCATTAACAACATTCTTACTGAAAGCGTGAATATCTCAACATGAAGAAAGATAGTTAGTAAGGAGGCAAGGAAAAGGAAGACTTCATGTACTTACAGTGCTAACCCTTGCAAGCTTAACAATAGAATGATACATAACAGAACCAATGTTAAATTACTTTTCTGTGCCAATCAAGTATAACAACACTATTCTATTTATCAACACGACTGAAATATTGGCAGATGGTATCCAATTAGTGCATATGGTATCCAATTAGTGCAGGACAGCTTGTACAGAGCAAAGTACTTCATTGTCAAAGAGAAAGACTTAACTGATTTTCTGCAGGCCACTACTGAAGTGAATCTCCTATCAATTCCACTTCTTTTGATCTCAGGATAATGACTTGCTTTGTTGTGTGTTACGTTCCCATGTTTATCACGTTGTCCCGATCATGTTTACTTCATCTGGACATGGGACAAGTTCCCTAACATCATTGCACTCAAACTGTTGAAGTTCCTCCTGCATAGCAGCTATCCAAAACTAGTCTGTCAAAGCCTCTTTAACATTCTTTGGTTCCAATGTTGAAGTGTAGCATGCAAACATCACTATTTCCTTATAATTGGTCTTTGTATGTCCTCTAGTTCTTCTTGATTCAGCTAATTTTCCAATGATCAAATCTGTAGGATGATTCTTTTTAATCCTTGAGGATGACCTTCTATGTTGAACTACTTCTTCTATTGTTTTTGTTTCTGTTGTAGAATCAATTGACTCCTCTTTCTTTGTGGTGATTCCCATATTGAATGACTCTTGAGGTTTGACAGGATATGACTCATCCTCATCTATTGTGGTTGTTTTATCATTCTTTGTTGCAGTAGCATCGTCAACGACCACATTGATAGTCTCCATGACACCTCCACTTTTCTTGTTGAATACAAGATAGGCTCTGCTGGTGTTGGAGTAACCAAGAAATACTCCTTCAACACTTCTTGCATCAAACATTCCCAAAAGTTTCCTGTCATTGAGAATGTAACACTTACTGCCAAAGATATGAAAATAGGTCAAATTTGGCTTACTTCTATCCAAATTTCATATGCAGTCTTAGTAGTGTGAGGCCTCAAGTATGTCCTGTTGATGACATGTGTTGCAGTGTTAATGACTTCTGCCCACCATCATTGAGATATTTCTTTAGAGTCCAACATGACTCGGGCCATTTCTTGAATGGATCTGTTCTTCCTCTCAACTACACCATTATGTTGAGGTGTCTTTGGTGCAAAAAGTTACTGTTGAATACCATAATCAAAACATAATTCATTAAACTATTGGTTGTCAAACTTCCTACCATGATCACTTTGTAGTCTACACAGTGTTATATTATTTTGAGTGTGTAGTTTCAAACAAAACTTTTGAAATACATCAAAAGTTTCTGATTTTTTTTTTTCAAAAAGTCAACCCAAGTATATCTGGAGAAATCATCAACACACACTAACACATATCTTTTGCCTCCAACACTTTCAGTTTGAGTAGGACAAAAAAAAATCGATATGCATGAGCTCCAATGTCCTAGAAGTGTTGCTCTCCATTGTTTCTTTGTGAGAAGGCTTTTTTTACTTTCCAATTGTCATGAACCACATATTCTTCTTGTGATTTTTGGAAGTTTTGATATGCCTTGTACTGCTTCTGTTGAGCTTAACCTTTTTAACAGCCTTAGATTTATGTCACCCCAACTTTTGATGCCAAAGATCAACTTCATCATCCTGAGCCACCATGTACCATTGATAATTTGATTTTGACAACTTGTAACAATTGTTTGATGTCCTAGCTCCGGTGAGAACCAAACTATTTGAGTCATCCATAACAAAACACTTCTCTTTATTGAAGTTAGCGTGTAGATTATCATTATATAGTTAGCTTATACTTATCAAATTTGCTTTCATTCCTTCGACAAATAGAACATCTTTGAGTGTAGGCATACCTTTGATGTTTAGAGTTCCAATGCCTACTCCTTTATTTTTGGAGCCATCACCAAAGGTTACATTACCTCCTTCACAGGCTACGTAGTTCAACAAGACTCCCTTTTGTCCTGTCATGTGCTGAGAATAGCTACTGTCAAAGTACCATACATCATTCATACTTGTTGTAAATGACACATGTGCAACATATCTCTTTGAGTTCTGCCTTTCTGACCTAAATTCACCTTTGTCGAACTGTCTGCTAATGCATGTTGAACTCAACTATCACAAGTTTGCGCCCTTGCTGTAGATCTTTAACAAGTCTTAAATAGATGTCCCGAGTATGTCCTACAAGAGAACAGTAGTTACAAGTAACAGGGGGCTTTTTAGATTTTCTAATAAATCTCTTTTTGCCTACAAGTGTTATTTTTCTGTCTGGTTCAGTCATGCTTGTTGAAGCAGTGTTGCTGTTGTTGTAGCCCAGTCTTGTCAAATCTCCTGATGGCTTACCAATGGACAATATTTTGTCAAGCTTCCTCTTCCCAGAATTCAGCCTTTTGATACAATGTTAGGCCTTCTCCAGTTTGTTATTGTTAAGTTAAAGTGATTCAACATTTTGTTGTACCTGCTGTTTAAGTTGCTCATGTACCTGTTGTAGTTTCTGAATTTCTTCTTTTAACCTCTTGTTGATCTCAATGATTTCCAGCCATTTTGTATACATCAACTCATATTCACTTCTTAATTTTTCATGGGCAACCTCATTATCATCAGTTTTGCTTCTGTCAGACTGCAAATCTGCACTTGATTTTCATATGCAACAAAATTATTTATGTGATTTTCCTCATCTCTATCTTTGCTACTGTTGCTATCAGATTCTTTTCCATCATCAGTCCATGTTGTGTTGTATGATTTTTTCTTCTTCAAGTTATTTGCACACTCATTTTGAGTATGACCAATTCCTCTGCATTCCCAACATCTAATGTTTTTATTCTTGTCACCTTTTCTCTCAAAGTCCTTTGCATCACCACTCTTCGTATGTTCATCGCCTCTTCTGGTACCATTGTTGAACTTCCGCTCATTAAACTTTCTACTTTCTTTCTTCAGCATCTTGCCAAACTTCTTTGTCAACAAGGCAATGTTGTCAATCTCAAAATTTATATGGGCTGCTTCTGAGCTTCCTTCAGCCTTTAATGCAACACCTTTATTTTTATGTTGAGTGTTGAGATGCATTTCAAAGGTTTGCAAGGACCCCATTGATTCATCTAGTTTCATCTCCAACAGATTTCTAACTTCTTCAATTGCAGCAACTTTGGTAGCAAGTCTTGATGGCAAGGATCTCAAGCTTTTGCTCACCAATCTTTCCTTAGAATATTTTTTGCCGAGTTAGATGCTTGATTTGCAATATCTCTTAGTTTGCTACTGAAGATGGGAATTGTCTCGTCTTCTATCATTCTCAATTCCTCAAATTGTGAGGTCAACATCTGCAACTTTGGCATTCTGACATGGCTTGTTCCTTCATAGATAGTTTGCAGCACCTCTCATGCCTCTTTTGCAGATTGACAAGTTGACATTAATTTGAATTGTTCTGCATCAACACCTGTGAAGATGGCGTTGAGAACCCTAGCATTGTTACATTCAACTTACGTTCAACATCATTCCAGTCCTCCATGCATTTTTCAACAGTAATCCCCTCATGATTCATGATAGTTGGTGGATTCCATCCTTTTGAACTATAATCCATGCATTCTCATCCATAGTATGAATAAAGATTCTCATTCCTTCTTTCCAGTATGCACAATTTGCTCCATCCAACAGTGATGGCCTTGTTATAGATCGTACTTCTTTTGCCATAATTTGCACAACCTACCTTCCCACGAACTCACTTGCTAATTGAATAGTAAACCAACAACAATTGGCGACCCGCTCTGATACCACTTGTATAGTTAGGTTTATGCAAATTTTTCACATTTTGTCAAACTCTGTGTGTTAAAGTCGATTATACATAGTTTAATAATAAACTATGTATAATCGACTTTAACACAACACACACAGAAAGAAACATAAAGTTTGACACAGTAAAATTAGTAAAACAGTTTGGCTCAACAGCATACGTCTATGAGGCCATGCCCAGAAAAATAATCCACTAAACTTTATGTTTTAAAAATACAAGAGCACGCTCTCAATATCCTCAAGTGATTCCCTCAGTGGACTTGACAAAAATACCTTTTGCCCAAGCTACATCAACAGCCAGAGATCTAACAACCGCAATGTTGCCTTCACGATTGGAAACATACCAACCACAACTCCTCCCTCCATGATTGTTGAATTATCATCTAGCCACAACTTGCTTCTCTTGAACTCTCCTCAACAAGATCTATCGAACTCCTTTCAACAGGATGTGGCAAGATCCCACTTGCACTTACTGCTCTCAATTGATCTCGATCAATCACAACACCCTTCTTTGCTTTGATGTGCTGTGATCAGAATCTTGTCAAGTGCATTCCAGCGTCTGGTGAACTTCAATTTTTAGCAGTTGAATAGAGGCAACACAATTTGAATAAACAGCATAACAAGAGTATAAATTGTGCTGTTGAACTCTCTTAAGAATACTGCATGAAAAGCAAAGAAACCTCTCCTTAGTATAATGACATGAGAATTGCCGAGAAAGCTTCTTGAGATTATCTCGAAGAATTATTTCGTGAATTGCAAGAGAATTGTAATCCTGAGAGTTATGATCTTAAGAGATAATTTGGCTTTTCTGTGATGCTCATATATATAATATGCAAGAGTCTTGAGCTTCCTTCTTCTCCAAGATTGTCATTCCAAAAATATAGCAAGAAATCCCAAGAATATAGGAAGACAATCTTTGATATTTGGTGTAGATGGATTGTCATGGGATTCCCCAAATTCTAGAAGCTTCAGAATTCCCCAAATATCTACTTCTTTGTCATAATGGAGTTTTGCTCAAATAATGATAACTTCCAAAGTAGACTCCTTTATGCCATAAAATTCTTCTTTAGCAAATAATATCTCATCAAATCCTAGTGGCAAGAGACTTTTCAAATATTTTGAATTTCCTCCTTTGACAACATGTCCCAACACTATTGATGTTATCCTTAAGGCTTGGTGTGCCTATATTCCTAGTTCTTTTCTGTTCAAACTTGCTGAAAAAATAAAAAGTACTATGGTTTCTCTAAAGACTTGGAATAGGAAAACCTTTGGTAATGTTTAGCAGTCTATACAATCCCTCTAAGACAAAATTGAATTACTTCAGTCCCTTCCTTTGCTCCAAAGTCTTACTCTGTTGAGGGAGGAAAGGATTGCACAAGATGAGTTGTTGAGAAGGAACAAATTCCCTGGTGGAAGAAGTCTAAAGCTTACTGGCTTAAGAATGGAGATGCAAATACACACTTTTTTCATCTGTCTACTATGATTAATATGATATAAAATAGTATTGATTGTATCCTTGACAATAATTATTAGTGGCGAATAGATTGGAATGGAATTGGGCTACTTTTCTACAATACTACCAAAGTCTATTATGCTTTTCCCCACTCCTCTACTCCCCCTAATCTAGATAACTTGATTTCTCCTAGTATTGTTGACTCTATCAATGATTAGATTTTTGTTGTTCCTTCCCAAGAAGAGATCAGATATACTATCTTCTTCATACATTCAAGCAAGAGCTCAGGACTAGACAACACGACTCTGGTTTTCTTTAAATCCTATTGATTTAGCATTGAAAGAGATGTAGTTGATGCTATACAAAGTTTCTTCATTCATGGAAGACTATTGAAATCTATCAACCATACATTTATAGCTGTTATCCCTAAAAATAATAATGCAAACAAATTACAACAATATAGATAAATCTCCCTTTGTAATGTTGTTTATACGATGATTATCAAATTTTGGATTGTAGACTTAAACCATTGCTTGATAGTCTTGTTTGTCCTACACAAGGAGCTTTCATTCCAGGAAGGGGAATCATTGACAATGTCATAATCAACCATGAGGTAATGCATTATCTCAATAAAAAGAAATGTAAGAATAGGGCCATGGCTATCAAAATTAATATTGCCAATGCATATGACAAGGTTGAATGGCCTTCCATTCTTAACATTTTAGAGCTCATGGTTTTTGTGATAAATTTGTCAACATGATAGGTAAGTGCATTACTTCATCATCATTCTCTATACTTTTAAATGGCTCTCCCTATGATATTCAGCTTTCCAGAGAAAACATGGGTTAAGATATTCAATGTGAAACATCTCAAGGGTCAAAGATTACTGGAAGCTAATAGTTCTACAGAATCAGGACCATGGATTTGGCAAAGTGTTTGGAAATGTAGCACTTGAGAACAGAACTTTGTTTTAGATTGGGGCAACACTCCACATTGCAAATTTGGGAAGACCCTTGTCTTCTTGTGATCGAAGTTTCAAATACAAAATACAACACTATTGAGGATCAATAAATTAGAATCATGGGTTGATCCTTGATATTTGTTTTGGTTGAGATTGCACGTGAGATTACAAAATCCATATTCCTCTTAACAAGGAATAAGATTCTCTTGCATGGCATCCTTCCAAGTCAAGGACATTTGAAGACCTAAGAGGGGAGGTGAATTAGGTCTTTGGATAATTTTTGCAAATTATTCCTTTTACAATTCTAAGCAAGACCAGATTGTATATACTTTGTTAAATGAGAGAATAAGTCAATTAATAGCAAAGCAGTAAAACAAGGTAACATCAATGACCACAAGCAATTTAGAGTGGTTCGATCTATTCAAGATATACGTCCACTACTTTAAGCCTACACTTAATGATTTCAAACAATCTACTATATGCTCAAGTTCAACAATTACATAAGAGGCTCACCACACAATGGTTTTACATTCACAATCTCTCTTAGTAATTTTACAAACAAGGTTTACCCTACTAAAGGATTTTATATCTACAAACAACCATGAGTCAATGTCTCAAGGATCACCCTTATCCAAAGGATTTTATGTTATCAATATAACCTTGCAAGAGCTAGTAGAAAAACACAATTTAATAAAGAGAGAAGAATGTGTAAATGTTACCACTTGTTGGTAGATGATTACACAATGTTGCACCTTCACACTTTGTTATCTTTGGAATCTTGAATGGTCAATTGAAAGCACAAGACAAAAGAGAGCTTAAAATGTTTGCTAAAAGCTTTAGAATGTTTAGAGTTCTCAAAGATTCAAAACTTACAAAAAATCTAAAGTTTATAGCTCTTATAGAATTTGAAAATCAGTTTTAACAGCCATAAAATGGCTAGTTTCAGAAAATTTGGACGACCGAATTTTTCTTGTGCGTCCGAACTTACCGTTTGAATTTTACTGTTGCACGTTTCTGGAAAAATTTGGACGACCGATTTTTTCCATGCGTCCGAACTTTCATCCGAATTTCTCTGGAAAAATAGTAACCATGCTGAAAACAAAAATTCAGACGACCGAATTTTTTTCATGCGTCCAAACTTGAGTCCGAATTTCTCTGGAAAAACTGTAACCATTTTTGGCTCTAAAAATCAGACGACCGAATTTTTTGGAAGCACAATAGCCATTTTAAAATTTGGTTTGCAAACTTTGTAAAATGTTTGAGATTTAACTTCAATAAGTTTGAAAACATTTTGTACGTATAGATAAGTTATTTAGACATTGGTAAACTTAAGAACCATAATCAAATTTCTTTGATCATGCAAAGTTTACTCAAAATCTTTTAAGATACAAAAACACATTTATTAACAAAAAGTTCATTCAAAGCCATTCAAGATTAAGAAAAATAGTTTTATGCTCTCTTATGCATTCAATAGATTCCAAGACACACAAGTGTAGAGTTTACATAGAGATTTACCTATTTAACATATAAACCCTACACTTCAAGTCTTCAATGCTTTTTAATCATCTTTGAACAACCTTCTTCAAACTTCAATCACTTAGTCTCATTGATGTTGTTTTTGCACTTTGGCTTGAAGGCAGCAAGACATCATACTTCTTTAATCCACAAATCCTATCACACAACATACAAGCGTATTAGTCCTTATCAATATTTGTTATTAATCAAAAGTAATCATAACTACATGATTTGCCCTTAGAGCTAACAACATTCTCTATGAAGTCAGCACACAGATTAATCCATCAAGAGAGGTCTCGACCTATGTCCAATCAACTTACTAGAACTTGAAGATGACTTTGGCAAGCAAACCTGCGCAACAAACATTAGCATTTTTCTGGAAAGTTATCTCGAATACCTTACCTACTCGCACCACGTTGTCTAAAGTTATGACTATTAAGGAGGATCGTTATTAAATATGTAATAAGGCAGGGAAGAAATCTGATCACATTCTCTTAGACTATCCCCTAAGTGCGGCAATATTGGTGGAACTCCAAATGGCAATTGTAACACTTAGGTAATATCAGCAGCTGGACTTATGAAGTGACTAAATGATTTGCTAAAGCCACAAATCCAAATCCCAGTCCCAATTTAACCAAGGGATGAACTCTTGACATTTGCTTCCATCTCTATGGAAACCATCTGATAGTGGTAAAACCGACTACGACAAGTAGCTTACAAAATCTCATGCAGGTGCATTTGTTTGGAGCGAACTACCCCTAGGATGGAAGAAGATCAACTTTAATTCCACTTATGCAATGGAACAGTCTTCAATAGTATTTTTGGTAAGAGATCATTTAGGCAATTGCATGGAAGCTATAGTTGAAATCAATTACTCAACTAACTCCTACTCAGCAGAGGCTTTTGCAGCTTACAATGTGAAGTATGAAGACAAAGAACGAATTCACAAATGTATTTTTAAAGGTGATTCACTAAACATGATTATGTCCATTTGTGATTTGAAGGTAGCGGAGGAATGAAGAGGATAGAGCAACATTCAAGATTGCAAACACTTGATGGCCAAATGGAATGATTGGAAGATAAAATATTTCTCTAGATTATGTAACCGAAGTGCCCATAATTTTGGTAAATGGGCTTAAGAGAACTTTGTAAATGGTTCCATTCCACTAGCCCATTTATCCCTTGAAGTTCTTCTTGACAAAGGTGGAACTAGTAATTTTGATTCTACTTGTAATGATGTTTTTGATGATAAAGAAGGCTAATCACATATTCAACAAAAAAAGGGATTGCTTCTTTACCAAGAAAATGTCGTAACAGTTTTAAATCTTATTGACGTATTTAATTAACAAAAACTCTCAACCAACATGTTGATATTTTCCGAAGGGATGCTTCAATCCATGGTGTAGCACTTCTGATGGATCAATAGTTGCTCTAGTTCACATATTGGTGGTTGAGCAAAGGAAATTAGGAGCATATTGGTGAACAAGTGAAAACCAAAGAAAAGTCAAAACAAAATATGTTGAAACAGGCCAAACAGAGTTACTTGGAAGGGTCCAGGAGGTGCCACTTAAGCTCAATAGTTTTAGGTGGCACCGCTTGGTGGCTTTTGGGTAGCGTCACCCGATTGTTCAGGAGGCCATTGGTTCGTTATCGTCTTGGATCGAGTCCTTTTGCTTCCGAAGTATTTCAATGGCTTCCAACTTGAATTTTCATGAACAAAAATCTCTCTTTTGGCCTCTTCAAACCCTCCAAAATGTATGAAATTCAAGATTTTCTTGGAAAAAGACTTTTAACTCATCTTAAAGCTTCTTTGGTACACTTTGGGCTTTATCACAATTGTAAATTGGACATACATCAATTCTGGAAGCCAAATAGATAGAGATTGGTAGCTAACTGAGTAGACATTGACTTTTAGGGTGAACATTCATACACCGCAAAGTTTTCTTTTCTTTTCTTTTCTTTTTTTGAATTAAGATACGATAGAAACTATAGCATTTCATGCAATTATTGTACATCAAATCTGGCACAGAAAAGTAGAAATTAGAGATTGCTGAGCATGGGCATTGCTTATAGGGCAACATGAACTGTCCAATGTTGTATAATTTGTTTTTTTTAATGGGTACTTTTATTATGAGAAACCCATTTCAATCCCCTTTCCTCCGAAACAATTGGATGTGATTGGAACCATCCTTACATTATTATTAATTACTTCATTTAAGTAGAAGCTAAAAATTATTTGTCTTCTCATTCTGCATTTTTAGCTAATTTTCTAAACTAATATGATTTATTTTTGGTTTTAGGTGGTTGGTGAGAAAGGAGAAGGAAAATTGTAAAATCATCTCAATATTTTACAGATTGTTCTTCTAAACATGGGGACCTTTTAATTTTTTTTCTTGGAGGGGGGTGATTTTACAATTCTATTTCAATATTCTAAACATGGGGACATTTTATCTCAATATTCTGCAGGATATTCAATATTTATCTCAATACGACCAGCATTATTAAGACAAATTATGTCTTTTAGAGAATGTTAAAACACGGGCTCATTATCAATGAATTGTGCAAACTACAAATCGCAAAAACAACAATATACATACGACTATTTATTGATACATCAACTAATAATTTCTCCATATTCATCCCAAAATAACATATTCAACCCCAAGTAATACTAGGAACTTTTAAATAAAACAATCAACACAAATAAATTCGATATTAGGAAACTTCTAGTTCCATAATAAATTCATAATCATTTTTCCTATTTTAATGATCCGGGATGGTCTAACCAATCATGTCAACTAATAAATTATTAGTAAGCTTCAGGTTTACTCAATATTGCATCTCAATTTCAAAAAGTTCATGCAATATAAACTAGAAGAAATAAACGATAGTATCTATAATTGACATATATTCTTGGTCATAATAGTAATGCATATGTCTCAAAAGTCCATTCGTCCAATGTCTCAATAGAATGTTAAAGTTAAAATAGCGAGACTATATGGAGAATAATGCATTATAGAATTGACCATTAGATGAAGATCATGTAGCTCTTCTAGAGTTTTAAATCAATTAACTCTTCTAGAGTTATTGATCAATTAGTTCTTCAGGAACCTTGCACTACCATTTATACTTTGGACATATATTTTAAATTTTATCCAAATAAACTACAAATATTGTTTAGACAAATTGTATCTTCACCATTCTTAATCCAAAATAAACTAAAATAATTATTTTAGTTTATTTTGGTTTTAGGTGGTTGGTGAGAAAGGAGAAGGGAAATTGTAAAATTATCTCAATATTTTACAAATTGTTCTTCTAAACATGGGGACCTTTTAACTTTTTTCTTGGAGGGGGGTGATTTTACAATTCTATCTCAATATTCTAAACATGGGGACATTTTATCTCAATATTCTGCAGGATATTCAATATTTATCTCAACACAACCAGCATTATTAAGACAAATTATGTCTTTGAGAGAATGTTAAAACACGAGCTCATTATCCATGAATTGTGCAAACTACAGAATGCAAAATAGATGAGAAAGCAAGAGAGTCAATCTTCAAGGGAAGGGATAGATGAGAGAGAGAGGAGTGCTCGGAATGGAAAAGGGAGAGAGAAATAGATGGAGAAAAAAGTAGATTATTCTTTTCATTAATAGACAGATTTAGGCGGGAGTCTAAAAATAATTTTTGCTCCAAAATACCTGTTAGCCCTAAGGGCAAATCATGTAGTTATTATTAGTTTTGAATAATGGCAAACATTGATGAGGACTAATGTGCTTGTATGTTGAGTGATAAGATTGATGGATTAAGAAGCATGAAGTCTTATTGCCTTGGAGTCACAATGCAAGAACAACTCAACTATGCCAAAAGTGATTGAAGATTGAAGAGTATGTTCATGATGATTGAAAGCATTGAAGCTTAGAGTGTAGAGTTCATATGCTAAATAGGTATATTTTTCTGTAAACTCTACACTTGTATGTCTTGGAATTAGTTGAATGCATAAGAGAGCACAAAACTTGTTTTTGAAATGATTTTAAATGAACTTCTTGACAACAAGTATGTTTTTGAAGTCTCAAATGATCTTAAGTAAACTTTGGATGATTAAAATGTTTTGGTAACGATTCTTGTGTTTAAAAGTGCCTAATGACTTATCTATTTATACAAAATAATTTCAATGTTATTAAGGATGATTTTTAAATGATTTGACAAAATTTGATAAGTTTGGATGCAAGTTTGGACGTCCAAACTTTGAAAATGATCACTGTGCTTCTAGAGAAATTCGGACGCAAGTTCGGACGCATGGAGTAAAGTTTGTACGTCCAAACTTTCTCTGATAGCATGGTCACTGTTTTTCCAAAGAATTTTGGACGAATGTTCAGACACATAAGGAAAAGTTGGGACGTCCAAACTTTTCCAGACGGCTTGGCACAGTAAAGTTCGGACGCAAGTTCGGACGCATGGCAGAAAGTTTGGACGTCTGAACTTCTCTGAAACTAACCGTTACTAGCCGTTTTATAGCTGTTGAATTTGATTTTTCAAATCTATAAAAGCTATAAATTTCAGATTTTTTGTAAGTTTTGAATTCCTGAGAACTCTAAACATTCCAAAGCCTTTAGCAAACATTTTAAGCTCTCTTTGTCTTGTGCTTTCAATTGATCATTCAAGATTCCAAAGACAACAAAGTGTGAAGGGACAACATTGTGTAATCATCTACCAACAAAGTGGTAAAATCTTACACATTCTCCTCTCCTCTTTCAATTGTATTTTCTACTAGCTCATTGCAAGGTTATCTTGAGAACATAAAACCCTTTGTATAAGGGTGATCCTTGAGATATTGATTCAAGGTTGCTTATAGATATAAAATCCTTTGGTAGGGTGAACCTTGTTTATAGAATTGCTAAAGAGGTTGTGAGTGTAAAACCATTGTGTGGTGAGCCTCTTATGTAATTTGTAAACTTGAGCATATAGTAGATGTGTAAAATCCTTAAGTGTAGGCTTAAGGTAGTGGATGTAGATCTTGAATAGATCGAACCACTCTAAATTACTTGTGTTCATTGATCTTACATTGTTTTACTGCCTTGCTATTAATTGACTTATTCTCTCATTTAACAAAGCACATACAATCTGGTATTGTTTAGAATTGTAAAAGGAATTTATTTGCGAAAATTAGCCAAAGGCCTAATTCACCCACCCTCCCCCACCCCCTTAGGTCTTACAATTGGTATCAGAGAAAGGACTTCTTTGTGTGGTTTTACAACCTAGAAGTTAAAGATCTTATGGCTAATATCTCAAACTTACCTTACCTACAAGGGTCTTCCACAAATAGACCACCTTTGTTTGATAGAACAAACTATACCTTTTGGAAATCTAGAGTTAAGATTTATATTTGTTCTATCAATTTTGATTTGTGGAATATTGTTGAAAAATGTCCTTATATTCCTATGAAAATGAGAGCTGATGGAGTGACCTTAGAACCAAAGTCTACAGACGAATTTGATGAAAATGATTCAAAGAAAATGACCTTAAATTATCAGGCCATGAACATTTTAAGTTGTGCATTAGATGTAACTGAATACAATAGAGTTAGTGAGTGTGACACTGCTCACGATATGTGGAGATTACTTCAAATAACATATGAAGGTACAAACCAGGTTAAAGAGTCTAAGCTTGCCATGCTAGTAAGGGACTATGAGCTATTCACTATGAAGCAAGGTGAGAATATTAGTGATATGTTTACAAGATTTACTAACATTTTCAATGGTTTAAAAGCTTATGGGAAGAGTTATACAATGGGAGAGCAAAACAGAAAAATATTGGATGCTCTACCAAAATCCTGGCAACCAAAAACACTTGCAATTGAGGAATCAAAAGATTTGAAAATTCTTCCACTTGAAGAGCTCATTGGATCACTCCTCATGCATGAGATGAAGATGAAGAGACTAAATGACAAAGAAGATGAAGAAAAAGGAAGAAAATGAGTTGTACTCAAAGCTTCAAATCACTTGAGTGACAAGAAAAATCATCAAGTGAATAAGAAGATGGAAACAGTGGAGAAGAGGAGATTGCCATGGCTATTAGGAAATTCAAAAGATTCTACAAGAAGGAGTTTCTCAAGAAAGGATGAAAGCCAACCAAGAAGAGTGGACAGTCTTCACCCTTCAAACCTCAATGTTTTGAATGCAAGAGTATAGAACATCTTGTTGCTGATTGTCCCAAAGTTTTGGAAAGGGAAAGAGACAACAAGAACGAAAAGAAATCTGCCAAGAAAGGAAAAGGACTGGCTGGAACATGGGATCAACAAGAAAATGATGATGATAGTGAAGAAAAGGCCAACATATGCTTTATGGCAATTGATGATGAGGTACAATCTTCTCCTTCCATTTCTATTTTCTATGATGATAATGTTGATCCTAGTGAATTACTTGTAGAAATGTATGAAGAATTAAAAAAGGCTTCTAAAAGGAATAAAGAAATGAAATTTAAAATCAATGATTTATCAAATGAGAATTCAAAATTATGTGTTGAAAATGGGAACCATTAATTGTCTAAACATTAAAAAAGAAGTTTTAAATGCAACCATACAAAACATATCTTTTGAAAACAAAGAGCTTTGCACAAAGGTTATTTCTCTTTAAACAATGCTTAATGATCATGAGATTTTAAAAAAGAAAGTTAATGATATTACATTATGCATTGAAAGATTTACAAATGGAAGAGAAAACTTAAAAAAATTTCTTGGTTATCAAAGATCTTCATTTACAAAACATGGTCTTGGTTACACTCATGATAGCTATGTTCCAAAATATAAAAACTCTTTGACTAAAGAAACTTTTAATTCTAGGCCTCATATTTGTTGTACATATTGTGGCAAGAATGGACACAAAGTGTCAAAATGTTTTGTAAAAAGAAAAATAGAAAATGGTGTTAAGATTGTTTGGAAAGTTAAAGGAACTTTCACTAACCCCCTTGGACCCAAGAAAATATGGGTACCAAAAATCACTTTCTCAAATTTGGTATAGGTTCGCTTTGCTTCAAGATCAAGTGCCACAAAATGGTTTCTTGACAGTGGTTGTTCAAGGCACATGACAGGAAATGCCTCTCTTGTTAGTGAGCTTCAAGCAACAAGTGAAGGCTTTGTTACATTTGGTGATAAGAAGAAATGAAAAATACTTGGAATAGGTAACATTGGTAAAGGTTCCTTCCCTCTTATTAAACAAGTATTACTTATTGATGGTTTAAAATATAATTTACTTAGCATTAGTCAACTATGTGACAATGGATGTAAAGTAGAATTTTAATATAATACTTGTACTATTTTTGATAATGCAAGTAACAAAACCATTTTTGTTGCTAATAGAGTTGGAAATGTTTATGTGTTATATCTTGATGAACTTATCACAAATGATATAAAGTGTCTTGCCATTCATGATAATCATGGATATTTGTGGCATAGAAGATTAGGTCATGTGAGTATGGATTTATTGAATAAACTTTCCACACAATAGCTAGTTAGAGGTTTACCTAAAATGCATTTTGATAAAACTAGTCTTTGTGATGCTTGTCAATATGGAAAACAATCTAAAACATCTTTTAAACCAACGAAAATGATTTCTACTTCAAAACCTCTTGAACTTGTTCATATAAACTTGTTTGGACCAATGAGGACCACTAGTCTTGGTGGTAAAAGATATGCTTATGTGATTGTTGATGGTTTTTCAAGATTTACTTGGGTGATTTTCTTAGCTCAAAAGGATGAAACATTTCATGAATTTGCAAAAATTTTCAAAAATGTTCAAACCTCTCTTTAGTATAAATTGATATTTATTAGAAGTGACAATGGAAGAGAGTTTTGTAATCAAGATTTTACAAGATTTTGTGATGAGTATGGTATAACTCATCATTTTTCAGCTGCCAAAACACCTCAACAAAATGGTGTTGTTGAAAGGAAAAATAGGACTCTACAAGAGAAGGCTAGATCAATGTTACGTGAAAATTCATTGCCAAAATATTTTGGGCTGAAGCTGTGAATACTGATTGCTATGTGATGAATAGAGTATTATTAAGACCCTTTATAAGAAAAACACCTTTTGAACTCTTATTTGATAAAGCTCCTTCAATTGTTTATTTTAAGGTTTTTGGGTGCAAATGTTTTTTCTTAAATAATAGTGATAATATGGGAAAGTTTGATAGAAAATCAGATGAAGGTGTATTTCTTGGTTATTCATCAAATAAAAAGGCATATAGAGTTTATAACAAAAGAACATTATGTGTTAAAGAAACTATACATGTGACCTTTGATGAATCTAACATTTATCTTGAAAGAAGAAATGAGGATGATGTAGGTTCCCAAATGATTGAAAATCAAACTCATAATCAAGTAGCCACATTGGAAGAACATGCCAAAGAAGAAGAAATAATGGAGCAAGAACAAGATGGTCAACCAAGCAATGATCAAGAGCTTCCAGAGGATCTAACATATGCAAGAGGCCATCCTAAGGAGCAAATCATTCGTGATGTCTCTCAATGAGTTAAAACAAGGCGGTACTTTATTGATAATTTTGCCCTTTTATCTGACATTGAACCTAAAATATTGATGATGCATTGTGTGATAATTTCTGGATTATTGCTATGGAAGAGGAGTTAAATCAGTTTGAAAGAAATAAGGTTTGGACTCTTGTTCCAAGACCTCATGATCATTCCATTATTGGTACAAAATGGGTCTTTAGAAACAAATTAAATGAACTAGGACAAGTTGCTAGAAATAAGGCTAGACTTGTTGCTCCAGGCTTCAACCAAGAAGAAGGTATTGATTATGATGAGACTTTTGCACTAGTAGCCAGATTAGAATCCATAAGAATACTTTTGGCTTTTGCTTGTTTTAAAGGATTTAAGCTATTTCAAATGGATGTCAAAAGTGCTTTTCTAAATGGTTTTATTGAAGAAGAGGTTTATGTAGAACAACCTCCCAGTTTTGTTCATGAAAAGTTTCCTAATCATGTTTTTAAGTTAACCAAAGCTCTATATGGATTGAAACAAGCTCCAAGAGCCTGGTATGAAAGATTAAGTGGTTTTCTTCTTTCAAAAGGATTTGCAAAAGGAAAGGTTGACACAACACTGTTTATAAAAACCTCTAGCAATAATGATATTTTACTTGTGCAAATTTATGTTGATGACATTATTTTTGGTGCTACTAACACATCCCTTTGTGAAGATTTTACCAAGTCAATGCAAAATGAATTTGAAATGAGTATGATGGGAGAACTAAATTTCTTTCTTGGGCTACAAATTAAGCAAACTAAGGATGGAGTCTTCATAAATCAAGCAAAGTATACTAAGGAGCTACTGAAAAGATTTGGAATGGATCATGCAAAAGGGATAGGTACTCCAATGAGCTCATTAACTAAACTTGATAAAGATGAAAAAGGTAAAAATGTTGATGAGAATTCATATAGAGGTATGATTGGAAGTTTACTCTGTCTCACAACTAGTAGACCAGATATTATGTTTGTTGTGTGCTTATGTGCTAGATTTCAATCATGTCCTAAAGAATCTCATCTAATTTCTATCAAACGTATTTTTCGTTATTTGATTGATACACATGACTATGGTCTTTGGTTTTCAAAATCTTCATCTTTTGATCTTATTGGATATTCGGATGCTGATTATGCTGGATGCAAAGTTGAACGAAAAAGTACAAGTGGACATTGTCAATTTCTTGGTAGTTGTCTTGTGTCTTGGTATAGTAAAAAAACAAGCTTGTGTGTCTTTGTCCACTGCTGAAGCTGAATACATTGTAGCTGGTAGTTGTTGTGCTCAATTATTATGGATGCAGCATACTCTACTTGATTATAGTCTTAAATTCAATAATGTGCCAATATTATGTGACAATACGAGTGCTATCAATCTGAGCATAAATCCCATTCAACATTCTAGAACAAAGCATATAGAGATTAAGCATCATTTTATTCGTAATCATGTTGCTAAAAGAGACATATGCTTAGAATATATAAATACAAATGACCAAATTGCTGATATATTCAAAAAACCTTTGGCTGAGGAAAGGTTTACTCATTTAAGAAGGCTCTTAGGAATCTCAAAATTCAATTACTAATGTGCTTATTTGAGTGTGACAAAAGCAGGAAAAATTTGGATGCATTGAGTGAAAATGGATCGTCCAAACTTTGTCAGAAAATTCTGGACAGAAAAGTTCGGACGCATATTCGGACGCATGACAGAAAGTTTGGATGTCCGAACTTTCTTGAAACTGGAGAAACAGAGAAGTTCGAAAGCATGTTCGGACGCGGACCAAAAAGTTTGGTCGTCTAAACTTTGTGGTTACAGCGGTTTTTAAGAAACCAAAGTAGCCGTTACTTACATTTTATTCGTCCGACCTCTCTCCTTTTTAAAATTTCTCTCTACCCATTCGCGTCCAAACTTAAATTTCTCTGTAATTTCACCATTTTCACATCAAAATACTTGGATTTTAGAATTCCTAGCCTACACACCTCTCAAATCTCGCTGCTTTTCTGTTAGAAAATCAAAATGGTGAGAACTAAAGGAGCAAATGTTGAAAAAAGAAAAGGGAAAGTGCAGAACAAAGAAGGAGGACGAACTCTCAATGAACCAAGGAGAATTAGGGTTCCTCAATCGTCATCTGGAGCAGAAAAATTTATCTCAATCAAAGCTGCATCAGAATTTGAAGATTGGAACAAGAAATCAAGGAAAATCATCCTTGGAAACAGAGTTGATTTTGACAAACTCACCAATATGGGTAATGTCCTATCTTTATTTGGTGATATTGGCTGGAGTAACTTGTTGGCTATAGATGAAGAGTATTATCCCTCTCTTGTATATGAATTTTATGCCAATCTAAAAGAAGAAAGAATAGAATATGAGAGAGAAGATGTTAATCAATGATATTCATCTAGAGTATCTCAAATAGATTTTGAATTCAATGATGCATTGGTGAATAGAATCTGTGGAGTAAGTGATAGTGGAGCAAAGTATTATTCTATGGGGCAACATTGCTACTTTAGAGAGTTATTCACAAATACAAGATTTGAAGAAGCCTTCACAAATGGTAGAGAGTTTAGAACCATTAAGGAAAAGGAGATCAAGGCTTTAGATGCAAGGGGAAGAGTTATGCATCATATGATAACAACCATGATTATTCCTAACTTTGGTCACAAAACATTTGTGGGGAACATTCATATGGTGATTATGCTTGCTTTGCATGAGCAAAAGAGATTGAATTTTGGCTACATGGCATTGAAGCATATGTTTAGGGCTAGAAAGACTGATAACAAGGCTTTACCATATGGAAGACTCTTGACAAGATTTTTTAAACATTTTCGAGTCAAACTTCCTGTTAGAGGAAAAACTTTTAAAAGAGGTCAGATTTATACAAATGACTCTCTCAAAAGAATGCAATTGACTCTTGATGATGAGGGAGTGTGGAGAACTAGAAGAGAAACCCCTCCAAGGAGAATTGAAACTGAGGAAACTGAAGAAAATGAAGAAGAAGAAGAAGAAGAAGAAGATGCAGAGGCAGAAGCATGGGCAAGTGAAATGAAAACTAAGAGAAGACATGAGTCAACAAGTGAAGGGGAGCAACCTCCCTTCAAAAGAAGACTATTTGAAGAAGAGCAAACTTCTCAATCACATTCTAAAGTTGAAGAAGGGCCTAGTGCTGAAGGAACCTCAAAAGGAGATAAAATTCAAGAAGCACTGAACAACCACATGAAGGAGATGGAGAAAATGTACAAATTCGTTGAAACATTTGCTCCCATGGTGCTTGGAAAGTTGGATAGTTTAGAGAATACGGTCAAGCACATTGAGGAAATGATGATGAAAAATCCTCAAAGTGGTGAAGGGCCTTCTAGAACTCAAGAGGAAAAGGATGATGAGAATGATGAAGATAACAAGAAAAATTAAGAAGGCAGTGATAGTGATAATGATGAAGATGATGATAATGATGGTGATCAAGGGGATGGCAATGAGCGGGTCATTGAATCACAAAAAGGAGATCAAGGATTGCAGCAAGCTGGAATCATGCAAGAAGGAAGTTAAAATTCAAGAACTGAAATCACAACTCCATCAAATCCAACATTTGGCCATGGAAGAGTCAAACATGTTACTGTCAAAAAGAAACCAAGAAAGGACTCTCCATCAACATCCAAGGACTGAGCACATATTCACTCTCATCTCTAAATTATTTTTTTTGGCTTAATATGACTTATGAACACTTACTGGTTTATGCAATGTGTCTGTTTACTTCTTTGAATTTCTGCATTTTATTTCTAATCTCATGTAGCTTATGTAATAGCTTTTCATGAAGCTCAATGATGAAACCTTAGTGTTAAGAGCTTCTTATTATAATAATTCCCCGACATGCTTAATTGTTGTCATGCTTAAAAGTAATCAGTCTCATTTTCAAGTTCCCATCTTTGAGTGATGACAAAAGGGGGAGAAGAATGTGTGTGCTAAAATATGTGCTGTGTGTACTAAAATGTGTGCTAAAATGTGTGTGGCATTGATGTGTGCAAGAATGTGCAGAAGAATGTGTGGCATAGTGGTGCTGATAATGTGAACCTTTGGTATATTGTGGCATATTTGATTGTATTTGATTGCATTTTTGCATTTAAGACTTAAATTGAAAAGAATCATAATATGTTAGGATAGAGTTCATAGGTTTGGACTTGAAGTTAGGATGCAAACCAAAAAAAAGTTCAAACGCATCCAAACTGTCTTACCAAAACTGATTTTTCTGCTATTCAAATTATTTGAAAACTATTTTAATCTTTCCCTTCATATTTGAACAATCTTCGGAAGGCTTATTTTCAAATATTACAGCCTTTATCTCACATATTTTAAAGTTTGGACTTGAAATTTCAAAATTCGGATGCATGTTTCTGAAATTCGGATACATTCATATTTTGTTGCCAAAAAGTGCTCTTTTGTTGTTCAAATTGATTCAAATATGTTTTAATCTCTTCGAATATGTTTGACCAACCTTAGGAAAGCTTATTTAAAAAATTTGTAGCTTTCATTTAATTTATTTTATTGTTTGGACTTGATATGTCAGAATTCGGATGCTTAGCATCTCAAGTCCAAATTTGTTGAAAAATGAGCACAATCTAAGGGGGAGCATTGTTAATATTTTCTGACTTTTAATACCTCACTTAGAAGTTTTCTAAATACTTAAAATGATATATCTTCTATCATAGCTGTTTGTTGGAAGGAATGAGGTAAATGGAGGTTGGTTAGGTCGTAGGCTCATATTGAGCCTTTTGTATGTCAATATACTAAATTGGTTATTATCAATCATTGACACCAATGCTTCTTTGTTTTACATTGCTTAAATCCATCACATTTTGTATCAAAGTTTCTCATCATCAAAAAGGGGGAGATTGTTAGCCCTAAGAGCAAATCATGCAGTTATGATTAGTTTTGAATAATGGCAAACATTGATGAGGACTAATGTGCTTGTATGTTGAGTGATAGAATTGATGGATTGAGAAGCATGAAGTCTTATTGCCTTGGAGTAACAATGCAAGAACAATTCAACTATGCCAAAAGTGATTGAAGATTGAAGAGTATGTTCAAGATGATTGAAAGCATTGAAGACTTAGAGTGTAGAGTTCATATGCTAAATAGGTATATTTTTCTGTGAACTCTACACTTGTATGTCTTGGAATTAGTTGAATGCATAAGAGAGCACACAAAACTTGTTTTTGAAATGATTTTAAATGAACTTCTTGACAACAAGTATGTTTTTGAAGCCTCAAATGATCTTAGGTAAACTTTGGATGATTAAAATGTTTTGGTAACGATTCTGTGTTATTTTCAGTTACTAAGGATATTGAAGATCCTATTTATACCCATTTGTGAAATTTATTCAACTACTTGTTCACTAAAAAGAAAAAAACAAGGAAAGAGGAAAAGATAAAACTAGAAAAACATATATATAAATAGAGAATATGCCACAAAAAAGCACATTATTACCCCAATGAAAGGATTTTGAAAACTTTGCAGAAACTCGTTCGCAGCGAGCATAGGCTTCGTCAAGATCCAAATAAGACTCAACATTATTGAGAAGATTTTCTGCTATTTTCGACTTCAGATTTCCTGATAAGATTATAATTTAATCATTATTTAGAATTAACTTCTCACTTATTTAAGGGTTAATTGATATAAATCTTATGACTTTGACTTGTTTTGGTGAATTAAATATTAATGTACTTAGTATGAATTAATTAAGAAGATTTTATTTATAAAGTACAGTTTAATTCACTAATTTTACTAATTATTGATGCAGGGGCAAAATGGTAATGTCAAGAGAAGAAAATATGAAAGAAGACTTGGCTAGGAATGGAAAATAAAAATTCACCATGCCATTCCAAATTTTATAAGGATTCAATTTAAAGAAGAAAAAGGAAGATTCTAAAATTGACTTTGGTTTGAAATAGGATTTGGAATGGATTGAAATTCCTAATACACAAAGGGAGGAGAATTCGGTGAGCAAAAGAAGAAGAGAAATTAAGGGCAGCCAAAAGCCAAGAAATTAGGGAGCCAAGAGAAGAAATCCGGGGGAGCCAAGAAGGAGATTTTTCGGGTAGCAATTGGAGAGGAATTCGGGCAGCCAAAAGGGCAGCAAAATCGAGCAGCAAAAAGGAAGCAAATTTGGGGCAGCCAGGGAGAGAAAATCGGGCAGCAAGAAAGGAGATTTTGGGGCGCAGTTTAATTTAGAGAAATTGAGGGGCAGCCAAGGAGAGGGGAGTCGGCAGCAAAGAGAAGGAGAATTGCGACAGAAGAAAGAGACGAAAAAAGGAAAACGGGAGTTGAACGAGAGGAAGCAAAACGAACAGAGAAGTTCTCTTGTGTTTATTTATTTTTTATATTAATTAAATTTATAACTTTGAATATTTAGATCACGAATAGTTAAATCTTTTGTGACTAAGACCTTTGATGAAGGCTGAAACTCTTATGCATTTAATTTATTTCAATTAAAGATTGTTTCTTTTATCTCGATTTTGGTTAATTGTTATTATTGTTCTTAATGCTTGCAATTTCTGGCCAATTTTTGCATGGCTTTAAATTTATTCTAGTGGCTGAGAAGTACTAGTTTAAATTGGATCATGGTAATAACAACACATCGTAAAACTGACTAGAAATAGATTCGATTTCTTTGTGTGGTTTCTAGCAAGTAGGAAGCAAAAGTTAGGGAATTCCATAGAGGTGTTTGCGGCTTTGATAATTAAAATCACGTAGAGATACAATTGGTTTATTAATTAAAGTTAGGAGCTTTTCACCAAGAGATTGGGTCTAGCTTATAATTGAGAATTCTACCATTAACTAAGTCAAGAATTAATTTAAAAAAATTAATTATTTGTCATAAGAGGAGTAAGCTAGATTTGGAGTGTCTTAGTATAATCATTGCCATTAATTTTTAATTAATATAATTATTAATTTTTGTGTTTATTATTATTATCAATTATTTTTATTGGTAATTAAATTTTAGATCAAATCACATTTATTTTGGTTTAAGTTGGGTTATAAGTAAAAGAATTTTGCAGTTAGGTAGCAATCCTCGTTGGGACGACTTGTACTCACTACTTTATTACTTGTTCGATATTTGTGCACTTGCAAATTTCTCATCAAGTTTTTGGCGCCATTGCCGGGGATTGTTTTTATCTAGTGTAGAATTTAATTACTAAGCCTAAGTTTAATCTTTTTTAAAAAATTCAAAAAAATATTTTTGATATTTTTAATTTTTTTATTCTATTTTGTTTATTATTATTATTATTATTATTATTATTTGTGCATGAATACTCGTAATTTTTCAAATAAAGAACCTTTGATCTACATTTCTGATATTGAAAAGTTTGCTCGTCATAACAGGAGTGAATTTTATAAGAGGAAATACGAGAAAATCGTCACACCAATCAAATCTTCAAATTCAGAGGATAGTTTTGAATTCGACTGTAGCGGTGAAGTAATGGAGAATAATCAGCCAAGAGGTATGACTTTAAAGGACTATACAAAGCCAAAGATGGAAGGTCCTTCTCCAGCCATCAACTGTCCAGGGGTCACTGCTGCAACTTTCAAGATTGAGCCAGCATTCATTCAAATGGTTCTCAATACTCCATTTTTTGAATTGTCACATGAAGATCCGCAAGCGCATATATCAAACTTTTTGGCAATTTGCGCGATACTTTTCAAATTGGTTTAGTACCTGAAGATGCAAAAAGGCTCAGACTTTTCCCTTTCTCTTTAACGGATAAAGCTAGATCATGGCTAAACTCTCTTCCTACCAATTATATTTCTAATTGGGACCAATTGCAAGAAGCATTTTTAAATAAATACTTTCCCCCAATTAAGACTATTCAGATGAGATCTAATATTTATAATTTTGTGCAGGGTGTTACTGAATCTTTACATGATGCATGGGAAAGGTTCAAAGAGTATCTTAGGTTATGCCCTCATCATGGAATGGCGATAGGAATGCAAGCGCAAACATTTTATAATGGATGCAGAGAGGAGGTTAGATTGTCATTAGATGCAGCCAGTGGTGGAGCATTTATGTCTAAAGAAGAGCAAGCTGCATGGAGCTTGCTAGAAGAGATGGCCTTGAATAGCTGTCAATGGTTTAATCCAAGGGCTCTTCCCTCAAAGAAGATTGCTGGAGTGATAGACATGGATCCTACTGCAGGAATCATGGTGCAACTTGATGTGATAAACAAGAAGCTAAATATGTTGAACGTTGCAGCCATTCATCATCACTGTGAAATCTGAGGATATCATTCCACAAATCAATGCGGACATGGTAATATGGTAAATTCCTTTTTGGATACTAATGAAGTTAATTTTGTTGGCCAGGCAAATAGAAGAAATCATCCATTTGCCAACACATACAACCCTGGATGGAGAAATCACCCAAATTTTGGATGGAGACAAAGTAATCAAATTCAAGCACCTCCTCCACCTCCTCCTCAACAGGAAAAAAAAACTAACCTTGAGGATGCCCTTACAAAATTTATTGAGCTTATCACCAACAAGTTCATAAGTATCGAGAACGAGAATCAACAGATGAAAAATTCTCTAAAAGCAATGGAAGCAGATAATCAGAATATTAAGGCTTCTATGAAGAATCTTGAGGTACAAATTGGGCAATTAGCATCAACAATGTTTAACAGGCCACAAGGAGCTCTTCCAAGTAATACAGAAAGGAATCCAAGAGACTTAAAGGCTATCACATTGAGAAGCGGAAGAAACCTAGAAGAAGAGCAAGAAGCAAGGAAGCAAAAAGAGGAAGAAGAGGTGAAAGGCAAGCAAGAAGAAGTCCCAAATTCTCTACCAAAGCTTAAGGAAGGTAAAGGTAAGAAGGGTAAGGAAGAATTAAATAATGATAATGTTGATTTTAGTTCCCTTCCCTTCCCCCAAGCTGTTAAGCATCATTACATTGATTCTCAATTCAAAAAGTTTCTTGAAATATTCAAGAAACTTGACATTAACTTACCTTTTGTAGATGCTTTAGCACAGATGCCAACATATGCAAAATATTTGAAGGATATTTTAGCTAGCAAGAAGAAGTTGAATGAGTTTCAGAAGATTTGTTTGAATGAAGAGTGTTCAGCAGTTCTTCAGAAGAAACTTCCACCTAAGTTAAAAGATCCAGGGAATTTTCGAATTCCTTGCTACATTGGTGATGTTTTATTTCGTAATGTTCTGTGTGATTTAGGGGCTAGTATCAATCTTATGCCTTATTCTGTTTGTCAGAAATTAGGTTTAAAAGAAATTAAGAACACTGGTATTTCACTACAGATGGCTGATAGATCCATTAAATATCCTAGGGGAATAGTCGAAGATGTTCTTGTTAAGGTTGATAAACTCTACTTTCCTGTAGACTTTGTTATTTTAGACATTGATGATGATTCAGAAATGCCTTTAATTTTAGGGAGACCACTTTTGAATACTGGAAAGACTTTGATTGATGTGCAAAAAGGTGAACTAATTTTAAGGGCTGGGGATGAAATTATTAAATTTAATGTATTTGATTCCATGAAACAGTTTCCTGGTAAAGATTCGCTATGTTTTGTTGATGTAATGGATACTGTAGTTCAGGATAATTTTACTTATAATCTTTCTGATGATTCTTTAGAGATTTGTTTGAGAGAAGCAGCTACTAAACACCACGAAAAGGAAGAGGTAGTTGAATCAGTTTTTCAATTGGAGGCCAATGAAGTTTTTGTACCTAGAGGACGTTTCAAATTTGAAGAGTTAGAGTTGAAGAAAAATTGCCTGAAGCCAAGCATTGAAGAGCCTCCAATAGATTTAGAATTGAAAAAATTACCCTCTCATTTAAAATATATTTTTCTTGAACCTAATGATAAATTACCTCTAATTGTTTCTTCATCTCTGACAGGTATTCAAGAAGAAAAATTGATAAGAGTATTGAGAGCACATAAAGGAGCATTTGGTTGGCAATTGTCTGATTTAAAAGGATAAGTCCATCCATATGTATGCATAAAATTCTTCTGGAAGAGGATCATAAGCCATCAAGACAACCCCAAAGGCGACTCAATCCTTTGATGCAAGAGGTGGTGAAAAAAGAGATCATCAAACTACTCGATTTGGGTATTATCTATCCCATTTCTGATAGTGTATGGGTAAGTCCAGTCCAAGTAGTTCATAAAAAAGGTGGGTTCACTGTTGTTCAAAATGATAATCATGAATTGCTTCCCACTAGATTGATTACGGGGTGAAGGGTTTGTATTGACTATCGTAAATTGAATAGCGTCACTCGTAAAGACCATTTCCCTCTTCCCTTCATCGATCATATTCTTGAAAGATTGAGTGGTCGTGCTTTTTATTGTTTTCTTAATGGTTATTCGGGGTATTTTCAAATTGCTATCGAACCTAAGGATCAAGAAAAAACTACTTTTACTTGTCCTTATGGTACTTTTGCATATAGAAGGATGCCATTTGGATTATGTAATGCTCCAGGGACCATTCAAAGATGCATGACTGCAATATTTCATGACTTAGTTGAGCATTGCATGGAAATATTTATGGATGATTTTTCAGTTTATGGAAATTCCTTTGATGATTGCTTATCTAACCTCAATAAAGTGTTGCAGAGATGTGAAGAAGCTAACCTAGTTTTGAATTGGGAGAAATGTCACTTTATGGTGCAAGATGGTATTGTACTAGGTCATAAAGTTTCTCATCAAGGCATTGAGGTTGATAAAGCAAAAGTGGATGTCATTTCTAAATTACAATCACCATCAAACCTCAAGACTTTGAGAGGTTTTTTAGGACATGTTGGGTTTTATTGGCGTTTCATTAAAGATTTTTCTAAACTTGCTAAACCTCTCACTACTCTTTTATTGAAGGATATGCCATTTAATTTCTCTGATGATTGTTTACAGGCCTTTAATATCCTAAAAGATAAGTTAATTTCAGCACCAATTCTAATAGCTCCTGATTGGTCATTACCTTTCGAGCTCATGTGCGATGCAAGTGATACGGCGGTTGGTGCATGCATAGGACAAAGAAGAGAGAGAATGTTTCAACCCATTTATTATGCTAGCCATACCCTTAACCCGGCCCAATTGAATTATGCAACTACTGAAAAAGAATTACTGGCTGTGGTTTTTGAATTTGATAAATTTCGTCCTTAGTTGATAGGTGCTAAGGTAACTGTCTATACAGATCATGCAGCCTTGAAATACCTCATCGAGAAGAAGGAGACCAAGCCAAGGTTGATGAGATGGATCCTTTTGCTTCAAGAATTCAATATTACTATCAAAGATAAAAAAAGGATCCGAGAATGTAGTTGCAGATCACTTGTCAAGGCTTCAATTCAGGAGTGATGATGGAGATATTTGTCATCAAGAAGAAGAGATTAATGAAGAATTCAAAGCTGAAAAATTGATGAGAATTTTTGAAACTTGTTGCTCAATTTCTAACTGTTCTCCTATTAACTCTAAAAATTCTAATTTTGATACTTTTGATGCAGATTTGTCTGAAATCATGATGACTTCATCTCAAAAATTTCCATGGTATGCTTCTATTGCCAATTATTTGGCAGGAAGGTATATTCCCACTGAGCTTAAGTATCAACAGAGGAAAAAGTTTTTTCATGATCTTAAGTATTTGTTTTGGGAAGACCCTTTCTTATTTAAAATATGTACTGATAATATTATTAGAATATGCATATCTAAATGGGAAGTAAACAATGTTTTGTCACATTGTCATGACAAGGAAGTAGGAGGGCATTTTGGAGCCCATAGGACTGCTCAAAAAGTTCTTGAATGTGGTTTTTATTGGCCTTCTTTGTTTAAAGATGCTTTTGAATATGTGAAAAGATGTGATGCATGCCAAAGAAGTGAAAATATCTCTAAGAAAAATGAGATGCCTCTACATAGTATTCTTGAATGTGAATTGCTTGATGTGTGGGGTATTGATTTTATGGGACCTTTTCCTTCTTCTTTTAACAATAAATACATTCTAGTTGCTGTTGATTATGTATCAAAGTGGGTTGAGGCAATTGCTACTCCAACTAACGATGCTAGAGTGGTTGTTAAATTTTTGAAGAGAAATATTTTTTCTAGATTTGGAACACCTAGAGCATTGATTAGTGATGAAGGTACTCACTTTTGTAATAAACAACTAGAAACTTTGTTGCAAAAATATGGTGTGCATCATAAAATTGCTACTCCTTATCATCCTCAGACTAGTGGGCAAGTTGAAGTATCTAATAGAGAGTTAAAAAGAATTTTTAGAAAAAACCCGTAAATGCTTCTAGGAAAGATTGGTCCTCAAAACTTGATGATACTTTATGGGCTTATAGGACTGCGTTCAAAACCCCGATTGGCATGACCCCTTACAGACTAGTTTACGGTAAGGCTTGTCACTTATCTATTGAACTAGAACATAAGGCATACTGGGCCACAAAATTCCTCAATTTTGATATGCATGCCATAGGTGAAAAGAGGCTACTTCAACTTAATGAATTGCATGAGTTCCGTTTGCATGCTTATGAAAATGCAAAACTATACAAAGAACGAAACAAAATTTTGCACGATAAACATATCTTGGTTCGTGAATTTAAAGTTGGTGATAAAGTTTTGCTTTATAACTCTCGCTTGAGGCTTTTTCCAGGAAAATTAAAGTCGAGATGGTCTGGTCCTTTTGACGTGGCAAAAGTGTTCCCAAGCTGTGCAATTTCTATCACACATAAAGAAAAGGGAACATTTCTTGTTAACGGTCAAAGGTTGAAGCATTATTTTGGAGATGGAGTACCTCTCCATCGAGAAGATTGGCTTCTCAAGACTTCCCCTAAGTCTGATTGAGCCAAAAAGGAAGTCAAGCTCGAGATTATAAACGAGAACTACTATTTAAGTTGCTTTGTTTCTTGATTTTTTAAAAAAGTTTTTATATAAAAAAAAACAGTTTTCCCTTATTTACTTTCTTTAATTTCTTTGTAGGATGTGTTTGAGCCGAAGTGGAGCTCCCATAAACCGTTAAAGATTCGACTTTCTTGGACGTTTCGTTGATTCGGCTAAGTCTTTTAACCCTCTTTGTGATTTCTTATATTTGAACATTGAGGACAATGCTTATTCTTAAGTGGGGGTAGGAAATTGGCTATTTCATTTTGACAAGTTTTTAGAATTTTATGGTGTAAGAGTTTTATTTCAAGAAATTTTTTGAAAATCGTTTGAATGTTAAGTAATTGAATCTTATTCCTGAGGAGTTATTGTGATTGTTTATATGTGTCGATTGGAAAGTAAAGAAAGGAATTTAACCTTGCATAATGCCTTTGTTAATTATTCTTAACTGTGGAATTTAAATTATTTTTATTGACCATGATCTTGTGAATTGATGAGATATTTAGACTTTATTATATATTTGATGACACTCTTTTTATCACAACAACACACTAGAACTTGTTTTATTACATGCTCGAGGCGAAATATAAGGTTTCTCTGGTTTACCTTAGAAACGATGGTCATAGGCCTTCTTTGGACCGTTTGAGCCTTTCAAGCCTACCTTTAGAATTATCCCTAGTACCCTTTTTTGTGCCTTAATGAGTCAATTTCCTTGCATAAACACTCAATATTTTAACCTTTAACTTTATAGGGAGCTTGATTTATACTTTAACACTTTTGTGCTCCTTGGGATTGGGATATTAAGGTTTTGAAGGAAAGAAAGATTGAGAGGGTATTGAAAAGGGAAAGCATGACTTGCTCTATATTATTGTTTTGAAAAAAAAACGAAAAAAAAGAGAGAAACAAATTTGAAAAAAATCAAAAAATCAAAAAAAAAGAAAAAAAAAGAAAGAAAGAGTGCTTATTGCAATTCATAGTCATAAAATATCCAAAGTTGATGTATACATGAGAAAAGAATGAATTTCTCGGGAATGAATTTGGTTATTGAGATTCTTTGTACTAAAGGAGCAAGAAAGGAGTTGGAGTATATGTTTATGATTTGGGGTCAACTTTTCTTTGCAAGCTCTCTTCTCTTTATTTTTGTTTCCTTATATCTTTCATTTGTTAGCCAATTCCCTAGCCTAACATTACAAACGCTAAAGTTTTACCTGATCTAAGTAAAGCCAGAGTACCTAAATTAGTAGAGAGTGTGTAAGATTACAAGCTTATGGTTGTGTAAATCTTTAATGTATATGTATATGGTTGTGATTATAAAGGCGGTGATTGGGTGTATAATATTTCCTAGACATTGAATCAATAGCTTGGTTGTGGCATGTTTCAAAAAAAAAAAAAATTCCTCTTTCAATTTCCACAGTTATGTTGTATTAACATTGTTATTATTCTTGGTTATTAATCTATCAATCTTTCTAGTCGATGCATATGGGTGACCATTTTAATAGGATGAGAAAGTTGGTTTCAAGATGAATGATTTCATGTCTAAGATTCTTGAGTTTTTCTATCTTTGCTCGAGGACGATCAAAGTCTTAAGTGGGGGGTAGTTGATAAGATTATAATTTAATCATTATTTAGAATTAACTTCTCACTTATTTAAGGGTTAATTGATATAAATCTTATGACTTTGACTTGTTTTGGTGAATTAAATATTAATGTACTTAGTATGAATTAATTAAGAAGATTTTATTTATAAAGTACAGTTTAATTCACTAATTTTACTAATTATTGATGCAGGGGCAAAATGGTAATGTCAAGAGAAGAAAATATGAAAGAAGACTTGGCTAGGAAAGAAAAATAAAAATTCACCATGCCATTCCAAATTTTATAAGGATTCAATTTAAAGAAGAAAAAGAAAGATTCTAAAATTGACTTTGGTTTGAAATAAGATTTGGAATGGATTGAAATTCCTAATACACAAAGGGAGGAGAATTCGGTGAGCAAAAGAAGAAGAGAAATTAAGGGCAGCCAAAAGCCAAGAAATTAGGGAGCCAAGAGAAGAAATCTTGGGGAGCCAAGAAGGAGATTTTTCGGGTAGCAAAAAAGCAAATTTCGGGTAGCAATTGGAGAGGAATTCGGGCAACCAAAAGGGATGCAAAATCGGGCAGCAAAAAGGAAGCAAATTTGGGGCAGCCAGGGAGAGAAAATCGGGCAGCAAGAAAGGAGATTTTGGGGGGCAGTTTAATTTAGAGAAATTGAGGGGCAGCCAAGGAGAGGGGAGTCGGCAGCAAAGAGAAGGAGAATTGCGACAGAAGAAAGAGACGAAAAAGGGAAAACGGGAGTTGATCGAGAGGAAGCAAAACGAACAAAGAAGTTCTCTTGTATTTATGTATTTTTTATGTTAATTAAATTTATAATTTTGAATATTTAGATCATGAATAGTTAAATCCTTTATGGTTAAGACCTTCGATGAAGGCTGAAACTCTTATGCATTTAATTTATTTCAATTAAAGATTGTTTCTTTTATCTCGATTTTGGTTAATTGTTATTATTGTTCTTAATACTTGTAATTTTCTGGCCAATTTTTGCATGGCTTTAAATTTATTCTAGTGGCTGAGAAGTACTAGTTTAAATTGGATCATGGTAATAACAATACATCGTAAAACTGACTAGAGATAGATTCGATTTCTTTGTGTGGTTTCTAGCGAGTAGGAAACAAAAGTTAGGGAATTCCATAGAGGTGTTTGCGGCTTTGATAATTAAAATCATGTAGAGATACGATTAGTTTATTAATTAAAGTTAGGAGCTTTTTACCAAGAGATTGGGTCTAACTTATGATTGGGAATTCTACCATTAACTAAGTCGAGAATTAATTTAAAGAAATTAATTATTTGTCATAAGAGGAGTAAGCTGGATTTGGAGTATCTTAGTCTATTTATTGTCATTAATTTTTAATTAATATAATTATTAATTTTTATATTTATTATTATTATTAATTATTTTTATTAGTAATTAAATTTTAAATCAAATCACATTTATTTTGGTTTAAGTTGGGTTATAAGTAAAAGAATTTTGCAGTTAGGTAGCAATCCTCGTTAGGACGATTTGTACTCACTACTTTATTACTTGTTCAATATTTGTGCACTTGTAAATTTCTCATCATTTCCGTCTTTCCTTTTCTCTTTCAAAAGGATTATTTGCTTCTGCAATCTTCCAAGAACTATCTTCTCTGTTTCTCTTGATGGTTTAACGTCAAGATCAGAGTTTGAGCTCACCCCGTCTGAGAAATGCAGCACAGAACGGGTTTTTTTTCCTTTCTTGACGTTGAAACTTCGCTGCAGAGTGATCAAATCCTCCCTTTGACGAAAAATCAAGCATTTCTTTGAAAGCGTCGCATTCAATGGGAGCATATTTCTCGTCTGCAGGTGCTGTTGATGATGGTTGGTTTTGATGAGGTAGGGGAGCCGTTGGTGGGCTGCCAGAGAAGTTATATATAAAAATGAAAACGACCGCCGCCAGAGAAGTAATATAAACTAATAGAAACGAGTGTCATGTCATATATTATTATGACTGATTGCTGTTAAACTAATCAAGAAAAACTCAATTAAGGCGGCTACTTTGACCATTGAATAAGAACACATTACAAGGAGCTGGTGCAATCCCATTACCTGGGTAACATCACCAGCAATATTGTTTAAGAAACAGGGTAACTACTATAGGATTCTCATATTTAAAATTTCTGTGTCCACCTTCACTCCACACACAATGTGACGTTGTTGGACAGCCAAATAATGAGAATCACCCACTATAATAAATGCTTTTCAAGTCAAATCCTGGGATATGATAGCTTTTCAAGCTCCACCAAGATCCCGGAACTTGGATTCTCCTTCACAAAAAGACGGAGGTCATACCTATATTCAGACTTCTTACTAAAGATTTTAGATCAAAATAATCATAATTGTTATGAATTTAAGTGTTCGTAACGCATAACTAAAACAAAGGGGTCACTTAATATGTTTGGAGAATAACAATATAAAACTAAGAAAAAAAGAAGATAAAATATAGAGAGAGAAAGTAGAACTTATGAATCAAGACTAAAATCAATATTATTAATGTCATCATATTTCTCTATATATAGGCTCATAATACAAGAGTTTATGAAAACCCAAATTCTAATAGGGAAAGGAAATCAAATTTGATTAGGAGTCACATTTTGGGAGTCCAGTTCTTTTCAAGAAACTGACTAATATGAACATCCACATATTATTTCAGAACACTCCCCCTTTTATGTTCATAATATAAAGAATATGCCTCGTTAAAACCTTACTAGATAAAAATCCAGTTAGAAAAAAAAACTCTAGTGAAGGAAAAAGAGTACATTATTCTTTATGTCATTATTACTCCTCCTGATAAGAAAATCTTTTGAGATTTCTTAATCGATGCTTTCTAATCAAATGTTGTTATCGGTAAGGTCTTAGTGAATATATTTGTCAAATAATCAAATGATCAAATTCATTGCACATCAATATCACATATCTTCTAGAGCTTGTGAGTAAAAATATACTTTATATTTTCTTAGATATATTCCAAACTTTATTATCATCCAACAATATAGTTGGAATTCCTTCTTAAAGGACATAGATTTATCTCGAATACATTAATCATAATCACACATATTTCAACCAAGATCTTGAATTTCTATAAGTTGAAGATGTGGCTTTTATAATCAACACATACTTATAAATGCATGATTTATGTGGATCATATAGGTAACTTATACCTTGCATATCCATCTCAACAGGAGTTAGTTTTTCTCAATATTCGAGATAAGTTATCTCAAGGAGATATCAATAGGCAAGCTTAATGTCATCTCAAAATTCATTGGGTAGAGAAGAACTAGAATAGATATCTACTTGCACGTGGACAAGTGTATTCATGCACTCAATTGCAGAATTGTGGTACTTCAAGACTAAATAGTTCTTCAATATTCTTCAATAGATATAAATGATTTCACTATAATAACCCAATGACAATTGATGTGCTATGTCCATGTGAAACATCTTCAGGATGTTCAACCAAAACAAAATGTTGACCTTTCAAAACGTTGATCACAATACTTGCTCCTCTAAATTCTTCAGGAAAAATATCTTGATCATCAAATCATTTTCTCTTTTGTAGATTTTATTACCAAAATCAAGAGATCAACAACGCTTCAACCGTTTATCAAAAATCATATGTCTATAGAATTTATGTTTTTGTCCTGTTAGGACATTTATCCGAATAGGAATATCTATAAGTAGAATGTTATATTGACTAACTCTACAAGAGTCAGACAAACAATCAATATGCAATATTATGCAAATAAACAATATTTTGAACTTCCAGTTCATTAATGCTTGTGCATAGAACAAGATAATAAAAGTCATAAATGATATCCTCTTTTAATTGATGATTTTCTCCCCCTAATGTGGGGAAATACATATAGCAAGTATAGCTACATATAGAATTTCTTCATATATGGACATACCCGATCATTCGTTCAATAAGAAATCACTAAGACAATCTCATTATGTTCTGCGGGAACAGTTATATGCTTCAAGCATATCGAGTCCATTAGGGACTTCAAATATAAATACTGTTATAGATTATGTGTCTTTGTTTCAATGAGAGAATATATCAATCAATTTCAAAGCAATAAACAATTTAAGATCAATAAACACAAGTAATTTATAGTGGTTCGATCTCTTCAAGATCTACGTCCACTACCTTGAGCCTACACTCAAGGATTTCAAGCAATCCACTAAATGCTCAAGTTCAACAATTACATAAGAGGCTCACCACACAATGGTTTTACACTCACAACCTCTTTTGCAATTTTACAAACAAGGTTCACCCTATCAAAGGATTTTATATCTACTAACAACCTTGAGTCAATGTCTCAAGGATCACCTTTACCTAAAGGATTTTATGTTTTCAAGAAAAACCTTGCAATGATCTAGTAGAAAACACAATTGAATGAAGAAAGGAGAATGTGTAAAATGTTACCAATTTGTTGGTAGATAATTACACAATGTTGCACCTTCACACTTTGCCGTCTTTGGAATCTTGAATGATCAATTGAAAGTACAAGACAAAAGAGAGCTTTAATGTTTGCTAAAGACTTTGGAATGTTTAGAGTTCTTAGAGATGCAAAACTTGCGAAAATTCTTGAGTTTATAGCTTTTATAAAATTCAAAAATCAGTTTTAACAGTCATAAAAAAGGCTAGTAACGGCTAGTTTCAGAAAATTTGGACGAATGAATTTTTTTTTGTGCGTCGAACTTATCGTTTGAATTTTACTGTTGCATGTTTTCTGGAAAAATTCGGGCAACCGAATTTCTTTCATGCGTCCGAATTTCTCCGGAAAAACAGTAGACATGCAAGTGTAGGGTTTTGCAAAAGAATATACCTATTGAGCATTTATGACCTACACTTTAAGTCTTCAATGCCTTTAATCATTTTGAACAACTCTTCAATCTTCAATCACTTTGGCTCATTGAAGTTGTTCTTGCATTTTGGCTTTAAGGCAACAAGACTTCATACTTCTTTAATCCAACAATCTTATCACACAATTGACAGAAGGATTAGTCCACATCAATATTTGTTATTATTCAAAACTTAATTAAAGCTTCATGATTTGCTCTTAGGGCTAAAAATCTCCCCCTTTTGATGATGACAAACTTTGATACAAAATGTGATAGATTTAAACAATGTTGTACAAAAAAGTATTAATGTCAATGATAGATAATAATCAATTTAGCATATTGACATTTAAAAGGCTAAATAAGAGCCTATGGCCCAACCAACCTCCATTAACCTCCTTCCTTCCAAAAAAATAGGATAGAAGATATAGCATTTAAGCATTTAGAAAAGGTTCTAAGAGAGTTTTTAAGGTTGTAATATTTTAACAATTCTCCCCCTTAGGTTGTGCTTATTTTTCAACAAGTTTGGACTTGAGATGTTGTGAATCTGAATTTTGACATATCAAGTCCGAATAATAAAATAAGTAAAATGAAAATTGCAATTTTTGAAAATAAGCTTTCCTAAGGTTGTTCAAACATATTAGAATAAGCCTTCCTAAGGTTGTTCAAATATGATAGGAAGGATTAAGACAGTTTTCAAAAAATTTGAACAACAGAAAAACATTTTTAGTAGGAAAAATTTTTATGCGTCCGAATTTTCTTGATTTGCATCCGAATTTTTTTGCAATAAGTTGAAAAAGATGATTTTGCATTCTCAAATGAATTGTAATAAACTACTCAAATGTGTATGTCCATAATGACACTCAATTTAGCTTTTCAAAACCACAAAACTTATGCATCCAATTGTTTAAGATCATAGGACAAGTCAAGAGCCAACAACTTAACCAAATTTTAGAAAACAACCAAGATCTTAAACTTCAAATGCACACACAACAGGCATAGTAGCACAAATTGCAATCATAGTCACAATTTTGCACATAGCACAACACATATCACGGTCAGACATTCATCATTTTTCTCCCCCTTTTGTCATCACTCAAAGATGGGGTCAATGAAAATGAGATTAACAGTTTAGCACATATAATAGTTTAGAAGAAGCTCTCAACACTAAAGTTTCATCATTGAGCTTCACTATTACATAAATTGCAGTATTTTAAATAAAAACATAACAAGTTCATAAGCCAAGTTGGATATTTAAAGCACATAGGGTAAACTTAGTACAAATAAGTAATTAAGAAGCAGTAAAATGATAAGGTTGAAGAAATGCTTAGTCTTGTGATGTTGATGGAGAGGCTTTGCTAAATCCTTTGTTGATTGCCAAATGCTTCACTCTTCCTTGGCTGAAGGAGATGGTTGATGGTGAGACGATTTCTGCTTTTTCTATTTGACTTCCTCTTTCTTGTGACTCTTCATGTACTGGATCATTTTCTTCATTTTCTTGTCTCCTCACATGCTCATGGTTGCCTCCTTGATCATCATCCCCATCATCACTGTCATTTTCTTCATCTTTTTTCTTCCCTTCCTCATCCCTATCATCATCATCTCTGTCTTGATGCCTAGAGGGTCCTTCACCACTTTGTGTTTTCCTCATTAAAATTTCTTCATATGTTTGATTCTATTATCCAATCTATCCAGTTTTCCAATAACCATTGGAGCAAAAGATTCGAAAAACTTGTACATTTTCTCCATTTCCTTGATATGATTATTCATGGCTTTTTGGAATGCCTTAGCTACTATGGTGTCACCTCTATTTATTTCTTCACCACTAGAATCAATTCTAACATTTGGTTGAGATTTCGGTGTAGGGACTTCTTCCAATAATCCTCTTTTTGAGGGAGGTTGCTCCCCCTCACTTGAAGTGTCATGCTTCCTCTTAGTTTTCATCTCTCTAGCAAGAGTTTCTTCTTCATCCTCTTCTTCCTCAACTTCTTCACTTTCTTCTCTTCTTGGAGGAGTTTCTCTTTTAGTTCTCCATATGCCATCTTCATCAAGAACTAATTGCATTCTCTTAAGAGTGTCATTAGTATAAATCTCTCTACTCTTAAATGCTTGTCCTCTCCCTAGAAGTTTAACTTGAAAATGTTTAAAGATTCTTGTTAACATTCTCCCATATGGAAAAGCCTTTGTTACAGTTTTCATTGCAGTAATCATGTGCTTTAAAGCCATATATCCAAAATTCAATCTTCTATGCTCATGCAAGGCTAACATAATTACCATGTGCATGTTACCAACAGATGACTTATGTCCAAAATTAGGGACAATCATAGTAGTAATCATGTGATGCAGTACTCTTCCTCTAGCATCTAATCCCTTAATTTTTCTCTCCCTAATGGACATAAATTCTCTGCCATTAGTGAATGCCTCTTCAAATCTTTCATTTGTGAAGAGTTCACGATTATAACAATACATTCCCGGTGACTAATACTTTGCCCCATTATCACCTACTCCACAAATTCTATTAACCAAAGCATCATTGAATTCAAAATCCACTTGGGATACTCTAGATGAATACCATTGAACTATATCATCTCCTACTTGTTCAGTTCTTTCTTCTTTGAGATTTGTATAGAATTCATATATGAGAGAAGGATAGAATTCTTCATCAATGACTAACAGACTACTCCATCCAATATCACTAAAAAAAGATAGAACATTATCCATACTTGATAGTTTATCAAAATTCACCTTGTTTCCAAGGATAATCTTTCTATTTTTCTTGTTCCATTCATCAAATTCAAGAGCAATCTTGATTGATACAAACCTATCCACTCCAGACAATGCTTGAGGAATTTGAACTCTTCTTGGTTCGTTGATGATTAAGCCTCCATCTCCCTCCTTGGCTTTTCCTTTCCCCTTTTCAACATTTGGCTTCTTTGTCCTCACCATGATGTTTTTGTTTGAAAAGTAGTGATTTTTAGGATATATCTAGGGCTTGGAATTCAAAAATGAAAGCAAATCGAAGTAAAAATGGTGAAGTTTTAGAGAAATTGTGATTCGGACGCAGATGGGTAAGAATTATTTTGAAATAAAAGAGAATTCGGAAGTTGAAGTGTTTAAAAAACTGGTCGGTTTTCATTTAAAACGTTGCAACCGCAAAGTTTGGATGACCGAATTTTCAGGTCTGCATCCGAACATGCGTCCGAAAATCTCTATTTCTTCAACTCAGAAAATTCGGTTCCAAGCATATATCTCTTTTGGCCACATGATCACGAATAAAATGACGTTTAATTTCTATATGCTTAGTCCTAGAATGTTGAATGGGATTTATGCTCAAATTGATAGCACTAGTATTATCACATAGTATTGGCACACAACTGAATTTAAGACCATAAACAAGTAGAGTATGCTACATCCATAATATTTGAGCACAACAACTACCAGAAGCAATGTATTCAGCTTCTGCAGTAGACAAAGACACACAAGCTTTTTTTTACTGAACCAAGACACAAGACAACTACCAAGAAATTGACAATGGCTACTTGTACTCTTACGTTTAACTTTGCATCCAGTATAATCAGCATCTGAATATCCAATAAGTTCAAAAAGATGAAGATTTTGAAAACCAATGACCATAGTCATGTGTATCAATCAAATAACGAAAAATACGTTTGACAGAAATTAGATGAGATTCTTTAAGACAAGATTGAAATCTAGCACATAAGCACACAGTAAACATAATTTCTGGTCTACTTGTTGTGAGATAGCGTATACTTCCAATCATACTTCTATATGACTTTTCATCAATATTTTTACCTTCTTCATCTTTATCAAGTTTAGTTGATGAGCTCATTGGAGTACCTATCCCTTTTGCTTGATCCATTCCAAATCTTTTCAATAGCTCCTTGGTATACTTGGCTTCATTTATGAAGACTCCATCCTTAGTTTGCTTGATTTGCAGCCCAAGGAAGAAATTTAGTTCTCTCATCATACTCATTTCAAATTCATTCTGCATTGATTTGGCAAATTCTTCACAAAGGGATGTGTTAGTAGCGCCAAGGATAATGTCATCAACATAAATTTGCACAAGTAAAATAACATTATTGCTAGAGGTTTTTATAAAAAGTGTTGTGTCCACTTTTCTTTTTGCAAATCCTTTTGACAGAAGAAATCCACTTAATATTTCATACCAAGCTCTTGGAGCTTGTTTCAATCCATATAGAGCCTTGGTTAACTTGAAAACATGATTAGGAAACTTTTCATAAATAAAACCGGGTGGTTGTTCTACATAAACTTCTTCTTCAATAAAACCATTTAGAAATGCACATTTAACATCCATTTGAAATAGTTTAAAACCTTTAAAACAAGCAAAAGCCAAAAGTTTTCTTATGGATTCAAGTCTAGCTACTGGAGCAAACGTTTCATCATAATCAATGCCTTCTTCTTGGTTGAAACCTTGAGCAACAAGCCTAGCCTTATTTCTAACAACTTCTCCTAGTTCATTTAATTTATTTCTAAAGACCCACTTTGTACCAATAACAGAGTGATCATGAGGTCTTAGAACAAGAGTCCAAACTTTATTTCTTTCAAACTGATTTAACTCTTCTTGCACTGCAATAATCCAAAAATCATCACACAATGTGCAATCATTAATGTTTTTAGGTTCAATATCAGATAAAAGAGCAAAGTTATCAATAAAGTACCACCTTGTTTTAACTCCTTGAGAGACATCACCAATGATTTGCTCCTTAGGATGACCTCTTGCATATGTTAGATCCTTTGGAAACTCTTCATCATTGCTAGGTTGACCATCTTGTTCTTGCTCTATTATTTCTTCTTCTTTGGCATGTTCTTCCAATGTGGGTATTTAATGATGAGTTTGATTATCAATCATTGAGGAACCTACATCATCTTCATTTCTTCTTTCAGGATAAATGTTAGATTCATCAAAGGTCACATGTATAGTTTCTTCAACACATAATGTTCTTTTGTTATACACTCTATATGCCTTTTTATTTGATGAATAACCAAGGAATACACCTTCATCTGATTTTCAATTAAACATTCCCAAATTATCACTAGTATTTAAGATAAAAAATTTGCAACCAAATACCTTAAAATAAACAATTGAAGGAGTTTTGTCAAATAGGAGTTCAAAAGGTTTTTTTCTTTTAAAGGGTCTTAATAAAACTCTATTCATTACATAGCAAGCAGTATTTACAACTTCAGCCCAAAAGTATTTTGGCAAAGAATTTTCACAAAGCATTGATCTGGCCATCTCTTGTAAAGTTCTATTTTTCCTTTCAACAACACCAGTTTGTTGGGGTGTTTTAGCAGCTGAGAAATTGTGAGTAATACAATATTCATCGAAAAATTTTGTGAAGTCTTGATTGTAAAATTCTCTTCCATTGTCACTTCTAATAGAAATCAATTTATATTCAAGAGAGGCTTGAATCTTTTGAAAAGTTTTGCAAATTCATGAAAAGTTTCATCCTTAGCTAGGAAAATTACCCAAGTAAATCTTGAAAAATCATCAACAATCACATAAGCATATCTTTTACCACCAAGACTAGTGGTCCTTATTGGTCCAAACAAGTCCATATGAACAAGTTCAAGAGGTTTCGAGGTAGAAACCATTTTCTTTGGTTTAAAGGATGTTTTTGATTATTTTCCATATTGACAAGCATCACAAAAACGGGATTTATCAAAATGAATTTTAGGTAATCCTCTACCTAGCTCTTGTGTGGAAAGTTTATTCAATAAATCCATGCTCACATGACCTAATCTTCTATGCCATAAATATCTATCATTATCATGAATGGCAAGACACTTTATATCATTTGTGATAAGTTCATCAAGATATAATATGCTTCGTTAAAACCTTACTAGATAAAAATCCAGTTAGAAAAAAAAACTCTAGTGAAGGAAAAAGAGTACATTATTCTTTATGTCATTATTACTTCCCCTGATAAGAAAATCTTTTGAGATTTCTTAACCGATGCTTTCTAATCAAATGTTGTTATCGGTAAGGTCTTAGTGAATATATTTGTCAAATAATCAAATGATCAAATTCATTGCACATCAATATCACATATCTTCTAGAGCTTGTGAGTAAAAATATACTTTATATTTTCTTAGATATATTCTAAACTTTATTATCATCCAACAATATAGTTGGAATTCCTTCTTAGAGGACATAGATTTATCTCGAATACATTAATCATAATCACACATATTTCAACCAAGATCTTGAATTTCTATAAGTTGAAGATGTGGCTTTTATAATCAACACATACTTATAAATGCATGATTTATGTGGATCATATACGTAACTTATACCTTGCATATCCATCTCAACAGGAGTTGGTTTTTCTCAATATTCGAGATAAGTTATCTCAAGGAGATATCAATAGGCAAGCTTACTGTCATCTCAAAATTCATTGGGTAGAGAAGAACTAGAATAGATATCTACTTGCACGTGGACAAGTGTATTCATGCACTCAATTGCAGAATTGTGGTACTTCAAGACTAAATAGTTCTTCAATATTCTTCAATAGATATAAATGATTTCACTATAATAACCCAATGACAATTGATGTGCTATGTCCATGTGAAACATCTTCAGGATGTTCAACCAAAACAAAATGTTGACCTTTCAAAACGTTGATCACAATACTTGCTCCTCTAAATTCTTCAGGAAAAATATCTTGATCATCAAATCATTTTCTCTTTTGTAGATTTTATTACCAAAATCAAGAGATCAACAACGCTTCAACCGTTTATCAAAAATCATATGTCTATAGAATTTATGTTTTTGTCCTGTTAGGACATTTATCCGAATAGGAATATCTATAAGTAGAATGTTATATTGACTAACTCTACAAGAGTCAGACAAACAATCAATATGCAATATTATGCAAATAAACAATATTTTGAACTTCCAGTTCATTAATGCTTGTGCATAGAACAAGATAATAAAAGTCATAAATGATATCCTCTTTTAATTGATGATTTTCTCCCCCTAATGTGGGGAAATACATATAGCAAGTATAGCTACATATAGAATTTCTTCATATATGGACATACCCGATCATTTGTTCAATAAGAAATCACTAAGACAATCTCATTATGTTCTGCGGGAACAGTTATATGCTTCAAGCATATCGAGTCCATTACGGACTTCAAATATAAATACTGTTATAGATTATGTGTCTTTGTTTCAATGAGAGAATATATCAATCAATTTCAAAGCAATAAACAATTTAAGATCAATAAACACAAGCAATTTATAGTGGTTCGATCTCTTCAAGATCTACGTCCACTACCTTGAGCCTACACTCAAGGATTTCAAACAATCCACTAAATGCTCAAGTTCAACAATTACATAAGAGGCTCACCACACAATGGTTTTACACTCACAACCTCTTTTGCAATTTTACAGACAAGGTTCACCCTACCAAAGGATTTTATATCTACTAACAACCTTGAGTAAATGTCTAAAGGATCACCGTTATCTAAAGGATTTTATGTTTTCAAGAAAACCTTGCAATGAGCTAGTAGAAAGCATATTTGAATAAAGAGAGGAGAATGTGTAAAATTTTGCCACTTTATTGGTAGATAATTACACAATGTTGCACCTTCACACTTTGTTGTCTTTGGAATCTTGAATGATCAATTGAAAGTACAAGACAAAAGAGAGCTTTAATGTTTGCTAAAGACTTTGGAATGTTTAGAGTTCTTAGAGATGCAAAACTTGCGAAAATTCTTGAGTTTATAGCTTTTATAAAATTCAAAAATCAGTTTTAACAGTCATAAAAAAGGCTAGTAACGGCTAGTTTCAGAAAATTCGGATGACCGAATTTTTCTTGTGCATCTGAACTTATCGTTCGAATTTTACTGTTGCATGTTTTCTGGAAAAATTCGGACTACCGAATTTATCTCATGCGTCCAAACTTGTGTCCAAATTTCTCTGGAAAAACAATAACCATGCTGATAAGGAAAATTCGAACGACCGAATTTTTTAATGCGTCCAAACTTGCGTCCGAATTTCTCCGAAAAAATAGTAGCCATTTTAAAGTTTGGTTTTCAAACTTTGTAAAATCATTTGAAATTCAACTTCAATAAGTTTGAAAATATTTTGTATGAATAGATAAGTTATTTAGACACTTTTAAATTTAAGAAACATTATCAAGTCTCTTTCATCATACAAAGTGTACTCAAAATCTTTTAAGACTCAAAAACACACTAATTAATCAAAAGTTCATTCAAAGCCATTTAAGATTAAAAAAAAAAATTGTGCTCTCTTATGCATTCAATAGATTCCAAGACATGCAAGTGTAGGGTTTTGCAAAAGAATAAACCTATTGAGCATTTATGACATACACTTTAAATCTTCAAAGCCTTCAATCATTTTGAACAACTCTTCAATCTTCAATCACTTTGGCTCATTGAAGTTGTTCTTGCATTTTGGCTTTAAGGCAACAAGACTTCATACTTCTTTAATCCAACAATCTTATCACACAATTGACACAAGGATTATCCACATCAATGTTTTTTATTATTCAAAACTTAATTAAAGCTTCATGATTTGCCCTTAGGGCTAAAAATCTCCCTCTTTTTGATGATGACAAACTTTGATACAAAATGTGATGGATTTAAACAATGTAGTACATATTTTCTTGGGTCCAAGGGGGTTAGTGAAAGTTCCTTTAACTCTCCAAATAGTCTTGACACCATTTTCTATTTTTCTATTTGCATAGCATTTTGACACTTTGTGTCCATGCTTGCCACAATATGTACAGCAGGTATGAGGCCTAGAATTAAAAGTTTCTTTAGCTAAGGAGCTTTTTTATTTTGGAGCATGACTGTCATGAGTGTAACCAAGACCTTATTTTACATATGAAGATCTTTGATAACCAAGTAATTTATTTAAATTTTCTCTTCCATTCATAAATTTTTCAATGCATAATGTAAGGTCATTAACTTTCTTTTTTAATATCTCATGATCATGAAGCATTGTTTCAAGAGAAATGACTTTTGTGCAGAGCTCTTTATTTTCAAGAGATATGTTTTGTATGGTTACATTTAAAACTTCTTTTTCAATGTTTAGCAATTAATTGCCTCATGAAGCTTCCCATTTTTAAAACATAACTTTGAATTCTCTTTTAATAACTCATTGATTTTGGTTTTCATTTCTTTATTCCTTTTAGAAGCCTTTTTCAGTTCTTCATACATTTCAACAAGTAAATCACTAGGATCAACATCATCATCATAGTAATGAGAAATAGAAGGTGTAGATTGTACCTCATCATTAATTGCCATAAAGCATATGTTAGCCTTTCTTTCAATGTCATCTTCACTTTCTTGTTGATCCCAAGTTCCAGCTCGTCCTTTTCCCTTCATGGCAGATTTCTTTTACAATTTGTTGTCTCTTTCCCTTTCCAAAACATTAGGGCAATCAGCAATAAGATGTTCTGTGCTTTTGCATTCAAAACATTGAGGTTTGAAGGATGATGACTGTCCACTTTTCTTGGTTGGCTTTCTCCCTTTCTTTAGAAATACTTTTTTGTAGAAATTTTTGAATTTTCTTACAGCCATGGCTATCTCCTCTTCTCCACTGTTTCCATCTTCTTCACTTGATGATTTTTCTTGTTCACTCAAGTGATTTGAAGTTTTGAGTACAACTCCTTTTCTTCCCTTCTCTTCATCTTCCATGTCATTTAGTCTTTTCATCTTCATCTCATGCATAAGCTATGATCTAATGAGCTCTTCAAGTGGGAGAGTTTTTAAATCCTTTGATTCCTCATTAGCAAGTGTTTTCGGTTGCCAAGATTTTGGTAGAGCATCCAATATCTTTCTGTTTTGCTCTCCAATTGTATAGCTATTCCCATAAGCTTTTAAACCATTGAAAATATTACTAAATCTTGTAAACATATCACTAACATTCTCACCTTGCTTCATGGTAAATAGCTCATAGTCCCTTACTAGCATGGCAAGCTTTGCCTCTTTAACCTGGTTTGTACCTTCATGTGTTATTTGGAGTAATCTCCACATATCATGAGCAGTATCACATCCACTAACTCTATTATATTCTGTTACATCTAATGAACAACTTAAAATGTTCATGACCTGATATTTTAATGTCATTTTCTTTGAATCATTTTCATCAAACTCGTCCATAGATATTGGTTCTAAAGTCACTCCATCAACTCTCATTTTCATAGGTATGCAAGGATCTTTCTCAACAATATTCCACAAATCAAAATTAATAGAACAAATATATAATTTAACTCTAGATTTCCAAAAAGTATAGTTTGTTCCATCAAACAAAGGTGGTCTATTTGTGGAAGATCCTTCTAGATAAGATACGTTTGAAATATTAGCCATAAGATCTTAACTTCTAGGTTGCAAAACTACACAAAGAAGCCCTTGCTCTGATACCAATTGAAAGACCTAAGAGGGGGGATGAATTCGGTCTTTGGCTAATTTTTTGAAAATAATTTCCTTTTACAATTTTTAAACTAGACCAGATTATGTGTGTTTGTTTCAATGAGAGAATATATCAATCAATGTCAAAGCAATAAACAATTTAAAATCAATAAACACAAGCAATTTATAGTGGTTCGATCTCTTCAAGATCTACGTCCACTACCTTGAGCCTACACTCAAGGATTTCAAGCAATCCACTAAATGCTCAAGTTCAACAATTACATAAGAGGCTCACCACACAATGGTTTTACACTCACAACATCTTTTGCAATTTTACAAACAAGGTTCACCCTACCAAAGGATTTTATATCTACTAACAACCTTGAGTCAATGTCTCAAGGATCAACCTTATCTAAAGGATTTTATGTTTTCAAGAAAACCTTGCAATGAGCTAGTAGAAAGCACAATTGAATGAAGAGAGGAGAATATGTAAAATGTTACCACCTTATTGGTAGATAATTACACAATGTTGCACCTTCACACTTTGTTGTCTTTAGAATCTTGAATGATCAATTGAAAGTACAAGACAAAAGAGAGCTTTAATGTTTGCTAAAGACTTTGGAATGTTTAGAGTTCTTAGAGATGCAAAACTTGCAAAAATTCTTGAGTTTATAGCTTTTATAGAATTCAAAAATAAGTTTTAACAGTCATAAAATGGCTAGTAACGGCTCGTTTCAGAAAATTTGGACGACCCAATTTTTCTTGTGCATCCGAACTTATCGTCTGAATTTTACTGTTGCATGTTTTCTGAAAAAATTCGGACGACCGAATTTTTCTCATGCGTCTGAACTTGCATCCGAATTTCTCTGACAAAATAGTAACCATGCTGGTAAGAAAAATTCGGATGACCGAATTTTTTTTATGCATCCGAACTTGTGTCCGAATTTCTATGGAAAACAGTAGCTATTTTAAAGTTTGGTTTTCAAACTTTGTAAAATCATTTGAAATTCAACTTCAATAAGTTTGAAAACATTTTGTATGAATAGATAAGTTATTTAGACACTTTTAAATTTAAGAACCATTATCAAATCTCTTTGATCATACTAAGTTTACTCAAAATCTTTTAAGACTAAAAACTCACTAATTAATCAAAAGTTCATTCAAAGCCATTTAAGATTAAAAAATAATTTTGTGCTCTCTTATGCATTCAATAGATTCCAAGACATGCAAGTGTAGGGTTTTACAAAAGAATATACCTATTGACCATTTATGACCTTCACTTTAAGTCTTCAATGCCTTCAATCATTTTGAACAACTCTTCAATGTTCAATCACTTTGGCTCATTGAAGTTGTTCTTGCATTTTGGCTTTAAGGCAACAAGACTTCATACTTCTTTAATCTAACAATCCTATCACACAATTGACACAAGAATTAGTCCGCATCAATGTTTGTTATTATTCAAAACTTAATTAAAGCTTCATGATTTGCCTTTAGGGCTAACAGCTATCTCTTTGAGATTACACTTCAAGTGTATTATTCCTACTGGGAATACTTGTACACTTCATGTGTACTTGTGAATAGTTTATACTTTTCATATTTCTCATGTAAACTTTATCATTTCGAGTCTGCAGACCTCGATTTGGAAATCCTCATTCAGAATCATTATATTATGTGCATTAATATCTTTAAAGTCATATACTTGTACGGTTCCAATAGTTCCCAATCATGTTGAGATCTCATCATTTATCACAATTTTCGGGTACCTGAATTTCTTCTGAAAATAATATATCAATCATGTTTGGGGGAAAATTTCTGCTGAAATTTAAATCTCCTCGACTTAACATATATGATCATCTTAAACCTTTGCTCCAGTGAGAAGTTTGTATCTTTGGAACCGACTTATCTACTACATTTCAGCTGTGTCTCAAATTTATTTGTAGTGGTAGATTATCCTTCAGGGATATCAAATAGGAGCATTCTTTGCTGGATGTTGGTCAATTAATATACCTGGCTTTATAAATTATCCTTTGAACTTCTGATTCAAGGTATCTTCTATGAGGATCAAAATAGAAGATCAAGATGAGACACATACTAATATCTTTATCCAGCCTCATGCTTTCTCCTCTTTATTTTGGGGCAACATATTTCAAAATTAACAAAATATGAATCTCTCCCTTGAGGATTTGCCCCCAACATATTTAATTATCTCTTTGAGAACCCATCTCAGTACATTTGTGGTGGTGCGACATACATAATGTATTTCTAAATTTAGAATGAGAAATATTTGGTTTCTGACCACAAACCAACTACTATGAGGAGAATTACAATGTGTTGGCAAAATACGAAATAAGTGTTAATATATCACAGTCATGAACATTCTGCAGGATGTTCAATATTTATGTCAATACAGCCAATATTATTAGGACAAATTATATTTTTGGGAGAATGTTAAAACATGAGCTCATTATCAATGAATTGTGCAAACTACATGTTGCAAAAACAACAATATACATACGACTATTTGTTGATGCATCAACTAATATTTTTTTCATATTCATCCCAAAATAACACATTCAATCCCAAGTAATACTAGCAACTTTTAAATAAAAAAAGTAACAAATATAAATTCGTCATATTAGGAAACTTTCAATTTCATAATAAATTCAAAATCATTCTTCGTATTTTAATGATCCGGGATGGTCGAACTGGTCATGTCAACTAATAAATTATTTATCAGTAAACTTCAAGTTTACTCAATATTGTATCTCAATTTCATAATTCAATGCAATATAAATCAGGAGAGATAAATAGTGGTATCTATAAGTGACATATATTTCATGTCATAATGGTAATGCATATGTCTCAAAATTTCATTCATCCAATGTCTTGATATACTGATAATATAATCAAGGCTCAAAAAGTTTTACGAGACTATATAGAGAATGATGTATTACAATAATTGACCATTAGGTGAAGATCTGGTAGCTCTTCTGGTGCTTTTAATCAATTAACTCTTCTAGAGTTATTTGATCAATTAGTTCTTCAGGAACCTTGTACTACCGTTTATACTTTGGACACATATTTTAAATTTTGTCCAAATAAACACAAATATTGTTTAGAGAAATTGTATCTTCACCATTCTTGATCCAAAATAAACTAAAATAATATGTAAATACTGGAATATAGTATTTAAAAATTTTCAATAATAATCACAAAATGATAAAATAAAAAAGTAACAATTCGATAATTTAAAATTTCGATTAACATTCAAAATGCTAAAAACTCTTTCTGGATATTCAAAAGAACTGGTTGTGTTCACATATGTCATATCAATATTATCGACACAAGCATCATTACTATTAGTAGCATAATTTAGGAAAGTAAAGAATTATCAATAATTAATAGAGATTCATAACATGCTTAACGTACTACAGGTACGTGACAAACTTTCATATTGCATCAATAACATGTAAGAATTATTACTTTTCCTTTTTCCTTCTCATTATTTTCTCACTTCTAGTGAGTATCTATTTACTAGGGATTTAATGAGTCATTCTTATAGTATAAGAATAAAGTGTATTTCTATTAGCCGCGACCAAAATCTCGTATATAAATATATTATAATTTCTAATATCATTCACTTCAGGGAATGACATATAAATATTTGGTCGAATGTCAAAATATTTTATCCAGGACTTATTTAGTCTCAGAAGATATAAATTTAAAATTCTTCTGAAAAACTTTTTCTTGATATTTTTGCTACTATAGGAGCATGTTAGAGATATGAGAAAAGAGAATTCTTTATTCATCACATTACTGGTACTATTTCTCATTATAACTTCAATTGAGGAGAAATTCTAAATGCAATAAAATTTTTGCATACTGATAGACATAAAATATTTTAGGCACACTTATAACAAATCGTCACTAGCATTTATATAACAATCATCTTTTGCTGATTATATGTTTCATTCATAGTTTGCTAGTAATCAAGAGGTTTTGATGCTTTGTATTTTTTTTAAATGGTGTCTTCAAGACCTACAATATCCAGATGCATATATTTTAATCGCCATAATTATATGGATTATTCTTACCATATCCATGTCTATGTCCACGGCTTTGACCATGACTACGACCTCTTCTAGGGCCATAACCATTGGTTCTAATGCATTCACTCACAGATTTAAAGTAAACTGTACTTTTGGTAGAATAACCATCTTCTGGTGGTCAAATCTTTCTTTTAGATCCCTTCACAAAATAAGTGAATCTTTCACGATAAGATGTTCTACCTTTAGATCCTCATGGAATTTATGGCGGAGAAAACTCATGGCTTTTATGCAATTTTGAGATGATGATGCATTATTTTCAACAATGGTGTCTGCCAGACCCATTACATTTCGATAAATTTGAGCATCTAGTGCCTATGACATATAATTCTTTTTATAAATATCAAGAGCAAAAAAAAAGATTTTTAAAAAGTTTGCCATAGGAATTCAAAGATAGAAAAAATACCTCTTTTTTCTCTTGATTAAATTCTCAACTTTGGTGGCAGAGACTAGTGCTTTCTTGACTTCATGTAAACTTCAAAGATGCAACGCTAGAGTCTCGTGCTAATAACGAGTTATGAATTTAAGTATTCGTAACGCATAATTAAATCAAAAGCGTCACTTAATATGTTTGGAGAATAACAATATAAAACTAAGGAAAAGAGAAGATAGAATATAGAGAGAGAAAGTAGAACTCAAGAATCAAGACTAAAATCAATATTATTAATATCATCATATGGCCCTATATATAGGCTCACAATACAAGAGTTTATGAAAACTCAAATTCTAATGGGGAAAGGAAATCAAATTCGATTAGGAGTTATATTTTGGGAGTCCAGTTCTTTTCAGGAAACTGACTAATATGAACATCCACATATTATTTCATAACAATAATGGGATTTATTGTCCATATTGAAGACAAAGACTCACTTAGGTCAGCGTACCCCTTGGGCTTAGGCACAAGTCCTCTCCTTCGTCACTGATTGGGCCATAGCATTCGGATGGCCCGAACGGCCATCTCCATCATATGCCATGCCCCAAAAAGATGGCGCAAATCAAAAGCAATAAATGGTTTATGACCGCGTTGCTTCGTCTGCGATGCACCAATTAATTAGAGATTGTTTCAATCGTCATTGAACATGTCCTCTAGGGAATAAAAGATCACGTCTATCAATCATTGAATCTTTTGTCATTATCTAAAGTCCACGTAAAATTCAAATCTCAAAAAAGCAGTCCAACAGATGACTTTTTTATCCAGATGCAAGATAACCATGACCAATGAATTGGTTTTGTTTTGATCCAATAGTTGGTAATTAAAAAGGAAATTTTAGATTGAAAAACATTTTGTTACATTTAGTTCCAGTCCTGCACGTCCTTTTTGCAAGATGTGCGGGATTGTTTCTCAACTGCTGGATCGGCCTAAATTTGATCCAACGGCTGGGGCTCTATAAGGGTATTTAGGGAATATTGAAATAAAAAAATCAAAAATGAGTTAAAAATCAAAAACTCCCGCCATGAATGAGAATGAACAATTTTTTGCATTGGAAACTGCAGCCCAAAAGATAGCTGGAGTTGATAGCCATCAAGAACCGTCAGATCAATTGTCTCTTCCCTTCCTTCCTCTATCTTTCTATCTTCAGTTTCGGTAGATTTCTCTCCCTTCTCCGTTGAATTTTCCATCGGAGACTTTTCCTTTCCTTCTCTCTCTCTCTCTCTCTCTCTCTCTCTCTCTATCTCACTGTTTGTCTATGGCTGGCCTATTCGAACAATTGTTCGACACAAGACTATTCAGCCCATTCTCATCTCCTTCATCTTCATCCTCTTACTTCCGACAAACAAAATATTGATGGGTAGATCTCAGTTTCGGTGCAAGACTTCTTCGATCATTGCCGTGAACGAATCATTGCAACATCATCCAGATCGCAAGGAGATCATGAAGCTTTTGTAAAGACAAGCTTTGATGGTTTGACAAAACTTCTGCTGAAGAACTTGATGACGCATGTTGTAGAGGTTGTCATCGCGCACTACAATTCAGAAGCTAAAGCCCGAATTTACAAGCTACCAAGGGGAGCAAGCCCCATCGTTGCTCCTGCAGGAGGAAAGACAGAGAAAAAAGATGCAGCCTTGATCGCATAAAATCTTGGACTGGTGCTTTCTTCAAAAAATTATGTCAAAGTAGATGAAATTGAAGAAACATTGTTGGAATTTAAAGGAGATAGTCAGTTGTTTGCATGGTTATATGCGCTGCTGGCAATAAGCAAAATATTGGTTCCAAAGAACTCTATGAAGATAAATATGACATATTACGATAAGTATGTCAAGGATATTGAAGCCATTAGGAGCTTTAACTGGGCAAGACACGTTAGAGAGTTCTTGTTTGATGAGGTTGCAGTATTTTTTAAGAAAAATAAGAAGAAGTGTACAAGATGGATAGAAGGGAACATGCATCTCTTGCTGGTAATTACGCCTAATTTGAGACATTTACTAATTTGAACAATTGTTATGTCTGTTTTGGATAATTATTACCCTGATCTTGAACAATTATTCTGTTGAAGATTTATTAACCTTATTGTGAACAATTATTTGGGTGACTTTGAACAGTTGTTTTTAAGTGCATTATTGAACAATTGTTTAGTTTAGTGCAAATAATTCAAAGCAAGTGAATAATTGTTCAATGTAAATAGAAACACAATCCTGCAGTGTAAGAATTATTCTGTTTGTAGGGAACAATTGTTTAGTTATTCTGAATGTTCAATTGACTTTGAACAAGTGTCCAATCGAGCTTGAACAATCGTTCTTTCCGGTATAAAAAAATTTCAATTGCATTGGAACAATTGTTTTGAATAGTTTGAACAATTGTTCAGATTAATAAATAATTGTTGAGTTGGCCAATTATTCTTTGTATTGAGAACTGGTGTCTGAATTCTGACTAAACCTATTTATAATTCCCAAACTCAGGTGCGGTATTTGGAAGTGCTTGATAGAAAGGTGAAAGGCAAGTTACCTTGTTCGTGGTGGAACCCGAGTAGGGTGTTTGAAGTTTGTGCTGCTAATCCCATAGGCAATAGCTCTTCTGCAGAAGGAGTTGGAGACTTGGATAGTTTTGACGCTAGGAGATCCCTTGAGAGGGAAGAGCTAGAGGCTAAGTTGTGCAAGTATCAGAGAAAGTTGGAAAAGATTGGAAAAAAGCTTCGGGAGCTTGAAGAAGAGGACTAGCCAATTGAGGTTGTGTATGGAAACCTGACTCCAAAAAGAAAATGGAGCGAGGTAAGGAGTGAGGTTACAGGGGCACATTTGGAGAAGAGGGCCAAACCCTACACAAAAGAAGACATTCTAGCTGGGAATGTTAGTCCCAAAGATGGGGGGCATGGGGACAATCAACCTGAACTCAGACTGAGCATGGATATGGTGGTTGTTGTGATTGCTAAGGCCTATAGCGAATGTCACTATGAACAAATATTTTATTCTATATCTCACTGTTATTCAGTAGATACAAGATAAATTTTTTATCTAAGAACAATTGTTCTTAAGTACATGAATAATTGTTAATAGGGGTGCAGGTGAAGGGCAAACCGTGGAAGGCGAGGTTGATCATGCTCAGAAGGAAAGAGAAGATGAGCCAAATATCGAAGTTGCAACTGCAGAGCAAAAGAATCAAGCGGATCCCAGTGAGGCTGCAGGACAGTAGCCTAGTGAAGTAGAAAAAGAATTATCGATTGATTTGAACCTTGTGCTTGCTATATGTGCGTTGATGGACCAGGCAAAAGCTTGGAAGGGCAGCGTGGGACTGCCTCCGCGTGGGCGTGCAACGGGGAAGGGGGCAAAGAGTGGTCGAGGAAGATAGAGTCAATTTATGATTCATTAGAACAATTATTTTATGTGTAAATAATAATTATTCAACGCGTTAGCACTCCCAAATAGTTGTTTGCTACGCTCTATACGTGCAATCTTTCAATGCTTCTTGATCCATTTTCCTGAGTCCGAGCACAAATAATTGTCCTTTTGATGGACAAGTAGAAATAATTAGTGTAATTTGCAAGATTGAAGAAGCCTGACTTTTCGACTTGCATACTTTGTAGATGAACAGTTTCATGTTCAATCTTCAGCATAGGACAAGTCCATTAGAGACATGCAATAAGGACAAACTCCACAAAAAATAGGCTTTTTTTACATGCAATAAGGACAAACTCCACAAAAAACAGGCTTTTTTTACATGCAACAAAGATAAACTTCACAAAAAAGTAGACCTTTTCAAACAAACGAAATTACCTGATTCATGGTTGCATTTGGATTTTCCTTCATACTGAATATCTGCTCACTACAAACCCAATTCGCAGAGAAGGATGGGAAGGAAAGAGGAAGAAAGAAGACAGAGAGGGAGAAAGAAAACAAGTGAGAGAGGGAGAAGGAAAGCCGTGAGAGAGACAGAAGAAAAAATAAAAAGGTAGTCATTTCTTCTTTTGATCAAATGTTGATTGATATTGACATGCTACAGCTTTTACCATGACAAGACTGAAATTAGCTGGAGTTTTTAATTTTTAACTCATTTTTTATTTTTTTTTATTTCAATGTTCCCTAGCCGATCCAGCGGCTGAGAAGCAGTCCCGTACGCCATTTTGTTTTTGCCTAACATGTACTTTCAATCCAAAACTAATTTAAAAATTTTAACATCACAATTTGAACCCTAGTCAACTTTCTCACACTCTCTCTCATAACAAATAAGATCTTCTCTCTCTCTATCTCTCTTTCTATAACTTTATTTGAATAATTGTTCAGCTATGTTTCTATTAAAGCCATCATCTAAGCTCTTGGCCAAACTTGAAAAATTCATTTGTTACAATTGTAGATATTAGAGATGAGGTTCATGACATTGTTGAAGGCTATGATGCCAAGAAATGTGTGAATAGATAAGGATAAAAAATCTATCATTTTAGTGTCCACTTCTACCTGCAATGAGTAGCATAATTATTCAGTTATTCAAGAACAATTATTAAAATGAACGAGAATAATTATTCAAAACACATTGCATTACTATTCAAAAATATGTATAATTATTCAACACAACTTTCACTCTATTGTCCGCTTTTACTTGCGAAGTATTGAATAATTATTTGATCATTCGAAAATAATAGAACAATTATTCAGAATACATTGCATAACTATTCATAATTATGCATAATTCTATCTTTTTTCAATCTTCTGGAGCTTCCTCTGATATTTCTCCTTTTTGCATCTAGCTCTTCCCTATCCAAGGCCTTTTGGGTATCAACAGCAGGCATATCTCCAACTTCTTCTGACACTTCACTCGGTATGAGATACACAGTGCAAACCTTAGATACCCTACTCGCATTCCACTAGGAACAGGGAAATTCACCCTTCACCTTTTTGCTAACTACTTCAAGATATTGCACCTACATTGGGAATTGACGAGATTTAATTAGAATTCAGACAAGAACTTCTATCAATAATTGTTCATGACTGCGTGAATAATTGTTCATATTTATGAACAATTATTCGAGCAGGTCAATATAATTATTTACACTCAACTGAATACTTGTTCATATTCAAATAAATAATCTTTCTCACTCAACTGAATAATTATTCACACTCAAGAGAGTAATTGTTCACACTTACTTATTTGATCTGTCAATCACTTGGGATCCCGATAAGTGTAAAATTGTTTTGAAAATTTAGGATATAGGTTGCTTGTGTGCATAAAAGGTTGAGATCCGAAGAACTTATCTCAAAAAATCCCTCTTCAAACCGTGACTTGAAAATGTTTTTTTTTGAATGCCTTGACTTGTCAATAATTTAAAAAATGTTAGGTTTAAGGGCTATTTATAGTTTTAATTACGACAAATATTGATAAAGACTAATATTTATTCCCTCCATACCGAAATATTAACTTCATTTATCTTTTTCACTTGTCCCATAATATTTGCTCCATTTGTAATATCAATAAAAATTAAATGATTTTTTTCCATTCTTACCTCTCTTTAACTTTTTACCCATCACTAAGTCTTTCTGTTTTGAAATTTATAGATTTTAGTAAATTCTTAATCTATGTGAAAATGATAAATGGAGCTAGTATTTCAAGATAGAGGGAGTAGTTATTTTAAGTGTGATAAAATTGTTTGAATTGGAAGTTTTAAGTTATTCACGAATGTGGTGAACTAATTAAGACACATTTTAGAATGAAAATCTACTCAAGAATTGCTACACATCAAGAATCTTGAAAACTTTTAGTGATTAGGGTTTTTAAGTCTTTAAGGAATTTGATATTGTAAATTGTTCTTTAACCCTTTACGTTACTTTTGGTACATTGAAATGAAATGACATGGGATAGAATATCTTTCCACCTAGAATGCCTTTCCACTCGGAATGGGTTTAGAATCCCCTTTCCATTCTATTTGTTTGGAAGGAAAAGCTAAAATAGAATGAAAATTCATTTTCTATGTTTGGTAAAATTATTATTTAATATCATAACAGAATAAAATTTTACAAGAAATGACTTAAATGCTCTCCAAGTATATTATATCAAAAAAATCAAATTATACCCAACAAAAAATGATAAATTAAATATTCATTTGTAGAATCTCATTTAAGTAAAATCCCCACCAAATTTCAAGAACATCAAAATTTTGAAGTATTAAAGCATAATTTAGTCATAAAAGCTACTCTTATTTAGATCAAAATAAAGGAAGTACTAGTAAGGTAAATAAAACAAAATTCAAGGATAAATTATGCTTTTTCTTAATTGAATGTTATGAGGGTATAATAGTAATAAGATTTTCTTTTTTAAATTCCTATTTCTCCTAGAACAACCTTTCCTTAGGTTTTAGTGTAGAAAGGTCTTTTCCACTTCTTCTAAGAATCACCTTTCCTGTGAAAAAACCTTTCCTACTTAAAGTTGTCATACGAAATGCTAGAATGGAATAAGAAGTTGAGAAAGTCATTTCATTCCATTCATGTGTACAAAATTTATAGTTAGTTGAAATTTTACCTTGCAACACAAAATGATCTTTGGAAATGGCAATGTTTGTTAGCGAAACTTGCCTTTGATGTTTGAGTTTAACATGTTGTACGCAACAAAATTCAAATCCACAAAAGGGACAAGAAAATAGCGACAAAATATTTATTAAATATCAAAAGTGAATATAAAGTTTTTGTGAAACTTCTTAGTTTGTAAGGTCCTCTGATTCTTCTTCTATAAAAAGATGTCCATATGAGGGCTTGGCAGTTTGATCACCGTTCAAACTAATTTTGATGACAAAAAATAGATCTTCGAATCCTCAGTGCTTTTTATGACTCTTCGGATAAAGATCGAAAAAATGCCTGAATGAACATGAACTACTTGAGTATTTGTTGAAGACTTAGAGTTCTCTCCTTCTGAAATATGTCTATAGCTTGATGATACTTCAAAGTGATCTCAACCTTAGGCGAATACCCCTAACTATGGGCGAAATAAAGACCTAGGGTTGCATGTTGGGGAAGTAACCCTTGGCTTATATCGGACTGGCCCAATAACTTGAATACATTATTTAATGGACTTTTATTTAATTTGCTTTTAGGCTCAATTATTATGACATAACTTCTTATTTCGGGCCCAGTGTATTTAATGGACTTTAAATGGGCTCAAACATCATTTAAAGGGACTTCGCAAATAGCCCACTTTGAATGGCCCTAGAATAATTAGCCTCTTGTCTTTCAATAAATTTTAATAATCAACATATAAAAATATTTTATTTTTATTTAACCTCGATTAAATATATTTATTTATTTTCTTGCAAAATTTCTTTGTCTACAAATACCCCACTTCAAGACTTAGTCAAAGAACTTGTAGATAAGGCTTGAAGTAATTCGCACATTATTTGAGGGCTTCCTATTTTTTTTTTTCCCTTTTGAAAGTGAGCTCATTGGGACTTATACATAGAGATCATACCCTTGTAATTAGAGTGCTTCTTCAAACTTTCGAATGTTTTGCCGTGCAAGGTCCAAGATCTCGATACCCAGCCTTCAATTTCTTTTTCACCTTGTTCTGCTCGATCAAGCAAACCCCGTAACCCCCCTTTTCTTTCTTTTTTTTTTTTTGTAAAGTCTCAATGTGTGTATGAAATATTTTTTTAACATGTAATCTAAATGTCCTTTCTTTTCTCTTTTAAGACATGCTTCAATGATATTTTGACCTGGAAAGCAACAAAATGTTTTTAGGCATTATGATGACTTTCATGGATTTCTCCATAAATGTCAAGAATTACCTGTCAATTCTTTGTCGTGAGGACAACCCGGTAGAAAAAGGCTTGAAGCTTCCTCTCATGCTCCAATGCATCGGTGGTTTGTAGGATCATTGCTTCCACTGAATTAGCCCGACTTGCAAGAGTGGTCACTTAAAGTTCCTCGTGATGAGGAGAGCTTCATTCACAAGGACATCCCAAGGTTTGAAATTTTTCAAACTCTTGGTCAATGAATCATCTTTTAAGGCGCAACGAAGCAGTACATTAAAACTCAACAGAGAATTTTGCTTCCTTGAAAAATATTGGGAGTGGCTAAAGATGGTACTTGCTTGCACACCTATGATCGGAATTCCGACATGGTTCAAGCTTTTTGTGAATCTTAGTGTCCAGAGACGAATGTTCTACGTACTTGAGCTAGAGAGTTATCAATCTCTCTTTGGGACTTACATAGGATAGGAGGTCTTCCCACACCTAGTGGAATGTATAAGGAGGTAATTCCCTATGTTAAAGAATTTATTGCCATGGAGGAAAAGCACAAGAGATTCATTCCCAGAAGCTGCGAGTATTTATTTGTTGCATACCATCATCTTCAAAAGGAAGGAGGAAAGAACACAACATCCCTATTTCATGATGGGTTGATTTTTGGTTCAAAGGAGAGTGAAAATACACAAAACCAAAGTCGACGCGACAAAAGAAGGCATCTCAGCCCTTGGCAACCCAATATCCCAATGAGATCATTGGTTCATCTCGAAAGCGGTTAAGTGGAGGGGAAAGGGTATTCAATAATCTTGGGATTCCAAATGACTTATGAGAACAAACCTACTTAGCAGCATTCATCTCTTGTTGGTTGTGCGTATTCGCACTTCCAAGTGAGGATGGGAAGACTAGACCTACAACCTTCAAGGCAGCAAGCATAATGGCTTATGGCCAAAGACTTTGCCTAGGTATCCCAGTCCTTCTTAAGATTTCCAAGGGCTTGAATATCATAACAAAGGGCGTATGAAAGCTTGTTTCCCCATGCATTATGAGTATGCTTGGATGGCTCTTACTTCAATACTAACTTAACCAGACCGAAGGACGATTGGTGAGGGTGGAGAAAATACTTTGACAGGTATAGAGCTCGTGGTCGTATTCACAAGGGCAAGGATATGCACTGGCTTGCTACATCAATTGTGAAGAACGAAACATTAGTGGATGATGGGAAACTACATCTTTCAGACTTTGATTTTTACTGCAACATTCGTTCCAACTACTTGGTTTTTCATGTTGAAGACTCATTTTTGGTGTAGCTTATAGTCTATCTAGATTTGTCCAGTAGTTTGGATTTTATCAAGACATTCCAAAAGAGCTTGGAGTAGACATTCACTAAACTACATTTGATCTCACCAAGAGGCTTTGGCATATTTGCTCTTGTTGAGTGGTGTCTCAAACTTTGGGAACCAACTCCCTCTTTTATGCCTCATATTCCTCCATCTTTTACTCCCTAAAATACTCCACATGTTTCCTCATTTTATGCCTCATATTCCTCCATCTTTTACTCCCTAAAATACTCCACATGCTTCCTCATTTTTTGCCACAAATTAGGGGAAGCAAAATGGACTTCATCATTGTGTCTTGCAAGACCTCTTTATGTGGCTATAAAAGGGAGTCTTCTAATTGAGCTCAAAGCAACCATTTCTCTCCAAATTCTCCTCCCCGAAGGCTGAAATTTTTTTCCACCTATATTCACTATATCATCAAATTATATGGTTGAGTTTATGAGATTTATTTCTCTTTTATAAGTCTTTGTTGATAATTGCTGTTCAAAGACTTTTTCTCTTGTACTTACCCGATAATTATAGTGGATATTTCTTGGCTTGTCGTAGGCAGTGGGTTTTTTCCCTTATTGGGTTTCCCACTTAAAAATCCTGTGTCTCATTTATTTTTTCTTCCTCTCCGTATTTTCTTTCTCAATATCTATTTTGTGCTTCAGCTACGCGCTGATATAATAACAAGTGGTATCATAGCCTAGTTATTAAACATGTCTACCGTCATTAAATTTGATATTGAGAAATTTGATGGAAAAATCAATTTTAGTGCATGGTATATTCAGATGAGAGCAATCCTCATTCAAAATGGCTTAAAGAAGGCACTTGTTGGAATTTCTAAGAAGCCTGCGGATATAACTGATTAGAAATGGGAAGAGCTAGATGAGAAGGTACATTCGGCTATTCAGTTGTATTTGTCCAAGGAAGTTTTGCGCAAGGTCAATAAAGAAAAAACTGTAGCAGGGCTATCGACCAAACTTGAATCCCTGTACATGACCAAAAGTCTTGCCAACAAGCTCAGACTCAAGGAGTGTCTCTACACTTTTTGTATGGCTGAAGGTACCGCTATACAGTCTCATCTTGATGAATTTAATTCTATCTTAATTGATCTTGAAAATTTGGATGTCAATATTAACGATGAAGATAAAGCTGTACAGCTAGTTTTTTCCTTGCCGCCCTCTTATAAGCACTTCAAAGAAATTATGCTTTATGGAAATAATGATACTCTATCATTTTAAGATGTTAAATCTAATTTATTGTCTAAGGAGAAATTTTATCATGAGGTACGGTCTGATGATAGAAGTGAAGGTTTGAATGTTAGAAGTAGATCTACTGAAAGGAATAATTCATCCAAGAAGAACTGTACATCTAAGTCTCGAGGGCGTAATTTTAAATCCTGTCATTATTGCAAGAAGAGCGGACATGAAATTTCAGAATGTTATAAATTGAAAAATAAGGAGAGAGAGAAGAAAAAGAATAAACTTGTTCAGAATAAAGCTGAAGTTGATGTAATTGAGGCTGATTCTGATGGTGATGTTCTGTTGGCTACTTGTTCTGATAAACGTAGCTCTTTAGAATGGGTTTTAGATTCTGGCTATACTTTTCATATGTGTCCCCATAGAAATTGGTTTACTTCATACGAGAAGGTTGATTCTGGTGCAGTTCTTATGGGAAATGATTCACACTGTATTGTTGCTGGAATTGGTACCATTCAAATTAAGACTCATGATGGCACTATCAGAACTCTGACCAAAGTATGCCATATTCTTGATTTGAAGCGTAATTTGGTTTCTTTAGGCACTCTGGAGTCATTAGGGTTTAAGTATTCAGCTGAAGGTGGAGTTCTGAAAATTTCTAGAGGTTCCTTAGTATTGTTGAAAGGAAAAAGAATTGGGAGTCTCTATATTTTACAGGGTTCAACTGTAACAGGTTCTGCAACTGTCTCTACTTTTCTTTTTGATGATGTTCTTACTCAGCTATGGCACATGTGTTTGGGACATATGAGTGAGAAAGGCATAAACATTCTGAATAAAAGAGGTCTTCTTGGTAAGCAAGGTGTTGGTAAGTTAACTTTATGTGAACATTGTGTAGTTGGAAAACAAAAGAGAGTTAGCTTCTCCACTGCAACACATCTCACACAAGGGATTCTTGATTACATCCATTCGGATCTTTGGGGGCCTTAAAAATTTCCTTCACAAGGCAGTAAGAGGTGCATGATAATATTTATTGATGATTTCTCCCGTGAGGTCCGAATTTATATCTTGAGGTATAAAAATGAAGTTTTCTCTAAATTCAAGAAATTCAAAGTCTTGGTCGAAAATCAAACTAGTAGGACGATTAAGAAACTCAGGATTGACCATGGTTTGGAGTTTTGCAATTCTGAATTCAATAAATTCTGTGAGAATCATGACATTGCTAGACACAGAACATTAGTAGGAAAACCTCAACAGAATGGAGTTGCGGAGTGCATTAATAGGACCCTTTTAGAGAGAGCTTGTTGTATGTTATCTAATGCTGGTTTATGGAGTCGCAAAGATTTTTGGACTGAAGTTGTATCTATTGCTTGTTACCTAGTAAATCGCTCACCTAATTCATCCATTGATTTTAAAATTCCAAAGGAGGTTTGGTCAAGTAATCCTATTGACTATTCTCATCTCAGAATTTTTGGTTCTCCTATTTTTGCACATGTAAATGATGGAAAGTTGGCACCTAGAGCAGTTAAATGCATTTTCTTGGGTTATTCATCAGAGTAAAAAGGCTATAGGTTGTGGTGTCCTGAATTTAAGAAATTGATTTTAAGTAGGGATGTCACATTTAATGAAAATGCCTTATTATCTCCTAGAAAAGATACTGCTATTTCTTCTCTTGATACATGTGTTCGTCAAAGTGTCAATGAGAAGGTGGAGTTAGAGTTGTCTACTCAACAAGGAATGACTGAACCGTTTTTTATTGGAGAGTATGAACTGAATCTTGAAACACATGATGAATTAGTACCCTCTAGTTCATCGGAGTCTATGCAGTCTTCAAATGATCATAGTATAGCACGTGGTAGACAGAGGAGAAATATCAGAAGGCTTGCAAAATACACTGATAATGATGATGATGATCTCACTACATATGCTCTTTTTGTTGCACAGGATACTCCTGAAGGAATTGATCCTTCTACTTACTCTGAAGCTATATCCAGTTTTAATTCATCCCAGTGGCTTGTAGCGATTCAAGAAGAAATTGAAAGTCTACATAAGAATGGGACATGGGAGTTATGTGATTTGCCCACAGGACGTCGAGCTTTGAGTTGTAAGTGGATCTACAAACGGAAAGAAGGTATACCCGGGGTTGAAGATGCCAGATCGAAAGCTTGCCTAGTAGTTCGTGGTTTTGATCAAATGGAAGGTATTGACTTTAATGAAATTTTTTCTCCTATTGTACGTCATACCTCTATTCGAGTGCTACTCGCTCTTGTTGCTTTGTATGATCTGGAATTGGAGCAACTTGATGTCAAAACTGCCTTTCTGCATAGTGAGTTGGAAGAAGAAATTTACATGAAACAACCAGAGGGATTTGTTGTGCCAAGTAAAGAACAGTCAGTTTGCCATTTGAAATGATCATTGTATGGTTTGAAACAAGCTCCAAGACAATGGTATAAGCATTTTGATGCTTTCATGATTGGGCAAGGATTCACAAGGAGTCAGCATGATAATTGTGTGTATTTTATGCAGTGTTCTAACGAATCATTCATTTATTTACTACTTTATGTAGATGATATGCTTATTGCCTCGAAAGACAAGTTTTTGATTAACAGGTTGAAGTCTCAACTTAAATATGAATTCGAGATGATAGACCTTGGTGCTGTAAGAAGATACTTGGTATGGAGATTCGCAGAGCTAACGAGCTGGCAAGCTCTACTTGTCTCAGAAGAATTACATTGAAAAGATTCTTAAAAAATTCAATATGAAAAACTGTAAGCATGTCTCTACTCCTCTTGCTGCACACTTTAAGTTATCTGCTGATCTTTGTCCGAAATCAGAGGAAGAAATTGACTATATGTCCAAGGTTCCATATTCTAGTGCAGTTGGAAGTCTCATGTATGTTATGGTTTGTACTAGACCTGATCTTGCTTATGAAGTTAGTATGGTGAGTCGTTACATGCACAATCCAGGGAAACATCATGGCATGCAGTGAAGTGGACTTTTCGTTACTCGAAGGGCACGACCAATCTTGGATTGGTCTTTGACAGAAATAGAGTTGCCTCAAGTGATGTCAGTGGCTTTGTTGATTCTGATTATGGTGGTGATCTTGATCGACATAGATCTCTTTCAGGCTACATCTTCACTTTATGTTCTGGTGCTATTAGTTGGAAAGCAACTCTGAAATCTATTGTTGCATTGTCCACCACAGAGGCTGAGTTTGTTTCAGCTACAGAAGGTGTTAAAGAGGCTATTTGGTTGCGTGGTCTTGTTCTTGAGCTTGGTATTCCACAGGGTGCTACAATGGTATTTTCAGATAGTTAAAGTGCTTTTCACCACACCAAGAATGATACATATCACTTCAAGACTAAGCACATTGATATACGCTATCACTTTATTAGAGATGTTCTCGACAAAAGAAAGATCATTATTAAAAAAATTCATACATCAAAAAATCCTGCAGACATGCTTACAAAGCCATTACTTGTTACTAAGTTCGAGCACTGCTTGGAATTAGTTGGAATTAGTGGTGTCTCAAACTTTGGGAACCAACTCCCTCTTTTATGCCTCATATTCCTCCATCTTTTACTCCCTAAAATACTCCACATGTTTCCTCATTTTTTGCCAGAAATTAGGGAAAGCAAAATGGACTTCATCATTGTGTCTTGCAAGACCTCTTTATGTGGCTATAAAAGGGAGTCTTCTAATTGAGCTCAAAACAACCATTTCTCTCCAAATTCTCCTCCCCAAAGGCTGAAATTTTTTCTCCACCTATATTCACCATATCATCAAATTATAGGGTTGAGTTTATGAGATTTATTTCTCTTTTATAAGTCTTTGTTGATAATTGTTGTTCAAAGACTTTTTCTCTTGTACTTACCCAATAATTAGAGTGGATATTTCTTGGCTTGTCGTAGGCAGTGAGTTTTTTCCCGTATTGGGTTTCCCACTTAAAAATCCTGTGTCTCATTTATTTTTTCTTGCTCTCCTTATTTTCTTTCTCAATATCTATTTAGTGCTTCCGCTACGCGCTGATATCATAACAGCTCTCATTCGAAGACTTTTTCTTCTAAGGTATTACTTTCACATTATCCTCCCAAGTTTAGAGAAAGACATATATACGGCCTGTGTTGGATGATGGTCAAGAGTTCATGGTCAATACCTTGTGGAGAATCACAATATTCTTGCTAGCAACAAATAGTTAAAAGGCGAATGAAACAAACAATAATGATCTTGAAATACCTAAGAGGGGGGTGAATTAGGTATTTGACTAATTTTCGCAAATTAAAACCTTTTATACGTCTAAGCAAATAACAGATTATATGAGTCAAGTTATAAGCAATTTACAGCACAGCAATACAAGAAAGTAAGATCAAAGAACACAAGCAATTTATAGTGGTTCGATCCTCAAGATCTACGTCCACTATCTTAAGCCTACACTTAAGGATTTCAACCAATTTACTATATGCTCAGGTTTACAAATTACAAGAGAGGCTCACCACACTATGGTTTTACACTCACAACCTCTTCTAGTAACTTTTACAAACAAGGCTCACCACACACAATGGTTTTATATCTTAAACAACCTTGAATCACAACTTCAAGGATCAGCCTTATCTAAAGGGTTTTATGTTATCAAGATAACCTTGCTAGAGCTAGTAGAAAAACACAATTTGATAAAAAGATAAGAGTGTGTAGATGTTACCACTTGTTGGTAGATTTTTTACACAAACTTGCACCTTCACACTTTGATGTCTTTTTGATTGATCAATTGAATGCACAAGAGATAAGAGAGCTTAAGAAATGTTTGTAAAAGGCTTTAGAATGCTTAGAGTTCTCAAGGATTTAAAACTTACAAAAACTTTCAAGTGTATAGATTTTATAGAATTTGAAAATCAGTTTTAACAGCTATAAAACGGCTAGTTTACTGCTATTTTCAGGAATTCGGACGACTGAATTCTGCGTCCGAATTTTTCGGACGACTGAATTCTTCCTGCTGCGTCCGAATCTTCGTCCGAATTTCTCTAGAAAAACAGTGACCATGCTGAAGGCCAAAATTCGGACGACCGAATTTTTCTTCGTGCGTCCGAATCTTCTTCCGAATTTCTCTGGAAGAACAGTAACAAACTTTTGCTACAAAATTCGGACTACCGAATTTTTTGGAAGCATATTCAAACTTTGTAAAATCATGTGAGATTTAACTTCAATAAGTTTGAAAAACATTTGGTATGTATAGAAAACTTACTTACACATATATAAGTTTAAAAACCAAAATCAAATTCCTTTGATCATATGAAGTTTACTTAAAAACTTTTAGGACACAAAACCACATTCATCAAAAGATTCATTCAAAGCCTTTTAAGATTATAAGACTCATTTTATGCTCTCTTATGCATTCAATGATAAGACATACAAGTGTAGAGTTTACATAGAGATTTACCTACTAAGTATATACACTTCTACACTTCAAGTCTTCAATGCCTTTAGATCATCTAAGAACAACCTTCTTCAAACTTCAATCACTTTGCTTTACTAAAGTTGTTCTTGCACTTTGGCTTCAAAGCAATGAGACTTCGTACTTCTTTGTTCACAAAACCTATCACACAACATACAAGCATATTAGTCCTCATCAATATTTGTCATTAATCAAAACTACATGATTTGCCCTTAGGGCTAACAATCTCCCCATTTTTGATGATGACAAACTTTGATGCAAAATGTGATAGATTAAAACAATGTAGTACATAGAAGTATTAATGTAAATTATAAAAAATAACCAATTTTACCACATTGACATACAAAAGGCTCAATATGAGCCTATGACCCAACCAACCTCCATTTACCTCCTTCCTTCCAACAAACTAGGATAGAAGATATAGCATTTAAGAGAAAAACTTCTAAGAGAGGTTTTAAAGGTTGTAACAGTTTAAAAATGCTCTCCCTTAGATTGTGCTCAGTTTTCAACACATTTGGACTAGAGATATCATGCATCCGAATGTTTGCATAGCAAGTCCAAATTTTAAAATAAGATAATCAAAGACTTCAAATTCTGTAAATAATCTTTCCTAAGTTTGTTCAAACATATTATGAGAGATTAAAATATATTTGAATCAAATTGAACAACAAAGGAGCACATTTTGGTAACAAAATATGGATTCATCCGAATTTCAGAACATGCATCCGAATTTTTTGATCATGCATCCGAATTTTGAGATTTCAAGTCCAAATTGCAGTAAATTTAATATAATGAATGTTTAAAGTGAAATAAAGCTTTCCTAAGGTTGTTCAAACAGAATGGAAGAGATTAAAACATATTTGAATCAATTTGAATCAACAAAAGATCACTTTTTGGCCACAAATATGGATGCATCCGAATTTTTAAACCTTGCATCCGAATTTTGAATCCAAAGTTTTTGCAACTCAGTTTAGCTATACAAAAGTTCAAGACTCATATTGCAGCATCATATCATCATTTACAAAAGTTCAAGACTCATATTGCAGCATCATATCATCATTTTTCTCCCCCTTTTGTCATCACTCAAAAAGAAGCTCTCATCAGTGAGATTTCATCATTGAGCTTCAGTATTACATAAATTACAACAAAATACTTAACAAGTTCAGAATTACATAATAAAAAATCAGTATAGATAAGCAACTTAAAAGCAGTAAATAGAATAGAAGGAAAGAAAGCTTAGTCTTGTGATGTTGATGTTGATGGGGAGGCTCGGCTCACTCCTTTCTTGATGGCCAGGTGCTTCACTCTTCCTTGACTGAAAGAGATTGTTGATGGAGAGACTATTTCAGCTTGAGCTACTTGGCTGCCTGCTATTGGTGGCTCTTCATGAGCATGTTCTTCCTCTTCTTCTTCTGCCACAGTCTCTTCATTTCCACCTTGATCATCATCTTCATCATTACTGTCATTATCATCTCCTTTCTTTTCTTCCCCATCTCCTTCTTCCTCATTTCCATCTTGAGGCTTAGAGGGTCCTTCACCACTTTGAGTATTTCTCATAAGGATTTCTTCAATGTGCTTTACCCTACTCTCCAGTCCATCTAACTTTCCAAGAACCATTGGAGCAAATGATTCAAAAAACTTATACATCTTCTCCATTTCCTTGACATGATTGTTCAAGGCTTCTTGAAATGCTTTGGCCACTATGGTGTCACCTCTAGTTACTCCTTCACCACTTGAACCAATTCCAGTTTCTTCTTCAAACAATCTCCTTTTTGTTGGAGGTTGCTCCCCCTCACTTGAGGTGTCATGCTTCCTTTTTGTCTTCATTTCTCTAGCAAGGGTTTCTTCTTCATCCTCTTCTTCTTCCTCTTCTTCACTTTCTATCTTTTCTTCTCTTCCTATTCTTTTTGGAGGGGTTTCTCTTTTTGTCCTCCATGCATTATCCTCATCAAGAACTAATTGCATTCTCTTAAGAGTTTCATTGGTGTAAATTTCTACACTCTTAAAAGCTTGTCCTCTTCCTGGAAGTTTAATCTTAAAATGCTTAAAGATTCTTGTCAACAACCTTCCAAATGGGAATGCCTTGGTTACTGTTTTTCTGGCAGTAATCATGTGTTTCAAGGCTATATAACCAAAGTTCAATCTCCTATGCTCATGCAAGGCTAACATGATTACCATATGCATATTTCCAACTGATGACTTATGTCCAAAATTAGGAACAATCATAGTAGTTACCATATGATGCAACACTCTACCTCTAGCATCCAAGTTCATGATTTCCCTCTCTTTTATAGATCAAAACTCTCTTCCATTGGTAAATGCTTCTTCAAATCTAACATATGTAAAGAGTTCACGATCATAGCAATGCATGGAAGGTGAATAATATCTAGCTCCATTGTCACCTACTCCACAAATTCTGTTTATCAATCCTTCACTAAATTCAGTGTCAACTTCGGATACTCTAGATGAATACCATTGTATCACATTGTCCCCTACATTCTCAATTCTTTCCTTTTTCAGGTTTGCATAGAATTCATATACCAAGGTAGGATAAAATTCTTTATCAATGAACAACAGACTACTCCAACCAACATCACTGAAACAAGATAGAACAATATCCATGCTAGACAATTTATCAACATTCACCTTATATCCAGGGATAATCTTTCTGCTATTTTTATTCCATTCATTAAATTCACGAGTAGCCTTGATCGAGACAAACCTGTCAACTCCAGATAATGTTTGAGGGATTCGAATTCTTCTTGGTTGGTTGAGAATTGAGTCTCCATCTCCTTCCTTAGCCTTTCCTTTCCCTTTCTCAACATTTGGCTTCTTTGTTCTCACCATTGATATTTTCTGTTGAGAAGTTCCGATTCTTGGTTTGAATTAAGGGTTAGAAGTTCAAAAGTGAAGGTAAATCAGGATGAGAATGTGTGGTTTTGAAGGGATTTTGATTGGATGTGAATGGGTATGAGAGCCTTTTAAAAGGATGTAAAATTCGGAAGTTGAATTGTTGAGAAGACTGTTTAATCTTCATTTAAATAGTCGTGTCCGTAAAATTCAGACGACCGAATTCTCAGGTCTGCGTCCGAATTTTCAGTCGAAAGTTTCTGTTTTTTCAGTTCAGAAATTTTGGTCGACCGAATTTTCTGACCTGCGTCCGAATTTTTGATCAAAAGTCTCTGTTTCCTTTGACTCAGAAAATTCGGTCGACCGAATTTTTTGTAATGCATCCGAATTCTGGATCCGAAAATTTCCTGTTTTCATCAAAACTTCAATACACACATTAATCATTGAATCTTGAAATTCCTAAGAGTCTTTTTAGGTGATTGAACCTTTCCTCAGCCAAAGGCTTTGTAAATATGTCAGCAATTTGATCATTTGTATTTATATATTCTATACATATATCTTTCTTAATCACATGATCACGAATGAAATGATGTTTTATCTCTATATGCTTAGTCCTAGAATGTTGAATGGGATTTATGCTCAAATTGATAGCACTAGTATTATCACATAGTATAGGCACACAATTGAATTTAAGACCATAATCAAGTAAGGTATGCTGCATCCATAACAATTGTGTACAACAGCTACCTGCAGCTATGTATTCAGCTTCTGCAATGGATAAAGACACACAAGCTTGGTTTTTACTAAACCAAGATACAAGACAACTACCAAGAAATTGACAATGACCACTTGTGCTTTTACGTTCAACTTTGCATCCAACATAGTCAGCATCAGAGTATCCAATAAGTTCAAAAGATGAAGTTTTTGAAAACCAAAGGCCATAGTCATGTGTATCAATCAAATAGCGAAAAATACGTTTGACAGAAATTAAATGAGATTCTTTAGAACATGATTGGAATCTAGCATACAAGCATACAACAAACATAATATCTGGTCTACTAGCTGTGAGATAGAGTAAACTTCCAATCATACCTCTATATAATTTCTCATCAATATTTTTACCTTTCTCATCTTTGTCAAGTTTAGTTGATGAACTCATTGGAGTACCTATTCCTTTTGCTTGATCCATTCCAAACCTTTTCAGTAGCTCCTTGGTATACTTTGCTTAATTAATGAAGACTCCATCCTTGGTTTGCTTAATTTGTAGCCCAAGGAAGAAATTTAGTTCTCCCATCATGCTCATCTCAAATTCATTTTGCATGAATTTGGCAAAATCTTCACAAAGAGAAGTATTAGTAGGACCAAAAATAATATCATCAACATAAATTTGCACAAGTAAAATATCATTTTTAGAAGATGTTTTTATAAAAAGAGTTGTATCCACTTTTCCTTTTGTAAAACCTTTTGAAAGAAGAAAACCACTTAATATTTCATACCAAGCTCTTGGAGCTTGTTTCAATCCATATAGAGCTTTGGTTAACTTGAAAACATGATTTGGAAATTTTTCATGAATGAAGCCAGGAGGTTGTTCTACATAAACCTCTTCTTCAATAAAACCATTTAGAAAAGCACCTTTGACATCCATTTGTAATAGTTTAAAATCTTTAAAACAAGCAAATGCCAAAAGTATTCTTATAGACTCTAATCTGGCCACTGGAGCAAAGGTCTCATCATAATCAATGCCTTCTTCTTGGTTGAAACCTTGAACAACAAGTCTAGCTTTATTTCTAACGACTTCTCCTAGTTCATTTAATTTATTTCTACAGACCCACTTTGTACCAATAACAGAATGATCATGAGGTCTAGGAACAAGAGTCCAAACTTTATTTCTCTCAAACTGATTTAACTCTTCTTCCATAGCAATAATCCAGAAATTATCACACAATGCATCATCAATATTTTTCGGTTCAATATGAGATAAAAGGGCAAAATTATCAATAAAGTACCGCCTTGTTTTAACTCCTTGGGAGACATCATCAATGATTTGCCCCTTAGGATGACTTCTTTCATATGTGAGATCCTTTGGAAGTTCTTGATCATTGCTTGATTGACCATCTTGTTCTTGCTCCATTATTTCTTCTTCTTTGGAATGATCTTCCAATGTGGGTACTTGGTGTTGAGTTTGAATTTCAACCATTGAGGAACCTGCATCATCTTCATTTCTTCTTTGAAGATAAATGTTAGATTCATCAAAAGTTACATGAATAGTTTCTTCAACACATAATGTCCTTTTGTTATAGACTCTATATGCCTTTTTTATTTGATGAATAGCCAAGAAATATGCCTTCATCTGATTTTCTATCAAACTTACGAAGATTGTCACTAGTGTTTAAAATAAAGCACTTACAACCAAAAACTTTAAAATAGACAATTGATGTTTTATCAAATAGAAGTTCAAAAGGTGTTTTTCTTATAAAAGGTCTTAGTAAAGCTCTATTCATTACATAGCAAGTCTGTATTTACAGCTTCATCTCAAAAAATATTTTGGTAAGGAATTTTCACAAAGCGTTGATCTAGCCATTTCAAGTAAAGTTCTGTTTTTCCTTTCAACAACACCATTTTGTTGAGGTGTTTTGGCAGCTGAAAAAATTATTAGTGATGCCATACTCATCACAAAAATTTTGTAAAATCTTGGTTACAAAACTCTCTTCCATTGTCACTTCTAATAGAAATCGGTTTGCAATCAAGAGAAATTTGAACCTTTTTGAAAAGTTTTGAAAATTCATAAAATGTTTCATCTTTTTGGGAGAAGAAGACTACCCATGTAAATCTTGAAAAATCATCAACAATCACATAAGCATATCTTTTACCACCAAGACTAGTAGTCCTCACAGGTCCAAATAAATCCATGTGAACTAGTTCAAGAGGTTTTGAGGTAGAAACCATTTTCTTTGGTTTAAAAGATGTTTTTGATTGTTTTCCATATTGACAAGCATCACAAAGACGGGTTTTATCAAAATGCATTTTTGGTCATCCTCTAACTAGTTCTTGTGTAGAAAGTTTGTTCAATAAATCCATGCTCACATGTCCTAATCTTCTATGCCATAAAAATCCATCATTGTCATGAATGACAAGACATTTAATATCATTAGTAATAAGCTCATCAAGATATAACACATATACATTACTAACTCTTTTAGCAACAAAAATAGTTTTATTACTTGCACTGTCAAGAATAGTACAAGTATCACATTTAAACTCAACTTTGCAACCATTGTCACATAATTGACTAATACTAAGTAAATTATACTTTAAACCATCAATAAGTAAAACTTGCTTGATAAGAGGGAAAGAACCTTTACCAATGTTACCTATTCCAAGTATTTTCCCTTTCTTCTTATCTCCAAATATGACAAAACCTTCACTTGTAGCTTGAAGCTCACTAACAAGTGATGCATTTCCAGTCATGTGCCTTGAGCAGCCATTGTCAAGAAACCATTTAGTGGCACTTGATCTTGAGGCAAATTGTACCTATACCAAATTAGAAAGAGTGATTTTTGGTACCCATATCTTCTTGGGTCCAAGGGGGTTAGTAATAGTTCCTTTGACTTTCCAAATGGTCTTAACACCATTTTCTATCTTTCTTTTTATAAAACATCTAGAAACCTTGTGTCCATCCTTGCCACAATATGTGCAACAAATATGAGACCTAGAATGAGAAGATTCTTTAACAAATAACTTTTTTTGTTTTGGACCAAAACAATCAAGTGTAAAACCAAGACCATGTTTTACAAATGAAGATCTTTGATAACTAAGTAGTTTATTTAAATTTTCTCTTCCATTTGTAGATCTCTCAATTCATAAAGTAAGATCATTAACTTTCCTTTTCAAAGACTCATGATCTTTTAGCATTGATTCAAGAGAAATAATTCTTGTACAAAGCTTTTTGTTTTCAAAAGATACGTTTTGTATGGTTGTATTCAAAACTTCTTTTTCAATGGTAAGACAATTAATGGTCTCAAGAAGTTTATCATTTTCAACACATAATTTTGAATTCTCATTTGATAAATCATTGATTTTGAATTTCATTTCTTTGTTTCTTTTTGAAGCCTTTTTCAACTCTTCATACAGTTCTACAATCAAATCATTAGAATCAATATCATCATCACAGAAATTTGAAATAGAAGGTGAAGATTGTACCTCATCATCAATGGCCATAAAGCATATGTTGGCCTTCCCTTCACTGTCATCCTCGCTTTCTTGTTCATCCCAGGTTCCAGCTAATCCTTTTCCTTTCTTGGCAGATTTCTTTCTGTTTTTGCTATCTCTTTCCCTCTCTAACACTTTGGGACAGTCAACAATAAAATGCTCTGTGCTCTTGCATTCAAAACATTGAGGTTTATAGGATGAGGATTGTCCACTCTTCTTGACTGGCTTTCTTCCTTTCTTGAGAAACTCCTTTTTGTAGAATCTCTTGAACTTCCTCACTGCCATTGCCATCTCTTCTTCTCCATTGTTTCCTCCTTCTTCTTCACTTGAAGATAGTTCTTGTTCACTCAAGTGATTTGAAGCATTGAGTACAACTCCTTTTCTTCCCTTTTCTTAATATTCCTTGTCATTCAACCATTTCATCTTCATTTCAGGTGTGAGTAGTGATCCGATAAGCTCTTCAAGAAGAAGAGTTTTTAGATCTTTAGACTCCTCAATAGCAAGTGTCTTTGGCTGCCAGGATTTTGGTAGAGCATCCAAAATCTTTCTGTTTTGCTCTCCCATAGTATAGCTTTTACCATAAGCTTTCAAGCCATTGAAAATGTTAGTAAACCTTGTAAACATACCACTAATACTTTCACCTTGTTTCATGGTAAACAGCTCATAATCTCTAACAAGCATAGCAAGTTTAGATTCTTTAACTTGATTAGTACCTTCATGTTTAATTTGGAGTAATCTCCACATATCATGAGCAGAATCACACCCACTAACGCTATTGTATTCAGTAACATCTAATGCACAACTTAATATGTTCATGGCCTGATAGTTTAATGTCATTTTCCTTGAATCATGCCCATCAAATTCATCAGTGGATTTGGGTTCTGAGGTTACTCCATCTGCTCTCATTTTCATTGGGACATAAGGACCCTTCTCAACTATGTTCCACAAATCAAAATTGATAGAACAAATATATATCTTAACTCTAATCTTCCAAAAAGTGTAATTTATTCCAACATACAACGGTGGTCTATTTGTAGATGATCCTTCTAGGTAAGGTAGGTTTGAAATATTAGCCATAGGATCTTTGTCTTCTAGGTTGTCAAACCACACAAAGAAGTTCTAGCTCTGATACCAATTGAAATACCTAAGAGAGGGTGAATTAGGTATTTGGCTAATTTTCGCAAATTAAAACCTTTTATACGTCTAAGCAAATAACATATTATATGAGTCAAGTTATAAACAATTTATAGCACAACAATACAAGAAAGTAAGATCAAAGAACACAAGCAATTTATAGTGGTTCGATCCTCAAGATCTACGTCCACTACCTTAAGCCTACACTTAAGGATTTCAACCAATCTACTATATGCTCAGGTTTACAAATTACAAGAGAGGCTAATCACACTATGGTTTTGCACTCACAACCTCTTCTAGTAACTTTTAAAAACAAGGCTCACCACACACAATGGTTTTATATCGTAAACAACCTTGAATCACAACTTCAAGGATCACCCTTATCTAAAGGGTTTTATGTTATCAAGATAACCTTGCTAGAGCTAGTAGAAAAACACAATTTGATAAAAAGATAAGAGTGTGTAGATATTACCACTTGTTGGTAGATTTTTTACACAAACTTGCATCTTCACACTTTGATGTCTTTTTGATTGATCAATTGAATTCACAAGACATAAGAAAGCTTAAGAAATGTTTGTAAAAGGCTTTAGAATGCTTAGAGTTCTCAAGGATTTAAAACTTACAAAAACTTTCAAGTTTCTAACTTTTATAGAATTTGAAAATCAGTTTTAACAGCTATAAAATGGCTAGTTTACTGCTATTTTCAGGAATTCGGACGACTGAATTCTGCGTCCGAATTTTTCGAACGACTGAATTCTTCCTGCTGCGTCCGAATCTTCGTCCGAATTTCTCTAGAAAAACAGTGACCATGCTGAAGGCCAAAATTCGGACGACCGAATTTTTCTTCATGCGTCCGAATCTTCTTCCGAATTTCTCTGGAAGAACAGTAGCAAACTTTTGCTACAAAATTCGGACTACCGAATTTTTTGGAAGCATATTCAAACTTTGTAAAATCATGTGAGATTTAACTTCAATAAGTTTGAAAAACATTTGGTATGTATAGAAAACTTACTTAGACATATATAAGTTTAAAAACCAAAATCAAATTCCTTTGATCATATGAAGTTTACTTAAAAACTTTTAGGACACAAAACCACGTTCATCAAAAGATTCATTCAAAGCCTTTTAAGATTATAAGACTCATTTTATGCTCTCTCATGCAGTCAATGATAATCAAGACATACAAGTGTAGAGTTTACATAGAGATTTACCTACTGAGTGTATACACTTCTACACTTCAAGTCTTCAATGCCTTTAGATCATCTAAGAACAACCTTCTTCAAACTTCAATAACTTTGCTTTACTAAAGTTGTTCTTGCACTTTGGCTTCAAAGCAATGAGACTTCATACTTCTTAGTTCACAAAACCTATCACACAACATACAAGCATATTAGTCCTCATCAATATTTGTCATTAATCAAAACTACATGATTTGCCCTTAGGGCTAACAGATCTCTTGAAAACTTCCTCAATAAAGTCTCTTGAAAAGTGCTTATTGAAAAGAAAGAAACAATCCATAAAAATATTCTTATAAGCACTTTTTCCATCATATTTATATTGTTTGATAACTTCATCAACATTACTCATTTTTTCTTTCATAACATGATTTCACAGTCTGATGATCAAGAAATAGTAAATATTGAGCAGGATTCACTTAGTATGGGCTCAGAGGATGGTCTAAAAGCTTACAAGTTGTTGGTAGAGCAAGTTGCTAGCTCCTTATGTCTCGAAGAAGTGAAAGTTGGGGTAAAGAGTGTGATAAAGACTTCGGAGGAACAGGCTCTGCCAAAGTTATTCAAGCCACCGTCTCAACCAACTCAACCTGCCATTTTAGAGTTTTATTCAAAGAACATGATTTCAAGTTGCCTTCAGATTTACATCACCATATTGTGGAACATTCTTAGAGAAAGGATTTTGTGTTTCCTTCTAGAGTGAATGCCATGCCTTAAAGATGAAGCTACGAAAATTCTTACAATGATGTGTCATGGGAACCATCCATCAATTCCTTCATGGAAGGTCTCTTGAACATATTCTTCGAGAATGTTTCTCAATTTAACTTAGAGAAAATAAGAGCTTTCGACAGAGTTTCTGCAAAGTAATTAGACAAATGCTTTCTACTTTTCACAAGCAATTGGCTGATGTGGAGTCGAAAGAACATTGAACGAGAGGAAAAGATTAAATGGAGTAAGGCCAAACTTGTTGACATCAATTTGGAGAGGTTAAAGATAGAGAAGGCCCTAGAGATCTTGAATGGGGAGATCAAGGAAGTAATCTCTTTACTTGAGAAAGATGAAAACGAGCTATAAAAGTTGCAAGAATATACCTTATACATAAAGGAAGAGAGACATAAACTTGAAAGTATTACTCCTATTACAAAAGAAGAGGATAAAGCCTTGAAGAAGATGCAGGATTCGCTTGAGGCTAGCCATGCCAAATTGATAGACTTTAAACTTTTTTCTTAATGTATTTTTCCTTAGCATTCCATTGTAGCACTAGATTTATGCCTGTTTTCCTCTTGGATTTGACTTCTTTTAATAAAATGTATTTCTTTTTATTCTTTGCTCCTAATGATCAATGTTAATGACCATTTAATAGAAACAATCAATGAATCACATGTTCACCATTTTATAGATGCTTTAGTTCCCCCCTTTTTTAAAAACATATGGTTGAACTTAAAATTTCCTTTTCGTTGCCCATGTATCTCAAGGGATGATCTCGAGAATCAAGTCAAACGTAGTTCAAATTTGATGATTTGATTTAGAGGAGTCACACTCATAATTTAAACTCATGCGAGCCAGGAGTATTCATTTTTATCAATTTGGACTTATTGGAGTATTTTAGCAGTTTAACCCTGTGTTCGTGGTTGCCTTAACACAATTTAAACTTATGTGGGCTAGGAGTGACTTTGCTTTTTAGGCTTGTCCAGTCAAAGAGTATTCAATTCATGCATAATATTGTTTCAACTATTTACCATTGATCAGGGCCAATTCTTAATCCATCATGACCAACTATCTTATAAGACCTGTTCGAATAGGCTTCTTGAATAACATAAAGACCATCCTACTTCACTGTGAACTTCTTTGGTTTTCTGGCCAACGATGATTGGTCCTTTTATAGCAAGTATAAAATCCCCAAATTAGAAATAAGAAGATCAAACCTTATTGTTAAAAGCCTCGAACCTTCTATCATTGACTGGTTCCAATTTTTCAGGTCTTAAATGAGTATTTTCCCCTCAGTTAGACATTCTTGAATAGCTATCCTTAAAGAGGGAATTTGTTACTCCAGTGGAAAAACTCTTTCTACACCGTAGTCTAAAGCATATCAAGTTGCTTGGATAGGCGTGCAATAAGTGGTTCTCTGTGCCAATGGTGCCTCTCTAATGCAGATCTTCATCGTGCCAAAATTAATTTCCTTCACCTTGTCTACGATGCTTGTTACACCTTTCTCAAACTGCGCAGGAACATTCTCAGTGTCCTTTTCTTTGAAAGATTCTTCTTGAATAATGTTGATATGATAAGAGTAGTCTATGCTTTTTCCATCTTCTTTAATGTGAGGCTTTGTGCATACCACAGCAGGAGTTTTATTTTTTGATTGCTAATTATAATTTACAAGAACGCTTATGCTAGAAGAAGTATTTTTCTTTCCTCAACGATTCTTTTTAGGAGAGATTTTGTCCCCAAACCTTTTGAAAATAGATAAATTAGAAAACTCCCCTTTCAAACCTAGTTGATCAAAGACCAATCTTCAAAAGTTCAGTTGCTCACTAACATCATGTTTAGGCTTTAAGGTAGCCTCAGCCTCTGCAATGATGTATTGAGTAGTTACCCTTCTTATCTTGAGGCGTATGGAAGATGCTGATTTGTAGCTAATTCCAAATTGCAAGTTTTTGATATATGCCTATCTTCTCCACCAACGTCATGTGAAGCTTGCCTAGTAAATCCTTACTTTGAGAATCATATCCAGCTTTAAAAAGAAGCTTGTAGACATTTGGATAAAAACCATCATGTTAGCCCTAAGGGCAAATCATGTAGTTTTTTATTAATGACAAATATTGATGAGGACTAATATGTTTATATATTGTGTGATAGGATTGGTGAACTAAGAAGTATGAAGTCTCATTGCCTTGAAGTCATAATGCAAGAATAACTCCAATAGGTCAAAGTGGTTGAAGATTGAAGAGTTTGTTCAAGATGATTGAAGATTTTGAAGACATGAAGTGTAGGTTGCATGTGCTTAATAGGTAAACTTTAAAAGCCCTACACTCCTAAGCCTTGGAACCAATGAGTAGCAATTGTTCACGTGAACAGTACGGTAAACAGTAACGTTCGAAAAATTCGACCAAAAATTCGGCCGTCCGAATTTTCTGAAACTAGCCGTTACTAGCCGTTTTATGACTGTTAAAACCAATTTTTCAAATCTATAAAAGCCATAAACTCCAAATTTTTAAAAGAACTTTAGAATATTCAAAATCTTTCAAGCTCTAACTTGTTTTACATCAAAATTATTTGAAAAGCTCTCAAATTGCCTTGTGCTCAAAGGTTAAAATTCAAGATTCCAAAGGCAAGAAGTGAAGTGGTGCTAGCAATTGTATTCATCCACCAAGAAGTGTTGGTAACATCCAAATTCTATCTTTTCATTATTGTTGCGATTGATACAAGGTTATCTTGTGACGTAAAATCCTTTTGGTAACGGTGAGCCATAGACTAGATTAATCAAGGTTGTGTTGTAAAACCCATGTGTGGGTGAGCCTTGGATTATATTGGTCTTTAGGTTGTCTTTAGATATAAAATCCTTGTGGAAGGGTGAGCCTTCTTTGTAGGATTACAAAGAAGGTTGTTGGTATAAAACCCTTGTTGGGTGAGCCTCTTGTGTAATTGCCAAAATTGAGCATATAGTGAATTGGTTGAAATCCTTGAGTGTGGACTCAAGGTAGTGGATGTAGATCTTGGAGAGATTGAACCACTATAAATCGTGTGTTCATTTCTTTATAGCTTTACTTATTTATATACTTGTGTTATTATTATTTGCTCATAGTTGTTGATTGATTGGTTGAGGTCTTATAGCTTGATAATCTTGTCTTAACCATCAAATCACATATAAACTTGAAGTTTGTGAATTTAAAGAAGAGCTTTCATTAAGGCAAAGGATTTGCAAAAAGGGAAAGGATTTTTGGTAATTAGCCAAATACCTAATTCACCCCCCTCTCTTAGGTATTTCACATCATTTGTGTGCGAAGTAGGCAACTCACCATGTTCTACTTTTTGGCTTTCCTTCAGTCAAACAAATCCTTTCAGGGGAGTATCTGGTAAGACATGTGGTGCAATCTTTTAGTTTTTCCTTCTTACTCTTTTCAGTTAGCAAGATGAACTTTGTCCCTGATAGATAAATGATGTTGTCTTCATTTTTTGTCATTTTCAAATGGTGTTACCTTTCGTGTTTTATCCTCTATAGAGGAGGAAACTTTGGATGACTTGCCTTCTTTCTGGATATACTATTTGTATCAACAATATATGCTTCTTCTTTCGGTACAGGGTTTGTTATTGACAACCAGTTTTTCACTATACTTTCATGGTAATACTTAAAACATTGATGAAGTGTGGATGGTACCAACCCATTTCCATGGAGTGATAGTCTTCCAAGGAATATATTATAGGAAGTCTCGGCATCTATGATATGCAGAAGAGCACTTGAAGTCATATCATCCCTCAATAAGTCAAGTCTATCCCAACTACTGTTTGGCCACCTTGATTAAATCCTTAACTTTGAGACAAGTCATCAATTAAAATTTCAAATTATTTTAGTGTCTGCAAAGGTAAGATGTTCGTAGTGGATCCATTCACCCTTTGTTCTTTCACATATCTAGTCACAAACAATAATCTATTGTAGGGCATTGAGCCTAGCAACAAATCATCGTTGTTGAAAGTGATTTTTGCGCAACCAATGACTTTCTCCTCAGTATCTCATTTCTCCAAATATTGATGTGCGAGAGGACATGAGGTAACATCTAGATCAATAAATCCTTTCGGTAGAAAATCTATCAAAGTAATGGGAGATGGTGACTTATATTGCCAAGTGCTCATTGATATTGAAGAGGGTTTAGCTCTTTATCTTTTTCTGTTTGGCACATTCTTCTTGATGAATTGCCTCTCATCAATGATGCATTAACCTTTTTAAACCTTGTGTGATGCTTTCTCCAAATCATCAGAATGCACCTTTCATCATCTAATGGGACATCACCATTAAAAGAATGTTCTTCTACACATTAATAACATTCATTTTGGGGAAGTCTGCACCCATAAGTTCCGACTCTTACGTGATCTAACTCTCCAAACTTGATTTCGCAAATTGAGTTAGCATAAGTAAATATCACAGAAATCGAATTTGCAACTAACTTACTTTCTTCGAGAAGCATATGTCCTTCACATGCTAATTGCATGATCAAGTCCTTAAAGACAAAACCCTTCTCAATTGGATAGCCAATTATACGGTAATATTTACTATAATTTACTTCGTTCTCTCACCCAACTTCGTTTGGCCACTTTGACATTGGCAACTCTATGGCATTTACAGCTGTGAGTTCATCAAACATTGCGGAGATGTCGGAATCCAGAAAAGGATACTTCTTTACCTTCAACTCTTTTAGAGTCTTCCTCCGTTCTGTGGAGTATTAACTTTCTTTTTTAATTTACGAGACATCTTGGCAAAAAATCTTTATTGGCTTTACATTTGTCACCAGTGACTCATTTGTCTCACTTTTGGAAGAAGATTTGACCCCTTTCTTAAACTCTTGCTTCTCTTTTGTTGAATGAGAATTCAAAATTGTTTTGTGAAAATAAAAAGCTTCTTGATTCTATTGAATGCTTGAATATTGAATAAGAAGTTTTAAATATCTCTTTACAAAACATGTCCCTTGAAAATAAGATTCTTTGTGAAAAGATTTTGTCTCTTGAAAGAATGCTTGTTGATCATGAGACTTTGAAAAAGAAGGTTGATGAACTTACATCATGTATAGAAAAATTTACAAAAGGGACAATCTTGATAAAATTTTTGGAGTTCAAAGATCTCCTCTTGTTAAAAATGGTCTTGGCTATAATTATGTAAATGATGTGCCTAAATATAACAACTTCTTTGTTAGAACTACTTCTACTTCCATGCATCATACTTGTTGCACTTATTGTGGAAAACATGGACATAAAGTCACCAAATGCTATGTTAAAAGAAAAGTAGAGAATGGTGTAAAAACCATTTGGAGAGTTAAGGGAATTATTACTAACCCCCACGGACCCAAGAAAGTATGGGTACCAAAGGATACTTCCTCTTCTTTATTGCAGGTACTCTCCAATTCAAACTCAAGCACCACTAAGTGGTAAATTAATGATGTTAGCTTAAAGAATAAAGGAAAACACCTCATTTATAAGCAAGGTCAAAGCAACCAATGAAGGATTTCTTTTTTCAGACAAGAAGAAAGGAAGAATTCTTGGAGTAACCAATGTTGGTAAAAGGTTCCTCTCTTCTTTTTAAACTAATGTTGCTTAGTGCTGATCTGAACTATAACTTGCTTAACATTAGTCAATTATGTGACAATGATTGAAAAGTTGAATTTAAATATAATACTGGCACTATACTTGATGGTGTCAATGGTAGAACTATTTTTGTTGCAAATTGTATTAGTAATGGTTATGTGCCTTGCCTTGATGAACTTGTTGCTTATAAAGTTAGATGATTTTCCACTCATGATAATGACGGTTATTTACAGCATAGTAAACTTGATCATGATAGCATGAACTTGTTGAATATTGTTTTTACTTGTTAAAGGATTATCAAAAAATTCGTTTTGAGAAAAATCATCCTTGTAACTCTTGCCAATATGAAAAACAAACAAAATTTTCTTTCAAACCTAAGAAAATGATTTTCACCTCAAAACTTCTTGAAATTGATTATATGTCATGATAAAATGATTAAAATAGCTATGATTGAATATCTATGCATTTGCTTGGCCAAAAACATCTTTATGAAACTTTACAAAATGTTCAAACCTGAAGTTTGGATGTAGACCATAAGTTTAGGCACCCAAACTTGTATGACAAAATGGTATTTTGTGATTTTGATCAATTACTCACAAAATGTTTTAATGTGCGCTTTATCTTAATAAGCTTGACTGTCTTGTTGCTTATGATATTGACTTTCTTGGTATAGAAGATTTGGTCACGTGAACATAGATTTATTGAACAAACTTTTCTATCAAGATTTAGTTAGAGGATTGCTAAAAATGTGTTTTGAGAAAATTTTCTTTCAGATATTTGTCAATATGGAAAACAAACAAAAGAATTTTTCAAACCCATAAAATGCTTTTATACCTCAAAACATCTTGAGCTTGTTCATATGGATGATTTGGACTTATGAGGAACTCTAGTATTAATGACATGAAGTATGCCTTAGTAGTAGTTTATGATTTCTCAATATTTACTTTTGTAGTCTTCTTTGCTCAAAAAGATGAAGTGTTGCATAAGTTTGTAAAACTATTCAAAAAGATTCAAACCTCTCTTGAGTATAAAAAAAAAATTATGATTTCCATTAGAAGTGACAATGGGAGAATTTTACAACCAAGTCTTTACAAAATTTGTGATGAAAATTGAGTTTCATATAATTGTTTCAACTGTAAAAACCCCACAACAAAATGGTGTTATTGAAAGGAAAATTTGAACTTTACAAAAATTGGTTAGATCTATGCTTTGTGAAAATTCTTCTTCAAAAATATGTTTTGAGCTGAAGCCATAAACAACACATGCTATGATGAATAGAAATCTTTTAAGATCATTTTGAAGAAAAACATCTTTTGAAGTTCTCTTTTATATAACTCCTCAAGTTGCATATTCTAAATGTTTGGTTATAAATGTCTTATCTTGAATACTTGTCATAACTTACTTAAATTTGATAGAAAGACGGATATAGGTATATCTCTTAGCTATTCTTCTAACAAAAAGGCATATAGAGTATATAACAAAAACAACCTTACATGATGAGGAAACCATTCATGTTAGTTTTGATGAATCTTACATTTACTTGGGAAGAAAATATGAAGATGATGTAGGTATATCTATGAATGACTATCAAACCCATCTTCAAGCACCAACTTTGGAGGATCATACCAATGAGGAGGAAATGATTGAACAAAATCAAGATGACCAACCTAGTGGTGACCAAGAGCTCCCAAAGAAGTTAGGATATCCAAAAAGGCTACCCTAAGGAGCAAATCATTGGTGATATCTCCCAAGGAGTAAACATAAGGCGATACTTTATCGATAACTTTATTATTTTATCTCATATAAGCCTAAAAGTATTGATGATGTATTGTGTGATGATTTTTTGGATTATTGCTATGCAAGAGGAATTAAGTAAATTTGAAAGATATTAAATTTGGATATTCCTAAATCTCATGATCATTCTGTTATTGGAACTAAATGATTTTTAGAAATAAACTTATTGAATCCGGAGAAGTTATTAGAAATAAGGTTAGATTTGTCGCCCAAGGATTCAATCAAAAAGAGGGCATTGATTATAATGAGACTTTAGTTCCGGTTAGTAGATTTAAATCAATTAGAATGCTTTTGGCATTTGCATGTTTTAAAGGTTTCAAACTCTTTCAAATGAATGTCAAAAGTGCTTTTCTAAATGGTTCTATTGAGGAAAAGGTTTATGTGGAACAACCACCCGGTTTTGATCATGAAAAGTTTCCTAACCATGTTTTCAAATTATCCAAAGCTTTGTATGATTTAAAACAAGCTCCTAGAGCTTGGTATGAAAAATTGAGTGGTTTTCTTCTTTCAAAAGGATTTTCAAGAGGAAAGGTTGACACTACTTTTTTTTTCATAAAAACTTCTTGTAACAATGATCTATAAGTTGTCCAAATATATGATACAATTTTTGGTGCTTCTGATACTTCGCTTTGTGATGTGTTTTCCAAGTTAATGCAAAGTAAATTTGAAATGAGCATGATAGGAAAACTCAATTTCTTTCTTGGCCTACAAATCAAGCAAACAAAGGATTGCACTTTCATGAATCAAGTTAAGGTATCAGCACTTCCATAAGTTTATCAACTATGCTTGACAAGAATAAAAAAGGTTTCATTGGAGTAGTCAACTCTATTTGACAGCAAGTAGAGCCAATATTATGTTTGTCATGTGCTTGTGAGCTAAATTTCATCTTCTCCTAAAGAGTTTCATTTGATTGTTGTTAAACACATTCTCTATTATCTTATTGATACTCTAAGTGATTATAGTCTATATTTCAAATGTGTGGCTATGTTATGTGATAACACTAATGCAATAAATTTGATCATCATACTATTCAACAAACTAGGTCAAAGTACACAGAGATCAAACTTCATCTCATTAGAGATCACTCTACTAAGGGTAACACTTGTTTAAAGCATGTTTGCATTTATGAACAAATTAATGATATCGTTACTAAGCCATTGGCCGAAGAAAGGTTTGACCAATCTTAGAAGAAGCTTAGGGATTTCAAAATTCAATAACTAATGAGTATATTGAAGTGTTGCAACTCCAGGTGAGGACAAAGAAGCCTAGCATGAGAAAAGGAAAGGGAAAAGCCAAAGAAAGAGAAGAAGGACCAGTAATCAATGAATCAAGGAAGGTTTATGTTCCTCAAAGCATGTCATGGCTGGATAGATTTGTCATAGTGGAGGCTGCTACTGAATTTGATGATTGGACAAAAAGGAACCATAAGACAAATCCAAGCCATAAGGTGGATGTCATCAAACTATCCAAAATGGGTAATGTACTCTCATTTTTTAAATGATGTGAGCTGGACTAGTTTGCGTGTGTTTGATGATTGCTATAACCTTCCTTAGTTTATGAAGTTTAAGCAAATATTAAGGAAGAAAGAGTTGAGCGAGTTGGTAATAAAGCTATTTAGTGGTATTCTTCAAGAATATCACAAGTTGATTTTTGAGATTAATAATGCATTGCTCAATAGAATTTGTGATGTTAAGGATGTTAGGTTTAGGCATTATTATTCCTGGGGACATTATTTTATAAGTGAGTTATATTCACGTGAAAGAATTGAGAATGCCTATATAAATGGTAAAAGCCTCAAGACTAGAAAGGAGAGAGAGATAAAAGCTTTTTTATGCTAGTGAAAGAATTTTGCATCACATGCTTATTACCTTGATTATAGCATACTTTGGGCACAAATCTTCTATTGATAATATGTATGCTGTAATTATGCTAGCCATGCATAAGAAAAGAAAAATGAATTTTGGATATATAGTGCTAAAGAATATAATGGCAGCTAGAAGAACCGAGCATAAGGCATTGCCGTATGGAAGGTTATTAATAGGAATTTTTGAGTATCTCCAAGTGCAGTTGTCTTCTAGTGGTTTACCAATAAAGAGTGAAGAAGTCTACACCAACAACTCACTAAAGAGAATTCCTTGGACACTTGATGATGATAATGTATGAAAGACTAGAAGAGAAACTCCTCTAAGGGGTGATAGAAGAGATGCTAGTCATAATGAAGAGAAGGAAGAAGAAAATGAAGAAGAAGAAGAGGATGAAGAGGAAATCCTTGCTAGAGAAAGGGAAAAAAAAAAACAGCATGAGTCACCAAGTGAGGGGGAGCAACTCCCCACAAAAACAAGACTATTTGAAGAGGTATCCTCCATTGAAGGAAAATAAGTTGAAGGTGATAATCTCACTAGAGGTAAGACCATAGTTGCCAAGGTGTTTCAAGAGACATTGAACAACCATGTAAAGGAAATGGAGAAGATGGACAAATTCTTTGAGTCCTTTGCTCCTATGATTCTTGGCAAATTTGATGGTTTAGAAGCTAGAGTCAAGAATATGGAAGAAGACTTGAGTGGTTTTAAATGTTGCAAGTTCCTATAAAGCCAAAGAAGAAGACAAAGATAAAGGAAAAGGGAGAGAAGCATCCCAAGCAAGAAGAACAGCATTAGAATGAAGAACAAAGAGGTAAAGCCCAAGAGAACAAGCAAGAAGAAGGAGGTGAAGAGAATTTAAGAAAGTCAAATAAAAAAAATTCATCACCAATTTCCTTCAGCCAAGGGAGGAGGAAGATGTGGTTCAAAGGAAGATGATCCAAAGATCCTCTCGATTGGTAATTTTCCAAAGTCGAACTACACGGGCAGGGAGTCAGCAAATGAAGGACCCCATCATATAGAGATCAAGGAAACATGGCCATCACAATGAACAAATTTGGAAGTGAAGACCATGAAGCGCATCCAAGACTAAGCCTTTCTATCCCTAAATTCTATTTTGTTGCTTATCTTAGTTTATGCCTTGATGCACATGCTATGCTTTAACATTGAAATTTACTTGTACCTTTCTAGTCATTATAATGTTTTGAAGCTCAATATATGAAATCCTTGTGATAAGAGCTTCTTTTGTTTCACTTTTGTTGTCCAATTACTCTTACCCCACCTTTGATTGATGACAAAAGGGGGAGAAGAAATGTGATGACAAAATGTGTGAAAATGTGAAATAGCAGTGGAATTTCTCATGCATGAATAGAAAATGTGTGAATTTTCTGAAACACCATGCATATGTCAAGGGGGAGAAAGAATGATGACTACAAAATGTGCTATTTGCTTGCTGTAAATGTGTTATGTGCTGATGTGTTATAGGTTGAAATGTGTACTGTGAAAATATTTAGCTGCTTTTGAAATTTAAATTGAATATGTTATAATATGTGAGGTTTTGGCTATTTTTTGAGATTTTGAAATATGGTTAAGTTGAGATTGAAATCTTGAACTTGGTTCTTGAATTGACCTATGATTTTGAATTACTTCAAGAAAACAATTGAATGCATGAATTTTGTGGTTTTGCAAAGCTAAACTGAGTGCCATTGTGGACATACATATTTGAGTACTTCAACATTTCATTTGAAAATGCAAAATCACCCTTTCAAACTTGTTGCAAAAAATTTGGACTTGAAATTCGAATGCATATTTTAGAAATTCGGATGCATCCATATTTATTGCCAAAAAGTGCTCTTTTGTTGTTCAAATGGATTCAAATATGTTTTAATCTCTTCCATTATGTTTGAACAACATTAGGAAAGCTTTATTTCACTTTAAACATTCATTATATTAAATTTATTGCAGTTCGGACTTGAATTTTCAAAATTCGGATGCATGAGTCAAAAATTCGGATGCATCCATATTTTGTTACCAAAATGTGCTCTTTTGTTGTTCAAATTGATTCAAATATGTTTTAATATCTCATAATATTTTTGAACAATCTTAGGAAAGCTTATTTACAGAATTTGAAGCTGTTATTTATCTTATTTTAAAGCTTGGATTTGCTATGTTAAAATTCGGATGCATGATATCTCTAATCCAAGCTTGTTGAAAAATGAGCACAATCTAAAGGGGAGCATTGTTAAACATTTATAACCTTTAAAACCTGTCTTAGAATCTTTTCTAAATGATTAAATGCTATATCTTCTATCCTAGTTATTGGAAGGAAGGAGGTTAATGGAGGTTGGTTGGGTTATAGGCTCATATTGAGCCTTTTGAATGTCAATGTGCCAAATTGGTTAATATATATGATTGACATCTATACTTCTTCGTTTTATATTTGTTAGCCCTAAGGGCAAATCATGTAGTTTTGATTAATGACAAATATTGATGAGAACTAATATGTTTATATTGTGTGATAGGATTTGTGAACTAAGAAGTTTGGAGTCTCATTCCCTTGAAGCCAAAATGCAAGAACAACTCAAATATGTCAAGGTGATTGAAGATTGAAGAGTTTGTTCAAGATGCTTGAAGGCTTTGAAGACATGAAGTGTAGGTGGTTACATGTGCTTAATAGGTAAACTTTGTAAACCCTACACTCTTAAGCCTTGGAATCTATGAGTTGCAATTGAGAGCATAAAACTTGATTTTCATGGTTTCAATGGTTTTAAACTTACCTAAATTATCAAGTTTTCATAAATGGTTTTTGCACTTAAAAGGTCTTTAATGACTTATCTTTGAGGCTAGAAGGTTTTCAACTTTTTAGAATTGATTTGAACATGTTTTGACAAAGTTTGAAAAATTCGGATGCAAGATTCGGACGCAGGATGACAAATTCATTTGAACGGTATTCGAACGACTATTTTTCCAGAGAAATTCGGACGCACTTGGAAAAATTCGATCGTCCGAATTTTGGAACTGTACCGTGAACAGTACCACTGTTTACGTAAATAGTATTTTCCAGAGAAATTCGGATGCAAATTCAGACGCGGGATAAAAATTCGGTCGTCCGAATTTTCTCCCGCATAGTGAACAGTACGTGAACAGTACATCCGAAAAATTCGACCAAAAATTCGGTCGTCCGAATTTTCTGAAACTAGCCGTTTTATAACCGTTTTAACTGATTTTCAAATTCTATAAAGGCTAGAAACTCTAGATTTTTGAAAGAATTTTTGAACAAATGAAATCCTTGAAGCTCTAACTTGTTTTACATCAAAATTATATCAAAAGCTCTCAAATTGCCTTGTGCTCAAATATTAAAATTCAAGATTCCAAAGGCAAGAAGTGAAGAGGTGCTAGCAATTGTATTAATCCACCAAGAAGTGTTGGTAACATCTAAACTCTATCTTTACACTATTGTTGTGATTGATACAAGGTTATCTTGTGACGCAAAATTCTTTTGGTAAGGGTGAGCCATAGACTAAATTAATCAAGGTTGTGGTGTAAAACCGGTGTGTGGGTGAGCCTTGGATTAGATTGGTCTTTAGGTTGTCTTTAGATATAAAATCCTTGTGTAAGGGTGAGCCTTGTTTGTAGGATTACAAAGGAGGTTGTTGTGGTAAAACCCATTGAAGGGTGAGCCTCTTGTGTAATTGCCTAAATTGAGCATATAGTGAATTGGTTGAAATCCTTGAGTGTGGATGTAGATCTTGGAGAGATTGAACCACTATAAATCGTGTGTTTATTTCTTTATAGCTTTACTTGTTTATATACTTGTGTTATTATTATTTGCTCATAGTTGTTGATTGATTGGTTGAGGTCTTATAGCTTGATATTCTTGTCTTAACCATCAAATCACATATAAACTTGAAGTCTGTGAATTTAAAGAAGAGCTTTCATTAAGGCAAATGATTTGCAAAAAGGGAAAAGATTTTTGATAATTAGCCAAATACCTAATTCACACCCCCTCTTAGTATTTTAATTGGTATCAGAGCAAGGTCTTCTTTTGAGGTATAACAACCTAGAAGTAAAGATTATATGGCTAGTTTATCAAAGTTGCCTTACACGGAAGGTTCCTCCACTAATAGACCTCCATTGTTTGATGGTTCTAATTATACTTTTTGAAGTCTAGGATTGAGATTTACATTTGCTCTATTAACTATGAATTGTGAAATATTATTGAGAAAGGTCCTTATGTGCCATTGAGATTGAAAGCCGATGGGGTTACAAGGGAAGCAAAGCCCATGGAGGAGTATGATAAGAGCGATTCAAGGAAGATGACATTAAACTACCAAGCAATAACATAATTAGCCAAATACCTAATTCACCCCCCCCCCCCCTCTTAGGTATTTCACATCATTTGTGTGCGAAGTAGGCAACTCACCATGTTCTACTTGTTGGCTTTCCTTCGGTCAAACAAATCCTTTCAGGGGAGTATCTGGTGCCTTAATGGCTTCAATCTTTGTAAGACATGTGGTGCAATCTTTTAGTTTCTCCATCTTACTCTTTTCAGTTAGCAAGATGAACTTTTTCCCTGATAGATAAATGATGTTGTCTCCATTTTTTGTCATTTTCAAATGGTGTTACCTTTCGTGTTTTATCCTCCACAGAGGAGGAAACTTTGGATGACTTGCCTTTCTGGATATACTATTTGTATCAACAATATATGCTTCTTCTTTCGGTACAGGGTTTGTTATTGACAACCAGTTTTTCACTATACTGTCATGGTAACACTTAAAACATTGATGAAGTGTGGATGGTACCAACCCATTTCCATGGAGTGATAGTCTTCCAAGGAATATATTATAGGAAGTCTCGGCATCTATGATATGCAGAAGAGCACTTGAAGTCATATCATCCCTCAATAAGTCAAGTCTAAATATCCCAACTACTGTTTGGCCACCTTGATTAAATCCTTAGATCATCAAACAACTTTGAGACAAGTCATCAATTAAAATTTCAAATTATTTTAGTGTCTGCAAAGGTAAGATGTTCGTAGTGGATCCATTCACCCTTTGTTCTTTCACATATCTAGTCGCAAACAATAATCTATTGTAGGGCATTGAGCCTAGCAACAAATCATCGTTGTTGAAAGTGATTTTTGCGCAACCAATGACTTTCTCCTCAGTATCTCATTTCTCCAAATATTGATGTGCGAGAGGACATGAGGTAACATCTAGATCAATAAATCCTTTCGGTAGAAAATCTATCAAAGTAATGGGAGATGGTGACTTATATTGCCAAGTGCTCATTGATATTGAAGAGGGTTTAGCTCTTTATCTTTTTCTGTTTGGCACATTCTTCTTGATGAATTGCCTCTCATCAATGATGCATTAACCTTTTTAAACCTTGTGTGATGCTTTCTCCAAATCATCAGAATGCACCTTTCATCATCTAATGGGACATCACCATTAAAAGAATGTTCTTCTACACATTAATAACATTCATTTTGGGGAAGTATGCACCCATAAGTTCCGACTCTTACGTGATCTAACTCTCCAAACTTGATTTCGCAAATTGAGTTAGCATAAGTAAATATCATAGAAATCTGATTTCAACTAACTTACTTTCTTCGAGAAGCATATGTCCTTCACATGCTAATTGCATGATCAAGTCCTTAAAGATAAAACCCTTCTCAATTGGATAGCCAATTATACGGTAATATTTACTATAATTTACTTCGTTCTCTCACCCAACTTCATTTGGCCACTTTGACGTTGGCAACTCTATGGCATTTACAGCTGTGAGTTCATCAAACATTGCAGAGATGTCGGAATCCAGAAAAGGATACTTCTTTACCTTCAACTCTTTTAGAGTCTTCCTCCGTTCCTGTGGAGTATTAACTTTCTTTTTTAATTTCTGAGACATCTTGGCAAAAATCTTTATTGGCTTTACATTTGTCACCAGTGACTCATTTGTCTCACTTTTGGAAGAAGATTTGACCCCTTTCTTAAACTCGTGCTTCTCTTTTCCTTTATTCGAATCTTGAACGGGTGCCTTACCTCTATTCGCAGCAGTGCTCAGCTACATATCATGTGCACGAGTAGGTAATTCTTCAAAAGTCTTGCACATGATTCTCTTGAGAATATATTGAAGTCTCCAATATGCATGCCTTGGATGCACATCTCTATAGCAGATGATTCACTTAGACGATCTTTGCAGTTCAGGTTAAAATTAACTATCTATTGATATACTTAATCATGGGTTCATGTTTTCCATGGTGAAAATTGGTCAATTCCACCATGCTAACAACTTGGCGAGTGCTATGAAAGCGATGAGAAATTCTTACTTGAGTTGTTTCCAACTATCGATTGTTTCATACTCCAGATCAGTGTGCCAGTCAAATATATTTCCCTTGAGAGAGTCCACCAATTGCTTCACCAGAAGATCTCTATAGGAACCCGTATTATCTCATGTTTCAATTAAGTAAGTCACATGCTTCTTGGGGTTTTCTTTTTCATCAAATTATTGAAACATTGATGGTTGGTAACAAACAGGCATTCTCATGTTGTCAATCCTCTGTGTGTAAGGCTTAGAATATGCTTTGGTAGACATGTTACCTTGTCCATTCTTCTCCTTGATAGCCCCTTTGATGAAATCTTCCAATTGATCAACTAGAACCAATCTGTTAGAGGATACTTGGAGATTTTGGGTCTTTTTTGAAGACTTAATTTATTTTAAACTTCTGGCTTCTTTGGAGGATCTTGACTCATCTCATTGCTTCTCTCTAAACGGTTCGTCAATTGAGCAATGGATTATTGCTTGAGAGCAGTTTGCAATACTCTCTTCCAGTTTTGTAAGGTGTGCTAATCGTTCTTTAGTGGTAAGGGTATTAGTCATCATGACAGGAGCCAATGAAGAAGTTGTCGAGTCCTTTGTCAAAGAGGAATATGATTTCAAATTCTTTTAAGGTACATAGTTAACTCTTGGAACTTCGTCACTTTAATTGGGGTCGCAACTGGCAATAGTTGATGCATCTTGGACTTCTTTCTAAGAAAGTGCCCTGGCCTTGCTTCTTATCATCATAGCAGCCTGTGGAGCTTGGGAAGTTACATCAGCAACAACTTCCTTGATATTAGCAGCCTTGAACTAATAGATTTGGAGTTATTTTTCATTGGAGCTGTGTGATTGATACTTAAATCTAAAGCTGAACTGCACTTGAAGTGTTGAAAAGAAGACATGGGAGGTAGAGATGGTCCCATTGTGCTTGCCGAAATTTGTGGGCAACAAAATTCAAGTTCACAAAAGTGATAAGAAAATGGTAAAAAAAAATATTTATTAAATATAAAAAACGGGTACAAAGTTTCTGTGAAGCTTCTTAATTTGTAAGAAAGCCCTCCGATTCTTCTTCTTTCGAAATACGTTGATGAGAGGGCTTGGCAACTTGATCTTGATCGAATTATTTTTTATGACGAACACTAGATCAACAAGCCTCAATGGTTTTTATGACTCTTTAGATAAAGATTGCGAAGAATCCTTTGAAGAAAGACTTCTTAAATTTTCTTTCCTTCTGAAATATGGTTGTAGTTTAATGTTTCTTCAGAACCATTTCAACCTTAGGGGTAGATCCCTATTTATTGGTGAAATAAATACCTTGGGTCACTTGTTGGGGAAGTAACCCATGACTTATATCGGATTGGCCCAATTAGTTGGCTTTAATTTGTATTTTGAGCTCAATTTATTATAACCCAACTTTTTATTTTGAAACCCAATGTGCATTTAGTCTAATATTACTCAAACTTTACTTTAAGAGGGTTTGAACATCTTTTAAAGGGATTTTGGATGTAGCAATGTCAAACAGCCTTAAGCGGAGATTTTTCAGTTTTAGTAACAACTTGGCTATCAAACATTTTAATGTCCTACTCAATCAAATATACAAAAAAAAAAAAAAGACATGAGTAGCAAAAAATTTAAAATTTTGAAGGTATTCAAATAATAAATTAATGAGTATAAAGAAAAACTTACATTAGCAGGAGATAATAAGTTCTCCAAATCATCTACATCTATTCCCAATCTACTTCCACTTGGTTGAATAGAGGAGACATGCTCATGTGAGCAGGAACTTGAAGAATTTGCTAATCTCTTTGAATGTTGTTCAAATAGCATATTCAACTTTGTTTTCACTAAATCCACCATCTCACTACTAGTAACAGGATCAACTTTGATATAACACATTTTCAGTAATTGAAATTTTATATGAGAATTAAAAACAGCCCCAAGTGCAAGAATAACACTACACTCCTTCCAATACTTGTCAAATTTAACTTTCATCTTGTGACCATATCCTTTATGAAAATATATTCGTTATTTACATTATTCACCAATAAGCACTCAATTTTCCAGACTTGCATAAAATACAAGTTAGAGTTCGATAAGAAGAAGATCTAGATATCAACTTGATAATCTCATAAAAAGGGCGGAGAAATTCAAACATTTTTGACCCCCTGTCCATTCCTCCAAAGATGGGTAATACTTATAATTTCTATCGCTCAAAGAAAGGATAGAAAATACATGTTGTTAGCCCTAAGGGCAAATCATGTAGTTATGATTACTTTTGATTAATGATAAATATTGATAAGGACTAATATGTTTGTATGTTGTGTGATAGGATTTATAGATTAAAGAAGTATGAAGTCTTGCTGCCTTCAAGCCAAAGTGCAAAAACAACCTCAATGAGTCTAAGTAATTGAAGTTTGAAGAAGGTTGTTCAAAGATGATTAAAAAGCAATGAAGACTTGAAGTGTAGGGTATATATGCTAAATGGGTAAATCTCTATGTAAACTCTACACTTGTGTGTCTTGGAATCTATTGAATGCATAAGAGAGCATAAAACTATTTTTCTTAATCTTGAATGGCTTTGAATGAACTTTTTTTTAATAAATGTGTTTTTGTACCTTAAAAGATTTTGAGTAAACTTGCACGATCAAAAAGATTTGATTATGGTTCTTAAGTTTACATATGTCTAAATAACTTATCTATAGGTAGAAAATGTGAAAGACCTAAGAGGGGGGTGAATTAGGTTTTTGGCTAATTATCAAAAATCTTTTCCTTTTTTGCAAATCCTTTGCCTTAATAGAAGCTCTTCTTTAAATTCATAAACTTCAAGTTTATATGTGATTTGATGGTTGAGACAAGGTGATCAAACAATAAGACTACAACCAATCAATCAACAACTAAGAACTAATAATAATAATAATACAAGAATGTAAACCAGTAAAGCTATACGAAAATTGAACACACGAGATTTATAGTGGTTTGATCTCTCCAAGATCTACATCCACTACCTTGAGTCCACACTCAAGGATTTTAACCAATTCACTAAATGGTCAATCCAAACAATTACACAAGAGGCTCACCCTTCAATGGGTTTTACCACAACAACCTCTATTCAATCTAATAAACAAGGTTCACTCTTGTCACTAAGAGTTTTATGTCACTAGAAAATCTAGACCAATCTAATCCAAGGCTCACACTCACCAATGGGTTTTACCCAACAACCTTGATCAATCTAGTCTATGGCTCGCCCTCCACAAGGGTTTTAAGTCTCATGACAACCTTGTATCAATTACAACAAAAATGTAAAGAGAGAATTTGAATATTACCAACACTTCTTGGTAGATGAACACACTTGCTAGTACCACTTCACTTCTTGCCTTTGAAATCTTGAATTTCAACCTTTGAGCACAAGGCAATTTGAGAGCTTTTCAAATAATTTTGATGTAAAACAAGTTAGAGCTTGAAGGATTTTAAAGGCTCAAAAGTTGTGCAAAAAATCTGGAGTTCATGGCTTTTATATATTTGAAAAATTGGCTTTAACATCCATAAAACGGCTAGTAACGGCTAGTTTTTTTGAAATTCGGACGTCCGAACTTTCTCCTATACGTCCGAACTTTTCTGGGAAATATTGTTCACGTGAACAGTGTTGCTATTAACCGTTACTGTTCACAAGTTCGGACCTCCGAACTTTACCTTTTGCATTCGAACTTCTCTGGAAAAATAGTGATATTGTTCATTAAATAGTAGTGCTGTTCATTGAACAGTGTTACTGTTCACAATGAAGGAAAAAGTTCGGACGTCCAAACTTTTCCTTCTGCGTCCGAACTTTTAAAACTTTGTGAAAACATGTTCAAATCAATTCAAACAAGTTGGAAAAACTTCTACCTATAAGATAAGTCATTAAAGACATTTTAAGTGCAAAAACCATTGATGAAAACTTGATAATTAATGTAAGTTCAAAACCATTGAAATCATTTAAATCAAGTTTTGTGTTCTCAATTGCAACTCATAGATTCCAAGGCTTAAGAGTGTAGGGTTTACAAAGTTTACCTATTAAGCAAATGCAACCTACACTTCATGTCTTCAAAGCCTTCAATCATCTTGAACAACCTCTTCAATCTTCAATCACTTTGATATATTGAAGTTGTTCTTGCATTGTGGCTTCAAGGCAATAAGACTTCATGCTTCTCAATCCATCAATCCTATCACTCAACATACAAGCACATTAGTCCTCATCAATGTTTGCCATTATTCAAAACTAATTATAACTACATAATTATTGAAGTTAAATCTCAAATCATTTTACAAAGTTTGAAAACCAAATTTTAAAATGGCTATTGCTTCAAAAAAATTCGGTCATCCGATTTTTACAACCAAAAATGGTTACTGTTTTTCCAGAGAAATTCGGACGCAAGTTCGGACGCATGAAAAAATTTCGGTCATCCGAATTTTTATTTTCAGCATGGTTACTATTTTTCCAGAGAAATTCGGATGAAAGTTCGGACTCATGGAAAAAATTCTGTCGTTCGAATATTTCCAGAAACGTGCAACAGTAAAATTCGGACGATAAGTTCGGACGCACGAGAAAAATTAGGTCGTCCGAATTTTCTGAAACTTGCCGTTACTAGCCATTTTATAGCTGTTAAAACTGATTTTCAAATTTTACAACCTAGAAGTTAAAGATCTTATGGCTGATATCTCAAACTTACCTTACCTAGAAAGGTCTTCCACAAATAGACCACCTTTATTTGATGGAACAAACTATACTTTTTAGAAATCTAGAGTTAAGATATATATTTGTTCTATCAATTTTGATTTGTGGAATATTGCTGAAAAAGGTCCTTATATTCCTATGAAAATGAGAGCTGATGGAGTAACCTTAGAACCAAAGTCTACTGATGAATTTGATGAACATGATTCAAAGAAAATGACATTAAATTATCAGGCCATGAACATCTTAAGCTACGCATTAGATGTAACCGAATATATTAGAGTTAGTGGTTGTGACACTGCTCATGATATGTGGAGATTACACCAAATAACACATGAAGGTACAAACCAAGTTAAAGAGTCAAAGCTTGCCATGCTAGTAAGAGACTATGAGCTATTTACCATGAAGTAAGGTGAGAATGTTAGTGATATGTTTACAAGGTTTACTAACATTTTAAATGGCTTAAAAGCTTATGGAAAGAGCTATACTATTGGAGAGCAAAATAGGAAGATATTGGATGCTCTACCAAAATCTTGGCAACCAAAGACACTTGCAATTGAGGAATCAAAGGATTTGAAAACTCTTCCACTTGACGAGCTTATTAGATCACTGCTCACACATGAAATGAAGATGAAAAGACTGAATGACAAAGAAGATGAAGAAAAAGGAAGAAAAGGAGTTGTACTCAAAGCTTCAAATCACTTGAGTGAACAAGAAAAATCATCAAGTGAAGAAGAAGATGGAAATAGTGGAGAAGAGGAGATTTCCATGGCTGTTAGGAAATTCAAAAGATTCTACAAGAAGGAGTTCCTCAAGAAAGGAAGAAAACCAACCAAGAAGAGTGGACAGTCTTCATCCTTCAAACCTCAATGTTTTGAATGCAAGAGCACAGAACATCTTGTTGCTGATTGTCCCAAAGTTTTGGAAAGGGAAAGAGACAACAAGAACAGAAGAAATCTGCCAAGAAAGGAAAAGGACTGGCTGGAACATGGGATCAACAAAAAATTGAAGATGATAGTGAAGGAAAGGCCAACATATGCTTTATGGCAATTGATGATGAGGTACAATTTTCTCCTTCCATTTCTAATTTCTATGATGATAATGTTAATCCTAGTGAATTACTTGTAGAAATGTATGAAGAATTAAAAAAGGCTTCTAAAAGGAATAAAGAAAAAAATTCAAAATCAATGAGTTATTAAATGAGAATTCAAAGTTATGTGTTGAAAATGGGAAACTTCTTGAGACTATTAACTGCCTAAACATTGAAAAAGAAGTTTTAAATGTAACCATACAAAACATATCTTTTGAAAATAAAGAGCTCTATATAAAAGTTAATTTTCTTGAAACCATGCTTCATGATCATGAAACTTTGAAAAAGAAAGTTAATGATCTTACATTGTGCATTGAAAAATTTACATATGGAAAAGAAAATTTAAATAAATTACTTGGTTATCAATGATCTTCATATGTTAAACATGGTCTTGGTTACATTCATGATAGTTATGCTCCAAAATATAAAAACCCTTTTGCTAAAGAAACTTCTAATACTAGGTCTCATATTTGTTGTACATATTGTGGCAAGCATGGATACAAAGTATCTAAATGTTATGTAAAGAGAAAAAAGAAAATTGTGTTAAGACTGTTTGGAAAGTTAAAGGAAGTTTCAGAAACCCCTTGGACCCAAGAAAATATGGGTACCAAAAATTACTTTCTCAAATTTGGTGTAGGTTCGCTTTGCTTCAAGATCAAGTGCCACAAAATAGTTTCTTGACAGTGGTTGTTCAAGACACATGACAGGAAATGCCTCTCTTATTAGTGAGGTTCAAGCAACAAGTGAAGGCTTTGTCACATTTGGTGATAAGAAGAAAGGAAAAACACTTGGAATAGGTAGCATTGGTAAAGGTTCCTTCTCTCTTATTAAACAAGTATTGCTTATTGATGGTTTAAAGTATAATTTACTTAGCATTAGTCAACTATATGATAATGGATGTAAAGTAGAATTTAAATGTAATACTTGTACTATTTTTGATAATGCAAGTAGTAAAACCATCTTTGTTGCTAATAGAGTTGGAAATGTTAGTTGGAAATGTTTATGTGTTATATCTTGATGAACTTATCACAAATGATATAAAATGTTTTGCTATTCATGATAATGATGGATATTTGTTGCATAGAAGATTAGGTCATGTGAGCATGGATTTATTGAATAAACTTTCCACACAAGAGCTAGTTAGAGGATTACCTAAAATGCATTTTGATAAAACTCGTCTTTGTGATGCTTGTCAATATGGAAAACAATCTAAAACATCTTTTAAACCAAAGAAAATGGTTTCTACCTCAAAACCTCTTGAACTTGTTCATATGGACTTGTTTGGACCAATGAGGACCACTAGTCTTGGTGGTAAAAGATATGCTTATGTGATCGTTGATGACTTTTCAAGATTTACTTGGGGTGATTTTCTTAGCTCAAAAGCATGAAACATTTCATGAATTTGCAAAACTTTTCAAAAAGGTTCAAACCTCTCTTGAGTACAAATTGATATCTATTAGAACTGACAATGGAAGAGAGTTTTGTAATCAAGACTTTACAAGATTTTTTGATGAGTATGGTATAACTCATAATTTTTCAGCTGTCAAAACACCTCAACAAAATGTTGTTGTTGAAAGGAGAAATAGGACCCTACAAGAGATGGCTAGATCGATGTTATGTGAAAATTTTTTGCCAAAATACTTTTGGGATGAAGCTGTAAATACTTCTTGCTATGTAATGAAAAGAGTATTATTAAGACCTTTTATAAGAAAAACACCTTTTGAACTTCTATTTGTTAAAACTCCTTCAATTGTCTACTTTAAGGTTTTGGATTGTAAATACTTTATCTTAAACACTAGTGACAATCTAGGAAAGTTTGATAGAAAATCAGATGAAGGTGTATTTCTTGGTTATTCTTCAAATAAAAAGGCATATAGAGTTTATAACAAAAGAACATTATGTGTTGAAGAAACCATACATGTAACCTTTGATGAATCTAACATTTACCTTGAAAGAAGAAATGAAAATGATGCAGGTTCCTCAATGATTGAAAATCAAACTCATCATCAAGTACCCACATTGGAAGAGCATGCCAAAGAAGAAGAAATAGTGGAGCAAGAACAAGATGATCAACCAAGCAATGATCAAAGTTTCCAAAGGATCTAACATATGCAAAAGGTCATCCTAAGGAGCAAATCATTGGTGATGTCTCTCAAGGAGTTAAAACAAGGCTGTACTTTATTGATAATTTTGCCCTTTTATTTCACATTGAACCTAAAAATATTGATGATGCATTGTATGATAATTTATGGATTATTGCTATGAAAGAAGAGTTAAATCAATTTGAAAGAAATAAGGTTTGGACTCTTGTTCCAAGACCTCACGATCATTCCATTATTGGTACAAAATGGGGCTTTAGGGTTAAATGAACTAGGAGAAGTTGTTAAAAATAAGGCTAGACTTGTTGCTCAAGGCTTCAACCAAGAAGAAGGCATTGATTATGATGAGACTTTTGCTCCAGTAGCCAGATTGGAATCCATAAGAATACTTTTAGCTTTTGCTTGTTTTAAAGGATTTAAGCTATTTCAAATGGATGTCAAAAGTGCTTTTCTAAATGGTTTTATTGAAGAAGAGGTTTATGTAGAACAACCTCCCGGTTTTGTTCATGAAAAGTTTCCTAATCATGTTTTTAAGTTAACCAAGGCTCTATATGGATTGAAACAAGCCCTAAGAACTTGGTATGAAAGATTAAGTGGATTTCTTCTTTCAAAAGGATTTGCAAAAGGAAAAGTAGACACAGCACTTTTTATAAAAACATCTAGTAATAATGATATTTTACTTGTGCAAATTTATGTTGATGATATCATTTTTGGTGCTACTAACACATCTCTTTGTGAAGAATTTGCCAAATCAATGCAAAATGAATTTGAAATGAGCATGATGGGAGAACTAAATTTCTTTCTTGGATTGCAAATTAAGCAAACTAAGGATGGAGTCTTCATAAATCAAGCAAAGTATACCAATGAGCTTTTGAAAAGATTTGGAATGGATCAAGCAAAAGGGATAGGTACTCCAATGAGCTCATCAACTAAACTTGATAAAGATGAAAAAGGTAAAAATGTTGATGAGAAGTCATATAAAGATATGATTAGAAGTTTACTCTATCTCACAGCTAGTAGACCAAATATTATGTTTGTTGTGTGCTTATGTGCTAGATTTCAATCATGTCTTAAAGAATCTCATCTAATTTCTGTCAAACGTATCTTTCGCTATTTGATTGATACATATGACTATGGCCTTTGGTTTTCAAAATCTTCATCTTTTGAACTTATTGGATATTCAGATGCTAACTATGCTGGTTGCAAAGTTGAACGTAAGAGTACAAGTGGTCATTGTCAATTTCTTGGTAGTTGTCTTGTGCCTTGGTATAGTAAAAAAACAAGATTGTGTGTCTTTATCTACTGCAGCTGCGGGTAGTTGTTGTGCTCAATTATTATGGATGCAGCATACTTTACTTGATTATGGCCTTAAATTCAATTGTATGCCTATACTATGTGATAATACTAGTGCTATCAATTTGAGCATAAATTCCATTCAACATTCTAGGACTAAGCATATAGAAATTAAACATCATTTCATTCGTGATCATGTGATCAAGAGAGATATATGTTTAGAATATATAAATACATTGTTATAATCGTGAACTCTTCACAAATGAAAGGTTTGAAGAGGCATTCACTAATGGCAGAGAATTTAGGTCCATTAGGGAGAGGGAAATTAAGAGCTTAGATGCTAGAGGAAGAGTATTGCATCACATGATTACTACTATGATTGTCTCTAATTTTGGACATAAGTCTTCTGTTGGTAATATGCATATGGTAAATATGTTAGCCTTGCATGAACATAGAAGATTGAATTTTGGATATATAGCCTTAAATCACATGATTATTGCAAGGAAAACTGTAACCAAGGCTTTTCCATTTGGAAGAATGTTAACAAGGATCTTTAAGCATTTTCAAGTTAAACTTCCAGGGAGAGGACAAGCATTTAAGAGTGGAGAGATTTATACGAATGAAACTTTTAAGAGAATGCAGCTAGTTCTTGATGATGATGGTATATGGAGAACCAAAAGAGAAACCCCTCCAAGAAGAGTGGAGAGTGAAGAAAGTGAAGAAGTTGAGGAAGAAGAGGATGAAGAAGAAACTCTTGCGAGAGAGATGAAAACTAAGAGGAAACATGATACTTCAAGTGAGGGGGAGCAATCTCCCTCAAAAAGAAGATTATTTGAAGAAGTCCCTCAACCAAATGTTGGAATTGATTCTAGAAGTGAAGAAATAACTAGAGGTCACACCATAGTAGCTAAGGCATTCCAAGAAGTCTTGAATAATCATATTAAGGAAATGGAGAAAATGTATAAGTTTTTTGAATCTTTTGCTCCAATGGTTCTTGAAAAACTAGATGGATTAGACAATAGAGTGAGGCATATTGAAGAAATTCTGATGAGGAATACACAAAGTAGTGAAGGACCCTCTAGGCATCAAAATTGAAATGAGGATGATGGAGATAAGGAAGGAAAGAAAGAAGATGAAGATGATGACAGTGATGGTAGGATGATGATCAAGGAGGTAATGAAGAGAATGTGGCAAGACGAAGAAAAAGAAAATGAACCAATACATGAAGAGCCACAAGAAGGAGGAAGTCTAATAGAAAAAGCAGAAATCGTCTCACCTTCAACCATCTCCTTCAGCCAAGGAAGAGTGAAGCATTTGGCAATCAAGAAAGAATTTAGCAAAGCCTCTCCATCAACATCACAAGACTGAGCATTTCTTCCACCTTATCTTTTTACTGCTTTTTAATTGCTTATTTGTACTAAGTTTGTCTTATATGTTTTAAATATCCAACTTATGAACCTGTTAGGCCTTTTGTTGCATTTTATGTAATAGTAAAGCTCAATGATGAAATCTCAGTGATGAGAGCTTCTTTTCTTAACTGTTACATCTGCTAAATTTTTAGTCTCATTTTCATTGATCCCATCTTTGAGCAATGACAAAAGGGAGAGAAAAATAATGATGACTATGTGATATGCATTGTATGCATTGTGTACTGTAATTGTGTAATGTATGTGTACTGTATGTGTTATGTGCAACAACACATTTGAGTACTGTAATTGTGTAATGTATGTGTACTATATGTGTTATGTGCAACAACACATTTGAGTAGATTTCAACTTGTTGCAAAAATTTTGGACTTAAAATTCGGATGCAGATAACAAATTCAGACGCATCAAGATTTTCTTGCCAAAGATGCTTTTCTGTCGTTCAAATTGTTTTGAGAACTGGTATAATCTCTTCCATTATGTTTGAACAACCTTATGGAAGCTTTATTTAACTTTAAACTTTCATTATATTGAATTTATTACAGTTTGGATTTGAAATCTCAAAATTCGGATGCATCCATATTTCATTGTCAAAAAGTGTTCTTTTGTTGTTCAAATTAATTCAAATATATTTTAATTTTTTCTAATACGTTTGAACAACCTTAGGAAGGCTTATTTTCAAATATTACAGCCTTCATCTTACATATTTTATAGTTTGGACTTGATGTGTCAGAATTCGGATGCATAATATCTTAAGTCCAAATTTGTTGAAAAATGTGCACAATCTAAGGGGGAGCATTGTTAACCTTTTCTGACCTTTCATACCTTTCTTAGAAGTTTTCTAAATGACTAAATTCTATATCTTCTATCCAAGTTGGAAGGAAGGAGGTAAATGGAGGTTGGTTGGGTCATAGGCTCATATTGAGCCTTTTCAATGTCAATGTGCTAAATTGGTTATTATATATCATTGACATTAATACTTCTTTGTACTACATTGTTTAAATTCATCACATTTTGCATAAAAGTTTGTCATCATCAAAAAGGGGGAGATTGTTAGCCCTAAGGGCAAATCCTGTAGTTATGATTACTTTTGATTAATGACAAATATTGATAAGGACTAATATGCTTGTATGTTGTGTGATAGGATTTGTAGATTAAAGAAGTATGAAGTCTTGCTGCCTTCAAACCAAAGTGCAAAAACAACCTCAATGAGTCTAAGTTATTGAAGTTTGAAGAAGGTTGTTCAAAGATGATTAAAAAGCATTGAAGACTTGAAGTGTAGGGTATATATGCTAAATGGGTAAATCTCTATGTAAACACCACACTTGTGTGCCTTGGAATCTATTGAATGCATAAGAGAGCATAAAACTATTTTTCTTAATCTTGAATAGCTTTGAATGAACTTTTTGTTAATAAATGTGTTTTTGTACCTTAAAAGATTTTGAGTAAACTTTGCATGATCAAAGAGATTTGATTATGGTTCTTAAGTTTACATATGTCTAAATAACTTATCTATACGTACAAAATGTTTTCAAACTTGTTGAAGTTAAATCTCAAATCATTTTACAAAGTTTGAAAACCAAATTTTAAAATGGCTATTGTGCTTCCAAAAAATTCGGTCGTCCAATTTTTATAGCCAAAAATGGTTACTGTTTTTCCAGAGAAATTCAGACGCAAGTTCGGACGCATGAAAAAAATTCAGTTGTCCGAATTTTTGTTTTCAGCATGGTTACTGATTTTTCAGAGAAATTCGGACGAAATTTCGGACGCATGGAAAAAATTCGGTCGTCCGAATTTTTCCAGAAACGTGCAACAGTAAAATTCGGACAATAAGTTCGGATGCACAAGAAAAATTCGGTCGTCTGAATTTTATGAAACTAGCCGTTACTAACCGTTTTATGGCTGTTAAAACTGATTTTCAAATTCTATAAAAGCTATAAACTTTAGATTTTTTGTAAGTTTTGAATCCTTGAGAACTCTAAACATTCCAAAGCTTTTAGCAAACATTTTAAGCTCTCTTTTGTCTTGTGCTTTCAATTGATCATTCAAGATTCCAAAGACAACAATGTGTGAAGGTGCAACATTGTGTAATCATCTACCAACAAGAGGTAAAATTTACACATTCTTCTCTCTTTATTAAATTGTGTTTTTCTACTAGCTCTTGCAAGGTTATCTTGATAACATAAAATCCTTTGTGAAATACCTAAGAGGGGGGGTGAATTAGGTATTTGGCTAATTTTTGCAAATTAAAAACTTTTTATACGTCTAAGCAAATAACAAATTTTATGAGTCAAGTTATAAACAATTTATAGCATAGCAATACAAGAAAGTAAGATCAAAGTGCACAAGCAATTTAAAGTGGTTCGATCCTCAAGATCTATGTCCACTACCTTAAGCCTACACTTAAGGATTAAGGATTTCAACCAATCTACTATATGCTCAGGTTTACAAATTACAAGAGAGGCTCACCACACTATGGTTTTACACTCACAACCTCTTCTAGTAACTTTTACAAACAAGGCTCACCACATACAATGGTTTTATATCTCAAACAACCTTGAATCACAACTTCAAGGATCACCCTTATCTAAAGAGTTTTATGTTATCAAGATAACCTTGCAAGAGCTAGTAGAAAAACACAATTTGATAAAAAGATAAGAGTGTGTAGATGTTACTACTTGTTGGTAGATTTTTACACAAACTTGCAACTCCACACTTTGATGTTTTTGGATTGATCAATTGAATGCACAAGACATAAGAGAGCTTAAGAAATGTTTGTAAAATGCTTTAGAATGCTTAGAGTTCTCAAGAATTCAAAACTTACAAAAGATTACATGTTTATATCTTTTATAGAATTTGAAAATCAGTTTTAACGGCTAGTTAACGGCTACGTCCGAATCTTCGTTTGAATTTCTCTGGAAAAACACTGACCATGCTGAAAGCCAAAATTCGGACGACCGAACTTTTCTTCATGCGTCCGAATCTTCTTCCGAATTTCTCTGGAAGAACAGTAGCAAACTTTTGCTACAAAATTCGGACGACCGAATTTTTCAGAAGCATATTCAAACTTTGTAAAATCATTTGAGATTTAACTTCAATAAGTTTGAAAAACATTTGGTATGTATAGAAAACTTATTTAGACATATATAACTTTGAAAACCAAAATCAAATTCCTTTAATCATATAAAGTTTACTTAAAAACTTTTAGGAAACAAAACCACATTCATCAAAAAATTCATTCAAAACCTTTTGAGATCATAAGACTCATTTTATGCTCTCTTATGCATTCAATGATAACCAAGACATACAACTGTAGAGTTTACATAGAGATTTACCTACTAAGTATATACACTCTACACTTCAAGTCTACAATGCCTTTAGATCATCTAAGAACAACCTTCTTCAAACTTCAATCACTTTGCTTTACTGAAGTTGTTCTTGCACTTTGGCTTCAAAGCAATGAGACTTCATACTTCTTAGTTTACAAAACCTATCACACAACATACAAGCATATTAGTCCTCATCAATATTTGTCATTAATCAAAATTACATGATTTGCCCTTAGGCCAACAATATCCCCTTTTTTGATGATGACAAACTTTGATACAAAATGTGATAGATTAAAACAATGTAGTACATAGAAGTATTAATGTCAATGATAGAAAATAACCAATTTAGCACACTGACATACAAAAGGCTCAATATGAGCCTATGACCCAACCAACCTCCATTTTCCTCCTTCCTTCCAACAAACTAGGATAGAAGATATAGCATTTAAGAAAATTTCTAAGAGAGGTTTTAAAGGTTGTAACAGTTTAACAATGCTCCCCCTTAGATTGTGCTCACTTTTGAACACATTTGAACTAGAGATATCATGCATCTGAATTTTTGCATAGCAAGTCCAAACTTTAAAATAAGATAATCAAAGGCTTCAAATTCTGTAAATAATCTTTCCTAAGTTTGTTCAAACATATTATGAGAGATTAAAATATATTTGAATCAATTTGAACAACAAAGGAGCACATTTTGGTAACAAAATATGGATGCATCCGAATTTTTTGATCATGCATCTGAATTTTGAGATTTCAAGTCCAAATTGCAATAAATTCAATATAATGAATGTTTAAAGTGAAATAAAGCTTTCCTAAGGTTGTTCAAACATAATGGAAGAGATTAAAACATATTTGAATCAATTTGAACAACAAAAGATCACTTTTTGGCCACAAATATGGATGCATCCGAATTTTTAAACCTTGCATCCGAATTTTGAATCCAAAGTTTTTGCAACTCAATTTAGCTTTACAAAATTTCAAGACTCATGTTGCAGTCATCATATCATCATTTTTCTCCCCCTTTTGTCATCACTCAAAAAAAAAATAAAAGAGGGATCAATGAAAATGAGACTATCAATTTAGCACATAAAGGAAGCTCTCATCACTGAGATTTCATCATTGAGCTTCACTATTACATAAAATTCAGCAAAATACTTAACAAGTTCAGAATACATAACTTATAACGACAGTAAATACAATAACAAATAAAAGCAGTAAATAGAATGGAAGGAAAGAAAGCTTAGTCTTGTGATGTTGATGTTGATGGAGAGGCTCGGCTCACTCCTTTCTTGATGGCCAAGTGCTTCACTCTTCCGTTACTGAAAGGGATTGTTGATGGAGAGACTATTTCAGCTTGAGCTACTTGGCTGCCTACTATTTGTGGCTCTTCATGAGCATGTTCTTCCTCTTCTTCTTCTGCCACAGTCTCTTCCTATTCTTTTTGGAGAGGTTTCTCTTTTTGTCCTCCATGCATTATCTCCATCAAGAACTAATTGCATTCTCTTAAGAGTTTCATTGGTGTAAATTTCCCCACTCTTAAAAGCTTGCCCTCTTCCTGGAAGTTTAATCTTAAAATGCTTAAAGATTATTGTCAACAACCTTCCAAATGGGAATGCCTTGGTTACTATTTTTCTGGCAGTAATCATGTGTTTCAAGGCTATATAACCAAAGTTCAATCTCCTATGCTCATGCAAGGCTAACATGATTACCATATGCATATTTCCAACTGATGACTTATGTCCAAAATTAGGAACAATCATAGTAGTTACCATATGATGCAACACTCTCTTGATTTCCCTCTCTTTTATAGATCTAAACTCTCTTTCATTGGTAAATGCTTCTTCAAATCTAACATATGTAAAGAGTTCACGATCATAGCAATGCATGGAAGGTGAATAATATCTAGCTCCATAGTCACCTACTCCACAAATTCTGTTTATCAATCCTTCACTAAATTCAATGTCAACTTGGGATACTCTAGATGAATACCATTGTATCACATTATGCCCTACAGTCTCAATTCTTTCCTCTTTTAGGTTTGCATAGAATTCATATATCAATGTAGGATAAAATTCTTCATCAATGAACAACAAACTATTCCAACCAACATCATTGAAACAAGATAGAACAATATCCATGCTAGACAATTTATCAACATCCACCTTATATCCAGGGATAATCTTTCTGCTATTTTTATTCCATTCATTAAATTCATGAGTAGCCTTGATCGAGACAAACCTGTCAGCTCCAGATAATGTTTGAGGGATTCGAATTCTTCTTGGTTGGTTGAGGATTGAATCTCCATCTCCTTCCTTAGCCTTTCCTTTCCCTTTCTCAACATTTGGCTTCTTTGTTCTCACCATTGATATTTTCTGTTGAGAAGTACTGATTTTTGGTATGAATTTAGCGTTAGAATTTCAAACGTGAAGGCAAATCGGGATGAGAATGTGTGGTTTTGAAGAAATTTTGATTCGGATGTGAATAGGTATGAGAGCCTTTTAAAAGGATGTGAAATTCGGAAGTTGAAGTGTTGAGAAAACTGTTTAATTTTCATTTAAATAGTCGCATCCGTAAAATTCGGACGACCGAATTCTCAGGTCTACGTCCGAATTTTCGGTCGAAAGTTTCTGTTTCTTCAGTTCAGAAAATTCGGTCGACCGAATTTTCTGACCTGCGTCCGAATTCTTGATCAAAAGTCTCTATTTCCTTTCACTCGACCGAATTTTCTGTAGTGCATCCGAATTCTGGATCCGAAAATTTCTTGTTTTTATCAAACTTTAACACACACATTAGTCATTGAATTTTGAAATTCCTAAGAGTTTTCTTAGGTGATTGAACCTTTCCTCAGCCAAAGGCTTTGTAAATATGTCAGCAATTTGATCATTTGTATTTATATATTCTAAGCATATATCTTTCTTAATCACATGATCACGAATGAAATGACGTTTTATCTCTATATGCTTAGTCCTAGAATGTTGAATGAGATTTATGCTCAAATTGATAGCACTAGTATTATCAGATAGTGTAGGCACACAATTAAATTTAAGACCATAATCAAGTAAGGTATGCTACATCCACAACAATTGTGCACAATAACTACCTGCAGCTATGTATTCAGCTTCTGCAGTGGATAAAGACACACAAGCTTGGTTTTTACTAAACCAAGATACAAGACAACTACCAAGAAATTGACAATGACCACTTGTGCTTTTACGTTCAACTTTGCATCCAGCATAGTCAGCATCAGAGTATCCAATAAGTTCAAAAAATGAAGTTTTTGAAAACCAAAGGCCATAGTCATGTGTATCAATCAAATAGCAAAAGATACGTTTGACAGAAATTAAATGAGATTCTTTAGGACATGATTGGAATCTAGCACACAAGCATACAACAAACATAATATCTAGTCTACTAGCTGTGAGATAGAGTAAACTTCCAATCATACCTCTATATAATTTTTCATCAATATTTTTACCTTTCTCATCTTTGTCAGGTTTAGTTGATGAACTCATTAGAGTACCTATTCCTTTTGTTTGATCCATTCCAAATCTTTTCAGTAGCTCCTTGGTATACTTTGCTTGATTAATGAAGACTCCATCCTTGGTTTGCTTAATTTGCAGCCCAAGGAAGAAATTTAGTTCTCCCATCATGCTCATCTCAAATTCATTTTGCATAGATTTGGCAAAATCTTCACAAAGAGAAGTATTAGTAGCACCAAAAATAATATCATCAACATAAATTTGCACAAATAAAATATCATTTTTAGAAGATGTTTTTATAAAAAGAGTTGTATCCACTTTTCCTTTTGTAAAACCTTTTGAAAGAAGAAAACCACTTAATCTTTCATACCAAACTCTTGGAGCTTGTTTCAATCCATATAGAGCTTTGGTTAACTTGAAAACATGATTTGCAAATTTTTCATGAATAAAACCAGGAGGTTGTTCTACATAAACCTCTTCTTCAATAAAACCATTTAGAAAAGCACTTTTGATATCCATTTGAAATAGTTTAAAATCTTTAAAACAAGCAAATGCCAAAAGTATTCTTATAGACTCTAATCTGGCCACTGGAGCAAAGGTCTCATCATAATCAATGCCTTCTTCTTGGTTGAAACCTTGAGCAACAAGTCTAGCTTTATTTCTATCTACTTCTCCTAGTTCATTTAATTTATTTCTAAAGACCCACTTTGTACCAAAAACAGAATGATCATGAGGTCTAGGAACAAGAGTCCAAACTTTATTTCTCTTAAACTGATTTAACTCTTCTTCCATAGCAATAATCTAGAAATTATCACACAATGCATCATCAATATTTTTCGGTTCAATATGAGATAAAATGGCAAAATTATCAATAAAGTACCGCCTTGTTTTAACTCCTTGGGAGACACCACCAATGATTTGCTCCTTAGGATGACTTCTTGCATATGTAAGATCCTTTGGAAGTTCTTGATCATTGCTTGATTGACCATCTTGTTCTTGCTCCATTATTTCTTCTTCTTTGGCATGATCTTCCAATGTGGGTTCTTGGTGTTGAGTTTGAATTTCAACCATTGAGGAACCTGCATCATCTTCATTTCTCCTTTGAAGATAAATGTTAGATTCATCAAAAGTTACATGAATAGTTTGTTTAACACATAATGTCCTTTTGTTATAGACTCTATATGCCTTTTTATTTGATGAATAGCCAAGAAATATGCCTTCATCTGATTTTCTATCAAACTTACCAAGATTGTCACTAGTGTTTAAAATAAAGCACTTACAACCAAAAACTTTAAAATAGACAATTGATGGAGTTTTATCAAATAGAAGTTCAAAAGGTGTTTTTCTTATAAAAGTTCTAGTAAAACTCTATTCGTTACATAGCAAGCTGTATTTACAGCTTCAGCCCAAAAATATTTTGGTAAGGAAATTTCACAAAGCATTGATCTAACCATTTCCTGTAAAGTTCTATTTTTCCTTTCAACAACACCATTTTGTTGAGGTGTTTTGGCAGCTGAAAAATTATGAGTGATGCCATACTCATCACAAAAGTTTGTAAAATCTTTGTTACAAAACTCTTCCATTGTCACTTCTAATGGAAATCAGTTTGCAATCAAGAGAAATTTGAACCTTTTTGAAAAGTTTTGAAAATTCATAAAATGTTTCATCTTTTTGTGATAAGAAGACTACCCATGTAAATCTTGAAAATTCATCAACAATCACATAAGCATATCTTTTACCACCAAGATTAGTAGTCCTCATAGGTCCAAATAAATCCATGTGAACTAGTTCAAGAGGTTTTGAGGTAGAAACCATTTTCTTTGGTTTAAAAGATGTTTTTGATTGTTTTCCATATTGACAAGCATCACAAAGACGGGTTTTATCAAAATGCATTTTTGGTAATCCTCTAACTAGTTCTTGTGTAGAAAGTTTGTTCAATAAATCCATGCTCACATGTCCTAATCTTCTATACCATAAAAATCCATCATTATCATGAATGGCAAGACATTTAATATCATTAGTAATAAGCTCATCAAGATATAACACATATACATTACTAACTCTTTTAGCAACAAAAATAGTTTTATTACTTGCACTGTCAAGAATAGTACAAGTATCACATTTAAACTCAACTTTGCAACCATTGTCACATAATTGACTAATACTAAGTAAATTATACTTTAAACCATCAATAAGTAAAACTTGCTTGATAAGAGGGAAAGAACCTTTACCAATGTTACCTATTCCAAGTATTTTTCCCTTTCTTCTTATCTCCAAATGTGACAAAACCTTCACTTCTAGCTTGAAGCTCACTAACAAGTGATGCATATCCAATCATGTGCCTTGAGCAGCCACTGTCAAGAAACCATTTAGTGGCACTTGATCTTGAAGCAAATTGTACCTATACCAAATTGGAAAGAGTGATTTTTGGTACCCATATCTTCTTGGGTCCAAGGGGGTTAGTAATAGTTCCTTTGACTTTCCAAATGGTCTTAACACTATTTTCTATTTTTCTTTTTATAAAACATCTAGAAACTTTGTGTCCATGCTTACCACAATATCTGCAACAAATATGAGACCTAGAATGAGAAGATTCTTTAACAAATAACCTTTTTTGTTTTGGATCAAAACAATCAAGTGTAAAACCAAGACCATGTTTTACAAATGAAGATCTTTGATAACCAAGTAGTTTATTTAAATTTTCTCTTCCATTTGTAAATCTCTCAATGCATAAAGTAAGATCATTAACTTTCCTTTTTAAAGACTCATGATCTTTTAGCATTGATTCAAGAGAAATAATTCTTGTACAAAGCTTTTTGTTTTCAAAAGATACGTTTTGTATGGTTGTATTCAAAACTTCTTTTTCAATGGTAAGGCAATGAATGGTCTCAAGAAGTTTATCATTTTCAACACATAATTTTGAATTCTCATTTGATAAATCATTGATTTTGAATTTCATTTCTTTGTTTCTTTTTGAAGCCTTTTTCAACTCTTCATACAGTTCTACAATCAAATCACTAGAATCAATATCATCATCACAGAAATTTGAAATAGAAGGTGAAGATTGTACCTCGTCATCAATGGTCATAAAGCATATGTTGGCCTTCCCTTCACTGTCATCCTTGCTTTCTTGTTGATCCCATGTTCCAGCTAATCCTTTTCCTTTCTTGGCAGATTTCTTTCTGTTTTTGCTATCTCTTTCCCTCTCTAACACTTTGGGATAGTCAACAATAAAATGCTCTGTGCTCTTGCATTCAAAACATTGAGGTTTATAGGATGAGGATTGTCCACTCTTCTTGACTGGCTTTCTTCCTTTCTTGAGAAACTCCTTTTTGTAGAATCTCTTGAACTTCCTCACTGCCATTGCAATCTCTTCTTCTCCACTATTTCCTCCTTCTTCACTTGAAGATAGTTCTTGTTCACCCAAGTGATTTGAAGCATTGAGTACAACTCCTTTTGTTCCCTTTTCTTCATCTTCCTTGTCATTCAACCGTTACATCTTCATTTCATGTGTGAGTAGTGATCCGATAAGCTCTTCAAGAGGAAGAGTTCTTAGATCTTTGGACTCCTCAATAGCAAGTGTCTTTGGCTGCCAAGATTTTGGTATAGCATCCAAAATCTTTCTGTTTTGCTCTCCCATAGTATAGCTTTTACCATAAGCTTTCAAGCCATTGAAAATGTTAGTAAACCTTGTAAACATATCACTAATATTTTCACCTTGTTTCATGGTAAACAGCTCATAATCTCTAAAAAGTATAGCAAGTTTAGATTCTTTAACTTGATTAGTACCTTCATGTGTAATTTGGAATAATCTCTACATATCATGAGCAGAATCACACCCACTAACTCTATTGTATTCAGTAACATCTAATGCACAATTTAATATGTTCATGACCTGATAGTTTAATGTCATTTTCCTTGAATTATGCTCATCAAATTCATCAGTGGATTTGGGTTCTGAGGTTACTCCATCTACTCTCATTTTCATTGGGACATAAGGACCTTTCTCAACTATGTTCCGCAAATCAAAATTGGTAGAACAAATATATATTTTAACTCTAGTCTTCCAAAAAGTGTAATTTGTTCCATCAAACAACGGTGGTCTATTTGTAGATGATCCTTCTAGGTAAGGTAGGTTTGAAATATTAGCCATAGGATCTTTGTCTTCTAGGTTGTCAAACCACACAAGAAGTTCTAGCTCTGATACCAATTGATCATATAAAGTTTACTTAAAAACTTTTAGGACACAAAACCACATTCATCAAAAAATTCATTCAAAACCTTTTAAGATCATAAGACTCATTTTATACTCTCTTATGCATTCAATGATAACCAAGACATACAAGTGTAGAGTTTACATAGAGATTTACCTACTAAGTATATACACTCTACACTTCAAGTCTACAATGCCTTTAGATCATCTAAGAACAACCTTCTTCAAACTTCAATCACTTTGCTTTACTGAAGTTGTTCTTGCACTTTGGCTTCAAAGCAATGAGACTTCATACTTCTTAGTTCACAAAACCTATCACACAACATACAAGCATATTCGTCCTCATCAATATTTGTCATTAATCAAAATTACATCATTTGCCCTTAGGGCTAACACTTTGGATAAGGGTGATCCTTGAGACATTGACTCAAGGTTGTTTGTAGATATAAAATCCTTTAGTAGGGTGAACCTTGTTTGTAAAATTACTAAGAGAGGTTGTGAATGTAAAACTATTGTGTGGTGAGCCTCTTATATAATTGTTGAACTTGAGCATATAGTAGATTAATTGAAATCCTTAAGTGTAGGCTTAAGGTAGTGGACGTAGATCTTGAATAGATCGAACCACTCTAAATTGCTTCTATTCATTGATATTACATTGCTTTACTGCTTTGCTATTAATTGACTTATTCTCTCATTTAACAAAGCATATACAATCTGGTCTTGCTTAGAATTGTAAAAGGAATAATTTGCAAAAATTAGCCAAAGACCTAATTCACCCCCCCCCCCCCTCTTAGGTCCTTCACATGTCGATATCTCAAAGCGTTCTCAAGCATCATGTATGTAGAATTCCATCTAGTAGACACATCTAGTCTCAAATGAAACCCTATTTGAATGCCCACTTGTTTAATGCATTCTTCAAAAGCTTTCATTCTGCCTTCAAAACCTTTGACATACTTAATACTCTCTAATCTCTACAAAGCATCATTAGCCATTTTTAACCCTTCTTGCACAATAAGATTCAAAATATGTGCTAAACAACGAATATGAAAAAATTCACTATTACATAACAAACTGTCTTGCAAACAAAGTTGCTCATACAAAATATCTTGCACATGTCATTAGAAGATGCATTGTTCAAGCTGATTGAAAATATTTTTTTATCTATTACCCACTCTCTTAGAAATAATATGCTTTTCTTGCCAATTCAACCCCTGAATGTGATGGAGGAAAATTACAAAAAGAAAGTATGTAACTATTTAGTCTCCAATTAACATCAATGATGTGAGCAGCAAATAAATATAACCTTTAGATGTGCAAGCTATCAAAACATTGGATGTAAGACATATTCAACTAGGAACAATAGCTAATATTTGCTTTAAACAGTTTTTCTTATCCATATAAAGTTTTCACACATCATATGTAGCAATATTCCTAGAAATGTTTCTCAGATCCGAATTGCAATACTTAAGAACATCTCTAATCTTTCATACTCAATAAATGAAAAAGGAAGGTCATGCCTAGTTATTGCAATAGCAATTTTTTATGAAGAACTCTTTGAGAAATATTTCTTGTTCTTACCTTCCCAATATTGCCTATAAGCATATTACCTATAACTTGAAATTGGGATTTTAATTGAAGGCATACTTTGGCATGATGACTAATACTCTATCTCCCATACTTATTCCCTCCTACTACATACTCTTTCGAGAACCAAGACATTGTGCTCTTGGCTTTCCAACTTTTCCAATGCTGAATTCCTTGAAGCACAACCACACATTTGAAGTAGTTGTCCTTGTCTTTTTTGAAGGTTGGGTATTCGACTCCAATTCACTTTCTACGGCATTACTGTTTTGCTTTGGTAGCTCATATTACCATCAAGATCAATAATATTTTGGCTTTTCATACTGCATTAGTGAGAAAAAAAATTAAATTAAGGTCAAAGTAAAAAAATCTAAAATCAAGATTTTAACAAAACAAATATAGATAAATTATAGTCACCTCATGCATTGTCATAATAAAAATTAAAGAAAAAAGAAAGAGAACAAGTGAAAGATGAAATCACCAGAAAATAAATTTGCATTTTATGTGTTCTTATCAAGAAGCAGTGGCGTTGATTGACTCCCATTTCTATTATTTTCGAGCCATCAAATCCAGAGAATGCAAATCAAAGTGTCAATTATAATCACCAGAAATGAGACATGAATAGTATTTGGTTTGTCTTGCTTAAATGCATCACCAGAATAATGTTAGGTCTTCAAAGAGATCTTTCGCTAAAAGTCTCCCAAAGAAGAACATATAGAATCCCCACATGTTTGGCTTACACCATCAGTTTGCATTACATTGAAATCTGTTAGACCTAAGGGCAAATCATATAGTCTTGATTGGTTTTGATTAATGACAAACATTGATGAGGACTAATTCTTATGCTATTTGTGTGATAGGATTGTTGGATTGAGAACCAAAGAGTTCTTATTGCCTTGGAGCTAAAAGTACTAAGGACAACTCAAGTGTGATCAAGGACCAAGAATATAGAGCATGTCTTATGGATTGAAGGCTTTAAAGACTCTAGTGTAGGTTTACACTTGTTAAATAGGTATATTCTTGTGAACCCTACACTTGTGTGTCTTGGAATCTATTGAATGCATAAGAGAGCACAAAAGTTGTTTTTGAATCTTAAAAGGCTTTGAATAAATTTTTTATTACCAAGTATAGTTTTTAAAACTTAAAATGGTTTTAAGAAAACCTTGAGTGATCAAGTGCCTTGGTAACGGTCTTTGAGTTCAAAAGATTTTAAATGACTTATATTTTAGTATAAAATGATTTAAAACTTATTGAGGATGATTTTCAAATGTTTTGACAAAGTTTGAACAGTTCGGACACAAGTTCGGACGTCCAAACTGTGACATGGTTACTCTTTTTCTAGAGAAATTTGGACGCAAGTTTAGATGCAAGGGGCAAAGTTCAGTCGTCCGAACTTTTCCAAACAACATGTCCCAGTTGTTAGCCTAAGGGCAAATCATGTAGTTATGATTAGTTTTGAATAATGGCAAACATTGATGAGAACTAATGTACTTGTATGATTGAGTGATAGGATTGATGGATTGAGAAGCATGAAGTCTTATTGCCTTGAAGTCACAATGCAAGAACAACTCAACTATGCCAAAGGTGATTGAAGATTGAAGAGTACGCTCAATATGATTGAAGGCATTGAAGACTTAAGAGTGTAGAGTTCTTATACTAAATAGGTATATTTTTCTGTAAACTCTACACTTGTATGTCTTGGAATCAGTTGAATGCATGAGAGAGCACAAAACTTGTTTTTAAAATGGTTTCAATAAACTTTGTGATAACAAGTAGGCTTTTGAAATCTCAAATGATCTTAAGAAAATTTGGTATGATCAAAATGTTTTTGTAACGGTTTTTGTGTTAAAATTTGCCTAAATGATGTGTCCATTCATGCAAAACATTTTCAATGTTATTAACAATGATTTTCAAAATATTTGACAACATTTGATAAGTTTGGATGCAAGTTTGGTCGTCCAAACTCTGGAAATGGTCACTGTGCTTCCAGAGAAGTTTGGACGCAAGTTCGGATGCATGGAGTAAAGTTCGGACGTCCAAACTTTCTCTGATATCATGGTCACTATTTTTCCAGATAAGTTCGGACGCATGAGGAAAAGTTCAGACGTCCAAACTTTTCCAGACAGCTTGGCACAGTAAAGTTCGAACGAAAGTTCGGACGCATAGCATGAAGTTCGGACGTCCGAACTTCTCTGAAACTAGCCGTTACTAGCCGTTTTATAGCTGTTGCATTTGAATTTTCACATCTATAAAAGCTATAAACTTCAGATTTTTGTAAGTTTTTGAATTCTTGAAAACTCTAAACATTCCAAAGCCTTTAGCAAACATTTCAAGCTCTCTCTTGTCTTGTGCTTTCAATTGATCATTCAAGATTCCAAAGACAACAAAGTGTGAAGGTGCAGCATTGTGTAAACATCTACGAACTAGTGGTAACATCTACATATTCTTCCTTCTCTATTAAACTGTGTTTTTTCTACTAACTCATTGCAAGGTTATCTTGTAACATAAAATCTTTTTGATAAGGTTGAGTCATAGACTAGATTAATCAAGGTTGTTGTGTAAAACCTGTGACTGGGTGAGCCTTGGATTACATTAGTCTTTAGGTTGCCCTTTAGATATAACATCCTTGTGGAAGGGTGATCCTTGTTTGTACAATTACTAAAAGAGGTTGTGAGTGTAAAACCATTGTGTGGTGAGCCTCTTGTGTAATTTGTAGACTTGAGCTTATAGTAGATTGTTTGAAATCCTTAAGTGTAGGCTTAAGGTAGTGGACGTAGATCTTAAAGAGATCGAAACACTATAAATTGCTTGTGTTCACTTGTTCTTATATTGTTCTACTGCTTTGCTATTAATTGTCTTACTCTTCTATTGAATCAAGCACATACAATCTGTTTTTGCTTAGAATTATAAAAGGACTGTATTTGCGAAAAATTTGCCAAAGACCTAATTCACCCCCCACTTAGGTCTTTCAATTGGTATCAGAGCTAGGTCTTCTTTTTAAGGTCTAACAACCTAGAAGTAAAGATTATATGGCTAGTTTATCAAATTTGCCTTATGCGGAAGGTTCCTCCACTAATAGACCTCCATTGTTTGATGGTTCTAATTATATTTTTTGGAAGTCTAGAATTGAGATTTACATTTATTCTATTAACTATGAATTGTGGAATATTATTGAGAAAGTTCCCTATGTGCCATTGAGATTGAAAGCCGATGGAGTTACAAGGGAACCAAAGTCCATGGAGGAGTATGATGAGAGCGATTCAAGGAAGATGACATTAAACTACCAAGTAATGAACATTCTTTGTTGTGCGTTGGTTGTCAATGAATACAATAGAGTGATGGAATGCGATTCCGCTCATGAAATGTGGAAGCTACTTCAAGTCACTCATGAAGAAGAAAGAGCAAATGTGTGCTTCATGGCAATGGAAGATGAGGTACAACCTACTCCATCTACCTCTACTTCTTATGATGATGATATTGATGATCCTAGTGAATTACTTGTTGAGATGTATGGAGAATTAAAAAAGGCTTCGAAAAAGAATAAGGAAATGAAACTCAAAATTAATGAGTTATTGAATGAAAATTCAAAATTATTTTGTGAGAACAAAAAACTTTTTGAATCTATTGATTGTTTAAATATTGAAAAAGAAGTTTTAGATGTTTGTTTACAAAACATATCTCTTGAAAATAAATCTCTTTGTACAAAAGTTTCTTCTCTTGAAAAAATGCTTAGTGATCATGAAATTTTGAAAAAGAAAATTAATGATCTTACATCATGTGTTGAAAAATTTACAAATGGAAGAGACAATCTTGACAAACTACTTGGATCTCAAAGATCTTCTCTTGCTAAAAATGGTCTTGGTTACAATTATGTCAATAATGTGCCTAAACATAACAACTTCTTTGTTAGAGCTACTTCTACTTCCATCCATCATTCTTGTTGTACTTATTGTGGAAAATATGGACATAAAGTCGCCAAATGTTATGTTAAAAGAAAAGTAGAGAATGGTGTAAAAACTATTTGGAGAGTTAAGGGAATTATTACTAACCCCCATGGACCCAAGAAAATATGGGTACCAAAGGATACTTCCTCTCCTTTATTACAGGTACTGTTCAATTCAAACTCAAGAATCACTAAGTGGTACATTGATGATGTTGGCTTAAAGAATAACGGAAAATATCTCATTCATAAGCAAGGTCAAAGCAACCAATGAAGGATTTGTTTTTAAGACAAGAAGAAAGGAAGAATTCTTTGAGTAACCAATGTTGGTAAAGGTTCCTCTTTTCTTTTTAAACAAATGTTGCTTAGTGTTGATTTGAACTATAACTTGCTTAGTATTAGTCAATCGTGTGACAATGAATAAGAAGTTAAATGCCAATATGCAAAGTTTTAGTTGAGAATCCCTTTTCTTAAGAATTGAAAATTTGCCAACCATGACTTGTCAATTGCTTCTACGAAGTTGATTAGGTAACATTGATGATATAAGATTGCATTCATGGTTGATATGTTCTTGAAATTGATTATATGTCATGATAAAATGATTAAAATAGCTATGATTGAATATCTATGCATTTGCTTGGCCAAAAACATCTTTATGAAACTTTACAAAATGTTCGGACTTGAAGTTTGAATGTAGACCATAAGTTCGGTCCCCCGAACTTGTATGACAAAATGATATTTTGTGATTTTGATCAATTACTCACAAAATGTTTCAATGTTTGTTTTATCTTGATAAACTTGAATGTCTTGTTGCTTATGATAATTATTGATTTGCTTGACATAGAAGATTTGGTCATGTGAGCATGGATTTGTTAAACAAACTTTTCTATCAAGATTTAGTTGGAGGATTGCGAAAAATGTGTTTTGAGAAAATTTTCTTTGAGATACTTGTCAATATGGAAAATAAACAAAAGAATTTTTCAAGCCCATGAAATGCTTTTATACCTCAAAACATCTTGAGCTTGATCATATGGATTGATTTGGACTTATGAGGAACTCTAGTATTGATGACATGAAGTATGCCTTAGTAGTAGTTTATGATTTCTCAATATTTACTTTAGTAGCCTTCTTTGCTCAAAAAGATGAAGTGTTTCATAAATTTATAAAAATATTCAAAAAGATTCAAACCTCTCTTGAGTGCAAAATTGATTTCCATTAGAAAGTGACAATGGGAGAATTTTACAACCAAGTCTTTACAAAATTTGTGATGAAAATTGAATTTCATATAATTGTTTCAACTGCAAAAACCCCACAACAAAATGGTGTTATTGAAAGAAAATTTTGAACTTTAAAAAAATTGGTTAGATCTATGCTTTGTGAAAATTCTTCTCCAAAAATATATTTTGAGCCGAAGCCATAAACAACACATGCTATGATGAAAAGAATTCTTTTAAGATTTTTTTGAAGAAAAACATCTTTTGAAGTTCTCTTTTATATAACTCCTCAAGTTGCATATTTTAAAGTGTTTGGTTATAAATGTATTATCTTGAATACTTGTGATAATTTACTTAAATTTGATAGAAAGACGGATATAGGTATATCTCTTAGCTATTCTTCTAACAAAAAGGCATATAGAGTATATAATAAAAAGAACCTTACATGATGAGGAAACCATTCATGTTAGTTTTGATGAATCTTAAATTTACTTGGAAAGAAAAGATGAAGATGATGTAGGTACATCTATGAATGACTATCAAACCCATCTTCAAGCACCAACTTTGGAGGATCATACTAATGAGGAAGAAATGATTGAACAAAATTAAGATGACCAATCTAGTGGTGACCAAGAGCTCCCAAAGAAATTAGGATATCCAAAAAGGCCACCCTAAGGAGCAAATCATTGGTGATATCTCCCAAGGAGTAAACATAAGACGGTATTTTGTCGATAACTTTATTCTTTTATCTCATATGAGCATAAAAGTATTGATGATGCATTGTGTGATGATTTTTTAATTATTGCTATGCAAGAGGAATTAAGTAAATTTGAAAGATAAAACAAAAATTTGGATATTCCTAAATCTCATGATCATTCCACTATTGGAACTAAATGTTTTTAGAAATAAACTTATTGAATCCGAAGAAGTTGTTAGAAACAAGGTTAGACTTTTTGCCTAAGGATTCAATCAAGAATAGGTCATTGATTATAATGAGTCTTTAGCTCCGATTAGTAGATTTAAATCAATTAGAATTCTTTGGGCATTTGCATGTTTTAAAGGTTTCAAACTCTTTCAAATGATGTAAACAGTGCTTTCTCAAATGGGTTTATTAATGAGGAAATTTTATGTAAAACAACCTCCTGATTTCACTCATGAAAAATTTCCTAATTATGTTTTCAAACTCTCAAAAGCCTTATATGGATTGACACAAGTTACTAGAGCTTGGTATGAAATATTCAATGGTTTTCCTCTTTCAAAAGTTATTTTTTTAAGAAAACTTGACATAAATCTTTTCATTAAAACCTCTTGTAACAATGATCTATAACTTGTCCGAATATATGATACAATTTTTGGTGCTTCTAATACTTCACTTTGTGATATGTTTTCCAAGTTAATGCAAAGTAAATTTGAAATGAGCATGATAGGAAAACTCAATTTCTTTCTTGGCCTACAAATCAAGCAAACCAAGGATGGCACTTTCATGAATCAAGTTAAGGTACTAGCACTTCCATAAGTTTTCAACTATGCTTGAAGAGAATAAAAAGGTTTCATAGGAGTAGTCAACTATATTTGACAGCAAGTAGAGCCAATATCATGTTTGTCATGTGCTTATGTGCTAAATTTCATCTTCTCCTAAAGAGTCTCATTTGATTTATGATTAACACATTCTCTATTACCTTATTGATACTCTAAGTGATTATAGTCTATATTTCAAATGTGTGTCTATGTTATGTGATAACAATAATGCAATAAATTTGACCATCATGCTATTCAACAAACTAGGAAAAAGCATTTAGAGATCAAACTTCATCTCATTAGAGATCATTCTATTAAGGGTAATACTTATTTAAAGCATGTTTGCATTCATGAACAAATTAATGATATCGTTACTAAGCCATTGGCCGAAGAATGGTTTGACCAATCTTAGAAGAAGCTTAGGGATTTCAAAATTCAATAACTAATGAGTATATTCAAGTGTGTAGCTCCAGGTGAGGACAAAGAAGCCTAGCATGAGAAAAGGAAAGGGAAAATCCAAAGAAAGAGAAGGAGGACCAGTAATCAATGAACCAAGGAAGGTTTATGTTCCTCAAAGCATATCATGGCTGGATAGATTTGTCACAGTTGAGGCTGCTACTGAATTTGATGATTGGACAAAAAGGAACCATAAGATAAATCCAAGCCACAAGGTGGATGTCATCAAACTATCCGAAATGGGTAATATACTCTCATTTTTAAATTATTTGAGCTGGACTAGTTTGCTTGTGTTTGATGAATGCTATTACCTTCCTTAGTTTATGAAGCTTAAGCAAATATTAAGGAAGAAAGAGTTGAGCGAGTTGGTAATAAAGCTATTCAATGGTATTCTTCAAGAATATCACAAGTTGATTTTTGAGATTGATAATGCATTGCTCAATAGAATTTGTGATGTTGAGGATGATGGGTTTAGGCATTATTCTTCCGGGGGACATTGTTTTATAAGTGCGGCATACTCACATGAAAGAACTGAGAATGCCTACATAATTGGTAGAAGCCTCAAGACTAGAAAGGAGAGAGATAAAAGCTTTTTTATGCTAGTGAAAGAATTTTGCATCACATGCTTACTACCTTGATTATAGCATACTTTGGGCATAAATCTTCTATTGATAATATGTATGCTGTAATTATGCTAGCCATGCATAAGAAAAGAAAAAGGAATTTTGGATATATATTGCTAAAGAATATAATGGAGCAAGGAGAACAAAAAAAAATAAATAAAATTATTCCTGGAAACAAAGTAAACTTGGATAAACTCACCAATATGGGTAATCTTCTATCTCTATTTGATGATATTGATTGGAGCAATTTACTAGTAGTTGATGAAGAATTTTATCCTGCCCTTATATATGAGTTTTATGCAAATCTTAAAGAAGAAAGAATTGAACATTAGGGGGATAATGTAGTTTAATGGTATTCTTCTAGAGTATATCAAGTGGATTTTGAGTTCAATGATACCTTAGCGAACAGAATTTGTGGGGTAGATGATAATGAGGCAAGGTATTACTCATTGGGACAACATTGCTTTATTCATGAATTGTTCACAAATGAAAGATTTGAAGAGGCTTTCACAAATAGTAGACAGTTTAGGTCAATTAGGGAAAAGAAAATTAAAGCCTTTGATGCTAGAGGAAGGGTTATGCATCACATGATTACCACTATGCATATGGTGATTATGCTTGCCTTGCATGAGCATAGAAGACTAAACTTTGGATTCATGACATTGAAGTATATGATTAGTGCAAGAAAACCAGCCAACAAAGCCTTATCGTATGGGAGACAATTAACAAGAAAGTGAGGAGGTTGAGGAAGAAGAAAATGAAGAAGAAGAAGAGGATGAAGAGGAAATCCTTGGTGAAGAAAGGAAAACCAAAATGAGGCATGAGTTATCTAGTGAGGGGGAGCAACCTTCCACAAAAGAAGACTATTTGAAGAGGTACCCTCTATTGAAGGAAAAGAAGTTGAAGGTGATAATCTCACTAGAAGTGATACCATAGTTGCCAAGGTGTTTCAAGAGACATTGAACAACCATGTAAAGGAAATGAAGAAAATGGACAAATTCTTCAAGTCCTTTGCTCCAATGATTCTTGGCAAATTTGATGGTTTAGAAGCTAGAGTCAAGAATATGGAAGAATTCTTGAGAAATATTTCTCAAGTGATTTTAAATGGTGCAAGTTCCTATAAAGCTAAAGAAGAAGACGAAGATGAAGGAAAAGGCAGTGAAGTACCCCAAGAAGGAGAAGAGCATGAGAATGAAGAACAAAGAGGTAAAGCCCAAGAGAACAAGCAAGAAGAAGGAGGTGAAGGAAGTTTAACAAATTCAAATCACAAATCCATCACCAATTTCCTTCAGCCAAGAGATCAAGGGAAACATGGTCATCATAACAAACAGATTTGGAAGTGAAGACCATGAAGCGCATCCAAGACTAAGCCTTTCTATTCCTAAACTCTATTTTGTTGCTTATTATAGTTTATGCCTTGATGCATATGCTATGCTTTAACATTGAAATTTACTTGTGCCTTTCTAGTCATTATAATGGTTTGCAGCTCAATATATGAAATCCTTGTGATAAAAGCTTCTTTTGTCTCACTTTTGTTGTCCAAGTGCTCTTACCCCATCTTTGATTGATGACAAAAGGGGGAGAAGAAATGTGATGACAAAATGTGTAAAAATGTGGGAAAATGTGAAATAGCAATGGAATTTCTCATGCATGAATAGAAAATGTGTGAATTTTTTTAAAATCCATGCATATGTCAAGGGCGAGAAAGAATGATGGCTGCAATATGTGTTATGTGTGCTACAATGTGTGATATGTATGTGCTGATGTGCAAAAATAAGAAATGTGAAAATTTGGCTGTGTTTCTGCATTTGGAATATAAATTGAAAAGGGTTATAATATGTGAGGTTACAGTTCATAAGTTTGGACTTGAAATTTGAATGCAAACCAAAAGTTCGGACTCATCCAAACTTTCTTGCCAAAAATATTTTTCTGTTGTTCAAATTATTTGAAAATTGTCTTAATTCTTCCTATCATATTTGAACAGCCTTAGGAAGGCTTATTTTCAAATATTACAGCTTTTATCTCACATATTTTAAAGTTTGGACTTAAAATTTTAAAATTCGGATGCATGTTTCAGAAATTTGGATGCATCCATATTTGTTGCCAAAAAGTGCTCTTTTGTTGTTCAAATTGATTCAAATATGTTTTAATCTCTTCCATTATTTTTTAACAACCTTAGGAAAGTTTTATTTCACTTTAAACATTCATTATATTGAATTTATTGCAGTTTGGACTTGAAATCTCAAAATTCGGATGCATGTTCTGAAATTCGGATGCATCCATATTTTGTTAACAAAAAGTGCTCTTCTGTTGTTCAAATTGATTCAAATATGTTTCAATCTCTTCTACTATGTTTGAACACCCTTAGGAAAGCTTATTTTAAAAAATTGAAGCTTTCATTTCACTTATTTTATAGTTTGGACTTGATATGTCAGAATTCGGATGCTCAGCATCACAAGTCCAAACTTGTTGAAAAGTGAGCACAATCTAAGGGAGAGCATTGTTAAACTTTTACAACCTTAAAACCTCTCTTAGAACTTTTTCTAAATGATTAAATGCTATATATCATATCCTGATTGTTTGTTGGCAGGAAGGAGGTAAATGGAGGTTGGTTGGGTCATAGGCTCATTTTGAGCCTTTTGTATGTCAATGTGCTAAATTGGTTATTATTCATCATTGACATTAATGCTTCTTTGTACTACATTGTTTAAATCCATCACATTTTGCATCAAAGTTTGTCATCATCAAAAAGGGGGAGATTATTAGCCCTAAGGGCAAATCATGTAGTTATGATTAGTTTTGAATAATGCCAAAATTGATGAGAACTAATGTACTTGTATGATTGAGTGATAGGATTGATGGATTGAGAAGCATGAAGTCTTACTGCCTTGAAGTCACAATGCAAGAACAACTCAACTATGCCAAAGGTGATTGAAGATTGAAGAGTATGTTCAATATGATTGAAGGCATTGAAGACTTAAAAGTGTAGAGTTCTTATACTAAATAGGTATATTTTTCTGTAAACTCTACACTTGTATGTCTTGGAATCAGTTGAATGCATGAGAGAGCACAAAACTCGTTTTTAAAATGGTTTTCAATAAAGTTTGTGATAACAAGTAGGCTTTTGAAATCTCAAATGATCTTAAGAAAATTTGGTATGATCAAAATGTTTTTGTAACGGTTTTTGTGTTTAAATCTGCCTAAATGATGTGTCCATTCATGCAAAACGTTTTCAATGTTATTAAAAATGATTTTCAAAAGATTTGACAAAATTTGATAAGTTTGGATGCAAGTTTGGTCGTCCAAACTCTGGAAATGGTTACTGTACTTCCAGAGAAGTTCGGACGCAAGTTCGGATGTATGGAGTAAAGTTCAAACATCCAAACTTTGTCTGATATTATGATCACTATTTTTCCAGAGAAGTTCGGACGTAAGTTCGTACGCATGAGAAAAAGTTCGGACGTCCGAACTTTTCCAGACAGCTTGGCACAGTAAAGTTTGGACGAAAGTTCGGACGCATGGCATAAAGTTTGGATGTCCGAACTTCTCTGAAACTAACCGTTATTAGCTATTTTATAACTGTTGCATTTGAATTTTCACATCTATAAAAGCTATAAACTTCAGATTTTTTGTAAGTTTTTGAATTCTTGAAAACTATAAACATTCCAAAACCGTTAGCAAACATTTCAAACTCTCTCTTGTCTTGTGCTTTCAATTGATCATTCAATATTCCAATGACAACAAAGTGTGAAGCTGCAACATTGTGTAAACATCTACCAACAAGTGGTAACATCTACACATTCTTCCTTCTCTATTAAACTGTGTTTTTTCTACTAGCTCATTGCGTGGTTATCTTGTGACATAAAATCCTTTTGATAAGGGTGGGCCATAGACTAGATTAATCAAAGTTATTGTGTAAAACCTGTGAGTGGGTGAGCCTTGGATTAGATTAGTCTTTAGGTTGTCTTTAGATATAAAATCCTTGTGGAAGGGTGATCCTTGTTTGTACAATTACTAAAAGAGGTTGTGAGTGTAAAACCATTGTGTGGTGAGCCTCTTGTGTAATTTGTAGACTTGAGCTTATAGTAGATTGTTTGAAATCTTTAAGTGTAAGGTTAAGGCAGTGGACGTAGATCTTAAAGAGATCGAACCACTATAAATTGCTTGTGTTCACTTGTTCTTATACTGTTCTACTGCTTTGCTATTAATTGTCTTACTCTTCTATTGAATCAAGCACATACAATCTGTTTTTGCTTAGAATTATAAAAGGACTGTATTTGCGAAAAATTAGTCAAATACCTAATTCACCCCCCCCCTCTTAGGTCTGTCAACAGTAATGTTCGGACAATAGTTCAGACGCAGAGGATCAAGTTTGGTCGTCCGAACTCTTCAAAAACTAGCCATTTTATGATTGTTAAAATCAATTTTCAAAATCTATAAAAGCCATAAACTTCAGATTTTTTGTAATTTTTGAACACTTGAGAAATCCTAACATTCCAGAATCATTTGAAAACATCAAAGCTCTCTTTTGACTTGTGCTTACAAGTGATTATTCAAGATTCCAAAGACAACAAAGTGAGGTGGTGCTAAATTGTGTAATCATCTACCAAGCAGTGGTAATATCTCATCCATTCTCTATTTAATCATGTTTTCTACTTGCTCATTACAAGGTTTTCTTGTAAACATAAAATTCTTTAGGTAAGGGTGATCCTTGAGATATTGATTCAAGGTTGTTTGTAGATATAAAATCCTTTGGTAGGTTGAACCTTATTTGTAGAATTGCAAAAGAGGTTGTTGGTGTAAAACCGTTTGTGGTGAGCTTCTTGTGTAATTGATTGAATTTGAGCATATAGTAAATTGGTTGAAATCCTTGAGTGTAGGCTCAAGGTAGTAGATGTAGATCTTGAAGAGATCAAACACTATAAATTGCTTGTGTTCATTGCTCTTAAATTGTTTATTGCTTTGTCATTGAATTCATTATTCTCTCATTGATACAAGTGAATATAATCTGTCCAAACTCATTTCATAAGAGGGAAATACTTTTTGAAAATTAGCCAAAGACCTAATTCACCCCCCCCCCTCCCCCTCGTAGGTCTTTCAAAATCACATTTGCTTATACCAGAAAATCCAAATGGACTAGATAGAAATACACTCAAGGAGCTAGTAACAACCTTCTCAAAGGTTTCATTGGATGAAACTTGTTGAAAACCCAATACTATGTCTTAAAAAGTAGATGCTGTTTGTTCCCAAGTAACCTAATCAACTTGTTCCTGTGGCTAAGTTCTTAGAAAGATGAAGGAAGTCTAACTAAATAAAAGATGTTGCTATAGAACATAGGTTGAACATGCTATGCAGTCACCACAGCTACAATCTACAACAATTCCACCGCTCTAAAAAAGATTGGCAAGAAGAAAGAACAAAGAGCAGCTAATTTCTTTATCTATGAATCTAAGCCGTCATTGCCTATATTTCACAAACTCAACCCCACAAAGACAGCAGCATACTTGACATGTGTTATGAGGGAGTTATAAACTCCTTACCAGCAAAGGAGATCCAAATGCTCTCAGGAAAGTCAATGCATAAATCTGAAGTGACATTTGTAAAACGGGGTTTTGCAAAAGGAAAAAACAATGCTAGAGAATATTGAGCTTACTTCCCCCAACAAATTGAGGAATTTATCCATAAAATAACATTATTATAATATAATCTATAAAAATAAATTGAAGTAAAATGTGGAGAATTGCAACCTTGCTTTTCAACCAAATGGGAATGGAACTTTATAGGCCAATGCACTCTAGAGAAGGCATATATGTCAAATCGATTTCCATAATAGTCCCTAGCTATAAAACAATATTGAAAGTTTTTCCCTTCATTGAGCTTCAAAATACTAATCATTCCATTAAACCAACTATGGGCAAGGGCCCAGTCTGACAGTGAAAAAATTACTATCTTTCTATGAAATGAAGGGAATAAATGAATAAGCACCAAAAAACTAAAAGTTACAAAGAAGAGTAGAATAAAGTCAGTAATCTAACTTCAAAAGAAAGATCCAAACCATAACCGACTTTCAAAGCATATCTTTGAAGCGATAAACAGTCAACTGATGAAGAAAACATCTGGAACATAGTAAAAAATTTTAATGAAATTCAATAATACCAAGTTGACATTTGACAAAGAGCAACGTGGTGGCTATTTCCTAGAGGTGGCAGAGAGAAACCGCAGTTCTGCAAGCACGAGCTTAAACCATCAGTGGGTAAGGAAAAGGTACAAATATATTGTATTTTAATTGAAATAAATAAAGGTAAGAAAACTAATAATTTCCAAGCATATTAAGTTTGACTTGCCTTAAATTTCAACTTTTTTCTTTGATTGAATAAATGCCAGCAGGTCTACAACAAAGAGCTTCTTCAACCATATATCCTAAAGTTTGATATTCTTAGACATAATTACAGAGGAGTCACTGGAATCAATAGTTTGATGAGTCAAAACCTCACTTCATTGTCAGTAAATGTCTTGAAGCTTAATGAAGCAATGCCAACTATTTGGCTCTTCTGGAACTAAGGGAAGAAAAAGAGGGAAAGGAGACAAGGTATGTTAAAGGAAAGGGTGATGGAAGGGAGAAATGAATGCAAGTGGAAGAGTAGAGAATGAAGAGGAAGAGATGTAGTTTGATAGAGGAGAGAAGTTATCGCAATTGAAATAGAAGGAGGGCAGGTCAAGGTGACAAAAAATGGAGGTATTCAAACATTTTTACCCCTGAATATTAAGTATGTGAGAAGTTTGTACTTTTTTTTACCAGATTCCACCATGTGAGGCGCCAGAGTGGCATCGATAACGACTTAATTTTTTTTAGTAGCATAAAAAGGTTAAAAATTGACATACCAAAGAAGCGCTTTACTTTAGGGGTACGAATAGCAATTTTCCCTAAAATGTATGGAATCCATCTGACAATATCAAGAAAATGGAATAAAGTTTTTAATATGCATAGTTATGAAGTATTTTTACAATGATAATTTATAAATACTTAGAAATGAATAATTTTTATAATAAAAATACTATAATATTTAGTTTAGTACTATTTTCATAATTAAATATTATTATTTTTTAATAATTTATATGTTCACACAAAAAAGTAAAGAAAAATTACAAGTATATATAACTAATTATATTTTACTTTATATTCATGTGTTTGGTTTCATGCTTGCAAGAGTACAATTATTAATTTATAATAATGTAACTTGTGTATTTGAGATTTCATATATGATAGATTGATAACCTTAAGAATTATGTAATTTGTACTAACTAAAATCTCAATCATACTGTCAAGTGTGAAATTCTATTGTTTATAAACAAGCCTATCAAAATTCATAAAGAATTAAGTTAAATTGATCAATGATTAATATCCTAAATCATGTCAACCGTTCATTTGTGCATTGGAGTTTTTGTCAAAGATTGCAATGATAGACATTTCTGATGAATATGAAAATTGGTTAATATGATCAAAAATTATAAAATAGTTATATCAAAGGTCTATTTCTCGCATCAACCACACGCTAACTAGGTTTTAGAGAACATCAAGCTGAGAACTAGGTTTTCAAACCTTAGAATTGAGGACTAGAAGGTCCCAAACCTAGATTGAGGATTGTACAAGGGTTACTGATGAGTTATAGGGCTTAGAGACCTAAGACATAGTTGTAAGCCCTAAGGGTAAATCTTAGAGTTTTAATTATGACAACCATTGATATAAGCTAACTTGAATGTTTATTGTGCAATAGGATTATTGGATTGTGGAAGCTAAGAAGTCTCATTGCCTTGAAATTGAAGTGTTAAGGACAACTCAAATCGTGGTCAAAGAGTTTTAACATGAAGAGCTTGTCCTAAGGATTGAAGGATTTGAAGACCTATGTGTAGGTTATAGGTATTTCTTTGTAAAGCTTGCACTTGTTTGTCTTTGGAATCTAAAGTATCTTTAACAGAGCTTAAATCTTGATTTTCAATCTAAAATGGTTTATCTTACAAATGTTTTTACCAAGTTCTTGACAACGGCCTTTGGACTAAAAGCTTTGGAAAAAGATCCATTTTATAGTCCAGAATAATTTTAAACTTGTTGTTCTCGATTTCTAATCATTTTGACTAAGTTTGAAAAGTTCGAACTCCAATTCGGACGTCCAAATTATATTTCATGGCCACTAAATTTTCAAAGAAATTCAGACGACCATTCGGTCGCTTGTGTCCAAATTTGGTCTACCGAATTTATCCTGACAGCTTAAAAATAGAAAATTCTAACGATCATTCGAACACAGAGGTCCATGTGATTTTCCAATGTTGCCCCTCATTAGTCTGAAATTCTTCTAGATTCTTCCTTTTACAACCGTCCACTATGCTCTAGAATGTCATGCAAAACAATTAAAATCAAAATAAGCATGCAAACATAATCATTTTCCAGCTCACAAGATGGTCAATGCATGTGCTTCCTTCTTTCTATAGTTAACCAATATTACACTCAAAGATTATGCTATCTTTCACCCACATACTAACCTACACAAACCAGAGATTTCACACACCTCTCTTTACATTTTAGCCGGCCGTACTCAGCCTAGAATGCTAGACAAACTCTATTCTACCTATTTCACACAATCACATTTCTAGACACTCTGTCTTTGCTATCTCTTATTTCTTCAACCTCCCTTCAACTGAACAAGAGCTTCTTAGGCTAGAAGAAGTGCTAAATTTTGGATTTTTCTGGAAGAGGTAAGATGTTAATAAGGTTCTATGCATAAGAAATCAATCTATGCTAGTTCTAGCTATTGAACTTATGGTTTTGCTGAAACTTTTTAAGTGGACAGCAGCAATAGCTTGACAGAACCAGCAATGTAATTTTAATTTTCTTATGGTTTAGAGGTTTTTTAATGAAGATCTAAGGAGTTGGTTAAGGTTTCTTGAAACCTTTGGCTGAAAACTTTGTGTTTAGGCAACTAGAAGCTTGTTTGCTAGACCTATGTTGCATGTCTTGTTTCCTTAGCATGAAATCTGGATTTTATGTGAGCTTTTGTGAAAACATTTTTCTTCCATCAAAGAAATCTATCAAGAATACATAGATCTCTAAATTTCAGTTTGATTTTCTTGGATTTTCAAGAGCAAAATGCAAAAGCACGAAAGATTTTCTTGAAGCATTTCTATTGCTTCATTTTTGTTTGAAATTCTTGAAAAAAAATGGACTGTTCTGTGAATTTTGTAGTGCACGAAATTTTCAGAGGTTAGAGCTGCAAATGTCCAGATTTTTGTTTTTATAAGAAAATGACTTGGAACAGCCTTGGTTTCCTCAAGAAAATGGCTGAAATTTTACTACAAAAACTAGTGTGGATAAGTGCTAAAAGGTAGCACAATGTTTGTTTGAAGAAGAGGCCCAAATCAGAACTTATTTCTTATTTTTATGGATGAGAAATCTGAAATATTTGATAAATGATATGTTAACCTAAAAGCTTGATTGAGCAGCCGTTTGGGCAGCTTGCATTACATGCAGAAAAAGATGGAAACTCTTCTATGCAATAATGAGTGCATGTGATAGTTATGATGTTTTGAAGGGTTGTATATAAGAACTTGGAATGGCCTTATTTTCTGGTCTTTTTTACTGAAATATACGGCCAAGAAATGAAGTAAACACTGACTGGTTATGGAGCTTAAAAGCTGGTGGCATAAGAGATAAAAAAAACCTTGATGATAAAGTATGATGGCTAAAAGCAAGAAGGATATAGTTGAGGCTAGTAAGAGATGTTGTGATGAATCAAGCCTTGGAAATAAAAAGGGTTTTAATGACCTTAAAGTTCAAGAAAAAGAACTGGAATCTTGCATAAATAATGTACTAAAGTGTATGCTTGAAGAGCAAATAATTTGGACAGCATAAAACCTAGTAAACAAAGCTAATATGCCCATCACTTAGAAGAAGATCTAGTAGTAGTTTGAGTAGTTATGATAGGAATGGTTAAAAGGGACTTTAAAGGACTTCAATTTCAAGACTTTTAGGCATAATAATAAGCTAACAAGCCGCTAAATTTCTAGAAATTTAAAGACCTTATAACCAACCAATGTAATGAAAGAAAAAAGAGACAAAACAAAGCTATAAACAACTAGGAAATCAAAGACGATGGAATTTGTTTGAATTAAAATTTAAGAATAAGGATAGAAATAATAGAAATAGGATAGGGCATCTAAGAGGACAACCTTAAGATATTAGAAATCATGCATGTTCATGAAAAACTAGAAAAGAAAAAGAGATATAATAAAATAGTTGTTAGTGAAAAATCTCTACAATGTTATAAGACTTTACAGATTACTAATGCTTGGAATCTCTATAAGTAATAAAGTAATTTAGTTAATCTTGAAGAATTTAATTAATCCCTAAAATAAGAGAATTTACCTTGTAAAATATGTAGCATGTTAAGAAGTTCCATACGACTATTTTTCTTACCTAAGCAAAAATGAGTAGGTTATATGGTCGTAAGATGCACTTAAACATAGAGTTTTTATTAATTAAGCAACAATCACACACTTCGATATACTAGACAGTAAATCTATTCTAACTACAGGTAAGTTTGAAAACTAAGACATAACTATTTCTAATGCCAAATAACAAGAAACAAATGCATTGTTTTGCAGAAAAACTATTTTTATACTATCTTAATCTGAAAAGTCATTAAATCAGAAAACCTGTTATTTTGGAAACACTTTCTATTTATTGAATGTTTCTATTTTTAGAAAGATTTGGCATGATTGATTAGCAAGTTTCATTGTTTATTTATGCATTACTTGCATTGGAAAAGCATGGCAGTTCAATTCTATTACGGTTTCTATTTTTAAAAATTTCTATTTTTTGAAAGAAATATGTTGGAACTTTATTCCAAAACACATTAAGTTTAAGTAAAATGTTTAAATAATCAAAATAGCATTGGGAAATGAATTATCTACATGAGCATAGCATATTTAGAAACTTGTGCAGAACTATTCGAAATTAAAGGCGGGTGGTAGAATTTTGACTAGTTGGTCAAACTACAAACTTGGTAAGGACATATGGCTATTTGGGACCTATGTATCTAAAACCCTATCTCAACCTATCTTATTTATGTGTGAAAAACCCAATGACACCACTTATCAGGTGCTTCGCCGATGTCCAGCGACACCCCTAACGGGTGTCCGAACGACAAAATGATTTCTTCAGAAATTGGATACCCACCAAACATGAGCGCACTATGTGAGGCTAGTCACCCATATGAGGGCCTCCCCATCTCTGGTGTGAGGTTTATTCTAGACTCTGTGAGTGGTACCACGATATCAGGGGGCATTGGTGACTGGGGAAAGGATTGGCTTGATCGAAAGCCATGTTGGGCTCTCGTATAGCGCCTATGGGTTCGGTTCCTAATCCAGTAACGGGGTCAGGAGATTGGCTCTAACCTAGGTTGGAGGTCTGAGAGTTGAGGCGATAGGTGCCCTATTGCTCTAATCCTCTGTAACTGGTGTGAGTGGTTGATGTGCATAATGATTAGGTATTCTGGCAGGTTACGACTCAAGATTTCAGGTAGCTCCTAACAAACTCATGATCGACTGACAAAAATGTCAGAATTTAAAAATAGAGCATAGGATTTTTTTAGGTTATTCTATCTTGTACTCGGATGACATCCCTGGCAAGAGACAGGAAAATCTTTCCACTCTGTCCTATGTATGAAAGAAATTTTAGAAAAAAAAAAGTTTTCAAACATTTTTATGATTTCCTGTATACACATAAAGTATTTTCATGAACACACACATATTCAAACTCATTGAGCTTTTTGGCTCACACTCTTTTAATAACATGTTTTCAGATGGCCTGGAATCAGAAGCGAATCAATAGTACATCCGAATTAGATCTGTCAAGTGATCATAGAGATCCCTATACTTTGTCATCTATTTTCTTTTTATATCTCTCGATTCTCTGGAGAGCTTTTGTTATATACTTAGACCATGTTGGTTGTGGATTTGTTGTGGTTTCTTATATGTCTAGGTCTATACTTTAAATCTTCTATAGTGTTTATTTACATTTGTTATGAGTACTACTACAACTCCAGACAATTATGTAAGGCCAGAATCTACTGCCAAGAGGCACGTAAGTACCATACTCAACTGCAGTGTACCCTAGCGGAGGGATTGGGGATGCCACATCATTGGCCAAAAGTATTTTAATTTTAACTTAAATATAATACCAACTTAGAGTCCAAATAGAGACAATAGTAAAATCTCAACTTAGAAATTTATAAATGGAATATAGATAGAAATAAATTTATGTAATATTATTTAAAATCGTAGCGACGAGTAAAGCGATTCTAGTACGTATCCAAAACATAGAATTGAAATTTTTTGGATCTATTTCGACTCAAAAGCCTTAATATCACGCAGAGGCAATAAATATAAAGACAAAATAGAGATAGTTCCACCGTCTCTAGTGTGGGAGATATTTGATATTCAACATAATCATATAGTATCTGTGTAATCGCTACTGCATCAATAAGTAAAACATAACGACATTTTCAGTAGTGCAGGCAAAACGGGTCCAAGCCCACGGCTGGCCCATTTGGCCCGCAATATAGGCGAGCTTGGGCTTAATTTTTCTAAACCCATTTAAATGCAGGTCGAAATGGCCTGCTCCATTTAGTCTGCGGGCTAGAGTGGGCCAAATTTATTTTTTTAAAACATTATAAAAAATAATATATATATATATATATATATATATATATATATATTAAAGTTGAGGTATACAATTAATACATAAATGTTTAATACATAAATTTATAATTATTATTTTAAATACATAAGTTTAATAAAGTAACTGATTACCATATCTATATATATATCTAAAGTTTTAGAAAATAACTAATAGCGGAGCATAAAAGGAAGTTTAAGTAAGATTAAAATATTGAGAGTAAAAAAAAAGTAGTTGAAAAGACCTTAAGAAGAAATAGAATTTGAAAATGATCTTAATTTAATCATTTGAATTTGAAAAGATTTTTCTTCAAAATTTAAAATACATTTGGATAAATTTAAGAAACAATAATTATTAAATTTTAATTTATGTTAAAATACATTAATCTACTAATTATCTTAATTTTGATGATATATAATTTTACAACCAATCAATCTATAAACAATATTAAACAATAATTTTTTAAACTTATAGATACAACTAATGATCTTGAACTTATCGTAAATTTACTTATTTTATATATATATATCTCTAGCTATAAGATAGATACATGAATTTACTATAAAATTAATACATAAAATTATAATTATTGTTTTAAATACATATGAACCACAACATGATAACACCATCAAAGGCATAGAAAGAAATTTATGGTAAGTTTTGATTAAAAGAATTAGAAAATATTTTATCATTTGCGATGATTAGACCAATTTGTTAAAGATATTCACATAAATTGGCATAATAATATGATTTTTTAAAATTATATATATATATATATATATATATATATATATATATATATATATTGTTAGCCCTAAGGGCAAATCATGTAGTTTTGATTAATGACAAATATTGATAAGGACTAATATGTTTATATATTGTGTGATAGGATTTGTGCACTAAGAAGAATGGAGTCTCATTGCCTTCAAACCAAAGTGCAAGAACAACCTCAATAACCCATAGTAATTGAAGTTTTATGAAGGTTATTCAAAGATGATCTAAAGACATTGAAGACTTGAAGTGTAGAGTATATATGCTAAATAGGTAAATCTCTATGTAAACTCTACACTTGTGTGTCTTGGAATCTATTGAATGCGTAAGAGAGCATAAAATAAGTTTCTTAATTTTAAATGGCTTGAAATGAACTTTTTGATGAATGTGGTTTTGTATCTTAAAAGATTTTGAGTAAACTTTGCATGATCAAAGAAATTTGATTATGGTTTTCAAGCTTATATATGTCTAAATAATTTATCTATACATATAAAATGCTTTCAAACTTATTGAAGTTATCTCAAATGATTTTACAAAGTTTGAAAGTGCTTCCAAAATATTCGGTCGTCCAATTTTTGTAGCAAAAAATGGTTACTATTTTTCCAGAGAAATTCGGACGAAAATTCAGACACATGAAGAAAAATTTGGTCGTCTGAATTTTCTGTCTTTAGCATGGTTACTGTTTTTCCAGAGAAATTCGGACGAAGATTCGGAGAAGGGAAAAAATTTGGTCGTCCGAATTTTTCCAGAATGTGCAACAGCAACATCGAAAAATTTGGATGCAAAATTCGGTCATCCGAATTATCTGAAACTAGTCGTTACTAGCCGTTTTATGGCTGTTAAAATTGATTTTTAAATTCTATAAAAGCTAGAAACTTGAAATCTTTTGAAAGTTTTTGAATCTAAGTGAACTCTAAGCATTCCAAAGCCTTTAGCAAACATTTCTTGAGCTCTCTTCTGTCTTGTGCATTCAATTGATCAATCCAAAGACATCAAAGTGTGAAGGTGCAATTTTGTGCAAAACATCTACCAACAAGTGGTAACATCTACACACTCTTCTCTACTTATCAAATTGTGTTTTCTACTAGCTCTTGCAAGGTTATCTTGATAACATAAAACCCTTTAGGTAAGGGTGATCCTTGAAATTGTGATTCAAGGTTGTTTGTAGATATAAAACCATTGTGTGGTGAGCCTTGTTTGTAAAAGTTACTAGAAGAGGTTGTGAGTGTAAAACCATTGTATGGTGAGCCTCTCATGTAATTTGTGGACTTGAGCATATAGTACATTGATTGAAATCCTTAAGTGTAGGCTTAAGGTAGTGGACGTAGATCTTGACGATCGAACTACTATAAATTACTTGAGTTATTTACTTTTACATTCCTTTATTGCTATGCTATCAACTGTCTTTAACTTGATACATATAATCTGTTCTTTGCTTAAACTTATAAAAAGTTTTTGTTTTCTAAAAATTAGCCAAATACCTAATTCACCCCCCCCCCTCTTAGGTATTTCAATTGGTATCAGAGCTAGGACTTCTTTGTGTGGTTTTACAACCTAGAAGTTAAAAATCCTATGGCTAATATCTCAAACTTACCTTACCTAGAAGGATCTTCCACAAATAGACCACCTTTGTTTGATAGAACAAACTACACCTTTTGGAAATCTAGAGTTAAGATATACATTTGTTTTATCAATTTTGATTTGTGGAATATTTTTGAAAAAGGTCCTTATATTCCTATGAAAATGAAAGCAGATGGAGTGACCTTAGAACCAAAGTCTACTGATGAATTTGTTGAGCATGATTCAAAGAAAATGTCTTTAAATTATCAAGCCATGAACATCTTAAGTTGTGCTTTAGATGTCACTGAATATAATAGAGTTAGTGGTTGTAACTCTTCTCATGATATGTGGAGATTACTCCAATAACTCATGAAGGCACAAATCAAGTTAAGGAATCTAAACTTGCTATGCTTGTTAGAGATTATGAGTTGTTTACCATGAAACAAGGTGAAAATATTAGTAATATGTTTACAAGGTTTACTAACATTTTTAATGGCTTAAAAGCTTATGATAAAAGCTATACTATGGGAGAGCAAAATAGGAAAATTTTGGATGCTCTACCAAAATCTTGGCAGCCAAAGACACTTGCTATTGAAGAGTCCAAGGATTTAAAAACTCTTCCATTTGAAGAGCTTATTGGATCGCTGCTCACACATGAAATGAAGATGAAAAGATTAAATGACAAAGAAAATGAAGAAAAGGGAAGAAAAGGAGTTGTACTCAAGGCTTCAAATCACTTGAGTGAACAAGAAAAATCTTCAAGTGAAGAAGAAGATGGTAACAGTGGAGAAGAGGAAATTGCCATGGCAATTAGGAAGTTCAAGAGATTCTACAAAAAGGAATTCCTCAAGAAAGGAAGAAAGCCAACCAAGAAGAGTAGACAGTCTTCATCCTTCAAACCTCAATCTTTTGAATGCAAGAGTACAGAACACCTTGTTGCTGATTGTCCCAGAGTTTTGGAAAGAGAAAGAGACAGCAAGAACAAAAAAGAAATCTGCCAAGAAAGGAAAAGGACTGGCTGGAATGTGGGATCAACAAGAAAGTGAAGATGACAGCGAAGGAAAGGCCAACATATGTTTTATGGCAATTGATGATGAGGTACATTCTTCTTCCTCTATTCCTAATCTTTATGATGATGATGTTGATCCTAGTGAATTACTTATAGAGATGTATGAAGAATTGAAAAAGGCTTCAAAAAGAAATAAAGAAATGAAATCCAAGATCAATGATTTATCAAATGAGAATTCAAAATTATGTGTTGAAAAAGATAAACTTCTTGAGACCATTAATTGTCTTAACATTGAAAAAGAACTTTTAAATGCAACCTTACAAAATATACCTTTTGAAAACAAAGAGCTTTGCATAGAAGTTATTTCTCTCAAAAAAATGCTTGGTGATCATGAGATTTTAAAAAGAAAAGTTAATGATCTTACTTCATGCATTGAAAAATTTACAAATGGAAGAGAAAATTTAAATAAATTGCTTGGTTATCAAAGATCTTCATTTGCAAAACATGGTCTTGGTTTTTCTCATGATAGCTATATTCCAAAGTATAAAAACTCTTGTTAAAGAGACTTTTAATTCTAGGTCTCATATTTGTTGCACATATTGTGGCAAGCATGGACACAAGGTTTCTAGATGTTTTGTAAAAAGAAAGATAGAAAATGGTGTTAAGACTATTTGGAAAGTCAAAGGAACTCTGACTAACCCCCTTGGACCCAAGAAAATATGGGTACCAAAAATCACTCTTTCTAATTTGGTGTAGGTTCAATTTGCTTCTAGATCAAGTGCCATAAAATGGTTCCTTGACAGTGGGTGTTCAAGACATATGACTGGAAATGCCTCACTTGTTAGTGAGCTTCAAGAAACAAGTAAAGGCTTTGTCACATTTGGTGATAAGAAGAAAGGAAAAATACTTGGAATAGGTAACATTGGTAAAGGTTCCTTTCCTCTTATTAAACAAGTATTGCTCATTGATGGTTTAAAGTATAATTTACTTATCATTAGTCAATTATGTGACAATGGATGTAAAGTAGAATTCAAATGTGATACTTGTACTATTCTTGATAGTGCAAGTAGCAAAACCATCTTTGTTGCTAAAAGAGTTGGAAACGTATATGTGCTATATCCTGATGAACTGATCACAAATGTTATCAAATGTCTTTCCATTCATGATAATGATGGATTTTTGTGGCATAGAAGATTAGGACATGTAAGCATGGATTTATTGAATAAAATGTCTACCCAAGAGCGAGTTAGAGGATTACCCAAAATGCATTTTGATAAAACACGTCTTTGTGATGCTTGTCAATATGGAAAACAATCAAAAACATCTTTTAAACCAAAGAAAGTGGTCTCTACTTCAAAACCTCTTGAACTAGTTCACATGGACTTATTTGGACCAATGAGGACCACTAGTCTTGGGGGTAAAAGATATGCTTATGTGATTGTAGATGATTTTTCAAGATTTACTTGGGTGCTCTTCTTAGCTCAAAAGGATGAAACATTTCATGAATTTGCAAAACTTTTTAAAAAGGTTCAAACATCTCTTGAATTTAAACTGATTTCTATTAGAAGTGACAATGGAAGAGAATTTTGCAATTAAGATTTTACAAAATATTATGTTGAATATAGTATTACTCATAATTTTTCAGCTGCCAAAACACCTCAACAAAATGGTGTTGTTGAGAGAAAAAACAGAACTTTACAAGAGATGGCTAGATCAATGCTTTGTGAAAATTCCTTACCAAAATACTTTTGGGCTGAAGTTGTAAATACTACTTGCTATGTAATAAATAGAGTTTTATTAAGACCTTTCATAAGAAAAAACACCTTTTGAACTTTTATTTCATAAAACTCCTTCAATTGTCTATTTTAAAGTTTTTGGTTGTAAGTGTTTTATCTTAAACACTAGTGATAATCTTGGTAAGTTTGACAGAAAATCTGATGAAGGTGTATTTCTTGGCTATTCTTCAAATAAAAAGGCATATAGAGTCTATAATAAAAGAACATTATGTGTTGAAGAAACTATACATGTAACCTTTGATGAATCTAACATTTACCTTCAAAGAAGAAGTGAAGATGATGCAGGTTCCTCAATGTTTGAAAATCAAACTCATCATCAAGTACCCACTTTGGAAGAACATGCCAAGGAAGAATAAATAATGGGCAAGAACAAGAATGTCAACCAAGTAATGATCAAGAGCTTCCAAAGGATCTAACATATGCAATGGGCCATCCTAAGGAGCAAATCATTGGTGATGTCTCTCAAGGAGTTAAAACAAGGCTGTACTTTATTGATAATTTTTCCCTTTTATCTCACATTGAACCTAAACATATTGATGATGCATTGTGTGATAATTTCTGGATTATTGCTATGGAAGAAGAGTTAAATCAATTTGAAAGAAATAAGGTTTGGACTCTTTTTGCATTGTGTGATAATTTATGGATTATTGCTATGGAAGAAGAGTTAAATCAATTTGAAAGAAATAAGGTTTGGACTCTTGTTCCATTATTGGTACAAAATGGGGTTTTAGGGAAAAATTAAATGAACTAGGAGAAGTTGTTAGAAATAAGGCTAGACTTGTTGCTCAAGGGTTCAACCAAGAAGAAGGTATTGATTATGATGAGACTTTTGCTCCAGTCGCCAGATTAGAGTCTATAAGAATGCTTTTGGCTTTTGCTTGCTTTAAAGGTTTTAAATTATTTCAAATGGATGTCAAAAGTGCTTTTCTAAATGGTTTTATTGAAGAAGAGGTTTATGTAGAACAACCTCCTGGTTTTATTCATGAAAAATTTCCAAATCATGTGTTTAAACTAACAAAAGCTCTATATGGATTGAAACAAGCTCCAAGAGCCTTGTATGAAAGATTGAGTGGTTTTCTTCTGTCAAAAGGTTTTGCAAAAGGAAAGGTGGATACAACTCTTTGTATAAGAACATCTAATAACAATGATATTTTACTTGTGCAAATTTATGTTGATGATATTATCTTTGGTGTACTAACACAATTCTTTGTGAAGAATTTGCCAATTCTATTTGCAAAATGAATTTGAAATGAGCATGATGGGAGAACTGAATTTCTTTCTTGGGCTCCAAATTAAACAAACCAAAGATGGAGTTTTCATCAATCAAGCAAAATATATCAAGGAGCTCTTGAAAAGATTTGGAATGGATCAAGCAAAAGGAATAGGTACTCCAATGAGTTCATCAACTAAACTTGACAAAGATGAAAAAGGTAAAAATGTTGATGAGAAATCCTATAGAGGTATGATTGGAAGTTTACTCTATCTCACAGTAAGTAGACCAGATATTATGTTTGTTGTGTGCTTATGTGCTAGATTTCAATCTTGTCCTAAAGAATCTCATCTAATTTCCGTCAAACGTATCTTTCGTTATTTAATCGATACTCATGATTATGGTTTTTGGTTTTCAAAATCTTCATCTTTTGAACTTGTTGGATATTCAGACGCTGATTATGCTGGGTGCAAAGTTGAACGTAAAAGTACAAGTGGTCATTGTCAATTTCTTGGTAGTTGTCTTGTGTCTCGGTATAGTAAAAAACAAGCTTGTGTATCATTATCTACTGCTGAAGCTGAATACATAGCTGCGGGTAGTTGTTGTGCACAATTATTATGGATGCAGCATACATTACTTGATTATGGTCTTAAATTCAATTTTGTGCCTATATTATTTGATAATACTAGTGTTATCAATTTGAGCATAAATCTCATACAACATTCTAGAACAAAGCATATCGACGCAGACCTGAAAAATTGGTCGTCCGAATTTTGCTGATGCAACGATTTAAATGAAAATCAAACAGTTTTCTTGACATTTCAACTTCCGAATTTCTCTCCCTTTTTAAAGCCATTCGTACCCATTCACGTCCGAATCAAAATCTCTCAAAGATTTCACCATATTTACTTCGATTTGTCTTCATTTTCAAATTCCAAGCCCTAGATTTATTCTAAAAGTCACTAGTTTTCACGTATTCACATCATGGTGAGAACAAAGAGGCCAAATGTTGAAAAGGGAAAAGGGAAAGCAAAGGAAGGAGATGGAGACTCAATCATTAATCAACCAAGAAAAGTTCAAATTCCTCAAACATTGTCTGGAGTTGACAGGTTTGTTTCAATCAAAGCTACTCACGAATTTGATGAATGGAACAAAAATAATAGAAAAATTATCCTTGGGTATAAGGTGGATGTTGATAAACTATCAAATATGGATAATGGTCTGTCATTCTTTGGTGATATTGGTTGGAGTAGCTTATTATTCATTGATGAAGAATTCTATCCCACCCTCATATATGAATTCTATGCAAACCTAAAGGAAGAAAGAATTGAACTGGTAGGGGATGATTTGATTCAATGGTACTCATCTAGAGTATCCCAAGTGGACTTTGAATTTAGTGATGCTTTGATTAACAGAATTTGTGGAGTAGGTGATAGTGGGGCAAGATATTACTCATCTTCCATGCATTGTTATAATCGTGAACTCTTCACAAATGAAAGATTTGAAGAGGCATTCACTAATGGCAGGGAATTTAGGTCCATTAAAAAGAGGGAAATCAGGAACTTAGATGCTAGAGATAGGGTATTGCATCACATGGTTACTACTATGATTGTTCCAAACTTTGGACATAAGTCATCTGTTGGAAATATGCACATGGTAATCATGTTAGCCCTGCATGAACATAGGAGATTGAATTTTGGATATATAGCCTTGAAGCACATGATTACTGCAAGAAAAACTGTAACCAAGGCATTCCCATTTGGAAGGATGTTGAGAAGGATTTTTAAGCAGTTTCGGGTTAAACTTCCAGGAAGAGGGCAAGCATTTAAGAGTGGGGAGATTTACACTAATGAAACTCTTAGGAGAATGCAGCTAGTTCTTGATGATGATGGTATATGGAGAACTAAAAGAGACACCCCTCCAAGAAGAGAGGACATTAAAGAAGGTGAAGAAACTGAGGAAGAAGAAGAAGATGAAGAAGAAACTCTTGCTAGAGAGATGAAGACAAAGAGAAAGCATGATACTTCAAGTGAGGGAGAGCAACCTCCCACAAAAAGAAGATTATTTGAAGAAGTCCCTCAACCAAAAGTTGGGATTGATCCAAGAAGTGAAGTAATAACTAGAGGTGACACCATAGTAGCTAAGGTATTCCAAGAAGCCTTAAATAATCATATCAAGGAAATGGAGAAAATGTATAAGTTTTTCGAATCCTTTGCTCCAATGGTTCTTGGAAAACTAGATGGGTTAGACAGTAGAGTGAAGCCTATTGAAGAAATTTTGATGAGAAATGCACAAAGTGGTGAAGGACCCTCTAGGCATCAAGATAGAGATGAGGATGATGGAGATAAGGAAGGAAAGAATGGAGATGAAGATGATACAGTAATAATGGGGATGATGATCAAGGAGGAAATGAAGAGAGTGTGGCAAAACAAGAAGAAGAAGAAAGTGAACCAGTTCATGAAGAGCCTCAAGAAGAAGGAAGTGAGCCCCAAGAAGGAGGAAGTCAAATTGAAAAAGCAAATATTGTCTCACCTTCAACTATATCCTTCAGCCAAGGAAGAGTAAAGCAGTTGGCTATCAAGAAAGGATTTAGCAAAGCTTCTCCATCAACATCACAAGACTGAGCATTTCTTCACCCTCATCCTTTTTACTGCTTTTACTTACTTATTTGTACTAAGCTTCATCTTATATGTTTTAAATACTTATCTATGCTATTTGTCTTTACGCTACATTTGGTGTAATAGTGAAGCTCAATGATGAAATCTCAGTGATGAGAGCTTCGTTTAAATTGTTATATATGCTACATTATTAGTCTCATTTTCATTGATCCCATTCTTTGAGTGATGACAAAAGGGGGAGAAAATTGGATGACAGTTTGTGTGCAAAATGTACTACTTGTGTCAGTTTGTATATTATGCTATGACTGTTTATGTGCCTTAAAGTTTGGATGCATAAGTTTTGTGGTTTTGTAAAGCTAAACTAAGTGCTTTTGTGGTTATACATATTTACATTTGAATGCAAAATCACCTTTTCAAACTTGTTGCCAAAAATTTGGACAAAAAATTCGGATGCATCCATATTTTGTTACCAAAATGTGATCTTTTGTTGTTCAAACTGATTCAAATATGTTTTAATCTCTCATAATATGTTTGAATAATCTTATCAAAACTTATTTACAGAATTTGAAGCTTTTGATTATCTTATTTTAAAGTTTGGACTTGCTATGCTAAAAATTCGGATGCATGATATCTCAAGTCCAAATGTGTTGAAAAACAAGCACAATCTAAGGGGGAGCATTGTTAAATTTTTACAATCTTAAAACCTCCCTTAGAGTCTTTTCTAAATGCTCAAATGTTATATCTTCTATCCTAGTAGTTGGAAGGAAGGAGGATAATGGAGGTTGGTTGGGTTATAGGCTCATATTGACCCTATTTTTGTAGCAAAAAATGGTTACTATTTTTCCAGAGAAATTCGGACGAAGATTCGGACGCATGAAGAAAAATTTGGCCGTCCGAATTTTCTATCTTCAGCATGGTTACTGTTTTTCCAGAGAAATTAGGATGAAGATTCTGACGCAGGGAAAAAATTCGGTCGTCCGAATTTTTCCAGAATGTGCAACAGCAACGTCCGAAAAATTTAGATGCAAAATTCGGTCATCCGAATTTTCTAAAACTAGCCGTTACTAGACGTTTTATGGCTGTTAAAATTGATTTTCAAATTCTATAAAAGCTAGAAACTTGAAATCTTTTGAAAGTTTTTGAATCTCAGTGAACTCTAAGCATTCCAAAGCCTTTAACAAACATTTCTTGAGCTCTTTTGTGTCTTGTGTATTCAATTGATCAATCCAAAGACATCAAAGTGTGAAGGTGCAATTTTGTGCAAAACATCTACCAACAAGTGGTAACATCTACACACTCTTCTCTACTTATCAAATTGTGTTTTCTACTAACTCTTGCAAGGTTATCTTGATAACATAAAACCCTTTAGGTAAGGGTGATCCTTGAAATTGTGATTCAAGGTTGTTTGTAGATATAAAACCATTGTGTGATGAGCCTTGTTTGTAAAAGTTATTAGAAGAGGTTGTGAGTGTAAAACCATTGTGTGGTGAGCCTCTCATTTAATTTGTGAATTTGAGCATATAATAGATTGATTGAAATCCTTAAGTGTAGGCTTAAGGTAGTGGACGTAGATCTTGACGATCGAACCACTATAAATTGCTTGAGTTCTTTACTTTTACATTCATTTATTGTTGTGCTATCAACTGTCTTTAACTTGATACATATAATCTGTTCTTTACTTAAACTTATAAACAGTTTTTGTTTTTTGAAAATTAGCCAAATACCTAATTCACCCTCCCCTTAGGTATTTCATATATATATATATTAAAGTTGTGGTTGAATCACTAGGAAGTGACATGTGAAATTCTCTAAGCTTAGGTTAAATCTAGTGATGCCAAGTTGAATTTAGAGAATTTTTTACTTTGTTGATTAATGTTCCCATATGAACTCATATAAATAACTAATCACCTTAATTTTGGTAAAATTCAATTTATGTTAAATTATATAAATCTACTAATTACTTTAATATTGATAATATGTAATTAATTGGACAATCAATGAATCTTTAAACAATAATAAATAATATACTTTTGAACTTTTCGATACAACTATTGATCTTGAATTTATCTTAAATCTTATATATATATATATATAATCACCTTAATTTCGGTGAAATTTAATTTATGTTAAAATAAATGAATCTACTAATTACTTTAATATTGATAGTATATAATTAATCATACAATCAATGAATCTTTAAATAATATTAAACAATAAATTTTTAAACTTTTGGATACAACTACTGATATTGAATTATCTTTAATCTATTATATATATATATATATATATATATCACCTTAATTTTGGTAAAATTTAATTTATGTTAAAATACATGAATCTATTAATTACTTTAATATTGATAATATGTAATTAATTGTACAGTCACTGAATCTTAAATAATATTAAACAATAGACTTTTGAACTTTTAGATACAACTAATTATCTTGAATTTATCTTAAATCTTATATATATATATATATATATATATATATATATATAGAGAGAGAGAGAGAGAGAGAGAGAGAGGTTGAATCATTAGGAAGTGACATGTGAAATTCTTTAAGCTTAGGTTAAATCTAGTGATGCCAAGTTGAATTTAGAGAATTTATTACTTTGTTGATTAATGTGCGCATATGAATTCATATAAATAACTAATCACCTTAATTTTGGTAAAATTCAATTTATGTTAAGTTACATTAATCTACTAATTACTTTAATATTGATAATATGTAATTAATTATACAATCAATGAATCTTTAAACAATATTAAATAATATAGTTTTGAACTTTTTGATACAACTAATGATCTTAAATTTATCTTAAATCTTATATATATATATATATATAATCACCTTAATTTCGGTGAAATTCAATTTATGTTAAAATACACGAATCTACTAATTACTGTAATATTGATAATAAGTAATTAATTGTATAATCAATGAATCTTTAAATAATATTAAAAAATAAATTTTTAAACTTTTAGATACAACTACTGGTCTTGAATTATCTTAAATCTATTTTATATATATATCACCTTAATTTTGGTAAAAATTAATTTATATTAAAATATATGAATCTATTAATTACTTTAATATTGATAATATGTAATTAATTATACAGTCAATGAATCTTAAATAATATTAAAAATAGACTTTTGAACTTTTAGATACAACTAATTATCTTGAATTTATCTTAAATCTTCTATAAATATATAAATATATATATATATATATATATATATATAAAATAAAGTTGAGGTTGAATCATTAGGAAGTGACATGTGGAATTCTTTAAGCTTAGGTTAATTATAATAATGCCAAGTTAAATGTTGAAAATTTATTATTTTATTGATTAATGTACCCATATGAACTTATATAAATAACTAATCACCTTAATTTTGGTGAAATTTAATTTACGTTAAAATACATGAATCTACTAATTACTTTAATATTGATAATATGTAATTAATTGTGCAATCAATAAATCTTTAAACAATATTAAGTAATAGACTTTTGAACTTTTGGATACAACTAATGATCTCGAACGCATTTTCAAGTTAAAGAAAAATGATACAATATAATATTATTTTTAAATTAATTTTTTAAAAATTATTTATTTTTAATATCACAAATAAATAAATAAATAACCCGCGCAACGCGTGGGTATTATCACTAGTATATAGTAATCTTGATATTAAATTTTCTTACATTACACATTCTAATCATACCCACAATTAAAATTAATTAATTTAATTTAATTTTAAATTTTTTTATATAAATTTGTTCATATTAGGTATGATATATATAATTAATGATTAGTTTCTATTTTAAAAGCATTAGTGATTAGTCAAAGATTCTTTTTATTCCAATTATAGATTTATATTTTTATATATGATAAAGAAAAAGGAAAAGAGAAAAAATATAATATAAAATTTAATTTAAAAAAAAAGAGGACTAGGCCCACGAGTTACTCGTTTAGCCCGTGGACCTAGTGTAGACGGGTATGGACTGGAAGTTTTTCAGTCTGTCAAAATATAGGACAGTCCACTCTGATCGGTTTAAGAAGTGACCTGTAACAGATCGGATCGAATCAGAGCGTAGGGCTCATTTGATAGTACTAGTCTTCCGGGTGTCTCTAGGTTGTCCTTATTATGGAGACAATAAAAATTTCGTCTTTAGTTGGTTGCAACTTGCAATTAATGGAGACATTTGTATTTTGGTCTATAAGTGGCCGCAATACTTGTTATCTCCTCAAAACGGCAAGATGGAGTAAAGTTTATTGCTTTACAGACTCTTTCTCTAATTTCATACTTTACAAGCTTTTCCTCTCCTTGATGTCGGCTCCATTTCATCTCTAAGTGGAGATGATTTTTATTCGACTTTAATGGTCCGCCTACTGCTACCCTGTAGTGGACTGTAGTGGATGTGCCATCTTTTGTCGGATTCCACCATGGGGAGCAAGGTGTTCATTGGTTTGGTTTGATTTGGAGAAATTTTGATTTTATTGTTTAGAAATTTTCTAATTTCTTATATATTTTTTTGAAAATCAAATCAAACCAAAGTTAATTTATCTTCAAATATAATTTCTCTATATTAAAATTATTTTGGTTCGGCAAAATTAAGAATTTTATATTTTAAAATAACATTGATTATATCATAACTTAGTTTAAATTATTACCCATCAAATAGAATTTATGAAAATATATAAATTAAATATTTTTAAATTTTAAAATAATCTTAATCAAGATCTAACTTAGTTTGTGTTATTAATCTTCTAATAATATGTATAAAAATAAATACAATTATATATTTTAAAATTTAAAATAACCCTTATTAAGATCTAACTTTTACCAAGGTAATCAACCTTTAACTACACTTCGTTATTAGTTTATATAAAATTTAATGTTTTTGCTTTAGCCTGACCAAAACTAAAAATCAAATTAATTTTTTATTTGAAGAAGAAAAATTGAATTTCTCTAAAACAAAAATTTGAAGAAACCAAGTCAGAAATCGAATTAAACTTTTATTTGATTCGATTTTTCACTTATCTCCAAAAAACGCACACCTCCCCTAGGGTGTGGTGGGGTGCCATGCAAAGGGCCATAAAAATATTGTAGTGGCATTAATGGTATTTGGAGCCAAAATCCAAATAGATATGTGCATTTCTTTATTATAAACACACTTGTCTTTTTTAAAATACGATTTTACACTTAAAAAAAAAAGAGAAGAAAACAAACATCCATATCGTGTTAAAACTCATCATTAACTAATAATTATTGAGTAAGACATATGATAATTACTAGTAATTCTATTCGATTTCGCCAAAGTAAACTAACAATTTACTAATCAAAACTTTAGAATCATGCTCATAGATCAAAGTAAACTCAAATTTTAGAAAAGGAAAAAGGGTCAATATAATCTTCAAAGTTAGGAATCAAACACAGTTTTAGCCATATAATCCTTAAACAATTTACATGTATTCAATATAGCCATGCTACCACTCACTATTACATATTTTGGCCAAAAAATCCTATGCTGCAAACATGTACCACATCTATATAGGCATGTTCATCCTGTCATATGTTTTAAATGGGTTCAAATCTATTTAGGAGGTCTTGAGAGCACAGGACTTTTCAAAATAGCATTTCATATCTAATCATCATTGACCATTTCTGTAGTTGCAGCTTATTAATTTTGATTCTTTAACCTAGCAGTTTATTTTGGATTAAAATAATAGAGCTTTGCCTCTCTGTTCAAGTAGGAAGCGAGAGGAAAATGGACTCTTGGCTTTTTTCCCTCTAATTGACTGTCACGTGTGGGTTATATGTTGGTTTTTTAGAAGAAAACCATGTAATGGAACAAATATTCTGTTACAAATGTGGCACTCGTTGGGGAATGGGGCTCGCTAGCTGAAATTTACGGTAGAGAGTGGAGGGAGGACCATATTAGAGCCATATAAATTCTTTAAGGATTATATTAACTGAAAAAAATACTTTTATGACTTAAGTATAATTGATCTTAACTTTAGGGATTAAATAATCAATTTTTCTTGTGAAAAATGTTTAAACATAAAACAAATTATATATTCTCTGTTATGAATTTGTTGACGCGCAGTCGTTGTCGGCACAGCAAAATAGTAATACTAATGTAGAGGGTTTAATAAAGAAATTATAATGTAGAGAATAGGAGAAAAATATAGAGAGAAAATAGAGAGAAAGAACAAGAGATCTTTATTAATTCTCTGAGAGTAAATCAATCAATGAATGAGTGTATACAACACCTCAGTATAGAGCCCTATTTATAGAGTTCAGGGGTACATCCAAATCAGAATAGGTATAGGGTAATCAGAAAACAAATCCTATCACTAATCAAAGATATAATAGAACTCTACCATCTATCTTCTGGATAGTTGGAGTATCTCTATAACTCTGATAATGGAAATTCATAATAATATTAATTTCATAACACTCCCTCTTGGATGTCCATTGCATAAGAGTATGCCTCGTTAAAACCTTACTAGATAAAAAAACCCAGTGGGAAAAACTCTAGTGAAGGAAAAAGAGTACACTACTCTTCATGCCATATTTACTCCCCCTGATGAGATAATCCTTTAAGGTTTCTTAACCGCCTCATTCCAATTTTGTTCACCAATTTATCAAATGATGCGGCTGGTAATGCCTTAGTGAATAAATCTGTCAGATTGTCACATGATTGAATTTGTTGCATATCAATGTCACCACTCTTCAGGAGCTCATGAGTAAAGAAAAATTTTATCATATCTCCTTAGATATATTCCAAACTTTATTATCATCCAACAACATAGTTGAAATTCCTCCTTAGAGGATATAGATTTATCTCGAATACATTAATCATGATCAAATATATTCTCAACCAACATCATGAACTTTATAAGTTGAAGATGTGGCTGTTATAATCAACACATTCTTATAAATGCATGGTGTATGTGAATCATATAGGTAACTTATACCTTGCATATCCATCTCAACAGGAGTTGGATTTTCTCAATATTCGAGATAAGTTATCTCAAGGAGATGTCAATAGGCAAGTTTAATGCCATCTCAAAATTCATTGGGTAGAGAAGAACTAGAATAGATATATGCTTGTATGCAAACAAGTGTATTTATGCTCTAAATTGTAGAGTTATGGTACTTCAAGACCAAAGAGTTCTTCAATATCCTTTAATAGATATAAAGGATCTCACATATAATAACCCAATAACTATTGATGTGCTATGTCCATGTGAAACATCTTCAGGATGTTCAATCAAAATAAAATGTTGGCTTTTCAAAACGTTGATCACAATACTTGCTCCTCTAATTTCTTCAGGAAAAATATCTTGATTATCAAATCATTTTCTCTTTTGAGGATTTTATTTTCAAAATCAAGAGATCAATCACGCTTCAGGCATGTATCAAAATCATATGACTATAAAATTCATATATTTGTCCTGCTGGGACATTTATCCAAATAGGAATATCTATAAGTATAATGTTATATTGACTAACTCTACAGGAGTCAGACAAACAATCAATATGCAATTTTATGCAAATAAATAATATTTTGAACTTCCAGTTCATTAATAGTTATGCATAGATCAAGATAATGAAAGTCATAAATGATATCCTCTTTAATTGATGATTTTCTCCCCCTAATGTAGAGAACAATATGCCAATCAATAGATTGTACAATGAGGATATATTTTAATAAAGAAATACATATAGCAAGTATAGCTACATATAGAATTTCTTCATATATGGACATACTCAATCATTCTTTCAATAAAAATTCACTAAGACAATCTCATTATGTTCTACAGGAACAATTATATGCTTCAAGCATATTGAATCCATCAGGGACTTCAAATATAAAATACTATTATCAAATGATAACAAATATAAACATATATTAAGTGTTATCATAGACTATTATATCCACCACTAGAAATATATTTCTTCGTTATCAGTGCCAGGTTTTACGAAGAATCATACGCCATAACTCATGGCAATATTCACTTTTGTGGTTCGCATTTTATAAGCAAATATTAATTGCTATTTCTTTGGATTACACTTCAAGTGTATAATTCCTGTTGTGAATACATGTACACTTCAAGTGTACTTGTGAATAGTTTAAACTTTTCATATTTCTCATGCGAACTTTATCATTTCGAGTCTGCAGACCTCGATTTGAAAATCCTCAACATATTATGCGCATTAATATCTTTAAAGTCATATACTTGTGCGATTCCAATAGTTCCCAATCATATTGAGATCTCATCATTTATCATAGTTTTCAGGTACCTGAATTTCTTCTGGAAATAATTTATCAATCATATTTTGGGAAAAAATTCTGCTGAAATTTAAATCTCCTCGATTTAACATATATGACCATCTTAAGCCTTTGCTCCAGTGAGGAGTTTGTATCTTTGGAATCGACTTATCTACCACATTTCAGTTGTGTCTCAAATTTATTTGTAGTGGTAAATTATCCTTCAGGGATATCAAATATGAGCATTCTTTGCTGGATGTTGGTCAATTAATATACCTGGCTATATAAATTATCCTTTGAACTTCTGGTTCAAGGTATCTTCTATGAGGATCAAAATAGAAGATCAAGATGAGACACATACTAATATCTTTATCCAGCCTCATAATTTCTCCTCTTTATGTTGGGACAACATATTCAAAATTAACAAAATACGAATCTCTCCATTGAGATTTGCTCCCAACATATTTAATAATCTCTTTGAGAACCCATCTCATTACCTTTGTGGTGGAGCAACATACATAGTGCATCTCTAAATTTAAGATGGAAAATATTTGGTTTCTGACCACAAACCAACTACTATGAGGAGAATCAAAATGTGTTGGCAAAATACGAAAAAAGTGCTAATATATCATAGTCATGAACATTCTGCAGGATGTTCAATATTTATCTCAATACAACCAGTATTATTAGGACAAATTATGTCTTTGGGAGAATTTTAAAACATGAGCTCATTATCAATGAATTGTGCAAACTACAGGTTGCAAAAATAATAATATTCATAAGACTATTTGTTGATGCATCAACTAATAATTTCTCCATATTCATCCCAAAATAACACATTCAACCCCAAATAATACTAGCAACTTTTAAATAAAAACAAGTAGCACATATAAATTCGTCATATTAGGAAACTTCTGGTTCCATAATAAATTCATAATCATTTTTCGTATTTTAATGATCCGGGATGGTCCAACCGGTCATGCCAACTAATAAATTATTTATCAGTAAACTTCAAGTTTACTCAATATTGCATCTCAATTTCATAATTTTATGCAATATATATCAGGAGAGATAAATAGTGGTATCTATAATTGACATATATTTCTTGTCATAATGGTAATGCATATGTCTCAAAATTTCATTAATCTAATGTCTTAATATACTGATAATAAAATGCTCAAAATGTTTACGAGACTATATGAAGAATAATGCATTACAAAATTGACCATTGAGTGAAGATCATGTAGCTCTTCTGGAGTTTTAAATCAATTAACTCTTCTAGAGTTATTTGATCAATTAGTTCTTCAGGAACCTTGCACTACCATTTTTACTTTGGACATTTATTTTAAATTTTGTCCAAATAAACAACAAATATTATTTAGACAAATTGTATCTTCACCATTCTTGATCCAAAATAAACTAAAATAATATAGGAAAGTAGCAATTCGATAATTTAAAATTTTTGATTAACATTCAAAATGCTAAAAACTCTTTCTGGATATTCAAAAGAACTGGCTAGATTCTGTGCCATATCGATATTATCAACACACGCATCATTACTATCACTAGCATAATTTAGGAAAGTAAAAAATTATCAATAATTAATAGAGATTCATAACATGTTTGACGTACTACAGGTACGTGACAAACTTTCATATTACATCAATAACATGTTAGAATTATTACTTTCCCTTTTTCCTTCTCATTATTTTCTCACTTCTGGTGAGTATATATTCACTGGGGATTTAATGAGTCATTCTTATAGTATAAGAACAAAGTATATTTCTACTAGTTGCAACCAAAATCTCGTATATAAATATATTATAATTTCTAATGTCATTCACTTCAGGGAATGATATAAAAATATTTGGTCGTGCGTCAAAATATTTTATCAAGGACTCATTTAGTCTCAGAAGATATAAATTCAAAATACTTCTGAAAAATGTTTTCTAGATATTGCTACTACAGGAGCATGTTAGAGATATGAGAAAGGAAAATTCTTTTATCCATCACATTACTAGTGATATTTCTCCTTATAACTTTAATTGAGGAGAAATTCTAAAAGCAATAAAATTTTTGCATACTGATAGTCATAAAATCTTTTAGGCTCACTTATAACAAATCATCACTAGCATTTATATAACAATCATCTTCTGGTGATTATATGTTTCATTCACAATTTGCTAGTAATCAAGTGGCTTTGATGCTTTGTATTTCTTAAATGGTGTCTTCAAGACCCATAATATCCAGATGCATATATATTCTAATCGCCATGATTATATGGATTATTTTTTACCATATCCACGTCTATGTCGATGGCTTCGACCATGGCTACGACCTCTTCCAGGGTCATAACCATTGGTTCTAATACATTCACTCACAGATTTAAAGTAAACTGTGTTTTTGGTAGAATGACTATCTTCTGGTAGTCAAATCTTTCTTTTAGATCCTTCCACACAAAATAAGTGGATTTCTCACGATAAGATATTTCACCTTTAGATTCTCATTGAAATAATGATGGAGAAAAATCATGGCTTTTATACGATTTTGAGATGGTGTCTGCCAGACCCATTATATCTCAATAAATTTGAGCATCTAGTGTCTATGACATGTAGTTCTTTCTATAAATATCAAGAGTGAAAAAAAAAATGAGTTTTGAAAAGTTTGCCATGAGAATTCAAAGATAGAAAAATACCTCTTTTTCTCTTGATTAAACTCTCAACTTCGGTGGTAGAGACTCGTGCTGATAACGTGTTATGAATTTGTTGATGCGCAGTCGTTGTCGGCACAGCAAAATAGTAATACTAATGTAGAGAGTTTAATAAAGAAATTATAATGTAGAGAATAGGAGAAAAATATAGAGAGAAAATAGAGAGAAAGAACAAGAGATCTTTATTAATTCTCTGAGAGTAAATCAATCAATGAATGAGTGTATACAACACCTCAGTATAGAGCCCTATTTATAGAGTTCAGGGGTACATCCAAATCAGAATAGGTATAGGGTAATCAGAAAATAAATCCTATCACTAATCAAAGATATGATAGAACTCTACCATCTATCTTCTGGATAGTTGGAGTATCTCTATAACTCTGATAATGGACATCCATAATAATATTAATTTCATAACATTCTCCTTTTAGAAAATACCAATGTTTTATATATTAGGCAAAATCTCTACTAAACTAATTTCCTAATTAAAAATCGTGAGCCAATCCACTTGGATCATATATGTTCTCAATTGTTTAAAATGAACAATTCATAACTTTTTTTTTTAAGTTAAAAGTTATATTGAAAGTTTTTTCAACTACTTGTTTATTTTTTATTTTAATTTAAATAAGTTAAAATGCTATTTTTCGAAAAACTATCTTAGGGTGCTTTTTAAAAACGTGATTTCTATATACAGTTTTTTTTTGGACTATATGTAGTGTTACAAATTTTCATTTTCAAACTTCTCTTTCTCTCTCTTCCAACAATTCTCTCTAACATTTCTTTTAAAAGTCCACACTTTTCATGCAAAAACACTCAAATTTTATCGCAATATAGCAATGAGCAAAGATTCTACGAAGGATTCTCTCGAGTTTGAGGTAAAAATCTATTACATTGTCTTTAAATTCATATTTTCTTAGTTTGTTGAATTCTTGGATTAATACCGTGAAGATCTGGCGAAATTTGTGGAATAATTTCGCCAGATTCTGGCGAAATTAATGGCTAAATTTCGCCAGATTCTGGCGACATTATTCCACGAGTTTCGCTGAATCAGCGAAATTCAAGGAATAATTTCGCTGAATCTGCGAAAGTCATCAATGAATTTCGCCGAAGCCGGCGAAATTCATCACCAGTTTCACCGATTCTTATGATATAGTTTCAATCTTGTTTAAATTTTTTTGTGTAGTTAGTTGTATTGTTGTATAATTTTATACTTGATAATTATATCATATGTTAGGTTACACATCGTAGATAACTTTATTATTACGGTTCTTGATGTCTTAAAAATAACCAAGAGTCACGTAATGTAGTAGCTCGACATTGGACTAGTGTGTTTTATGTATTGCGGGGAAAACCCGAGAGGCCGGAAGGCAAGATTTCATCGAGCACTCTACGAGAGACGGTGAAGGCCCCTCCTCATCGTCATCGGGATTCGTTTGAAGAATTTTTTTGATCTTGACCAAATGGAAGATTTAAGTCGGTTTTTAGGCACGCGAGATATGTTTTCAAGTAAAGAGGAGTTAGTAAAGTGGGCGAAGGCGGCGGCATTACAGGGTGAGGGACGTTGTTGATAATTGCTCGGTCGCGAAAAGGTGACGGAGCAGGGTAGCGGCTTTGTCGAGCTTAGATGTGAGAGGGGTGGAGCGTCACGAAAAATTCATTCATTGCTCGGAAGGATGGAGCGGAAACCGGAGGTCCGGGACGAAGTCACGAAAGCCGAAGGGTACTAAAAAAGTGTTACTTGTCAGTTAAAACTCATGGGCGGGAGCATAACGAGGGGGCGTGGAGTCTGGCCGTAATATGCGGCAAACACAATCACGAACTCGGGATCCGACATGGGCATTCCCTCGCCGCTCGCATGACAGAGCGGGAGATGAAAATCACGGAGGAAATGAGCAAATGTCACGTTCAGCCTAAACATATTCTGGATCATTTGAAACGGGAGAATCCGAGAACCGTTGTTAGGTATGTTTGCATGTAACAAATATATTATATTCATTACTTGAAGAGTTATACAGTACTGTTTAATTTTGTAAATGTGTCGTCAATATTGATTTGGCTTTTGTTTTGCCGCAGAGCGAAGACAGTATATAATGCCCGACACAAATTAAGAGTTGCGAGTATGGAAGGACGGACAGTTGTGCAACAACTTTTCAAGCTGTTCACTGATCATGGATATATCCACTGGCACAGAGTGGAGCCGGGAGCAGAAATCCTCAGTGATTGTGTTTTTTCTCATCCAGATTCAACATTACTTGCTCGTGCGTACCCTTTTGTGCTGATAATGGACACGACGTACAAGACTAACCGGTGCGTCGCATTACAATTCTTCGTAATTTTCATTTGCACTGCAGTTAGACATAACGATCTTCGATTTAAACAAATTGAAAGGAATGTTTGCTTATATGTTTTTCCCTGAATAATTGTAATAGGTACAACATGCCATATTTGGAGATCGTAGGGGTAACCCCGACAGGGCGCAACTTCCTCATTGCCGGCGCCTGGATCAGTACTGAGCAAGCAGATAGCTACAGATGGGTGCTGGAGTGCGTGAAACAGATATTTGACATCAATTGTCCTCCAAACGCTATCGTAACTGATCGGGAGCCTGGGTTGATGCAAGCGTTGCGTGATACATTTTCTACTTCTGAGCACTTGTTATGTCGCCGACACATTTCGAAGAACGTTGAAGCCAGATGCTACAAGGCATGTGGGGACAAGGCTGTTGCGGAACGCTTTTCCAAAAGCACGTGGAGACGTTTGGTTGATTCCAGTACGGACGAGGAGTTTCAGATGCGCTATTCGAATATGCGCTCGTCATGGTCCACTTTCGGTAAGTTGATGAGTTACATAGATGAGACTTGGTTGGACCCGCATCGGGAACAATTTGTACGGGTTTGGACAGGACAGATCATGCACTTCGGGGATCAAAGCGACCAATCGGGCGGAGCGCACATTCGGCCGACGAAATCGTACCTTGGGGACGGCGTCCCGCGCGTTCGATATTGTATGGTCAAAAGTACATTCGATGATCGAGTCTCAGATATCGGAGATTAGAGGAACTCTCGAACAATGCCGTTACGTGGATAAGTACCACCTCAGCACGCACCCGATCCTGAATCCACTTTGTTACAAAGTGTCTCACAAAGCAATACAGATCATACTAAACGAGTGGGACCGGGTCAAAAAGATTCGTCATGATACAAGTCTTTGTGGATGTTGGGTGCGGACCTCCCACGGGCTTCCCTGCGCTTGCGAGATACTGCCGCGTATGACCACGGGCCAGCCGTTTGTTGTTGATGACCTGCATCCGTTTTGGAGCGCACTGGACTTCTCGACGGCTGCATCGTAGTATTTGCACATTTCTCAGCCCCACCCGTTTGATGATATGCGGGCAATTCGAGACTTTGCAAAGTTGATGATGAAGCGAGGACCAGCTGAGCGCCGACATTTTGTAGTTCAGATGTCTCAGATGTTATATCCCGAGTTCTCAGGGCTGCAGGAGCCCCCAAGCAAAGTGACCAAAGGCCGGCCAAAACGAGACTCGACCAAAAGAGATAAGTCCCACTGGGAGTACATTCAGGTCTCACGCGAGTGCCTTCAAACGATCGTCCCAGTAGCGAGTGGGTCTCGTGGCGAGATCTTCTAGCGGCTCTCGTGGGCGTAGCGGGTCGAGAGGTAGGGGCTCGAGGTCCAGCGGCCGCGGATATGGTTCAGTCCCACGGGTGCCTCGGGGATGCGGTGACTCGCGTACCCAATATTCCCCACGGGGCGATCGGTTTCAGTCCTTCATCGTCCCCCTATATCCACGATTGGGTCGATGTTAGGGGTCGATGGTAATTGTGGATTTCGAGCTATTGCACATTTGAGGTACGGGGCGAGGATGCTTGGTTTCAGGTGAGACGAGAGCTTTGGCGAGATATCCATCGTAGCAGCGTCATCAGTGCGAAGAGATCGTTGGTGGATCGGGCGGGGTTATCTCCCTTCTACACCAACTGGAGCACTGGGTTACCGGCCAGCCCCTATGGATAGGTGGCTAACCTTACCAGACATGGGTTGGGTCATCGCAACAACATACAACGTCGCGTTCTCCTGTTTATCTCGTTCGCAGTGTTGGACGTATCTACCACTTGACTCGTAAGCGATACAAAGCGACCGCAATCCTGGTTATTGGTCTACTGGAAGACGCTAATCATTTCGTCGCTGTTAGTAAATTTATCACTTTATTGTGTTTTTATCATTTTCTGTTTCTATTTTTTTGTTTCGGTACCTAACTACTTTGATATTTTCATTGTAACAGTTTCGGCTTGAGGATGGCTTTCCGGTTCCAGAAGTGCATCCGTCATGGCAGCGGTACCGCCGCGCGACTGTTGAAGGGTGGGACGCACCATTACTCGAGCGTATTGCGCACTGGCGGTCCCTAGCGTCTACTTAATTTTTTTTTTATTTTATTTGGACTGTACTTGAGATCGAATGCAAGTTTGTCTATTTGAAAGCAAACCAAGTTAAATATAATCAAATTGGTGATAGTTTGGCGTCAATATTTACTCGTTCTCATCATACTATAACAGCACCAAATGAGGGAAAAAAACCTATATTTCATCAACACAGGGTAGGAGCGGATCGTATGACTGCGTCGGTGATGGGAGCGGGCCCGGGCCTACTAACTCCCGCAGGCAGCATACCAGGATTCTGAATGGAGGGATGCGTCCTAGCAAGGTACCAGGGTAGGTACTCGGGGAGTGCATGCTGACGGTGGGGACGGCGTGTGCGCTGAGCCGAGTCCTACCAAGAGATGTGGTTCTCGGGCCGTTCCCGAATTCATCCCAGGGCACTCGTATGCGGACGACATATCTCTCGTTGTTCGCCGGCCCTGTAATCCTCTTTCGGCGAGGATCGGTGTGGTAGGAATCTGCTGCACCTGCCCGAGCGGCGTAGGACACGATCGGGCATATACGGCTCCACAACGTCACAAAACCGAAGACACCCGTGGAAAGCCAAAATCCAGTGCTCTCTAAGCGGGTTCGGCCCGAAGGGAGTCCAAGCAAACTCGTAAAAAGGTATGTATACGATAAAAGCAGTAGAGGTACAACCAAAAAGGCAGTGACGCAAAAAAACTTACCTCATGCGCGATCATATACGTCTAAGTGTAGGCGTATAGAGCGCGAGATCATCGGATTTCAGCGAGCGCTCCCCTGCTGCTGGAGCACGTAGGATGTGAGGCTGTGACTCACGCCCGATCTCGCAGCTGCCGAGGGGGCGAAGGACGGAAAATACAGGTATATCCATGCCTCTAGTAGCGCAGTAGGGCCCACCCAACCTGTCTACGATCGGCCCTAGACGCCGTCCCGAGAGACCCAGTGCAGAATACGCAAGACAGAGCAGCACCCAGGGCATATCACGTGGATATCATCGAGCTGAGCTAAGGAACGGCCGATGAGTTGTAGGGCATCCGATCCTTACCCTTATCTATGAAAAGGGTGGCGCCTAACAGATACTTCAAATATCCACGCGCATATGCAGACGACTCAAGTGATCCCTCGGTCACGTACTCCTTCAGGACGTTAAACCGCATCCCGCCATTATCCAGCTGGCTCTGAACGTGTGCGCTGGGTATGTTCAGTGTCGCTGATAAATCTCTGACAATGTCTTCCTTGCTCAAGTCATGCGGAGAATGTAACCCGATCCACGAGGAATAGCAAGGATAAGCGCCACATCGTGGAGGGTGATGGTCATCTCCCGAACGGCATATGAAATGTGTTAGTGTCATTGCCGCTACTCTCAACAAAAGCGAAATAAGTGCACTATTAGGTCGAGAGAACATGCAATGCCTCAATCGCTCCCGGACCACTGCGAGCTACAATTGCGACAGAATCGCCTCATCTCGCATCGGCCATTTATCGATGTACCCCTATCTCGAATGGACCGTCAGCACCGGTCGCTCCTGCCCAAGGAAAAACCAAATTTCAACAGTTGCGCGGGACAAAAAAGGTATGAAATTTTTCGCGAATGACAATTAATTGTAAGAATGCACTACTAACCTCGCCACGCCAGATAAGGCTGGCAATGTGGCCGGAAAAGGATGGAATGAGGGACGGATCTTGCGGGCCCCCAAGTGCCGGTCCCGTCAAACGCCACTCCTCGGTGCTCCCGCTTCGGCAAGTTCGACGTCGAGTGGGTGCATGGCTGTCGCTCGGCGGCGGTCATTTGTCGCCCTGCTGCTCGGGACCGGGTCTCTCCACATCGTCGACTGAAACTCTACTCGCGGTGGGAGGTACTCCTGGAGCGTCCCGGAATGATCTCGGCGCGCGCGTGGCGCGCCGATGAATCGACACCGTATGGAGCAGGGACCCAGGGGACCTATCCCCTGCAGGGCGAAACTCCCGAAGCCGGATACCGAACGAGCGAGGTCGCCTACTCACGCCGCAGCCGTGCCGTGAAAAACCTCTCCGCGGTCGTGCGGAAGATGTCGTCGGGAGCCGTGTGCGGGATGTCCCCGCTCATATGTCTCATCCTCATGCATCGTCTGCGTCGGCCGCACGGGTCATGAATATCCTCACTGCATCCATATCATAGTCCGCATCAGTCGCCGGCTCTTCCCCATCTTCCACGTCATCTGCAGCGCCTGATCCCTCGTCGTAATCCTCCGGATGTCTGTACGGCGTAACCGGGACCGATGGTGGCCGGTAGTATCGTTTGGGAGCCACATCTTGGCGTGGCCGCTGTGTGTCTCGAACCCAGGGTAGGAGGGTCCCCCGAATAATAGCCGGTGCGGCCGGGAGTCGGCGACGTCATCGGGAGGGCCAAGGATACGGTACATATCCCGGTATAAGCGCGTACATCCCGGGAATCCACGACATATGTGGGGCGACCTGCGTCGAATCAATACCCGGTGTGGCGTCGCTAGTTACGGCGAGGGATGTCGCTAGTCTGCGCCTCGCCGCACTCACTCTCTGTCTGGCAGATGCAGTAATAGGATGACGACCGTGCAATCGACCGTTGCGGTCTGAAACTGGTCCCAAGTCTTGCGATACACCGCGTCGGCGCTGAGAAGGATCCGTCATCTGCAACACTTATTTAACAAAAAATACTGTCGGTGATAATTAAATTAAACAATAATCAATCCAGGTAAATAAATAAACGTATTTAAACTAATATTATTTAATACTAACTTAAGATAAATTAAATTATTAAAACTACGATAAATTAAAATTCACGGCAAAAATTCTACCAGTTCATGGCGGAATTATTGCCGGAATTCCGCCATGCACCGGCGGAATTCAAGCCGGAATTCCGCCATGCACCGGCGGAATTCTAGGCCAGAATTCCGCCATGAACCGGCGGAATTCTGGCCGTGAATTCCGCCAGAATCCTGGCGGAATCCCGCATAGGAATTCTGCCAGATTCCTGGCGGAATCCCGCATAGTTTACCTTCGAATTGTACCCGTTTTGGGTACAATTCGCAGACATCCGCTTGACATCGGCGGAATTTTCTACTGGGAGTTCCGCCAATTCGTTTGGCGGAATTCTCTGAAGAATTCCGCCACTCAGTTGGCGGAACTCTTGCAGGAAGAATTTAACATCAAAATCGGCCGTTTTTTGGCCGATTTTGATGTTTTTTTAACATTAAACAATGTAAATTAATGAATAGTTTGAAAAACTAACCTTTTTACGCTAAAATTCGATGTCGTTTTTCGTAGATCTGAATTTTTCTCACCAAATGCTTCAGAGGATTTTGAAAATTTTTCGAAATTCAAATGAAATTATGAAAATTTTTCGCACTACATATAGTCCAAAAATAAACTACATATAGTAGTGGCCTTTAAAAAAAGTTTTTGCTTACATAAAATTTTAAAAATAATAATACTATTTTTATTTTAAAAATAATTTTTTATAAATACATTTTTATATAGCTAAAAAAATTCAATCGAGTGAATTTGTAACTTGTATTACACACTTATAAATAAAAACAATTCATGTAGATAAAAAAACTAATTCACTATCTTATAAACAATTACTTTTTCAATAAGATATTTTTTATCTAAATAAATTATTTTTGTTGATAATTATATAATTTATATGATATATATAAATAATAAAGCTATTAGATAATATTACCTTTTTCCCCTAAACACTTATTCATTTAAAAAAGTAAAAAAAAAAAGAAACAAATATACACGCGGCGCTAGCACTGAGCGAGTAGCTAACCTCTCTTTCACGCGCTGCGCGGAAAATTTCCATTAATGAAAGAGATATCCCCCCGGAGAGCGTTTTTGATATTTTTCCCTCGTCTCAGACTTCGTTCGAATTTCAAAATCCAATAGAGCCATCAACACAGTGACACCCCACCCTCCACCGTGTCCCCTCCAAGCCCTACCCCCACCCCACAATCATTGGCAGCTAAATCAGTCTTCACCCTGCGTAAATGAAATGCTCTTCCAGTTCTCGGCCTAAAAGGGGCGGCGGTGGATCCGTCGGATTCTTCTGTTTGAAGCGAATTTTTCTCAAAGTAATGGTCGCTGCAATGGGCTGTGTTTTCAGCTGCTTCCGCGTCAAAGATTCTACCCCTAATCGTCCTTCCTCTTCCTCCAGTGCTACTGCGAATGTAGTACTTGCTAATTTTTTTTTTCTGGGAATCTTTTTTTCCCCAATTTTGGTTTGATATATGGAATTATTTGATTTTAGGATCAGGAGACTGTGGTGACTAGAAGACGGACAGCGCTGTCATCATTGTTGATATCTGAAGGTTGTTGAGTCAGTAGAAATTTTCTTTTGGGGATATTTTTCGAATTTATTTTCTTTTTTATTATTTAATTTTGTTCTGTTCTTGTTCATCTTTCCGGGGATTAATTCGGAATGCGAAGAAAATGATGGTACGCCAATTAAGGAGAAGGAAGATCTAGAAATGGGGATTCCGAAGCAGGGACTTGAATTTGATGTCGACAAGCTCATGGATGAGGTCTGTCAGTCATCGTTATATTCTCGAGAATTTAAACGTATGCTTTCATAAATACTAATTTAATTGAGTTGAATGAAAAAGCTGAAATTTGTTCTCTACTTCAGAGACTAATTTGAGCCAAGTTTTGAGGGAAATCCTAAATCCATCTAATTGTGGGGTTGTTGGAGGGGAGGGGTTTATTATGGTCTGCTCTTGCTTACAGCATTTGGGTTCTGTGGGTTTTATTTTTGAATTCTTCTTTGTTTGTTTATCTTCAATGGAAGTAGTAGATTTTGATTTTACCATGTTTATTGTTTTATATGCCTCTTAAGAAATGTAAACGCTAAAAACATTTTTATTCACTAAACTATACATTTTTCTTAAATCACATACTATGTACGGATGTGAATAAACTTCGGAAAGAATCTGTTTTCTATTGTTTAATGTTGAAGCTTATGTTTGGAACTTATACTGATAGGTTCTTTCTAAGATAATGCAGATATTTATGATCTTTGTGTCAAAGAAATTCTAGGGGTTGATGAATAATATTTGCACGTACAACCTTCATTGTTAAAGAATGTATTGAGATACTAGATGTTCCAAATTTCTAGTATCACAGGTTTTTGTTACTTTAGAAGCTTGAAGAATTCCTAGTTGGTAGCTATTGGGTCTTGATTGGGTTAAATTCATTGTAGGAATTATGAGAATCATGTATGTGAACTTGTATAGTGTATAATGATTGTGTCGATAGACAAGCCTCTATATAACTGCAGGCCAAATTCCTCAAAGCTTGTGGAACTCTTCCTGAAACACCTGTGGAACTTCGAAAGGCTGCAGATGTAAAGAAGGATATATCAGGTCAGAATGGAGAGTATGAAGGTGAAAAGTTCAGATCATGGCTTACCAACACATCCATTGAGAAGCTCAACTTAGAAGAGCCACCTGATCAGCCAACATCGCCCATCAAAGTTAGCGAAGAATGGATGAAGGCATCAGATTCATTAGAGCATACACCTAGCAGGTTCTATCCCTGGTCTCTCTTGACTACGGTATAGTGGAGCATGCCTTTCCAAGAGAATTGCATGCTTGTATATAATGATTATCTTTTAACATCCTATCTGCTTTTATTCCTTGTATGTCCAGGTTCCATAAATCATAATCTTTTCCTATGTGGTGTGGCATGTCTTCAATCAAGATCTTGCCACCTAGTTATGTGTTATTTTAGGAGTTTATTTCCTAAGGCTACTATGGAAAAGACTTGCATTTACTGTGCATATATGGTGCGAAATAGATGGCCGCACACAAAATTGCATTTCTTATTGTCATTCTTGAATAATTCTCTTATCTTGTAGTTGCATGACTGAGAGGCAAAACACTGAGACATTCTCTGCCAGCTCATCTGAAAGCAGTGGGATTCGGAATGCTACATCAACCAAGGTCATTGCTAGAATGGACATCAGCCCTACCAGTTCATCTATTTCCATTGACTGCATGGCTCCAAGTGTTCCATACAAGAACAAGTCAGTTTGTTTTGATTGTGAGCATGACATGTCTTCAGCTTTGTCAAAGAGCTATTCGTCTGAAATTTTTAGTCAAAACTCCCAGCAATCTGGATCAGCAGGCAATTCTAGTACAGGAAAGCCTTCACCTTACCCAACGCCACTAAAGTTAACCAATGAGATGCAAACACCTGGAACTGTTTTTCCAGGATATCTAGATGGTTTGGGACAGGCCAAAACACGGATCAGGTCTCAGTATGTGTATCCTGTCTTAAATCCTGTGGAGAGTTTGTCTCAGTGGAAAGTGTTAAAGGATGAGGAATCCAATTCTGGTACCCTGAACGATGACAATGGAGAGTCATTGAGGGATACCAATGAGGCAAATCCTGTATTAGAAGTGGGTGAAGGAGAATATTCAGTTCGAGAAGATCTGAAGGTGGAAGCAAGCTTGTCTCCCTGGTTAAAAGCACCTCCTTCCGATCCAAATGGCAGTGGTCAACATAATGGTTCAATTGTTGGTGGAAATTTTCACTTTGGAAGGACTCCAGGTGATAGGCCCATTCTTGGGATGGTAGCTGCTCACTGGAATGATGATGATGCTTCCCATGTATCACCTAAATGGTGGAATGGAAACGGAATTCCAAATTCAACAAATAAGTACAGAGAGGTTCTCCTCTTGTCTTAATCTTTCTTCCCTTTCTATCTTAAATATTCCTTAGAAAGTTTGAAGCTAAAAACTGTAGAATTTTCGTACCTTATCAGGATCAGAAAGTCAGTTGGCATGCTACACCATTTGAGGAGAGACTAGAAAAAGCATTGTCTGAGGAGACTTTGATCTCTCAAAGGTAAATGATGGTTTGGTGTAACCGTTTTCCTTGCATATTAAAGACAGAAATGTTTTACTATAACTTACATTTAGTTCCAACTTTCAAGACTTAAATTTTGTCAGCCATTTTTTCCTTGTGGAACTCCCTTTTATTTTCTTGTTATTGGTAACTTCTGATATCTTATTGAAGTGCTGGAAGTTGGTTTTTTCTTTTTTTTCCAAGATTTTAGATCTTTTATTAAAATCAAATGAACTAACACAAAAATCTTGTACCCTTGAAACTTATTATTTCTGCCCTTTAAACTTGAAAGAGATCAAAGTTTACTTGCGACAACTTTTCCAATAGTAGTTCCCAACAAACAAGCAGTGAGAAGTATCATAATTACACGAATCTTTGTGGCTTTTCTGATCTGGAACATATTTTTCCTGCAATTCTTTGTATTCCAACGTAAGTACATTTCAGATATCAAGTAACATGATAAACATTTTACACAGCTACAGTGAGGCTGTACTTTACTCAGTGGTCTATGCTCTTTATTTCATAAGAATGTAAAGTATAACATGTGATAATTCCTGTTTTATTCTCAATATCATCTTTCAGCTAGTTTGTTTGGGTTATTAACGGTAACACAGTGCACCAAACTTCTCTAAGATATATAATTACCTGGTTGTGTTAACTGTAACCTGAAGTGATGTATTTTAACAATAAACTCTGGTATGACAATCACTTGATTTTGAATTTAGTATATTCACAGATCCAAGGTCAATGTGAAGAACCAACTCTTCAGAAGAGATCTAATGTGATTCCCAAAATTTCTGATGGGGGCATTTATTTGTTTTATAGGAATCAAATCAGTGGGACGGGAGCAATTGATTTTAATGAAGTTGAGGAATCTGATACAGCTCAGTCTAAATTCCAGACATCAAACCATTTCAAGTCGGTTGTTTCACATTGATGCGGGGGTGCATGAAGTAATTCGTTGTAAATGATTTCTGAGGAATTTCAACTTGTGTTGGACCATGATACTTGGTATGAGAAGAACTATTAGAAATATCAGGCTATTTACTGATTTCGGTTTTGATATGTTAGCTCTTTTGCTGGGTGAGATGGGCTTTGTGCTTCAATGTACTGCCTTGTGCATAGTACTTCATGTTGAACATATGTAATAGTCTTCCATTCTCCTATTTGTTTCTTATGGTTTCTAGTTGATGAAATTGAAGTAGCTATAGAGCATTGTACCGTCTTTTTGAAACATAAGGCAATTTGAAGATGATATTGCTGAGCATTCCAAAGATCAAATTGGTCCAAATTAGTGTGTTATCACTGTTTCTCTGTACTATGCTTCAAACAATTAGTTTTTAGAACTTTGATATTTGATTCATTTTGGATGGTGAAGTTGGAAGAATACATGAAAGCCAAAGCTCCCAAATTGAGATATCATCAAAGATGAACTATTTCAATTACAGTATGTTTGCTTTAGTTTTAGCTCTATTTTAGAAACTTAGAAGTTTCTAATTTCATTTAGAAAACTTTACTAAAAGGTACCATTTTGAGTTCTGGTTATAGCCATCAGCGAAACTTGTCCTTATAATTACTTTAAACTTGGTCAAACACGCTTAAAGTTTTAGGCAACTAACTTGACAACCTTGGTCATCCAAACTGGGAAGGATTTCATTTCACAATTAAATTCAAAATTTTAAGTGTGTGATTCACATCTTTTTTCACAAACAATTTAATATTTACGAAATCTAAGACAGCAATTTTATAACAAACCTCTATCCAATCATTTCACCAAACTAAATGGTCAAACCCTAACTTAACATTGTTTCATTTGACATCATAACTTTGAAAATCATTTTCCATCAAATTGAAACACACTTTTGAAAAACACTTTAAGCACAAACATTAAAAGTAGTTTTTGATATCAATCATTCCATTTCTAAAAATTATTTTATGTTTCAAAGTAATATTTCAATTAAAGGATTAGGATTTATAATAATAGATACCTTAGCGACCTAAGAATTCTAATCACTAAGTCTTCAAAATTCTTGATATATGGCACTTCTTTAATAAATCAATCTTCATTCCAGAACATACCTTGATTGATTCACTACATTCTTGAAGAACTTATAGCTTCCAATTCAAAAATCCTATTATACTTAAGATAATCGCAAATTAGTCCTCATCAATGTTAGTTATAATCAAAACTATAAAGATGAAAGGAAGTTTTACAACTGTACACAATAAGTCCTTTATATTATCTTAGAATTTATTTTCTAATTGAGCATAGTAAAGTTAACTTAGCCAAGCAAATGGGTTTAGTACCAAATCATCTGGTAACAATAAAAAGTTTTTGCAAGTTAACGTTGTGCAATTATAACCGTAGAATCCATTATGCTTGTCTGCTCCTGATTAAAGCGGCATTTTTTTCTTCTATCCAAAACGGTGGGGTTTGGAATTTACGAATTAAGATCAACAGTTGATACCCTAACTTAAAGACAATTAAGCTGTGATAGATTCTCAAAATTTACAGGCTGAAAGCACCTAAATTTCAACATAAGTTACAGCACTGTGAAATCTTCATTATCTACTGCTTCCACCAATGCCCAATCTAGCAACTCTGTATGGATCAAATTTTTCCAGCATCGATCCAGACCATTTATTTGTCAATCACTTCTTAAAAACTCACCACTTATTCTAAATCCGTGAATGGATAGAGATCTGGGCTTCTTCCGGGCCACAGTTAGAAATTCCGGTTCAACTCTAGTGTAAATAGAGGCATTGTGGAAAAGTGATCAAGGCTTCTTAAGATTCTCTTATTTATGGTATAAGGTCTATAATTTTTAATATCTTCTATATAATAAAAATTATTACATAACAATATTATATTAGTGGGAGAGAAAATAGGAGAGTATTTTTTGAGAGAGGATCCGAACCACTAGGATAGTGGAGAAAAGTACAGCTTCAAGTGGGAACGTTATATAGGGAAATGTAGTTATAGAAGAAAAAGAGTAATCAGAAGAGAAAGGGTAATTAGGAGTCACATGGCCACTGATGCAGTCACTGTTTTTCTTTTGTCATGCTACTCAAAATTAATTATTTTTTGAAAAATTAAATATTTTATTTTAACTTAATATAAAGATTAATTATAATATTTTTATTATAATAAATTATTACAATATCTTTATTTATTAAAGTGACTACTGATAAGGCTCAGGAATTAGTGAAATTTAAATACTTTAAATAAAAGGAGTTTGAGCGGCTTGTGGTGGGACTATTTTATTAGTAGAATTTAATTTTATTAAATTAAAGAGGTCAGTAATGAAAAAATTAAAAAATATATTATTATTTTAGGAAAGTAGACATTTAATATTAGATATTCTAAAACAAAAACGTTTAATTCAAAATGGAGGGAGTAGGTGCAATATATTACTTTCAACGAACACTACAACTCCCATTGTCTAATTTTTATTGATTTTTTATTATATTTGGACATCACAAGATATTTAATAATTTTCACAAAAGTAAAGTTTTTAATGTAATATATACTATCAAAAAGTTATGTTTTACTATAAATTACCTTTATATGTTTAGATTTGAAATAAAGTACTTAGTGGCTAGCGTACATATTTTATATATTTTATTATGTTATATTACTTTTATATATGGAGATATAATATAGTAAAAAGAATTCTCAGCCAAAACCAAGGGATATAGACTGGTATGGCATTATTCAAAGGCTGGTATCTATACATAGTGTGAAATTTGGTTATCACCTTGTTACGGATCTCAAAACTAGGGTTGTATGTTTAGGATCATGTTCTTCGAGCTCAGGGTGAATGGAAGTTTTGGAAATGAATGTGGCAAATGAAGGTGCCCTAAAAAGGTTAAAAAGGTTTCTTTGGAAATACTGTCACAATATCCTCCCTAATCGAAGCAATTTAGCGAGGCAACCAGGATGCTCGAGTTCTTGTTTGTTATGTGGCGCTGAGAAGGAATTGAATGACGGTCATCACTACAAGAAAATAAGGAATTAGCGACGGACAAATCCGTCGCTAATCCGTCGCTAATTGAAATTAGCGACGGATTAGCGACAGATTTGTCCTCGCAAAATAATGAGTCGCTAATTGCGACGGCATCATTTTTCAGTCGCTAATTAGCGACTGGGATTTGACGACGGAAAAAATTTAGCGACTGATTTCGACGGAAAAAAAATATTTAAATTTTTAAAAATAAAAAAATTAATGTTAATTCTATGAAATTTAATTTTTAAAAAAGTATAAATTATTATTTAAAAAATTTTAAAATAAAAATTTAAAAATAATATAAATCGGGTTAACCCGACCCGATTTATTATTTAATTGAAAATTAAATTTATTAATTAAAAATTTTAAAATTAAATTTTAAAAAATAATATAAATTAGGATAACCCGACCCAACCATATTGGTCGGGTAGCCCGATTCAGCTCCTCCCGGATCGGGTTAGCTCGATCCAAATTTAATTCTTTTGTTTTGCTTGAAGAGATTCGAACCTTAGTTACTCGAAAGTTGGATGACGTCTTCTTCAGTTAGCCAAGTCACTTCTTGTGTTTTATTTTATCATATAATATTTTTTATATTATAAATTGTTGTTATCATATATTATTATATTAATAATAATCTATTATATATTATTATAATATTAAATAATATATTATAATATAATTATATTTATTATTATATATAATTTATAAATTAATATTGATTTTTTTTATTTTTCACATTACTATCAGTTGCAAATCAGTCGCTAATTAGCGACTGGAATAGTGTTTTTAAATATAAAAAAATAATTTTTTTTTAATTTTTAATTTTTTAGTAGCAAATCCGTTGCTAATTAGCGACTGATTTGCGATCAAATAGTGTTTTTAAATATTAAAAAATTAAATTTTTTAATCTCTTGCTAAAAAATAAAAAAAAATAGCAACGACTTTCTTAGTAAAAAATATAAAAAGTCTTCATAAATACTAATTTAGTCCCGACCTCACTTATTTTAAACCTTAATTTATTAAGTATTACTTATTTGAATTGATATTACTTATAGTCTAAAGTATCTAAATATATATTAATTATCATTTCTTCTATTTATGTTCATCTGTGTCTATTTCTGTACATATATGCTACATATGTATGTTATATTACAGTTATGTTATACTTATAAATATTATCTTATATATATATGTGTTATTAATAGATTATACTACTCGAAATGCATGGTTTATTACATGTGTATTACATAAGAATAATCCTACTTAATAATTGTTATATATTATTCAATATAATTTATTTTACTTCTATTCATATTCTTATGTCAAGTAGAAAAATAATATTACTAAACTAAATAAAAATAAAAAATATCTTAAATTAGAAAACACTATTCCGTCGCTAATTAGCAACAGATTAGCAACGGAAAAGATTAAGATTTTGAAAAAATTATTTTTGATATTTAAATTATTTTTCCGTCGCTAATCCGTCAGCTAATTAGCAACGGATTAGCAACTGAAAAAAATTAAGAATTTGAAAAAAATAATTTTTAATTTTTTAATTTATTGTTCTGTCGCTAATCCGTCGCTAATTAGCAACGGATTAGCAACGGAAAAAAAATTAAAAAATATAAAAAAAATTATTTTTAATATTTAATTTATTATTCAGTCTCTAATCAGTCGCTAATTAGCAACGGATTAGCAACGAAAAAAATTAAAAATTTTGAAAAAAATGATTTTTGATATTTAAATTATTTTTTCCGTCGCTAATCCGTCGCTAATTAGCAACGGATTAGCAACGGAAAAAAATTAAAATTTTGAAAAAAATGATTTTTGATATTTAAATTATTTTTTCAGTCGCTAATCCAGTCGCTAATTAGCAACGGATTAGCAACGGAAAAAAATTAAAAATATAAAAAAATTATTTTTAATATTTAAATTATTTTTTCCGTCGCTAATCCGTCGCTAATTAGCAACGGATTAGCAACGGAAAAAAAATTAAAATTTTGAAAAAAATGATTTTTGATATTTAAATTATTGTTCAGTCAGCTAATCTGTCGCTAATTAGCAACGGATTAGCAACGGAAAAAATTAAAATTTTGAAAAAATGATTTTTGATATTTAAATTATTATTCCGTCGCTAATCCGTCACTAATTAGCAACGGATTAGCTGACTGAAAAAAATTAAAAATATGAAAAAAATTATTTTTAATATTTAATTTATTATTCCGTCGCTAATCCGTCGCTAATTAGCAACGGATTAGCAACAGAAAAAATTAAAAATATAAAAAAATTATTTTTAATATTTAATTTATTATTCCGTTGCTAATTAGCAACGGATTAGCAACGGAAAAAATTAAAAATATGAAAAAATTATTTTTAATATTTAATTTATTATTACGTCAGCTAATCCGTCAGCTAATTAACAACTGAGTAGAGCCGTCGCTAATAGCCGTCGCTAATTAGCAACGGACGTTAGCCGTCGCTAATTTCGGTCGCTAATCGAGTATTTTCTTGTAGTGCATGGTTTTATTTCATTTCCCAAGTTCTAGCAGAGTGTGGAAGTCTAGTTGGAAAAGCGACGAATGGCTTAGGCTGAGTTGAATTCTTTCGGGGATTTGATGAACTACATTCTCATACATGAGAATGACAGCTCTGCTGCTACCTTTGCTACACTTTCTTGGAAAATATGGAAGGTGAGGGACTGTTTATTCATGAAGGCACAAAATTTGAATCTGGTCAAGTGTTGTCTTTAGTGGAGGAATTCTTCATGGTGGTTAATAATCAATTTCCAGTTGCAGCTCAGCCTGATATGCAACAGTCTTGGAAGCTCTCAAAACCTGAGTACTACAAACTGAAATGTGATGGAGCATGGAAGCATGAGGAGGCAGACATGGGTGCAATCATTTGAGATTGTTATGAGGTTATCATTAGTTTTGATTAATGACAAACATTGACGAGGACTAATCTTTATGTCATTTGTGTGATAGGATTGTTAGATTAAGAGGTATGAAGTCTCATTGCCTTGAAGCCAAAATGCAAGAACAACTCAAATATGTCAAAGTGATTGAAGATTGAAGAGTTTGTTCAAGATGATTGAAGGCTTTGAAGACATGAAGTGTATGTTATATATGCTAAATAGGTAAACTTTTGTATACCCTACACTTGTTTGTCTTAGAATATGTTGAATGCATAAGAGAGCACAAAATTTATTTTTGAATCTTAAATGGCTTTGAGTGATCGTTTGATTAATAAGTGTGTTTTTGAGTCTTAAATAATTTTGAGTAAACATTGTATGATCAAAGAGTTTTGATAACGGGTTTTTTAATTTAAAAAATTTTTTAAATGACTTATCTATTCATACAAAATGTTTTCAAACCTATTGAAGTTGAATTTCAAATGATTTTACAAAGTTTGAATAGTTCGGACGCAAGTTCGATGTCCAAACTTTGAAAATGACTACTCGTGTTTCCGAGAGAAATTCGGGACGCAAGTTCGGATGCACTGGACAAAAATTCTCGTCATCCGAATTCTTCTAAAACTAACCGTTACTAGTTGTTTTATGACTGTTGAAACTAATTTTTGAAATCTATAAAAGCCAAAAACTTCAGAATTTTTGAAAGTTTTGAATCTCTGAGAAATCTTGACATTCTAAAATCTTTTGCAAACATCAAAGCTCTCTTTTGTCTTGTGCTTACAAGTGATCATTCAAGATTCCTAAGACAATAAAGTGGAGTGGTACAACATTGTGTAATTATCTACCAAGAAGTGGTAACATCTTATCCATTCTTCATTTAATTTTTTTTTCTACTAGTTCATTATAAGGTTTTCTTGTAAATATAAAATCCTTTAAGTAAGGGTGATCCTTGAAAGTTTGATTCAAGGTTGTTTGTAGATATAAAATCCTTCTAGTAGGGTGAGCCTTGTGTGTAGAATTACTAAAGAGGTTGTTGGTGTAAAACTACTATGTGGTGAGCTTCTTATGTAATTATTGAACTTGAGCATATAGTAGATTGGTTTAAATCCTTGAGTGTAGACTCAAGATAGTGGACGTAGATCTTGAAGAGATCGAACCACTATAAATTGATTGTGTTCATTGTTCTTAGATTGTTTATTGCTTTGTCATTAATTTAATTAATCTCTCATTGAAACAAGTAATTATATTCTGATCTAACTCAATTTACAAAAGGAAATAGTTTTCGAAAATTAGCCAAAGGCTTAATTCACCCCACCCTTAGGTCTTTCAATTGGTATCAGAGCAAGGGCTTCGTTGTGTTGGTTTACGACCTAGAAGTTAAGATCTTATGGCTAATATTTCAAACTTACCTTATTTGGAAGGATCTTCCACAAATAGACCACCTTTGTTTAATGGAGCAAATTATACATTTTGGAAATCTAGAGTTAAGATATATATTTGTTCTATTAACTTTGATTTCTGGAACACTGTTGAGAAAGGTCCTTACATACCAATGAAAATGAGAGCTGATGGAGTGACTTTAGAACCAAAGCCTATAGACGAATTTGATGAGAATGATTCAAAGAAAATGATATTGAATTATCAAGCCATGAACATTTTAAGTTGTGCACTAGATGTAACTGAACATAATCGAGTTAGTGGATGTGACACTGCTCATGATATGTGGAGATTGCTTCAAGTAGCACATGAAGGTACAAATCAAGTAAAAGAGTTAAAACTTGCTATGCTAGTAAGGGATTATGAGCTATTCACCATGAAGCAAGACGAGAATATTAGTGATATGTTTACAAGATTTACTAACATTTTTAATGGTTTAAAAGCTTATGGGAAAAACTATACAATTGGAGAGCAAAACAGAAAGATATTGGATGCTTTACCAAAATCTTGACAACTGAAAATGCTTGCTGTTGAGGAATCAAAAGATTTTAAAACTCTCCCACTTGAAGAGCTCATTGGTTCACTGCTTACACATGAGATGAAGGTGAAAAGATTGAATGATATTGAAGATGAAGAGAAGGGAAGACAGAAGTTGTACTCAAAACTTCAAATCATTTTAGTGAACAAGAAAAATCATCAAGTGAAGAAGATGGAAACAGTGGAGAAGAAGAGATAGCTATGACTGTAAGAAAATTCAAGAAATTCCATAAAAAGGAATTTCTCGAGAAAGGGAGAAAGCCAACCAAGAAGAGTGGACAGTCATCATCCTTCAAACCTCAATGCTTTGAATGCAAAAGCACAGAACATCTTGTTGCTGATTGTCCTAAAGTTTTGGAAAGGGAAAGAGACAACAAACTCAAAAAGAAATCTACCAAGAAGGGAAAGGGACTGGCTGGTACTTGGGATCAATAAGAAAGTAAAGATGACAGTGAAGGAAAAGACAACATGTGCTTTATGACAGTTGATGATGAGGTACAATCTACTCCTTATATTTCTACTTACTATGATGATGATGTTGATTCTAGTGATTCACTTGTTGAAATATATGGAGAACTGAAAAAGGCTTCAAAAAGGAATAAGGAAATGAAGACCAAAATTAATGAGTAATTAAATGAGAATTCAAAGTTATATTTTGAAAATGGAAAACTTCTTGAGACTATTAATTGCCTAAACATTGAAAAAGAAATTTTAAATATAACTATACTGAAACATATCTCTTGAAAATAAAGATCTTTGCACACAAGTCATTTCTCTAAAAACAATACTTAGTGATCATGAGATATTGAAAAAGAAAGTTAATGATCTTATATTATGCATTGAAAAATTTACAAATGGAAGAGAAAATTTAAATAAACTACTTGGTTATCAAAGATCTTCATATGCAAAAAATGGTCTGGGTTACACTCATGAAAGTTATGCTCCAAAATATAAAAACTTCTTAGCTAAAGAAACTTCTATTTCAATGCCTCATACTTGTCGTACATATTGTGGTAGGCATGAACACAAAGTATCAAAATATTATGTGAAAAGAAAAATAGAAAATGGTGTTAAAACAATTTGGAGTGTAAGCCCTAAGGGTAAATCATGTAGTTATGATTAGTTTTGAATAATGACAAACATTGATGATGACTAATGTGCTTGTATGTTGAGTGATAGGATTGATGCATTGAGAAGCATGAAGTCTTATTGCCTTGGAGTCACAATACAAGAACAACTCAACTATGCCAAAAGTAATTGAAGATTGAAGAGTATGTTCAAGATGATTGAAGGCATTGAAGGCTTAGAGTGTAGAGTTCATATGCTAAATAGGTATATTTTTCTGTAAACTCTACACTTGTATGTCTTGGAATTAGTTGAATGCATATGAGAGCACAAAACTTGTTTTTGAAATGATTTTGAATGAACTTCTTGACAACAAGTATGTTTTTGAAGTCTCAAATGATCTTAAGTAAACTTTGGATGATTAAAATGTTTTGGTAATGGCTTTTTGTGTTTAAAAGTGCTTAAATGACTTATCTATTCATTCAAAGTAATTTCAATGTTATTAAGGATGATTTTTAAATGATTTGACAAAATATGATAAGTTTGGATGCAAGTTTGGACGTCCAAACTTTGAAAATGATCACTGTGCTTCCAGAGAAATTCGGACGCAAGTTCGGACGCATGGAGTAAAGTTGGGACGTCCAAACTTGCTCTGATAGCATGGTCACTGTTTTTCCAGAGAATTTCGGACGAATGTTCGGACGCATAAGGAAAAGTTCGGACGTCCGAACTTCTCTGAAACTAGCCGTTACTAGCCGTTTTATAACTGTTGAATTTGATTTTTCAAATCTATAAAAACTATAAACTTCAGAATTTTTGTTAGTGTTAGCCCTAAGGGCAAATCATGTAATTTTGATTAATGACAAATATTGATGAGGACTAATATGCTTGTATGTTGTGTGATAGGTTTTGTGAACTAAGAAGTATGAAGTCTCATTGCTTTGAAGCCAAAGTGCAAGAACAACTTCAGTAAAGCAAAGTGATTGAAGTTTGAAGAAGGTTGTTCTTAGATGATCTAAAGGCATTGAAGACTTGAAGTGTAGAGTGTATATACTTAGTAGGTAAATCTCTATGTAAACTCTACACTTGTATGTCTTGGTTATCATTGAATGCATAAGAGAGCATAAAATGCGTTTTATGATCTTAAAAGTTTTTGAATGAATTTTTTGATGAATGTGGTTTTGTGTCCTAAAAGTTTTTAAGTAAACTTTATATGATCAAAGGAATTTGATTTTGGTTTTCAAACTTATATATGTCTAAATAAGTTTTCTATACATACCACATGTTTTTCAAACTTATTGAAGTTAAATCTCAAATGATTTTACAAAGTTTGAATATGCTTCCAAAAAATTCGATCGTCCGAATTGTGTAGCAAAATTTTGCTACTGTTCTTCCAGAGAAATTCGGAAGAAGATTCGGACGCATGAAGAAAAATTCGGTCGTCTGAATTTTGGCCTTCAGCATGGTCACTGTTTTTCCGAGAGAAATTCGGACGAAGATTCGGACGCGATAGGGAAGAATTTGGTCGTCCAGAAAAATTCGGACGCGAGAATTTGGTCGTCCGAATTTCCCGAAAATAATCGTTAACTAGCCGTTTTATAGTCATTAAAACTGATTTTCAAATTCCATAAAAGCTATAAACATGTAATCTTTTGTAAGTTTTGAATTCTTGAAAACTCTAAGCATTCTAAAGCTTTTTACAAACATTTCTTAAGCTCTCGTATGTCTTGTGCATTCAATTGATCAATCCAAAAGACATCAAAGTGTGAAGGTACAAGTTTGTGTAAAAATCTACCAACAAGTGGTAACATCTACACACTCTTATCTCCTTATTAAATTGTTTTTTCTACTAGCTCATTACAAGGTTATCTTATGACGTAAAATCCTTTTGGTAAGGGTGAGCCATAGACTAGTTTAATCAAGATTGTGGTGTAAAACTCGTGTGTGGGTGAGCCTTGGATTATATTGGTCTCTAGGCTGTCTTTAGATATAAAATCCGTGTAGAAGGGCGAGCCTTGTTTGTAGGATTGCAAAAGAGGTTGTTTGTGGTAAAACCCATTGAAGGGCGAGCGTCTTGTGTAATTGCCTAAATTGAGTATATAGTGAATTGGTTGAAATCCTTGAGTGTGGACTCAAGGTAGTGGATGTAGATTTTGGAGAGATCGAACCACTATAAATTGTGTGTTCATTTCTTTATAGCTTTACTTGTTTACATACTTGTGTTATTATTATTTGTTAATAATTGTTGATTGATTGGTAGTGGTCTTATAGTTTGATAATCTTGTCTTAATCATCAAATCACATATAAACTTCAAGTTTGTGAATTTAAAGAAGAGCTTTTATTAAGGCAAAGAATTTGCAAAAACTGAAAAGATTTTTGATAATTAGCCAAAGACCTAATTCACCCCCCTCTTAGGTCTTTCAATTGGTATCAGAGCTAGGTCTTCTTTTTAAGGTCTAACAACCTAGAAGTAAAGATTATATGGCTAGTTTATCAAATTTGCCTTATACGGAGGGTTCCTCCACTAATAGACCTCCATTGTTTGAGGTTCTAATTATATTTTTTGGAAGTCTAGAATTGAGATTTACATTTGCTCTATTAACTATGAATTGTGGAATATTATTGAGAAAGGTCCCTATGTGCCATTGAGATTGAAAGCCGATGGAGTTACAAGGGAACCGAAGTCCATGGAGGAGTATGATGAGAGTGATTCAAGGAAGATGACATTAAACTACCAAGCAATGAACATTCTTTGTTGTGCATTGGTTGTCAATGAATACAATAGAGTGATGGAATGTAATTCCGCTGATGAAATATGGAAGCTACTTCAAGTCACTTATGAAGAAGAAAGAGAAAATGTGTGCTTCATGGCAATGGAAGATGAGGTACAACCTACTCCATCTACCTCTACTTCTTATGATGATGATATTGATGATCCTAGTGAATTACTTGTTGAGATGTATGGAGAATTAAAAAAGCTTCGAAAAAGAATAAGGAAATTAAACTCAAAATTAATGAGTTATTGAATGAAAATTCAAAATTATTTTGTGAGAACAAAAAACTTCTTGAATCTATTGATTTTTTAAATATTGAAAAAGAAGTGTTAAATATTTCTTTACAAAACATATCTCTTGAAAATAAATCTCTTTGTACAAAAGTTTCTTCTCTTAAAAAAATGCTTAGTGATCATGAAATTTTGAAAAAGAAAATTAATGATCTTATATCATGTGTTGAAAAATTTACAAATGGAAGAGACAATCTTGACAAACTACTTGGATCTCAAATATCTCCTCTTGCTAAAAATGGTCTTGGTTACAATTATGTCAATAATGTGCCTACACATAACAACTTCTTTGGTAGAGCTACTTCTACTTCCTTCCATCATACTTGTTGTACTTATTGTGGAAAACATGGACATAAAGTCACCAAATGTTATGTTAAAAGAAAAGTAGAGAATGGTGTAAAAGCCATTTGGAGAGTTAAGGGAACTATTACTAACCCCCACGGACCCAAGAAAGTATGTGTACCAAAGGATACTTCCTCTCCTTTATTGCAGGTACACTTTAATTCAAACTCAAGCACCACTAAGAGATATGTTGATGATGTTGGCTTAAAGAATAAAGGAAAACACCTAATTCATAAGCAAGGTCAAAGCAACCAATGAAGGATTTGTTTTTCAGACAAGAAGAAAGGAAGAATTCTTGGAGTAACCAATGTTGGTAAAGGTTCCTCTCTTCTTTTTAAACAAATGTTGCTTAGTGTGGATTTGAACTATAACTTACTTAGCATTAGTCAATTAAGTGACAATGATTGAAAAGTTGAATTTAAATATAATTCTTGCACTATACTTGATGGTGTCAATGGTAGAACTATTTTTGTTGCAAATTGTATTAGTAATGGTTATGTGCCTTGCCTTGATGAACTTGTTGCTTATAAAGTTAGATGATTTTTCACTCATGAAAATGATGGTTATTTACGGCATAGTAAACTTGATCATGTTAGCATGGACTTGTTGAATATTGTTTTTGCTTGTTAAAGGATTATCAAAAATTCGTTTTAAGAAAAATCATCCTTGTAATTCTCGCCAATATGAAAAACAAACAAAATTTTCTTTCAAACCTAAGAAAAAGATTTTCACCTCATAACTTCTTGAAATTGATTATATGTCATGAAACATCTTTATGAAACTTTACAAAATGTTCGGACTTGAAGTTTGATGCATATTTTGTATGACAAAATATTTTGTATGGTCACCCGAACTTGCATAACAAAATGATATTTTGTGATTTTGATCAATTACTCACAAAATGCTTCAATGTGCTATCTTGATAGGCTTGAATGTCTTGTTGCTTATGATAATGATTTTCTTGCCATAGAAGTTTTGGTCACGTGAACATGGATTTATTGAACAAACTTTTCTATCAAGATTTAGTTAGAGGATTGCTAAAAATGTGTTTTGAGAAAATTTTCTTTGATATACTTGTCAATATGGAAAACAAACAAAAGAATTTTTCAAACTCATGAAATGCTTTTATACCTCAAAACATCTTCATCTTGTTCATATGGATTGATTTTGGACATGAGGAACTCTAGTATTGATGACATGAAGTATACCTTAGTAGTAGTTTATGATTTCTCAATATTTACTTTGGTAGTCTTCTTTGCTCAAAAAGATGAAGTGTTTCATAAGTTTGTAAAACTATTCAAAAAGATTCAAACCTCTCTTGAGTGCAAAATTGATTTCCATTAGAAGTGACAATGGGAGAATTTTACAACTAAGTCTTTACAAAATTTGTAATGAAAATTGAATTTCATATAATTGTTTCAACTGCAAAAAAACCCACAACTAAATGGTGTTATTAAAAGAAAATTTTGAACTTTACAAAAAATTGGTTAGATCTATGCTTTGTGAAAATTCTTCTTCAAAAAATATGTTCCGAGTCAAGCCGTAAACAACACATGCTATGATGAATAGAATTCTTTTTAAGATCATTTTGAAGAAAAACATCTTTTGAAGTTCTCTTTTATATAACTCCTCAAGTTGCATATTTTAAAGTGTTTGGTTATAAATGTCTCTTATCTTGAATACTTGTGATAACTTACTTAAATTTGATAGAAAGACGGATATAGGTATATCTCTTAGCTATTCTTCTAACAAAAAGGCATATAGAGTTTATAACAAAAGAACCTTACATGATGAGGAAACCATTCATGTTAGTTTTGATGAATCTTACATTTACTTGGAAAGAAAAGATGAAGATGATGTAGGTACATCTATGAATGACAATCAAACCCATCTTCAAGCACCAACTTTGGAGGATCATACCAATGAGGAAGAAATGATTAAACAAAATCAAGATGACCAATCTAGTGGTGACCATGAGCTCCCAAAGAACTTAGGATATCCAAAAAGGCCACCCTAAGGAGCAAATCATTGGTGATATCTCCCAAGGAGTGAACATAAGACGGTATTTTATCGATAACTTTATTCTTTTATTGTATATGAGCCTAACAGTATTAATGATGTATCGTGTGATGATTTTTGGATTATTACTATGCAAGAGGAATTAAATCAATTTGAAAGATACAAAATTTAGAAATTCCTAAATCTCATGATCATTCCATTATTGGAACTAAATGGTTTTTAGAAATAAATTCAATGAATCCGGGGAAGGTGTAAGAAATAAATCTATATTTGTCACCCAAGGATTCAATCAAGAAGAGGGAATTGAATATGATGAAACCTTGCTCTGAATGCTAGACTTATGTCTACAAGAATGCTTTTGGCATTTGCATATTTTAAAGGTTTCAAACTCTTTCAAATGAATGTCAAAAGTGCTTTTCTAAATGGTTCTATTGAGGAAAAATTTTATGTGGAACAACCACCCGGTTTTGATCATGAAAAGTTTCCTAACCATGTTTTCAAATTATCCAAAGCTTTGTATGATTTAAAACAAGCTCCTAGAGCTTGGTATGAAAAATTGAGTGGTTTTCTTCTTTCAAAAGGATTTTCAAGAGGAAAGGTTGACACTACTCTTTTCACAGAAACCTCTTGTAACAATGATCTATAAGTTGTCCAAATATATCATACAATTTTTGGTGCTTTCAATACTTCACTTTGTGATGTGTTTGCTAAGTTAATGCAAAGTAAATTTGAAATGAGCATGATAGGAAAACTCAATTTCTTTCTTGGCCTACAAATCAAGCAAACCAAGGATGGCACTTTCATGAATCAAGTTTAGGTATAAGCACTTCCATGAGTTTATCAACTATGCTTAACAAGAATAAAAAGGTTTCATAGGAGGAGTCAACTCTATTTGACAGCAAATAGAGCCAATATTATGTTGTCATATGCTTGTGTGCTAGATCTCAACTTGTCCTAAAGAGTTTCATTTGATTGTTGTTAAACACATTTTCTATTACCTTATTGATACTCTAAGTGATTATGATCTATATTTCAAATGTGTGGCTACGTTATGTGATAACACTAATGCAATAAATTTGATCATCATACTATTCAACAAACTAGGACAAAAGCATATAGAGATCAAACTTCATCTCATTAGAGATCACTCTACTAAGGGTAATACCTGTTTAAAGCATGTTTGCATTAATGAACAAATTAATGATATCGTTACTAAGACATTGGCTGAAGAAAGGTTTGACCAATATTAGAAGAATCTTAGGGATTTCAAAATTCAATAACTAATGAGTATATTCAAGTGTTGTAGTTCCAGATGAGGACAAAGCAGCCTAGCATGAGAAAAGGAAAAGGAAAAGCCAAAGAAAAAGAAGGAGGACCCGTAATAATGAACCAAGGAAGGTTTATGTTCCTCAAAGCATATCATGGCTGGATAGATTTGTCATTGTGGAGGCTGCTACTGAATTTGATGATTGGACAAAAAGGAACCATAAGACAAATCCAAGCCACAAGGTGGATGTCATCAAACTATCCGAAATGGGTAATATACTCTCATTTTTTAGGTGATGTGAGCTGGACTAGTTTGCTTGTGTTTGATGAATGCTATTACCTTTCTTAGTTTATGAAGTTTAAGCAAATATTAAGGAACAAAGAGTTGAGTGAGTTGGTAATAAAGCTATTCAGTGGTATGCTTCAAGAATATCACAAGTTGATTTTTTTTTTTTGAGATTGATAATGCATTGCTCAATAGAATTTGTGATGTTGAGGATGTTGGGTTTAGGAATTATTCTTCTAGCGCACATTGTTTTATAATTAAGTTATACTCACATGAAAGGATTGAGAATGCGTATACAAATGGTAGAACCCTCAATACTAGAAAGGAGAGAGAGATAAAAGCTTTTTGATGCTAGTGAAAGAATTTTTTGCATCACATGCTTATTACCTTGATTATAGCATACTTTGGGCACAAATCTTCTGTTGATAATATGTATGCTGTAATTATGCTAGCCATGCATAAGAAAAGAAAAATGAATTTTAGATATATAGTGCTAAAGAATATAATGGCAGCTAGAAGAACTGAGCATAGGGCATTGCCGTATGGAAGGTTATTAATAGGAATTTTCAAGTATCTCCAAGTGCAATTGTCTTCTAGTGGTTTACCAAAAAAGAGCGAAGAAGTCTACACCAACAACTCACTAAAGAGAATTCCTTGGACCCTTGATGATGATAATGTATGAAGGACTAGAAGAGAAACTCCTCTAAGGGGTGATAGAAGAGATGCTAGTGATAATGAAGAGAAGGAAGAAGAAAATGAAGAAGAAGAAGAGGATGAAGAGGAAATCCTTGCCAGAGAAAGGAAAATAATAGAAAAAAAAAGAAGCATAAGTCTCCAAGTGAGGGGGAGTAACTCCCCACAAAAAGAAGACTATTTGAAGAGTATCTTCTATTGAAGGAAAATAAGTTGAAGGTGATAATCTCACGAGAGGTAATACCATAGTTGCCAAGGTGTTTCAAGAGACATTGAACAACCATGTAAAGGAAATGAAGAAGATGGACAAATTCTTCGAGTTCTTTGCTCCAATGATTCTTGCCAAATTTGATGATTTAGAAACTAGAGTAAAAAATATGGAAGGAGATGGCAGCAATAAGGATGATAGTAATGACAGTGAAAATTGAGATGGCTATCAATTTGTTGCTAAAGAAGAAGACAAAAAATGACTCGAGAATGCAGTGAAGCACCCCAAGAAGAAGAAGAGAGTGGGAATGAAGAACAAAGAGGTAAAGCCCAAGAGAACAAGCAAGAAGAAGAAGGTGAAGGGAGTTTAACAAAGTCAAATCACAAATCCATCACCAATTTCCTTCAGCCAAGAGAGGAGGAAAATGTGGTTCAAAGGAAGAAGATCCAAAGATCCTCTCGATTGCTAACTTTCCAAAGCCGAACTACGTGGGCAAGGAGTCAGCAAATAAAGGACCCCATCATATAGAGATCAAGGAAACATGGCCACCACAACAAATTTGGAAGTGAAGACCATGAAGCCCATCCAAGACTAAGCCTTTCTATCCCTAAACTCTATTTTGTTGCTTATTTTAGTTTATGCCTTGATGCACATGTTATGCTTTAACATTGAATGTGAAATCTTTGTGATAAGAATATCTTTTGTTTCACTTTTGTTGTCCAAGTACTCTTACCCCATCTTTAATTGATGACAAAAGGGGGAGAAGAAATGTGATGACAAAATGTGTGAAAATGTGTGAAAATATGAAATAGTGGTGGAATTTCTGATGCATGAATAGAAACAAGGGGGAGAAAGAATGATGGCTGCAATGTGTTATGTAATGCAATGTGCTTGATGTAAATGTGCTACGTATGTGTGCTATAGGTCGAAATGTAAAATGAATATGTACTGTGAAAATATTTGGCTGCATTTAGAATTTAAATTGAAAGTGTTATAATATGTGAGGTTTTAGTTGTTTTCTTAGATTTTGGAATATGGTTAAGTTGAGATTGAAATCTTGAACTCGGTTCTTGACTTGACCTATGATTTTGAATTACTTCAAGAAAACAATTGAATGCATGAATTTTGTGATTTTGCAAAGCTAAACTGAGTGCCATTGTGGACATACATATTTGAATATTTCAACATTTCATTTGAAAATGCAAAATCACCTTTTCAAACTTGTTGCAAAAAAATTTGGACTTGAAATTCGGATGCATGCATATTTGTTGCCAAAAAGTGATCTTTTGTTGTTCAAATTGATTCAAATATGTTTTAATCTCTTCCATTATGTTTGAGCAACCTTAGGAAAGCTTTATTTCACTTTAAACATTCATTATATTGAATTTATTGCAGTTTGGACTTGAAATCTCAAAATTCGGATGCATCCATATTTTGTTACCAAAATGTGCTCCTTTGTTGTTCAAATTGATTCAAATATGTTTTAATCTCTTCTAATATGTTTGAACAACCTTAGGAAAGCTTATTTTCAAAAATTGCAGCTTTCATTTCACTTATTTTATTGTTTGGACTTATTTCACTTATTTCACTCAAGTCCAAACTTGTTGAAAAATGAGCACAATCTAAGGGGGAGCATTGTTAAGCTTTTACAACCTTAAAAACTCTCTTAGAACTTTTTCTAAATTCTTAAATGCTATATCTTCTATCTTAGTTGGAAGGAAGGAGGTAAATGGAGGTTGGTTGGGTCATAGGCTCATATTGGGCCTTTGTATGTCAATGTGCTAAATTGGTTATTTTTTATCATTGACATTAATACTTCTATGTACTACATTGTTTAATCTATCACATTTTGCATCAAAGTTTGTCATCATCAAAAAGGGGGAGATTGTTAGCCCTAAGGGCAAATCATGAAATTTTGATTAATGACAAATATTGATGAGGACTAATATGCTTGTATGTTGTGTGATAGGTTTTGTGAACTAAGAAGTATGAAGTCTCATTGCTTTGAAGCCAAAGTGCAAGAACAACTTCAGTAAAGCAAAGTGATTGAAGTTTGAAGAAGGTTGTTCTTAGATGATCTAAAGGCATTGAAGACTTGAAGTGTAGAGTGTATATACTTAGTAGGTAAATCTCTATGTAAACTCTACACTTGTATGTCTTGGTTATCATTGAATGCATAAGAGAGCATAAAACGAGTTTTATGATCTTAAAAGTTTTTGAATGAATTTTTTGATGAATGTGGTTTTGTGTCCTAAAAGTTTTTAAGTAAACTTTATATGATCAAAGGAATTTGATTTTGGTTTTCAAACTTATATATGTCTAAATAAGTTTTCTATACATACCAAATGTTTTTCAAACTTATTGAAGTTAAATCTCAAATGATTTTACAAAGTTTGAATATGCTTCCAAAAAATTCGGTCGTCCGAATTGTGTAGCAAAAGTTTGCTACTGTTCTTCCAGAGAAATTCGGAAGAAGATTCGAACGCATGAAGAAAAATTCGGTCGTCCGAATTTTGGCCTTCAGCATGGTCATTGTTTTTCCAGAGAAATTCGGACGCAGCAGGAAGAATTCGGTCGTCCGAATTTTCTGAAAATAGTCGTTAACTAGCCGTTTTATAGCTGTTAAAACTGATTTTCAAATTCTATAAAAGCTATAAACATGTAATCTTTTGTAAGTTTTGAATTCTTGAAAACATTTCTTAAGCTCTCTTATGTCTTGTGCATTCAATTGATCAATCCAAAAGACATCAAAGTGTAAAGGTACAAGTTTGTGTAAAAATCTACCAACAAGTGGTAACATCTACACACTCTTATCTCCTTATTAAATTGTGTTTTCTACTAGCTCATTACAAGGTTGTGGTGTAAAACTCGTGTGTGGGTGAGCCTTGGATTATATTGGTGTTTAGGTTGTCTTTAGATATATAATCCGTGTAGAAGGGTGAGCCTTGTTTGTAGGATTGCAAAAGAGGTTGTTTGTGGTAAAACCCATTGAAGGGTGAGCCTCTTGTGTAATTGCCTAAATTGAGTATATAGTGAATTGGTTGAAATCTTTGAGTGTGGACTCAAAGGTAGTGGATGTAGATCTTGGAGAGATCGAACCACTATAAATCGTGTGTTCATTTCTTTATAGCTTTACTTGTTTACATACTTGTGTTATTATTATTTGTTAATAATTGTTGATTGATTGGTAGTGGTCTTATAGTTTGATAATCTTGTCTTAATCATCAAATCACATATAAACTTAAAGTTTGTGAATTTAAAGAAGAGCTTTTATTAAGGCAAAGAATTTGCAAAAAAACTGAAAAGATTTTTGATAATTAGCCAAAGACCTAATTCACCCCCCCTCTTAGGTCTTTCAGTTAGTTTTGAATCCTTGAGAACTCTAAACATTCCAAAGTCTTTAGCAAACATTTTAAGCTCTCTTTTGTCTTGTGCTTTCAATTGATCATTCAAGATTCCAAAGACAACAAAGTGAGAAGGAACAACATTGTGTAATCATCTACCAACAAAGTGGTAACATCTTACACACTCTCCTCTCCTCTTTCAATTGTTTTCTACTAGCTCATTGCAAGGTTATCGTGGGAACATAAAACCCTTTGGATAAGGGTGATCCTTGAGATATTAATTCAAGGTTGTTTATACATATAAAATCCTTTGGTAGGGTGAACCTTGTTTATAGAATTGCTAAAGAGGTTGTGAGTGTAAAACCATTGTGTGGGGAGCCTCTTATGTAATTTGTAAACTTGAGCATATAGTAGATTGTTTGAAATCCTTAAGTATAGGCTTAAGGTAGTGGATGTAGACCTTGAATAAATCGAACCACTCTAAATTACTTGTTTTCATCGATCTTACATTGTTTTACTGCTTTGCTATTAATTAACTTATTCTCTCATTTAACAAAGCACATACAATCTGGTATTGTTTAGAATTGTAAAAGAAATTATTTGCGAAAATTAGCCAAAGACCTAATTCATCCCCCCCCCCTCTCTTAGGTTTTTCAATTGGTATCAGAGCTAGGACTTCTTTGTGAGGTTTTACAACCTAGAAGTTAAAGATCTTATGGCTAATATCTTAAACTTACCTTACCTAGAAGGGTCTTCCACAAATAGACCACCTTTGTTTGATGGAACAAACTATACCTTTTGGAAATCTAGAGTTAATATTTATATTTGTTCTATCAATTTTGATTTGTGAAATATTGTTGAAAAAGGTCCTTATATTCCTATGAAAATGAGAGCTGATGGAGTGACCTTAGAACCAAAGTCTACAAACGAATTTGATAAAAATGATTCAAAGAAAATGACCTTAAATTATCAGGCCATGAACATTTTAAGTTGTGCATTAGATGTAACTGAATACAATAGAGTTAGTGAGTGTGACACTGCTCATGATATGTGGAGATTACTTCAAATAACACATGAAGGTACAAACCAGGTTAAAGAGTCTAAGCTTGCCATGTTAGTTAGGGACTATGAGCTATTCACTATGAAGCAAGGTGAGAATATTAGTGATATGTTTACAAGATTCACTAACATTTTCAATAGTCTAAAAGCTTATGGGAAAAGTTATACAATGGGAGAGCAAAACAGAAAAATATTGGATGCTCTACCAAAATCTTGGCAACCAAAAACACTTGCAATTGAGGAATCAAAGGATTTGAAAACTCTTCCACTTGAAGAGCTCATTGGATCGCTCCTTACACATGAGATGAAGATGAAGAGACTAAATGACAAAGAAGATGAAGAAAAAGGAAGAAAAGGAGTTGTACTCAAAGCTTCAAATCACTTGAGTGAACAAGAAAAATCATCGAGTGAAGAAGAAGATGGAAATAGTGGAGAAGAGAAGATTGCCATGGCTGTTAGGAAATTCAAAAGATTCTACAAGAAGGAGTTTCACAAGAAAGGAAGAAAGCCAACCAAGAAGAGTGGACAGTCTTCATCCTTCAAACCTCAATGTTTTGAATGCAAGAGTACAGAACATCTTGTTGCTGATTGTCCCAAAGTTTTGGAAAGGGAAAGAGACAACAAGAACAAAAAGAAATCTGCTAAGAAAGGAAAAGGACTGGCTGGAACATGGGATCAACAAGAAAGTGAAGATGATAATGAAGAAAGGCCAACGTATGCTTTATGGCAATTGATGATGAGGTACAATCTTCTCCTTCCATTTCTAATTTCTATGATGATGATATTGATCCTAGTGAGTTACTTGTAGAAATGTATGAATAAGTAAATAAGACTTTTAAAAAGGAATAAAGAAATGAAATTCAAAGTTAATGATTTATCAAATGAGAATTCAAAATTATGTGTTGAAAATGGCAAACTTCTTGAAACCATTAATTGTCTAAACATTGAAAAAGAAGTTTTAAATGCAACTATACAAAACATTTCTTTTGAAAAACAAAGAGCTTTGCTCAAAGATTATTTCTCTTGACAATGCTTAATGATCATGAGATTTTAAAAAAAGAAAGTTAATGATCTTACATTATGCATTGAAAGATTTACAAATGGAAGAGAAAACTTAATTAAATTACTTGGTTATCAAAGTTCTTCATTTACAAAACATGGTCTTGGTTACACTCATGATAGTTATGTTCCAAAATATAAAAACTCTTTGACTAGAGAAACTTTTAATTCTAGGTCTCATATTTGTTGTACATATTGTGGAAAGCATGGACACAAAGTGTCAAAATGTTTTGTAAAAAGAAAAATAAAAAATGGTGTTAAGACTGTTTGGAAAGTTAAAGGAACTTTCACTAACCCCCTTTGACCCAAGAAAGTATGGGTACCAAAAATCACTTTCTCAAATTTGGTGTAGGTTCACTTTGCTTCAAGATCAAGTGCCACAAAATGGTTTCTTGACAGTGGCTGTTCAAGGCACATGACAGGAAATGCCTCTCTTGTTAGTGAGCTTCAAGCAACAAGTGAAGGCTTTGTTACATTTGGTGATAAGAAGAAAGGAAAAATACTTGGAATAGGTAACATTGGTAAAGGTTCCTTCCCTCTTATTAAACAAGTGTTACTTATTGATGGTTTAAAATATAATTTACTTAGCATTAGTCAATTATGTGACAATGGATGTAAAGTAGAATTTCAATATAATACTTGTACTATTTTCAATAATGTAAGTAACAAAACCATTTTTTGTTGCTAATAGAGTTGGAAATGTTTATGTGTTATATCTTGATGAACTTATCACAAATGATATAAAATGTCTTGCCATTCATGATAATGATGGATATTTGTGGCATAGAAGATCAGGTCATGTGAGTATGGATTTAATGAATAAACTTTCTACACAAAAGCTAGTTAGAGGCTTACCTAAAATGCATTTTGATAAAACTCGTCTTTGTGATGCTTGTCAATATGGAAAACAATCTAAAATATCTTTTAAACTAACAAAAATGGTTTCAACCTCAAAACCTCTTGAACTTGTTCATATGGACTTGTTTGGACCAATGAGGACCACTAGTCTTGGTGGTAAAAGATATGCTTATGTGATTATTGATGATTTTTCAAGATTTACTTGGGTGATTTTCTTAGCTCAAAAGGATGAAACATTTCATGAATTTGCAAAACTTTTCAAAAAGGTTCAAACCTCTCTTGAGTATAAATTGCTATCTATTAGAAGTGACAATGGAAGAGAGTTTTGTAATCAAGACTATACAAGATTTTGTGATGAGTATGGTATAACTCATAATTTTTTCAGCTGCCAAAATACCTCAACAAAATGGTGTTGTTGAAAGGAAAAAATAGGACCCTACAAGAGATGGCTAGATCAATGTTATGTAAAAATTCTTTACCAAAATATTTTTTGGGCTAAAAGCTGTAAATACTGCTTGCTATGTAATGAATAGAGTTTTATTAATACCCTTTATAAGAAAAAAAAACCTTTTTGACTCTTATTTGATAAAAACTCATTCAATTGTTTATTTTAAGGTTTTTTGGGTGCAAATGTTTTATCTTAAGCACTAGTGATAATCTGGGAAAGTTTGATAGAAAATCGGTGAAGGTATATTTCTTGGTTATTCATCAAATAAAAAAGGCATATAGAGTTTATTACAAAAAGAACATTATGTGTTTAAGAAACTATACATGTGACATTTGATGAATCTAACATTTATCTTGAAAGAAGAAATGAGGATGATGTAGGTTCCCAAATGATTGAAAATCAAACTCATCATCAAGTACCCACATTGGAAGAACATGCCAAAGAAGAAGAAATAATGGAGCAAGAACAAGATGGTCAATCAAGTAATGATCAAGAGCTTCCAAAGGATCTAACTTATGCAAGAGGCCATCCTAAGGAGCAAATCATTGGTGATGTCTCTCAAGGAGTTAAAACAAGGCGGTACTTTATTGATAATTTTGCCCTTCTATCTCACATTGAACCTAAAAATATTGATGATGCATTGTGTGATAATTTCTGGATTATTGCTATGGAAGAGGAGTTAAATCAGTTTGAGAGAAATAAGGTTTGGACTCTTGTTCCAAGACCTCATGATCATTCCATTATTGGTACAAAATGGGTTTCTAGAAATAAATTAAATGAACTAGGAGAAGTTGTTAGAAATAAGGCTAGACTTGTTGCTCAAGGCTTCAACCAAGAAGAAGGTATTGATTATGATGAGTCTTTTGCTCCGGTAGCTAGACTTGAATCCGTAAGAATACTTTTGGCCTTTGCTTGTTTTAAAGGTTTTAAACTATTCCAAATGGATGTCAAAAGTGCATTTCTAAATGGTTTTATTGAAGAAGAGGTTTATGTAGAACAACCTCCCGGATTTGTTCATGAAAAGTTTCCTAATCATGTTTTTAAGTTAACCAAAGCTCTATATGGATTGAAACAAGCTCCAAGAGCCTAGTATGAAAGATTAAGTGGTTTTCTTCTTTCAAAAGGATTTGCAAAAGGAAAGGTTGATACAACACTGCTTATAAAAACCTCTAACAAAAATGACATTTTACTTGTGCAAATTTATGTTGATGACATTATTTTTGGTGCTACTAACACATCCCTTTGTGAAGATTTTGCCAAATCCATGCAAAATGAATTTGAAATGAGTATGACGGAAGAATTAAATTTCTTTCTTGGGCTGCAAATTAAGCAAACTAAGGATGGAGTCTTTATAAATCAAGCAAAGTATACCAAGGAGTTATTGAAAAGATATGGAATGGATCAAGCAAAAGGGATAGGTACTCCCAATGAGCTCATCAACTAAACTTGATAAAGATGAAAAAAGGTAAAAATGTTGATGAGAAGTCATATAGAGGTATGATTGGAAGTTTACTCTATCTCACAGCTAGTAGACCAGATATTATGTTTGTTGTGTGCTTATGTGCTAGATTTCAATCATGTCCTGAAGAATCTCATTTAATTTCTGTCAAATGTATTTTTCGCTATTTGATTGATACACATGACTATGGTCTTTGGTTTTCAAAATCTTCATCTTTTTGAACTCATTGGATTTTTCGGATGTTGATTATGTCTGGATGTAAAGTTGAACGAAAAAGTACAAGTGGTCATTGTCAATTTCTTGGTAGTTGTCTTGTGTCTTGGTATAGTAAAAAACAAGCTTGTGTGTCTTTGTCTACTGCTGAAGCTGAATACATTGCAGCTGGTAGTTGTTGTGCTCAATTATTATGGATGCAGCATACCTTACTTGATTATGGTCTTAAATTCAATTGTGTGCCTATACTATGTGATAATACTAGTGCTATCAATCTGAGCATAAATCCAATTCAACATGTTGCTAAAAGAGACATATGCTTAGAATACATAAATACAAATGACCAAATTGCTGATATATTCACAAAGCCTTTAGCTGAGGAAAGGTTTACTCATTTAAGAAGGCTCTTAGGAATCTCAAAATTCAATTACTAATGTGTTTATTTGAGTGTGACAAAAGCAGGAAAAATTTAGATGCATTGAGTGAAAATGGATCGTCCAAACTTTGTCGAAAAATTCTGGACAAAAAAAGTTCAGTACGCATGTTCGGAAGCATGACAGAAAGTTCAGGCGTCCGAACTTTCTGAAACTGGAGAAACAGAGGCTTTGTGAATATATCAGCAATTTGGTCATTTGTATTTATATATTCTGGACAGAAAAGTTCAGACGCATGTTCGGACGCATGACTGAAAGTTCGGACGTCCGAACATTCTGAAACTGGAGAAACAGAGAAGTACGGATGCATGTTCGGACGCAGACCAAAAAGTTTAGTCATCCAAAATTTATGGTTATAGCAGTTTTTAAGAAACCAAAGTAGCCGTTACTCACATTTTATTCTCCGAACTCCCTACTTTTTAAATTTCTCTCTACCCATTTGCGTCTAAACTTAAATCTCTTTGTAATTTCACCATTTTCACATCAAAATACTTGGATTTTTGAATTCCTAGCCCTACACACCGCTCAAATATCGCTGTTTTTCTATTAGAAAATCAAAATGGTGAGAACTAAAGGATAAAATGTTGAAAAAGGAAAAGGAAAGTACAGAACAAAGAAGGAGGACAAACTCTAAATGAACCAAGAAGAATCAGAGTTCCTTATTCATCATTGGAGCAGACAAATTTATCTCAATCAAAGCTGCATCAGAATTTGAAGATTGGAACAAGAAATCAAGGAAAATCTTCCCTGGAAACAGAGTTGATTTTGACAAGCTCACCAATATGGGTAATGTCCTATCTTTATTTGGTGATATTGGCTGGAGTAACTTGTTGGCTATAGATGAAGAGTATTATCCCTCTCTTGTATATGAATTTTATGCCAATCTAAAAGAAGAAAGAATAGAATATGAGGGAGAAGATGTTAATCAATGGTATTCATCTAGAGTATCTCAAATAGATTTTGAATTCAATGATGCATTGGTGAATAGAATCTGTGGAGTAAGTGATAGTGGAGCAAAGTATTATTCAATGGGGCAACATTGCTACATTAGAGAGTTATTCACAAATGCAAGATTTGAAGAAACCTTCACAAATGGTAGAGAGTTTAGAACCATTAAGGAAAGGGAGGTCAAGGCTTTAGATGCAAGGGGAAGAGTTATGCATCATATGATTACAACCATGATTATTCCTAACTTTGGTCATAAAACATTTGTGGGGAACATTCATATAGTGATTATGCTTGCTTTGCATGAGCATAAGAGATTGAATTTTGGCTACATGGCATTGAAGCATATGTTTGGGACTAGAAAGACTGATAACAAGGCTTTACCATACGGAAGACTCTTGACAAGATTTTTCAAACATTTTCGAGTCAAACTCCCTGTTAGAGGACAAACCTTTAAAAGAGGTAAGATTTATACAAATGACTCTCTCAAAAGAATGCAATTGACTCTTGATGATAAGGGAGTGTGGAGAACTAAAAGAGAAATCTCTCCAAGGAGAATTGAAAATGAGGAAACTGAAGAAACAGAAGAAGAAGAAGAAGAAGAAGAGGCAGAAGCATGGGTAAGAGAAATGAAAACTAAGAGAAGACATGATTCAACAAGTGAGAGGGAGCAACCTCTCTCCAAAAGAAGACTATTTGAAGAAGAGCAAACTTCTCAATCACATCCTAAGGTTGGAGAAGAGCCTAGTGCTGAAAGAACCTCAAGAGGAGATAAATTCAAGAAGCACTGAACAACCACATGAAGGAGATGGAGAAAACTTACAAATTCTTTGAAACATTTGCTCCCATGGTGCTTGGAAAGCTGGACAGTTTAGATAATAGGGTCAAGCACATTGAGGAAATGATGATGAAAAATCCTCAAAGTGGTGAAGCGCCTTCTAGAACTCAAGAGGAAAAGGATGATGAGAATGATGAAGATACCAAGAAAACTCAAGAAGGCAGAGTGCTAGTGATAATGATGAAGATGATGAAAATGATGGTGATCAGGGGATGGCAATGAACGGGTCATTGAATCACAAAAAAGGAGATCAAGGATTGCAGCAAGTTGGAATTATCCAAGAAGGAGGTCAAATTGCAAGAACTGAAATCACAACTCCATCAAATCCAACATTTGGCCATGGAAGAGTGAAACATGTTGTTTGTCAAAAAAGAAACCAAGAAAGGACTCTCCATCAACATCCAAAAAGCCCGAGCACATCTTCACTCTTATCTCTAAATTTTTTTTTTGTCTAATATGACTTATGAACACTTATTGGTTTATGTAATGTGTCTGTTTACTTCTTTGAATTTCTGCATTTTATTTCTATTTTCATGTAGCTTATGTAATAGCTTTTTATGAAGCTCAATGATGAAACCTTAATGTTGAGATCTTCTTATTATGATAATATTCCCTCCCTACATGCTTAATTGCTGTCGTAAGAAGGAGAGGACAAGTAATTAGTCTCATTTTCAAGTTCACATCTTTGAGTGATGACAAAAGGGGGAGAAAAATGAATGTAAATGTGCGTGGCATAGTGGTGTGTGTGGCATTGATGTGTGCAAGAATGTGTAGAAGAATGTGTGTGGCATGATGGTGCTGATAATGTGGAATTGTATCTTTGCATTGATGTGTGTAATCATAATATGTGAGGGTGCTGATAATATGGGATTGCATCTTTGCATTGATGTGTGGAATCATAATATGTGAGGATAGACGTCATAGGTTTGGACTTGAAGTTTGGATGCAAACCAACAAGTTCGGACGCATCCAAACTATCTTGTTTTCTGCTATTCAAATTATTTCAAAACTGTTTTAATCTTTCCTATCATATTTGAACAATCTTAGGAAGGCTTATTTTCAAATATTACAGCCTTTATCTCACTTATTTTAAAGTTTAGACTTGAAATTTCAAAATTCGGATGCATGTTCTGAAATTCAGATGCATTCATATTTTGTTGCCAAAAAGTGCTCTTTTGTTGTTCAAATTGATTCAAATATGTTTTAATCTCTTCTAACATGTTTGAGCAACCTTAGAAAAGCTTATTTACAAAATCTATAGCTTTCATTTCACTTATTTTATTGTTTGGACTTGATATGTCAGAATTCAGATGCTTAGCATCTCAAGTCTAAATTTGTTGAAAAATGAGCACAGTCTAAGGGGAAGCATTGTTAAATCTTTACAACCTTAAAACCTCTCTTAGAACTTTTTCTAAATGATTAAATGCTATATATCATATCCTAATTGTTTGTTGGAAGGAAGGCAGTAAATGGAAGTTGGTTGGGTCATGGGCTCATATTGAGGTTTTTGAATGACAATATGCTAAATTGGTTATTATCCATCATTGACATCAATGCTTCTTTGTTTTACATTGCCTAAATCCATCACATTTTGCATCAAAGTTTGTCATCATCAAAAAGGGGGAGATTGTAAGCCCTAAGGGTAAATCATGTAGTTATGATTAGTTTTGAATAATGGCAAACATTGATGAGGACTAATGTGCTTGTATGTTGAGTGATAGGATTGATGCATTGAGAAGTATGAAGTCTTATTGCCTTGGAGTCACAATACAAGAACAACTCAACTATGCCAAAAGTGATTGAAGATTGAAGAGTGTTAGCCCTAAGGGCAAATCATGTTGTTATGATTAGTTTTGAAAAATGGCAAACATTGATGAGACCTAATGTAATTGTATGTTGAGTGATAGGATTGAAATATTGAGAAGCATGAAGTCTTATTGCCTTGGAGCCACAATGCAAGAACAACTCAATTGTACCAAAAGAGATTGAAGATTGAAGAGTATGTTTAAGATGATTGAAGACATTGAAGACTTAAAGTGTAGGGTTCATATGCTAAATAGGTATATTTTTCTGTAAACTCTACACTTGCATGTCTTGGAATTAATTGAATGCATGAGAGAGTACAAAACTTGTTTTTGAAATGGTTTTGAATAAACTTTGTGAGAACAAGTATGTTTTTGAAATCTCAAATGATCTTAAGAAAATTTTGTATGATCAAAATGTTTTTGTAAAGGTTATTGTGTTTAAATGTGCCTAAATGATGTGTCCAGTCATCCAAAACGTTTTCAATGTTATTAGCAATGATTTTCAAAAGATTTGACTAAATTTGATAAGTTTGGATGCAAGTGTGGTCGTCCAAACTTTGGAAATGGTTACTGTGCATCCAGAGAAGTTCAGACGTATGGAGTAAAGTTTGGACGTCCAAACTTTCTCTGATAGCATGGTCACTATTTTTCCAGAGAACTTTGGACGCATGAGGAAACGTTCGGACGTCCGAACTTTTCCAGATAGCTTGGCACAGTAAAGTTCGGACGAGAGTTCGGACGCATGGCTTGAAGTTCGGACGTCCGAACTTCTCTGAAACTAGCCGTTACTAGCCGTTTTATAGCTGTTGCATTTGAATTTTCACATCTACAAAAGCTATAAACTTCAGATTTTTTGTAAGTTTTGAATTCTTGAAAACTCTAAGCATTCTAAAGCCTTTTACAAACATTTCTTAAGCTCTCTTATGTCTTGTGCATTCAATTGATCAATCCAAAGACATCAAAGTGTGAAGGTGCAAGTTTGTGTAAAAATCTACCAACAAGTGGTAACATCTACACACTCTTATCTTTTTATCAAATTGTGTTTTTCTACTAGCTCTTGCAAGGTTATCTTGATAACATAAAACTCTTTAGATAAGGGTGATCCTTAAAGTTGTGATTCAAGGTTGTTTGCGATATAAAACCATTGTGTGTGGTGAGCCTTGTTTGTAAAAAGTTACTAGAAGAGGTTGTGAGTGTAAAACCATAGTGCGGTGAGCCTCTCTTGTAATTTGTAAACCCTGAGCATATAGTAGATTGATTGAAATCCTTAAGTGTAGGCTTAAGGTAGTGGGACGTAGATCTTGAGGATCGAACCACTATAAATTGCTTGTGTTCTTTGATCTTACTTTCTTGTATTGATGTGCTATAAATTGCTTATAACTTGACTCATATAATCTGTTCTTTGCTTAGACGCGTAAAAGATTTTAATTTACGAAAAATTAGCCAAATACCTAATTCACCCCCCCCCTCTTAGGTATTTCAAAGAGTAAGTTCAAGATGATTGAAGGCATTGAAGGCTTAGAGTGTAGAGTTCATATGCTAAATGGGTACATTTTTCTATAAACTCTACACTTGTATGTCTTGGAATTAGTTGAATGCATAAGAGTGCACAAAACTTGTTTTTGAAATGATTTTGAATGAACTTCTTGACAACAAGTATGTTTTTGAAGTCTCAAATGATCTTAAGTAAACTTTGGATGATTAAAATGTTTTGGTAATGGCTTTTTGTGCTTAAAAGTGCTTAAATGACTTATCTATTCATTCAAAGTAATTTCAATGTTATTAAGGATGATTTTTAAATGATTTGACAAAATATGATAAGTTTGGATGCAAGTTTGACGTCCAAACTTTGAAAATGATCACTGTGCTTCCAGAGAAATTCGGACGCAAGTTCGGATGCATGGAGTAAAGTTTGAATGTCCAAACTTTCTCTGATAGCATGGTCACTGTTTTTCCAGAGAATTTCGGACGAATGTTCGGACGCATAAGGAAAAGTTTGGATGTCCGAACTTTTCCAGACAGCTTGGCACAGTGAAGTTCGGATGCAAGTTCGAACGCATGGCAAAAAGTTCGGACGTCCGAACTTCTCTGAAAGTAGCCATTACTAGCCGTTTTATAGCTGTTGAATTTGATTTTTCAAATCTATAAAAACTATAAACTTCAGAATTTGTGTTAGTTTTGAATCCTTGAGAACTCTAAACATTCCAAAGTCTTTAGCAAACATTTTAAGATCTCTTTTGTCTTGTGCTTTCAATTGATCATTCAAGATTCCAAAGACAACAAAGTGTGAAGGAACAACATTGTGTAATCATCTACCAACAATGTGGTAACATCTTACACACTCTCCTCTCCTCTTTCAATTGTATTTTCTACTAGCTCATTGCAAGGTTATCTTGAGAGGACATAAAACCCTTTGGATAAGGGTGATCCTTGAGATATTAATTCAAGGTTGTTTATAGAGATAAAATCCTTTGGTAGGGTGAACCTTGTTTATAGAATTGCTAAAGAGGTTGTGAGTGTAAAACCATTCTGTGGTGAGCCTCTTATGTAATTTGTAAACTTGAGCATATAGTAGATTGTTTGAAATCCTTAAGTATAGGCTTAAGGTAGTGGATGTAGATCTTGAATAGATCGAACCACTCAAAATTACTTGTGTTCATCGATCTTACATTGTTTTACTGTTTTGGTATTAATTAACTTATTCTCTCATTTAACAAAGCACATACAATCTGGTATTGTTTAGAATTGTAAAAGAAATTATTTGCAAAAATTAGCAAAAAACCTAATTCACCCCCCCCCCCTCTCAGGTCTTTCATGGAGAGTCAAAGGAACTTTTATTGTTGACTATCCCAAAGTGTTAGAAAGGGAAAGAGACAGCAAAAACAGAAAGCAATATGCCAGGAAAGGAAAAGGATTAGCTAGAACGTGGGATCAACAAGAAAGTGAGGATGACAGTGAAGGGAAGGCCAACATATGCTTTATAGCCATTGATGATGAGGTACAATCTTCACCTTCTATTTCAAATTTCTGTGATGATGATATTGATTCTAGTGATTTGATTGTAGAACTGTATGAAGAATTGAAAAAGGCTTCAAAAAGAAACAAAGAAAATAAATTCAAAATCAATGATTTATCAAATGAAAATTCAAAATTATGTGTTGAAAATGATAAACTTCTTGAGACAATTAATTGCCTTACCATTGAAAAAGAAGTTTTTAATACAACCATACAAAACGTATCTTTTGAAAACAAAAAGCTTTGTACAAGAATTATTTCTCTTGAATTAATGCTAAAAGATCATGAGTCTTTAAAAAGGAAAGTTAATGATCTTACTTTATGCACTGAGAGATTTACAAATGGAAGAGAAAATTTAAATAAACTACGTGGTTATCAAAGATCTTCATTTGTAAAACATGGTCTTGGTTTTACACATGATTGTTTTAATCCAAAACAAAAAAGTTATTTGTTAAAGAATCTTCTCATTCTAGGTCTCATACTTGTTGCACATATTGTGGTAAGTCAAAGGAACTTTTACTAACCCCTTTGGACCCTAGAAAATGTAGGTACCAAAAGTCACTTTCTCAAATTTGGTGTAGGTTCGTTTTGTTTCAAGATCAAGTGCTACTAAGTGGTTTCTTGACAGTGGCTGTTCAAGACACATGACAGCAAATGCCTTATTTGTCAGTGAACTTTAAGCAACAAGTGAAGGTTTTGTCACGTTTGGTGATAAGAAGAAGGGAAGAATACTTGGAATCGGTAACATTGGTAAAGATTTTTTCCCTCTCATTAAGCAAGTATTACTTATTGATGGTTTGAAGTATAATCTACTTAGTGTTAGTCAATTATGTCATAATGGATGTAAAGTAGAATTTAAATGTGACACTTCTACTATTTTTGATAGTGCAAGTAGCAAAACTATCTTTGTTGCTAATAGAGTTGGAAATGTATACGCATTATATCTTGATGAACTTATTACAAATGATATCAAATGTCTTGCCATTCATGATAATGATGGATATTTATGGCATAGAAGATTAGGTCATGTGAGCATGGATTTATTGAATAAACTTTCCACACAAGAGTTAGTTAGAGGATTATCTAAATTACATTTTGATAAAACTCGTCTTTGTGATGCATGTCAATATGGAAAACAATCAAAAACATCTTTTAAACCGAAGACAATGGTTTCTACCTCAAAACCTCTTGAACTTGTTCATATGGATTTGTTTGGACCAATGAGGACCACTAGTCTTGGTGGTAAGCGGTATGCATATGTGATTGTTGATGATTTTTCCAAATTTACATGGGTGATCTTTCTAGCTCAAAAGGATGAATTTTTTCATGAATTTGTAAAACTTTTCCAAAAGGTCCAAATCTCCCTTGAAGGAAAATTAATCTTTATTAGGAGTGACAATGGGAGAGAATTTTGTAATCAAGACTTTACATAATTTTTGTGATGAAAATGGTATTACACATAATTTTTCAGCTGCTTAAACACCCCAACAAAATGGTGTTGTTGAAAGAAAAAATAGAACCTTACAAGAAATGGCTAGATCAATGCTTTGTGAGAATTCTTTGCCAAAACCTTTTTGGGATGAAGTTGTAAATACCGCTTGTTATGTAAAGAATAGAGTTCTCTTAAGACCTTTAATACAAAAAACACCTTTTGAACTCCTATTTGATAAAACTCCATCAATTATTTATTTTAAGGTATTTGGATATAAATGCTTTATTTTAAATACTCATGACAATCTGGGAAACTTTGATAGAAAATCGGATGAAGGTATATTTCTTGGTTATTCATCAAATAAAAAGGCCTATAGAGTTTATAACAAAAGAACATTGTGTGTCAAAGAAACTATCCATGTGACCTTTGATGAATCTAACATTTATCTTGAAAGAAGAAATGAAGATGATGTAGGTTTCTCAATAATGGATAATCCAACTCATCATCAAGCACCCACTTTGGAAGAACATGCCAAAGAAGAAGAAATAATAGAGCAAGAACAAGATGGCCAACCTAGCAATGATCAAGAGCTTCCAAAGGATCTAAGAGATGCAAGAGGTCATCCTAAGGAGCAAATCATTGGTGATGTCTCCCAAGGAGTTAAAACAAGGGTGTACTTTATTGACAACTTTGCTCTTTTATCTCATATTGGGCCTAAAAACATTGATGATGCATTGTGTCATGATTTTTGGATTATTGCTATGCAAAAGAAGCTAAATCAATTTGAAAGAAATAAAGTTCGGACTCTTGTCCCAAGACCTCATGATCATTCTATTATTGGTACAAAATGGGTCTTTAGAAATAAATTAAATGAACTAGGAGAAGTTGTTAGAAATAAGATTGGACTTGTTGCTCAAGGTTTCAACCAAGAAAAAGGCATTGATTATTATGAAACTTTTGCTCCGGTAGCTAGACTTAATCCATAAGAATACTTTTGGCTTTTGCTTGTTTTAAAGGTTTTAAACTATTCCAAATGGATGTGAAAAGTGCATTTCTAAATGGTTTTATTGAAGAAGAGGTTTATGTAGAACAACCAACTAGTTTTATTCATGAAAAGTTTCCTAATTATATTTTCAAGTTAACCAAGGCTCTATATGGATTGAAACAAGCTCCAAGAGCTTGGTATGAAAGATTAAGTGGATTTCTTCTTTCAAAAGGAAAAGTGGACACAACACTATTTATAAAAACTTCTAGTAATAACTATAATTTACTTGTGCAAATTTATGTTGATGACATTATTTTTGGTGCTACTAATACATCTCTTTATGAAGAGTTTGCCAAATCAATGCAAAATGAATTTGAAATGAGCATGATGGGAGAACTAAATATTTTTCTTGGGCTGCAAATCAAGCAAACTAAGGATGGAGTCTTCATAAATGAAGCAAAGTATACCAAGGAGCTATTGAAAAGATTTTGAATGGATCAAGCAAAAGGGATTGGAACTCCAATGAGCTCATCAACTAAACTTGATAAAGATGAAAAAGATAAAAATGTTGATGAAAAGTCATAGAGAATTTAGGTCTATTAGGGAGAGGGAAATTAAGGCATTTGATGCTAAAGGAAGAGTATTGTATCACATGATTACTACTATGATTATCCCTAATTTTGGACATAAGTCATCTGTTGGCATCATGCATATGGTAATTATGTTAGCCTTGCATGAGGATAGATGATTGAATTTTGGATATATGGCCTTAAAGCACATGATTAGTGCAAGGAAAACAATGAACAAGGCTTTACCATATGGGAGGTTGTTAACAAGAATATTTAGACATTTTCAAGTTAAACTTCCAGTGAGAGGGCAAGCATTTAAGAGTGGAGAGATTTATACTAATGACACTCTTAAAAGAATGCAATTAGTTCTTGATGAAGATGGCATATGGAGAACTAAAAGAGAAACTCCTAGAAGGAGAGAAGAGATTGAAGAAAGTGAGGAAATTGAGGAAGAGGAGGATGAAGAAGAAACTCTTGCTAGAGAAATGAAAATAAAAAAGAAAACATGACACTTCAAGTGAGGGGAGCAACCTCCCTCAAAGAGAAGACTATTTGAAGAAATCCCAACTCCTAAATCTCAACCAAATGTTAGAGATAAGTCTAGTGGTGAAGGAATAACTAGAGGTGACACCATAGTAGCTAAGGCATTCCAAGAAGCCTTGAATAATCACATCAAGAAAATGAAGAAAAAATATAAGTTCTTCGAATCCTTTTCTCCATGGTTCTTGGAAAACTGGATGGATTAGATAATTGAGTGAAGCACATTGAAGAAATATTGATGAGGAATACACAAAGTGGTGAAGGACACTCTAGGCGTCAAGATAGGGATGATAAGGATAATAGGGATGAAGAAGATAAGAAAAAAGACGAAGATGATGACAGTGATGATGGGAGTGATAATGGAGATGATGATCAAGGAGGCAACAGTGAGTATGTGACAGGACGAGAAGAAGAAAATGAACTTGTACATGAAGAGCCAAAAGGAGGAGGAAGCCAAATTGAAAGAGCAGAAATCGTCTCACTATCAACCATCTCCTTCAGCCAAGGAAGAGTGAAGCATTTGGCAATCAAAAAGGGCTTCAGCAAAGCCTCTCCATCAACATCACAAGACTGAGCATCTCTTCAACCTTATCTTTTTACTGCTTTTAATTATTTTTTTTGTACTTAACTTATGTGTTCTTAAATTTACAAATTGGCCTATGAACTTGTTATGCATTTCTTTAAATTTCTGCAAATTTTGTAATAGTGAAACTCAATGATGAAACCTTAGTGTTGAGAGCTTCTTTTATTAATAATACTTTGGCCCTAGGTATAATTGCTAACTGTTAGTCTCATTTTCATTAACCCCATCTTTGAGTGATGACAAAAGGGGGAGAAAGAATGAAATGATGACTGCAAAATTGTGCTATATGCTATGTGTGTAAATGATGACTATGTGCTAATAGTTAGCTGCAAATTGTGCTATGTGCAATGAATGTGTTAAGTGAAACTATTTGACTGCATTAGAAGCTTGAGATCTTGGTTGTTTTCTGAGATTATTATGGAATTTGATTATGATGTTGATTCTTGACTTGACCTATGATTTTGCATTACCTCATGAAAACAATTGGATGCATGAGTTTTGTAGTTTTGCAAAGCTAAACTGAGTGTCATTATGAACAGACATATTTGAGTACTTCTACAGCTCATTTGACAGAAATTCGGATGTAGACAAAAAAATTTAGATGCATAAAAATTTTCTTCCAAAAAATGTTTGTCTGCTATTCAAATTGTTTGAAAACTGTTTTAGAAATTTTGGATGCATCTATATTTTGTTGCCAAAAAGTGCTCTTTTGCTGTTCAAATTGATTCAAAATTCGAATGCATGATTTAAAAATTTGGATGCATGTTTCAGAAATTCAGATGCATCTATATTTTATTGCCAAAAAGTGCTCTTTTGCTGTTCAAATTGATTCAAATATGTTTTAATCTCTTCTACAATGTTTGAACAACCTTAGGAAAGCTTTATTTCACTGTAAACATTCATTATGTTGAATTTATTGTAGTTTGGACGAATAGTCCTCAGTTCAAAAAACAATTTTCTGAAAAATGAGCACAATCTAAGGAGGAGCATTGTTAAACTTTTACAACCTTTAAAACCTCTCTTATAATCTTTTCTTAATGCTTAAATGCTATATATCCTATCCTTGTTGTTGGAAGGACGGAGGTAAATGGAGGTTGGTTGGGTCAGAGGCTCATATTGAGCCTTTTTCAATGTTAATATGCTAAATTGGCTATTATCTATCATTGATATCACAACTTCTTTGTTTTACATTGTTTAAATCCATCACATTTTGCATCAAAGTTTGTCATCATCAAAAGGGGGAGATTGTTAACCCTAAGGGCAAATCATGAGGTTATGATTAGTTTTGATTAATGGCAAGCATTGATGAGGACAATCTTTATGTCATTTGTGTGATAGGATTGTTAGATTAAGAGGTATGAAGTCTCATTGCCTTGAAGCCAAAATGCAAGAACAACTCCAATATGTCAAAGTGATTGAAGATTGAAGAGTTTGTTCAAGTTGATTGAAGGTTTTGAAGACATGAAGTGTAGGTTACATATGCTAAATAGGTAAACTTTTGTATACCCTACATTTGTTTGTCTTGGAATCTGTTGAATGCATAAGAGAGCACAAAACTTGTTTTTGAATCTTAAATGGCTTTGAGTGATCTTTTGATTAATAAGTGTGTTTTTGAGTCTTAAATGATTTTGAGTAAACATTATATGATCAAAGAGTTTTGATAACGGTTTTTGAATTTAAAAGTGTCTAAATGACTTATCTATTCAAACAAAATGTTTTCAAACTTATTGAAGTTGAATTTCAAATGATTTTACAAAGTTTGAATAATTTTGATGTAAGTTCGGACGTCCAAACTTTGAAAATGGCTACTGTGCTTCAAGAGAAATTCGGACGCAAGTTCGGATGCAAAGAAAAAATTGGGTCGCCAAAATTTTCCCTGCCAGCATGGTTACTAATTTTCCAGAGAAATTTGGATGCAAGTTCGGATGCACTGGACAAAATTCGGTTGTCAGAATTTTTCCAGACAGCATGTAACAGTTAAGTTCAGACGACAGTTCAGACGCATAAGAAAAATTCGTTCGTCTGAATTCTTCTGAAACTAGCCATTTTATGACTGTTAAAACTGATTTTTGAAATCTATAAAAGCCAAAATCTCCAGAATTTTTGTAAGTTTTGAATCTCTGAGAAACCTTGACATTCTAAAATCTTTTGCAAACATCAAAGCTCTCTTTTGTCTTGTGCTTACAAAGTGATCATTCAAGATTCCTAAGACAACAAAATGAAGTGGTGCAACAGTGTGTAATTATCTACCAAGAAGTGTTAACATCTTATTTATTCTTCATTTAATTTTGTTTTCTACTAGCTCATTACAAGGTTTTCTTGTAAACATAAAATCCTTTAGGTAAGGGTGATCCTTGAAAGTTTGATTCGAGGTTGTTTGTAGATATAAAATCATTCTAGTAGGGTGAGCCTTGTGTGTAGAATTACTAAAGAGGTTGTTGGTGTAAAATCATTGTGTGGTGAGCCTCTTATGTAATTATTGAACTTGACCATATAGTAGATTGGTTGAAATCTTTGAGTGTAGACTCAAGGTAGTGGACGTAGATCTTGAAGAGATCAAACCACTATAAATTGATTGTGTTCATTATTCTTAAATTGTTTATTGCTTTGTCATTAATTTAATTAATCCCTTATTGAAACAAGTAATCATAATCTTATCTAACTCAATATAGAAAAGGAAATGGTTTTCAAAAATTAGCCAAAGACCTAATTCATCCCCCCCCCCCTTCTTAGGTCTTTCAGAGATCATTTGAGTGTAGTGGTTTTAACTATGGTTGCCCGACTTCCCCTTGTTGTAAATCTAGAGCATGTTGAGATTATGCCAATTTGGAAAGTCTTAAGATTCTTTAACAACATGAGTTTTCCTCTCTAGATTTAGAAGATGATGGTGCAGGGATTCCCAAGAGTATGCGTCATCTCGAAGTAGCGTTATCATCCTCCGATCATTTCTATCAAATGATTCGAGCTTCGCTTGACTGTTTGCAATGCTAAGATATTTTGTTTATTAGGAAGGATGGTAATGTACTTGACTCATCATTTAGCCAAAAAGGGTTTGACTAGTTTTGGAACCTTTGTTTGGTTAGGGATGGCCCCTCCCGATGTACATTCGACGATCTCTGCGATCTTTGACCTTTGTTTTGGAACCTTTACTTATGTATTTTAGTTCAATCTTTTTACAGAAACTCATGTTAAATCAAACATTGTCAATAGAAATAAGACAAACTAGTAATATTTTGGACATTTTATAACTCAAAATCACATTTCATGACCATATTTACCAGGCACATGAATTATCATGTTTGACTATAAATTTTGATTTTGGTTCCTGGATGCAAAATTGATTATGAATTTCTATAATCACTATAGATAAAATAAGGTTTCTAAATGTCTCATAAGGGAAAAAAATAATAATAAATCAGCCAAAAAAGGGGGAAAATATAGTATTTGTGAAGAAAATGGCATGGACACCTCAGAATTCAGTTTGCAAATCAAAGACTACTGGTGGCATGGGATTTTGAGGTAAATGTTGGAGGAGAGTACAGAACCCAAATATTTTGGAAGTCAAGTATTGAAGGCAAAGTAATTTTCATATTTTGGTTTGAGTGAGCAGACATTGGAGAGGTGGCCTGTTAGAGTTAATTTGAATTTTCTAGAAAATGTTTTTTTTTATACTCAATTGATGTTCTTAGTTATAGTTAATATTTCTAGTCTTGGTTTATGTGTTCTAGGTATTGGTTTATGTTCACAGTCTTGGTAGATGAAATTTCATTTACTATAAGTCATGAGTCTTGTTTTAAAGTCATATTTTGGAATTTTCTTTTAGGCCTATAAATATGTACTCACTATGTACTTGAAAAAAAGAAGAGAGAAATAAAAAAAGTTTTAGAGAGGTCTAATTTCTCTTTTCATATCACCACTTTCTCTAACGAAGTGGTATCAAAGCTTGGCAAATGGCGGAGTTACTTCCTTCCAATTCCCTCAGTCTCATAAGAAAAATTATGAAAAGTGGTGTTTGCGAATGAAAGCTCTTCTTGGATCCCAAGATGTTTGGGACATGGTGGAAAAAGGCTTTGACAAGCCTGAAAATGAAGATGCTTTGTCTCAAAATGAGAAGGAAGTTCTTTCAAAAGCTCGAAAGAAAGGTCAACAGGCCCTCACTCTTATTCATCGGTGTTTGGATGATTCAATGTTTGAAAAAGTGGTCGATACTACTACAACTAAAGAAGCTTGGGAGATTTTGGCAAAGTCTCTCCAAGGTTTTGATAAAGTAAAGAAAATTAAACTTCAATCACTGAGGAGTGATTTTGAAGCCTTCAAAATGAAGGAATCGGAATCCGTTTCAGATTATTGTTCAAGGGTGAAGGCAGTAGTGAATCAATTAAAGAGGTATGGAGACAAAGCAGAAGATGTTCATGTTGTGGAGAAAATTGTTCGGTCTTTGACTCCAAAGTTTGATTATGTGGCATGTGTAATCAAAAGATCTTGACTCCATGACTATTGAAGAATTGGAAGGATCTCTATAGGCCCATGAAGAAAAAAACAGAAGGAGGCAAGAGGAACCGGTTGAGCAAGTTCTCAAAATGAAAGTTACTGCCAAGATCCAAGGTGAGGAAAGATCTCACTTTAGGGGTCGAGAACAAGGAAGAGCTCGTGGTTTTGGCCGAGGTGGAAGAGGCAGAGGAGATAACTTCAACAATGAGGAGAGAAATCAACAAACAACGAGAGGATGTGGAAGATCAAGAGGAAGAGGATGTGGTCATTATTCAAATTCAAGTGAAAGAAGGTATAACAAGTCTAAAATTGAATGTTACCCTTGTCATAAAATGAGACTAAAGAAAGCCTTGTATTTGCCTTGTCATAAAATGAGACTAAAGAAAGCCTTGTATTTGTATGGTTTATAGCAAGCACCAAGGGCTTGGAATAGCCGAATTGACAAATATTTCGAAGAAAATGGATTTGTTCATTGCATGAATGAGTATGCTCTTTATATCAAAATACACGGAAATGGTGATGTCTTACTAGTCTGCCTTTATGTGGATGATCTCATTTTTACAGGAAATAATTCAAAGTTGTTTGAGGAGTTCAAAAAAGTAATGTCGTTGGAATTTGAGATGACAGACATAGGGCTCATGTCATATTTTTTGGGCATTGAAGTGAAGCAAGCTGAAAAGGGCATATTCATTTCTCAGGAAGGTTTCGTGAAGAAAGTTTTAAAGAAGTTCCAGATGTTTGATTGCAATTCTACTAACACACCCATGGAACGTGGTTTGAAATTGTCAAAATATGATGATGGAAGGAATGTGGATCCTACTCAATTCAAGAGTCTTGTTGGAAGCTTGAGATATATCATATGCACAAGACCTGATATTTTGTATGCAGTTGGAATGGTGAGCCGTTTCATGGAAGCTCCTACTTCTACTCACATGAAAGCTGCTAAGAGGATTCTTCGTTACTTGAAAGGCACAATGGAGTTTCAAGTTAAAGGGTTTTTGTGATAGTGATTTTGCTGGGAATGTTGATGATAGACGAAGCACTACCGGTTTTAGTTTTTTTATGGGAGATTCTCCTGTCTCATGGAGTTCGAAGAAGTAGCCACTTGTTACACTTTCAACTTGTGAAGCTAAATATGTGGCAGTAACTTCATGTGCTTGTCATGCATTATGGCTCAAAAGATTATTGACTAAAATCGGCCTGCCCCAAAAGGATGCTACTTCAATCTCTATTGACAACAAGGCTGCCCAAGAGCTTGCAAAGAATCCAGTAAATCATGATCCAAATAAACATATAGATACAAGGTATCATTTCATAAGGGAGCACATTGCTAACTAGGAGTTAAAGTTGAAGCATGTGAACACTCATGATCAAGTGGTAGACATATTCACAAAATCGTTAAGGTTTGAAGACTTTCAAAGATTGAAGCAGAGAATTGGACTTCAGAAGACTTCAGAAGAAAAATCAAATTACGGGGGAGTTTTGATAGAGTTAATTTGAATTTTCTAGAAAATATTTTTTTCTGATACTCAATGTATGTTTTTAGTGATAGTCAATATTTCTAGTCTTGGTTTATGTATTCTAGGTATTGGTTTATGTTCACGGTTTTGGTAGATGAAATTTCATTTACTATAAGTCATGAGTTTAGTTTGAAAGTCATATTCTGGAATTTTCTTTTAGGCCTATAAATTTGTACTCACTATGTACTTGAAAAAAGAAACAGAGAAAAATTAAAAAAAAGTTTTAGAGAGATGTAGTTTCTCTTTTTATATCACCACTTTTCTCTAACATGGCCTTCCTTTTTGTGGCAAAGTTTATTGCAAGAATGTGAGCTGATTGAGCCAGGAGTTCGATGGAGGGTAGGCAATGGTCAGCCAAACAAATTATGGATTGATAAAGGGATTCCTAAGTCTCACAATTTCCGCCCTGCGGGTAAGGGTGGAGGGTTTCAGATCTTACTAACCCATCTTTAAAGAGTTGGAACGAAAAGACCCAAAAACAAATCTTTTATGATTATGAGCTTGACTTCGTTAAATAGATTCCTTTATGTGATGAGCAGGTCCAGAATCAACTGATTTGCCATAATAACAGTACGGGAGTGTACATGGAGACCGCGCGGTCCAGATATTATGTACTGAAGCAAGCTCACTCTCGGGGAACGGAAATGCCTTCAAGTTCTTCTGCAACATATGAGGCAAATTTCTGGAAACCTCTGTGGGGTTTGGAAGTCTTTCCTAGAATCAAACACTTCTTGTGGAAGGCTTGTCATAACATTCTGGCCACAAAGCATAACTTGTGTTTGAGAATTCGACTGGATACGCATTGTCCTTTCTGCTCAGAACCGATTGAAACTGATATGCATTGATTATTTGACTGCACATTTGCTCGAGAAGTCTAGAGTGAATGTGAATTTGGAAGCATCAAGGTAAGCAATTTTAAGGACCTTCTCGACTATGTCATGATGCATTTTCCAGCAGATCATGTTTCCTTATTTGCCACACATTGGTGTGGTGCATTTGGAAGCAAAGGAATAAAGTCATATTTGAGCTTGGAGTTTTTGATGGGAAGCATTGCCTTTCTTAAAGTTTATATATTGTATCTGAGCTGTAAGAGATTAAAGATGAAGAAAGATTGGCCTAGGTATATACTAAATCCCTGACATTACGGAAACCACCACATTCAGGCACTTATATATTAAATGTTTATGGTGCTTGGAACGAAGGTAAGGGAGAATATGGTGACATTATAAGAGGTAATTTAGGGGCAGTAGTGGTTGTAGCAGCTGCTTCATGCTATGCTACAAGCCCCTTGCGTGCATAGGGTCAAGCCATTTTCAATGGACTTAAGTTGGCAAGGGATCTTGGGTTTCCTTGCGTTCAAGTTGAACCAGATGCTTCCATCGTTGTGCATAGACTGAACTCCTGAAATAAGGATTTTTCTGTCTTAGAGCATGTGTTTGACATCATTAAGAATGTTCTTTACTCTTTTATTAATATCCCCATGTCTTATGTTAATCGTTCTTGTAATGTCCCCACTCATCTGCTATTCCAATGGGTAATTAGCTCGATTACGGAGCTCCTCTGGTACGGATAAGCTCTTCCTCAGGTAATGCAGTCGTTTTGGCTAATCGATTGGTTTAATATAATATCTTTCTTTTTTACTTCAAAAAAATTTAACCATCATCATAAGCCCACGCTTGGCATTAAACAAATAGCCCAAGGTAAATGGGCCCAACTCCCCAACTATATAGTTATTATGAGAATGGGCTTGAAAATACATTTCATTAGTTAAGTGGGTCAAATCATAAATAACAGAAATCACGAAAACCTAACTACAAAAGTGTCGCCCCTGTTCTCTTTCGAGGAGAGGCCTGGGAGGGCAAAGCTTTTGGAAAACTTGAAGTGGCGTTAATGGAGGGAAGCTCGAAGCGGCAATCGAATTTCATGTGGATTCCAAAGCGCTTCTGATTCGAAATCCATTGTGATGCTTTTCAAATTTGTAGTTTTCAATCTGAATCTTTCGGTTGCTGCTCGCTTTCTTCTCTCTCGCTGGAGAGCGCACACATACATCCATACACTCTCTCTCTCTCTCTCTCTCTCTCTCTCTCTCTCTCTCTATTTTGCTTATTGCTACCAAGTTTTGCCATGGCTGCCCTCCGGACCTGGTGATGAATCGATTTCTGAAGGTTCAAGAACTTTTGATTTGTTCTTTGAGGATTTTCTAGTTTTTAAAATTGGAAAATCTTTTGATGATGGATACTTTTGGATGACCCGGCTGTTTAAAGGGATACGGTAACGGGAAAGCGATAAAATTTAAGATAATAAAATAAAGGGCTGTGCCATATTCCCCGTATTCTTTTTATTTTTATTTTTCTGGGAACAACTGTTTTCTTGTGGATTGGTTTTAAAACTTTACTATTTACCGTTTGTACGTGATGCAAACACGACGGAATGATATAATCAGTCATAAAATATAAAAAAAATTTAATAATAAAGTAAGTAATTAAATTTTAATTAATTTTTTAAAATATAATAATTTTTAATATTTTTTAATTATATTTATAAAAAAATAACTTTAGACGCTTGATAATTTTTTTATTATTATGATCCTTAAAAAATATAAAAAATAATTCCAACACAATATTTCGCATTGCTTTTAACTTGAAAAATTCACGTTTCAATTACTTGCTAGAAAAGCTTACCTCTCATCCAGCTAAGGTGTTTATTTAGTTTTTGATTTAATTTTAAAATTTTTTTAAAATTAAATTGAATTGAATTTTTTTTTAAAATCAAATCGAAATTAGATCGGTTCAATACAGTTCCAAATTGATTTTCTAAGGAAGGTAAAAAACATAAAAAGAAAGAATAAGAATGCATTATAAATTTTTTTTGTAAACAATAAATTTAATTCTGTAATGCATTCATGTATAATTTCTTTAAAAAATATTTTCGATTAAACACATTATTGTAATATATTTATTAATAGTTTTTTTAAATTTTTAATTTTTTTTGTTTAGTTTTCAATATTTGATCAAAGCTCAAAAATATAAAATCGAACTGAACTATACTTAATTTTTACAAATCGAATTGAAATATCAAAAAGTTAAATCTAAATGAGAATTTCAGTTTGATTTAATTATGTTTTTTGAATTGAGTAGAATAATAAATACTCCTACATGCAAGTGACATCTTTTAGAAGGCACTACGTGTTTCTCTCTAAACCACATTCACGCTACAAGGAAGCAAAAAGAAACTCTCCAAACCACACTTACACTATAAGTAAGCAAAAAGAATCTAAATTAGAAAATATACCCACAGTTGTCACAAAAAAAATTGAGAACAATATGAGACAAGAGTGTTGCAAAAAGAACAAGAAAATGGATAAGAACATAGTGTACCTATTTTGTTTTTTTAAAAAGATGTTATGTGCACAGAAGAGAGAAGGTTTTTTCTGGTCAAATATTGCAGTGGAGGATAGCATTAAAAGCTTATTAATTGAGTATAATATTTTTTGGGGATCATAATTGCAGAAAAAAACTCTTAGGACTATAGTGTGTTAGGCCTTTAAATTAGAGGATCAAATTGGCCATTCTTTCTATATTATTTCACGAAGTTCTCTTTGAATGAATATCGAGATTACTTCCTATATTTTTCCATTTCCAATCCAAAAAACAAGATGAGGTGTCTATGGTGCAGTCTATTGGATATCTTATCTTCAATGGCGGTTTCTTTGTGGTTGATCGTTTACAAAATCATTCAATCAAGACAAATTGAAGGAGAGAAGTAGAGAATGGAGGTATTTGGAGTTCCTGAATCGGTTTTCAGTTTTACCCGTTTTACATTGATTTTCTGTGAATGGAAAAGAAGGAACAAGGAGGCATATAAAGATTTCTCAAGGGTGCAAATGAAACACGCTACTTGCTCGTGAGGATTAGTCTAGCCTTAGCGGCAAGTGTTGAGGCTAAGGTTGGGAGTTCAACAAGATTTACTCTTTCTTTTTAGTAGGATTAATTTTATTCTTTAATGAAACTTATAACTTTGCATTATAACTTTACACTATAATTGATTATGAATCATATAATATATATATATATATATATATATATATATATATATATATATATATATGTATATATATATATATATATATATATATATATATATAGATATATATCTTTAATGAAACTTATAACTTTGCATTATAACTTTACACTATAATTGATTATGAATCATATAATATATATATATATATATATATATATATATATATATATATATATATATATATATATATATATATATATATATATATGTGTGTGTGTGTGTGTGTGTGTGTGTGTGTGTGTGTGTGTGTCAAGCTTAAATATCAATATTTCGATAAATATTATTGGTATTCTATTTTTATATGCTATGATAATTGGTATTCTATTTTTACGTATTATTTTACATTTTTTTCGTCTTATTTTTAATGACATTCTTAATATATTATGATATTCTAAAATATTTAATACTTTTTATAAAAGAAAATATTTTAATAAATTATGTACTATTAATTAATAATTAATTCTATTATATTTTATTTTAATATATTTAAATATTATATAAAGTATTTACTAATATATATATTTATTATTTTTTATTATATTATATTATTTTTACAATACCATTTAAATTTTTAAATAATACTTTGTATCATATCAAATAGTGTTAAAACAAATGGACGAGAGAGAAAATGTAAACAACGAATTAACGGAGAAAATATTTATATATTTCACAAAAATAGGGGAATAGTAAGTGGCTCTCGCTCTAGGACTTCGTCCCGGGATCAACATGGCCAAAAGGCCCAAAATTCCCCCCGTCCCCAGAATGAAAAAAAAATATTCAAAATTTCTTAATGTTCAAAAATATATTCTTTTCTTTAATGATGTATATGTGTTGTAAATCTAGTTGAGTTAAACTCAAAATTGTTTTTTTTTGAGCTTTGGTGTGGTCTACAATTGACTTATATAAGGAAAAAAGGACATACAAGAGAATATATTATCTTAAATCGTACAATAATATATGGTGAAGTAATAATTCAAGTAATAAAAGTATTTCTTATCAAATAGAAAATTTTAAGTTCGAACATTCTTTCTTATAGTGTATAAAAAAAATCCAATAATAATCTCCAAGTCAAATACTTCCTGGCTAATCGATTTTTTCTTTTATGTTCTTTATGATATTTAATACTATTACAAAAAATAGAAAAAAATTATAGATTTGCGTCTAATAAACATCAAACTATAGTATTATAATGATTGTGAAAAATCTAAGAAGGGGGTAAATTATGTTATTGATTATTTTTTGAAACTTTTTTAATAAAATTAATATTTTAAAAATCGCAACCTCCAAGTGTTGTTTGTTTTAAAGAGAGTGGTTGAGAAAATATTAGTAATTAATAAGACCACAATTAATAACCATAACCGCGAAGTATAATAAAGAAGACTATATATATATATATATATATATGAGAGAGAGAGAGAGAGACATTTATAGTAGTTTGACATTTTCAAAATCTATATTCACTACATTGAGCTAGCATCCAAGAATTTAGCAAATTCCACTAAATGATCAAGTCAAACAACTACACTACAGGCTCGCCCACTAAGGGTTTCACACAAATAGCCACTTTAACTCCAACTATCATATTTTTCCCTCGCCAAAAGGATTTTATGTTCCAAAATAACTTTTAATAACCAAACTAAAGATGAGAAATGAAAAGAAGTTATCCAACAAGATTGTAGATTTACACTGGCGCTACTTTACTTTTTGTTTTGGAATCTTTGATTTATCACTTGAAGCACATAAAGAATCAAAACTTTACTTGATTCTTTCATATTCTCAATAGTATAGCTTGTAAAGTTCAAGAAATATATCAAAATTTGATGTCGACAAGCTCATGGATGAGGTCTGTCAGTCATCGTTATATTCTCGAGAATTTAAACGTATGCTTTCATAAATACTAATTTAATTGAGTTGAATGAAAAAGCTGAAATTTGTTCTCTACTTCAGAGACTAATTTGAGCCATGTTTTGAGGGAAATCCTAAATCCATCTAATTGTGGGGTTGTTGGAGGGGAGGGGTTTATTATGGTCTGCTCTTGCTTACAGCATTTGGGTTCTGTGGGTTTTATTTTTGAATTCTTCTTTGTTTGTTTATCTTCAATGGAAGTAGTAGATTTTGATTTTACCATGTTTATTGTTTTATATGCCTCTTAAGAAATGTAAACGCTAAAAACATTTTTATTCACTAAACTATACATTTTTCTTAAATCACATACTATGTACGGATGTGAATAAACTTCGGAAAGAATCTGTTTTCTATTGTTTAATGTTGAAGCTTATGTTTGGAACTTATACTGATAGGTTCTTTCTAAGATAATGCAGATATTTATGATCTTTGTGTCAAAGAAATTCTAGGGGTTGATGAATAATATTTGCACGTACAACCTTCATTGTTAAAGAATGTATTGAGATACTAGATGTTCCAAATTTCTAGTATCACAGGTTTTTTGTTACTTTAGAAGCTTGAAGAATTCCTAGTTGGTAGCTATTGGGTCTTGATTGGGTTAAATTCATTGTAGGAATTATGAGAATCATGTATGTGAACTTGTATAGTGTATAATGATTGTGTCGATAGACAAGCCTCTATATAACTGCAGGCCAAATTCCTCAAAGCTTGTGGAACTCTTCCTGAAACACCTGTGGAACTTCGAAAGGCTGCAGATGTAAAGAAGGATATATCAGGTCAGAATGGAGAGTATGAAGGTGAAAAGTTCAGATCATGGCTTACCAACACATCCATTGAGAAGCTCAACTTAGAAGAGCCACCTGATCAGCCAACATCGCCCATCAAAGTTAGCGAAGAATGGATGAAGGCATCAGATTCATTAGAGCATACACCTAGCAGGTTCTATCCCTGGTCTCTCTTGACTACGGTATAGTGGAGCATGCCTTTCCAAGAGAATTGCATGCTTGTATATAATGATTATCTTTTAACATCCTATCTGCTTTTATTCCTTGTATGTCCAGGTTCCATAAATCATAATCTTTTCCTATGTGGTGTGGCATGTCTTCAATCAAGATCTTGCCACCTAGTTATGTGTTATTTTAGGAGTTTATTTCCTAAGGCTACTATGGAAAAGACTTGCATTTACTGTGCATATATGGTGCGAAATAGATGGCCGCACACAAAATTGCATTTCTTATTGTCATTCTTGAATAATTCTCTTATCTTGTAGTTGCATGACTGAGAGGCAAAACACTGAGACATTCTCTGCCAGCTCATCTGAAAGCAGTGGGATTCGGAATGCTACATCAACCAAGGTCATTGCTAGAATGGACATCAGCCCTACCAGTTCATCTATTTCCATTGACTGCATGGCTCCAAGTGTTCCATACAAGAACAAGTCAGTTTGTTTTGATTGTGAGCATGACATGTCTTCAGCTTTGTCAAAGAGCTATTCGTCTGAAATTTTTAGTCAAAACTCCCAGCAATCTGGATCAGCAGGCAATTCTAGTACAGGAAAGCCTTCACCTTACCCAACGCCACTAAAGTTAACCAATGAGATGCAAACACCTGGAACTGTTTTTCCAGGATATCTAGATGGTTTGGGACAGGCCAAAACACGGATCAGGTCTCAGTATGTGTATCCTGTCTTAAATCCTGTGGAGAGTTTGTCTCAGTGGAAAGTGTTAAAGGATGAGGAATCCAATTCTGGTACCCTGAACGATGACAATGGAGAGTCATTGAGGGATACCAATGAGGCAAATCCTGTATTAGAAGTGGGTGAAGGAGAATATTCAGTTCGAGAAGATCTGAAGGTGGAAGCAAGCTTGTCTCCCTGGTTAAAAGCACCTCCTTCCGATCCAAATGGCAGTGGTCAACATAATGGTTCAATTGTTGGTGGAAATTTTCACTTTGGAAGGACTCCAGGTGATAGGCCCATTCTTGGGATGGTAGCTGCTCACTGGAATGATGATGATGCTTCCCATGTATCACCTAAATGGTGGAATGGAAACGGAATTCCAAATTCAACAAATAAGTACAGAGAGGTTCTCCTCTTGTCTTAATCTTTCTTCCCTTTCTATCTTAAATATTCCTTAGAAAGTTTGAAGCTAAAAACTGTAGAATTTTCGTACCTTATCAGGATCAGAAAGTCAGTTGGCATGCTACACCATTTGAGGAGAGACTAGAAAAAGCATTGTCTGAGGAGACTTTGATCTCTCAAAGGTAAATGATGGTTTGGTGTAACCGTTTTCCTTGCATATTAAAGACAGAAATGTTTTACTATAACTTACATTTAGTTCCAACTTTCAAGACTTAAATTTTGTCAGCCATTTTTTCCTTGTGGAACTCCCTTTTATTTTCTTGTTATTGGTAACTTCTGATATCTTATTGAAGTGCTGGAAGTTGGTTTTTTCTTTTTTTTCCAAGATTTTAGATCTTTTATTAAAATCAAATGAACTAACACAAAAATCTTGTACCCTTGAAACTTATTATTTCTGCCCTTTAAACTTGAAAGAGATCAAAGTTTACTTGCGACAACTTTTCCAATAGTAGTTCCCAACAAACAAGCAGTGAGAAGTATCATAATTACACGAATCTTTGTGGCTTTTCTGATCTGGAACATATTTTTCCTGCAATTCTTTGTATTCCAACGTAAGTACATTTCAGATATCAAGTAACATGATAAACATTTTACACAGCTACAGTGAGGCTGTACTTTACTCAGTGGTCTATGCTCTTTATTTCATAAGAATGTAAAGTATAACATGTGATAATTCCTGTTTTATTCTCAATATCATCTTTCAGCTAGTTTGTTTGGGTTATTAACGGTAACACAGTGCACCAAACTTCTCTAAGATATATAATTACCTGGTTGTGTTAACTGTAACCTGAAGTGATGTATTTTAACAATAAACTCTGGTATGACAATCACTTGATTTTGAATTTAGTATATTCACAGATCCAAGGTCAATGTGAAGAACCAACTCTTCAGAAGAGATCTAATGTGATTCCCAAAATTTCTGATGGGGGCATTTATTTGTTTTATAGGAATCAAATCAGTGGGACGGGAGCAATTGATTTTAATGAAGTTGAGGAATCTGATACAGCTCAGTCTAAATTCCAGACATCAAACCATTTCAAGTCGGTTGTTTCACATTGATGCGGGGGTGCATGAAGTAATTCGTTGTAAATGATTTCTGAGGAATTTCAACTTGTGTTGGACCATGATACTTGGTATGAGAAGAACTATTAGAAATATCAGGCTATTTACTGATTTCGGTTTTGATATGTTAGCTCTTTTGCTGGGTGAGATGGGCTTTGTGCTTCAATGTACTGCCTTGTGCATAGTACTTCATGTTGAACATATGTAATAGTCTTCCATTCTCCTATTTGTTTCTTATGGTTTCTAGTTGATGAAATTGAAGTAGCTATAGAGCATTGTACCGTCTTTTTGAAACATAAGGCAATTTGAAGATGATATTGCTGAGCATTCCAAAGATCAAATTGGTCCAAATTAGTGTGTTATCACTGTTTCTCTGTACTATGCTTCAAACAATTAGTTTTTAGAACTTTGATATTTGATTCATTTTGGATGGTGAAGTTGGAAGAATACATGAAAGCCAAAGCTCCCAAATTGAGATATCATCAAAGATGAACTATTTCAATTACAGTATGTTTGCTTTAGTTTTAGCTCTATTTTAGAAACTTAGAAGTTTCTAATTTCATTTAGAAAACTTTACTAAAAGGTACCATTTTGAGTTCTGGTTATAGCCATCAGCGAAACTTGTCCTTATAATTACTTTAAACTTGGTCAAACACGCTTAAAGTTTTAGGCAACTAACTTGACAACCTTGGTCATCCAAACTGGGAAGGATTTCATTTCACAATTAAATTCAAAATTTTAAGTGTGTGATTCACATCTTTTTTCACAAACAATTTAATATTTACGAAATCTAAGACAGCAATTTTATAACAAACCTCTATCCAATCATTTCACCAAACTAAATGGTCAAACCCTAACTTAACATTGTTTCATTTGACATCATAACTTTGAAAATCATTTTCCATCAAATTGAAACACACTTTTGAAAAACACTTTAAGCACAAACATTAAAAGTAGTTTTTGATATCAATCATTCCATTTCTAAAAAATTATTTTATGTTTCAAAGTAATATTTCAATTAAAGGATTAGGATTTATAATAATAGATACCTTAGCGACCTAAGAATTCTAATCACTAAGTCTTCAAAATTCTTGATATATGGCACTTCTTTAATAAATCAATCTTCATTCCAGAACATACCTTGATTGATTCACTACATTCTTGAAGAACTTATAGCTTCCAATTCAAAAATCCTATTATACTTAAGATAATCGCAAATTAGTCCTCATCAATGTTAGTTATAATCAAAACTATAAAGATGAAAGGAAGTTTTACAACTGTACACAATAAGTCCTTTATATTATCTTAGAATTTATTTTCTAATTGAGCATAGTAAAGTTAACTTAGCCAAGCAAATGGGTTTAGTACCAAATCATCTGGTAACAATAAAAAGTTTTTGCAAGTTAACGTTGTGCAATTATAACCGTAGAATCCATTATGCTTGTCTGCTCCTGATTAAAGCGGCATTTTTTTCTTCTATCCAAAACGGTGGGGTTTGGAATTTACGAATTAAGATCAACAGTTGATACCCTAACTTAAAGACAATTAAGCTGTGATAGATTCTCAAAATTTACAGGCTGAAAGCACCTAAATTTCAACATAAGTTACAGCACTGTGAAATCTTCATTATCTACTGCTTCCACCAATGCCCAATCTAGCAACTCTGTATGGATCAAATTTTTCCAGCATCGATCCAGACCATTTATTTGTCAATCACTTCTTAAAAACTCACCACTTATTCTAAATCCGTGAATGGATAGAGATCTGGGCTTCTTCCGGGCCACAGTTAGAAATTCCGGTTCAACTCTAGTGTAAATAGAGGCATTGTGGAAAAGTGATCAAGGCTTCTTAAGATTCTCTTATTTATGGTATAAGGTCTATAATTTTTAATATCTTCTATATAATAAAAATTATTACATAACAATATTATATTAGTGGGAGAGAAAATAGGAGAGTATTTTTTGAGAGAGGATCCGAACCACTAGGATAGTGGAGAAAAGTACAGCTTCAAGTGGGAACGTTATATAGGGAAATGTAGTTATAGAAGAAAAGAGTAATCAGAAGAGAAAGGGTAATTAGGAGTCACATGGCCACTGATGCAGTCACTGTTTTTCTTTTGTCATGCTACTCAAAATTAATTATTTTTTGAAAAATTAAATATTTTATTTTAACTTAATATAAAGATTAATTATAATATTTTTATTATAATAAATTATTACAATATCTTTATTTATTAAAGTGACTACTGATAAGGCTCAGGAATTAGTGAAATTTAAATACTTTAAATAAAAGGAGTTTGAGCGGCTTGTGGTGGGACTATTTTATTAGTAGAATTTAATTTTATTAAATTAAAGAGGTCAGTAATGAAAAAATTAAAAAATATATTATTATTTTAGGAAAGTAGACATTTAATATTAGATATTCTAAAACAAAAACGTTTAATTCAAAATGGAGGGAGTAGGTGCAATATATTACTTTCAACGAACACTACAACTCCCATTGTCTAATTTTTATTGATTTTTTATTATATTTGGACATCACAAGATATTTAATAATTTTCACAAAAGTAAAGTTTTTAATGTAATATATACTATCAAAAAGTTATGTTTTACTATAAATTACCTTTATATGTTTAGATTTGAAATAAAGTACTTAGTGGCTAGCGTACATATTTTATATATTTTATTATGTTATATTACTTTTATATATGGAGATATAATATAGTAAAAAGAATTCTCAGCCAAAACCAAGGGATATAGACTGGTATGGCATTATTCAAAGGCTGGTATCTATACATAGTGTGAAATTTGGTTATCACCTTGTTACGGATCTCAAAACTAGGGTTGTATGTTTAGGATCATGTTCTTCGAGCTCAGGTGAATGGAAGTTTTGGAAATGAATGTGGCAAATGAAGGTGCCCTAAAAGGTTAAAAGGTTTCTTTGGAAATACTGTCACAATATCCTCCCTAATCGAAGCAATTTAGCGAGGCAACCAGGATGCTCGAGTTCTTGTTTGTTATGTGGCGCTGAGAAGGAATTGAATGACGGTCATCACTACAAGAAAATAAGGAATTAGCGACGGATTTGTCCCTCGCAAAATAATGAGTCGCTAATTGCGACGGCATCATTTTCCGTCGCTAATTAGCGACGGATTTGCGACGGAAAAATTTAGCGACGGATTTCGACGGAAAAAAAAATATTTAAATTTTAAAAATAAAAAATTAATGTTAATTCTATGAAATTTAATTTTAAAAAAGTATAAATTATTATTTAAAAAATTTTAAAATAAAAATTTAAAAATAATATAAATCGGGTTAACCCGACCCGATTTATTATTTAATTGAAAATTAAATTTATTAATTAAAAATTTTAAAATTAAATTTTAAAAAATAATATAAATTAGGATAACCCGACCCAACCATATTGGGCCGGGGTAGCCCGATTCAGCTCCTCCGGATCGGGTTAGCCCGATCCAAATTTAATTCTTTTGTTTTGCTTGAAGAGAGATTCGAACCTTGGTTACCTGAAAGTTGGATGACGTCTTCTTCCGTTGGGCCAAGTCACTTCTTGTGTTTTATTTTATCATATAATATTTTTATATTATAAATTGTTGTTATCATATATTATTATATTAATAATAATCTATTATATATTATTATAATATTAAATAATATATTATAATATAATTATATTTATTATTATATATAATTTATAAATTAATATTGATTTTTTTATTTTCTGTTACTATCCGTCGCAAATCCGTCGCTAATTAGCGACGGAATAGTGTTTTTAAATATAAAAAATAATTTTTTTTAATTTTTTAATTTTTTCGTAGCAAATCCGTTGCTAATTAGCGACGGATTTGCGACCGAATAGTGTTTTTAAATATTAAAAATTAAATTTTTTAATCTCTTGCTAAAAATAAAAAAAAATAGCAACGACTTTCTTAGTAAAAATATAAAAAGTCTTCATAAATACTAATTTAGTCTGACCTCACTTATTTTAAACCTTAATTTATTAAGTATTACTTATTTGAATTGATATTACTTATAGTCTAAAGTATCTAAATATATATTAATTATCATTTCTTCTATTTATGTTCATCTGTGTCTATTTCTGTACATATATGCTACATATGTATGTTATATTACAGTTATGTTATACTTATAAATATTATCTTATATATATATGTGTTATTAATAGATTATACTACTCGAAATGCATGGTTTATTACATGTGTATTACATAAGAATAATCCTACTTAATAATTGTTATATATTATTCAATATAATTTATTTTACTTCTATTCATATTCTTATGTCAAGTAGAAAAATAATATTACTAAACTAAATAAAAATAAAAAATATCTTAAATTAGAAAACACTATTCCGTCGCTAATTAGCAACGGATTAGCAACGGAAAAGATTAAGATTTTGAAAAAATTATTTTTGATATTTAAATTATTTTTCCGTCGCTAATCCGTCGCTAATTAGCAACGGATTAGCAACGGAAAAAATTAAGAATTTGAAAAAATAATTTTTAATTTTTAATTTATTGTTCCGTCGCTAATCCGTCGCTAATTAGCAACGGATTAGCAACGGAAAAAATTAAAAATATAAAAAAATTATTTTTAATATTTAATTTATTATTCCGTCTCTAATCCGTCGCTAATTAGCAACGGATTAGCAACGGAAAAAATTAAAATTTTGAAAAAATGATTTTTGATATTTAAATTATTTTTCCGTCGCTAATCCGTCGCTAATTAGCAACGGATTAGCAACGGAAAAAATTAAAATTTTGAAAAAATGATTTTTGATATTTAAATTATTTTTCCGTCGCTAATCCGTCGCTAATTAGCAACGGATTAGCAACGGAAAAAATTAAAAATATAAAAAAATTATTTTTAATATTTAAATTATTTTTCCGTCGCTAATCCGTCGCTAATTAGCAACGGATTAGCAACGGAAAAAATTAAAATTTTGAAAAAATGATTTTTGATATTTAAATTATTGTTCCGTCGCTAATCCGTCGCTAATTAGCAACGGATTAGCAACGGAAAAAATTAAAATTTTGAAAAAATGATTTTTGATATTTAAATTATTATTCCGTCGCTAATCCGTCACTAATTAGCAACGGATTAGCGACGGAAAAAATTAAAAATATGAAAAAATTATTTTTAATATTTAATTTATTATTCCGTCGCTAATCCGTCGCTAATTAGCAACGGATTAGCAACGGAAAAAATTAAAAATATAAAAAAATTATTTTTAATATTTAATTTATTATTCCGTTGCTAATTAGCAACGGATTAGCAACGGAAAAAATTAAAAATATGAAAAAATTATTTTTAATATTTAATTTATTATTCCGTCGCTAATCCGTCGCTAATTAACAACGGAGTAGAGCCGTCGCTAATAGCCGTCGCTAATTAGCAACGGACGTTAGCCGTCGCTAATTTCGGTCGCTAATCGAGTATTTTCTTGTAGTGCATGGTTTTATTTCATTTCCCAAGTTCTAGCAGAGTGTGGAAGTCTAGTTGGAAAAGCGACGAATGGCTTAGGCTGAGTTGAATTCTTTCGGGGATTTGATGAACTACATTCTCATACATGAGAATGACAGCTCTGCTGCTACCTTTGCTACACTTTCTTGGAAAATATGGAAGGTGAGGGACTGTTTATTCATGAAGGCACAAAATTTGAATCTGGTCAAGTGTTGTCTTTAGTGGAGGAATTCTTCATGGTGGTTAATAATCAATTTCCAGTTGCAGCTCAGCCTGATATGCAACAGTCTTGGAAGCTCTCAAAACCTGAGTACTACAAACTGAAATGTGATGGAGCATGGAAGCATGAGGAGGCAGACATGGGTGCAATCATTTGAGATTGTTATGAGGTTATCATTAGTTTTGATTAATGACAAACATTGACGAGGACTAATCTTTATGTCATTTGTGTGATAGGATTGTTAGATTAAGAGGTATGAAGTCTCATTGCCTTGAAGCCAAAATGCAAGAACAACTCAAATATGTCAAAGTGATTGAAGATTGAAGAGTTTGTTCAAGATGATTGAAGGCTTTGAAGACATGAAGTGTATGTTATATATGCTAAATAGGTAAACTTTTGTATACCCTACACTTGTTTGTCTTAGAATATGTTGAATGCATAAGAGAGCACAAAATTTATTTTTGAATCTTAAATGGCTTTGAGTGATCGTTTGATTAATAAGTGTGTTTTTGAGTCTTAAATAATTTTGAGTAAACATTGTATGATCAAAGAGTTTTGATAACGGTTTTTTAATTTAAAAATTTTTAAATGACTTATCTATTCATACAAAATGTTTTCAAACCTATTGAAGTTGAATTTCAAATGATTTTACAAAGTTTGAATAGTTCGGACGCAAGTTCAGATGTCCAAACTTTGAAAATGACTACTGTGTTTCCAGAGAAATTCGGACGCAAGTTCGGATGCACTGGACAAAATTCTGTCATCCGAATTCTTCTAAAACTAACCGTTACTAGTTGTTTTATGACTGTTGAAACTAATTTTTGAAATCTATAAAAGCCAAAAACTTCAGAATTTTTGAAAGTTTTGAATCTCTGAGAAATCTTGACATTCTAAAATCTTTTGCAAACATCAAAGCTCTCTTTTGTCTTGTGCTTACAAGTGATCATTCAAGATTCCTAAGACAATAAAGTGGAGTGGTACAACATTGTGTAATTATCTACCAAGAAGTGGTAACATCTTATCCATTCTTCATTTAATTTTTTTTCTACTAGTTCATTATAAGGTTTTCCTGTAAATATAAAATCCTTTAAGTAAGGGTGATCCTTGAAAGTTTGATTCAAGGTTGTTTGTAGATATAAAATCCTTCTAGTAGGGTGAGCCTTGTGTGTAGAATTACTAAAGAGGTTGTTGGTGTAAAACTACTATGTGGTGAGCTTCTTATGTAATTATTGAACTTGAGCATATAGTAGATTGGTTTAAATCCTTGAGTGTAGACTCAAGATAGTGGACGTAGATCTTGAAGAGATCGAACCACTATAAATTGATTGTGTTCATTGTTCTTAGATTGTTTATTGCTTTGTCATTAATTTAATTAATCTCTCATTGAAACAAGTAATTATATTCTGATCTAACTCAATTTACAAAAGGAAATAGTTTTCGAAAATTAGCCAAAGGCTTAATTCACCCCACCCTTAGGTCTTTCAATTGGTATCAGAGCAAGGGCTTCGTTGTGTTGGTTTACGACCTAGAAGTTAAGATCTTATGGCTAATATTTCAAACTTACCTTATTTGGAAGGATCTTCCACAAATAGACCACCTTTGTTTAATGGAGCAAATTATACATTTTGGAAATCTAGAGTTAAGATATATATTTGTTCTATTAACTTTGATTTCTGGAACACTGTTGAGAAAGGTCCTTACATACCAATGAAAATGAGAGCTGATGGAGTGACTTTAGAACCAAAGCCTATAGACGAATTTGATGAGAATGATTCAAAGAAAATGATATTGAATTATCAAGCCATGAACATTTTAAGTTGTGCACTAGATGTAACTGAACATAATCGAGTTAGTGGATGTGACACTGCTCATGATATGTGGAGATTGCTTCAAGTAGCACATGAAGGTACAAATCAAGTAAAAGAGTTAAAACTTGCTATGCTAGTAAGGGATTATGAGCTATTCACCATGAAGCAAGACGAGAATATTAGTGATATGTTTACAAGATTTACTAACATTTTTAATGGTTTAAAAGCTTATGGGAAAAACTATACAATTGGAGAGCAAAACAGAAAGATATTGGATGCTTTACCAAAATCTTGACAACTGAAAATGCTTGCTGTTGAGGAATCAAAAGATTTTAAAACTCTCCCACTTGAAGAGCTCATTGGTTCACTGCTTACACATGAGATGAAGGTGAAAAGATTGAATGATATTGAAGATGAAGAGAAGGGAAGACAGAAGTTGTACTCAAAACTTCAAATCATTTTAGTGAACAAGAAAAATCATCAAGTGAAGAAGATGGAAACAGTGGAGAAGAAGAGATAGCTATGACTGTAAGAAAATTCAAGAAATTCCATAAAAAGGAATTTCTCGAGAAAGGGAGAAAGCCAACCAAGAAGAGTGGACAGTCATCATCCTTCAAACCTCAATGCTTTGAATGCAAAAGCACAGAACATCTTGTTGCTGATTGTCCTAAAGTTTTGGAAAGGGAAAGAGACAACAAACTCAAAAAGAAATCTACCAAGAAGGGAAAGGGACTGGCTGGTACTTGGGATCAATAAGAAAGTAAAGATGACAGTGAAGGAAAAGACAACATGTGCTTTATGACAGTTGATGATGAGGTACAATCTACTCCTTATATTTCTACTTACTATGATGATGATGTTGATTCTAGTGATTCACTTGTTGAAATATATGGAGAACTGAAAAAGGCTTCAAAAAGGAATAAGGAAATGAAGACCAAAATTAATGAGTAATTAAATGAGAATTCAAAGTTATATTTTGAAAATGGAAAACTTCTTGAGACTATTAATTGCCTAAACATTGAAAAAGAAATTTTAAATATAACTATACGAAACATATCTCTTGAAAATAAAGATCTTTGCACACAAGTCATTTCTCTAAAAACAATACTTAGTGATCATGAGATATTGAAAAAGAAAGTTAATGATCTTATATTATGCATTGAAAAATTTACAAATGGAAGAGAAAATTTAAATAAACTACTTGGTTATCAAAGATCTTCATATGCAAAAAATGGTCTGGGTTACACTCATGAAAGTTATGCTCCAAAATATAAAAACTTCTTAGCTAAAGAAACTTCTATTTCAATGCCTCATACTTGTCGTACATATTGTGGTAGGCATGAACACAAAGTATCAAAATATTATGTGAAAAGAAAAATAGAAAATGGTGTTAAAACAATTTGGAGTGTAAGCCCTAAGGGTAAATCATGTAGTTATGATTAGTTTTGAATAATGACAAACATTGATGATGACTAATGTGCTTGTATGTTGAGTGATAGGATTGATGCATTGAGAAGCATGAAGTCTTATTGCCTTGGAGTCACAATACAAGAACAACTCAACTATGCCAAAAGTAATTGAAGATTGAAGAGTATGTTCAAGATGATTGAAGGCATTGAAGGCTTAGAGTGTAGAGTTCATATGCTAAATAGGTATATTTTTCTGTAAACTCTACACTTGTATGTCTTGGAATTAGTTGAATGCATATGAGAGCACAAAACTTGTTTTTGAAATGATTTTGAATGAACTTCTTGACAACAAGTATGTTTTTGAAGTCTCAAATGATCTTAAGTAAACTTTGGATGATTAAAATGTTTTGGTAATGGCTTTTTGTGTTTAAAAGTGCTTAAATGACTTATCTATTCATTCAAAGTAATTTCAATGTTATTAAGGATGATTTTTAAATGATTTGACAAAATATGATAAGTTTGGATGCAAGTTTGGACGTCCAAACTTTGAAAATGATCACTGTGCTTCCAGAGAAATTCGGACGCAAGTTCGGACGCATGGAGTAAAGTTGGGACGTCCAAACTTGCTCCGATAGCATGGTCACTGCTTTTTCCGAGAGAATTTCGGACGAATGTTCGGACGCATAAGGAAAAAGTTCGGACGTCCGAACTTCTCTCGAAACTAGCCGTTACTAGCCGCTTTTATAACTGTTGAATTTGATTTTTCAAATCTATAAAAACTATAAACTTCAGAATTTTTGTTAGTGTTAGCCCTAAGGGCAAATCATGTAATTTTGATTAATGACAAATATTGATGAGGACTAATATGCTTGTATGTTGTGTGATAGGTTTTGTGAACTAAGAAGTATGAAGTCTCATTGCTTTGAAGCCAAAGTGCAAGAACAACTTCAGTAAAGCAAAGTGATTGAAGTTTGAAGAAGGTTGTTCTTAGATGATCTAAAGGCATTGAAGACTTGAAGTGTAGAGTGTATATACTTAGTAGGTAAATCTCTATGTAAACTCTACACTTGTATGTCTTGGTTATCATTGAATGCATAAGAGAGCATAAAATGCGTTTTATGATCTTAAAAGTTTTTGAATGAATTTTTTGATGAATGTGGTTTTGTGTCCTAAAAGTTTTTAAGTAAACTTTATATGATCAAAGGAATTTGATTTTGGTTTTCAAACTTATATATGTCTAAATAAGTTTTCTATACATACCACATGTTTTTCAAACTTATTGAAGTTAAATCTCAAATGATTTTACAAAGTTTGAATATGCTTCCAAAAAATTCGATCGTCCGAATTGTGTAGCAAAATTTTGCTACTGTTCTTCCAGAGAAATTCGGAAGAAGATTCGGACGCATGAAGAAAAATTCGGTCGTCTGAATTTTGGCCTTCAGCATGGTCACTGTTTTTCCAGAGAAATTCGGACGAAGATTCGGACGCAGTAGGAAGAATTTGGTCGTCCGAAAAATTCGGACGCAGAATTTGGTCGTCCGAATTTCCTGAAAATAGCCGTTAACTAGCCGTTTTATAGCTGTTAAAACTGATTTTCAAATTCCATAAAAGCTATAAACATGTAATCTTTTGTAAGTTTTGAATTCTTGAAAACTCTAAGCATTCTAAAGCTTTTTACAAACATTTCTTAAGCTCTCGTATGTCTTGTGCATTCAATTGATCAATCCAAAAGACATCAAAGTGTGAAGGTACAAGTTTGTGTAAAAATCTACCAACAAGTGGTAACATCTACACACTCTTATCTCCTTATTAAATTGTTTTTTCTACTAGCTCATTACAAGGTTATCTTATGACGTAAAATCCTTTTGGTAAGGGTGAGCCATAGACTAGTTTAATCAAGATTGTGGTGTAAAACTCGTGTGTGGGTGAGCCTTGGATTATATTGGTCTCTAGGCTGTCTTTAGATATAAAATCCGTGTAGAAGGGCGAGCCTTGTTTGTAGGATTGCAAAAGAGGTTGTTTGTGGTAAAACCCATTGAAGGGCGAGCGTCTTGTGTAATTGCCTAAATTGAGTATATAGTGAATTGGTTGAAATCCTTGAGTGTGGACTCAAGGTAGTGGATGTAGATTTTGGAGAGATCGAACCACTATAAATTGTGTGTTCATTTCTTTATAGCTTTACTTGTTTACATACTTGTGTTATTATTATTTGTTAATAATTGTTGATTGATTGGTAGTGGTCTTATAGTTTGATAATCTTGTCTTAATCATCAAATCACATATAAACTTAAAGTTTGTGAATTTAAAGAAGAGCTTTTATTAAGGCAAAGAATTTGCAAAAAAACTGAAAAGATTTTTGATAATTAGCCAAAGACCTAATTTACCCCCCTCTTAGGTCTTTCAATTGGTATCAGAGCTAGGTGTTCTTTTTAAGGTCTAACAACCTAGAAGTAAAGATTATATGGCTAGTTTATCAAATTTGCCTTATACGGAGGGTTCCTCCACTAATAGACCTCCATTGTTTGAGGTTCTAATTATATTTTTTGGAAGTCTAGAATTGAGATTTACATTTGCTCTATTAACTATGAATTGTGGAATATTATTGAGAAAGGTCCCTATGTGCCATTGAGATTGAAAGCCGATGGAGTTACAAGGGAACCGAAGTCCATGGAGGAGTATGATGAGAGTGATTCAAGGAAGATGACATTAAACTACCAAGCAATGAACATTCTTTGTTGTGCATTGGTTGTCAATGAATACAATAGAGTGATGGAATGTAATTCCGCTGATGAAATATGGAAGCTACTTCAAGTCACTTATGAAGAAGAAAGAGAAAATGTGTGCTTCATGGCAATGGAAGATGAGGTACAACCTACTCCATCTACCTCTACTTCTTATGATGATGATATTGATGATCCTAGTGAATTACTTGTTGAGATGTATGGAGAATTAAAAAAAGCTTCGAAAAAGAATAAGGAAATTAAACTCAAAATTAATGAGTTATTGAATGAAAATTCAAAATTATTTTGTGAGAACAAAAAACTTCTTGAATCTATTGATTTTTTAAATATTGAAAAAGAAGTGTTAAATATTTCTTTACAAAACATATCTCTTGAAAATAAATCTCTTTGTACAAAAGTTTCTTCTCTTAAAAAAATGCTTAGTGATCATGAAATTTTGAAAAAGAAAATTAATGATCTTATATCATGTGTTGAAAAATTTACAAATGGAAGAGACAATCTTGACAAACTACTTGGATCTCAAATATCTCCTCTTGCTAAAAATGGTCTTGGTTACAATTATGTCAATAATGTGCCTACACATAACAACTTCTTTGGTAGAGCTACTTCTACTTCCTTCCATCATACTTGTTGTACTTATTGTGGAAAACATGGACATAAAGTCACCAAATGTTATGTTAAAAGAAAAGTAGAGAATGGTGTAAAAGCCATTTGGAGAGTTAAGGGAACTATTACTAACCCCCACGGACCCAAGAAAGTATGTGTACCAAAGGATACTTCCTCTCCTTTATTGCAGGTACACTTTAATTCAAACTCAAGCACCACTAAGAGATATGTTGATGATGTTGGCTTAAAGAATAAAGGAAAACACCTAATTCATAAGCAAGGTCAAAGCAACCAATGAAGGATTTGTTTTTCAGACAAGAAGAAAGGAAGAATTCTTGGAGTAACCAATGTTGGTAAAGGTTCCTCTCTTCTTTTTAAACAAATGTTGCTTAGTGTGGATTTGAACTATAACTTACTTAGCATTAGTCAATTAAGTGACAATGATTGAAAAGTTGAATTTAAATATAATTCTTGCACTATACTTGATGGTGTCAATGGTAGAACTATTTTTGTTGCAAATTGTATTAGTAATGGTTATGTGCCTTGCCTTGATGAACTTGTTGCTTATAAAGTTAGATGATTTTTCACTCATGAAAATGATGGTTATTTACGGCATAGTAAACTTGATCATGTTAGCATGGACTTGTTGAATATTGTTTTTGCTTGTTAAAGGATTATCAAAAATTCGTTTTAAGAAAAATCATCCTTGTAATTCTCGCCAATATGAAAAACAAACAAAATTTTCTTTCAAACCTAAGAAAAAGATTTTCACCTCATAACTTCTTGAAATTGATTATATGTCATGAAACATCTTTATGAAACTTTACAAAATGTTCGGACTTGAAGTTTGATGCATATTTTGTATGACAAAATATTTTGTATGGTCACCCGAACTTGCATAACAAAATGATATTTTGTGATTTTGATCAATTACTCACAAAATGCTTCAATGTGCTATCTTGATAGGCTTGAATGTCTTGTTGCTTATGATAATGATTTTCTTGCCATAGAAGTTTTGGTCACGTGAACATGGATTTATTGAACAAACTTTTCTATCAAGATTTAGTTAGAGGATTGCTAAAAATGTGTTTTGAGAAAATTTTCTTTGATATACTTGTCAATATGGAAAACAAACAAAAGAATTTTTCAAACTCATGAAATGCTTTTATACCTCAAAACATCTTCATCTTGTTCATATGGATTGATTTTGGACATGAGGAACTCTAGTATTGATGACATGAAGTATACCTTAGTAGTAGTTTATGATTTCTCAATATTTACTTTGGTAGTCTTCTTTGCTCAAAAAGATGAAGTGTTTCATAAGTTTGTAAAACTATTCAAAAAGATTCAAACCTCTCTTGAGTGCAAAATTGATTTCCATTAGAAGTGACAATGGGAGAATTTTACAACTAAGTCTTTACAAAATTTGTAATGAAAATTGAATTTCATATAATTGTTTCAACTGCAAAAAACCCACAACTAAATGGTGTTATTAAAAGAAAATTTTGAACTTTACAAAAATTGGTTAGATCTATGCTTTGTGAAAATTCTTCTTCAAAAATATGTTCTGAGCCGAAGCCGTAAACAACACATGCTATGATGAATAGAATTCTTTTAAGATCATTTTGAAGAAAAACATCTTTTGAAGTTCTCTTTTATATAACTCCTCAAGTTGCATATTTTAAAGTGTTTGGTTATAAATGTCTCTTATCTTGAATACTTGTGATAACTTACTTAAATTTGATAGAAAGACGGATATAGGTATATCTCTTAGCTATTCTTCTAACAAAAAGGCATATAGAGTTTATAACAAAAAGAACCTTACATGATGAGGAAACCATTCATGTTAGTTTTGATGAATCTTACATTTACTTGGAAAGAAAAGATGAAGATGATGTAGGTACATCTATGAATGACAATCAAACCCATCTTCAAGCACCAACTTTGGAGGATCATACCAATGAGGAAGAAATGATTAAACAAAATCAAGATGACCAATCTAGTGGTGACCATGAGCTCCCAAAGAACTTAGGATATCCAAAAAGGCCACCCTAAGGAGCAAATCATTGGTGATATCTCCCAAGGAGTGAACATAAGACGGTATTTTATCGATAACTTTATTCTTTTATTGTATATGAGCCTAACAGTATTAATGATGTATCGTGTGATGATTTTTGGATTATTACTATGCAAGAGGAATTAAATCAATTTGAAAGATACAAAATTTAGAAATTCCTAAATCTCATGATCATTCCATTATTGGAACTAAATGGTTTTTAGAAATAAATTCAATGAATCCGGGGAAGGTGTAAGAAATAAATCTATATTTGTCACCCAAGGATTCAATCAAGAAGAGGGAATTGAATATGATGAAACCTTGCTCTGAATGCTAGACTTATGTCTACAAGAATGCTTTTGGCATTTGCATATTTTAAAGGTTTCAAACTCTTTCAAATGAATGTCAAAAGTGCTTTTCTAAATGGTTCTATTGAGGAAAAATTTTATGTGGAACAACCACCCGGTTTTGATCATGAAAAGTTTCCTAACCATGTTTTCAAATTATCCAAAGCTTTGTATGATTTAAAACAAGCTCCTAGAGCTTGGTATGAAAAATTGAGTGGTTTTCTTCTTTCAAAAGGATTTTCAAGAGGAAAGGTTGACACTACTCTTTTCACAGAAACCTCTTGTAACAATGATCTATAAGTTGTCCAAATATATCATACAATTTTTGGTGCTTTCAATACTTCACTTTGTGATGTGTTTGCTAAGTTAATGCAAAGTAAATTTGAAATGAGCATGATAGGAAAACTCAATTTCTTTCTTGGCCTACAAATCAAGCAAACCAAGGATGGCACTTTCATGAATCAAGTTTAGGTATAAGCACTTCCATGAGTTTATCAACTATGCTTAACAAGAATAAAAAGGTTTCATAGGAGGAGTCAACTCTATTTGACAGCAAATAGAGCCAATATTATGTTGTCATATGCTTGTGTGCTAGATCTCAACTTGTCCTAAAGAGTTTCATTTGATTGTTGTTAAACACATTTTCTATTACCTTATTGATACTCTAAGTGATTATGATCTATATTTCAAATGTGTGGCTACGTTATGTGATAACACTAATGCAATAAATTTGATCATCATACTATTCAACAAACTAGGACAAAAGCATATAGAGATCAAACTTCATCTCATTAGAGATCACTCTACTAAGGGTAATACCTGTTTAAAGCATGTTTGCATTAATGAACAAATTAATGATATCGTTACTAAGACATTGGCTGAAGAAAGGTTTGACCAATATTAGAAGAATCTTAGGGATTTCAAAATTCAATAACTAATGAGTATATTCAAGTGTTGTAGTTCCAGATGAGGACAAAGCAGCCTAGCATGAGAAAAGGAAAAGGAAAAGCCAAAGAAAAAGAAGGAGGACCCGTAATAATGAACCAAGGAAGGTTTATGTTCCTCAAAGCATATCATGGCTGGATAGATTTGTCATTGTGGAGGCTGCTACTGAATTTGATGATTGGACAAAAAGGAACCATAAGACAAATCCAAGCCACAAGGTGGATGTCATCAAACTATCCGAAATGGGTAATATACTCTCATTTTTTAGGTGATGTGAGCTGGACTAGTTTGCTTGTGTTTGATGAATGCTATTACCTTTCTTAGTTTATGAAGTTTAAGCAAATATTAAGGAACAAAGAGTTGAGTGAGTTGGTAATAAAGCTATTCGAGTGGTATGCTTCAAGAATATCACAAGTTGATTTTTTTTTTTTGAGATTGATAATGCATTGCTCAATAGAATTTGTGATGTTGAGGATGTTGGGTTTAGGAATTATTCTTCTAGCGCACATTGTTTTATAATTAAGTTATACTCACATGAAAGGATTGAGAATGCGTATACAAATGGTAGAACCCTCAATACTAGAAAGGAGAGAGAGATAAAAGCTTTTTGATGCTAGTGAAAGAATTTTTTGCATCACATGCTTATTACCTTGATTATAGCATACTTTGGGCACAAATCTTCTGTTGATAATATGTATGCTGTAATTATGCTAGCCATGCATAAGAAAAGAAAAATGAATTTTAGATATATAGTGCTAAAGAATATAATGGCAGCTAGAAGAACTGAGCATAGGGCATTGCCGTATGGAAGGTTATTAATAGGAATTTTCAAGTATCTCCAAGTGCAATTGTCTTCTAGTGGTTTACCAAAAAAGAGCGAAGAAGTCTACACCAACAACTCACTAAAGAGAATTCCTTGGACCCTTGATGATGATAATGTATGAAGGACTAGAAGAGAAACTCCTCTAAGGGGTGATAGAAGAGATGCTAGTGATAATGAAGAGAAGGAAGAAGAAAATGAAGAAGAAGAAGAGGATGAAGAGGAAATCCTTGCCAGAGAAAGGAAAATAATAGAAAAAAAAAGAAGCATAAGTCTCCAAGTGAGGGGGAGTAACTCCCCACAAAAAGAAGACTATTTGAAGAGTATCTTCTATTGAAGGAAAATAAGTTGAAGGTGATAATCTCACGAGAGGTAATACCATAGTTGCCAAGGTGTTTCAAGAGACATTGAACAACCATGTAAAGGAAATGAAGAAGATGGACAAATTCTTCGAGTTCTTTGCTCCAATGATTCTTGCCAAATTTGATGATTTAGAAACTAGAGTAAAAAATATGGAAGGAGATGGCAGCAATAAGGATGATAGTAATGACAGTGAAAATTGAGATGGCTATCAATTTGTTGCTAAAGAAGAAGACAAAAATGACTGAGAATGCAGTGAAGCACCCCAAGAAGAAGAAGAGAGTGGGAATGAAGAACAAAGAGGTAAAGCCCAAGAGAACAAGCAAGAAGAAGAAGGTGAAGGGAGTTTAACAAAGTCAAATCACAAATCCATCACCAATTTCCTTCAGCCAAGAGAGGAGGAAAATGTGGTTCAAAGGAAGAAGATCCAAAGATCCTCTCGATTGCTAACTTTCCAAAGCCGAACTACGTGGGCAAGGAGTCAGCAAATAAAGGACCCCATCATATAGAGATCAAGGAAACATGGCCACCACAACAAATTTGGAAGTGAAGACCATGAAGCCCATCCAAGACTAAGCCTTTCTATCCCTAAACTCTATTTTGTTGCTTATTTTAGTTTATGCCTTGATGCACATGTTATGCTTTAACATTGAATGTGAAATCTTTGTGATAAGAATATCTTTTGTTTCACTTTTGTTGTCCAAGTACTCTTACCCCATCTTTAATTGATGACAAAAGGGGGAGAAGAAATGTGATGACAAAATGTGTGAAAATGTGTGAAAATATGAAATAGTGGTGGAATTTCTGATGCATGAATAGAAACAAGGGGGAGAAAGAATGATGGCTGCAATGTGTTATGTAATGCAATGTGCTTGATGTAAATGTGCTACGTATGTGTGCTATAGGTCGAAATGTAAAATGAATATGTACTGTGAAAATATTTGGCTGCATTTAGAATTTAAATTGAAAGTGTTATAATATGTGAGGTTTTAGTTGTTTTCTTAGATTTTGGAATATGGTTAAGTTGAGATTGAAATCTTGAACTCGGTTCTTGACTTGACCTATGATTTTGAATTACTTCAAGAAAACAATTGAATGCATGAATTTTGTGATTTTGCAAAGCTAAACTGAGTGCCATTGTGGACATACATATTTGAATATTTCAACATTTCATTTGAAAATGCAAAATCACCTTTTCAAACTTGTTGCAAAAAAATTTGGACTTGAAATTCGGATGCATGCATATTTGTTGCCAAAAAGTGATCTTTTGTTGTTCAAATTGATTCAAATATGTTTTAATCTCTTCCATTATGTTTGAGCAACCTTAGGAAAGCTTTATTTCACTTTAAACATTCATTATATTGAATTTATTGCAGTTTGGACTTGAAATCTCAAAATTCGGATGCATCCATATTTTGTTACCAAAATGTGCTCCTTTGTTGTTCAAATTGATTCAAATATGTTTTAATCTCTTCTAATATGTTTGAACAACCTTAGGAAAGCTTATTTTCAAAAATTGCAGCTTTCATTTCACTTATTTTATTGTTTGGACTTATTTCACTTATTTCACTCAAGTCCAAACTTGTTGAAAAATGAGCACAATCTAAGGGGAGCATTGTTAAGCTTTTACAACCTTAAAAACTCTCTTAGAACTTTTTCTAAATTCTTAAATGCTATATCTTCTATCTTAGTTGGAAGGAAGGAGGTAAATGGAGGTTGGTTGGGTCATAGGCTCATATTGGGCCTTTTGTATGTCAATGTGCTAAATTGGTTATTTTTTATCATTGACATTAATACTTCTATGTACTACATTGTTTAATCTATCACATTTTGCATCAAAGTTTGTCATCATCAAAAAGGGGGAGATTGTTAGCCCTAAGGGCAAATCATGAAATTTTGATTAATGACAAATATTGATGAGGACTAATATGCTTGTATGTTGTGTGATAGGTTTTGTGAACTAAGAAGTATGAAGTCTCATTGCTTTGAAGCCAAAGTGCAAGAACAACTTCAGTAAAGCAAAGTGATTGAAGTTTGAAGAAGGTTGTTCTTAGATGATCTAAAGGCATTGAAGACTTGAAGTGTAGAGTGTATATACTTAGTAGGTAAATCTCTATGTAAACTCTACACTTGTATGTCTTGGTTATCATTGAATGCATAAGAGAGCATAAAACGAGTTTTATGATCTTAAAAGTTTTTGAATGAATTTTTTGATGAATGTGGTTTTGTGTCCTAAAAGTTTTTAAGTAAACTTTATATGATCAAAGGAATTTGATTTTGGTTTTCAAACTTATATATGTCTAAATAAGTTTTCTATACATACCAAATGTTTTTTCAAACTTATTGAAGTTAAATCTCAAATGATTTTACAAAGTTTGAATATGCTTCCAAAAAATTCGGTCGTCCGAATTGTGTAGCAAAAGTTTGCTACTCGTTCTTCCGGAGAAATTCGGAAGAAGATTCGAACGCATGAAGAAAAAATTCGGTCGTCCGAATTTTGGCCTTCAAAGCATGGTCATTGTTTTTCCGAGAGAAATTCGGGACGCAGCAGGGAAGAATTCGGTCGTCCCAATTTTCTGAAAATAGTCGTTAACTAGCCGTTTTATAGTCTGTTAAAACTGATTTTCAAATTCTATAAAAGCTATAAACATGTAATCTTTTGTAAGTTTTGAATTCTTGAAAACATTTCTTAAGCTCTCTTATGTCTTGTGCATTCAATTGATCAATCCAAAAGACATCAAAGTGTAAAGGTACAAGTTTGTGTAAAAATCTACCAACAAGTGGTAACATCTACACACTCTTATCTCCTTATTAAATTGTGTTTTCTACTAGCTCATTACAAGGTTGTGGTGTAAAACTCGTGTGTGGGTGAGCCTTGGATTATATTGGTGTTTAGGTTGTCTTTAGATATATAATCCGTGTAGAAGGGTGAGCCTTGTTTGTAGGATTGCAAAAGAGGTTGTTTGTGGTAAAACCCATTGAAGGGTGAGCCTCTTGTGTAATTGCCTAAATTGAGTATATAGTGAATTGGTTGAAATCTTTGAGTGTGGACTCAAAGGTAGTGGATGTAGATCTTGGAGAGATCGAACCACTATAAATCGTGTGTTCATTTCTTTATAGCTTTACTTGTTTACATACTTGTGTTATTATTATTTGTTAATAATTGTTGATTGATTGGTAGTGGTCTTATAGTTTGATAATCTTGTCTTAATCATCAAATCACATATAAACTTAAAGTTTGTGAATTTAAAGAAGAGCTTTTATTAAGGCAAAGAATTTGCAAAAAAACTGAAAAGATTTTTGATAATTAGCCAAAGACCTAATTCACCCCCCCCTCTTAGGTCTTTCAGTTAGTTTTGAATCCTTGAGAACTCTAAACATTCCAAAGTCTTTAGCAAACATTTTAAGCTCTCTTTTGTCTTGTGCTTTCAATTGATCATTCAAGATTCCAAAGACAACAAAGTGAGAAGGAACAACATTGTGTAATCATCTACCAACAAAGTGGTAACATCTTACACACTCTCCTCTCCTCTTTCAATTGTTTTCTACTAGCTCATTGCAAGGTTATCGTGGGAACATAAAACCCTTTGGATAAGGGTGATCCTTGAGATATTAATTCAAGGTTGTTTATACATATAAAATCCTTTGGTAGGGTGAACCTTGTTTATAGAATTGCTAAAGAGGTTGTGAGTGTAAAACCATTGTGTGGGGAGCCTCTTATGTAATTTGTAAACTTGAGCATATAGTAGATTGTTTGAAATCCTTAAGTATAGGCTTAAGGTAGTGGATGTAGACCTTGAATAAATCGAACCACTCTAAATTACTTGTTTTCATCGATCTTACATTGTTTTACTGCTTTGCTATTAATTAACTTATTCTCTCATTTAACAAAGCACATACAATCTGGTATTGTTTAGAATTGTAAAAGAAATTATTTGCGAAAATTAGCCAAAGACTAATTCATCCCCTCCCCCTCTTAGGTTTTTCAATTGGTATCGAGCTAGGACTTCTTTGTGAGGTTTTACAACCTAGAAGTTAAAGATCTTATGGCTAATATCTTAAACTTACCTTACCTAGAAGGGTCTTCCACAAATAGACCACCTTTGTTTGATGGAACAAACTATACCTTTTGGAAATCTAGAGTTAATATTTATATTTGTTCTATCAATTTTGATTTGTGAAATATTGTTGAAAAAGGTCCTTATATTCCTATGAAAATGAGAGCTGATGGAGTGACCTTAGAACCAAAGTCTACAAACGAATTTGATAAAAATGATTCAAAGAAAATGACCTTAAATTATCGGGCCATGAACATTTTAAGTTGTGCATTAGATGTAACTGAATACAATAGAGTTAGTGAGTGTGACACTGCTCATGATATGTGGAGATTACTTCAAATAACACATGAAGGTACAAACCAGGTTAAAGAGTCTAAGCTTGCCATGTTAGTTAGGGACTATGAGCTATTCACTATGAAGCAAGGTGAGAATATTAGTGATATGTTTACAAGATTCACTAACATTTTCAATAGTCTAAAAGCTTATGGGAAAAGTTATACAATGGGAGAGCAAAACAGAAAAATATTGGATGCTCTACCAAAATCTTGGCAACCAAAAACACTTGCAATTGAGGAATCAAAGGATTTGAAAACTCTTCCACTTGAAGAGCTCATTGGATCGCTCCTTACACATGAGATGAAGATGAAGAGACTAAATGACAAAGAAGATGAAGAAAAAGGAAGAAAAGGAGTTGTACTCAAAGCTTCAAATCACTTGAGTGAACAAGAAAAATCATCGAGTGAAGAAGAAGATGGAAATAGTGGAGAAGAGAAGATTGCCATGGCTGTTAGGAAATTCAAAAGATTCTACAAGAAGGAGTTTCACAAGAAAGGAAGAAAGCCAACCAAGAAGAGTGGACAGTCTTCATCCTTCAAACCTCAATGTTTTGAATGCAAGAGTACAGAACATCTTGTTGCTGATTGTCCCAAAGTTTTGGAAAGGGAAAGAGACAACAAGAACAAAAAGAAATCTGCTAAGAAAGGAAAAGGACTGGCTGGAACATGGGATCAACAAGAAAGTGAAGATGATAATGAAGAAAGGCCAACGTATGCTTTATGGCAATTGATGATGAGGTACAATCTTCTCCTTCCATTTCTAATTTCTATGATGATGATATTGATCCTAGTGAGTTACTTGTAGAAATGTATGAATAAGTAAATAAGACTTTTAAAAGGAATAAAGAAATGAAATTCAAAGTTAATGATTTATCAAATGAGAATTCAAAATTATGTGTTGAAAATGGCAAACTTCTTGAAACCATTAATTGTCTAAACATTGAAAAAGAAGTTTTAAATGCAACTATACAAAACATTTCTTTTGAAAACAAAGAGCTTTGCTCAAAGATTATTTCTCTTGACAATGCTTAATGATCATGAGATTTTAAAAAAGAAAGTTAATGATCTTACATTATGCATTGAAAGATTTACAAATGGAAGAGAAAACTTAAATAAATTACTTGGTTATCAAACTTCATTTACAAAACATGGTCTTGGTTACACTCATGATAGTTATGTTCCAAAATATAAAAACTCTTTGACTAGAGAAACTTTTAATTCTAGGTCTCATATTTGTTGTACATATTGTGGAAAGCATGGACACAAAGTGTCAAAATGTTTTGTAAAAAGAAAAATAAAAAATGGTGTTAAGACTGTTTGGAAAGTTAAAGGAACTTTCACTAACCCCCTTTGACCCAAGAAAGTATGGGTACCAAAAATCACTTTCTCAAATTTGGTGTAGGTTCACTTTGCTTCAAGATCAAGTGCCACAAAATGGTTTCTTGACAGTGGCTGTTCAAGGCACATGACAGGAAATGCCTCTCTTGTTAGTGAGCTTCAAGCAACAAGTGAAGGCTTTGTTACATTTGGTGATAAGAAGAAAGGAAAAATACTTGGAATAGGTAACATTGGTAAAGGTTCCTTCCCTCTTATTAAACAAGTGTTACTTATTGATGGTTTAAAATATAATTTACTTAGCATTAGTCAATTATGTGACAATGGATGTAAAGTAGAATTTCAATATAATACTTGTACTATTTTCAATAATGTAAGTAACAAAACCATTTTTGTTGCTAATAGAGTTGGAAATGTTTATGTGTTATATCTTGATGAACTTATCACAAATGATATAAAATGTCTTGCCATTCATGATAATGATGGATATTTGTGGCATAGAAGATCAGGTCATGTGAGTATGGATTTAATGAATAAACTTTCTACACAAAAGCTAGTTAGAGGCTTACCTAAAATGCATTTTGATAAAACTCGTCTTTGTGATGCTTGTCAATATGGAAAACAATCTAAAATATCTTTTAAACTAACAAAAATGGTTTCAACCTCAAAACCTCTTGAACTTGTTCATATGGACTTGTTTGGACCAATGAGGACCACTAGTCTTGGTGGTAAAAGATATGCTTATGTGATTATTGATGATTTTTCAAGATTTACTTGGGTGATTTTCTTAGCTCAAAAGGATGAAACATTTCATGAATTTGCAAAACTTTTCAAAAAGGTTCAAACCTCTCTTGAGTATAAATTGCTATCTATTAGAAGTGACAATGGAAGAGAGTTTTGTAATCAAGACTATACAAGATTTTGTGATGAGTATGGTATAACTCATAATTTTTCAGCTGCCAAAATACCTCAACAAAATGGTGTTGTTGAAAGGAAAAATAGGACCCTACAAGAGATGGCTAGATCAATGTTATGTAAAAATTCTTTACCAAAATATTTTTGGGCTAAAGCTGTAAATACTGCTTGCTATGTAATGAATAGAGTTTTATTAATACCCTTTATAAGAAAAAAACCTTTTGACTCTTATTTGATAAAACTCATTCAATTGTTTATTTTAAGGTTTTTGGGTGCAAATGTTTTATCTTAAGCACTAGTGATAATCTGGGAAAGTTTGATAGAAAATCAGTGAAGGTATATTTCTTGGTTATTCATCAAATAAAAAGGCATATAGAGTTTATTACAAAAGAACATTATGTGTTTAAGAAACTATACATGTGACATTTGATGAATCTAACATTTATCTTGAAAGAAGAAATGAGGATGATGTAGGTTCCCAAATGATTGAAAATCAAACTCATCATCAAGTACCCACATTGGAAGAACATGCCAAAGAAGAAGAAATAATGGAGCAAGAACAAGATGGTCAATCAAGTAATGATCAAGAGCTTCCAAAGGATCTAACTTATGCAAGAGGCCATCCTAAGGAGCAAATCATTGGTGATGTCTCTCAAGGAGTTAAAACAAGGCGGTACTTTATTGATAATTTTGCCCTTCTATCTCACATTGAACCTAAAAATATTGATGATGCATTGTGTGATAATTTCTGGATTATTGCTATGGAAGAGGAGTTAAATCAGTTTGAGAGAAATAAGGTTTGGACTCTTGTTCCAAGACCTCATGATCATTCCATTATTGGTACAAAATGGGTTTCTAGAAATAAATTAAATGAACTAGGAGAAGTTGTTAGAAATAAGGCTAGACTTGTTGCTCAAGGCTTCAACCAAGAAGAAGGTATTGATTATGATGAGTCTTTTGCTCCGGTAGCTAGACTTGAATCCGTAAGAATACTTTTGGCCTTTGCTTGTTTTAAAGGTTTTAAACTATTCCAAATGGATGTCAAAAGTGCATTTCTAAATGGTTTTATTGAAGAAGAGGTTTATGTAGAACAACCTCCCGGATTTGTTCATGAAAAGTTTCCTAATCATGTTTTTAAGTTAACCAAAGCTCTATATGGATTGAAACAAGCTCCAAGAGCCTAGTATGAAAGATTAAGTGGTTTTCTTCTTTCAAAAGGATTTGCAAAAGGAAAGGTTGATACAACACTGCTTATAAAAACCTCTAACAAAAATGACATTTTACTTGTGCAAATTTATGTTGATGACATTATTTTTGGTGCTACTAACACATCCCTTTGTGAAGATTTTGCCAAATCCATGCAAAATGAATTTGAAATGAGTATGACGGAAGAATTAAATTTCTTTCTTGGGCTGCAAATTAAGCAAACTAAGGATGGAGTCTTTATAAATCAAGCAAAGTATACCAAGGAGTTATTGAAAAGATATGGAATGGATCAAGCAAAAGGGATAGGTACTCCAATGAGCTCATCAACTAAACTTGATAAAGATGAAAAAGGTAAAAATGTTGATGAGAAGTCATATAGAGGTATGATTGGAAGTTTACTCTATCTCACAGCTAGTAGACCAGATATTATGTTTGTTGTGTGCTTATGTGCTAGATTTCAATCATGTCCTGAAGAATCTCATTTAATTTCTGTCAAATGTATTTTTCGCTATTTGATTGATACACATGACTATGGTCTTTGGTTTTCAAAATCTTCATCTTTTGAACTCATTGGATTTTCGGATGTTGATTATGCTGGATGTAAAGTTGAACGAAAAAGTACAAGTGGTCATTGTCAATTTCTTGGTAGTTGTCTTGTGTCTTGGTATAGTAAAAAACAAGCTTGTGTGTCTTTGTCTACTGCTGAAGCTGAATACATTGCAGCTGGTAGTTGTTGTGCTCAATTATTATGGATGCAGCATACCTTACTTGATTATGGTCTTAAATTCAATTGTGTGCCTATACTATGTGATAATACTAGTGCTATCAATCTGAGCATAAATCCAATTCAACATGTTGCTAAAAGAGACATATGCTTAGAATACATAAATACAAATGACCAAATTGCTGATATATTCACAAAGCCTTTAGCTGAGGAAAGGTTTACTCATTTAAGAAGGCTCTTAGGAATCTCAAAATTCAATTACTAATGTGTTTATTTGAGTGTGACAAAAGCAGGAAAAATTTAGATGCATTGAGTGAAAATGGATCGTCCAAACTTTGTCAGAAAATTCTGGACAAAAAAGTTCGTACGCATGTTCGGAAGCATGACAGAAAGTTCAGGCGTCCGAACTTTCTGAAACTGGAGAAACAGAGGCTTTGTGAATATATCAGCAATTTGGTCATTTGTATTTATATATTCTGGACAGAAAAGTTCAGACGCATGTTCGGACGCATGACTGAAAGTTCGGACGTCCGAACATTCTGAAACTGGAGAAACAGAGAAGTACGGATGCATGTTCGGACGCAGACCAAAAAGTTTAGTCATCCAAAATTTATGGTTATAGCAGTTTTTAAGAAACCAAAGTAGCCGTTACTCACATTTTATTCTCCGAACTCCCTACTTTTTAAATTTCTCTCTACCCATTTGCGTCTAAACTTAAATCTCTTTGTAATTTCACCATTTTCACATCAAAATACTTGGATTTTTGAATTCCTAGCCCTACACACCGCTCAAATATCGCTGTTTTTCTATTAGAAAATCAAAATGGTGAGAACTAAAGGATAAAATGTTGAAAAAGGAAAAGGAAAGTACAGAACAAAGAAGGAGGACAAACTCTAAATGAACCAAGAAGAATCAGAGTTCCTTATTCATCATCTGGAGCAGACAAATTTATCTCAATCAAAGCTGCATCAGAATTTGAAGATTGGAACAAGAAATCAAGGAAAATCTTCCCTGGAAACAGAGTTGATTTTGACAAGCTCACCAATATGGGTAATGTCCTATCTTTATTTGGTGATATTGGCTGGAGTAACTTGTTGGCTATAGATGAAGAGTATTATCCCTCTCTTGTATATGAATTTTATGCCAATCTAAAAGAAGAAAGAATAGAATATGAGGGAGAAGATGTTAATCAATGGTATTCATCTAGAGTATCTCAAATAGATTTTGAATTCAATGATGCATTGGTGAATAGAATCTGTGGAGTAAGTGATAGTGGAGCAAAGTATTATTCAATGGGGCAACATTGCTACATTAGAGAGTTATTCACAAATGCAAGATTTGAAGAAACCTTCACAAATGGTAGAGAGTTTAGAACCATTAAGGAAAGGGAGGTCAAGGCTTTAGATGCAAGGGGAAGAGTTATGCATCATATGATTACAACCATGATTATTCCTAACTTTGGTCATAAAACATTTGTGGGGAACATTCATATAGTGATTATGCTTGCTTTGCATGAGCATAAGAGATTGAATTTTGGCTACATGGCATTGAAGCATATGTTTGGGACTAGAAAGACTGATAACAAGGCTTTACCATACGGAAGACTCTTGACAAGATTTTTCAAACATTTTCGAGTCAAACTCCCTGTTAGAGGACAAACCTTTAAAAGAGGTAAGATTTATACAAATGACTCTCTCAAAAGAATGCAATTGACTCTTGATGATAAGGGAGTGTGGAGAACTAAAAGAGAAATCTCTCCAAGGAGAATTGAAAATGAGGAAACTGAAGAAACTGAAGAAGAAGAAGAAGAAGAAGAAGAGGCAGAAGCATGGGTAAGAGAAATGAAAACTAAGAGAAGACATGATTCAACAAGTGAGAGGGAGCAACCTCTCTCCAAAAGAAGACTATTTGAAGAAGAGCAAACTTCTCAATCACATCCTAAGGTTGGAGAAGAGCCTAGTGCTGAAAGAACCTCAAGAGGAGATAAATTCAAGAAGCACTGAACAACCACATGAAGGAGATGGAGAAAACTTACAAATTCTTTGAAACATTTGCTCCCATGGTGCTTGGAAAGCTGGACAGTTTAGATAATAGGGTCAAGCACATTGAGGAAATGATGATGAAAAATCCTCAAAGTGGTGAAGCGCCTTCTAGAACTCAAGAGGAAAAGGATGATGAGAATGATGAAGATACCAAGAAAACTGAAGAAGGCAGTGCTAGTGATAATGATGAAGATGATGAAAATGATGGTGATCAAGGGGATGGCAATGAACGGGTCATTGAATCACAAAAAGGAGATCAAGGATTGCAGCAAGTTGGAATTATCCAAGAAGGAGGTCAAATTGCAAGAACTGAAATCACAACTCCATCAAATCCAACATTTGGCCATGGAAGAGTGAAACATGTTGCTGTCAAAAAGAAACCAAGAAAGGACTCTCCATCAACATCCAAAAACTGAGCACATCTTCACTCTTATCTCTAAATTTTTTTTTTGTCTAATATGACTTATGAACACTTATTGGTTTATGTAATGTGTCTGTTTACTTCTTTGAATTTCTGCATTTTATTTCTATTTTCATGTAGCTTATGTAATAGCTTTTTATGAAGCTCAATGATGAAACCTTAATGTTGAGATCTTCTTATTATGATAATATTCCCTCCCTACATGCTTAATTGCTGTCGTAAGAAGGAGAGGACAAGTAATTAGTCTCATTTTCAAGTTCACATCTTTGAGTGATGACAAAAGGGGGAGAAAAATGAATGTAAATGTGCGTGGCATAGTGGTGTGTGTGGCATTGATGTGTGCAAGAATGTGTAGAAGAATGTGTGTGGCATGATGGTGCTGATAATGTGGAATTGTATCTTTGCATTGATGTGTGTAATCATAATATGTGAGGGTGCTGATAATATGGGATTGCATCTTTGCATTGATGTGTGGAATCATAATATGTGAGGATAGACGTCATAGGTTTGGACTTGAAGTTTGGATGCAAACCAACAAGTTCGGACGCATCCAAACTATCTTGTTTTCTGCTATTCAAATTATTTCAAAACTGTTTTAATCTTTCCTATCATATTTGAACAATCTTAGGAAGGCTTATTTTCAAATATTACAGCCTTTATCTCACTTATTTTAAAGTTTAGACTTGAAATTTCAAAATTCGGATGCATGTTCTGAAATTCAGATGCATTCATATTTTGTTGCCAAAAAGTGCTCTTTTGTTGTTCAAATTGATTCAAATATGTTTTAATCTCTTCTAACATGTTTGAGCAACCTTAGAAAAGCTTATTTACAAAATCTATAGCTTTCATTTCACTTATTTTATTGTTTGGACTTGATATGTCAGAATTCAGATGCTTAGCATCTCAAGTCTAAATTTGTTGAAAAATGAGCACAGTCTAAGGGGAAGCATTGTTAAATCTTTACAACCTTAAAACCTCTCTTAGAACTTTTTCTAAATGATTAAATGCTATATATCATATCCTAATTGTTTGTTGGAAGGAAGGCAGTAAATGGAAGTTGGTTGGGTCATGGGCTCATATTGAGGTTTTTGAATGACAATATGCTAAATTGGTTATTATCCATCATTGACATCAATGCTTCTTTGTTTTACATTGCCTAAATCCATCACATTTTGCATCAAAGTTTGTCATCATCAAAAAGGGGGAGATTGTAAGCCCTAAGGGTAAATCATGTAGTTATGATTAGTTTTGAATAATGGCAAACATTGATGAGGACTAATGTGCTTGTATGTTGAGTGATAGGATTGATGCATTGAGAAGTATGAAGTCTTATTGCCTTGGAGTCACAATACAAGAACAACTCAACTATGCCAAAAGTGATTGAAGATTGAAGAGTGTTAGCCCTAAGGGCAAATCATGTTGTTATGATTAGTTTTGAAAAATGGCAAACATTGATGAGACCTAATGTAATTGTATGTTGAGTGATAGGATTGAAATATTGAGAAGCATGAAGTCTTATTGCCTTGGAGCCACAATGCAAGAACAACTCAATTGTACCAAAAGAGATTGAAGATTGAAGAGTATGTTTAAGATGATTGAAGACATTGAAGACTTAAAGTGTAGGGTTCATATGCTAAATAGGTATATTTTTCTGTAAACTCTACACTTGCATGTCTTGGAATTAATTGAATGCATGAGAGAGTACAAAACTTGTTTTTGAAATGGTTTTGAATAAACTTTGTGAGAACAAGTATGTTTTTGAAATCTCAAATGATCTTAAGAAAATTTTGTATGATCAAAATGTTTTTGTAAAGGTTATTGTGTTTAAATGTGCCTAAATGATGTGTCCAGTCATCCAAAACGTTTTCAATGTTATTAGCAATGATTTTCAAAAGATTTGACTAAATTTGATAAGTTTGGATGCAAGTGTGGTCGTCCAAACTTTGGAAATGGTTACTGTGCATCCAGAGAAGTTCAGACGTATGGAGTAAAGTTTGGACGTCCAAACTTTCTCTGATAGCATGGTCACTATTTTTCCAGAGAACTTTGGACGCATGAGGAAACGTTCGGACGTCCGAACTTTTCCAGATAGCTTGGCACAGTAAAGTTCGGACGAGAGTTCGGACGCATGGCTTGAAGTTCGGACGTCCGAACTTCTCTGAAACTAGCCGTTACTAGCCGTTTTATAGCTGTTGCATTTGAATTTTCACATCTACAAAAGCTATAAACTTCAGATTTTTTGTAAGTTTTGAATTCTTGAAAACTCTAAGCATTCTAAAGCCTTTTACAAACATTTCTTAAGCTCTCTTATGTCTTGTGCATTCAATTGATCAATCCAAAGACATCAAAGTGTGAAGGTGCAAGTTTGTGTAAAAATCTACCAACAAGTGGTAACATCTACACACTCTTATCTTTTTATCAAATTGTGTTTTTCTACTAGCTCTTGCAAGGTTATCTTGATAACATAAAACTCTTTAGATAAGGGTGATCCTTAAAGTTGTGATTCAAGGTTGTTTGCGATATAAAACCATTGTGTGTGGTGAGCCTTGTTTGTAAAAGTTACTAGAAGAGGTTGTGAGTGTAAAACCATAGTGCGGTGAGCCTCTCTTGTAATTTGTAAACCTGAGCATATAGTAGATTGATTGAAATCCTTAAGTGTAGGCTTAAGGTAGTGGACGTAGATCTTGAGGATCGAACCACTATAAATTGCTTGTGTTCTTTGATCTTACTTTCTTGTATTGATGTGCTATAAATTGCTTATAACTTGACTCATATAATCTGTTCTTTGCTTAGACGCGTAAAAGATTTTAATTTGCGAAAATTAGCCAAATACCTAATTCACCCCCCCCCCCTCTTAGGTATTTCAAAGAGTAAGTTCAAGATGATTGAAGGCATTGAAGGCTTAGAGTGTAGAGTTCATATGCTAAATGGGTACATTTTTCTATAAACTCTACACTTGTATGTCTTGGAATTAGTTGAATGCATAAGAGTGCACAAAACTTGTTTTTGAAATGATTTTGAATGAACTTCTTGACAACAAGTATGTTTTTGAAGTCTCAAATGATCTTAAGTAAACTTTGGATGATTAAAATGTTTTGGTAATGGCTTTTTGTGCTTAAAAGTGCTTAAATGACTTATCTATTCATTCAAAGTAATTTCAATGTTATTAAGGATGATTTTTAAATGATTTGACAAAATATGATAAGTTTGGATGCAAGTTTGGACGTCCAAACTTTGAAAATGATCACTGTGCTTCCAGAGAAATTCGGACGCAAGTTCGGATGCATGGAGTAAAGTTTGAATGTCCAAACTTTCTCTGATAGCATGGTCACTGTTTTTCCAGAGAATTTCGGACGAATGTTCGGACGCATAAGGAAAAGTTTGGATGTCCGAACTTTTCCAGACAGCTTGGCACAGTGAAGTTCGGATGCAAGTTCGAACGCATGGCAAAAAGTTCGGACGTCCGAACTTCTCTGAAAGTAGCCATTACTAGCCGTTTTATAGCTGTTGAATTTGATTTTTCAAATCTATAAAAACTATAAACTTCAGAATTTGTGTTAGTTTTGAATCCTTGAGAACTCTAAACATTCCAAAGTCTTTAGCAAACATTTTAAGATCTCTTTTGTCTTGTGCTTTCAATTGATCATTCAAGATTCCAAAGACAACAAAGTGTGAAGGAACAACATTGTGTAATCATCTACCAACAATGTGGTAACATCTTACACACTCTCCTCTCCTCTTTCAATTGTATTTTCTACTAGCTCATTGCAAGGTTATCTTGAGAGGACATAAAACCCTTTGGATAAGGGTGATCCTTGAGATATTAATTCAAGGTTGTTTATAGAGATAAAATCCTTTGGTAGGGTGAACCTTGTTTATAGAATTGCTAAAGAGGTTGTGAGTGTAAAACCATTCTGTGGTGAGCCTCTTATGTAATTTGTAAACTTGAGCATATAGTAGATTGTTTGAAATCCTTAAGTATAGGCTTAAGGTAGTGGATGTAGATCTTGAATAGATCGAACCACTCAAAATTACTTGTGTTCATCGATCTTACATTGTTTTACTGTTTTGGTATTAATTAACTTATTCTCTCATTTAACAAAGCACATACAATCTGGTATTGTTTAGAATTGTAAAAGAAATTATTTGCAAAAATTAGCCAAAAACCTAACTCACCCCCCCCCCTCTCTCAGGTCTTTCATGGAGAGTCAAAGGAACTTTTACTAACACCTTTGGACCCAAGAAAATGTGGGTACCAAAAGTCACTTTCTCAAATTTGGTGTAGGTTCGTTTTGTTTCAAGATCAAGTGCTACTAAGTGGTTTCTTGACAGTGGCTGTTCAAGACACATGACAGCAAATGCCTTATTTGTCAGTGAACTTTAAGCAACAAGTGAAGGTTTTGTCACGTTTGGTGATAAGAAGAAGGGAAGAATACTTGGAATCGGTAACATTGGTAAAGATTTTTTCCCTCTCATTAAGCAAGTATTACTTATTGATGGTTTGAAGTATAATCTACTTAGTGTTAGTCAATTATGTCATAATGGATGTAAAGTAGAATTTAAATGTGACACTTCTACTATTTTTGATAGTGCAAGTAGCAAAACTATCTTTGTTGCTAATAGAGTTGGAAATGTATACGCATTATATCTTGATGAACTTATTACAAATGATATCAAATGTCTTGCCATTCATGATAATGATGGATATTTATGGCATAGAAGATTAGGTCATGTGAGCATGGATTTATTGAATAAACTTTCCACACAAGAGTTAGTTAGAGGATTATCTAAATTACATTTTGATAAAACTCGTCTTTGTGATGCATGTCAATATGGAAAACAATCAAAAACATCTTTTAAACCGAAGACAATGGTTTCTACCTCAAAACCTCTTGAACTTGTTCATATGGATTTGTTTGGACCAATGAGGACCACTAGTCTTGGTGGTAAGCGGTATGCATATGTGATTGTTGATGATTTTTCCAAATTTACATGGGTGATCTTTCTAGCTCAAAAGGATGAATTTTTTCATGAATTTGTAAAACTTTTCCAAAAGGTCCAAATCTCCCTTGAAGGAAAATTAATCTTTATTAGGAGTGACAATGGGAGAGAATTTTGTAATCAAGACTTTACATAATTTTGTGATGAAAATGGTATTACACATAATTTTTCAGCTGCTTAAACACCCCAACAAAATGGTGTTGTTGAAAGAAAAAATAGAACCTTACAAGAAATGGCTAGATCAATGCTTTGTGAGAATTCTTTGCCAAAACCTTTTTGGGATGAAGTTGTAAATACCGCTTGTTATGTAAAGAATAGAGTTCTCTTAAGACCTTTAATACAAAAAACACCTTTTGAACTCCTATTTGATAAAACTCCATCAATTATTTATTTTAAGGTATTTGGATATAAATGCTTTATTTTAAATACTCATGACAATCTGGGAAACTTTGATAGAAAATCGGATGAAGGTATATTTCTTGGTTATTCATCAAATAAAAAGGCCTATAGAGTTTATAACAAAAGAACATTGTGTGTCAAAGAAACTATCCATGTGACCTTTGATGAATCTAACATTTATCTTGAAAGAAGAAATGAAGATGATGTAGGTTTCTCAATAATGGATAATCCAACTCATCATCAAGCACCCACTTTGGAAGAACATGCCAAAGAAGAAGAAATAATAGAGCAAGAACAAGATGGCCAACCTAGCAATGATCAAGAGCTTCCAAAGGATCTAAGAGATGCAAGAGGTCATCCTAAGGAGCAAATCATTGGTGATGTCTCCCAAGGAGTTAAAACAAGGGTGTACTTTATTGACAACTTTGCTCTTTTATCTCATATTGGGCCTAAAAACATTGATGATGCATTGTGTCATGATTTTTGGATTATTGCTATGCAAAAGAAGCTAAATCAATTTGAAAGAAATAAAGTTCGGACTCTTGTCCCAAGACCTCATGATCATTCTATTATTGGTACAAAATGGGTCTTTAGAAATAAATTAAATGAACTAGGAGAAGTTGTTAGAAATAAGATTGGACTTGTTGCTCAAGGTTTCAACCAAGAAAAGGCATTGATTATTATGAAACTTTTGCTCCGGTAGCTAGACTTAATCCATAAGAATACTTTTGGCTTTTGCTTGTTTTAAAGGTTTTAAACTATTCCAAATGGATGTGAAAAGTGCATTTCTAAATGGTTTTATTGAAGAAGAGGTTTATGTAGAACAACCAACTAGTTTTATTCATGAAAAGTTTCCTAATTATATTTTCAAGTTAACCAAGGCTCTATATGGATTGAAACAAGCTCCAAGAGCTTGGTATGAAAGATTAAGTGGATTTCTTCTTTCAAAAGGAAAAGTGGACACAACACTATTTATAAAAACTTCTAGTAATAACTATAATTTACTTGTGCAAATTTATGTTGATGACATTATTTTTGGTGCTACTAATACATCTCTTTATGAAGAGTTTGCCAAATCAATGCAAAATGAATTTGAAATGAGCATGATGGGAGAACTAAATATTTTTCTTGGGCTGCAAATCAAGCAAACTAAGGATGGAGTCTTCATAAATGAAGCAAAGTATACCAAGGAGCTATTGAAAAGATTTTGAATGGATCAAGCAAAAGGGATTGGAACTCCAATGAGCTCATCAACTAAACTTGATAAAGATGAAAAAGATAAAAATGTTGATGAAAAGTCATAGAGAATTTAGGTCTATTAGGGAGAGGGAAATTAAGGCATTTGATGCTAAAGGAAGAGTATTGTATCACATGATTACTACTATGATTATCCCTAATTTTGGACATAAGTCATCTGTTGGCATCATGCATATGGTAATTATGTTAGCCTTGCATGAGGATAGATGATTGAATTTTGGATATATGGCCTTAAAGCACATGATTAGTGCAAGGAAAACAATGAACAAGGCTTTACCATATGGGAGGTTGTTAACAAGAATATTTAGACATTTTCAAGTTAAACTTCCAGTGAGAGGGCAAGCATTTAAGAGTGGAGAGATTTATACTAATGACACTCTTAAAAGAATGCAATTAGTTCTTGATGAAGATGGCATATGGAGAACTAAAAGAGAAACTCCTAGAAGGAGAGAAGAGATTGAAGAAAGTGAGGAAATTGAGGAAGAGGAGGATGAAGAAGAAACTCTTGCTAGAGAAATGAAAATAAAAAGAAAACATGACACTTCAAGTGAGGGGGAGCAACCTCCCTCAAAGAGAAGACTATTTGAAGAAATCCCAACTCCTAAATCTCAACCAAATGTTAGAGATAAGTCTAGTGGTGAAGGAATAACTAGAGGTGACACCATAGTAGCTAAGGCATTCCAAGAAGCCTTGAATAATCACATCAAGAAAATGAAGAAAAAATATAAGTTCTTCGAATCCTTTTCTCCATGGTTCTTGGAAAACTGGATGGATTAGATAATTGAGTGAAGCACATTGAAGAAATATTGATGAGGAATACACAAAGTGGTGAAGGACACTCTAGGCGTCAAGATAGGGATGATAAGGATAATAGGGATGAAGAAGATAAGAAAAAAGACGAAGATGATGACAGTGATGATGGGAGTGATAATGGAGATGATGATCAAGGAGGCAACAGTGAGTATGTGACAGGACGAGAAGAAGAAAATGAACTTGTACATGAAGAGCCAAAAGGAGGAGGAAGCCAAATTGAAAGAGCAGAAATCGTCTCACTATCAACCATCTCCTTCAGCCAAGGAAGAGTGAAGCATTTGGCAATCAAAAAGGGCTTCAGCAAAGCCTCTCCATCAACATCACAAGACTGAGCATCTCTTCAACCTTATCTTTTTACTGCTTTTAATTATTTTTTTTGTACTTAACTTATGTGTTCTTAAATTTACAAATTGGCCTATGAACTTGTTATGCATTTCTTTAAATTTCTGCAAATTTTGTAATAGTGAAACTCAATGATGAAACCTTAGTGTTGAGAGCTTCTTTTATTAATAATACTTTGGCCCTAGGTATAATTGCTAAACTGTTAGTCTCATTTTCATTAACCCCATCTTTGAGTGATGACAAAAGGGGGAGAAAGAATGAAATGATGACTGCAAAATTGTGCTATATGCTATGTGTGTAAATGATGACTATGTGCTAATAGTTAGCTGCAAATTGTGCTATGTGCAATGAATGTGTTAAGTGAAACTATTTGACTGCATTAGAAGCTTGAGATCTTGGTTGTTTTCTGAGATTATTATGGAATTTGATTATGATGTTGATTCTTGACTTGACCTATGATTTTGCATTACCTCATGAAAACAATTGGATGCATGAGTTTTGTAGTTTTGCAAAGCTAAACTGAGTGTCATTATGAACAGACATATTTGAGTACTTCTACAGCTCATTTGACAGAAATTCGGATGTAGACAAAAAAATTTAGATGCATAAAAATTTTCTTCCAAAAAATGTTTGTCTGCTATTCAAATTGTTTGAAAACTGTTTTAGAAATTTTGGATGCATCTATATTTTGTTGCCAAAAAGTGCTCTTTTGCTGTTCAAATTGATTCAAAATTCGAATGCATGATTTAAAAATTTGGATGCATGTTTCAGAAATTCAGATGCATCTATATTTTATTGCCAAAAAGTGCTCTTTTGCTGTTCAAATTGATTCAAATATGTTTTAATCTCTTCTACAATGTTTGAACAACCTTAGGAAAGCTTTATTTCACTGTAAACATTCATTATGTTGAATTTATTGTAGTTTGGACGAATAGTCCTCAGTTCAAAAAACAATTTTCTGAAAAATGAGCACAATCTAAGGAGGAGCATTGTTAAACTTTTACAACCTTTAAAACCTCTCTTATAATCTTTTCTTAATGCTTAAATGCTATATATCCTATCCTTGTTGTTGGAAGGACGGAGGTAAATGGAGGTTGGTTGGGTCGGGAGGCTCATATTGAGCCTTTTTCAATGTTAATATGCTAAATTGGCTATTATCTATCATTGATATCACAACTTCTTTGTTTTACATTGTTTAAATCCATCACATTTTGCATCAAAGTTTGTCATCATCAAAAGGGGGAGATTGTTAACCCTAAGGGCAAATCATGAGGTTATGATTAGTTTTGATTAATGGCAAGCATTGATGAGGACAATCTTTATGTCATTTGTGTGATAGGATTGTTAGATTAAGAGGTATGAAGTCTCATTGCCTTGAAGCCAAAATGCAAGAACAACTCCAATATGTCAAAGTGATTGAAGATTGAAGAGTTTGTTCAAGTTGATTGAAGGTTTTGAAGACATGAAGTGTAGGTTACATATGCTAAATAGGTAAACTTTTTGTATACCCTACATTTGTTTGTCTTGGAATCTGTTGAATGCATAAGAGAGCACAAAACTTGTTTTTGAATCTTAAATGGCTTTGAGTGATCTTTTGATTAATAAGTGTGTTTTTGAGTCTTAAATGATTTTGAGTAAACATTATATGATCAAAGAGTTTTGATAACGGTTTTTGAATTTAAAAGTGTCTAAATGACTTATCTATTCAAACAAAATGTTTTCAAACTTATTGAAGTTGAATTTCAAATGATTTTACAAAGTTTGAATAATTTTGATGTAAGTTCGGACGTCCAAACTTTGAAAATGGCTACTGTGCTTCAAGAGAAATTCGGACGCAAGTTCGGATGCAAAGAAAAAATTGGGTCGCCAAAATTTTCCCTGCCAGCATGGTTACTAATTTTCCAGAGAAATTTGGATGCAAGTTCGGATGCACTGGACAAAATTCGGTTGTCAGAATTTTTCCAGACAGCATGTAACAGTTAAGTTCAGACGACAGTTCAGACGCATAAGAAAAATTCGTTCGTCTGAATTCTTCTGAAACTAGCCATTTTATGACTGTTAAAACTGATTTTTGAAATCTATAAAAGCCAAAATCTCCAGAATTTTTGTAAGTTTTGAATCTCTGAGAAACCTTGACATTCTAAAATCTTTTGCAAACATCAAAGCTCTCTTTTGTCTTGTGCTTACAAAGTGATCATTCAAGATTCCTAAGACAACAAAATGAAGTGGTGCAACAGTGTGTAATTATCTACCAAGAAGTGTTAACATCTTATTTATTCTTCATTTAATTTTGTTTTCTACTAGCTCATTACAAGGTTTTCTTGTAAACATAAAATCCTTTAGGTAAGGGTGATCCTTGAAAGTTTGATTCGAGGTTGTTTGTAGATATAAAATCATTCTAGTAGGGTGAGCCTTGTGTGTAGAATTACTAAAGAGGTTGTTGGTGTAAAATCATTGTGTGGTGAGCCTCTTATGTAATTATTGAACTTGACCATATAGTAGATTGGTTGAAATCTTTGAGTGTAGACTCAAGGTAGTGGACGTAGATCTTGAAGAGATCAAACCACTATAAATTGATTGTGTTCATTATTCTTAAATTGTTTATTGCTTTGTCATTAATTTAATTAATCCCTTATTGAAACAAGTAATCATAATCTTATCTAACTCAATATAGAAAAGGAAATGGTTTTCAAAAATTAGCCAAAGACCTAATTCATCCCCCCCCCCCTTCTTAGGTCTTTCAGAGATCATTTGAGTGTAGTGGTTTTAACTATGGTTGCCCGACTTCCCCTTGTTGTAAATCTAGAGCATGTTGAGATTATGCCAATTTGGAAAGTCTTAAGATTCTTTAACAACATGAGTTTTCCTCTCTGGAGTTAGAAGATGATGCTGCAGGGATTCTCAAGAGTATTCGTCATCCTGAAGTAGAGTTATCATCCTCTGATCATTTCTATCATATGATTCAGGCTTCGCTTAACTGTTTGCAATGCTAGGATATTTTGTTTATAAGGAAGGATGGCAATGTACTGACTCATCGTTTAGCCAAAAAGGGTTTGACTAGTTTTGGAACCTTTGTTTGGTTAGGGATGGCCCCTCCTGATGTACATTCGACAGTCTCTGCTGATCTTTGACCTTTGTTTTGGAACCTTTACTTATGTATTTTAGTTCAATCTTTTACAGAAACTCATGTTAAATCAAACATTGTCAATAGAAATAAGACAAACTAGTAATATTTTGGACATTTTATAACTCAAAATCACATTTCATGACCATATTTACCAGGCACATGAATTATCATGTTTGACTATAAATTTTGATTTTGGTTCCTGGATGCAAAATTGATTATGAATTTCTATAATCACTATAGATAAAATAAGGTTTCTAAATGTCTCATAAGGGAAAAAAATAATAATAAATCAGCCAAAAAAGGGGGAAAATATAGTATTTGTGAAGAAAATGGCATGGACACCTCAGAATTCAGTTTGCAAATCAAAGACTACTGGTGGCATGGGATTTTGAGGTAAATGTTGGAGGAGAGTACAGAACCCAAATATTTTGGAAGTCAAGTATTGAAGGCAAAGTAATTTTCATATTTTGGTTTGAGTGAGCAGCATTGGAGAGGTGGCCTGTTAGAGTTAATTTGAATTTTCTAGAAAATGTTTTTTTTTATACTCAATTGATGTTCTTAGTTATAGTTAATATTTCTAGTCTTGGTTTATGTGTTCTAGGTATTGGTTTATGTTCACAGTCTTGGTAGATGAAATTTCATTTACTATAAGTCATGAGTCTTGTTTTAAAGTCATATTTTGGAATTTTCTTTTAGGCCTATAAATATGTACTCACTATGTACTTGAAAAAAGAAGAAGAGAGAAATAAAAAAAGTTTTAGAGAGGTCTAATTTCTCTTTTCATATCACCACTTTCTCTAACGAAGTGGTATCAAAGCTTGGCAAATGGCGGAGTTACTTCCTTCCAATTCCCTCAGTCTCATAAGAAAAAATTATGAAAAGTGGTGTTTGCGAATGAAAGCTCTTCTTGGATCCCAAGATGTTTGGGACATGGTGGAAAAAGGCTTTGACAAGCCTGAAAATGAAGATGCTTTGTCTCAAAATGAGAAGGAAGTTCTTTCAAAAGCTCGAAAGAAAGGTCAACAGGCCCTCACTCTTATTCATCGGTGTTTGGATGATTCAATGTTTGAAAAAGTGGTCGATACTACTACAACTAAAGAAGCTTGGGAGATTTTGGCAAAGTCTCTCCAAGGTTTTGATAAAGTAAAGAAAATTAAACTTCAATCACTGAGGAGTGATTTTGAAGCCTTCAAAATGAAGGAATCGGAATCCGTTTCAGATTATTGTTCAAGGGTGAAGGCAGTAGTGAATCAATTAAAGAGGTATGGAGACAAAGTAGAAGATGTTCGTGTTGTGGAGAAAATTCTTCGGTCTTTGACTCCAAAGTTTGATTATGTGGCATGTGTAATCAAAAGATCTTGACTCCATGACTATTAAAGAATTGGAAGGATCTCTATAGGCCCATGAAGAAAAAAACAGAAGGAGGCAAGAGGAACCGGTTGAGCAAGTTCTCAAAATGAAAGTTACTGCCAAGATCCAAGGTGAGGAAAGATCTCACTTTAGGGGTCGAGAACAAGGAAGAGCTCGTGGTTTTGGCCGAGGTGGAAGAGGCAGAGGAGATAACTTCAACAATGAGGAGAGAAATCAACAAACAACGAGAGGATGTGGAAGATCAAGAGGAAGAGGATGTGGTCATTATTCAAATTCAAGTGAAAGAAGGTATAACAAGTCTAAAATTGAATGTTACCCTTGTCATAAAATGAGACTAAAGAAAGCCTTGTATTTGCCTTGTCATAAAATGAGACTAAAGAAAGCCTTGTATTTGTATGGTTTATAGCAAGCACCAAGGGCTTGGAATAGCCGAATTGACAAATATTTCGAAGAAAATGGATTTGTTCATTGCATGAATGAGTATGCTCTTTATATCAAAATACACGGAAATGGTGATGTCTTACTAGTCTGCCTTTATGTGGATGATCTCATTTTTACAGGAAATAATTCAAAGTTGTTTGAGGAGTTCAAAAAAGTAATGTCGTTGGAATTTGAGATGACAGACATAGGGCTCATGTCATATTTTTTGGGCATTGAAGTGAAGCAAGCTGAAAAGGGCATATTCATTTCTCAGGAAGGTTTCGTGAAGAAAGTTTTAAAGAAGTTCCAGATGTTTGATTGCAATTCTACTAACACACCCATGGAACGTGGTTTGAAATTGTCAAAATATGATGATGGAAGGAATGTGGATCCTACTCAATTCAAGAGTCTTGTTGGAAGCTTGAGATATATCATATGCACAAGACCTGATATTTTGTATGCAGTTGGAATGGTGAGCCGTTTCATGGAAGCTCCTACTTCTACTCACATGAAAGGCTGCTAAGAGGATTCTTCGTTACTTGAAAGGCACAATGGAGTTTCAAGTTAAAGGGGTTTTTGTGATAGTGATTTTTGCTGGGAATGTTGATGATAGACGAAGCACTACCGGTTTTAGTTTTTTTATGGGAGATTCTCCTGTCTCATGGAGTTCGAAGAAGTAGCCACTTGTTACACTTTCAACTTGTGAAGCTAAATATGTGGCAGTAACTTCATGTGCTTGTCATGCATTATGGCTCAAAAGATTATTGACTAAAATCGGCCTGCCCCAAAAAGGATGCTACTTCAATCTCTATTGACAACAAGGCTGCCCAAGAGCTTGCAAAGAATCCGAGTAAATCATGATCCAAATAAACATATAGATACAAGGTATCATTTCATAAGGGAGCACATTGCTAACTAGGAGTTAAAGTTGAAGCATGTGAACACTCATGATCAAGTGGTAGACATATTCACAAAATCGTTAAGGTTTGAAGACTTTCAAAGATTGAAGCAGAGAATTGGACTTCAGAAGACTTCAGAAGAAAAATCAAATTACGGGGGAGTTTTGATAGAGTTAATTTGAATTTTCTAGAAAATATTTTTTTCTGATACTCAATGTATGTTTTTAGTGATAGTCAATATTTCTAGTCTTGGTTTATGTATTCTAGGTATTGGTTTATGTTCACGGTTTTGGTAGATGAAATTTCATTTACTATAAGTCATGAGTTTAGTTTGAAAGTCATATTCTGGAATTTTCTTTTAGGCCTATAAATTTGTACTCACTATGTACTTGAAAAAAGAAACAGAGAAAAATTAAAAAAAAGTTTTAGAGAGATGTAGTTTCTCTTTTTATATCACCACTTTTCTCTAACATGGCCTTCCTTTTTGTGGCAAAGTTTATTGCAAGAATGTGAGCTGATTGAGCCAGGAGTTCGATGGAGGGTAGGCAATGGTCAGCCAAACAAATTATGGATTGATAAAGGGATTCCTAAGTCTCACAATTTCCGCCCTGCGGGTAAGGGTGGAGGGTTTCAGATCTTACTAACCCATCTTTAAAGAGTTGGAACGAAAAGACCCAAAAACAAATCTTTTATGATTATGAGCTTGACTTCGTTAAATAGATTCCTTTATGTGATGAGCAGGTCCAGAATCAACTGATTTGCCATAATAACAGTACGGGAGTGTACATGGAGACCGCGCGGTCCAGATATTATGTACTGAAGCAAGCTCACTCTCGGGGAACGGAAATGCCTTCAAGTTCTTCTGCAACATATGAGGCAAATTTCTGGAAACCTCTGTGGGGGTTTGGAAGTCTTTCCTAGAATCAAACACTTCTTGTGGAAGGCTTGTCATAACATTCTGGCCACAAAGCATAACTTGTGTTTGAGAATTCGACTGGATACGCATTGTCCTTTCTGCTCAGAACCGATTGAAACTGATATGCATTGATTATTTGACTGCACATTTGCTCGAGAAGTCTAGAGTGAATGTGAATTTGGAAGCATCAAGGTAAGCAATTTTAAGGACCTTCTCGACTATGTCATGATGCATTTTCCAGCAGATCATGTTTCCTTATTTGCCACACATTGGTGTGGTGCATTTGGAAGCAAAGGAATAAAGTCATATTTGAGCTTGGAGTTTTTGATGGGAAGCATTGCCTTTCTTAAAGTTTATATATTGTATCTGAGCTGTAAGAGATTAAAGATGAAGAAAGATTGGCCTAGGTATATACTAAATCCCTGACATTACGGAAACCACCACATTCAGGCACTTATATATTAAATGTTTATGGTGCTTGGAACGAAGGTAAGGGAGAATATGGTGACATTATAAGAGGTAATTTAGGGGCAGTAGTGGTTGTAGCAGCTGCTTCATGCTATGCTACAAGCCCCTTGCGTGCATAGGGTCAAGCCATTTTCAATGGACTTAAGTTGGCAAGGGATCTTGGGTTTCCTTGCGTTCAAGTTGAACCAGATGCTTCCATCGTTGTGCATAGACTGAACTCCTGAAATAAGGATTTTTCTGTCTTAGAGCATGTGTTTGACATCATTAAGAATGTTCTTTACTCTTTTATTAATATCCCCATGTCTTATGTTAATCGTTCTTGTAATGTCCCCACTCATCTGCTATTCCAATGGGTAATTAGCTCGACTACGGAGCTCCTCTGGTACGGATAAGCTCTTCCTCAGGTAATGCAGTCGTTTGGGCTAACCGATTGGTTTAATATAATATCTTTATTTTTTTCTCAAAAAAAAATTAACCATCATAATAAGCCCACGCTTGGCATTAAACAAATAGCCCAAGGTAAATGGGCCCAACTCCCCAACTATATAGTTATTATGACAATGGGCTTGAAAATACATTTCATTAGTTAAGTGGGTCAAATCATAAATAACAGAAATCACGAAAACCTAACTACAAAAGTGTCGCCCCTGTTCTCTTTCGAGGAGAGGCCTGGGAGGGCAAAGCTTTTGGAAAACTTGAAGTGGCGTTAATGGAGGGAAGCTCGAAGCGGCAATCGAATTTCATGTGGATTCCAAAGCGCTTCTGATTCGAAATCCATTGTGATGCTTTTCAAATTTGTAGTTTTCAATCTGAATCTTTCGGTTGCTGCTCGCTTTCTTCTCTCTCGCTGGAGAGCGCACACATACATCCATACTCTCTCTCTCTCTCTCTCTCTCTCTCTCTCTCTCTCTCTCTCTATTTTGCTTATTGCTACCAAGTTTTGCCATGGCTGCCCTCCGGACCTGGTGATGAATCGATTTCTGAAGGTTCAAGAACTTTTGATTTGTTCTTTGAGGATTTTCTAGTTTTTAAAATTGGAAAATCTTTTGATGATGGATACTTTTGGATGACCCGGCTGTTTAAAGGGATACGGTAACGGGAAAGCGATAAAATTTAAGATAATAAAATAAAGGGCTGTGCCATATTCCCCGTATTCTTTTTATTTTTATTTTTCTGGGAACAACTGTTTTCTTGTGGATTGGTTTTAAAACTTTACTATTTACCGTTTGTACGTGATGCAAACACGACGGAATGATATAATCAGTCATAAAATATAAAAAAAATTTAATAATAAAGTAAGTAATTAAATTTTAATTAATTTTTTAAAATATAATAATTTTTAATATTTTTTTAATTATATTTATAAAAAAAATAACTTTAGACGCTTGATAATTTTTTTTATTATTATGATCCTTAAAAAATATAAAAAAATAATTCCAACACAATATTTCGCATTGCTTTTAACTTGAAAAAATTCACGTTTCAATTACTTGCTAGAAAAGCTTACCTCTCATCCAGCTAAGGTGTTTATTTAGTTTTTGATTTAATTTTAAAATTTTTTTAAAATTAAATTGAATTGAATTTTTTTTTAAAATCAAATCGAAATTAGATCGGTTCAATACAGTTCCAAATTGATTTTCTAAGGAAGGTAAAAAACATAAAAAGAAAGAATAAGAATGCATTATAAATTTTTTTTGTAAACAATAAATTTAATTCTGTAATGCATTCATGTATAATTTCTTTAAAAAATATTTTCGATTAAACACATTATTGTAATATATTTATTAATAGTTTTTTTAAATTTTTAATTTTTTTTGTTTAGTTTTCAATATTTGATCAAAGCTCAAAAATATAAAATCGAACTGAACTATACTTAATTTTTACAAATCGAATTGAAATATCAAAAAGTTAAATCTAAATGAGAATTTCAGTTTGATTTAATTATGTTTTTTGAATTGCGTAAAATAATGAATGCTCCTACATACAAGTGACATCTTTTAGAAGGCACTACGTGTTTCTCTCTAAACCACATTCACGCTACAAGGAAGCAAAAAGAAACTCTCCAAACCACACTTACACTATAAGTAAGCAAAAAGAATCTAAATTAGAAAATATACCCACAGTTGTCACAAAAAAATTGAGAACAATATGAGACAAGAGTGTTGCAAAAGAACAAGAAAATGGATAAGAACATAGTGTACCTATTTTGTTTTTTTAAAAGATGTTATGTGCACAGAAGAGAGAAGGTTTTTCTGGTCAAATATTGCAGTGGAGGATAGCATTAAAAGCTTATTAATTGAGTATAATATTTTTGGGGATCATAATTGCAGAAAAAACTCTTAGGACTATAGTGTGTTAGGCCTTTAAATTAGAGGATCAAATTGGCCATTCTTTCTATATTATTTCACGAAGTTCTCTTTGAATGAATATCGAGATTACTTCCTATATTTTTCCATTTCCAATCCAAAAAACAAGATGAGGTGTCTATGGTGCAGTCTATTGGATATCTTATCTTCAATGGCGGTTTCTTTGTGGTTGATCGTTTACAAAATCATTCAATCAAGACAAATTGAAGGAGAGAAGTAGAGAATGGAGGTATTTGGAGTTCCTGAATCGGTTTTCAGTTTTACCCGTTTTACATTGATTTTCTGTGAATGGAAAAGAAGGAACAAGGAGGCATATAAAGATTTCTCAAGGGTGCAAATGAAACACGCTACTTGCTCGTGAGGATTAGTCTAGCCTTAGCGGCAAGTGTTGAGGCTAAGGTTGGGAGTTCAACAAGATTTACTCTTTCTTTTTAGTAGGATTAATTTTATTCTTTAATGAAACTTATAACTTTGCATTATAACTTTACACTATAATTGATTATGAATCATATAATATATATATATATATATATATATATATATATATATATATATATATATGTATATATATATATATATATATATATATATATATATATATAGATATATATCTTTAATGAAACTTATAACTTTGCATTATAACTTTACACTATAATTGATTATGAATCATATAATATATATATATATATATATATATATATATATATATATATATATATATATATATATATATATATATATATATATATATATATGTGTGTGTGTGTGTGTGTGTGTGTGTGTGTGTGTGTGTGTGTGTGTCAAGCTTAAATATCAATATTTCGATAAATATTATTGGTATTCTATTTTTATATGCTATGATAATTGGTATTCTATTTTTACGTATTATTTTACATTTTTTTCGTCTTATTTTTAATGACATTCTTAATATATTATGATATTCTAAAATATTTAATACTTTTTATAAAAGAAAATATTTTAATAAATTATGTACTATTAATTAATAATTAATTCTATTATATTTTATTTTAATATATTTAAATATTATATAAAGTATTTACTAATATATATATTTATTATTTTTTATTATATTATATTATTTTTACAATACCATTTAAATTTTTAAATAATACTTTGTATCATATCAAATAGTGTTAAAACAAATGGACGAGAGAGAAAATGTAAACAACGAATTAACGGAGAAAATATTTATATATTTCACAAAAATAGGGGAATAGTAAGTGGCTCTCGCTCTAGGACTTCGTCCCGGGATCAACATGGCCAAAAGGCCCAAAATTCCCCCCGTCCCCAGAATGAAAAAAAAATATTCAAAATTTCTTAATGTTCAAAAATATATTCTTTTCTTTAATGATGTATATGTGTTGTAAATCTAGTTGAGTTAAACTCAAAATTGTTTTTTTTTGAGCTTTGGTGTGGTCTACAATTGACTTATATAAGGAAAAAAGGACATACAAGAGAATATATTATCTTAAATCGTACAATAATATATGGTGAAGTAATAATTCAAGTAATAAAAGTATTTCTTATCAAATAGAAAATTTTAAGTTCGAACATTCTTTCTTATAGTGTATAAAAAAAATCCAATAATAATCTCCAAGTCAAATACTTCCTGGCTAATCGATTTTTTCTTTTATGTTCTTTATGATATTTAATACTATTACAAAAAATAGAAAAAAATTATAGATTTGCGTCTAATAAACATCAAACTATAGTATTATAATGATTGTGAAAAATCTAAGAAGGGGGTAAATTATGTTATTGATTATTTTTTGAAACTTTTTTAATAAAATTAATATTTTAAAAATCGCAACCTCCAAGTGTTGTTTGTTTTAAAGAGAGTGGTTGAGAAAATATTAGTAATTAATAAGACCACAATTAATAACCATAACCGCGAAGTATAATAAAGAAGACTATATATATATATATATATATATGAGAGAGAGAGAGAGACATTTATAGTAGTTTGACATTTTCAAAATCTATATTCACTACATTGAGCTAGCATCCAAGAATTTAGCAAATTCCACTAAATGATCAAGTCAAACAACTACACTACAGGCTCGCCCACTAAGGGTTTCACACAAATAGCCACTTTAACTCCAACTATCATATTTTTCCCTCGCCAAAAGGATTTTATGTTCCAAAATAACTTTTAATAACCAAACTAAAGATGAGAAATGAAAAGAAGTTATCCAACAAGATTGTAGATTTACACTGGCGCTACTTTACTTTTTGTTTTGGAATCTTTGATTTATCACTTGAAGCACATAAAGAATCAAAACTTTACTTGATTCTTTCATATTCTCAATAGTATAGCTTGTAAAGTTCAAGAAATATATCAAAATTTGATTTTCTAGCATTTTAAATGGTCTAAAATTTGAATTTTAATGTTAAAAGGGCTAGTTTTTAAAACAAAGTAGAGAAATTCGGTTGACCAAATCGAGCTCATGCTTTCGAAATTGTCGTCCGAATTTCTTTGTTCATTTTGCTGTACAGGATAGATTCAGTCAACCGAATTTGATATTCATGTCTGAACTAGTTGTTTGAATTGCTTTTTAAAAAAAATTAAAAAAAATCTGAGGTTCGAATTGGTGACATGAAATCCAAACTTTTCCAAATTTTGTAAAACCAATATGAACTCAATCAAATAAATTTCAAAATATTTGAATCATAAGATAAAATGTTTAAAGAGCTTTTAACCTAAAAGTCATTATCAAAAACTCTGTTATTTGAAAGATATGATATCACTTAGGGTCAAAAATAAAATTTAAACTAGAACCATAAGATATGTGCTTCAAAGTGTAATTCTAAATTCCAAAAGTAAAGAGGTGCAGGATTTAAAGTTATACCTATTGAAAGACAATAACTTGACACTATTGGATATTTAAAGCCTTTTATACTTTACATCCACGTCAATCTTCATACTTTTAGTCTCACTTGGAATGTTATTGTTTCTCTTTAACTTCAACGCAATGAGATCTTTTGCTTCACCAATTCAAAAATCTTATCACAATAGAATTATTGAAATTAGGCCGTATCGATATTTGTCATTAATCAAAACTTCAACATTTGCCGTTGGGGCCAACATTCTCCTTCTTTTTGATAATGACAAATTTTGATGCAAAATGTGAAGGATTAAAATAATGCAGTACTAAGAAGTATAGATGTCACAATGGATAGATGAACAAGTAAGCACAATGATAATCTAGTGGCTCATGAAGAGCCTATGGCCCAAACAACCTCTGTATGCATCAAGTCAGAATTGGACCAAGTCAGAATTGGACTGCCTAGTTCGACTTTGAAATATTTTAAACCTTTAATATCAAGATCCTAAAACATCAACAACAACTCTAACATTCAAATTCAATAGTAAAAAATCTCCAATCAACACGTCCAACATCACATATCCAAGTCTAAAGTCCATAAAATCCAATCAATCCAACGACAAAAGACCAAGTCAATTAATTTCAATAGAGTCATTTAAACAAGAAACCAATGACCATCAAGCATAAAACTCCATTTAGAATATCCACCAATCATCAAGACCTAGGAATAAAAGATCACATTCTACTTTTTGCTTGCACAAACTACTCACTTCCCCTTTTTTCATCAATCAAATAAAGTAGGCAAAGTGAGTCAAGTAACAAAAAGAAGCTCTCAATACTAGGTCATCATCATTGAGCTTCAACTAAAGAAAGTTCATTTCATAAAACCAATAAAGTACATATAACTATCAAGTTTAGATAAGCAACTTCTAAACATGATTTACTAAACATAAAAAACAAAACAACTATTAAGTAACAACTAAAGAACATATAACTAGACATGAAGAGGCAAAATGATAGGGAATAGAAAGCATAGTCCTTCTCCATGCAATCGCCATCATCAAGAAGTCTTCTTATTTTCTTCACTCCAACTTGTTGGTGGTGATCTTCATGTTACCCTTTACTTCGATGTGGAGTGGACCATCACTAGCATGCTTCATTCTAGTGTAGTTTGACTTCCGAGTAGTTGCCAACCTCATTGATCTTCTTGTTCCTTTCTTTAAAGAAAAATGCTTTTGATATTTTCCTTTCTCTTCTTCCAAATGGAGTGGAGGATGATGTCACAATTTTGGCCTTTTCAATCAAACTACCTTCTCCACCAACCTTTTTTTGTCCTTTTCAATTTGCTTCTTGCTTTTCTCCATCTTCTCTTTTATTGTCATCTCCTTCTTTGTTTTCATTATCTCTTGTATCACTTCTAGCCACAAACTCAAAGTTTTTCCTATCATCATTATCATCTTCATCATCACTATCATCCTCATAATCACTCTCACCATTTTCATTATCTACCTTATCATTTTCATCTTCCTCATTCTCATCTTTTTCTTCTTCATTCTCTTCCATCTCATCATCTGCTGCTCCTTCATTTGTTTTTGAAGTGCCCTCACCATCCTTCAAATTTTTCTTTATATGCACCTCAATGTTCCTCACTCTATTTTTTAAATTATCAAGCTTTTTGAACACAATGAGAGCAAAATTGTTGATAGATTAACCAAAATCTTTGATAGATTGGCCAAATAGGTGTTCTTGAGTGAAACCCTAGGTTTTGCCTCAGTTCCCTAACCCACTTCTAGATAGAATTTGAACATTATTTCAAGTAGATAATAGGACCCCAACACTAAGAGAAGATATATCTACAACAATTCCTAACAAAGAATCATGAATTTAGTTAGGAAATTCAAGACCCATTTGAAAGAGATTGAGGAATCTTTCAAGAATTCTTATGATAAATGTTAGGCCTAAGGGCAAATCATGAAGTTATGATTAGTTTTGATTAATGACAAACATTGATGAGGACTAATCTTTATGTCATTTGTGTGATAGGATTGTTGGATTAAGAAGTATGAAGTCGCATTGCCTTGAAGCCAAAATGCAAGAACAACTCCAATATGTTAAAGTGATTGAAGATTGAAGAGTTTGTTCAAGATGATTGAAGGATTTGAAGACATGAAGTGTAGGTTACATGTGCTTAATAGGTAAACATTGTAAACCCTACACTCTTAAGTCTTGGATTCTATGAGTTGCAATTGAGAGTAAAAAACTTGATTTGAAAAGTTTCAATAGTTTTGAACTTACCTTAATTATCAAGTTTTCATAAATGGTTTTTGCACTTAAAAGGTCTTTAATGACTTATCTTTCAGGCTAGAATGTTTTCCAATTTGTTTGAATTGATTTAAATATGTTTTGACAAAGTTTTAAAAATTCGGACGCAAAAGAGAAAATTCAGTGGTATGAATTTTCCCTGCACTGTGAACAGTATTACTATTTAGTGAATAGTACTGACTATTTTTCCAGAGAAATTCGAACACAAGTTTGGACACAGATGGTTAAATTTGATCCCCCCAATGTGAACAGTATCTACTTTTCAATAAACAGTACTGATTATTTTTCTAGAGAAATTCGGACGCATGTTCAGACGCAGATGGTTAAATTCGGTCGTCCGAATGTGAACAGTACAGTGTTCTCGTGAACAGTAATTTTAGAAAAAATTCGGACGCATGAAAAAAATTCAGACGTCTGAACTTCTTAGAAACTAGCAATTTCTAGTTGTTTTATGACTGTTAAAATCAATTTTTAAAATCTATAAAAGCTATAAATTTCAGATTTTTCAAAGAACTTTTAAACTTTAAAAGTCCTTCAAGCTCTAAGTTGTTTTACATCAAAATTATTTGAAAAACTCTCAAATTGCCTTGTGCTCAAAGGTTAAAATTCAAGATTCCAAATGCAAGAAGTGAAGTAGTGCTAGCTATTGTATTCATCCACCAAAAAGTGTTGGTAAAATCTAAACTCTATCTTTACATTATTGTTGTGATTGATACAAGGTTGTCAAGAGACTTAAAACCCTTGTGGAGGGTGAGCCATTGACTAGATTAATCAAGGTTGTTGCGTAAAACCCATTGAAGAGGGTGAGCCTTGGATTAGATTAGTCTAGGTTGTCTAGTGACATAAAACTCTTTGTGATAAGGGTGAACCTTGTTTATTACATTGAATAGAGGTTGTTGTGGTAAAACCCATTGAAGGGTGAGCCTCTTGTGTAATTGCTTGGATTGAGCATTTAGTGAATTGGTTAAAATCCTTGAGTGTGGACTCAAGGTAGTGGATGTAGATTTTGGAGAGATCGAACCACTATAAATTGTGTATTCATTTCCTTATAGCTTTACTTGCGTACACACTTGTGTTATTATTATTTGTTCTTAGTTGTTTATTGATTAGTTGTGATCTTATTGTTTGATCATCTTGTCTCAATCATCAAATCACATATAAACTTGAAGTTTGTGAATTTAAAGAAGAGCTTTTATTAAGGCAAATGATTATCAAAAAGGAAAAAGATTTTTGATAATTAACCAAAGACCGAATTCACACCCCCTCTCAGGTCTTTCCATAAATCAAACAAGAACATGTGAAATAGAGTGTTTAAACACAAGGAGATCAACCCTTGATCACTCACCAAGAGAGATTCATCGTCATTTCACAAGGAAGAAGAAACCTTAGTGGATTCTCTCTCAAAGAAGAAGAAGCTCAAAACTGTAAATTTTCTATATTATTCAAAAAGTAATAATGTTTTACCCAAAATGGGGTATATATATTCCAAAACCAAAGCTAATTAATGCTAAGCCAAATGGAGATTAAACCCATCAAATTACATGAAAAATAAACTAAAATGGTGGTCAAAATACATAAATATAGTCAAAAAATGAAAATTTGAAATTCTTCACCACGCACCAGGTGGCATCTCTTGGAAGCACCTAAGCAGCACCACTTGCAACCAATATCTCATGGTTGCAAAACTTTTTCAGAGGAACTACTCGACTGTGCTTATTGGTCAATTTTCAAGCCATTTCAGAGCAAGAAAATAGTTGAATTAGCCCTTATTGTCTTTATACAACTATATGTAGATCTTATTCTTATCTATCCAACGACTCTTGAAGAAGTCCAATTGGATTCCTAGAACTCATGTTATTACTGTTTTACTAAACAATGTTGATTCTAGAATGCAGTCTCGGATCACTAAATTTGTGCCATTTTTTCAAGCTTCAGATGAGCTCTGTTTGGGATGATTTTTACCACGTTAGAATTCGAATGACATGATCTAAAAACTTGTAGATGACACTTCTTTGTTTGACAACTTTATGGACACCAAATCATACCGAAACCAAAAGACCATGTAACTTCTAACTCCATTTCTAAAGGCTGGTTTTGCATGTCGTCATGGCAACCTTCCCCAACCTTTTTGGCATGTCTTTGGCCAAATTTTAAGCTATGAAACGGCTCCATAACAAGTTGAAATCTGCTTTGAAGTGGGGTATGCATCTTGACTCATTCATGCTTCGTATGGCAATTTCCTCCATATTCTTCATAGTTCTTCCGCGAAGGTGAAGTCTCCCAAGCTCCTCCTGGTTGCACCATTGCTATGCTCTTATTATTCCACCTTTCTTTATGGTCATTCATCCTCAAATATTGTTTTTATTTGTCTTCAAAGGGGGTAGGGTTGATATATAGCCCTTATTCTCATTGGTTGGCCTATATTATTGCTCTCATTCTTGAACGTTTGGCCTCCATCTTCCGAAAAACATCAAAAAAATTTAACCATAATGAATGGTTAGTGGCATTAAAGGATGTTTGCGTCATAGGAGAGGAATCCCACCTTTCTTTGCATTCTTCTTCTTCTTTTAACTTCTCCAATTCCCCTTCCTTGGAGCTTTCCTCCACCACTCTGGGATTTTCAATCTTTGGCACATCATCTTTGGAGCTCTTCTCCACCACGTCAGATGTTTCATCCAATGAAAGCTCCTTCTCCTTTTCCCCCCTCTTGGGATCACCCTGTATGATTTCACTACTATTACATAGGTGCTCTCAAAGCTTTTCCTCCTCCATCAACTCCCACTTCATGATTCCCCCCTTGGACGCTTTCTTCATTACCACAAGGGGTCTCACTACTCTCTTCCTCCTCCTTCTTCACCCTTTTCTTCTCCTTCTCTCCTTTCTTACAAATTTTCCCCTTCTCACTTTGGCCACTTGGGCTTTTTTCTCCCTCAACATCTTACCCTTTTTCTTTTGCTCCCTCTTTCTATTCTCCAAAGCAATACCTTCCTTCAAATTATTTAAATCCTTACTCACTATCTTTGGAGAAATAGGTACAAGGGAACGTGTTCTTTTGCCCATCTTTAAAGAGCAAGACTTGTGTGGTACCCATAATGCATCACCTTCCTATTAAATAGCCAAGGTCATAGGCACTATTAATGCTTCACATGCATAGGCACTATATCACAAAGCACCTCATCCTTGTGACGCCCATTAGAGAATGGTATTCTAGCTTGTTTATTCACTTTTATCTCCCAATACTCATTCACCCATTGAAGTTTATAAGGTTTAGGATACCTTATATACCTTGTCCCCAGTTCTCAATAACATAAGAGCTCTAAAGGTTCGCACAACTCCGCCACCTATCATCATAAGACACTTTTCATCCCGCATACATTAAAGGGTATAAAAGACATGAGCTTTTTACAAAGAAGCCCCAAGTCATTTTTCAAGGTAGTCTCATTGATGGTTGGCCAAGAAAGAAGGTTTCACTCGTCAATTCTCCCTTAGCTTCACCGTTTCCCTCTTAGATGATGACAAGATGCTTACACTCTCACCATTCTTCCTCCTATCTTCCTTATTTCTCCAATCATCTTCTCCTCCATCCCATCTACTCATCTTTCCCCACATATTCTTCCTTTCTCCTCTACCCCTTTCGAACTCCTTTCTCCTCTCATCACTTTTCCCATGTTGCTTTCTTTCTTTTCCATCCCCCTTTACTCCACTCAAGGTATTATATTTCCTCTATTTTCTTTAACCCTTGAGCTTTGTAATCTCCCCCTTTTATCTATTCACGTTCTCTACCAACTCCCACTTATCTTTCCTAAGTGATTCATTTTGTTGAAGAAGAGACCTCATAATGATGGCCAAGTCTTGAATACTCTCCCTCACCATTTTCTTTCCACTCTTGTTTACTGTCTTAAGGCTTTTTCAATATAAGCTCACTCTATAGCAACCAAGAGTCTCAACCAGCACAAGTGTTAAACTCAATCCAAGGAAAGATCACAAGACAAGGAATTTCAAAAATCAAGGAAGCTCAACAACAAGAATGAACAAGTACTTCAAAAGCAAAGATATGAAGTTCTAGGATAGACAATTGTAGAAGATATGTCAATGAAGCTCAATCAAAGAACAAGACACATGAACGAAAGACAAAGAAAAAGCACTATGAACACTAGGAAACACAATTGAACATGAAGGTGAGCACAATTAGAGATAGCACAAGAACAAGAACACCATGAGGAATGCACTAAGAAATAGAGAATTCACTAAGGAAAGGATATAAACACTAGCACAAAGAGGTTAGAACAACAAACACAAATAGTAGTCCCATTATATCAAAGAAACGTTCTAAGAGGCATTTTATTGAACACCTTCAATGCGCTCAATTAGAACCCCTCTAAGAGCTGGAGTGAAAAATGATCACAAGACAATCATCTATTCAACAACAAGTAGGCTTACTTAACACTCAAGAGCACAAGAAAACTTAATTTTTTTGTGATTTCCGGAAGTAGGCAATATAATCAACACAAACAATGAAAATGCAAGAGAAATTAAGCAACCAAGTACAAACAAGAAAATCAAAGATGGTAACCTCAATTGGAGCTAGCTCCCATACTAAATGATAGAGAACCAAGACCTTATCTCCAAAAGGTTGAAGGCTTGTAGGCGAATTCGACCAAATAGGTGTTCTTGAGTGAAACCGTAGGTTTTACGCCAATTCCCTAACCCACTTCAAGCTAGAATTTAAACCCTATTTTGGTAGAGAATAGGACCCCAAGGAGAAGAAATTTCTACAAAAATTTCTAACAAAGAACCATGAATTTAGTTAGGAAATTCAAGACTTGTTTGAATATATATATATATATATATATATATATATATATATATATATATATATATATATATATATATATATATATATATATTCTAAAACTAAAGTTAATTAGTGCTAAGTCAAATAGGGATTAGACCAATCAAATTAGACAAAAATATACCAAAATGGTGGTCAAAATAGATAAAAATAGTCAAAAATTTAAAACTCTGCAATTCTGCACCGTGCACCAAGTGGCACCACTTGGAAGCACCTTATCAGCACTGCTTGTAACCAATATCTCATGGTTGCAAGACTTTTTCAGAGGAACGACTCGAATGTATTGATTGGTCAATTTTACAACCATCTCAGAGCTAGAAAATGGTTGAATCACCCTTGAGGTCTTCAATAAAACTAGTAGATCTAGATCATAGCTATCCAAAGAATCTTGAATCACTCTAATTGGATTCATATAACGCATTCTATTACTCTTTTACTAAATAGTACCACTTCTAGAACGAAGTATAGGATCACTGAGTTTGTGCCATTTCTTTGATGCTTCACATGAGCTCATTTTGGGATGATTTCTACCACTTTAGAAACCTCGCGACATGATAAACAAACTTACAAAAGGAAACGCCTTTATTTGACAACTTGATGGACACCAAAGCGCACTATATCCAAAAGATCTTATAACTTCTAACTCCATTTCTAAGGACTGTTTTTGCATGTCTTCATGGCAACCTTCCTCAACCCTTTTGGCATGGCTTTGGAAAAATTTTAAGCTTTGAAATGCCTCCATAATGTGTTGAAATTGGCCTTTAAGTGTGGTATGCATCTTGGCTCTTTCTCGTTCTTGGAATGGCTTCACACTTCATATTGCAATTTTCTCCATATTCTTCATAGTTCTTCCACCAAGTTAAAGTCTCCCAAGGCTGTCCTCGTTGCACCGTTGTCGTGCTTTTATCACTTTTTAAAGAATTTATACATATTTTCCATTTCTTTAGCATGATTATTTGAAACTTTGTGAAATATCTTGACCACAATGATGTCACTCTTAATGATTTCTTCATCAATAAATTCATCATACCTCCTTGTAAGAGATTGAGATGTCACTTTCTTGTTGAGTTGCTCCACCATCTTGAGACAACCTCTTCATGGATGGGGATTGCACCCCCTCAAATAGAGCTTCATTTATCGTTTTGGTCTTCCTCCTTTCTCTTATCAATTGAGCTTCTTCTTTTTCTTCCATCTCTTCTTATTTAATTTGTTTCTCTTTCTCCTTTTTGTTATCTGTTAGCCCTAAGGGAAAATCATGTAGTTATGATTAGTTTTGATTAATGATAAATATTGATAAGGACTAATATGCTTGTATGTTGTGTGATACGATTTGTGAATTAAGAAGTATGAAGTCTCATTGCCTTGAAGCCATAATGTAAGAACAACTCCAATAAGTCTAAGTGATTGAAGTTTGAAGAAGGTTGTTCAAAGATAATTAAAAAGCAGTGAAGACTTGAAGTGTAGGTTATATATGCTAAATATGTATATTTTTCTGTAAACTCTACATTTGTGTATCTTGGAATCTATTGAATGCATAAGAGAGCATAAAATTATTTTTCTTAATCTTAAATGGCTTTGAATGAACTTTTTGTTAATAAACGTTTTTTTGTATCTTAAAAAATTTTGAGTAAACTTTGCATGATCAAAAAGATTTGATTATGGTTCTTAAGTTTAAAAATGTCTAAATAACTTCTCTATACATACAAAATGTTTTCAAACTTATTGAAGTTAAATCTCAAATGATATTACAAATTTTGAAAACCAAACTTTAAAATGGCTATTGTGCTTCCAAAAAATTCGGTCGTCCAATTTTTATAGCCAGCAATGGTTACTGTTTTTCTAGAGAAATTCCAACGCAAGTTCGGACGCATGAAAGAAATTCGGTCGTCCAAATTTTTTTTTCAGCATGGTTACTGTTTTTCTAGAGAAATTCGGACGAAAGTTCGGACGCATGAAAAAAATTTGGTCGTCTGAATTTTTTCATAAACATGCAACAGTAAAATTCGGACGATAAGTTCGGACAACAAGAAAAATTCGGTTGTAAAAATTTTCTAAAATTAGTCATTACTAGCCGTTTTATGGCTGTTAAAACTGATTTTCAAATTCTATAAAAGCTATAAACTCAAGAATTTTTGTAAGTTTTGAATCTCTAAGAACTCTAAACATTCCAAAGCCTTTAGCAAACATTAAAGCTCTCTTTTGTCTTGGGCTTTCAAATTGATCATTCAAGATTCCAAAGACGACAAAGTGTGAAAGGTGCAACATTGTGTAATCATCTACCAACAAGTGGTAAAATCTACACATTCTCCTCTCTTTATTAAATTGTGTTTTCTACTAGCTCTTGCAAGGTTATCTTGATAACATAAAATCCTTTGGATAAGGGTGATCCTTGAGACATTGACTCAAGGTTGTTTGTAGATATAAAATCCTTTGGCAGGGTGAACCTTGTTTGTAAAATTACTAAAAGAGGTTGTGAATGTAAAACCATTGTGTGGTGAGCCAAAGACCTAATTCACCCCCCCCTCTTAGGTCTTTCAATTGGTATCAGAGCTAGGTCTTCTTTTTAAGGTTTAACAACCTAGAAGTAAAGATTGTATGGCTAGTTTATCAAATTTGCCTTATACGGAAGGTTCCTCCACTAATAGACCTCCATTGTTTGATTGTTCTAATTATATTTTTTGTAAGTTTAGAATTGAGATTTACATTTGTTCTATTAACTATGAATTGTGGAATATTATTGAGAAAGGTCCCTATGTGCCATTGAGATTGAAAGCCGATGGAGTTACAAGGGAACCGAAGTCCATGGAAGAGTATGATGAGAGCGATTCAAGAAAGATGACATTAAACTACCAAGCAATGAACATTCTTTGTTGTGCGTTGGTTGTCAATGAATACAATAGAGTGATGGAATGTGATTTCGCTCATGAAATGTGGAAGCTACTTCAAGTCACTCATGAAGAAGAAAGAGCAAATGTGTGCTTCGTGGCAATGGAAGATGAGGTACTTGAAGTTTGAATGTAGACTATAAGTTTGGTCGCCCGAACATGTATAAAAAAATGATATTTTGTGATTTTGATCAATTACTTACAAAATGTTTAAATGTGTGTTTTATCTTGATAAGCTTGAAAGTCTTGTTGCCTATAATAATGATTGATTTTCTTGGCCTAGAAGATTTGGTCACGTGAACATGGACTTGTTGAACAAACTTTCTTCTCAAGATTTAGTTGGAGGATTGCTAAAAATGTGTTTTGAGAAAATTGTCTTTCACATACTTGTCAATATGGAAGACAAACAAAAGAATCTTCCAAACCTAAGAAAATGACTTTCACTTCAAAACCTCTTAAAAATTGTTTATATGGATTGTTTGGACCAATGAGGATCACTAGTCTTGATGGTAAGAGGAATTCATATATGATTGTTGATGATTTCTCTAGATTTACATGGGTGATCTTTCTAGCTCAAAAAGATGAAGTTCTTTCATGAATTTGTAAGACTTTTCAAAAGGGTCCAAATCTCTCTTGTGTGCAAATTGATTACTATTGGAAGTCACAATGGGAGAGAATTTTACAATCAAGATTTTACAAAACATTGTGATTAGAATGGGATTGCTCACAATCTTTTGAACTTATATTTGATAGAATACTCTAGAATATAAACATACATGACTAGTTGTATCAAATATACATGAATACGTGTAACAAAGTACTTTATATTGAATACTACTTGCCTGTATTGCCTATTTCAAAGTTTTGGTTACAAGTGCCTTATATTGAATATGTGCGATAACTTGAAAATTTGATAGAAAATTGAATGATGGGATATTCCTTGATTTTTCCTCTAACAACAAGGCTTATAGAGTTTCTAAGAAAAAGAACCTTACATGATGAGGAAATTATTCATGTTAGTTTTGATGAATCTTACATTTACTTAGAAAGAAAAGATGAAGATGATGTAGGTACATCTATGAATGACTATCAAACCCATCTTCAAGCACCAACTTTGGAGGATCATACCAATGAGGAAGAAATGATTGAACAAAATCAAGATGACCAACCTAGTGATGACCAAGAGCTCTCAAAGAACCTAAGATATTCAAGAGGGCACCCTAAGGAGCAAATCATTGGTGATATCTCCCAAGGAGTAAAAATAAGGCGGTACCTTATCAATAACTTTATTCCTTTTATCTCATATGAGCCTAAAAGTATTGATGATGCATTGTGTGATGATTTTTGGATAATTACTATGCAAGAGGAATTAAACCAATTTGAAAGATACAAAATTTCGAAATTCCTAAATCTCATGATCATTCCATTATTGGAACTAAATAGTTTTTAGAAATAAACTCAATGAATCCGAGGAAGGTGTAAGAAATAAATCAAGATTTGTCACCCAAGGATTCAATCAAGAAGAGTGAATTGTTTATGATGAAACCATTGTTCCGAATGCTAGACTTAAGTCCATAAGAATGCTTTTGACTTTTACTTTCTTTAAAGGTTTTAAATTATTTCAAATGAATGTCAAAAGTGCTTTTCTAAATGGTTCTATTGAGGAAGAGATTTATGTGGAACAATCACCCGGTTTTGATCATGAAAAGTTTCCTAACCATGTTTTCAAATTATCCAAAGCTTTCTATGATTTAAAACAAGCTTCTAGAGCTTTGTATAAAAAAATTGAGTGTTTTTCTTCTTTCAAAAGAATTTTCAAGAGAAAAGGTTCAAACTATTTTTTTTTAAAAAAAAAACCTCTTGTAACAATGATCTATAACTTGTCCTAATATATGATACAATTTTTGGTGCTTCTAATACTTCACTTTGTGATGTGTTTGCCAAGCTGATGTAAAGTAAATTTGAAATGAGCATGATAGGAAAACTCAATTTCTTTCTTGGCCTACAAATCAAGAAAACCAAGGATGGCACTTTCATGAATCAAGTTAAGGAATAAGCACTTCCATAAGTTTATCAACTATGCTTGACAAGAATAAAAAGGTTTCATAGGTGTAGTCAATTCTATTTGACAGCAAGTAGAGCCAATATTATGTTTGTTATGTGCTTTTGTGCTAGATTTCATCTTGTCCTAAAGAGTCTCATTTGATTGCTGATTAACACATTTTCTATTACCTTATTGATACTCTAAGTGATTATGGTCTATATTTCAAATGTGTGGCTATGTTATATGATAGCACTAATGCAACAAATTTGACCATCATATTATTTAACAAACTAGGACAAAGCATATAGAGATCAAATTTCATTTCATTAGAGATCACTCTACTAAGGGTAATATTTGTTTAAAGCATGTTTGTATTCATGAACAAATTAATGATATCGTTACTAAGTCATTGGCCGAAGAAAGGTTTGACCAATCTTAGAAGAAGCTTAGGGATTTCAAAATTCAATAACTAATGAGTATATTCAAGCGTGTAGCTCCAGATGAGGACAAAGAAGCCTAGCATGAGAAAAGGAAAGGGAAAAGCCAAAGATAGAAAAAGAGGTCCAGTATTCAATGAACCAAGGAAGGTTTATGTTCCTCAAAACATGTCATGGCTGGATAGATTTGTCACAGTGGAGGCTACTACTGAATTTGATGATTGGACAAAAAGGAACCATAAGACAAATCCAAGCCATAAGGTGGATGTCATCAAACTATCCGAAATGGGTAATATACTCTCATTTTTTAAATTATATGAGCTGGGCTAGTTTGCTTGTGTTTGATGAATGCTATTACCTTATTTAGTTTATGGAGTTTAAGCAAATAATAAGGAAGAAAGAGTTGAGCGAGTTGGTAATAAAGCTATTCAGTGGTATTTTTCAAGAATATCACAAGTTGATTTTTGAGATTGATAATGCATTGATCAATAGAATTTGTGATGTTGAGGATGTTGGGTTTAGGTATTATTCTTCCGAGGGACATTGTTTTATAAGTGAGTTATACTCACATGAAAGAATTGAGAATGCCTATATAAATGGTAGAAGCCTTAAGACTAGAAAGGAGAGAGAGATAAAAGCTTTTTGATGCTAGTGAAAGAGTTTTACATCACATTCTTACTACATTGAGTATAGCATACGTTGGACACAAATCTTCTATTGATAATATGTATGCGGTAATTATGCTAGCCATGCATAAAAAAAATGAATTTTGGATATATATTGCTAAAGAATATAATGGAGCAAGAAGAACAAAAATAAAATAAAATTATTCCAGGAAACAAAGTAAACTTGGATAAACTCTCCAATATTGATAATGTTCTATCTCTATTTGATGATATTGATTGGAGCAATTTACTAGTAATTGATGAAGAATTTTATACTGCCCTTATATTTGAGCTTTATGCAAATCTTAAAGAAGAAAGAATTGAACATTAGGGGGATAATGTAGTTTAATGGTATTCCTCTAGAGTATATCAAGTGGATTTTGAGTTCAATGATGCCTTAGTGAACAGAATTTTGTGGGGTAGATGATAATGAGGCAAGGTATTACTCATTGGGATAACATTGCTTTATTCATGAATTGTTCACAAATGAAAGATTTGAAGAGGCTTTCACAAATGGTAGACAATTTAGGTCATTTAGGGAAAAGGAAATCAAAGCCTTTAATGCTAGAAGAAGGGTTATCCATCACATGATTACCACTATGCATATGGTGATTATGCTTGCCCTGCATGAACATAGAAGACTAAACTTTGGATTCATGGCATTGACGCATATGATTAGTGCAAGAAAATCAGCCAACAAAGCCTTATCATATGGGAGACTATCAACAAGAAAGTGAGGAGGTTGAGGAAGAAGAAATTGAAGAAGAAGAAGAGGATGAAGAGGAAATCCTTGCTAGAGAAAGGAAAATAAAAAAAAAAGGGGAAGCATGAGTCACCAAGTGAGGGGAAGCAACTCCCTATAAAAAAAAAAAAGAAAACTATTTGAAGAGGTATTCTCCATTGAAGGTGATAATCTCACTAGAAGTAACACCATAGTTGCCAAGGTGTTTTAAGAGGCATTGAACAACTATGTAAATTCTTCGAGTCTGTTGGTCTAATGATTCTTGGCAAATTTGATGGTTTAGAAGCTAGACTCAAGAATATGGAAGAAGACTTGAGAAAGATTTCTCAAGTGATTTTTAAATGGTGCTAGTTCCTTTAGAGCTAAAGAAGAAAACTACGATGAAGGAAAAGGCAGTGAAGCACTCCAAGAAAAAGAAGAGCATGAGAATGAAGAACAAAGAGGTAAAACCCATGAGAACAAGCAAGACGAAGGAGGTGAAGGCAGTCAGCAAATGAAGGACCCCATCATATAGAGATCAAGGGAAACATGGCCATCATAAGAAACAAATTCGGAAGTGAAGACCATGAAGCACATCCAAGACTAAGCCTTTCTATCCCTAAACTCTATTTTGTTGCTTATTTTAGTTTATGCCTTGATGCACATGTTATGCTTTAACATTGAAATTTACTTGTGCCTTTCTAGTCATTATAATGTTTTGAAGCTCAATATATGAAATCTTTATGATAAGAGCTTCTTTTGTTTCACTTTTGTTGTCCAAGTACTCTTACCCCATCTTTGATTGATGACAAAAGGGGGAGAAGAAATATGATGACAAAATGTGTGAAAATGTGAAATAGCAGTGGAGTTCCTCATGCATGAATAGAAAATGTGTGTTTTTTCTGAACATCCATGCATATGTCAAGAGGGAGAAAGAATGATGCTGCAATGTGTATGCTAATGCTGAAATGTGTATACTGAAATGTGTGCAATGAGTAATGTGAAAATATTTGGCTGCTTTTGAAATTTAAATTGAATATAATATAATATGTGAGGTTTTGGTTATTTTCTGAGATTTTGGAATATGGTTAAGTTGAGTTTGAAATCTTGAACTTGGTTCTTGACTTGACCTATGATTTTGAATTACTTTAAGAAAACAATTGAATGCATGAATTTTGTGGTTTTGCAAAGCTAAACTGAGTGCCATTGTGGACATACATATTTGAGTACTTCAACATTTCATTTAAAAATGCAAAATCACCTTTTCAAACTTGTTGAAAAAATTTTGGACTTGAAATTCGGATGCATCCACATTTGTTGCCAAAAAGTGATCTTTTGTTGTTCAAATTGATTCAAATATGTTTTAATCTCTTCCATTATGTTTGAACAACCTTAGGAAAGCTTTATTTCACTTTAAACATTCATTATATTGAGTTTATTGCAGTTTGGACTTGAAATAAAAAAATTCGGATGCATGAGTTTAAAAATTCGGATGCATGTTCTAAAATTCAGATGCATCCATATTTCATTGTCAAAATGTACTCTTTTGTTGTTCAAATTGATTCAAATATGTTTTAATCTCTTACTATATGTTTGAACAACCTTAGGAAAGCTTATTTACAAAATTTGGAGCTTTCATTTATCTTATTTTAAAGTTTGGACTTGATATGTCAAAATTCGGATGCATAGCATCTCTAGTACAAATTTGTTGAAAAATGAGCACAATCTAAGGGGGAGATTGATAAGCTTTTAACAACCTTAAAACCTCTCTTAGAAGTTTTCTAAATGCTTAAATGCTATATCTTCTATCCTAGTTTTGTTGGAAGGAAGGAGGTAAATGGAGGTTGGTTGGGTCATAGGCTCATATTGAGCCTTTTGTATGTCAATATGCTAAATTGGTTGATTTCTATCATTGACATCAAGACTTCTTTGTGCTACCTTGTTTAAATCCATCACATTTTGCATCAAAGTTTGTCATCATCAAAAAGGGGGAGATTGTTAGCCCTAAGGGCAAATCATGTAGTGTTGATTAATGACAAATATTGATGAGAACTAATATGTTTATATTGTGTGATAGGTTTTGTGAACTAAGAAGTATGAAGTCTCATTGCCTTGAAGCTAAAATGCAAGAACAACTCCAATATGTCAAAGTGATTGAAGATTGAAGAGTTTGTTCAAGATGATTGAAGGCTTTGAAGACATGAAGTGTAGGTTGCATGTGCTTAATAGGTAAACTTTGTAAACCCTACACTCTTAAGCCTTGGAATCTATTGAATGCATAAGAGAGCATAAAATGAGTCTTATGATCTTAAAAGGCTTTGAATAAATTTCTTAATGAATGTGGTTTTGTGTCCTAAAAGTTTTTAAGTAAACTTTATATGAACAAAGGAATTTGATTTTGGTTTTCAAACTTATATATGTCTAAATAAGTTTTCTATATATACCAAATGTGTTTCAAATCTTTGGAAGTTAAATCTCAAATGATTTTACAAAGTTTGAACATGATTCCAAGAAATTCGGTCGTCCAAATTTGGTAGCAAAAGTTTGCTACTGTTCTTCTAGAGAAATTCGGAAGAAGATTCGGACGCATGAAGAAAAATTCGGTCGTCCGAATTTTGGCCTTCAGCATGATCACTGTTCTTCCAGAAAAATTCGGAAGAAAATTCGGACGCATGGAAAAAATTCAGTCGTCCTAATTTTGTAGCAAAAAATTCGGACGCAGAATTCGGTCGTTCGAATTTTCTGAAACTAGTCGTTACTAGCCGTTTTATGACCGTTTTAACTGATTTTCAAATTCTATAAAAGCTAGAAACTCTAGATTTTTGAAATAACTTTTGTACAAAAGAAATCCTTGAAGCTCTAACTTGTTTTACATCAAAATTATATCAAAAGCTCTCAAATTGCCTTGTGCTCAAAGATTAAAATTCAAGATTCCAAAGGCAAGAAGTGAAGAGGTGCTAGCAATTGTATTCATCCACCAAGAAGTGTTGGTAACATCTAAACTCTATCTTTACACTATTGTTGTGATTAATACAAGGTTGTCAAGAGACATAAAACCCTTGTGGAGGGTGAGCCATAGACTAGATTAATCAAGGTTATTGTGTAAAACCCATTGGTGAGGGTGAGCCTTGGATTAGATTGGTCTAGGTTGTCTAGTGACATAAAACTCTTTGTGATAAGAGTGAACCTTGTTTATTAGATTGAAAAGAAGTTGTTGTGGTAAAACCCATTGAAGGGGGAGCCTTTTGTGTAATTGCTTGGATTAAGCATATAGTGAATTGATTGAAATCCTTGAGTGTGGACTCAAGGTAGTCGATGTAGATCTTGGAGAGATCGAACCACTATAAATCGTGTGTTCATTTCTTTATAACTTTACTTGTTTTACATACTTGTGTTATTATTATTGTTTATAGTTGTTGGTTGATTGGTTGTGGTCTTCTAGTTTAATAATCTTGTCTTAACCATCAAATCACATATAAACTTGAAGTTTGTGAATTTAAAGAAGAGCTTTTATTAAGGCAAAGGATTTGCAAAAAGGGAAAAAATTTCCTAAAATTAGCCAAAGACCTAATTCACCCCCCCCCCCCTCTTAGGTCTTTCAAAAAGCTTATGGTAAAAGCTATACTATGGGAGAGCAAAACAGGAAGATTTTGGATGCCCTACCAAAATCTTGGCAGCCAAAGACACTTGCTATTGAGGAGTCCAAGGATTTAAAAACTCTTCCACTTGAAGAGCTTATTGGATCTCTGCTCACACATGAAATGAAGATGAAAAGATTAAATGACAAAGAAGATGAAGAAAAGGGAAGAAAAGGACTTGTACTCAAGGCTTCAAATCACTTGAGTGAACAAGAAAAATCTTCAAGTGAAGAAGAAGATGGTAACAGTGGAGAAGAGGAAATTGCTGTGGCAGTTAGGAAGTTCAAGAGATTCTACAAAAAGGAGTTCCTCAAGAAAGGAAGAAAGCCAACCAAAAAGAGTGGACAGTCTTCATCCTTCAAACCTCAATGTTTTGAATGCAAGAGTACAGAACATCTTATTGCTGATTGTCCCAGAATTTTGGAAAGGGAAAGAGACAAGAAGAACAAAAAGAAATCTGCCAAGAAAGGAAAAAGACTGGCTGGAAAGTGGGATCAACAAGAAAGTGAAGATGACAGTGAAAGAAAGGCCAATATATGTTTTATGGCAATTGATGATGAGGTACATTCTTCTTCCTGTATTTCTAATCTTTATGATGATGATGTTGATCCTAGTGAATTACTTATAGAGATGTATGAAGAATTGAAAAAGGCTTCAAAAAGAAATAAAGAAATGAAATCCAAAATCAATGATTTATCAAATGAGATTTCAAAATTATATGTTGAAAATGGTAAACTTCTTGAGACCATTAATTGTCTTAACATTGAAAAAGAAGTTTTAAATGCAACCTTACAAAACATATCTTTTGAAAACAAAGAGCTTTGCATAAAAGTTATTTCTCTTGAAAAAATGCTTAGTGATCATGAGATTTTAAAAAGAAAAGTTAATGATCTTACTTCATGCATTGAAAAATTTACAAATGGAAGAGAAAATTTAAATAAATTACTTGGTTATCAAAGATCTTCATTTGCAAAACATGGTCTTGGTTTTTCTCATGATAGCTATATTCCAAAGTATAAAAACTCTTTTGTTAAAGAGACTTTTAATGCTAGGTCTCATATTTGTTGCACATATTGTGGCAAGCATGGACACAAGGTTTCTAGATGTTTTGTAAAAAGAAAGATAGAAAATGGTGTTAAGACTATTTGGAAAGTCAAAGGAACTTTCACTAACCCCCTTGGACCCAAGAAAATATGGGTACCAAAAATTACTCTTTCCAATTTGGTGTAGGTTCAATTTGCTTCTAGATCAAGTGCCACAAAATGGTTCCTTGACAGTGGGTGTTCGAGACATATGACTGGAAATGCCTCACTTGTTAGTGAGCTTCAAGCAACAAGTGAAGGCTTTGTCACATTTGGTGATAAGAAGAAAGGAAAAATACTTGGAATAGGTAACATTGGTAAAGGTTCCTTTCCTCTTTTTAAACAAGTATTGCTCATTGATGGTTTAAAGTATAATTTACTTAGCATTAGTCAATTATGTGACAATGGATGTAAAGCAGAATTCAAATGTGATACTTGTACTATTCTTGATAGTGCAAGTAGCAAAACCATCTTTGTTGCTAAAAGAGTTGGAAACGTATATGTGCTATATCTTCATGAACTGATCACAAATAATATCAAATGTCTTGCCATTCATGATAATGATGGATTTTTGTGGCATAGAAGAATAGGACATGTAAGCATGGAGTTATTGAATAAACTGTCTACACAAGAGCTAGTTAGAGGATTACCCAAAATGCATTTTGATAAAACACATCTTTGTGATGCTTGTCAATATGGAAAACAATCAAAAACATCTTTTAAACCAAATAAAATGGTCTATACTTCAAAACATCTTGAACTAGTTCACATGGACTTATTTGGACAAATGAGGACCGCTAGTCTTGGGGGTAAAAGATATGCTTATGTGATTCTAGATGATTTTTCAAGATTTACTTGGGTGCTCTTCTTAGCTCAAAAGGATGAAACATTTCATGAATTTGCAAAAATTTTCAAAAAGGTTCAAACATCTCTTGAATTTAAACTGATTTCTATTAGAAGTGACAATGGAAAAGAATTTTGCAATCAAGATTTTACTAAATTTTGTGATTAATATGGTATTGCTCACAATTTCTCAACTGCTAAAACACCTCAACAAAATGGTTTTGTTGAGAGGAAAAACATAACTTTACAAGAGATAGCTAGATCAATGCTTTGTGAAAATTCCTTGCCAAAATACTTTTGGACTGAAGTTGTAAATACTACTTGCTATGTAATGAATTGAGTTTTATTAATACCTTTTATAAGAAAAAAACCTTTTGAACTTCTATTTAATAGAACTTCTTCAATTGTTTATTTTAAGATGTTTGGTTGTAAATGTTTTATCTTAAACACTAGCGATAATCTGGGAAAATTTGATAGAAAATTAGATGAAGGTGTATTTCTTGGTTATTCTTCAAATAAAAAGGCATATAGAGTTTATAATAAAAGAACATTATGTGTTGGAGAAACCATACATGTAACTTTTGATGAATCTAATATTTATCTTCAAAGAAGAAATGAAGATGATGCAGGTTCCTCAATAATTGAAAATCAAACTCATCATCAAGTACCCACATTGGAAGAACATGCCAAGGAAGAAGAAATAACGGAGCAAGAACAAGATGGTCAACCAAGCAATGATCAAGAGTTTCCAAAGAATCTAACATATGCAAGGGGCCATCCTAAGGAGCAAATCATTGGTGATGTCTCCCAAGGAGTCAAAACAAGGCGGTACTTTATTGATAATTTTGCCCTTTTATCTCATATTGAACCTAAAAATATTAATGATGTTTTGTGTGATAATTTTTGGATCATTGCTATGGAAGAAGAGTTAAATCAGTTTGAAAGAAACAAAGTTTGGACTCTTGTTCCAAGACCTCATGATCATTCCATTATTGGTACAAAATGGGTTTTTAGAAATAAATTAAATGAACTAGGAGAAGTTGTTAGAAATAAGGCTAGACTTGTTGCTCAAGGGTTCAACCAAGAAAAAGGCATTGATTATGATGAGACTTTTGCTCCAGTGGCCAGATTAGAGTCTATAAGAATGTTTTTGGCTTTTGCTTGCTTTAAAGGTTTTAAATTATTTCAAATGGATGTCAAAAGTGCTTTTCAAAATGGCTTTATTGAAGAAGAGGCTTATGTAGAACAACCTCCTAGTTTTGTTCATTAAAAATTTCCAAATCATGTTTTTAAATTAACAAAAGCTCTATATGGATTGAAACAAACTCCAAGAACCTGGTATGAAAGATTGAGTGGTTTTCTTCTATCAAAAGGTTTTGCAAAAAGAAAAGTGGACACAACTCTTTTTATAGGAACATCTACTAACAATGATATTTTGCTTGTGCAAATCTATGTTGATGATATTATCTTTGGTGCTACTAAGACATTTCTTTGTGAAGAATTTTCCAAATATATGCAAAATGAATTTGAAATGAGCATGATGGGAGAACTGAATTTCTTTCTTGGGCTGCAAATTAAGCAAACCAAGGATGGAGTTTTTATCAATCATGCAAAATATACCAAGGAGCTCTTGAAAAGATTTGGAATGGATCAAGCAAAAGGAACAGGTACTCCAATGAGTTTATCCACTAAACTTGATAAAGATGAAAAAGGTAAAAATATTGATGAGAAATCCTATAGAGGTATGATTGAAAGTTTACTCTATCTCACAGCAAGTAGACCAGATATTATGTTTGCTGTGTGCTTATGTGCTAGATTTCAATCTTGTCCTAAAGAATCTCATTTAATTTCTGTCAAACGTATTTTTTGTTATTTGATTGGTACTCATGACTATGGTCTTTGGTTTTCAAAATCTTCATCTTTTGATCTTATTGGATATTCGGATGCTGATTATGCTGGATGCAAAGTTGAACGAAAAAGTACAAGTGGTCATTGTCAATTTCTTGGTAGTTGTTTTGTGTCTTGGTATGGTAAAAAAATAAGCTTGTGTATCTTTGCCTACTGCTGAAGCTGAATACATAGCTGCGGGTAGTTGTTGTCCTCAATTATTGTGGATGCTGCATACCTTACTTCATTATGGTCTTAAATTCAATTGTGTGCCTATACTATGTGATAATACTAGTGCTATCAATTTAAGTATAAATCCCATTCAACATTCTAGGACTAAGCATATAGAAATTAAACACCATTTCATTCGTGATCATGTGATCAAGAAAGATAGTTGTTTAGAATATATAATTACAAATGATCAAATTGCTGATATATTTACAAAACCTTTGCCCGAGAAAAGGTTTAATCACTTAAGAAGACTCTTAGGAATCTCAAAATTCAATGACTAATGTGTGTGTTGAAGTTTGGTGAAAACAGAAAATTTTCGGACGCAGAATTTGGATGCACTACTGAAAATTCGGTCGACCGAATTTTCTGAGTTAAAGAAACAGAGACTTTCGATCAGAAATTCGGACGCACTACAGAAAATTCGGTCAAACAGAGACTTTTGATCGGAAATTCGGTCGCACTACAGAAAATTCGGTCGATCTCTGTTTCTTCAGCTCCGAAAATTCGGTCGACCGAATTTTCGGAGCTGAAGAATCAGAGACTTTCGATCGAAAATTCGGACGCAGACTTGAAAAATCGGTTGTTTGAATTTCGCGGATGCAACGATTTAAATGAAAATGAAACAGTATCCTTGACATTTCAACTTCCAAATTTCTCTCCCATTTCAAAGCCATTTGTACCCATTCGCGCCCGAATAAAAATTTCTCAAACATTTCACCATTTTTACTTCGATCTGCCTTCATTTTCGAATTCCAAGCCCTAGATACATTCCAAAAGTCACTACTTTTCACGTAATAACATCATGGTGAGAACAAAGAAGCCCAATGTTGAAAAGGGGAAAGGAAAAGCCAAGGAAGGAGATGGAGACTCAATCATCAACCAACCAAGAAGAGTTCGAATTCCACAAACATTGTCTGGAGTTGACAGGTTTGTCTCAATCAAGGCTACTCATGAATTTGATGAATGGCACAAAAATAGCAGAAAAATTATCCCTGGGTATAAGGTGGATGTTGATAAACTATCAAGTATGAATATTGTTCTATCATGTTTTAGTGATATTGGTTGGAGTAGCCTGTTATTCATTGATGAAGAATTCTATCCTACACTCATATATGAATTCTATGCAAACCTAATGGAAGAAAGAACTGAGCTTATAGGGGATGATGTGATTCAATGGTATTCATCTAGAGTATCCCAAGTGAATTTTGAATTCAGTGATGCTTTGATTAACAGAATTTGTGGAGTAGATGATAGTGGGGCAAGATATTACTCACCTTCCATGCATTTTATAATCGTGAACTCTTCACAAGTGTAAGATTTGAAGAGGCATTCACTAATGGCAGAGAATTTAGGTCCGTTAAGGAGAGGTAGAGTATTGCATCACATGGTTACTACTATGATTGTTCCTAACTTTGGACATAAGTCATCTGTTGGTAATATGCACATTGTAATCATGTTAGCCCTGCATGAATATAGGAGATTGAATTTTGGATACATAGCCTTGAAGCACGTGATTACTGTAAGGAAAACTGTAACCAAGGCATTCCCATTTGGAAGGATGTTGACAAGGATTTTTAAGCATTTTCGAGTTAAACTTCCAGGAAGAGGACAAGCATTTAAGAGTGGGGAGATTTATACTAATGAAACTCTTAAGAGAATGCAGCTAGTTCTTGATGATGATGGCATATGGAGAATCAAAAGAGATACCCCTCCAAGAAGAGAGGAGATTAAAGAAGGTGAAGAAATTGAGGAAAAAGAGGATGAAGAAGAAACTCTTGCTAGAGAGACGAAAACTAAAAAGAAACATGATACTTCAAGTGAGGGGGAGCAACCTCCCTCAAAATGAAGATTATTTGAAGAAGTCTCTCAACCAAATATTGGAATTGATTCTAGAAGTGAGGAAATAACTAGGGGTGACACCATAGTAGCTAAAGCATTCCAAGAAGCCTTGAATAATCATATCAAGGAAATGGAGAAAATGTATAAGTTTTTTGAATCCTTTGCTCCAATGGTTCTTGGAAAACTAGATGGAATATACAGTAGAGTGAGGCATATTGAAGAAATTCTGATGAGGAATACACAAAGTGGTGAAGGACCCTCTAGGCATCAAGATAAGGATGATGGAGATAAGGAAGGAAAGAAAGAAGATGAAGATGATGACAGTGATGATGGGGATGATAATCAAGGAGGCAATGAAGAGAATGTGGACAGGGAGGAAGAAGAAGAAAGTGAACCAGTTCATAAATAGCCATAAGAAGGAGGAAGTCAAATTGAAGAAGCAAACATCATCTCACCTTCAACCATATCCTTCAGCCAAGGAAGAGTAAAGCACTTGGCCATCAAGAAAGGAGTTAGTAGAGCCTCTCCATCAACATCACAAGACTAAGCATTCCTTCCATCTTACCTTTTTACTGTTTTAAGTTGCTCATTTCTATTAAATTTTTATGTGTTATGTGTTATGAACTTGTTAAGTATTTTGCTGGATTTTATGTAATAGTGAGGCTCAATGATGAAATCTCAGTGATGAGGGCTTCCTTTTTTAATTATTATATGTGTTAAATTGGTAGTCTCATTTTCATTGATCCCATTTTTGAGTGATGACAAAAGGGAGAGAAAAATAATGACTGTGCAAAATCTATTATCTGTGCAAAATGCATTATGCGCATTATGCTACTGTGATTTGCTAAATTTATTATGTGATGCCTATAATTTGCAAAATATATTATGCCAATTAAGTGGTTGATTCTTGATTTTTTTTATTTTAAACAATGGATGCATGAGTTTTGTAGTTTTGCAAAGCTAAACTGAGTGCTTTTGTGGTCATACAAATTTAAGTACTTCAACATCGCATTTGAATGCAAAATCGTCTTTTCAAACTTGTTGCCAAAAAAAACAAATTTGGACAAAAAATTCGGATGCATGTTCTGAAATTCGGATGCATCCATATTTTGTTACCAAAATGTGCTCTTTTGTTGTTCAAATTGATTCAAATATGTTTTAATCTCTCATAATATGTTTGAAAAATCTTAGGAAAGCTTATTTACAGAATTTGGAGCTTTTATTTATCTTATTTCAAAGTTTGGACTTGCTATGTTCAAATTTGAATGCATGATATCTCTAGTCCAAATTTGATGAAAAATGAGCACAATCTAAAGGGGAGCATTGTTAAACTTTTACAACCTTAAAACCTCTCTTAGAATATTTTCTAAATGCTAAAATGATTATTCTATCCTAGTAATTGGAAGGAAGGAGGTTAATGGAAGTTGGTTGGGTTATAGGCTCATATTGAGCCTTTTGAATGTCAATGTGCCAAATTGGTTAATATATATGATTGACGCCTATACTTCTTCGTTTTACATTGTTTAAATCCATCATATTTTGCATAAAAGTTTGCCATCATAAAAAAAGGGGAGATTGTTAGCCCTAAGGGCAAATCATGTAGTTTTTGATTAATGACAAATATTGATGAGAACTAATATGCTTATATATTGTGTGATAGGATTGGTGAACTAAGAAGTATGAAGTCTCATTGCTTTCAAGCCAAAGTGCAAGAACAACTTCAATAAGCCAAAGTGATTGAAGTTTGAAGAAGGTTGTTCAAAGATGATCTAAAGGCATTGAAGACTTGAAGTGTAGAGGATATATGCTAAATAGGTAAATCTGTATGTAAACTCTACACTTGTGTGTCTTGGAATCTATTGAATGCATAAGAGAGTATAAAATTAGTTTCTTAATCTTAAATGACTTTGAATGAACTTTTTGATGAATGTGGTTTTGTATCTTAAAAGATTTTGAGTAAACTTTGCATGATCAAAGAAATTTGATTATGGTTCTCAACCTTATATATGTCTAAAAAACTCATCTAAACATACAAAATGTTTTCAAACTTATTGAAGTTAAATCTCAAATGATTTTACAAAGTTTGAAAGTGCTTCCAAAAAATTCGGTCGTCCGATTTTTGTAGCAAAAATTTGTTACTGTTTTTTCAGAGAAATTCGGACGAAGATTCGGACGCATGAAGAAAAATTCGGTCGTCCGAATTTTTGTCTTCAGCATGGTTACTATTTTTCCAGAGAAATTCAGACGAAGATTCGGACACCGAATTTTTTCCAGTAACCTGCAACAGTGACGTCCGAAAAATTCGGATGCACAATTCGGTCGTCTGAATTTTTCGAAACTAGCCGTTACTAGCCGTTTTATGGCTGTTAAAACTGATTTTCAAATTCTATAAAAGCTAAAAACTTGAAATCTTTTGTAAGTTTTGAATCTTGGTGAAATCTACAGATTCAAAAGCCTTTAGCAAGCATTTTAAGTTCTCTTGTGTGTTGTGCATTCAATTGATCAATCCAAAGACATCAAAGTGTGAAGGTGCAACTTTGTGTAAAACATCTACCAACAAGTGGTAACATCTACACACTCTTCTCTACTTATCAAATTGTGTTTTCTACTTGCTCTTGCAAGGTTATCTTGATAACATAAAACCCTTTAGGTAAGGGTGATCCTTGACATTGTGATTCAAGGTTGTTTATAGATATAAAACCATTGTGTGGTGAGCCTTGCTTGTAAAAGTTACTAGAAGAGGTTGTGAGTATAAAACCATTGTATGGTGAGCCTCTCACGTAATTTGTGAACTTGAGCATATAGTAGATTGATTAAAATCCTTAAGTGTAGGCTTAAGGTACTTGATGTAGATCTTGACGATCGAACCACTATAAATTGCTTGAGTTCTTTGCTCTTACATTCCTTTATTGCTATGCTATCAACTGTCTTTAATTTGATACATATAATATGTTCTTTGCTTAGACTTATAAAAGGATTTTGATTGCAAAAATTAGCCAAATTCCTAATTCACACCCCCTCTTAGGTATTTCAAATCTGGTCTTGCTTAGAATTGTAAAAGGAATTTATTTGCGAAAATTAGCCAAAGACCTAATTCACCCCTCCCCCCTCTTAGGTCTTTCAATTGGTATTAGAGCAAGGGCTTCTTTGTGTGGTTTTGCAACCTAGAAGTTAAAGATCTTATGGCTAATATTTCAAACTTACCTTACCTAGAAGGGTCTTCCACAAATAGACCACCTTTGTTTGATGGAACAAACTATACCTTTTGGAAATCTAGAGTTAAGATATATATTTGTTCTATCAATTTTGATTTGTGAAACATTGTTGAGAAAGGTCCTTATATTCCTATGAAAATGAGAGCTGATGGAGTGACCTTAGAACCAAAATCTACACACGAATTTGATGAACATGATTCAAAGAAAATGACATTAAATTATCAGGCCATGAATATCTTAAGTTGTGCATTAGATGTAACTGAATATAATAGAGTTAGTGGCTGTGACACTGCTCATGATATGTGGAGATTACTCCAAATAACACATGAAGGTACAAACCAGGTTAAAGAGTCAAAGCTTGCCATGCTAGTAAGAGACTGTGAGCTATTTACCAAGAAGCAAGGTGAGAATATTAGTGATATGTTTAGAAGGTTCACTACCATTTTGGAGAGCAAAACAGGAAGATATTGGATGCTTTACCAAAATCTTGGCAACCAAAGACACTTGCTATTGAGGAATCAAAGGATTTAAAAACTCTTCCGCTTGAAGAGCTTATTGGATCACTGCTCACACATGAAATGAAGATGAAAAGACTGAATGACAAAGAAGTTGAAGAGAAAGGAAGAAAAGGAGTTGTACTCAAAACATCAAATCACTTCAGTGAACAAGAAAAATCATCAAGTGATGAAGAAGATGGAAACAGTGGAGAAGAGGAGATTGCAATGGCCGTTAAAAAATTCAAAAGATTCTACAAAAAGAAATTTCTCAAGAAAGGAAGGAATCCAAACAAGAAGAGTGGACAATCTTCATCCTACAAACCTCAATGTTTTGAATGCAAAAGCACGAAACATCTTGTTACAGATTGTGCTAAGGTTCTGGAAAGGGAAAGAGACAACAAAATCAAAAAGAAATCTGCCAAGAAAGGAAAAGGGCTGGCTGGAACATGGGATCAACAAGAAAGTGAAGATGATAGTGAAGGAAATACCAACATATGTTCTATGGAAATTGATGATGAGATACAATCTTCTCCTACCATTTCTAATTACTATGAAGATGATGTTGATCCTAGTGAATTACTTGTAGAAATGTATGAAGAATTAAAAAAGGCTTCTAAAAGGAATAAAGAAATGAAATTCAAAATGAATGATTTATCAAATGAGAATTCAAAATTATGTGTTGAAAATGGGAAACTTCTTGAGACTATTAATTGTCTAAACATTGAAAAAGAAGTTTTAAATGTAACCATACAAAACATATCTTTTGAAAACAAAGTGCTTTGCACAAAAGTCATTTCTCTTGAAACAATGCTTAATGATCATGAGATCTTAAAAAAGAAAGTTAATGATCTTACATTATGCATTGAAAGATATACAAATGGAAGAGAAAATTTAAATAAATTACTTGGTTATCAAAGATCTTCATTTGCAAAACATGGTCTTGGTTACACTCATGATAGCTATGCTCCAAAATATAAAAACTCTTTGACTAAAGAAACTTATAATTCTAGGCTTCATATTTGTTGTACATATTGTGGCAAGCATGGACACAAAGTGTCAAAATTTTTTGTAAAAAGAAAAATAGAAAATGGTGTCAAGACTATTTGGAAAGTTAAAGGAACTTTCACTAACCCCCTTGGACCCAAGAAAATATGGGTACAAAAAATCACTCTTTCTAATTTTGTGTAGGTTTGCTTTGCTTCAAGATCAAGTGCCACAAAATGGTTTCTTGACAGTGGCTGTTCAAGACATATGACAGGAAATGCCTCACTTGTTAGTGAGCTTCAAGCAAAAAGTAAATGTTTTGTCACATTTGGTGATAAGAAGAAAGGAAAAATACTTGGAATAGGTAACATTGGTAAATGCTCCTTCCCTCTTATTAAGCAAGTATTACTTATTAATGGTTTGAAGTATAATTTACTTAGCATTAGTCAATTATGTGACAATGGATGTAAAGTAGAATTTAAATGTGATACTTGTACTATTCTTGATAATGAAAGTAGCAAAACCATCTTTGTTGCTAAGAGAGTTGGAAATGTATATGTGTTGTATCTTGATGAACTTATCACAAATGATATAAAATGTCTTGCCATTCATGATAATGATGGATTTTTGTGGCATAGAAGATTAGGACATGTAAGCATGGATTTATTGAATAATTTTTCCACACAAGAGCTAGTTAAAGGATTACCCAAAATGCATTTTGATAAAACTCGTCTTTGTGATGCTTGTCAATATGGAAAACAATCTAAAACATCTTTTAAATCAAAGAAAATGGTTTCTGCCTCAAAACCTCTTGAAATTGTTCATATGGACTTGTTTGGACCAATGAGGACTACTAGTCTTGGTGGTAAAAGATATGCTTATGTGATTGTTGATGATTTTTCAAGATTTACTTGGGTTATTTTCTTAGCTAAAAAGGATGAAACATTTCATGAATTTGCAAAACTTTTCAAAGAGGTTAAAACCTCTCTTGAGTATAAATTGATATCTATTAGAAGCGACAATGGAAGAGAGTTTTGTAATCAAGATTTTACAAGATTTTGTAATGAGTATGGTATAACTCATAATTTTTCAGCTGCCAAAATACCTCAACAAAATGGTGTTGTTGAAAGGAAAAATAGGACCCTACAAGAAATGGCTAGATCGATGTTATGTGAAAATTCTTTGCCAAAATATTTTTGGGCTGAAGCTGTAAATATTGCTTGCTATGTAATGAATAGAGTTTTATTAAGACCCTTTATAAAGAAAACACCTTTTGAACTCTTATTTGATAAAACTCCTTCAATTGTTTATTTTAAGGTTTTTGGGTGCAAATGTTTTATCTTAAATACTAGTGATAATCTGGGAAAGTTTGATAGAAAATCAGATGAAGGTGTATTTCTTGGTTATTCATCAAATAAAAAGGCATATAAAGTTTATAACAAAAGAACATTATGTGTTGAAGAAACTATACATGTGACCTTTGATGAATCTAACATTTATCTTGAAAGAAGAAATGAAGATGATGTAGGTTCTCCAATGATTGATAATCAAACTCATCATCAAGCACCCACATTGGAAGAACATGCCAAAGAAGAAGAAATAATAGAGCAAGAATAAGATGGTCAACCTAGCAATGATCAAGAGCTTCCAAAGGATCTAACATATGCAAGAACTCATCCTAAGGAGCAAATCATTGGTGATGTCTCCCAAGGAGTAAAAAAAGGTGGTACTTTATTGATAACTTTGCTCTTTTATCTCATATTAAACCTAAAAACATTAATGATGCATTGTGTGATGATTTTTAGATTATTGCAATGCAAGAAGAATTAAATCAGGTTGAAAGAAATAAAGTTTGGACTCTTGTTACAAGACCTCATGATCATTCTGTTATTGGTACAAAGTGGGTCTTTAGAAATAAATTAAATGAACTAGGAGAAGTTGTTAGAAATAAGGCTAGGTTTGTTGCTCAAGGTTTCAATGATGAAACATTTGCTCCAGTAGCTAGACTTGAATCCATAAGAATACTTTTGGCTTTTGCTTGTTTTAAAGGTTTTAAATTATTTCAAATGGATGTTAAAAGTGCATTTCTAAGTGGTTATATTGAAGTAGAAGTTTATGTAGAACAACCACCAGGTTTTATTCATGAAAAGTTTCCTAATCATGTTTTCAAGTTAACCAAAGCTCTATATGGATTGAAACAAGCCCCAAGAGCTTGGTATGAAAGATTAAGTGGATTTCTTCTTTCAAAAGGATTTACAAAAAGAAAAGTAGACATAACACTTTTTATAAAAACATCTAGTAATAATGATATCTTACTTGTGCAAATTTATGTCGATGATATCATTTTTGGTGCTACTAACACATCTCTTTGTGAAGAATTTTCCAAATCAATGCAAAATGAATTTGAAATGAGCATGATGGGAGAACTAAATTTCTTTCTTGGGCTGCAAATTAAGCAAACTAAGGATGGAGTCTTCATAAATCAAGCAAAGTGTATCAAGGAGCTTTTGAAATGATTTGGAATGGATCAAGCAAAAGGGATAGGTACTCCAATGATCTCATCAACTAAACTTGATAAAGATGAAAAAGGTAAAAATGTTGATGAGAAATCATATAGAGGTATGATTGGAAGTTTACTCTATCTCACAGCAAGTAGACCTGATATTATGTTTGCTGTGTGCTTATGTGCTCGATTTCAATCTTGCCCTAAAGAATCTCATCTAATTTCTGTCAAACGTATCTTTCGTTATTTGATTGATACATATGACTATGGCCTTTGGTTTTCAAAATCTTCATCTTTTGAACTTATTGGATATTCGATGCTGACGATGCTGGATGCAAAGTTGAACGTAAGAGTACAAGTGGTCATTGTCAATTTCTTGGTAGTTGTCTTGTGTCTTGGTATATTAAAAAAACAAGCTTGTGTGTCTTTGTCTATTGCTGAAGTTGAATACATAGCTGCGGGTAGTTGTTATGCTCAATTATTATGGATGCATCATACTTTACTTGATTAAGGCCTTAAATTCAATTGTGTGCCTATACTATGTGATAATACTAGTGCTATCAATTTGAGCATAAATCCCATTCAACATTCTAGGACTAAGCATATAGAAATTAAACATCATTTTATTCGTGATCATGTGATCAAAAGAGATATATGTTTGGAATATATAAATACAAATGATCAAATTGTTGATATTTTTACAAAGCCTGTGGTTGAGTAAAGGTTTAATCACCTAAGAAGGCTCTTAGGAATCTCAAAATTCAATTACTAATGTGTGTGTTGAAGTTTGGTGAAAACAAGAAATTTTCGAACGCAAAATTTGGATGCATGACAGAAAATTCGGTCGACCGAATTTTCTGAGTTGAAGAAACAGAGATTTTTGAACGAAAATTCGGACGCAGATCTGAAAAATCAATCGTCCGAATTTTTCGGATACAACGATTTAAATGAAGACCAAATAGTTTCATTAACACTTCACCTTCCAAATTCTCTCCTATTTCAAAATCATTCTTACTCATCCGCGTTCGAATCACAATTTCTCCAAAACATCACCATTTTTAAATTTCAAGCCCTAGATACATCCTAAAAGTCACTACTTTTCAAGCAACAACATCATGGTGAGGACAAAGAAGCCAAATGTTGAAAAAGGGAAAAGAAAAGTCAAGGAAGGAGATGGAGACTTAATCATCAACGAACGAAGAAGAGTTCGAATTCCTCAAGCATTGTCTGGAGTTGACAGGTTTGTTTAAATCAAGTCTGCTCATGAATTTGATGAATGGAACAAGAAAATAGAAAGATTATCCCTGGAAATAAGGTGAATTTTGATAAACTATCAAGTATGGATAATGTTCTATCATTTTTTAGTGATATTGGTTGGAGTAGTTGTTAATCATTCATGAAGAGTTCTATCATACCGTCATATATGAATTCTATGCAAACATCAAAGAAGAAAGAACTGAACTTGTAGGAGATGATGTGGTTCAATGGTATTCATCTAGAGTATCCCAAGTGGATTTTGAATTCAGTGATGCCCTGATTAATAGAATTTGTGGAGTAGGTGATAGTGGGGCAAGGTATTACTCACCTGCAATGCATTGTTATAATCGTGAACTCTTGACAAATGAAAGATTTGAAGGGGCATTCACTAATGGAAGAGAATTTAGGTGCATTAGGGAGAGGGAAATTAAGAGCTTAGATGCTAGAGAAAGAGTACTACATCACATGATTACTACTATGATTGTCCCTAATTTTGGACATAAGTCATCAGTTGGTAACATTCACATGGTAATTAAGTTAGCCTTGCATGAACATAGAAGATTGAATTTTGGAATATAGCTTTAAAGCACATGATTACTGCAAAGAAAACTGTAACCAAGGCTTTTCCATTTGGAAGGATGTTAACAAATATCTTTAAGCATTTGCAAGTTAAACTTTCAGGGAGAGGACAAGCATTTAAGAGTGGAGAGATTTATACTAATGAAACTCTTAAGAGAATGTAGCTAGTTCTTCATGATGATGGCATATGGAGAACTAAAAGAGAAACCCCTCCAAGAAGAGAGGAGAGAGAAGAAAGTGAAGGAGTTGAGGAAGAAGAGGATGAAGAAGAAACTCTTGCGAGAGAGATGAAAACTAAGAGGAAACATGATACTTCAAGTGAGGGGGAGCAACCTCCCTCAAAAAGAAGATTATTTGAAGAAGTCCCTCAAACAAATGTTGGAATTGATTCTAGAAGTGAAGGAATAACTAGAGGTGACACCATAGTAGCTAAGCATTCCAAGAAGCCTTGAATAATCATATCAAGGAAATGGAGAAAATGTATAAGTTTTTCGAATCCTTTGCTCCAATGGTTCTTAGAAAACTAGATGGATTAGACAGTAGAGTGAAGCATATTGAAGAAATTCTGATGAAGAATACACAAAGTGGTGAAGGACCCTCAAGACAGTGATGATGGGGATGATGATCAAGGAGGCAATAATGAGAATGTGGCAAGACAAGAAGAAGAAGAAAATGAACCGGTACATGAAGAGCCACAAGAAGGAGGAAGTCAAATAGAAAAAGCAAAAATCGTCTCACCTTCAACCATCTCCTTCAGCCAAGGAAGAGTGAAGTATTTGGCAATCAAGAAAGGATTTAGCAAAGCCTCTCCATCAACATCAGAAGACTGAGCATTTCTTCAACATCATCTTTTTAATGCTTTTTAATTACTTATTTGTACTAAGTTTATCTTATGTGTTTTAAATATCCAACTTATGAACTTGTTAGGCCTTTTGCTGCATTTTATGTAATAGTGAAGCTAAATGATGAAATCTCAGTGATGAGAGCTTCTTTTCAACTGTTATACGTGCTAAATTGTTAGTCTTATTTTCATTGATCCTATCTTTGAGTGATGACAAAAGGGGGAGAAAAATAATGATGACTACTGTGATTGTATGTGTTATGTGCAACATGTATTACTACAACTTTATTACACATTTGAGTAGTTTGAAATTGCAAAAATTTTGGATTTAAAATTCGAACGCATCAAGATTTTCTTGCCAAAAATGTTTTTCTGTTGTTCAAATTGTTTGAAAACTGTTTTAATCTCTTCCATTATGTTTGAACAAGCTTATGAAATCTTTGTTTAACTTTAAACATTCATTATATTGAATTTATTACATTTTGGATTTGAAATCTCAAAATTCGGATGCATCCATATTTTGTTGCCAAAAAGCGCTCTTTTGTTGTTCAAATTGATTCAAATATGTTTTAGTCTCTTCTAATATATTTGAACAACCTTAAGAAAGCTTATTTACAAAATTTGCAGCTTTCATTTCACTTATTTTATTGTTTGGACTTAATATGTCAGAATTTGGATGCTTAGTATCTCAAGTTCAAATTTGTTGAAAAATGAGCACAATCTAAGGGTGAGCATTGTTAATATTTTCTGACCTTTAAAACTTCTCTTAGAAGTTTTCTAAATGCTTAATTACTATAACTTCTATACTAGTTGTGTTGGAAGGAAGGAGGTTAATGGAGGTTGGTTGGATCATAGGCTCATATTGAGCTTTTTGTATGCCAATATGCTTAATTGGTTATTATCTATCATTGACATTAATACTTTTTTGTACTACATTGTTTAAATCCATCACATTTTGCATCAAAGTTTGTCATCATCAAAAAGGGGGAGATTGTTAGCCCTAAGGGAAAATCATGTAGTAATGAATAGTTTTGATTAATGACAAATATTGATAAGGACTAATATGCTTGTATGTTGTGTGATAGGATTTGTGGATTAAGAAGTATGAAGTCTCATTGCCTTGAAGCCATAATGCAAGAACAACTCCAATAAGTCTAAGTGATTGAAGTTTGAAGAAGGTTGTTCAAAGATGTAGGGTACATATACTAAATAGGTATATTTTTCTGTAAACTCTACACTTGTGTGTCTTGGAATCTATTGAATGCATAAGAGAGCATAAAATTATTTTTCTTAATCTTAAATGGCTTTGAATGAACTTTTTGTTAATAAATGTGTTTTTGTATCTTAAAAGATTTTGAGTAAACATCACATGATCAAAGAGATTTGATTATGGTTCTTAAGTTTAAAAATGTCTAAATAACTTATCTATACATACAAAAAGTTTTCAAACTTATTAAAGTTAAATCTCAAATGATTTTACAAAGTTTGAAAACCAAACTTTAAAATGGCTATTGTGCTTCCAAAAAATTCGGTCGTCCAATTTTTATAGCCAGTAATGGTTACTATTTTTTCAGAGAAATTCGGACGCAAGTTCGGATGCATGAAAGAAATTCGGTCGTCTGAATTTTTATTTTCAGCATGGTTACTATTTTTCTAGAGAAATTTGGACGAAAGTTCAACGCATGAAAAAAATTCGGTCGTCCAAATTTTTCCAGAAACATGCAACAGTAGAATTCAGACGATAAGTTCGGACGCACAAGAAAAATTCGGTCGTCCGAATTTTCTGAAGCTAGCCGTTACTAGCCATTTTATGTCTGTTAAAACTGATTTTCAAATTCTATAAAAGCTATAAACTCAAGAATTTTTGTAAGTTTTGAATCTCTAAGAACTCTAAACATTCCAAAGCCTTTAGTAAACATTAAAGCTCTCTTTTGTCTTGTGCTTTCAAATTGATCATTCAAGATTCTTAAGACAGCAAAGTGTGAAGGTGCAGCATTGTGTAATCATCTACCAACAAGTGGTAACATCTACACATTCTCCTCTCTTTATTAAATTGTGTTTTCTACTAGCTCTTGGAAGGTTATCTTGATAACATAAAATCCTTTGGATAAGGGTGATCCTTGAGACAATGACTCAAGTTTGTTTGTAGATATAAAATCCTTTGGTAGGGTGAACCTTGTTTGTAAAATTACTAAAAGAGGTTGTGAATGTAAAACCAATGTGTGGTGAGCCTCTTATGTAATTGTTGAACTTGAGCATATAGTAGATTGTTTGAAATACTTAAGTGTAGGCTTAAGGTAGTGTACGTAGATCTTGAATAGATCGAACCACTCTAAATTGCTTGTGTTCATCGATCTTACATTGCTTTACTGCTTTGCTATTAATTGACTTATTCTCTCATTTAACGAAGCACATACAATCTGGTCCTGCTTAGAATTGTAAAAGGAATTTATTTGCGAAAATTAGGCAAAGACCTAATTCAGCCCCTCTTAGGTCTTTCATTATCCTTCTTAAATGGGGTTTCTTTCTTTGTTCTCCAAACACTATCATCATCAAGAGTAAGCTTAATTCTTTTATGTGAATCATCAGTGTAGATACTTTCATTCTTGATGTTAAGGCCTCTTCCAGGTAATAGGACGTTATAATATTTGAATAATTTGGTGGGAAGTCTACCATAGGGAGAAGTCTTGTTCTTCATCTTCCTAGTGCTAATCATGTGCTTCAAGGCCATATAACCAAAATTCATCTTCCTCTATTCATGAAGGGCTAACATAATAACCATATGCATATTTCCTACAAAAGATTTATGGCTAAAGTTGGGGATGATCATTGTTGTGAGTTGTGGTGCAAAACTCTTTTTTTGGCATCAAGTGCATTTATCTCTCTTTCATTCAAATCTCTACACCTCTTCCCATTAGTGAATGCTATTTCAGACCTTTCACTTTTAAATAATTTTGAATCAAAGCACTTTTGTCCAACGGTGTAATATCTTTCACCATTATCCTAAAAATTCACAAATATGATTAAACAAACAATCATCGAATTCAAATTTGACAAAACCTTGAAGAATACCATTGTATTATCACCTCATTATCATTCTTCTCAGCCCTTTCTTCTCTCAGATTTGCACAAAATTCATAGATAAGGGAGGGTAGTACTCTTCATTTACAATTAACAACCTATTCCAACCCATTTTACCAAAGAGACCAAGCACATCATCCATACCTTTGAACTTTTTAAGATCAACCTTGTGTCCTGAAATAATTTTTCTATTCTTCTTGCTTCAATTATCATACTCTTTGCTTGCCTTGGTTGTGATAAACTTGTCAAGTCCAGAATTTTCTGGCAGTTTCACACACCTCGATTCATCAATGATTAGACTAGTGTCAATTCTCTTGCCTTTACCTCTAACCTTGCAACTATATTGGCCTCCTTCACGACTTTTGTTTCCACTAGGTGTTCCTCTACCTCATCCAATGCCATCACCCTTAACCATACGCATGCAAATTTTGTGAAATTTGTGTGATTTTAAATGTAATCAAGGGTATAGATAAAGAATTTGGGAGGTTTTGTGCCTTGAAATTAACAAAACGTTGACAAATTTTGTGTCTGGATCAAAGGAATATGGATGTGTTTCGCAAGAGATAAGGTTTGATAGGGAAGTGGCATCGGTACCTCACATTGTTTAATTAGGGCGCCACCTTAGCTCTCTTTCCGGAAACACTAAATATTGGCGAAGTTTTGAAATGAGAAGAGGAATAGTGTTCAATTTTTCTTATAAGCCCTTAGAATTGCTCAATTATGAAGATCAAATTTTATCCTTGCATCTAAATTCCTCGTCTGAAAATCCCTATCCAAACTACCCAAAAATTCAATTTAGACAACTGTTCATCTAGCGTCTAAAGTCTATGTCTAAATTTTCCCTATATGTCTAACACAATAGAAAACACACACATTAGCCATAGAATTTTGACATTCCTAAGCATTTTCTTAGATAATAAAACCTTTCATTGGCCAAGGTTTTGTAAATATATTGGCAATTTGATCATTAGTACACACATAGTCCAAACAAACATCAATTTTGGCAACATGATTTGAAATACCTAAGAGGGGGGGTAAATTAGGTATTTGGATTATTTTCGCAAACAAAAACCTTTTATTAATTCTAAGCAAAGAACAGATTCTATATATCAAGTTAAAGACAGTTGATAGCAAAGCAGTAAGGAATGTAAGAGCAAAGAACTCAAGCAATTTATAGTGGTTCGATAATCAAGATCTACGTCCACTACCTTAAACCTATGCTTAAGGATTTCACCAATCTACTATAAGCTCAAGGTCAAAAATTACATGAGAGGCTCACCACACAATGGTTTCACACTCACAACCTCTTCTAGCAACTTTTACAAACAAGGCTCACCACACAATGATTTTATATCTACAAACAACCTTGAATCACAACTTCAAGGATCACCCTTAACTAAAGAGTTTTATGTTATTAAGATAACCTTACAAGAGCTAGTAGAAAACACAATTTGATAGGAAGAAAAGAGTGTGTAGATGTTACCACTAGTTGGTAGATGTTTACACAATATTTGCACCATCACACTTTGATGTCTTTGGATTGATCAATTGAATGCACAAGACACAAGAGAGCTTTAAAAATGTTTTGCTAAAGGCTTTGGAATGCTTAGAGTTTGTAAAGATTCAAAAACTTACTAAAAAGCTGAAGTTTATAGCTTTTATAACGGCTAGTTTCAGAAAAGTTCAGACGTCCAAACTTCAAGCCATGCATCCGAACTCTCGTCCGAACTTTACTGTGCCAAGTTGTCTGGAAAAGTTCGGACGTCCAAACTTTTTCTCATGCGTCTGAACTTGCATCCGAACTTCTCTGGAAAAACAGTGACCATGCTATCAGAGAAAGTTTGGACGTCCAAACTTTACTCCATGCGTCCGAACTTGCGTCCGAACTTCTCTGGATGCACAGTAACCATTTCCAAAGTTTGGACGACCAAACTTACATCCAAACTTATCAAATTTAGTCAAATCTTTTGAAAATCATTGTTAATAACATTGAAAAGGTTTTGGATGAATGGACACATCATTTAGGCACATTTAAACACAAAAACCGTTACAAAAGCATTTTGATCATACAAAATTTTCTTAAGATCATTTGAGATTTCAAAAAACCTACTTGTTATCACAAAGTTTATTGAAAACCATTTTAAAAACAAGTTTTGTGCTCTCTCATGCATTCAACTGATTCCAAGACATACAAGTGTAGAGTTTACAGAAAAATACCTATTTAGTATAAGAACTCTACACTCTATGTCTTGAATGCCTTCAATCACCTTGAACATACTCTTCAATCTTCAATCACCTTTGGTATGGTTGAGTTGTTCTTGCATTGTGACAACAAGGCAATAAGACTTCATGCTTCTCAATCTATCAATCCTATCACTCAAACATACATGCACATTAGTTCTCATCATTGTTTGCCATTATTCAAAACTAATCATAACTTCATGATTTGCCCTTAGGGCTAACAATCTCCCCCTTTCTGATGATGACAAACTTTGATGCAAAATGTGATGGTTTTAAACAATGTAGTACAAAGAAGCATTAATGTCAATGATGAATAATGGTCAATTTAGCACATTGACTTACAAAAGGCTCAATATGAGCCTATGACCCAACCAACCTCCATTATCCTCCTTCCTTCCAACAAAGATAATATAGCATTTAAGCAATTAGAAAAAGTTAGGTTTTAAGGTTGTAAAAGCTTAACAATGCTCCCTCTTAGATTGTGCTCATTTTTCAACAAGTTTGGACTTGTGATGCTAAGCATCCGAATCTGACACATCAAGTCCAATTAATAAAATATGAGAAATGAAAACTGCAATTTTTGAAAATAAGCTTTCCTAAGGTTGTTCAAACATATTAGAAGAGATTAAAACATATTTGAATCAATTTGAACAACAAAGGAGCACATTTTGACAACACAATATGGATGTATCTGAATTTTAAAACATGCATCCGAACTTTTAAATTTTAAGTCCAACCTTTAAAATATGTGAGATGAAGGCTGTAATATTTGAAAATAAGACTTCCTAAGATTGTTCAAATATGATAGAAGGATTTGAAACAGTTTTTAAACAATTTGAACAATAGAAAAAAAAATCAGTTTTGGCAGAACAGTTTGGATGCGCTCGAACTTTTTGGTGTGCATCCAAACTTCAAGTACTTCAAGTCCAAACTTATAAATTCTATCCTCACATATTATAATTATTTCCAGGTTAAATTTCAAATGTATAAATATAAGCAAAATAAACCAAACACACATTGCAGCACACACAGCACACATGCCATTTTCACACAATGCATTTTGCAGCTCATCTTCTCACACAGTGCATTTTGCAGCTCATCTTCTTTCTCCCCCTTTTGTCATCACTCAAGAATGGAAAAATGAAAATGAGACTGTCATTACTAAAGGAAGCTCTCAACTCTAAGGTTTCATCATTGAGCTTCAAACCATTAAGACTATTACATAGGCCATATGAAATTAGTGATAGAATGCAGAAACTTAAATTGCATAAAACATGCTAGTAAAGGGTCAAAATAAATAAAAGCAGTAAATGAAAATGAGAGTGAAGATATGCTTGGTCTTTGAGTATTGATGGAGAGTCCTTTCTTGGTTTCTTCTTGACAGCAACATGCTTGACTCTTCCATGACCAAAAGTTGGATTTTATGGGGTTGCTATTGCATCTCTTGCAATTTGGGCTCCTTCTTGACTGATTTCAGCTTGCTGCACTTCTTGATCTCTTCCTTGAGGCTCCATGATCTGCTCATTGTCATTCCCTTGATCACCATCATTATCATCATCGCCACTTTCAATGTCACTGCCTTCTTCATTCTTCTTGTTATCTTCATCATCCTCATCATCCTTTTCCTTTTGAGTTCTAGAAGGCCCTTCACCACTTTGAGGATTTCTCAACAATATTTCCTCAATGTGCTTGACTCTATTCTCTAGATTGTCCAGTTTTCCAAGCACTAGAGGAGCAAATGTTTCAAAGAATTTATACATTTTCTCCATTTCTTTCATGTGGTTGTTCAGTGCTTCTTGAATATTATTCTCTCTTGAAACCTCTTCAGCACCAGTACCTTCCCCAGCAATAGGATGTGATTGTGAAGTTGGCTCTTCTTCAAAGAGTCTTCTTTTGGAGGGAGGCTGCTCCCCCTCACTTGTTGAATCATGTCTTCTCTTAGTTTTCATTTCCCTTGCCCATGTTTCTGCCTCATCATCATCATCTTCTTCTTCAGTTTCCTCACTTTCCTCTACTTCAACTCTCCTTGGAGGTGTCTCTCTTTTAGTTCTCCACACTCCCTCATCATTAAGAGTCAATTGCATCCTCTTGAGAGAATCATTTGTATAAACAGTTGACTCGAAAATGTTTGAAAAATCTTGTAAGAAGTCTTCCATATGGTAAAGCCTTGTTATCAGTCTTTCTAACCCCAATCATATGCTTCAATGCCATGTATCCAAAATTCAATCTCCTATGCTCATGCAAAGTAAGCATAATTACCATATGAATGTTCCCCACAAATGTTTTGTGACCAAAGTTGGGAATTATCATGGTTGTAATCATATGATGCATAACTCTTCCTCTTGCATCTAAAGCCTTAACTTCCCTTTCCTTAATGGTCCTAAACTCTCTACCATTTGTGAAAGCTTCTTCAAATCTAGCATTTGCAAATAGTTCTCATTCATAGCAGTGTTGTCCCAAAGAAAAATATCTTGCTCCAACATCACTCACTCCACAAATTCTATTTACCAATGCATCATTGAATTCAAAATCAATTTGTGAGACTCTAGAGGAATACCATTGATTAGCATTTTCTCCCTCATATTCTATTCTCTCTTCTTTTAGATTGGCATAAAATTCATATACAAGAGAGGGATAATACTCTTCATCTATAGCTAACAGATTACTCCACCCAATATCACAAAATAAAGATAGGACATTACCCATATTGGTGAGCTTTTCAAAATCAACTCTGTTTCCAAGGATGATTTTCCTTGATTTCTTGTTCCATTCTTCAAATTCTAATACAACTTTGATTGAGATGAATTTTTATACTCTAGATGATGATTGAGGAACCCTAATTCTCCTGGGTTCATTGAGAATTCATCCTCCTTCACTGACTTTTGCTTTCCCTTTACCTTTCTCAACATTAGCTCCTTTAGTTCTCACCATTTTGTTCTTCTAATAGAAAAAGTAGCGAGTTTTGAGCGGTGTGTAGGGCTGGGAATTCAAAGATTCAAGTGTTTTGTTGTGAAAATGGTGAAATCTCAGAGGGATTTATGTTTGGATGGGAGTGGGTAGAGAGAAATTTTGAAAAGGAGAGAGTTCGGATGAGAGATTATGTGTGTAACGGCTAGTTTGGTTCCTTAAAAAAAAGCTATAATCGCAAAGTTTGGATATCCAAAGTTTTTGGTCTGCGTCCGAACATGCGTCCGAACTTCTCTGTTTCTCTAGTTTCAGAAAGTTCGGACGTCTGAACTTTCTGTCATGCATCCGAACATGCGTCTGAACTTTTCTGTCCAGAATTTTCTGTCAAAGTTTGGACCTTCCATTTTTATTCAATGCATCCAAATTCTTTCTGCTTTTATCACACTCAAATAAACACATTAGTAATTGAATTTTGAGATTCCTAAGAGCCTTCTTAAGTGAGTAAACCTTTCCGCAGCCAAAGGCTTTGTGAATATATCAACAATTTGATCATTTGTATTAATATATTCTAAGCATATGTCCCTTTTAGCAACATGATCACTAATAAAATGATTCTTAATATCTATTTGCTTTGTTCTAGAGTGTTGAATGGGATTTATGCTTAAATTGATGGCAGTAGTATTATCACACAAAATAGGTATACAATTAAATTTAATACCATAATCAAGTAATGTATGTTGCATCCATAATGCTTGAGCACAACAACTACCAGCTGCAATGTATTCAGCTTCAGCAGTAGACAAAGACACACAAGACAACTACCAAGAAATTGACAATGAGCACTTGTATTTTTTCGTTCAATTTTGCATCCAGCATAATCAGCATCCGAATATTCAATAAGGTCAAAAGATGAAGATTTTGAAAACCAAAGACCATAGTCATGTGTATCAATCAAATAACGAAAAATACGTTTGACAAAAATTAAATGAGATTCTTTAGGACACGATTGAAATCTAGCACATAAACACACAGCAAACATAATATCAGGTCTACTTGCTGTGAGATTGAGTAAACTTCTAATCATACCTCTTCTTCATGAATAAAACCAGGAGGTTGCTCTACGTAGACCTCTTCTTCAATAAAGCCATTTAGAAAAGCACTTTTGACATCCATTTGAAATAGCTTAAATCCTTTAAAACAAGCAAAACCCAAAAGTATTCTTATAGATTCCAATTTGGCTACAGGAGCAAAAGTTTCATCATAGTCAATACCTTCTTCTTGGTTGAAGCCTTGAGCAACAAGTCTAGCCTTATTTCTAACAACTTCTCCTAGTTCATTTAATTTATTTCTAAAAACCCTTTTTGTACCTATAATAGAATGATCATGGGGTCTTGGAACAAGAGTCCAAACTTTATTCCTTTGAAACTGATTTAATTCTTCTTTCATAGCAATAATCCAAAAATTATCACTCAATGCATCATCAATGTTTTTAGGTTCTAAATGAGATAAAAGAGCAAAATTATCAATAAAATACCGCCTTTTTTTACTCCTTGGGAGACATCACCAATGATTTGCTCCTTAGGATGACCTCTTGCATATGTTAGATCCTTTGGAAGCTCTTGATCATTGCTTGGTTGTCCATCTTGTTCTTGCTCCATTATTTCTTCTTCCTTGGCATGTTCTTCCAATGTGGGTACTTGATGATGGGTTTGATTTTCAGTTATTGAGGAACCTGCATCATCTTCATTTCTCTTTTGAAGATAAATGTTAGATTCATCAAAAGTTACATGTATGGTTTCTTCAACACATAATGTTCTTTTATTGTAGACTCTATATGTCTTTTTATTTGAAGAATAACCAAGAAATATACCTTCATCAGATTTTCTATCAAACTTACCAAGATAATCACTAGTGTTTAAGATAAAACACTTGTAACCAAAAACTTTAAAATAGACAATTGAAGGGGTTTTATCAAATAAAAGTTCAAAAGGTGTTTTTCTTATGAAAGGTCTTAATAAAACTCTATTCATTACATAGCAAGCAGTATTTACAGCTTCAGCCCAAAAGTATTTTGGCAAAGAATTTTCACAAAGCATTGATCTAGCCATCTCTTGTAAAGTTCTATTTTTCCTCTCAACAACACTATTTTGTTGAGGTGTTTTGGAAACAGAAAAATTATGAGTTATACCATACTCATCACAAAATTTTGTAAAATCTTGGTTACATAACTCTCTTCCATTGTCACTCATAATAGAGATCAGTTTATATTCAAGAGATGTTTGAACCTTTTTGAAAAGTTTTGCAAATTCATAAAATGTTTCATCCTTTTGGGCTAGGAAAAGCACCCAAGTAAATCTTGAAAAATAATCTACAATCACATAAGCATATCTTTTACCACCAAGACTAGTGGTCCTCATTGGCCCAAATAAGTCCATGTGAACTAATTCAAGAGGTTTTGAAGTAGAAACCACTTTCTTTGGTTTAAAAGATGTTTTTGATTGTTTTCCATATTGACAAGCATCACAAAGTTGAGTTTTATCAAAATGCATTTTGGGTAAACCTCTAACAAGCTCTTGTGTAGAGAGTTTATTTAATAAATCCATGCTAACATGTCCTAATCTTCTATGCCATAGAAAACCATCATTGTCATGAATAGCAAGACATTTTATATCATTTGTGATAAGTTCATCAAGATATAAAACATATACATTACCAACTCTTTTAGCAACAAAAATGGTTTTGCTACTTTCACTATCAAGAATAGTACAAGTATCACATTTAAATTCTACTTTACATCCATTGTCACATAATTGACTAATGCTAAGTAAATTATACTTCAAACCATCAATAAGTAATACTTGCTTAATAAGAGGAAAGGAGTCTTTACCAATGTTACCTATACCAAGGATTTTTCCTTTCTTCTTATCTCCAAATGTGACAAAGCCTTCACTTGTTGCTTGAAGCTCACTAACAAGTGAGGCATTTCCTGTCATGTGTCTTGAGCATCCACTGTCAAGAAACCATTTTGTGGCACTTGATCTTGAAGCAAATTGAACCTACACCAAATTAGAGATAGTGATTTTTTGTACCCATATTTTCTTGGGTCCAATGGGGTTAGTGATAGTTCCTTTAACTTTCCAAATAGTCTTAACACCATTTTCTATCTTTCTTTTTACAAAACATCTAGAAACCTTGTGTCGATGCTTGCCACAATATGTACAACAAATATGAGACCTAGAATTAAAAGTCTCTTTAACAAAAGAGTTTTTATACTTTGGAATATAGCTATCATGAGAAAAACCAAGACCATGTTTTGCAAATGAAGATCTTTGATAACCAAGTAATTTATTTAAATTTTCACTTCCATTTGTAAATTTTTCAATGCATGAAGTAAGATAAGTAACTTTTCTTTTCAAAAACTCATGATCAATGAGGATTTTTTCAAGAGAAGTAACTTTTATGCAAAGCTCTTTGTTTTCAAAAGATGTGTTTAGTATGGTTGCATTTAAAACTTCTTTTTCAATATTAAGACAATTGATGGTCTCAAGAAGTTTACCATTTTCAGCACATAAATTCGAGTTCTCATTTGAAAAATCATTTACTGTTGATTTCATATCTTTGTTTCTTTTTGAAGCCTTTTTTAACTCTTCATACATTTCTATAAGCAATTCACTAGGATCAACATCATCATCATAAAGATTAGAAATAGAGGGAGAAGAGTGTACCTCATCATCATAGCCATAAAACATATATTGGCCTTTTCTTCACTGTCATCTTCACTCTCTTGTTGATCCCACGTTCCAGTCAGTTCTTTTCCTTTCTTAGCAGATTTCTTTTTGTTCTTGCTGTCTCTTTCCCTTTCCAAAACTTTGGGACAATTAGCAACAAGATGCTCTGTATTCTTGCATTCAAAACATTGAGGTTTGAATGAGGAAGACTGTCCACTCTTCTTGGCTGGCTTTCTTCCCTTTTTGAGAAACTCCTTTTTGCAGAATCTCTTGAACTTCCTAACTGCCATGGCAATTTCCTCTTCACCACCGTTACATTCTTCTTCTTCCCTTGAAGATTTTTCTTGTTCACTCAAATGATTAGAAGCCTTGAGTACAACTCATTTTCTTCCCTTTTCTTCATCTTCCTTGTCATTTAATCTCTTCATCTTCATTTAATGTGTAAGCAGAGATCCAATAAGCTCTTCAAGTGGAAGAGTTTTCAAATCCTTGGATTCTTCAATAGCAAGTGTCTTCGGCTTCCAAGACTTTGGTAGAGCATCCAAAATCTTCCTGTTTTGCTCTCCCATAGTATAGCTTTTACCATAAGCTTTTAAGCCATTAAAAATGTTAGTAAACCGAGTAAACATATCACTAACGATTTCACCTTGTTTCATGATAAACAGTTCATAATCTCTAACAAGCATAGCAAGTTTAGATTCTTTAACTTGATTTGTACCTTCATGAGTTATTTGGAGTAATTTCCACATATCATGAGCAGAGTCACAACCACTAACTCTATTATATTCAATAACATCTAAAGCACAACTAAAGATGTTCATGGCTTGATAATTTAAAGTCATTTTCATTGAATCATGCTCATCAAATTCATCAGTAGATTTTGGCTCTAAGGTCACACCATCTGCTTTCATTTTCATAGGAACATAAGGACCTTTTTCAATAATATTTCACAAATCAAAATTGATAGAACAAATGTATATCTTAACTCTAGATTTCCAAAAAGTGTAATTTGTTCCATCAAACAAAGGTGGTCTATTTGTGAAAGATCCTTCTTGGTAAGGCAAGTTTGAGATATTAGCCATAAGATCTTTAACTTCTAGGTTGTAAAACCACACAAAGAAGTTCCTGCTCTGATACCAATTGAAATACTTAAGAGGGGGGGGGGGTGAATTAGGTATTTGGATTATTTTCGCAAACAAAAACCTCTTATTAATTCTAAGCAAAGAACAGATTCTATATATCAAGTTAAAGACATTTGATAGCAAAGCAATAAGGAATGTAAGTGCAAAGAACTCAAGCAATTTATAGTGGTTCGATCGTCAAGATCTACGTCCACTACCTTAAACCTATCCTTAAGGATTTCAACCAATCTACTATAAGCTCAAGGTCAAAAATTACATGAGAGGCTCACCACACAATGGTTTTACACTCACAACCTCTTCTAGCAACTTTTACAAACATGGCTCACCACACAATGGTTTTATATCTACAAACAACCTTGAATCACAACTTCAAGGATCACCCTTAACTAAAGAGTTTTATGTTATTAAGATAACCTTGCACGAGCTAGTAGAAAACACAATTTGATAGGAAGAAAAGAGTGTGTAGATGTTACCACTAGTTGGTAGATGTTTACACAATATTTGTACCATCATACTTTGATGTCTTTGGATTGATCAATTGAATGCACAAGACACAAGAGTGCTTTAAAAATGTTTTGCTAAAGGCTTTGGAATGCTTAGAGTTTGTAAAGATTCAAAAACTTACTAAAAATCTGAAATTTATAGCTTTTATAGATGTGAAAATTCAAATGCAACAGCTATAAAACGGCTAGTAACAGCTAGTTTCAGAAAAGTTCAGACGTCCGAACTTTTTCTCATGCGTCCAAACTTGCATCCGAACTTCTCTGGAAAAATAGTGACCATGCTATCAGAGAAAGTTTGGACGTCCAAACTTTACTCCATGCGTCCAAACTTGCGTCCGAACTTCTCTGGATGCACAGTAACCATTTCCAAAGTTTGGACGACCAAACTTGCATCCAAACTTATCAAATTTAGTCAAATCTTTTGAAAATCATTGTTAATAACATTGAAAACGTTTTGGATGAATGGACACATCATTTAGGCACATTTAAACACAAAAACCGTTACAAAAACATTTTGATCATACAAAATTTTCTTAAGATCATTTGAGATTTCAAAAACCAACTTGTTATCACAAAGTTTATTGAAATCCATTTTAAAAACAAGTTTTGTGCTCTCTCATGCATTCAACTGATTCCAAGACATACAAGTGTAGAGTTTACAGAAAAATACCTATTTAGTATAAGAACTCTACACTCTATGTCTTCAATGCCTTCAATCACCTTGAACATACTCTTCAATCTTCAATCACCTTTGGTATGGTTGAGTTGTTCTTGCATTGTGACAACAAGGCAATAAGACTTCATGCTTCTCAATCTATCAATCCTATCACTCAAACATACAAGCACATTAGTTCTCATCAATGTTTGCCATTATTCAAAACTAATCATAACTTCATGATTTGCCCTTAGGGCTAACATGATCACATATTAAATGACATGTAATCTCAATATGTTTGGTTTTAAAATGTTGAATTCGGTTAATAGTCAAATTTATTAGCACGGTGTTATCACACATAATAGGAAAAATCAAGACCAAAATCAAATAAAGTGTTCTTCATCCAAACCACTTGAGTGCAACAACTGCTCGTGGTGATATATTCAAATTCGATGGCAGACAGACAAACATAAGCTTACTTTTTACTATACCTGTTAGCCCTAAGGGCAAATCATGTAATTTTGATTAATGACAAATATTGATGAGAACTAATATGTTTATATTGTGTGATAGGATTTGTGAAGAAAGAAGTTTGAAGTCTCATTGCCTTAAAGCCAAAGAGCAAGAACAACCTCAATAAGCTATGAGTCTTTTGAGGTTTATTCAAAGATGAACTCAATGCATTGAAGACTTGAAGTGTAGAGTAGGTATGATGATAGGTAATATCTATGTAAACTCTACACTTGTATGTCTTGGAGTCTATTGAATGCATAAGAGAGCATAAAATTGGTTTCTTAATTTTAAAAGGCTTTGAATGAATTCTTAGTAAATGTGGTTTTGTGTCCTAAAAGTTTTTTAAGTAAACTTTATATGATCAAAGGAATTTGATTTTGGTTTTCAAACTGATATTTGTCTAAATAAGTTTTCTATATATACCAAATGTATTTCAAATACTTGGAAGATCAATTTCAAATGATTTTACAAAGTTTGAACATAATTCCAAGAAATTCGGTCGTCCGAATTTGGTAGCAAAAGTTTGCTACTGTTCTTCCAGAGAAATTCGGAAGAAGATTCGGACGCATGAAGAAAAATTCGGTCGTCCGAATTTTGGTCTTCAGCATGGTCACTGTTCTTCCAGAGAACTTCGGCCGAAGATTCGGACGAAGCAGGAAGAATTCAGTCGTCCGAAAAATTCGGATGCAGAATTCGGTCGTCTGAATTTCCTGAAAATAGCCGTTAACTAGCCGTTTTATAGCTGTTTCAACTGATTTTCAAATTCTATAAAAGCTATAAACGTGAAATTTTTTGTAAGTTTTGAATCCTTGAATACTCTAAGCTTTCTAAAGTCTATTACAAACATTTCTCAAGCTCTCTTATGTCTTGTGCATTCAATTGATCAATCCAAAGACATCAAATTGTGAAGGTGCAACTTTGTGTAAATTCTACCAACAAGTGGTAGCATCTACACACTCTTCTTTACTTATTAAATTGTGTTGATCTACTAGCTCTAGCAAGGTTATCTTGATAACATAAAACCCTTTAGATAAGGGTGATCCTTGAAGTTGTGATTCAAGGTTGTTTGAGATATAAAACCATAGTGTGGTGAGCCTTGTTTGTAAAAATTACTAGAAGAGGTTGTAAGTGTAAAACCATAGTGTGGTGAGCCTCGCTTGTAATCTGTGAACTTGAGCACATAGTAGAGTTTTTGAAATCCTTAAGTGTAGGCTTAAGGTAGTGGAGGTAGATCTTGAGGATCGAACCACTATAAATTGCTTGTGTTCATTGTTCTACATTTCTTATATTGCTTTGTCATAAATTGTTTCTCTTTTGTCCATATCATCTGTTATTGATCTATACATCTAAAAGGTTTGAATTTACAAAAATTAGCCAAATACCTAATTCACCCCCCTCTTAGGTATTTCAATACCAACAAAGAATACAATCACCAAGAATTTGTCAATGACCATTAGTACTCTTCCGCCGTACTTGTTAGAGATTATGAACTGTTTACTATGAAACAAGGTGAAAATATTAGTGATATGTTTACAAGGTTTACTAATATTTTCAATGGCTTGAAAGCTTATGGTAAAAGCATTACTATGGGAGAGCAAAACAGGAAAATTTTGGATGCCCTACCAAAATCTTGGCAGCCTAAGACACTTGCTATTGAGGAGTCCAAAGATCTAAAAGCTCTTCCTCTTGAAGAGCTTATTGGATCACTACTTACACATGAAATGAAGATGAAACGGTTGAATGATAAGGAAGATGAGGAAAAGGGAAGAAAAGGAGTAGTTCTTAATGCCTCAAATAACTTGAGTGAACTAGAACAATCTTGAAGTGAAGAAGAAGGAGGAAACAGTGGAGAAGAAGAGATTGCAATGGCAGTGAAGAAATTCAAGAGATTCTACAAAAAGGAATTTCTCAAGAAAGGAAGAAAGCCAGCCAAGAAGAGTGAACAATCCTCATCATATAAACCTCAATGTTTTGAGTGCAAAAGTACAGAGCATCTTATTGCTGACTGTCCCAAAGTGTTAGAGAGGGAAAGAGAAAGCAAAAACAGAAAGAAATCTGCCAAGAAAGGAAAAGGACTAGCTGGAATGTGGGATCAACAAGAAAGTGAGGATGAAAGTGAAGGGAAGGCCAACATATGCTTTATGGCCATTGATGATGAGGTACAATCTTCACCCTCTATTTCAAATTTGTGTGATGATGATATTGATTCTAGTGATTTAATTGTAGAATTGTATGAAGAACTGAAAAAGGCTTCAAGAAGAAATAAAGAAATGAAATCCAAAATTAATGATCTTTCAAATGAAAATTCAAAATTATGTATTGAAAATGATAGACATCTTGAGACCATTAATTCTCTTACCATTGAAAAAGAAGTTTTGAATACTACCATACAACATGTATCCTTTGAAAACAAAAAGCTTTGTTCAAAAATTACTTCTCTTAAATCAATGCTAAAAGATCATGAGCTTTTGAAAAGGAAAGTAAATGATCTTACCTTATGCATTTAGAGATTTACAAATGGAAGAGAAAATTTAAATAAATTACTTGGTTATCAAAGATCCTCATTTGTAAAGCATGGTCTCGGTTTTACACATGATTGTTTTGATCCAAAACCAAAAGGGTTATTTGTTAATGAATCTTCTCATTATAGGTCTCATACTTGCTGTACATATTGTGGTAAGCATGGACACAAAGTTTCTAAATGCTTTATAAAAAGAAAGATAGAAAATGGAGTGAAGACCATTTGGAGAGTTAAAGGAGCTATTACTAACCCTCTTGGACCCAAGAAGATATGGGTACCAAAAATCACTCTTTCCAATTTGGTATAGGTAAAATTTGCCTCAAGATCAAGTGCCACTAAATGGTTTCTTGATAGTGGCTGCTCAAGGCACATGACTGGAAATGCATCACTTGTTAGTGAGCTTCAAGCTACAAGTGAAGGTTTTGTCACTTTTGGAGATAAAAAGAATGGGAAAATACTTGGCATAGGTAACATTGGTAAAGGTTCCTTTCCTCTTATCAAGCAAGTTCTACTTATTGATGGTTTAAAATATAATTTACTTAGCATTAGTCAATTATGTGACAATGGTTGCAAAGTAGAGTTTAAATGTGATACTTGTACTATTCTTGATAGTGCAAGTAATAAAACTATTTTTGTAGCTAAAAGAGTTAGTAATGTATATGTGCTATATCTTGATGAGCTTATCACTAATGATATTAAATGTCTTGCCATTCATGACAATGATGGATTTCTATGGCATAGAAGATTAGGATATGTAAGCATGGATTTATTAAACAAACTTTCTAATCAAGAACTAGTTAGAGGATTACCAAAAATGCATTTTGTGATGCTTGTCAATATGGAAAACAATCAAAAACATCTTTCAAACCAAAGAAAATGGTTTCTACCTCAAAACCTCTTGAACTAGTTCACATGGACTTATTTGGACCTATGAGGACTACTAGTCTTGGTGGTAAAAGATATGCTTATGTGATTGTTGATGATTTTTCTAGATTTACATGGGTAATCTTTTTATCACAAAAAGATGAAACATTTTATGAATTTTCCAAACTTTTCAAGAAGGTTCAAATTTCTCTTAACTACAACTTAATCTCTATTAGAAGTGATAATGGAAGAGAATTTTGCAACCAAGATTTTACAAAATTTTGTGATGAGTTTGGTATTACTCATAATTTTTCAGCTGCCAAAATACCTCAACAAAATGGTGTTGTTGAGAGGAAAAACAGAATATTACAAGAAATGGCTAGATCAATGCTTTGTGAAAATTCTTTACCTAAATACTTTTGGGCTGAAGCTGTAAATACAGCATGCTATGTAATGAATAGAGTTTTACTAAGACCTTTTATAAGAAAAACACCTTTTGAACTTCTATTTGATAAAACTCCATCAATTGTCTATTTTAAAGTGTTTGGTTGTAAGTGCTTTATTTTAAACACTAGTGACAATCTTGATAAGTTTGATAGAAAATCTGATGAAGGCATATTTCTAGGCTATTCATCAAATAAAAAGGCATATAGAGTCTATAACAAAAGGACATTATGTGTTGAAGAAACTATTCATGTAACTTTTGATGAATCTAATATTTATCTCCAAAGAAGAAATGAAGATGATGCAGGTTCCTCAATGGTTGAAAATCAAACTCAACACCAAGTGCCTACATTGGAAGTTCATGCCAAGGAAGAAGAAATAATGGAGCAAGAACATGATGGTCAATCAAGCAACAATCAAGAGCTTCCAAAGGATCTCACATATGCAAGAAGTCATCCTAAGGAGCAAATCATTGGTGAGGTCTCTCAAGGAGTCAAAACAAGAAGGTACTTTATTGATAATTTTGCCCTTTTATCTCATATTGAACCTAAAAATATTGATGATGCATTGTGTGATAATTTCTGGATTATTGCTATGGAAGAAGAGTTAAATCAGTTTGAGAGAAATAAAGTTTGGACTCTTGTTCCTAGACCTCATGATCATTCTGTTATTGGTACAAAATGGATATTTAGAAATAAGTTAAATGAACTAGGAGAAGTTGTTAGAAATAAAGCTAGACTTGTTGCTCAAGGATTCAATCAAGAAGAAGGTATTGATTATGATGAAACTTTTGCTCCAGCGGCCAGATTGGAGTCTATCAGAATACTCTTGGCATTTGCTTGTTTTAAAGACTTTAAACTATTTCAAATGGATGTCAAAAGTGCTTTTCTAAATGGTTTTATTGAAGAAGAGGTTTATGTAGAACAACCTCCTGGCTTTATTCATGAAAAATTTCCAAATCATGTTTTCAAATTAACTAAAGCTCTATATGGACTGAAACAAGCTGCAAGATCTTGGTATGAAAGATTAAGTGGTTTTCTTCTTTCAAAAGGTTTTACTAAAGGAAAAGTAGATACAACTCTTTTTATTAAAACATCTTCTAAAAATGATATTTTAGTTGTACAAATCTATGTTGATGATATCATTTTTGGTGCTACTAATACTTCTCTTTGTGAAGAGTTTGCAAAAACTATGCAAAATGAATTTGAGATGAGCATGATGGGAGAACTAAGTTTCTTCCTTGGACTGCAAATTAAGCAAACCAAGGATGGAGTATTCATCAATCAAGCAAAGTATACTAAGGAGCTATTGAAAAGGTTTGGAATGGATCAAGCAAAAGGGATAAGTACGCCAATGAGTTCATCAACTAAACTTGATAAAGATGAGAAAGGTAAGAGTATTGATGAAAAATTATATAGAGGTATGATCGGAAGCTTACTCTATCACACAGCTAGTAGACCAGATATTATGTTTGCTGTATGTTTATGTGCTAGATTCCAATCATGTCCTAAAGAATCTCATCTAATTTCTGTCAAACGAATTTTTCGTATTTTAATTGATACTCATGACTATGGCCTTTGGTTTTCAAAAACTTCATCTTTTGAACTTATTGGATATTCTGATGCGGATTATGCTGGTTGTAAAGTTGAACGTAAAAGCACAAGTGGTCATTGTCAATTTCTTGGTAGCTGTCTTGTATCTTGGTTTAGTAAAAAGCAAGCTTGTGTGTCTTTATCCACTGCAGAATCTGAATACATAGCTGCAGGAAGTTGTTGTGCACAATTGTTATGGATGAAGCATATTTTACTTGATTATGGTCTTAAATTCAATTGTGTTCCCATATTATGTGATAATACTAGTGCCATTAACTTGAGCATAAATCCCATTCAACATTCTAGGACTAAGCATATAGAGATAAAACATCATTTCATTCGTGACCATGTGATTAAAAAAGATATATGCTTAGAATATATAAATACAAATGATCAAATTGCTGACATATTTACAAAGCCTTTGGCTGAGGAAAGGTTCAATCACCTAAGAAGACTCTTAGGAATTTCAAGATTCAATGACTAATGTGTGTATTGAAGTTTTGGTGAATGCAAGAAATTTTGATTCAAAATTCGGATGCACTGCAAAAGATTCGGTCGACCGAATTTTCTGAGTGTCAAGAAACAGAGACTTTTGATCAAGAATTCGGACGCAGGTCGACCGAATTTTCTGAACTAAATAAAGAGAAACTTTTGCTTGAAAATTCGGACGCAGACCTGAAAAATTGGTCGACCGAATTTTACGGACGTAACCCTTTAAATGAAGATTAAACAATCTTCTCAACATTTCAACTTCCGAATTTCACATCCTTTTTAAAATCTCTCATACCCATTCACATCCGAATCAAAATCCCTTCAAAATCACACATTCTCATCTCGATTTTCTTTCATTCTTAAACTTCCAAGCCCTAATTTCATACAGAAAACCAATCCTTCTCAAGAGAAAATATCATGGTGAGAACAAAGAAGCCAAATGTTGAGAAAGGAAAAGGAAAGGCTAAGGAAGGAGATGGAGACTCAATCCTCAATCAGCCAAGAAGGATTCGCATTCCTCAAACACAATCTGGGGTTGACAGGTTTATCTCTATTAAATCTACTCATGAATTTTATGAATGGAATAAGAGTAGTAGAAAAATCATTCCTGGATATAAGGTGGATATTGATAAACTGTCAAACATGGATATTGTCCTATCTCATTTCAATGATATTGGTTGGAGTAGCTTGCTATTCATTGATGAAGAATTTTATCCTACTTTGATATATGAATTCTATGCAAACTTGAAAGAGGATAGAATTGAGATGATAGGGGATAATGTGATACGATGGTATTCATCTAGAGTATCACAAATAGACATTGAATTCAATGAAGGATTGATAAATAGAATTTGTGGAGTGGGTGACGAGGGAGCTAGATATTATTCAGCATCCATGCATTGCTATGATCGTGAACTCTTCACACATGTTAGATTTGAAGATGCATTTACAAATGGAAGAGAGTTTAGAGCCATAAAGGAAAGGGAAATTAAGAATTTGGATGCTAGAGGTAGAGTTTTGCATCACATGGTGACTACAATGATTGTTCCTAAATTTGGACACAAGTCATCGATTGGAAATATGCATATGGTAATCATGTTAGCCCCTGCATGAGCATAGAAGAATGAACTTTGGGTATATAGCCTTGAAACATATGATTGCAGCCAGAAAAACAGTAACCAAGGCATTCCCATTTGGAAGGTTATTAACCAAAATCTTCAAGCATTGTAAGATGAAACTTCCTGGAAGAGGGCAAGCCTTTAAGAGTGGTGAAATTTATACAAATGAAACTCTTAAGAGAATGCAATTAGTTCATGATGAGGATAATGTATGGAGGACAAAAAGAGAAACCCCTCCAAAAAGAATAGAAAGAGAGAGAATCATAGAAAGTGAAGAGGAAGAAGAAGAAGAGGATGAAGAGGAAACCCTTGCTAGGGAAATGAAAACAAAAAGAAAGCATGACACCTCAAGTGAGGGGGAGCAACCTCCAACAAAAAGGAGATTATTTGAAGAAGAAACTGGAATTGGGTCTAGTAGTAAAGGAGTAACTAGAGGTGACACCATTATTGCCAAAGCATTCCAAGAAGCCTTGAACAATCATGTCAAGGAAATGGAGAAAATGTATAAGTTCTTTGAGTCATTTGCTCCAATGGTTCTTGGAAAATTAGATGGACTGGAAAATAGAGTAAAACACATTGAAGATATCCTTGTGAGAAACACTCAAAGTGGTGAAGGAACCTCTAAGCCTCAAGATGGAAATGAGGAGGAAAGAGATAGAGAACTAGAGAATGAAGACAATGAGGATAGCAGTAATGAAGAGGATGATCAGGGTGGAAATAATAAGACTACAGCAGAAGAAAAAGAACAAGAACATGCTCATGAAGATCTAGCAGTGGCAGGAAGTCAAGTAGCTCAAGCTGCAATTGTATCTCCAGCAACAATCTCTTTCAGTCAAGGAAGAGTTAAGCACTTGGCAATCAAGAAAGGAGTGAGCCGAGCCTCCCCATCAACCTCACCATCACAAGACTAAGCCTTCTTTTCTAATCTCTTTACTGTATTTTGTTCAGTTTTCTAAGCATTTTGCTGCATTTTCTATTCTGAACTTGTTAAATATTTTGCTGTTTTTTATGTAACAGTGAAGCTCAATGATGAAATCCTAGTGATGAGAGCTTCTTTTATATGCTAACTTGAACATCTCATTTTCATTGATCCCTTTATTTTTTTTATGATGACAAAAGGGGGAGAAAATATGATGCAATATGATGCAATACATGTGAAAACTTAATATGATGCAATACATGTGAAAACTTAGTCTTATGTGAACTTAGTATTTAATGCTAATGAATGTTGCATCTGCTACAATATGCATTTTTTATGCATTAAAATTCGGATGCAAGGTTCTAAGAATTGGATGCATTCATATTTATGGTAAAAAATTTTTTCTGTTTGTCCAAATTGGTTCAAATCTGTCTTAATCTATTCCATTATGTTTGAACAACATTATGAAACCCTTGTATCATTTCAAAACTTCAATTATATTGAATCTGTTGCAGTTTGGACATGAGATTCAAAATTCGGATGCATGTGATTCAAAATTCGGACGCATGTGGTTCAAAATTCGGATGCATGCTATAAAATTCGGATGCATCCATATTGTGTTGTCAAAATGTGCTCTTTTGCTGTTCAAATTGATTCAAACATGTTTTAATCTCTTACTATATGTTTGAACAACCTTAGGAAAGCTTATTTACAAAATTTGGAGCTTTCATTTATCTTATTTTAAAGTTTGGATTTAATATGTCAAAATTCGGATGCATAGTATCTCTAGTCCAAAATTTGTTGAAAAATGAGCACAACCTAAGGGGGAGCTTTGATAAGCTTTTAACAACCTTAAAACCTCACTTAGAAGTTTTCTAAATGATTAAATGCTATATCTTCTATCCTAGTTTTTATATTGGAAGGAAGGAGGTAAATGGAGGTTGGTTGGGTCATAGACTCATAATGAGCCTTGTGTATGTCAATATGCTAAATTGCTTGTTTTCTATCATTGACATGAATACTTCTTTGTGTTAATCTGTTTAAATCCATCACATATTGCATCAAAGTTTGTCAACATCAAAAAGGGGGAGATTGTAAGCCCTCAGGGCAAATCATGTAATTTTGATTCATGACAAATATTGATGAGAACTAATATGTTTATATTGTGTGATAGGATTTGTGAAGAAAGAAGTTTGAAGTCTCATTGCCTTCAAGACAAAGAGCAAGAACAACCTCAGTAAGCTATGATTCTTTTGAGGTTTATTCAAAGATGAACTCAAGGCATTGAAGACGCAGAATTCGGTCGTCCGAATTTCCTGAAAATAGCTGTTAACTAGCCGTTTTATAGCTGTTTCAACTGATTTTCAAATTCTATAAAAGCTATAAACGTGCAATCTTTTGGAAGTTCTGAATCCTTGAATATTCTAAGCTTTCTACAGTCTATTACAAACATTTCTCAAGCTCTCTTATGTCTTGTGCATTCAATTGATCAATCCAAAGACATCAAAGTGTGAAGGTGCAACTTTGTTTAAATTCTACCAACAAGTGGTAACATCTACACACTCTTCTTTATTTATTAAATTGTGTTGATCTACTAGCTCTAGCAAGGTTATCTTGATAACATAAAACCCTTTAGATAAGGGTGATCCTTGAAGTTGTGATTCAAGGTTGTTTGAGATATAAAACCATAGGTTGGTAAGCCTTGTTTGTAAAAATTACTAGAAGAGGTTATAAGTGTAAAACCATAGTGTGGTGAACCTCTCTTGTAATCTGTGAACTTGAGCACATAGTAGAGTTATTGAAATCCTTAAGTGTGGGCTTAAGGTAGTGGAGGTAGATCTTGAGGATCGAACCACTATAAATTGCTTCTGTTCATTTGTCTACATTTCTTATATTGCTTTGTCATAAATTGTTTCTCTCTTATTCATATCATCTGTAATTGGTCTATACATAGATAAAGTTTGAATTTGGAAAAATTAGCCAAATACCTAATTCACCCCCTCCCCCCTCTTAGGTATTTCAGAGACTTCTTCAAGTAACTTATGAAGGCACAAATCAAGTGAAGGAGTCAAAGCTAGCTATGCTTGTGAGGGATAGGGGTGTAAACGAGTCCTAACGGGTCTGAGACACCCTGTCCCAGACCCGGACCTGATTTACAATTCATGGATCCGGACCTAACCCTATTACTCGGTGGATCTGAATGGGATGGATCCGGACCATACCCAATAGGGTCTTGGTTTGGGTCCGGGTAGAAATAAAAAATTGCAATAAATATAACATACAATTCAAATATTATGCCATAAATTGAGGAAAATAACAAGTTTAATATCTTTAAGCACAATTCTTAAATATACTTATTAAACAAACCAAAATAACAAACTCAACATCTTCAACACAAGAAAATAAATATAGAAAATATTTATTTTTAAAAATTTATTAAGGCCTCTGGTCTATCATGTTCAGAACTTTGCGCATTGTATCCATATCTGTTTAGAATATGCATTATCGTGTTCCGATCCAGGTCTGAGTAAACAGGTATATATATTGTACTGTACCCGGACTTATCGGGTCGGGTCCAGGTCTGAGTAAACTGGTATATATATTGTACCGTACCCAGACTTATCGAGTCAGGTCCGGGCCGAGCCTGGTAAAAATCCAACCCATTGACAGCCCTAGTGAGGGATTATGAATTATTCACTATGAAGCAAGGAGAGAGCATTATTGAGATAGTCACAAGATTTACCAACATCTCAAATGGATTAAAGTCATACGGAAAGAACAACTCTCTTGGTGAACAAAATAGAAAAAGCTTGGATGCTCTACCTCGGTCTTGGCAACAAAAAACTCTTGCAATTGAGAAGTCAAAAGATTTGAAGGTTCTTCCTCTTGAGGAACTTTCTAGATAATTCCTTACTCATGAGATGAAAGTAAAGAGATTAAATAATTTTGAAGATGAGGAGAAAGGGAGGAAAGGAGTGGTATTTAAAGCCTCCAACATTAAAAGTTAACAAGAGAAATCATCTAGTGTTGAAGATAAAGATGGAGAAGATGATGAAATGGCCATGGCAGTTAAAAATCTGCAAACAGGGATTTCTCAAGAAAGGAAAGAGGCCCTCCAGAAAGGAGGATAATCATCTTCATTGTTCAAATCCCAATGTTATGAGTGCAAGAGTACCGAACACCTTGTAGTTGATTGCTCTAAAGCAATAGAGAAGGAAAGAGATACTAAATTCAAGAAGAAGAAGTCTATAAAGAAAGGCAAACAATTAGTAGGCACTTGGGATCAACAAGTCAATGAAGATAGTAGAGATGACAATTATAAAAAAACAAATGTGTGCTTCATGGCTATGGATGATGAGGTACATATTACCTTAAGATCAAGTGCTAGCAAATGATTTCTTGATAGTGGATGCTCATTACATATGCCGAGGAATGCTTCAGTCATTAGTGAAATTCAAGCCACAAGTGATGGATTTGTCACATTTGATGACAAGAAGAAAGGACGAATTCTTGGAGTAGGTAATATTGGTAAAAGATCTCCCCCTCTCATTAAACAAGTTTTACTCATTGATGACTTGAAATATAATTTTCTTAGCATTAGCCAATTATGTGACAATGGATGCAAGGTTAAGTTTTAATGTGATACATATACCATTTTTGATAGTGCAAGTAGGAAAACTATATTTGTTGCAAATAGAGTTGGGAATGTATATGTGCTATATCTCGATGAACTTGTTGTCAATGATGTTAAATGTGTTGCTGTTCATGATAATGATGGTTTTCTTTGACATAGAAGATTACGTCATGTGAGCATGGATTTGTAGAACAAACTTTCTTCTCAAGATTTGGTTCGAGGATTGCCAAAAATGCGTTTTGAAAAAAATCATCTTTGTGATGCATGCCAATATGAAAAACAAACAAAAACATATTTCAGACCCAAGAAAATGGTTTCAATATAAAAACCCCTTGAACTTGTTCATATGGATTTATTTGAACTAATGAAGATCACTAGTCTTGGTGGTAAGAGGTGTGCATATGTAATTTTTGACGATCTTTCAAGATTCACTTGGGTACTCTTTTTATTGAGCAAGGATGAAGCATTTCATGAATTTGTGAAGCTTTTCAAAACGGTGCAAATCTCCCTTGATTGCAAATTGATTTCTATTAGAAGTGATAATGGGAGAAAATTTTTCAATCAAAACTTTACAAAACTTTGTGATGAAAATGGTAATGTACACAACTTTTCAGCAGCCAAAACACCTCATAAAATGGGGTTGTTGTAAGAAAAAATTGTACTTTACAAGAAATGGCTATGCTTTGTGAAAAATCTTTGCCAAAATATTTTTGGACCGAAGCCATAAACACCACATGCTATGTTATGAATAGAGTTCTTTTGAAGTCATTTTTGATAAAAACACCTCTTCAACTTCTATTTGGTAGAATACCATCTATTGCCTAATTCAAAGTGTTTGGTTGTAAGTGCTTTATATTGAATATGGGTGACAACTTGGGAAATTTGAGAGAAAATCGGATGAAGGCATATTCCTTAGTTATTCCCCTAACAAGAAAGCTTATAGAAGTTACAATAAAAGAAATTTATGTGTTGAGGAAACCATACACGTGAGCTTTGATGAATCTAACATCTACTTGGATAGAAAAGATGATGATGATGTAGGAATATCCATGAATGATAATCAAACTCATTTTCAAGCTCCAACCTCTGAAGATCATGCCAATGAAGAAGACATGATTGAGCAAGAGCAGGAAAATCAATGAAGTGGTGACTAAGAGCTGCCAAAGGATCTAAGATATGCAAAAGGCCACCCTAAAGAGCAAATCATTGGTGATGTATCTCAAGGTGTTAGAACAAGACGGTACTTCAATGACAACTTTGCACTTTTATCTCACATTGAGCCTAAAAATATTGATGATGTATTATGTGATGATTTTTCGATTGTTGCTATGCAAGCAGAATTAAATCAATTTGAAAGAAACAAACTTTAGATTCTTGTCCCAAGACCCCTTGATCATCCCCTTATTGGTGCAAAATGAGTTTCTAGAAACAAACTTAATGAATCCGGAGAAGTTGTTAGGAACAAGGCTATACTTGTTGCTAAGGATTCAATCAAGAAGAGGGCATTGATTATGATGAAACTTTTGCTTCAGTAGCTAGACTTGAATCTATAAGAATGATTTTGGCATTTGTTTGCTTCAAAGGTTTTAAGTTATTTCAAATGAATGTCAAAAGTGCTTTTCTAAATGGTTTTATTGAAGAAGAAGTATATGTGGAATAACCTCTCAGTTTTGCTCACCAAAAATATCCTAACCATGTCTTCAAACTTTTCAAAGCTTTGTATGGCTTAAAACAAACTCCTAGATCTGGGTATGAAAGATTGAGTAGTTTTCTTCTTTCAAAAGGATTTTCAAGAGGAAAGGTTGACACTAGTTTTTTCATAAAAATCTCTTGCAACAATGATCTTTTACTTGTGCAAATATATGTTGATGATATCATATTTGGAGCTACTAATGTTTCAGTTTGTGAGGAATTTTCCAAGTTAATGTAAAGTGAGTTCGAAATGAGCATGATCAGAGAATTCAACTTCTTTCTTGGGCTACAAATCAAGCAACCAAGGATGGCACCTTCGTAAATCAATCCAAGTACACCAATGAGCTCTTGAAGAGGTTTGGCATGGACCAGGAAAAAGGTATAAGTACTCCAATGAGTTCATCAACCAAACTTGACAAAGATGGGAGAGGTAAAAATGTTGATGAAATGGTATATAGAGGCATAATTGGTAGTTTACTTTATCTTACCGCAAGTAGACTGGATATTATGTTTGTCGTATTCCTATATGCTAGATTCTAATCTTATCCTAAAGAGTCTCATTTAATTGCTGTAAAATACATTCTTAGATATTTGATTGATACACATGATTATGGCCCTTGGTTTTCAAAATCATCGTCCTTTGACCTTGTTGCATATTTGAATGCTAACTATGCTGATGCAAAGTCCATAAAAGTACTAGTTGCTATTGTCAATTTTGCGGTAGTTGCTTTGTATTTTTGTATACTAAGAAACAAGCATGTGCGTCATTATCTACCGTCGAGGCCAAATATATCACTACAGGTAGTTGTTGTGCTCAAGTGTTATGGATGAAGCACACTCTACTTGATTATGGTCAGATTTCAAATGTCTGCCTATTTTATGTGATAGCACAATTTGAGCATAAATCTCATTCAACATTCTAGAACTAAGCATATAAGATTAAACATCATTTCATTAGAGATCATGTAGCTGAAGGTGATATTTGCTTAGACTATGTGAATACTAATGATCAAATTATTGATATATTCACCAAGCCTTTGGTCGAAGAAAAGTTTCGCTATCTTAGAAGAAGCTTGGGTATTTCACAATTCAATTACTAAGGTGTGTGTTGAAGTGTGGCAAAAATAGTAAAAAATCAGACACATAATTCGGATGCATGGAGTGAAATTCGATCATTGAAACTTCCTCCAGAAAACTCCTAATTGAAAGATTCAGACGAAAGTTCGGACGCATGACAAAAAATTTGATAGTCCAAATTTGTTGAAAATAGCAAGGAGAGAAATTCGGATGCAAGTTCGGACACAGAACTAAAAATTTGGTCATCCAAACATTGCAATTTTAGTAGCTATTAAATAGTTCAACAGTTCAAATCTCCCATTTTAAACCATCCGAATACTCTTCTTTTTCAAAACCCACATGACATTCTCCCTTCCAAACACAAATTTCTACAAAATTTCACCATTCTTCTTCAAAAATCACTTTATTTTTGTGTTCTCCATCACTTATTATCTAAAAACTTCTTCTCTCTGTATAGAAAATCATTATGGATCATTCAAGGAGGGTTAATATGGCAAAGGACAAAGGAAAAGCCAAGGTGGGAGATGAAGGGCTCAATATCAACGAACCAAGGAGGGTTTGTATTCTACAATCAAGTTTTAGAGTGGAACAATTCATCTCTATAAGAGCTACTGTTGAATTTGAAGAAGAGTAGGAAGATAATCCTAGGCCATAAAATTGATATAGACAAACTCACCATCATAGGTAATGTGCTTCCTCTCTTTGGGGAAATTGGTTGAGATAGTTTACTTGGGGGTTAATGAAGATTATTATCCCTCACTTGTCTATGAATTCTATGCAAATCTTAAGGAAGAAAGAATTGAGCATGTTGCGGGTAGCATGATGCAATGGTATTTATCTAGAGTTTTCCAGGTTAGTTTTGAAATTAATGATGCTTTGATCAATCGTATATGTGGAGTTGATGATGTTGGTGTTAGATATTATTCCTTGGGGCAACATTATTTTATTCATGAATTGTTTACTAAAGAAAGATTCCAAGGGGCATTTACAAATAGAAGAAGGTGTAGGTCCTCCAGGGAAAGAGAGATTAAAGCTTTTGATGCTAGAAGTCATGTCATGCATCACATGATTACCACCATGGTCATCCCTAATTTTGGACATAAATCTTCGGTTCGTAATATGCATATGGTGATTACGCTTGCCTTGCATGAGTATAGAAGACTAAAATTTGGGTTCACGGTATTAAAGCATATTTTTAGTGCAAAAAAAAAAAAACGGCAAACAAAGGGTTGCCTTATAGGAGATTGTTGACAAGAATCTTCAAGCACTTCAATGTGCAACTCCCTAGAAGAGGAAATCCAATAAAAAGTGGGGAAATCTATACAAACGAGCCTCTCAAAAGGATGCAATTAACACTTGATTAGGATGGTGTGTGAAGGATGAGAAGAGAAACCCCTCTAAGGGATGAAAGAATAGAAACAAGTAGTGATGATGATGAAGAGGTAGAAGTGGAAGAAGAAGAGGATGAGGAGGAAACCTTAGCTAGAGAAAGCAAGAGCAAGAAGAGACATGATCTATCAAGTGAGGGAGAGCAGCCTCTCACCAAGAGAAGGCTATTTGAAGAAGAACCTACTCCTCTATTCTATGAAAACCTTGAAAACATGCCTAGTGAGGAGGAAGTTTCTATAGGTGACACTATAGTAGCCAAGGTGCTCCAAGATTCTTTGAACAACCATGTAAAAGAGATGGAGAAAATGTACAAATTCTTTGTATCTTTTGCTCCCATGGTATTAAGCAAATTGGATGGCTTGGATGCTAGGGTGAAAAGCATTGAAGAGCTATTAAGGAAAAACAATCAAAGTGGTGAAGGACCTTCTAAGCCTCAAACTATGGATGATAAGAATGATGAAGGAGATGAAAAAGGCAAGAAAAAGGAAGAGGATGATGATAAGGATGATAATGATGATGAGGATAGTGATGGAGGTGATGATCAAGGAGGATACTTTGAGTTTGTGGCTAGAGAAAGTGGAAGAGATGAGGGTGTTCAAGAAGAGCCACAAGAAGGAGAAAACCATGAAGAAAATCTAATTGACAAAGCCAAAATCACTTCACCATCAACCACTTCATTCGGGCAAGGAACAGTCAAGCATGTGGTCAAGAGAAGAGGGCAAGGAGATCTTCCCGATTGGCTCCTACTCCTAAGCCAAACTATACTGGCAAGGAGAAAGCAAGTGAAGGACAACTTCATATTGAGAGGGAGATATGGCCATCACTACCAACAAACATGGAGTGAAGACGATGACCAAAATCCAAGACTAACCACTCCCTAACCTTCTCTCACATTTTATTTATGTACTTCGTTAGTTTGTGTACTCTATTTCATGCTTAGTTAATGTATTTAGAATAGTCCATGTATTTTCAAACTTTGACTCTAAATGTGCCTTTCTAGCTCATTTGATTTTTTGAAGCTCAATGATGATATCATAGTATTGAGAGATTATGTTGTTTATGTTTTCATATTTTCTTCACTTTCCTCACCCTACATTTGATTGATAACAAAAGGGGATGAAAGTGTTATGCAAAATGTACCTTGATATTTTGATATTGTTGCTATAACATTTTGAGCAAGGGGAGAAGTTGCATGGTTATTGGCATTTTGACATTATGAGGATAATGATGTTGAAAGCCTTGAGTTGTTCCATGCATTAGTTAGTTAAGATGATGTTGAATGTATTTTATAGTTGATCACCTTTCTTTGATGATTGTGTGATCAATTTCAAGCACGTACTTTGCAAAATCTATTTTTTGACGACTTTGTCTAAAGTTTGGATTTAAAATTCAGATGCATGTCTTGAAATTTGGATGCATCCATATTTTGTTGTCAAAAAGTGCTCTTTTGTTGTTCAAATTGATTCAAATCTATTTTAGTCCCTTCTACTACGTGTGAACAACCTTAGGAAAGCTTTATTTAAGTTTAAACAATCATTATGCTGAACATATCAAAGTTTGGACTCATAGTCCAAAATCTAAAATTTTTCAGAAAAATGAAACAATCTAAGGGGGAGCTTTGCTAATTATTTCCAACCTTTAAAACCTCTCTTAGAAATATTTTTATCTTGTTTAAATGCTATATCTTCTAGTTTGATGGCAGGGAGGAGGTCTATGGAGGTTGGTTGGATCATAGGCTCAATTGTTGAGCTATGTATTTGTCAATGTGCTATATCATGCTTGAAAAATGTTTTCAATTGGTATCATCTTAAATTAATGCATGACACAAATGCTTCTGTGTCCTCAGATTTTCTAAATCCATCACATTTTCCATCAAAATTTGTCATCATCAAAAAAAGGAAGATTGTAAACCCTAAGGGCAAATCATGTTGTTTTGATTAATGACAAACAATGATACGTATAATGTCCTATGAAATAATATTGATTAATCTTGATATGGACTAATGTGCTTATATGATGTGCGATAGGATTTTTAGATTGAGAAGAATGGAAGTCTCATTGCCTTGAAGCTAAAAGTGCATGAACAACTCAAGATTGTCAAAGTGGTTAGAGTTGATTCAAAATTATTGAAGGATTTGAAGACCTTAGTGTAGGTTTACAATGCATTATAGGTATATCTTTGTAAACGCTGTACTTATTTGTCTTTGGAATCTAAAACCTTTTCAAGAGAGCTTCAAACTTGGTTTTCAATCTCAAATGATTTACGTTACAAATGTTGTTACCAAGTTCTTGATAACGGTCTTTGGATTAAAAGCCTTTTAAAAGATCCATCTTATAATCCAAAATGATTTTAAACTTGTTTTGCTTAATTTCTAATCATTTTAACTAAGTTTGAAAAATTCAAACTCCAATTTGAATGTTCGCATTATACTTCATGGCTACTGAATTTTCAGAGAAATTCAAATGATCATTCGGATGCTTGTGTCCAAAGTTGGTTGACCAAATTTACCTTGGCAGCCTCAATGAAAAAATTGGAAAATCATTAGGATGTAGAGGTCCAAGTTCAGTTGACCGAATTTTACTGTTACTAGCCATTATTTGAACGTTGTAACTGATTTTCAAACCCTATAAAAGACATAAAATTTAAATTTTTGAGTAGTTTTTGAGTTTTAAAGATTCTTAACTCTTCCCAATCATTCTCTATTAAAAAGTTCTCTTTTGTCTCGTGCTAAAAATTTCATATTGAAGATTCCTTAGATAAAAATGTGAAGATGTGCTAATTTGTCATCATTTACCAAGTTGTTGGTAACTTTCTTATCTCATACTCCATCTACTTCTTGTTTCAAAGTTATCTTGTTGATTTGAGAAGAGGTTGTGGTGTAAAACCTTTGAAGAGTGAGCATCTAGTGTATGATTTGATAACTTGTGGTTATAGGTGTGTTTGCTTAAAATCCTTGAGTTGGGTGCTCAAGGTAGTGGATGTAGATCTTACGTGATCGAATTACTATAAATTGCTTGTGTTGTCTCTTGCTCTTTACTTCCTTTAAATTTGAGTGTTATTGTGTTTACTTGTATATCTTGTGAAATAATTGATTCCAATCATCTTTCAAATTAATTTTGTCAAAAAGGATAAAGTTTTCAAAAATTAGCTAAAGACCTAATTCACCCCCATCTTAGGTCTTTCACTTTATTTGCTTGATTTGAACACTAAGAAAGAAGTTGAACTTTCTCACCATGCTCATCTTAAATTCACCTTGTATCATCTTAGCAAAACTTCTTACATAAGCAGATGTTAGTAGCACCAAATATGCTATCATGAACATAAATTTGCACAAGTAAAAGATCATTGCTGCAAGAGATTTTGATAAAGAGTGTTGTGTCAACCATCCCTATTAAAAATCTTTTTGAAGGTAGAAAGCTACTCTGTCATTTATACCAAGCATTGGAAGCTTGTTTCAAACCATATAAAGCTTTTGAAAGTTTATAAACATGATTTTGAAACTTTCGATGAGCAAAAGTGGGAGGTTGTTCCACATAAACTTCTTCTTTAATAAAGCCATTTTTTACATCCATTTGAAAAATTTTAAAACCTTTAAAGCAAGCAAATGCCAAAAGCATCCTTATAGACTGAAGTCTAGCAATCAAATAAAAAATTTCATCATAATCAACGCCCTCTTCTTGATTGAATCGTCGGGCAACAAATATAGCTTTGTTTCTAATAACTTCTCCAGATTCATTTAATTTGTTTCTAAGAACACATTTTATACCAATAACAGGGTGATCATGGGGTCTTGGACAAGGTTCCAAAGTTTATTTCTTTCCAATTGATTTAATTCCTCTTGCATAACATCAATCTAAACAAGGTATCATCAATGTTTTTAGGCTCAATATGAGATAAAAGAGCAAGATCATCAATAAAGTAGCGCCTTATTTTAATTCCTTAAGAGACATCGCTAATGATTTGCGTCTTAGGGTGACTTTTAGCATAGCGTAGATCCTTTGGAAGTTCTTGGTCGACACTAGGTTGACTTTCTTGTTCTTGTTCTATAATCTCCTCTTCATGAGCATGGTCTTCCATAGTTGGTGCTTGAAGATGAACATGATCATCTTTTATTGAAGTACATCATCTTCACCTCTTCTTTAATGATAAATCTTAGATTCATCAAATCTCACATGAATAGATTCCTCAAAACACAAAGTTCTTTTGTTATAAACTCTATAAATATTTTTGTTTGAGGAACAACCAAGAAACGTCCCTTCATCCGATTTTGTATCAAATTCACTAGGATTATCACAAGTGCTCAAGATATAGTACTTATAACCAAACACTTTAAAGTAAGCTATAGTAGGAGTTCTGCCAAAGAGTAGTTTGAAAGGACTCAAAAATGGTTTCAGATGAAGTTTGAGATAAGAAAGTTACGAACAACTTGGTAGATGATGACAAATTAGAACACCTTCACATTTGTCTAAGGAATATTGACTTTGAACTTTTGAGCGCAAGACAAAAGAGCACTTTTTTTATAGATAATGATTGGGAAGAGTTAAGAATCTTTAAAGCTCAAAAACTAGTTCAAAATCTGAAGTTTACGTCTTTTATAAGGTTTAAAAATCGGTTGCAACGTTCAAATAACAGCTAGTAACAGTGAAATTCTGTTGACCAAATTTGGACTCTTGTGTTTGAAATTTTTGTCCGAATTTCTCTGCGATTGACCGAATTTGGACACCCTCGTCCGAATTTCTCTAGAATTTCTATTGAAGCACAAGTTTGTTCGACCGAATTTGGACACCCTCGTCTGAATTGGTTTTTCCGAATATCTCTGGAAATTATGCTTTCATGATGACTTTTCAAACTTAGTTTAGAATGACTTGAAATCAACCTTAGTAATTTTGAAAACATTTTTGGACTATGAGAGATAGATCATTTAAAAGTCTTTTAGTCCGAAGGCTGTTATTGAGAATTTGGTAAAAATATTTGTAAGATAGAACACATTTGAAGCTGAAATACCTAAGAGAGGGGGGGGGTGAATTAGGTATTTGGCTAATTTTCAAAAATTAAAACCTTTTATATGTCTAAGCAAAGAACAGATTATATGAGTCAAGTTATAAGCAATTTATAGCACAGCAATACAATAAAGTAAGATCAAAGAACACAAGCAATTTATAGTGGTTCGATCCTCAAGATCTACGTCCACTACCTTAAGCCTACACTTAAGGATTTCAATCAATCTACTAAAATGCTCAGGTTTACAAATTACAAGAGAGGCTCACCACACTATGGTTTTACACTCATAACCTCTTCTAGTAACTTTTACAAACAAGGCTCACCACACACAATGGTTTTATATCTCAAACAACCTTGACTCACAACTTCAAGGATCACCCTTATCTAAAGGGTTTTATGTTATCAAAATAACCTTGCAAGAGCTAGTAGAAAAACACAATTCGATAAAAAGATAAGAGTGTGTAGATATTACCACTTGTTGGTAGATTTTTACACAAACTTGCACCTTCACAATTTGATGTCTTTTGATTGATCAATAGAATGCACAAGACATAAGAGAGCTTAAGAAATGTTTGTAAAAAGCTTTAGAATACTTAAGAGTTTTCAAGAATTCAAAACTTACAAAAGATTACACGTTTATAGCTTTTATAGAATTTGAAAATCAGTTTTAACAACTATAAAACGGGTAGTTAACAGCTATTTTAAGGAAATTCGGACGACCGAATTCTGCATTCGAATTCTTCGGACGACCGAATTCTTCTTGCTGCGTCCGAATCTTCGTCCGAATTTCTCTAGAAAAACAGTGACCGATTTTTTTCATGCGTGCGAATCTTCTTCCGAAGACCGAAATTTTCTTCATGCGTGCGAATCTTCTTCTGAATTTCTCTGGAAAAACAGTAGCAAACGTTTGCTGCAAAATTCAGACGACCGAATTTTTTGCAGGAATACTCAAATTTCGTAAAATCATTTGAGATTTTAACTTCAATAAGTTTGAAAAACATTTGGTATGTATAGAAAACTTATTTAGACATAGATAAGTTTGAAAACCAAAATGAAATTCCTTTGATCATATAAAGTTTACTTAAAAACTTTTAGGAAACAAAACCACATTCATCAAAAAATTCATTCAAAACCTTTTAAGATCATAAAACTCATTTTATGCTCTCTTATGCATTCAACGATAACCAAGACATACAAGTGTAGAGTTTACATAGAGATTTACCTACTAAGTATATACACTCTACACTTCAAGTCTTCAATGCCTTTAGATAATCTAAGAACAACCTTCTTCAAACTTCGATCACTTTGCTTTACTGAAGTTGTTCTTGCACTTTGGCTTCAAGGCAATGAGACTTTATATTTCTTAGTTCACAAAACCTATCACACAACATACAAGCATATTAGTCCTCATCAATATTTGTCATTAATCAAAATTACATGATTTGCCCTTAGGGCTAACAATCTCCCCCTTTTTGATGATGACAAACTTTGATGCAAAATGTGATAGATTAAAACATTGTAGTACATAGAAGTATTAATGTCAATGATAGAAAATAACCAATTTAGCACATTGACATTCAAAAGGCTCAATATGAGCCTATGACCCAACCAATCTCCATTTACCTCCTTCCTTCCAACTTACTAGGATAGACGATATAGCATTTAAGAAAACTTCTAAGAGAGGTTTTAAAGGTTGTAACAGTTTAACAATGCTCCCCCTTAGATTGTGCTCATTTTTCAACAAGTTTGGACTTGTGATGCTAAGCATCAGATTCTGACACATCAAGTCCAAACAATAAAATAGGAGAAATGAAAGCTGCAAAATAAGCTTTCCTAAGGTTATTCAAACACATTAGAAGAGATTAAAACATATTTGAATCAATTTGAATAATCAAGGAGCACATTTTGGTAACAAAATATGGATGCATTCAAATTTCAGAACATGCATCCGAATTTTTAAACCTTGCATCCGAATTTTGAATCCAAAGTTTTTGCAACTCAGTTTAGCTTTACAAAATTTCAAGACTCATGTTGCAGTCATCATATCATCATTGCAGTCATCATATCATCATTTTTCTCCCCCTTTTGTCATCACTCAAAAAAACATAAAAAAGGGATCAATGAAAATGAGACTATGAATTTAGCACATAAAGGAAGCTCTCATCACTAAGATTTCATCATTGAGCTTCACTATTACATAAAATGCAGCAAATTACTTAACAAGTTCAGAATACATAAAAAAATTCAGTACAGATAAGCAACTTAAAAGCAGTAAATAGAATAGAAGGAAAGAAGGCTTAGTCTTGTGATACTGATGTTGATGGAGAGGCTCGGCTCACTCCTTTCTTGATGGCCAAGTGCTTCACTCTTCCTTGACTGAAAGAGATTGTTGATGGAGAGACTATTTCAACTTGAGCTACTTGGCTGCCTGCTATTGGTGGCACTTCATGTTCATGTTCTTCCTCTTCTTCTTCTACCACAGTCTCTTCATTTCTACTGTGATCATCATCTTCATCATTACTGTCATTATCATCTCCCTTCTTTTCTTCCTTATCTCCTTCTTCCTCATTTCTATCCTGAGGCTGAGAGGGTCCTTCACCACTTTGAGTATTTCTCATAAGGATTTCTTCAATGTGCTTTACCCTACTCTACAGTCCATCTAACTTTCCAAGAACCATTGGAGCAAATGATTCAAAAAACTTATACATCTTCTCCATTTCCTTGACATGATTGTTCAAGGCTTCTTGGAATGCTTTGGCTACTATGGTGTCACCTCCAGTTACTCCTTCACCACTTGAACCAATTCTAGTTTTTTCTTCAAACAATCTCCTTTTTGTTGGAGGTTGCTCCCCCTCACTTGAGGTGTCATGCTTCCTCTTTGTCTTCATTTCCCTAGCAAGGGTTTCTTCTTCATCCTCTTCTTCTTCCTCCTCTTCATTTTCTATCTTTTCTTCTCTTTCTATTCTTTTTGGAGGGGTTTCTCTTTTTGTCCTGCATACATTATCCTCATCAAGAACTAATTGCATTCTCTTAAGAGTTTCATTAGTGTAAGTCTCCCCACTCTTAAAAGCTTGCCCTCTTCTCGGAAGTTTAATCTTAAAATGCTTAAAGATTCTTGTCAACAACCTTCCAAATGGGAATGCCTTGGTTACTATTTTTCTTGCAGTAATCATGTGTTTCAAGGCTATATAACCAAAGTTCATTCTCCTCTGCTCATGCAAGGCTAACATGATTACCATATGCATATTTTCAACTGATGACTTATGTCCAAAATTAGGAACAATCATAGTAGTTACCATATGATGCAACACTCTACCTCTAGCATCCAAGTTCTTGATTTCCCTCTCTTTTATATATCTAAACTCTCTTCCATTGGTAAATGCCTCTTCAAATCTAACATATGTAAAGAGTTCACGATCATAGCAATACATGGAAGATGAATAATATCTAGCTCCATTGTCACCTACTCCACAAATTCTGTTTATCAATGCTTCACTGAATTCCATATCAACTTGGGATACTCTAGATGAATACCATTGTATCACATTATCCCCTACAACCTCAATTCTTTCCTCTTTTAGGTTTGCATAGAATTCATATATCAAGATAGGATAAAATTCTTCATAAATGAACAACAAACTACTCCAACCAACATCATTGAAACAAGATAGAACAATATCCATGCTAGAGAATTTATCAACATCCACCTTATATCCAGGGATAATCTTTCTGCTATTTTTATTCCATTTGTAAGCCCTAAGGGCAAATCATGTAATTTTGATTCATGACAAATATTGATGAGAACTAATATGTTTATATTGTGTGATAGGATTTGTGAAGAAAGAAGTTTGAAGTCTCATTGCCTTCAAGACAAAGAGCAAGAACAACCTCAGTAAGCTATGATTCTTTTGAGGTTTATTCAAAGATGAACTCAAGGCATTGAAGACTTGAAGTGTAGAGTAGGTATGATGATAGGTAATATCTATGCAAACTCTACACTTGTATGTCTTGGAGTCTATTGAATGCATAAGAGAGCATAAAATTGGCTTCTTAAGTTTAAAAGTTTTTTGAATGAATTCCTAGTAAATGTGGTTTTGTGTCCTAAAAGTTTTTAAGTAAACTTTATATGATCAAATGAGTTTGATTTTGGTTTTCAAACTTATATTTGTCTAAATATGTTATCTATATATACCAAATGTATTTCAAATACTTGGAAGATTGATTTCAAATGATTTTACAAAGTTTGAACACAATTCCATAAAATTCGGTCGTCCGAATTTGGTAGCAAAAGTTTGCTACTGTTCTTCCAGAGAAATTCGGAAGAAGATTCGGACGCATGAGGAAAAATTCGGTCGTCCGAATTTTGGTCTTCAGCATGGTCACTGTTCTTCCAGAGAAATGCGGACGAAGATTCGGACGAAGCAGGAAGAATTTGGTCGTCCGAAAAATTCAGGCGCAGAATTCGGTCGTCCGAATTTCCTGAAAATAGCCGTTAACTAGCCGTTTTATAGCTATTTCAACTGATTTTCAAATTCTATAAAAGCTATAAACGTGCAATATTTTGTAAGTTCTGAATCCTTGAATATTCTAAGCTTTCTAAAGTCTATTACAAACATTTCTCAAGCTCTCTTATGTCTTGTGCATTCAATTGATCAATCCAAAGACATCAAAGTGTGAAGGTGCAACTTTGTGTAAATTCTACCAACAAGTGGTAACATCTACACACTCTTCTTTACTTATTAAATTGTGTTGATCTACTAGCTCTAGCAAGGTTATCTTGATAACATAAAACCCTTTAGATAAGGGTGATCCTTGAAGTTGTGATTCAAGGTTGTTTGAGATATAAAACCATAGGTTGGTGAGCCTTGTTTGTAAAAATTACTAGAAGAGGTTATAAGTGTAAAACCATAGTGTGGTGAACCTCTCTTGTAATCTGTGAACTTGAGCACATAGTAGAGTTATTGAAATCCTTAAGTGTGGGCTTAAGGTAGTGGAGGTAGATCTTGAGGATCGAACCACTATAAATTGCTTGTGTTCATTTGTCTGCATTTCTTATATTGTTTTGTCATAAATTGTTTCTCTCTTATTCATATCATCTGTAATTGGTCTATACATAGATAAAGTTTGAATTTGGAAAAATTAGCCAAATACCTAATTCACCCCCCCCCCCTCTTAGGTATTTCAATTGGTATCAGAGCTAGAACTTCTTTGTGTGGTTTTACAACCTAGAAGACAAAGATCCTATGGCTAATATTTCAAACCTACCTTACCTAGAAGGATCTTCTACAAACAGACCAACATTGTTTGATGGAACAAATTATACTTTTTGGAAGTCTAGAGTTAAAATATATATTTGTTCTATCAATTTTGATTTATGGAACATAATTGAGAAAGGTCCCTATGTCCCAATGAAAATGAGAGCAGATGGAGTAACCTCTGAACCCAAATCCACTGATGAATTTGATGAGCCTGATTCAAGGAAAATGACATTAAATTATCAGGCCATGAATATATTGAGTTGTGCTTTAGATGTTATTGAATATAATAGAGTTAGTGGGTGTGATTCTGCTCATGATATGTGGAGATTACTCCAAATTACACATGAAGGCACTAATCAAGTTAAAGAATCTAAACTTGCTATGCTTGTTAGAGATTATGAACTGTTTACTATGAAACAAGGTGAAAATATTACTGATATGTTTACAAGGTTTACTAATATTTTCAATGGCTTGAAAGGTTATGGTAAAAGCTATACTATGGGAGAGCAAAACAGGAAAATTTTGGATGCCCTACCAAAATCTTTGCAGCCTAAGACACTTGCTATTGAAGAGTCCAAAGATCTAAAAACTCTTCCTCTTGAAGAGCTTATTGGATCACTACTTACACATGAAATGAAGATGAAACGGTTGAATGATAAGGAAGATGAGGAAAAGGGAAGAAAAGGAGTAGTTCTTAATGCCTCAAATAACTTGAGTGAACCAGAACAATCTTCAAGTGAAGAAGAAGGAGGAAACAGTGGAGAAGAAGAGATTGCAATGGCAGTGAAGAAATTCAAGAGATTCTACAAAAAGGAATTTCTCAAGAAAGGAAGAAAGCCAGCCAAGAAGAGTGGACAATCCTCATCATATAAACCTCAATGTTTTGAGTGCAAAAGTACAGAGCATCTTATTGCTGATTGTCCCAAAGTGTTAGAGAGGGAAAGAGAAAGCACAAACAGAAAGAAATCTGCCAAGAAAGGAAAAGGACTAGCTGGAACGTGGGATCAACAAGAAAGTGAGGATGAAAGTGAAGGGAAGGCCAACATATGCTTTATGGCCATTGATGATGAGGTACAATCTTCACCCTCTATTTCAATTTTGTGTGATGATGATATTGATTCTAGTGATTTAATTGTAGAATTGTATGAAGAACTGAAAAAGGCTTCAAGAAGAAATAAAGAAATGAAATCCAAAATTAATGATCTTTCAAATGAAAATTCAAAATTATGTATTGAAAATGATAGACATCTTGAGACCATTAATTCTCTTACCATTGAAAAAGAAGTTTTGAATACTACCATACAATATGTATCCTTTGAAAACAAAAAGCTTTGTTCAAAAATTACTTCTCTTGAATCAATGCTAAAAGATCATGAGCTTTTGAAAAGGAAAGTAAATGATCTTACCTTATGCATTGAGAGATTTACAAATGGAAGAGAAAATTTAAATAAATTACTTGGTTATCAAAGATCCTCATTTGTAAAGCATGGTCTCGGTTTTACACATGATTGTTTTGATCCAAAACCAAAAGGGTTATTTGTTAATGAATCTTCTCATTATAGGTCTCATACTTGCTGTACATATTGTGGTAAGTATGGACACAAAGTTTCTAAATGCTTTATGAAAAGAAAGATAGAAAATGGAGTGAAGACCATTTGGAGAGTTAAAGGAGCTATTACTAACCCTCTTTGACCCAAGAAGATATGGGTACCAAAAATCACTCTTTCCAATTTAGTATAGGTACAATTTGCCTCAAGATCAAGTGCCACTAAATGGTTTCTTGATAGTGGCTGCTCAAGGCACATGACTGGAAATGCATCACTTGTTAGTGAGCTACAAGTGAAGGTTTTGTCACTTTTGGAGATAAGAAGAAAGGGAAAATACTTGGCATAGGTAACATTGGTAAAGGTTCCTTTCCTCTTATCAAGCAAGTTCTACTTATTGATGGTTTAAAATATAATTTACTTAGCATTAGTCAATTATGTGACAATGGTTGCAAAGTAGAGTTTAAATGTGATACTTGTACTATTCTTGATAGTGCAAGTAATAAAACTATTTTTGTAGCTAAAAGAGTTAGTAATGTATATGTGCTATATCTTGATGAGCTTATCACTAATGATATTAAATGTCTTGCCATTCATGACAATGATGGATTTTTATGGCATAGAAGATTAGGACATGTAAGCATGGATTTATTAAACAAACTTTCTAATCAAGAACTAGTTAGAGGATTACCAAAAATGCATTTTGATAAAACCCGTATTTGTGATGCTTGTCAATATGGAAAACAATCGAAAACATCTTTCAAACCAAAGAAAATGGTTTCTACCTCAAAGCCTCTTGAACTAGTTCACATGGACTTATTTGGACGTATGAGGACTACTAGTCTTGGTGGTAAAAGATATGCTTTTGTGATTGTTGCTGATTTTTCAAGATTTACATGGGTAATCTTTTTATCACAAAAAGATGAAACATTTTATGAATTTTCAAAACTTTTCAAGAAGGTTCAAATTTCTCTCAATTGCAACCTAATCTCTATTAGAAGTGATAATGGAAGAGAGTTTTGCAACCAAGATTTTACAAAATTCTGTGATGAGTATGGTATCACTCATAATTTTTCAGCTGCCAAAACACCTCAACAAAATGGTGTTGTTGAGAGGAAAAACAGAACATTACAAGAAATGGCTAGATCAATGCTTTGTGAAAATTCTTTACCTAAATACTTTTGGGCTGAAGCTGTAAATACAGCATGCTATGTAATGAATAGAGTTTTACTAAGACTTTTTATAAGAAAAACACCTTTTGAACTTCTATTTGATAAAACTCCATCAATTGTCTATTTTAAAGTGTTTGGTTCTAAGTGCTTTATTTTAAACACTAGTGACAATCTTGGTAAGTTTGATAGAAAATCTGATGAAGGCATATTTCTAGGCTATTCATCAATAAAAAGGCATATAGAGTCTATAACAAAAGGACATCATGTGTTGAAGAAACTATTCATGTAACTTTTGATGAATCTAATATTTATCTTCAAAGAAGAAATGAAGATGATGCAGGTTCCTCAATGGTTGAAAATCAAACTCAACACCTAGTACCCACATTGGAAGATCATGCTAAAGAAGAAGAAATAATGGAGCAAGAACATGATGGTGAATCAAGCAATAATCAAGAACTTCCAAAGGATCTCACATATGCAAGAAGTCATCCTAAGGAGCAAATCATTGGTGATGTCTCTCAAGGAGTCAAAACAAGATGGTACTTTATTGATAACTTTGCCCTTTTATCTCATATTGAACCTAAAAATATTGATGATGCATTGTGTGATAATTTCTGGATTATTGCTATGGAAGAAGAGTTAAATCAGTTTGAGAGAAATAAAGTTTGGACTCTTGTTCCTAGACCTCATGATCATTCAGTTATTGGTACAAAATGGATATTTAGAAATAAGTTAAATGAAGTAGGAGAAGTTGTTAGAAATAAAGCTAGACTTGTTGCTCAAGGCTTCAATCAAGAAGAAGGTATTGATTATGATGAAACTTTTGCTCCAGTGGCCAGATTAGAGTCGATTAGAATACTCTTGGCATTTGCTTGTTTTAAAGACTTTAAACTATTTCAAATGGATGTCAAAAGTGCTTTTCTAAATGGTTTTATTGAAGAAGGGGTTTATGTAGAACAACCTCCTGGCTTTATTCATGAAAAATTTCCAAATCATGTTTTCAAATTAACTAAAGCTCTATATGGACTGAAACAAGCTCCAAGATCTTGGTATGAAAGATTAAGTGGTTTTCTTCTTTCAAAAGGTTTTACAAAAAGAAAAGTAGATACAACTCTTTTTATAAAAACGTCTTCTAAAAATGATATTTTACTTGTGCAAATCTATGTTGATGATATCATTTTTGGTGCTACTAATACTTTCCTTTGTGAAGAGTTTGCTAAAACTATGCAAAATGAATTTGAGATGAGCATGATGGGAGAACTAAGTTTCTTCCTTGGGCTGCAAATTAAGCAAACCAAGGATGGAGTCTTCATCAATCAAGCAAAGTATACTAAGGAGCTATTGAAAAGGTTTGGAATGGATCAAGCAAAAGGAATAAGTACTCCAATGAGTTCATCAACTAAACTTGATAAAGATGAGAAAGGTAAGAGTATTGATGAGAAATTATATAGAGGTATGATCGGAAGCTTACTCTATCTCACAGCTAGTAGACTAGATATTATGTTTGCTGTATGTTTATGTGCTAGATTCCAATCATGTCCTAAAGAATCTAATCTAATTTCTGTCAAATGAATTTTTCGTTATTTGATTGATACTCATGACTATGGCCTTTGGTTTTCAAAAACTTCATCTTTTGAACTTATTGGATATTTTGATGCGGATTATGCTGGTTGTAAAGTTGAACGTAAAAGCACAAGTGGTCATTGTCAATTTCTTGGTAGCTGTCTTGTATCTTGGTTTAGTAAAAAGCAAGCTTGTGTGTCTTTATCCACTGCAGAAGCTGAATACATAGCTACAGGAAGTTGTTGTGCACAATTGTTATGGATGCAGCATACTTTACTTGATTATGGTCTTAAATTCAATTCTGTGCCCATATTATGTGATAATACTAGTGCCATTAACTTGAGCATAAATCCCATTCAACATTCTAGGACTAAGCATATAGAGATAAAACATCATTTCATTCGTGACCATGTGATTAAAAAAGATATATGCTTAGAATATATAAATACAAATGATCAAATTGCTAACATATTTACAAAGCCTTTGGCTGAGGAAAGGTTCAATCACCTAAGAAGACTCTTAGGAATTTCAAGATTCAATGACTAATGTGTGTATTGAAGTTTTGGTGAATGCAGGAAATTTTGATTCAAAATTCGGATGCACTGCAGAAGATTCGGTCGACCGAATTTTCTGAGTGTCAAGAAACAGAGACTTTTGATCAAGAATTCAGACGCAGGTCAGAAAATTCGGTTGACCGAATTTTCTGAACTGAAGAAACAGAAACTTTTGCTTGAAAATTCGGACGCAGACCTGAAAAATCGGTCGACCGAATTTTACGGACGTAACCCTTTAAATGAAGATTAAACAATATTCTCAACATTTCAACTTCCGAATTTCACATCCGAATCAAAATCCCTTCAAAATCACATATTCTCATCTCGATTTTCTTTCATTCTTAAACTTCCAAGCCCTAATTTCATACAGAAAACCAATCCTTCTCAAGAGAAAACATCATGGTGAGAACAAAGAAGCCAAATGTTGAGAAAGGAAAAGGAAAGGCTAAGGAAGGAGATGGAGACTCAATCCTCAATCAGCCAAGAAGGATTCGCATTCCTCAAACACAATCTGGGATTGACAGGTTTATCTCTATTAAATCTACTCATGAATTTGATGAATGGAATAAGAGTAGTAGAAAAATCATTCCTGGATATAAGGTGGATATTGATAAACTGTCAAACATGGATATTGTCCTATCTCATTTCAATGATATTGGTTGGAGTAGCTTGCTATTCATTGATGAAGAATTTTATCCTACTTTGATATATGAATTCTATGCAAACTTGAAAGAGGATAGAATTGAGATGATAGGGGATAATGTGATACAATGGTATTCATCTAGAGTATCACAAATAGACATTGAATTCAATGAAGGATTGATAAATAGAATTTGTGGAGTGGGTGACGAGGGAGCTAGATATTATTCAGCATCTATGCATTGCTATGATCGTGAACTCTTCACACATGTTAGATTTGAAGATGCATTTACAAATGGAAGAGAGTTTAGAGCCATAAAGGAAAGGGAAATTAAGAATTTGGATGCTAGAGGTAGAGTTTTGCATCACATGGTGACTACAATGATTGTTCCTAATTTTGGACACAAGTCATCAGTTGGAAATATGCATATGGTAATCATGTTAGCCCTGCATGAGCATAGAAGAATGAACTTTGGTTATATAGCCTTGAAACATATGATTGCAGCCAGAAAAACAGTAACCAAGGCATTCCCATTTGGAAGGTTATTAACCAGAATCTTCAAGCATTTTAAGATCAAACTTCCTGGAAGAGGGCAAGCCTTTAAGAGTGGTGAAATTTATACAAATGAAACTCTTAAGAGAATGCAATTAGTTCATGATGAGGATAATGTATGGAGGACAAAAAGAGAAACCCCTCCAAAAAGAATAGAAAGAGAGAGAATCATAGAAAGTGAAGAGGAAGAAGAAGAAGAGGATGAAGAGGAAACCCTTGCTAGGGAAATGAAAACAAAAAGAAAGCATGACACCTCAAGTGAGGGTGAGTAACCTCCAACAAAAAGGAGATTATTTGAAGAAGAAACTGGAATTGGGTCTAGTAGTAAAGGAGTAACTAGAGGTGACACCATTATTGCCAAAGCATTCCAAGAAGCTTTGAACAATCATGTCAAGGAAATGGAGAAAATGTATAAGTTCTTTGAGTCATTTGCTCCAATGGTTCTTGGAAAATTAGATGGACTGGAAAATAGAGTAAAACACATTGAAGATATCCTTGTGAGAAACACTCAAAGTGGTGAAGGAACCTCTAAGCCTCAAGATGGAAATGAGGAGGAAAGAGATAGAGAAGCAGAGAACGAAGACAATAAGGATAGCAGTAATGAAGAGGATGATCAGGGTGGAAATAATAAGACTACAGCAGAAGAAAAAGAACAAGAACATGCTCATGAAGATCTACCAGTGGCAGGAAGTCAAGTAGCTCAAGCTGCAATTGTATCTCCAGCAACAATCTCTTTCAGTCAAGGAAGAGTTAAGCACTTGGCAATCAAGAAAGGAGTGAGCCGAGCCTCCCCATCAACCTCACCATCACAAGACTAAGCCTTCTTTTCTAATCTCTTTACTGTATTTTGTTCAGTTTTCTAAGCATTTTGCTGCATTTTCTATTCTGAACTTGTTAAATATTTTGTTGTTTTTTATGTAACAGTGAAGCTCAATGATGAAATCCTAGTGATGAGAGCTTCTTTTATATGCTAACTTGAACATCTCATTTTCATTGATCCCTTTATTTTTTTTATGATGACAAAAGGGGGAGAAAATATGATGCAATACATGTGAAAACTTAATATGATGCAATACATGTGAAAACTTAGTCTTATGTGAACTTAGTATTTAAAACTTAGTTTTATGTGAACTTAGTATTTAATGCTACTGAATGTTGCATCTGCTACAATATGCATTTTTTATGCATTAAAATTCGGATGCAAGGTTCTAAGAATTTGATGCATTCATATTTATGGTCAAAATTTTTTTTTGTTTGTCCAAATTGGTTCAAATCTGTCTTAATCTATTCCATTATATTTGAACAACATTATGAAACCCTTGTATCATTTCAAAACTTCAATTATATTGAATCTGTTGCAGTTTGGACATGAGATTAAAAATTCGGATGCATGTGATTCAAAATTCGGACGCATGTGGTTCAAAATTCGGATGCATCCATATTGTGTTGTCAAAATGTGCTCTTTTGCTGTTCAAATTGATTCAAATATGTTTTAATCTCTTACTATATGTTTGAACAACCTTAGGAAAGCTTATTTACAAAATTTGGAGCTTTCATTTATATTATTTTAAAGTTTGGATTTAATATGTCAAAATTCGGATGCATAGTATCTCTAGTCCAAAATTTGTTGAAAAATGAGCACAATCTAAGGGGGAGCTTTGATAAGATTTTAACAACCTTAAAACCTCACTTAGAAGTTTTCTAAATGATTAAATGCTATATCTTCTATCCTAGTTTTTATATTGGAAGGAAGGAGGTAAATGGAGGTTGGTTGGGTCATAGGCTCATAATGAGCCTTGTGTATGTCAATATGCTAAATTGCTTGTTTTCTATCATTGACATGAATACTTCTTTGTGTTAATCTGTTTAAATCCATCACATACTGCATCAAAGTTTGTCATCATCAAAAAGGGGGAGATTGTAAGCCCTAAGGGCAAATCATGTAATTTTGATTCATGACAAATATTGATGAGAACTAATATGTTTATATTGTGTGATAGGATTTGTGAAGAAAGAAGTTTGAAGTCTCATTGCCTTCAAGGCAAAGAGCAAGAACAACCTCAGTAAGCTATGATTCTTTTGAGGTTTATTCAAAGATGAACTCAAGGCATTGAAGACTTGAAGTGTAGAGTAGGTATGATGATAGGTAATATCTATGTAAACTCTACACTTGTATGTCTTGGAGTCTATTGAATGCATAAGAGAGCATAAAATTGGTTTCTTAAGTTTAAAATTTTTTTGAATGAATTCCTAGTAAATGTGGTTTTGTGTCCTAAAAGTTTTTAAGTAAACTTTATATGATCAAATGAGTTTGATTTTGGTTTTCAAACTTATATTTGTCTAAATAAGTTATCTATATATACCAAATGTATTTCAAATACTTGGAAGATTGATTTTAAATGATTTTACAAAGTTTGAAAAATCATTGCCTTCAAGCCAAAGAGCAAGAACAACCTCAGTAAACTATGAGTCTTTTGAGGTTTATTCAAAGATGAACTCAAGGCATTGAAGACTTGAAGTGTAGAGTAGGTATGATAATAGGTAATATCTATGTAAACTCTACACTTGTATGTCTTGGAATTTTGTGAATGCATAAGAGAGCATAAAAGAGGTTTCTTAATTTTAAAAAGCTTTGAATAAATTTCTTAATGAATGTGGTTTTGTGTCCTAAAAGTTTTTAAGTGAACTTTATATGATCAAAGGAATTTGATTTTGGTTTTCAAACTTATATATGTCTAAATAAGTTTTCTATATATACCAAATGTGTTTCAAATCTTTGGAAGTTAAATCTCAAATGATTTTACAAAGTTTGAACATGATTCCAAGAAATTCGGTCGTCCAAATTTGGTAGCAAAAGTTTGCTACTGTTCTTCCAGAGAAATTCGGAAGAAGATTCGGACGCATGAAGAAAAATTCGGTCGTCCGAATTTTGGCCCTCAGCATGGTCACTGTTCTTCCAGAGAAATTCGGACGAAGATTCGGACGCAGCCGGAAGAATTCGGTCGTCCAAAAAATTCGGATGCAGAATTCGGTCGTCCGAATTTCCTGAAAATAGCCGTTAACTAGCCGTTTTATAGCTGTTCTAACTGATTTTCAAATTCTATAAAAGCTATAAACGTGCAATCTTTTGTAAGTTTTGAATTCTTGAATACTCTAAGCTTTCTAAAGTCTTTTACAAGCTCTCTTATGTCTTGTGCATTCAATTGATCAATCCAAAGACATCAAAGTGTGAAGGTGCAACTTTGTGTAATATCTACCAACAAGTGGTAACATCTACACACTCATCTTTACTTATTAAATTGTGTTGGTCTACTAGCTCTAGCAAGGTTATCTTGATAACATAAAACCCTTTAGATAAGGGTGATCCTTGAAGTTGTAATTCAAGGTTGTTTGAGATATAAAACCATTGTGTGTGGTGAGCCTTGTTTGTAAAAGTCAGCAGAAGAGGTTGTGAGTGTAAAACCATAGTGTGGTGAGCCTCTCTTGTAATCTGTGAACTTGAGCACATAGTAGAGTAATTGAAATCCTTAAGTGTAGGCTTAAGGTAGTGGAGGTAGATCTTGAGGATCGAACCACTATAAATTGCTTGTGTTCCTTGGTCTACATTTCTTATATTGCTCTGCCTTAAATTGTTTCTATCTTGTCCATATAATCTGTTATTGATCTATACACATAAAAGGTTTGATTTTGCAAAAATTAGCCAAATACCTAATTCACCCCCTCTTAGGTATTTCATTTAAAACAAGCAAATGCCAAAAGTAATCTTATAGACTCTAATCTGGCCACTGGAGCAAAAGTTTCATCATAATCAATGCCTTCTTCTTGGTTGAAACCTTGAGCAACAAGTCTAGCTTTATTTCTAACAACTTCTCGTAGTTCATTGAACTTATTTATAAAGACCCACTTTGTACCAATAACAGAATGATCATGAGGTCTAGGAAGAAGAGTCCAAACTTTATTTCTCTCAAACTGATTTAACTCTTCTTCCATAGCAATAATCCAAAAATTATCACACAATGCATCATCAATATTTTTAGGTTCAATATGAGATAAAAGGGAAAAATTATCAATAAAGTACCTTCTTGTTTTGACTCCTTGAGAGACATCACCAATGATGTGCTCCTTAGGATGACTTCTTGCATATGTGAGATCCTTTGGAAGTTCTTGATCATTTCTTGATTGACCATCTTGTTCTTGCTCCATTATTTCTTCTTCCTTGGCATGATCTTCCAATGTGGGTACTTGGTGTTGAGTTTGATTTTCAACCATTGAGGAACCTGCATCATCTTCATTTCTTCTTTGAAGATAAATGTTAGATTCATCAAAAGTTACATGAATAGTTTCTTCAACACATAATGTCCTTTTGTTATACACTCTATATGCCTTTTTATTTGATGAATAGCCAAGAAATATGCCTTCATCTGATTTTCTATCAAACTTACCAAGATTGTCACTAGTGTTTAAAATAAAGCACTTACAACCAAAAACTTTAAAATGGACAATTGATGGAGTTTTATCAAATAGAAGTTCAAAAGGTGTTTTTCTTATAAAAGGTCTTAGTAAAACTTTATTCATTACATAGCAAGCTGTATTTACAGCTTCAGCCCAAAAATATTTTGGTAAGGAATTTTCACAAAGCATTGATCTAGCTATTTCTTGTAAAGTTCTGTTTTTCCTTTCAACAACACCATTTTGTTGAGGTGTTTTGGCAGCTGAAAAAATATGAGTAATGCCATACTCCTCACAAAATTTTGTAAAATCTTGGTTACAAAACTCTCTTCCATTGTCACTTCTAATAGAAATCAGTTTGCAATCAAGAAAAATTTGAACCTTCTTGAAAAGTTTTGAAAATTCATAAAATGTTTCATCTTTTTGTGATAAAAAGATTACCCATGTAAATCTTGAAAAATCATCAACAATCACATAAGCATATCTTTTACCACCAAGACTAGTAGTCTTCATAGGTCCAAATAAGCCCATGTGAACTAGTTCAAGAGGCTTTGAGGTAGACACCATTTTCTTTGGTTTGAAAGAAGTTTTAGATTTTTTTCCATATTGACAAGCATCACAAAGACGGGTTTTATCAAAATGCATTTTTGGTAATCCTCTAACTAGTTCTTGAGTAGAAAGTTTGTTTAATAAATCCATGCTTACATGTCCTAATCTTCTATGCCATAAAAATCCATCATTGTCATGAATGGCAAGACATTTAATATCATTAGTGAAAAGCTCATCAAGATATAACACATATACATTACTAACTCTTTTAGCAACAAAAATAGTTTTATTACTTACACTATCAAGAATAGTACAAGTATCACATTTAAACTCTACTTTGCAACCATTGTCACATAATTGACTAATGCTGAGTAAATTATACTTTAAACCATCAATAAGTAGAACTTGCTTGATAAGAGGGAAGGAACTTTTACCAATGTTACCTATTCCAAGTATTTTCCCTTTCTTCTTATCTCCAAATGTGACAAAACCTTCACTTGTAGCTTGAAGCTCACTAACAAGTGATGCATTTCCAGTCATGAGCCTTGAGCAGCCACTGTCAAGAAACCATTTAGTGGCACTTGATCTTGAGGCAAATTGTACCTATACCAAATTGGAAAGAGTGATTTTTGGTACCCATATCTTCTTGGGTCCAAGGGGTTTAGTAATAGTTCCTTTGACTTTCCAAATGGTCTTCACCCCATTTTCTATCTTTCTTTTTATAAAGCACTTAGAAACTTTGTGTCCATGCTTACCACAATATGTACAACAAGTATGAGACCTATAATGAGAAGATTCTTTAACAAATAATCCTTTTTATTTTGGATCAAAACAGTCATGTGTAAAATCGAGACCATGCTTTACAAATGAGGATCTTTGATAACCAAGTAATTTATTTAAATTTTCTCTTCCATTTGTAAATTTCTCAATGCACAAAGTAAGATCATTTACTTTCCTTTTTAAAAACTCATGATCTTTTAGTATTGATTCAAGAGAAATAATTCTTGAACAAAGCTTTTTGTTTTCAAAAGATACATTTTGTATGGTAGTATTCAAAACTTCTTTGTCAATAGTAAGAGAATTAATGGTCTCAAGATGTCTCTCATTTTCAACACATAATTTTGAATTTTCATTTGAAAAATCATTTATTTTGGATTTCATTTCTTTATTTCTTTTTGATGCCTTTTTCAATTCTTCATATAGTTCTACAATTAAATCACTAGAATCAATATCATCATCACAAAAATTTGAAATAGAGGGTGAAGATTGTACCTCATCATCAATGGCCATAAAGCATATATTGACCTTCCCTTCACTGTCATCCTCGCTTTCTTGTTGATCCCACGTTCCAGCTAATCCTTTTCCTTTCTTGGTAGATTTCTTTCTGATTTTGCTGTCTCTTTCCCTCTCTAACACTTTGGGACTGTCAGCAATAAGATGCTCTATGCTCTTGCGTTCAAAGCATTGAGGTTTATAGGATGAGGATTGTCCACTCTTCTTGACTGGCTTTCTTCCTTTCTTGAGAAAATCTTTTTTGTAGAATCTCTTGAACTTCCTCACTGCCATTGCAATCTCTTCTTCTCCACTGTTTCCTCCTTTTTCTTCACTTGAAGATAGTTCTTGTTCACTCAAGTGATTTGAAGCATTGAGTACAACTCCTTTTCTTCCCTTTTCTTCATCCTCCTTGTCATTCAACCGTTTCATCTTCATTTCATGTGTGAGTAGTGATCCGATAAGCTCTTCAAGAGGAAGAGTTTTTAGATCTTTGGACTTCTCAATAGCAAGTGTCTTTGGCTGCCAGGATTTTGGTAGAGCATCCAAAATCTTTCTCTTTTGCTCTCCCATAGTATAGCTTTTACCATAAGCTTTCAAACCATTGAAAATATTAGTAAACCTTGTAAACATATCACTAATATTATCACCTTGTTTCGTGGTAAACAGCTCATAATCTCTAACAAGCATAGAAAGTTTAGATTCTTTAACTTGATGAGTACCTTCATGTGTAATTTGGAGTAATCTCCAGATATCATGAGCAGAATCACACCCACTAACTCTATTGTATTCAGTAACATCTAATGCACAACTTAATATGTTCATGGCCTGATAGTTTAGTGTCATTTTCCTTGAATCATGCTCATCAAATTCATCAGTGGATTGGGGTTCTGAGGTTACTCCATCTGCTCTCATTTTCATTGGGACATAAGGACCTTTCTCAACTATGTTCCACAAATCAAAATTGATAGAACAAATATATATTTTAACTCTAGTCTTCCAAAAAGTGTAATTTGTTCCATCAAACAACGGTGGTCAAAGAACAATACAATAAAGTAAGATCAAAGAACGCAAGCAATTTATAGTGGTTCGATCCTCAATATCTACGTCCAGTACCTTAAGCCTACACTTAAAGATTTCAATCAATCTATTAAAATGCTCAGGTTTACAAATTACAAGAGAGGCTCACCACACTATGGTTTTACACTCACAACCTCTTTTAGTAATTTTTACAAACAAGGCTCACCACACACAATGGTTTTATATCTCAAACAACCTTGAATCACAACTTCAAGGATCACCCTTATCTAAAGGGTTTTATGTTATCAAGATAACCTTGCAAGAGCTAGTAGAAAAACACAATTCGATAAAAAGATAAGAGTGTGTAGATGTTACCACTTGTTGGTAGATTTTTACAAAAACTTGCACCTTCACACTTTGATGTCTTTTGATTGATCAATAGAATGCACAAGACATAAGAGAGCTTAAGAAATGTTTGTAAAAAGCTTTAGAATACTTATAGTTTTCAAGAATTCAAAACTTACAAAAGATTACACGTTTATAGCTTTTATAAAATTTGAAAATCAGTTTTAACAGCTATAAAACGGCTAGTTAACGGCTATTTTCAGGAAATTCGGACGACCGAATTCTACATCCGAATTTTTCGGATGACCGAATTCTTCCTACTGCGTCCGAATCTTCGTCCGAATTTCTCTGGAAAAACAGTGACCATGCTGAAGGCCAAAATTTGGACGACCGAATTTTTCTTCATGCATGCGAATCTTATTCCGAATTTCTCTGAAAAAACAGTAGCAAACTTTTGCTACAAAATTCGGACGACTGAATTTTTTGGAAGCATATTCAAACTTTGTAAAATCATTTGAGATTTAACTTCAATAAGTTTGAAAAACATTTGGTATGTATAGAAAACTTATTTAGACATATATTAGTTTGAAAACCAAAATCAAATTCCTTTGATCATATAAAGTTTACTTAAAAACTTTGAGGACACAAAACCACATTCATCAAAAAATTCATTCAAAACCTTTTAAGATCATAAAACTCATTTTGGCTTCAAGGCAATGAGACTTCATACTTCTTAGTTCACAAAACCTATCACACAACATACAAGCATATTAGTCCTCATCAATATTTGTCGTTAATCAAAATTACATGATTTGCCCTTAGGGCTAACGAAGCTCTATTGAAAAAACTTTTAGATTCCACGAGAAAAAAACTGTGCAAGATTTACAAATATATACCTATAATACATAGTAAACAAAGACTAAGGTCTTCAAAGCCTTCAATCATTTTGAACAAACTCTCCTATCTCCTAGACATATTTGAGTTGTTCTTACATTGTAGCTTTAAGGCAATGAGACTTGTTTACTTCTCAATCCAACAATCTTATCACATAAGAATCAAGCACATTAGTCCTTATCAAAGTAATCAACAATATTCTCTTAGGATTATGCAATGGTCTAAAAGACCTAAGAGGGGGGAGGGGGGATTAGGTCTTTGGCTAATTTTTGAAAACTTTTTCTATTTTGTGAACTTGGTTTGGAAGGATTATATTTGTTAGCCCTAAGGGCAAATCATGTAGTTTTGATTAATGACAAATATTGATGAGGACTAATATGCTTGTATGTTGTGTGATAGGTTTTGTGAACTACGGAGTATGAAGTCTCATTGCCCTCAAGCCAAAGTGCAAGAACAACCTCAATAAACTATGAAGTTTTTTGAAGGTTATTCAAAGATGAACTCAAGGCATTGAAGACTTGAAGTGTAGAGTAGATATGATAATAGGTAAATCTCTATGTAAACTCTACACTTGTATGTCTTGGAGTCTATTGAATGCATAAGAGAGCATAACATAGGTTTCTTAATCTTAAAAGACTTTGAATGAATTTCTTGATGAATCTAGTTTTGTGTCCTAAAAGTTTTTAACAAAAATTTATATGATCAAAGGAATTTGATTTTGGTTTTCAAACTTATATATGTCTAAATAAGTTTTCTATACATACCAAATGTTTTTCAAACTTATTGAAGTTAAATCTCAAATGATTTTACAAAGTTTGAATATGCTTCCAAAAAAATTCGGTCGTCCGAATTTTGTAGCGAAAGTTTGCTACTGTTCTTCCAGAGAAATTTGGAAGAAGATTTGGATGCATAAAGAAAAATTCGGTCGTACGAATTTTGGCCTTCAGCATGGTCACTATTTTTCCAGAGAAATTCGGACGAAGATTCGGACGCAGCAGGAAGAATTCGGTCGTCCAAAAAATTCGGATATAGAATTCGGTCGTCCGAATTTCCTGAAAATAGCCGTTAACTAGTCGTTTTATAGCTGTTAAAACTGATTTTCAAATTCTATAAAAGCTAAAAACGTGTAATCTTTTGTAAGTTTTGAATTCTTGAAAACTCTAAGTATTCTAAAGCTTTTTACAAACATTTCTTAAGCTCTCTTATGTCTTGTGCATTCTATTGATCAATCCAAAGACATCAAAGTGTGAAGGTGCAACTTTGTGTAATATCTACCAACAAGTGGTAACATCTACACACTCTTACTTATTTATTAAATTGTGTTTTTCTACTAGCTCTTGCAAGGTTATCTTGATAACATAAAACCCTTTAGATAAGGGTGATCCTTGAAGTTGTGATTCAAGGTTGTTTGAGATATAAAACCATTGTGTGTGGTGAGCCTTGTTTGTAAAAGTTACTAGAAGAGGTTGTGAGTGTAAAATCATAGTGTGGTGAGCCTCTCTTGTAATTTGTAAACCTGAGCATATAGTAGAGTGATTGAAATCCTTAAGTGTAGGCTTAAGGTAGTGGAGGTAGATCTTGAGGATCGAACCACTATAAATTGCTTGTGTTCTTTGTTCTTACTTTCTTATATTGCTTTGCAATAAATTGTCTCTATTTTGCTCATATAATCTGTTATTGGTCATAAAAGATTTGTTTTTATGAAAATTAGCCAAATATAATTCACCCCCCCTCATATGTATTTCAATTGGTATCAGAGCTAGAACTTCTTAATGTGGTCTTACAGCCTAGAAGACAAAGATCCTATGGCTAATATTTCAAACCTACCTTACCTAGAAGGATCATCTACAAACAGACCACCGTTGTTTGGTGGAACAAATTACACTTTTTGGAAGTCTAGAGTTAAAATATATATTTGTTCTATCAATTTTGATTTATGGAACATAATTGAGAAAGGTCCTTGTGTCCCAATGAAAATGAGAACAGATGGAGTAACCTCAGAACCCAAATCCACTGATGAATTTGATGAGCATGATTCAATGAAAATGACATTAAACTATCAGGCCATGAACATATTAAGTTGTGCAATAGATGTTACTGAATACAATAAAGTTAGTGGGTGTGATTTTGCTCATGATATGTGGAGATTACTCCAAATTACACATGAAGGTACTAATCAAATTAAAGAATCTAAACTTGCTATACTTGTTAGAGATTATGAACTGTTTACTATGAAACAAGGTGAAAATATTAGTGATATGTTTACAAGGTTTACTAACATTTTTAATGGCTTGAAAGCTTATGGTAAAAGCTATACTATGGGAGAGCAAAACAGGAAGATTTTGGATGCTCTACCAAAATCCTGGCAGCCAAAAACGCTTACTATTGAAAAGTCCAAAGATTTAAAAACTCTTCCTCTTGAAGAGCTTATAGGATCACTACTCACGTATGAAATGAAGATGAAACGGTTGAATGATAAGAAAGATGAAGAAAAGGGAAGAAAAGGAGTTGTACTGAATGCTTCAAATCACTTGAGTGAACGAGAACAATCTTCAAGAGAAGAAGAAGGAGGAAACAGTGGAGAAGAAGAGATTGCAATGGCAGTGAGGAAGTTCAAGCGATTCTACAAAAAGGAGTTTCTAAAGAAAGGAAGAAAGTCAGTCAAAAAGAGTGGACAATCCTCATCCTATAAACCTCAATGCTTTGAATGCAAGAGCACAGAGCATCTTATTGGTAACTGTCCCAAAGTGTTAGAGAGGGAAAGAGACAGTAAAAATAGAAAGAAAAATCTGCCAAGAAAGGAAAAGGATTAGCTGGAACGTGGGATCAACAAGAAAGTGAGGATGACAGTGAAGGGAAGGCCAACATATGCTTTATGGCCATTGATGATGAGGTACAATCTTCACCTTCTATTTCAAATTTCTGTGATGATGATATTGATTCTAGTGATTTGATTGTAGAACTGTATGAAGAGTTGAAAAAGGCTTCAAAAAGAAACAAAGATATGAAATTCAAAATCAATGATTTTTCAAATGAAAATTCAAAATTATGTATTGAAAATGATAAGCTTCTAGAGACCATTAATTCACTTACCATTGAAAAAGATGTTTTGAATACTACCATACAAAATGTATCTTTTGAAAACAAAAAGCTTTGTACAAGAATTATTTCTCTTGAATCAATGCTAAAAGATCATGAGTCTTTAAAAAGGAAAGTAAATGATCTTACTTAATGCATTGAGAGATTTACAAATGGAAGAGAAAAATTAAATAAATTACTTGGTTATCAAAAATCCTCATTTGTAAAGCACGGTCTTGGTTTTACTCATGATTGTTTTGATCCAAAACAAAAAAGGTTATTTGTTAAAGAATCTTCTCATTATAGGTCTCATACTTGTTGCACATATTGTGGTAGGCATGGACACAAGGTTTCTATGTGTTTTATAAAAAAGGAAGATAGAAAATGTTGTTAAGATCATTTGGAAAGTCAAAGGAACTATTACTAACCCCCTTGGACCCAAGAAGATATGAGTACCAAAAATCACTCATTCTAATTTGGTATAGGTACAATTTGCGTCAAGATCAAGTGCCACTAAATGGTTTCTTGACAGTGGCTGCTCAAGGCACATGACTGGAAATGCATCACTTGTTAGTGAGCTTCAAGCTACAAGTGAAGGTTTTGTCACTTTTGGAGATAAGAAGAAAGGGAAAATACTTGGAATAGGTAACATTGGTAACAGTTCTTTCCCTCTTATCAAGAAAGTTTTACTTATTGATGGTTTAAAGTATAATTTACTTAGTATTAGTCAATTATGTGACAATGGTTGCAAAGTTGATTTTAAATGTGATACTTGTACTATTCTTGACAGTGCAAGTAATAAAACTATTTTTGTTGCTAAAAGAGTTAGTAATGTATATGTGTTATATCTTGATGAGCTTATTACTAATGATATTAAATGTCTTGCCATTCATGACAATGATGGATTTTTATGGCATAGAAGATTCGGACCTGTGAGCATGGATTTATTGAACAAACTTTCTACACAAGAACTAGTTAGAGGATTAACAAAAATGCATTTTGATAAAACCCGTCTTTGTGATGCTTGTCAATATGGAAAACAATCAAAAACATCTTTTAAACCAAAGAAAATGGTTTCTACCTCAAAACCTCTTGAACTAGTTCACATGGATTTATTTGGACCTATGAGGACTACTAGTCTTGGTGGTAAAAGATACGCATATGTGACTGTTGATGATTTTTCAAGATTTACATGGGTAATCTTCTTATCACAAAAAGATGAAACATTTTATGAATTTTCAAAACTTTTCAAAAAGGTTCAAATTTCTCTTGATTGCAAACTGATTTCTATTAGAAGTGATAATGGAAGAGAGTTTTGTAACCAAGATTTTACAAAATTCTGTGATGAGTATGGCATCACTCATAATTTTTTAGCTGCCAAAACACCTCAACAAAATGGTGTTGTTAAGAGGAAAAACAGAATATTACAAGAAATGGCTAGATCAATGCTTTGTGAAAATTCCTTACCAAAATATTTTTGGACTGAAGCTGTAAATACAGCTTGCTATGTAATGAATAGAGTTTTACTAAGACCTTTTTATAAGAAAAACACCTTTTGAACTTCTATTTGACAAAACTCCATCAATTGTCTATTTTAAAGTTTTTGGTTGCAAGTGCTTTATTTTAAACACTAGTGACAATCTTGGTAAGTTTGATAGAAATTCAGATGAAGGCATATTTCTTGGCTATAATAAAAGGACATTATGTGTTGAAGAAACTATTCATGTAACTTTTGATGAATCTAATATTTATCTTCAAAGAAGAAATGAAGATGATGCAGGTTCCTCAATGGTTGAAAATCAAACTCAACACCTAGTACCTACATTGGAAGATCATGCTAAAGAAGAAGAAATAATGGAGCAAGAACAAGATGGTCAATCAAGCAATAATCAAGAACTTCCAAAGGATCTCACATATGCAAGAAGTCATCCTAAGGAGCAAATCATTGGTGATGTCTCCCAAGGAGTTAAAACAAGACGGTACTTTATTGATAATTTTGCCCTTTTATCTCATATTGAACCGAAAAATATTGATGATGCATTGTGTGATAATTTCTGGATTATTGCTATGGAAGAAGAGTTAAATCAGTTTGAGAGAAATAAAGTTTGGACTCTTGTTCCTAGACCTCATGATCATTCTGTGATTGGTACAAAATGGGTCTTTAGAAATAAGTTAAATGGACTAGGAGAAGTTGTTAGAAATAAAGCTAGACTTGTTGCTCAAGGCTTCAATCAAGAAGAAGGTATTGATTATGATGAAACTTTTGCTCCAGTGCCCAGATTAGAGTCTATAAGAATACTTTTGGCATTTGTTTGTTTTAAAGAATTTAAACTATTTCAAATGGATGTCAAAAGTGCTTTTCTAAATGGTTTTATTGAAGAAGAGGTTTATGTAGAACAACCTCCTGGTTTTATTCATGAAAAATTTCCAAATCATGTTTTCAAGTTAACCAAAGCTCTATATGGACTGAAACAAGCTCCAAGAGCTTGGTATGAAAGATTAAGTGGTTTTCTTCTTTCAAAAGGTTTTACAAAAGGAAAAGTGGATACAACTCTTTTTATAAAAACATCTTCTAAAAATGATATTTTACTTGTGCAAATTTATGTTGATGATATTATTTTTGGCGCTACTAATACTTCCCTTTGTGAAGAGTTTGCCAAATCCATGCAAAATGAATTTGAGATGAGCATGATGGGAGAACTAAATTTCTTCCTCGGGCTGCAAATTAAGCAAACCAAGGATGGAGTCTTCATCAATCAATCAAAGTATACCAAGGAGCTACTGAAAAGATTTGGAATGGATCAAACAAAAGGAATAGGTACTCCAATGAGTTCATCAACTAAATTTGACAAAGATGAGAAAGGTAAAAGTATTGATGAGAAATTATATAGAGGTATGATCGAAACTTTACTCTATCTCACAGCTAGTAGACCAGATATTATGTTTGCTGTATGCTTGTGTGCTAGATTCCAATCATGTCCTAAAGAATCTCATCTAATTTCTGTCAAACGTATTTTTTGCTATTTGATTGATACACATGACTATGGCCTTTGGTTTTCAAAAGCACCATCTTTTGAACTTATTGGATACTCTGATGCTGACTATGCTGGATGCAAAGTTGAACGTAAAAGTACAAGTAGGCATTGTCAATTTCTTGGTAGTTGTCTTGTATCTTGATTTAGTAAAAAACAAGCTTGTGTGTCTTTATCCACTGCAGAAGCTGAATACATAGCTGCAGGTTGCTGTTGTGCACAATTGTTATGGATGCAGCATACCTTACTTGATTATGGTCTTAAATTCAATTGTGTGCATATACTATGTGATAATACTAGTGCTATGAATTTGAGCATAAATCCCATTCAACATTCTAGGACTAAGCATATAGAGATAAAACATCATTTCATTCATGATCATGTGATTAAGAAAAATATATGCTTAGAATATATAAATACAAATGATCAAATTGCTGATATATTTAATAAGCCTTTGGCTGAGGAAAGGTTCAATCACCTAAGAAGACTCGTAGGCATTTCAAGATTCAATGACTAATGTGTATATTGAAGTTTTGATAAAAACAGGAAATTTTTGATTCAGAATTCGGACGCACTACAGAAAATTTGGTCGATCGAATTTTCTAGGTGAAAGGAAACAGGGACTTTTGATCAAGAATTCGGACGCAGGGCAGAAAATTCAGTCGACCGAATTTTCTGAACTGAAGAAACAGAAACTTTTGACCGAAAATTCGGACGCAGACCTGAGAATTCGGTCGTCCGAATTTTACGGACGCGTCTGTTTAAATGAAAATTTAAACAGTTTTCTCACCACTTCAACTTCTGAATTTCACATCCTTTTAAAAGGCACTCATATCCATTCACATCCGAATCAAAATCCCTTCAAGACCACACATTCTCATCCCGATTTGCCTTCACTTTTAAACTTCTAACCCTAAATTCATACCGAAAATCAATACTTCTCAACAGAAAATATCAATGGTGAGAACAAAGAAGCCAAATGTTGAGAAAGGGAAAGGAAAGGCTAAGGAAGGAGATGGAGACTCAATCCTCAACCAACCAAGAAGAATTCGAATCCCTCAAACATTATCTGGAGTTGACAGGTTTGTCTCAATTAAAGCTACTCATGAATTTGATGAATGGAATAAAAGTAGCAGAAAGATTATTCCTGGATATAAGGTGGATGTTGATAAATTGTCTAGCATGGATATTGTTCTATCTTGTTTCAATGATGTTGGGTGGAGTAGTTTGTTGTTCATTGATGAAGAATTTTATCCTACCTTGATATATGAATTCTATGCAAACCTGAAAGAGGAAAGAATTGAGATGGTAGGGGATAATGTGATACAATGGTATTCATCTAGAGTATCCCAAGTTGACATTGAATTTAGTGAAGGTTTGATAAACAGAATTTGTGGAGTAGGTGACAATGGAGCTAGATATTATTCACCTTCCATGCATTGCTATGATCGTGAACTCTTTACATATATTAGATTTGAAGAAGCATTTACCAATGGAAGAGAGTTTAGATCTATAAAAGAGAGGGAAATCAAGAACTTGGATGATAGAGGTAGAGTGATGCATCACACGGTAACTACTATGATTCTTCCTAATTTCGGACATGTCATTAGTTGGAAATATGCATATGGTAATCATGTTAGCCTTGCATGAGCATAGGAGAATGAACTTTGGTTATATAGCCTTGAAACACATGATTACTGCAAGAAAAACAGTAACCAAGGCATTCCCATTTGGAAGGTTGTTGACAAGAATCTTTAAGCATTTTAAGATTAAACTTCCGGGAAGAGGGCAAGCTTTTAAGAGTGGGGAGACTTACACTAATGAAACTCTTAAGAGAATTCAATTAGTTCTTGATGAGGATAATGTATGGAGGACAAAAAGAGAAACCCCTCCAAAAAGTATAGAAAGAGAAGAAAAGATAGAAAGTGAAGAGGAGGAAGAAGAAGAGGATGAAGAAGAAACCCTTGCTAGGGAAATGAAGACAAAAAGGAAGCATGACACCTCAAGTGAGGGGGAGCAACCTCCAACAAAAAGGAGACTGTTTGAAGAAGAAATTGGAATTGGTTCAAGTGGTGAAGGAGTAACTAGAGGTGACACCATAGTAGCCAAAGCATTCCAAGAAGCCTTGAACAATCATGTCAAGGAAATGGAGAAGATGTATAAGTTTTTTGAATCATTTGCTCCAATGGTTCTTGGAAAGTTAGATGGACTGGAGAGTAGGGTAAAGCACATTGAAGAAATCCTTATGAGAAATACTCAAAGTGGTGAAGGACCCTCTCAGCCTCAAGATAGAAATGAGGAAGAAGGAGATAAGGAAGAAAAGAAAGGAGATGATAATGACAGCAGTGATGAAGATGATGCTCAAGGTGGAAATGAAGAGGCTGTGGCGGGAAGAAGAAGAAGAAGAACATGCACATGAAGAGTAGCTCAAGTTGAAATAGTCTCGCCATCAACAATCTCTTTCAGTTGAGGAAGAGTGAAGCACTTAGCCATCAAGAAAGGAGTGAGCCGAGCCTCTCCATCCACATCAACATCACAAGACTAAGCTTTCTTTCCTTCTATTCTATTTTACTGCTTTTTAAGTTGCTTATCCATACTTGAATTTTTTTTCGTTATATGTTATGTATTCTGAATTTGTTAAGTACTTTGCTGCATGTTATGTAATAGTGAAGCTCAATGATGAAATCTCAGTAATGAGAGCTTCCTTTATGTGTTAAATTGTTAGTCTCATTTTCATTGATCCCATTTTTTTTGAGTGATGGCAAATGGGGGAGAAAAATGATGAATGATGACTATAATGATGATTCTGTGATAAATGCATCTATGCTTAAAAATTTTCTTGCAATTTTGTAAAGCTAAACTGAGTTGCAAAAACTTTGGATTCAAAATTCAGATGCAAGGTTTAAATATTTAGATGCATCCATATTTGTGACCAAAAAGTGATCTTTTGTTGTTCAATTTGATCCAAATATGTTTTAATCTATTCCATTATGTTTGAATAACATTATGAAAGCTTTATTTCACTTTAAACATCCATTATACTGAATCTATTGTAGTTTGGACTTAAAATTTCAAAATTTGGATGCATGAGTTTAAAAATTCGGACGCATGAGTTTAAAAATTCGGATGCATCCATATTTCATTATCAAAATGTGCTCCTTTATTGTTCAAATTAATTCAAATATGTTTTAATCTTTCATAATATGTTTGAACAATATTAGGAAAGCTTATTTACAAATTTAAAAGCTTTTATTTATCTTATTTTAAAGTTTGGACTTACTATGCTAAAATTCGGATGCATGATATCTCTAGTCCAAATGTGTTGAAAAATGAGCACAATCTAAGGGGGAGCATTGTTAAGCTTTTAACAACCTTAAAACCTCTCTTAGAAGTTTTCTAAATGCTTAAATGCTATATCCTCTATCCTAGTTTGGTTGGGTCATAGGCTCATATTGAGCCTTCTGTATGTCAATGTGCTACATTGGTTATTTTCTATCATTGACATTAATACTTCTTTGTACTATATTGTTTTAATCTATCACATTTTGCATCAAAGTTTGTCATCATCGAAAAGGGGGAGATTGTTAGCCCTAAGGGCAAATCATGTAGTTTTGATTAATGACAAATACTGATGAGGACTAATGTGCTTGTATGTTGTGTGATAGGTTTTGTGAACTAAGAAGTATGAAGTCTCATTGCTCTCAAGCCAAAGTGCAAGAACATTTGGATGCATCCGAACTTTTGGTTTGCATCTGAATTTCAAGTCCGAGTTCTTGGTAACAAGTTTGAAAAGGTGATTTTGCATTTTCAAATGAACTGTAGAAGTACTCCAATATGTATAGCCACAATGGCACTCAATTTAGCTTTGCAAAACCACAAAACTCATACATTCAATTGTTTTCAAGCTCATACTTTTCTTTCCAATCTCAACTCAACCATTTTGTAAATTAACACAAAATCACAGGTCAAGTCAAGAACCAAGGTTAAGATTTCAATCTCAACTCAACTATATTTCAAAATCTCAGAAACCAAATTCAGCTTATATGTATATATGCCCAAGTCAACATTATAGCATCATATACAACCACATTTCACACTTTCAATTTAAATTCCAAATGCTGCCAATAAACTTCAGAATGCAGCCAAATGCCGCCACAGGTACAAATCATAGATGAACGTATGCAATAGTAACAAATCATATATGAACGTATATAATAGCAACAAATCATATATGAACTTATACAATAGTAACATATTTTGCCATAGCACATAACACCATTACACATAAACATAACACCTACACATTACAGTTTGCACATTGTAGTTTGCAGTCATCATTCTTTCTCCCCCTTTTGTCATCCCTCAAAAAATGGAGTTAATGAAAATGAGACTGACTGTTTAGCACATTAAGCTTAGGGTGACCAAAGAATCATTAATAAAAGAAGCTCTCAACACTAAAGTTTCATCATTGAGCTTCATAAGCCAAGCTATTATAGAAATTGTAGAAATTAAGGAAAAGCATAGGAATTTCATAAGCCAAGATGGAAATAACACATATAAGTTATACTAAGTACAAATAAGTAATTAAAAATAGTAAAGAGATAAAGTTTGAAGAGATGCTCGGTCTTGTGATGTTGATGGAGAGGCCTTGTTGAATCCCTTCTTGATTGCCACATGTTTGACCCTTTCTTGGCTGAAGGAGATAGTAGATGCTGAGGTGACAAGCATCACAAAGACGGGTTTTTTAAAAATGCATTTTTGGTAATCCTCTAACTAGTTCTTGTGTAGAAATTTTGTTCAACAAATCCATGCTCGCATGTCCTAATCTTCTATGCCATAAAAATCCATCATTGTCATGAATGGCAAGACATTTAATATCATTAGTAATACATTACTAACTCTTTTAGCAACAAAAATAGTTTTATTACTTGCACTGTCAAGAATAGTACAAGTATCACATTTAAACTCAACTTTGCAACCATTGTCACATAATTGACTAATACTAAGTAAATTATACATTAAACCATCAATAAGTAAAACTTGCTTGATAAGAGGGAAAGAACCTTTACCAATGTTACCTATTCCAAGTATTTTCCCTTTTTTCTTATCTCCAAATGTGACAAAACCTTCACTTGTAGCTTGAAGCTCACTAACAAGTGATGCATTTCCAGTCATGTACCTTGAGCAGCCACTGTCAAGAAACCATTTAGTGGCACTTGATCTTCAGGCAAATTGTACCTATACCAAATTAGAAAGAGTGATTTTTGGTACCCATATCTTCTTGGGTCCAAGGGGGTTAGTAATAGTTCCTTTGACTTTCCAAATGGTCTTAACACCATTTTCTATCTTTCTTTTTATCAAACATCTAGAGACCTTGTGTCCATGCTTGCCACAATATGTGCAACAAATATGAGACCTAGAATGAGAAGATTCTTTAACAAATAACCTTTTTTGTTTTGGATCAAAACAATCATGTGTAAAACCAAGACCATGTTTTACAAATGAATATCTTTGATAACCAAGTAGTTTATTTAAATTTTATCTTCCATTTGTAAATCTCTCAATGCATAAAGTAAGATCATTAACTTTCCTTTTTAAAAACTCATGATCTTTTAGTATTGATTCAAGAGAAATAATTCTTGAACAAAGCTTTTTGTTTTCAAAAGATACATTTTGTATGGTAGTATTCAAAACTTCTTTGTCAATAGTAAGAGAATTAATGGTCTCAAGATGTCTCTCATTTTCAACACATAATTTTGAATTTTCATTTGAAAAATCATTTATTTTGGATTTCATTTCTTTATTTCTTTTTGATGCCTTTTTCAATTCTTCATATAGTTCTACAATTAAATCACTAGAATCAATATCATCATCACAAAAATTTGAAATAGAGGGTGAAGATTGTACCTCATCATCAATGGCCATAAAGCATATATTGACCTTCCCTTCACTGTCATCCTCGCTTTCTTGTTGATCCCACGTTCCAGCTAATCCTTTTCCTTTCTTGGTAGATTTCTTTCTGATTTTGCTGTCTCTTTCCCTCTCTAACACTTTGGGACTGTCAGCAATAAGATGCTCTATGCTCTTGCGTTCAAAGCATTGAGGTTTATAGGATGAGGATTGTCCACTCTTCTTGACTGGCTTTCTTCCTTTCTTGAGAAAATCTTTTTTGTAGAATCTCTTGAACTTCCTCACTGCCATTGCAATCTCTTCTTCTCCATTTGTTTCCTCCTTTTTCTTCACTTGAAGATAGTTCTTGTTCACTCAAGTGATTTGAAGCATTGAGTACAACTCCTTTTCTTCCCTTTTCTTCATCCTCCTTGTCATTCAACCGTTTCATCTTCATTTCATGTGTGAGTAGTGATCCGATAAGCTCTTCAAGAGGAAGAGTTTTTAGATCTTTGGACTTCTCAATAGCAAGTGTCTTTGGCTGCCAGGGATTTTGGTAGAGCATCCAAAATCTTTCTCTTTGCTCTCCCATAGTATAGCTTTTACCATAAGCTTTCAAACCATTGAAAATATTAGTAAACCTTGTAAACATATCACTAATATTATCACCTTGTTTCGTGGTAAACAGCTCATAATCTCTAACAAGCATAGCAAGTTTAGATTCTTTAACTTGATGAGTACCTTCATGTGTAATTTGGAGTAATCTCCAGATATCATGAGCAGAATCACACCCACTAACTCTATTGTATTCAGTAACATCTAATGCACAACTTAATATGTTCATGGCCTGATAGTTTAGTGTCATTTTCCTTGAATCATGCTCATCAAATTCATCAGTGGATTGGGGTTCTGAGGTTACTCCATCTGCTCTCATTTTCATTGGGACATAAGGACCTTTCTCAACTATGTTCCACAAATCAAAATTGATAGAACAAATATATATTTTAACTCTAGTCTTCCAAAAAGTGTAATTTGTTCCATCAAACAACGGTGGTCAAAGAACAATACAATAAAGTAAGATCAAAGAATGCAAGCAATTTATAGTGGTTCGATCCTCAAGATCTACGTCCAGTACCTTAAGCCTACACTTAAGGATTTCAATCAATCTACTAAAATGCTCAGGTTTACAAATTACAAGAGAGGCTCACCACACTATGGTTTTACACTCACAACCTCTTCTAGTAATTTTTACAAACAAGGCTCACCACACACAATGGTTTTATATCTCAAACAACCTTGAATCACAACTTCAAGGATCACCCTTATCTAAAGGGTTTTATGTTATCAAGATAACCTTGCAAGAGCTAGTAGAAAAACACAATTCGATAAAAAGATAAGAGTGTGTAGATGTGACCACTTGTTGGTAGATTTTTACACAAACTTGCACCTTCACACTTTGATGTCTTTTGATTGATCAATAGAATGCACAAGACATAAGAGAGCTTAAGAAATGTTTGTAAAAAGCTTTAGAAGACTTAGAGTTTTCAAGAATTCAAAACTTACAAAAGATTACACGTTTATAGCTTTTATAGAATTTGAAAATCAGTTTTAACAGCTATAAAACGTCTAGTTAACGGCTATTTTCAGGAAATTCAGACGACCGAATTCTACATCCGAATTTTTTGGGCGACCGAATTATTCCTGCTGCATCCGAATCTTCGTCCGATTTTCTCTGGAAAAACAGTGACCATGCTGAAGGCCAAAATTCGAACTACCGAATTTTTCTTCATGCATGCGAATCTTCTTCCGAATTTCTCTGGAAAAACAGTAGCAAACTTTTGCTACATAATTCAGACGAATGAATTTTTTGGAAGCATATTCAAACTTTGTAAAATCATTTGAGATTTAACTTCAATAAGTTTGAAAAACATTTGGTATGTATAGAAAACTTATTTAGACATATATTAGTTTGAAAACCAAAATCAAATTCCTTTGATCATATAAAGTTTACTTAAAAACTTTGAGGACACAAAACCACATTCATCAAAAAATTCATTCAAAACCTTTTAAGATCATAAAACTCATTTTGGCTTCAAGGCAATGAGACTTCATACTTCTTAGTTCACAAAACCTATCACACAACATACAAGCATATTAGTCCTCATCAATATTTGTCGTTAATCAAAATTACATGATTTGCCCTTAGGGCTAACAGAAGCTCTATTGAAAAACTTTTAGATTCCACAGAAAAAACTGTGCAAGATTTACAAATATATACCTATAATACATAGTAAACAAACACTAAGGTCTTCAAAGCCTTCAATCATTTTGAACAAACTCTCCTATCTCCTAGACATATTTGAGTTGTTCTTACATTGTAGCTTTAAGGCAATGAGACTTGTTTACTTCTCAATCCAACAATCTTATCACATAAGAATCAAGCACATTACTCCTTATCAAAGTAATCAACAATATTCTCTTAGGATTATGCAATGGTCTAAAAAACCTAAGAGGGGGGGGGGGGATTAGGTCTTTGGCTAATTTTTGAAAACTTTTTCAATTTTGTGAACTTGGTTTGGAAGGATTATATTTGTTAGCCCTAAGGGCAAATCATGTAGTTTTGATTAATGAAAAATATTGATGAGGACTAATATGCTTGTATGTTGTGTGATATGTTTTGTGAACTACGAAGTATGAAGTCTCATTGCCCTCAAGCCAAAGTGCAAGAACAACCTCAATAAACTATGAAGTCTTTTGAAGGTTATTCAAAGATGAACTCAAGGCATTGAAGACTTGAAGTGTAGAGTAGATATGATAATAGGTAAATCTCTATGTAAACTCTACACTTGTATGTCTTGGAGTCTATTGAATGCATAAGAGAGCATAAAATAGGTTTCTTAATCTTAAAAGGCTTTGAATGAATTTCTTGATGAATGTAGTTTTGTGTCCTAAAAGTTTTTAAGTAAACTTTATATGATCAAAGGAATTTGATTTTGGTTTTCAAACTTATATATGTCTAAATAAGTTTTGTATACATACCAAATGTTTTTCAAACTTATTGAAGCTAAATCTCAAATGATTTTACAAAGTTTGAATATGCTTCCAAAAAAATTCGGTCGTCAGAATTTTGTAGCGAAAGTTTGCTACTGTTCTTCCAGAGAAATTCGGAAGAAGATTTGGATGCATGAAGAAAAATTCGGTCGTCCGAATTTTGGCCTTCAGCATGGTCACTATTTTTCCAGAGAAATTCGGACGAAGATTCGGACGCAGCAGGAAGAATTCTGTCGTCCGAAAAATTCAGATATAGAATTCGATCGTCCAAATTTCCTGAAAATAGCCGTTAACTAGCCGTTTTATAGCTGTTAAAACTGATTTTCAAATTCTATAAAAGCAATAAACGTGTAATCTTTTGTAAGTTTTGAATTCTTGAAAACTCTAAGTATTCTAAAGCTTTTTACAAACATTTCTTAAGCTCTCTTATGTCTTGTGCATTCTATTGATCAATCCAAAGGCATCAAAGTGTGAAGGTGCAACTTTGTGTAATATCTACTAACAAGTGGTAACATCTACACACTCTTACTTATTTATTAAATTGTGTTTTGCTACTAGCTCTTGCAAGGTTATCTTGATAACATAAAACCCTTTAGATAAGGGTGATCCTTGAAGTTGTGATTCAAGGTTGTTTGAGATATAAAACCATTGTGTGTGGTGAGCCTTGTTTGTAAAAGTTACTAGAAGAGGTTGTGAGTGTAAAATCATAGTGTGGTGAGCCTCTCTTGTAATTTGTAAACCTGAGCATATAGTAGAGTGATTGAAATCATTAAGTGTAGGCTTAAGGTAGTGGAGGTAGATCTTGAGGATCGAACCACTATAAATTGCTTATGTTCTTTGATCTTACTTTCTTATATTGCTTTGCTATAAATTGTCTCTATTTTGCTCATATAATCTATTATTGGTCATAAAAGATTTGTTTTTGTGAAAATTAGCCAAATATAATTCACCCACCCCACCCCCCCCTCTTAGGTATTTCAATTGGTATCAGAGCTAGAACTTCTTAATGTGGTCTTACAGCCTAGAAGACAAAGATCCTATGGCTAATATTTCAAACCTACCTTGCCTAGAAGGATCATCTACAAACAGACCACCATTGTTTGATGGAACAAATTACACTTTTTGGAAGTCTAGAGTTAAAATATATATTTGTTCTATCAATTTTGATTTATGGAACATAATTGAGAAAGGTCCTTGTGTCCCAATGAAAATGAGAACAGATGGAGTAACCTCATAACCCAAATCCACTGATGAATTTGATGAGCATGATTCAAGGAAAATGACATTAAAATATAAGCCATGAACATATTAAGTTGTGCATTAGATGTTACTAAATACAATAGAGTTAGTGGGTGTGATTTTGCTCATGATATGTGGAGATTACTCCAAATTACACATGAAGGTACTAATCAAATTAAAGAATCCAAACTTGCTATGCTTGTTAGAGATTATGAACTGTTAACTATGAAACAAGGTGAAAATATTAGTGATATGTTTACAAGGTTTACTAACATTTTTAATGGCTTGAAAGCTTATGGTAAAAGCTATACTATGGGAGAGCAAAACAGGAAATTTTGGATGCTCTACCAAAATCCTGGCAGCCAAAAACGCTTACTATTGAAGAGTCCAAAGATTTAAAAACTCTTCCTCTTGAAGAGCTTATCGGATCACTACTCACACATGAAATGAAGATGAAACGGTTGAATGATAAGAAAGATGAAGGAAAGGGAAGAAAAGGAGTTGTACTGAATGCTTCAAATCACTTGAGTGAACAAGAACAATCTTCAAGTGAAGAAGAAGGAGGAAACAGTGGAGAAGAAGAGATTGCAATGGCAGTGAGGAAGTTCAAGCGATTCTACAAAAAGGAGTTTCTAAAGAAAGGAAGAAAGTCAGTCAAAAAGAGTGGACAATCCTCATCCTATAAACCTCAATGCTTTGTGTTAGCCCTAAGGGCAAATCATGTAGTTTTGATTAATGACAAATATTAATGAGGGCTAATATGCTTGTATGTTGTGTGATAGGTTTTATGAACTAAGAAGTATGAAGTCTCATTGCCTTGAAGCTAAAATGCAAGAACAACTCCAATATGTCAAAGTGATTGAAGATTGAAGAGTTTGTTCAAGATGATTGAAGGCTTTGAAGATATGAAGTGTAGGTTGCATGTGCTTAATAGGTAAACTTTGTAAACCCTACACTCTTAAGCCTTGGAATCTATTGAATGCATAAGAGAGCATAAAATGAGTCTTATGATCTTAAAAGGTTTTGAATGAATTTTTTGATGAATGTGGTTTTGTGTCCTAAAAGTTTTTAAGTAAACTTTATATGATCAAAGGAATTTGATTTTGGTTTTTCAAACTTATATATGTCTAAATAAGTTTTCTATACATACCAAATGTTTTTCAAACTTATTAAAGTTAAATCTCAAATGATTTTACAAAGTTTGAATATGCTTCCAAAAAATTCGGTCGTCCGAATTTTGTAGCAAAAGTTTGCTACTGTTCTTCCAGAGAAATTCGGAAGAAGATTCGGACGCATGAAGAAAAATTCGGTCGTCCTAATTTTGGCCTTCTACATGATCACTGTTCTTCCAGAAAAATTCGGACGCATGGAAAAAATTCGGTCATCCGAATTTTCTGAAACTAGCCGTTACTAGCCGTTTTATGACCGTTTTAACTGATTTTCAAATTCTATAAAGGTTAGAAACTCTGGATTTTTAAAAGAACTTTTGCACAAAAGAAATCCTTGAAGCTCTAACTTGTTTTACATCAAAATTATATCAAAAGCTCTCAAATTGCCTTGTGCTCAAAGATTGAAATTCAAGATTCCAAAGGCAAGAAGTGAAGTGGTGCTAGCAATTGTATTCATCCACCAAGAAGTGTTGGTAACATTCAAATTCTCTCTTTACATTTTTGTTGTGATTGATACAAGGTTGTCAAGAGACTTAAAACCCTTGTGGAGGGTGAGCCTTAGACTAGATTAATCAAGGTTGTTGTGTAAAACCCATTGGTGAGGGTGAGCCTTGGATTAGATTGGTCTAGGTTGTCTAGTGACATAAAACTCTTAGTGATAAGAGTGAACCTTGTTTATTATACTGAAAAGAGGTTGTTGTGGTAAAATCCATTGAAGGGTGAGCCTCTTGTGTAATTGCTTGGATTAAGCATATAGTGAATTGATTGAAATCCTTGAGTGTGGACTCAAGGTAGTGGATGTAGATCTTGGAGAGATCGAACCACTATAAATCGTGTGTTCATTTCTTTATAGCTTTACTTGTTTTACATACTTGTGTTATTATTATTGTTTATAGTTGTTGATTGATTGGTTGTGGTCTTATAGTTTTATAATCTTGTCTTAACCATCAAATCACATATAAACTTGAAGTTTGTGAATTTAAAGAAAAGCTTTTATTAAGGCAAAGGATTTGCATAAAAGGAAAAGATTTTCGATAATTCGCCAAAGACCTAATTCACCCCCCTCTTAGGTCTTTCAATTGGTATCAGAGCTAGGTCTTCTTTTTAAGGTCTAACAACCTAGAAGTAAAGATTGTATGGCTAGTTTATCAAATTTGCCTTATACAGAAGGTTCCTCCACTAATAGACCTCCATTATTTGATGGTTCTAATTATATTTTTTGGAAGTCTAGAATTGAGATTTACATTTGTTCTATTAACTATGAATTGTGGAATATTATTGAGAAAGGTCCCTATGTGCCATTGAGATTGAAAGCCGATGGAGTTACAAGGGAACCGAAGTCCATGGAAGAGTATGATGAGAGCGATTCAAGAAAGATGACATTAAGCTACCAAGCAATGAACATTCTTTGTTGTGCGTTGGTTGTCAATGAATACAATAGAGTGATGGAATGTGATTCCACTCATCAAATGTGGAAGCTACTTCAAGTCACTCATGAAGAAGAAGGAGCAAATGTGTGCTTCATGGCAATGGAAGATAAGGTACAACCTATTCCATCTACCTCTACTTCTTATGATGATAATATTGATGATCTTAGTGAATTACTTGTTGAGATGTATAGAGAATTAAAAAAGGCTTCGAAAAAGAATAAGGAAATGAAACTCAACATTAATGAGTTATTGAATGAAAATTCAAAATTATTTTGTGAGAACAAAAAACTTCTTGAATCTATTGTTTGTTTAAATATTGAAAAAGAAGTTTTAAATGTTTCTTTACAAAACATATCTCTTGAAAATAAATCTCTTTGTACAAAAGTTTCTTCTCTTGAAAAAATGCTTAGTGATCATGAAATTTTGAAAAAGAAAATTAATGATCTTACATCATGTGTTGAAAAATTTACAAATGGAAGAGACAATTTTGACAAACTACTTGAATCTCAAATATCTTCTCTTGCTAAAAATGGTCTTGCTTACAATTATGTCAATAATGTTCCTAAACATAACAACTCCTTTGTTAGAGCTACTTTTACTTCTTTCCATCATACTTGTTGTACTTATTGTGGAAAACATGGACATAAAGTCACCAAATGTTATGTTAAAAGAAAATTAGAGAATGGTGTAAAAACCATTTGGAGAGTTAAGAGAACTATTACTAATCCCCACGGACCCAAGAAAGTATGGGTACCAAAGGATACTTCCTCTCCTTTATTGCAGGTACACTATAATTCAAACTCAAGCACCAGTAAGAGGTATATTGATGATGTTGGCTTAAAGAATAACGGAAAACACCTCATTTATAATCAAGGTCAAAGCAACCAAAGAAGGATTTGTTTTTGAGGCAAGAAGAAAGAAGGAATTCTTGGAGTAATCAATGTTGGTAAAGATTTCTCTTTTCTTTTTAAACAAATGTTACTTAGTGCTGATTTGAACTATAACTTGCTTAGCATTAGTCAATTGTGTGACAATGAATAAGAAGTTAAATGCCAACATGCGAAGTTTCAATTGAGAATCCATTTTGTTAAGATTTGAAAATTTGCCAACCATGACTTGTCAATTGCTTCTATGAAGTTGATTAGGTAAGATTGATGATATGAGATTGAATTCATGGTTGATATGTTTTTGAAATTGATTATATGTCATGATAAAATGATTAAAATAGTTATGATTGAATATCTATGCATTTGCTTGGCCAAAAACATCTTTATGAAACTTTACAAAATGTTCGGACTTGAAGTTTGAATGTAGACTATAAGTTTGGTCGCCTGAACATGTATAAAAAAAATGATATTTTGTGATTTTGATCAATTACTTACAAAATGTTTCAATGTGTGTTTTATCTTGATAAGCTTGAATGTCTTGTTGCTTATAATAATGATTGATTTTCTTGGCCTAGAAGATTTGGTCACGTGAACATGGACTTGTTGAACAAACTTTCTTCTCAAGATTTAGTTGGAGGATTGCTAAAAATGTGTTTTGAGAAAATTGTCTTTCACATACTTGTCAATATGGAAAACAAACAAAAGAATCTTTCAAACCTAAGAAAATGACTTTCACTTCAAAACCTCTTAAAAATTGTTTATATGGATTGTTTGGACCAATGAGGATCACTAGTCTTGATGGTAAGAGGAATTCATATATGATTGTTGATGATTTCTCTAAATTTACATGGGTGATCTTTCTAGCTCAAAAAGATGAAGTTCTTTCATGAATTTGTAAGACTTTTCAAAAGGGTCCAAATCTCTCTTGTTTGCAAATTGATTACTATTGGAAGTCACAATGGGAGAGAATTTTACAATCAAGATTTTACAAAACATTGTGATGAGAATGGGATTGCTCACAATCTTTTGAACTTATATTTGATAGAATACTCTAAAATTTAAACATACATGACTGGTTGTATCAAATATACATGAATACGTGTAACAAAGTACTTTATATTGAATACTACTTGCCTGTATTGCCTATTTCAAAGTTTTGGTTACAAGTGCCTTATATTGAATATGTCCGATAACTTGGATAATTTGATAGAAAATTGAATGATGGGATATTCCTTGGTTTTTCCTCTAACAACAAGGCTTACAGAGTTTCTAAGAAAAAGAACCTTACATGATGAGGAAACTATTCATGTTAGTTTTGATGAATCTTACATTTACTTAGAAAGAAAAGATGAAGATGATGTAGGTATATCTATGAATGACTATCAAACCCATATTCAAGCACCAACTTTGGAGGATCACACCAATGAGGAAGAAATGATTGAACAAAATCAAGATGACCAACTTAGTGGTGACCAAGAGCTCTCAAAGAACCTAAGATATTCAAGAGGGCACCCTAAGGAGCAAATCATTGGTGGTATCTCCCAAGGAGTAAAAATAAGGCGGTACCTTATCAATAACTTTATTCCTTTTATCTCATATGAGCCTAAAAGTATTGATGATGCATTGTGTGATGATTTTTGGATTATTACTATGCAAGAGGAATTAAATCAATTTGAAAGATACAAAATTTCAAAATTCCTAAATCTCATGATCATTCTATTATTGGAACTAAATGGTTTTTAGAAATAAACTCAATGAATCCGAGGAAGGTGTAAGAAATAAATCAAGATTTGTCACCCAAGGATTCAATCAAGAAGAGTGAATTGTTTATGATGAAACCTTTGTTCCGAATGCTAGACTTAAGTCCATAAGAATGCTTTTGACTTTTACTTTCTTTAAAGGTTTTAAATTATTTCAAATGAATGTCAAAAGAGCTTTTCTAAATGGTTCTATTGAGGAAGAGATTTATGTGGAACAATCACCCGGTTTTGATCTTGAAAAGTTTCCTAACCATGTTTTCAAATTATCCAAAGCTTTGTATGATTTAAAACAAGCTTCTAGAGCTTTGTATAAAAAAATTGAGTGTTTTTCTTCTTTCAAAAGAATTTTCAAGAGAAAAGGTTCAAACTATTTTTTTATTTAAAAAAAAAACCTCTTGTAACAATGATCTATAACTTGTCCTAATATATGATACAATTTTTGGTGCTTCTAATACTTCACTTTGTGATGTGTTTGCCAAGTTGATGTAAAGTAAATTTGAAATGAGCATGATAGGAAAACTCAATTTCTTTCTTGGCCTACAAATCAAGAAAACCAAGGATGGCACTTTCATGAATCAAGTTAAGGAATAAATAAGCACTTCCATAAGTTTATCAACTATGCTTGACAAGAATAAAAAGGTTTCATAGGTGTAGTCAATTCTATTTGACAGCAAGTAGAGCCAATATTATGTTTGTTATGTGCTTTTGTGCTAGATTTCATCTTGTCCTAAAGAGTCTTATTTGATTGCTGATTAACATATTCTCTATTACCTTATTGATACTCTAAGTGATTATGGTCTATATTTCAAATGTGTGGCTATGTTATGTGATAACACTAATGCAACAAATTTGACCATCATACTATTCAACAAACTAGGACAAAGCATCTAGAGATCAAACTTCATCTTAATAGAGATCATTCTACTAACGTTAATACTTAATTAAAGCATGTTTGCATTAATGAACAAATTAATGATATCATTACTAAGCCATTGGCTGAAGAAAGGATTGAGCAATCTTAGAAGATGTTTAGGGATTTCAAAATTCAATAACTAATGAGTGCATTCAAGTGTTGTAGCTCCAAGTGAGGACAAAGAAGCCTAGCATGGGAAAAGGAAAGGGAAAAGCAAAAGAAAGAGAAGGAGGACCAGCGATCAATGAACCAAAGAAGGTTTATGTTCCTCAAAGCATGTCATGCCTGGATAGATTTGTCACAGTGGAGGCTGCTATTGAATTTGATAATTGGACAAAAAGGAACCATAAGACAAATCCAAGCCACAAGGTGGATGTCATCAAACTATCCGAAATGGGTAATATACTCTCATTTTTAAATGATGTGAGATGGACTAGTTTGCTTGTGTTTGATGAATGCTATTACCTTCCTTAGTTTATGAAGTTTAATCAAATATTAAGGAAGAAAGAGTTGAGCAAGTTGGTAATAAAGCTATGCAGTGGTTTTCTTCAAGAATATCACAAGTTGATTTTTGAGATTGATAATGCATTGCTCAATAGAATTTTTGATATTGAGGATGTTGGGTTTAGGCATTATTCTTCCGGGGGACATTGTTTTATAAGTGAGCTATCACATGAAAGAATTGAGAATGCCTATATAAATGAAGAAGCTTCAAGACTAGAAAGGAGAGAGAGATGAAAGCTTTTTGATGGTAGTAAAAAAAAAAAAAATTTTGGAATCACATGCTTACTACCTTGATTATAGCATACTTTGGGCACAAATCTTCTGTTGATTATATGTATGCTGCAATTATGCTAGCGATGCATAAGAAGAGTCAAATACCTAAGAGGGGGGGGTGAATTAGGTATTTGGCTAATTTTCAAAAATTAAAATCTTTTAGATGTATAGATCAATAGCAGATGATATGGACAAAAGATAAACAACTTATGACAAAGCAATATAAGAAATGTAGAACAATGAACGCAAACAATTTATAGTGGTTCGATCCTCAAGATCTACCTCCACTACCTTAAGCCTACACTTAAGGATTTCAAATACTCTACTGTGTGCTCTAGTTCACAGATTACATGAGAGTCTCACCACACTATGGTTTTACACTTACAACCTCTTCTAGTAATTTTTTTTTTTTTACAAACAAGGCTCACCACACTATGGTTTTATATCTCAAACAACCTTGAATCACAACTTCAAGGATCACCCTTATCTAAAGGGTTTTATGTTATCAAGATAACCTTGCTAGAGCTAGTAGATCAACACAATTTAATAAGTAAAGAAGAGTGTGTAGATGTTACCACTTGTTGGTAGAATTTACACAAAGTTGCACCTTCACACTTTGATGTCTTTGGATTGATCAATTGAATGCACAAGACATAAGAGAGCTTGAGAAATGTTTGTAATAGACTTTAGAAAGCTTAGAATATTCAAGGATTCAGAACTACCAAAAGATTGCACGTTTATAGCTTTTATAGAATTTGAAAATCAGTTGAAACAGCTACAAAACGGCTAGTTAACGGCTATTTTCAGGAAATTCGGACGACCGAATTCTGCGTCCGAATTTTTCGGACATCCAAATTCTTCCTGCTTCGTCCGAATCTTCTTCCGAATTTCTCTGGAAGAACAGTGACCATACTGAAGACCAAAATTCGGACGACCGAATTCTTCCTCATGCGTCCGAATCTTCTTCCGAATTTCTCTGGAAGAACAGTAGCAAACTTTTGCTACCAAACTTTTGCTAACAATCTCCCCCTTTTTGATGATGACAAACTTTGATGCAAAATGTGATGGATTTAAACAAAGTAGCACAAAGAAGTATTGATGTCAATGATAGAAATCAACCAATTTAGCATATTGACATACACAAGGCTCATTATGAGCCTATGACCCAACCAACCTCCATTAACCTCCTTCCTTCCAACCACTAGGATAACATTTAAGTATTTAGAAAACTTATAAGAGAGGTTTTAAGGTTGATAAAAGTTTATCAATGCTCCCCCTTAGATTGTGCTCATTTTTCAACAAATTTGGACTAGGGATATTATGCATCCGAATTTTGACATATCAAGTCCAAACTTTAAAATAAGATAAATGAAACCTCCAAATTTTGTAAATAAGCTTTTCTAATATAAAGGTTTCATAATATTGTTCAAACATAATGGAATAGATTAAGACAGATTTGAATCAATTTGGACAACAACAAAAAAAATATATTTTGACCATAAATATGAATGCATCCAATTGTTAAAACCTTGCATCCGAATTTTAATGCATAAAAATTCATATTGTAGCAGATGCAACATTCAGTAGCATTAAAGACTAAGTTCACATAAGACTAAGTTTTCACATGTATTGCATCATATTTTCTCCCCCTTTTGTCATCATAAAAAAATAAAGGGATCAATGAAAATGAGATGGTCAAGTTAGCATATAAAAGAAGCTCTCATCACTGGGATTTCATCATTGAGCTTCACTATTACATAAAAAACAGCAAAATATTTAACAAGTTCAGAATAGAAAATGCAGCAAAATGCTTAGAAAACTGAACAAAATATAGTAAAGAGATTAGAAAAGAAGGCTTAGTCTTGTGATGGTGAGGTTGATGGGGAGGCTCGGCTCACTCCTTTCTTGATTGCCAAGTGCTTAACTCTTCCTTGACTTAAAGAGATTGTTACTGGAGATACAATGGCAGCTTGAGCTACTTGACTTCCTGCCATTGGTGGATCTTCATGAGCATGTTCTTGTTCTTTTTCTTCTGCTATAGTCTCATCATTTCCACCCTGATCATCCTCTTCATTACTGCTATCCTCATTATCTCCTTTCTCTACTTCTCTATCTCTTTCCTCCTCATTTCCATCTTGAGGCTTAGAGGGTCCTTCACCACTTTGAGTGTTTCTCATAAGGATATCTTCAATGTGTTTTACTCTATTTTCCAGTCCATCTAATTTTCCAAGAACCATTGGAGCAAATTACTCAAAGAACTTATACATTTTCTCCATTTCCTTGACATGATTGTTCAAGGCTTCTTGGAATGCTTTGGCAATAATGGTGTCACCTCTAGTTACTCCTTTACCACTTGACCCAATTCCAGTTTCTTCTTCAAATAATCTCCTTTTAGTTGGAGGTTGCTCCCCCTCACTTGAGGTGTCATGCTTTCTTTTTGTTTTCATTTCCCTAGCAAGGGTTTCCTCTTCATCCTCTTCTTCTTCTTCCTCTTCACTTTCTATGATTCTCTCTTTTTTTATTCTTTTCGGAGGGGTTTCTCTTTTTGTCCTCCATACATTATCTTCATCATGAACTAATTGCATTCTCTTAAGAGTTTCATTTGTGTAAATTTCACCACTCTTAAAGGCTTGCCCTATTCCAGGAAGTTTGATCTTAAAATGCTTGAAGATTCTAGTTAATAACCTTCCAAATGGGAATGCCTTGGTTACTGTTTTTCTTGCTGCAATCATATGTTTCAAGGCTATATACCCGAAGTTCATTCTTCTATGCTCATGTAGGGCTAACATGATTACCATATGCATATTTCCAACTGATGACTTGTGTCCAAAATTAGGAACAATCATTGTAGTCACCATGTGATGCAAAACTCTACCTCTAGCATCCAAATTCTTAATTTCCCTTTCCTTTATGGCTCTAAACTCTCTTCCATTTGTAAATGCTTCCTCAAATCTAACATGTGTGAAGAGTTCACGATCATAGCAATGCATGGATGCTGAATAATATCTAGCTCCATCATCACCCACTCCACAAATTCTATTTATCAATCCTTCATTGAATTCAATGTCTATTTGTGATACTCTAGATGAATACCATTGTATCACATTATCCCCTATCATCTCAATTCTATCCTCTTTCAAGTTTGCATAGAATTCATACATCAAAGTAGGATAATATTCTTCATCAATGAATAGCAAACTACTCCAACCAATATCATTGAAATGAGATAGGACAATATCCATGTTTGACAGATTTATCAATATCCACCTTATATCCAGGGAATGATTTTTTCTACTACTCTTATTCCATTCATCAAATTCATGAGTAGATTTAATAGAGATAAACTCATCAACCCCTGATTGTGTTTGAGGAATGCGAATCCTTCTTGGCTGATTGAGGATTGAGTCTCCATCTCCTTCCTTAGCCTTTCCTTTTCCTTTCTCAACATTTGGCTTCTTTGTTCTCACCATGATGTTTTCTCTTGAGAAGGATTGGTTTTCTGTATGAAATTAGGGCTTAGAAGTTTAAGAATGAAAGAAAATCGGGATGAGAATGTGTGATTTTGAAGGGATTTTGATTCGGATGTGAATGGGTATGAGAGGTTTTAAAAAGGATGTGAAATTCGGAAGTTGAAATGTTGAGAAGATTGTTTAATCTTCATTTAAAGGGTTACGTCCGTAAAATTCGGTCGACCGATTTTTCAGGTCTGCGTCCTAATTTTCAAGCAAAAGTTTCTGTTTCTTCAGTTCAGAAAATTCGATCGACCGAATTTTTCCGACTGCGCTCAATTCTTGATCAAAAGTCTCGTTTCTTGACACTCGGAAAATTCGGTCGACCAGATCTTCTGCAGTGCATCCGAATTTTGAATCAAAAATTTCCTGCATTCATCATGACTTCAATACACACATTAGTCATTGAATCTTGAAATTCCTAAGAGTCTTCTTAGGTGATTGAACCTTTCCTCAGCCAAAGGCTTTGTAAATATGTCAGCAATTTGATCATTTGTATTTATATATTCTAAGCATATATCTTTCTTAATCACATGGTCACGAATGAAATGATGTTTTATCTCTATATGCTTAGTCCTAGAATGTTGAATGGGATTTATGCTCAAGTTAATGGCACTAGTATTATCACATAATATGGGCACACAATTGAATTTAAGACCATAATCAAAGTAAAGTATGCTGCATCCATAACAATTGTGCATAACAACTTCCTGCAGCTATGTATTCAGCTTCTGCAGTGGATAAAGACACACAAGCTTGCTTTTTACTAAACCAAGAAACAAGACAACTACCAAGAAATTGACAATGACCACTTGTGCTTTTACGTTCAACTTTGCAACCAGCATAATCCGCATCAGAATATCCAATAAGTTCAAAAGATGAAGTTTTTGAAAACCAAAGGCCATAGTCATGAGTATCAATCAAATAACGAAAAATTCGTTTGACAAAAATTAGATGAGATTCTTTAGGACATGATTGGAATCTAGCACATAAACATACAGCAAACATAATATCTGGTCTACTAACTGTGAGATAGAGTAAGCTTCCGATCATACCTCTATATAATTTTTCATCAATACTCTTACCTTTCTCATCTTTATCAAGTTTAGTTGATGAACTCATTGGCGTACTTATCCCTTTTCCTTGATCCATTCCAAACCTTTTCAATAGCTCCTCAGTATACTTTGCTTGATTGATGAATACTCCATCCTTGGTTTGCTTAATTTGTAGTCCAAGGAAGAAACTTAGTTCTCCCATCATGCTCATCTCAAATTCATTTTGCATAGTTTTAGCAAACTCTTCACAAAGAGAAGTATTAGTAGCACCAAAAATGATATCATCAACATAGATTTGTACAAGTAAAATATCATTTTTAGAAGATGTTTTAATAAAAAGAGTTGTATCTACTTTTCCCTTAGTAAAACCTTTTGAAAGAAGAAAACCACTTAATCTTTCATACCAAGATCTTGGAGCTTGTTTCAGTCCATATAGAGCTTTAGTTAATTTGAAAACATGATTTGGAAATTTTTCATGAATAAAGCCAGGGGGTTGTTCTACATAAACCTCTTCTTCAATAAAACCATTTAGAAAAGCACTTTTGACATCCATTTGAAATAGTTTAAAGTCTTTAAAACAAGCAAATGCCAAGAGTATTCTGATAGACTCTAATCAGCCACTGGAGCAAAAGTTTCATCATAATCAATACCTTCTTCTTGATTGAATCCTTGAGCAACAAGTCTAGCTTTATTTCTAACAACTTCTCCTAGTTCATTTAACTTATTTCTAAATATCCATTTTGTACCAATAACAGAATGATCATGAGGTCTAAGAACAAGAGTCCAAACTTTATTTCTCTCAAACTGATTTAACTCTTCTTCCATAGCAATAATCCGAAATTATCACACAATGCATCATCAATATTTTTTAGGTTCAATATGAGATAAAAAGGGCAAAATTATCAATAAAGTACCGTCTTGTTTTGACTCCTTGAGAGACATCACCAATGATTTGCTCCTTAGGATGACTTCTTGCATATGTGAGATCCTTTGGAAGGTCTTGATTGTTGCTTGATTGACCATCATGTTCTTGCTCCATTATTTCCTCTTCTTTAGCATGATCTTCCAATGTAGGTACTTGGTGTTGAGTTTGATTTTCAACCATTGAGGAACCTGCATCATCTTCATTTCTTCTTTGGAGATAAATATTAGATTCATCAAAAGTTACATGAATAGTTTCTTCAACACATAATGTCCTTTTTGTTATAGACTCTATATGCTTTTTTATTTGATGAATAGCCTAGAAATATGCCTTCATCAGATTTTCTATCAAACTTACCAAGATTGTCACTAGTGTTTAAAATAAAGCCCTTACAACCAAACACTTTAAAATAGACAATTGATGGAGTTTTATCAAATAGAAGTTCAAAAGGTGTTTTTCTTATAAAAGGTCTTAGTAAAACTCTATTCATTACATAGCGTGTCTGTATTTACAGACTTCACCCAAAAGTATTTAGGTAAAGAATTTTCACAAAGCATTGATCTAGCCATTTCTTGTAATGTTCTGTTTTTCCTCTCAACAACACCATTTTGTTGAGGTGTTTTGGCAGCTGACAAATTATGAGTAATACCAAACTCATCACAAAATTTTGTAAAATCTTGGTTGCAAAATTCTCTTCCATTATCACTTCTAATAGAGATTAAGTTGCAGTTAAGAGAAATTTGAACCTTCTTGAAAAGTTTTGAAAATTCATAAAATGTTTCATCTTTTTGTGATAAAAAGATTACCCATGTAAATCTGGAAAAATCATCAACAATCACATAAGCATATCTTTTACCACCAAGACTAGTAGTCCTCATAGGTCCAAATAAGTCCATGTGAACTAGTTCAAGAGGTTTTGAGGTAGAAACCATTTTCTTTGGTTTGAAAGATGTTTTTGATTGTTTTCCATATTGACAAGCATCACAAATATGAGTTTTCTCAAAATGCATTTTTGGTAATCCTCTAACTAGTTCTTGAGTAGAAAGTTTGTTTAATAAATCCATGCTTACATGTCCTAATCTTCTATGCCATAGAAATCCATCATTGTCATGAATGGCAAGACATTTAATATCATTAGTGATAAGCTCATCAAGATATAGCACATATACATTACTAACTCTTTTAGCTACAAAAATAGTTTTATTACTTGCACTATCAAGAATAGTACAAGTATCACATTTAAACTCTACTTTGCAACTATTGTCACATAATTGACTAATGCTAAGTAAATTATACTTTAAACCATCAATAAGTAGAGCTTGCTTGATAAGAGGAAAGGAACCTTTACCAATGTTACCTATGCCAAGTATTTTCCCTTTCTTCTTATCTCCAAAAGTGACAAAACCTTCACTTGTAGCTTGAAGCTCACTAACAAGTGATGCATTCCCAGTCATGTGCCTTGAGCAGCCACTATCAAGAAACCATTTAGTGGCACTTGATCTTGAGGCAAATTGTACCTATACCAAATTGGAAAGAGTGATTTTTGGTACCCATATCTTCTTGGGTCCAAGAGGGTTAGTAATAGCTCCTTTAACTCTCCAAATGGTCTTCACTCCATTTTCTATCTTTCTTTTTATAAAGCATTTAGAAACTTTGTGTCCATGCTTACCACAATATGTACAACAAGTATGAGACCTATAATGAGAAGATTCATTAACAAATAACCCCTTTGGTTTTGGATCAAAACAATCATGTGTAAAACCGAGACCATGCTTTACAAATGAGGATCTTTGATAACCAAGTAATTTATTTAAATTTTCTCTTCCATTTGTAAATCTCTCAATGCATAAGGTAAGATCATTTACTTTCCTTTTCAAAAGCTCATGATCTTTTAGCATTGATTCAAGAGAAATAATTTTTGAACAAAGCTTTTTGTTTTCAAAGGATACATGTTGTATGGTAGTATTCAAAACTTCTTTTTCAATGGTAAGAGAATTAATGGTCTCAAGATGTCTATCATTTTCAATACATAATTTTGAATTTTCATTTGAAAGATCATTAATTTTGGATTTCATTTCTTTATTTCTTCTTGAAGCCTTTTTCAGTTCTTCATACAATTCTACAATTAAATCACTAGAATCAATATCATCATCAGACAAATTTGAAATAGAGGGTGAAGATTGTACCTCATCATCAATGGCCATAAAGCATATGTTGGCCTTCCCTTCACTTTCATCCTCACTTTCTTGTTGATCCCACGTTCCATCTAGTCCTTTTCCTTTCTTGGCAGATTTCTTTTTGTTTTTGCTTTCTCTTTCCCTCTCTAACACTTTGGGACAGTCAGCAATAAGATGCTCTGCACTCTTGCGCTAAAAACATTGAGGTTTATATGATGAGGATTGTCCACTCCTCTTGGCTGGATTTCTTCCTTTCTTGAGAAATTCCTTTTTGTAGAATCTCTTGAACTTCTTCACTGCCATTGCAATCTCTTCTTCTCCATTGTTTCCTCCTTCTTCTTCACTTGAAGATTGATCTGGTTCACTCAAGTTATTTGAGGCATTAAGAACTACTCCTTTTCTTCCCTTTTCCTCATCTTCCTTATCAATCAACCGTTTCATCTTCATTTCATGTGTAAGTAGTGATCCAATAAGCTCTTCAAGAGGAAGAGTTTTTAGATCTTTGGACTCCTCAATAGCAAGTGTCTTAGGCTGCCAAGATTTTGGTAGGGCATCCAAAATCTTCCTGTTTTGCTCTCCCATAGTATAGCTTTTACCATAAGCTTTCAAGCCATTGAAAATATTAGTAAACCTTGTAAACATATCACTAATATTTTCACCTTGTTTCATAGTAAACAGTTCATAATCTCTAACAAGCATAGCAAGTTTAGATTCTTTAACTTGATTAGTGCCTTCATGTGTAATTTGGAGTAATCTCCACATATCATGAGCAGAATCACACCCACTAACTCTATTATATTCAGTAACATCTAAAGCACAACTCAATATATTCATGGCCTGATAATTTAATGTCATTTTCCTTGAATCATGCTCATCAAATTCATCAGTGGATTTGGGTTCAGAGGTTACTCCATCTGCTCTCATTTTCATTGGGACATAGGGACCTTTCTCAATTATGTTCCATAAATCAAAATTGATAGAACAAATATATATTTTAACTCTAGACTTCCAAAAAGTATAATTTGTTCCATCAAACAATGGAGGTCTATTTGTAGAAGATCCTTCTAGGTAAGGTAGGTTTGAAATATTAGCCATAGGATCTTTGTCTTCTAGGTTGTAAAACCACACAAAGAAGTTCTAGCTCTGATACCAATTGAAATACCTAAGAGGGAGGGTGAATTAGGTATTTGGCTAATTTTCAAAAATTAAAATCTTTTAGATATATAGATCAATAGCAAATGATATGGACAAAAGATAAACAACTTATGACAAAGCAATATAAGAAATTTAGAACAATGAAAGCAAACAATTTATAGTGGTTCGATCCTCAAGATCTACCTCCATTACCTTAAGCCTACACTTAAGGATTTCAAATACTCTACTGTGTGCTCTAGTTCACAGATTACAAGAGAGGCTCACCACACTATGGTTTTACACTTACAACCTCTTCTAGTAATTTTGTTTTTTTACAAACAAGGGTCACCACACTATAGTTTTATATCTCAAACAACCTTGAATCACAACTTCAAGGATCACGCTTATCTAAAGGGTTTTATGTTATCAAGATAACCTTGCTAGAGCTAGTAGATCAACACAATTTAATAAGTAAAGAAGAGTGTGTAGATGTTACCACTTGTTGGTAGAATTTACACAAAGTTGCACCTTCATACTTTGATGTCTTTGGATTGATCAATTGAATGCACAAGACATAAGAGAGCTTGAGAAATGTTTGTAATAGACTTTAGAAAGCTTAGAATATTCAAGGATTCAGAACTATCAAAAGATTGCACGTTTATAGCTTTTATAGAATTTGAAAATCAGTTGAAACAGCTATAAAACGGCTAGTTAACGGCTATTTTCAGGAAATTCGGACGACCAAATTCTACGTCCGAATTTTTCGGACGTCCGAATTCTTCATGCTTCGTCCGAATTTCTCTGAAAGAACAGTGACCATACTGAAGACCAAAATTCGGACGACCGAATTCTTCCTCATGCGTCCGAATCTTCTTCCGAATTTCTCTGGAAGAACAGTAGCAAACTTTTGCTATCAAATTCGGACGACCGAATTTTATGGAATTGTGTTCAAACTTTGTAAAATCATTTGAAATCAATCTTCCAAGTATTTGAAATACATTTGGTATATATAGATAACTTATTTAGATAAATATAAGTTTGAAAATCAAAATCAAACTCATTTGATCATATAAAGTTTACTTAAAAACTTTTAGGACACAAAACCACATTTACTAGGAATTCATTCAAAAAACTTTTAAACTTAAGAAACCAATTTTATGCTCTCTTATGCATTCAATAGACTCCAAGACATACAAGTGTAGAGTTTACATAGATATTACCTATCATCATACCTACTCTACACTTCAAGTCTTCAATGCCTTGAGTTCATCTTTGAATAAACCTCAAAAGACTCATAGCTTACTGAGGTTGTTCTTGCTCTTTGTCTTGAAGGCAATGAGACTTCAAACTTCTTTCTTCACAAATCCTATCACACAATATAAACATATTAGTTCTCATCAATATTTGTCATGAATCAAAATGACATGATTTGCCCTTAGGGCTAACAATAAGAAAAATGAATTTTGGATATATAGTGCTAAAGAATAAAATGGCAGTTAGAAGATCCGAGCATAAGGCATTGTCGTATGGAAGGTTATTAACAGGATTTTTCAAGCATCTCCAAGTGCAATTGTCTTCTAGTGGTTTACCAATAAAGAGTGAAGAAGTCTACACCAACAACTCACTAAAGAGAATGCTTTGGATACTTGATGATGATAATGTATGAAGGGCTAGAAGAGAAACTCCTCTAAGGGGTGATAGAAGAGATGCTAGTGATGTTGAAGAAAGTGAGGAGGTTGAGGAAGAAGAAAATGAAGAAGAAGAAGAGAATGAAGAGAAAATCCTTGCTGGAGAAAGGAAAGTTAAAATGAGGCATGAGTCACCAAGTGAGGGGGAGCAACTCCCCACAAAAAGAAGACTATTTGAAGAGGTACACTCTATTGAAGTAAAAAAAGTTGAAGGTGATAATCTCACTAGAAGTGATATCATAGTTGCCAAGCTGTTTCAAGAGACATTGAACAGCCATGTAATTGAAGTGGAGAAGATGAACAAATTCTTCGAGTCCTTTGCTCCAATGATTCTTGGCAAATTTGATGGTTTTGAAGCTAGAGTCAAGAATACGGAAGAAGACTTGAGGAAGATTTCTCAAGTAGTTTTAAATGGTGAAAGTTCCTATAAAGCCAAATGAAGAAGATCAAGAAGATAATATGGGTGAAGATGGCAGCAACAAGGATGATAGTAATGACAGTGAAAATTAAGATGGCTATCAATTTGTTGCCAAAGAAGAAGACAAGATGAAGGAAAATGCAGTGAAGCACTCCAAGAAAAAGAAAAGCATGAGAATGAAGAACAACAGGTAAAACCCAAGAGAACAAGCAAGAAGAAGGAGGTGAAGGGAGTCAGTAAATGAAGGACCCCATCATATAGAGATCAAGGAAACATGGCCATCACAACGAACAAATTTGGAAGTGAAGACCATGAACCGCATCCAAGACTAAGCCTTTCTATCCCTAAACTCTATTTTGTTGCTTATCTTAGTTTATGCCTTGATGCACATGTTATGCTTTAACATTGAAATTTACTTGTGCCTTTCTAGTCATTATAATGTTTTGACGCTCAATATATGAAATCCTTATGATAAGAGCTTCTTTTGTTTCACTTTTGTTGTCCAAGTACTCTTACCCCACCTTTGATTGATGACAAAAGGGGGAGAAGAAAATGTGATGACAAAATGTGTGAAAATGTGAAATAGCAGTGGAATTCCTCATGCATGAAGAGAAAATGTGTGAATTTTCTGAAAATCCATGCATATGTCAAGGGGGAGAAAGAATGACTACAAAATGTGCTATGTGCTTGCTGTAAATGTGCTATGTGCTGTGTATATGTTGATGTGCAATATGTAATGAGTAATCTAAAAATATTTGGCTGCATTTCTGCATTTGAATTTAAATTGAAAGTGTTATAATATGTGAGGTTTCAGTTGTTTTCTTAGATTTTGGAATATGGTTAAGTTGAGATTGAAATCTTGAACTTGGTTCTTGACTTGACCTATGATTTTGAATTACTTCAAGAAAACAATTGAATGCATGAATTTTGTGATTTTGCACAGCTAAACTGAATGCTATAGTGGACATACATATTTGAGTACATCAACATTTCATTTGAATGCAAAATCACCTTTTCAAACTTGTTGTCTAAAATTTGGACCAAAAATTCGGATGCATGCATATTTGTTGCCAAAAAGTGCTTCTTTGTTGTTCAAATTGATTCAAATATGTTTTATTCTCTTCCATTATGTTTGAACAACCTTAGGAAAGATTTATTTCACATTAAACTTTAATTATATTGAATTTATTGCAATTTGGACTTGGAATGTCAAAATTCGGATGCATGAGTTTAAAAATTCGGACGCATAAGTTTAAAAATTCGGATGCATCCATATTTCATTGTCAAAATGTGCTCCTTTGTTGTTCAAATTGATTCAAATATGTTTTATTCTCTTCCATTATGTTTGAACAACCTTAGGAAAGATTTATTTCACATTAAACTTTCATTATATTGAATTTATTGCAATTTGGACTTGGAATGTCAAAATTCGGATGCATGAGTCAAAAATTCGGATGCATCCATATTGTGTTGTCAAAATGTGCTCCTTTGTTGTTCAAATTGATTCAAATATGTTTTAATCTCTTCTAGTATGTTTGAACAACCTTAGGAAAGCTTATTTTCAAAAAATGCAGCTTTCATTTCTTCTATTTTATTGTTTGGACTTGATGTGTCAGATTCGGATGCTTAGCATCACAAGTCCAAACTTGTTGAAAAATGAGCACAATCTAAGGGGGAGCATTGTTAAGCTTTTACAACCTTAAAACCTCTCTTAGAATCTTTTTCTTAATGCTTAAATGCTATACCTTCTATCTTAGTTGTGTTGGAAGGAAGGAGGTAAATGGAGGTTGGTTGGGTCATAGGCTCATATTGAGCCTTTTGTATGTCAATGTGCTAAATTGGTTATTTTCTATCATTGACATTAATACTTCTATGTACTACATTGTTTTAATCTATCACATTTTGCATCAAAGTTTGTCATCATCAAAAAGGGAGAGATTGTTAGCCCTAAGGGCAAATCATGTAGTTTTGATTAATGACAAATATTGATGAGGACTAATATGCTTGTATGTTGTGTGATAGGTTTTATGAACTAAGAAGTATGAAGTCTCATTGCCTTGAAGCTAAAATGCAAGAACAACTCCAATATGTCAAAGTGATTGAAGATTGAAGAGTTTGTTCAAGATGATTGAAGGCTTTGAAGATATGAAGTGTAGGTTGCATGTGCTTAATAGGTAAACTTTGTAAACCCTACACTCGTAAGCCTTGGAATCTATTGAATGCATAAGAGAGCATAAAATGAGTCTTATGATCTTAAAAGGTTTTGAATGAATTTTTTGATGAATGTGGTTTTGTGTCCTAAAAGTTTTTAAGTAAACTTTATATGATCAAAGGAATTTGATTTTGGTTTTTCAAACTTATATATGTCTAAATAAGTTTTCTATACATACCAAGTGTTTTTCAAACTTATTAAAGTTAAATCTCAAATGATTTTACAAAGTTTGAATATGCTTCCAAAAAATTCGGTCGTCCTAATTTTGTAGCAAAAGTTTGCTACTGTTCTTCCAGAGAAATTCGGAAGAAGATTCGGACGCATGAAGAAAAATTCAGTCGTCCGAATTTTGGCCTTCTGCATGATCACTGTTCTTCCAGAAAAATTCGGACGCATGGAAAAATTTCGGTCGTCCGAATTTTCTGAAACTAGTCGTTACTAGCCGTTTTATGACCGTTTTAACTGATTTTCAAATTCTATAAAGGCTAGAAACTCTAGATTTTTTAAAGAACTTTTGCACAAAAGAAATCCTTGAAGCTCTAACTTGTTTTACATCAAAATTATATCAAAAGCTCTCAAATTACCTTCTGCTCAAAGATTGAAATTCAAGATTCCAAAGGCAAGAAGTGAAGTGGTGCTAGCAATTGTATTCATCCACCAAGAAGTGTTGGTAACATTCAAATTCTCTCTTTACATTTTTGTTGTGATTGATACAAGGTTGTCAAGAGACTTAAAACCCTTGTGGAGGGTGAGCCTTAGACTAGATTAATCAAGGTTGTTGTGTAAAACCCATTGGTGAGGGTGAGCCTTGGATTAGATTGGTCTAGGTTGTCTAGTGACATAAAACTCTTAGTGATAAGAGTGAACTTTGTTTATTATACTGAAAAGAGGTTGTTGTGGTAAAACCCATTGAAGGGTGAGCCTCTTGTGTAACTGCTTGGATTAAGCATCTAGTGAATTGATTGAAATTCTTGAGTGTGGACTCAAGGTAGTGGATGTAGATCTTGGAGAGATCGAACCACTATAAATCGTGTGTTCATTTCTTTATAGCTTTACTTGTTTTACATACTTGTGTTATTATTATTGTTTATAGTTGTTGATTGATTGGTTGTGGTCTTATAGTTTAATAATCTTGTCTTAACCATCAAATCACATATAAACTTGAAGTTTGTGAATTTAAACAAGAGCTTTTATTAAGGTAAAGGATTTGCAAAAAGGGAAAAGATTTTTTATAATTAGCCAAAGAAATAATTCACCCCCCTTTTAGGTCTTTCAATTGGTATCAGAGAGCACAGAGCATCTTATTGCTAACTGTCCCAAAGTGTTAGAGAGGGAAAGAGACAGCAAAAACAGAAAGAAAAATCTGCCAAGAAAGGAAAAGGATTAGCTGGAACGTGGGATCAACAAGAAAGTGAGGATGACAGTGAAGGGAAGGCCAACATATGCTTTATGGCCATTGATGATGAGGTACAATCTTCACCTTCTATTTTAAATTTCTGTGATGATGATATTGATTCTAGTGATTTGATTGTAGAACTGTATGAAGAGTTGAAAAAGGCTTCAAAAAGAAACAAAGAAATAAAATTCAAAATCAATGATTTTTCAAATGAAAATTCAAAATTATGTATTGAAAATGATAAGCTTCTAGAGACCACTAATTCACTTACCATTGAAAAAGAAGTTTTGAATACTACCATACAAAATGTATCTTTTGAAAATAAAAAGCTTTGTACAAGAATTATTTCTCTTGAATCAATGCTAAAAGATCATGAGTCTTTAAAAAGGAAAGTAAATGATCTTACTTAATGCATTGAGAGATTTACAAATGGAAGAGAAAAATTAAATAAATTACTTGGTTATCAAAGATCCTCATTTGTAAAGCACGGTCTTGGTTTTACACATGATTGTTTTGATCCACAACATAAAAAGGTTATTTGTTAAAGAATCTTCTCATTATAGGTCTCATACTTGTTGCACATATTGTGGTAGGCATGGACACAAGGTTTCTAAGTGTTTTATAAAAAAGAAAGATAGAAAATGGTGTTAAGACCATTTGGAAAGTCAAAGGAACTATTACTTACCCCCTTGGACCCAAGAAGATATGGGTACCAAAAATCACTCATTCTAATTTGGTATAGGTACAATTTGCCTCAAGATCAAGTGCCACTAAATGGTTTCTTGACAATGGCTGCTCAAGGCACATGACTGGAAATGCATCACTTGTTAGTGAGCTTCAAGCTACAAGTGAAGGTTTTGTCACTTCTGGAGATAAGAAGAAAGGGAAAATGCTTGGAATAGGTAACATTGACAACGGTTCTTTCCCTCTTATCAAGAAAGTTTTACTTATTGATGGTTTAAAGTATAATTTACTTAGTATTAGTCAATTATGTGACAATGGTTGCAAAGTTGAGTTTAAATGTGATACTTGTACTATTCTTGACAGTGCAAGTAATAAAACTATTTTTGTTGCTAAAAGAGTTAGTAATGTATATGTGTTATATCTTGATGAGCTTATTACTAATGATATTAAATGTCTTGCCATTCATGACAATGATGGATTTTAATGGCATAGAAGATTAGGACATGTGAGCATGGATTTATTGAACAAACTTTCTACACAAGAACTAGTTAGAGGATTAACAAAAATGCATTTTGATAAAACCCGTCTTTGTGATGCTTGTCAATATGGAAAACAATCAAAAACATCTTTTAAACCAAAGAAAATGGTTTCTACCTCAAAACCTCTTGAACTAGTTCACATGGATTTATTTGGACCTATGTGGACTACTAGTTTTGGTGGTAAAAGATACGCATATGTGATTGTTGATGATTTTTCAAGATTTACATGGGTAATCTTCTTTTCACAAAAAGATGAAACATTTTATGAATTTTCAAAACTTTTCAAAAAGGTTCAAATTTCTCTTGATTGCAAACTGATTTCTATTAGAAGTGATAATGGAAGAGAGTTTTGTAACCAAGATTTTACAAAATTCTGTGATGAGTATGGCATCACTCATAATGGTGTTGTTGAGAGGAAAAACAGAATATTACAAGAAATGGCTAGATCAATGCTTTGTGAAAATTCCTTACCAAAATATTTTTGGGCTGAAGCTGTAAATACAGCTTGCTATGTAATGAATAGAGTCTTACTAAGACCTTTTATAAGAAAAACACCTTTTGAACTTCTATTTGATAAAACTCCATCAATTGTCTATTTTAAAGTTTTTGGTTGCAAGTGCTTTATTTTAAACACTAGTGACAATCTTGGTAAGTTTGATAGAAATTCAGATGAAGGCATATTTCTTGGCTATTCATCAAATAAAAAGGCATATTTCTTGGCTATAACAAAAGGACATTATGTGTTGAAGAAACTATTCATGTTACTTTTGATGAATCTAACATTTAACTTCAAAGAAGAAATGAAGATGATGCAGGTTCCTCAATGGTTGAAAATCAAAATCAACACCTAGTACCTACATTGGAAGATCATGCTAAAGAAGAAGAAATAATGGAGCAAGAACATGATGGTCAATCAAGCAATAATCAAGAACTTCCAAAGGATCTCACATATGCAAGAAGTCATCCTAAGGAGCAAATCATTGGTGATGTCTCCCAAGGAGTTAAAACAAGACAGTACTTTATCAATAATTTTGCCCTTTTATCTCATATTGAACCGGAAAATATTGATGATGCATTGTGTGATAATTTCTGGATTATTGCTATGGAAGAAGAGTTAAATCAATTTGAGAGAAATAAAGTTTTGACTCTTGTTCCTAGACCTCATGATCATTCTGTTATTGGTACAAAATGGGTCTTTAGAAATAAGTTAAATGGTCTAGGAGAAGTTGTTAGAAATAAAGCTAGACTTGTTGCTCAAGGTTTCAACCAAGAAGAAGGAATTGATTATGATGAAACTTTTGCTTCAGTGGCCAGATTAGAGTCTATAAGAATACTTTTGGCATTTGCTTGTTTTAAAGAATTTAAACTATTTCAAATGGATGTCAAAAGTGCTTTTCTAAATGGTTTTATTGAAGAAGAGGTTTATGTAGAACAACCTCCTGGTTTTATTCATGAAAAATTTCGAAATCATGTTTTCAAGTTAACCAAAGCTCTATATGGACTGAAACAAGCTCCAAGAGCTTGGTATGAAAGATTAAGTGATTTTCTTCTTTCAAAAGGTTTTACAAAAGGAAAAGTGGATACAACTCTTTTTATAAAAACATCTTCTAAAAATGATATTTTACTTGTGCAAATTTATGTTGATGATATTATTTTTGGTGCTACTAATACTTCACTTTGTGAAGAGTTTGCCAAATCCATGCAAAATGAATTTGAGATGAGCATGATGGGAGAACTAAATTTCTTCCTCGGGCTACAAATTAAGCAAACCAAGGATGGAGTCTTCATCAATAAATCAAAGTATACCAAGGAGCTACTGAAAAGATTTGGAATGGATCAAGCAAAAGGAATAGGTACTCCAATGAGTTCATCAACTAAACTTGACAAAGATGAGAAAGGTAAATGTTAGCCCTAAGGGCAAATCATGTAATTTTGATTAATGAAAAATATTGATGAGAACTAATATGTTTATATTATGTGATAGGATTTGTGAAGAAAGAAGTTTGAAGTCTCATTGCCTTCAAGCCAAAGAGCAAGAACAACCTCAATAAGCTATGAGTCTTTTGAGGTTTATTCAAAGATGAACTCAAGGCATTGAAGACTTGAAGTGTAGAGTAGGTATGATGATAGGTAATATCTATGTAAACTTTACACTTGTATGTCTTGGAGTCTATTGAATGCATAAGAGAGCATAAAATTGGTTTCTTAAGTTTAAAAAGGCTTTGAATGAATTCTTAGTAAATGTGGTTTTGTGTCCTAAAAGTTTTTTAAGTAAACTTTGTATGATCAAAGGAATTTGATTTTGGTTTTCAAACTGAAATTTGTCTAAATAAGTTTTCCATATATACCAAATGTATTTCAAATACTTGGAAGATTAACTTCAAACGATTTTACAAAGTTTGAACATAATTCCATGAAATTCGGTCGTCCGAATTTGGTAGCAAAAGTTTGCTACTGTTCTTCCAGAGAAATTCGGAAGAAGATTCGGATGCATGAAGAAAAATTCGGTCGTCCGAATTTTGGTCTTCAGCATGGTCACTGTTCTTCCAGAGAAATTCGGACGAAGATTCGGACGAAGCAGGAAGAATTCGGTCGTCCGAAAAATTCGGACGCAGAATTCGGTCGTCCGAATTTCCTGAAAATAGCCGTTAACTAGCCGTTTTATAGCTGTTTCAACTGATTTTCAAATTCTATAAAAGCTATAAACGTGCAATTCTTTGTACGTTCTGAATCTTTGAATATCCTAAGCTTTCTAAAGTCTATTACAAACATTTCTCAAGCTCTCTTATGTCTTGTGCATTCAATTGATCAATCCAAAGATATCAAAGTGTGAAGGTGCAACTTTGTGTAAATTCTACCAACAAGTGGTAACATCTACACACTCTTCTTTACTTATTAAATTGTGTTGATCTACTAGCTCTAGCAAGGTTATCTTGATAACAAAAAACCCTTTAGATAAGGGTGATCCTTGGAGTTGTGATTCAAGGTTGTTTGAGATATAAAACCATAGTGTGGTGAGCCTTGTTTGTAAAAATTACTAGAAGAGGTTGTAAGTGTAAAACCATAGTGTGGTGAGCCTCTCTTGTAATCTGTGAACTTGAGCACGTAGTAGAGTATTTGAAATCCTTAAGTGTAGGCTTAAGGTAGTGGAGGTAGATCTTGAGGATCGAACCACTATAAATTGTTTGCGTTCATTGTTCTACATTTCTTATTTTGCTTTGTCATAAGTTGTTTATCTTTTGTCCATATCATCTGCTATTGATCTATACATCTAAAAGATTTTAATTTTTGAAAATTAGCCAAATACCTAATTCACCCCCCCCCTCTTAGGTATTTCAATTGGTATCAGAGATAGAACTTCTTTGTGTGGTTTTACAACCTAGAAGACAAAGATCCTATGGCTAATATTTCAAACCTACCTTACCTAGAAGGATCTTCTACTAACAGACCTCCATTGTTTGATGGAACAAATTATACTTTTTGAAAGTCTAGAGTTAAAATATATATTTGTTCTATCAATTTGATTTATGGAACATAATTGAGAAAGGTCCCTATGTCCCAATGAAAATGAGAGCAGATGGAGTAACCTCTGAACCCAAATCCACTGATGAATTTGATGAGCATGATTCAAGGAAAATGACATTAAATTATCAGGCCATGAATATATTGAGTTGTGCTTTAGATGTTACTGAATATAATAGAGTTAGTGGGTGTGATTCTGCTCATGATATGTGGAGATTACTCCAAATTACACATGAAATGAAGATGAAACGGTTGAATGATAAGGAAGATGAGGAAAAGGGAAGAAAAGGAGTAGTTCTTAATGCCTCAAATAACTTGAGTGAACAAGAACAATCTTCAAGTGAAGAAGAAGGAGGAAACAGTGGAGACGAAGAGATTGCAATGGCAGTGAAGAAGTTCAAGAGATTCTATAAAAAGGAATTTCTCAAGAAAGGAAGAAAGCCAGCCAAGAAGAGTGGACAATCCTCATCATATAAACCTCAATGTTTTGAGTGCAAGAGTACAGAGCATCTTATTGTTGACTGTCCCAAAGTGTTAGAGAGCGAAAGAGAAAGCAAAATCAGAAAGAAATCTGCCAAGAAAGGAAAAGGACTAGCTGGAACGTGGGATCAACAAGAAAGTGAGGATGAAAGTGAAGGGAAGGCCAACATATGCTTTATGGCCATTGATGATGAGGTACAATCTTCACCCTCTATTTCAAATTTGTCTGATGATGATATTGATTCTAGTGATTTAATTGTAGAATTGTATGAAGAACTGAAAAAGGCTTCAAGAAGAAATAAAGAAATGAAATCCAAAATTAATGATCCTTCAAATGAAAATTCAAAATTATGTATTGAAAATGATAGACATCTTGAGACCATTAATTATCTTACCATTGAAAAAGAAGTTTTGAATACTACCATACAACATGTATCTTTTGAAAACAAAAAGCTTTGTTCAAAAATTATTTCTCTTGAATCAATGCTAAAAGATCATGAGCTTTTGAAAAGGAAAGTAAATGATCTTACCTTATGCATTGAGAGATTTACAAATGGAAGAGAAAATTTAAATAAATTACTTGGTTATCAAAGATCCTCATTTGTAAAGCATGGTCTCGGTTTTACACATGATTGTTTTCATCCAAAACCAAAAGGGTCATTGTTAAAGAATCTTCTCATTATAGGTCTCATACTTGTTGTACATACTGTGGTAAGCATGGACACAAGGTTTCTAAGTGCTTTATAAAAAGAAAGATAGAAAATGGAGTGAAGACCATTTGGAAAGTTAAAGGAACTATCACTAACCCTCTTGGACCCATGAAGATATGGGTACCAAAAATCACTCTTTCCAATTTGGTATAGGTACAATTTGCCTCAAGATCAAGTGCCACTAAATGGTTTCTTGATAGTGGCTGCTCAAGGCACATGACTGGAAATGCATCACTTGTTAGTGAGCTTCAAGCTACAAGTGAAGGTTTTGTCACATTTGGAGATAAGAAGAAAGGTAAAATTCTTGGAATAGGTAACATTGGTAAAGGTTCCTTCCCTCTTATCAAGCAAGTTCTACTTATTGATGGTTTAAAGTATAATTTACTTAGCATTAGTCAATTATGTGACAATGGCTGCAAAGTAGAGTTTAAAAGTAATACTTGTACTATTCTAGATAGTGCAAGTAACAAAACTATTTTTCTAGCTAAAAGAGTTAGTAATGTATATGTACTATATCTTGATGAGCTTATCACTAATTATATTAAATGTCTTGCCATTCATGACAATGATGGATTTTTATGGCATAGAAGATTAGGACATGTGAGCTTGGATTTATTGAACAAACTTTCTACTCAAGAACTAGTTAGAGGATTACCAAAAATGCATTTTGATAACATGGATATGTTTATGTGATAAAAGATATCTATTAGAAGCCTCTTGAACTAGTTCACAAGGACTTATTTGGACCTATGACGACAACTAGTCTTGGTGGTAAAAGATATGTTTATGTGATTGTTGATGATTTTTCCAGATTTACATGGGTAATCTTTTTATCACAAAAAGATGAAACATTTTATGAATTTTCAAAACTTTTCAAGAAGGTTCAAATTTCTCTTAATTGCAACTTAATATCTATTAGAAGTGATAATGGAAGAGAGTTTTGCAACCAAGATTTTACAAAATTCTGAATATCTATTAGAAGTGATAATGGAAGAGAGTTTTGCAACCAAGATTTTACAAAATTCTGTGATAAGTATGGTATCACTCATAATTTTTCATCTGCCAAAACACCTCAACAAAATGGTGTTGTTGAGAGGAAAAACAAAACATTACAAGAAATGGCTAGATCAATGCTTTGTGAAAATTCTTTACCTAAATACTTTTGTGCTGAAGCTGTAAATACAGCATGCTATGTGATGAATAGAGTTTTACTACGACCTTTTATAAGAAAAACACCTTTTGAACTTCTATTTGATAAAACTCCATCAATTGTCTATTTTAAAGTATTTGGTTGTAAATGCTTTATTTTAAATACTAGTGACAGTCTTGGTAAGTTTGATAGGAAATCTGATGAAGGCATATTTCTAGGCTATTCATCAAATAAAAAGGCATATAGAGTTTATAACAAAAGGACATTATGTGTTGAAGAAACTATTCATGTAACTTTTGATGAATCTAATATTTATCTTCAAAGAAGAAATGAATATGATGCAGGTTCCTCAATGTTTGAAAATCAAACTCAACACCAAGTACCTACATTGGAAGATCATGCTAAAGAAGAAGAAATAATGGAGCAAGAACATGATGGTCAATCAAGCAATAATCAAGAACTTCCAAAGGATCTCACATATGCAAGAAGTCATCCTAAGGAGCAAATCATTGTTGATGTCTCTCAAGGAGTCAAAACAAGACGGTACTTTATTGATAATTTTGCCCTTTTATCCCATATTGAACCTAATAATATTGACGATGCATTGTGTGATAATTTCTGGATTATTGCTAAGGAAGAAGAGTTAAATCAGTTTGAGAGAAATAAAGTTTGGACTCTTGTTCCTAGACCTCATGATCATTCTGTTATTGGTACAAAATGGATATTTAGAAATAAGTTAAATGAACTAGGAGAAGTAGTTAGAAATAAAGCTAGACTTGTTGCTCAAGGCTTCAATCAAGAAGAATGTATGGATTATGATGAGACTTTTGCTCCAGTGGCCAGATTAGAGTCTATTAGAATACTCTTGGCATTTGCTTGTTTTAAAGACTTTAAACTATTTCAAATGGATGTCAAAAGTGCTTTTCTAAATGGTTTTATTGAAGAAGAGGTTTATGTAGAACAACCTCCTGGCTTTATTCATGAAAAATTTCCAAATCATGTTTTCAAATTAACTAAAGCTCTATATGGACTGAAACAAGCTCCAAGATCTTGGTATGAAATATTAAGTGGTTTTCTTCTTTCAAAAGGCTTTACAAAAGGAAAAGTAGATACAACTCTTTTTATAAAAACGTCTTCTAAAAATGATATTTTACTTGTGCAAATCTATGTTGATGATATCATTTTTGGTGCTACTAATACTTCCCTATGTGAAGAGTTTGCTAAAACCATGCAAAATGAATTTGAGATGAGCATGATGGGAGAACTAAGTTTCTTCCTTGGGCTACAAATTAAGCAAACCAAGGATGGAGTCTTCATCAATCAAGCAAAGTATACCAATGAGCTATTGAAAAGATTTGGAATGGATCAAGCAAAAGGAATAGGTACTCCAATGAGTTCATCAACTAAACTTGACAAAGATGAGAAAGGTAAAAGTATTGATGAGAAATTATATAGAGGTATGATCGGAAGTTTACTCTATCTCACAGCTAGTAGACCAGATATTATGTTTGCTATATGCTTGTGTGCTAGATTCCAATCATGTCCTAAAGAATCTCATCTAATTTCTGTCAAACGAATTTTTCGTTATTTGATTGATACACATGACTATGTCCTTTGGTTTTCAAAAACTTCATCTTTTGAACTTATTGGATATTCTGATGCGGATTATGCTGGTTGTAAAGTTGAACGTAAAAGCACAAGTGGTCATTGTCAATTTCTTGATAATTGTCTTGTATCTTGGTTCAGTAAAAAGCAAGCTTGTGTGTCTCTATCCACTGCAGAAGCTGAATACATAGCTGCAGGTAGTTGTTGTGCACAATTGCTATGGATGCAGCATACCTTACTTGATTATGGTCTTAAATTCAATTGTGTGCCCATACTATGTGATAATACTAGTGCCATTAACTTGAGCATAAATCCCATTCAACATTCTAGGACTAAGCATATAGAGATAAAACATCATTTCATTCGTGATCATGTGATTAAGAAAGATGCATGCTTAGAATACATCAATACAAATGATCAAATTGCTGACATATTTACAAAGCCTTTGGCTGAGGAAAGGTTCAATCACCTAAGAAGACTCTTAGGAATTACAAGATTCAATGACTAATGTGTGTATTGAAGTTTTGGTGAATACAGGAAATTTTCGATTCAAAATTCGGATGTACTGCAGAAAATTCGGTCGTGACAAGAAACAGAGACTTTTGATAAAAAATTTGGATGCAGGTCAGAAAATTTGGTCGATCGAATTTTCTGAAGTGAAGAAATAGAAACTTTCGCTCGAAAATTCAGACGCAGACCTGAAAAATCGATCGTCTAAATTTTACGGACGTGACCCTTTAAATGAAGATTAAACAATCTTCTCAACACTTCAACTTCCGAATTTCACATCCTTTTTAAAACCTCTCATACCCATTCACATCCGAATCAAAATCCCTTCAAAATCACACATTCTTATCTAGATTTTCTTGCATTTTTAAACTTCTAGCCCTAATTTCATACAGAAAACCAATCCTTCTCAAGAGAAAACATCATGGTGAGAACAAAGAAGCCAAATGTTGAGAAAGGAAAAGGAAAGGCTAAGGAAGGAGATGGAGACTCAATCCTCAATTAGCCAAGAAGAATTCGTGTTCCTCAAACACTATCTGGGGTTGACAGGTTTGTCTCACTTAAATCTACTCATGAATTTGATGAATGGAATAAGAGTAGTAGAAAAATCATTCCTGGATATAAGGTGGATATTGATAAACTGTCAAGCATGGTTATTGTTCTATCTTATTTCAATGATATTGGTTGGAGTAGTTTGCTATTCATTGATGAAGAATACTATCCTACTTTGATTTATGAATTCTATGCAAACTTGAAAGAAGAGAGAATTGAGATGATTGGAGATAATGTGATACAATGATATTCATCTAGAGTATCACAAATAGACATTGAATTTAATGAAGGATTGATAAATAGAATCTGTGGAGTGGGTGACGATGGAGCTAGATATTATTCATCATCCATGCATTGCTGTGATCGTGAACTCTTAACATATGTTAGATTTGAAGAAGCATTTACCAATGGAAGAGAGTTTAGAGCCATAAAGGAAAGGGAAATTAAGAACTTGGATGCAAAAGGTAGAGTGTTGCATCACATGGTGACTACAATGATTGTCCCTAATTTTGGACACAAGTCATCAGTTGGAAATATGCATATGGCAATCATGTTAGCCCTGCATGAGCATAGAAGAATGAACTTTGGGTATATAGCCTTGAAACACATGATTACTGCAAGAAAAACAGTAACCAAGGCATTCCCATTTGGAAGATTATTAACTAGAATCTTTAAGCACTTTAAGATCAAACTTCCGGGAAGAGGGCAAGCCTTTAAGAGCGGTGAAATTTACACAAATGAAACTCTTGAGAGGATGCAATTGATTCTTGATGAGGATAATGTATGGAGGACAAAAAGAGAAACCCCTCCAAAAAGAATTGAAAGAGAAAGAATCATAGAAAGTGAGGAGGAAGAAGAAGAAGAGGATGAAGAGGAAACCCTTGCTAGGGAAATGAAAACAAAAAGAAGGCATGACACCTCAAGTGAGGGGGAGCAACCTCCAACAAAAAGAAGACTGTTTGAGGAAAAAACTGGAATTGGGTCAAGTGGTAAAGGAGTAACTAGAGGTGACACCATCATAGCCAAAGCATTTCAAGAAGCCTTGAACAATCATGTCAAGGAAATGGAGAAAATGTATAAGTTCTTTGAGTCTTTTGCTCCAATGGTTCTTGGAAAATTAGATGGACTGGAGAATAGAGTAAAACACATTGAAGAAATCCTTATGAAAAACACTCAAAGTGGTGAAGGACCCTCTAAGCCTCAAGATGGAAATGAGGAAGAAATAGAGAGAGAAGCAAAGAAAGGAGACAATGAAGACAGCAGTGATGAAGATGATGATCAGGGTGGAAATGAAGAGACTGTAGCAGAAGAAGAAGAACAAGAACATGCTCTTGAAGATCCACCAGTGGCAGGAAGTCAAGTAGCTCAAGCTGCAATTGTGTCTCCAACAACAATCTCCTTCAGTCAAGGAAGGGTTAAGCACTTGGCCATCAAGAAAGGAGTGAGCCGAGCCTCCCCATCAACTTCACCTTCACAAGACTAAGACTTCTTTTCTAATCTCTTTACTATATTTTGTTCATTTAAGCATGTTTGCTGCATTTTCTATCCTGAACTTTTTAAGTATCTTGCTGCATTGTATGTAATAATGAAGCTCAATGATGAAATCCCAGTGATGAGAGCTTCTATTATATGATAACTTGAACATCTCATTTTCATTGATCCCTTTATTTTTTAATGATGACAAAAGGGGGAGAAAAATATGTTGCAATATGTGAACTTCAATATGTGAACTTAGTCTTTAATGATGCTGCATGAAGTTTTATGCATTAAAATTCGGATGCAAGGTTTAAAGAATTGGATGCATTCTTATATATGGTCAAAATGTATTATTTTGTTGTTCAAATTGAACCAAATCTGTCTTAATCTCTTCCATTATGTTTTGAACAACATTATGAAATCTTTATGTCATTTCAAAACTTCAATTATATTGAATCTATTGCAGTTTGGACATGAGATTAAAAATTCGGACGCATGTGGTTCAAAATTCGGATGCATGCTATAAAATTCGGATGCATCCATATTGTGTTTTCAAAATGTGCTCTTTTGTTGTTCAAATTGAGTCAAATATGTTTTAATCTCTTACTATATGTTTGAACAACCTTAGGAAAGCTTATTTACAAAATTTGGAGCTTTCATTTATCTTATTTTAAAGTTTGTACTTGATATGTCAAAATTAGGATGCATAGTATCCCTAGTCCAAACTTGTTGAAAAATGAGCACAATCTAAGGGGGAGCATTGATAAGTGTAAGCCCTAAGGGCAAATCATGTAATTTTGATTCATGACAAATATTGATGAGAACTAATATGTTTATATTGTGTGATAGGATTTGTGAAGAAAGAAGTTTGAAGTCTCATTGCCTTCAAGAGGAAGAGCAAAGAACAACCTCATTAAGCTATGAGTCTTTTGAGGTGTATTCAAAGATAAACTCAAGGCATTGAAGACTTGAAGTGTAGAGTAGGTATGATGATAGGTAATATCTATGTGAACTCTACACTTGTATGTCTTGGAGTCTATTGAATGCATAAGAGAGCATAAAATTGGTTTCTTAAGTTTAAAAGTTTGTTGAATGAATTCCTAGTTAATGTGGTTTTGTGTCCTAAAAGTTTTTAAGAAAACTTTAAGAGATCAAATGAGTTTGATTTTGGTTTTCAAACTTATATTTGTCTAAATAAGTTATCTATTTATACCAAATGTATTTCAAATACTTGGAAGATTGATTTCAAATGATTTTACAAAGTTTGAACACAATTCCATAAAATTCGGTCGTCCGAATTTGGTAGCAAAAGTTGGCTACTGTTCTTCCAGAGAAATTCGGAAGAAGATTCGGACGCATGAGAAAAAATTCGGTCGTCCGAATTTTGGTCTTCAGTATGGTCACTGTTCTTCCAGAGAAATTCGGACGAAGATTCGGACGAAACAGGAAGAATTCGGTCGTCCGAAAAATTCGGACGCAGAATTCGGTCGTCCGAATTTCCTGAAAGTAGCCGTTAACTAGCCGTTTTATAGCTGTTTCAACTGATTTTCAAATTCTATAAAAGCTATAAACGTGCAATCTTTTGTAACAACAAAATTTTTGAATATTCTAAGCTTTCCAAAGTCTATTCCAAAGATTTCTCAAGCTCTCTTATGTCTTGTGCATTCAATTGATCAATCCAAAGATATCAAAGTGTGAAGGTGCAACATTGTGTAAATTCTACCAACAAGTGGTAACATCTACACACTCTTCTTTACTTATTCAATTGTGTTGATCTACTAGCTCTAGCAAGGTTATCTTGATAACATAAAACTCTTTAGATAAGGGTGATCCTTGAAGTTGTGATTCAAGGTTGTTTGAGATATAAACCATAGATTGGTGAGCCTTGTTTGTAAAAAATTACTAGAAGAGGTTGTATGTGTAAAACCAAAGTGTGGTGAGCCTCTCCTGTAATCTGTGAACTTGAGCACATAGTAGAGTTATTGAAATCCTTAAGTGTATACTTAAGGTAGTGGAGGTAGATCTTGAGGATCGAACCACTATAAATTGTTTGTGTTCATTTGTTTACATTTCTTATACTGCTTTGCCATAATCTGTTTCTTTCTTATTCATATCATCTGTAATTGGTCTATACATATATAAGATTTGAATTTGCGAAAATTAGCCAAATACCTAATTCACCCCCCCCCCCCCCTCTTAGGTATTTCAATTGGTATCAGAGCTAGAACTTCTTTGTGCGGTTTTACAACCTAGAAGACAAAGATCCTATGGCTAATATGTAATCTACCTTACCTAGAAGGATCTTCTACAAACAGACCTCCATTGTTTGATGGAACAAATTATACATTTTGGAAGTCTAGAGTTAAAATATATATTTGTTCTATTAATTTTGATTTATGGAACATAATTGAGAAAGGTCCCTATGTCCCAATGAAAATGAGAGCAGATGGAGTAACTCCTGAACCCAAATCTACTGATGAATTCGATGAGCATGATTCAAGAAAAATGACTCTAAATTATCAAGCCATGAATATATTGAGCTGTGCTCTAGATGTTTCTGAATATAATAGAGTTAGTGGGTGTGATTCTGCACATGATATGTGGAGATTACTTCAAATTACACATGAAGGTACTAATCAAGTTAAAGAATCTAAACTTGCTATGCTTGTTAGAGATTATGAATTGTTTACTATGAAACAAGGCGAAAATATTAGTGATATGTTTACAAGGTTTACTAATATTTCCAATGGCTTGAAAGCTTATGGTAAAGGCTATACTATGGGAGAGCAAAACAGAAAGATCTTGGATGCTCTACCAAAATCTTGGCAGCCAAAGACACTAGCTATTGAGGAGTCCAAAGATCTAAAAACTCTTCCTCTTGAAGAACTTATTGGATCGCTACTTACTCATGAAATGAAGATGAAGAGGTTGAATGATAAGGAAGATGAGGAAAAGGGGAGAAAAGGAGTAGTGCTTAATGCCTCAAACAACTTGAGTGAACAAGAACAATCTTCAAGTGAAGAAGAAGGAGGAAACAGTGGAGAAGAAGAAATTGCAATGGCAGTGAAGAAGTTCAAGAGATTCTACAAAAAGGAATTTCTCAAGAAAGGAAGAAAGCCAGTCAAGAAGAGTGGACAATCTTCATCATATAAACCTCAATGCTTTGAATGCAAAAGTACTAGGCATCTTATTGCTGACTGTCCCAGAGTGTTGGAAAGGGAAAGAGAAAGCAAAAACAGAAAGAAATCTACCAAGAAAGGAAAAGGACTAGCTGGAACGTGGGATCAACAGGAAAGTGAGGATGAAAGTGAAGGAAAGGCCAACATATGCTTCATGGCCATTGATGATGAGGTACAATCTTCTCCCTCTATTTCAAATTTGTGTGATGATGATATTGATTCTAGTGATTTAATTCTAGAATTGTATGAAGAACTGAAAAAGGCTTCAAGAAGAAATAAAGAAATAAAATCCAAAATTAGTGATCTTTCAAATGAAAATTCAAAATTATGTCTTGAAAATGATAGACTTCTTGAGACCATAAATTCTCTTACCATTGAAAAGGAAGTTTTGAACACTACCATATAAGATGTATCTTTTGAAAACAAAAAGCTGTGTTCAAAAATTATTTCTCTTGAATCAATGCTAAAAGATCATGAGGTTTTAAAAAGGAAAGTAAATGATCTTACTTTATGCATTGAGAAATTTACAAATGGAAGAAACAATTTAAATAAATTACTTTGGTATCAAAGATCCTCATTTGGAAAGCATGGTCTAGGTTTTACACGTGATTGCCTTCATTCAAAACCAAAAGGGACATTTGTTAAAGAATCTTCTCATTATAGGTCTCATACTTGCTGTACATATTGTGGTAAGCATGGACACAAAGTGTCTAAGTGCATTATAAAAAGAAAGATAGAAACTGGAGTAAAGACTACATGGAAAGTTAAAGGAACTGTCACTAACCCTCTTGGACCCAAGAAGATATGGGTACCAAAAATCACTCTTTCCAATTTGGTATAGGTACAATTTGCCTCAAGATCAAGTGCCACAAAATGGTTTCTTGATAGTGGCTGTTCAAGGCACATGACTGGAAATGCATCACTTGTTAGTGAGCTTCAAGCTACAAGTGAAGGCTTTGTCACTTTTGGAGATAAGAAGAAAGGGAAAATACTTGGAATAGGTAACATTGGTAAAGGTTCATTTCCTCTTATCAAACAAGTTTTACTTATTGATGGTGTAAAATATAATTTACTTAGCATTAGCCAATTATGTGATAATGGTTGCAAAGTAGAGTTTAAATGTGATACTTGTACTATTCTTGATAATGCAAGCAATAAAACTATCTTTGTAGCTAAAAGAGTAAGTAATGTATATGTGTTATATCTTGATGAGCTTATTACTAATGACATTAAATGTCTTGCAATACATGACAATGATGGATTTTTATGGCATAGAAGATTAGGACATGTGAGCATGGATTTATTGAACAAACTTTCTACTCAAGAACTAGTTAGAGGATTACCAAAAATGCATTTTGACAAAACTCGGATTTGTGATGCTTGTCAATATGTAAAACAATCAAAAACATCTTTCAAACCAAAGAAAATGGTGTCTACCTCAAAGCCTCTTGAACTAGTTCACATGGACTTATTTGGACCTATGAGGACTACTAGTCTTGGTGGTAAAAGATATGCTTATGTGATTGTTGATGATTTTTCCAGATTTACATGGGTAATATTTTTATCACAAAAAGATGAAACATTTTATGAATTTTCAAAACTTTTTAAGAAGGTTCAAATTTCTCTTAATTGCAATCTAATATCTATTAGAAGTGATAATGGAAGAGAGTTTTGCAATCAAGATTTTACAAAATTTTGTGATGAGCATGGTATCACTCATAATTTTTCAGCAGCCAAAACACCTCAACAAAATGGAGTTGTTGAGAGGAAAAACAGAACATTACAAGAAATGGCTAGATCAATGCTTTGTGAAAACTCTTTACCTAAATACTTTTGGGTTGAAGCTGTAAATACAGCATGCTATGTAATGAATAGAATTTTACTAAGACCTTTTATAAGAAAAACACCTTTTGAACTTCTATTTGATAAAACTCCATCAATTGTCTATTTTAAAGTATTTGGTTGTAAATGCTTTATTTTAAATACTAGTGACAATCTTGGTAAGTTTGACAGGAAATCTGATGAAGGTATATTTCTAGGCTATTCATCTAATAAAAAGGCTTATAGAGTCTATAATAAAAGGACATTATGTGTTGAAGAAACTATTCATGTAACTTTTGATGAATCTAATATTTATCTTCAAAGAAGAAATGAAGATGATGCAGGTTCCTCAATGTTTGAAAATCAAACTCAACACCAAGTACCTACATTGGAAGATCATGCTAAAGAAGAAGAAATAATGGAGCAAGAACATGATGGTCAATCAAGCAATAATCAAGAGCTTCCAAAGGATCTCACATATGCAAGAAGTCATCCTAAGGAGCAAATCATTGGTGATGTCTCTCAAGGAGTTAAAACAAGACGGTACTTTATTGATAATTTTGCACTTTTATCTCATATTGAACCTAAAAATATTGATGATGCATTGTGTGATTATTTCTGGATTATTGCTATGGAAGAAGAGTTAAATCAGTTTGAGAGAAATAAAGTTTGGACTCTTGTTCCTAGACCTCATGATCATTCTGTTATTGGTACAAAATGGATATTTAGAAATAAGTTAAATGAACTAGGAGAAGTAGTTAGAAATAAAGCTAGACTTGTTGCTCAAGGCTTCAATCAAGAAGAAGGTATTGATTATGATGAAACTTTTGCTTCAGTGGCCAGATTAGAGTCTATCAGAATACTCTTGGCATTTGCTTGTTTTAAAGACTTTAAACTATTTCAAATGGATGTCAAAAGTGCTTTTCTAAATGGTTTTATTGAAGAAGAAGTTTATGTAGAACAACCTCCTGGATTTATTCATGAAAAATTTCCAAATCATGTTTTCAAATTAACTAAAGCTCTATATGGACTGAAACAAGCTCCAAGATCTTGGTATGAAAGATTAAGTGGTTTTCTTCTCTCAAAAGGTTTTACTAAAGGAAAAGTAGACACAACTCTTTTTATTAAAACATCTTCTAAAACTGATATTTTGCTTGTACAAATCTATGTTGATGATATCATTTTTGGTTCTACTAATACTTCTCTTTGTGAAGAGTTTGCTAAAACTATGCAAAATGAATTTGAGATGAGCATGATGGGAGAACTAAGTTTCTTCCTTGGAATACAAATTAAGCAAACCAAGGATGGAGTCTTCATCAACCAAGCAAAATATACTAAGGAACTATTGAAAAGGTTTGGAATGGATCAAGCAAAAGGAATAAGTACTCCAATGAGTTCATCAACTAAACTTGACAAAGATGAGAAAGGTAAAAGTATTGATGAGAAATTATATAGAGGTATGATAGGAAGTTTACTCTATCTCACAGCTAGTAGACCAGATATTATGTTTGTTGTATGTTTGTGTGCTAGATTCCAATCTTGTCCTAAAGAATCTCATCTGATTTCTGTTAAATGAATTTTTCGTTACTTGATTGATACTCATGATTATGGCCTTTGGTTTTCGAAACTTCATCTTTTGAACTTATTGGATATTCTGATGCGGATTATGCTGGTTGTAAAGTTGAACGTAAAAGCACAAGTGGGCATTGTCAATTTCTTGGTAGTTGTCTTGTATCTTGGTTTAGTAAAAAGCAAGCTTGTGTGTCTTTATCCACTACAGAAGCTGAATACATAGCTGCAGGAAGTTGTTGTGCACAATTGTTATGGATGCAGCATACTTTACTTGATTATGGTCTTAAATTCAATTGTGTGCCCATATTATGTGATAATACTAGTGCCATTAACTTGAGCATAAATCCCATTCAACATTCTAGGACTAAACATATAGAGATAAAACATCATTTCATTCGTGACCATGTGATTAAGAATGATATATGCTTAGAATATATAAATACAAATGATCAAATTGCTGACATATTTACAAAGCCTTTGGCTGAGGAAAGGTTCAATCACCTAAGAAGACTCTTAGGAATTTCAAGATTCAATGACTAATGTGTGTATTGAAGTCATGATGAATGCAGGAAATTTTTGATTCAAAATTCGGATGCACTGCAGAAGATTCGGTCGACCGAATTTTCTGAGTGTCAAGAAATAGAGACTTTTGATCAAGAATTCGGACGCAGGTCAGAAAATTCGGTCAACCGAATTTTCTGAACTGAAGAAACAGAAACTTTCGCTCGAAAATTCGGACGCAGACCTGAAAAATCGGTCGACCGAATTTTACGGACGAGACTCTTTAAATAAAGTTGAAACAATCTCTTCAACACTACTACTTCCGAATTTCACATCCTTTTTAAAACCTCTCATACCCATTCACATCCGAATCAAAATCCCTTCAAAATCCCACACTCTCATCCCAATTTTCCTTCACTTTTAAACTTCTAAGCCCTAATTTCATACAGAAAACAAATCCTTCTCAAGAGAAAACATCATGGTGAGAACAAAGAAGCCCAATGTTGAGAAAGGAAAAGGAAAGGCTAAGGAAGGAGATGGAGACCCAATCCTCAATCAACCAAGAAGGATTCGCATTCCTCAAACACAATCTGGAGTTGACAGGTTTATCTCTATTAAATCTACTCATGAATTTGATGAATGGAATAAGAATAGTAGAAAAATCATTCCTGGATATAAGGTGGATATTGATAAGCTGTCAAATATGGATATTGTCCTATCTCATTTCAATGATATTGGTTGGAGTAGTTTGCTCTTCATTGATGAAGAATTTTATCCTACTTTGATATATGAATTCTATGCAAATTTGAAAGAGGATAGAATTGAGATGATAGGGGATAATGTGATACAATGGTATTCATCTAGAGTATCACAAATGGACATTGAATTCAATGAAGGATTGATAAATAGAATTTGTGGAGTAGGTGACGAGGGAGCTAGATATTATTCAGCATCCATGCATTGCTATAATCGTGAACTCTTCACACATGTTAGATTTGAAGATGCATTTACAAATGGAAGAGAGTTTAGGGCCATAAAGGAAAGGGAAATTAAGAATTTGGATGCTAGAGGTAGAGTTTTAAATCACATGGTGACCACAATGATTGTTCCTAATTTTGGACACAAGTCATCAGTTGGAAATATGCATATGGTAATCATGTTAGCCCTGCATGAGAATAGAAGAATGAATTTTGGGTATATAGCCTTGAAACATATGATTGCAGCCGAAAAACAAGTAACCAAGGCATTCCCATTTGGAAGGTTATTAACCAGAATATTCAAGCATTTTAAGATCAAACTTCCTGGAAGAGGGCAAGCTTTTAAGAGTGGTGAAATTTATACAAATGAAACTCTTAAGAGAATGCAATTAGTTCATGATGAGGATAATGTATGGAGGACAAAAGAGAAACTCCTCCGAAAGGATAGAAAGAGAGAAAATTATAGAAAGTGAAGAGGAAGAAGAAGAAGAGGATGAAGAGGAAACCCTTGCTAGGGAAATGAAAACAAAAAGAAAACATGACACCTCAAGTGAGGGGGAGCAACCTCCAACAAAAAGGAGATTATTTGAAGAAGAAATTGGAATTAGGTCTAGTAGTAAAGGAGTATCTAGAGGGGACACCATTATAGCCAAAACATTCCAAGAAGCCTTGAACAATCATGTCAAGGAAATGGAGAAAATGTATAAGTTCTTTGAGTCATTTGCTCCAATGGTTCTTGGAAAATTGGATGGACTAGAAAACAGAGTAAAACACATTGAAGATATCCTTATGAGAAATACTCAAAGTGGTGAAGGAACCTCTAAGCCTCAAGATGGAAAGGAGGAGGAAAGAAATAGAGAAGCAGAGAAAGAAGATAATCAAGATAGCAGTAATGAAGAGGATGATCAGGGTGAAAATGATAAGACCACAGCAGAAGAAAAAGAACACGAACAGGCTTATGAAGATCTACCAGTGGCAGGAAGCCAAGTAGCTCAAGCTGCAATTGTATCTCCAGCAACAATCTCTTTCAGTCAAGGAAGAGTCAAGCACTTGGCAGTCAAGAAAGGAGTGAGCCGAGCCTCCCCATCAACCTCATCATCACAAGACTAAGCCTTCTCTTCTAATCTCTTTACTGTATTTTTTTCAGTTTTCTAAGCATTTTGCTGCATTTTCTATTTTGAACTTGTTAAATATTTTGCTGTTTTTTATGTAATAGTGAAGCTCAATGATGAAATCCTAGTGATGAGAGCTTCTTTTATATGCTAACTTGAACATCTCATTTTCATTGATCCCTTTAAATTTTTTTATGTTGACAAAAGAAGGAGAAAAATATGATGCAATATGATGCAATACATGTGAAACCTTAGTCATTATGTGAACTTAGTTCGGATGCAAGGTTTTAAGATTGGATGCATTCATATTTATGGTCAAAATTTTTTTCTGTTTATCCAAATTGGTTCCAATCTGTCTTACTCTATTCCATTATGTTTGAACAACATTATGAAACCTTTATATCATTTCAAACCTTTAATTATATTGAATCTGTTGCAGTTTGGACATGAGTTTAAAAATTCGGATGCATGTGATTCAAAATTCGGACGCATGTGATTCAAAATTCGGATGCATGATATAAAATTCGGATGCATCCATATTGTGTTACCAAAAAGTGCTCAATTGTTGTTCAAATTGATTCAAATATGTTTTAATCTCTTCTAATATGTTTGAACAACCTTAGGAAAGCTTATTTACAAAATTTGAGCTTTCATTTATCCTATTTTAAAGTTTGGACTTGATATGTCAAAATTCAGATGCATAATATCCCTAGTCCAAATGGGTTGAAAATGAGCACAATCTAAGGGGGAGCTTTGATAAGCTTTTAACAACCTTATAACCTCACTTAGAAGTTTTCTAAAATGATTAAATGCTATATCTTCTATCCTAGTTTTTATTGTTGGAAGGAAGGAGGCAAAAGGAGGTTGGTTGGGTCATAGGCTCATAATGAGCCTTTTGTATGTCAATATGCTAAATTGGTTGATTTCAATCATTGACATCAATACTTCTCTGTGCTAATCTATTTAAATCCATCACATATTGCATCAAAGTTTGTCATCATCAAAAAGGGGGAGATTGTAAGCCCTAAGGGCAAATCATGTAATTTTGATTCATGACAAATATTAATGAGAACTAATATGTTTATATTGTGTGATAGGATTTGTGAAGAAAGAAGTTTGAAGTCTCATTGCCTTCAAGAGGAAGAGCAAAGAACAACCTCATTAAGCTATGAGTCTTTTGAGGTGTATTCAAAGATAAACTCAAGGCATTGAAGACTTGAAGTGTAGAGTAGGTATGATGATAGGTAATATCTATGTGAACTCTACACTTGTATGTCTTGGAGTCTATTGAATGCATAAGAGAGCATAAAATTGGTTTCTTAAGTTTAAAAGTTTGTTGAATGAATTCCTAGTTAATGTGGTTTTGTGTCCTAAAAGTTTTTAAGAAAACTTTAAGAGATCAAATGAGTTTGATTTTGGTTTTCAAACTTATATTTGTCTAAATAAGTTATCTATGTATACCAAATGTATTTCAAATACTTGGAAGATTTATTTCAAATGATTTTACAAAGTTTGAACACAATTCCATAAAATTCGGTCGTCCGAATTTGGTAGCAAAAGTTGGCTACTGTTCTTCCAGAGAAATTCGGAAGAAGATTCGGACGCATGAGAAAAAATTCGGTCGTCCAAATTTTGGTCTTCAGTATGGTCACTGTTCTTCCAGAGAAATTCGGACGAAGATTCGGACGAAGCAGGAAGAATTCGGTCGTCCGAAAAATTCGGACGCAGAATTTGGTCGTCCGAATTTCCTGAAAGTAGCCGTTAACTAGCCGTTTTATAGCTGTTTCAACTGATTTTCAAATTCTATAAAAGCTATAAACGTGCAATCTTTTGTAACAACAAAATTTTTGAATATTCTAAGCTTTCCAAAGTCTATTCCAAAGATTTCTCAAGCTCTCTTATGTCTTGTGCACTTCAACTTCCGAATTTCACATCCTTTTAAAAGGCACTCATACCCATTCACTTCTGAATCAAAATCCCTTCAAGACCACACATTCTCATCCCGATTTTCCTTCACTTTTAAACTTCTAACCCTAAATTCATACCGAAAATCAATACTTCTCAACAAAAAATATCAATGGTGAGAACAAAGAAGCCAAATGTTGAGAAAGGGAAAGGAAAGGCTAAGGAAGGAGATGGAGACTCAATCCTCAACCAACCAAGAAGAATTCGAATCCCTCAAACATTATATGGAGTTGACAGGTTTGTCTCAATTAAAGCTACTCATGAATTTGATGAATGGAATAAAAGTAGCAGAAAGATTATTCCTGGATATAAGGTGGATGTTGATAAATTGTCTAGCATGGATATTGTTCTATCTTGTTTCAATGATGTTGGTTGGAGTAGTTTGTTGTTCATTGATGAAGAATTTTATCATACCTTGATATATGAATTCTATGCAAACCTGAAAGAGGAAAGAATTGAGATGGTAGGGGATAATGTGATACAATGGTATTCATCTAGAGTATCCCAAGTTGACATTGAATTTAGTGAAGGTTTGATAAACAGAATTTGTGGAGTAGGTGACAATGGAGCTAGATATTATTCACCTTTCATGCATTGCTATGATCGTGAACTCTTTACATATGTTAGATTTGAAGAAGCATTTACCAATGGAAGAGAGTTTAGATCTATAAAGGAGAGGGAAATCAAGAACTTGGATGATAGAGGTAGAGTGATGCATCACACGGTAACTACTATGATTCTTCCTAATTTCGGACATAAGTCATTATTTGGAAATATGCATATGGTAATCATGTTAGCCTTGCATGAGCATAGGAGAATGAACTTTGGTTATATAGCCTTGAAACACATGATTACTGCAAGAAAAACAGTAACCAAGGCTTTCCCATTTGGAAGGTTGTTGACAAGAATCTTTAAGCATTTTAAGATTAAACTTCCGGGAAGAGGGCAAGCTTTTAAGAGTGGGGAGACTTACACTAATGAAACTCTTAAGAGAATGCAATTAGTTCTTGATGAGGATAATGTATGGAGGACAAAAAAAGAAACCCCTCCAAAAAGAATAGAAAGAGAAGAAAAGATAGAAAGTGAAGAGGAGGAAGAAGAAGAGGATGAAGAAGAAACCCTTGCTAGGGAAATGAAGACAAAGAGGAAGCATGACACCTCAAGTGAGGGGGAGCAACCTCCAACAAAAAGGAGACTGTTTGAAGAAGAAATTGGAATTGGTTCAAGTGGTGAAGGAGTAACTAGAGGTGACACCATAGTAGCCAAAGCATTCCAAGAAGCCTTGAACAATCATGTCAAGGAAATGGAGAAGATGTATAAGTTTTTTGAATCATTTGCTCCAATGGTTCTTGGAAAGTTAGATGGACTGGAGAGTAGGGTAAAGCACATTGAAGAAATCCTTATGAGAAATACTCAAAGTGGTGAAGGACCCTCTCAGCCTCAAGATAGAAATGAGGAAGAAGGAGATAAGGAAGAAAAGAAAGGAGATGATAATGACAGCAATGATGAAGATGATGCTCAAGGTGGAAATGAAGAGACTGTGGCAGAAGAAGAAGAAGAAGAACATGCACATGAAGAGTAGCTCAAGCTGAAATAGTCTCGCCATCAACAATCTCTTTCAGTTGAGGAAGAGTGAAGCACTTAGCCATCAAGAAAGGAGTGAGCCGAGCCTCTCCATCCATATCAACATCACAAGACTAAGCTTTCTTTCCTTCTATTCTATTTTCTGCTTTTAAGTTGCTTATCTGTACTGAATTTTTTTTCTGTTATATGTTATGTATTCTGAATTTGTTAAGTACTTTGCTGCATGTTATGTAATAGTGAAGCTCAATGATGAAATCTCAGTAATGAGAGCTTCCTTTATGTGTTAAATTGTTAGTCTCATTTTCATTGATCCCATTTTTTTTGAGTGATGGGAAATGGGGGAGAAAAATGATGAATGATGACTATAATGATGATTCTGTGATAAATGCATCTATGCTTAAAAATTTTCTTGCAATTTTGTAAAGCTAAACTGAGTTGCAAAAACTTTGGATTCAGAATTCAGATGCAAGGTTTAAATATTTAGATGCATCCATATTTGTGACCAAAAAGTGATCTTTTGTTGTTCAATTTGATCCAAATATGTTTTAATCTATTCCATTATGTTTGAATAACATTATGAAAGCTTTATTTCACTTTAAACATCCATTATACTGAATCTATTGTAGTTTGGACTTAAAATTTCAAAATTTGGATGCATGAGTTTAAAAATTCGGACGCATGAGTTTAAAAATTCGGATGCATCCATATTTCATTATCAAAATGTGCTCCTTTATTGTTCAAATTAATTCAAATATGTTTTAATCTTTCATAATATGTTTGAACAATATTAGGAAAGCTTATTTACAAATTTAAAAGCTTTTATTTATCTTATTTTAAAGTTTGGACTTACTATGCTAAAATTCGGATGCATGATATCTCTAGTCCAAATGTGTTGAAAAATGAGCACAATCTAAGGGGAGCATTGTTAAGCTTTTAACAACCTTAAAACCTCTCTTAGAAGTTTTCTAAATGCTTAAATGCTATATCCTCTATCCTAGTTTGGTTGGGTCATAGGCTCATATTGAGCCTTCTGTATGTCAATGTGCTACATTGGTTATTTTCTATCATTGACATTAATACTTCTTTGTACTATATTGTTTTAATCTATCACATTTTGCATCAAAGTTTGTCATCATCGAAAAGGGGGAGATTGTTAGCCCTAAGGGCAAATCATGTAGTTTTGATTAATGACAAATACTGATGAGGACTAATGTGCTTGTATGTTGTGTGATAGGTTTTGTGAACTAAGAAGTATGAAGTCTCATTGCTCTCAAGCCAAAGTGCAAGAACATTTGGATGCATCCGAACTTTTGGTTTGCATCTGAATTTCAAGTCCGAGTTCTTGGTAACAAGTTTGAAAAGGTGATTTTGCATTTTCAAATGAACTGTAGAAGTACTCCAATATGTATAGCCACAATGGCACTCAATTTAGCTTTGCAAAACCACAAAACTCATACATTCAATTGTTTTCAAACTCATACTTTTCTTTCCAATCTCAACTCAACCATTTTGTAAATTAACACAAAATCACAGGTCAAGTCAAGAACCAAGGTTAAGATTTCAATCTCAACTCAACTATATTTCAAAATCTCAGAAACCAAATTCAGCTTATATGTATATATGCCCAAGTCAACATTATAGCATCATATACAACCACATTTCACACTTTCAATTTAAATTCCAAATGCTGCCAATAAACTTCAGAATGCAGCCAAATGCCGCCACAGGTACAAATCATAGATGAACGTATGCAATAGCAACAAATCATATATGAACGTATATAATAGCAACAAATCATATATGAACTTATACAATAGTAACATATTTTGCCATAGCACATAACACCATTACACATAAACATAACACCTACACATTACATTTTCCAGTGAACATTACAGTTTGCACATTGTAGTTTGCAGTCATCATTCTTTCTCCCCCTTTTGTCATCCCTCAAAAAATGGAGTTAATGAAAATGAGACTGACTGTTTAGCACATTAAGCTTAGGGTGACCAAAGTATCATTATAAAAGAAGCTCTCAACACTAAAGTTTCATCATTGAGCTTCATAAGCCAAGCTATTATAGAAATTGTAGAAATTAAGGAAAAGCATAGGAATTTCATAAGCCAAGATGGAAATAACACATATAAGTTATACTAAGTACAAATAAGTAATTAAAAATAGTAAAGAGATAAAGTTTGAAGAGATGCTCAGTCTTGTGATGTTGATGGAGAGGCCTTGCTGAATCCCTTCTTGATTGCCACATGTTTGACCCTTTCTTGGCTGAAGGAGATAGTCGATGCTGAGGTGATTTTGGCTCTCTCTATTAATGTCCTTTCTTGGCTTCCTCTTTCTTGTGGCTCCTCTTGTACATCTTCATTTCTTTCTTCTTGTCTTGCCATGAATTTGTTGTTGCCTCTTTGATCATCATCCTCATTATCATCTTCATTATCACTATCATCATCTTCATCCTCTTTCTTTTCCTTGCCTTTCTCATTTCCTTTATCATCCTTGTCATCCTTAGATTGAGGCCTAGAGGGTCCTTCACCACTTTGTGCATTTTTCATCAATAATTCTTCAATATTCTTAACTCTAGTGTCCAAGCTATCCAACTTGCTCAATACCATGGGAGCGAAAGATTCAAAGAACTTATACATTTTCTCCATCTATTTCACATGGTTGTTTAAAGCCTCTTGGAACACGTTGGCTACCATAGTGTCACCTCTAGTAATTCCCTCTTCACTAGGCATATTTCCAAGGTTTTCGTGACATTGAGGAGTGGGTTGTTCTTCAAATAGTCTTCTTTTGGTGTGAGGTTGCTTCCCCTTGCTTGATGAATTCTGCGTTTTGTTGCTTTTTCTTTCTCTAGCCAAAGTCTCCTCATCATCCTCTTCTTCTTCTTCCACTTCTTCCTCATCTTCTTCATCACCACTTGTTTCTACCCTCTCACCTATTCGAGGTGTTTCTCTTTTTGTTCTCCATATACCATCCTCATCAAGTGTTAACTGCATTCTCTTGAGAGATTCATTGGTATAGATTTCTCCACTTTTCATTGGATTTCCTCTTCCAGGAAATTGAACATTGAAGTTGAAGATCCTTGTTAATAATCTCCCATAAGGTAAGGCTTTGTTGGCTGTTTTTCTTGCACTAATCTTATGCCTTAATGCTATGAATCCAAAGTTTAGTCTTCTATGCTCATGCAAGGCAAGCATAATCACCATATGCATATTACCAACCGATGATTTATGTCCAAAATTATGGATGATCATGGTGGCAATCATGTGATGCATAACTCTTCCTTTAGAATCAAAGGCTTTGATTTCTCTTTCCCTAATGGACCTAAATCTTCTACCATTTGTGAAATCCTTTTCAAATATTTTATTGATGAACAATTCATGAATAAAACAATGTTGATCCAAAGAATAATATCTAGCACCAATGTCATCAACACCACAAATACTATTAACTAGAGCATCATTAAACTCAAAGGCCACTTAAGACAGTCTAGATGAATACCATTGAATAATGCTATCCCCAACATGTTCAATCCTTGCTTCTTTAAGATTAGCATAAAATTCATAGACAAGAGTAGGATAATAATCTTCATTTACACCAAGTAAACTACTCCAACCAATTTCACCAAAAAGAGATAGCACATTACCCATATTGGTGAGTTTATCCACATTTACTTTATGGCAAGGAATGATTTTCCTGCTCTTCTTGCTCCATTCTTCGAATTCAACTGCTGCTTCTGTAGAGATGAATCTATCTACCCCAAGATTGGATTACGGAATGCGAACCCACCTTGGTTCATTGATAATAAGTCCTTCATTTCTCACTTTGGCTTTTCCTTTGTCCTTTGCCACATTAATCTTCTTTGATCGAACCATGATAAGGTTTTCTTGAGAAGGATAAATTTTGATGACAATAACTGGTGGAGATCAAGAGAATCAAATGTTTTTCAAGAAATAATGGTGAAATAGTGGATGGATTTGCGAGAAGAGAGAGTTCAGAAGTTAGAAATGTAAAATCACTGTTTGATTTCATTTAAAACTGCTGCAACTACGTAGTTCAGATGACCAAACATTTTGGTATGCATCCAAACTCACGTCCAAACTTCTCTTTTTCTTCAGCTTCAGCAAATTCGCACGACCGAATTTTGTTTGATATACTTCTGAATATGCGTCTGAATCTTTCTGTCAAAAATTTTTTGAAGAAGGTTTGGACATCCGAATTTCACTTCATGCATCTAAATTATGTATCCAAAAATTTCCTATTTTTACCATACTTCAACACACATTAGTAATTGAATTTTGAAGAATCCCAAGAGTTTTCTTAGGTAACAAAACCTTTCCTCGGTCAAAAGCTTGATAAATATATTAGCATTTTGATCCTTTCTATTCACATAGTCCAGGCATATATCATCTTTAGCTACATGATCACGAATAAAATGAAGTTTGATCTCTATATGATTAGTCCTATAGTGTAGAATCGAATTTATGGTCAAATTTACAACACTAGTGTAATCACATAAAATGAGTGCATCTTTGAAGTCTAACCCAAAATCAAGTAAAGCATGCTTCTTCCACACAACTTGAGCACAACAACTACCAGCGGTGATATATTCGGCTTTGGTGGTAGATAATGACACACAAGATTGTTACTTGTTATACCAATAGACAAAACAATTACCAAGAAGTTGAGAATAACCACTAGTACTTTTATGCTTGACTTTGCGTCCAGCAAAGTCGTATCCGTATATGCAACAAGATTGAAAGAAGATGATTTTGTAACCAATGTCCATAGTCAAATGTATTAATGAGATAATGAAGAATACTCTTTAATAGGAATCAATGAGACTCTTTTGGACAGTATTAAAATCTAGTACACAACCATATGGTAAACATAATATCCGATGTACTTGTGGTAAGATAAAGTAAAATACCAATCATACCTCTATATACCTTTTCATCAACATTTTTACCTTTTTCATATTTATCAAGTTAGGTTGATGAACTCATTGAAGTGCTTATACCTTTTTCTTTATCCACTCCAAATCTTCTTCACAGGTTCTTTGGTATACTTGGATTGATTTATAAAAGTGTCATCCTTGGTTTGCTTGATTTGTAATCCAAGAAAGAAGTTGAGTTCTCCCATCATGCTTATTTCGAACTCACTTTGCAATCAACTTGGCAACTTTCTCACAAAGTGCAACATTAGTAGCATCAAATATGATATAATCAACATATATTTGCACAAGTAACAGATAATTGTTGCAAGAGGTTTTTATGAAAAGAGTAGTGTCAACCTTTCCTCTTGAAAATCATTTTGAAAGAAGAAAAACCACTCAATCTTTCATACCAAGCTTTTAAACCATCCAAAGTTTTGGATAGTTTGAAAACATGGTAAGGAAACTTTTCATGATCAAAATTGGTTGTTCTACATAAACCTCTTCCTCAATAAAACCATTTAGAAAAATATTTTTGACATTCATTTGAAATAACTTAAAACCTTTAAAGCAAGTAAAAGTCAAAAGCATTCTTATGGACTCAAGTCTAGCATTCAGAGCAAAGGTTTCATCATAATCTATTCCCTCATCTTTATTGAATCCTTGGGTGACAAATCTAGATTTATTTCTTACAACTTCCCCTAATTTATTCAATTTGTTTCTGAAAACCATTTTGTGCAATAATAGGGTAATCATTGGGGTCCTGGGACAAGTTTCCAAACTTTTTTTCTTTCAGAATAATTTAGCTCCTCTTCCATAACAATAATCAAAAATCATCACACAATGCATCATTAATATTCTTAAGCTCATTGTGAGATAAAAGTGCAAAGTTGTCAATGAGTACTGTCTCATTCTAACATCTTGAGATACATCACCAATGATTTGCTCCTTAGGGTCGCCTCTTGCATATCTTAGATCATTTGGTAGCTCTTGGTCACCACTAGGTTGGTTATCCTGTTCTTGCTTAATCATCTCTTCTTCATTGGCATGATCTTTCAAGGTTGAAGCTTGAAGATGAGTTTGCTTATCATTCATGGAAGCACCTGCATCATCATCATCTCTTCTATCCAAATAGATGTTAGACTTATCCAAACTTACATGTATGATTTCCTGAATACATAAAGCTCTTTTTTATTGTATAACTCTATAAGCCTTGTCGTTAGAGGAATAATCAAGGAATATCCTGTCACTAGGGGTGTTCATATAGTCGGTTTGGGGAAAAATCGATTTGGTTATTTGGAGAAAATTGGTTTTTTAATTTTTTTCATAAACCTAACCAAACCTAATAAGTATTCAAACCGAATTTTCTCCAAACCGAATTATTTTGGTTTGGAGTAAATTGGATAAAACTGAATTTTATAAAAATAAATTAAAATTTTAAAATAAAGAATCTAGCCTAATTTTAACGTATTAAATTTTCAAAAATTTTAGCATTCTCCTCATTAAATCAAATACAATTATACAATTACATTAATAATTAAATAATATAACTAATTAAACAACTAAAATTATACAAGTACAAAAATGATCGAATTACATAATTAACTAAAAATCTGAGCATTCTTCTCATTCTTCAAAGATCAAGAATTGTTGATTCATGAACATCCTTGTCAAATTCTGATAAAGATATGAAAAGAAGCAGTCAAATGATGAATATATTAGTTAGTACGTAAATGACAAAAAAATTTAAATAGATAAGCATAAAAAATTACCATTGTCCATTCTTTCAAGAAAACCGATATCTTCCTTAACTCTAACTGAATGTACTTCATTTCGTATCCAATCTCTAGCACACATTAGGCATTGCACCATTGTAGGAGTTGATGAACTCCTAAATGTATCAAGACTCTGACCTCTCGTACAAAATTATTAGTGCATGTTTTTTAGTTAAACAATGGAATTATGTAAACATATCTGGCCAAATCTAGCAATTCTGAGAATTTATACAGATGCATGCACGCAAGGAAAAAATTTTTTAAAAAAAGGGGAAAAAATGAATCACCAAGCATTTCCAAATCTAGTCCAAACTTCTATGTCCTGTATTAAACCATAGCCAGGAAATAACAGCATAATACAAAAGCAATAATATAATAGTATAAAGAAGAGAACATCGCGGTTTGCAGGAAAATGTTTGACTTGGAGTTTGAATTGTTTAAATAAACATAAAAACATTCAAGTAAAAATAAAATTACATATAAAGGAGGATTTTCTTTTTCTTTTAGGTTTTGGGAGTTTGTTTGTGGGTTTGTGGAAAGCTTGAGACTCCTTAGGATAAACACGATTATACTTATTTTTAGAGATTGATAAGTATAATAAATTTTTTTTAAACGTAAGAATATATTCTACAAAATTACTAGAATACCACGAAATGAGATTTCTGAACACAAATATGAAATGCATTGTTCAACTCTCTGTACTGTGAAGCTTTAAAACAATTAGTTCCTGCAGAAGAAATAAATATAAGAAAAAACGTGAACACTATTAAATTAATCAAACTACTATTAAATTAATTTTTGGACACAGAGCTCAAACAAGTAAGGAGAAGAATCAAAATTCCAATGTAAAATCTTGGGTGCGGAAAAAGGGAAAAAAATTAATCACCAAGCATTTCCAAATCTAGTCCAAATTTGATTTCCAGTCTTGGACGCTGGGTGGGCGGGGACCTCGCATGGTTAGTCTTGAATTTGGTCATTCAGGGGCTAAAAGAAGAATAAAGCCGAGAGAAATGATAACTGGTATATTAACGAACTATATCAAAGATCATCAATTTGTCTTTTTCGGAAGCACCCGATTCGAGAGTAGAAAGAAGAACGGCTCTGAGGAAAATGAGTAACTGATAGTGTAGATGTAGTAGATCAAGGATCATCAACAACTAATTTTTCTAAAGCACCCAAAGAAACCTGTCTTAACTGTTAAATTGAAGAGCATAATTACAGAGCAGCAGCAAGAGCTTTTACCTTAATCACATGTCACAGCTGGTGCTGTCAAGGCAGAGTAGCGCTGTGGAAGCAGAACAAGCCAGCGGTGTCTGTCGGCAGAGACGAGAGAGTTTACAGCATAGATTGCTTTTAGGGTTTGGGTTGGGGACTAAAGTTTTTATTTTAAGAAAAAATATCGGGTTTAGTTTGGGTTCGAGTTGATAATTTTCCTACCTGAACTTGAACCGTATTAATTTTTTTGGAAGCCCAACCCGAACCGAACCCGAAATTGTATCCCTAATATCCAAACCGAAAATTGAAATAATATTTAGTTCGATTCGGTGTTTAATTTTTCTCTGCCTTGTGCACACCCCTACCCGTCATTTGATTTTCTATGTGTTGTTAGAGGAATAACCAAGGAATATCTCGTCATTCGATTGTCTATCAAATTTCCAAAGTTATCGTGCATATTCAATATAATGCACTTGCAACCAAACACTTTGAAATAGGTAATACAGGCTAGTGGTATTCAATATAAAGTACTTTGTTACGCACATTCATGTATATTTGATATAACTTGTCATGCATGTTCAAATTCTAAAGTATTCTATCCAATAGAAGTTCAAAAGATGTTTTTCTCAAAAATGGCTTCAAAAGAAATCTCAATTCAAAACATAACAAAGCAGTATTTTCAGCTTTGTCCCAAAATATTTTGGGTAAAAAAAAATTTTCACCAAGCATAGACTTAGCCATTTCTTGTGAAGTACGATTTTTCTTTTCAACAAATCCATATCGTTGAGGTATTTTGGCAGCCAAAAAGTTTGTGAACAATCCCATTCTCATCACAAAGTTTTGTAAAATCTTGATTGTAAAATTCTCTCCTATTGTGACTTCTAATAGAAATCAATTTGCACTCAAGGGAGATTTGGACCCTTTTGAAAAGTCTTACAAATTCATGAAAGGAACTTCATCCTTTTGAGCTAGAACGATCACCCATGTAAATCTGGAGAAATCATCAATAATCACATATGAATACCTCTTACCATCAAGACTAGTGATCGTCCCATCAAGACTAGTGATCGTCATTGGTCCAAACAATCCATATAAACAATTTCAAGAGGTCTTGAAAATCATTTTCTTAGGTTTGAAAGAAAATTTTGTTTATTTTCCATAATGGCGAGTATTACAAGGATGACTTTTCTTAAAATGAATTTTTGGTAATCATTTAACAAGTTCTTAAAAATAATATTCAACAAGTCCATGCTAACATGATCAAGTTTACTATGCCATAAATAACCGTCATTATCATGAATGGAAAATCATCTAACTTCATAAGCAACAAGTTCATCAGAACAAGGCACATGCTAACATGATCATTTCCTATCACGTATCTTGAGCAGCCATTATTAAGAAACCATTTAGTGGCACTTGATCTTGGAGGAAAATGTACCTACACCAAATGAGATGAAGAGACTTTTGGTATCCGGATTTGCTTGGGTCCGTGAGGTTTACTGATGATTCCCTTTACTCTCCAAATGGTTTTAACACAATTTTCTATTTTTCTTTTAACGGAGAACCTAATGGCTTTGTGTCCATGTTTTTCACAATATGTACAACAAGTATGACGCATTGAACTAGAAGTAACTCTAAAAAAGGAATTTTTATATTTAGACCCATTATTTACATAATTATAACAAAGAGCATTTCTAATATGAGGGGATCTTTCGGCTCCAAGAAGTTTGTCAAGATTGTCCCTTCCTTTTGTGAATTTTTCAATACATAAGGTGAGATCATCAACTTCCTTTTTCAAAATTTCATGGTCACTAAGCATTATTTGAAGAGAAGAAACTTTTGTACAAAGAGCTTTATTTTCAAAAGATATTTTTTGTAAAGAAACATTTAAAACTTCTTTTTCAATATTTAAACAATCAATAGATTCAAGAAGCTTTTTGTTTTCATAATATATTTCTGAATTTTCATTCCATAACTCATTAATTTTGAATTTTATTTCCTTATTTCTTTTTGAAGGTCAATCAAGCAATAATCAAGAACTTCCAAAGGATCTCACATATGCAAGAAGTCATCCTAAGGAGCAAATCATTGGTGATGTCTCTCAAGCAGTGAAAACAAGACGGTACTTTATTGATAATTTTGCCCTTTTATCTCATATTGAACCTAAAAATATTGATGATGCATTGTGTGATAATTTCTGGATTATTGCTATGGAAGAAGAGTTAAATCAGTTTGAGAGAAATAAAGTTTGGACTCTTGTTCCTAGACCTCATGATCATTCAGTTATTGGTACAAAATGGATATTTAGAAATAAGTTAAATGAACTAGGAGAAGTTGTTAGAAATAAAGCTAGACTTGTTGCTCAAGGCTTCAATCAAGAAGAAGGTATTGATTATGATGAAACTTTTGCTCCCAAAGTGGCTGATTAGAGTCTATCAGAATACTCTTGGCATTTGCTTGTTTTTAAAGACTTTAAACTATTTCAAATGGATGTCAAAAAGTGCTTTTCTAAATGGTTTTATTGAAGAAGAAGTTTATGTAGAACAACCTCCTGGCTTTATTCATGAAAAATTTCCAAATCATGTTTTCAAATTAACTAAAGCTCTATATGGACTGAAACAAGCTCCAAGATCTTGGTATGAAAGATTAAGTGGTTTTCTTCTTTCAAATGGTTTTACTAAAGGAAAAGTAGATACAACTTTTTTTATTAAAACATCCTCTAAAAATGATATTTTACTTGTACAAATCTATGTTGATGATATCATTTTTGGTGCTACTAATACTTCTCTTTGTGAAGAGTTTGCTAAAACTATGCAAAATGAATTTGAGATGAGCATGATGGGAGAACTAAGTTTCTTCCTTGGGCTGCAAATTAAGCAAACCAAGGATGGAGTCTTCATCAATCAATCAAAGTATACTAAGGAGCTATTGAAAAGGTTTGGAATGGATCAAGCAAAAGGAATAAGTACTCCAATGAGTTCATCAACTAAACTTGATAAAGATGAGAAAGGTAAGAGTATTGATGAGAAATTATATAGAGGTATGATCGGAAGCTTACTCTATCTCACAGCTAGTAGACCAGATATTATGTTTGTTGTATGCTTATGTGCTAGATTCCAATCATGTCCTAAAGAATCTCATCTAATTTCTGTCAAACGAATTTTTCGTTATTTGATTGATACTCATGACTATGGCCTTTGGTTTTCAAAAACTTCATCTTTTAAACTCATTGGATATTCTGATCCGGATTATGCTGGTTGTAAAGTTGAACGTAAAAGCACAAGTGGTCATTGTCAATTTCTTGGTAGTTGTCTTGTATCTTGGTTTAGTAAAAAGCAAGCTTGTGTGTCTTTATCCACTGCAGAAGCTGAATACATAGCTGCAGGTAGTTGTTGTGCACAATTGCTATGGATGCAGCATACCTTACTTGATTATGGTCTTAAATTCAATTGTGTGCCCATACTATGTGATAATACTAGTGCCATTAACTTGAGCATAAATCCCATTCAACATTCTAGGACTAAGCATATAGAGATAAAACATCATTTCATTCGTGACCATGTGATTAAAAAAGATATATGCTTAGAATATATAAATACAATTGATCAAATTGCTGACATATTTACAAAGCCTTTGGCTGAGGAAAGGTTCAATCACCTAAGAAGACTCTTAGGAATTTCAAGATTCAATGACTAATGTGTGTATTGAAGTTTTGGTGAATGCAGGAAATTTTGATTCAAAATTCGGATGCACTGCAGAAGATTCGGTCGACCGAATTTTCTGAGTGACAAGAAACAGAGACTTTTGATCAAAAATTTGGACGCAAGTCAGAAAATTCGGTCGACCGAATTTTCTGACTTGCGTTCGAATTCTTGATCAAAAGTCTCTGTTTCTTGTCACTCAGAAAATGACCGAATTTTCTGAACTGAAGAAACAGAAACTTTTGCTTGAAAATTCGGACGCAGACCTGAAAAATCGGTCGACCGAATTTTACGGACGTAACCCTTTAAATGTAGATTAAACAATCTTCTCAACATTTCAACTTCCGAATTTCACATCCTTTTTAAAACCTCTCATACCCATTCACATCCGAATCAAAATCCCTTCAAAATCCCACATTCTCATCCCGATTTTCCTTCATTCTTAAACTTCCAAGCCCTAATTTCATACAAAAAACCAATCCTTCTCAAGAGAAAACATCATGGTGAGAACAAAGAAGCCAAATGTTGAGAAAGGAAAAGGAAAGGCTAAGGAAGGAGATGGAGACTCAATCCTCAATCAGCCAAGAAGGATTCGCATTCCCTAAACACAATCTGGGGTTGACAGGTTTATCTCTATTAAATCTACTCATGAATTTGATGAATGGAATAAGAGTAGTAGAAAAATCATTCTTGGATATAAGGTGGACATTGATAAACTGTTAAACATGGATATTGTCCTATCTCATTTCAATGATATTGGTTGGAGTAGCTTGCTATTCATTGATGAAGAATTTTTTCCTACTTTGATATATGAATTCTATGCAAACTTGAAAGAGGATAGAATTGAGATGATAGGGGATAATGTGATACAATGGTATTCATCTAGAGTATCACAAATAGACATTGAATTCAATGAAGCATTGATAAATAGAATTTGTGGAGTGGGTGACGAGGGAGCTAGATATTATTCAGCATCCATGCATTGCTATGATCGTGAACTCTTCACACATGTTAGATTTGATGATGCATTTACAAATGGAAGAGAGTTTAGAGCCATAAAGGAAAGGGAAATTAAGAATTTGGATGCTAGAGGTAGAGTTTTGCATCACATGGTGACTACAATGATTGTTCCTAATTTTGGACACAAGTCATCAGTTAGAAATATGCATATGGTAATCATGTTAGCCCTGCATGAGCATAGAAGAATGAACTTTGCGTATATAGCCTTGAAACATATGATTCCAGCCAGAAAAACAGTAACCAAGGCATTCCCATTTGGAAGGTTATTAACCAGAATCTTCAAGCATTTTAAGATCAAACTTCCTGGAAGAGGGCAAGCCTTTAAGAGTGGTGAAATTTATACAAATGAAACTCTTAAGAGAATGCAATTAGTTCATGATGAGGATAATGTATGGAGGACAAAAAGAGAAACCCCTCCAAAAAGAATAGAAAGAGAGAGAATCATAGAAAGTGAAGAGGAAGAAGAAGAAGAGGATGAAGAGGAAACCCTTGCTAGGGAAATGAAAACAAAAAGAAAGCATGACACCTCAAGTGAGGGGGAGCAACCTCCAACAAAAAGGAGATTATTTGAAGAAGAAACTGGAATTGGGTCTAGTAGTAAAGAAGTAACTAGAGGTGACACCCTTATTGCCAAAGCATTCCAAGAAGCCTTGAACAATCATGTCAAGGAAATGGAGAAAATGTATAAGTTCTTTGAGTCATTTGCTCCAATGGTTCTTGGAAAATTAGATGGACTGGAAAATAGAGTAAAACACATTGAAGATATCCTTGTGAGAAACACTCAAAGTGGTGAAGGAACCTCTAAGCCTCAAGATGGAAATGAGGAGGAAAGAGATAGAGAAGCAGAGAATGAAGAAAATGAGGATAGCAGTAATGAAGAGGATGATCAGGGTGGAAATAATAAGACTATAGCAGAAGAAAAAAGAACAAGAACATGCTCATGAAGATCTACCAGTGGCAGGAAGTCAAGTAGCTCAAGCTGCAATTGTATCTCCAGCAACAATCTCTTTCAGTCAAGGAAGAGTTAAGCACTTGACAATCAAGAAAGGAGTGAGCCGAGCCTCCCCATCAACATCACCATCACAAGACTAAGCCTTCTTTTCTAATCTCTTTACTGTATTTTGTTCAGTTTTCTAAGCATTTTGCTGCATTTTCTATTCTGAACTTGTTAAATATTTTGCTGTTTTTTATGTAATAGTGAAGCTCAATGATGAAATTCCAGTGATGAGAGCTTCTTTTATATGCTAACTTGAACATCTCATTTTCATTGATCCCTTTATTTTTTTTATGATGACAAAAGGGGGAGAAAATATGATGCAATATGATGCAATACATGTGAAAAAAACTTAGTCTTATGTGAACTTAGTATTTAAAACTTAGTTTTATGTGAACTTAGTATTTAATGCTACTGAATGTTGCATCTGCTACAATATGCATTTTTTATGCATTAAAATTCGGATGCAAGGTTCTAAGAATTGGATGCATTCATATTTATGGTCAAAATTTTTTTCAGTTTGTCCAAATTGGTTCAAATCTGTCTTAATCTATTCCATTATGTTTGAACAACATTATGAAACCCTTGTATCATTTCAAAACTTCAATTATATTGAATCTGTTGCAGTTTGGACATGATATTAAAAATTCGGATGCATGTGATTCAAAATTCGGACGCATGTGATTCAAAATTCTGATGCATGCTATAAAATTCGGATGCATCCATATTGTGTTGTCAAAATATGCTCTTTTGCTGTTCAAATTGATTCAAATATGTTTTAATCTCTTACTATATGTTTGAACAACCTTAGGAAAGCTTATTTACAAAATTTGGAGCTTTCATTTATCTTATTTTAAAGTTTGGATTTAATATGTCAAAATTCGGATGCATAGTATCTCTAGTCCAAAATTTGTTGAAAAATGAGCACAATCTAAGGGGGATCTTTGATAAGCTTTTAACAACCTTAAAACCTCACTTAGAAGTTTTCTAAATGATTAAATGCTATATCTTCTATCCTAGTTTTTAGATTGGAAGGAAGGAGGTAAATGGAGGTTGGTTGGGTCATAGGCTCATAATGAGCCTTGTGTATGTCAATATGCTAAATTGCTTGTTTTCTATCATTGACATGAATATTTCTTTGTGTTAATCTGTTTAAATCCATCACATATTGCATCAAAGTTTGTCATCATCAAAAAGGGGGAGATTGTAAGCCCTAAGGGCAAATCATGTAATTTTGATTCATGACAAATATTGATGAGAACTAATATGTTTATATTGTGTGATAGAATTTGTGAAGAAAGAAGTTTGAAGTCTCATTGCCTTCAAGACAAAGAGCAAGAACAACCTCAGTAAGCTATGAGTCTTTTGAGGTTTATTCAAAGATGAACTCAAGGCATTGAAGACTTGAAGTGTAGAGTAGGTATGATGATAGGTAATATCTATGTAAACTCTACACTTGTATGTCTTGGAGTCTATTGAATGCATAAGATATCATAAAATTGGTTTCCTAAGTTTAAAAGTTTTTTGAATGAATTCCTAGTAAATGTGGTTTTGTGTCCTAAAAGTTTTTAAGTAAACTTTATATGATCAAATGAGTTTGATTTTGGTTTTCAAACTTATATTTGTCTAAATAAGTTATCTATATATACCAAATGTATTTCAAATACTTGGAAGATTGATTTCAAATGATTTTACAAAGTTTGAACACAATTCCATAAAATTTGGTCGTCCGAATTTGGTAGCAAAAGTTTGCTACTGTTCTTCCAGAGAAATTCGGAAGAAGATTCGGACGCATGAAGAAAAATTCGGTCATCCGAATTTTGGTCTTCAACATGGTCGCTGTTCTTCCAGAGAAATTCGGACGAAGATTCGAACGCAGAATTCGATCGTCCGAATTTCCTGAAAATAGCCGTTAACTAGCCGTTTTATAGCTGTTTCAACTTATTTTTAAATTCTATAAAAGCTATAAACGTGCAATATTTTGTAAGTTCTGAATCCTTGAATATTCTAAGCTTTCTAAAGTCTATTACAAACATTTCTCAAGCTCTCTTATGTCTTGTGCATTCAATTGATCAATCCAAAGACATCAAAGTGTGAAGGTGCAACTTTGTGTAAATTCTACCAACAAGTGGTAACATCTACACACTCTTCTTTACTTATTAAATTGTGTTGATCTACTAGCTCTAGCAAGGTTATCTTGATAACATAAAACCCTTTAGATAAGGGTGATCCTTGAAGTTGTGATTCAAGGTTGTTTGAGATATAAAACCATAGTGTGGTGAGCCTTGTTTGTAAAAAAATTACTGAAGAGGTTGTAAGTATAAAACCATAGTGTGGTGAGCCTCTCTTGTAATCTGTGAACTTGAGCACATAGTAGAGTATTTGAAATCCTTAAGTGTAGGCTTAAGGTAGTGGAGGTAGATCTTGAGGATCGAACCACTATAAATTGTTTGCGTTCATTGTTCTACATTTCTTATATTGCTTTGTCATAAGTTGTTTATCTTTTGTCCATATCATCTGCTATTGATCTATACATCTAAAAGATTTTAATTTTTGAAAATTAGCCAAATACCTAATTCACTCCCCCTCTTAGGTATTTCAAAACCTTTGTTCCGAATGCTAGACTTAAGTCCATAAGAATGCTTTTGACTTTTACTTTCTTTAAAGGTTTTAAATTATTTCAAATGAATATCAAAATAGCTTTTCTAAATGGTTCTATTGAGGAAGAGATTTATGTGGAACAATCACCCGGTTTTGATCATGAAAAGTTTCCTAACCATGTTTTCAAATTATCCAAAGCTTTGTATGATTTAAAACAAGCTCCTAGAGCTTTGTATAAAAAAAATTGAGTGTTTTTCTTCTTTCAAAAGGATTTTCAAGAGGAAAGGTTGACACTACTATTTTCATTAAAAAAAAAAAACCCTCTTGTAACAATGATCTATAAGTTGTCCAAATATGTGATACAATTTTTTTTTTTGGTGCTTTTAATACTTCACTTTGTGATGTGTTTGCCAAGTTAATGCAAAGTAAATTTGAAATGAGCATGATAGGAAAACTCTATTTCTTTCTTGGCCTAAAAATCAAGAAAACCAAGGATGTTACTTTCATGAATCAAGTTAAGGTATAGGCACTTCCATAAGTTTATCAACTATGCTTGACAAGAATAAAACGGTGTCATAGGAGTAGTCACCTATATTTGACAGCAAGTAGAACCAATATTATATTTGTCATGTGCTTGTGTGCTAGATTTCATCTTGTCCTAAGAGTCTCATTTGATTGCTGTTAAACACATTTTCTATTACCTTATTGATACTCTAAGTGATTATGGTCTATATTTCAAATGTGTGGCTATGTTATGTGATAGCACTAATGCAACAAATTTGACCATCATATTATTTAACAAACTAGGACAAAGCATATAGAGATCAAATTTCATTTCATAAGAGATCACTCTACTAAGGGTAATACTTGTTTAAAGCATGTTTGTATTAATGAACAAATTAATGATATCGTTACTAAGCCATTGGCCGAAGAAATGTTTAACCAATCTTAGAAGAAGCATACAGATTTCAAAATTCAATAACTAATGAGTGTATTCAAGTGTTGTAGCTCCAAGTGAGGACAAAGAAGCCTAGCATGGGAAAAGGAAAGGGAAAAGCAAAAGAAAGAGAAGGAGGACCAGTGATCAATGAACCAAGGAAGGTCTATGCTCCTCAAAGCATGTCATGGCTGGATAGATTTGTCACAGTGGAGGCTGCTACTGAATTTGATGATTGGACAAAAAGGAACCATAAGACAAATCCAAGCCACAAGGTGGATATCATCAAACTATCCGAAATGGGTAATATACTCTCAGTTTTTAAATGATGTGAGCTGGACTAGATTGCTTGTGTTTGGTGAATTCTATTACCTTCCTTAGTTTATGAAGTTTAATCAAATATTAAGGAAGAAAGAGTTGAGCAAGTTGGTAATAAAGCTATACAGTGGTTTCTTCAAAAATATCACAAGTTGATTTTTGAGATTGATAATGCATTTCTCAATAGAATTTGTGATGTTGAGGATGTTGGGTTTAGGCATTATTCTTCCGGGGGACATTGTTTTATAAGTGAGTTATACTCACATGAAAGAATTGAGAATCCCTATATAAATGAAGAAGCTTCAAGACTAGAAAGGAGAGAGAGATGAAAGTTTTTTGATGGTAGTAAAAAAAAAATTTGGAATCACATGCTTACTACCTTGATTATAGCATACTTTGGGCACAAATCTTCTGTTGATTATATGTATACTGTAATTATGCTAGCCATGCATAAGAAAAGAAAAATGAATTTTGGATACTTGATGATGATAATATATGAAGGGCTAGAAGAGAAACTCCTCTAAGGGGTGATAGAAGAGATGCTAGTGATGTTGAAGAAAGTGAGGCGGTTGAGGAAGAAGAAAATGAAGAAGAAGAAGAGAATGAAGAGAAAATCCTTGCTAGAGAAAGGAAAGTTAAAATGAGGCATGAGTCACCAAGTGAGGGGGAGCAACTCTCCACAAAAAGAAGACTATTTGAAGAGGTACCCTCTATTGAAGGAAAAGAAGTTGAAGGTGATAATCTTACTAGAAGTGATATCATAGTTGCCAAGCTGTTTCAAGAGACATTGAACAGCCATGTAAATGAAGTGGAGAAGATGAACAAATTCTTCGAGTCCTTTGCTCCAATGATTCTTGGCAAATTTGATGGTTTTGAAGCTAGAGTCAAGAATACGGAAGAAGACTTGAGGAAGATTTCTCAAGTAGTTTTAAATGGTGAAAGTTCCTATAAAGCTAAATGAAAAAGATCAAGAAGATAATATGGGTGAAGATGGCAGCAACAAGGATGACAGTAATGACAGTGAAAATTGAGATGGCTATCAATTTGTTGCCAAAGAAGAAGACAAGATGAAGGAAAAGGCAGTGAAGCACCCCAAGAAGGAGAAGAGCATGAGAATGAAGAGCAAAGAACAAGCAAGAAGAAGGAGGTGAAGGAGTTCAACAAAGTCAAATCACAAATCCATCACCAATTTCCTTCAGCCAAGAGATCAAGGGAACCATGGCCATCATAACAAACAGATTTGGAAATGAAGACTATGAAGAGCATCCAAGACTAAGCCTTTCTATCCCAAAACTCTATTTTGCTGCTTATTTTAGTTTATGTTTTGAAGCTCAATTTATGACATGCTTGTGATAAGAGCTTCATTTGTTTCATTTTTGCTGTCCAAGTACTCTTACCCCATCTTTGATTGATGACAAAAGGGGGAGAAGAAATGTGATGACAAAATGTGTGAAAATGTGTGGAAATGTGAAATAGCAGATGTGAAATAGCAGTGGAATTTCTCATGCATGAATAAAAAATGTGTAAAATTTATGTAAATCCATGCATATGTCAAGGGGGAGAAAGCAAGCATGATGGATGCAATATGCTATGTAATGTGAATGTGCTTGCTGTAAATGTGCTACGTATGTGTACTATAGGTCGAAATGTAAAATGAATGTGTATTGTGAAAATATTTGGCTGCATTTAGAATTTAAATTGAAAGTATTATAATATGTGATGTTTTAGTTGTTTTCTGAGATTTTGGAATATGGTTAAGTTGAGATTGAAATCTTGAACTTGGTTCTTGACTTGACCTATGATTTTGAATTTCTTCATGAAAACAATTGAATACATGAATTTTGTGGTTTTGCAAAGCTAAACTAAGTGCCTTTGTGGACATACATGTTTGAATACTTCAACATTTCATTTTAAAAGGCAAAATCACCTATTCAAACTTGTTGCAAAAATTTGGACTCATGTTCTGAAATTCGGATGCATCCATATTTGTTCTCAAAATGTGCTCCTTTGTTGTTCAAATTGATTCAAATATGTTTTATTCTCTTCCATTATGTTTGAACAACCTTAGGAAAGATTTATTTCACATTAAACTTTCATTATTGAATTTATTGCAATTTGGACTTGGAATGTCAAAATTTGGATGCATGAGTCAAAAATTCGGATGCATCCATATTGTGTTGTCAAAATGTGCTCCTTTGTTGTTCAAATTGATTCAAATATGTTTTAATCTCTTCTAATATGTTTGTACAACCTTAGCAAAGCTTATTTACAAAATTTTCAGCTTTCATTTTACTTATTTTAAAGTTTGGACTTGATATGTCAAAATTCGGATGCATACTATCTCTACACTAAACTTGTTGAAAAATGAGCACAATCTAAGGGGGAGCATTGTTAAACATTTACAATCTTTAAAACCTCTCTTAGAATCTTTTCTAAATGCTTAAATGCTATATCTTTTATCCTAGTAGTTGGAAGGAAGGAGGTAAATGGAGGTTGGTTGGGTCATAGGCTCATATTGAGCCTTTTGTATGTCAATATGCTAAATTGGTTGATTTCTATCATTGACATCAATACTTCTTTGTGCTACTTTGTTTAAATCCATCACATTTTGCATCAAAGTTTGTCATCATCAAAAAGGGGGAGATTGTTAGCCCTAAGGGCAAATCATGTAGTTTTGAATAATGACAAATATTGATGAGGACTAAAATGCTTGTATGTTGTGTGATAGGTTTTGTGAACTAAGAAGTATGAAGTCTCATTGCCTTGAAGCTAAAATGCAAGAACAACTCCAATATGTCAAAGTGATTGAAGATTGAAGAGTTTGTTCAAGATGATTGAAGGCTTCGAAGACATGAAGTGTAGGTTGCATGTGCTTAAGAGGTAAACATTGTAAACCCTACACTCTTAAGCGTTAAAATCTATGAATTGCAATTAAGAGCACAAAACTTGATTTAAATGGTTTTGAACTTATCTAAATTATCAAGTTTTCATAAATGGTTTTTGCACTTAAAAGGTCTTTAATGACTTATCTTTGAGGCTAGAATGTTTTCCAACTTGTTTGAATTGATTTGAACATGTTTTGACAACGTTTGAAAAATTCGGACGCAGGATGAAAAATTCGGTCGTCCGAATTTTTTTGCACAATGAACAGTACCACAGTTCATGTGAACAGTACCGACTATTTTTCCAGAGAAATTTAGACGCAAATTCGGACGTATCTGAAAAAATTCGGTCGTTCGAATTTTCTCTGCATTGTGAACAGTGCTATGAAAAGTAACGAACAGTAACGTACGAAATTTTCGACCAAAAATTCGGTCGTCCGAATTTTCTGAAACTAGCCGTTTTATGACTGTTAAAGCCAAATTTTCAAATCTTTAAAAGCCACAAACTCCAGATTTTTGATAGAACTTTTGAACATTCAAAATCCTTCATGCTCTAACTTGTTTTACATCAAAATTATTTGAAAAGCTCTCATATTGCCATGTGCTCAAAGATTAAAATTCAAGATTCCAAAGGCAAGAAGTGAAGTGGTGCTAGCAATTGTATTCATCCACCACGAAGTGTTGGTACCATTCAAACTCTTTCTTTATATTATTGTTGTGATTGATACAAGGTTGTCAAGAGACATAAAACCCTTCTGGAGGGTGAGCCATAGACTAGATTAATCAAGGTTGTTGTGTAAAACCCATTGGTGAGGGTGAGTCTTGGATTAGATTGGTCTAGGTTGTCTAGTGACATAAAACTCTTTGTGATAAGAGTGAACCTTGTTTATTAGATTACAAAGGTGGATGTTGTGGTAAAACCCATTGAAGGGTGAGCCTCTTGTGTAATTACTTGGATTAATCATATAGTGAATTGATTGAAATCCTTGAGTATGGACTCAAGGTAGTGGATGTAGATCTTGGAGAGATCGAACCACTATAAATCGTGTGTTCATTTCTTTATAGCTTTACTTGTTTTACATACTTGTATTATTATTATTGTTTATAGTTGTTGATTGATTGGTTATGGTCTTATAGTTTAATAATCTTGTCTTAACTATCAAATCACATATAAACTTGAAGTTTGTGAATTTAAAGAAGAGCTTTTATTAAGGCCAAGGATTTGCAAAAAAAAGGAAAAAGATTTTCGATAATTAGCCAAAGACTTAATTCACCCCCCCTTAGGTCTTTCATAATTCATACACAAGAGAAGGGTAGTAATCCTCATGCACATCAAGTAAACTACTCCAACTTATACCACTAAAGAGAGTCCTTTATATCCAACTTTGTGTTTTCCTATTCCTTTTTCAACATTGGATTTCGTTGTTTGAACCGTGATGATTTCAGATAGAGAGAGATTGAATTTGAAGGTAACATAGATGTGGGACACGAAAATCAAGTTATTTTTCGAGAAGGATGGTGAAATTTTGGATGAAATTGGGTCTGGACAAGAGGAATTCATATGGGTTTTCAAACGTGAGAGAATTCGGATGGTTTTAAATGAAGAATCTGAGCGGTTGAACAACTTAATAACTGTTAAAATTGCAAAATTCAATCGACTGAATTTTGCGTCCGAATTTTTGTTTCTCATTTTATCAAATTCGGTCGACCAAATTTTGGTCTGCGTCCAAATTTTTCTATCTTAATTGGAGAGATGTTCGTCGTCCAAATTTCATTACATTTATCCGAATCTTGAGTCCAAATTTTCCCTGCTTTTGCCACCCTTGAAGAACACGTATTAGTTATTGAATTTTGAAATTCCCAAGCATTTTCTAAGATAACAAAACTTTTCCTCGGCCAATGGGTTGGTAAATATATCAGCAATTTGATCATTGTTATTCACATAGTCTAAACAAATATCACTTTTAGCTACATGATCTCTATATGCTTAGTTCTAGAATGTTGGATGGGATTTACACTTAAATTGATAGTACTAGTGTTATCAAATAGAATTGGCACACATTTGAAATCAAGGCTATAATCAAATAGAGTGTGCTTCATCCATAGCATTTGAGCACAACAACTATCGGTGGCAATATATTCAGCCTTGGCGGAAGACAACGACATACATGCTTGTTTCTTACTATACCAAGATACAAGGCAACTACTAAAAAATTGGTAATAACCACTAGTATTTTTACACTCAATTTTGCATCTGACATAGTCGGCATCCAAATACGCAACAAGGTTAAAAGAAGAGGATTTTGAAAATCAAAGGTCATAATCATTTGTATCAATTAAATATCTAAGAATGTTGAAAGACCTAAGAGGGGGGTGAATTAGGTCTTTGACTAATTTTTGAGAATAATTCCTTTTACAATTTTGAGATAGACCAGAGTATGTATGTTTGATTCAATATGAGAATATATCAATCAATGTCAAAGCAATAATCAATATAAGAAAAATAAACAAAAGCAATTTATAGTGGTTCGATCTCTTCAAGATCTACGTCCACTAGCTTGAGCCTACACTCAAGGATTTCAAACAATCTACTATATGATCAAGTTCAACTATTACATAAGAGGCTCACCACTCAATGGTTTTACACTCACAACCTCTTTTGAAATTTTACAAACAAGGTTCACCCTACCAAAGAATTTTATATCTACTAACAACCTTGAATTAATGTCTCAAGGATCACCCTTATCTAAAGGATTTTATGTTCTCAAGATAACCTTGCAATGAGCTAGTAGAAAACACAATTGAATGAGGAAAGGGGAATGTGTAAGATGTTACCACTTTGTTGGTAGATGATTACACAATGTTGCACCTTCACACTTTGTTGTCTTTGGAATCTTGAATAATCAATTGAGAGCACAAGACAAAGAGAGCTTTAATGTTTGCTAAAGACTTTGGAATGTTTAGAGTTCTTAGAAATTCAAAACTTACAAAAAATCTGAAGTTTATATCTTTTATAGATTTGAAAAATCAATTGCAACAGCTATAAAACGGCTTGTAACGGCTAGTTTCAGAGAAGTTCGGACGTCCAAACTTTCTGCCATGCGTCCGAACTTTTTGCCATGCGTCCGAACTTTCGTCCAAACTTCACAGTGCCAAGCTGCCTGGAAAAGTTCGGACATCCGAACTTTTCCTTCTGCTTCCGAACGTTCATCCGAAATTCTCTGGAAAAACAGTAACCATGCTATCAAAAAAGTTGGGACGTCCGAACTTTTTTTCATGTGTCCGAACTTGTGTCCGAATTTCTTTGGAAGCACAGTGATCATTTTCAAAGTTTGGATGTCCAAACTTGCATCCGAACTTATCAAACCTTGTCAAATCATTTAAAAATCATCCTTAATAACATTGAAATATTTTTGTATAAATAGATAAGTCATTTAAGGACTTTCAAACACAAAAAGTGTTACCAAAACCTTTTAATCATCCAAAGTTTACTTAAGATCATTTGAGACTTCAAAATCGTACTTGTTATCAAAAAGTTCATTTAAAACCATTTCAAAAATAAGTTTTGTGCTCTCTTATGCATTCAACTAATTCCAAGACGTACAAGTGTAGAGTTTACAGAAAAATATACCTATTCAGCATATGAACATACTCTTCAGTCATCAATTACTTTTGACATAATTGAATTGTTCTTGCATTGTGGCTTCAAAACAATAAGACTTGCTTCCTTCTCAATCCACAAATCCTATCACACAACATACAAACATATTAGTCCTTATCGATGTTTGTCATAAATCAAAACTAATTATAACTACATGATTTGCCCTTAAGCTAACAATTTTCCCCTTTTTGATGATGACGAACTTTGATGCAAAATGTGATTGATTTAAACAATGTAGTACAAAGAAGCATTGATGTCAATGATAGATAATAACCAATTTAGCACATTGATAGTCAAAAGGCTCAATATGAGCCTATGGCCCAACCAACCTCCATTTTCCTCATTCCTTCCAACAAACAACTAGAATAGAAGATATAGCATTTAAGTATTTAGAAAACTTCTAAGAGAAGTATTAAAGGTCAGAAAAGATTAAGAATGTTCCCCCTTAGAATTTGCTCAGTTTTCAACAAATTTGGACTTGAGATACTAAGCATCTGAATTCTGACATATCAAGTCCAAACAATAAAATAAGTGAAATGAAAGCTGCAAATCTTGTAAATGAGCTGTCCTAAGGTTGTTCAAACATATTAGAAGAGATTAAAACAAATTTGAATCAATTTGAACAACAAAACAGCACTTTTTTGACAACAAAATATGAATGCATCCGAATTTCAGAACATGCATCCGAACTTTAGACTTATCCATCTGAATTTTGAAATTTCAAGTCCAAACTTTAAAATATGTGAGATTAAAGCTGTAATATTTGAAAATAAGCATTTCTAAGGTTGTTCAAATATGATAGGAAGGATTAAAACAGTTTTCAAATAATTTGAACAAAAAAAAAATATATATATATATTTTGGCAAACAAGGTTTTGATGTGTCCAAACCTTTAGTTTGCATCCAAATGTTAAGTCCAAACTTATGAACTCTATCCTCACATATTATAACTCTTTTAGTTTAAATTTCAAATGCAGAAATAGAACCAAATATGCCACAATGTGCCAAATGTTCACATTATCAGCACACAATGCCACACATTTTTGCACACATGCCACAATGCCACAAATTCTTGCATACATGCCACAATGCCACACATTCTTACACACAACATCGTTCTCCCCCTTAAAGATGGGAATATGAATATGAGACTGATATGCAATGATAGAATAATTCTGTAAATTTACTTTTTCTCCCCTTTTTTATGACAGCAATGAAGCTTGGGGGGGTTAAAATATCATAATAAGAAGATCTCAACACTGAGGTTTCATCATTGAGCTTCATGAAAAAACTATTACATAAGCCACATGAAAATAATAATAAAATGAAAAAATTTAAAGAACACACACAACAACATGCTTGACTCTTCCTTGGTCGAAAGTTGGATTATATGGAGTTGTTATTTCAGCTCTTACAATTTGACCTCCTTCTTGACTAATTCCAACTTGCTGCATTCCTTCATCTCCTCTTTGTGACTCCATGACCCGCTCAAGGCCATCCCCTTGATCACCATCATTGTCATTATCTTCATCATCACTGCTTTCTTCATTTTTCTTGTCATCTTTACCATTCTCATCATCATCCGTTTCTTCTTGAGTTCTAGAAAGCACTTCATCACTTGGAGGATTTCTCATCAATATTTCCTCAATGTGCTTGACTCTATTCTCTAAACTGTCTAGTTTTCCAAGCACCATAGGAGCAAATGTTTCAAAGAATTTGTACATTTTCTCCATTTCCTTTATGTGGTTGTTCAGTGCTTCTTGAATTCTATCTCTTCTTGAAATCCCTTCAGCACTAGGCCCCTCTCCAACATTAGGATTTGATTGAGGAGTTGCCTCTTCTTCAAAAAGTCTTCTTTTGGAGGGAGGTTGCTCCCCCTTACTTGTTGAATCATGCCCCTCTTTGTTTTCATCTCTCTTGCCCATATTTCTGCCTCATCTTCTTCTTCCTCAGTTTCCTCACTTTCCTCAACTTCTTTTCTTTTTGGAGGAGTTTCTCTTCTATTCTCCATACTCCCTCATCATCAAGAGTTAATTGCATTCTTTTGAGAGAGTCATTTGTATAAATCTGTCCCTTTTTGAAAGTTTGTCCCCTAGCAAGAAGCTTGACTCGAAAATGTTTGAAGATCCTTGTTAAAAGTCTTCCATATGGTAGAGCTTTGTTGTCAGTCTTTCTAGCCCCAAACATATGTTTCAATGCCATATATCCAAAATTCAATCTCCTATACTCATGCAAAGCAAACATAATCACCATATGTATGTTCCCCACAAATGTTTTATGTCCAAAGTTAGGAATAATCATGGTTGTTATCATATGATGCATAACTCTTCCCTTTGCAACTAAAGCTTTGATTTCCCTTTCTTTAATGGTCCTAAACTCTCTACCATTGGTGAAAGCTTCTTCAAATCTTTCATTTGTAAATACCTCTCTAATGTAGCAGTGTTGTCCCATAGAGAAATACCTTGCTCCAACATCACTCACTCCACAGAATCTGTTCACTAATGCATCATTGAATTCCAAATCTATTTGAGACACTCTAGAAGAATACCATTGAATAACATTGTCCCCCTCATGTTCAATTCTTACTTCTTTCAGATTTGCATAGAATTCATATATGAGTGAAGGATAATACTCTCCATCAATAACCAATATATTACTCCAGCCAATATTACCAAATAAAGATAAGATATAACCCATATTTGAGAGTTTGTCAAAATCCTCTCTGTTTCCAGGGATGATTTTTCTTGATTTCTTGCTCCAATCTTCGAATTCTGAGGCAGCCTTGATAGAGACAAACTTGTCTACTCCAGATGATGATTGAGGAACCCTAATTCTTCTTGGTTCATTGAGAGTTTGTCCATCTTCTCTATCCTTCGCTTTCCTTTTGCCTTTCTCAATATTTGCTCCCTTAGTTCTCACCATAATGTATTTCTAATAGAAAAGCACTGAAATCTGAGAAGTATTTAGGGTTAGGAATTAAAAAATGATGAAATTTCAGATAGATTTAGGTTTGGACGCAAATGGGTAGAGAGAAATTTGAAAAGAGAGAGAGTTCGAATGACAAAATTGTGAGTAATGGCTATTTTGGTCTCTTTAAAACCGCTGTAACTGCAGATGGTTTTGGTCTGCGTCCGAACATGCGTCCGATTCTCCAGTTTTAGAAAGTTCGGACGTCTGAACTTTCTGTCATTTGTCCGAACTTTTCTGTCCAGAATTTTCTGACTAAGTTTGGACGTTCCATTTTCACTCAAAGCATCCAAATTGTGCATTCGAATTTTTCCTGCTTTTGTCACACTCAAATAATCACATTAGTAATTGAATTTTGAGATTCCTAAGAGCCTTCTTAGGTGATTAAACCTTTCCTCAGCCAAAGACTTTGTAAATATATCAGCAATTTGATCATTTTTATTTATATATTCCAAGCATATGTCTCTTTTAGTAATATGATCACGAATAAAATGATGCTTAATCTCTATATGCTTTGTTCTAGAATGTTGAAAGGGATTTAAGCTCAAATTGATAGCACTAGTATTATCACATAATATTGGCACATGATTGAATTTAAGACCATAATCAAGTAGAGTATGTTGCATCCATAATATTTGAGCCCAACAACTACCAGCTGCAATATATTCAGCTTCAGCAGTAGACAAAGACACACATGCTTGTTTTTTACTATACCAGGACACAAGACAACTACCAATAAATTGACAATGACCACTTGTACTCTTTCGTTCAACTTTGCATCCAGCATAATCAGCATCTGAATATCCAATAAGTTCAAAAGATGAGGATTTTCAAAACCAAAGACCATAGTCATGTGTATCAATCAAATAGCGAAAACTACGTTTGACATAAATTAGATGAGATTCTTTGGGACAAGATTGAAATCTAGCACATAAGCACACAGCAAACATAATATCTGGTCTACTTGCTGTGAGATAGAGTAAACTTCCAATCATACCTCTATATGACTTCTCATCAACATTTTTACCTTTTTCATCTTTATCAAGTTTAGTTGATGAGCTTATTGGAGTACCTATCCCTTTTGCTTGATCCATTCCAAATCTTTTCAATAGCTCCTTGGTATACTTTGCTTGATTTATGAAGACTCCATCCTTAGTTTGCTTAATTTGCAGCCCAAGAAAGAAATTTAGTTCTCCCATCATACTCATTTCAAATTCATTTTGCATTGATTTGGCAAATTTCTCACAATGGGATGTGTTAGTAACACCAAAAATAATGTCATCAACATAAATTTGCACAAGTAAAATATCATTATTGCTAGAGGTTTTTATAAATAGTGTTGTGTCCACTTTTCCTTTTGCAAATCCTTTTGAAAGAAGAAAACCACTTAATCTTTCATACCAAGCTCTTGGAGCTTGTTTCAATCCATATAAAGCATCGGTTAACTTGAAAACATGATTAGGAAATTTTTCATGAATAAAGTCAGGTGGTTGTTCTACATAAACTTCTTCCTCAATAAAACCATTTAGAAATGCACTTTTAACATCCATTTGGAATAGTTTAAAACCTTTAAAACAAGCAACCGCCAAAAGTATTCTTATGGATTCTAGTCTAGCTGCTGGAGCAAAAGTTTCATCATAATCAATTCCTTCTTGTTGGTTGAAACCTTGAGCAACAAGCCTAGCCTTATTTCTAACAACTTCTCCTAGTTCATTTAATTTATTTCTAAATACTCATTTTATACCAATAATAGAATGATCATGAGGTCTTGGGACAAGAGTCCATACTTTATTTCTTTCAAATTGATTTAACTCCTCTTCCATAGCAATAATCCAAAAATCATCACACAATGCATCATCAATGTTTTTAGGTGTGAGATAAAATAGCAAAGTTGTCGATAAAATACCGCCTTGTTTTAACTCCTTGGGAGACATCACTAATGATTTACTCCTTAGGATGACCTCTTGCATATCTTAGATCCTTTGGAAGTTCTTGATCATTGCTAGGTTGACCATCTTGTTCTTGCTCTATTATTTCTTCTTCTTTCGCATGTTCTTCCAATGTAGGTGCTTGATGATGTGTTTGATTATCAAACATTGAAGAACCTACATCATCTTCATTTCTTCTTTCAAGATAAATTTTAGATTCATCAAAAGTTACATGTATGGTTTCTTCAACACATAATGTTCTTTCGTTATAAACTCTATAAGCCTTTTTATTTGATGAATAGCCTAGAAATACACCTTCATCTGATTTTCTATCAAATTTTCCCAGATTATCACTAGTGTTTAAGATAAAACACTTACAACCAAAAACCTTAAAATAGACAATTGAAGGAGTTTTATCAAATAGGAGTTCAAAATGTGTTTTTCTTATGAAGGGTCTTAATAGAACTCTATTCATTACTTAGCAAGCAGTATTTACAGCTTCAGCCCAAAAATATTTTGGCAAAGAGTTTTCACAAAGCATTGATCTAGCCATCTCTTGTAAGGTTCTATTTTTCCTTTCAACAACACCATTTTGTTAGGGTGTTTTAGCAGCTGAAAAATTATGAGTTATACCATATTCATCACAAAAGTTTGTAAAGTCTTGATTGTAAAATTCTCTTCCATTGCACTTCTAATAGAAATTAATTTATGCTCAAGAGAAGTTTGAACCTTTTTGAAAAGTTTTGCAAATTCATGAAACGTTTCATCCTTTTGAGCTAAGAAAATCACCCATGCAAATCTTGAAAAATCATCAACAATCACATAAGCATATATTTTACCATCAAGACTAGTGGTCCTCATTGGTCCAAACAAGTCCATATGAACAAGTTCAAGAGGTTTTGAAGTAGAAACCATTTTCTTTGGTTTAAAGGATGTTTTTGATTGTTTTCCATATTGACAAGCATCACAAAGACGAGTTTTATCAAAATGCATTTTAGGTAATCCTCTAACTAGCTCTTGTGTGGAAAATTTATTCAATAAATCCATATTCACATGACCTAATCTTCTATGCCACAAATATCCATCAATATCATGAATGGCAAGACATTTTATATCATTTGTGATAAGTTCATCAAGATATAACACATAAACATTTCCAACTCCATTAGCAACAAAGATAGTTTTGCTACTTGCACTATCAAAAATAGTACAAGTATCACATTTAAATTCTACTTTACATCCATTGTCACATAGTTGACTAATGCTAAGTAAATTATACTTCAAACCATCAATAAGTAATACTTGTTTAATAAGAGGGAAAGAGCCTTTACCAATGTTACCTATTCCAAGTATTTTTCCTTTCTTCTTATCACCAAATGTGACAAAGCCTTCACTTGTTGCTTGAAGCTCACTAACAAGTGAGGCATTTCCTGTCATGTGTCTTGAACAGCCACTGTCAAGAAACCATTTTGTGGCACTTGATCTTGAAGCAAAATGAACCTACACCAAATTTGAGAGAGTGATTTTTGGTACCCATATCTTCTTGGGTCCAAGGGGGTTAGTGAAAGTTCCTTTAACTTTCCAAATATTCTTGACACCATATCTTCTTGGTTGCCAAGATTTTGGTAGAGCATCCAATATGTTTCTGTTTTGCTCTCCCATTGTATTGCTCTTCCCATAAGCTTTTAAACCATTGAAAATATTAGTAAATCTTGTAAACATATCACTGACATTCTTACCTTACTTCATAGTGAATAGCTCATAGTCCCTTACTAGCATGGCAAGCTTAGACTCTTTAACTTGGTTTGTACCTTCATGTGTTATTTGGAGTAATCTCCACATATCATGAGCAGTGTCACAACCACTAACTCTATTATATTCAATTACATCTAATGCACAACTGAAGATGTTCATGGCCTGATAATTTAATGTCATTTTCTTTGAATCATGTTCATCAAATTCGTCAGTAGACTTTGGTTCTAAGGTGACTCTATCAGCTCTCATTTTCATAGGAATATAAGGATCTTTTTCAACAATATTCCACAAATCAAAATTGATAGAACAAATATATATCTTAACTCTAGATTTCCAAAAGGTATAGTTTGTTCCATCAAACAAAGGTGGTCTATTTGTGGAAGATCCTTCTAGGTAAGGTAAGTTTGAAATATTAGCCATAAGATCTTTAACTTCTAGGTTGTAAAACCAAAAGAAGTCCTTGCTCTGATACCAATTGAAAGACCTAAGAGGGGGGCTGAATTAGGTCTTTGGCTAATTTTCGTAAATAAATTTCTTTCACAATTCTAAGCAAGACCAATTTGTATGTACTTGATTCAATGAGAGAAATTGTCAATTAATGGCAAAGTAGAAAAACAAGGTAAAATAAATAAACACAAGTAATTTATAGTGGTTCGATCTTTTCAAGATCTACGTCCACTACCTTGAGCCTACACTCAAGGATTTCAAACAATCTACTATATACTGAAGTTCACAAATTACATAAGAGGCTCACCACACAAGGGTTTTACACTCACAACCTCTTTAGAAATTCTACAAACAAGGTTCACCCTACCAAAGGATTTTATATCTACAAACAACCTTGAGTCAATATCTCAAGGATCACCCTTATCTAAAGGATTTTATGTTATCAAGATAACCTTGCAAGAGCTAGTAGATAAAAACACAATTTAATAAAGAGAGGAGAATGTGTAAATGTTACCACTTGTTGGTAGATGATTACACAATCACACTTTGTTGTCTTTGGAATCTTGAATGATCAATTGAAAGCACAAGACAAAAGAGAGCTTAAAATGTTTGCTAAAGGCTTTGGAATGTTTAGAGTTCACAAGGATTCAAAACTTACAAAAGATCTGAAGTTTATAGCTTTTATAAAATTTGAAAATCAGTTTCAACAGCCATAAAACGGCTAGTAACGGCTAGTTTCAGGAAATTCGGACAACCGAATTTTTCTTGCACATTTCTGGAAAAATTCAGACGATTGAATTTTTTCCATGCGTTTGAATTTTCGTCCGAATTTCTCTGGAAAAACAGTAACCATGCTGAAGACAAAAATTCGGACGACCAAATTTTTTTTCATGCTTCCGAACTTGCGTCAACTATTTTTTGCTACAAAAATCGGACTACTGAATTTTTTGGAAGCACAATAACCATTTTAAATTTTGGTTTTCAAACTTTGTAAAATGATTTGAGATTTAACTTCAATAAGTTTAAAAACATTTTGTACGTATAGGTTAGTTATTTAGACATATGTAAACTTAAGAACCATAATCAAATCTCTCTGATCATGCAAAGTTTACTCAAAATCTTTTAAGACACAAAAACACATTTATTAACACAAAGTTCATTCAAAGCCATTCAAGATTAAGAAAACTAATTTTATGCTCTTTTATGCATTCAATAGATTCCAAGACATACAAGTATAGAGTTTACATAGAGATTTACCTATTTAGCATATATACCCTACACTTCAAGCCTTCAATGCTTTCAATAATCTTGAACAAACTCTTCAATCTTCAATCACTTTGACATATTGGAGTTGTTCTTGCATTATGGCTTTAAGGCAAGGAGACTTCATACTTCTTAATCCACAAATCCTATTACACAACATACAAGCATATTAGTCCTTATCAATGTTTGTCATTAATCAAAACTAATCATAACTAAATGATTTGCCCTTAGGGCTAACAATAGACAAACTTTGATGCAAAATGTGATGGATTTAATCAGTGTAGTACAAAGAAGTACTAATGTCAATGATAGATAATAACCAATTTAGCACATTGACATTCAAAAGGCTCAATATGAGCCTATTAACCAACCAACCTCCATTAACCTCCTTCCTTCCAACCAACAATTAGGATATGATATATATCATTTAATCATTTAGAAAAAGTTCTAAAAGAGGTTTTAAGGTTGTAAAAGTTTAAAAGTGCTCCCGCTTAGATTGTGCTCATTTTTCAACAAATTTGGACTTGAGATATTGTGCATCCGAATTCTGACATATCAAGTTCAAACTTTAAAATATGTAAGATGAAGGCTGTAATATTTGAAAATAAGCATTCCTAAGGTTGTTCAAACATATTAGAAAATATTAAAACATATTTGGGACAAGATTGAAATCTAGCACATAAGCACACAGCAAACATAATATCTGGTCTACTTGCTACGAGATAGAGTAAACTTCCAATCATACCTCTATATGACTTCTCATCAACATTTTTACCTTTTTCATCTTTATCAAGTTTAGTTGATGAGATCATTGGAGTACCTATCCCTTTTGCTTGATCCATTCCAAATCTTTTCAATAGCTCCTTGGTATACTTTGCTTGATTTATGAAGACTCCATCCTTAGTTTGCTTAATTTGCAACCCAAGAAAGGAATTTAGTTCTCCCATCATGCTCATTTCAAATTCATTTTGCATTGTTTTGGTAAATTCTTCACAAAGAGATGTGTTAGTAGCTCCAAAAATGATATCGTCAACATAAATTTACACAAGTAAAATATCATTATTACTAGAGGTTTTATAAACAGTGTTGTGTCCACTTTTCCTTTTGCAAATCTTTTTGAAAGAAGAAAACCACTTAATCTTTCATACCAAGCTCTTGGGGCTTGTTTTAATCCATATAGAGCCTTGGTTAACTTAAAAACATGATTAGGAAACTTTTTGAAATACCTAAGAGGGGGGTGAATTAGGTATTTGGCTAATTTTTGCAAAATCAAACCTTTTATGTGTATAGATCAATAACAGATTATATGGACAGATAGAAACAATTTATGGCAAAGCAATATAAGAAATGTAGACCAAGGAACACAAGCAATTTATAGTGGTTCGATCCTCAAGATCTACCTCCACTACCTTAAGCCTACACTTAAGGATTTCAATTACTCTACTATGTGCTCAAGTTCACAGATTACAAGAGAGGCTCACCACACTATGGTTTTACACTCACAACCTCTTCTAGTAACTTTTACAAACAAGGCTCACCACACATAATGGTTTTATATCTCAAACAACTTTGAATTACAACTTCAAGGATCACCCTTATCTAAAAGGTTTTATGTTATCAAGATAACCTTGCTAGAGCTAGTAGACCAACACAATTTAATAAGTAAAGATGAGTGTGTAGATGTTACCACTTGTTGGTAGATATTACACAAAGTTGCACCTTCACACTTTGATGTCTTTGGATTGATCAATTGAATGCACAAGACATAAGAGAGCTTGAGAAATGTTTGTAAAAGACTTTAGAAAGCTTAGAGTATTCAAGGATTCAAAACTTACAAAAGATTGCACGTTTATAGCTTTTATAGAATTTGAAAATCAGTTAGAACAGCTATAAAATGGCTAGTTAACGGCTATTTTCAGGAAATTCGGACGACCGAATTCTGCGTCCAAATTTTTCGGACGACTGAATTCTTCCTGCTGCGTCTGAATTTCTCTGGAAGAACAGTGACCATGCTGAGGGCCAAAATTCGGACGACCGAATTTTTCTTCATGCGTCCGAATCTTCTTTCGAATTTCTCTGGAAGAACAGTAGCAAACTTTTGCTACCAAATTTGGACGACCGAATTTCTTGGAATCATGTTCAAACTTTGTAAAATCATTTGAGATTTAACTTCCAAAGATTTGAAAAACATTTGGTATATATAGAAAACTTATTTAGACATATATAAGTTTGAAAACCAAAATCAAATTCCTTTGATCATAAAAAGTTTACTTAAAAACTTTTAGGACACAAAACCACATTCATTAAGAAATTTATTCAAAGCCTTTTAAAATTAAGACACCTATTTTATGCTCTCTTATGCATTCATAAACTCCAAGACATACAAGTGTAGAGTTACATAGATATTACCTATCATCATACCTACTATACACTTCAAGTCTTCAATGCCTTGAGTTCATCTTTGAATAAACCTCAAACGACTTCATAGTTTATTGAGGTTGCTCTTGCACTTTGGCTTGAAGGCAATGAGACTCCAAACTTCTTAGTTCACAAATCCTATCACACAATATAAACATATTAGTTCTCATCAATAAAGTACCGTCTTGTTTTAACTCCTTGGGAGACATCACCAATGATTTGCTCCTTAGAATGACTTCTTGCATATGTGAGATCCTTTGGAAGTTCTTGATTATTGCTTGATTGACCATCTTGTTCTTGCTCCATTATTTCTTCTTCTTTAGCATGATCTTCCAATGTAGGTACTAGGTGTTGAGTTTGATTTTCAACCATTGAGGAACCTGCATCATCTTCATTTCTTCTTTGAAGATAAATGTTAGATTCATCAAAAGTTACATGTATAGTTTCTTCAACACATAATGTCCTTTTGTTATAGACACTATATGCCTTTTTATTTGATGAATAACCTAGAAATATGCCTTCATCTGATTTTCTATCAAACTTACCAAGATTGTCACTAGTGTTTAAAAAAAAGCACTTACAACCAAAAACTTTAAAATAGACAATTGATGGAGTTTTATCAAATAGAAGTTCAAAAGGTGTTTTTCTTATAAAAGGTTTTAGTAAAACTCTATTCATTACATAGCATGCTGTTTAGGTATTTAGGTTCAGCCCAAAAGTATTTAGGTAAAGAATTTTCACAAAGCATTGATCTAGCCATTTCTTGTAATGTTATGTTTTTCCTCTCAACAACACCATTTTGTTGAGGTGTTTTGGCAGCTGAAAAATTATGAGTGATGCCATACTCATCACAGAATTTTGTAAAATCTTGGTCACAAAACTCTCTTCAATTATCATTTCTAATAGAGATCAGTTTGCAATCAACAGAAATTTGAACCTTCTTGAAAACTTTTGAAAATTCATAAAATGTTTCATCTTTTTGTGATAAAAAGATTACCCATGTAAATCTTGAAAAATCATCAACAATCACACAAGCATATCTTTTACCACCAAGACTAGTAGTCCTCATACGTCCAAATAAGTCCATGTGAACTAGTTCAAGAGGCTTTGAGGTAGAAACCATTTTCTTTGGTTTGAAAGATGTTTTCGATTGTTTTCCATATTGACAAGCATCACAAATACGGGTTTTATCAAAATGCATTCTTGAGTAGAAAGTTTGTTCAGTAAATCCATGCTCACATGTCCTAATCTTCTATGCCATAAAAATCCATCATTGTCATGAATGGAAAGACATTTAATATCATTAGTGATAAGCTCATCAAGATATAACACATAAACATTACTAACTCTTTTAGCAACAAAAATAGTTTTATTACTTGCACTATCAAGAATAGTACAAGTATCACATTTAAACTCTACTTTGCAACCATTGTCACACAATTGACTAATGCTAAGTAAATTATACTTTAAACCATCAATAAGTAGAACTTGCTTGATAAGAGGGAAGGAACCTTTACCGATGTTACCTATTCCAAGTATTTTCCCTTTTTTCTTATCTCCAAAAGTGACAAAACCTTCACTTGTAGCTTGAAGCTCACTAACAAGTGATGCATTTCCAGTCATGTGCCTTGAGCAGCCACTGTCAAGAAACCATTTAGTGGCACTTGATCTTGAGACAAATTGTACCTATACCAAATTGGAAAGAGTGATTTTTCGTACCCATATCTTCTTGGGTCCTAGGGGGTTAGTAATAGTTCCTTTGACTTTCCAAATGGTCTTCACCCCATTTTCTATCTTTCTTTTTATAAAGCACTTAGAAACTTTGTGTCCATGCTTACCACAATATGTACAACAAGTATGAGACCTATAATGAGAAGATTCTTTAACAAATAACCCTTTTGGTTTTGGATCGAAACAATCATGTGTAAAACCGAGACCATGCTTTACAAATGAGGATCTTTGATAACCAAGTAATTTATTTAAATTTTCTCTTTCATTTGTAAATCTCTCAATGCATAAAGTAAGATCATTTACTTTTCCTTTTTAAAAACTCATGATCTTTTAGCATTGATTCAAGGGAAATAATTCTTGAACAAAGCTTTTTGTTTTCAAAAGATATATTTTGTATGGTAGTATTCAAAACTTCTTTTTCAATGGTAAGAGAATTAATGGTCTCAAGATGTTTATCATTTTCAACACATAATTTTGACTTTTCATTTGAAAAATCATTTATTTTGGATTTCATTTCTTTATTTCTTTTTGAAGCCTTTTTCAATTCTTCATACAGTTCTACAATTAAATCACTAGAATCAATATCATCATCACAAAAATTTAAAATAGAAGGTGAAGATTGTACCTCATCATCAATGGCCATAAAGCATATGTTGGCCTTCCCTTCACTGTCATCCTCACTTTCTTGTTGATCCCACGTTCCAGCTAATCCTTTTCCTTTCTTGGCAGATTTCTTTCTATTTTTGCTTTCTCTTTCCCTCTCTAAGACTTTGGGACAGTCAGCAATAAGATGCTCTGTACTCTTGCATTCAAAACATTGAGGTTTATAGGATGAGGATTGTCCACTCTTCTTGACTGGCTTTCTTCCTTTCTTGAGAAATTCCTTTTTGTAGAATCTCTTGAACTTCTTCACTGCCATTGCAATCTCTTCTTCTCTATTGTTTCCTCCTTCTTCTTCACTTGAAGATTGTTCTTGTTCACTCAAGTTATTTAAAGCATTAACTACTACTCCTTTTCTTCCCTTTTCTTCATCTTCCTTATCATTCAATCGTTTCATCTTCATTTCATGTGTGAGTAGTGATCCAATAAGCTCTTCAAGAGGAAGAGTTTTTAGATCTTTGGACTCCTCAATAGCACGCGTCTTTGGCTGCCAGGATTTTGGTAGAGCATCCAAAATCTTTCTGTTTTGCTCTCCCATAGTATATCTTTTACCATAAGCTTTTAAGCCATTGAAAATGTTAGTAAACTTTGTAAACATATCACTAATATTTTCACCTTGTTTCATAGTAAACAATTCATAATCTTTAACAAGCATAGCAAGTTCAGATTCTTTAACTTGATTAGTACCTTCATGTGTAATTTGGAGTAATCTCCACATATCATGAGCAGAATCACACCCACTAACTCTATTATATTCAGTAACATCTAATGCACAACTTAATATGTTCATGGCCTGATAATTTAATGTCATTTTCCTTGAATCATGCTCATCAAATTTATCAGTGGATTACACTCACAACCTCTTCTAGTAACTTTTACAAACAAGGCTCACCACACACAATGGTTTTATGTCTCAAACAACCTTGAATTACAACTTCAAGGATCACCCTTATCTAAAGGGTTTTATGTTATCAAGATAACCTTGCTAGAGCTAGTAGACCAACACAATTTAATAAGTAAAGATGTGAGTGTATATGTTACCACTTGTTGGTAGATATTACACAAAGTTGCACCTTCACACTTTGATGTCTTTGGATTGATCAATTGAATGCACAAGACATAAGAGAGCTTGAGAAATGTTTGTAAATGACTTTAGAATGCTTAGAGTATTCAAGGATTCAAAACTTACAAAAGATTGCACGTTTATAGCTTTTATAGAATTTGAAAATCAGTTAGAACAGTTATAAAACAGCTAGTTAACGGCTTTTTTCAGGAAATTCGGACGACCGAATTCTGCGTCCGAATAATTCGGACGATAGAATTCTTCCTGCTGCGTCCGAATCTTCGTTCGAATTTCTCTGGAAGAACAGTGACCATGCTGAGGGCCAAAATTCAGACGACCGAATTTTTCTTCATGCGTCCGAATCTTCTTCCGAATTTCTCTGGAAGAACAGTAGCAAACTTTTGCTACCAAATTTGGACGACCGAATTTCTTGGAATCATGTTCAAACTTTGTAAAATCATTTGAGATTTAACTTCCAAAGATTTGAAAAACATTTGGTATATATAGAAAACTTATTTAGACATATATAAGTTTGAAAACCAAAATCAAATTCCTTTGATCATATAAAGTTTACTTAAAAACTTTTAGGACACAAAACCACATTCATTAAGAAATTTATTCAAAGCCTTTTAAAATTAAGAAACCTATTTTATGCTCTCTTATGCATTCAATAAAATCCAAGACATACAAGTGTAGAGTTTACATAGATATTACCTATCATCATACCTACTCTACACTTCAAGTCTTCAATGCCTTGAGTTCATCTTTGAATAAACCTCAAAAGACTTCATAGTTTATTGAGGTTGCTCTTGCACTTTGGCTTGAAGGCAATGAGACTCCAAACTTCTTAGTTCACAAATCCTATCACACAATATAAACATGTTAGTCTCATCAATATTTGTCATTAATCAAAACTACCTGATTTGCCCTTAGGGCTAACACTTTTCATGAACAAAACCAGGAGGTTGTTCTACATAAATCTCTTCTTCAATAAAACCATTTAATAAAGCACTTTTGACATCCATTTGAAATAGTTTAAATCCTTTAAAATAAGCAAAAGCCCAAAGTATTCTTATGGATTCCAATCTGGCTACTGGAGCAAAAGTCTCATCTTAATCAATGCCTTCTTCTTGGTTGAAGCCTTAAGCAACAAGTCTAGCCTTATTTCTAACAACTTCTCCTAGTTTATTTAATTTGTTCCTAAAAACCCATTTTGTACCAATAATGGAATGATCATGAGGTCTTGGAACAAGAGTCCAAACCTTATTTCTTTCAAACTAATTTAACTCTTCTTCCATGGCAATAATACAGAAATTATCAAACAATGCATCATCAATATTTTTAGGTTCAATTTGAGATAAAAGGGAAAAATTATCAATAAAGTACCTCCTTGTTTTAACTCCTTGAGAGACATCACCAATGATTTGCTCCTTTGGATAGCCTCTTGCATATGTTAGATCCTTTAGAAACTCTTGATCATTGCTTGGTTGACCATCTTGTTCTTACTCCATTATTTCTTCTTCTTTGGCATGTTCTTCCAATGTGGTACTTGATGATGAGTTTGATTTTCAATCACTGAGGAACCTGCATCATCTTCATTTCTTCTTTCAAGGTAAATGTTAGATTCATCAAAGGTTACATGTATGGTTTCTTCAACACATAATGTTCTTTTGTTATAAACTCTATATGCCTTTTTATTTGAAGAATAGCCAAGAAATACACATTCATCTGATTTTCTATCAAACTTTCCTAGATTGTCACCAGTGTTTAAAATAAAGCATTTACAACCAAAAACCTTAAAGTAGACAATTGAAGGAGTTTTATCAAATAAGAGTTCAAAAGGTGTTTTTCTTATAAAAGGTCTTAATAAAACTCTATTCATTAAATAGCAAGCAGTATTTACAGCTTCAGCCCAAAAGTATTTTGGCAAAGAATTTTCACATAACATAGATCTAGCCATCTCTTGTAGGGTCCTATTTTTCCTCTCAACATACCATTTTCACACCAAGACTAGTGGTCCTCATTGGTCCAAATAAGTCCATGTGAACTAATTCAAGAGGTTTTGAAGTAGAAACCATTTTCTTTGGTTTAAAAGATGTTTTAGATTGTTTTCCATATTGACAAGCATCACAAAGACGAGTTTTATCAAAATGCATTTTAGGTAATCCTCTAACTAGCTCTTGTGTGGAAAGTTTATTCAATAAATCCATGCTCACATGACCTAATCTTCTATGCCACAAATATCCATCATTATCATGAATAGCAAGACATTTTATATCATTTGTGATAAGTTCATCAAGATATGACACATAAACATTTCCAACTCTATTAGCAACAAAGATGGTTTTACTACTTGCATTATCAAAAATACTACAGGTATTACATTTGAATTTGAAATACCTAAGAGGGGGGGTGAATTAGGTATTGGATAATTTTTACAAATTCAAACCTTTTATATGTATAGATCAATAACAGATGATATGGACAAGAGAGAAACAATTTATGGCAAAGCAATATAAGAAATGTAGACCAATGAACACAAACAATTTATAGTGGTTCGATCCTCAAGATCTACCTCCACTATCTTAAGCCTACACTTAAGGATTTCAATAACTCTACTATGTGCTCAAGTTCATATATTACAAGAGAGGCTCACCACACTATGGTTTTACACTTACAACCTCTTCTAGTAATTTTTACAAACAAGGCTCACCACACTATGGTTTTATATCTCAAACAACCTTGAATTAAAACTTCAAGGATCACCCTTATCTAAAGGGTTTTATGTTATCAAGATAACCTTTCTAGAGCTAGTAGATCAACACAATTTAATAAGTAAAGATGAGTGTGTAGATGTTACCACTTGTTGGTAGAAATTACACAAAGTTGCACCTTCACACTATGATGTCTTTGGATTGATCAATTGAATGCACAAGACATAAGAGAGCTTGAGAAATGTTTATAAATGACTTTTGAAAGCTTAGAGTATTCAAGGATTCAAAACCTTACAAAAGATTGCACGTTTATAACTTTTATAGAATTTGAAAATCAGTTGAAACAGCTATAAAATGGCTAGTTAACGGCTATTTTCAGGAAATTCGGACGACCGAATTCTGCTTCTGAATTTTTCGGACGACCGAATTCTTCCTGCTTCATCCGAATTTCTCTGGAAGAACAGTGACCATGCTGAAGGCCAAAATTCGGACGACCGAATTTTTCTTCATGCGTCCGAATCTTCTTCCGAATTTCTTTGGAAGAACAGTAGCAAACTTTTGCTACCAAATTCGGACGATCGAATTTCTTGGAATCATGTTCAAGCTTTGTAAAATCATTTGAGATTTAACTTCCAAGGATTTGAAATACATTTGGTATATATAGAAAACTTATTTTGACAAATATCAGTTTGAAAACCAAAATCAAATTCCTTTGATCATATAAAGTTTACTTAAAAACTTTTAGGACACAAAACCACATTCATTAAGAAATTTATTCAAAGCCTTTTTAAATTAAGAAACCTATTTTATGCTCTCTTATGCATTCAATAGACTCCAACACATACAAGTGTAGAGTTTACATAGATATTACCTATCATCATACCTACTCTACACTTCAAGTCTTCAATGCCTTGAGTTCATCTTTGAATAAACCTCAAAAGACTCATAGCTTATTGAGGTTGTTCTTGCTCTTTGGCTTGAAGGCAATGAGACTTCAAACTTCTTTCTTCACAAATCCTATCACACAATATAAACATATTAGTTCTCATCAATATTTGTCATTAATCAAAATTACATGATTTGCCCTTAGGGCTAACAATCTCCCCCTTTTTGATGATGACAAACTTTGATGCAAGATGTGATGGATTTAAACAGAGTAGCACAAAGAAGTATTCATGTCAATGATAGAAAACAAACCATTTAGCACATTGACATACAAAAGGCTCAATATGAGCCTATGACCCAACCAACCTCCATTAACCTCCTTCCTTCCAACAATTAGGGTAGAAGATATAGCATTTAAGCATTTAGAAAAGATTCTAAGAGAGGTTTTAAGGTTGTAAAATTTTAACAATGCTCCCCATTAGATTGTGCTCATTTTTCAACAAGTTTGGTGTAGAGATACTATGCATCCGAATTTTGACATATCAAGTCCAAACTCTTTAAAATAAGTAAAATGAAAGCTGCAAATTTTGTAAATAAGCTTTCCTAAGGTTGTTCAAACATATTGGAAGAGATTAAAACATATTTGAATTAATTTGAACAACAAAGGAGCACTTTTTGACAGTGAAATATGAATGTATCCGAATTTTATAGCATGCATCCGAATTTTGAACCACATGCATCCGAATTTTTAAACTCATGCGTCCGAATTTTTAAACTCATGTCCAAACTGCAATAGATTCAATATAATTGAAGTTTAAAGTGACATAAAGGTTTCATAATGTTGTTCAAACATAATGGAAGAGATTAAGAATGATTTGAATCAATTTGAACAACAAAAGAATACATTTTGACCATAGATATGGATGCATCCAATTTTTTAAACCTTGCATCCGAATTTTAATGCATAAAGATTCATATTGCAGGCTGTAGCATCATTAAAGACTAAGTTCACATATTGCAGCATATTGTGATATTTTTCTCCCCCTTTTGTCATCATAAAAAAAAATAAAGGGATCAATGAAAATGAGAAGCATATAAAAGAAGCTCTCATTACTGGGATTTCATCATTGAGCTTCACTATTACATAAAATGCAGCAAAATACTTAACAAGTTTAGAATAGAAAATGCAGCAACATGCTTAATGAGATAAATGAACAAAATATAGTAAAGAGATTAGAAAAGAAGGCTTAGTCTTGTGATGGTGAGGTTGATGGGGAGGCTCGGCTCACTCCTTTCTTGATGGCCAAGTGCTTAACTCGTCCTTGACTGAAAGAGATTGTTGCTGGAGATACAATTGCAGCTTGAGCTACTTGACTTCCTGCCACTGGTGGATCTTCATGAGCATGTTCTTGCTCTTCTTCTTCTGCTATAGTCTCTTCATTTCCACCCTGATCATCATCTTCATCATTGTTGTCCTTATTGTCTCCTTTCTTTGCTTCTCTATCTCTTTCTTCCTCATTTCCATCTTGAGGCTTAGAGGGTCCTTCACCACTTTGAGTGTTTCTCATAAGGATTTCTTCAATGTGCTTTACTCTAATCTCCAGTCCATCTAATTTTCCAAGAACCATTGGAGAAAATGACTCAAAGAACTTATACATTTTCTCCATTTCCTTGACATGATTGTTCAAGGTTTCTTGGAATGCTTTGGCTATAATGGTGTCACCTCTAGTTACTCCTTTACCACTTGACCCAATTCCAGTTTCTTCTTCAAACAGTCTCCTTTTTGTTGGAGGTTGCTCCCCCTCACTTGAGGTGTCATGCTTTCTTTTTGTTTTCATTTCCCTAGCAAGGGTTTCCTCTTCATCCTCTTCTTCTTCTTCCTCTTCACTTTCTATAATTTTCTCTCTTTCTATCCTTTTCGGAGGAGTTTCTCTTTTTGTCCTCCATACATTATCCTCATCATGAACTAATTGCATTCTCTTAAGAGTTTCATTTGTATAAATTTCACCACTCTTAAAAGCTTGCCCTCTTCCAGGAAGTTTGATCTTAAAATACTTGAAGATTCTGGTTAATAACCTTCCAAATGGGAATGCCTTGGTTACTGTTTTTCTGGCTGCAATCATATGTTTCAAGGCTATATACCCAAAATTCATTCTTCTATTCTCATGCAGGGCTAACATGATTACCATATGCATATTTCCAACTGATGACTTGTGTCCAAAATTAGGAACAATCATTGTGGTCACCATGTGATGTAAAACTCTACCTCCAGCATCCAAATTCTTAATTTCCCTTTCCTTTATGGCCCTAAACTCTCTTCCATTTGTAAATGCATCTTCAAATCTAACATGTGTGAAGAGTTCACGATCATAGCAATGCATGGATGCTGAATAATATCTAGCTCCATCGTCACCCACTCCACAAATTCTATTTATCAATCCTTCATTGAATTCAATGTCTATTTGTGATACTCTAGATGAATACCATTGTATCACATTATCCCCTATCATCTCAATTCTCTCCTGTTTCAAGTTTGGATAGAATTCATATATCAAAGTAGGATAGTATTCTTCATCAATGAATAGCAAACTACTCCAACCAATATCATTGAAATAAGATATGACAATATCCATGCTTGACAGTTTATTAATCCACCTTATATCCAGGAATGATTTTTCTACTACTCTTATTACATTCATCAAATTCATGAGTAGATTTAATTGAGACAAACCTGTCAACCCCATATAATGTTTGAGGAATACGAATTCTTCTTGGATGATTGAGGATTGAGTCTCCATCTCCTTCCTTAGCCTTTCCTTTTCCTTTCTCAACATTTGGCTTCTTTGTTCTCACCATGATGTTTTCTCTTGAGAAGAATTGGTTTTCTCTATGAAATTAGGGTTAGAAGTTTAAAAGTGAAAGAAAATCAGGATGAGAATGTGTGATTTTGAAGGGATTTTGATTCGGATGTGAATGGGTATGAGAGGTTTTAAAAAGGATGTGAAATTCGGAAGTTGAAGTGTTGAGAAGATTGTTTAATCTTCATTTAAAGGGTCACGTCCATAAAATTCGGACGACCGATTTTTCAGGTCTGCGTCCAAATTTTCGATCGAAAGTTTCTGTTTCTTCAGTTCAGAAAATTCGGTCGACCGAATTTTCTGACCTGCGTCCGAATTTTTAATCAAAAGTCTCTGTTTCTTGTCACTCAGAAAATTCGGTCGACCGAATTTTCTGTAGTGCATCCGAATTTTGAATCGAAAATTTTCTGTATTCACCAAAACTTCAATACACACATTAGTCATTGAATCTTGAAATTCCTAAGAGTCTTCTTAGGTGATTGAACCTTTCCTCAGCCAAAGGCTTTGTAAATATGTCAGCAATTTGATTATTTTTATTTATATATTCTAAGCATATATCTTTCTTAATCACATGATCACGAATGAAATGATGTTTTATCTCTATATGCTTAGTCCTAGAATGTTGAATGGGATTTATGCTCAAGTTAATGGCACTAGTATTATCACATAGTATGGGCGCACAATTGAATTTAAGATCATAATCAAGTAAGGTATGATGCATCCATAGCAATTGTGCACAACAACTACCTGCAGCTATGTATTCAGCTTCTGCAGTGGATAAAGACACTCAAGCTTGCTTTTTATTGAACCAAGATACAAGACAACTACCAAGAAATTGACAATGACCACTTGTGCTTTTACGTTCAACTTTACAACCAGCATAATCCGCATCAAAATATCCAATAAGTTCAAAAGATGAAGTTTTTGAAAACCAAAGGCCATAGTCATGAGTATCAATCAAATAACGAAAAATTCATTTGACAGAAATTAGATTAGATTCTTTAGGACATGATTGGAATCTAGCACATAAACATACAGCAAACATAATATCTAGTCTACTAGCTGTGAGATAGAGTAAGCTTCCGATCATACCTCTATATAATTTCTCATCAATACTCTTACCTTTCTCATCTTTATCAAGTTTAGTTGATGAACTCATTGGAGTACTTATTCCTTTTGCTTGATCCATTCCAAACCTTTTCAATAGCTCCTTAGTATACTTTGCTTGATTGATGAAGACTCCATCCTTGGTTTGCTTAATTTGCAGCCCAAGGAAGAAACTTAGTTCTCCCATCATGCTCATCTCAAATTCATTTTGCATAGTTTTAGCAAACTCTTCACAAAGGAAAGTATTAGTAGCACCAAAAATGATATCATCAACATAGATTTGCACAAGTAAAATATCATTTTTAGAAGACGTTTTTATAAAAAGAGTTGTATCTACTTTTCTTTTTGTAAAACCTTTTGAAAGAAGAAAACCATTTAATCTTTCATACCAAGATCTTGGAGCTTGTTTCAGTCCATATAGAGCTTTAGTTAATTTGAAAACATGATTTGGAAATTTTTCATGAATAAAGCCAGGAGGTTGTTCTACATAAACCCCTTCTTCAATAAAACCATTTAGAAAAGCACTTTTGACATCCATTTGAAATAGTTTAAAGTCTTTAAAACAAGCAAATGCCAAGAGTATTCTAATCGACTCTAATCAGCCACTTTGGAGCAAAAGTTTCATCATAATCAATACCTTCTTCTTGATTGAAGCCTTGAGCAACAAGTCTAGCTTTATTTCTAACAACTTCTCCTACTTCATTTAACTTATTTCTAAATATCCATTTTGTACCAATAACTGAATGATCATGAGGTCTAGGAACAAGAGTCCAAACTTTATTTCTCTCAAACTGATTTAACTCTTCTTCCATAGCAATAATCCAGAAATTATCACACAATGCATCATCAATATTTTTAGGTTCAATATGAGATAAAAGGGCAAAGTTATCAATAAAGTACCATCTTGTTTTGACTCCTTGAGAGACATCACCAATGATTTGCTCCTTAGGATGACTTCTTGCATATGTGAGATCCTTTGGAAGTTCTTGATTATTGCTTGATTCACCATCATGTTCTTGCTCCATTATTTCTTCTTCTTTAGCATGATCTTCCAATGTGGGTACTAGGTGTTGAGTTTGATTTTCAACCATTGAGGAACCTGCATCATCTTCATTTCTTCTTTGAAGATAAATATTAGATTCATCAAAAGTTACATGAATAGTTTCTTCAACACATGATGTCCTTTTCTTATAGACTCTATATGCCTTTTTATTGATGAATAGCCTAGAAATATGCCTTCATCAGATTTTCTATCAAACTTACCAAGATTGTCACTAGTGTTTAAAATAAAGCACTTAGAACCAAACACTTTAAAATAGACAATTGATGGAGTTTTATCAAATAGAAGTTCAAAAGGTGTTTTTCTTATAAAAGGTCTTAGTAAAACTCTATTCATTACATAGCATGTTGTATTTACAGCTTCAGCCCAAAAGTATTTAGGTAAAGAATTTTCACAAAGCATTGATCTAGCCATTTCTTGTAATGTTCTGTTTTTCCTCTCAACAACACCATTTTGTTGAGGTGTTTTGGCAGCTGAAAAATTATGAGTGATACCATACTCATCACAGAATTTTGTAAAATCTTGGTTGCAAAACTCTCTTCCATTATCACTTCTAATAGAGATTAGGTTGCAATTGAGAGAAATTTGAACCTTCTTGAAAAGTTTTGAAAATTCATAAAATGTTTCATCTTTTTGTGATAAAAAGATTACCCATGTAAATCTTGAAAAATCAGCAACAATCACATAAGCATATCTTTTACCACCAAGACTAGTAGTCCTCATACGTCCAAATAAGTCCATGTGAACTAGTTCAAGAGGCTTTGAGGTAGAAACCATTTTCTTTGGTTTGAAAGATGTTTTCGATTGTTTTCCATATTGACAAGCATCACAAATACGGGTTTTATCAAAATGCATTTTTGGTAATCCTCTAACTAGTTCTTGAGTAGAAAGTTTGTTCAGTAAATCCATGCTCACATGTCCTAATCTTCTATGCCATAAAAATCCATCATTGTCATGAATGGAAAGACATTTAATATCATTAGTGATAAGCTCATCAAGATATAGCACATATACATTACTAACTCTTTTAGCAACAAATATAGTTTTATTACTTGCACTATCAAAAATAGTACACGTATCACATTTAAGTTCTACTTTGCAACCATTGTCACACAATTGACTAAACCTTTACCGATGCTACCTATTCCAAGTATTTTCCCTTTTTTCTTATCTCCAAAAGTGACAAAACCTTCACTTGTAGCTTGAAGCTCACTAACAAGTGATGCATTTCCAGTCATGTGCCTTGAGCAGCCACTGTCAAGAAACCATTTAGTGGCACTTGATCTTGAGGCAAATTGTACCTATACCAAATTGGAAAGAGTGATTTTTCGTACCCATATCTTCTTGGGTCCAAGAGGGTTAGTAATAGTTCCTTTGACTTTCCAAATGGTCTTCACCCCATTTTCTATCTTTCTTTTTATAAAGCACTTAGAAACTTTGTGTCCTTACCACAATATGTACAACAAGTATGAGACCTATAATGAGAAGATTCTTTAACAAATAACCCTTTTGGTTTTGGATCAAAACAATCACGTGTAAAACCGAGACCATGCTTTACAAATGAGGATCTTTGATAACTAAGTAATTTATTTAAATTTTCTCTTCCATTTGTAAATCTCTCAATGCATAAAGTAAGATCCTTTACTTTCCTTTTTAAAAGCTCATGATCTTTTAGCATTGATTGAAGAGAAACAATTCTTGAACAAAGCTTTTTGTTTTCAAAAGATACATGTTGTATGGTAGTATTCAAAACTTCTTTTTCAATGGTAAGAGAATTAATGGTCTCAAGATGTCTATCATTTTCAATACATAATTTTGAATTTTCATTTGAAAGATCATTAATTTTGTATTTCATTTCTTTATTTCTTCTTGAAGCCTTTTTCAGTTCTTCATACAATTCTACAATTAAATCACTAGAATCAATATCATCATCCCACAAATTTGAAATAAAGGGTGAAGATTGTACCTCATCATCAATGGCCATAAAGCATATGTTGGCCTTCCCTTCACTTTCATCCTCACTTTCTTGTTGATCCCACGTTCCAGCTAGTCCTTTTCCTTTCTTGGCAGATTTCTTTCTATTTTTGCTTTCTCTTTCCCTCTCTAACACTTTAGGACAGTCAGCAATAAGATGCTCTATACTCTTGCATTCAAAACATTGAGGTTTATATGATGAGGATTGTCCACTCTTCTTGACTGGCTTTCTTCCTTTCTTGAGAAATTCATTTTTGTAGAATCTCTTGAACTTCTTCACTGCCATTGCAATCTCTTCTTCTCCACTGTTTCCTCCTTCTTCTTCACTTGAAGATTGTTCTTGTTCACTCAAGTTATTTGAGGCATTAAGAACTACTCCTTTTCTTCCCTTTTTCTCATCTTCCTTATCATTCAACCGTTTCATCTTCATTTCATGTGTAAGTAGTGATCCAATAAGCTCTTCAAGAGGAAGAGTTTTTAGATCTTTGGACTCCTCAATAGCAAGCGTCTTTGGCTGCCAATATTTTGGTAGAGCATCCAAAATCTTCCTGTTTTGCTCTCCCATAGTATAGTTTTTACCATAAGCTTTCAAGCCATTGAAAATATTAGTAAACCTTGTAAACATATCACTAATATTTTCAGCTTGTTTCATAGTAAACAGTTCATAATCTCTAACAAGCATAGCAAGTTTAGATTCTTTAACTTGATTAGTACCTTCATGTGTAATTTGGAGTAATCTCCACATATCATGAGCAGAATCACTCCCACTAACTCTATTATATTCAGTAACATCTAATGCACAACTTAATATATTCATGGCCTGATAATTTAATGTCATTTTCCTTGAATCATGCACATCAAATTCATCAGTGGATTTGGGTTCTGAGGTTACTCCATCTGCTCTCATTTTCATTGGGACATAGGGACCTTTCTCAACTATGTTTCATAAATCAAAATTGATAGAACAAATATATATTTTAACTCTAGACTTCCAAAAAGTGTAATTTGTTCCATCAAACAATGGAGGTCTGTTTGTAGAAGATCCTTCTAGGTAAGGTAGGTTTGAAATATTAGCCATAGGATCTTTGTCTTCTAGGTTGTAAAACCACTCAAAGAAGTTCTAGCTCTGATACCAATTGAAATACCTAAGAGGGGGGGTGAATTAGGTATTTGGATAATTTTTACAATTTCTTGGTAGTTGTCTTGTATCTTGGTTTAGTAAAAAGCAAGCTTGTGTGTCTTTATCCACTGCAGAAGCTGAATACATAGCTGCAGGTAGTTGTTGTGCACAATTGCTATGGATGCAGCATAACTTACTTGATTATGGTCTTAAATTCAATTGTGTGCCCATACTATGTGATAATACTAGTGCTATTAACTTGAGCATAAATCCCATTCAACATTCTAGGACTAAGCATATAGAGATAAAACATCATTTCATTCGTGATCATGTGATTAAGAAAGATATATGCTTAGAATATATAAATACAAATGATCAAATTGCTGATATATTTATAAAGCCTTTGGCTGAGGAAAGGTTCAATCACCTAAGAAGACTCTTAGGAATTTCAAGATTCAATGACTAATGTGTGTATTGAAGTTTTGATGAAAACAGGAAATTTTCAATCCAAAATTCGGATGCACTACAGAAAATTCGATCGACCGAATTTTCTGAGTGACAAGAAATAGAGACTTTTGATCAAGAATTCGGACACAGGTCAGAAAATTCGGTCGACTGAATTTTCTGAACTGAAGAAAAAGAAACTTTCTATCGAAAATTTGGACGCAGACCTGAAAAATCGGTCGTTTGAATTTTACGGACGTGACCATTTAAATGAAGATTAAACAGTCTTCTCAACACTTCAACTTCTGAATTTCACATCCTTTTTAAAGCCTCTCATACCCATTCACATCCGAATCAAAATCCCTTCAAAATCACACATTCTCATCCCGATTTTCTTTCACTTTTAAACTTCTAATCCTAATTTCATATAGAAAACCAATACTTCTCAAAAGAAAACATCATGGTGAGAACAAAGAAGCCAAATGTTGAGAAAGGAAAAGGAAAGGCTAAGGAAGGAGATGGAGACTCAATCCTCAACCAACCAAGAAGAATTCGAATTCCTCAAACACTATCTGGGGTTGACAGGTTTGTCTCAATTAAAGCTACTCATGAATTTGATGAATGGAATAAGAATAGTAGAAAGATCATTCCTGGATATAAGGTGGATATTGATAAACTGTCAAGCATTGATATTGTCCTATCTTATTTCAATGATATTGGTTGGAGTAGTTTGCTATTCGTTGATGTAGAATACTATCCTACTTTGATATATGAATTCTATGCAAACTTGAAAGAGGAAAGAATTGAGATGATAGGGGATAATGTGATACAATGGATTCATCTAGAGTATCACAAGTAGACATTGAATTTAATGAAGGATTGATAAACAGAATTTGTGGAGTGGGTGACAATGGAGCTAGATATTATTCACCATCCATGCATTGCTATGATCGTGAACTCTTTACATATGTTAGATTTGAAGAATCATTTACCAATGGAAGAGAGTTTAGATCAATAAAGGAGAGGGAAATCAAGAACTTGGATGCTAGAGGTAGAGTGATGCATCACATGGTAACTACAATGATTGTTCCTAATTTTGGACATAAGTCATCAGTTGGAAATATGCATATGGTAATCATGTTAGCCTTGCATGAGCATAAGAGAATGAACTTTGGGTATATAGCCTTGAAACACATGATTACTGCAAGAAAAACAGTAACCAAGGCATTCCCATTTGGAAGGTTATTGACAAGAATCTTTAAGCATTTTAAGATCAAACTTCCGGGAAGAGGGCAAGCCTTTAAGAGTGGTGAAATTTACACTAATGAAACTCTTAGGAGAATGCAATTAGTTCATGATGAGGATAATGTATGGAGAAAAAAAAGAGAAACCCCTCCAAAAAGAATAGAAAGAGAGAAAATAATAGAAAGTGAAGAGGAGGAAGAAGAAGAGGATGAAGAGGAAACCCTTGCTAGGGAAATGAAAACAAAAAGGAAGCATGACACCTCAAGTGAGGGGGAGCAACCTTCGACAAAAAGGAGACTGTTTGAAGAAGAAACTGGAATTGGGTCAAGTGGTAAAGGAGTAACTAGAGGTGACACCATAGTAGCCAAAGCATTCCAAGAAGCCTTGAACAATCATGTCAAGGAAATGGAGAAGATGTATAAGTTCTTTGAATCATTTGCTCCAATGGTTCTTGGAAAATTAGATGGACTGGAGAATAGAGTAAAGCACATTGAAGAAATCCTTATGAGAAACACTCAAAGTGGTGAAGGACCCTCTAAGCCTCAAGATGGAAATGAGGAAGAAAGAGATAGAGAAGCAAAGAAAGGAGATAATAAGGACAGCAGTGATGAAGATGATGATCAGGGTGGAGATGAAGAGACTGTAGCAGAAGAAGAAGAGGAAGAACATGCTCATGAAGATCCACCAGTAGCAGGAAGTCAAGTAGCTCAAGCTGAAATAGTCTCTCCAGCAACAATCTCTGTCAGTCAAGGAAGATTGAAGCACTTGGCCATCAAGAAAGGAGTGAGCCGAGCCTCCCCATCAACCTCAACATCACAAGACTAAGCTTTCTTTTCTATTCTCTTTACTGTATTTTGTTTATTTGCTTATCTTTATTTGTTTTGTAATTCTAAACTTGTTAAGTATTTTGTTGCATTTTATGTAATAGTGAAGCTGAATGATGAAATCCCAGTGATGAGAGCTTCTTTTATATGCTGAATTGAAAGTCTCATTTTCATTGATCCCTCTATTTTTTAATGATGACAAAAGGGGGAGAAAAATAATGAACTGAGTCTTTAATGATGCTGCAATATGTGTCTTTATGCATTAAAATTCGGATGCAAGGTTTAAAGATTCGGATGCATCCATATCTATGGTCAAAATGTACTCTTTTGTTGTTCAAATTGATTCAAATCTGTCTTAATCTCTTCCATTATGTTTGAACAACATTATGAAAGCTTTATTTCACTTTAAACATCAATTATATTGAATCTATTGCAGTTTGGACATGAGTTTAAAAATTCGGACGCATGCTCTAAAATTCGGATGCATTCATGTTTAATTGTCAAAATGTGCTCCTTTGTTGTTCAAACTAATTCAAATATGTTTTAATCTTTTAAATATGTTTGAATAACCTTAGGAAAACTTATTTTTAAAACTTAGAGCTTTCATTTCACTTATTTTACAAATCGGACTTGATATGTCAAAATTTGGATTCACAACATCTCAAGTCCAAATATGTTGAAAAATGAGTACAATCTAAGGGGGAGTATTGTTAATCTTTTCTAACCTTTAAAACCTCTCTTAGAAGTTTTCTAAATGCTCAATTACAATATCTTCTATCCTAGTTGTGTTGGAAGGAAGGAGGTAAATGGAGGTTGGTTGGGTCACAGGCTCATATTGAGCCTTGTGTATGTCAATGTACTAAATTGCTTATTTTCTATCATTGAAATGAATACTTCTTTGTGCTATCTTGTTTAAATCCATCACATTTTGCATCAAAGTTTGTCATCATCGAAAAGAGGGAGATTGTTAGCCCTAAGGGCAAATCATGTAGTTTTGATTAATGACAAATATTGATGAGAACTAATATGTTTATATGTGTGATAGGATTTGTCAACTAAGAAGTTTGGAGTCTCATTGCCTTCAAGCCAAAGTGCAAGAGCAGCCTCAATAAACTATGAAGTCTTTTGAGGTTTATACAAAGATGAACTCAAGGCATTGAAGACTTGAAGTGTAGAGTAGGTATGATGATAGGTAATATCTATGTAAACTCTACACTTGTATGTCTTGGAGTTTATTGAATGCATAAGAGAGCATAAAATAGGTTTCTTAATTTTAAAAGGCTTTGAATAAATTTCTTAATGAATGTGGTTTTGTGTCCTAAAAGTTTTTAAGTAAACTTTATATGATCAAAGTAATTTGATTTTGGTTTTCAAACTTATATATGTCTAAATAAGTTTTCTATACATACCAAATGTTTTTCAAATCTTTGGAAGTTAAATCTCAAATAATTTTACAAAGTTTGAACATGATTCCAAGAAATTCGGTCGTCCAAATTTGGTAGCAAAAGTTTGCTACTGTTCTTCCAGAGAAATTCGGAAGAAGATTCAGACGCATGAAGAAAAATTCGGTCGTCCGAATTTTTGCCCTCATCATGGTCACTGTTCTTCCAGAGAAATTCGGATGAAGATTCGGACGCAGCAGGAAGAATTCGGTCGTCCGAAAAATTCGGAAGCAGAATTCGGTCATCCGAATTTCCTGAAAATAGCTGTTAACTAGCCGTTTTATAGCTGTTCTAACTGATTTTCAAATTCTATAAAAGCTATAAACGTGAAATCTTTTGTAAGTTTTGAATCCTTGAATACTCTAAGCATTCTAAAGTATGTTACAAACATTTCTCAAGCTCTCTTATGTCTTGTGCATTCAATTGATCAATCTAAAGACATCAAAGTGTGAAGGTGCAACTTTGTGTAATATCTACCAACAAGTGGTAACATCTACACACTCATCTTTGCTTATTAAATTGTGTTGGTCTACTAGCTCTAGCAAGGTTATCTTGATAACATAAAACCTTTTAGATAAGGGTGATCCTTGAAGTTGTAATTCAAGGTTGTTTGAGATATAAAACCATTGTGTGTGGTGAGCCTTGTTTGTAAAAGTTACTAGAAGAGGTTGTGAGTGTAAAACCATAGTATGGTGAGCCTCTCTTGTAATCTGTGAACTTGAGCACATAGTAGAGTAATTGAAATCCTTAAGTGTAGGCTTAAGGTAGTGGAGGTAGATCTTGAGGATCAAACCACTATAAATTGCTTGTGTTCCTTGGTATACATTTCTTATATTGCTTTGCCATAAATTGTTTCTATCTTGTCCATATAATCTGTTATTGATCTATACACATAAAAGGTGTTATTTTGCAAAAATTAGCCAAATACCTAATTCACCCCCCCCCCCTTAGGTATTTCAACTTGTATGTTGAGTGATAGGATTGATAGATTGAGAAGCATGAAGTCTTATTGCCTTGGAGTCACAATGCAAGAACAACTCAACTATGCCAAAGGTGATTGAAGATTGAAGAGTATGTTCAAGATGATTAAAGGCATTGAAGACTTAGAGTGTAGAGTTCTTATACTAAATAGGTATATTTTTCTGTAAACTCTACACTTGTATCTCTTGGAATCAGTTGAATGCATGAGAGAGCACAAAACTTGTTTTTGAAATGATTTTCAAAAGATTTGACTAAATTTGATAAGTTTGGATGCAAGTTTGGTCGTCAAAACTTTGGAAATGGTTACTGTGTGTCCAGAGAAGTTCGGACACATGTTCGGATGCATAGAGTAAAGTTCAGACGTCCAAACTTTCTCTGATAGCATGGTTATTATTTTTCCAGAGAATTTCGGACGCAAGTTTGGACGCATAAGGAAAAGTTCGGACGTCCGAAATTTTCCAGACAGCTTGGTGCAGTAAAGTTCGGACGCAAGTTCGGATGCATGGCAGAAAGTTTGGACGTCCGAACTTCTCTGAAACTAGCCGTTACTAGCCGTTTTATAACTGTTGCATTTGAATTTTCACATCTATAAAAGCTATAAACTTCAGATTTTTTGTAAGTTTTGAATTCTTGTGAACTCTAAACATTCGAAAGCCTTTAGCAAACATTTCAAGCTCTCTCTTGTCTTGTGCTTTCAATTGATCATTCAAGATTCCAAAGACAACAAAGTGTGAAGGTGCAACATTGTGTAAACATCTACCTACAAGTGGTAACATTTACACATTCTTCCTTCTCTATTAAACTGTGTTTTTCTACTAGCTTATTGCAAGGTTATCTTGTGACATAAAATCCTTTTGATAAGGGTGAGCCATAAACTAGATTAATCAAGGTTGTTGTGTAAAACCTGTGAGTGGGTGAGCCTTGGATTAGATTAGTCTTTAGGTTGTCATTAGATATAAAATCCTTGTGGAGGGGTGAACCTTGTTTGATAATTACTAAAAGAGATTGTAAGTGTAAAACCATTGTGTGGTGAGCCTCTTGTGTAATTTGTAGACTTGAGCTTATAGTAGATTGTTTGAAATCCTTAAGTGTAGGCTTAAGGTAGTGAACGTAGATCTTGAAGAGATCGAACCATTATAAATTGCTTGTGTTCCTTGTTCTTATATTGCTCTACTGCTTCGCTATTAATTGTCTTACTCTTCTATTGAATTGAACCACTATAAAAGGATTGTATTTGCTAAAAATTAACCAAATACCTAATTCACCCGCCTAGGTATTTCAAAAAGTTTTAAAAATAAAAAATATCATTGACCGTTGGATCAAAATACATCTAACGGTTGTAAAAAAATTAAGTATATAAATTATTTATTATTAAATATTTAATAGGGTCTCGGGTCTATCGGGTCTAGAATATTGCGTACCATACCCATACTCGTTTAGAATATGTATTATCAGGTCCAGGTTCGGGTTCGGGTAAATGGGTATTGAAAGACCTAAGAGGGGGGGGGGGGTGAATTAGGTCTTTGGCTAATTATCGAAAATCTTTTCCCCTTTTGCAAATCCTTTGCCTTAATAAAAGCTCTTCTTTAAATTCACAAACTTCAAGTTTATATGTGATTTGATGGTTAAGACAAGATTATTAAACTATAAGACCACAACCAATCAATTAACAACTATAAACAATAATAATAACACAAGTATGTAAAACATGTAAAGCTATAAAGGAATGAACACACGATTTATAGTGGTTCGATCTCTCCAAGATCTACATCCACTACCTTGAGTCCACACTCAAGGATTTCAATCAATTCACTATATGCTTAATCCAAGCAATTACACAAGAGGTTCACCCTTCGATGGGTTTTACCAGAACAACCACTTTTCAATATAATAAACAAGGTTCACTCTTATCACAAAGAGTTTTATGTCACTAGACAACCTAGACCAATCTAATCCAAGGCTCACCCTCACCAATGGGTTTTACACAACAACCTTGATTAATCTAGTCTATGGCTCACCCTCCACAAAGGTTTTATGTCTCTTGACAACCTTGTATTAATCACAAAAATAGTGTAAAGATAGAGTTTAGATGTTACCAACACTTCTTGGTGGATGAATACAATTGCTAGCACCTCTTCACTTCTTCCCTTTGGAATCTTGAATTTTAATCTTTGAGCACAAGGAAGTTTGTGAGCTTTTGATATAACTTTGATGTAAAACAAGTTATAGCTTCAAGGATTTCTTTTGTGCAAAAGTTCTTTCAAAAATCTAGAGTTTCTAGACTTTATTGAATTTGAAAATCAGTTAAAACGGCCATAAAACGGCTAGTTTCAGAAAATTCGGACGACCGAATTTTTCGCTATAAAATTCGGACGACCGAATTCTTCCTGCTTCGTCCGAATTTCTCTGGAAGAACAGTGACCATGCTGAAGGCCAAAATTCGGACGACCGAATTTTTCTTCATACGTCCGAATCTTCTTCCGAATTTCTCTGGAAGAATAGTAGCAAACTTTTGCTACAAAATTCGGACGACCGAATTTCTTGGAATCTTGTTCAAACTTTGTAAAATCATTTGAGATTTAACTTCCAAAGATTTGAAACACATTTGGTATATATAGAAAACTTATTTAGACATATATAAGTTTGAAAATCAAAATCAAATTCCTTTGATCATATAAAGTTTACTTAAAAACTTTTAGGACACAAAACCACATTCATCAAAGAATTCATTCAAAACCTTTTAAGATCATAAGACTCATTTTATGCTCTCTTATGCATTCAATAGATTCCAAGGCTTAAGAGTGTAGGGTTTACAAAGTTTACCTATTAAGCACATGCAACCTATACTTCATGTCTTCAAAGCCTTCTAACATCTTGAACAAACTCTTCAATCTTCAATCACTTTGACATATTGGAGTTGTTCTTGTATTTTAGCTTCAAGGCAATGAGACTTCATACTTCTTAATCCACAAAACCTATCACACAACATACAAGCATATTAGTCCTCATCAATATTTGTCATTAATCAAAACTCCATGATTTGCCCTTAGGACTAACAGGTATAAATGGCATACCGTACTCGATGTTATCGGACTAGGTCCGGACCGAATCTAGGTAAGACAAATCATGTAGTTACAATTAGTTTTGATTAATGACAAACATTGATAAGGACTAATATATGTTGTGTGATAGGATTTGTGAATTAAGAAGTATGAAGTCTCATTGCCTTGAAGCCACAATGCAAGAACAACTCAAATATGTCAAAGTGATTGAAGATTGAAGAGTTTGTTCAAGAGGTTTGAAGGCTTTGAAGACATTAAGTGTAGGTTACATGTGCTTAATAGGTAAACTTTGTAAACCCTACACTCTTAAGCCTTGGAACCTATGAGTTGCAATTGAGAGCACAAAACTTGATTTAAATGGTTTTGAACTTACCTTAATTATCAAATTTTCATCAATGGTTTTTTCACTTAAAAGGTCTTTAAAGGCATATCTTATAGGCTAGAAGGTTTTCCAACTTGTTTGAATTGAGTTGAATATGTTTTGACAAAGTTTGAAAAAGTTCGGACGCAAGTTCGGACGTATAAGAAAAAATTCGGACATCCGAACTGTTTCTGCACTGTGAGCAGTACCACTGAAAGACTTAAGAGGGGGATGAATTAGGTCTTTGGCTAATTTTTGCAAATAAATTCCTTTTACAATTCTAAAAAATACCAGATTGTATGTGCTTTGTTAAATGAGAGAATAAGTTAATTAATATCAAAGCAATAAAACAATGTAAGATCAATGAACACAAGTAATTTAGAGTGGTTCGATCTATTCAAGATCTACATCCACTAGCTTAATCCTATACTTAAGGATTTCAAACAATCTACTATATGCTCAAGTTTACAAATTAAATAAGAGGCTCACCACACAATGGTTTTACACTCACAACCTCTTTAGCAATTCTATAAACAAGGTTCACCCTACCAAAGGATTTTATATCTATAAACAACCTTGCAATGAGCTAGTAGAAACTACAATTGAAAGAGGAGAGGAGAATGTGTAAGATGTTACCACTTTGTTGGTAGATGATTACTCAATGTTGTCCCTTCACACTTTGTTGTCTTTGGAATCTTGAATGATCAATTGAAAGTACAAGACAAGAGAGCTTAAACTGTTTGCTAAAGACTTTAGAATGTTTAGAGTTCTCAAAGATTCAAAACTTACAGAAATTCTGAAGTTTATAACTTTTATAGATTTGAAAAATCAAATTCAACAGCTATAAAACGACTAGTAACGGCTAGTTTCGGACGTTCGAACTTTCTACCATGCGTCCAAACTTCACTGTGCCAAGCTGTCTGGAAACTTCGGACGTCCGAACTTTTCCTTATGCATCCAAACATTCGTCCGAAATTCTCTAAAAAAATAGTGACCATGCTATCAGAGAAAGTTTGGACGTCCGAACTTGCGTCCGAATTTCTCTAGAAGCACAGTGATCATTTTCAAAGTTTGGACGTCCAAACTTGCATCCTAACTTATCAAGTTTTGTCAAATCATTTAAAAATCATCCTTAATAACATTGAAATCATTTTGTATAGATAGGTAAGTCATTTAAGCACTTTTAAACGCAAAAACCGTTACCAAAACATTTTAATCATCCAACATTTACTTAAGATCATTTGAGACTTCAAAAATATACTTGTTGTCAAGAAGTTTGTTTAAAATCATTTCAAAACAAGTTTTGTGCTCTCTTATGCATTCAACTAATTCCAAGACATACAAGTGTAGAGTTTACAGAAAAATAAACCTATTTCGCATATGAACTCTACACTCTAAGTCTTCGATGCCTTCAATCATCTTGTACATACTCTTCAATCTTCAATCACTTTTGGCATAGTTGAGTTGTTCTTGCATTGTGACTCCAAGGCAATAAGACTTCATGCTGCTCAATGCATCAATCCTATTACTCAACATACAAGCAAATTAGTCCTTATTAATGTTTGCCATTACTCCCCCTTTTTGATGATGACAAACTTCCATGCAAAATGTGATGGATTTAGGCAATGTAAAACAAAGAAGCATTGATGTCAATGATGGATAATAACCAATTTAGCATATTGACATTCAAAAGGCTCAATATGAGCCTATGACCCAACCAACCTCCATTTACCTCCTTCCTTCCAACAAACAATTAAGATATGATATATAGCATTTAATTATTTAGAAAAAGTTCTAAGAGAGGTTAAGGTTGTAAAAATTTAACAATGCTCCTCCCTTAGATTGTGCTCATTTTTCAACAAATTTAGACTTGAGATGCTGAGCATCCGAATTCTGATATATCAAGTCCAAACAATAAAATAAGTGAAATGAAAGCTACAAATTTTGTAAATAAGCTTTCTTAAGATTTTTCAAACACGTTATAAGAGATTAAAATAGATTTGAATCAATTTGAACGACAAAGAGTACTTTTTGGCAACAAAATATGAATGCATCCGAATTTTGAAATTTCAAGTCCAAACTTTAAAATAAGTGAGATAAAGGCTGTAATATTTGAAAATGAGCCTTCCTAGGATTGCTCAAATATGATAGAAAAGATTAAAATAGTTTTCAAATAATTTGAATAGCAGAAAACAAGATAGTTTGGATGCGTCCGAACTTGTTGGTTTGCATCCAAACTTCAAGTCCAAACCTATGAAGTCTATCCTCACATATTATGATTCCACACATCAATGCAAAGATGGAATCCCATATTATCAGCACCCTCACATATTATGATTCCACACAGCAATGCAAAAATGCAATTCCACATTATCAGCACCATCATGCCACAAACATTTCCTCAGCACCATCCACACACATTTTAGCACACATACTCCCCCCTCCCCCTTTTTGTCATCACTCAAAGATGGGAAGTTGAAAATGAGACTAATTACTTGTCCTCTCCTTCTTATGACAGTAATTAAGCATGTGGGGAGGAAATATTATCATAATAAGAAGCTCTCAACACTAAGGTTTCATCATTGAGCTTCATGAAAAGCTATTCCATAAGCTACACGAGAATAGAAATAAAATGCAGAAATTCAAAGAAGTAAACAGACATATTGCATAAACCAGTAAGTGTTCATAAGTCATATAAAACAAAAAAAATTAGAGAAGAGAGTGAAGATGTGCTCAGTCTTTGGATGTTGATGGAGAGTCCTTTCTTGGTTTCTTTTTGACAGCAACATGTTTGACTCTTCCATGGCCCAATGTTGGATTTGATGGAGTTGTGATTTTAGTTCTTGCAATTTGACCTCCTTCTTGGATGATTCCAGCTTGCTACAATCCTTGATCTCCTTTTAATGATTCAATGACTCGTTCATTGCCATCCCTTTAATCACCATCATTTTCATCATCTTCATCATTATCACTAGCACTGCCTTTTTCATTTTTCTTGTTATCTTCATCATTCTCATCATCCTTCAATTTTCTCAGCTTCAATTTTCCTTGGAGGGGTTTCTTTTCTAGTTCTCCACACTCCCTCATCATCAAGAGTCAATTGCATTCTTTTGAGAGAGTCATTTGTATAAATCTGACCTCTTTTAAAAGTTTGTCCTCTAACAGGGAGTTTGACTCGAAAATGTTTCAAAAATCTTGTCAAGAGTCTTCCATATGGTAAAGCCTTATTATCAGTCTTTCTAGCCCCAAACATATGCTTCAATGCCATGTAGCCAAAATTCAATCTCTTATGCTCATGCAAAGCAAGCATAATCACCATATGAATGTTCCCCACAAATGTTTTGTGACCAAAGTTAGGAATAATCATGGTTGCAATCATATGATGCATAACTCTTCCTCTTGCATCTAAAGCCTTGACCTCCCTATCCTTAATGGTTCTAAACTCTCTACTATTTGTGAAGGCTTCTTCAAATCTTGCATGTGTGAATAACTCTCTAATGTAGCAATGTTGTCCCATACAATAATACTTTGCTCCACTATCACTTACTCCACAGATTCTATTTAGCAATGCATCATTAAATTTAAAATCTATTTGAGATACTATAGACGAATACCATTGATTAATATCTTCTCCCTCATATTCTATTCTCTCTTCTTTTAGATTGGCATAAAATTCATAAACAAGAGAGGGATAATACTCTTCATCTATAGCCAACAAGTTACTCCAGCCAATATCACCAAATAAAGATAGGACATTACCTGTATTGGTGAGCTTGTCAAAATCAACTCTGTTTCCAGGGATGATTTTCCTTGATTTCTTGTTTAATCTTCAAATTCTGATGCAGCTTTGATTGAGATGAATTTGTCTGCTCCAGATGATGATTGAGGAACCCTAATTCTTCTTGGTTCATTGAGAGTTCGTCCTCCTTCTTCAGTGTGCACTTTCTCTTTTCCTTAGTTCTCACCATTTTGATTTTCTAACAGAAAAGCAGCGAGATTTGAGAGGTGTGTAGGCTTAGGAATTCAAAAATCCAAGTATTTTGATGTGAAAATGGTGAAATTACAGAGAGATTTAAGTTTGGATGTGAATGGGTAGAGAGAAATTTTAAAAGAGAGAGAGTTCGGATGAATAAAATGTGAGTAACAGCTACTTTGGTTTCTTAAAAACCGCTGTAACTACAAAGTTTGGACGACCAAACTTTTTGGTCTGCGTCCGAACATGCGTCCGAACTTCTCTGTTTCTCCAGTTTCAGATAGTTCGGACGTCCGAACTTTCTGTCATGCGTCCGAACATGCCTCCGAACTTTTCTGTCCAGAATTTTCTAACAAAGTTTGGACAATCCATTTTCACTCAATGCATCCAAATTTTTCTTGCTTTTGTCACACTCAAATAAACACATTAGTAATTGAATTTTGAGATTCCTAAGAGCCTTCTTAAATGAGTAAACCTTTCCTTAGCCAAAGGCTTTGTGAATATTTCAGCAATTTGGTCATTTGTATTTATATATTCTAAACATATGTCTCTTTTAGCAACATGATCACGAATAAAATGATGCTTAATTTCTATATTTTTTGATCTAGAATGTTGAATTGGATTTATGCTCAGATTGATAGCACTCGTATTGTCACATAATATTGGCACATTATTGAATTTAAGACCATAATCAAGTACAGTATGCTGCATCCATAATAATTGAGCACAACAACTATCAGCTGCACTGTATTCAGCTTCAGCAATAGACAAAAACACACAAGCTTGTTTTTTAGTATACCAAGACACAAGACAACTACCCAGAAATTGACAATGACCACTTGTACTTTTTCGTTCAACTTTACATCCAGCATAATCAGCATCCGAATATCCAATGAGTTCAAAAGATGAAGATTTTGAAAACCAAAGACCATAGTCATGTGTATCAATCAAATAGCGAAAAATACGTTTGACAGAAATTAGATGAGATTCTTTAGGACATGATGGAAATCTAGCACATAAGCACACAACAAATATAATATCTGGTCTACTAGCTGCGAGATAGAGTAAACTTCCAATCATACCTCTATATGACTTCTCATCAACATTTTTACCTTTTTCATCTTTATCAAGTTTAGTTGATGAGCTCATTGGAGTACCTATCCCTTTGCTTGATCCATTCCAAATCTTTTCAATAGCTCCTTGGTATACTTTGCTTGATTTATAAAGAGTCCATCCTTAGCTTGCTTAATTTGCAGCCCAAGAAAGAAATTTAATTCTCCCATCATACTCATTTCAAATTTCAAATTCATTTTGCATGGATTTCGCAAAATCTCCACAAAGGGATGTGTTAATAGCACAAAAAATAATGTCTTCAACATAAATTTGCACAAGTAAAATATCATTCTTGCTAGAGGTTTTATAAACAGTGTTGTGTCAACCTTTCTTTTTACAAATCCTTTTGAAAGAAGAAAACCACTTAATATTTCATACCAGGCTCTTGGAGCTTGTTTCAATCCATATAGAGCTTTGGTTAACTTAAAAACATGATTAGGAAACTTTTCATGAACAAAACCGAGAGGTTGTTCTACATAAACCTCTTCTTCAATAAAACCATTTAGAAAAGCACTTTTGACATCCATTTGAAATAGCTTAAATCCTTTAAAACAAGCAAGCTAAAAGTATTCTTATGGATTCCAATCTAGCTACTGGAGCAAGAGTCTCATCATAATCAATACCTTCTTCTTGGTTGAAGCCTTGAGCAACAAGTCTAGCCTTATTTCTAACAACTTCTCCTAGTTCATTTAATTTGTTTCTAAAAACCCATTTTGTACCAATAATGGAATGAACATGAGGTCTTGGAACAAGAGTCCAAACGTTATTTCTTTCAAACTAATTTAACTCTTCTTTCATGGCAATAATCCAGAAATTATCACACAATGCATCATCAATATTTGTAGGTTCAATGTGAGATAGAAGGGCAAAATTATCAATAAAGTACTGCCTTGTTTTAACTCCTTGAGAGACATCACCGATGATTTGCTCCTTTGGAAACTCTTGATCATTGCTTGATTGACCATCTTGTTCTTGCTCCATTATTTCTTCTTCTTTGGCATGTTCTTCCAATGTGGGTACTTGATGATGAGTTTGATTTTCAATCATTTGGGAACCTACATTATCCTCATTTCTTCTTTCAAGATAAATGTTAGATTCATCAAAGGTCACATGTATAGTTTCTTCAACACATAATGTTCTTTTGTTATAAACTCTATATGCCTTTTTATTTGATGAATAACCAAGAAATACACCTTCATCTGATTTTCTATCAAACTTTCCTAGATTGTCACTAGTGTTTAAGGTAAAGCATTTGCACCCAAAACCCTTAAAATAAACAATTGAAGGAGTTTTATCAAATAAGAGTTCAAAAGGTGTTTTTCTTATAAAGGGTCTTAATAAAACTCTATTCATTACATAGCAAGCAGTATTTATAGCTTCAGCCCAAAAATATTTTGGCAAAGAATTTTCACATAACATTGATCTAGCCATCTCTTGTAGGGTCCTATTTTTCCTTTCAACAACACCATTTTGTTGAGGTGTTTTGGCAACTGAAAAATTATGAGTTATACCATATTCAAAACAAAATCTTGTAAAGTCATGATTACAAAACACTCTTCCATTGTCACTTCTAATAGATATCAATTTATACTCAAGGGAGGTTTGAACCTTTTTGAAAAGTTTACAAATTCATGAAACGTTTCATCCTTTTGAGCTAAGAAGATCACTCGTGTAATTCTAGAGAAGTCATCAACAATCACATAAGCATATCCTTTACCGCCAAGACTAGTGGTCCTCATTGGTCCAAACAAGTCCATATGAACAAGTTCAAGAGGTTTTGAGGTAGAAACCATTTTCTTTGGTTTAAAAGATGTTTTAGATTGTTTTCCATATTGACAAGCATCACAAAGACGAGTTTTATCAAAATACATTTTTGGTAATCCTCTAACTAGCTCTTGTGTGGAAAGTTTATTCAATAAATCCATGCTGACATGACCTAATCTTCTATGCCACAAATATCCATCATTATCATGAATAGCAAGACATTTTACACCATTTGTGATAAGTTCATCAAGATATAACACATAAACATTTCCAACTCTATTAGCAACAAAGATGGTTCTACTACTTGCATTATCAAAAATAGTACAAGCATTACATTTAAATTCTACTCTACATCCATTGTCACATAGTTGACTAATGCTAAGTAAATTATACTTTAAACCATCAATAAGCAATACTTGTTTAATAAGAGGGAAGGAACCTTTACCAATGTTACCTATTCCAAGTATTTTTCCTTTCTTCTTATCACCAAATGTGACAAAGCCTTCACTTGTTGCTTGAAGCTCACTAACAAGAGAGGCATTTCCTGTCATGTGTCTTGAACAACCACTGTCAAGAAACCATTTTGTGGCACTTGATCTTGAAGCAAAGCAAACCTACACCAAATTTGAGAAAATGATTTTTGGCACCCATATTTTCTTGGGTCCAAGGGGGTTAGTGAAAGTTCCTTTAACTTTCCAAACAGTCTTAACTCCATTTTCTATTTTTCTCTTTACATAACATTTAGATACTTTGTGTCCATGCTTGCCACAATATGTACAACAAATATAAGACCTAGTATTAGAAGTTTCTTTTGCAAAAGAGTTTTTATATTTTGGAGCATAACTATCATGAGTGTAACCAAGACCATGTTTAACATATGAAGATCTTTGATAACCAAGTAATTTATTTAAATTTTCTCTTCCATTTGTAAATTTTTCAATGCACAATGTAAGATCATTAACTTTCTTTTTTAAAGTTTCATGATCATTAAGTATAGTTTCAAGAGAATTAACTTTTATACAAAGCTCTTTATTTTCAAAAGATATGTTTGGTATGGTTACATTTAAAACTTCTTTTTCAATGTTTAGGCAATTAATAGTCTCAAGAAGTTTCCCATTATCAACACATAACTTTGAATTCTTATTTAATAACTCATTGATTTTGAATTTTATTTCTTTATTCCTTTTAGAAGCCTTTTGAAATGGAAGGAGAAGATTGTACCTCATCATCAATTGCCATAAAGCATATGTTGGCCTTTCCTTCACTATTATCTTCACTTTCTTGTTGATCCCATGTTCCAGCCAGTCCTTTTCCTTTCTTGGCAGATTTCTTATTGTTCTTGTTGTCTCTTTCCCTTTCCAAAACTTTGGGATAATCAGCAACAAGATGTTCTATGCTTTTGCATTCAAAACATTGAGGTTTGAAGGATGAAGGCTGTCCACTCTTCTTGGTTGGCTTTCTTCCTTTCTTGAGTAACTCCTTCTTGTAGAATCTTTTGAATTTCCTAACAGCCATGGCATTCTCCTCTTCTCCACTGTTTCTATCTTCTTCTTCACTTGATGATTTTTCTTGTTCACTCAAGTGATTTGAAACTTTGAGTACAACTCCTTTTCTTCCTTTTTCTTCATCTTCTTTGTCATTCAGTCTTTTCATCTTCATTTCGTGTGTGAGCAGTGATCCAATAAGCTCTTCAAGTGAAAGAGTTTTCAAATCCTTTGATTCCTCAATTGCAAGTGTCTTTGGTTGCCAAGATTTTGGTAGAGCATCCAATATCTTCCTGTTTTGCTCTCCAATAGTACAGCTCTTTCCATAAGCTTTTAAGCCATTGAAAATGTTAGTAAACCTTGTAAACATATCACTAACATTCTCACCTTGCTTCATGGTAAATAGCCCATAGTCTCTTACTAGCATGACAAACTTTGACTCTTTAACTTGGTTTGTACCTTCATGTGTTATTTGGAGTAATCTCCACATATCATGAGCAGTGTCACAACCACTAACTATATTATATTCAGTTACATCTAATGCACAACTTAAGATGTTCATGGCCTGATAATTTAATGTCATTTTCTTTGAATCATGTTCATCAAATTCGTCAATAGACTTTGGTTCTAAGGTTACTCCATCAGCTCTCATTTTCATAGGAATATAAGGACCATTTTCAACAATATTCCACAAATCAAAATTGATAGAACAAATATATATCTTAACTCTAGATTTCCGAAAGGTATAATTTGTTCCATCAAATAAAGGTGGCCTACTTGTGGAAGACCCTTCTAGGTAAGGTAAGTTTGAGATATTAGCCATAAGATCTTTAACTTCTTTGTTGTAAAACCTCACAAAGAAGTCCTTGATCTGGTACCAATTGAAAGACCTAGGAGGGGAGTGAAAAAGGTCTTTGGCTAATTTTTACAAATAAATTCCTTTTACAATTCTAAACAATACCAGATTGTATGTGCTTTGTTAAATGAGAGAATAAGTTAATTAATATCAAAGCAATAAAACAATGTAAGATCAATGAACACAAGTAATTTAGAGTGGTTCGATCTATTCAAGATCTACATCCACTAGTTTAATCCTATACTTAAGGATTTCAAACAATCTACTATATGCTCAAGTTTACAAATTACAAAAGAGGCTCACCACACAATGGTTTTACACTCACAACCTCTTTAGCAATTCTATAAACAAGGTTCACCCTACCAAAGGATTTTATATCTATAAACAACCTTGAATTAACATCTCAAGGATCACCCTTATCCAAAGGGTTTTATGTTCTCAAGATAACCTTGCAATGAGCTAGTAGAAACTACAATTGAAAGAGGAGAGGAGAATGTGTAAGATGTTACCACTTTGTTGGTAGATGATTACACAATGTTGTCCCTTCACACTTTGTTGTCTTTGGAATCTTGAATGATCAATTGAAAGCACAAGACAAGAGAGCTTAAAATGTTTGCTAAAGACTTTGGAATGTTTAGAGTTCTCAAAGCTTCAAAACTTACAGAAATTCTGAAGTTTATAACTTTTATAGATTTGAAAAATCAAATTCAACTATAAAACAGCTAGTAACGGCTAGTTTAAGAGAAGTTCGGACGTTCAAACTTTCTGCCATGCATACGAACATGCGTCCAAACTTCACTGTGCCAAGCTGTCTGGAAACGTTCGGACGTCTGAACTTTTCCTTATGCATCCAAACATTCGTCCGAAATTCTCTGGAAAAATAGTGACCATGTTATCAGAGAAAGTTTGGACGTCCGAACTTGCGTCCAAATTTCTCTTGAAGCACAATGATCATTTTCAAAGTTTGGACGTCCAAACTTGCATCCAAACTTATCAAGTTTTGTCAAATCATTTAAAAATCATCCTTAATAACATTGAAATCATTTTGTATAGATAGGTAAGTCATTTAAGCACTTTTAAACACAAAAACCGTTACCAAAACATTTTAATCATCCAAAGTTTACTTAAGATCATTTGAGACTTCAAAAATATACTTGTTGTGAAGAAGTTTGTTTAAAATCATTTCAAAAACAAGTTTTGTGCCCTCTTATGCATTCAACTAATTCCAAGACATACAAGTGTAGAGTTTACAGAAAAATATACCTATTTCGCATATGAACTCTACACTCTAAGTCTTCAATGCCTTTAATCATCTTGAACATACTCTTCAATCTTCAATCACTTTTGGCATAGTTGAGTTGTTCTTGCATTGTGACTCCAAGGCAATAAGACTTCATGCTGCTCAATGCATCAATCCTATTACTCAACATACAAGCACATTAATCCTTATCAATGTTTGCCATTATTCAAAACTAATCATAACTACATGATTTGCCCTTAGGGCATGCAACCATTATTCAGTGAACAGTACCACTGTACAATGAACAGTTACACTATTTTTCTAGAGAAATTTGGACGCAAGTTTGGACGTAGAAGGCCAAGTTCAGTCGTCCGAACTTCTGTGAAACTAGTCGTTGCTAGCCTTTTTATGACTGTTAAAACCAATTTTTAAAATCTATAAAAGCCATAAACTCCAGATTTTTTATAGAACTTTTGAACTTAAGAAATCCTTGAAGCTCTAAGGTTAAAGTTCAAGATTCCTTGTGCTCAAAGGTTAAAGTTCAAGATTCCAAGGGCAAGAAGTGAAGTGATGCTAGCTATTGTATTCATCCACTAAGAAGTGTTGGTAACATCCAAACTCTCTCTTTACATTATTGTTGTGATTGATACAAGGTTGTCAAGAGACTTAAAACCCTTGTGGAGGGTGAGCCATAAACTAGATTAATCACGGTTGTTGTGTAAAACCCCGTATGTGGGTAAGCCTTGGATTAGATTGGTGTAAGTTGTCTAGTGGCATAAAACTCTTAGGGATAAGGGTGAACATTGTTTATTAGATTGAAATGATGTTGTTGTGGTAAAACCCATTGAAGGGTGAGCCTCTTGCGTAATTGCTTGGATTAAGCATATAGTGAATTGATTGAAATCCTTGAGTGTGGACTCAAGGTAGTGGATATAGATCTTGGAGAGATCGAACCACTATAAATCATGTGTTCATTTTCGTATAGCTTTACTCGTTTACATACTTGAGTTATTATTATTTGTTCTTAGTTGTTGATTGATTGGTTGTAGTTTTATTGTTTGATCATCTTGTCTCAACCATCAAATCACATATAAACTTGAAGTTTGTGAATTTAAAGAGGAGCTTTTATTACGGCAAAGGATTTGCAAAACGGGAAAAGTTTTTGATAATTAGCCAAAGACCTAATTCACCCCCCCTTAGGTCTTTCAATTGGTATCAGAGCAAGGTCTTCTTTTTAAGGTCTAACAACCTAGAAGTATAGATTATATGGCTAGTTTATCAAATTTGCCTTATACGGAAGGTTTCTTCACTAATAGGCCTCCATTGTTTGATGGTTCTAATTATACTTTTTGGAAGTCTAGAATTGAGATTTACATTTGTTCTATTAACTATGAATTGTGGAATATTATTGAGAAAGGTCCCTATGTGCCATTGAGATTGAAAGCCGATGGAGTTACAAGGGAACAAAAGCCCATGGAGGAGTATGATGAGAGCGATTCAAGGAAGATGACATTAAACTACCAAGCAATGAACATTCTTTGCTGTACATTGGTCGTTAATGAATACAATAGAGTGATGGAATATGATTTCGCTCATGAAATGGGGAAGCAACTTCAAGTCACTCATGAAGAAGAAAGAGCAAATGTGTGCTTCATGGCAATGGAGGATGAGGTACAACCTACTCCATCTACCTCTACTTCTTATGATGATGATAATGATGATCCTAGTGAATTACTTGTTGAGATGTATAGAGAATTAAAAAGGGCTTTGAAAAAGAATAAGGAAATAAAACTCAAAATTAATGAGTTATTGAATGAAAATTCAAAATTATTTTATGAGAAAAAAAAACTTCTTGAATCTATTGATTGTTTAAACATTGAAAAAGAAGTTTTAAATGTTTCTTTACAAAATATATCTCTTGAAAACAAATCTCTTTGTACAAAAGTTTCTTCTCTTGAAAAAATGCTTAGTGATCATAAAATTTTGAAAAAGAAAGTTGATGATCTTATGTCATGTGTTAAAAAATTTACAAATGGAAGAGATAATCTTGACAAACTACTTGGATCTCAAAGATCTTCTCTTGTCAAAAATGGTCTTGGTTACAATTATGTCAATAATGTGCCTAAACATAACAACTTCTTTGTTAGAGCTACTTCTTCTTCCATGCATAATACTTGTTGTACTTATTGTGGAAAACATGGACATAAAGTCACCAAATGTTATGTTAAAAGAAAAGTAGAGAATGGTGTAAAACCATTTGGAGAGTTAAGAGAATTATTACTAACCCCCACGGACCCAAGAAAGTTTGGGTACCAAAGGATACTTCCTCTCCTTTATTGCAGGTACTCTTTAATTCAAACTCAAGCACCACTAAGAGGTATATTGATAATGTTGGCTTAAAGAATAACGAAAAACACCTCATTCATAATCAAGGTCAAAGCAACCAATGAAGGATTTGTTTTTGAGGCAAGAAGAAAGGAGGAATTCTTGGAGTAACTAATGTTGGTAAAGGTTCCTCTCTTCTTTTTAAACAAATGTTGCTTAGTGCTGATCTGAACTATAACTTGCTTAGCATTAGTCAATTGTGTGACAATGAATAAGAAGTTAAATGCCATCATGTGAAGTTTCAGTTGAGAATCCCTTTTGTTAAGATTTGAAAATTTGCTAACCATGACTTGTCAATTGCTTCTATGAAGTTGATTAGGTAACATTGATGATATGAGATTGAAGTCATGGTTGATATGTTCTTGAAATTGATTATATGTCATGATAAAATGATTAAAATAGCTATGATTGAATATCTATGCATTTGCTTGGCCAAAAACATCTTTATGAAACTTTACAAAAAGTTCGGACTTGAAGTTTGAATGTAGACCATAAGTTCGGTCGCCCAAATTTGTATGACAAAATGATATTTTGTGATTTTGATAAATTACTTACAAAATGTTTCAATGTGCGTTTTATCTTGATAACCTTGAATGTCTTGTCGCTTATAATAATGATTGATTTTCTTGGCATAGAAGATTTGGTCAGGTGAACATGAACTTGTTGAGCAAACTTTCCTCTCAAGATATAGTTGGAGGATTGCTAAAAATGTATTTTGAGAATATTGTCTTTGAGATATTTGTCAATATGGAAAACAAATAAGAGAATCTTTCAAACCCATGAAAATGCTTTTAGACTTGAAAACATCTTGAGCATGTTCATATGGATTGATTTGGACTTATGAGGAACTCTAGTATTGATGACTTGAAGTATGCCTTAGTAGTAGTTGATGATTTCTCAATATGCACTTTAGCATTGTTCTTTGGTAAAAAAGATGAAGTGTTTCATAAGTTTAAAAAAACTATTCAAAAAGGTTCAAATGTCCCTTGAGTGAAAATTGATTTCCATTAGGAGTGACAATGGGAGAATTTTACAATCAAGATTTTACAAAACTTTGTGATGAGAATGGGATTGCTCACAAACTTTTTGGCTGCCAAAACACCTTTACAAAATGGAGTTCTTGAAAAGAAAAATCGTACCACACAAGAAATGGTTAAGTATATGCTTGGTGAAAATTCTTTACCAAAATATTTTTCGAACAAAGCTACAAACACTGCTTTGTTATGTTTTTGAATAGAGTTCTTTTGATGCCTTTTTTTTTTTAAAAAAAAAAACATCTTTTGAACTTCTATTTGATAGAATACTCTAGAATTTAAATATACATGACAAGGTGTATCAAATATACATGAATATGCATAACAAAGTACATTATATTGAATACTACTAGGCTGTATTTCCTATTTCAAAGTATTTGGTTGCAAGTGCCTTATATTGAATATGCTCGATAACTTGGAAAATCTGATAGAAAATCAAATGACTGGATATTCCTTGGTTATTCCTCTAACAACAAGGCTTATAGAGTTTATAACAAAAACAACCTTACATGATGAGGAAACCATTCATGTTAGTTTTGATGAATCTTATATTTACTTGGAAAGAAAAGATGAAGATGATGTAGGTACATCTATGAATGACTATCAAACCCATCTTCAAGCACCAACTTTGGAGGATCATACCAACGAGGAAGAAATGATTGAACAAAATCAAGATGACCAACCTAGTGGTGACCAAGAGCTCCCAAAGAACTTAGGATATCCAAAAAGGCCACCCTAAGGAGCAAATCATTGGTGATATCTCCCAAGGAGTAAAAATAAGGTGGTACTTTATCAATAACTTTATTCTTTTATTGTATATGAGGCTAAAAGTATTAATGATGTATTGTGTGATGATTTTTTGGATTATTACTATGCAAGAGGAGTTAAATCAATTTGAAAGATAAAAAATTTGAAAATTCCTAAATCTCACGATCATTCCATTATTGGAACTAAATGATTTTTAGAAATAAACTCAATGAATCTAGGGAAGGTGTAAGAAATAATTCAAGATTTGTCACCAAGGATTCAATCAAGAAGAGGGAATTGAATATGACGAAACCTTGCTCCAAATGCTAGAATTAAGTCCACAAGAATGCTTTTGACTTTTACTTGCTTTAAAGGTTTTAAGTTATTTCAAATGAATGTCAAAAGTACTTTTTTGAATGGTTCTATTGAGGAAGAGGTTTATGTGGAACAATCACCCGGTTTTGATCATGAAAAGTTTTCTAACCATGTTTTCAAATTATCCAAAACTTTTTATGATTTAAAACAAGCACCTAGAGCTTGTATAAAAAAAATTAAAAAAATTTGAGTGGTTTTCTTCTTTCAAAATGATTTTCAAGAGGAAAGATTGACACTACTCTTTTCACAAAAACCTCTTGTAACAATGATCTATAAGTTGTCCAAATATATCATGCAATTTTTGGTGCTTTTAATACTTCACTTTGTGATGTGTTTGCCAAGTTAATGTAAAGTAAATTTGAAATGAGCATGATAGGAAAACTAAATTTCTTTATTGGCCTACAAATCAAGCAAACCAAGGATGGCACTTTCATGAATCAAGTTAAGGTATAAGCACTTCCATAAGTTTATCAACCATGCTTGACAAGAATAAAAAGATGTCATATGAGTAGTCAACTCTATTTGACAGCAAGTAGAGTCAATATTATATTTGTCATGTGCTTGTGTGCTAGATTTCATCTTGTCCTAAAGAGTCTTATTTGATTGCTGTTAAACACATTTTCTATTACCTTATTGATACTCTAAGTGATTTTGGTCTATATTTCAAATGTGTGGCTATGTTATGTGATAACACTAATGCAATAAATTTGACCATCATACTACTCAACAAACTAGGACAAAGCATATAGAGATCAAACTTCATCTCATTAGAGATCATTCTACTAAGGGTATACTTATTTAAAGCATGTTTGCATTCATGAATAAATTAATGATATCGTTACTAAGCCACTGGCCGAAGAAAGGTTTGACCAATCTTAGAAGAAGCTTATGGATTTCAAAATTCAATAACTAATGAGTGTATTCAAGTATTGTAGCTCCAGGTGAGGACAAAGAAGCCTAGCATGGGAAAAGGAAAGGGAAAAGCCAAAGAAAGAGAATGAGGACCAGTGATCAATGAACCAAATAAGGTTCACGTTCTGCAAAGTATATCAAGGCTTGATAGATTTGTCACATGGAAGGCTACTACTGAATTTGATGATTGGACAAAAAGGAACCATAAGATAAATCCAAGCCACAAGGTGGATGTCATCAAACTATCCGAAATGGGTAATATACTCTCATTTTTAAATGATGTGAGCTGGACTAGTTTGCTTGTGTTTGATGAATGCTATTACCTTCCTTAGTTATGAAGTTTATATTAAATATAAAAAAAATAGGGGGTTGAGCAAATATGTATTAAAACTACTCAGTGGTATTCTTCAAGAATATCACAAGTTGATTTTTGAGATAGATAATGCATTGCTCAATAGAATTTTTGATGTTGAGGATGTTGGGTTTAGGCATTATTCTTCTAGGGGACACTGTTTTATAAGTAAGTTATACTCACATGAAAGGATTGAGAATGTTTGTACAAATGGTAGAAGCTTCATGACTATAAAGGAGAGAGAGAGAGATAAAAGCTTTTGATGCTAGTGAAATAATTTTGCATCACATGCTTACTACCTTGATTATAGCATACTTTGGACACAAATCTTCTATTGATAATCTATATGCTATAATTAGGCTAGCCATGAATAAGAAAAGAAAAATGAATTTTGGATATATAGTGCTAAAGAATATAATGGAGCAAGAAGAACAGAAAAATTATTCTTGGAAACAAAGTAAACTTGGATAAACTCACCAATACGGGTAATCTTCTATCTCTATTTGATGATATTGATTGGAGCAATTTACTAGTAGTTGATGAAGAATTTTATCCTGCCCTTATATATGAGTTTTATGCAAATCTTAAAGAAGAGAGAATTGAACATGAGAGGGATAATGTTGTTCAATGGTATTCCTCTAGAGTATATCAAGTGGATTTCGAGTTCAATGATGCCTTAGTGAACAGAATTTGTGGGGTAGATGATAATGAGGCAAGGTATTACTCATTGGGACAACATTGCTTTATTCATAAATTGTTCACAAATGAAAGATTTGAAGAGGCATTCACAAATGGTAGATAATTTAGGTCCATTAGGGAAAACGAAATCAAAGCCTTTGATGCTAGAGGAAGGGTTATGCATCACATGATTACCACTATGCATATGGTGATTATGCTTGCCTTGCATGAGCATAGAAGACTAAACTTTGGATTCATGGCATTGAAGCATATGATTAGTGCAAGAAAACCAGCCAACAAAGCCTTATCGTACGATAGAATATTAACAAGAAAGTGAGGAGGTTGAGGAAGAAGAAAATGAAGAAGAAGAAGAGGATGAAGAGGAAATCCTTGTTGTAGAAAGGAAAACCAAAATGAGGCATGAGTTATTTAGTGAGGGGGAGCAACCTTCCACAAAAGAAGACTATTTGAAAAGGTACCCTCTATTGAAAGAAAAGAAGTTGAAGGTGATAATCTCACTAGAAGTGATACCATAGTTGCCAAGGTGTTTCAAGAGACATTGAACAACCATGTAAAGGAAATGAAGAAGATGGACAAATTTTTTGAGTCCTTTGCTCCAATGATTCTTGGCAAATTTGATGGTTTAGAAGCTAGAGTCAATAATATGGAAGAAGACTTGAGAAAGATTTCTCAAGTGATTTTAAATGGTACAAGTTCCTATAAAGCTAAAGAAGAAGACAAAGATGAGGGAAAAGGTAGTGCAGCAAAAAGAAGGAGGTGAAGGAAGTTTAACAAAATCAAATCATAAATCCATCACCAATTTCCTTCAGCCAAGAGATGAAGGGAAACATGGCCATCATAACAAACAGATTTGGAAGTGAAGACCATGAAGCGCATCCAAGACTAAGCCTTTCTATCCCTAAACTCTATTTTGTTATGCTTTAACATTTAAATTTACTTGTGCCTTTCTAGTCATTATAATGTTTTGAAGCTCAATATATGAAATCCTTGTGATCAGAGCTTCTTTTGTTTCACTTTTGTTGTCCAAGTACTCTTACCCCTTCTTTGATTGATGACAAAAGGGGGAGAAGAAATGTGAGTGATGACAAAATGTGTAAATTTTCTAAAAATCCATGCATATGTCAAGGGGGAGAAAGAATGATGGCTGCAATGTGCTGCCATATGTGTTATATGTGTTGCAATGTGTGATACGTATGTGCTGATGTGCAATAATGAGAAATGTGAAAATTTGGCTGTGTTTCTGCATTTGGAATATAAATTGAAAAGGGTTATAATATTTGAGGTTATAGTTCATAAGTTTGGACTTGAAATTTGGATGCAAACCAAAAGTTCGGAAGCATCCAAACGTTCTTGCCAAAAATATTTTTCTGTTGTTCAAATTGTTTGAAAACTGTCATAATCCTTCCTATCATATTTGAACAACCTTAGGAAGGCTTATTTTCAAATATTAGAGCCTCTATCTCACATATTTTAAAGTTTGGACTTTAAATTTCAAAATTCGGATGCATGTACTGAAATTCGGATGCATCCATACTTTGTTGCCAAAAAGTGCTTTTTTGTTGTTCAAATTGATTCAAATATGTTTTAATCTCTTCCATTATGTTTGAACAACCTTAGAAAAGCTTTATTACATAATTTGCAGCTTTCATTTCACTTATTTTATTGTTTGGACTTGATATGTCAAAATTCGGATGCTTAGTATCTCAAGTCCAAATTTGTTGAAAAATGAGCTCAATCTAAGGGGGAGCATTGTTAATCTTTTCTGACCTTTAATACCTCTCTTAGAAGTTTTCTAAATACTTAAATGCTATATCTTCTATCCTAGTTTTTAGTTGGAAGGAAGGAGGTAAACGGAGGTTGGTTGGGTCATAGACTCATATTGAGCCTTTTGTATATCAATGTGCGAAATTGGTTATTATCCATCATTGACATCAATGCTTCTTTGTACTACATTGTTTAAATCCATCACATTTTGCATCAAAGTATGTCATCATCAAAAAGGGGGAGATTGTTAGCCCTAAGGGCAAATCATGTAGTTATAATTAGTTTTGATTAATGACAAACATGGATAAGGACTAATATGCTTGTATGTTGTGTGATAGGATTTGTGAATTAAGAAGTATGAAGTCTCATGGCCTTGAAGCCACAATGCAAGAACAACTCAAATATGTCAAAGTGATTGAAGATTGAAGAGTTTGTTCAAGATGTTTGAAGGCTTTGAAGACATGAAGTGTAGGTTGCATGTGCTTAATAGGTAAACTTTGTAAACCCTACACTCTTAAGCCTTGGAACCTATGAGTTGCAATTGAGAGCACGAAACTTGATTTAAATGGTTTTCATGGTTTTGAACTTACCTTAATTATCAAGTTTTCATCAATAGTTTTTGCACTTAAAAGGTCTTTAAAGGCTTATCTTATAGGTTAGAAGGTTTTCCAACTTGTTTGAATTGATTTGAATATGTTTTGACAAAGTTTGAAAAAGTTCAGACGTATGTCCGGACACAGAAGGCCAAGTTCGGTCGTCTGAACTTCTCTGAAACTAGACATTACTATCCGTTTTATGACTGTTAAAGTCAATTTTTCAAATCTATAAAAGCCATAAACTCCAGATTTTTTGTAGAACTTTTGAACCTTCAAAATCCTTCAAGCTTTAACTTGTTTTACATCAAAAATATTTGAAAAGCTCTCAAATTGCCTTGTGCTCAAAGGTTAAAATTTAAGATTCCAAAGGCAAGAAGTGAAGTGGTGCTAGTAATTGTATTCATCCACCATGAAGTGTTGGTAACATCTAAACTCTCTCTTTACATTATTGTTGTGATTGATACAAGGTTGTCAAGAGACTTAAAACCCTTGTGGAGGGTGAGCCATAGACTAGATTAATCACGGTTGTTGTGTAAAACCCCGTGTGTGGGTAAGCCTTGGATTAGATTGGTCTAAGTTGTCTAGTGGCATAAAACTCTTAGGGATAAGGGTGAACCTTGTTTATTAGATTGAAAAGAGGTTGTTGTGGTAAAACCCATTGAAGGGTGAGCCTCTTGTGTAATTGCTTGGATTGAGCATTTAGTGAATTGGTTAAAATTGTTGAGTGTGGACTCAAGGTAGTGGATGTAGATCTTGGAGAGATCGAACCACTATAAATCGTGTGTTCATTTTCGTATAGCTTTACTCGTTTACATACTTGAGTTATTACTATTTGTTCTTAGTTGTTGATTTATTGGTTGTAGTCTTATTGTTTGATCATCTTGTCTCAACCATCAAATCACATATAAACTTGAAGTTTATGAATTTAAAGAAGAGCTTTTATTAAGGCAAAGGATTTGCAAAAAGGGAAAAGATTTTTGATAATTATCCAAAGACCTAATTCATTCAGGATGTTCAATCAAAACAAAATATTAATTTTTTGAAACATTGAACACAATACTTGCTTCTTTAAATATTTCAGGAAAAACATCTTGATCATCAAATCATTTTCTGTTTTGCGGATTTTGTTTTCAAAACCAAGAGATCAATCATGTTTCAAACGTGCATCAAAATTATATAACTGTAAAATTCATATATTTTTTCGGCTAGGACATCTATCCAAATAGAAATATGTATACCTAAAACATCATGTATTTATGATTTGTTTTGATTAATGACAAACATTGATATGGACTAATATGCTTGTACGTTGTGTGATAGGATTTGTGGATTGAGAAGGAAGCAAGTCTCATTGCCTTGAAGCCACAATGCAAGAACAACTCCAATATGTCAAAGTGATTGAAGATTGAAGAGTTTGTTCAACATGACTGAAGGCTTTGAACACATGAAGTGTAGGTTACATGTGCTTAATAGGTAAACATTATAAACCCTACACTCTTAAATCTTGGATTCTATGAGTTGCATTTGAGAGCATAAAACCTGATTTGAAAAGTTTAAATGGTTTTGAACTTACCTTAATTATCAAGATTTCATCAATGGTTTTTGCACTTAAATGGTCATTAATGACTTATCTTTTAGGCTATAATGTTTTCTAGCTTGTTTGAATTGATTTGAATATGTTTTGACAAAGTTTAAAAAATTCAAACGCATAAGCGAAAATTCAGTCGTCCGTATTTTTCCTACACTGTGAACAGTACCACTATTCAGTTAACAGTACCTACTGCTCAGTGAACAGTACCGACTATTTTTTCAAAAAAATTCGGACGCAAGTTCGGATGCAGAGCTAAAAATTCGGACTTCCGAATGTGAATAGTAATAGTGAACAGTAGCAGCGTTCACGTGAACAGTACTTTTAGAGGAACAATCAAGTTCGGACGTAAAAACTTCTCAGAAACCAGTCGTTGCTAGCCATTTTATGACTGTTAAAATAAATTTTTAAAATCTATAAAAGCCATAAACTCCAGATTTTTTATAGAACTTTTGAACTTAAGAAATCATTGAAGCTCTAACTTGTTTTATATCAAAATTATTTGAAAAGCTCTCAAATTGCCTTGTGCTCAAAGGTTAAATTTCAAGATTCCAAAGGCAAGAAGTGAAGTGGTGCTAGCTATTGTATTCATCCACCAAGAAGTGTTGGTAACATCCAAACTCTCTCTTTACATTATTGTTGTGATTGATACAAGGTTGTCAAGAGACTTAAAACCCTTGTGGAGGGTGAGCCATATACTAGATTAATCACGGTTGTTGTGTAAAACCCCGTGTGTGGGTAAGCCTTGGATTAGATTGGTCTAAGTTGTCTAGTGGCATAAAACTCTTAGGGATAAGGGTGAACCTTGTTTATTAGATTGAAAAGAGGTTGTTGTGGTAAAACCCATTGAAGGGTGAGCCTCTTGTGTAATTGCTTGGATTGAGCATTTAGTGAATTGGTTAAAATTATTTAATGTGGACTCAAGGTAGTGGATGTAGATCTTGGAGATATGGAACCACTATAAATCGTGTGTTCATTTCCTTATAGCTTTACTCGTTTACATACTTGCGTTATTATTATTTGTTCTTAGTTGTTGATTGATTGGTTGTAGTTTTATTGTTTGATCATCTTGTCTCAACCATCAAATCACATATAAACTTGAAGTTTGTGAATTTAAAGAGGAGCTAAGTTACTCCCCCCCCCTCTTAGGTGTTTCAATTGGTATCAGAACAAGGTCTTCTTTTTAAGATCTAACAACCAGAAGTAAAGATTATATGACTAGTTTATCAAATTTGCCATATACGGAAGGTTTCTTCACTAATAGGCCTTCATTGTTTGATGGTTCTAATTATACTTTTTGGAAGTCTAGAATTGAGATTTACATTTGTTCTATTAACTATGAATTGTGAAATATTATTGAGAAAGGTCCCTATGTGCCATTGAGATTGAAAGCCGATAGAGTTACAAGGGAGCCAAAGCCCATGGAGGAGTATGATGAGAGTGATTCAAGGAAGATGACATTAAACTACCAAGCAATGAACATTCTTTGTTGTGCGTTGGTCGTCAATGAATACAATAGAGTGATGGAATGTGATTCCGCTCATGAAATGTGGAAGTTACTTCAAGTCACTCATGAAGAAGAAAGAGCAAATGTGTGCTTCATGGCAATGAAAGATGAGGTACAACCTACTCCATCTACCTCTACTTCTTATGATGATGATATGGATGATCCTAGTGAATTACTTGTTGAGATGTATGGAGAATTAAAAAAGGCTTCGAAAAAGGAGGTTGAGGAAGAAGAAAATGAAGAAGAAGAAGAGGATGAAGTGAAAATCCTTATTGGAGAAAGGAAAACTAAAATGAGGCATGAGTTAGCTAGTGAGGGAAGCAACCTTCCACAAAAGAAGACTATTTGAAGAGGTACCCTCTATTGAAGGAAAAGAACTTGAAGGTGATAATCTCAGTAAAAGTGATATCATAGTTGCCAAGCTGTTTCAAGAGACATTGAACAACCATGTAAAGGAAATGAAGAAGATGAACAAATTCTTCGAGTCCTTTGCTCATATGATTCTTGGCAAATTTGGTGGTTCAGAAGCTAGAGTCAAGAATATGGAAGAAGACTTGAGAAAGATTTCTCAAGTGGTTTTAAATGGTGCAAGTTCCTATAAATTCAATGAAGCAGATCAAGAACATAATATGGGTGAAGATGGCAGCAATAAGGATGATAGTAATGACAGTGAAAATTAAGATGGCTATCAATTTGTTGCTAAAGAAGAACACAAAGATGAAGGAAAAGACAGTGAAGCACCCCAAGAAGAAAAAGAGCATGAGAATGAAGAACAAAGAGGTAAAGCCCAAGAGAACAAGCAAGAAGAATGAGGTGAAGAGAGTTTAACAAAGTCAAATCACAAATCATCACCAATTTCCTTCAGCCAAGGGGGAAGGAAAATGTGGTTCAAAGGAAATAGATCCAAAAATTCTCTTGATTAGTAACTTTCCAAAGCTGAACTACACAGGCAAGGAGTCAGCAAATGAAGGACCCCATCTTATAGAGATCAAGGGAAACATGGCTGAAAGACCTAAGAGAGGGAGGGGTGAATTAGGTCTTTGGCTAATTTTCGCAGATAAGTTTCTTTTACAATTCTAAGCAAGACCAGTTTATACGTACTTGGTTCAATGAAAGAATATGTCAATTAATAGTAAAGTAGTAAAATAAGGTAAGATCAATAAACACAAGTAATTTATAATGGTTCGATCTCTTCAATATCTACGTCCACTACCTTGAGCCTACACTAAAGGATTTCAAACAATCTACTATATGCTCAAGTTCACAAATTACATAAGAGGCTCACCACACAATGGTTTTACACTCACAACCTCTTTAGCAATTCTACTAACAAGGTTCACCCTACCAAAAGATTTTATGTCTACAAACAACCTTGAGTCAATGTCTCAAGGATCACCCTATCCAAAGGATTTTATGTTATCAAGATAACCTTGCAAGAGCTAGTAGAAAAACACAATTTAATAAAGAGAGAAGAATGTGTAAATGTTACCACTTCTTGGTAGATGATTACACAATGTTGCACCTTCACACTTTGTTGTCTTTGGAATCTTGAATGATCAATTGAAAGCACAAGACAAAAGAGAGCTTAAAATGTTTGCTAAAGGCTTTGGAATGTTTAGAGTTCTCAAAGATTCAAAACTTACAAAAAATCTGAAGTTTATAGCATTTATAGAATTTGAAAATCAATTTTAACAGCCATCAAAAAGCTAGTAACGGCTAGTTTCAGAAAATTCGGACGACCGAATTTTTCTTGTCCATCTGAATTTTACTGTTGCACGTTTCTGGAAAAATTTGGACGACCGAATTTTTTCCATGCGTCCGAACTTTCGTTCGAATTTCTCCAGAAAAACAGTAATCATGCTGAAAACAAAAATTCAGAGGACCGAATGTTTTTCATGCGTCTGAACTTGTGTCCAAATTTCTCTGGAATAACAGTAATCATTTTTGGCTATAAAATTCGGACGACTGAATTTTTTGGAAGCACAATAGCCATTTTAAAATTTGATTTTCAACCTTTGTAAAATGATTTGATATTTAACTTCAATAAGTTTGAAAATATTTTGTACATATAGATAAGTTATTTAGATACTTTTAAGATACAAAAACACATTTATTAACAAAAAGTTCATTCAAAGCCATTCAAGATTAAGAAAAAATAATCTTATGCTCTCTTATGCATTCAATAGATTCCAAGACGCACAAGTGTAGAATTTACAAAGAAATATACCTATTTAGCATATGTACCATACACTTCAAGTATTCAATGCTTCTTAATCATCTTTGAACAACCTTCTTCAAACTTCAATCACTTAGACTCATTGAGGTTGTTTTTGCACTTTGGCTTGAAAGCAACAAGACTTTATACTTCTTCAATTCACAAATCCTATCACACAACATACAAGCATATTAGTCCTTATCAATATTTGTCATTAATTAAAAGTAATCATAACTACATAATTTGCCCTTAGGGCTAACAATCTCCCCCTTTTTGATGATGACAAACTTTGATGCAAAATGTGATATATTTAAACAATGTAAAACAAAGAAGTATAGATATCAATCATATATATTAACCAATTTGGCACATTGACATTCAAAAGGCTCAATATGAGCCAATTACCCAACCAACCTCCATTAACCTCCTTAGCTACTATGGTGTCACCTCTAGTTATTCCTTCACTTCTAGAATCAATTCCAACATTTGGTTGAGGGACGTCTTCAAATAATCTTCTGTTTGAGGGAGGTTGCTCCCCCTCACTTGAAGTATCATGTTTCCTCTTAGTTTTCATCTCTCTCGCACGAGTTTCTTCTTCATCCTCTTCTTCCTCAATTTCTTCACTTTTTTACTCTTCTCTCTTCTTAGAGGGGTTTCTCTTTTAGTTCTCCATATGCCATCATCATCAAGAACTAGCTACATTCTCTTAAGAGTTTCATTAGTATAGATCTCTCCACTCTTAAATCCTTGTCCTCTCACTGGAAGTTTAACTTGAAAATGCTTAAAGATCTTTGTTAACATTCTTCCAAATGGAAAAGCCTTGGTTACAGTTTTCCTTGTAGTAATCATGTGATTTAAGGCTATGTATCAAAAATTCAATCTTCTATGCTCATGCAAGGCTAGCATAATTACCATGTGCATATTACCAAGAGATGACTTATGTCCAAAATTAGGGACAATCATATTAGTAATCATGTGATGCTGAACTCTTCCTCTAGCATCTAAGCTCTTAATTTTCCTCTCCCTAATGGACCTAAATTCTCTTCCATTAGTGAATGCCTCTTCAAATCTTTCATTTGTGAAGAGTTCACGATTATAACAATGCATTGAAGGTGAGTAATACCTTGCCCCATTATCACATACTCCACAAATTCTGTTAATCAGGGCATCACTAAATTCAAAATCCATTTGGGATACTCTTGATGAATACCATTGAACCACATCATCTCCTACAAGTTTAGTTCTTTCTTCTTTGAGGTTTGCATAGAATTCATATATGACGGTAGGATAGAACTCTTCATCAATAATTAACAAACTACTCCATCCAATTTCACTAAAAAATGATAGAACATTATCCATAGTTGATAATTTATCAAAATTCACTTTATTCCCAGGGATAATCTTTCTGTTTTTCTTGTTCCATTCATCAAATTCATGAGCAGACTTGATTGAAACAAACCTGTCAACTCCAGACAATGTTTGAGGAATTCGAACTCTTCTTGGTTGGTTGATGATTGAGTCTCCATCTCCTTCCTTGGTTTTTCCTTTCCCCTTTTCAACATTTGGCTTCTTTGTCCTCACCATGATGTTGTTGCTTGAAAAGTAGTGATTTTTAGAATGTGTCTAGGGCATGGAATTCAAAAATAGAGGCAAATCAAAGTACAAATGGTGAAATCTTTGAGAGATTTTGATTCGGACGCGATGGGTAAGAATGACTTTGAAATGGGATAGAAATTCGGAAGTTGAAAGGTCAAGGAAATTGTTTGATTTTCTTTTAAATCATTGTATCCGCAAAATTTGAACGATCGATTTTTTAGGTCTGCGTCCGAATTTTTGATCGAAAGTCTCTGTTTCTTCAACTCAGAAAATTCGGTCGATCGAATTTTCTGTAGTGCGTCCGAATTCTGTTTTCACCAAACTTCAACACACACATTAGTAATTGAATTTTGAGATTCCTAAAAGCCTTCTTAGGTGATTAAACCTTTCCTCAGCCAAAGGCTTTGTAAATATATCAGCAGTTTGATCATTTGTATTTATATATTCTAAACATAAATCTCTCTTGATCACATGATCACGAATGATTAGTCCTAAAATGTTGAATGGGATTTATGCTTAAATTGATAGCACTAGTATTATCATATAGTATAGGTACACAATTGAATTTAAGGCCAAAATCAAGTAAAGTATGTTGCATCCATAATAATTGAGCACAACAACTACTCGCAGCTATATATTCAGCTTCATCAAGGGACAAAGACACACAAGCTTGTTTTTTTACTATATCAAGACACAAGACAACTACCAAGAAATTAACAATGACCACTTGTACTCTTACGTTCAACTTTGCATCCAGCATAGTCAGCATCTGAATATCCAATAAATTCAAAATATGAAGATTTTGAAAATCGAAGACCATAGTCATATGTATCAATCAAATAATGAAAGACGCGTTTGAGAGAAATTTGATGAGATTCTTTAGGACATGATTGAAATCTAGCACATAAGCACACATCAAACATAATATCTGGTCTACTAGCTGTGAGATAGAGTAACTTCCAATCATACCTCTATATGACTTCTCATCAATATTTTTACCTTTTTCATCTTTATCAAGTTTAGTTGATGAGCTCATTGGAGTACCTATCCTTTTTGCTTGATCCATTCCAAATCTTTTGAAAAGCTCTTTGGTATACTTCGCTTGATTTATGAAGACTCCATCCTTAGTTTGCTTAATTTGCAGCCTAAGAAAGAAATTTAGTTCTCCCATCATGCTCATTTCAAATTCATTCTGCATTGATTTGACAAATTCTTCACAAAGAGATGTGTTAGTAGCACCAAAAATGATATCATCAACAAAAATTTGCACAAGTAAAATTTCATTATTACTAGATGTTTTTATAAAAAGTGTTGTGTCTACTTTTCCTTTTGTAAATCCTTTTGAAAGAATAAAACCACTTAATCTTTCATACCAAGCTCTTGGGGCTTGTTTCAATCCATATAGAGCTTGGTTAACTTAAAAATATGATTAGGAAACTTTTCGTGGATAAAACCGGGTGGTTGTTCTACATAAACTTCTTCTTCAATATAACCATTTAGAAATGTACTTTTGGCATCCATTTGAAATAATTTAAAACCTTTAAAACAAGCAAAAGCCAAAATTATTCTTATGGATACAAGTCTAGCTACTGGAGCAAATGTTTTCATCATAATCAATACCTTCTTCTTGGTTGAAACCTTGAGTAACAAGCCTAGCCTTATTTCTAACAACTTCTCCTAGTTCATTTAATTTATTTCTAAAGACCCACCTTGTACCAATAACAGAATGATCATGAGGTCTTGTAACAAGAGTCCAAACTTTATTTCTTTCAAACTGATTTAATTCTTCTTGCATTGCAATAATCCAAAAATCATCACACAATGCATCAATAATGTTTTTAGGTTCAATATGAGATAAAAGAGTAAAGTTATCAATAAAGTACCGCCTTGTTTTTACTCCTTGGGAGACATCACCAATGATTTGCTCCTTAGGATGACTTCTTGCATATGTTAGATCCTTTGGAAGCTCTTGGTCATTGCTAGGTTGACAATCTTGTTCTTGCTCTATTCTTTCTTCTTCTTTGGCATGTTCTTCCAATGTGGGTGCTTGTTGATGAGTTTGATTATCAATCATTGGAGAATCTACATCATCTTCATTTCATCTTTCAAGATAAATGTTAGATTCATCAAAAGTCACATGTATAGTTTCTTCAACACATAATGTCTTTTTATTTGATGAATAACCAAGAAATACACCTTCATCAGATTTTCTATCAAACTTTCCCAGATTATCACTAGTATTTAAGATAAAACATTTGCACCCAAAAACCTTAAAATAAACAATTGAAGGAATTTTATCAAATAAGAGTTCAAAAGGTGTTTTTCTTATAAAAGGTCTTAATAAAACTCTATTCATTAAATAGCAAGCATTATTTATATCTTCAGCACAAAAATATTTTGGCAAAGAATTTTCACATAACATAGATCTAGCCATCTCTTGTAGGGTCCTATTTTTCCTTTCAACAACACCATTTTGTTGAGGAGTTTTGGCAGTTGAGAAATTATGAGTTATACCATACTCATCACAAAATCTTGTAAAGTCTTGTGTAAGCCCTAAGGGCAAATCATGTAATTTTGATTCATGACAAATATTGATGAGAACTAATATGTTTATATTGTGTGATAGGATTTGTGAAGAAAGAAGTTTGAAGTCTCATTGCCTTCAAGAGGAAGAGCAAAGAACAACCTCATTAAGCTATGAGTCTTTTGAGGTGTATTCAAAGATAAACTCAAGGCATTGAAGACTTGAAGTGTAGAGTAGGTATGATGATAGGTAATATCTATGTGAACTCTACACTTGTATGTCTTGGAGTCTATTGAATGCATAAGAGAGCATAAAAATTGGTTTCTTAAGTTTAAAAAGACTTTTGAATGAATCTTTAGAAAATGTGGTTTTGTGTTCTAAAAGTTTTTAAGTAAACTTTAAATGATCAAATGAGTTTGATGATGGTTTTCAAACTTATATTTGTCTAAATAAGTTATCTATATATATCAAATGTATTTCAAATACTTGGAAGATTGGTTTCAAATGATTTTACAAAGTTTGAACACAATTCCATGAAATTCGGTCGTCCGAATTTGGTAGCAAAAATTTGCTACTGTTCTTCCGAAGAAATTCGGAAGAAGATTCGGACGCATGAAGAAAAAATTCGGTCGTCCGAATTTTGGTCCTCAAGCATGGTCATCTGTTCTTCCCAGAGAAATTCGGACGAAGCGGGGAAGAATTCGGTCGTCCGAAAAATTCGGACGCAGAATTCGATCGTCGAATTTCCCTGAAAAGTAGCAGTTAACTAGCTGTTTTATAGTCTGTTTCAACTGATTTTCAAATTCTATAAAAGCTATAAACGTGCAATCTTTTGTAACTTCTTAACATTTGAATATTCTAAGCTTTCAAAAGTCTATTACAAACATTTCTCAAGGTCTCTTATGTCTTGTGCATTAAATTGATCAATCCAAAGACATCAAAGTGTGAAGGTGCAACTTTGTGTAAATTCTACCAACAAGTGGTAACATCTACACACTCTTCTTTACTTATTCAATTGTGTTGATCTACTAGCTCTAGCAAGGTTATCTTGATAACATAAAACCCTTTAGATAAGGGTGATCCTTGAAGTTGTGATTCAAGGTTGTTTGAGATATAAAACCATAGGTTGGTGAGCCTTGTTTGTAAAAATTACTAGAAGAGGTTGTATGTGTAAAACCAAAGTGTGGTGAACCTCTCCTGTAATCTGTGAACTTGAGCACATAGTAGAGTTATTGAAATCCTTAAGTGTATACTTAAGGTAGTGGAGGTAGATCTTGAGGATCGAACCACTATAAATTGTTTGTGTTCATTTGTTTACATTTCTTATACTGCTTTGCCATAAACTGTTTTTTCTCTTACACTTAATCTACAATAGGTCTACTCATTTACAAAGTTTGAATTTGAGAAATTTAGCCAAATACCTAATTCACCCCCCCTCTTAGGTATTTCAATTGGTATCAGAGCTAGAACTTCTTTGTGCGGTTTTACAACCTAGAAGACAAAGATCCTATGGCTAATATGTCAAATCTACCTTACCTAGAAGGATCTTCTACAAACAGACCTCCATTGTTTGATGGAACAAATTATACATTTTGGAAGTCTAGAGTTAAAATATATATTTGTTCTATTAATTTTGATTTATGGAACATAATTGAGAAAGGTCCCTATGTCCCAATGAAAATGAGAGCAGATGGAGTAACTCCTGAACCCAAATCTACTGATGAATTTGATGAGCATGATTCAAGGAAAATGACTCTAAATTATCAAGCCATGAATATATTGAGCTGTGCTCTAGATGTTACTGAATATGATAGAGTTAGTGGGTGTGATTCTGCACATGATATGTGGAGATTACTTCAAATTACACATGAAGGTACTAATCAAGTTAAAGAATCTAAACTTGCTATGCTTGTTAGAGATTATGAATTGTTTACTATGAAACAAGGCGAAAATATTAGTGATATGTTTACAAGGTTTACTAATATTTTCAATGGCTTGAAAGCTTATGGTAAAGGCTATACTATAGGAGAACAAAACAGAAAGATCTTGGATGCTCTACCAAAATCTTGGCAGCCAAAGACATTAGCTATTGAGGAGTCCAAAGATCTAAAAACTCTTCCTCTTGAAGAACTTATTGGATCGCTACTTACTCATGAAATGAAGATGAAGAGGTTGAATGATAAGGAAGATGAGGAAAAGGGGAGAAAAGGAGTAGTGCTAAATGCCTCAAACAACTTGAGTGAACAAGAACAATCTTCAAGTGAAGAAGAAGGAGGAAACAGTGGAGAAGAAGAAATTGCAATGGCAGTGAAGAAGTTCAAGAGATTCTACAAAAAGGAATTTCTCAAGAAAGGAAGAAAACCAGTCAAGAAGAGTGGACAATCTTCATCATATAAACCTCAATGCTTTGAATGCAAAAGTACTGAGCATCTTATTGCTTTGATCGTCACAGAGTGTTGGAAAGGGAAAGAGAAAGCAAAAACAGAAAGAAATCGCCAAGAAAGGAAAAGGACTAGTTTGGAACATGGGATCAACAGGGAAAGTGAGGATGAAAGTGAAGGAAAGGCCAACATATGCTTCATGGCCATTGATGATGAGGTACAATCTTCTCCCTCTATTTCAAATTTGTGTTATGATGATATTGATTCTAGTGATTTAATTCTAGAATTGTATGAAGAAGCTGAAAAAAGGCTTCAAGAAGAAATAAAGAAATAAAATCCAAAAATTAGTGATCTTTCAAATGAAAATTCAAAATTATGTCTTGAAAATGATAGACTTCTTGAGACCATAAATTCTCTTACCATTGAAAAGGAAGTTTTGAACACTACCATACAAGATGTATCTTTTGAAAACAAAAAGCTGTGTTCAAAAATTATTTCTCTTGAATCAATGCTAAAAGATCATGAGGTTTTTAAAAAGGAAAGTAAATGATCTTACTTTATGCATTGAGAAATTTACAAATGGAAGAAACAATTTAAATAAATTACTTGCGTATCAAAGATCCTCATTTGTAAAGCATGGTCTAGGTTTTACACATGATTGCCTTCATTCAAAACCAAAAGAGACATTTGTTAAAGAATCTTCTCATTATAGGTCTCATACTTGCTGTACATATTGTGGTAAGCATGGACACAAAGTGTCTAAGTGCATTATAAAAAGAAAGATAGAAAGCTGGAGTAAAGACTATATGGAAAGTTAAAGGAAGCTGTCACTAACCCTCTTGGACCTAAGAAGATATGGGTACCAAAAATCACTCTTTCCAATTTGGTATAGGTACAATTTGCTTCAAGATCAAGTGCCACAAAATGGTTTCTTGATAGTGGCTGTTCAAGGCACATGACTTTGAAATGCATCACTTGTTAGTGAGCTTCAAGCTACAAGTGAAGGCTTTGTCACTTTTAGCGATAAGAAGAAAGGGAAAATACTTGGAATAGGTAACATTGGTAAAGGTTCATTCCCTCTTATCAAACAAGTTTTACTTATTGATGGTTTAAAATATAATTTGCTTAGCATTAGCCAATTATGTGATAATGGTTGCAAAGTAGAGTTTAAATGTGATACTTGTACTATTCTTGATAATGCAAGCAATAAAACTATCTTTGTAGCTAAAAAGAGTAAGTAATGTATATGTGTTATATCTTGATGAGCTTATTACTAATGACATTAAATGTCTTGCAATACATGACAATGATGGATTTTTATGGCATAGAAGATTAGGACATGTGAGCATGGATTTATTGAACAAACTTTCTACTCAAGAACTAGTTAGAGGATTACCAAAAATGCATTTTGACAAAACTCGGATTTGTGATGCTTGTCAATATGGAAAACAATCAAAAACATCTTTCAAACCAAAGAAAATGGTGTCTACCTCAAAGCCTCTTGAACTAGTTCACATGGACTTATTTGGACCTATGAGGACTACTAGTCTTGGTGGTAAAAGATATGCTTATGTGATTGTTGATGATTTTTCCAGATTTACATGGGTAATATTTTTATCACAAAAAGATGAAACATTTTATGAATTTTCAAAACTTTTTAAGAAGGTTCAAATTTCTCTTAATTGCAATTTATATCTATTAGAAGTGATAATGGAAGAGAGTTTTGCAATCAAGATTTTACAAAATTTTGTGATGAGTATGGTATCACTCATAATTTTTTCAGTAGACCAAAAACACCTCAACAAAATGGAGTTGTTGAGAGGAAAAAACAGAACATTACAAGAAATGGCTAGATCAATGCTTTGTGAAAACTCTTTACCTAAATACTTTTGAGATGAAAGTCTGTAAATACAGACATGCTATGTAATGAATAGAGTTTTACTAAGACCTTTTATAAGAAAAAACACCTTTTGAACTTCTATTTGATAAAACTCCATCAATTGTCTATTTTAAAGTATTTGGTTGTAAATGCTTTATTTTAAATACTAGTGACAATCTTGGTAAGTTTGATGAAATCGATGAAGGTATATTTCTAGGCTATTCATCTAATAAAAAGGCTTATAGAGTCTATAATAAAAGGACATTATGTGTTGAAGAAACTATTCATGTAACTTTTGATGAATCTAATATTTATTTATCTTCAAAGAAGAAATGAAGATGATACAGGTTCGTCAATGGTTGAAAATCAAACTCAACACCAAGTACCTACATTGGAAGATCATGCTAAAGAAGAAGAAATAATGGAGCAAGAACATGATGGTCAATCAAGCAATAATCAAGAGCTTCCAAAGGATCTCACATATGCAAGAAGTCATCCTAAGGAGCAAATCATTGGTGATGTCTCTCAAGGAGTTAAAACAAGACGGTACTTTATTGATAATTTTGCACTTTTATCTCATATTGAACCTAAAAATATTGATGATGCATTGTGTGATAATTTCTAGATTATTGCTATGGAAGAAGAGTTAAATCAGTTTGAGAGAAATAAAGTTTGGACTCTTGTTCCTAGACCTCATGATCATTCTGTTATTGGTACAAAATGGATATTTAGAAATAAGTTAAATGAACTAGGAGAAGTTGTTAGAAATAAAGATAGACTTGTTGCTCAAGGCTTCAATCAAGAAGAAGGTATTGATTATGATGAAACTTTTGCTCCAGTGGCCAGATTAGAGTCTATCAGAATACTCTTGGCTTTTGCTTGTTTTAAAGACTTTAAACTATTTCAAATGGATGTCAAAAGTGCTTTTCTAAATGGTTTTATTGAAGAAGAAGTTTATGTAGAACAACCTCCTGGATTTATTCATGAAAAATTTTCAAATCATGTTTTCAAATTAACTAAAGCTCTATATGGACTGAAACAAGCTCCAAGATCTTGGTATGAAAGATTAAGTGGTTTTCTTCTCTCAAAAGGTTTTACTAAAGGAAAGTTAGACATAACTCTTTTTATTAAAACATCTTCTAAAACTGATATTTTGCTTGTACAAATCTATGTTGATGATATCATTTTTGGTTCTACTAATACTTCTCTTTGTGAAGAGTTTGCTAAAACTATGCAAAATGAATTTGAGATGAGCATGATGGGAGAACTAAGTTTCTTCCTTGGACTACAAATTAAGCAAACCAAGGATGGAGTCTTCATCAACCAAGCAAAATATACTAAGGAGCTATTGAAAAGGTTTGGAATGGACCAAGCAAAAGGAATAAGTACTCCAATGAGTTCATCAACTAAACTTGACAAAGATGAGAAAGGTAAAAGTATTGATGAGAAATTATATAGAGGTATGATAGGAAGTTTACTCTATCTCACGACTAGTAGACCAGGATATTATGTTTGTCTGTATGCTTGTGTGCTAGATTCCAATCTTGTCCTAAAGAATCTCATCTAATTTACATTAAAGCGAATTTTTCGTTACTTGATTGATACTCATGATTATGGCCTTTGGTTTTCGAAAACTTCATCTTTTGAACTTATTGGATATTCCGATCGCTGATTATCTTTGGTTGTAAAGTTGAACGTAAAAGCACAAGTGGGCATTGTCAATTTCTTGGTAGTTGTCTTGTATCTTGGTTTAGTAAAAAGCAAGCTTGTGTGTCTTTATCCACTGCAGAAGCTGAATACATAGCTGCAGGAAGTTGTTGTGCACAATTGTTATGGATGCAGCATACTTTACTTGATTATGGTCTTAAATTCAATTGTGTGCCCATATTATGTGATAATACTAGTGCCATTAACTTGAGCATAAATCCTATTCAACATTCTAGGACTAAGCATATAGAGATAAAACATCATTTCATTCGTGACCATGTGATTAAGAAAGATATATGCTTAGAATATATAAATACAAATGATCAAATTGCTGACATATTTACAAAGCCTTTGGCTGAGGAAAGGTTCAATCACCTAAGAAGACTCTTAGGAATTTCAAGATTCAATGACTAATGTGTTTATTGAAGTCATGATGAATGCAGGAAATTTTTGATTCAAAATTCGGATGCACTGCAGAAGATTCGGTCGACCGAATTTTCTGAGTGTCAAGAAACAGAGACTTTTGATCAAGAATTCGGACGCAGGTCAGAAAATTCGGTCGACCGAATTTTCTGAACTGAAGAAACAGAAACTTTCGCTCGAAAATTCGGACGCAGACCTGAAAAATCGGTCGACCGAATTTTACGGACGAGACTCTTTAAATAAAGCTGAAACAATCTCTTCAACACTACTACTTCCGAATTTCACATCCTTTTTAAAACCTCTCATACCCATTCACATCCGAATCAAAATCCCTTCAAAATCCCACACTCTCATCCCGATTTTCCTTCATTTTTAAACTTCTAAGCCCTAATTTCATACAGAAAACAAATCCTTCTCAAGAGAAAACATCATGGTGAGAACAAAGAAGCCCAATGTTGAGAAAGGAAAAGGAAAGGCTAAGGAAGGAGATGGAGACCCAATCCTCAATCAACCAAGAAAGATTCGCATTCCTCAAACACAATCTGGAGTTGACAGGTTTATCTCTATTAAATCTACTCATGAATTTGATGAATGGAATAAGAATAGTAGAAAAATCATTCCTGGATATAAGGTGGATATTGATAAGCTGTCAAATATGGATATTGTCCTATCTCATTTCAATGATATTGGTTGGAGTAGTTTGCTCTTCATTGATGAAGAATTTTATCCCACTTTGATATATGAATTCTATGCAAATTTGAAAGAGGATAGAATTGAGATGATAGGGGATAATGTGATACAATGGTATTCATCTAGAGTATCACAAATGGACATTGAATTCAATGAAGGATTGATAAATAGAATTTGTGGAGTAGGTGATGAGGGAGCTAGATATTATTCAGCATCCATGCATTGCTATGATCGTGAACTCTTCACACGTGTTAGATTTGAAGATGCATTTACAAATGGAAGAGAGTTTAGGTCCATAAAGGAAAGGGAAATTAAGAATTTGGATGCTAGAGGTAGAGTTTTACATCACATGGTGACCACAATGATTGTTCCTAATTTTGGACACAAGTCATCAGTTGGAAATATGCATATGGTAATCATGTTAGCCCTGCATGAGAATAGAAGAATGAATTTTGGGTATATAGCCTTGAAACATATGATTGCAGCCAGAAAAACAGTAACCAAGGCATTCCCATTTGGAAGGTTATTAACCAGAATCTTCAAGTATTTTAAGATCAAACTTCCTGGAAGAGGGCAAGCTTTTAAGAGTGGTGAAATTTATACAAATGAAACTCTTAAGAGAATGCAATTAGTTCATGATGAGGATAATGTATGGAGGACAAAAAGAGAAACTCCTCCGAAAAGGATAGAAAGAGAGAAAATTATAGAAAGTGAAGAGGAAGAAGAAGAAGAGGATGAAGAGGAAACCCTTGCTAGGGAAATGAAAACAAAAAAGAAAACATGACACCTCAAGTGAGGGGAGCAACCTCCAACAAAAAAGGAGATTATTTGAAGAAGAAACTGGATTTAGGTCTAGTAGTAAAGGAGTATCTAGAGGGGACACCATTATAGCCAAAACATTCCAAGAAGCCTTGAACAATCATGTCAAGGAAATGGAGAAAATGTACAAGTTCTTTGAGTCATTTGCTCCAATGGTTCTTGGAAAATTGGATGGATCTGGAAAAGCAGGGGTAAAACACATTGAAGATATCCTTATGAGAAATACTCAAAGTGGTGAAGGAACCTCTAAGCCTCAAGATGGAAAGGAGGAGGAAAGAAATAGAGAAGCGAGAGAAAGAAGATAATCAAGATAGCAGTAATGAAGAGGATGATCGAGGGTGGAAATGATAAGACCACAGCGGGAAGAAAAAAGAACACGAACGAGGCTCATGAAGATCTACCGGTGACGAGGGAAGCCAAGTAGCTCAAGCTGCAATTGTATCTCCAGCAACAATCTCTTTCGATCAAGGAAGAGTCAAGCACTTGGCGATCAAGAAAGGAGTGAGCTGAGCCTCCCATCAACCTCATCATCACAAGACTAAGCCTTCTCTTCAAATCTCTTTCATTGTATTTTGTTCGAGTTTTTCTAAGCATTTTGTTGCATTTTCTATTCGAACTTGTTAAATATTTTGCTGTTTTTTTATGTAATAGTGAAGCTCAATGATGAAATCCTAGTGATGAGAGCTTCTTTTATATGCTAACTTGAACATCTCATTTTCATTGATCCCTTTAAATTTTTTTTATGATGACAAAAGGGGGAGAAAAGTATGATACAATACATGTGAAACCTTAGTCATTATGTGAACTCAGTCTTTAATCAAATTCGGATGCAAGGTTTTAAGATTGGATGCATTCATATTTATGGTCAAAATTTTTTTTTTCTGTTTATCCAAATTGGTTCCAATCTGTCTTACTCTACTCCATTATGTTTGAACAACAGTATGAAACCTTTATATCATTTCAAACCTTCAATTATATTGAATCTGTTGCAGTTTGGACATGAGTTTAAAAAATTCGGATGCATGTGATTCAAAATTCGGACGCATGTGATTCAAAATTCGGATGCATGATATAAAATTCGGATGCATCCATATTGTGTTGTCAAAATGTGCTCTTTTGCTGTTCAAATTGATTCAAATATGTTTTAATCTCTTACTATATGTTTGAACAACCTTAGGAAAGCTTATTTACAAAATTTGGAGCTTTCATTTATCTTATTTTAAAGTTTGGATTTAATATGTCAAAATTCGGATGCATAGTATCTCTAGTCCAAAATTTGTTGAAAAATGAGCACAATCTAAGGGGAAGCTTTGATAAGCTTTTAACAACCTTATAACCTCACTTAGAAGTTTTCTAAATTGATTAAATGCTATATCTTCTATCCTAGTTTTTATTGTTGGAAGGAAGGAGGCAAAAGGAGGTTGGTTGGGTCATAGGCTCATAATGAACCTTTTGCATGTCAATGTGCTAAATTGGTTAATTTCTATCATTGACATCAATACTTCTCTGTGCTAATCTGTTTAAATCCATCACATATTGCATCAAAGTTTGTCATCATCAAAAAGGGGGAAATTGTAAGCCCTAAGGGCAAATCATGTAATTTTGATTCATGACAAATATTGATGAGAACTAATATGTTTATATTGTGTGATAGGATTTGTGAAGAAAGAAGTTTGAAGTCTCATTGCCTTCAAGAGGAAGAGCATAGAACAACCTCATTAAGCTATGAGTCTTTTGAGGTGTATTCAAAGATAAACTCAAGGCATTGAAGACTTGAAGTGTAGAGTAGGTATGATGATAGGTAATATCTATGTGAACTCTACACTTGTATGTCTTGGAGTCTATTGAATGCATAAGAGAGCATAAAAATTGGTTTCTTAAGTTTAAAAAGACTTTTGAATGAATCTTTAGAAAATGTGGTTTTGTGTTCTTAAAGTTTTTAAGTAAACTTTAAATGATCAAATGAGTTTGATGATGGTTTTCAAACTTATATTTGTCTAAATAAGTTATCTATATATATCAAATGTATTTCAAATACTTGGAAGATTGGTTTCAAATGATTTTACAAAGTTTGAACACAATTCCATGAAATTCGGTCGTCCGAATTTGGTAGCAAAAATTTGCTACTGTTCTTCCAGAGAAATTCGGAAGAAGATTCGGACGCATGAAGAAAAATTCGGTCGTCCGAATTTTGGTCTTCAGCATGGTCACTGTTCTTCTAGAGAAATTCGGACGAAGCAGGAAGAATTCGGTCGTCCGAAAAATTCGGACGCAGAATTCGGTCGTCCGAATTTCCTGAAAGTAGCCGTTAACTAGCCGTTTTATAGCTGTTTCAACTGATTTTCAAATTCTATAAAAGCTATAAACGTGCAATCTTTTGTAACTTCTTAACATTTGAATATTCTAAGCTTTCAAAAGTCTATTACAAACATTTCTCAAGCTCTCTTATGTCTTGTGCATTAAATTGATCAATCCAAAGACATCAAAGTGTGAAGGTACAACTTTGTGTAAATTCTACCAACAAGTGGTAACATCTACACACTCTTCTTTACTTATTCAATTGTATTGATCTACACACTCTTCTTATACTGCTTTGCCATAAACTGTTTTTTCTCTTATTCACTTAATCTACAATAGGTCTACTCATTTATAAAGTTTGAATTTGCGAAAATTAGCCAAATACCTAATTCACCCCCCCTCTTAGGTATTTCATCTTGATTACAAAACTCTCTTCCATTGTCACTTCTAATAGATATCAATTTATACTCAAGAGAGGTTTGAATCTTTTTGAAAAGTTTTACAAATTCATGAAACGTTTCATCCTTTTGAGCTAAGAAGATCACCCGTGTAACTCTAGAGAAGTCATCAACAATCACATAAGCATATCTTTTACCACCAAGACTAGTGGTCCTCATTGGTCCAAACAAGTCCATATAAACAAGTTCAAGAGGTTTTGAGGTAGAAACCATTTTTTTTGGTTTAAAAGATGTTTTAGATTGTTTTCCATATTGACAAGCATCACAAAGACTAGTTTTATCAAAATGCATTTTAGGTAATTCTTTAACTAGCTCTTGTGTGGAAAGTTTATTCAATAAATCCATGCTCACATGACCTAATCTTCTATGCCACAACAAAGATGGTTTTACTACTTGCATTATCAAAAAATAGTACAAGCATTACATTTAAATTCTACTCTACATCCATTGTCACATAGTTGACTAATGTTAAGTAAATTATACTTTAAACCATCAATAAGTAATACTTGTTTAATAAGAGGGAAGGAACCTTTACCAATGTTACCTATTCCAAGTATTATTCCTTTCTTCTTATCACCAAATGTGACAAAGCCTTCACTTGTTGCTTGAAGCTCACTAACAAGAGAGGCATTTCCTGTCATGTGTCTTGAACAACCACTGTCAAGAAGCCATTTTGTGGCACTTGATCTTGAAGCAGAGCGAACCTACCAAATTTGAGAAAGTGATTTTTGGTACCCATATTTTCTTGGGTCCAAGGGGGTTAGTGAAAGTTCCTTTAACTTTTCAAACAGTCTTAACACCATTTCCTATTTTTCTCTTTACATAACATTTAGATACTTTGTGTCCATACTTGCCACAATATGTACAACAAATATGAGACCTAGTATTAGAAGTTTCTTTAGCAAAGGAGTTTTTATATTTTGGAGCATAACTATCATGAGTGTAACCAAGACCATGTTTAACATATGAAGATCTTTGATAACCAAGTAATTTATTTAAATTTTCTCTTCCATTTGTAAATTTTTCAATGCATAATGTAAGATCATTAACTTTCTTTTTTAAGATCTCATGATCATTAAGCAATGTTTCAAGAGAAATAACTTTTGTGCAAAGCTCTTTGTTTTCAAAAGATATGTTTTGTATGTTTGCATTTAAAACTTCTTTTTCAATATTTAGACAATTAATAGTCTCAAGAAGTTTCCCATTTTCAACATAAAATTTTGAATTCTCATTTGATAAATCATTGATTTTGAATTTCATTTCTTTATTCCTTTTAGAGGCCTTTTTTAATTCTTCATACATTTCTACGAGTAATTCACTAGGATCATCATCAAAAAAATTAGAAATGGAAGGAGAAGATTGTACCTCATCATCAATTGCCATAAAACATATGTTAGCCTTTCCTTCACTATCATCTTCACTTTCTTGTTGATACCATGTTCCAGCTAGTCCTTTTCCTTTCTTGGAAGATTTCTTTTTGTTCTTGTTGTCTCTTTCCCTTTCCAAAATCTTAGGACAATCAGCAACAAGATGTTCTGTGCTCTTGTATTCAAAACATTGAGGTCTGAAGAATGAAGACTGTCCACTCTTCTTGGTTGGCTTTCTTCCTTTCTTGAGAAAATCCTTCTTGTAGAATCTTTTGAATTTTCTAACAGCCATGGCAATCTCCTCTTCTCCACTATTTCCATCTTCTTCTTCACTTGATGATTTTTCTTGTTCACTCAACTGATTTGAAGTTTTGAGCGCAACTCATTTTCTTCCTTTTTCTTCATTTAGTCTCTTCATCTTCATCTCATCCGTGAGGAGTGATCCAATGAGCTCTTCAAGTGGAAGAGTTTTCAAATCCTTTGATTCCTCAATTGCAAGTGTCTTTGGTTGCCAAGATTTCGGTAAAGCATCCAATATCTTCCTGTTTTGCTCTCCAATAGTATAGCTCTTTCCATAAGGTTTTAAGCTATTGAAAATGTTAGTAAACCATGTAAACATATCACTAACATTCTCACCTTGCTTCATGGTAAATAACTCATAGTCTCTTACTAGCATGGCAAGCTTTGACCACATATCATGAGCAGTATCACAACCACTAACTCTATTATATTCAGTTACATCTAATGCACATCTTAAGATGTTCATGGCCTGATAATTTAATGTCATTTTCTTTGAATCATGTTCATCAAATTTGTTAGTAGACATTGGCTCTAAGGTTACTCCATCAGCTCTCATTTTCATAGGAATATAAGGAGCTTTTTCAACCATATTCCACAAATCAAAATTGATAGAACAAATATATATCTTAACTCTAGATTTCCAAAAGGTATAGTTTGTTCCATCAAACAAAGGTGGTCTATTTGTAGAAGATTCTTCTAGGTAAGGTAAGTTTGAAATATTAGCCATAAGATCTTTAACTTCTAGGTTGTAAAACCACACAAAGAAGTCCTTGCTCTAATACCAATTGAAAGACCTGAGGGGGTGAATTAGGTCTTTGGCTAATTTTCGCAAATAAGTTTCTTTTACAATTCTAAGCAAGACCAGTTTATATGTACTTGATTCAGTGAGAGAATATGTCAATTAATAGTAAAGCAGTAAAACAAGGTAAGATCAATAAACACAAGTAATTTATAGTGGTTCGATCTCTTCAAGATTTACGTCCACTACCTTGAGCCTACACTCAAGGATTTCAAACAATCTACTATACGCTCAAGTTTACAAATTACATAAGAGGCTCACCACACAATAATTTTACACTCACAACCTCTTTAGCAATTCTACTAACAAGGTTCACCCTACCAAAAGATTTTATATCTACAAACAACCTTGAGTCAATGTCTCAAGGATCACCCTTATCCAAAGGATTTTATGTTATCAAGATAACCTTGCAAGAGCTAGTAGAAAAACACAATTTAATATAAAAAGGAGAATGTGTAAATGTTACCACTTCTTGGTAGATGATTACACAATGTTGCACCTTCACACTTTGTTGTCTTTGGAATCTTGAATGATCAATTGAAAGCACAAGACAAAAGAGAGCTTAAAATGTTTGCTAAAGGCTTTAGAATATTTAGAGTTCTCAAAGATTCAAAACTTACAAAAAAATCTGAAGTTTATAACTTTTATAGAATTTGAAATTCAATTTTAACAGCCTTAAAATGTTTCAGAAAATTCTTGTGCGTCCGAATTATCTTTCGAATTTTATTGTTGCATGTTTCTGGAAAAATTCGGACAACCGAATTTTTTTCATGCGTCCGAACTTTTATCCGAATTTCTCTGGAAAAACAGTAACCATTTTTGGCTATAAAATTTGGACGACAAAATTTTTTGGAAGTACAATAGCCATTTTAAAATTTGGTCTTCAACCTTTGTAAAATGATTTGATATTTAACTTCAATAAGTTTGAAAACATTTTGTACATATAGATAAGTTATTTAGATACTTTTAAGATACAAAAACACATTTATTAACAAAAAGTTCATTCAAAGCCATTCAAGATTAAGAAAAAACAATCTTATGCTCTCTTATGCATTCAATAGATTTCAAGACACACAAGTGTAGAGTTTACAAAGAAATATACCTATTTAGCATATGTACCCTACACTTCATGTCTTCAATACTTTTTAATCATCTTTGAACAACCTTCTTCAAACTTCAATCACTTAGACTCATTGAGGTTGTTTTTGCACTTTGGCTTGAAAGCAATAAGACTTTATACTTCTTCAATTCACAAATCCTATCACACAACATACAAGCATATTAGTCCTTATCAATATTTGTCATTAATCAAAAGTAATCATAACTACATGATTTGCCCTTAGGGCTGACAATGGCCATCATAACAAACAAATTTGGAAGTGAAGACCATGAAGTGCATACAAGACTAAGCCTTTCTATCCCTAAACTCTATTTTGTTGCTTTGCCTTGATGCACATGTTATGCTTTGACATTGAAATTTACTTGTGCCTTTCTAGTCATTATAATGTTTTGAAGCTCAATATATGAAATCCTTGTGATAAGAACTTCTTTTGTTTCATTTTTGTTGTCCAAGTACTCTTACCCCATCTTTGATTGATGACAGAAAGGGGAGAAGAAATGTGATGACAAAATGTGTGAAAATGTGTTAAATAGCAGTGAATTCCCTCATGCATGAATAGAAAATGTGCGAATTTTCTAAAACTCCATGCATATATCAAGGGGGAGAAAGAATCATGCTGCAATGTGTGCTATGTATGTGCTGATGTGCAATATGTAATGAGTAAAGTGAAAATATTTAAAATATTTGGCTGCATTTCTGCATTTGGAATTTAAATTGAAAGGGTTATAATATGTGAAGTTTTAATTGCTTTCTGAAATTCTAGAATATAGTTAAGTTGACGTTGAAATCTTGAACATAGTTCTTGACTTGATTTATGATTTCAAATTGATTCATGAAAATAATTGAATGTGAAATACCTAAGAGGGGGGTGAATTAGGTATTTAGATAATTTTTGCAAACAAAAACCTTTTATATGTCTAAGCAAAGAACAGATTATATGAATACAGTTGAAGATGATTGATAGCAAACAAAAAAAATGTAATGGCAAAGGAACTCAAGCAATTTATAGTGGTTTGATCATCAATATCTACGTCCACTACTTTGAGCTATACTCAAGGATTTCAATCAATCTACTATATGCTCAAGGATCCAAATTACATGAGAGGCTCAACACCCAATGGTTATACACTCACAACCTCTTCTAGTAACTTTTACAAACAAGGCTCACCACACAATGGTTTTATATCTATAAACAACTTTGAATCACAATTTCAAGGATCACCCTTATCTAAAGGGTTTTATGTTGTCAAGATAACCTTGCAAGAGCTAGTAGAAAACACAATTTGATAAGAAGAAAAGAGTGTGTAGTGGTTACCACTTGTTGGTAGATGTTTACACTATGTTTGCTCCTTCACACTTTGATGTCTTTGGATTGATCAATTGAATACATAAGACACAAGAGAGCTTAAAATGTTTGCTAAAGGCTTTAGAATGTTTAGAGTTAACAATAATTCAAAAGTTACAAAAATTCTGAAGTTTATAGCTTTTATAGATGTGAAGATTCAAATGCAACAGCTAGAAAACGGCTAGTAACAGCTAGTTTCAGAGAAGTTCGGACGTCCGAACTTCATGTCATGCCTCCGAACTTGCGTCCGAACTTTACTGTGCCAAGCCGTCTGGAAAATTTCGGACGTCCGAACTTTTCCTTATGCGTCCGAACTTGCATCTGAACTTCTCTGGAAAAATAGTGACCATGCTATCAGAGAAAGTTTGGACGTCCAAACTTTACTCCATGCGTCCGAACTTCTCTGGAAACACAGTAACCATTTCCAAAGTTTGGAGGACCAAACTTGCATCCAAACTTATCAAATTTAGTCAAATCTTTTGAAACTCATTGTTAATAACATTGAAAACTTTTTGTATGAATGGACACATCATTTTGGCACATTTAAACACAAAACCGTTACCAAAACATTTTGATCATACAAAATCTTCTTAAGATCATTTAAGATTTCAAAAACATACTTGTTATCACAAAGTTTATTGAAAACCATTTTAAAAACAAGTTTTGTGCTCTCTCATGCATTCAACTAATTCCAAGACATACAGGTGTAGAGTTTACAGAAAAATATACCTATTTAGCATATGAACCCTACACTCTAAGTCTTCAATGCCTTCAATCATCTTGAACATACTCTTCAATCTTCAATCACTTTTGGCATAATTGAGTTGTTCTCAATCTTTCAATCACTTCAATGCCTTCAATAAGACTTCATGCTTCTCAATCTTTCAATCCTATCACTCAATATACAAGCATATTACTCTTTATCAATGTTTGTCATTAATCAAAACTAATCATAACTACATGATTTGCCCTTAGGCTAACAATCTCCCCCTTTTTGATGATGGCAAACTTTGATGCAAAATGTGATGGATTTAAACAATTTAGTACAAAGAAGCATTGATGTCAATGATTGATAATAACCAATTTAGCACATGCACATACGAAAGGCTCAATATGAGCCTATGACCCAACCAACCTCCATTTATCTCCTTCCTTCCAACTATGATAGAAGATATAGCATTTAAGCATTTTAAAAAAATTCTAAGAGAGGTTTTAAGGTTGTAGAAGCTTAACAATGCTCCCCCTTAGATTGTGCTCATTTTTCAATAAGTTTGGACTTGTGATGCTAAGCATCCGAAATCTGACATATCAAGTCCAAATAATAAAATAAGTGAAATGAAAACTGCAATTTTTGAAATAAACTTTTCTAAGGCTGTTCAAACATATTAGAAGAAATTTAAAACATATTTGAATCAAATTGAACAACAAAGGAGCACATTTTGACAACAAAATATGGATGCATCAAAATTTCAGAAAATGCATCCGAACTTTTAAATTTTTAAGTCCAAACTTTAAAATATGTGAGATGAAGGCTGTAATATTTGAAAATAAGCCTTCCTAAGGTTATTCAAATATGATAGAAGGATTTGAAACAGTTATCAAATAATTTGAACAACAGAAAAATCAGTTTTGGCAAGACAGTTTGGATGTATCCGAACTTTTTGGTTTGCATCCGAACTTCAAGTCCAAACTTATAAATTCCATCCTCACATATTATAATTCTTTCTAGTTTAAATTTCAAATGTATAAATATAGTCAAAACATGCCAAACACATATTGTACATATAACATATATTGCATAAGCACACACATTTCACATGTTTGCAACACACATGCCAAAAAAAAAAAACAAATGCCAAACACATACAGCTCATAGCTCATCTTCTTTCTCTCCCTTTTGTCATCACTCAAGAATGGGAAAATGAAAATGAGACTGTCATTACTAAAGGAAGCTCTCAACTCTAGGGTTCCATCATTGAGCTTCATACCATTAAAGCTATTACATATGCCATACTATACTAGTGATAGAGTGCAGGAACTTAAAAGTGCAAAAACGAAGATTTTTGCATAAAACATGCTAGTAAAAGTTCAGAATACATAAAAGCAGTAAATGAAAATGAGAGTGGAGATATGCTTAGTCTTTGGATATTGATGGAGAGTTCTTTTTTGATTTCTTCTTGACAGCAACATGCTTGACTCTTCCATGACCAAATGTTGGATTTGATGGGGTTGCTATTTCAGCTCTTGCAATTTGACTTCCTTCTCGATTGATTCCAGCATGCTACAACCCTTGATCTCCTCCTTGAGACTCCATGACCTGCTCATTATCATTCCCTTGATTATCATCATCATCTTCATCATCACTGTCACTGCCTTCTTCACCTTTCTTGTTATCTTCATCATGCTCATCATCCTTTTTCTCTTGAGTTTTAGAAGGCCCTTCACCATTTTGAGGATTTCTAATCAAAATTTCCTTAATGTGCTTGACTCTGTGCTTGACTCTGTTTTCCAAGCACTATAGGAGCAAATGTTTCAAAGAATTTATACATTTTCTCCATTTCTTTCATGTGGTTGTTCAGTGCTTCTTGAATTTTATTCTCTTTTGAAATCTCTTCAGCACTAGTACCTTCCCTAGCAATAGGATGTGATTGTGAAGTTGGCTCTTCTTCAAAGAGTCTTCTTTTGGAGGGAGGCTACTCTCCCTCACTTGTTGAATCATGTCTTCTCTTAGTCTTCATTTCCCTTGCCCATGTTTCTGCCTCTTTTTCTTCTTCTTCTTCAGTTTCCTCACTTTCCTCTACTTCAACTCTCTTTGGAGGGGTCTCCCTTTTAGTTCTCCACACTCCCTCATCATCAAGAGTCAATTGCGTCCTCTTGAGTGAATCATTTGTATAAATTTGTCCTCTTTTAAAAGCTTGTCCTCTAATAGGAAGCTTGACTCAAAAATGTTTGAAAAATCTTGTAAGAAGTCTTCCATATGGTAAAGCCTTGTTATCAGTCTTTCTAACCCCAATCATATACTTTAATGCCATGTATCCAAAATTCAATCTCCTATGCTCATGCAAAGCAAGCATAATTACCATATGAATGTTCCCCACAAATGTTTTGTGACCAAAGTTAGGAATTATCATGGTTGTAATCATATGATGCATAACTCTTCCTCTTGCATCTAAAGCCTTAACTTTCCTTTCCTTAATGGTCCTAAACTCTCTACCATTTGTGAAAGCTTCTTCAAATCTAGCATTTGTAAACAGTTCTCGTTCATAGCAGTGTTGTCCCAAAGAAAAATATCTTGCTCCAACATCACTCACTCCACAAATTCTATTTACCAATGCATCATTAAATTCAAAATCTATTTGTGAGACTCTGGAGGAATACCATTGATTAGCATTTTCTCCCTCATATTCAATTCTCTCTTCTTTTAGATTGGCATAAAATTCATATACAAGAGAGGGATAATACTCTTCATCTATAGCTAACAGATTACTCCACCCAATATCCCCAAATAAAGATAGGACATTACCCATATTGGTGAGCTTTTCAAAATCAACTCTGTTTCCAGGGATGATTTTCCTTGATTTCTTGTTCCATTCTTTAAATTCTGACGTAGCTTTGATTGAGATGAACTTGTCTGCTCCAGATGATGATTGAGGAACCCTAATTCTTCTTGGTTCATTGAGAATTTGTCCTCCTTCACTGACTTTTGCTTTCTCTTTACCTTTCTCAACATTAGCTCCTTTAGTTCTCACCATTTTGATCTTCTAACAGAAAAAGTAGCGAGTTTTGAGCGGTGTGTAGGGCTGGGAATTCAAAAATTCAAGTGTTTTGATGTGAAAATGGTGAAATCTCAGAGGGATTTATGTTAGAGAGAAATTTTGAAAATGAGAGACTTCGGATGAGAGATTATGTGTGTAATAGCTAGTTCGGTTTCTTAAAAACCACTGTAACCGCAAAGTTCGGACGTCCAATTATTTTGGTCTGCGTCCGAACATGCGTCCAAACTTCTCTGTTTCTCTAGTTTTAGAAAGTTCGGACGTCCGAACTTTTCTATCCAGAATTTTCTGTCAAAGTTTGGACATTCCATTTTCACTCAATGCATCCAAATTTTTCCTACTTTTAGCACATTTAAATAAACACATTAGTAATTGAATTTTGAGATTCCTAAGAGCCTTCTTAAATGAGTAAACCTTTCCTCAGCCAAAGGCTTTGTGAATATATTAGCAATTTGATCATTTGTATTTATGTATTCTAAGCATATGTCCCTTTTAGCAACATGATCACGAATGAAATGATGTTGAATCTCTATATGCTTTGTTCTAGAGTGTTGGATGGGATTTATGCTCAAATTTATGGCACTAGTATTATCACATAGAATAGATATACAATTAAATTTAATACCATAATCAAGTAGTGTATGTTGCATCCATAATAATTGAGCACAACAACTACCAGCTGCAATATATTCAGGTTCAGCAGTAGACAAAGATACACAAGCTTGTTTTTTACTATACCACGACACAAGACAACTACCAAGAAATTAATAATGACCACTTGTACTTATTCGTTCAATTTTGCATCCAGCATAATCAGCATCTGAATATCCAATAAGGTCAAAAGATGAAGATTTTGAAAACCAAAACCATAGTCATGTGTATCAATCAAATAACGAAAAATACCTTTGAGAGAAATTAAATGAGATTCTTTAGGACATGATTGAAATCTAGCACATAAGCACACAGCAAACATAATATCAGGTCTACTAGCTGTGAGATAGAGTAAACTTCCAATCATACCTCTATAAGATTTCTCATCAACATTTTTACCTTCTTCATCTTTGTCAAGTTTAGTTGATGAACTCATTGGAGTACCTATCCCTTTAGCTTGATCCATTCCAAATCTTTTCAAGAGCTCCTTGAAGACTCCATCCTTGGTTTGCTTAATTTGTAGCCCAAGAAAGAAATTCAATTCTCCCATCATGCTCATTTCAAATTCATTTTGCATAGATTTGGCAAAGTCTTCACAACGAGATATGTTAGTAGCACCAAAAGTAATATCGTCAACATAAATTTGCACAAGTAAAATATCATTATTGGTAGATGTTTTTATAGAAAGAGTTGTGTCTACTTTTCCTTTTGCAAAACCTTTTTAAAGAAGAAATCTACTTAATCTTTCATACCAAGCTCTTGGGGCTTGTTTCAATCCATAGAGAGCTTTGGTTAACTTAAAGACATGATTTGGAAATTTTTCATGAATAAAACCAGGAGGTTGCTCTACATAGACCTCTTCTTCAATAAAGCCATTTAGAAAAGCACTTTTGACATCCATTTGAAATAGCTTAAATCCTTTAAAACAAGCAAAAGCCAAAAGTATTCTTATAGATTACAATCTGGCTACAGGAGTGAAAGACCTAAGAGGGGGGGTGAATTAGGTCTTTGGCTAATTTCAGGAAATTTTTTCCCTTTTTGCAAATCCTTTGCCTTAATAAAAGCTCTTCTTTAAATTCACAAACTTCAAGTTTATATGTGATTTGATGGTTAAGACAAGATTATTAAACTATAAGACCACAACCAATCAATCAACAACTATAAACAATAATAATAACACAAGTATGTAAAACAAGTAAAGCTATAAAAAAATGAACACACGATTTATAGTGGTTCGATCTCTCCAAGATCTACATCCACTACCTTGAGTCCACACTCAAGGATTTCAATCAATTCACTATATGCTTAATCCAAGCAATTACACAAGAGGCTCACCCTTCAATGGGTTTTACCACAACAACCTCTTTTGAATATAAAAAACAAGGTTCACTCTTATCACTAAGAGTTTTATGTCACTAGACAACCTAGACCAATCTAATCCAAGGCTCACCCTCACCAATGGGTTTTACACAACAACCTTGATTAATCTAGTCTATGATCATGAGATTTAGGAATTTCGAAATTTTGTATCTTTCAAATTGATTTAATTCCTCTTGCATAGTAATAATCCAAAAATCATCACACAATGCATCATCAATACTTTTAGGCTCATATGAGATAAAAGGAATAAAGTTATTGATAAGGTACCGCCTTATTTTTGCTCCTTTGGAGATATCACCAAAGATTTGTTCCTTAGGGTGCCCTCTTGAATATCTTAGGTTCTTTGAGAGCTCTTGATCACCACTAGGTTGGTCATCTTGATTTTGTTCAATCATTTCTTCCTCATTGGTGTGATCCTCCAAAGTTGGTGCTTGAAGATGGGTTTGATAGTCATTCATAGATGTACCTACATCATCTTCATCTTTTCTTTCCAAGTAAATGTAAGATTCATCAAAACTAACATGAATAGTTTCCTCATCATGTAAGGTTCTTTTTCTTAGAAACTCTATAAGCCTTGTTGTTAGAGGAAAAACCAAGGAATATCCCATCATTCAATTTTCTATCAAATTTTCCAAGTTATCGCACATATTCACTAGAAGGCACTTGTAACCAAAACTTTGAAATAGGCAATATAGGCAAGTAGTATTCAATATAAACTACTTTGTTACACATATTCATGTATATTTGATACAACCAGTCATGTATGTTTAAATTCTAGAGTATTCTATCAAATATAAGTTCAAACGATTGTGAGCAATCCCATTCTCATCACAATGTTTTGTAAAATCTTGATTGTAAAATTCTCTCCCATTGTGACTTCCAATAGTAATCAATTTGCACACAAGAGAGATTTGGACCCTTTTGAAGAGTCTTACAAATTCATGAAAGAACTTCATCTTTTTGAGCTAGAAAGATCACCCATGTAAATCTAGAGAAATCATCAACAATCATATATGAATTCCTCTTACCATCAAGACTAGTGATCCTCATTGGTCCAAACAATCCATATAAACAATTTTTAAGAGGTTTTGAAGTGAAAGTCATTTTCTTAGGTTTGGAAGATTCTTTTGTTTGTTTTCCATATTGACAAGTATGTGAAAGACAATTTTCTCAAAACACATTTTTAGCAATCCTCCAACTAAATCTTGAGAGGAAAGTTTGTTCAACAAGTCCATGTTCACGTGACCAAATCTTCTAGGCCAAGAAAATCAATCATTATTATAAGCAACAAGACATTCAAGCTTATCATGACAAATATTGATGAGAACTAATATGTTTATATTGTGTGATAGGATTTGTGAAGAAAGAAGTTTGAAGTCTCATTGCCTTCAAGCCAAAGAGCAAGATAAACCTCAATAAGCTATGAGTCTTTTGAGGTTTATCCAAAGATGAACTCAAGGCATTGAAGACTTGAAGTGTAGAGTAGGTATGATGATAGGTAATATCTATGTAAACTCTACACTTGTATGTCTTGGAGTCTATTGAATGCATAACAGAGCATAAAATTGGTTTCTTAATCTTAAAAGGTTTTTGAATGAATTCTTAGTAAATGTGGTTTTGTGTCCTAAAAGTTTTTAAGTAAACTTTATATGATCAAAGGAATTTGATTTTGGTTTTCAAACTGATATTTGTATAAATAAGTTATCTTTATACACCAAATGTATTTCAAATACTTGGAAGATTGATTTCAAATGATTTTACAAAGTTTGAACATAATTCCAAGAAATTCGGTCGTTCGAATTTGGTAGCAAAAGTTTGCTACTGTTCTTCCAGAGAAATTCGGAAGAAGATTCGGACGCATGAAGAAAAAATTCGGTCGTCCAATTTTGGTCTTCAACTAGTCACTGTTTTTTCCAGAGAAATTTGGACGAAGATTCGGACGAAGCAGGAAGAATTCGGTCATCCGAAAAATTCGGACGCAGAATTCGGTCGTCCGAATTTCCTGAAAATAGCCGTTAACTAGCCATTTTATAGCTGTTTCAACTGATTTTCAAATTCTATAAAAGCTATAAACGTGCAATTTTTTCTAAGTTTCGAATCCTTGAATACTCTAAGCTTTCTAAAGTCTATCACAAACATTTCTCAAGCTCTCTTATGTCTTGTGCATTCAATTGATCAATCCAAAGACATCAAAGTGTGAAGGTGCAACTTTGTGTAATTTCTACCATCAAGTGGTAACATCTACACACTCATCTTTACTTATTCAATTGTGTTGATCTACTAGCTCTAGCAAGGTTATCTTGATAACATAAAACCCTTTAGATAAGGGTGATCCTTGAAGTTGTGATTCAAGGTTGTTTGAGATATAAAACCATAGGTTGGTGAGCCTTGTTTGTAAAAATTACTAGAAGAGGTTGTAAGTGTAAAACTATAGTGTGGTGAGCCTCTCTTGTAATATGTGAACTTGAGCACATAGTAGAGTTATTGAAATCCTTAAGTGTATGCTTAAGGTAGTGGAGGTAGATCTTGAGGATCGAACCACTATAAATTGTTTGTGTTCATTTGTTTACATTGCTTATAAATTGTTTCTCTCTTATTCATATCATCTGTAATTGGTCTATACATATAAAAGATTTGAATTTGCAAAAATTAGCCAAATACCTAATTCACCCCCCCTCTTAGGTATTTCAGGACCCTTTTGAAAAGTCTTACAAATTCATGAAAGAACTTCATCTTTTTGAGCTAGAAAGATCACCCATGTAAATCTAGAGAAATTATCAACAATCATATATGAATTCCTCTTACCATCAATTCTAGTGATCCTCATTGGTCCAAACAATCCATATAAACAATTTTTAAGAGGTTTTGAAGTGAAAGTCATTTTCTTAGGTTTGGAAGATTCTTTTGTTTGTTTTCCATATTGACAAGTATGTGAAAGACAATTTTCTCAAAACACATTTTTAGCAATCCTCCAACTAAATCTTGAGAGGAAAGTTTGTTCAACAAGTCCATGTTCACGTGACCAAATCATCTAGGCCAAGAAAATCAATCATTATTATAAGCAACAAGACATTCAAGCTTATCAAGATAAAACACACATTGAAACATTTTATAAGTAATTGATCAAAATCACAAAATATCATTTTTTTATACATGTTCGGGCGACCAAACTTATAGTCTACATTCAAACTTCAAGTCCGAACATTTTTTAAAGTTTCATAAAGATGTTTTTGGCCAAGCAAATGCATAGATATTCAATCATAGCTATTTTAATCATTTTATCATGACATATAATCAATTTCAAAAACACATCAACCATGAATTCAATCTCATATCATCAATCTTACCTAATCAACTTCATAGAAGCAATTGACAAGTCATGGTTGGCAAATTTTCAAATCTTAACAAAAGGGATTCTCAATTGAAACTTCGCATGTTGGCATTTAACTTCTTATTCATTGTCACACAATTGACTAATGCTAAACAAGTTATAGTTCAAATCAGCACTAAGTAACATTTGTTTAAAAAGAAAAGAGAAACCTTTACCAACATTGATTACTCCAAGAATTCCTCCTTTCTTCTTGCCTCAAAAACAAATCCTTCTTTGGTTGCTTTGACCTTGATTATAAATGAGGTGTTTTCCATTATTCTTTAAGCCAACATCATCAATATACCTCTTAGTAGTGCTTGACTTTGAATTGTAGTGTACCTGCAATAAAGGAGAGGAAGTATCCTTTGGTACCCATACTTTCTTGGGTCCGTGGGGATTAGTAATAGTTCCCTTAACTCTCCAAATGGTTTTTACACCATTCTCTACTTTTCTTTTAACATAACATTTGGTGACTTTATGTCCATGTTTTCCACAATAAGTACAACAAGTATGATGGAAAGAAGTAGAAGTAGCTCTAACAAAGAAGTTATGTTTAGACACATTATTGACATAATTGTAACCAAGACCATTTTTAACAAGAGAAGATATTTGAGATCCAAGTAGTTTGTCAAAATTGTCTCTTCCATTTGTAAATTTTTCAACACATGATGTAAGATCATTAATTTTCTTTATCAAAATTTCATGATCACTTAGCATTTTTTCAAGAGAAGAAACTTTTGTACAAAGAGATTTATTTTCAAGAGATATGTTTTGTAAAGAAACATTTAAAACTTCTTTTTCAATATTTAAACAATCAATAGATTCAAGAAGTTTTTTGTTCTCACAAAATAATTTTGAATTTTCATTCAATAACTCATTAATTTTGAGTTTCATTTCCTTATTCTTTTTCGAAGCCTTTTTTAATTCTCCATACATCTCAACAAGTAATTCACTAGGATCATCAATATTGTCATCATAAGAAGTAGAGGTAGATGGAGTAGGTTGTACCTTATCTTCCATTGCCATGAAGCATGCATTTGCTCTTTCTTCTTCATGAGTGACTTGAAGTAGCTTCCACATTTCATGAGCGGAATCACATTCCATCACTCTATTGTATTCATTGACAACCAACGCACAACAAAGAATGTTCATTCTTTGGTAGTTTAATGTCATCTTTCTTGAATCGCTCTCATCATACTTTTCCATGGACTTCGGTTCCCTTGTAACTCCATCGGCTTTCAATCTCAATGGCACATAGGGACCTTTCTCAATAATATTCCACAATTCATAGTTAATAGAACAAATGTAAATCTCAATTCTAGACTTCCAAAAAATATAATTAGAACCATCAAACAATGGAGGTCTATTAGTGGAGGAACCTTCCGTATATGGCAAATTTGATAAACTAGCCATACAATCTTTACTTCTAGGTTGTTAGACCTTAAAAAGAAGACCTAGCTCTGATACCAATTGAAAGACCTAAGAGGGGGGGGTGAATTAGGTCTTTGGCTAATTTCAGGAAATTTTTTCCCTTTTTGCAAATCCTTTGCCTTAATAAAAGCTCTTCTTTAAATTCACAAACTTCAAGTTTATATGTGATTTGATGGTTAAGACAAGATTATTAAACTATAAGACCACAACCAATCAATCAACAACTATAAACAATAATAATAACACAAGTATGTAAAACAAGTAAAGCTATAAAGAAATGAACACACGATTTATAGTGGTTCGATCTCTCCAAGATCTACATCCACTACCTTGAGTCCACACTCAAGGATTTCAATCAATTCACTATATGCTTAATCCAAGCAATTACACAAGAGGCTCACTCTTCAATGGGTTTTACCACAATAACCTCTTTTCAATATAATAAACAAGGTTCACTCTTATCACTAAGAATTTTATGTCACTAGACAACCTAGACCAATCTAATCCAAGGCTCACCCTCACCAATAGGTTTTTCACAACAACCTTGATTAATCTAGTCTATGGCTCACCCTCCACAAGGGTTTTAAGTCTCTTGACGACCTTGTATCAATCACAACAAAAATGTAAAGAGAGAATTTGAATGTTACCAACACTTCTTGGTGGATGAATACAATTGCTAGCACCACTTCACTTCTTGCCTTTGGAATCTTGAATTTCAATCTTTGAGCACAAGGCAATTTGAGAGCTTTTGATATAATTTTGATGTAAAACAAGTTAGAGCTTCAAGGATTTCTTTTGTGCAAAAGTTCTTACAAAAATCTAGAGTTTCTAGCCTTTATAGAATTTGAAAATCAGTTAAAACGGCCATAAAACGGCTAGTAACAGCTAGTTTCAGAAATTCGGACGACCGAATTTTTGGTTGAAAATTTTCGCTACAAAATTCGGACGATCAAATTTTTTTCATGCGTCTGAATTTTCTTCCTAATTTTTCTGGAAGAACAGTGATCATGCTGAAGGCCAAAATTCGGACGACCGAATTTTTCGTCATGCGTCCGAATCTTCTTCCGAATTTCTCTGGAAGAACAGTAGCAAAATTTTGCTACAAAATTCAGACGACCGAATTTCTTGGAATCATGTTCAACCTTTGTAAAATCATTTGAGATTTAACTTCCAAAGTTTTGAAACACATTTGGTATTTATAGAAAACTTATTTAGACATATATAAGTTTGAAAACCAAAATCAAATTCCTTTGATCATATGAAGTTTACTTAAAAACTTTTAGGACACAAAACCACATTCATCAAAAAATTCATTCAAAACTTTTTAAGATCATAAGACTCATTTTATGCTCTCTTATGCATTCAATAGATTCCAAGGCTTAAGAGTGTAGGGTTTACAAAGTTTACCTATTAAGCACATGCAACCTACACTTCATGTCTTCAAAGCCTTCAATCATCTTGAACAAACTCTTCAATCTTCAATCACTTTGACATATTGGAGTTGTTCTTGCATTTTAGCTTCCAGGCAATGAGACTCCAAAAGTTCTTAGTTCACAAATCCTATCACACTATATAAACATATTAGTTCTCATCAATATTTGTCATTAATCAAAACTACATGATTTGCCCTTAGGGCTAACAATCTCCCCCTTTTTGATGATGACAAACTTTGATGCAAAATGTGATGGATTTAAACAAGATAGCACAAAGAAGTATTCATGTCAATGATAGAACATAAGCAATTTAGTACATTGACATACGCAAGGCTCAATATGAGCCTATGACCCAACCAACCTCCATTTACATCCTTCCTTCCAACAATTAGGATAGAAGATATATTTAAGCATTTAGAAAAAGTTCTAAGAGAGGTTTTAAGGTTGTAAAAGTTTAACAATGCTCCCCCTTAGATTGTGCTCATTTTTCAACACATTTGGACTAGAGATATCATGCATCCGAATTTTTTGCATAGCAAGTCCAAACTTCAAAATAAGATAATCAAAGGCTTCAAATTCTGTAAATAATCTTTCCTAAGTTTGTTCAAACATATTATGAGAGATTAAAATATATTTGAATCAATTTGAACTATAAAGGAGCACATTTTGACAATGAAATATGGATGCATCCGAATTTTAGAGCATGCATCCGAATTTTTAAACTTATGCGTCCGAATTTTTAAACTCATGCATCCGAATTTTGACATTCCAAGTCCAAATTGCAATAAATTCAATATAATGAAAGTTTAATGTGAAATAAATCTTTCCTAAGGTTGTTCAAACATAATGGAAGAGAATAAAACATATTTGAATCAATTTGAACAACAAAAGAGCACATTTTGACAACAAATATGGATGCATCCGAATTTCAGAACATGCATCCGAATTTTTAAACCTTGCATCCGAATTTTGAGTCCAAATTTTTACAACAAGTTTGAAAATGTGATTTTGCCTTTTAAAATGAAATGTTGAAATACTCAAATATGTATGTCCACAATGGCACTCAGTTTAGCTTTGTAAAACCACAAAATTCATGCATTCAATTGTTTTCATGAAGTAATTAAAAATCATAGGTCAAGTCAAGAACCAAGTTCAAGATTTCAATCTCAACTTAACCATATTCCAAAATCTCAGAAAATAACCAAAACCTCACATATCATAAAATATTCAATTTAAATTTCAAATGCAGAAATGCAGCCAAATATTTTCGCATTACTCATTATCTATTGCACATCAACATATACATAGCACACCTTAGCACACATTGCAGCATGATTCACATTATAACAAGCACATAGCACATTTTGTAGTCATTCTTTCTCCCCCTTGACATATGCATGGATTTTCAGAAAATTCACTCATTTTCTCTTCATGCATGAGGAATTCCACTGCTATTTCATATTTTCACACATTTTGTCATCACATTTCTTCTCCCCCTTTTGTCATCAATCAAAGGTGGGGTAAGAGTACTTGGACAACAAAAGTGAAACAAAAGAAGCTCTTATCACAAGGATTTCATATATTGAGCTTCAAAACAGTATAATGACTAGAAAGGCACAAGTAAATTTCAATGTTAAAGCATAACATGTGCATCAAGGCATAAACTAGAATAGGCAACAAAATAGAGTTTAGGGATAGAAAGGCTTAGTCTTGGATGCGCTTCATGTTCTTCACTTCCAAATTTGTTCGTTGTGATAGTCATGTTTCCTTGATCTCCATATGATGGGGTCCTTCATTTGTTGACTCCTTTCCCGTGTAGTTCGACTTTGGAAAGTTACTAATCGAGAGGATCTTTGGATCTTCTTCCTTTGAACCACATTTTCCTTCTCTCTTGGCTGAAGAAAATTGGTGATGGATTTGTGATTTGACTTTGTTAAACTCCCTTCACCTTCTTCTTCTTGCTTGTTCTCTTGAGCTTTACCTCTTTGTTCTTCATTCTCATGCTCTTCTTTCTCTTGGGGTGCTTCACTGCCTTTTTCTTCATCTTCTTTCTTCTTTAGCAACAAATTAATAGCCATCTCAATTTTCACTATCATAACTATCATCCTTATTGATGCCATCTTCACCCATATTATCCTCTTGATCTTCTTCATTTGGCTTTATAGGAACTTGCACCATTTAAAACCACTTGAGAAATCTTTCTCAAGTCTTCTTCCATACTCTTGACTCTAGCTTATAAACCATCAAATTTGCCAAGAATCATTGGAGCAAAGAACTCGAAGAATTTGTCCATCTTTTTCATTTCCTTTACATGGTTGTTCAATGCCTCTTGAAATACCTTGGCAACTATGGTATTAACTCTAGTGAGATTATCACCTTCAACATATTTTCCTTCAATGAAGGATACCTCTTCAAATGGTCTACTTTTTGTGGGGAGTTGCTCCCCCTCACTTGGTGACTCATGCTTCCTTTTTATAATTCTTTCTCTAGCAAGGATTTCCTCTTCATCCTCTTCTTCTTGTTCATTTTCTTCTTCCTTCTCTTCATTATCACTAGCATCTCTTCTATCACCCCTTAGAGGAGTTTCTCTTCTAGTCCTTCATACATTATCATCATCAAGTGTCCAAGGAATTCCCTTTACTGAGTTGTTGGTGTAGACTTCTTCACTCTTTATTGGTAGACCACTAGAAGACAATTGCACTTGGAGATACTTGAAAATTCCTGTTAATAACCTTTCATACGACAATGCCTTATGCTCGGTTCTTCTAGCTGCCATTATATTCTTTAGCACTATATATCCAAAATTCATTTTTCTTTTCTTAAGCATGACTAGCATAATTACAACATACATATTATCAACAGAAGATTTGTGCCCAAAGTATACTATAATAAAGGTAGTAAGCATGTGATGCAAAATTCTTCTACTAGCATAAAAAAGCTTTTATCTCTCTCTCCTTTCTAGTCTTGAGGCTTCTACCATTTATATAGGCATTCTCAATTCTTTCATGTGAGTATAACTCACTTATAGAACAATGTCCCCTGGAAGAATAATACCTAAACCCAACATCCTCAACATCACAAATTCTATTGAGTAATGCATAATCAATCTCAAAAATTAACTTGTGATATTCTTGAAGAATACCACTGAATAGCTTTATTATCAACTTGCTCAACTCTTTCTTCCTTAATATTTGCTTAAACTTCATAAACTAAGGAAGGTAATAGCATTCATCAAACACAAGCAAACTAGTCCATCTCACATCATTTAAAAATGAGAGTATATTACCCATTTCGGATAGTTTGATGACATCCATCTTGTGGCTTGGATTTATCTTATGGTTCCTTTTTGTCCAATCATCAAATTCAATAGCAGCCTTCACTGTGACAAATCTATCCAGGCATAACACGCTTTGAGGAATATAAACCTTCTTTGGTTCATTGATCGCTGCTCCTCCTTCTCTTTCTTTTGCTTTTTCCTTTCCTTTTCCCATGCTAGGCTTCTTTGTCCTCACTTGGAGCTACAACACTTGAATACACTCATTAGTTATTGAATTTTGAAATCCCTAAGCATCTTCTAAGATTGGTCAAACCTTTCTTCAGCCAATGGCTTAGTAATGATATCATTAATTTGTTCATTAATGCAAACATGCTTTAATTAAGCATTAACCTTAGTAGAATGATCTCTATTGAGATGAAGTTTGATCTCTATGTGCTTTGTCCTAGTTTGTTGAATAGTATGATGGTCAAATGTATTGCATTAGTGTTATCACATAACATAGCCACACATTTGAAATATAGACCATAATCACTTAGAGAATATGTTAATCAACAATCAAATGAGACTCTTTAGGACAAGATGAAATCTAGCACAAAAGCACATAACAAACATAATATTGGCTCTACTTGCTGTCAAATAGAATTGACTACACCTATGAAATCTTTTTATTCTTGTCAAGTATAGTTGATAAACTTATGGAAGTGCTTATTCCTTAACTTGATTCATGAAAGTTCCATCCTTGGTTTTCTTGATTTGTAGGCCAAGAAAGAAATTGAGTTTTCCTATCATGCTCATTTCAAATTTACTTTACATCAACTTGGCAAACACATCACAAAGTGAAGTATTAGAAGCACCAAAAATTGTATCATATATTAGGACAAGTTATAGATCATTGTTACAAGAGGTTTTTTTTTTTTCTAAATAGTTTGAACCTTTTCTCTTGAAAATTCTTTTGAAAGAAGAAAAACACTCAATTGTTTTTATACAAAGCTCTAGAAGCTTGTTTTAAATCATATAAAGCTTTGGATAATTTGAAAACATGGTTAGGAAACTTTTCATGATCAAAACCGGGTGATTGTTCCACATAAATCTCTTCCTCAATAGAACCATTTAGAAAAGCTCTTTTGAAATTCATTTGAAATAATTAAAAACCTTTAAAGAAAGTAAAAGTCAAAAGCATTCTTATGGACTTAAGTCTAGCATTCGGAACAAAGGTTTCATCATAAACAATTCACTCTTCTTGATTGAATCCTTGGGTGGCAAATCTTGATTTATTTCTTACACCTTCCTCGGATTCATTGAGTTTCTTTCTAAAAACCATTAGTTCCAATAATGGAATGATCATGAGATTTAGGAATTTCAAAATTTTGTATCTTTCAAATTGATTTAATTCCTCTTGCATAGTAATAATCCAAAAATCATCACACAATGCATCATCAATACTTTTAGGCTCATATGAGATAAAAGGAATAAAGTTATTGATAATGTACCGCCTTATTTTTACTCCTTGGGAGATATCACCATTGATTTGCTCCTTAGGGTGCCCTCTTGAATATCTTAGGTTCTTTGAGAGCTCTTGATCACCACTAGGTTGGTCATCTTGATTTTGTTCAATCATTTCTTCCTCATTGGTGTGACCCTCCAAAGTTGGTGCTTGAAGATGGGTTTGATATTCATTCATAGATGTACCTACATCATCTTCATCTTTTCTTTCCAAGTAAATGTAAAATTCATCAAAACTAACATGAATAGTTTCCTCATCATGTAAGGTTCTTTTTCTTAGAAACTCTATAAGCCTTGTTGTTAGAGGAAAAACCAAGGAATATCCCATCATTCAATTTTCTATCAAATTTTCCAAGTTATCGCACATATTCACTATAAGGCACTTGTAACCAAAACTTTGAAATAGGCAATATAGGCAAGTAGTATTCAATATAAACTACTTTGTTACACGTATTCATGTATATTTGATACAACCAGTCATGTATGTTTAAATTCTAGAGTATTCTATCAAATATAAGTTCAAACGATTGTGAGCAATCCCATTCTCATCACAATGTTTTGTAAAATCTTGATTGTAAAATTCTCTCCCATTGTGACTTCCAATAGTAATCAATTTGCACACAAGAGAGATTTGGACCCTTTTGAAGAGTCTTACAAATTCATGAAAGAACTTCATCTTTTTGAGCTAGAAAGATCACCCATGTAAATCTAGAGAAATCATCAACAATCATATATGAATTCCTCTTACCATCAAGACTAGTGATCCTCATTGGTCCAAACAATCCATATAAACAATTTTTACTTCTAGGTTGTTAGACCTTAAAAAGAAGACCTAGCTCTGATACCAATTGAAAGACCTAAGAGGGGGGTGAATTAGGTCTTTGGCTAATTTCAGGAAATTTTTTCCCTTTTTGCAAATCCTTTGCCTTAATAAAAGCTCTTCTTTAAATTCACAAACTTCAAGTTTATATGTGATTTGATGGTTAAGACAAGATTATTAAACTATAAGACCACAACCAATCAATCAACAACTATAAACAATAATAATAACACAAGTATGTAAAACAAGTAAAGGTATAAAGAAATGAACACATGATTTATAGTGGTTCGATCTCAAGATCTACATCCACTACCTTGAGCCCACACTCAAGGATTTCAATCAATTCACTATATGCTTAATCCAAGCAATTACGCAAGAGGCTCACCCTTCAATGGGTTTTACCACAACAACCTCTTTTCAATATAATAAACAAGGTTCACTCTTATCACTAAGAGTTTTATGTCACCAGACAACCTAGACCAATCTAATCCAAGGCTCACCCTCACCAATGGGTTTTTCACAACAACCTTGATTAATCTAGTCTATGGCTCACCCTCCACAAGGGTTTTAAGTCTCTTGACAACCTTGTATCAATCACAACAAAAATGTAAAGAGAGAATTTGAATGTTACCAACGCTTCATGGTGGATGAATACAATTGCTAGCACCACTTCACTTCTTGCCTTTGGAATCTTGAATTTCAATCTTTGAGCACAAGGCAATTTGAGAGCTTTTGATATAATTTTGATGTAAAACAAGTTAGAGCTTCAAGGATTTCTTTTGTGCAAAAGTTCTTACAAAAATCTAATTTGAAAATCAGTTAAAACGGCCATAAAACGGCTAGTAACGGCTAGTTTCAGAAAATTTGTACGACCGAATTTTTTGTCAAAAATTTTCGCTACAAAATTCGGACGACCGAATTTTTTTCATGCGTCCGAATTTTCTTCCGAATTTTTCTGGAAGAACAGTGATCATGCTGAAGGCCAAAATTCCGACGACCGAATTTTTCTTCATGCGTCCAAATCTTCTTCCGAATTTCTCTGGAAGAACAGTAGCAAAATTTTGCTACAAAATTCGGACGACCGAATTTCTTGGAATCATGTTCAACCTTTGTAAAATCATTTGAGATTTAACTTCCAAAGTTTTGAAACACATTTGGTATTTATAGAAAACTTATTTAGACATATATAAGTTTGAAAACCAAAATCAAATTCCTTTGATCATATAAAGTTTACTTAAAAACTTTTAGGACACAAAACCACATTCATCAAAAAATTCATTCAAAACTTTTTAAGATCATAAGACTCATTTTATGCTCTCTTATGCATTCAATAGATTCCAAGGCGTAAGAGTGTAGGGTTTACAAAGTTTACCTATTAAGCACATGCAACCTACACTTCATGTATTCAAAGCCTTCAATCATCTTGAACAAACTCTTCAATCTTCAATCACTTTGACATATTGGAGTTGTTCTTGCATTTTAGCTTCCAGGCAATGAGACTCCAAAAGTTCTTAGTTCACAAATCCTATCACAAAATATAAACATATTAGTTCTCATCAATATTTGTCATTAATCAAAACTACATGATTTGCCCTTAGGGCTAACAATCTCCCCCTTTTTGATGATGACAAACTTTGATGCAAAATGTGATGGATTTAAACAAGATAGCACAAAGAAGTATTCATGTCAATAATAAAACATAAGCAATTTAGTACATTGACATACGCAAGGCTCAATATGAGCCTATGACCCAACCAACCTCCATTTACCTCCTTCCTTCCAACAATTAGGATAGAAGATATAGCATTTAAGCATTTAGAAAAAGTTCTAAGAGAGGTTTTAAGGTTGTAAAAGTTTAACAATGCTCCCCCTTAGATTGTGCTCATTTTTCAACACATTTGGACTAGAGATATCATGCATCCGAATTTTTTGCATAGCAAGTCCAAACTTCAAAATAAGATAATCAAAGGCTTCAATGCATCATCGATGCTTTTGGGTTCTAAATGAGATAAAAGAGCAAAATTATCAATAAACTACCGCCTTGTTTTTACTCCTTGGGAGACATCACCAATGATTAGCTCCTTAGGATGACCTCTTGCATATGTTAGATCCTTTGGAAGCTCTTGGTCATTGCTTGGTTGACCATCTTGTTCTTGCTCCATTATTTCTTCTTCCTTGGCATGTTCTTCCAATGTGGGTACTTGATGATGGGTTTGATTTTCAATCATTGAGGAACCTGCATCATCTTCATTTCTTCTTTGAAGATAAATGTTAGATTCATCAAAAGTTACATGTATGGTTTCTTCAACACATAATGTTCTTCTATTATAGACTCTATATGCCTTTTTATTTGAAAAATAGCCAAGAAATATACCTTCATCAGATTTTCTATCAAATTTACCAAGATAATCACTAGTGTTTAAGATAAAACACTTACAACCAAAAACTTTAAAATAGACAATTGAAGGGGTTTTATCAAATAAAAGTTCAAAAGGTATTTTTCTTATGAAAGGTCTTAATAAAACTCTATTCATTACATAGCAAGCAGTATTTACAGCGTCAGCCCAAAAGTATTTTGGCAAAGAATTTTCACAAAGCATTGATCTAGCCATCTCTTGTAAAGTTTTATTTTTTCTCTCAACAACACCATTTTGTTGAGGTGTTTTGGCAGTAGAAAAATTATGAGTTATACCATATCACAAAATTTTGTAAAATCTTGGTTACAAAACTCTCTTCCATTGTCACTCCTAATAGAGATCAGTTTATATTCAAGGGGTGTTTGAACCTTTTTGAAAAGTTTTAGAAATCCATGAAATGTTTCATCCTTTTGGGCTAGGAAAAGTACCCAAGTAAATCTTGAAAAATCATCTACAATCACATAAGCATATCTTTTACTACCAAGACTAGTGGTCCTCAATGGTCCAAATAAGTCCATGTGAACTAATTCAAGAGGTTTTGAAGTAGAAACTATTTTCTTTGGTTTAAAAGATGTTTTTGATTGTTTTCCATATTGACAAGCATCACAAAGTCTAGTTTTATCACGATGCATTTTGGGTAAACCTCTAACTAGCTCTTGTGTAGAAAGTTTATTCAATAAATTCATGCTTACATGTCCTAATCTTATATGCCACAAAAAACCATCATTATCATGAATAGCAAGACATTTTATATCATTTGTGATAAGTTCATCAAGATATAAAACATATACATTACCAACTCTTTTACCAACAAAAATGGTTTTGCTACTTTCACTATCAAGAATAGTACAAGTATCACATTTAAATTCTACTTTACATCCATTGTCACATAATTGACTAATGCTAAGTAAATTATACTTCAAACCATCAATAAGTAATACTTGCTTAATAAGAAGAAAGGATCCTTTACCAATGTTACCTATACCAAGTATTTTTCCTTTCTTCTTATCACCAAATGAGACAAAGCCTTCACTTGTTGCTTGAAGCTCACTAACAAGTGAGGCATCTCCTGACATATGTCTTGAACACCCACTGTCAAGAAACCATTTTGTGGCACTTGATCTTGAAGCAAATTGAACCTCATCATCAATAGCCATAAAACATATGTTGGCCTTTTCTTCACTTTCATCTTTGCTTTCTTGTTGATCCCACGTTCCAACCAGTCCTTTTCCTTTCTTGGTAGATTTCTTTTTGTTCTTGCTGTCTCTTTCCCTTTCCAAAACTTTGGGACAATCAGCAACAAGATGCTCTGTACTCTTGCATTCAAAACATTGAGGTTTGAATGAGGAAGACTGTCCACTCTTCTTGGTTGGCTTTCTTCCCTTTTTGAGAAACTCCTTTTTGTAGAATCTCTTGAACTACTAACTGCCATAGCAATTTCCTCTTCACCACTGTTACATTCTTCTTCTTCACTTGAAGATTTTTCTTGTTCACTCAAATGATTAGAAGCCTTGAGTACAACTCCTTTTCTACCCTTTTCTTCATCTTCTTTGTCATTTAATCTCTTCATCTTCATTTCATGTGTGAGCAGAGATCCAATGAGCTCTTCAAGTGGAAGAGTTTTTAAATCCTTGGACTCCTCAATAGCTAGTGTCTTCGGCTGCCAAGATTTTGGTAGAGCATCCAAAATCTTCCTGTTTTGCTCTCCCATAGTATAGCTTTTACCATAAGCTTTTAACCCATTAAAAATGTTAGTAAACCGTGTAAACATATCACTAACATTTTCACCTTGTTTCATGGTAAACAGCTCATAATCTCTAACAAGCATGGCAAGTTTAGATTCATTTAAAGGGTCACGTCCGTAAAATTCGGACGACCGATTTTTCAGGTCTGCGTCTGAATTTTCGATCAAAAGTTTCTATTTCTTCAGTTCAGAAAATTCGGTCGACCAAATTTTCTGACCTGCGTCCGAATTTTTGATCAAAAGTCTCTGTTTCTTGTCACTCAGAAAATTCGGTTGACCCAATTTTCTGAGTGACAAGAAACAGAGATACCGAATTTTCTGTAGTGCATCCGAATTTTGAATCGAAAATTTCCTGTATTCATCAAAACTTCAATACACACATTAGTCATTGAATCTTGAAATTCCTAAGAGTCTTCTTAGGTGATTGAACCTTTCCTCAGCCAAATGCTTTGTAAATATGTTAGCAATTTGATCATTTGTATTTATATATTCTAAGCATATATCTTTTTTAATCACATGATCACGAATGAAATGATGTTTTATCTCTATATGCTTAGTTCTAGAATGTTGAATGGGATTTATGCTCAAGTTAATGGCACTAGTATTATCACATAGTATGGGCACACAATTGAATTTAAGACCATAATCAAGTAAGGTATGCTGCATCCATAGCAATTGTGCACAACAACTACCTGCAGCTATGTATTCAGCTTCTGCAGTGGATAAAGACACACAAGCTTGCTTTTTACTAAACCAAGATACAAGACAACTACCAAGAAATTGACAATGACCACTTGTGCTTTTACGTTCAACTTTACAACCAGCATAATCCGTATCAGAATATCCAATGAGTTTAAAAGATGAAGTTTTTGAAAACCAAAGGCCATAGTCATGAGTATCAATCAAATAACGAAAAATTCGTTTGACAGAAATTAGATGAGATTCTTTAGGACATGATTGGAATCTAGCACATAAGCATACAACAAACATAATATCTAGTCTACTAGCTGTGAGATAGAGTAAGCTTCTGATCATACCTCTATATAATTTCTCATCAATACTCTTACCTTTCTCATCTTTATCAAGTTTAGTTGATGAACTCATTGGAGTACTTATTCCTTTTGCTTGATCCATTCCAAACCTTTTCAATAGCTCCTTAGTATACTTTGCTTGATTGATGAAGACTCCATCCTTGGTTTGCTTAATTTGCAGCCCAAGGAAGAAACTTAGTTCCCCATCATGCTCATCTCAAATTCATTTTGCATAGTTTTAGCAAACTCTTCACAAAGGGAAGTATTAGTAGCACCAAAAATGATATCATCAACATAGATTTGCACAAGTAAAATATCATTTTTAGAAGACGTTTTTATAAAAAGAGTTGTATCTACTTTTCCTTTTGTAAAACCTTTTGAAAGAAGAAAACCACTTAATCTTTCATACCAAGATCTTGGAGCTTGTTTCACTCCATATAGAGCTTTAGTTAATTTGAAAACATGATTTGGAAATTTTTCATGAATAAAGTTAGGAGGTTGTTCTACATAAACCTCTTCTTCAAAAAAAACCATTTAGAAAAGCACTTTTGACATCCATTTGAAATAGTTTAAAGTCTTTAAAACAAGCAAATGCCAAGAGTATTCTAATAGACTCTAATCTGGCCACTGGAGCAAAAGTTTCATCATAATCAATACCTTCTTCTTGATTAAAGCCTTGAGCAACAAGTCTAGCTTTATTTCTAACAACTTCTCCTAGTTCATTTAACTTATTTCTAAATATCCATTTTGTACCAATAACTGAATGATCATGAGGTCTAGGAACAAGTGTCCAAACTTTATTTCTCTCAAACTGATTTAACTCTTCTTCCATAGCAATAATCCAGAAATTATCACACAATGTATCATCAATATTTTTAGGTTCAATATGAGATAAAAAGGCAAAGTTATCAATAAAGTACCGTCTTGTTTTGACTCCTTGAGAGACATCACCAATGATTTGCTCCTTAGGATGACTTCTTGCATATGTGAGATCCTTTGGAAGTTCTTGATTATTGCTAGATTGACCATCATGTTCTTGCTCCATTATTTGTTCTTCTTTAGCATGATCTTCCAATGTGGATACTAGGTGTTGAGTTTGATTTTCAACCATTGAGGACTCTGCATCATCTTCATTTCTTCTTTGAAGATAAATATTAGATTCATCAAAAGTTACATGAATAGTTTCTCCAACACATAATGTCCTTTTGTTATAGACTCTATATGCCTTTTTATTTGATGAATAGCCTAGAAATATGCCTTCATCAGATTTTCTATCAAACTTACCAAGATTGTCACTAGTGTTTAAAATAAAGCACTTACAACCAAACACTTTAAAATAGACAATTGATGGAGTTTTATCAAATAGAAGATCAAAAGGTGTTTTTCTTATAAAAGGTCTTAGTAAAACTCTATTCATTACATAGCATGTTGTATTTCCAGCTTCAGCCCAAAAGTATTTAGGTAAAGAATTTTCACAAAGCATTGATCTAGCCATTTCTTGTAATGTTCTGTTTTTCCTCTCAACAACACCATTTTGTTGAGGTGTTTTGGCAGCTGAAAAATTATGAGTGATACCATACTCGTCACAGAATTTTGTAAAATCTTGGTTGCAAAACTCTCTTCCATTATCACTTCTAATAGAGATTAGGTTGCAATTGAGAGAAATTTGAACCTTCTTGAAATGTTTTGAAAATTCACAAAATGTTTCATCTTTTTTTGATAAAAAGATTACCCATGTAAATCTTGAAAAATCATCAACAATCACATAAGCATATCTTTTACCTCCAAGACTAGTAGTCCTCATAGGTCCAAATAAGTCTATGTGAACTAGTTCAAGAGGCCTTGAGGTAGAAACCATTTTCTTTGGTTTGAAAGATGTTTTCGATTGTTTTCCATATTGACAAGCATCACAAATACGGGTTTTATCAAAATGCATTTTTGGTAATCCTCTAACTAGTTCTTGAGTAGAAAGTTTGTTCAATAAATCCATGCTCACATGTCCTAATCTTCTATGCCATAAAAATCCATCATTGTCATGAATGGCAAGACATTTAATATCATTAGTGATAAGCTGATCAAGATATAGCACATATACATTACTAACTCTTTTAGCAACAAATATAGTTTTATTACTTGCACTATCAAGAATAGTACACGTATCACATTTAAACTCTACTTTCCAACCATTGTCACATAATTGACTAATGCTAAGTAAATTATACTTTAAACCATCAATAAGTATAACTTGCTTGATAAGAGGGAAGGAACCTTTACCAATGTTACCTATTCCAAGAATTTTCCCTTTCTTCTTATCTCCAAAAGTGACAAAACCTTCACTTGTAGCTTGAAGCTCACTAACAAGTGATGCACTTCCAGTCATGTGCCCTGAGCAGCCACTGTCAAGAAACCATTTAGTGGCACTTGATCTTGAGGCAAATTGTACCTATACCAAATAGGAAAGAGTGATTTTTGGTACCCATATCTTCTTGGGTCCAAGAGGGTTAGTAATAGTTCCTTTGACTTTCCAAATGGTCTTCACCCCATTTTCTATCTTTCTTTTTATAAAGCACTTAGAAACTTTGTGTCCATGCTTACCACAATATGTACCACAAGTATGAGACCTATAATGAGAAGATTCTTTAACAAATAATCCTTTTGGTTTTGGATCAAAACAATCATGTGTAAAACCGAGACCATGCTTTACAAATGAGGATCTTTGATAACCAAGTAATTTATTTAAATTTTCTCTTCCATTTGTAAATCTCTCAATGCATAAAGTAAGATCATTTACTTTCCTTTTTAAAAGCTCATGATCTTTTAGCATTGATTCAAGAGAAACAATTCTTGAACAAAGCTTTTTGTTTTCAAAAGATACATGTTGTATGGTAGTATTCAAAACTTCTTTTTCAATGGTAAGAGAATTAATGGTCTCAAGATGTCTATCATTTTCAATACATAATTTTGAATTTTCATTTGAAAGTTCTTCATACAATTCTACAATTAAATCACTAGAATCAATATCATCATCACACAAATTTGAAATAGAGGGTGAAGATGGTACATCATCAATGGCCATAAAGCATATGTTGGCCTTCCCTTCACTTTCATCCTCACTTTCTTGTTGATCCCACGTTCCAGCTAGTCCTTTTCCTTTCTTGGCAGATTTCTTTCTGTTTTTGCTTTCTCTTTCCCTCTCTAACACTTTGGGACAGTCAGCAATAAGATGCTTTGTACTCTTGCATTCAAAACATTGAGCTTTATATGACGAGGATTGTCCACTCTTCTTGACTGGCTTTCTTTCATTCTTGAGAAATTCCTTTTTGTAGAATCTCTTGAACTTCTTCACTGCCATTGCAATCTCTTCTTCTCCACTGTTTCCCCCTTCTTCTTCACTTGAAGATTGTTCTTGTTCACTCAAGTTATTTGAGGCATTAAGAACTACTCCTTTTCTTCCCTTTTCCTCATCTTCCTTATCATTCAACCGTTTCATCTTCATTTCATGTGTGAATAGTGATCCGTTAAGCTCTTCAAGAGGAAGAGTTTTTAGATCTTTGGACTCCTCAATAGCAAGCGTCTTTGGCTGCCAAGATTTTGGTAGAGCATCCAAAATCTTCCTGTTTTGCACTCCCATAGTATAGCTTTTACCATAAGCTTTCAAGCCATTGAAAATATTAGTAAACCTTGTAAACATATCACTAATATTTTCACCTTGTTTCACAGTAAACAGTTCAAAGAAGTTCTAGCTCTGATACCAATTGAAATGCCTAAGAGGTGGGGTGAATTAGGTATTTGGCTAATTTTTGCAAATTCAAACCATTTATATGTATAGATCAATAACAGATGATATGGACAAGAGAGAAACAATTTATGGCAAAGCAATATAAGAAATGTAGACCACGCAAGCAATTTATAGTGGTTCGATCCTCAAGATCTACCTCCACTACCTTAAGCCTACACTTAAGGATTTCAATAACTCTACTATGTGCTCAAGTTCACATATTACAAGAGAGGCTCACCACACTATGGTTTTACACTTACAACCTCTTCTAGTAATTTTTATAAACAAGGCTCACCACACTATGGTTTTATATCTCAAACAACCTTGAATTACAACTTCAAGGATCACCCTTATCTAAAGGGTTTTATGTTATCAAGATAACCTTGCTAGAGCTAGTAGATCAACACAATTTAATAAGTAAAGATGAGTGTGTAGATGTTACCACTTGTTGGTAGAAATTACACAAAGTTGCACCTTCACACTTTGATGTCTTCGGATTGATCAATTGAATGCACAAGACATAAGAGAGCTTGAGAAATGTTTGTAATAGACTTTAGAAAGCTTAGAGTATTCAAGGATTCAAAAACATACAGAAGATTGCACGTTTATAGCTTTTATAGAATTTGAAAATCAGTTGAAACAGCTATAAAACGGCTAGTTAACGGCTATTTTCAGGAAATTCGGACGACCGAATTCTACGTCTGAATTTTTCGGACGACCGAATTCTTCCTGCTTCATCCGAATCTTCGTCCGAATTTCTCTGGAAGAACAGTGACCATGCTGAAGGCCAAAATTCGGACGACCGAATTTTTCTTCATGCGTCCGAATCTTCTTCCGAATTTCTCTAGAAGAACAGTAGCAAACTTTTGCTACCAAATTCGTACGACCGAATTTCTTGGAATCATGTTCAAACTTTGTAAAATCATTTGAGATTTAACTTCCAAGGATTTGAAATACATTTGGTATATATAGAAAACTTATTTAGACAAATATCAGTTTGAAAACCAAAATCAAATTCCTTTGATCATATAAAGTTTACTTAAAAACTTTTAGGACACAAAACCACATTTCCTAAGGATTTATTCAAAACCTTTTAAAATTAAGAAACCAATTTTATGCTCTCTTATGCATTCAATAGACTCTAAGACATACAAGTGTAGAGTTTACATAGATATTACCTATCATTATACCTACTCTACACTTCAAGTCTTCAATGCCTTGAGTTTATCTCAAAAGACTTATAGCTTATTGAGGTTGTTCTTGCTCTTTGGCTTGAAGGCAATGAGACTTCAAACTTCTTTCTTCACAAATCCTATCACACAATATAAACATATTAGTTCTCATCAATATTTGTCATTAATCAAAATTACATGATTTGCCCTTAGGGCTAACAATGACAAATATTGATAAGGACTAATATGCTTGTATGTTGTGTGATAGAATTTGTGGATTAAGAAGTATGAAGTCTCATTGCCTTGAAGCCACAACGCAAGAACAACTCCAATATGTCAAAGTGATTGAAGATGGAAGAGTTTGTTCAAGATGATTGAAGGCGCTGAAGACATGAAGTGTAGGTCATATATGCTCAATAGGTATATTCTTTTGTAAACCCTACACTTGTGTGTCTTGGAATCTATTGACTGCATAAGAGAGCAACAAAAACTTGTTTTGAATCTTAAATGGCTTTGAATGAACTTTTGATTAATAAGTGTTGTTAGCCCTAAGGGCAAATCATGTAGTTATGATTAGTTTTGAATAATGGCAAACATTGATGAGGACTAATGTGCTTGTATGTTGAGTGATAGGATTGATGGATTGAGAAGCATGAAGTCTTACTACCTTGGAGCCACAATGCAAGAACAACTCAATTATGCCAATAGTGATTGAAGATTATAGAGCATGTTCAAGATGATTAAAGGCATTGAAGACTTAGAGTGTAGGGTTCATATGCTAAATAGGTATATTTTTCTGCAAACTGTACACTTGTATGTCTTGGAATTAGTTGAATGCATAAGAGAGCACAAAACTTGTTTTTTTGAAATGGTTTTGAATGAACTCTTTCATAACAAATGTGTTTTTGAAGTTTAAAATGATCTCAAGAAAACTTTGGATGATTAAAATATTTTGGTAACAGTATTTTGTGTTTAAAAGTGCTTAAATGACTTATCTATTTATACAAAAAGATTTCAATGTTATTAAGGATGATTTTTAAATGATTTGACAAAATTTGATAAGTTTGGATGCAAGTTTGGACGTCCAAACTTTGAAAATGATCACTGTGCTTCCAGAGAAATTCGGACGCATGGAGTAAAGTTTGGACGTCCAAACTTTCTCCGATAGCATGGTCACTATTTTTCCAGAGAATTTCGGACGAATGTTCGGACGCATAAGGAAAAGGTAGGATGTTCGAACTTTTTCAGACAACTTGGCACAGTGAAGTTCGGACGAAAGTTCAGACGCATGGCAGAAAGCTCGGACGTCCGAACTTATCTGAAACTAGCCGTTACTAGCCGTTTTATGACTGTTAAAGCCAATTTTTCAAATCTATAAAAGCAATAAACTCCATATTTTTTGCAAAACTTTTTGAACATTCAAAATCCTTCAAGCTCTAACTTGTTTTACATCAAAATTATTTGAAAAGCTCTCAAATTGCCTTGTGCTCAAAGGTTAAAATTCAAGATTCCAAAGGCAAGAAGTGAAGTGGTGCTAGCAATTGTATTCATCCACCAAAAAATGTTGGTAACATCCAAACTCTCTCTTTACATTATTATTGTGATTGACACAAGGTTGTCAAGAGACTTAAAACCCTTGTGGAAGGTGAGTCATAGACTAGTTTAATCAAGGTTGTTGTGTAAAACCATTGGTGAGGGTGAGCCTTGGATTAGATTGGTCTAGGTTGTCTAGTGACATAAAACTCTTAGTGATAAGGGTGAACCTTGTCAATTAGATTGAATAGAGGTTGTTGTGGTAAAACCCATTGAAGGATGAGCCTCTTGTGTAATTGTTTGGATTAACCATTTAGTGAATTGGTTAAAATCCTTGATTGTGGACTCAAGGTAGTGGATGTAGATCTTGGAGAGATCGAACCACTATAAATCGTGTGTTCATTTTCATATACCTTTACTTATTTACATACTTGTATTATTATTATTAGTTCTTAGTTGTTGATTGATTGGTCGTAGTCTTATTGTTTGATCATCTTGTCTCAACCATCAAATCACATATAAACTTGAAGTTTTTAAATTTAAAGAAGAGCTTTTATTAAGGCAAAGGATTTGCAAAAAGGGAAAAAAATTTTGATAATTAGCCAAAGACCTAATTCACCCATCTCTTAGGTGAGGACAAAGAAGCCTAGCATGAGAAAAAGAAAGGGAAAAGCCAAAGAAAGAGAAGGAGGAGCAGTAATCAATGAACCAAGGAGGGTTTATGTTCCTCAAAGCATGTCATGGCTGGATAGATTTGTCACAGTGGAGGCTGCTACTGAATTTGATGATTGGACAAAAAGGAACCATAAGACAAATCCAAGTCACAAGGTGGATGTCATCAAACTATCCGAAATGGGTAATATACTCTCATTTTTTTAAAATGATATGAACTGGACTAGTTTGCTTGTGTTTGATGAATGCTGTTATCTTCCTTAGTTTATGAAGTTTAATCAAATATTAAGGAAGAAAGAGTTGAGCGAGTTGGTAATAAAGCTATTCAGTGGTATTCTTCAAGAATATCACAAGTTGATTTTTTAGATTGATAATGCATTGCTCAGTAGAATTTGTGATGTTGAGGATGTTGGGTTTAGGCATTATTCTTCCGAGTGACATTGTTTTATAAGTAAATTATACTCACATGAAAGGATTGAAAATGCCTCTACAAATGGTAGAAGCTCAAGGCTATAAAAGAGAGAGAGATAAAAGCTTTTGATGCTAGTGAAATAATTTTGCATCACATGCTTACTACCTTGATTATAGCATACTTTGGGCACAAATCTTCTATTGATAATATGTATGCTGTAATTATGCTAGCCATGCATAAGAAAAGAAAAATTAATTTTGGATATATAGTGCTAAAGAATATAATGGCAGCTAGAAGAACCGAGCATAAGGCATTGCCGCATGCAAGGTTATTAACAGGAATTTTCAAGTATCTCCAAGTGCAGTTGTCTTCTAGTGGTTTATCAATAAAGAGTGAAGAGGTCTACACCAACAACTCACTAAAGAGAATTCCTTGGACACTTGATGATGATAATGTATGAAGGACTAGAAGAGATGCTAGTGATAATGAAGAGAAGGAAGAAGAAAATGAAGAAGAAGAAGAGGATGAAGAGGAAATCCTTGCTAGAGAAAGGAAAATAAAAAAAAGAAGCATGAGTCACCAAGTGAGGGGGAGCAACTCCCTACAAAAAGAAGACTATTTGAAGAGGTATCCTCCATTGAAGGAAAATAAGTTGAAGGTGATAATCTCACTAGAGGTAATACCATAGTTGCCAAGGTGTTTCAAGAGACATTGAACAACCATGTAAAGGAAATAAAGAAGATGGACAAATTCTTCGAGTCCTTTGCTCTAATGATTCTTGGAAAATTTGATGGTTTAGAAGCTAGAGTCAAGAATATGGAAGAAGACTTGAGAAAGATTTCTCGAGTGGTTTTAAATGGTGCAAGTTCCTATAAAGCCAAAGAAGAAGAAAAGAAAGAAGATGAGAAAGAGGACAGTGAAGAGAATGTGGTTCAAAGGAAGAAGATCCAAAAATCCTCTCGATTGGTAACTTTCCAAAGTCGAACTACACGAGTAAGGAGTTAGCAAATGAAGGACCCTATCATATAGAGATCAAGGAAACATGGCCATCACAATGAAAAAAATTGGAAGTGAAGACCATGAAGCGCATCCAAGACTAAGCCTTTCTATCCCTAAACTCTATTTTGTTGCTTATCTTAGTTTATGTCTTGATGCACATGTTATGCTTTAACATTGAAATTTACTTGTGCCTTTCTAGTCATTATAATGTTTTGAAGCTCAATATCTGAAATCCTTGTGATAAAAACTTCTTTTGCTTCACTTTTGTTGTCCAAGTACTCTTACCCCATCCTTGATTGATGAAAAAAGGGAGAGAAGAAATGTGATGACAAAATGTGTGAAAATGTGTGAAATAGCAGTGGAATTCCTCATGCATGAATAGAAAATGTGTGAATTTTCTTAAAATCCATGCATATGTCAAAGGGGGCAAAGAATGTGCTGCAATATGTGTTATGTATATGCTCTGTGTGCTGCAATGTGTGCTATATGTGTTGATGTGTGTAATATATATGTGCTGATGTGCAATAATGAGTAATGTGAAAATTTGGATGTATTTCTGCATTTGGAATTTAAATTGAAAGGGATAAAATATGTGAAGTTACAATTCATAAGTTTGGACTAGAAATTCGGATGCAAACCAAATGTTTGGACGCATCCATACTTTCTTGCCAAAAATATTTTTATGTTGTTCAAATTGTTTGAAAACTATTTTAATCCTTCTTATTATATTTGAACAACCTTAGGAAGGCTTATTTTCAAATATTACAGCCTTCATGTCACATATTTTACAGTTTGGACTTGAAATTTTAAAATTCGGATGCATTCATACTTTGTTGCCAAAAAGTGCTCTTTTGTTGTTGAAATTTATTCAAATATGTTTTAATCTTTTCCATTATGTTTGAATAACCTTAGGAAAGCTTTATTTCACTTTAAACATTCATTATATTGAATTTATTGCAGTTTGGACTTGAAATTTCAAAATTCGGATGCATGTTCTGAAATTCATATGCTTCCATATTTTGTTGCCAAAATGTGCTCTTTTGTTGTTCAAATTGATTCAAATATGTTTTAATCTCTGCTAATATCTTTGAACAACCTTAGGAAAGCTTATTTTCAAAAATTAGAGCTTTCATTTCACTTATTTTACAGTTCGGACTTGATATGTCAAAATTCAGATTCACAACATCTCAAGTCCAAACTGTTGAAAAATGAGCACAATATAAGGGGGAGTATTGTTAAACTTTTACAATCTTAAAACCTCTCTTAGAACATTTTCTAAATGATTCAATGTTATATATCATATCCTAATTGTTAGTTGGAAGGAAGGAGGAAAACGGGGGTTGGTTGGGTCATAGGCTCATATTTAGCCTTTTGTATGTCAATGTGCTAAATTGGTTATTATCTATCATCGACATCAAAGCTTCTTTGTACTACATTATTTAAATCCATCACATTTTTGGATCAAAGTTTGTCATCATCGAAAAGGGGGAGATTGTTAGCCTTAAGGGCAAATCATGTAGTTATGATTAGTTTTGAATAATAGCAAACATTGATGAGGACTAATGTGCTTGTATGTTGAGTGATAGGATTGATGGATTGAGAAACATGAAGTCTTATTGCCTTGGAGCCACAATGCAAGAACAACTCAATTATGCCAAAAGTGATTGAAGATTAAAGAGCATGTTCAAGATGATTGAAGGCATTGAAGACTTAGAGTATAGGGTTAATATGCTAAATAGGTATATTTTTCTACAAACTCTACACTTGTATGTCTTGGAATTAGTTAAATGCATAAGAGAGCACAAAACATGTTTTTTTGAAATGGTTTTGATTGAACTCTTTGATAACAAATGTGTTTTTGAAGTTTAAAATGATTTTAAGAAACCTTTGGATGATTAAAATATTTTGGTAACTGTTGTTTGTGTTTAAAAGTGCTTAAATGACTTATCTATTTACACAAAATGATTTCAATGTTATTAAGGATGATTTTCAAATGATTTGACAAAATTTGATAAGTTTGGATGCAAGTTTGGACGTCCAAACTTTGAAAATGATCACTGTGCTTTCAGAGAAATTCGGACGCAATTTTGGACGCATGGAGTAAAGTTCGGACGTCCAAAATTTCTCTAATAGCATGGTCACTATTTTTCCAGAGAATTTTGGACGAATGCTCGGACGCATAAGGAAAAGTTCGAACGTCTGAACTTTTCCAGATAGCTTGGCACAGTGAAGTTCGGACAAAAGTTCGGACGCATGGCAAAAAGTTTGGACCTTTTTGAACTAGCCGTTACTAACCGTTTTATGACTGTTAAAGCCAATTTTTAAATTTATAAAAGCTATAAACTCCAGATTTTTTGCAAACCTTTTTGAACATTCAAAATCCTTCAAGCTCCAACTTGTTTTACTTCAAAATTATTTGAAAATCTCTCATATTGTCTTGTCCTCAAAGGTTAAAATTCAAGATTCCAAAGGCAAGAAGTGAAGTGGTGCTAGCAATTGTATTCATCCACCAAAAAATGTTGGTAACATCCAAACTCTCTCTTTACATTGTTGTTGTGATTGATACAAAGTTGTCGAGAGACTTAAAATGCTTGTGGAGGGTGAGCCATAGACTAGTTTAATCAAGGTTATTGTGTAAAACCCATTGGTGAGGGTGAGCCTTGGATTAGATTGGTCTAGGTTGTCTAGTGACATAAAACTCTTAGTGATAAGGGTGAACCTTGTCAATTAGATTGAATAGAGGTTGTTGTGGTAAAACCCATTGAAGGATGAGCCTCTTGTGTAATTGTTTGGATTAACCATTTAGTGAATTGGTTAAAATCCTTGATTGTGGACTCAAGGTAGTGGATGTAGATCTTGGAGAGATCGAACCACTATAAATCGTGTGTTCATTTTCATATAGCTTTACTTATTTACATACTTGTATTATTATTATTAATTCTTAGTTGTAGATTGATTGGTCGTAGTCTTATTGTTTGATCATCTTGTCTCAACCATCAAATCACATATAAACTTGAAGTTTTTGAATTTAAAGAAGAGCTTTTATTAAGGCAAAGAATTTGCAAAAAGGGAAAAGATTTTTGATAATTAGCCAAAGACCTAATTCACCCCCCTCTTAGGTCTTTCAAGTGTGTTTCTAAGACTCAAAAGATTTTGAGTAAACTTTGTGTTAGCCCTAAGGGCAAATCATGTAATTTTGATTAATGACAAATATTGATGAGGAATAATTTGCTTGTATGCTGTGTGATAGGTTATGTGAACTAAGAACTATGAAGTCTCATTGCTTTGAAGCCAAAGTGCAAGAACAACTTCAGTAAAGCAAAATGATTGAAGTTTGAAGAAGGTTGTTCTTAGATGATCTAAAGGCATTGAAGACTTGAAGTGTAGAGTGTATATACTTAGTAGGTAAATCTCTATGTAAACTCTACACTTGTATGTCTTGGTTATCATTGAATGCATAAGAGAGCATAAAATGAGTCTTATGATCTTAAAAGGTTTTGAATGAATTTTTTTTGTTGAATATGGTTTTGTGCCCTAAAAGTTTTTAAGTAAACTTTATATGATCAAAGGTATATGATTTTGGTTTTCAAACTTATATATGTCTAAATAGGTTTTCTATACATACAAAATATTTTTCAAACTTATTGAAGTTAAATCTCAAATGATTTTACAAAGTTTGAATATGCTTCCAAAAAAATTCGGTCGTCCGAATTTTGTAGCAAAATTTTGCTACTGTTTTTTCAGAGAAATTCGGAAGAAGATTTCCGACGCAGCAGGAAGAAGTCGGTCGTCCGAAAAATTCGGATGCAGAATTTGGTCGTCCAAATTTCCTGAAAATAGCTGTTACTAGCCGTTTTATAGCTGTGAAAACTGATTCTCAAATTCTATAAAAGCTATAAACATGTAATCTTTTGTAAGTTTTGAATTCTGGAGAACTCTAAGCATTCTAAAGCCTTTTAGGAACATTTCTTAAGCTCTCTTATGTCTTGTGTATTCAATTGATCAATCCAAAAGACATCAAAGTGTGAAGGTGCAAGTTTGTGTAAAAAATCTACCAACAAGTGGTAACATCTACACACTCATCTTTTTATCAAATTGTGTTTTTTCTACTAGCTCTTGCAAGGTTATCTTGATAACATAAAACCCGTTAGATAAGGGTGATCCTTGAAGTTGTGATTCAAGGTTGTTTGAGATATAAAACCATTGTGTATTGTGAGCCTTGTTTGTAAAAGTTACTAGAAGAGGTTGAGAGTGTAAAACCGTAGTGTGGTGAGCCTCTCTTGTAATTTGTAAACCTGAGCATACAGTAAACTGGTTGAAATCCTTAAGTGTAGGCTTAAGGTAGTGGACGTAGATCTTGAGGATCGAATCACTATAATTTGCTTGTGTTCTTTGATCTTACTTTCTTGTATTGTTGTGCTATAAATTGCTTATAACTTGACTCATATAATCTGTTCTTTACTTAGACGTATAAAAGGTTTTAATTTGTGAAAATTAGCCAAATACCTAATTCACCCCTCCCCCCGTCCCCCCTCTTAGGTATTTCAATTGGTATCAAAGCTAGAACTTCTTTGTGTGGTTTGACAACCTAGAAGACAAAGATCGTATGGCTAATATCTCAAACCTACCTTACCTAGAAGGTCATCTACAAATAGACCACCGTTGTTTGATGGAACAAATTACACTTTTTGGAAGACTAGAGTTAAAATATATATTTATTCTATCAATTTTGATTTGTGGAACATAGTTAAGAAGGGTCCTTATGTCCAAATGAAAATGAGAGCAGATGGAGTAACCTCAGAACCCAAATCCACTGATGAATTTGATAAGCATGATTCAAGGAAAATGACATTAAACTATCAGGCCATGAACATATTAAGTTGTGCATTAGATGTTGCTGAATACAATATAGTTAGTGGGTGTGATTCTGCTCATGATATGTGGAGATTACTCCAAATTACACATGAAGGTACTAATCAAGTTAAACAATCTAAACTTGCTATGCTTGTTAGAGATTATGAGCTGCTTACCATGAAACAAGGTGAAAATATTAGTGATATGTTTACAAAGTTTACTAACATTTTCAATGGCTTGAAAGCTTATGGTAAAAGCTATACTATGGGAGAGCAAAATAGAAAGATTTTGGATGCTCTACCAAAATCCTGGCAGCCAAAGACGCTTGCTATTGAGGAGTCCAAAGATCTAAAAACTCTTCCTCTTGAAGAGCTTATCGGATCACTACTCACACATGAAATGAAGATGAAACGGTTGAATGACAAGGAAGATGAAGAAAAGGGAAGAAAAGGAGTTGTACTCAATGCTTCAAATCACTTGAGTGAACAAGAACTATCTTCAAGTGAAGAAGAAGGAGGAAACAGTGGAGAAGAAGAGATTGCAATGGCAGTGAGGAAGTTTAAGAGATTCTACAAAAAGGAGTTTCTCAAGAAAGGAAGAAAGCCAGTCAAGAAGAGTGGACAATCCTCATCCTATAAACCTCAATGTTTTGAATGCAAGAGTACAGAGCATCTTATTGCTGACTGTCCCAAAGTGTTAGAGAGGGAAAGAGACAGCAAAAACAGAAAGAAATCTACCAAGAAAGGAAAAGGATTAGCTAGAACGTGGGATCAACAAGAAAGTGAGGATGACAGTGAAGGGAAGGCCAACATATGTTTTATGGCCATTGATGATGAGGTACAATCTTCACCTTCTATTTCAAATTTCTGTGATGATGATATTGATTCTAGTGATTTGATTGTAGAACAGTGTGAAGAGTTGAAAAAGGCTTCAAAAAGAAACAAAGAAATGAAATTCAAAATCAATGATTTATCAAATGAGAATTTAAAATTATGTATTGAAAATGATAAACTTCTTGAGACTATTAATTGCCTTACCATTGAAAAAGAAGTTTTGAATACAACCATACAAAACGTATCTTTTGAAAACAAAAAGCTTTGTACAAGAATTATTTCTCTTGAATCAATGCTAAAAGATCATGAGTCTTTAAAAAGGAAAGTTAATGATCTTACTTTATGCATTGAGAGATTTACAAATGGAAGAGAAAATTTAAATAAACTACTTGGTTATCAAATATCTTCATTTGTAAAACATGGTCTTGGTTTTACACATGATTGTTTTGATCCAAAACAAAAAAAGTTATTTGTTAAAGAATCTTCTCATTCTAGGTCTCATATTTGTTGCACATATTGTGGCAAGTATGGACACAAGGTTTCTAGATGTTTTATAAAAAGAAAGATAGAAAATGGTGTTAAGACCATTTGGAAAGTCAAAGGAACTATCACTAACCCCCTTGGACCCAAGAAGATATGGGTACCAAAAATCACTCTTTCTAATTTGGTATAGGTACAATTTGCCTCAAGATCAAACGCCACTAAATGGTTTCTTGACAGTGGCTGCTCAAGGCACATGACTGGAAATGCATCACTTGTTAGTGAGCTTCAAGCTACAAGTGAAGATTTTGTCACATTTGGAGATAAGAAGAAAGGGAAAATACTTGGAATAGGTAACATTGGTAAAGGTTCCTTCCCTCTTATCAAGCAAGTTTTACTTATTGATGGTTTAAAGTATAATTTACTTAGCATTAGTCAATTGTGTGACAATGGTTGCAAAGTTGAGTTTAAATGTGATACTTGTACTATTCTTGACTGTGCAAGTAATAAAACTATTTTTGTTGCTAAAAGAGTTAGTAATGTATATGTGTTAAATTTTGATGAGCTTATTACTAATGATATTAAATGTCTTGCCATTCATGACAATGATGGATTTTTATGGCATAGAAGATTAGGACATGTGAGCATGGATTTATTGAACAAACTTTCTACACAAGAACTAGTTAGAGGATTACCAAAAATGCATTTTGATAAAACCCGTCTTTGTGATGCTTGTCAATATGGAAAACAATCAAAAACATCTTTTAAACCAAAGAAAATGGTTTACACCTCAAAACCTCTTGAACTAGTTCACATGGATTTATTTGGACCTATGAGGACTACTAGTCTTGGTGGTAAAAGATATGCTTATGTGATTGTTGATGATTTTTCAAGATTTACATGGGTAGTCTTCTTATCACAAGAAGATGAAACATTTTATGAATTCTCAAAACTTTTCAAAAAGGTTCAAATTTCTTTTGATTGCAAACTGATTTCTATTAGAAGTGACAATGGAAGAGAGTTTTGTAACCAAGATTTTACAAAATTTTGTGATGAGTATGGCATCACTCATAATTTTTCAGCTGCCAAAACACCTCAACAAAATTGTGTTGTTGAAAGAAAAAACAGAACTTTACAGGAAATTGCTAGATCAATGCTTTGTGAAAATTCCTTACCAAAATATTTTTGTGCTGAAGCTGTAAATACAGCTTGCTATGTAATGAATAGAGTTTTACTAAGACCTTTTATAAGAAAAACACCTTTTGAACTTCTATTTGATAAAACTCCATCAATTGTCTATTTTAAAGTTTTTGATTGTAAGTGCTTTATTTTAAACACTAGTGACAATCTTGGTAAGTTTGATAGAAAATCAGATGAAGGCATATTTCTTGGCTATTCATCAAATAAAAAGGCATATAGAATCTATAACAAAAGGACATTATGTGTTGAAGAAACTATTCATGTAACTTTTGATGAATCTAACATTTATCTTCAAAGAAGAAATGAAGATGATGCAGGTTCCTCAATGGCTGAAAATCAAACTCAACACCAAGTACCCACATTGGAAGATCATGCCAAAGAAGAAGAAATAATGGAGCAAGAACAAGATGGTTAATCAAGTAATGATAAAGAACTTCCAAAGGATCTCACATATGCAAGAAGTCATCCTAAGGAGCAAATCATTGGTGATGTCTCCCAAGGAGTTAAAACAAGGCGGTACTTTATTGATAATTTTGCCCTTTTATCTCATATTGAACCAAAAAATATTGATGATGCATTGTGTGATAATTTCTGGATTATTGCTATGGAAGAAGAGTTAAATCAGTTTGAGAGAAATAAAGTTTGGACTCTTGTTCCTAGACCTCATGATCATTCTGTTATTGGTACAAAGTGGGTCTTTAGAAATAAGTTAAATGAACTAGGAGAAGTTGTTAGAAATAAAGCTAGACTTGTTGCTCAAGGTTTCAACCAAGAAAAAGGCATTGATTATGATGAGACTTTTGCTCCAGTGGCCAGATTAGAGTCCATAAGAATACTTTTGGCATTTGATTGTTTTAAAGATTTTAAACTATTTCAAATGGATGTCAAAAGTACTTTTCTAAATGGTTTTATTGAAGAAGAGGTTTATGTAGAACAACCTCCTGGTTTTATTCATGAAAAATTTCCAAATCATGTTTTCAAGTTAACCAAAGCTCTATATGGATTGAAACAAGCTCCAAGAGCTTGGTATGAAAGATTAAGTGGTTTTCTTCTTTCAAAAGGTTTTACAAAAGGAAAAGTGGATACAACTCTTTTTATAAAAACATCTTGTAAAAATGATATTTTACTTGTGCAAATTTATGTTGATGATATTATTTTTGGTGCTACTAATACTTCTCTTTGTGAAGATTTTGCCAAATCTATGCAAAATGAATTTGAGATGAGCATGATGGGAGAACTAAATTTCTTCCTTGGGCTACAAATTAAGCAAACCAAGGATGGAGTCTTCATTAATCAAGCAAAGTATACCAAGGAGCTACTGAAAAGATTTGGAATGGATCAAGCAAAAGGAATAGGTACTCCAATGAGTTCATCAACTAAACTTCACAAAGATGAGAAAGGAAAAAATATTGATGAGAAATTATATAGAGGTATGATTGGAAGTTTACACTATCTCACAGCTAGTAGACCAGATATTATGTTTGTTGTATGCTTGTGTGCTAGATTCCAATCATGTCCTAAAGAATCTCATTTAATTTCTGTCAAACGTATTTTTCGCTATTTGATTGATACACATGACTATGACCTTTGGTTTTCAAAAACTTCATCTTTTGAACTTATTGGATACTCTGATGCTGACTATGATGGATGCAAAGTTGAACGTAAAAGCACAAGTGGTCATTGTCAATTTCTTGGTAGTTGTCTTGTATCTTGATTTAGTAAAAAGCAAGCTTGTGTGTCTTTATACACTGCAGAAGCTGAATACATAGCTGCAGGTAGTTGTTGTGCACAATTGTTATGGATGCAACATACCTTACTTGATTATAGTCTTAAATTTAATTGTGTGCCTATACTATGTGATAATACTAGTGCTATCAATTTGAGCATAAATCCCATTCAACATTCTAGGACTAAGCATATAGAGATAAAACATCATTTCATTCGTGATCATGTGATTAAGAAAGATATATGCTTAGAATATATAAATACAAATGATCAAATTGCTGACATATTTACAAATCCTTTGGCTGAGGAAAGGTTCAATCACCTAAGAAGACTCTTAGGAATTTCAAAATTCAATAACTAATGTGTGTGTTAAAGTTTGATAAAAACAAGAAATTTTCGGATCCAGAATTCGGATGCACTACAGAAAATTCGGTCGACCAAATTTTGATCAAGAATTTGGACACAGGTCAGAAAATTCGGTCGACCGAATTTTCTGAATTGAAGAAACAGAAACTTTCGACCGAAAATTCGGACGTAGACCTGAGAATTCGGTCGTCCGAATTTTACGGATGCGACTGTTTAAATGAAAATTAAACAGTCTTCTCAACACTTCAACTTCCGAATTTCACATCCTTTTAAAAGGCTCTCATACCCATTCACATCCGAATCAAAATCTCTTCAAAACCACACTTTCTCATCCCTATTTTCCTTCACTTGTGAACTTCTAACCCTAAATTCATACCAAAAATCAGTACTTCTCAACAGAAAATATCAATGGTGAGAACAAAGAAGCCAAATGTTGAGAAAGGGAAAGGAAAGGCTAAGGAAGGAGATGGAGACTTGATCCTCGACCAACCAAGAAGAATTCGAATCCCTCAAACATTATATGCAGTTGACAGGTTTGTCTCGATCAAGGCTACTCATGAATTTGATTAATGGAATAAAAATAGCAGAAAGATTATCCCTGGATATAAGGTGCATGTTGATAAATTGTCTAGCATGGATATTGTTCTATCTTGTTTCAATGATGTTGGTTGGAGTAGTTTGTTGTTCATTGATGAAGAATTTTATCCTACCTTGATATATGAATTCTATGCAAACCTAAAAGAGGAAAGAATTGAGACTGTAGAGGATAATGTGATACAATGGTATTCATCTAGAGTATCCCAAGTTGACATTGAATTTAGTGAAGGATTGATAAACAAAATTTGTGGAGTAGGTGACAATGGAGCTAGATATTATTCACCTTCCATGCATTACTATGATCGTGAACTCTTTACATATATTAGATTTGAAGAAGCATTTACCAATGGAAGAGAGTTTAGATCTATAAAAGAGAGGGAAATCAAGAACTTGGATGCTAGAGGTAGAGTGTTGCATCATATGGTAACTACTATGATTGTTCCTAATTTTGGACATAAGTCATCAGTTGGAAATATGCATATGGTAATCATGTTAGCCTTGCATGAGTATAGGAGATTGAACTTTGGTTATATAGCCTTGAAACACATGATTACTGCCAGAAAAACAGTAACCAAGGCATTCCCATTTGGAAGGTTGTTGACAAGAATCTTTAAGCATTTTAAGATTAAACTTCCAGGAAGAGGGCAAGCTTTTAAGAGTAGGGAAATTTACACCAATGAAACTCTTAAGAGAATGCAATTAGTTCTTGATGAGGATAATGCATGGAGGACAAAAAGAGAAACCCCTCCAAAAAGAATAGGAAGAGAAGAAAAGATAGAAAGTGAAGAAGAGGAAGAAGAAGAGGATGAAAAAGAAACCCTTACTAGAGAAATGAAGACAAAAAGGAAGCATGACACCTCAAGTGAGGGGGAGCAACCTCCAACAAAAAGGAGATTATTTGAAGAAGAAACTGGAATTGGTTCAAGTGGTGAAGGAGTAACTAGAGGTGACACCATAGTGGCCAAAGTATTTCAAGAAGCCTTGAACAATCATGTCAAGGAAATGGAGAAGATGTATAAGTTTTTTTGAATCATTTGCTCCAATGGTTCTTGGAAAGTTAGATGGACTGGAGAGTAGGGTAAAACACATTGAAGAAATCCTTATGAGAAATGCTCAAAGTGGTGAAGGACCCTCTAAGCCTCAAGATGGAAATGAGGAAGAAGGAGATAGGGAAGAAAAGAAAGGAGATGATAATGACAGTAATGATGAAGATGATGATCAAGGTGGAAATGAAGAGACTGTGGCAGAAGAAGAAGAGGAAGAACATGCTCATGCAGAGCCAGAAATAGCAGGTAGCCAAGTAGCTCCAGCTGAAATAGTCTCTCCATCAACAATCCCTTTTAGTCACGGAAGAGTGAAGCACTTGGCCATCAAGAAAGGAGTGAGCCGAGCCTCTCCATCAACATCAACATCACAAGACTAAGCTTTCTTTCCTTCCATTCTATTTACTGCCTTTATTTGTTATTGTATATACTATCGTTATGAGTTATGTATTCTGAACTTGTTAAGTATTTTGCTTCATTTTATATAATAGTGCAGCTCAATGATGAAATCTCAGTGATGAGAGCTTCCTTTATGTGCTAAATTGATAGTCTCATTTTCGTTGATCCCTCTTTTATTTTTTTTGAGTGATGGAGAAAAATGATGATATGATGACTGCAACATGAGTCTTGAAATTTTGTAAAGCTAAACTGAGTTGCAAAAACTTTGGATTCAAAATTTGAATGCAAGGTTTAAAAATTCGGATGCATCCATATTTGTGGCCAAAAAGTGCTCTTTTGTTGTTCAAATTGATTCCAATATGTTTTAATCTCTTCCATTATGTCTGAACAACCTTATGAAAGCTTTATTTAATTTTAAACTTTCATTATATTGAATTTATTACAGTTTGGATTTGAAATCTCAAAATTCGGATGCATGAACAAAAAAATTCGGACGCATCCAAACTGTTCTGCCAAAACTGATTTTTCTGTTGTTCAAATTGCTTGAAAACTATTTCAAATCCTTATATCATATTTGAACAACTTTAGGAAGGCTTATTTTCAAATATGTTTGAACAATCTTAGGAAAGCTTATTTTCAAAAGTTGCAGCTTTCATTTCTCCTATTTTATTGTTTGGACTTGATGTGTCAGACTCGGATGCATCTATATTGTGTTGTCAAAATGTGCTCCTTTGTTGTTCAAATTGATTCAAATATGTTTTAATCTCTTCTAATATGTTTGAACAACCTTATGAAAGCTTATTTTCAAAAATTGCAACTTTCATTTCTTTTATTTTATTGTTTGGACTTGATGTGTCAGATTCGGATGCTTAGCATCACAAGTCCAAACTTGTTGAAAAATGAGCACAATCTAAGGGGGAGCATTATTAAGCTTTTACAACCTTAAAACCTCTCTTAGAACTTTTTCTAAATGCTTAAATGCTATATCTTCTATCTTAGTTGGAAGGAAGGAGGTAAATGGAGGTTGGTTGGGTCATAGGCTCATATTGAGCCTTTTGTATGTCAATGTGCTAAATTGGTTATTTTCTATCATTGACATTAATACTTCTATGTACTACATTGTTTTAATCTATCACATTTTACATCAAAGTTTGTCGTCATCAAAAAGGGGAAGATTGTTAGCCCTAAGGGCAAATCATGTAATTTTGATTAATGACAAATATTGATGAGGACTGATATGCTTGTATGTTGTGTGATAGGTTTTGTGAACTAAGAAGTATGAAGTCTCATTGCTTTGAAGCCAAAGTGCAAGAACAACTTCAGTAAAGCAAAGTGATTGAAGTTTGAAGAAGGTTGTTCTTAGATGATCTAAAGGCATTGAAGACTTGAAGTGTAGAGTGTATATACTTAGTAGGTAAATCTCTATATAAACTCTACACTTGTATGTCTTGGTTATCATTGAATGCATAAGAGAGCATAAAATAAGTCTTATGATCTTAAAAGGTTTTGAATGAATTTTTTTTGATGAATATGGTTTTGGTCCTAAAAGTTTTTAAGTAAACTTTATATGATCAAAGGTATTTGATTTTGGTTTTCAAACTTATATATGTCTAAATAAGTTTTCTATACATACCAAATGTTTTTCAAACTTATTGAAGTTAAATCTCAAATGATTTTACAAAGTTTGAATATGCTTCCAAAAAAATTCGGTCGTCCGAATTTTGTAGCAAAAGTTTGCTACTGTTTTTCCAGAGAAATTCGGAAGAAGATTCGGACGCATGAAGAAAAATTCGGTCGTCCGAATTTTGGCCTTCAGCATGGTCATTGTTTTTCCAGAGAAATTCGGAAGAAGATTCGGACGCAGCAGGAAGAATTCGGTCGTCCAAATTTCCTAAAAATAACCATTAACTAGCCGTTTTATAGCTGTTAAAACTGATTTTCAAATTCTATAAAAGCTATAAACATGTAATCTTTTGTAAGTTTTGAATTCTTGATAACTCTAATATGTTTGAACAACCTTATGAAAGCTTATTTTCAAAAATTGCAACTTTCATTTCTTCTATTTTATTGTTTGGACTTGATGTGTCAGATTCGGATGCTTAGCATCACAAGTCCAAACTTGTTGAAAAATGAGCACAATCTAAGGGGGAGCATTGTTAAGCTTTTACAACCTTAAAACCTCTCTTAGAACTTTTTCTAAATACTTAAATGCTATATCTTCTATCTTAGTTGGAAGGAATGAGGTAAATGGAGGTTGGTTGGGTCATAGGTAAATTTTACGAAGTTTGAATAACAAACTTTAAAATGGCTACTGTGCTTCCAAAAAATTCGGTCGTTCGAATTTTCCTTACCAGCATGGTTACTGTTTTTCCAGAGAAATTCGGACGCAAGTTCGGACGCATGAAAAAAAATTTGGTCGTCCAAATTTTTCCAGAAAACATGCAACAGTAAAATTCGGACGATAATTTCAGACGCACAAGAAAAATTCGGCCGTCCGAATTTTCTGAAACTAGCCGTTACTAGCCGTTTTATGACTGTTAAAACTGATTTTTGAATTCTATAAAAGCTATAAACTCAAGAATTTTTGTAAGTTTTGAATCTCTAAGAACTCTAGACATTCCAAAGTCTTTAACAAACATTAAAGCTCTCTTTGTCTTGTGCTTTCAATTGATCATTCAAGATTCTAAAGACAACAAAGTGTGAAGGTGCAACATTGTGTAATTATCTACCAACAAACTAGAAACATCTTACACATTCTCCTTTCTTCATTCAATTGTGTTTTTCTACTAGCTCATTGCAAGGTTTTCTTGAAAACATAAAATCCTTTAGATAAGGGTGATCCTTGAGACATTGACTCAAGGTTGTTAGTAGATATAAAATCCTTTGGTATGGTGAACCTTGTTTGTAAGATTGCAAAAAAGGTTGTGAGTGTAAAACCATTGTGTGGTGAGCCTCTTATATAATTGTTGAACATGAGCATTTAGTAGATTGTTTGAAATCCTTGAGTGTAGGCTCAAGGTAGTGGACGTAGATCTTGAAGAGAATGAATCACTATAAATTGCTTGTGTTTATTGACCTTAAAGTGTTTATTGCTTTGACATTGATTGATAAATTCTCTCATTGAAACAAGCACACATAATCTGGTCTAGCTTAAAATTGTAAAAGGAAATTATTTTCGAAAATTAGCCAAAGACCTAATTCACTCCCCCCTCTTAGGTCTTTCATTTAGAATTGACATTTATTCTAGGTCATCATAGTAATGAATGTGTCTCAAAAGTCCATTCATCTACGTCTCGATATAATAAAAATATCATCAATGCTCAAAAGTTTTTAGGAGATAACGTGGAGAATGATGCATTACAAAAACTAATCATTAGGTAAAGATTTGAAACTCTTTTAGAGTTATTGATCAACTTGTTTTCAGAAACTTGTACTACCATTTATACTTTGGATATATATTTTAAATTTGTCCAAATAAACTACAAATATTGTGTAGACAAATTGTATCTTCACCATTCTTGATCCAAAATAAATTAAAATAATACACAAATACTAGAATATAAATATATAATATGAAAAGTTTCAAATAATAATCACAAAATGATAGAAAATAGAAAATGAATAATTCGATAATCTAAAATTTTGATTAACATTGAAAATATTAAAAAATCTTTCTAGATATTTAAAAAAATTAGCGACATTCATATTTGTCATATCAATATTATCGATACAAGAATCATTATAATCAATAGCATAATTTAGGGAAGTAAAGCAATATCAATACTTAATAGAGATTCATAACATGTTTTACATACTACAAGTATGTGGCAAAAATCCGTTCATATTGTATTGATAACATGTTGAAATTATTACTTTTCCTTTTTCTCTTCTAATTATTTTCTCACTTCTGGTGAGTATCTATTCACTAAGAATGAGTCATTCCTACAGCGTAAGAACAAAGTATATTTCTACTAGCCACGACTAAAATCTCTTTCAGAAATATTGAAAGACCTAGGAGCGAGGTGCATTAGGCCTTTGGCTAATTTTCGAAAACTATTTCCTTTTTATGAATTTAGTTTGGAAAGATTATATTCACATGTTTCAATGAGAATGTAATGAACACAATGATAAAGCAATACACAAGGAAGAGCAAAAAACACAATCAATTTATAGTGATTCGATCTCTTCAAGATCTACATCCACCACCTTGAGTCCATACTCAAGGATTTCAACCAATCTATTCAATACTCAAATTCAATCAATTACACAAGAGGCTCATTCCACAAGGGTTTTACACCAACAACCTCTTTTGCAATACTACAAATAAGATTCACTCTACCACAAGGATTTTATATCTAAAGACAACCTTGAATCAATGCCTTAAGGATCACCCTTACCAAAAAGGCTTTATGTCACAAGATAACCTTCTATTGAGCAAATAGATAAAGAGATAAATAGAGATTTAATGAGATATTACCACTGTTTGGTAGATGATTACACAAGTTAGCACCACTTCACCTTGTTGTCTTTGAAATCTTGAATATTCACATGAGAGCACAAGACAAAAGAGAGCTTTAATGATTTCAAATGTTTTTGGAATGTTAGAATTCTTCAAGTGTTCAACACTAATTTAAAATCTGGAATTTATGGCTTTTATATATTTTGAAAATTAATTCCAACAGTCATAAAACAGCTAGCAACGGCTATGACATGCTGTCAGGGAAAGTTCAGACGACCGAACTTTAACCCTTACATCCGAACTTGTATCTGAATTTCTCTGGAAATTCAGCAGTCATGTTCATAGTTTGGAGTTCCGAACTTGCGTATGAACTATTCAAACTTTGTTAAAATATTTGAAAATCAACTTCAATAAGTTTGGAATTATTTTTTACTAAAAGATAAGACATTTAAAATCTTTTAAACTCAAATATCGTTATCAAAGTACTTGGTAATTCAAAGATTATTCAACGCCATTTAAGATTCAAAAACAAATTTTGTGCCCTCTTATGCATTCAATAGATTCTAAGAACAAGAAGTGTAGGGTTTACAAGAATATACCTATTAAGCAAGTGTAAACCTAGAGTCTTCAAAGCCTTCAATTCATAAGACACAGTTCTATATTCTTGATCTTTGAGCACACTTGAGTTGTCCTTAGCACTTTTAGCTCCAAGGAAATAAGAACTCTTTACTTCTCAATCCAAAAATTCTATCACACAAATAGCATATGAATTTATCTTATCAATATTTATCATTAATCAAAACTAATCAAAACTACATGATTTGACCTTATGGCTAACAAATATTTTATAAATTCGAATAATATTCACTTCAGGGAATGATATAAAAATAGTTGGTCAGCCGTCAAAATATTTTATCAATGACTAAAGCGTCAGAGCGACACTCAATATGTTTGAAAAATAATAATATAAAATTAAAAAAAAAAGAGATGGGAGAGAATATAGAAAGAAAAAATAAAACTCAAGAATCAAGGTTAATATGTGTATATTATTAATATCATTATATGACTCTATATATAATCTTATAGTATAAGAGTTTATAAAAATTTAAAATATAATAGAAAAAATTAAATATAATAAAAAATACTATTTTAAAATTTTAGTTTTCAAAAAATTGAATTAACATCTATATATTATTTTATAATAAAAATCAGATAATTGAACACATTAGGAGACAACGTTCCGGTCAAATTTGTTCGCCTGATGCATCATTTTAAAACATTTGATAGCCGGTAACCTTGACTTTGTGGGTACCAAATGAAATTATCATGAAAACGTGCCAAAGTGACTGGTCGGGTCACAAATCACAATCACTTCCAACCATTTCTTATCTCTTCGGCTCTCATACGGACCTCTCACGCCCTCAGCGAGGAGGTATAGAAGCCCAGGACCAGCTTGGCAAAGGAAGCCGATAATCTTCCCTCTTTGACGCAGTGCCCGAAACTTACCGGTGAGGACGATGTTAATTGCCTAAATTTCTTAGCTAATAATATTATTGTTCTTATGATTCCGCCTTGTTATTTTTTCCTATACCGTATGTATCTTGAATTTCATCTTTGCCCTTTTTCCACTGATGCTGATATTTTTGGCATCTCCGATATATGTAAAGGTTGGTTTCTGATACTTAATTGCCTTTTAGTTTTGCTGCAGCCACAGTAATCACTATCTATCATCATTCTTGATTTTGTTGTTATTGTTATTATTTTAGTGTTATTTAAGATTAAGGCATTATCTTGCATCATTTAGGCATATAGAGGAAGTGTTTTTCTTTCTGTCTGAGTAGCCGTATGTCTCTATTTCTATCTGTGTTTTTGAACTCCAGCAAATTAGGACATGGGTTTAAGCATTCATCTTTGTGCTGATTAGGGCCATTTGCTTGTTGGCCCATGATATAGGCTGCACGTGTAATGCAAAGTTAATTTTGTTCCATGCCTACTTGAAATGGCCACTTTTCTTATATTTTTCCAGAAAATACATTCTTGAGAAATGAATAAATCCTTTTTTTAAAAACATTTCAACCAAATATAACCTGTATTTAAGTCAGTGGCATTTTGTACCTAAGCTTTAAAAGGTAAAACTTGAATGAAAGAGGAATTTTCTCCTTTTTCCGTTAGGTTAAAGAGTACTATGAGCCTATTGTTTAGAAATAATAGAATTTTAGTCCTGTTTGAGCTGAAATCTAGAGGTGCTAAAGTCTATCTTAGCTTTTTTCTTCATTTTTGTTCAATGGAACACCTTTTTGATGCAACACCCTTAGTATAAAATTTCGCAAATTATTTATGTCACATTTCCATAACCTCCTCACCTTGAGACCCTCTCTTTCATTTCTCTGTACAATTCTGTCACTTTAAACTCAAGTTTGAAGCTGTTTCTTGTTTTTTTTATCCATTAAAAAATTAATCTGAATCATTATTCTTATTGTTTTAACAGTATTTCACAATTTTTGTTCAAAAGGTATTGTTCACTGCTAGAAGCAGCTCCGTGCATCTTGTTGCACGCAGTGGTCCAAGCCACTCCGTGTAGAGAGAGTGGGAAAAAAATAGAGTTTCAACGTAACAGTGTATGAAGATAAGTCAAGGACAACTTGGAAATCTTCTTATTGGAAGTGTTACTTTTTGTAAAAAAAGGTGTTGTACTTTAGCATTTTAGCATTAACAAAGCCGTGGAAAGCCCAACTATAGAGGTCGCCTAGGGTTCAGTCAGAAGATAAGACCTCCAAAGTTAAACTTTAATAAATCTATAAAAATGCATTTTTTTAATTGTATATTAGTAATCTCTTGAGGTTCCTCTACTTATTATCTTTTTTTAAAGGTAAAAGTAAAATGGTACATAAATTTCTCTAAGTTGACCATTCAATTTGATCCCTCTATCAATAAAATCAATGTTAAATAATTTTACCAAAGAGAAAATTCTACATATCCTTTTCGTAACAATTTAATGCTCTCAAAGACGATAATAAAAAATTAACTTGTTCAGTCTAAGATTGTTCCTAGAGTGCCATATTGGGAGAAAATTTATAGAGTGGACCTTATAGAGTGCCATAGGGATAATTATTCTATTCAAAATAACTTGCCTTTATAGAACTTATTTTCTTAGATCTCCATTTTCATTATCGATTGACATTGATATGAGGTTTTATCATTTTATAATATTATTTTTTCTATTTTCAGTTGATTTATAATTTTCATAATTTTTTATTTAAAAACTATGTCTGTAGTCTTACATACTGTGATTTTTTAATATTTTAAATTTTCAAGACGAGTTTTCCAGATAAATAATGAATGTGCTTATGAAAAAGTAAGAAATAGAAGAGTTAAAAAAATAATTGAATGTTCGCCTAAGGCCCCAATTTGGTAGAAACAGCGTTGAGCATTTAAAGTATTGGATGTGTCATTTTGGAAAGATCACTGGCGGTGCTCTTTTGGAATAACTTTTGCATGCCAAAACTTTTTGAAATACTCAAACAGAACTCTTTTGGGATTAACTTAGTTTTCAGCATCTTTTTAGGGACCCAGCATTTATTAGCTAGTTTTGACAAACATGAGTTTGTCTGTAGTATTTTCCTATGTGTGTGAATTTACTAGTTTTCCAAAATATTAAGTAGATTAGATGTTGCTGAACACACTTCTTTCAAAGATGCTTTATGGATTCAAAAAGGACATCAGTATCTCCTGCTATAGTAGCTATTGCCGGGTATCAAATTATAGTTATATAGGTTTTAAAGATAGTGTTTCATAATCCACATTAATAATTCAATTAGATCATGTTGACAGTATACAAGACTTTTCTTGGTGTGCATATAGAACATTCAGTTTATGTCATTTGTTTCTGTCCTTTTTGGTCGGAGAAGCATATATACTCAATTGGATAGGTTCATGGGATAAACTTAAAAATTTTTTATAAGAAAAGTAAAGAAACATTACATCATCCTCTTTCTAGTCCCTTTTTTTCCCCCACTTTTTTCTCCCCATTAACAGGTCTCCTTTGACAAGTTAACATTTAACTGATTTTTGATAATGAATTCTTAATCCGAAAATCTGAATGTAAGGAAAAAAAAATGAGAAAGAAAAGATGATAGCAGAGTGAAGTTCTTGGTAGTCTTTGTTAAAATCTTTTATATGGGAAATTATTTACCTTATTAGTTTTGAAATAATAAAACAATATAAAAGAACAAAGGGTAACCAATTAGCTTACATGGTTCATTATCTTAAGGCCAGTCAAAATGTCCTAAGATCTGCAGTGTGTTATTAAGCATCGCCTACAGAAAAAGTTAACATTGTTGCAAGATTATGAAAATAGTAAAATAGTTTTCTGTTTTCATTTTTATTGGCAGCTTTGCATGCATAAATGGTAATTTCTTACACACAAAATTTTGTAGTCAAGTAGAATATCTCTGAAGGATATTCGCTTCTGCAGCAATTTTTGGAAGAAAGAGTAAAAGCAATTGAACCTGGCTTACTATGTTTGTTGTTTTTAATTCTGTTTTTACAAGACAACAAAACCATTTTTATTGCTTTCAAGTTATTTCCATGGAAAGGTTTCTCAAAAGGCGAAGAGAAAAAAAAAAAGCAGCTTTTTCCATGGAAAGGAAAACTTTTGGCCAGATCATAATGATTCAGCTTTTATTACATTTAATTAGAGGTGAGAACGAGGTACCATAAGAAACCCCAAAGCTGAAGCTTTACTTGCAGAGAGGGTCCAGGCTGCAACAATGGTGCTTACTGTGTATGGTCCACAGTGGGCTTCTACTAAGCGTGTTATTGCATGTCTCCTTGAGAAGGGACTAGAATACAATGTTGTCCATATTGATATATTCAAAGGAGAGACCAATGATCCAACTTTTCGGCAATTACAGGTTTTCCCCTATGCATTAACTAATGGATTCTATAAGCCTGACTGTTTTTCTTTTCCTTTTTTTCCCTCACTGTTTTGTGATATGCAGCCTTTTGGAAAAGTTCCTGTTATTCAAGATGGAGATTACGTTTTATTTGGTATGATCAATTTCTAAATTCTTTTCTTTGGCTAACTTTTCACGTGTTATGACATGCTTATCCCAGCAAAACAACTTATGCAGAGTCCAGGGCAATTCTCAGGTATTTAGCAGATAAGTATAAGTCCCAAGGAACTAATTTGTATGGGGAAACGATTGAAGAAAGGGGACAAGTGGAACAATGGTTAGAAGTTGAAGCACAGAGCTTCCATCCGCCAGCCTATGCTCTTGTGATTGATGTCATGTTTGGCCCCAAGTTGGGCATTGTTCCAGATGCCAAGCTGATCAAAGAAAATGAAGAGAAGCTTGGGAGGGTCCTGGATGTGTACGAGCAGAGGCTATCCCATAGCAAATACTTGGCTGGTGATTTCTTTAGCCTTGCTGATCTAAGTCATCTTCCTTTCACAGAGTACCTCATTAGCTTTGTTAAGGAGAGAGAGATGATAACGAGCAGGCCACACGTGAGCGCGTGGTGGGATGATATCAGCAGCAGGCCTTCATGGAGGGAGGTTCTCAAGATCCCTCTACCTGATATTCTCAACTGAGAGTTTCCATGCATGCTTTTGAGACTTTTTGTAATATTATAATATCATGTAATATTTAATACTACAATTGTGTTATGAAATAACATGTGGATGATCATATTAATCAGTTTCCTGAAGAGAACTGAACTTCCAAAATATGACTCCTAATCAGATTTGATTTTCTTTTCTTATTAGATTTTGAGTTTTCATAAACTCTTGTATTATGAGCCTATATATATGGTCATGCGATGACATTAATAAGATACATATTAGTCTTGTTTTTTAAGTTTTATTTTATCTTTCTATATTTTATTTTTTTTTTTAGTTTTATATTATTCTCAAAATATATTGAGTGACGTTTTTACTTTAATTCTGCGTTGTCAACACCTAAATTCATAATACGTTATCAGTATGAGACTCTACCGTTACATCTTTAAAATTTATATGAAAAAGCACGAGTCTCTGCTACCGGAGTTTAAAGTTTACTCAAGAAAAAAAAGATGTTTTTTTTCTATCATTGAATTTTCATGTCGAATCTTTCAAAATTCATTTTTTTACTCTTGATATTTATAAAAAGAATTATATGTCATAGACACTAGATGTTTAAAGTTATCCAGATGTAATGGGTCTGGCAAACACCATTATTAAAAATAATGTATCATCATCTCAAAATCGTATAAAAGTCATAATTTTTTTCCGCCATAATTTTAATGAGAATCTAAAGGCGAAATATCTTACTGTGAGAAATTCACTTATTTTGTGGAATGATCTAAAAGAAAGGTTTGACCACTATAAGATGGTCATTCTATCCAAAGCATAGTTTACTTCAAAACTGTAAGTGACTGTATTAGAACCAATGGTTATGGCCCTTGAAGAGGCTATAGTCATGATCGAAGTCGTGGATATATACGCAGATATGGTAAGAATAATCCATTTAATCAAGGCTATTAGAATATATGCATCTGGATATTGTAGGTCCTGAAGACACTATTTAAAATAATACAAAGCATTAAAACCACTTGATTACTAGTAAATTGTGAATGAAATATAAAATTATCAGAAAAAAGATTGTTATATAAATGTTAGTTATGATTTATTATAAGTGTGCCTAAAAGATTGTATGTCTATCAGTGTGCAAAATTTTATTATATTTATAATTGCTCCTCAATTAAAGTTATAAGGAGAAATATCACTAGTAATGTGATGAATAAAAGAATTTTTCTTTCTCATATCTCTAACATGCTCCTGTAGTAGCAATAACGAGAAAAAGTTTTTCGGAGGTATTTTGAATTTATATCTTCTGAGACCAAATATTTTTATGTCATTCTCTGAAATGAATGACATTAGAAATTATAATATATTTATGTACAAGATTTTGGTTGCGGCTAATAAAAATACACTTTGTTTTTATATTATAAGAATGACTCATTAAATCCCTAGTGAATAGATACTCACCATAAGTGAGAAAATAATGAGAAGAAAAAAGGGAAAGTAATAATTCTAACATGTTATTGATGCAATATGAAAGTTTATCACGTACGTGTAGTACGTCAAGCATGTTATGAATCTCTATTAATTATTGATATAGATTTATTTTCCTAAATCATGCTACTGATAGTAATGATACTTGTGTCGATAATATTGATATGGCACAGAATCTAGCCAGTTCTTTTGAATTTCTAGAAAGAGTTTTTAACATTTTGAATATTAACCAAAAATTTGAATTATCAAATTGCTACTTTCTTATATTATTATTTTGTGATTATTATTGAAAAAATTTAATATTATAAATTTATATTCTAGTATTTTTATATTATTTTAGTTTATTTTGGATCAAGCATAGTGAAGATACAATTTGTCTAAATAATATTTGTTATTTATTTAGACAAAAATTAAAATATATGTCTAAAGTATAATAGGTAGTGCAAGGTTACTGAAAAACTAATTGATCAAATAACTCTAGAAGAGTTAATTGATTAAAAGCTCCAGAAGAGCTACCAGATCATCACCTGATGGTTAATGGTTGTAATACATTATTCTCTATATAGTCTCATAAAAATTTTGTGTCTTATTAGTATATCGAGACATTAGATGAATGAACTTTTGAGGCATATGCATTACCATTATGACATGAAATATATGTCAATTATAGATACCACTATTTATCTCTCCTGATATATATTACATAGACTTATGAATTTGAGATGCAATATTGAGTAAACTTAAAGTTTACTGATAAATAATTTATTAGTTGGCATGACCGGTTGGACCATCCCGACTCATTAAAATACAAAGAATGATTATAAATTTATTATGGAACCAGAAGTTTCTTAATATGACAAATTTATATATACTACTTGTTTTATTTAAAAGTTACCAGTATTACTTGGGGTTGAATGTGTTATTTTGGGATGAATATGGAGAAATTATTAGTTGATGTATCAACAAATAATCGTATGCATATTGTTATTTTTGCAACCTGTAGTTTGCACAATTCATTGATAATGAGCTCATGTTTTAACATTCTCCCAAAGACATAATTTGTCCTAATAATACTGGTTGTATTGAAATAAATATTGAACATCCTATAGAATGTTCATGATTTTGATATATTAGCACTTATTTCATATTTTGCCAACACATTTTAATTCTCTTCATAGTAGTTGGTTTGTGGTCAGAAACCAAATATTTCTCATTCTAAATTTAGAAATGCACTATGTATGTTGCACCACCACAAAGGTAATGAGATGGGTTCTTAAAGAGATTATTAAATATGTTGGGAGCAAATCTCAAGGAAGAGATTCGTATTTTGTTAATTTTGAATATGTTGCCCGAATATAAAGAAGAGAAATCATGAGATTGGATAAAAATATTAGTATGTGTCTTATCTTGAACTTCTATTTTGATCCTCATGGAAGATACCTTGAACCAAAAGTCAAAGGATAATTTATACAACCAGATATATTAACTGATTAATATCCGGTAAAGAATGCTTCTATTATATTTGATGTCCCTGAAGGACAATCTACCACTATAAATAAATTTGAGACATAGTTAAAATATGGTAGATAAGTCGGTTCCAAGGATACAAACTCCTCAATGGAGCAAATACTTATGATGGTCATATATATTAAGTAGAGGAGATTTAATTCCAGTAGAATTTTTCTCCAAACATGATTGATAGATTATTTTCAGAAGAAATTCAGGTACCTGAAAATTGTGACAAATGATGAGATTTCAACATGATTGGGAAAAACTGAAACTGCACAAGTATATGACGTCAATGATATTAATGCGCATAATATATTGATTCAGAATGAGAATTTCTAAATCGAGGTCTGCAGACTCGAAATGATAAAGTTCGCTTGAGAAATATGAAAATTTTAAACTATTCACAAGTACACTTGAAGTGTACATGTATTCCCAGCAGAAATTATACACTTGAAGTGTAATTCGAAAGAGATAACAATTAATATTTGCTTATAAAATACAAACTACAAAGTGAATATTTGCCATTAGTTATAACGTATTATTCTTCGTAAAACCTAACACTGATAACGAAAAAATATATTTATAGTGGTGGATATAATAGTGCATGATAATAATTAATATGTGTTTATCTTTGTTATCATTTGATCATAGTATTTATATTTGAAGTCCTTGATGGACTCGATATGCTTGAAGCACAAATTTGTTCATGTAGAACATAATGAGATTGTCTTAGTGAATTTTTTTTGTGAAAGAATGATAAAGTATGTCCATATATGAAGAAATTCTATACGTAGCTATACTTGATATATGTATTTCTTTATTAGAAGATATCCTTATTGTACAATCTATTGATTGGCATAGTGTTCCTCACATTAGGGGGAGAAAATCATCAATTAAAGAGGATATCATTTATGACTTTTATTATCTTGATCTATGCACAAGTATTGATGAACTAGAAGTTCAAAATATTATTTATTTGCATAATATTGCATATTGAATGTTTGTCTGACTCATGTAGAGTTAGTCAATACAATATTCTACTTATAGACATTGAAAGACCTAAGAGGGAAGGTGAATTAGGTCTTTGGCTAATTTTTGCAAATAAAGTTTTTTTACAATTCTAAGCAAGACCAGTTTATATGTACTTGATTCAATGAGAGAAATTGTCAATTAATGGCAAAGTAGTAAAACAAGGTAAAATCAATGAACGCAAGTAATTTATAATGGTTCGATCTTTTCAAGATATATGCGTACTACCTCGAGCTTACACTTAAGGATTTCAAACAATCTACTATATGCTAAATTTCACAAATTACATAAGAGACTCACCACACAATGGTTTTACACTCACAACCTCTTTAGCAATTCTACAAACAAGGTTCACCATACAAAAGGATTTTATATCTACAAACAACCTTGAGTCAATATCTCAAGGATCACCATTATCTAAAGGATTTTATGTTATCAAGATAACCTTGCAAGAGCTAGTAAAAAAACACAATTTAATAAAGAGAGGAGAATGTGTAAATGTTACCACTTGTTGGTAGATGATTACACAATATTGCACCTTCACTCTTTGTTGTCTTTGGAATCTCGAATGATCAATTGAAAGCACAAGACAAAAGAGAGCTTAAAATGTTTGCTAAAGGCTTTGGAATGTTTATAGTTCTCAAAGATTCAAAACTTACAAAAGATCTGAAGTTTATATCTTTTATAGAATTTGAAAATCAGTTTTAACAACCATAAAACGGCTAGTAACGGCTAGTTTCAAAAAATCCGGACGACCGAATTTGTCTTGTGCATCCGAATTTATCGTCCGAATTTTACTATTGCACGTTTCTGGAAAAATTCGGACGACCGAATTTTCGTCCGAATTTCTCTAGAAAAACAGTAACCATGCTGAAGACAAAAATTTGGATGACCGAATTTTTTTCATGCGTCCGAACTTGTGTCCGAATTTCTCTGGGAAAAAAGTAACCATTTTTTCCTAAAAAATCGGACGACCGAATTTTTTGGAAGCACAATAGCCATTTTAAAATTTGGTTTTCAAACTTTGTAAAATGATTTGAGATTTAACTTCAATAAGTTTAAAACATTTTGTACGTATAGATAGGTTATTTAGACATATGTAAACTTAAGAACCATAATCAAATCTCTTTTGATCATGCAAAGTTTACTCAAAATCTTTTAAGATACAAACACACATTTATTAACAAAAAGTTCATTCAAAGCCATTCGAGATTAAGAAAAATAGTTTTATGGTCTCTTATGCATTCAATAGATTCCAAGACACACAAGTGTAGAGTTTACATAGAGATTTACCTATTTAGCATATATACCCTACACTTCAAGTCTTCCATGCTTTTTAATCATCTTTGAACAACCTTCTTCAAACTTGAGGTTGTTTTTGCACTTTGGCTTGAAAGCAAGACTTCATACAAGCATATTAGTCCTTATCAATATTTGTCATTAATCAAAAGTAATCATAACTACATGATTTGCCCTTAGGGCTAACAATCTCTCCCTTTTTGATGATGACAAACTTTGATGTAAAATGTGATGGATTTAAACAATGTAAAACGAAGAAGTATAGATGTCAATCATATATATTAACCAATTTGGCACATTGACATTCAAAAGGTTCAATATGAGCCAATTACCCAACCAACCTCCATTAACCTCCTTCCTTCTAATTTGGATAGAAGATATAGCATTTAATCATTTAGAAAACTTCTAAGAAAGGTATGAAAGGTCAGGAAAGGTTAGCAATGCTCCCCCTTAGATTGTGCACATTTTTCAACAAATTTTGACTTAAGATACTATGCATCCGAATTCTGACATATCAAGTTCAAACTTCAAAATATGTAAGATGAAGGCTGTAATATTTGAAAATAAGCCTTCCTAAGGTTGTTCAAACATATTAGAAAAGATTAAAACATATTTGAATTAATTTAAACAACAAAAGAACACTTTTTGACAATGAAATAAAGATGCATCTGAATTTTTTGATTTCAAATCCAAACTATAATAAATTCAATATAATGAAAGTTCAAAGTTAAATAAAGCTTTCATAAGGTTGTGCAAACATAATGGAAGAGATTAACCCAGTTTTCAAAACACTTTGAACAACAGAAAAGTATTTTTGGCAAGAAAATCTTGATGCATCCGAATTTGTTGACTGCATCCGAATTTTAAGTCCAAAAGTTTTGCACATAACACATATAGGTACATAGGTACATACAGGTGCATACAGTATATATCACATAGTTATCACATAGGTATCACTATATCACATATATATATCACATAGTCATCATTATTTTTTCATATATATATATATATATCACCTCTCCATTTCCTTGATATGATTATTCAAGGCTTCTTGGAACGCTTTAGCTACTATGGTGTCACCTCTAGTTATTCCTTCACTTCTGGAATCAATTCCAACATTTAGTTGAGAGACTTCTTCAAATAATCTTCCTTTTGAGGGAGGTTGCTCCTCCTCACTTGAAGAATCATGTTTCCTCTTAGTTTTCATCTCTCTTGCAAGAGTTTCTTCGTCATCCTCTTCTTCCTCAGTTTCTTCACTTTGTTTACTCTCCTCTCTTCTTGGAGGGGTTTCTCTTTTAGTTCTCCATATGCCATCATCATCAAGAACTAGCTGCATTCTCTTAAGAGTTTCATTAGTATAGATCTCTCCACTCTTAAAATCCTTGTCCTCTTCCTGGAAGTTTAACTTGAAAATGCTTAAAGATCCTTGTTAACATTCTTCCAAATGGAAAGGCCTTGGTTATAGTTTTCCTTGCAGTAATCATGTGCTTCAAGGCTATGTATCTAAAATTCAATCTTCTATGTTCATGCAAAGCTAACATAATTACCATGTGCATATTACCAACAGATGACTTATGTCCAAAATTAGGGACAATTATAGTAGTAATCATGTGATGTAGGACTCTTCCTCTAGCATCTAAGCTCTTAATTCCCTCTCCCTAATGAACCTAAATTCTCTTCCATTAGTGAATGCCTCTTCAAATCTTTTATTTGTGAAAAGTTCACGATTATAACAATGCATTGAAGGTGACTAATACCTTGCCCCACTATCACCTACTTCACAAATTCTATTAATCAGGGCCTCACTAAATTCAAAATCCACTTGGGATACTCTTGATGAATACCATTGAACTACATCATCTTCTACAAGTTCAGTTCTTTCTTCTTTGAGGTTTGCATAGAATTCATTTATAAGGGTAGGATAGAACTCTTCATCAATAATTAGCAGACTACTCCATCCAATTTCACTAAAAAATGATAGAACATTATCCATACTTGATAATTTATAAAAATTCATTCCCAGGGATAATCTTTCTGCTTTTCTTGTTCCATTCATCAAACTCATGAGCAGATTTGATTGAAACAAACCTATCAACTCTAGATACTGTTTGAGGAATTTGAACTCTTCTTGGTTGGTTGATGATTGAGTCTCCATCTCCTTCCTTGGATTTTCCTTTCCCCTTTTCAACATTTGGCTTCTTTGTCCTCACCATGATGTTGTTGCTTGAAAAGTAGTAATTTTTAGAATGTATCTAGGGCTTGGAATTCAAAAATGAAGGCAAATCGAAGTAAAAATGATGAAATCTTTGAGAAATTTTGATTCGGACGCGGATGGGTAAGAATGACTTTGAAATGGGAGAGAAATTCGGAAGTTGAAATGTCAAGGAAACTGTTTGATTTTCATTTAAATCGTTGCATCCGCAAAATTCGAACGACCGAATTTTCAGGCCTGCTTCCGAATTTTCGATTGAAAGTCTTTGTTTCTTCAACTCAGAAAATTCGGTCAACCAAATTTTCTATAGTGCATCAAAATTCTGCGTCCGAAAATTTCCTGTTTTCACTAAACTTCAACACAGACATTAGTAATTGAATTTTGAGATTCCTAAGTGTTAGCCCTAAGGGCAAATCATGTAGTTTTGATTAATGACAAATATTGATGAGGACTAATATGCTTGTATGTTGTGTGATACGTTTTATGAACTAAGAAGTATGAAGTCTCATTGCCTTGAAGCTAAAATGCAAGAACAACTCCAATATGTCAAAGTGATTGAAGATTGAAGAGTTTGTTCAATATGATTGAAGGCTTTGAAGACATGAAGTGTAGGTTGCATGTGCTTAATAGGTAAACTTTGTAAACCCTACACTCTTAAGCCTTGGAATCTATGAATTGCAATTGAGAGCACAAAACTTGATTTAAATGGTTTCAATGGTTTTGAACTTACCTAAACTATCAAGTTTTCATAAATGGTTTTTGCTCTTAAAAGGTCTTTAATGACTTATCTTTGAGGCTAGAATGTTTTCCAACTTGTTTGAATTGATTTGAACATGTTTGACCAAGTTTGAAAAATTCGGATGCAAGATTCAGACGCAGAATGAAAAATTCGGTCGTTCGAATTTTCTTGCACAGTGAAAGGTACCGACTATTTTTCCAGAGAAATTCGGACGCAGCTGGAAAAATTCGGTCGTCCGAATTTTCCCTACATTGTGAACAGCGCCGCGAACTATAATGAACAGTACCGTCCGAAATTTTCGACCAAAAATTCGGTCATCCGAATTTTCTGAAACTAGCCGTTTTATGACTGTTAAAGCCAATTTTTCAAATCTTTAAAAGCCACAAACTCCAGATTTTTGAAAGAACTTTTGACCATTCAAAATCCTTCAAGCTCTAACTTGTTTTACATCAAAATTATTTAAAAAGCTCTAAAATTGCCTTGTGCTCATAGATTGAAATTCAAGATTCCGAAGGCAAGAAATGAAGTGGTGCTAACAATTGTATTCATCCACCAAGAAGTGTTGGTAACATCTAAACTCTCTTTTTATATTATTGTTGTTATTGATACAAGGTTGTCAAGAGACTTAAAACCCTTGTGGAGGGTGAGCCATAGACTAGATTAATCAAGGTTGTGGTGTAAAACCCATTGGTGAGGGTGAGCCTTGGATTAGATTGGTTTAGGTTGTCTAGTGACATAAAACTCTTTGTGATAAGGGTGAACCTTGTTTATTAGATTGAAAAGAGGTTGTTGTGGTAAAACCCATTGAAGGGTGAGCCTCTTGTGTAATTGCTAGGATTAAGCATATAGTGAATTGGTTGAAATCCTTGAGTGTGGACTCAAGGTAGTGGATGTAGATCTTGGAGAGATCGAACCAGTATAAATCGTGTGTTCATTTCTTTATAGCTTTACTTGTTTACATACTTGTGTTATTATTATTTGTTCATAGTTGTTGATTGATTGGTTGTGGTCTTATAATTTGATAATCTTTTCTTAACCATCAAATCACATATAAACTTGAAGTTTGTGATTTTAAAGAAGAGCTTTTATTAAGGCAAAGGATTTGTAAAAAAAGAAAAGATTTTTGATAATTAGCCAAAGACCTAATTCACCCCCTCCCCCCCTTAGGTCTTTCAATTGGTATCAGAGCTAGGGCTTCTTTTTAAGGTTTAACAACCTAGAAGTAAAGATTATATGGCTAGTTTAACAAATTTGCCTTATACGGAAGGTTCCTCCACTAATAGACCTCCATTGTTTGATGATTCTAATTATATTCTTTGGAAGTCTAAGATTGAGATTTACATTTGTTCTATTAACTATGAATTGTGGAATATTATTGAGAAAGGTCCCTATGTGCCATTGAGAATGAAAGCCGATGGAGTTACAAGGGAACCAAAACCCATGGAGGAATATGATGAGAGCGATTCAAGGAAGATGACATTAAACTACCAAGCGATGAACATTCTTTGTTGTGCGTTGGTTGTCAATGAATACAATAGAGTGATGGAATGTGATTCCGCTCATGAAATGTGGAAGCTACTTCAAGTCACTCATGAAGAAGAAAGAGCAAATGTGTGCTTCATGGCAATGGAAGATGAGGTACAACCTACTCTATCTACCTCTACTTCTTATGATGATGATATTGATGATCCTAGTGGATTACTTGTTGAGATGTATGGAGAATTAAAAAAGGCTTCGAAAAGGAATAAGGAAATGAAACTCAAAATTAATGAGTTATTGAATGAAAATTCAAAATTATTTTGTGAGAACAAAAAACTTCTTGAATCTATTGATTGCTTAAATATTGAAAAAGAAGTTTTAAATGTTTCTTTACAAAACATATCTCTTGAAAATAAATCTCTTTGTACAAAATTTCTTCTCTTAAAAAAATGCTTAGTGATCATGAATTTTTGAAAAAGAAAGTTGATGATCTTATGTTATGTGTTGAAAAATTTACAAATGGAAGAGACAATCTTGACAAACTACTTGGATCTCAAAGATCTTCTCTTGTCAAAAATGGTCTTGGTTACAATTATGTAAGCAATGTGCCTAAATATAACAAATTCTTTGTTAAAGCTAATTCTACTTCCATGCATCATACTTGTTATACTTATTGTGTAAAACATGGACATAAAGTCACCAAATGTTATGTTAAAAGAAAAGTAGAGAATGGTGTTAAAACCATTTGGAGAGCTAAGGGAACTATTACTAACCCCCACAAACCCAAGAAAGTATGGGTACCAAAGGATACTTCCTCTCCTTTATTGCAGGTACACTTCACTTCAAAATCAAGCACCACAAAGAGGTATATTGATGATGTTGGCTTAAAGAATAACGGAAAACACCTTATTCACAATCAAGGTCAAAGCAACCAATGAAGGACTTGTTTTTGAGACAAGAAGAAAGGAAAAATTCTTGGAGTAACCAATGTTGGTAAAGGTTCCTCTCTTCTTTTTAAACTAATGTTGCTTAGTGCTGATTTGAACAATAACTTGCTTAGCATTAGTCAATTATGTGACAATGATTGAAAAGTTGAATTTAAATGTAATACTTGCACTATACTTGATGGTGTCAATGGTATAACTATTTTTGTTGCAAATTGTATTAGTAATGGTTATGTGCCTTGCCTTGATGAACTTGTTGCTTATAAAGTTAGATGATTTTCCACTCATGATAATGACGATTATTTACGACATAGTAAACTTGATCATGTTAGCATGGACTTGTTGAATATTGTTTTTACTTGTTAAAGGATTATCAAGAATTCGTTTTGAGAAAAATCATCCTTGTAATTCTCACCAATATGAAAAATAAACAAAATTTTCTTTCAAACCTAAGAAAATGACTTTCACCTCAAAATTTCTTGAAATTGATTATATGTCATGATAAAATGATTAAAATAGCTATGATTGAATATCTATGCATTTGCTTGGCCAAAAACATCTTTATGAAACTTTACAAAATGTTCGGACTTGAAGTTTGGATGTAGACCATAAGTTCGGTCGCTCGAACTTGTATGACAAAATGATTTTTTGTTATTTTGATCAATTACTCACAAAATGTTTCAATGTGTGATTTATCTTGATAAGCTTGAATGTCTTGTTGCTTATGATAATGATTTTCTTGGCATAGAAGATTTGGTCACCTAAACATGGATTTATTGAACAAACTTTTCTATCAAGATTTAGTTGGAGGATTACTAAAAATGTGTTTTGAGAAAATTTTCTTTGAGATACTTGTCAATATGAAAAACTATTCAAAAAGGTTCAAACCTCCCCTTAGTGCAAATTGATTTCCATTAGAAGTGACAATGGGAGAATTTTACAAACAAGTCTTTACAAAAACATTTTTGTGATGAAAGTTGAATTTCATATAATTGTTTCAGCTGTAAAAACCCCAAAACACAATGGTGTTATTAAAAAAAAAATGTGCACTTCACAAAAATTGGTTAGATCTATACTTTGTGAAAATTCTTCTTCAAAAATTTCTTTTGAGCCGAAGCCATAAACAACACATGCTATGATGAATAGAATTCTTTTAAGATCATTTTGAAGAAAAACATCTTATGAGGTTCTCTTTTATATAACTCCTCAAATTGCATACTTTAAAGTGTTTGGTTTTTAAATGTGTTATCTTGAATACATGTGATAACTTAATTAAATTTGATAGAAAGCAGAATATAGGTATATCTCTTAATAATTCTTCTAACAAAAGGCCTATAGAGTTTATAATGAAAAGAAACTTTTATGATGAGGAAACCATTCATGTTAGTTTCGATGAATCTTACATTTGTTTGGAAAGAAAAGAAGAAGATGATGCAGGTACATCTATGAATAACTATCAAACCTATCTTCAAGCACCAACTTTGGAAGACCATACCAATAAGGAAGAAATGTTTGAACAAAATCAAGATGACCAACCTAGTGGTGACCAAGAGCTCCCAAAGAACTTAAGATATTCAAGAGGGCACCCTAAGGAGCAAATCATTGGTGATATCTCCCAAGGAGTAAAAATAAGGCGGTACTTTATCAATAACTTTATTCTTTTATCTCATATGAGTATTAATCATGTATTGTGTGATGATTTTTGGATTATTACCATGCAAGAGGAATTAAATCAATTTGAAAGATACAAAATTTTCTCATTTCCTAAATCTCATGATCATTCCATTATTGGAACTAAATGGTTTTTAGAAATAAACTCAATGAATCCAGGGAAGGTGTAAGAAATAAATCTAGATTTGTCACCCAAGGATTCAATCAAGAAGAGAGAATTGATTATGATAAAACTTTTGCTCCGAATGCTAGACTTAAATCCATAAGAATTCTTTTGACTTTTACTTGCTTTAAAGGTTTTAAGTTATTTCAAATGAATGTCAAAAGTGCTTTTCTAAATGGTTCTATTGAGGAAGAGATTTATGTGGAACAACCACCTGGTTTTGATCATGAAAAGTTTCTTAACCATGTTTTCAAATTATCCAAAGCTTTATATGGATTGAAACAAGTTACTAGAGCTTGGTATAAAATATTCAATAGTTTTCCTCTTTCAAAAGTTATTTTTTAAGAAAAATTGACATAAATCTTTTCATTAAAACCTCTTGTAACAATGATCTATAACTTGTCCAAATGTATGATACAATTTTTGGTGCTTCTAATACTTCACTTTGTGATGTGTTTTAAAAGTTAATGCAAAGTAAATTTGAAATGAGCATGATAGGAAAAATCAATTTCTTTCTTGGCCTACAAATCAAGCAAACCAAGGATGGCACTTTCATGAATCAAGTTAAGGTACAAGCACTTCCATAAGTTTATCAACTATGCTTGAAGAGAATAAAAAGGTTTCATAGAAGTAGTCAACTATATTTGATATCAAGTAGAGCCAATATATGTTTTTCATGTGCTTGTGTGCTAGATTACATCTTGTCCTATAGAATCTCATTTGATTACTGTTAAACACATTCTTTATTACCTTATTAATACTCTAAGTGATTATGGTCTATATTTCAAATGTGTGGCTATGTTATGTGATAACACTAATGCAATAAATTTGACCATCATACTATTCAACAAAGTAGGACAGAGCATATAGAGATCAAACTTTATTTCATTAGAGATCACTCTACTAAGGGTAATACTTGTTTAACGCATGCTTGCATAAATGAACAAATTAATGATATCATTACTAAGCCATTGGCCGAAGAAAGGTTTGACCAATCTTAGAAAAAGCTTAGAGATTTGAAAATTCAATAACTAATGAGTATATTCAAGTGTTGTAGCTCCAGGTGAGGACAAAGAAGCCTAGCATGAGAAAAGGAAAGGGAAAGCAAAAGAAAGAGAAGGAGGACCAACGATCAATGAACCAAAGAAGGTTTATGTTCCTCAAAGCGTGTTATGCCTGGATAGATTTGTCACAGTGGAGGCTGCTACTAAATTTGATGATTGGACAAAAAGGAACCATAAGACAAATCCAAGCCACAAGGTGGATGTCATCAAACTATCCGAAATGGGTAATATACTCTCATTTTTAAATGATGTGAGATGGACTAGTTTGCTTGTGGTTGATGAATGCTATTACCTTCCTTAGTTTATGAAGTTTAAGCAAATATTAAGGAAGAAAGAGTTGAGCAAGTTGATAATAAAGCTATTCAGTGGTATTCTTCAAGAATATCACAAGTTGATTTTTGAGATTGATTATGCATTGCTCAATAGAATTTGTGATGTTGAGGATGTTGGGTTTAGGCATTATTCTTCCGGGGGACATTGTTTTATAAGTGAGTTATACTCATATGAAAGAATTGAGAATGCCTATATAAATGGTAGAAGCTTCAAGACTAAAAAGGAGAGAGAGATAAAAGCTTTTTGATGCTAATGAAAGAGTTTTGCATCACATGCTTACTACCTTGATTATAGCATCCTTTGGGCACAAATCTTCTATTGATAATATGTATGTTGTAATTATGCTAGCCATGCATTAAAAAAAATATGAATTTTTGGATATATATAGTGCTAAAGAATATAATGGAGCAAGAAGAACATAAAAATTATTCCCGAAAGCAAAGTAAACTTGAATAAATTATCCAATATGGGTAATGTTCTATCTCTATTTTATGATATTGATTGGAGCAATTTAATAGTAGTTGATGAAGAATTTTATACTGCCATTATATATGATTTTCATGCAAATCTTAAAGAAGAGAGAATTAAACATGAGGGGGATAATGTAGTTCAATTGTATTCCTCTAGAGTATATCAAGTGGATTTTGAGTTCAATAATGCCTTAGTGAACATAATTTGCGGGGTAGATGATAATGAGGCAAAGTATTACTCATTGGGACAGCATTGCTTTATTCATGGATTGTTCACAAATGAAAGATTTGAAGAAGCTTTCACAAATGGTAGACAATTTAGGTCAATTAGGGAAAAGAAAATCAAAGCCTTTGATGCTAGAGGAAGGGTTATGCATCACATGACTACCACTATGCATATGGTGATTATGCTTGCCTTGCATGAGCATAGAAGACTAAACTTTGGATTCATGGCGTTGAAGCATATGATTAGTGCAAGAAAACCAGCCAACGAAGCCTTACCGTATGGGAGACTATTAACAAGAAAGTGAGGAGGTTGAGGAAGAAGAAAATGAAGAAGAAGAAGAGGAAAAAGAGGAAATTATTGCTGAAGAAAGGAAAACCAAAATGAGGCATGAGTTATCTAGTGAGGGGGAGTAACCTTCCACAAAAGAAGACTATTTGACTAGTTGAAGGTGATAATCTCACTAGAAGTGATACCTTAGTTGCCATGGTGTTTCAAGAGACATTGAACAACCATGTAAAGGAAATGAAGAAAATGGACAAATTCTTCGAGTCCTTTGCTCCAATGATTCTTGGCAAATTCGATGGTTTAGAAGCTAGAGTCAAGAATATGGAAGAAGACTTTGGAAAGATTTCTCAAGTGATTTTAAATGGTGCAAGTTCCTATAAAGCTAAAGAAGAAAACAAAGATGAAGGAAAAGGCGGTGAAGTACCCCAAGAAGGAGAAGGGCATGAGAATGAAGAACAAAGAGGTAAAGCCCAAGAGAACAAACAAGAAGAAGGAGGTGAAGGAAGTTTAACAGTGTCAAATCACAAATTCATCACCAATTTCCTTCAGCCAAGGGAGGAGGAAAATGTGGTTCAAAGGAAGAAGATCCAAAGATCCTCTCGATTGGTAACTTTCCAAAGCCGTACTACACGGGCAAGGAGTCTACAAATGAAGGACCCCATCATATAGAGATCAAGGAAACATGGCCATCACAACAAACAAATTTGGAAGTGAAGACCATGAAGCGCATCCAAGACTAAGCCTTTCTATCCCTAAACACTATTTTGTTGCTTATTTTAGTTTATGCCTTGATGCACATGTTATGCTTTAACATTGAAATTTACTTGTGCCTTTCTAGTCATTATAATGTTTTGAAGCTCAATATATGAAATCCTTGTGATAAGAGCTTCTTTTGTTTCACTTTTGTTGTCCAAGTACTCTTACCCCACCTTTGATTGATGGCAAAAGGGGGAGAAGAAAATGTGATGACAAAATGTGTGAAAATGTGAAATAGCAGTGGAATTCCTCATGCATGAAGAGAAAATGTGTGAATTTTCTGAAAATTCATGCATATGTCAAGGGGGAGAAAGAATGACTACAAAATGTGCTATGTGCTTGCTGTTATAGGTTAAAATGTAAAATGAATGTATACTGTGAAAATATTTGGCTGCATTTGAAATTTAAATTGAATATGTTATAATATGTGAGGTTTTGGTTATTTTTTGAGATTTTGGAATATGGTTAAGTTGAGATTGAAATCTTGAACTTGGTTCTTGACTTGACCTATGATTTTGGATTGATTCATGAAAACAATTGAATGCATGAATTTTGTGGTTTTGCAAAGCTAAACTGAGTGCTATTGTGGACATAAATATTTGAGTACTTCAACATTTCATTTGAATGCAAAATCACCTTTTCAAACTTCTTGTCAAAAATTTGGACCAAAAATTCGGATGCATGTTTCAGAAATTCGGATGCATGATATTTGTTGCCAAAAAGTGCTTTTTTGTTGTTCAAATTGATTCAAATATGTTTTAATCTCTTCCATTATGTTTGAACAACCTTAGGAAAGCTTTATTTCACTTTAAACATTCATTATATTGAATTTATTGCAGTTTGGACTTGAAATTTCAAAACATTCGGATGCATGAGTCAAAAAATTCGGATGCATGTTATGAAATTCAGATGCATCCATATTTTGTTGCCAAAATGTGCTTCTTTGTTGTTCAAATTGATTGAAATATGTTCTAATATTGTTAGGCCTAAGGGAAAATCATGTAATTTTGATTAATGACAAATATTGATGAGAACTAATATGTTTATATTGTGTGATAGGATTTGTGAACTAAGAAGTTTGGAGTCTCATTGCCTTCAAGCCAAAGAGCAAGAACAACCTCAATAAACTATGAGTCTTTTGAGGTTTATTCAAAGATGAACTCAAGGCATTGAAGACTTGAAATGTAGAGTAGGTATGATGATAGGTAATATCTATGTAAACTCTACACTTGTATGTCTTGGAGTTTATTGAATGAATAAGAGAGCATAAAATAGGTTTCTTAATTTTAAAAGGCTTTGAATAAATTTCTTAATGAATGTAGTTTTGTGTCCTAAAAGTTTTTAAGTAAACTTTATATGATCAAAGGAATTTGATTTTGGTTTTCAAACTTATATATGTCTAAATAAGTTTTCTATAAATACCAAATGTGTTTCAAATCTTTGGAAGTTAAATCTCAAATGATTTTACAATATTTGAACATGATTCCAAGAAATTCGGTCGTCCAAATTTGGTAGCAAAAGTTTGCTACTGTTCTTCCAGAGAAATTCGGAAGAAGATTCGGACGCATGAAGAAAAATTCGGTCGTCCGAATTTTGGTCCTCAGCATGGTCACTGTTCTTCCAGAGAAATTCGGACGAAGATTCGGACGCAGCAGGAAGAATTCGGTCGTCCGAATTTCCTGAAAATAGCCATTAACTAGCCGTTTTATAGCTGTTCTAACTAATTTTCAAATTCTATATAAGCTATAAACGTGCAATCTTTTGTAAGTTTTGAATCCTTGAATACTCTAAGCTTTCTAAAGTCTTTTACAAACATTTCTCAAGCTCTCTTATGTCTTGTGCATTCAATTGATCAATCCAAAGACATCAAAGTGTGAAGGTGCAACTTTGTGTAATATCTACCAACAAGTGATAACATCTACACACTCATATTTACTTATTAAATTGTGTTGGTCTACTAGCTCTAGCAAAGTTATCTTGATAACATAAAACCCTTTAGATAAGGGTGATCCTTGAAGTTGTAATTCAAGGTTGTTTGAGATATAAAACCATTGTGTGTGGTGAGCCTTGTTTGTAAAAGTTACTAGAAGAGGTTGTGAGTGTAAAACCATAGTGTGGTGAACCTCTCTTGTAATCTGTGAACTTGAGCACATAGTAGAGTAATTGAAATCCTTAAGTGTAGGCTTAAGGTAGTAGAGGTAGATCTTGAGGATCGAACTACTATAAATTGCTTATGTTCCTTGGTCTACATTTCTTATATTGCTCTGCCTTAAATTGTTTCTATCTTGTCCATATAATCTGTTATTGATCTATACACATAAAAGGTTTGATTTTGCAAAAATTAGCCAAATACCTAATTCACCCCCCTTAGGTATTTCAATTGGTATCAGAGCTAGAACTTCTTTGTGTGGTTTTACAACCTAGAAGACAAAGATCCTATGGCTAATATTTCAAACCTACCTTACCTAGAAGGATCTTCTACAAACAGACCTCCATTGTTTGATGGAACAAATTACACTTTTTGGAAGTCTAGAGTTAAAATATATATTTGTTCTATCCATTTTGATTTATGGAACATAGTTGAGAAAGGTCCTTATGTCCCAATGAAAATGAGAGCAGATGGAGTAACCTCAGAACCCAAATCTACTGATGAATTTGATGAGCATGATTCAAGGAAAATGACATTAAATTATCAGGCCATGAACATATTAAGTTGTGCATTAGATGTTACTGAATATAATAGAGTTTGTGGGTGTGATTCTGCTCATGATATGTGGAGATTACTTCAAATTACACATGAAGGTACTAATCAAGTTAAGGAATCTAAACTTGCTATGCTTGTTAGAGATTATGAACTGTTTACTATGAAACAAGGTGAAAATGTTAGTGATATGTTTACAAGGTTTACTAATATTTTCAATGGCTTGAAAGCTTATGGTAAAAGCTATACTATGGGAGAGCAAAACAGAAAGATTTTGGGATGCTCTACCAAAATCCTAGCAGCCAAAGACGCTTGCTATTGAGGAGTCCAAAGATCTAAAAACTCTTCCTCTTGAAGAGCTTGTTGGATCACTACTCACACATGAAATGAAGATGAAACGGTTGAATGATAAGGAAGATGAAGAAAAGGGAAGAAAAGGAGTAGTTATTAATGCCTCAAATAACTTGAGTGAACAAGAACAATCTTCAAGTGAAGAAGAAGGAGGAAACAGTGGAGAAGAAGAGATTGCAATGGCAGTGAAGAAGTTCAAGAGATTCTACAAAAAGGAATTTCTCAAGAAAGGAAGAAAGCCAGTCAAGAAGAGTGGACAATCCTCATCCTGTAAACCTCAATGTTTTGAATGCAAGAGTACAGAGCATCTTATTGCTGACTGTCCCAAAGTATTAGAGAGGGAAAGAGAAAGCAAAAACAGAAAGAAATCTGCCAAGAAAGGAAAAGGATTAGTTGGAATGTGGGATCAACAAGAAAGTGAGGATGACAGTGAAGGGAAGCCAACATATGCTTTATGGCCATTGATGATGAGGTACAATCTTCACCCTCTATTTCAAATTTTTGTGATGATGATATTGATTCTAGTGATTTAATTGTAGAACTGTATGAAGAATTGAAAAAGGCATCAAAAAGAAATAAAGAAATGAAATCCAAAATAAATGATTTTTCAAATGAAAATTCAAAATTATGTGTTGAAAATGATAGACATCTTGAGACCATTAATTCTCTTACCATTGAAAAAGAAGTTTTGAATACTACCATACAACATGTATCCTTTGAAAACAAAAAGCTTTGTTCAAAAATTATTTCTCTTGAATCAATGCTAAAAGATCATGAGCTTTTGAAAAGGAAAGTAAATGATCTTACCTTATGCATTGAGAGATTTACAAATGGAAGAGAAAATTTAAATAAATTACTTGGTTATCAAAGATCCTCATTTGTAAAGCATGGTCTCGGTTTTACACATGATTGTTTTGATCCAAAACAAAAAGGGTTATTTGTTAAAGAATCTTCTTATTATAGGTCTCATACTTGTTGTACATATTGTGGTAAGCATGGACACAAAGTTTCTAAGTGCTTTATAAAAAGAAAGATTGAAAATGGGGTGAAGACCATTTGGAAAGTCAAAGGAACTATTACTAACCCCCTTGGACCCAAGAAGATATGGGTACCAAAAATCACTCTTTCCAATTTGGTATAGGTACAATTTGACTCAAGATCAAGTGCCACTAAATGGTTTCTTGACAGTGGCTGCTCAAGGCACATGACTGGAAATGCATCACTTGTTAGTGAGCTTCAAGCTACAAGTGAAGGTTTTGTCACATTTGGAGATAAGAAGAAAGGGAAAATACTTGGAATAGGTAACATTGGTAAAGGTTCCTTCCCTCTTATCAAGCAAGTTCTACTTATTGATGGTTTAAAGTATAATTTACTTAGCATTAGTCAATTATGTGACAATGGTTGCAAAGTAGAGTTTAAATGTGATACTTGTACTATTCTTGATAGTGCAAGTAATAAAACTATTTTTGTTGCTAAAAGAGTTAGTAATGTATATGTGTTATATCTTGATGAGCTTATCACTAATGATATTAAATGTCTTGCCATTCATGACAATGATGGATTTTTATGGCATAGAAGATTAGGACATGTGAGCATGGATTTATTGAACAAACTTTCTACTCAAGAACTAGTTAGAGGATTACCAAAAATGCATTTTGATAAAATCCGTCTTTGTGATGCTTGTCAATATTGAAAACAATTGAAAACATCTTTTCAAACCAAAGAAAATGGTGTCTACCTCAAAGCCTCTTGAACTAGTTCACATGAACTTATTTGGACCTATGAGGACTACTAGTCTTGGTGGTAAAAGATATGCTTATGTGATTGTTGACGATTTTTCAAGATTTACATGGGTAATCTTTTTATCACAAAAAGATGAAACATTTTATGACTTTTCAAAACTTTTCAAGAAGGTTCAAATTTCTCTTGATTGCAAACTGATCTCTATTAGAAGTGATAATGGAAGAGAGTTTTGTAACCAAGATTTTACAAAATTCTGTGATGAGTATGGCATCACTCATAATTTTTCAGCTGCCAAAACACCTCAACAAAATGGCGTTGTTGAGAGGAAAAATAGAACATTACAAGAAATGGCTAGATCACTGCTTTGTGAAAATTCTTTACCTAAATACTTTTGGGCTGAAACTGTAAATACAGCATGCTATGTAATGAATAGAGTTTTACTAAGACCTTTTATAAGAAAAACACCTTTTGAACTTCTATTTGATAAAACTCCATCAATTGTCTATTTTAAAGTTTTTGGTCGTAAGTGCTTTATTTTAAGTACTAGTGACAATCTTGGTAAGTTTGATAGAAAATCAGATGAAGGCATATTTCTAGGCTATTCATCAAATAAAAAGGCATATAGAGTCTATAACAAAAGGACATTATGTGTTGAAGAAACTATTCATGTAACTTTTGATGAATCTAACATTTATCTTCAAAGAAGAAATGAAGATGATTCAGGTTCCTCAATGGTTGAAAATCAAACTCAACACCTAGTACCTACATTGGAAGATCATGCTAAAGAAGAAGAAATAATGGAGCAAGAACATGATGGTCAATCTAGCAATAATCAAGAACTTCCAAAGGATCTCACATATGCAAGAAGTCATCCTAAGGAGCAAATCATTGGTGATGTCTCTCAAGGAGTTAAAATAAGACGGTGCTTTATTGATAATTTTGTCCTTTTATCTCATATTGAACCAAAAAATATTGATGATGCATTATGTGATAATTTCTGGATTATTGTTATGGAAGAAGAGTTAAATCAGTTTGAGAGAAATAAAGTTTGGACTCTTGTTCCTAGACCTCATGATCATTCTGTTATTGGTACAAAATGGATATTTAGAAATAAGTTAAATGAACTAGGAGAAGTTGTTAGAAATAAAGCTAGACTTGTTGCTCAAGGTTTCAATCAAGAAGAAGGCATTGATTATGATGAAACTTTTGCTCCAGTGGCCAGATTAGAGTCTATTAGAATACTCTTGGCATTTGCTTGTTTTAAAGACTTCCAATGTATTTCAAATGGATGTCAAAAGTGCTTTTCTAAATGGTTTTATTGAAGAAGAGGTGTATGTAGAACAACCTCCTGGTTTTATTTATGAAAAATTTCCAAATCATGTTTTCAAATTAACTAAAGCTCTATATGGACTGAAACAAGCTCCAAGATCTTGGTATGAAAGATTAAGTGGTTTTCTTCTTTCATAAGGTTTTACAAAAGGAAAAGTAGATACAACTCTTTTTATAAAAACGACTTCTAAAAATGATATTTTACTTGTGCAAATCTATGTTGATGATATCATTTTTGGTGCTACTAATACTTCCCTTTGTGAAGAGTTTTCTAAAACCATGCAAAATGAATTTGAGATGAGCATGATGGGAGAACTAAGTTTCTTCCTTGGGCTGCAAATTAAGCAAACCAAGGATGGAGTCTTCATCAATCAAGCAAAGTATACCAAGGAGCTATTGAAAAGATTTGGAATGGATCAAGCAAAAGGAATAGGTACTCCAATGAGTTCATCAACTAAACTTGACAAAGATGAGAAAGGTAAAAGTATTGATGAGAAATTATATAGAGGTATGATCGGAAGCTTACTCTATCTCATAGCTAGTAGACTCAATCCTCAAACACTATCTGGGGTTGACAGGTTTGTCTCAATTAAAGCTACTCATGAATTTGATGAATGGAATAAGAATAGTAGAAAAATCACTCCTGGATATAAGGTGGATATTGATAAACTATCAAGCATGGATATTGTCCTATCTTATTTCAATGATATTCGTTGGAGTAGTTTACTATTCATTGATGAAGAATACTATCCTACTTTGATATATGAATTCTATGCAAACTTGAAAGAGGAGAGAATTGAGATGATAGGGGATAATGTGATACAATGGTATTCATCTAGAGTATCACAAGTAGACATTGAATTTAATGAAGGATTGATAAACAGAATTTGTGGAGTGGGTGACAATGGAGCTAGATATTATTCACCATCCATGCATTGCTATGATGTGAACTCTTTACACATGTTAGATTTGAAGAAGCATTTACCAATGGAAGAGAGTTTAGATCTATAAAGGAGAGGGAAATCAAGAACTTGGATGCTAGAGGTAGAGTGATGCATCACATGGTAACTACAATGATTGTTCCTAATTTTGGACATAAGTCATCAGTTGGGAATATGCATATGGTAATCATGTTAGCCTTGCATGAGCATAAGAGAATGAACTTTGGGTATATAGCCTTGAAACACGTGATTACTGCAAGGAAAACAGTAACCAAGGCATTCCCATTTGGAAGGTTATTGACAAGAATCTTTAAGCATTTTAAGATCAAACTTCCGGGAAGAGGGCAAGCCTTTAAGAGTGGTGAAATTTACACTAATGAAACTCTTAGGAGAATGCAATTAGTTCATGATGAGGATAATGTATGGATGACAAAAAGAGAAATCCCTCCAAAAAGAATAGAAAGAGAGAATAATAGAAAGTGAAGAGGAGGAAGAAGAAGAGGATGAAGAGGAAACCCTTGCTAGGGAAATGAAAACAAAAAGGAAGCATGACACCTCAAGTGAGGGGGAGCAACCTCCGACAAAAAGGAGACTGTTTGAAGAAGAAACTAGAATTGGGTCAAGTGGTACCATAGTAGCCAAAGCATTCCAAGAAGCCTTGAACAATCATGTCAAGGAAATGGAGAAAATGTATAAGTTCTTTGAATCATTTGCTCCAATGGTTCTTGGAAAATTAGATGGACTGGAGAATAGAGTAAAGCACATTGAAGAAATCCTTATTAGAAACACTCAAAGTGGTGAAGGACCCTCTAAGCCTCAAGATGGAAATGAGGAAGAAAGAGATAGAGAAGCAAAGAAAGGAGATAATAAGAACAGCAGTGATGAAGATGATGATCAGGGTGGAGATGAAGAGACTGTAGCAGAAGAAGCAGAGGAAGAACATGCTCAAGAAGATTCACCAGTAACAGGAAGTCAAGTAGCTCGAGCTGAAATAGTCTCTCTAGCAACAATCTCTTTCAGTCAAGAAAGAGTGAAACACTTGGCCATCAAGAAATGAGTGAGCCGAGCCTCCCCATCAACCTCAACATCACAAGACTAAGCTTTCTTCTCTATTCTCTTTACTGTATTTTATTTATTTGCTTATCTTTATTTGTTTTGTAATTCTGAACTTGTTAAGTATTTTGCTACATTTTATGTAATAGTGAAGCTCAATGATGAAATCCCAGTGATGAGAGCTTCTTTTATATGCTCAATTGAAAGTCTCATTTTCATTGATCCCTCCATTTTTTAATGATGACAAAAGGGGGAGAAAAATATGCTGCAATATGTAAACAGAGTCTTTAATGCTGTGTCTTTAATGATGTGCTGCAATATGAGTCTTTATGCATTAAAATTCGGATGCAAGGTTTAAAGATTCGGATGCATCCATATCTATGGTCAAAATGTACTCTTTTGTTGTTCAAATTGATTCAAATCTGTCTTAATCTCTTCCATTATGTTTGAACAACATTATGAAAGCTTTATTTCACTTTAAACTTCAATTATATTGAATCTATTGCAGTTTGGACATAAGTTTAAAAAATTCGGACGCATGAGTTTTAAAATTTGGATGCATTCATATTTCTTTGTCAAAATGTGCTCCTTTGTTGTTCAAATTGATTCAAATGTGTTTTAATCTCGTCAAATATGTTTGAACAACCTTAGAAAAGCTTATCTTCAAAAATTACAGCTTTCACTTCACTTATTTTACAATTCGGACTTGATATGTCAAAATTTGGATTCAAAATATCTCAAGTCCAAATATGTTGAAAAATGAGCACAATCTAAGGGGGAGCATTGTTAATCTTCTCTGACCTTTAAAACCCCTCTTATAATTTTTCTAAATGCTTAATTACAATATCTTCTATCCTAGTTTTGTTGGAAGGAAGGAGATAAATGGAGGTTGGTTGGGTCATAGGCTCATATTGAGCCTTTTGTATGTCAATATGCTGAATTGGTTATTTTCTATCATTGATATTATTACTTCTATGTGCTACTCTGTTTAATCCATCACATCTTGCATCAAAGTTTGTCATCATCAAAAAGGGGGAGATTGTTAGCCCTAAGGGCAAATCATGTAATTTTGATTAATGACAAATATTGATGAGAACTAATATATTTATATTGTGTGATAGGATTTGTGAACTAAGAAGTTTGGAGTCTCATTGCCTTCAAGCCAAAGAGCAAGAACAACCTCAATAAGCTATGAGTCTTTTGAGATTTATTCAAAGATGAACTCAAGGCATTAAAGACTTGAAATGTAGAGTAGGTATGATGATAGGTAATATCTATGTAAACTCTAGACTTGTATGTCTTGGAGTTTATTGAATGCATAAGAGAGCATAAAATAGGTTTCTTAATTTTAAAAGGCTTTGAATAAATTTCTTAATGAATGTGGTTTTGTGTCCTAAAAGCTTTTAAGTAAGCTTTATATGATCAAAGGAATTTGATTTTGGTTTTCAAACTTATATATGTCTAAATAAGTTTTATATATATACCAAATGTGTTTCAAATCTTTGGAAGTTAAATCTCAAATGATTTTACAAAGTGTGAACATGATTCCAAGAAATTCGGTCTTCCAAATTTGGTAGCAAAAGTTTTCTACTGTTCTTCCAGAGAAATTCGGAAGAAGATTCGGACGCATGAAGAAAAAATTCGGTCGTCCGAATTTTGGCCCTCAGCATGATCACTGTTCTTCCAGAGAAATTCGGACGAAGATTCGGACGCAGAATTCGGTCGTCCGAATTTCCTGAAAATAGCCGTTAACTAGCCGTTTTATAGCTGTTCTAACTGATTTTCAAATTCTATAAAAGCTATAAACGTGCAATCTTTTGTAAGTTTTGAATCCTTGAATACTCTAAGCTTTCTAAAGTCTTTTACAAACATTTCTCAAGCTCTCTTATGTCTTGTGCATTCAATTGATCAATCCAAGACATCAAAGTGTGAAGGTGCAACTTTATGTAATATCTACCAACAAGTGGTAACATCTACACACTCATCTTTACTTATTAAATTGTGTTGGTCTACTAGCTCTAGCAAGGTTATCTTAATAACATAAAACCTTTAGATAAGGGTGATCCTTGAAGTTGTAATTCAAGGTTGTTTGAGATATAAAACCATTGTGTGTGGTGAGCCTTGTTTGTAAAAGTTACTAGAAGAGGTTGTGAGTGTAAAATCATAGTGTGGTGAGCCTCTCTTGTAATCTGTGAACTTGAGCACATAGTAGAGTAATTGAAATCCTTAAGTGTAGGCTTAAGGTAGTGGAGGTAGATCTTGAGGATCGAACCACTATAAATTGCTTGTGTTCCTTGGTCTACATTTCTTATATTGCTCTGCCTTAAATTGTTTCTATCTTGTTCATATAATCTGTTATTGATCTATACACATAAAAGGTTTGATTTTGCAAAAATGAGCCAAATACCTAATTCATCCCCCTAGGTATTTCAAATATGTTTGAACAACCTTAGGAAAGCTTAATTATAAAATTTGTAGCTTTCATTTCTCCTATTTTATAGTTTGGACTTGATATGTCAGAATTTGGATGCACAGCTTCTCAAGTCCAAAGTTGTTGAAAAATGAGCACAATCTTAGGGGGAGTATTGTTAAGCTTTTAACAACCTTAAAACCTCTCTTAGAAGTTTTCTAAATGCTTAAATGTTATATCTTCTGTCCTAGTTTAATTGGAAGGAAGGAGGTACATGGAGGTTGGTTGGGTCATAGTATGTCAATGTGCTAAATTGGTTGTTTTCTATCATTGACATTAATACTTCTTTGTACTACATTGTTTAAATCCATCACATTTTGCATCAAAGTTTGTCATCATCAAAAAGGGGGAGATTGTTAGCCCTAAGGGCAAATCATGTAGTTTTGATTAGTGACAAATATTGATGAGGACTAATATGCTTGTATGTTGTGTGATAGGTTTTATGAACTAAGAAGTATGAAGTCTCATTGCCTTGAAGCTAAAATGCAAGAACAACTCCAATATGTCAAAGTGATTGAAGATTGAAGAGTTTGTTCAAGCTGATTGAAGGCTTTGAAGACATGAAGTGTAGGTTGCATGTGCTTAATAGGTAAACTTAGTAAACCCTACACTCTTAAGCCTTGGAATCTATGAATTGCAATTGAGAGCACAAAACTTGATTTAAATGTTTTCAATGGTTTTGAACTTACTAAACTATCAAGTTTTTATAAATGGTTTTTGCTCTTAAAAGGTCTTTAATGACTTATCTTTGAGGCTAGAATGTTTTCCAACTTGTTTGAATTGATTTGAACATATTTTGACAAAGTCTGAAAAATTCGGATGCAAGATTCGGACGCACGATGAAAAATTCGGTCGTCCTAATTTTCTAGCACAATGAACAGTACTGACTATTTTTCCAGAGAAATTCGGACACAGCTGGAAAAATTTGGTCGTCCGAATTTTCCCTACATTGTGAACAGTGCCGCGAACAATAATGAACAGTAACGTCCGAAATTTTCGACCAAAAATTTGGTCGTCCGAATTTTCTGAAACTGGCCGTTACTAGCAGTTTTATGACTGTTAAAGCCAATTTTTCAAATCTTTAAAAGCCACAAACTCCAGATTTTTGAAAGAACTTTTGAACATTCACAATCCTTCAAGCTCTAACTTGTTTTACATCAAAATTATTTAAAAAGCTCTCAAATTGCCTTGTGCTCATAGATTGAAATTCAATATTCCAAAGGCAAGAAGTGAAGTGGTGCTAACAATTGTATTCATCCACCAAGAAGTGTTGGTAACATCTAAACTCTCTTTTTATATTATTGTTGTTATTGATACAAGGTTGTCAAGAGACTTAAAATCCTTGTGGAGGGTGAGCCATAGACTAGATTAATCAAGGTTGTGGTGTAAAACCCATTGGTGAGGGTGAGCCTTGGATTAGATTGGTTTAGGTTGTCTAGTGACATAAAACTCTTTGTGATAAGGGTGAACCTTGTTTATTAGATTGAAAAGAGGTTGTTGTGGTAAAACCCATTGAAGGGTGAGCCTCTTGTGTAATTGCTTGGATTAAGCATATAGTGAATTGGTTGAAATCCTTGAGTGTGGACTCAAGGTAGTGGATGTAGATCTTGGAGAGATCGAACCAGTATAAATCGTGTGTTCATTTCTTTATAGCTTTACTTGTTTACATACTTGTGTTATTATTATTTGTTCATAGTTGTTGATTGATTGGTTGTGGTCTTATAATTTGATAATCTTGTCTTAACCATCAAATCACATATAAAATTGAAGTTTGTGATTTTAAAGAAGAGCTTTTATTAAGGCAAAGGATTTGCAAAAAGAGAAAAGATTTTCGATAATTAGCCAAAGACCTAATTCACCCACCCTCCCCCCTCTTAGGTCTTTCACTAAGAGTCTTCTTAGCTGATTAAACCTTTTCTCAGCCAAAGGCTTTGTAAATATATCAGTAATTTGATCATTTGTATTTGTATATTCTCAACATATATCTCTCTTGATCACATGATCACGAATGGAATGATGTTTAATTTCTATATGCTTAGTCCTAGAATGTTGAATGGGATTTATGCTCAAGTTGATAGCACTAGTATTATCACATTGTATAGGCACACAATTGAATTTAAGGCCATAATCAAGTAAAGTATGTTGCATCTATAATAATTGAGCACAACAACTACCCGCAGCTATATATTGAGCTTCAGCAGTAGATAAAGACACACAAGCTTGTTTTTTACTATACCAAGACACAAGACAACTACCAAGAAATTGACAATGACCACTTGTACTCTTATGTTCAACTTTGCATCTAGCATAGTTAGCATCTGAATATCCAATAAGTTCAAAAGATGAATATTTTGAAAACCAAAGGCCATAGTCATATGTATCAATCAAATAACGAAAGATGTGTTTGACAGAAATTAGATGAGATTCTTTAGGACATGATTGAAATCTAGCACATAAACACACAACAAACATAATATCTGGTCTACTAGCTGTGAGATAGAGTAAACTTTCAATCATACCTCTATATGACTTCTCATCAACATTTTTACCTTTTTCATCTTTATTAAGTTTACTTATCCCTTTTGCTTGATCCATTCCAAATCTTTTCAAAAGCTCCTTGGTATACTTTGCTTGATTTATGAAGACTCCATCCTTAGTTTGCTTAATTTGCAACCCAAGAAAGAAATTTAGTTCTCCCATCATGCTCATTTCAAATTCATTTTGCATTGTTTTGGCAAATTCTTCACAAAGAGATGTGTTAGTAGCACCAAAAATGATATCATCAACATAAATTTGCACAAGTAAAATATCATTATTACTAGACCTTTTTATAAAAAATGTTGTGTCTACCTTTCCTTTTACAAATCCTTTTGAAAGAAGAAATCCACTTAATCTTTCATACCAAGCTCTTGGGGCTTGTTTTAATCCATATAGAGCCTTGGTTAACTTAAAAACATGATTAGGAAATTTGTCATGAACAAAACCAGGAGGTTGTTCTACATAAGCCTCTTCTTCAATAAAACCATTTAGAAAAGCACTTTTGACATCCATTTGAAATAGCTTAAATCCTTTGAAACAAGCAAAAGCCAAAAGTATTCTTATGGATTCCAATCTGGCTACTTGAGCAAAAGTCTCATCATAATCAATGCCTTCTTCTTAGTTGAAGCCTTGAGCAACAAGTCTAGCCTTATTTCTAACAACTTCTACTAGTTCATTTAATTTATTCCTAAAAACCCATTTTGTACCAATAATGGAATGATCATGAGGTCTTGGAACAAGAGTCCAAACCTTATTTCTTTCAACTGATTTAACTCTTCTTCCATGGCAATAATCCAGAAATTATCACACAACGCATCATCAATATTTTTAGGTTCAATGTGAGATAAAAGGGCAAAATTTTCAATAAAGTACCACCTTGTTTTAACTCCTTGAGAGACATCACCAATGATTTGCTCCTTAGGATGGCCTCTTGCATATGTTAGATCCTTTGGAAACTCTTGATCATTGATTGGTTGACCATCTTGTTCTTGCTCCATTATTTCTTCATCTTCATCTCATGCGTGAGGAGTGATCCAATGAGCTTTTCAAGTGGAAGAGTTTTCAAATCCTTTGATTCCTAAATTGCAAGTGTCTTTTTGGTTGCCAATATCTTCCTGTTTTGCTCTCCAATAGTATAGCTCTTTCCATAAGCTTTTAAGCCATTGAAAATATTAGTAAACCTTGTAAGCATATCACTAACATTCTCACCTTAGTTCATGGTAAATAACTCATAGTCTCTTACTAGCATGGCAAGCTTTGACTCTTTAACTTGATTTGTACCTTCATGTGTTATTGGAGTAATCTCCACATACCATGAGCAGTATCACAACCACTAACTCTATTATATTCAGTTACATCTAATGTAAAACTTAAGATGTTCATGGCCTGATAATTTAATATCATTTTCTTTGAATCATGTTCATCAAATTCGTCAGTAGACTTTAGTTCTAAGGTGACTCCATCAGCGCTCATTTTCATAGGAATATAAGGTCCTTTTTCAACAATATTCCACAAATCAAAATTGATAGAACAAGTATATATCTTAACTCTAGATTTCCAAAATGTATAGATTGTTCCATCAAATAAGGGTGGTCTATTTGTGGAAGATCCTTCTAGGTAAGGTAAGTTTGAAATATTAGCCATAAGGTCTTTAACTTCTATGTTGTAAAACCACACAAAGAAGTCCTTGCTCTGATACCAATTCAAAGACCTAAGGGAGGGGGGTGAATTAGGTCTTTGGCTAATTTTCGTAAATAAATTTCTTTTACAATTCTAAGCAAGACCAGTTTATATGTACTTGATTCAATGAGAGAAATTGTCAATTAATGGCAAAGCAGTAAAACAAGGTAAAATTAATGAACACAAGTAATTTATAGTGGTTCGATCTTTTCAAGATCTACACCCACTACCTTGATCTTACACTCAAAGATTTCAAACAATCTACTGTATGCTCAATTTCACAAATTACATAAGAGGCTCACCACACAATAGTTTTACACTCACAACCTCTTTAGCAATTCTACAAACAAGGTTCACCATACCAAAGGATTTTATATCTACAAACAACCTTGAATCACAACTTCAAGGATCATCCTTATCTAAAGGATTATATATTATCAAGATAACCTTGCAAGAGCTAGTAGAAAACACAATTTAATAAAGAGAGGAGAATGTGTAAATGTTACCACTTGTTGGTAGATGATTACACAATGTTGCACCTTCACACTTTGTTGTCTTTGGAATCTTGAATGATCAATTAAAAGCACAAGACAAAAGAGAGCTTAAAATGTTTGCTAAAGGCTTTGAAATGTTTAGAGTTCTCAAAGATTCAAAACTTACAAAAGCTTTGAAGTTTATAGCTTTTATAGAATTTGAAAATAAGTTTTAACAGCCATAAAACGGCTAGTAATGGCTAGTTTCAGAAAATTCGAACGACTGAATTTTTCTTGTGCGTCCGAATTTTACTGTTGCACGTTTCTGGAAAATTCGAACGACCAAATTTTTTCATGCGTCTGAATTTTCGTCCGAATTTCTCTGGAAAAACAGTAACCATGCTGAAGACAAAAATTCGGATGACCGAATTTTTTTCATGCGTCTGAACTTGCGTCCGAATTTCTCTGAAAAATTAGTAACCATTTTTTGCTACAAAAATCGGACGATCGAATTTTTTCGAAGCACAATAGCCATTTTAAAATTTGATTTTCAAACTTTGTAAAATGATTTGAGATTTAACTTCAATAAGTTTAAAACATTTTGTACATATAGATAGGTTATTTATACATATGTAAACTTAAGAACCATAATCAAATCTCTTTTGATCATGCAAAGTTTACTCAAAATCTTTTAAGGTACAAAAACACATTTATTAACAAAAAGTTCATTCAAAGCCATTCAATAGATTCCAAGACACACAATTGTACAGTTTATATAGATATTTACCTATTTAGCATATAAACACTACACTTCAAGTCTTCAATACTTTTTAATCATCTTTGAACAACCTTCTTCAAACTTGAGGTTGTTTTTGCACTTTGGCTTGAAAGCAAGACTTCATACTTCTTTAATCCACAAATCCTATCACACAACATACAAGAATATTAGTCCTTATCAATATTTGTCATTAATCAAAAGTAATCATAACTACATGATTTGCCCTTAGGGCTAACAGATATTCCTATTTGGATAAATGTCCCAGCAGGACAAATATATAAATTCTATAACTATATGATTTTGATATACGCCTGAAGTGTGATTGATCTCTTGTTTTTAAAAATAAAATCCTTAAAAGTGAAAAGAATTTGAAGATCAAGATATTTTTTCTGAAGAATTTAGAGGAGCAAGTATTGTGATCAATATTTTGAAAGTCAACATTTTGTTTTGATTGAACATTCTGAAGATGTTTCACATGGACATAGCGCATCAATTGTCATTGGGTTATTATAGTGAGATCCTTTATATCTATTAAAGGGCAATGAAGAACTATTTGGTCTTGAAGTACCACAATTATACAATTGAGTGCATGAATACACTTGTCCACATGCAAGTAGATATCTATTCTAGTTCTTCTCTATCCAATGTGAAATACCTAAGAGGGGGGGAGGGGTGAATTAGGTATTTGGCTAATTTTTGCAAAATCAAACCTTTTATATGTATAGATCAATAACAGATTATATGGACAAGAGAGAAACAATTTATGGCAAAGCAATATAAGAAATGTAGACCAAGGAACACAAGCAATTTGTATTGGTTCGATCCTCAAGATCTACCTCCACTACCTTAAGCCTACACTTAAGGATTTCAATTACTCTACTATGTGCTCAAGTTCACAGATTACAAGAGAGGCTCACAGCACTATGGTTTTACACTCACAACCTCTTCTAGTAACTTTTACAAACAAAGCGCACCACACACAATGGTTTTATATCTCAAACAACCTTGAATTACAACTTCAAGGATCACCCTTATCTAAAGGGTTTTATGTTATCAAGATAACCTTGCTAGAGCTAGTAGACCAACACAATTTAATAAGTAGAGATGAGTGTGTAGATGTTACCACTTGTTGGTAGATACTACACAAAGTTGCACCTTCACACTTTGATGTCTTTGGATTGATCAATTGAATGCACAAGACATAAGAGAGCTTGAGAAATGTTTGTAAAAGACTTTGGAAAGCTTAGAGTATTCAAGGATTCAAAAATTACAAAAGATTGCACGTTTATAGCTTTTATAAAATTTGAAAATCAGTTAACGGCTATTTTCAGGAAATTCGGACGACCGAATTCTGCGTCCGAATTTTTCGGAGGACTGAATTCTTCCTGCTGCGTCCGAATCTTCGTCCGAATTTCTCCGGAAGAAACAGTGATCATGCTGAGGGCCAAAATTCGGACGACCGAATTTTTTCTTCATGCGTCCGAATCTTCTTCCGAATTTCTCTGGAAGAACAGTAGCAAACTTTTGCTACCAAATTTGGACGACCGAATTTCTTGGAATCATGTTCAAACTTTGTAAAATCATTTGAGATTTAACTTCCAAAGATTTGAAACACATTTGGTATATATATAAAACTTATTTAGACATATATAAGTTTGAAAACCAAAATCAAATTCCTTTGATCATATAAAGCTTACTTAAAAACTTTTAGGACACAAAACCACATTCATTAAGACATTTATTCAAAGCCTTTTAAAATTAAGAAACCTATTTTATGCTCTCTTCTGCATTCAATAAACTCCAAGACATACAAGTCTAGAGTTTACATAGATATTACCTATCATCATACCTACTCTACACTTCAAGTCTTCAATGCCTTGAGTTCATCTTTGAATAAATCTCAAAAGACTCATAGCTTATTGAGGTTGTTCTTGCTCTTTGGCTTGAAGGCAATGAGACTCCAAACTTCTTAGTTCACAAATCCTATCACACAATATAAACATATTAGTTCTCATCAATATTTGTCATTAATCAAAATTACATGATTTGCCCTTAGGGCTAACAATCTTCCCCTTTTTGATGATGACAAACTTTGATGCAAGATGTGATGGATTTAAACAGAGTAGCACATAGAAGTATTAATGTCAATGATAGAAAATAACCAATTCAGCATATTGACATACTAAAGGCTCAATATGAGCCTATGACCCAACCAACCTCCATTAACCTCCTTCCTTCCAACTCAACTAGGATAGAAGATATTGTGATTAAGCATTTAGAAAACTTCTAAGAGAGGTTTTAAAGGTCAGAAAAGATTAACAATGCTCCCCCTTAGATTGTGCTCATTTTTCAACATGTTTTGCGTAGAGATACTATGCATCCGAATTTTGACATATCAAGTCCAAACTTTAAAATAAGTAAAATGAAAGCTGCAAATTTTTTAAATAAGCTTTCCTAAGATTGTTCAAACATATTAGAAGAGATTAAAACATATTTGAATCAATTTGAACAACAAAGGAGCACATTTTGACAATGAAATATGAATGCATCCGAATTTTTAAACACATGCGTCCAAATTTTTAAACTCATGCGTCCGAATTTTTAAACTCATGTCCAAACTGCAATAGATTCAATATAATTGAAGTTTAAAGTGAAATAAAGTTTTCATAATGTTGTTCAAACATAATGGAAGAGATTAAGACAGATTTGAATCAATTTGAACAACAAAAGAGTACATTTTGACCGTAGATATGGATGCATCCGAATCTTTAAACCTTGCATCCGAATTTTAATGCAAAACGATATTGCAGCATCATTAAAGACTCAGTTCACATATTGCAAAGACTCATATTACAGCATCATTAAATCATTAAAGACTCGGTTCACATATTGTAGCATCATTAAATCATGCATATTTTTCTCCCCCTTTTGTCATCATTAAAAAATAGAGGGATCAATGAAAATGAGACTTTCAATTTAGCATATAAAAGAAGCTCTCATCACTGGGATTTCATCATTGAGCTTCATTCTATTACATAAAATGCAGCAAAATACTTAATAAGTTCAGAATTACAAAACAAATAAAGATAAGCAAATAAACAAAATACAGTAAAGAGAATAGAAAAGAAAGCTTAGTCTTGTGATGTTGAGGTTGATGGGGAGGCTCAGCTCACTCCTTTCTTGATGGCCAAGTGCTTCACTCTTTCCTGACTGAAAGAGATTGTTGCTGGAGAGACTATTTCAGCTTGAGCTACTTGACTTCCTGCTACTGGTGGATCTTCATGAGCATGTTCTTGCTCTTCTTCTTCTGCTACAATCTCTTCATCTCCACCCTGATCATCATCTTCATCACTGCTGTTCTTATTATCTCCTTTCTTTGTTTCTCTATCTCTTTCTTCCTCATTTCCATCTTGAGGCTTAAAGGGTCCTTCACCACTTTTAGTGTTTCTAATAAGGATTTCTTCAATGTGCTTTACTCTATTCTCCAGTCCATCCAATTTTCCAAGAACCATTGGAGCAAATGATTTAAAGAACTTATACATTTTCTCCATTTCCTTGACATGATTGTTCAAGGCTTCTTGGAATGCTTTGGCTACTATGGTGTCACCTCTAGTTACTCCTTTACCACTTGACCCAATTCCAGTTTCTTCTTCAAACAGTCTCCTTTCTGTCGGAGGTTGCTCCCCCTCACTTGAGGTGTCATGCTTCCTTTTTGTTTTCATTTCCCTAGCAAGGGTTTCCTCTTCATCCTCTTTGTTAGCCCTAAGGGCAAATCATGTAATTTTGATTCATGACAAATATTGATGAGAACTAATATGTTTATATTGTGTGATAGGATTTGTGAACTAAGAAGTTTGGAGTCTCATTGCCTTCAAGCCAAAGAGCAAGAACAACCTCAATAAGCTATGAGTCTTTTGAGATTTATTCAAAGATGAACTCAAGGCATTGAAGACTTGAAGTGTAGAGTAGGTATGATGATAGGTAATATCTATGTAAACTCTACACTTGTATGTCTTGGAGTCTATTGAATGCATAAGAGAGCATAAAATTGGTTTCTTAAGTTTAAAAGTTTTTTGAATGAATTCCTAGTAAATGTGGTTTTGTGTCCTAAAAGTTTTTAAGTAAACTTTATATGATCAAATGAGTTTGATTTTGATTTTCAAACTTATATTTATCTAAATAAGTTATCTATATATACCAAATGTATTTCAAATACTTGGAAGATTGATTTCAAATGATTTTACAAAGTTTGAACACAATTCCATAAAATTCGGTCGTCAGAATTTGGTAGCAAACGTTTACTACTGTTCTTCCAGAGATATTCGGAAGAAGATTCGGACGCATGAAGAAGAATTCGGTCGTCCGAATTTTGGTCTTCAGTATGGTCACTGTTCTTCCAGAGAAATTCGGAAGAAGATTCGGACGAAGCAGGAAGAATTCGGTCGTCCGAAAAATTCGGACGCAGAATTCGGTCGTCCGAATTTCCTGAAAATAGCCGTTAACTAGCCGTTTTATAGCTGTTTCAACTGATTTTCAAATTCTATAAAAGCTATAAACGTGCAATCTTTTGGTAGTTCTGAATCCTTGAATATTCTAAGCTTTCTAAAGTCTATTACAAACATTTCTCAAGCTCTCTTATGTCTTGTGCATTCAATTGATCAATCCAAAGACATCAAAGTGTGAAGGTGCAACTTTGTGTAAATTCTACCAACAAGTGGTAACATCTACACACTCTTCTTTACTTATTAAATTGTGTTGATCTAATAGCTCTAGCAAGGTTATCTTGATAACATAAAACCCTTTAGATAAGGGTGATCCTTGAAGTTGTGATTCAAGGTTGTTTGAGATATAAAACCATAGTGTGGTGACCCTTGTTTGTAAAAAATTACTAGAAGAGGTTGTAAGTGTAAAACCATAGTGTGGTGAGCCTCTCTTGTAATCTGTGAACTTGAGCACATAGTAGAGTATTTGAAATCCTTAAGTGTAGGCTTAAGGTAGTGGAGGTAGATCTTGAGGATCGAACCACTATAAATTGTTTGCGTTCATTGTTCTACATTTCTTATATTGCTTTGTCATAAGTTGTTTATCTTTTGTCCATATCATCTGCTATTGATCTATACATCTAAAAGATTTTAATTTTTGAAAATTATCCAAATACCTAATTCACCCCCCCCCCCTCTTAGGTATTTCAATTGGTATCAGAGCTAGAACTTCTTTGTGTGGTTTTACAACCTAGAAGACAAAGATCCTATGGCTGATATTTCAAACCTACCTTTCCTAGAAGGATCTCCTACAAACAGACCTCCATTGTTTGATGGAACAAATTATACTTTTTGGAAGTCTAGAGTTAAAATATATATTTGTTCTATCAATTTTGATTTATGGAACATAATTGAGAAAGGTCCCTATGTCCCAATGAAAATGAGAGCAGATGGAGTAACCTCTGAACCAAATCCACTGATGAATTTGATGAGCATGATTCAAGGAAAATGACATTAAATTATCAGGCCATGAATATATTGAGTTGTGCTTTAGATGTTACTGAATATAATAGAGTTAGTGGGTGTGATTCTGCTCATGATATGTGGAGATTACTCCAAATTACACATGAAGGCACTAATCAAGTTAAAGAATCTAAACTTGCTATGCTTGTTAGAGATTATGAACTGTTTACTATGAAACAAGGTGAAAATATTAGTAATATGTTTACAAGGTTTACTAATATTTTCAATGGCTTGAAAGCTTATGGTAAAAGCTATACTATGGGAGAGCAAAACAGGAAGATTTTGGATGCCCTACCAAAATCTTGGCAGCCTAAGACACTTGCTATTGAGGAGTCCAAAGATCTAAAAACTCTTCCTCTTGAAGAGCTTATTGGATCACTACTTACACATGAAATGAAGATGAAACGGTTGAATGATAAGAAATATGAGGAAAAGGGAAGAAAAGGAGTAGTTCTTAATGCCTCAAATAACTTGAGTGAACCAGAACAATCTTCAAGTGAAGAAGAAGGAGGAAACAGTGTAGAAGAAGAGATTGCAATGGCAGTGAAGAAGTTCAAGAGATTCTACAAAAAGGAATTTCTCAAGAAAGGAAGAAAGCCAGCCAAGAAGAGTGGACAATCCTCATCATATAAACCTCAATGTTTTGAGTGCAAGAGTACAGAGCATCTTATTGCTGACTGTCCCAAAGTGTTAGAGAGGGAAAGAGAAAGCAAAAACAGAAAGAAATCTGCCAAGAAAGGAAAAGGACTAGCTGGAACGTGGGATCAACAAGAAAGTGAGGATGAAAGTGAAGGGAAGGCCAACATATGCTTTATGGCCATTGATGATGAGGTACAATCTTCACCCTCTATTTCAAATTTGTGTGATGATGATATTGATTCTAGTGATTTAATTGTAGAATTGTATGAAGAACTGAAAACGGCTTCAAGAAGAAATAAAGAAATGAAATCCAAAATTAATGATCTTTCAAATGAAAATTCAAAATTATGTATTGAAAATGATAGACATCTTGAGACCATTAATTCTCTTACCATTGAAAAAGAAGTTTTAAATACTACCATACAACATGTATCCTTTGAAAACAAAAAGCTTTGTTCAAAAATTATTTCTCTTGAATCAATGCTAAAAGATCATGAGCTTTTGAAAAGGAAAGTAAATGATCTTACCTTATGCATTGAGAGATTTACAAATGGAAGAGAAAATTTAAATAAATTACTTGGTTATCAAAGATCCTCATTTGTAAAGCATGGTCTCGGTTTTACACATGATTGTTTTGATCCAAAACCAAAAGGGTTATTTGTTAATGAATCTTCTCATTATAGGTCTCATACTTGCTGTACATATTGTGGTAAGCATGGACACAAAGTTTCTAAATGCTTTATAAAAAGAAAGATAGAAAATGGAGTGAAGACCATTTGGAGAGTTAAAGGAGCTATTACTAACCCTCTTGGACCCAAGAAGATATGGGTACCAAAAATCACTCTTTCCAATTTGGTATAGGTACAATTTGCCTCAAGATCAAGTGCCACTAAATGGTTTCTTGATAGTGGCTGCTCAAGGCATATGACTGGGAATGCATCACTTGTTAGTGAGCTTCAAGCTACAAGTGAAGGTTTTGTCACTTTTGGAGATAAGAAGAAAGGGAAAATACTTGGCATAGGTAACATTGGTAAAGGTTCCTTTCCTCTTATCAAGCAAGTTCTACTTATTGATGGTTTAAAGTATAATTTACTTAGCATTAGTCAATTATGTGACAATGGTTGCAAAGTAGAGTTTAAATGTGATACTTGTACTATTCTTGATAGTGCAAGTAATAAAACTATTTTTGTAGCTAAAAGAGTTAGTAATGTATATGTGCTACATCTTGATGAGCTTATCACTAATGATATTAAATGTCTTGCCATTCATGACAATGATGGATTTCTATGGCATAGAAGATTAGGACATGTAAGCATGGATTTATTAAACAAACTTTCTACTCAAGAACTAGTTAGAGGATTACCAAAAATGCATTTTGATAAAACTCGTATTTGTGATGCTTGTCAATATGGAAAACAATCAAAAACATCTTTCAAACCAAAGAAAATGGTTTCTACCTCAAAACCTCTTGAACTAGTTCACATGGACTTATTTGGACCTATGAGGACTACTAGTCTTGGTGGTAAAAGATATGCTTATGTGATTGTTGATGATTTTTCCAGATTTACATGGGTAATCTTTTTATCACAAAAAGATGAAACATTTTACAAATTTTCAAAACTTTTCAAGAAGGTTCAAATTTCTCTTAACTGCAACTTATTCTCTATTAGAAGTGATAATGGAAGAGAATTTTGCAACCAAGATTTTACAAAATTTTGTGATGAGTTTGGTATTACTCATAATTTTTCACTGCCAAAACACCTCAACAAAATGGTGTTGTTGAGAGGAAAAACAGAACATTACAAGAAATGGCTAGATCAATGCTTTGTGAAAATTCTTTACCTAAATACTTTTGGGCTGAAGCTGTAAATACAGCATGCTATGTAATGAATAGAGTTTTACTAAGACCTTTTATAAGAAAAACACCTTTTGAACTTCTATTTGATAAAACTCCATCAATTGTCTATTTTAAAGTTTTTGGTCGTAAGTGCTTTATTTTAAGTACTAGTGACAATCTTGGTAAGTTTGATAGAAAATCAGATGAAGGCATATTTCTAGGCTACTCATCAAATAAAAAGGCATATAGAGTCTATAACAAAAGGACATTATGTGTTGAAGAAACTATTCATGTAACTTTTGATGAATCTAACATTTATCTTCAAAGAAGAAATGAAGATGATGCAGGTTCCTCAATGGTTGAAAATCAAACTCAACACCTAGTACCTACATTGGAAGATCATGCTAAAGAAGAGGAAATAATGGAGCAAGAACATGATGGTCAATCAAGCAATAATCAAGAACTTCCAAAGGATCTCACATATGCAAGAAGTCATCCTAAGGAGCAAATCATTGGTGATGTCTCCCAAGGAGTTAAAACAAGACGGTACTTTATTGATAATTTTGCCCTTTTATCTCATATTGAACCTAAAAATATTGATGATGCATTGTGTGATAATTTCTGGATTATTGCTATGGAAGAAGAGTTAAATCAGTTTGAGAGAAATAAAGTTTGGACTCTTGTTCCTAGACCTCATGATCATTCTGTTATTGGTACAAAATGGATATTTTGAAATAAGTTAAATGAACTAGGAGAAGTTGTTAGAAATAAAGCTAGACTTGTTGCTCAAGGATTCAATCAAGAAGAAGGTATTGATTATGATGAAACTTTTGCTCCAGTGGCCAAATTAGAGTCTATCAGAATACTCTTGGCATTTGCTTGTTTTAAAGACTTTAAACTATTTCAAATGGATGTCAAAAGTTCTAAATGGTTTTATTGAAGAAGAGGTTTATGTAGAACAACCTCCTGGCTTTATTCATGAAAAATTTCCAAATCATGTTTTCAAATTAACTAAAGCTCTATATGGACTGAAACAAGCTCCAAGATCTTGGTATGAAAGATTAAGTGGTTTTCTTCTTTCAAAAGGTTTTACTAAAGGAAAAGTAGATACAACTCTTTTTATTAAAACATCATCTAAAAATGATATTTACTTGTACAAATCTATGTTGATGATATCATTTTTGGTGCTACTAATACTTCTCTTTGTGAAGAGTTTGCTAAAACTATGCAAAATTAATTTGAGATGAGCATGATGGGAGAACTAAGTTTCTTCCTTGGACTGCAAATTAAGCAAACCAAGGATGGAGTATTCATCAATCAAGCAAAGTATACTAAGGAGCTATTGAAAAGGTTTGGAATGGATCAAGCAAAAAGGATAAGTACGCCAATGAGTTCATCAACTAAACTTGATAAAGATGAGAAAGGTAAGAGTATTGATGAAAAATTATATAGAGGTATGATCGGAAGCTTACTCTATCTCACAGCTAGTAGACCAGATATTATGTTTGCTGTATGTTTATGTGCTAGATTCCAATCATGTCCTAAAGAATCTCATCTAATTTCTGTCAAATGAATTTTTCGTTATTTGATTGATACTCATGACTATGGCCTTTGGTTTTCAAAAACTTCATCTTTTGAACTTATTGGATATTCTGATGTGGATTATGCTGGTTGTAAAGTTGAACGTAAAAGCACAAGTGGTCATTGTCAATTTCTTGGTAGTTGTCTTGTATCTTGGTTTAGTAAAAAGCAAGCTTGTGTGTCTTTATCCACTGCAGAAGCTGAATACATAGCTGCAGGAAGTTGTTGTGCACAATTGTTATGGATGCAGCATACTTTAATTGATTATGGTCTTAAATTCAATTGTGTGCCCATATATGTGATAATACTAGTGCCATTAACTTGAGCATAAATCCCATTCAACATTCTAGGACTAAGCATATAGAGATAAAACATTATTTCATTCGTGACCATGCGATTAAGAAAGATATATGCTTAGAATATATAAATACAAATGATCAAATTGCTGACATATTTACAAAACCTTTGGCTGAGGAAAGGTTCAATCACCTAAGAAGACTCTTAGGAATTTCAAGATTCAATGACTAATGTGTGTATTGAAGTTTTGGTGAATGCAGGAAATTTTGATTCAAAATTCGGATGCACTGCAGAAGATTCGGTCGACCGAATTTTCTGAGTGTCAAGAAACAGAGACTTTTGATCAAGAATTCGGACGCAGGTCAGAAAATTCGGTCGACCGAATTTTCTGAACTGAAGAAACAGAAACTTTTGCTTGAAAATTCGGACGCAGACCTGAAAAATTGGTCGACCGAATTTTACGGACGTAACCCTTTAAATGAAGATTAAACAATCTTCTCAACATTTCAACTTCCGAATTTCACATCCTTTTTAAAACCTCTCATACCCATTCACATCCGAATCAAAATCCCTTCAAAATCACACATTCTCATCCCGATTTTCTTTCATTCTTAAACTTATAAGCCCTAATTTCATACAGAAAACCAATCCTTCTCAAGAGAAAACATCATGGTGAGAACAAAGAAGCCAAATGTTGAGAAAGGAAAAGGAAAGGGTAAGGAAGGAGATGGAGACTCAATCCTCAATCAGCCAAGAAGGATTCGCATTCCTCAAACACAATATGGGGTTGACAGGTTTATCTCTATTAAATCTACTCATGAATTTGATGAATGGAATAAGAGTAGTAGAAAAATCATTCCTGGATATAAGGTGGATATTGATAAACTGTCAAACATGGATATTGTCCTATCTCATTTCAATGATATTGGTTGGAGTAGTTTGCTATTCATTGATGAAGAATATTATCCTACTTTGATATATGAATTCTATGCAAACTTGAAAGAGGATAGAATTGAGATGATAGGGGATAATGTGATACAATGGTATTCATCTAGAGTATCACAAATAGACATTGAATTCAATGAAAGATTGATAAATAGAATTTGTGGAGTGGGTGACGATGGAGGTAGATATTATTCAGCATCCATGCATTGCTATGATCGTGAACTCTTCACACATGTTAGATTTGAGGAAGCATTTACAAATGGAAGAGAGTTTAGAGCCATAAAGGAAAGGGAAATTAAGAATTTGGATGCTAGAGGTAGAGTTTTGCATCACATGGTGACTACAATGATTGTTCCTAATTTTGGACACAAGTCATCAGTTGGAAATATGCATATGGTAATCATGTTAGCCCTGCATGAGCATAGAAGAATGAACTTTGGGTATATAGCCTTGAAACATATGATTGCAGCCAGAAAAACAGTAACCAAGGCATTCCCATTTGGAAGGTTATTAACTAGAATCTTCAAGCATTTTAAGATCAAACTTCCTGGAAGAGGGCAAGCCTTTAAGAGTGGTGAAATTTACACAAATGAAACTCTTAAGAGAATGCAATTAGTTCATGATGAAGATAATGTATGAAGGACAAAAAGAGAAACCCCTCCGAAAAGAATAGAAAAAGAGAGAATCATAGAAAGTGAAGAGGAAGAAGAAGAAGAGGATGAAGAGGAAACCCTTGCTAGGGAAATGAAAACAAAAAGAAAGCATGACACTTCAAGTGAGGGGGAGCAACCTCCAACTAAAAGGAGATTATTTGAAGAAGAAACTGGAATTGGGTCAAGTGGTAAAGGAGTAACTAGAGGTGACACCATTATTGCCAAAGCATTCCAAGAAGCCTTGAACAATCATGTCAAGGAAATGGAGAAAATGTATAAGTTCTTTGAGTCATTTGCTCCAATGGTTCTTGGAAAATTAGATGGACTAGAAAATAGAGTAAAACACATTGAAGATTTCCTTATGAGAAACACTCAAAGTGGTGAAGGACCCTCTAAGCCTCAAGATGGAAATGAGGAGGAAAGAGATAGAGAAGCAGAGAAAGGAGATAATGAGGATAGCAGTAATGAAGAGGATGATCAGGGTGGAAATGATGAGACTATAGCAGAAGAAAAAGAACAAGAACATGCTCATGAAGATCCACAAGTGGCAGGAAGTCAAGTAGCTCAAGTTGCCATTGTATCTCCAGCAACAATCTCTTTCAGTCAAGGAAGAGTTAAGCACTTGGCAATCAAGAAAGGAGTGAGCCGAGCCTCCCCATCAACCTCACCATCACAAGACTAAGCCTTCTTTTCTAATCTCTTTACTGTATTTTGTTCAGTTTTCTAAGCATTTTGCTGCACTTTCTATTCTGAACTTGTTAAATATTTTGTTGTTTTTTATGTAATAGTGAAGCTCAATGATGAAATCCCAATGATGAGAGCTTCTTTTATATGCTAACTTGAACATCTCATTTTCGTTGATCCCTTTATTTTTTATGATGACAAAAGAGGGAGAAAATATGATGCAATATGATGCAATACATGTGAAAACTTAGTCTTATGTGAACTTAGTCTTTAATGCTACTGAATGTTGCATCTGCTACAATATGAATTTTTATGCATTAAAATTCGGATGCAAGGTTTTAACAATTGGATGCATTCATATTTATGGTCAAAATGTATTTTTTTTTTGTTGTTGATTCAAATCTGTCTTAATCTATTCCATTATGTTTGAACAACATTATGAAACCTTTATATCATTTCAAAACTTCAATTATATTGAATCTGTTGTAGTTTGGACATGAGATTAAAAATTCGGACGCATGTGATTCAAAATTCGTACGCATGTGGTTCAAAATTCGGATGCATCCATATTGTATTGTCAAAATGTGCTCTTTTGTTGTTCAAATTGAGTCAAATATGTCTTAATCTCTTACTATATGTTTGAACAACCTTAGGAAAGCTTATTTACAAAATTTGGAGCTTTCATTTATCTTATTTTAAAGTCTGGACTTGATATGTCAAAATTCGGATGCATAATGTCCCTAGACCAAATTTGTTGAAAAATGAGCACAATCTAAGGGGGAGCATTGATAAGCTTTTATCAACCTTAAAACCTCTTTTAGAAGTTTTCTAAATACTTAAATATTATCCTAGTGGTTGGAAAGAAGGAGGTTAATGGAGGTTGGTTGGGTCATAGGCTCATAATGAGCCTTGTGTATGTCAATATGCTAAATTGGTTGATTTCTATCATTGACATCAATACTTCTTTGTGCTACTTTGTTTAAATCCATCACATTTTGCATCAAAGTTTGTCATCATCAAAAAGGGGGAGATTGTTAGCCCTAAGGGCAAATCATGTAATTTTGATTCATGACAAATATTGATGAGAACTAATATGTTTATATTGTGTGATAGGATTTGTGAAAAAAGAAGTTTGAAGTCTCATTGCCTTCAAGACAAAGAGCAAGAACAACCTCAGTAAGCTATGAGTCTTTTGAGGTTTATTCAAAGATGAACTCAAGGCATTGAAGACTTGAAGTGTAGAGTAGGTATGATGATAGGTAATATCTATGTAAACTCTACACTTGTATGTCTTGGAGTCTATTGAATGCATAAGAGAGCATAAAATTGGTTTCGTAAGTTTAAAAGTTTTTTGAATGAATTCCTAGTAAATGTGGTTTTGTGTCCTAAAAGTTTTTAAGTAAACTTTATATGATCAAATGAGTTTGATTTTGATTTTCAAACTTATATTTATCTAAATAAGTTATCTATATATACCAAATGTATTTCAAATACTTGGAAGATTGATTTCAAATGATTTTACAAAGTTTGAACACAATTCCATAAAATTCGGTCGTCCGAATTTGGTAGCAAAAGTTTGCTACTGTTCATCCAGAGAAATTCGGAAGAAGATTCGGATGCATGAGGAAGAATTCGGTCGTCCGAATTTTGGTCTTCAGTATGGTCACTGTTCTTCCAGAGAAATTCGGAAGAAGATTCGGACGAAGCAGGAAGAATTCGGTCGTCCGAAAAATTCGGACGCAGAATTCGGTCGTCCGAATTTCCTGAAAATAGCCGTTAACTAGCCGTTTTATAGCTGTTTCAACTGATTTTCAAATTCTATAAAAGCTATAAACGTGCAATCTTTTGGTAGTTCTGAATCCTTGAATATTCTAAGCTTTCTAAAGTCTATTACAAACATTTCCCAAGCTCTCTTATGTCTTGTGCATTCAATTGATTAATCCAAAGACATGAAAGTGTGAAGGTGCAACTTTGTGTAAATTCTACCAACAAGTGGTAACATCTACACACTCTTCTTTACTTATTAAATTGTGTTGATCTACTAGCTCTAGCAAGGTTATCTTGATAACATAAAACCCTTTAGATAAGGTTGATCCTTGAAGTTGTGATTCAAGGTTGTTTGAGATATAAAACCATAGTGTGGTGAGCCTTGTTTGTAAAAAATTACTAGAAGAGGTTGTAAGTGTAAAACCATAGTGTGGTGAGCCTCTCTTGTAATCTGTGAACTTGAGCACATAGTAGAGTATTTGAAATCCTTAAGTGTAGGCTTAAGGTAGTGGAGGTAGATCTTGAGGATTGAACCACTATAAATTGTTTGCGTTCATTGTTCTACATTTCTTATTTTGCTTTGTCATAAGTTGTTTATCTTTTGTCCATATCATCTGCTATTGATCTATACATCTAAAAGATTTTAATTTTTGAAAATTAGCCAAATACCTAATTCACCCCCTCCCCTCTTAGGTATTTCACTCTTCTTCTTCCTCCTCTTCACTTTCTATTATTCTCTCTTTTTCTATTCTTTTCGGAGTGGTTTCTCTTTTTGTCCTCCATACATTATCCTCATCATGAACTAATTGCATTCTCCTAAGAGTTTCATTAGTGTAAATTTCACCACTCTTAAAGGCTTGCCCTCTTCCCGGAAGTTTGATTTTAAAATGCTTGAAGATTCTTGTCAATAACCTTCCAAATGGGAATGCCTTGGTTACTGTTTTTCTTGTAGTAATCATGTGTTTCAAGGCTATATACCCAAAGTTCATTCTTCTATGCTCATGCAAGGCTAATATGATTACCATATGCATATTTCCAACTGATGACTTATGTCCAAAATTAGGAACAATCATTGTAGTTACCATGTGATGCATCACTCTACCTCTAGCATCCAAGTTCTTGATTTCCCTCTCCTTTATAGCTCTAAACTCTCTTCCATTGGTAAATGCTTCTTCAAATCTAACATATGTGAAGAGTTCACGATCATAGCAATGCATGGATGGTGAATAATATCTAGCTCCATTGTCACCCACTCCACAAATTCTATTTATCAATCCTTCATTAAATTCAATGTCTACTTGTGATACTCTAGATGAATACCATTGTATCACATTATCTCCTATCATCTCAATTCTTTCCTCTTTCAGGTTTGCATAGAATTCATATATCAAAGTAGGATAGTATTCTTCATCAACAAATAGCAAACTTCTCCAACCAATATCATTGAAAGAAGATAGGACAATATCCATGCTTGACAGTTTATCAATATCCACCTTATATCCAGGAATGATTTTCTACTATTCTTATTCCATTCATCAAATTCGTGAGTAGCTTTAATTGAGACAAACCTGTCAACCCCAGATGGTGTTTGAGGAATTCGAATTCTTCTTGGTTGATTGAGGATTGAGTCTCCATCTCCTTCCTTAGCCTTTCCTTTTCCTTTCTCAACATTTTGCTTCTTTGTTCTCACCATGATGTTTTCTTTTGAGAAGTATTGGTTTTCTGTAAGAAATTAGGGTTAGAAGTTTAAAAGTGAAAGAAAATCAGGATGAGAATGTGTGATTTTGAAGGGATTTTGATTCGGATGTGAATGGGTATGAGAGGCTTCAAAAAGGATGTGAAATTCGGAAGTTGAAATGTTGAGAAGACTGTTTAATCTTCATTTAAATGGTCACGTCCGTAAAATTCGGACGACCGATTTTTCAGGTCTGCGTCCAAATTTTCGATCGAAAGTTTCTGTTTCTTCAGTTCAGAAAATTCGGTCGACCGAATTTTCTGGTCTGCGTCCGAAATCTTGATCAAAACTCTCTGTTTCTTGTCACTCAGAAAATTCGGTCGACCGAATTTTCTGTAGTGCATCCGAATTTTGGATCGAAAATTTCCTATTTTCATCAAAACTTCAATACACACATTAGTCATTGAATCTTGAAATTCCTAAGAGTCTTCTTAGGTGATTGAACCTTTCCTCAGCCAAAGGCTTTGTAAATATGTCAGCAATTTGATCATTTGTATTTATATATTCTAAGCATAAATCTTTCTTAATCACATGATCACGAATGAAATGATGTTTTATCTCTATATGCTTAGTCCTAGAATGTTGAATGGGATTTATGCTCAAGTTAATAGCACTAGTATTATCACATAGTATGGGCACACAATTGAATTTAAGACCATAATCAAGTAAGGTGTGCTGCATCCATAGCAATTGTGCACAACAACTACCAGCAGCTATGTATTCAGCTTCTGCAGTGGATAAAGACACACAAGCTTGCTTTTTACTAAACCAAGATGCAAGACAACTACCAAGAAATTGACAATGACCACTTGTGCATTTACGTTCAACTTTACAACAGCATAGTTAGCATCAGAATATCCAATAAGTTCAAAAGATGAAGTTTTTGAAAACCAAAGGCCATAGTCATGTGTATCAATCAAATAACGAAAAATTCGTTTGAAAGAAATTAGATGAGATTCTTTAGGATATGATTGGAATCTAGCACATAAGCATACAGCAAACATAATATCTGGTCTACTAGCTGTGAGATAGAGTAAACTTCCGATCATTCCTCTATATAATTTCTCATCAATACTTTTACCTTTCTCATCTTTGTCAAGTTTAGTTGATGAACTCATTGGAGTACCTATCCCTTTTGCTTGATCCATTCCAAATCTTTTCAGTAGCTCCTTGGTATACATTGTTTGATTGATGAAGACTCCATCCTTGGTTTGCTTAATTTGCAGCCCAAGCAAGAAACTTAGTTCTCCCATCATGCTCATCTCAAATTCATTTTGCGTGGTTTTAGCAAACTCTTCATAAAGGGAAGTATTAGTAGCACCAAAAATGATATCATCAACATAGATTTGCACAAGTAAAATATCATTTTTAGAAGACTTTTTTGTAAAAAGAGTTGTATCTACTTTTCCTTTTGTAAAACCTTTTGAAAGAAGAAAACCACTTAATCTTTCATACCAAGATCTTGGAGCTTGTTTCAGTCCATATAGAGCTTTAGTTAATTTGAAAACATGATTTGGAAATTTTTCATGAATAAAACCAGGAGGTTGTTCTACATAAACCTCTTCTTCAATAAAACTATTTAGAAAAACACTTTTGACATCCATTTGAAATAGTTTAAAGTCTTTAAAACAAGCAAATGCCAAAAGTATTCTAATAGACTCTAATCTGGCCACTGGAGCAAAAGTTTCATCATAATCAATGCCTTCTTCTTGGTTGAAGCCTTGAGCAACAAGTCTAGCTTTATTTCTAACAACTTCTCCTAGTTCATTTAGCTTATTTCTAAATATCCATTTTGTACCAATAACAGAATGATCATGAGGTCTAGGAACAAGAGTCCAAACTTTATTTCTCTCAAACTGATTTAACTCTTCTTCCATAGCAATAATCCAGAAATTATCACACAATGCATCATCAATATTTTTTGGTTCAATATGAGATAAAAGGGCAAAATTATCAATAAAGTACCGTCTTGTTTTAACTCCTTGGGAGACATCACCAATGATTTGCTCCTTAGGATGACTTCTTGCATATGTGAGATCCTTTGGAAGTTCTTGATTATTGCTTGATTGACCATCATGTTCTTGCTCCATTATTTCTTCTTCTTTAGCATGATCTTCCAATGTAGGTACTAGGTGTTGAGTTTGATTTTCAACCATTGAGGAACCTGCATCATCTTCATTTCTTCTTTGAAGATAAATGTTAGATTCATCAAAAGTTACATGAATAGTTTCTTCAACACATAATGTCCTTTTGTTATAGACTCTATATGCCTTTTTATTTGATGAGTAGCCTAGAAATATGCCTTCATCTGATTTTCTATCAAACTTACCAAGATTGTCACTAGTGTTTAAAATAAAGAACTTACAACCAAAAATTTTAAAATAGACAATTGATGGAGTTTTATCAAATAGAAGTTCAAAAGGTTTTTTTCTTATAAAAGGTCTTAGTAAAACTCTATTCATTACATAGCATGCTGTATTTACAGCTTCAGCCCAAAAGTATTTAGGTAAAGAATTTTCACAAAGCATTGATCTAGCCATTTCTTGTAATGTTCTGTTTTTCCTCTCAACAACACCATTTTGTTGAGGTGTTTTGGCAGCTGAAAAATTATGAGTGATGCCATACTCATCACAGAATTTTGTAAAATCTTGGTTACAAAACTCTCTTCCATTATCACTTCTAATAGAGATCAGGTTGCAATTAAGAGAAATTTGAACCTTCTTGAAAAGTTTTGAAAATTCATAAAATGTTTCATCTTTATGTGATAAAAAGATTACCCATGTAAATCTTGAAAAATCATCAACAATCACATAAGCATATCTTTTACCACCAAGACTAGTAGTCCTCATAGGTCCAAATAAGTCCATGTGAACTAGTTCAAGAGGCTTTGAGGTAGAAACCATTTTCTTTGGTTTGAAAGATGTTTTCGATTGTTTTCCATATTGACAAGCATCACAAATACGGGTTTATCAAAATGCATTTTTGGTAATCCTCTAACTAGTTCTTGAGTAGAAAGTTTGTTCAATAAATCCATGCTCACATGTCCTAATCTTCTATGCCATAAAAATCCATCATTGTCATGAATGGCAAGACATTTAATATCATTATTGATAAGCTCATCAAGATATAGCACGTATACATTACTAACTCTTTTAGCAACAAAAATAGTTTTATTACTTGCACTATCAAGAATAGTACAAGTATCACATTTAAACTCTACTTTGTAACCATTGTCACATAATTGACTAATGCTAAGTAAATTATACTTTAAACCATCAATAAGTAGAACTTGCTTGATAAGAGGGAAGGAACCTTTACCAATGTTACTTATTCCAAGTATTTTCCCTTTCTTCTTATCTCCAAATGTGACAAAACCTTCACTTGTAGCTTGAAGCTCACTAACAAGTGATGCATTTCCAGTCATGTGCCTTGAGCAGCCACTGTCAAGAAACCATTTAGTGGCACTTGATCTTGAGGCAAATTGTACCTATACCAAATTGGAAAGAGTGATTTTTGGTACCCATATCTTCTTGGGTCCAAGGGGGTTAGTAATAGTTCCTTTGACTTTCCAAATGGTCTTCACCCCATTTTCTATCTTTCTTTTTATAAAGCACTTAGAAACTTTGTGTCCATGCTTACCACAATATGTACAACAAGTATGAAACCTATAATGAGAAGATTCTTTAACAAATAACCCTTTTTGTTTTGGATCAAAACAATCATGTGTAAAACCGAGACCATGCTTTACAAATGAGGATCTTTGATAACCAAGTAATTTATTTAAATTTTCTCTTCCATTTGTAAATTTCTCAGTGCATAAAGTAAGATCATTTACTTTCCTTTTTAAAAACTCATGATCTTTTAGCATTGATTCAAGAGAAATAATTCTTGAACAAAGCTTTTTGTTTTCAAAAGATACATTTTGTATGGTAGTATTCAAAACTTCTTTTTCAATGGTAAGAGAATTAATGGTCTCAAGATGTCTATCATTTTCAACACATAATTTTGAATTTTCATTTGAAAAATCATTTATTTTAGATTTCATTTCTTTATTTCTTTTTGATGCCTTTTTCAATTCTTCATACAGTTCTACAATTAAATCACTAGAATCAATATCATCATCACAAAAATTTGAAATAGAGGGTGAAGATTGTACCTCATCATCAATGGCCATAAAGCATATGTTGGCTTTCCCTTCACTGTCATCCTCACTTTCTTGTTGATCCCACGTTCCAGCTAATCCTTTTCCTTTCTTGGCAGATTTCTTTCTATTTTTGCTTTCTCTTTCCCTCTCTAACACTTTGGGACAGTCAGCAATAAGATGCTCTGTACTCTTGCATTCAAAACATTGAGGTTTATATGATGAGGATTGTCCACTCTTCTTGACTGGCTTTCTTCCTTTCTTGAGAAATTCCTTTTTGTAGAATCTCTTGAACTTCTTCACTGCCATTGCAATCTCTTCTTCTCCACTGTTTCCTCCTTCTTCTTCACTTGAAGATTGTTCTTGTTCACTCAAGTTATTTGAGGCATTAAGAACTACTTCTTTTCTTCCCTTTTCTTCATCTTCCTTATCATTCAACCGTTTCATCTTCATTTCATGTGTGAGTAGTGATCCAATAAGCTCTTCAAGAGGAAGAGTTTTTAGATCTTTGGACTCCTCAATAGCAAGCGTCTTTGGCTGCCAGGATTTTGGTAGAGCATCCAAAATCTTTCTATTTTGCTCTCCCATAGTATAGCTTTTACCATAAGCTTTCAAGCCATTGAAAATATTAGTAAACCTTGTAAACATATCACTAATATTTTCACCTTGTTTCATAGTAAACAGTTCATAATCTCTAACAAGCATAGCAAGTTTAGATTCTTTAACTTGATTAGTACCTTCATGTGTAATTTAGAGTAATATCCACATATCATGAGCAGAATCACACCCACTAACTCTATTATATTCAGTAACATCTAATGCACAACTTAATATGTTCATGGCCTGATAATTTAATGTCATTTTCCTTGAATCATGCTCATCAAATTCATCAGTGGATTTGGGTTCTGAGGTTACTCCATCTGCTCTCATTTTCATTGGGACATAGGGACCTTTCTCAACTATGTTCCATAAATCAAAATTGATAGAACAAATATATATTTTAACTCTAGACTTCCAAAAAGTGTAATTTGTTCCATCAAACAACGGAGGTCTGTTTGTAGAGGATCCTTCTAGGCAAGGTAGGTTTGAAATATTAGCAATAGGATCTTTGTCTTCTAGGTTATAAAACCACACAAAGAAGTTCTTGCTCTGATACCAACTGAAATACCTAAGGGGGGGGGGGGGGGGGGAATTAGGTATTTGGCTAATTTTTGCAAAATCAAACCTTTTATATGTATAGATCAATAACAGATTATATGGACAAGAGAGAAACAATTTATGGCAAACCAATATAAGAAATGTAGACCAAGGAACACAAGCAATTTGTATTGGTTCGATCCTCAAGATCTACCTCCATTACCTTAAGCCTACACTTAAAGATTTCAATTACTCTACTATGTGCTCAAGTTCACAGATTACAAGAGAGGCTCACCACACTATAGTTTTACACTCACAACCTCTTCTAGTAATTTTTTACAAACAAGGCTCACCACACTATGGTTTTATATCTCAAACAACCTTGAATTACAACTTCAAGGATCACCCTTATCTAAAGGGTTTTATGTTATCAAGATAACCTTGCTAGAGCTAGTAGACCAACACAATTTAATAAGTAGAGATAAGTGTGTAGATGTTACCACTTGTTGGTAGATATTACACAAAGTTGCACCTTCACACTTTGATGTCTTTGGATTGATCAATTGAATGCACAAGACATAAGAGAGCTTGAGAAATGTTTGTAAAAGACTTTGGAAAGCTTAGAGTATTCAAGGATTCAAAAATTACAAAAGATTGCACGTTTATAGCTTTTATAGAATTTGAAAATCAGTTAAAACAGCTATAAAACGGCTAGTTAACGGCTATTTTCAGGAAATTCGGAAAACCGAATTCTGCGTCCGAATTTTTCGGACGACCGAATTCTTCCTGCTGCGTCCGAATCTTTGTCCGAATTTCTCTGAAATAACAGTGACCATGCTGAGGGCCAAAATTCGGACGATCGAATTTTTCTTCATGCGTCCGCTCTGGAAGAACAGTAGCAAACTTTTGCTACCAAATTTGGACGACCGAATTTCTTGGAATCATGTTCAAACTTTATAAAATCATTTGAGATTTAACTTCCGAAGATTTGAAACACATTTGATATATATAGAAAACTTATTTAGACATATATAAGTTTGAAAACCAAAATCAAATTCCTTTGATCATATAAAGCTTACTTAAAAACTTTTAGGACACAAAACCATATTCATTAAGACATTTATTCAAAGCCTTTTAAAATTAAGAAACCTATTTTATACTCTCTTATGCATTCAATAAACTCCAAGACATACAAGTGTAGAGTTTACATAGATATTACCTATCATCATACCTACTTTACACTTCAAGTCTTCAATGCCTTGAGTTCATCTTTGAATAAACCTCAAAAGACTCATAGCTTATTGAGGTTGTTCTTGCTCTTTGGCTTGAAGGAAATGAGACTTCAAACTTCTTAGTTCACAAATCCTATCACACAATATAAACATATTAGTTCTCATCAATATTTGTCATTAATCAAAATTACATGATTTGCCCTTAGGGCTAACACAATGAATTTTGAGAAGGCATTAAGCTTGGCTTTTGATATGTCCTTGAAATAGTTTATCTCGAATATTGAGAAAATCCAACTCCTGTTGAGATGGATATGCAAGGTATAAGTTACCTATATGATCCACATAAACCATACATTTATAGGTATGTGTTGATTATAACAACCACATCTTCAACTCATGTTGAAGAAATAGAAATTCATGATATTGGTTGAGAATATGTGTGATCATGATTAATGTATTCGAGATAAATTTATATCATCTAAGAAGGAATTCTAACTGTTCTGTTGGATGATAATAAAGTTTGGAATATATTTAAGGAGATATAATAAAATTTTTCTTTACTCATGAGCTCCCGAAGAGTGGTGACATTGATGTGCAACAAATTCGATCATGTGACAATTTGACAAATTTATTAATTAAGGCATTATCAGCCGCAACATTTGAGAAATTGGTAAACAAAATTGGAATGCGGCGGTTAAGAAACCTTAAAAGATTGTCTTATCAAGGGGAGTAATAATGACATAAAGAATAATGTACTCTTTTTCTTTCACTAGATTTTTTTTCCCACTGAGTTTTTATCTAGTAAGGTTTTAACGAGGCATATTCTTTATGTTATGAACATCCAAGGCGGAGTGTTATGAAATAACATGTGGATGTTCATATTAATCAGTTTCCTGAAGAGAACTGAACTTCCAAAATATGACTCCTAATCAGATTTGATTTCCTTTCCTCATTAGATTTTGGATTTCCATAAACTCTTGTATTATAAGCCTATATATAGGGCCATGTTATGACATTAATAAGATATATATTAGTCTTGTTTCTTGAGTTCTACTTTATCTCTCTATATTCCATCTTCTCTTTTTCTTAGTTTTATATTATTCTCTAAACATATTGAGTAATACTTTTACTTTAATTCTGCGTTGCCAACACCTAAATTCCTAACAGATTGAACATATTAAATATTTTATTTAATTTTTTATAAAAATAAATAATTATTTTTATTCTTTTTTAGTGATAGAGAATAAATTATTTTTTATTCGTTTTTAATTATTTACTAATTATTAAAATAAAATATATATTTTTATTAATTATATAAATTATTTTATAAAGGTCAATTAATTTATTTTTACTTCTTATGTTATTGTATTTTTTTAAATAATATTAATTGTTAATTAATGTTATAATTTTTTGATAATTTTAATTTTTAATAATAATAATTTTCTTATTTTTTTGATAAAGATGGAAGTGTATTTTATTTTTATTTTTATTTATATACATGATATTTGAATAAGATATATATTTTACTTTTTTAAAAAGAATAAAAAATGTTTGGTACTACATGTCATTTTGAATATTTTCATAAATTATATTAGTATTTAAACTCTTAAAATTTTATAATTATTCATCATAAATAATTTATTCTTTTCAAGAAATAAATATTTTTTATATTTTACCTTCTATCTAATCAATTTATTCTAATAAAAAATATTTTTTTACTAATTATAGAAAATGTTTCATGAAAATTACTTAATCAATTGTTGTTGTATTTTGGAATTTTTATAAATTATAATGTCATTTAAAATATTTAATTAACATAATTATTTGTCAAGTGATTTTAGTTTTTTTAAAATAGCAATGTCTTTTTTTTTTATAGAGGTTAGATAGTTTGCTCTTATAAAATTTATAACCTAAGTGTGAGGGTTAATATGTATTTAGTAATAAATAGTTATAAATTTTTATTAAATTTCAAATAAATTGATAGTTAGTGAAGTATTTAGTGCACTGTCCACATTCTAAATGTTACTCTTAGATATTTAAAACACCAAAATAAATTGTCTAAATTATATATATATATATATATATATATATATATATATATATATATATATATATGTATAAACTTTGGAACGATTGGACCATTAAAATCAAAATAATTCATCCAATTAAAAGATATTTTTGACCATTCAAAAAAAGTTTGAATTCCTATGACCCCTTGCCACTTAGTATAGTATTTAAAATAGCAATGTCCTTTTTTTTCTTATAGAGATTAGATTTTTTGTTCTTATAAAAATTTGTAACTTAAGTGTGAGAGTATGTATATAGTAATAAATATTTTAAAAAATTTTGTTAATTTCAAAATAAATTAGTAGCCAGTGGGGTATTTAATACATTACTTACAATATAAATATTACTTTTGGACATTTAGAATACCAAAATAAATTATCTAAAAAATATATTTTTAATTTGGAGCATTTGGACTATCAAAATGAAAACAAGTCATCCAACTAAAGGGTATTTTTGATCACTCAAAAAAGGAAGAAACAAAGTAAGTTTAAATCTCTATGGCTCCATTCAACACTTTTAGTATAATTATCTCAAATAGCTTGTCCTTTTTTTTAATAGGTGTTAGATAGTTTATTCTTATAAAAATTTGTAACTTAAGTGTGAGAGAGTATATATTTAGTAATAAGTAGTTATATAATTTTATATATTAATTTTAAATAAATTTATAACTTAAGTGTGAGAATTAGTATGTTTTAGTAATAAATAGTTATAGACTTTTTAATTAATTTCAAAATAAATAAATAGTTAGTGGATATTTAGTACATTATCAGCATTCTATATGTTACTTTTGGACATTTAGAATGCCAAAATAAATTTTTTAAATTATATATATAATTTTGGAGCATTTGGACCATCAAAACAAAATAAGTCATCCAACTAAAGGATATTTTTGACCACTCAAAGAAGGAAGAAACATAGCAAGTTTAAATTTCCACGACCCCCTCCAACACTTTTAGTATATTATTATCTAAAATAGCTTGTCCTTTTTTCTATAGAGGTTAAGTTCTTATAAAAATTTATAATTTAAGTACGTGACTTATATCTATTTAGTAATAAGTAGATATAAATGTTTTTATTAATTTTAAAATAAATTAATAGTTAGTAAAACACTTCGTACATTGTCCACATTTTAGATGTTACTTTTGGACATTTATATCACCAAAATAAATTGTGCAAATTTTATATAAAATTTTGCAGCATTTGGACTATCAAAATCAAAATAATTTATCTAACTAAAGGATATTTTTGACAATTCAAAAAAGAAATATAAACAATAAGTTTAAATCTCTATGACTCCCTCCCACCTTGAATATCTTTTATTATGCCCTTGGCAAGGCTCAAATTCTAATTCTTAGGGATACAATTCTATTAGCTGTTTTTTTTTTTTTTTTTTGGCTCTTTAGGCTTTTAGTTGTATATGGATCTCTTCTTACTAGAAAGTGTTGTGTTTTCCATAAGGTTGTAATAAATCTTGGAATCTGGATTCTCGCAGCTGTTAGCGTCTTTCATGTCTTAATTGTCTCCTTTGGTATTTGCTTTATGCTATGTCCATTTATTATTAAATCTTTTTTTTTGGGAGGAAAAAGACAGAAATTTATTAACTGGAATCCAAGAAAGCATTTAAAGATACATTTGCTGGAAAACTATCAAACCAGACTTGGTAGTTCAAAGTTTTTGCCTTTTGGGCCAATAAGTGAGCCACAGTGTTTCTATCTCGGATAAAATGTGAAAAAGAAGTGGAAGAGAAGTCGGGTAAGGTTCTGTCTATGCATTGGAAATAAAGACCCATTTTTGAGATGTCGTCCCTCTCAGTAGAAAATGTGGCAATTGCGATGCCAAATCACTTTCAATTGTAATGTGTTCGTAGTGAAGTTCTTTTGCAAAAAGAACCTTGTAGAATGGCTTGTGCTTCACCTTGAAGAGTTGAGGATATGGTGGATATCACCGGAGTTTTTGCAGCCAGCGTTGCTGTTGATGGTCTCGAGCTGCTATACCTATCACTACAAGAAAACAAGGAAGCGACGGATTAGCGACCGAACCTTCCCTCGCTAAATAATGAGTCGCTGATTGCGACGGCAACATTTTCCGTCGCTAATTAGCGACGGATTTGCGACGGAAAAATTTAGCGACGGATTTGCAACGGAAAATAATATATTTAAATTTTAAAAATAAAAAATTAATGTTAATTTTATGAAATTTAATTTTAAAAATTATTTTTAAAAATCGTCGCAAATCCGTCGCTAAATTAGCGACGGATTTAGCGACAGATTTGCGACGAATATAAATTATAATTTAAAAATAAATAATAAAAAATATAAATTATTATTTAAAAATTTTTAAAATAAAAATTTAAAAATAATGTAAATCGGGTTAACCCGGCCCGATTTATTATTTAATTGATAATTAAATTTATTAATTAAAAATTTTAAAATTAAATTTTAAAAAATAATATGAATTGGGCTTAGGTCGGGTTAGCCCGATTCAGCTTCAGCGGATCGGGTTAGCCCGATTCGAATTTAATTCCTTTGTTTTGCTTGAAGAGAGATTCGAACCTTGGTTACCTGAAAGTTGGATGATGTCGTCTTCCGCTGGGCCAAGTCACTTCTTGTGTTTTATTTTATCATATAATATTTTTATATTATAAATTGTTGTTATCATATATTATTATATTAATAGTAATCTATTATATATTATTATAATATTAAATAATATATTATAATGTAATTATATTTATTATTATATATAATTTATAAATTAATATTGATTTTTTTATTTTCTGTTACTATCCGTCGCTAATTAGCGACGGAATAGTATTTTTAAATATAAAAAATATTTTTTTTAATTTCTTAATTTTTCCGTCGCAAATCCGTCGCTAATTAGCGACGGATTTGCGACCGAATAGTGTTTTTAAATATTAAAAATTAAATTTTTTAATCTCTTTCTAAAAATAAAAAAAAATAGCAACGGCTTTCTTAGTAAAAATAGAAAAAGTCTTCATAAATACTAATTTAGTCTGACCTCACTTATTTTAAACCTTAATTTATTAAGTATTACTTTTTTGAATTGATATTATTTATAGTCAAAAGTATCTAAATATATATTAATTATCATTTCTTCTATTTATGTACATCTGTGTCTATTTCTGCACATATATGCTACATATGTATGTTATATTACACTTATGTTATACTTATAAATATTATCTTATATATATGTGTTATTAATAGATTATACTACTAGAAATGCATGGTTTATTACGTGTGTATTACATAAGTATAATCCTACTTAATAATTGTTATATATTATTCAATATAATTTATTTTACTTCTATTCATGTTCTTATGTCAATTAGAAAAATAATATTACTAAACTAAATAAAAATAAAAAATATCTGAAATTAGAAAACACTATTCCGTCACTAATCCGTCGCTAATTAGCAACGGATTAGCTACGGAATAAATTGATAATTTTTAAAAATTATTTTTAATATTTAATTTATTGTTCCGTCGCTAATCCGTCGCTAATTAGCAACGGATTAGCAACGAATTAGTAACGAAAAAAATTAAGAATTTGAAAAAATTATTTTTAATATTTAAATTATTTTTCCGTGGCTAATCCGTCGCTAATTAGCAACGGATTAGCCACGGAACAAATTGAGAATTTAAAAAAATTATTTTTAATATTTAATTTATTTGTCCGTCGCTAATTAGCAACGGATTAGCAACGGAAAAAATTAAAAATTTGAAAAAAATATTTTTAATATTTAAATTATTTTTCCGTCGCTAATCCGTCGCTAATTAGCAACGGATTAGCAACGGAAAAAATTAAGAATTTGAAAAAAATATTTTTAATATTTAAATTATTTTGTCGTCGCTAATCCGTCGCTAATTAGCAACGGATTAGCTACGGACCAAATTGAGAATTTAAAAAATATATTTTTAATATTTAATTTATTTGTCCGTCGCTAATTAGCAACGGATTAGCAACGGAAAAAATTAAGAATTTGAAAAAATTATTTTTAATATTTAAATTATTTGTCCATCGCTAATCCGTCGCTAATTAGCAACGGATTAGCAACGGAAAAAATTAAGAATTTTAAAAAATTATTTTTAATATTTAAATTATTTGTCCGTCGCTAATCCGCCGCTAATTAGCAACGGATTAGCAAACGGACCAAATTGAGAATTTAAAAAATATATTTTTAATATTTAATTTATTTGTCCGCCGCTAATCCGTCGCTAATTAGCAACGGATTAGCTAGGGAACAAATTGAGAATTTTAAAATTTTATTTTTAATATTTAAATTATATGTCCGTCGCTAATCCGTCGCTAATTAGCGACGGATTAGCTTAGCAACGGATTAGCGAGGGAACAGTTTGAGAATTTAAAAAAAATATTTTTAATATTTAAATTATTTGTTCGTCGCTAATTAGCAACGGAGTCGGTCCGTCGCTAATTAGCAACGGACGTTATCCGTCGCTAATCGCGTATTTTCTTGTAGTGTATGCCACAAAAGTCACTGGTCCTAGCTGCATCAACGTTGATTTTGATTGTACCAGGACATGGGGGTAGCCATTTGCGAGGCTGCTTACTGCCTCACCCAATATACGTCACGCCTTTTGCATGCAAAACCCCAAGAACTTCATTGTTCTGCCCATGAATCTGCTGTGCTAGATGCGTTGGATTATCTCCACGACCCTCAAATAAGAGTTTATTACGGTCATACCATAGTTTCCATAGCGCCATTGCAAATGGAGCAAGTTCCTCCTCTGATGCTTCGTTCATCACACATTGTAATTGATCTCGAATACTGCTGAAACTTGCTTTAACCCGTCTTCAGCATTGTGGCAAAATTTTCCATGCCAACTGCTCATGTGAGCAAGCATACACTACACGGTACATGTGTTCGTTTTCTATGTTGCGATTCGGCAGCTTGGCTCAATATGAGGAATTCTTTTTGTATGATATACCAACATAATCTCCATAAAATATTCTGGACGTTGGGCTGTGTTTTGATACGCCATAGCTTATGCCAGAATGAGTGTTTAGCTCTTTGGGAGGAGGGATGAAGCTGAGTTTGTAATCTAGTGCAATTGCTCCAGTACTACTCGATATCCTGGCTTGATTGTGTAAACCCCATGTTTTGTCAAATGCCAGATTTCTTCGTCTTCTGGGTAGGCCAGATTGATTGGAATTTTCAAGATTCTGCTGCATCATATGGATGAAACAACATAGGTATTCTGTCTTCTCTCCAACAGCCTTTGTTGAAATCTATAAGGGCAGCCACCATGCTTTCTTGTAGTTCTACCTACGTAGGAAAAGAAATTTGAGAAGTGCGTTGCCTAGGCAAACATTTTGAGCCCCAAATCCCAATGGAGAGGCCATTTCCTACTCTCCAGTGAAGGCCATCAAACAGTATATTACAACCCTCTAATAGACTAGGCCAGAAAAAGGAAAGTTTATTCCCTAGTGTGGAAGTCATAAAGGAGCCTCCTGAATAATATTTTGCTTGGAGGATTTGTGCCATCACAGGAAATGGAGATTTAAAAATACGCCAACAATGCTTGGAGAGAACTGCAAGGTTAAAAGCCTAGAGATTTACAAACCCTGAACAACCTTCAATTTTACGACGGCAAGGGTCCTTCCAAGCTTTCCAAGGAATTGTACGCTTATCAGGGTCACCCCTCCACCAGAATCTTGTCAGCATAGCTCGAATGTCATGAATGATGCTCTTAGAAACAAAACATGAAATAGATGGAAATGGCTTGAATGACACTTTTAAGTACTATTTCTTTTCCAGCTTGTGAAAGCAAGTTTTCTTTTCAATCACTTAAATAGCTTTAAATGAACTTTTGAATAACAAGTATGTCTTTTGAACCTCAAATGATCTTGAGTAAACTTTGTATGATCAAAGTGTTTTAGTAAATATTTTTGAGTTTGAAAATGTTTAAATGGCTTACCTATTTATACAAAATGTTTTCAATGTTATTAAGGTTGATTTTCAAATGATTTGACAAAGTTTAATTAGTTCGGACGCAAGTTCGGACGTCCAAACATTGAAAATTGTTACTGTGCTTATAGAGAAATTCAGAGGCAAGTTCGGACGCATGGAGTAAAGTTCGGACGTCCAAACTTTCTCTGATATCATAGTTACTATTTTCAGATAACTTGGTATAATAAAGTTCGGACGAAAGTTCGGACTCATAGGTGAAAGTTCGGACGTCCGAACTTCTTTGAAACTAGCCGTTACTAGTCGTTTTATAGCTATTGAAACTAATTTTTGAAATCTATAAAAACTATAAACTCAAGAATTTTTGTAAGTTTTCAATCTTTGAGAAATCTTAACATTCTAAACTCTTTAGCAAACATCAAAGCTTTTTTTTGTCCTGTGCTTTCAATTGATCATTCAAGATTCCAAAGACATCAAAGTGAAAAGGTGTTACATTGTGTAATTATCTACCAAGAAAGTGATAACATCTTATTCATTCTCCTTTCTTCATTTAATTGAGTTTTCTACTAGCTCATTACAAGGTTTTCTTGTAAACATAAAATCCTTTAGAAGGGTGATCCTTGAGACATTGCTTCAAGGTTGTTTGTAAATATAAAATCCTTTGGTAAGGTGAACCTTGTTTGTAGAATTGCAAAAGAGGTTGTGAGTGTAAATCCATTGTGTGATGAGCCTCTTATGTAATTGTTGAACTTGAGCATATAGTAGATTGATTGAAATCCTTGAGCGTAGACTCAAAATAGTGGACGTAGATCTTGAAGAGATCGAACCACTATAAATTGCTTGTGTTTATTGATCTTAAATTGTTTATTGATTTGATATTGATTTATATATTCTCTCATTGAAACAAGTACACATAATATGCTCTAACTAAACTTGTAAAAGGAAATAGTTTTCGAAAATTAGCTAAAGACCTAATTCACCCCTCCCCCCCTCTTAGGTCTTTCAATTGGTATCAGAGCTAGGGCTTCTTCGTATGTTTTTGCAACATAGAAGTTAAGATCTTATGGCTAATATTTCATACTTACCTTATCTAGAAGGATCTTCCGCAAATAGACCACCTTTGTTTGATGGAACAAACTATACATTTTAAAAATCTAGAGTTAAGATATATATTTGTTCTATCAATTTTGATTTGTGGAATATTGTTGAGAAAGGTCTTACATACCTATGAAAATAAGAGCTGATGGAGTGACTTTAGAACCAAAGTCTACACACTAATTTGATGAAAATGATTCAAAGAAAATGACATTAAATTATCAGGCCATGAACATTTTAAGTTGTGCATTAGATGTAGCTGAATACAATAGAGTTAGTGGATGTGATACTGCTCATGATATGTGGAGATTACTTCAAATAACACATGAAGGTACAAACCAGGTTAAAGAGTAAAAGCTTGCCATGCTAATAAGGGACTATGAGCTATTCACTATGAAGTAAGGTGAGAATGTTAGTGATATGTTTACAAGATTTACTAACATTTTCAATGATTTAAAAGCTTATGGGAAGAGCTATACAATTGGAGAGCAAAACAGAAAGATATTGGATGCTTTACCAAAATCTTGGCAACCGAAAACACTTGCTATTGAGGAATCAAAGGATTTAAAAACTCTCTCACTTGAAGAGCTCATGGGATCACTGCTTACGCATGAGATGAAGATGAAAAGACTAAATGACATAGAAGATGAAGAGAAGGGAAGAAAAGGAGTTGTACTCAAAACTTCAAATCACTTGAGTGAACAAGAAAAATCATCAACTGAGGAAGATGAAAACAGTGGAGAAGAGGAGATGGCCATGGCTGTAAGAAAATTCAAAAGATTCTATAAAAAGGAATTTCTCAAGAAAGGGAGAAAGCCAACCAAGAAGAGTGGACAGTCATCATCTTTCAAACCTCAATATTTTGAATGCAAAAGCCCACAACATCTTGTTGCTGATTGTCCTAAGATTCTGGAAAGGGAAAGAGACAACAAGATCAAAAAGAAATCTGCCAAGAAGGGAAAATGACTGGCTGGAACTTGGGATCAACAAGAAAGTGAAGATGACAGTGAAAAAAAGGCCAGCATATGCTTTATGACAATTAATGATGAGGTACAATCTACTCCTTCCATTTCTAATTACTATGACGATGATGTTGACCCTAGTGATTTACTTGTTAAAATGTATGAAGAACAGAAAAAGGCTTCTAAAAGGAATAAAGAAATGAAAACCAAAATCAATGAGTTATTAAATGAGAATTCAAAATTATGTGTTGAAAATGGAAAATTTCTTGAGACTAATAATTGCCTAAACATTGAAAAAGAAGTTTTAAATGTAACCATATAAAACATATCTTTTGAAAATAAAGAGCTTTGCACAAAAGTTATTTCTCTTGAAACAATGCTTAATGATCATGAGATATTGAAAAAGAAAATTAATGATCTTACATTATGCATTGAAAAATTTACAAATGGAAGAGAAAATTTAAATAAATTATTCGGTTATCAAAGATCTTCATATATGAAACATGGTCTTGGTTACGCTCATGAAGGTTATGCTCCAAAATATAAAAATTTCCTAGCTAAAGAAACTTTTAATTCTATACCTCATACCTGTTGTACATATTGTGGCAAGCATGGACACAAAGTGTCAAAATGTTATGTGAAAAGAAAAATATAAAATGGTGTTAAAACCATTTGGAGAGTTAAAGGAATTTTCACTAACCCCTTTGGACCCAAGAAAATATGGGTACCAAAAGTCACTTTCTCAAATTTGGTGTAGGCTGGTTTTGCTTCAAGATCAAGTGCCACAAAGTGGTTTCTTGATAGTGGTTGTTTGTTGTGTTTTATTTCTATACCTTATACTCAATTTTATTACAATCTCTAATAATTTGCACACAAACACTAGGCAAGTGCACCTATTGTTATTAGTAGTACAATGGCAAGTAAATTCAAATGTCGTATCCACGGGGGTGGTTGAATACCATTACTCACTTTCTACTCTATTGTTTAGCCTATCAAAATTGCTTGTGAAAATGGTTGAAATTACTAATAGGAATAGAAGTCTAACTTAGCTAATTAAACAAACTTAACTAATTTTTGTTTGCAAGAGAGAATTCAATTGAGAAAACAATACTTGGATGGTTAATCCCCCTAGAATTATCTATGTGATAGAAATATCCCTTGGTTGATAAATTTCACTTCTTATGTTTGATGAAATTCCAATGATAGAACTCACTCTATCTCTAGATGAAAGTTCTCTACTCTTAGATTAATTAGTTGAAATCTCTTTCTAACCAATTTAATCCAAGAATGCATTAAGGTTTGTGAATTCCAATTAGATTTCTCTAATTATCAAGAAGATGTTGAGGTTTCTATCTCTAGTCACCTAAATCATCCCCATTGTTTGTGTATAGTCTATTTCACCCTTCCTTTCTCAATTCCAAGTGAAAATTTCCAGATTATGAATCAATTTTTAACCCAAACAGTTTAATCAATCAAACCCACAAAACAATCCAAAAATTCCAGATTTTGAATAATTATCTACCAAATCAATTCAATCAATCAAACCCACAAACAATCCAGAAGAAATTTGAGCTCAATCAACCAAGGGAAACAATTCATTCATATAAGTAAAATCTAGGTTTCATACCCATCCAAGTATTCAAAAGTTTAGTTCATCAACATATTACAAATCAAAAGAACATAGAACAACAAAGAAAGAGGGAGAATTGCTCATTTTCATGGTTGAAATCTCCTCTCTTCTTCAAGGTTGAAGTTCTTCACGATTTTGTTGAGAAAGTTGCAGCTTTTTCCATGAATCTTCAAGGTGGATGTTCTCCTTCTTCAAGGATTCAATCATCTCTCTTGATTTCTCTTGCAAAAATGAAGATTTGGGATGGGATTTGAGTGAGTTTTTGGTAGGTTTTTGCTGTTTTTTGTCCACTTCAGCCATCCCTCTTGTTTCTGCCCTAAAGGGGTATTGAAATCTACCCCAAAAGAGAGAGAAAAGCAGCTTAAAAGCAGCTTCAGATCGACAAAAATGGTGCCACTTAGATCACACCAAACGGCGCCGCTTGCCCCCAGTTTTGGTGCAAGTTTCTGTTGCCCGACTGTGACACTATTTTGACTTCTAGGTGAATTCAGAGCACTATATCAGCTAATCTAGTTCTTGATGTCTTCATAACAGTTGTATCTCAGGATCTTATATTTCCAAAGAGATTTGAATCACCTAAATTGGGCATCTAGAACTCAAGATATGAGCATTCTACCGAACTGTGTAAAAAATGGAACCCAATGCAAAATAGGTGAATTTACAGCATAAGCAGGGTAGGCAAATGAACTCCGATTAACACAAATTTTACCATTCAGAAAACTTCAGAATGTCCTCTATAATTGTCTAGAATACTACTTTTGCATTTGAAATCTTCATGGAGGTCAAAATCCCACGTGAAATATGTCTACTAGGCTATTTTCCTCTGCATTTCTCTGTTCTTTTTCTTCATTGTGTAAAATCTCTTTGTTTGCTTCATTTAATTCCAAATCTTCAATAAACTCACTTAAAGCAAATAAGAGATAAAGGGAGTGTAAATGGTGATTAAAACACCAAAATTTAGCAGAAATGTGAGCTCAAAATGATCATTATATGAAGCACAAATATAGAATATCACTGTTCAAGACACATAACAAGAAATGCCTCACCTGTTAGTGAGCTTTAAGCAACAAGTGAAGGTTTTGTCACATTTGGTGATAAGAAGAAAGGAAAAATACTTAGAATAGGTAACATTGGTAAAGGTTCTTTCCCTCTTATTAAGCAAGTATTACTTATTGATGGTTTGAAGTATAATTTACTTAGCATTAGTCAACTATGTGATAATGGGTGTAAAGTAGAATTTAAATGTGACACTTGTACTATTCTTGATAGTGCAAGTAGCAAAACCATCTTTGCTGCTAATAGAGTTGGAAATGTATATGTATTATATCTTGATGAACTTATCAGAAGTGATATAAAATGCCTTGGCATTCATGATAATGATGGATATTTATGGCATAGAAGATTAGGTCATTTGAGCATGGATTTATTAAATAAACTTTCCACGCAAGAGCTAGTTAGAGGATTACCTAAAATGTATTTTGATAAAACTCGTCTTTGTGATGCTTGTCAATATGGAAAACAATCTAAAACATCTTTTAAACCAAAGAAAATGGTTTCTACCTCAAAACCTCTTGAACTTGTTCATATGGACTTGTTTGGACCAATGAGAACCACTAGTCTTGGTGGTAAAAAATATGCTTATGTGATTGTTGATGATTTCTCTAGATTTACATGGGTGATTTTCTTAGCTCAAAAGGATGAAACGTTTCATGAATTTGCAAAACTTTTCAAAAAGATTCAAACCTCTCTTGAGTATAAGTTGATTTCTATTAGAAGTGACAATGGAAAAGAATTTTGCAATCATGACTTTACAAACTTTTGTGATGAATATGGTATAACTCATAATTTTTCAGCTGCTAAAACACCCCAACAAAATGGTGTTGTTGAAAGAAAAAATAGAACCTTACAAGAGATGGCTAGATCAATACTTTGTGAAAATTATTTGCCAAAATATTTTTGGGCTGAAGCTGTAAATATTGCTTGCTATGTAATGAATAGAGTTCTCTTAAGACCCTTCATAAGAGAAAAACTTTTTGAACTCCTATTTGATAAAACTCCTTCAATTGTTTATTTTAAGGTATTTGGTTGTAAGTGTTTTATCTTAAATACTAGTGATAATCTAGGAAAGTTTGATAGAAAATCAGATGAAGGTGTATTTCTTGGGTATTCATCAAATAAAAAGGCCTATAGAGTTTACAAAAAAGAACATTATGTGTTAAAGAAACCATACATATAACCTTTGATGAATCTAACATTTACCTTAAAAGAAGAAATGAAGATGATGTAGGTTCCTCAATGATTGATAATCAAACACATCATCAAGCACCCACATTGTAAGAACATGCCAAAGAAGAAGAAATAATAGAGCAAGAACAAGATGGTCAACCTAGCAATGATCAATAGCTTCCAAAGGATCTAAGATATGCAAGAGGTCATCCTAAGGAGCACATCATTGGTAATGTTTCCCAAGGAGTTAAAACAAGGCGGTACTTTATTGACAACTTTGCTCTTCTATCTCATATTGAACCTAAAAACATTGATGATGCATTGTGTGATGATTTTTGGATTATTGCTATGGAAGAGGTGTTAAATCAGTTTGAAAGAAATAAAGTTTGGACTCTTGTCCCAAGCCTCATGATCATTCCATTATTGGTATAAAATGGGTATTTAGGAATAAATTAAATGAACTAGGATAAGTTGTTAGAAATAAGACTAAGCTTGTTGCTCAAGGTTTCAACCAAGAAGAAGGCATTGATTATGATGAAACTTTTGCTCCGGTAGCCAGACTAGAATCCATAAGAATACTTTTGGCTTTTGCTTGTTTTAAAGGTTTTAAACCATTTCAAATGGATGTTAAAAGTGCATTTCTAAATGATTTTATTGAAGAAGAGGTTTATGTAGAACAACCACATGGTTTTATTCATGAAAAGTTTCCTAATCATGTTTTCAAGTTGAAAGACCTAAGAGGGGAGGGGGTGAATTAGGTCTTTGGTTAATTATCAAAAATCTTTTCCTTTTTTTACAAATCCTTTGCCTTAATGAAAGCTCTTCTTTAAATTCACAAACTTCAACTTTATATGTGATTTGATGGTTAAGACAAGATTATCAAGTTATAAGACCACAACCAATCAATCAACAACTATGAACAAATAATAATAACACAAGTACGTAAACAAGTAAAGCTATAAAGAAATGAACACACGATTTATAGTGGTTCGATCTCTCCAAAATCTACATCCACTACCTTGAGTCCACACTGAAGGATTTCAACCAATTCACTATATGCTCAATTTAGGCAATTACACAAGAGGCTCACCCAACAAGGGTTTATACAAACAACCTCCTTTGCAATCCTACAAACAAGACTCACCCTTCCACAAGGATTTTATATCTAAAGACAACCTAAAGACCAATCTAATCCAAGGCTGACTCACGCATGGGTTTTACACCACAACCTTGATTAATCTAGTCTATGGCTCACCCTTACCAAAAGAATTTTACGTCACAAGATAACCTTGTATCAATCACAACAATAATATAAAGATAGAGTTTGGATGTTACCAACACTTCTTGGTGGATGAATACAATAGCTAGCACCACTTCACTTCTTCCCTTTGGAATCTTGAATTTTAACCTTTGAGCACAAGACAATTTAAGAGATTTTCAAATAATTTTGATGTAAAACAAGTTAGAGCTTGAAGGACTTTGAAGGTTCAAAAGTTCTACAAAAAATATGGAGTTTATAACTTTTATAGATTTGAAAAATTGGCTTTAACAGTCATAAAACGGCAAGTAACGGCTAGTTTCTGAGAAGTTCGGACGTCGGAACTTTTTCTTCTGCGTCCGAACTTTTCTGAAAAATACTGTTCACGTGAACAGTATACTGTTCACCGTTATTGTTTACAAGTTCGGACGACCAAACTTGGCCTTCTGTGTCCGAACTTGCATCCGAATTTCTCTGGAAAAATAGTGATACTGTTCATTGAACAGTGTTACTGTTCATTAAATAGTGGTACTAATCACAGTGTAGGAAAAGTTCGGACGACCGAATTTTTTTTTATGCGTCCGAACTTGTGTTCGAACTTTTTCAAACTTTGTTAAAACATATTCAAGTCAATTCAAATAAGTTGGAAAATCTTCTAGCATATAAGATAAGTCTTTAAAGACCTTCATAATTAAGGTAAGTTCAAAACTATTGAAACTTTTCAAATCAATTTTTGTGCTCTCAAATGCAACTCATAGATTCCAAGACTTAAGAGTGTAGGGTTTACAAAGTTTACCTATTAAGCACATGTAACCTACACTTCATGTCTTTAAAGCCTTCAATCATCTTGAAAAAACTCTTCAATCTTCAATCACTTTGACATATTGGGGTTGTTTTTGTATTGTGGCTCAAGGCAATGAGACTTCATACTTCTTAATCCACAAATCCTATCACACAACATACAAACATATTAGTCCTTATCAACATTTGTCATTAATCAAAACTAATCATAACTATATGATTTGTATTTAGGGCTAACACAAGCGATGCCACCTGGTCCCACCCAGGTGGCGCTGCTTACTTTGACAGAAGATTTTTTCCTAATGCCTTTTTTTGCTGCAATTTTGATGTTTTGACTTCCCCATTTAGCTTATTTTTGATGTAATTAGATGGTTCAATCCCTATTTGACTTTAGATTAATTATCTTATGGTTTGGCATGTATATATATCCCATGTGACGATAAGCCTCATTGCTTATGATGTTATCTTGAATGTTCAAAGAAAATTGCAGCTTTTGAAACTCTTTTTCTTCTTGAGAGAAACCTATGGGTTTCATCTCTTCCTATGAGAATTTGATTCTCCCTTGATGAGAAACCAATGAATGATCATCCTGGTGATGTTTAAAATGCATTTCAAGAGTTCTTGATTGAATTTCTTTCAAGGGTTTTTGAAGATCCTTCAATCTCTTCAAAATAGGTCTAGAATTTCTTGCCAAATTCTTGCTTCTTTGATTGAGCTTGTTGTCAATCTACCATCTTCTATCATGAGGGTCCTATTTCCTAATCGAATTAGGATTTAACTAGTTCTTCGAATTTAGGTTAGAAATTAGGGTTCCGAATTAGGGCTTATTTCAAGAGGCCAATTTGTCCCATTTTCTTCCATTTCCTCCATTCCTTCTAGTTGTTCTAGATTCCTGGCTGAGTTAGGAACATTAAGGGCATTGAAGAAGGTTAGTTGAGCCACTCCATTGGAGGATCCTAACAACCTCATGCTTGGAGGAGGTCTTGCGCATTGATAGAGGAAGAAGCCCCTTCTTTTTCTTGTCAAAAACCTCAATAGAATATTTTTTTCCATTTCAATCATCTACTCCAAAAATTTAAAACTTGTATATTATTGCAGGGAATAAAGAAAAAACATAATTCTACCTTTTCATCCAGTATAAGAAAATCAATGCTCATAATTTCTTCAGATTTCTATGCATTGTAAGTATTCCATAATTTGATTAATAGGAAAAATTCTCTTTTTTTCTTGTTTACCTATGCTTAGTTCATCAAGATATGCATATTAAAGCCTCGCTTTTCCCATTCTATATCTGTCATCTTCTTCTATTGGTTTAAATTTTCAATTCTTTAGCTCAGAATACAAGATGATTGTTGGTTTTCTCCTGAAATGTTTTAAAAATTGCATTTTGGATTTCTCTGTGGTTTAGCCTTTGATCGCTTTGATGTTTGCCTTCGGAGTTGCGACTCTACTTTGAAGGTTTTTTCAGCTATTTTTTTTAAAGTCGTTTTACTCTTTATTTCTTCTTTTCCAACCCCATTTGACCCTTTGTTCAACTATATCTATAGAATTGCATTATATGAGCTAAGTGTGCTCCTACCCTGTAAGTGCCATCTTTGAAGATGAATGGCCTATTTCAAGGCCAAGCTTCTTCAAAATTAGCAGATCTTTTAAGACATTATTTTTTTCTCCATTCATTTATAAAGGGGGTTGGGAACTATATATAGCTCATGAGACAAATTTTCCAGACCATATTTTTGGGGAGTAGTGCTATTGGATTATCATTATTACAATAAACCAACAACATCTACATATATTCTGTTACAGTTATTGGTGAAGAATTGAATAAGATTTATGAATGAATATTTTATAATAGATTCAATACTCTTCTTCAATTCTTAATCCACAAGGCTACTAATGACTTGAATTTATTTAATGAGCTTTGGTAGCACAAAATTCTATGTAGTCATAAATGTTTAAAATGCCACTTCAAGCCTCCAAAAAAATATTTAACTTCCAAATTACCACAGTGGATAAATTTTCCACTGGAAGCGATTTGCTGATGAAGCCTTCTTTTCTTTAAATTTTCAAATACAAAATGGCGAACTTGTACATGATGCAACTTGCTAAATATAATGCAGCTAAGAATAACAAAATGCAGCTTGTGATTATCTAAAAATCAGCAAATCATCTATAATAACAACTATAGAATCCAAGAAGTGAAGCCTAATTTTAGTGAGTTTAAAGTTTAAGAATTAAAATGGCAGGATGATCAAACTCACTTCTTTTAGGGTATTTTCGTGTATATGTTTGTGATTTATTTTTAAAAATTATATAATTATAATAATCAAATTCTATTATAATAAGTAATTATTATTAATAGGTCGGCAGATTATACATTTTAAAATATTAAGTCTTTCTTATAGCATAATATTACAATATTTAGCACATAAGAACAACATGAAATTATGCCAATAAGGTCATAGATCCCTTTTAATTGTAAGATATTTGTTACTCCAATACAAAATACAAGCCAAATCTCAACAGAAATCATAATACTATTACAATTAAGGATATATTCTTGGTTTATCTTTTTCCTACAAATGCTATTTAATTTTACATTTTCATACGATTTAAATTAACTACGCATTCGCTTTAGCACAAAAGAGTAATACTTCGAGAGCGAACCATCAATAATAAAATGATGACGAATGGGCTTCCCATCCCCAAACCACTGGCAACTGCGGAAATGCCGGATTAACTATCCTTTTGTCCCTCTTTCCTCCCCTTCCCTTTCCTCACTCTCAATTTCTTCATACTCACATACATACTGAGGATTTCATTCGTACGCATCCACGCATATATATATATATATATATATATATATATACACGATCACCCAGTCATCAATATGTACGCGTTTTGTTGCATTCGGCAGAATTGACAATCACTCTGCGCTTTGCCCCCCTCTCTCTCTCTCTCTGAGGTGCAAATATTTGGCGGTTAGCCGATCTCCTTGCCTAATGCTTTGTTTCATTCTTTTTTTCGAGATGTCAGTTGGTTGAGATTCTGTATTCTCATCTTCTATTCTGCATTGTTTTGAAGTGTAAATTTACATAAAATATGTTATTTTGAATCTTGATCCCTTCACTTTTGATGGGTCTTGAAGAATCCCTTCATTGTCTAGGATTTCTGTATAGTAACGTTTCTTGATGTTTGCTGAAATGTTATTGAGAAAACAGAAAAAAGAAGGGAAGGGGTGGAGGGAAGAATTTATATTGATGCTATTCGTCAAATCGTGAAATTCTAAATATTGGTAAATAAACTACTATTAGAGATAGTCAGATTGATTTATTTCTTGGATTTGTATAGAAATGGTTCAATTCCTTTAATACCGTATATTATTGCCCCTGTTAGAAATTATGTTGAATGTTTCGTCCTTCATATGTGTGCAGGTAATTATATAATGAGTTCAGAATGAGAAACTTATTGTGGAGGTACATATATATTACCTCATGAACTGATGAAACATAGATGGATTCGGCTAAAAGTTGGTTCCAAAAGTTTCAACCTCGGGATCGCTTGAGATCATCAACCAGAAAGAAGGATTCCATGGCTAGTTGCGGAAAGGATTCCATGGCTAGTTGTGGGAAGGATTCCATGGCTAGTTGTGGGAAGGAAGATCCAAAGCCTTTAACGGCTGAAGAAGCTTCAAATATTACAAAACAAAAGGTTGCTGCAGCGAAGCAGTATATAGAGAATCATTACAAGTCACAGATGAAAATTTTGCAGGAGAGAAGGGAGCGGTATGCAATTTTCCTTGACTTTATCTAGGTGTCATCTTTGTTACCAGAATTTTGTATCCTCTAGGATGTCCCTATAACTTTTTTATTCTACTTATGATGTAAGATCAGGATAGCTATTGGTATGAATGGTTAGACTTTCTTTTACATCTATTACATCGTGTCAAAATGAGATAACATGAATGCCCATGGAGTAACTACTTTTTTTTGTCCTTATTTTCTAGAATTTCTATGGCAAATCACAAGAGTAAAAGTGAACTAGGTCAATTCACCGCAATACACCTATATAATGAACTAGGCAAAAGTGAACTGCATTGAAAATCTTACCTCGTGTTTCCTTTGGCATTGCTATTTTCTCCATTTACATGATGCGAACCAAACAGAATGTTTTCCTGCTACAAGTCATCACCTACTTATTCAAATCTGGAACTATGTAAGAGTTCCATTAGAAGTTATATGAGTTCCATTTAACCTTGCTACAAGCAGAAGAATTTTACTGGAGAAGAAGTTGGCTGATGCTGATGTATCAGAGGAAGATCAGAATAACCTATTAAAGTTTCTAGAGAAGAAAGAAACCGAGTACATGCGTCTCCGAAGGCATAAAATGGGTGCTGATGATTTTGAGTTGCTGACTATGATTGGGAAGGGCGCATTTGGTGAGGTATGGAATATTAACTAGAGAAATGACTTTCTTGTCCAATTTACTAGTGCTCTTAGAGAATTCCCTTATTTTTGGACCATTTATCCTTACAATTTGCATTTCTGCACGTGTCATTTTTTTTCAATTTTCATGAAAATTTCAATGGAGATTAAGAATTCTTGGCATAATGTATAATTGAAGGAAGGGCTTTTCTTGATTTGTAAACTGTGTTAGATGACACATGAACCTTTAATTCCATACTTGGTTTGAATAGCTCCAACCTAGTTGGTTGGTGCCTCATCTATGACTATTGAGGTTCATTTAATGAGGAGCAGTGAGATGTAGCATATTATATCGATATTGAATATCAGAACTTACAGTTAAGGGCCCAACTTGCAACAAGCAGCAGTAGCTAATTCTACTTGCGAAGATTATCTGAGAGGCCTAAAATGAACCAAGTGTCTTTTTTTTTTTAATCTATTCTCAACAGGTTCGAGTTTGTAGAGAAAAGACAACAGGTCATGTGTATGCAATGAAAAAGCTTAAGAAATCAGAAATGCTTCGTAGAGGCCAGGTATTGATTTCTTGTTATTCTTGTACTAGCTATATTATCAGGTTCTTAGCTTGCTATTTTATTAGGTTGAGCATGTGAAAGCAGAAAGGAATTTGCTTGCAGAGGTTGACAGCAATTGCATTGTCAAATTATATTGTTCATTTCAAGATGAAGAATATCTCTACCTTATCATGGAATATCTACCTGGTGGAGATATGATGACATTACTCATGAGAAAGGATACCTTAACTGAGGATGAGGCGAGATTTTATGTGGCGGAGACTATATTGGCTATTGAATCCATCCATAAGCATAACTATATTCATCGGTTTGTAAATAACTCTTTAATGCTGGAGTCTAATATCATTTGTTTTGTTAAGTAATCTGCTCTGACTTCTCTTAACATTTATATTTCTTGCAGAGACATTAAACCTGACAACTTGCTACTTGATAGATATGGCCATGTTAGGTTATCTGATTTTGGACTCTGTAAACCTTTAGATTGCAGTACTCTACAAGAGAAGGACTTCACAATGGTGGACACTCCTGATGGAACATCAAAAAGTAATGAGCATTCTTCGGGACCAAGACGCACACAACAAGAGCAATTGCAGCATTGGCAAAAAAATAGAAGGATGCTTGTGAGTCTTGAGAAAGCAATGTTTTATTTTTACTTACATATTCTTTTTGTTAAGATATCTATTTTTCCATCAATACATGTTTCAAGTAACTTTTAACATTGCATGTACCTATTATTGTGCAACTGTTGGGAGGAATAGAACAAAAACTTGCCTTTCTTTTTTATGTCAATAATATCTTTTTGGGACGGGAGCAAGGGCAGGGTGATCGTAATAAGCATTTTTCTTGTGGTTTCTTTGACAGGCTAAAATTGTCCCCATGTTATTTTTGACTGATTCTCCAGCTTAGAATGTCTAGAAATCTACTTCCTGCATATAATGATTTTGGGATGCGGAAGTGAGTTATTATTTAAACTAAATGATAAGACAATTCAATGGGTTAATACTACAGGTTAGTAACTCATGAAAATAGGAATTCTGTTGTTTTCTTTTTTTTTTTTTTTTTGATTTGGATTATTCTGCTGTTTTTGCAAGTACGATTTCAAATTTCGTTGGTATTTATGAACTGTAGCAGCAATTCATCATGTTGGGCCATTACAGGCTTATTCCACAGTTGGTACTCCTGACTACATTGCACCAGAAGTTCTGCTGAAGAAAGGTTATGGGATGGAATGTGATTGGTTAGCACTTTCTCATTCTTTTAGATTTTGTTCTGAAACCATGACTAGTTTAACTTCTAATAGAATTATGGAATATCTATCTGTTTGCATGAGTTTACGAAGCATACAAGTTTAATGTGTGGGTTACATCAGCTATTGTAGAAAAATATCGCTTGACCTCTCCACTGAATAGATCTACTGTGCTACACATGATTATCTAAAATATTCATTTTAATGGAATTTCTTAAGTAGATTTGCATTGTAGTTCATTAATCCCTTCCTAAGGATGTTACTATAACATTATGTTTGTCATTGATTCTGTAGGTGGTCACTTGGAGCTATCATGTACGAAATGCTAGTGGGATATCCACCTTTCTATTCTGACGATCCTATGTCAACATGTAGGAAGGTATACTACAGTATGCTGGCCATTTAATAGGTGGTTTTGCGCTTCTAAGTTTATCTTCTTTTGATGACACAGTTTCTTTTCTTTTCTGCTTTCCTCACCAACCAATCTCCTGTTTTAGTTATTCCTACTCTTGAGTTGTTCTGCTCTTTTCTAATACATGAGGACAATGAAGAATTGATCATGATTGCTGATGCTTCTGGAGACTTTGTTATGTTTGTGAACATTTCACTTTGCTTTTTTGGTGGCTTAGTACCAAGGCGAATGTTAGTTCTCAAAAAGTTTTAGTCAATTGTCCATCATATCATCTCTTAGGAGGGACTAATGTTAAAATTCCACCTTTTTCGATTTGGCAATTAATATCTGTGGAATGCAATTCTGGATGGTTTGCTTTACATGTGACTCGGATCAGAGTCAACAAGCAGGAAATATTCAGCTGGCTTTCAAACTTTAGTGAGGGACTTTTGTAGATAGTTATATGAGGGAGTGGCATTAACATTCGCTTGCTTTGTGAATAACTTATGGACCGAACTTTCTATGTTGAGAGAAGTGTGAGAGCATCTTGGGTTTTCAAGGAACATAGTTTTTCTCTCTTATCAAGGGCGGGGATTAGTGGAAAGTAGCAGGAATATTATTTCAGAATTTAAGTTATCATTTCGCATGTTGTTGATTTCAGATTTTGTTTTAAATCGAAAGCTTGGCTGCATGAGTTCTGGACCTTTGAGATTCCTAAGATGTTTGGTTCTATTATCAGAACCTTAGTCAAGCTTGAGGTGAATAAAACCATTTTACATACAATATATAATCTTTCAAATGCACTTCAAGCCATTATTCTTGAGTGAGCAAATTAACTCTATCCAATTTGGAGTGTATCTTTTGCACATTTTCATTTTTATTTTTCAATTTTTTCCTTGGGGGTTTCTTGAATACGTTGATCTAGAGAGTAATAACTGATAGTCTCAAGAACATACATAACTTGCATCATCAGAAGAATTTTCTTTTATTCCACATGCAGATAGTAAATTGGAGAACGCATTTAAAGTTTCCTGAAGAGGCAAAGCTATCAGTAGGTGCAAAAGATCTCGTCAGCAAACTACTTTGCAATGTCAATCAAAGACTAGGCTCCAAAGGCGCGGATGAAATAAAGGTGTTGTATGGTGTGTGCTATGCTTTGTTCTTGATTATTTCCAGTGTCTAAAAGAAGATAGTTGACTAAGTGGTTACTCATTCAATTTTAGGTCCATCAGTGGTTTCATGGGGTTGACTGGGAAAATATATTCCATATGGAAGCTGCTTTTATCCCAGAAGTCAAGGATGAGCTAGATACTCAAAACTTTGAAAATTTTGACGAGGTATTTATGTTTCTTTCTTTTCGGAATCTTTCTTTTGTAATTGATATCCTTTCTTTTCAGATTTTTCTTTGATAAGTTCATTTACTTTTATGTTGTATTCTGGACTAGATGTTTGCTAATTGTGCCTGCCTTTCTACTTTCTTTTGGCCTTAGTCTGAAAATCAACATCACACCCCAGCAAAATCTGGACCATGGAGAAAGGTAACTATCCACTACAACCTTGCGGGTTCATTCTAGGAACCATAAACAATTTGTATTTAGTGATATTTTTATTTGTTTTGCAAACTACAGCATCCAAATTCGTAGTAGTTTATCTCAGGCTATTGTATGGGTTTGGTTTTGCCAGGAGCTCTTCCAACACTATTAAATCTTTTTTCTTTTCTTTTTATGGCTGAGTTTATTGGATCATAACTATAGCTATATCAAGTGTTCAACTCTGTAGCCGAATGTTGAATTCAAGGAAGTGTTAAATGAAAGTTCAATGCTATGAACTCTGTATTCTAGCTAACCTTCTATGTTAAGCTTTGTTATTTTCAAAAGTGCAGTTGAATTCCTTAGATATCGAGCAGATGCCTGACCAAGTATACTGGGCTCTTCATGTAGGATATCCAAACAATTTTTGAAGAAGATTATATTGCTTATTTTAAGAGCCTACACAAGATCTGGCTTCAAGAGTCAAGTAGGAGCATTACAATGATAGAAACCAGTTTCATATTAGTTTAAGTTCCTCGCTAAAATATCTTGGAAGAAGATTTTGTGAGTTAATTCATTGATTGCTAGTTTGAGTGGTGGGCTGTTTCTGGAGTTTTAGCTATTAGACACTTGGAATCCTGAAGGTTATAAATTTGTGAAATAATTGTAATGTTAATTAATGATTCATAAAATGGTTATTACTGTGTGTTGACATGATCGTATTTCAGTTTACTGTTTTAGAATTGCAATATCCTTGAGAAATAATTTCAATGCATCATCAATTACATTTCCTTTATTCACCTTTCTTCTTGTCACTCTACAGATGCTTTCGTCGAAGGATGTCAACTTCGTAGGATACACTTACAAAAATTTTGAAATCGTGAATGACTATCAAGTTCCTGGAATGGGTCTGCCTCTCTCTTTCTCTCTTTATATATATATTTTGTAAGAGCAGGGGAGCTCGCAAGAGGAGAGGTAGTATAATTAAAGTGGGACACATATTAAGTGAATTAGTTGAAACCTACTGTCTTACTTTAGCAACATATTCTTGAGGCTTCTTTTCATTGGGACTTTTGCTTGGGCCAAACAAAGGTTAGTGTATAATTCGGCTAAGTAGATTTATTCTTAACTAGGGGAAAGATTATAAAATTTTGGACTTTTTTAGTGATTTAGAGTTTACAATACCTTATTTTTGGCATTATACCCAATTGTATTTCTTCCAGTTAGCGATTCTTCTGGCTGGATGTATCTTTTTTTGTATCTTATTGTGGTCTCCGTATTTTGTAGCTGAATTGAAGAAGAAAAATAACAAGCCAAAGAGGCCAACCATCAAGTCACTATTTGGTGAGAGTTTATCTTACGGTACCTTATGTAGAAGTAGACAGTTGCAGTTACTGTTACGCTTATGTTCCCTGTAGAATCTATTGTAACGTTTCACATTTGAGAATGAACATTAATTAGTTTCTAATGAATCAATGCCTAATTTTGTCTACATCCCGTATACCAATTTTCTATCTTCAGGCTTTTTCACACAGCCAAAAACTATCGTCAGCCTTTGTAAATGGGGCTGTTTATATTTAACCTTACATCTTTTAGGCATATCTCTTCATAATAGCTTTGGATATCCAGTGTCCCTGAAAGTACTTCCAATCTGCTACAAAAACTTAAAACAAAACACGAGTTGCTTGTTCTTGTATGAGGATCTTTTTTTTCTTTGAAAAGAGAGAATTTATTACTACGATTATGTATGCCATTCTTATTCTTATGTTTGTCTTTTCACAGAGGATGAGTCGGAATCATCTGATACATCAAGTAATCCGTCATCATCACAAGGCAGTTTTATGAATCTCTTGCCACCACAACTGGAAGTTTTGGAGAAAAATAACAAGTAGTCTATGTAACTCTTTTGCTCTCCCCACATTGTCTCTTGGCTGAGAGCTGCTAGCTGCTTCAGAAGTATCGACTCGGTTGCGGATTCTAGTTGACATGAATGGACGACTACACACTTAGATATTTGAGATTTTGGTTTTGAACACACTAGAGAAGTTTGGGTTTTGCAATTACCCGTCAACCTGAAGTCTTCCCCGATTAGTCTCTTCTAGATAGTCTCCTTATACTTCAGAAACTTGACCAGAAGGAATTAACATCTCTTTATATGTAATTTATCCACTTTTTATCATTTGTTTGGAAGTCATAATATGTCTGTGTACATAATGAAGGGGCGCAATACAATTAAACGATTCTTTTATCTTGCAATCCTTTGTATTAGTTAAATTGACAGCCACACTCAATATTTTAACCAAGTTCTATACATAATTTGTGTTTTTCAGAAATTAATTTGTTGCTCATTTTTGTGAAAATCATGTTGAACTTGAACAGATATCGTGTCCCTGTATCATCAATGGACTACCTACTTATACGGAGAACCATTAGATTTTCAATTCGAATTCCGGTAAAGGCCATGACAACTGATGTTTTCCATTACAATAGGGAGGACCAATTTTACCTTCCTCGGGCAGAATTACAAGTATTGACATTTTGTAGGATCGGATAGAATTTGAATTTAAAATTTTGTGTTACAAATTTTATAAAAGTGAATTGTTTATAAAAAAAATATTTAAAATAAAAAATTTATATTATGAAACATAATTCAAAATACACCGTAAATACTCTTTCAATCTATGGTCAAGAATAAGAAGAGTATTGTTTAGCTAGTTGTATTCTTGTTCTTGACAGCATAACAAAACCACCTCCACCATATACATGAGCACTCTTATCCGAAGCATCTAATTTTTCTAAGTGATACACTAAGTGCCAGTTTTGATTATCATTCAACACATTATCATAATGCGTTATCTTTTTTTTTTTTTTATTTTGCACCTTAAGAACGCATGATGAAGATGCGTTAAACCACTACAACAGTGAACTTTTTGAATAACACTGTCAATACGGGCTTAAACCCGCGGGCTAGCTCAAATACACGGGCTAACATGTCGTTTTATTTTTTTTTAAAAAAATATTTATTTAAAATGACGTTGTTTTATAGTATTTTTTAAATATTTAAAATTTAATAAAATATATATATTTTAAAAAATATAAAAGAAAATATATTGACTCGCGGGCTAGCTATTATGGGCTACGGATTTAAAGTTTTTAGCCGGCGGGCTAAACGGGCTAGCCCGTTCCGACCCGTTCAAGGTGCAGCCTACAACGGGTCAAGCGGGGCCAGAGCAGGCTGACCCGTTTGACGCCACTACTTTTGAACCTTTGCAAATACGAATGCTTGATCATGATGCGCATTCTCATCATACGTTCAACCTTTTTGTGGATCTAACTATAGACCATTGAACGCAATATCATGATGGGTTTAGTGAAAAATCATGCAAGACGCATGATGGTCACGCTTATGGTTGTTACGATGAGAAATTGTTGGAGATGCGTTTAGGCTATAAAGTCACACAAAAAAATCACAACGCCATTTCACATTGCATTCAGCCTTAGATTTGTGGCAAAACGTGAGTGCAGATTGTGTTCTTCTGTGATCTTTGTAGCATACCGTGAACATATTTGTGAGACAATTAGATTATGTAGATTGTGCTGCCATTTTAATGTATAAATAATATGCTATTGTATCAAATTCAGTTTACATGTAATTAAAAATAATTGATATGCCCTGTTCGTATTATGAATTTGATTTATTTTATAAATAATTTTATTTATGTGTGTTTTGTAAAAATAATATGTTATTGTATCAAAAACTTATTTATGTATAACTGAGGAGCTTCTTGTCTTTTTGTTCATGTTCAATTCTAGAACCCAAAAATTAACATATCACTTTTTGAGAATTGTTGATCTTTTGATTGATGCTTAATTCTAGAACTCAAAAAGCAACAAATAAATTTTTGACAATTATTGTACTTCATCACTTTTGTTCCAACTAAGAGAGAGAGACAGAGAGAGAACAAAAACAGAAGAGGAGAAGAAGCAATTGCAAAAAAAAAAAAAAAAAAAAAGAAGAAGAGGAAGAAGAGGAATAGTGCGGAAGTTTAAAGGAGAGTTGTCTTTTGGTGAAGGCTTTGGAATATTCTTCATTAAGTGGTTAGTGAATTATCCTTTCAATTTCTCTTTATTAAGTAGCTAGTAGATTAGTTCTTAAATTTCTTCAATAACTAAATTGCATGTTATGTCTGTAGGAATATTGTTCTTTGTTGTTTTCTTTGGAAACTTTTTTTGGAACATAACAAGTCTTTATGCTCTCTACTGCAAAACATTTATCAATCGATTGCCCTTTATTGTTTCTTGTTCAAAGTCTTATTTTATTTATTGTTTACTTTTGAAAGTTAGTTGAGCAAATTATATTAGTCTTAGCATTGTACTGAAACAAAGTGTGAAACAGAGTAAGATTTCCTGCTAAATGAATTTAGATTCTTTATTGCTTCTTTGTCAAAGTTATGCGTGTGCTTTTTTCTGAAAGTTATGTGTACATTTGCCTTTCACGTGAAACAAATGGTTTGTTACAATAGTATGATTTACTTTATATAGCAGTCACATTTATAAATATAGAAGAAATTGCTTCTTCTATGAAAGTTAACATTAACTTACAAGTGCAACAACCTTGTCAACAAAATATTATAGTAGTTTTCACAAACAGAGGATTAAAGACACTAATATTCCAAATGTATGTCCGTTTAAGATTCATAAATGGTAGAGCAAAGAAAGGTTAAAATGTATTAGTCTCCAACAACAAACTTGGTACAGAAATGGATGATGAAAAAGAAAACTCCACTTACCTCCAAACTATGGCAGAGAAAAAGCAGCGAATGCTTCAACGATGGCGTCAGACATATCTCAAATGTGTCAAGAAAAAAAAGTAGCTTTTACATAGAAGACGTCAAGCATATCATGTGTTATCTATAGAAAGAAAACTAGAAATGTTAACAAAAAGACGAGAAGCATATAAGCATAGAAAAGAAGCTACAAAATCAAACACAGGTGCCCTCATTTCTAATACTCAACCAAAAAGAAATATGATGGAGGATTGTCAACAACTATTTCAAAAAACACAAGAAATTCTCTGTACATCTCTAGAACAAGATTATGCCAACAATTTTGCAAGTTCACAAACAATGACTTCTACAAAAAGTTCTACACAAGAAGAGATTCCTTATTTTATATCTATTTAGACTGAAGATCAGGCCAATGGAACAAATTTTTAGTATGTGCTTGTGAATATGTGTTTTCAACCTGAAGGTAAGAATAAAGTTAACTATTCATATTTGTGTGCGTTACACAACTACAATATGTAATAAATTTACTTACTATATGATTATGATTGCAGTCCACCAAAATTCTGACCATGGTATCAATCGGGAAAATATAGGTTATTCATTGTCCCTGCAACAACATAATCAATGCAAATGTTCATAAAAAAATGCTATTTAGATAAATGTACATACACTGTTCAGTTAAATATACGTACACTTAAAGATAATACATATCAAAATATCATTTTCCTTTTCGCATGTGTTACCGAATTGCAATACCTAATATGGTTACTACGTGCCTAGAATTCCAGTATTTCCAAATTCTGATGATCATTCAAATCAAACAAATATACATTGTTCGTGCTTTTCACAATAGCAGAACCGAGTTAAATATTCACAATAAATACCTTTGCATGAATATACGTAATCAACAAAAATTTTCACAGTTCAAGATATGATTTTTTTTTATGTATCCTACTCAATTATGACATCTAATGTGCCTGTTATACTTTTTCTATTGCAGGATTGCAAAATTTTTCCAATGGTAGGAATCAAAGAATGATAGGATCTTCATGATTTTCACAGTAGCAAAATGAAGGTAAATATTGACAATAAATCATGCTTACATCAATCTACATACATTTTAAAATATCATTTTTCTACAATATAAGATATTAAAAAAACTAAATATCAATACTGAACTTCAATTTGTATCTTTTACCGCAAATGAACATATAAATTCTGCTCTTATTTGTGAAAGACTAAGCATACAAAGTCCATTAATTCTGCCAGCAGTTGCTAATAGTTAATACTACTTTGCAAAAAGATTTTATGGTGAAAAACCAAGATTTTGTTATGTTGAAGGAAAAATAGTGCTTATATGTCATCCTATGCCATATGATCTAGCTCGATTATACATGGGTGATGATAAGAAGCTATTGACTTCAGAAGACATGTGAGATAATACAACAACCATTTTGTGTTCACCACATTTGGAGCGAAGTATGACCCAGACCTGATCAGAAACTCAAAAAGAGTTTACACATTCAAAATCCAAGGACAAGTATATCATTTTTTAGAAAATCTTGTGTCTGCTACTCAAAAAGGAAACAGGCATCCAATTATACTTTTATGATACATATATTGAATTAAGCAAAAGACTTCAGATGTGGCCACAATTTAATGTCAATAAAGTCAAATTACTAATGCGGATATTGGAAATAAATCCATATATAGTTTTCTTCAGAAGTTTAAAAGATGTACCATATTTGGAACATTGCAAAATTGTGTTGAATAAGGATCACGACTTAGACCAAAGAGTTTACAATCTTCCATATGCATCCCAGGTTGCTACAATATTAACGCAGTTAGAGAATTCTCAGACAAAAAAATCTTGCCATATACAAATTTACATGCACTCAAATTCAAGCAATAGAATGTACCATACTTACAGTTGTTACAATCCATTACAACACCCTCTCATATTTTCTCATGGACAAATCGATTGGCATTATAACATACCAAAGTTACCACTAAGAAGATCAGTAGAAAAAGAGTAACTTGATTTTGTATCCACTACTCACATACCAACAATAAATTCAATTTCTAGAAACAGAAAAAAAAAAGTAACCCAAAAACTTTCATTGTCTTTTTTCAAATACACTGTTCATTTGATTTTCACTAACAAATTTGTGAATTCCATTTATTATTTACAAGAATGTGTAGCAGAAAGAAGAAAACAAACAGAGTCACCTGTAGAGAATATTAGTGCTGCAAACTTCAAATCAGATCAAATGACAAGTCAATACTTTTACAGACTGGAAGATTATTGCAGCAATATATAGTTGATATGTGCATAAAAGTAGAGGCTGAAAGATTGGAATTTCAAAGAAATAGACAAAAATATATAAGAACTGAAGCCTTCCAAGGTCTCCTAGATTCAATTTCAGTTGGACAAACAAACAGTTCAAATGTTGAAATAAAATCATTTTGCCTGCTACATTCATTGGTGGACCTAGAGATATGCGAAAGAGAAACATTGATGCCATGACATTGGTTCAACATTTCAGTAAGCTAGATGTATTTCTTACAATAACTTGCAATCCAATGTAGCCTGAAATACAATAAAATCTTGTAGCATCTAAATTACCTCAAAATCGACCAGATTTATTGTCAAGAGTCTTTAAAGCTAAATTGAAATTACTAAAAATCGAAATCATCAAAGAATATGTTCTTGGTGAAGTTGCCGTATGTGTTTTTGTCATCGAATTTCAAAGAAGAGATTTACTACATACTCATTTTTTGTTGATAATGAAACATGCATCAAAGGCATTGAATCCAGAAGCACATGATAAATTAGCATGTGCTGAAATACCAAATGAAACAGATAACAAATATTTACATGATATAGTTGTGAAGCATATAATGCATGGACCATGTGGTGAGTACAATTTAAAAAATCCTTCCATGAAAAATGGGAAATGGAAAAGTCACTATCCCAAATTTTTTTAGAGTATACTATAGAGGGAGAAGATGGTTATACTTGCTATCAGAGAAGAAATGATAGAAACACAGTTAAAGTAAGAGGTCAAATGCTAGATAATAGATGGGTTGTGCCTTATAATAAATATTTGTTATCATTGTTTGACTGTCACATGAATGTAGAATTTTGTTCAACTATTAAAATTGTCAAATGTTTATATAAGTATGTTTACAGGGGTCTTGATAAGCTTAGCTATCAAGTTATTAATGATGATTCTTACGATGAAATACAACAATTTCTAGCAGCCAAATGGGTATCTCAACCAGAGGCAACTTGAAGATTATATGCTTTCCCACTCAATGAAATGACTCCATCAGTGTTCAGTTAACAAATCCATCTACTTGATAATGATCCAGTGACCTTCGAAGCTAACACTAATATTCGAAATGTATTAAGATTTCGAAGCATATCAAAGGCAATACTGACTGAATTCTTTGCAGTGAACATGACAAATCCAACAACAATCAGATTAAATTGCCTCTATAAAGATTTTTTGAGTACTTTGTTTGGTCAAAAAGTGATAAGGTTTGGATAGAATGCAAGCAATGCTTTGTGATAGGAAGGATGATAACTGTGTCTCCTACATAAGACGATAAATACTATCTAAGATTACTTTTGTCTCCCATTCAAGGACCAGGATCTTTTGAAGATTTATTAATAGTTTATGGGAAACAATACTGATTTTGTCGAGATGCAGCAAAATGCAAGAGCATACCTTCATTCAAAAAATGACATTGAATTATTTCTTGAAGAGGCAAGTTGTTTCCAAATGCCAAGAACAATGCAACGTTTGTTTGCCACCATTTTGGTTTTTAATACACCAATTGATCCAAAGAAACTTTGGCAGAAGTTTGAACATTCATTGAGTGAAGATTTCATTCATCAGAAGAAGATTACTGGGCTGACTATGCAACAGATAAGGAATAAAGTTATTGAAGACATAGATTACTTTTTGCAGTCTGTGGGAAAATCTTGAATGATTTCAATTTTGCTCTTTTCATGATCAATATTTCTTTCAAGTAAAAAATGACACAAGAAGTTGAATCTGAAAAAAACATCCATATTTCAGAAGAAGATCTTTTAAACAAAAAGAGATTGAATGCAACACAAAAAGAAGCTTTTCAACGCATTTTTACAACAGCTATGGAACAATTTGGCAAAAGCTTTTTCATTGATGGGCCGGGTGGAGCAAGAAAAACATTCTTATATAAGACACTTTTGGCTGCAATATCGATTGGATTTATTGCAATTGCAACAAAAAGTTTTGGAGTTGCCATATCATTACTTCCAGGAGGACGGACAACACATTCAAAGTTTAAAATACCACTTGACACTTTAGAAACCAATACATGTCAATTGAGCAAGCAAAGCAGCATTAGAAAGTCGATTAAAAAAGCGAAGTTGATTATATGGGATGAAGTTCTAATGGTTAATAGACAGGCAATAGAAAGTTTCAACTTTATGTTACAAGACATCATGGATAATGATGAGATTTTTGGTAGAAAAGTGGTCATATTTGGAGGTGATTTTCGACAAATCTTGCTAGTTTTCCAAAATGGATCAAAAGAAGAGATTCTTTACAGTAGTCTATTGAAATTAGATATTTGGTGTAAGTTAGACAAACTTAAATTAACAAAAAATATGAGGGCTATTGAAGATCCTACGTTGATGATATATCTTTTGCAAATTGATAATGTCATTGAACCTGTTGATTCCAATGACAATGTCCAATCACCCATAGATATGATCATATCATTCATTAGCAAGGAAATCTCACTACTAGAACTGGTGAATTTTGTCTTTCTAGATTTGAACCTTTTTGAAGGGAATCCAAGAATTGTCATGAAAAGGGCTTTATTGACACCAAAAAATAACTGTTTCCATGACATAAATGATTTGATAATTGGAAGATTTCTAGGAAATCAATGTTGTACATGAGTACAGACAGAACAACAAATGCAAAAGATCAGGCAAACTATAAAGATTTTCTAAATAGTCTACAACCTACTGGTTTACCACCTCACAAACTGAAGTTAAAAAAAACTACCCAGTTATACTTTTGAGAAACGTCAATCCTATAGAAGGTTTATATAATGGTACGCAATTGGTATGCAAGGAACTAAGAAAGTATGTCATTTATGTTAAAATTGCTGTAGGAGAACACTATGAGAAACCAATCATTCTACATCCAATTCCATTGGAATCATCAAGTCTAGATAAACATGGTATTTTTTTCAGAAGAACACAATTTCAAGTACAAATGTGTTTTGCAACGACAATAAATAAAGCTCAAGGACAAACATTAGATACAGTTGGGAAATATTTACCTAAACTAGTGTTCTCACATGGACAGTTATACGTTGTACTTTCAGGGCAAAGAATTCTACAAATGTCAAAGTGCTAATTGTTCCATCGAGTTTTGAAGAAACATCTCTTCAAACTCTCACAAGAAATATTGTATATCCAGAAGTTTTTAAGCTTTCACAATAGGCTTATGAAACTTATGCTAAAGTTAAAAGCATAACATGCTATCATTTATTGCAACACATACAGAAATATCAAATGCAATTGTCACAGTAAATTTCCAATCAAATATTAGCATTTTTGAAATATGTATACAAACATTTCCTTTGAATAGATCATGAAGACAATAATACCAGTGAAAGACATCATACCAAGCATAACAAACTGGACAACGAAACTAAGAATGCAAGAGAAGATGCAAGTTCAAAATTCATGAAAAGTCTACCAAAGAATGATTTTCATTGATGATGAGGTGAGTAAATATATATAAGTTTAGAAAGGAAAAAAAAACAAAAATAAAACAATTACATCTTTTTTTCATTTATTTCAGGGAACAAGAGTTATTGGTATGCTATTGGACAGAAGTGTTGATCTCTACCATAAAAAGTTCGTTCCCTATAAGACCTACTATGTCTCAAATGCAATAGTTGAATCTGTGAAGCAACAATTCATCATTGATAGTATTACAATTCAGTGGATCATTTCTGGAAGAACCATTGTTGAAGATGCACCAGACAACATTCAGGAAACAATGATAGGAAAATTTGAATGCATACCATTTAAAGACTTTTCACAATTTGCAGATCATCAAGAATCAATTGATTAAATCAACCACTCCATTTCATTATTTATTACAACCTATAGTCAAAATAAACTAAACTAATTATTTTCAATTCTATATTTCATAAATTTAGATGTTCTTGGAGTCATCTTGAACGTGTATCCAATTAAAGAATCACATTATACAACTTCACACAAATTTTTCATTTCCAGTTGCATATCCAAACAAAAGTATTCTTAAGCCTACTATAAAATAATTTCTAACCATTCTAATTGCAGGTTAACCCCTATCAAGATGACATGTGGAATGAGTTTGCTAAAAATGAAGGAAATGTTCTGAATGAAATTAAGGGAACACTACCTATTGTACATTGCAAAAGAATTGGTGTAGGAACGTTCAATTGTATGCAAACTATCAAATCAGCCTTTATATCAAAATTTTACTCTATATTATTTCACATGACATTTCATACACTACTAACCAATTTGCAAATTACAGGTTTAAATCTCAAAACACAATACGCAAGTACTATCAACATCAACCCTCCAATAGCTCCAGCACAACAAGAACGTTATCCTACTCTCCTATTTCACCAAGGACAAAAGATCACACCCATAACAGAAATTCAATCAACAGATAAGGTCTATTGTACTCACACAACAAAAAAATATATGCAAAAACAGTTTATGATTTTCAATTTTGATTTTCTCTTAAATTTGAGATTATATGGGTGAAAGGTACAATAGCAGTAGCAAATCAACAACAAAGTTTCTTTTACATGAGTTGTAAAAATTGCTTCCGTGCTACTTCAGCAGAACCAGGACAGAAATTTCCATGCATTAACTGTGTTTAGAATACCCATGCAGAAGCAAGGTATGAAATTCAATCTAACGTCTTGAGCAATTACATTAAAATATACAATCCACATACTAACGTACACAAAAAAAAAGGTGTACTATGGAAATAGATATCTCTGATGAATAAGGAACTATTACAACAATTGCATTTGGAGATTGTAAGACCTAAGGAGGGGGGGGGGGAGGGTTGAATTAAGTCTTTGGCTATTTATCGAAATCTTTTCCCATTTTCCAAATCCTTTGCCTTGGTAAAAGCTCTTATTCAAATTCACAAACTCCAAGTTTATATGTGATTTAATAGTTGAGACAAGACGATCAAACAATAAAACTACAACCAATCAATCAACAACTAAGAACAAATAAAAATAACACAAGTATGTAAATAAGTAAAGCTATAAAGAAATGAATGCACAATTTATTGTGATTCGATTTCTCCAATATCTACATCCACTACTTTGAGTCCACACTCAAGGATTTCAACCAATTCACTAAATGCTCAAGTCAAGTAATTACACAAGAGGCTCACCCTTCAATGGGTTTTACCACAACCTCTTTTCAATCAAATAAATAAGGCTCACCCTTATCCCGAAGGGTTTTATGTCACTAGACAACTGGACCAATCTAATCAAAGGCTCACCCTTACCAAAAGGTTTTATGTCACACAACAACCTTGATTAATCTAGTCAATGGCTCACCCTTCACGAGGATTTTATGTCTTTTTACAACCTTGTATCAACAAAATAAATGGATGAAGTATAGATTTAGATGTTACCAACAAAAACTTGGTGGCTGATTACAATGCTAGCACCATTTCACTTCTTGCCTTTGGAATATTGAATTTCAACCTTTGAGCATAAGACAATTTGAGAGCTTTTCAAATAATTTTGATGTAAAACAAGTTAGAGCTTGTAGGATTTTAAAAGTTCAAAGTTCTGCTTGAAAATCTGAAGTTTGGGGTTTAAATAAGGTTTAAAAATCAGCTCAAATATTCAAAAAAGGTTAGTAATAGTAAAACTTGGACGACCGAATTTGACCATCCGCGTCCGAACTTGCATTCTAATTTTCTAGAAGTACTGTTCATTGAAACAGTGTATTGTTCACTATTATTGTTAAAAATTCAAACAATCGAATTTTTCCTTTTGCATCTGAATTTCTCTGGAAAAACGGTAATAATGTTCACATTAATAGTAATTACTATTCATGTAATAGTGTTTACTGTTTATAATACAATATTTACTATTCATAATACTGGAAAAATTCATCTGAATTTTCATCCTGCATCGGAACTTGCACCTGAATTTTCTAAACTTTGTCAAAACATATTCAAATCAATTCTAATAAGTTGAAAAATATTCTAGCCTCAAAGACAAGTCATTAAAGACATTTTAAGTGCAAAAATCATTGATAAAAACTTGATAACTTAGGTAAGTTCAAAACCATTGAAACTTTTCAAATCAATTTTTGTGCTCTCAAATGAACTCATTGATTCAAAGATTTAAGAGTTTAGGGTTTACAAATTTTACCTATTAAGCACATGTAACCTACATTTCATGTCTTCAAAGCCTTCAATCATCTTGAACAAACTCTTTAATCTTCACTCACTTTGACATATTTGAGTTGTTCTTACATTGTAACTTCAACGCAATGAGACTTGCATTCTTCTCAATCCAAAAATCTTATCACACATCATACAAGCATATTATTCCATATCAAGGTTAATCAATATTATTTCCATAGGACATTGCACTTATCAATGTTTGTCACTAATCAAAACAACATGATTTGCCCTTTAGGGCTTACAGAGATGTTGCTGTAAAACTCATACTGTTGACTGGAAAACAAGCAATGGAACTCTCTCATTAGGTATCAACAATAACCCACTAAATCATCTAAAATATTATATCCTAGAACCATTTATTTAATGTGATATACATTTCAAATATACAAAATGTTTCTCTACCAATTGAACCAGAAATATCAAATCTACAGGGAAAGCAATTCATTCCACAAATCAAACCAGCAAGACCACAGTTTGGTTTAAACAACTAGAGGTATAATTTACAGTGCTTTTTTGAAGCAAATACACTGCCCACTCCTGTACCAATGTTACTTATAGGAAAAAAAGAATATAGTAGTAGTTCTACTCAAGGTAACTTTTAAACAAAGTGATATATTTAGTAGTTCAATCTTCCATAAATTCAATTTTGATCAATCAATAAGCATGACAGATACAAAAAAGTAACAATCAGGAAAAAAAACCTCTGTTTACTAACTTGGACAAATCACAAAATGAAGAAATGGATACCAACACTGCCTCAAGCCACATCAGCCTATCTAGGAAGGCAAAGTATGACTAACTGAAATCACCATTTTTTTTAACTATTGGTGTAACAAAATATTTTTGTCTGCTTAACTAAAAGCAATAGTAGAAAACAACTTATCTTTTGTTACTTTTGACTAAAAACTCTATACTCAAAACAATTTAGACACAGAGTATTGTAATATATCACTGTTAAATTATATCTTTTGTCCCCTAACATGCTCTAGAAAAAATGAAACAAACAGAAGTTCACACCAGTTATAACCACATGAAAACAAAACATTCACCATCTAAATTAAGTAAATTCTCCATCCACTACACTACAATGATAATACAGAAAAAAATCCACAATTAATTAGATATGCAAACCATTTCTTCCTACTATTTCTCTCACCTAACATTTCTGTGTTGTCAAATAAAATAACAACAGTAAATAATCTACATGCAAAGTACTACAAGGTATCAATCTAAAATTATATCTTTACTCTGGTTAAACACTAAAAAAAATGAAAGTAACCAACAACCCTCTTTATGAATTTAAACAAGATAACAATAGAATCAAATAGATTTGTTAAGTTTTCCTTAGTTAAACGCTTCTACTTGCAGGTATATATTTTACCTGTCGATTACTTTAACAAATACTGGAAACCATAAATATTAATAATCTTCTCTACCATCTAAATCACCAAAATTCTCTAGTAGTCTACTACTCTAATAATATACATAAAATTCCATAGTTAACTAAATATCAAAACCATCACCGCTATTATGTAAATTATAACGAACAATAAAACACAAAAAAAATACTAAATTTCCTATCCACTGCACTACAATAATAATGCCCATAAAAGCCACAGTGAATTAAATATTGAAACCATCATAACGATTAATTAAATCATGACAAACAACAAAACCAACCAAAAAAAAGAAAAAATATCTTACCATAAACAAAACCTTGAAATGAACCTTTCACCATGTAAACCTCAATTTATCACAAAAAAATCTCACTTTATTCCCAGATGAGCTTCATTGAGGATAGAGCACTTACCATTTTCAAAAATAGAAAAGGCTTCCTCGCATTTCCTACAAAAAATCTAGTCATAAGAGTTAAGTTTCAGTTGTCTAACACGAAATTTCAAAAACAATAACAAAATTACAACATATAGATAGAACTTCACACCAGTTATCACGAAGAAGAAAAAATAGACACATATACAAATCTTTCGATCTGAATAACCTTATCAGACAGAATACACAAAAAGAATTTCACAAGAATGCATGACAAAGTTCCGTTCTTACTTTCGCCTATGATACATCAAAACACAACCTTCAAACAAACATCGCATTACCATATTGTGCAATTTTTCCATTGCAAACATCTAAACACATTTCACGAAAGCATTCATATTACAACGCATTGCCTTCCTATAGGCCAGTAAAGTAAAATTACCAAACTTCCTAGACCTCTAGAACACAACATATTCTTGAAACACGTTCCTATTTTTTTCAATACTATTATAATGCTCCAACCTTCTCAACTTTTTTGAAACACAATGACACATTATACAATAGTGTTCTGCAACAAATGAACCCATACTTCACATTCACAACTCATTATTTAAATGCATCCTTATGGGAAACACATTACAATAATACGTATTCATGCATCCAAAAAAAGTTTCCCACAAACCCATGAGAATGCATTCAACTAATGCGACAAAAAAGTCATTTCAATTATGCATTTTCACTGAAGGAAACAACTTTACCCCATCGTCTTCTTCAATATTCCCTAACCACACATTCTCTCTCACTTTCCTGCAACTATCACCCTTCTGTACACAATATTGATACTACAAATCACTAACATCTTATTGATCGTAGTACATTCATGCTCCTTGTTATTTTCTTCTAAATGAAACTTTTAAACATTAGCATAACAAACAACTGTACTAAGTAATCTGTTTCCTTTGATAATACCAGTTTAAGTTCAAAAATCCACAACTAAACTATATTTACTGATAATCTCCATTTACCATCAGTTTCGGTAAACGCCTCAAGCATCCCAACAACAACAAACAAACGTGATCCCCCTTCTCTCAACTTTACAAAAACTTCATTAGTAAACACACTTCAGAAAGGTATCACTTTTTGTTTTGTTCCTTCATTTCTTGGCAGTCCTTAAATGTTCAATAATGTGTAATGCAAGCATACATAATTCATGTTTTATACAAGTTAAATGATAATAAATAATTAAAACTAATTACGCAAATAAAACTAAGACATAATCTTCTGTAGTGTGACATACATATACATAATTAATCCTTTATATAGATTAAAAAACAAAAAAATATTAGGACTGATTCTACAAAAAAACTAACACATAATGTAACATCCCACCCTAGGAATGGTCTAGGCGTGTTTGTTTTGAATTGGAGTTTATAATTTTTATATATAAAATATTTGAGGAAACTATCATAAGTTAGGCTAATTTATTTTTGGAAATATTTCAGAACATATTCTTGCATATTCCTGAGCATTCTAGAATTTTCTAGGTTTTACCAAAAATGAAAAAAAAAAGAAAGAAGAGAGGCCAAAAAACAAGTGACACATGGATCATTTCTTTTTCACCAAATTCGGTGACTCCACAAACTTTGCTTCTTGCTATATAATTTGGCTCTTTTTGTTTTTTCTTCCATTTCCTTTCCTTACATTCTTTCCTTCATATCCTATCCTTTCTTCCTTTTTTCTCAGTTTTCTTTCTTTTCCCTCCTTCTTGGTTTAGTTTGTTTTCTTTTCCTTCTCCTTGGATTGATTTCTTCCTTGTTAAATAAAGTAAGTTTTAATGTTATTTTATTTATGATTTCTTTTATTTGTTTTGTAAGTTTTGGAACTTTTGTAGAAATTATTTTCTTTATGTTTGTTATAAAGCTTGGTTCATTAAAAATTGTATATGTGATTTAAAGTTTTATTTTAGTATAAAAAACTATATTCTTTAGGATTTGAAATGGATTTGAAAGTGGCTAAATATTGAGATTTGAGATCTAAATTAAAATGATATTTTTATTCTATATTTTACTTTCTTAAACATTCAATATTTAGTATTTGAGAAAATTTAGTATTTGTGAAATTATACATACATATATATATATATATATAATATTATAATAATACTATTGTATTATTTTATTATCATATAATGATAATGATATATATATGACTATTTATAAGAATATATGGTTGTAGAATATTTAATAATTGAGTGTTTTTATACTTGTAAGTTTTGGTTTAACAGCGATAACTTAGAATAGCCCATAATAGCCTAGGGATACTCGCTTGATAACTTAGAATTTATTATCTTTAGGGTTTTCGACTAAGGTTTAGCTATTTGGATTTGTAAAAAATTCGCATTTTTTTGTAAGATTGCAAGTAACTCTATCGCTTGCTACCGTGTGAGTTTATAAATTGAAACGCACTATATTTTTAGTACTATTAATATTTATAAATAAGAATATTTTCTATTCACAAGTGTGAATATATATTATTTTGAGAATTACTTTTAATAGCGAGTCAAGAAAGGCTCAATAATGAGGTTAATCACCAGGGTTAGACTGGTAGGTACCCCAGAATCCTCAGCCTCGTTTTGTTTGGAGAGGCATAAGGTATGTGTGAAGTCGAATATATTCGCACTTGTGTGTGGCTAGTATTGACTACAAGATAGTGGGATTTGTTTCCTGATGACCCCGTTATTGGTTCCTGTAGATATTCCGTCGAGCCATAATTTGAATATTTGTCATTTTTAAAAATTTTGGTTTGAGGAGCTATGCTGATGAGTCTTCATTCGCTCAAACTTTCTAACTAAGCCCAAAACCTTATCATGTGATTTGTGCATTATTTTGGGATAAGAAAACCTATATGAATATAAAATATTTTTGAACATTGTGCATACGTATCTATCCTCATATTTTCAAAATACACTGGCACACATGTGAACTCACTGAACTTTTTAGCTCAAACATGTTTTTAATGCTTCTATTCAGATGATTTAAACCACGGATCAGAGTAGTGATCTTTTGATTCTCTTCAAAGCTCATGGAGGGACACATGTGTGTGCGTAATTGATTAATACCTTTTGTTGCCTCTCGTTTGTTAGAGAAAAAGAAGTCTGTGTTTCTAAAATTTGAGTTCGTGATTATATAAGATACAAGATCTACCTATGTATTTATACACTTTCTCTAACATTTTCTATTTTTGTGTCATATTGTATTATATGTATACTTTTCACCTCCCTTTCTCTCCTAACATGATTCGTATTTGCAAACTTCAGTACCAAGAGGCACGCTGGTACCTTACTTAGCTGCAGTTGAAAATGGAGGGGTTGGGGTATCATAGTTGGTATCAGAGCTCGAGGTTCATTAAGTTTGAATTAGAAGATTCTAAACAAGTTATAGGTGTTTATTATGTAGATTTTAGCTGTTCAGAGATGGTTTGTTATTTCTAATACTATGGGATATAATTCTAAAAAGACCAATGTTGCTGCTAGTTGATGTGTTTCAGGGTGAGTCATTTGGATAGGCCTACTGCAGGAGCCCTCTTGATAAGAGGATCCGTTGAGGATGACTCTAGTGAATTATCTTCTGAACCTAAATTTGTTGAGTCAGTCGGGGATAATTTTGATGGAGAGATTGTCATTGGAGAATGGTTACACGATTCACCAAATCTTGTCGCCCCTATTACTACTATTTCTACAGCATTTTTTGTATTTGTTGGATCATTCTTTTCATTTCCAATTTTGTCACCATTGCCTAAGTTGGCTACCCCTTAATTTTTCTTCAGTGTGTGCTATATGAGCACCATATCCAAGCAGAGAGAGCATCCTGCGGGGTTAAAGAAGGAGTTACAATAATTAGATTGTCTGTTGAGTTGCTTACGTCGCGATAGAGAGCATGGGGCTATCAAAACTAACATGCTAGAGGTGCAACTAGATAGGATGAAAGAAGTTTATGCTGTTTGTCTATGAAAGATTGATGATGTGACTCAGTGGATTCAAGAGCAATTGAGGATTCAAGCAAGATTCTCATGGAGCCGCAACCCTTAGAGAAAGACTTTTATTTGATTATTTGTATATTTTCTCTTTTGTTAAGTGTCTATGTGTGTGTAGAATTGTCTAAATTTAGACCATAACCTATTAGGTCTTGGGATCATATAGGATCTTGAATTTTGCGATGTAGTAAGCCATTACTTGTGTACTTTGTATGTTTTGGGAAAGTAACTTGGTAGGTCATACATCTTTTGTCTCTAACGCTACGGTTGACTTGTGAAAATATAGATATACAACACAACTCTTTCTGGACATGATAACTATTTTCTTTGAGATTATGATTAGGTGTATGTTATTGGATATGTTTATATTTAGTTTTGCTTTTTGTATATTTGTGTGTAGAAGGTAAGTTACAAATCTTTACGCACTCACACTAAGTTAGTCACAGCAAGATACCTATGAGCTTTACTAGCTCCCCGACTCTATATACAAGACTTGGGTTTCCCACCATTCTTCATCGCTATGATCGTTAGTACTCTGAATAAACTTTTTTCTCATCTAGCTAGAGTACTTATACACCCTGGATTCTCATGTTTGTTTGTAAGCATACCTTTTGCACCATATATTTCGACACCTTCTTGCTTGATAGATTGTCAGATGTTGGTTAGTACACTAATAAGTGACGGTAGAGTATCTGAAGAAGTATATTCCACATGTCGTAATTATATTGAGAATGTAGTATAGCTTAGAAATTTGGTTGCTTTATCTGTATTTAAACAATATACATAAGTGGATTGCCAAAAGAAAATAGTCATATTTAATCAACCACGTTAGCCAATTTTTGAGTTTAAAGCAAAGAAAACTATGGCAAAGACTTGTTTAATTCCTGGAGCGAAAGCAAGGAATATTTATCATATTTATTGAATAAGCCTGGGAAGCAACTGAAGTTGGATTTGATATTTGTGACCAAGGAATTTAAGTTCTCTTTCCAAAGGAATTGAGAACTTCATCTCCAAATGAGAAGTGGAGTTCGGTATTGAGTTGATACCAGGAGTTGAACTCATATCCAAAACACTATATCAAATAATAAAAAAAGAATTAAAGGAGTTGAAGGAGCGGTTGTAAGGTTTGTTGCAGCAAGAGTTATCTGCCTAAGCACGTCTCCGTGGAGAGCACCTGTGTTATTTGTAACCTTGAGAATATGTATAGACTATCGAAAATTGAATAATGTCTTAGCCAACAAGAATAAATATCCATTGTCATTGATTGATGAGCTGTTTGATCAACTTTGAGAAGTTGGGTGCTACTATAAATTTGATTTAAGATAGGAATATTACCAAGTACGAGTGCGAGCAAAAGATGTTCCTAAGGCTGCTTTAATACTCGGTATGGGCATTATAAGTTTGTGGTTATGCCTTTTGGACTGATAAATGCACCAGCTATCTTCATAGATCTGTTGCGTAGAGTGTTTCGAACTTACCTGGACCAATTTGTCGTCATTGTTATCAATGATAACCTTGTATACTCACCAAATCCTGAGACACATGAGGAATATCTCAATACCATATTGTAGACTCTTCGGAAGCGTAAATTGTATGCTAAATTAAGTGAATATGAGTGTTGGATAGAATAAGTAATTTTCTTTTGTCACACGGTTACCTGTGAAGGCATATCATTGGATCCCGCCAAGGTTGAAGCAGTGATCCATTGGGAATAACTCAACACGCCAACCAGAATATGTATCTTCTTGGGAATGGTTATTTGTTATAATGATTTATCAAAGATTACTCAATGATCTCTGCACCTCTGACATAGTTAACATGAAAAGCAACTGAATTCAAGCGGATTTATAGCTACGAGTAAACGTTTTACGGACTAATACAACAACTCATTTTAGAACAAATTTTAATCTTGCTTGATCTGAGCAATGAATATTTCTTGTACACAGATACCTTGAAAGAATGTTTGGGGTTGCATTGATAAAAAAGGAAAAAGTAGTTGCTTACAATTCTAGAAAATTAATAGAGGATATGTAGAATTACTCAACCCAAGTTTTACAACTTATAGGGATAGGTTTTGCCTTGCATACATAGAGACATTATTGGTATGGACCAAATACGAGGTTTACACTGATCACAAGAGTTTGAAGTATTTAAATTTTCAGAAGGATTTGAATATTCGACAACAGTATTGGATGGAATTGTTAGACAACTATAGGTGTCTCATTATTTACCACTCGAAAAAAAATCTAAGTTAAAAGGTGAAAATAATAAGTCTGATCCAAACACTCACATTGCCACTAGAGATTACAGATACCCATAAGAACAATAATATGTTTCAAGAATTCAAGTAACAGATGGAAGTCAAGAAACAGCCAGACTTTCAGTTAAGATAAGATAATGGGAGCCTTTATTTTCGTCAATGATTTTGCATTCATAATGACAAGGGGCTTAGGTAGAGTATTCTAGAAGAAGCACATAAGAATTCAAGCACATAAGTATACCATGCATCTAGGTGAAAACCAAATGTATAATAATTTAAAGCAAAAACTTTGGTGGAAAGGAATGAAAAAGGACAAAACTTAACATGTATCTACTTGTTTTACCCTTTAGAAGGTGAAAATTGAACTTTAGAAGTCAGTAGGATTGTTGCAATTATTACCGGTGCCAGAATGGAAGTGGGAATATGTTATCATGGATTTTGTTGTGGATTACCTCACACAAAAAGACAAAAAGATGCCATTTGGATAATTATTGATCGGCTGACTAAAATAGTACATTTTCTTGCTATTAATATGACCTATCATTTGGATAAGTTAGCTCAGTTGTATGAGGAAGAAATAGTAAGGTTGCAAGGAGTACAAGTTGATATTGTTTCGGATCGAGACCCAAGATTTACCTCTCAATTTTGACTTAAATTTCAGGTTGCTCTTGGAATCAACCTAAGCTATAGTACCTCAGCACATCTACAAATAGAGAGAACAATTCATACATTAGAAGATATGTTGTGAGTATGCACTTTTGATTTTGGAAACAAATGGATTGAGCATTTGCTTATGCAGAAGTTGTTTATAACAATAGCTTATACTCATCAATTAGCATGGCACCTTTCGGGGCATTACATGACAAAAAGTGAAGAACCAATATGTGAAACAGAAGAGTATATATGGAGAAAACATCCCGAACTATTAAGTATCTATCTTTGAATTTCGAGGGCAAAATGCTTTTAAAAGAGAGGAGAATGTAACATCCCACTCTAGGAATGGTCTAGGCGTGTTTGTTTTGAATTGGAGTTTATAATTTTTATATATAAAGTATTTGAGGAAACTATCATAAGTTAGGCTAATTTATTTTTGGAAATATTTCAGAACATATTCTTGCATATTCCTGAGCATTCTAGAATTTTGTAGGTTTTACCAAAAATGAAAAAAAAAAAAGAAGAGAGGCCAAAAAACAAGTGACACATGGATCAGTTCTTTTTCACCAAATTCGGCGACTCCACAAATTTTGCTTCTTGCTATATAATTTGGCTCTTTTTGTTTGTTCTTCCATTTCCTTTCCGTACATTCTTTCCTTCATTTCCTATCCCTTATTCTATTTCTCTCGGTTTTCCTTTCTTTCCCTTCTTCTTGGTTTATTTTGTTTTCTTTTCCTTCTCCTTCGATTGTTTTCTTCCTTGGTAATTAAGGTAAGTTTTAATGTTATTTTATTTATGATTTCTTTTATTTGTTTTGTAAGTTTTGGAACTTTTGTAGAAATTATTTTCTTTAGGTTTGCTATAAATTTTGGTTTAGTAAAAATTGTTTATTTGATTTAAAGTTTTCTTTTAGTGTAAAAATCTATATTCTTTAGGATTTGAAATAGATTTGAAAGTGGCTAAATATTGAGATTTGAGATTTAAATTAAAGTGATATTTTTATTCTATATTTTTACTTTCTTAAACATTCGATATTTAGTATTTGAGAAAATTTAGTTTTTGTGAAATTTTATTATATATATATATATATATATATATATATATATATATATATATATATGACTATTTACAAAAATATATGGTTGTGTAGAATATTTAATAATTGAGTGTTTTTATAATTGTAAGTTTAGGCTTAGACTTATGCCTAGAATATCATAGGGATACTCACTCGAGAACTTAGAATTTATCATCTTCAAGGTTTTTCTCCTAACACGATTCATATTTGCAAACTTCAGTACTCAGAGGCATGCTAGTACCTTACTCAGCTGCAGTTGAACCTAATGAATGGGTTGGAATATCACACATAATCTTTTGCAATATCGAAAACTATTAATAAGATTATGCATGTTCTAACGTAACTGTATGTCTGTTTAGATACAAAATCTCTCTTCTATAGTATAAACTGCTGTTTAAACATCAATAATCACGTTTTGCTCTATTTCTTTCACTTCTCTGCTTTATCATCATAGTGGAATAAAACTAACATTTGATGCTTCTTGCTGTGACTGTCAAAATACATCTCTTGATTCCAAATCCCACACTAAAGTTTACAAAACAGATAATCAACACCATTTTCAATGTGATATAGAAATCCATAATTGATCCTTTATACACATTTGTTAGCCCTAAGGGCAAATCATGTAGTTTTTGATTAATGACAAATATTGATGAGGACTAATATGCTTATATATTGTGTGATAGGATTGGTGAACTAAGAAGTATGAAGTCTCATTGCCTTCAAGCCAAAGTGCAAGAACAACTTCAATAAGCCAAAGTGATTGAAGTTTGAAGAAGGTTGTTCAAAGATGATCTAAAGGCGTTGAAGACTTGAAGTGTATGGTACATATGCTAAATAGGTATAATTTTTTTGTAAACTCTACACTTGTATGTCTTGGAATCTATTGAATGCATAAGAGAGCATAAAATTAGTTTTCTTAATCTTAAATGGCTTTGAATGAACTTTTTGATGAATGTGCTTTTGTATGTTAAAAGATTTTGAGTAAACTTTGCATGATCAAAGAAATTTGATTATGGTTCTCAAGCTTATATATGTCTAAATGACTTATCTATACATACAAAATGTTTTTAAACTTATTGAAGTTAAATCTCAAATGATTTTACAAAGTTCGAAAGTGTTTCCAAAAAATTCGATCGTCCAATTTTTGTAGCAAAAGTTAAATCTCAAATGATTTTACAAAGTTCGAACGTGTTTCCAAAAAATTCGATCTTCCGACTTTTGTAACAAAAGTTAAATCTCAAATGATTTTACAAAGTTCGAAAGTGTTTCCAAAAAATTCGATCGTCCGATTTTTGTAGCAAAAAATGGTTACTGTATTTCCAGAGAAATTCGGACGCATGAAAAAAATTGGGTCGTCCGAATTTTTGTCTTTAGCATGGTTACTATTTTTCCAGAGAAATTAAGACGCGGGGAAAAAATTCGGTCGTCCGAATTTTTCCAGAAACGTGCAACAGTAAAATTCGGACGCATAAGAAAAATTCGGTCATCTGAATTTTTTGAAACTAGCCGTTACTAGCCATTTATGGCTGTTAAAACTGATTTTCCAATTCTATAAAAGCTATAAACTTCAGATCTTTTGTAAGTTTTGAATTCTTTTGAACTCTAAACATTCCAAAGCCTTTAGCAAACATTTTAAGCTCTCTTTTGTCTTGTGCTTTCAATTGATCATTCAAGATTCCAAAGACAACAAAGTGTGAAGGTGTAACATTGTGTAATCATCTACCAACAAGTGGTAACATTTACACATTCTCTTCTTTTTATTAAGTTGTGTTTTCCTACTAGCTCATTGCAAGGTTATCTTGATAACATAAAATCCTTTAGATAAGGGTGATCCTTGAAATTGTGATTCAAGGTTGTTTGTAGATATAAAATCCTTTGGTAGGGTGAACCTTGTTTATAGAATTGCTGAAGAGGTTGTGAGTGTAAAACCATTGTGTGGTGAGCCTCTTATGTAATTTGTGAACTTGAGCATATAGTAGATTTTTTGAAATCCTTAAGTGTAGGCTTAAGGTAGTGGACGTAGATCTTGAAGAGATCGAACCACTATAAATTGTTTGTACTCATTGCTCTTACATTGTTTAACAGCTTTGCTATTAATTGTTTAATTCTCTTATTGAACCAAACTCACACAATCTGTTATTAGCATACAATTATAGAAGGACTTTGTTTGCAAAAATTAGCCAAATACCTAATTCCCCCCCTCCCCCCCTCTTAGGTATTTCAATTGGTATCAGAGCAAGGACTTCTTGTGTGGTTTACAACCTGGAAGTTAAATATCTTATGGCTAATATTTCAAACTTACCTTACCTAGAAGGGTCTTCCACAAATAGACCACCTTTGTTTGATGGAACAAACTATGCCTTTTGGAAATCTAGAGTTAAGATATATATTTGTTCTATAAATTTTGATTTGTGGAATATTGTTGAAAAAGGTCCTTATATTCCTATGAAAATGAGAGCTGATGGAGTAACCTTAGAACCAAAGTCTACTGACGAATTTGATGAACATGATTCAATGAAAATGACATTAAATTATCAGGCAATGAACATCTTAAGTTGTGCATTAGATGTAACTGAATATAATAGAGTTAGTGGTTGTGATACTGCTCATGATATGTGGAGATTACTCCAAATAACACATGAAGGTACAAACCAAGTTAAAGAGTCAAATCTTGCTATGTTATTTAGGGACTATGAGCTATTTACCATGTAGCAAGGTGAGAATATTAGTGATATGTTTACTAGATTTACTAACATTTTTAATGGTCTGAAAGCTTATGGGAAGAACTATACAATTGGAGAGCAAAACAGAAAAATCTTGGATGCTTTACCAAAATCTTGGCAACCAAAGACACTTGCAATTGAGGAATCAAAAGATTTGAAAACTCTTCCACTTGAAGAGCTCATTGGATCACTCTTTACGCATGAGATGAAGATGAAGAGATTAAATGACAAAGAAGATGAAGAAAAAGGAAGAAAAAGAGTTGTGCTCAAAACTTTAAATCACTTGAGTGAACAAGAAAAATCATCAGGTGAGGAAGAAGATGGAAACAGTGGAGAAGAGGAGATTGCCATGGCTGTTAGGAAATTCAAAAGATTCTACAAGAAGGACAGTCTTCATCCTTCAAACCTCAATGTTTTGAATGCAAGAGTACAAAACATCTTGTTGCTGATTGTCCCAAAGTTTTGGAAAGGGAAAGAGACAACAAGAACAAAAAGAAATCTGCCAAGAAAGGAAAAGGACTGGCTGGAACATGGGATCAATAAGAAAGTGAAGATGATAGTGAAGAAAAGGCCAACATATGCTTTATGGCAATTGACGATGAGGTACAATCTTTTCCTTCCATTTCTAATATCTATGATGATGATGTCATGTTGATCCTAGTGAATTACTTGTAGAAATGTATGAAGAATTTAAAAAGGCTTCTAAAAGAAATAAAGAAATGAAATTCAAAATTAGTGATTTATCAAATCAGAATTCAAAATTATGTGTTGAAAATGGGAAACTTCTTGAGACCATTAATTGTTTAAACATTGAAAAAGAAGTTGTAAATGCAACCATACAAAACATATCTTTTGAAAATAAAGAGCTTTGCATAAAAGTTGTTTCTCTTAAAGCAATGCTTAATGATCATGAGATTTTAAAAAGGAAAGTTAATGATCTTACATCATCTATACTATTTTTTGAATGGACAAAAATACCCTTAGTTTGAATAATATTTTTTTTATTTCGGTAGTCCTTTAATGTAATTGCCTTTCTTCCAACTCCATTGGTCCAAAACAATATTCATTTCATTTCCACTAAAAAAAGTCACTCCTCCAATTTAATAGAAAGGAACATTAATTTAGCTCTAACACTTACCTCTCTAATTTTTACATACAAAAAAATTTCATAATTATATTAGTTACTTCTCTAATTTAATTATTGCAATTACATGGAGGAATGTTACATAGATGGTAATAATTATTTTTAAAAGTTACTTGTGAGGTGCATTCAATAATATGGGAACTCCCTCCCATGTAAAACCCTCAAATTAAGTTCACAAGCAGAAAACAACAATTAGAAGTTCACTTATTTTACATCACAATAAAACACAATTAACATTAAATTTAGCGTTAAAAACTTATCATCCACCAATCTTGATTTTTAGTATAATCTAAAGATATTATTTGTGGTAAGAAATCTGCAAGCTGTGAAATGATAGCTCCACAGTGGGATTAGCTTTAATATGAAGCTAAGAATCAACATTAGCCAAAGAAGATTTTTCCTTTTTCTATAGAAATGAACTCTAACCTCTATTCAAGAGCTCCAATTAGCTTTATCACAGGGACAATCATATTAGGTCGTAGAACCTGCACATCCTTCAGATTCTTGGCCGCAATATTGAGGAGTTCTTTAAAAATTGACTTAAAAGACTGAACTTTTTCCAAAAACATATCATAATCCTGAGGTCGCGACTCTTTTGCGATATCCCTGATGATGCCATCAAGATAATCTGCAGCTGCTATTGCTTTAGCAGTAGAAGGGCAATTATTCTTGATTGCATGTGACCAATTCTCAAAGAAGCAGACAAATATTTTGAGGAACGATAGTTCCTATTGAATGGTCCGAATTTGATGCTTGATAGGAGAAGGCAAGAACTAAGGATCGAATTTATGAAGAACCCAGTCTTGAAATTCATCAACCCCATGTATAAGCCATTTTTCTTTTTTTCACTTTGATACAGGTGCAATAAGAGATTAAAGATGAGAGAAACAAAGTAAAGATTTGGAGGAAGAAAGAGGATTGATATGTACTTTTCTTAAAGCAAAATAGTTTCTTTTGTTTTTACAGAGTGGAAAACAGATGAAAATCGTTACTCATAGTTTAAAAGCATTTGTTTATCCAAACGTAGAGGAATATTTTTCATCATCACATGTTTGCTGACATTCATATTTTTCATCATCACATGTTTGCCGACATTCCTAAGGAAGCCACTACAGTAGCAAAGGCTGGATTAATTTTTAAATGTTTGTACATGGATTAATTTAATTTTAAAATATGAAGTCTTTTAATAATATTTTAAAATATTTAGTCTTTTACGAATTTTAAAAATTATTTTTTATAATTAATTATTATAATATAATTCTCTCATTCTCTAGCATATATAAAATTGTTTAAAAATTATTAAAATATCAAAAAACTTCAAAAAATTAAATTCACGTGCAACACACGTATCACTTTCTAATGCATTGAAAAGTTTACAAATGGAAGAGAAAATTTAAATAAATTACTTGGCTATCAAAGAACTTCATTTGCAAAACATGGTCTTGGTTATACTCATGATAGCTATGCTTCAAAATATAAAAACTCTTTTGCTAAAGAAACTTTTAATTCTATGCCTCATATTTGTTGTACATATTGTGGTAAGCATGGACACAAGGTATCAAAATGTTTTGTAAAAAGAAAGATTGAAAATGGTGTTAAGACCATTTGGAAAGTCAAAGGAACTTTCACTAACCCCCTTGGACCCAAGAAAATATGGGTACCAAAAATCACTCTTTCTAATTTGGTGTAGGTTCGCTTTGTTTCAAGATCAAGTGCCACAAAATGGTTTCTTGACAGTGGCTGTTCAAGAAATATGACAGGAAATGCCTCACTTGTTTGTGAGCTTCAAGCAGCAAGTGAAGGCTTTGTCACATTTGATGATAAGAAGAAAGGAAAAATACTTGGAATAGAAAACATTGGTAAAGGTTCTGTTAGCCCTAAGGGCAAATCATGTAGTTATGATTAGTTTTGATTAATGACAAATATTGATGAGGACTAATATGCTTGTATGTTGTGTGATAGGATTTGTAGATTAAGAAGTTTGAAGTCTCATTGCCTTGAAGCTAAAATGCAAGAACAACTCCAATATGTCAAAGTGATTGAAGGTTGAAGAGTTTGTTCAAGATGTTAGAAGGCTTTGAAGACATGAAGTGTAGGTTGCATGTGCTTAATAGGTAAACTTTGTAAACCCTACACTCTTAAGCCTTGGAATCTATGATTTGCAATTGAGAGCACAAAACTTGATTTAAATGGTTTTGAACTTATCTAAATTATCAAGTTTTCATAAATGGTTTTTGCACTTAAAAGGTCTTTAATGACTTATCTTTTATGCTAGAAGGATTTCTAACTTGTTAGAATTGATTTGAACATGTTTTGACAAAGTTTGAAAAATTCGGATGCAAGATTCGGACGCAGCATGAAAAATTCGGTCGTCCGAATTTTCTTGCATGGTGAACAGTAATACTATTCATGCGAATAGTAACACTATTCACATAAACAGGGACCGACTATTTTTCCAGAGAAATTCGGACGCAAATTCGGACGAAGCTGGAAAAATTCGGTGTCCGAATTTTCTTGCACAATGAACAGTATCACTATTCATGTGAACAGCACCGACTGTTCTTCCAGAGAAATTCAGAAGAAGATTCAGACGCAGCTGGAAAAATTCGGTCGTCCGAATTTTCCCCCAGTGAACAGTAGTAAACAGTAGGTGAACAGTGCGTCCGAAAATTTTTGACCAAAAATTCGGTCGACCGAATTTTCTGAAACTAGCCGTTACTAGCCGTTTTGTGGCCGTTTTAACTGATTTTCAAATTCTATAAAGGCTAGAAACTCTAGATTTTTGAAAGAACTTTTGCACAAAAGAAATCCTTGAAGCTCTAACTTGTTTAACATCAAAATTATATCAAAAGCTCTCAAATTGCCTTGTACTCAAAGATTGAAATTCAAGATTCCAAAGGCAAGAAGTGAAGTGGTGCTAGCAATTGTATTCATCCACCAAGAAGTGTTGGTAACATTCAAATTCTCTCTTTACATTTTTGTTGTGATTGATACAAGGTTGTCAAGAGACTTAAAACCCTTGTGGAGGGTGAGCCATAGACTAGATTAATCAAGGTTGTTTTGTAAAACCCATTGGTAAGGGTGAGCCCTGGATTAGATTGGTCTAGGTTGTCTAGTGACATAAAACTCTTAGTGATAAGAGTGAACCTTGTTTATTATATTGAAAAGAGGTTGTTGTGGTAAAACCCATTGAAGGGTGAGCCTCTTGTGTAATTGCTTGGATTAAGCATATAGTGAATTGATTGAAATCCTTGAGTGTGGACTCAAGATAGTGGATGTAGATCTTGGAGAGATCGAACCACTATAAATCGTGTGTTCATTTCTTTATAGCTTTACTTGTTTTACATACTTGTGTTATTATTATTGTTTATAGTTGCTGATTGATTGGTTGTGGTCTTATAGATTAATAATCTTGTCTTAACTATCAAATCACATATAAACTTGAAGTTTGTGAATTTAAAGAAGAGCTTTTATTAAGACAAAGGATTTACAAAAAGGGAAAAGATTTTCGATAATTAGCCAAAGACCTAATTCACCCCCCCCCCTCTTAGGTCTTTCAATTGGTATCAGAGCTAGGTCTTCTTTTTAAGGTTTAACAACCTAGAAGTAAGGATTATATGGCTAGTTTATCAAATTTGCCTTATACGGAAGGTTCCTCCATTAATAGACCTCCATTGTTTGATGGTTCTAATTATATTTTTTGGAAGTCTAGGATTGAGATTTACATTTGTTCTATTAACTATGAATTGTGGAATATTATTGAGAAAGGTCCGTATGTGCCATTGAGAATGAAAGCCGATGGAGTTACAAGGGAACCAAAGCCCATGGAGGAATATGATGAGAGCGATTCAAGGAAGATGACATTAAACTACCAAGCGATGAACATTCTTTGTTATGCGTTGGTTGTCAATGAATACAATAGAGTGATGGAATGTGATTCCGCTCATGAAATGTGGAAGCTACTTCAAGTCACTTATGAAGAAGAAAGGGCAAATGTGTGCTTCATGGCAATGGAAGATGAGGTACAACCTACTCCATCTACCTCTACTTCTTATGATGATGATATTGATGATCCTAGTAAATTACTTGTTGAGATGTATGGAGAATTAAAAAAGGCTTCGAAAAAGAATAAGGAAATGAAACTCAAAATTAATGAGTTATTGAATGAAAATTCAAAATTATTTTGTGAGAACAAAAAATTTCTTGAATCTATTGATTGTTTAAATATTGAAAAAGAAGTTTTAAATGTTTCTTTACAAAACATATCTCTTGAAAATAAATCTCTTTGTACAAAAGTTTCTTCTCTTGAAAAAATGCTTAGTGATCATGAAATTTTTAAAAAGAAAATTAATGATCTTACATCATGTGTTGAAAAATTTACAAATGGAAGAGACAATTTTGACAAACTACTTGGATCTCAAGAGTTTACAAAATTTTGTGATGAATATGGTATTACTCACAATTTCTCAACTACTAAAACACCTCAACAAAATGGTGTTGTTGAAAGGAAAAATAGGACCCTACAAGAGATGGCTAGATCGATGTTATGTGAAAATTCTTTGCCAAAATATTTTTGGGCTGAAGCTGTAAATACTGCTTGCTATGTAATGAATAGAGTTTTATTAAGACCTTTTATAAGAAAAATACCTTTTGAACTCTTATTTAATAGAACTCCTTCAATTGTTTATTTTAAAGTGTTTGGTTGTAAATGTTTTATTTTAATACCATTGATAATATGGGAAAATTTGATAGAAAATCAGATGAAGGAGTATTTCTTGGCTATTCATCAAATAAAAAGGCATATAGAGTTTATAACAAAAGAATATTATGTGTTGAAGAAACTATACATTTAACTTTTGATGAATCTAACATTTATCTTCAAAGAAGAAATGAAGATGATGTAGGTTCCTCAATGATTGAAAATCAAACTCATCATCAAGTACCCACATTGGAAGAACATGCCAAGGAAGAAGAAATAATGGAGCAAGAACAAGATGGTCAACCAAGCAATGATCAAGAGTTTCCAAAGGACCTAACATATGCAAGAGGCCATCCTAAAGAGCAAATCATTGGTGATGTCTCCTAAGGAGTTAAAACAAGGCGGTATTTTATTGATAACTTTGCTCTTTTATCTCACATTGAACCTAAAAATATTGATGATGCATTGTGTGATAATTTCTAGATCATTGCTATGGAAGAAGAGTTAAATCAGTTTGAAAGAAACAAAGTTTGGACTCTTGTTCCAAGACCTCATGATCATTCCATTATTGGTACAAAATGGGTATTTTAGAAACAAATTAGATGAATTAGGAGAAGTTTTTAGAAATAAGGCTAGACTTGTTGCTCAAGGCTTCAACCAACAAGAAGACATTGATTATGATGAAACTTTTGCTCTAGTAGCCAGATTGGAATCTATAAGAATACTTTTGGCTTTTGCTTGTTTTAAAGGTTTTAAACTATTTCAAATGGATGTCAAAAGTGCTTTTCTAAATTGTTTTATTGAAGAAGAGGTTTATGCAGAACAACCTCCTGGTTTTATTCATGAAAAATTTTCAAATCATGTCTTTAAGTTAACCAAGGATCTCAATGGATTAAAACAAGCCGAAGAGCTTGGTATGAAAGATTAAGTGGATTTCTTCTTTCAAAAGGTTTTGCAAAAGAAAAAGTAGACACAACTCTTTTTATAAAAACATCTACTAATAATGATATTTTACTTGTGCAAATTTATGTTGAAGATATTATTTTTGGTGCTACTAACATATCTCTTTGTGCAGACTTTGCCAAATCTATGCAAAATGAATTTGAAATGAGCATGATGGGAGAACTAAATTTCTTTCTTGGGTTGCAAATTAAGCAAACCAAGGAGGGAATCTTCATCAATCAAGCAAAGTATACCAAGGAGCTATTGAAAAGATTTGGAATGGAACAAGCTAAAGGGATAGGTACTCCAATGAGCTCATCAACCAAACTTGATAAAGATGAAAAAGGTAAAATTGTTGATGAGAAATCATATAGAGGTATGATTGGAAGTTTACTATATCTCACAGCAAGTAGACTAGATATTATGTTTGTTGTGTGCTTATGTGCTAGATTTCAATCTTGTCCTAAAGAATCTCATCTAATTTCTGTCAAACGTATTTTTTGTTATTTGATTGATACACATGACTGTGGTCTTTGGTTTTCAAAATCTTCATCTTTTGAACTTATTGGATATTCAGATGCTGACTATGTTGGATGCAAAGTTGAATGTAAAAGTACAAGTGGTCATTGTCAATTTCTTAGTAGTTGTCTTGTGTCTTGGTATAGTAAAAAACAAGCTTATGTGTCTTTGTCTACTGCTGAAGCTGAATACATAGCTGTGGGTAGTTGTTGTGCTCAATTATTATGGATGTAGCATACTTTACTTGATTATGGTCTTAAATTCAATTGTGTACCTATACTATGTGATAATACTAGTGCTATCAATTTGAGCATAAATCGCATTCAACATTCTAGGACTAAGCATATAGAAATTAAACATCATTTCATTCGTGATCATGTGATCAAGAGAGATATATGTTTAGAATATATAAACACAAATGATCAAATTGCTGATATATTTACAAAGCCCCTGGCTGAGGAAAGGTTTAATCATCTAAGAAGGCTCATAGGAATCTCAAAATTCAATTACTAATGTGTGTTGAAGTTTGGTGAAAACAGGAAATTTTCGGACACAGTTTTCAGACGCATAACAGAAAATTCAGTCGATCGAATCTTCTTAGTTGAAGAAATAGAGACTTTCGACCAAAAATTCGGACGCAGACCTGAAAAATCGGTCGTCTGAATTTTGCGAATGCAACGTTTTCAATAAAGCCGAATCAGTTTCTCTTAACACTTCAACTTTCGAATTCTCTCCTATTTCAAAACCAACCTTACCCATCCACGTCCGAATCACAATCTCTCTAAAATTTCATCATTTTCTCTTCAAATTGCTTTCATTTTTGAATTCCAAACCCTATACACATCCGAAAAATCAATTTCTTCTTAAGCAACAACATCATGGTGAGGACAAAGAAGCCAAATGTTGAAAAGGGGAAAGGAAAAGCCAAGGAAGGAGATGGAGACCCAATCATCAACCAACCAAGAAGAGTTCGAATTCCTCAAGCTTTGTCTGGAATTGACAGGTTTGTTTCAATCAAGGCTGCTCATGAATTTGATGAATGGAACAAAAATAGCAGAAAAATTATCCCTGGGTATAAGGTGAATGTTGATAAACTATCAAGTATGAATATTATTCTATCATGTTTTAGTGATATTGGTTGGAGTAGACTGTTATTCATTGATGAAGAATTCTATCCTACACTCATATATGAATTCAATGCAAACCTAAAAGAAGAAAGAACTGAGCTTGTAGGGGATGATGTGATTCAATGGTATTCATCTAGAGTATCCCAAGTAGATTTTGAATTCAGTGATGCCTTGATTAACAGAATTTGTGGAGTAGGTGATAGCGGGGCAAGATATTACTCACCTTCTATGCATTTTTATAATCGTGAACTCTTCACAAATGAAAGATTTGAAGAGGCATTCACTAATGGCAGAGAATTTAGGTCCATTAGAGAGAGGGAATCAAGAGCTTAGATGCTAGAGGTAGAGTATTGTATCACATGATTACTACTATGATTGTTCCTAATTTTGGACATAAGTCATATGTTGGTAATATGCACATGGTAATCATGTTAGCCTTGCATGAACATAGGAGATTGAATTTTGGATACATAGCTTTAAAGCACATGATTACTGCAAGGAAAACTGTAACCAAGGCATTCCTATTTGGAAGGATGTTGACAAGGATTTTTTAGCATTTTCGGGATAAACTTCGAGGAAGAGGACAAGCATTTAAGAGTGGGGAGATTTATACTAATGAAACTCTTAAGAGAATGCAGCTAGTTCTTGATGATGATGGCATATGGAGAACTAAAAGAGAAACTCCTCCAAGAAGAGAGGAGATTAAAGAAAGTGAAGAAACTGAGGAAGAAGAGGATGAAGAAGAAACTCTTGCAAAAGAGATGAAAACTACAAGGAAACATGATACTTCAAGTGAGGGGGAGCAACCTCCCTCAAAAGGAAGATTATTTGAAGAAGTCCCTCAACCAAGTATTGGAATTGATTCTGGAAGTGAGGGAATAACTAGGGGTGACACCATAGTAGCTAAAGCATTCCAAGAAGCCTTGAATAATCATATCAAGGAAATGGAGAAAATGTATAAGTTTTTCGAATCCTTTACTCCAATGGTTCTTGGAAAACTAGATGGATTAGACAGTAGAGTGAGGCATATTGAAGAAATTCTGATGAGGAATACACAAAGTGGTGAAGGAACCTCTAGGCATCAAGATAGAGATGAGGATGATGGAGATAAGGAAGGAAAGAAAGAAGATGAAGATGATGACAATGATGATGGGGATGATAATCAAGGAGGTAATGAAGAGAATGTGGCAAAGGAAGAAGAAGAAGTAAGTGAACCAGTTCATAAAGAGTCCCAAGAAGAAAGAAGTGAGCCCCAAGAAGGAGGAAGTCAAATTGAAAAAGCAAACATCGTCTCACCTTCAACCATATCCTTCAGCCAAGGAAGAATGAAGCATTTGGCAATCAAGAAAGGATTTAGCACAGCCTCTCCATCAACATCACAAGACTAAGCATTCCTTCCATCTTATCTTTTAACTATTTTTTCTTAAATTGATTATTTGTATTAAGTTTTTTTTTTGTGTTATGTGTTATGAACTTGTTAAGTATTTTGCTGCATTTTATGTAATACTGAAGCTCAATGATGAAATCTCAGTGATGAGAGCTTCTTTTTTTAACTATTATATGTGCTAAATTGTTAGTCTCATTTTCATTGATCCCATTTTTGAGTGATGACAAAAGGGGGAGAAAAGTGATGACTTTTGACTGTGCAAAATGTATTATGCTATAACTGTATTTTGTGCTTTAAAGTCTGAAACTTTAAAATCTTAGTGGTTGATTCTTGACTTGTCTTTTGATTTTAAACAAATGGATGCATGAGTTTTGTAGTTTTACAAAGCTAAACTGAGGGCTATTGTGGACATTTCATTTGAATGCAAAATCACCTTTTCAAACTTGTTGCAAAAATTTGGACAAAAAATTCGAATGCATGTTCTGAAATTCGGATACATCCATATTTTGTTGCCAAAATGTGCTCTTTTATTGTTCAAATTGATTCAAATATGTTTTAATCTCTCATAATATGTTTGAACAATCTTAGGAAAGCTTATTTACAGAATTTGGAGCTTTTATTTATCTTATTTTAAAGTTTGGACTTGCTATGTTAAAATTCGGATGCATAGTATCTCTAGTCCAAATGTGTTGAAAAATGAGCACAATCTAAGGGGGAGCATTGTTAAACTTCTACAACCTTAAAACCTCTCTTAGAATCTTTTCTAAATGCTTAAATGTTATATCTTCTATCCTAGTTAAATTGGAAGGAAGGAGGTTAATGGAGGTTGGTTGGGTCATAGGCTCAAATTGAGCCTTTTGAATGTCAATGTGCCAAATTGGTTAATATATACGATTGACATCTATACTTCTTCGTTTTACATTGTTTAAATCCATCACATTTTGTATCAAAGTTTGTCATCATCAAAAAGGGGGAGATTGTTAGCCCTAAGGGCAAATCATGTAGTTTTTGATTAATGACAAATATTGATGAGGACTAATATGCTTATATATTGTGTGATAGGATTGGTGAACTAAGAAGTATGAAGTCCCATTGCCTTCAAGCCAAAGTGCAAGAACAACTTCAATAAGCCAAAGTGATTGAAGTTTGAAGAAGGTTGTTCAAAGATGATCTAAAGGCATTGAAGACTTGAAGTGTAGGGTACATATGCTAAATAGGTATAATTTTTCTGTAAACTCTACACTTGTATGTCTTGGAATCTATTGAATGCATAAGAGAGCATAAAATTAGTTTTCTTAATCTTAAATGGCTTTGAATGAACTTTTTGATGAATGTGTTTTGGTATCTTAAAAGAATTTGAATAAACTTTGCATGTTCAAAGAAATTTGACTATGGTTCTCAAGCTTATATATGTCTAAATAACTTATCTATACATACAAAATGCTTTCAAACTTATTGAAGTTAAATCTCAAATGATTTTACAAAGTTTGAAAGTGTTTCCAAAAAATTCGGTCTTCTGATTTTTGTAGCAAAAAATGGTTACTGTTTTTCCAGAGAAATTCGGACGCATGAAAAAAATTCGGTCGTCCGAATTTTTGTCTTCAGCATGGTTACTGTTTTTCCAGAGAAATTAAGACGCGGGGAAAAAATTCGGTCGTCCGAATTTTTCCAGAAACGTGCAACAGTAAAATTCGGACGCATAAGAAAAATTCGGTCATCCGAATTTTCTGAAACTAGCCGTTACTAGCCATTTTATGGCTGTTAAAACTGATTTTCCAATTCTATAAAAGCTATAAACTTCAGATCTTTTGTAAGTTTTGAATTCTTTTGAACTCTAAACATTCCAAAGCCTTTAGCAAACATTTTAAGCACTCTTTTGTCTTGTGCTTTCAATTGATCATTCAAGATTCCAAAGACAACAAAGTGTGAAGGTGCAACATTGTGTAATCATCTACCAACAAGTGGTAACATTTACACATTCTCTTCTTTTCATTAAGTTGTGTTTTTCTACTAGCTCATTGCAAGGTTATCTTGATAACATAAAATCCTTTAGATAAGGGTGATCCTTGAAATTGTGATTCAAGGTTGTTTGTAGATATAAAATCCTTTGGTAGGGTGAACCTTGTTTATAGAATTGCTGAAGAGGTTGTGAGTGTAAAACCATTGTGTGGTGAGCCTCTTATGTAATTTGTGAACTTGAGCATATAGTAGATTGTTTGAAATCCTTAAGTGTAGGCTTAAGGTAGTGGACTTAGATCTTGAAGAGATCGAACCACTATAAATTGTTTGAAGAAGGGTGTTCAAAGATGATCTAAAGGCATTGAAGACTTGAAGTGTAGGGTACATATGCTAAATAGGTATAATTTTTCTGTAAACTCTACACTTGTATGTCTTGGAATCTATTGAATGCGTAAGAGAGCATAAAATTAGTTTTCTTAATCTTAATGGCTTTGAATGAACGTTTTGATGAATGTGTTTTGGTATCTTAAAAGATTTTGAGTAAACTTTGCATGATCAAAGAAATTTGACTATGGTTCTCAAGCTTATATATGTCTAAATAACTTATCTATACATACAAAATGTTTTCAAACTTATTGAAGTTAAATCTCAAATGATTTTACAAAGTTTGAAAGTGTTTCCAAAAAATTCGGTCTTCTGATTTTTGTAGCAAAAAATGGTTACTGTTTTTCCAGAGAAATTCGGACGCATGAAAAAAATTCGGTCGTCCGAATTTTTGTCTTCAGCATGGTTACTGTTTTTCCAGAGAAATTAAGACGCTGGGGAAAAAAATTCGGGTCGTCCGAATTTTTTCCGTAAACGTCATATGATAAAAATTCGGACGCATAAGAAAAATTCGGTCATCCGAATTTTCTGAAACTAGCCGTTACTAGCCATTTTATGGCTGTTAAAACTGATTTTCCAATTCTATAAAAGATACAAACTTCAGATCTTTTGTAAGTTTTGAATTCTTTTGAACTCTAAACATTCCAAAGCCTTTAGCAAACATTTTAAGCTCTCTTTTGTCTTGTGCTTTCAATTGATCATTCAAGATTCCAAAGACAACAAAGTGTGAAGGTGCAGCATTGTGTAATCATCTACCAACAAGTGGTAACATTTACACATTCTCTTCTTTTTATTAAGTTGTGTTTTTCTACTAGCTCATTGCAAGGTTATCTTGATAACATAAAATCCTTTAGATAAAGGTGATCCTTGAAATTGTGATTCAAGGTTGTTTGTAGATATAAAATCCTTTGGTAGGGTGAACCTTGTTTATAAAATTGCTGAAGAGGTTGTGAGTGTAAAATCATTGTGTGATGAGCCTCTTATGTAATTTGTGAACTTGAGCATATAGTAGATTGTTTGAAATCCTTAAGTGTAGGCTTAAGGTAGTGGACGTAGATCTTGAAGAGATCGAACCACTATAAATTGTTTGTGCTCATTGCTCTTACATTATTTAACAGCTTTGCTATTAATTGTTTAAATCTCTTATTGAACCAAGCTCACACAATCTGTTTTTAGCATAGAATTATAAAAGGAATTTGTTTGCAAAAATTAGCCAAATACCTAATTCACCCTCCCTCTTAGGTATTTCAACATTAAATGACAATGAATAATAAAAATTGATTCTACATAAAAAAATATTGAGACACAAATCTTTTGCAGCATTAAAAACTAATGTTAACATTATGCATCCTCAAAACAAACTGTATCACAGTTTTGATACAAAGCTCCCCTTCTACAGTGATGTTTTAAGCTAAAAAAACACAATCCTTTTAAACATACAGTATAAACTATTGGTTAGCCATTAATGATAGTCTTTTGGCTTATTTCTTTCTCTTCTCTGCTTTATTACCGAGTAGAACAAAATTACCCTTTTATCCTTCTTATTGTCACTGTCAAAATGTACCTTATGATTCCAAATCCCACAGTAAACTTGTAAAACAGATAATCAGTATGACTTTCCAACTCACTACCTTTACACTAACCATAGTATGTCGATCTTGTTCACCAATCCTTTCTAAGCAATTGTATACCTTTGCATGTACAAACTTTCACTTATGCAGTAACAATCTTTTGCCCCGTTTGTTACTCAGCACAAAAAGATCAACACTTCACAATACCAATACACCCACAATCTTACTTTCGTTAAACACTTCTGCTTGACCATCAATAACAATGTCTTTCCCTATTTTCTTCCCTTCCCTTTTTTATTATCCCAATGAAATAAAAATAACCTCTTATCATTCTTCATCTGACTATCAACATTCTGGATTACCTGAATAATGAAAAATGATTATGCAAAAAAAAATTGAGACATAATCTTCTGCAAGATTAAAAACTGTTGTTAACATTATGCATCCTCAACACAAACTCTATCACTCTTTAGATACAAAGCTCCACTTTTGCAATAATACTTTAACCTGAAAGAGACACAATCCTTTTAAACATAAAATATAAATTGTTCATTAACCATTAATAATGGTGTTTTCCCTCATTTCTTTCTATTCTCTACTTTATCATCAAAGTAGAATAAAATTAACCTTTCATCCTTCTTACTGCGACTGTCAAAATGCACTTTTTCATTGCAAACCCCACACTAAAGCTTCAAAAACAAATAATCGCTATCACTTTCCAAGTCACTACCTTTTAAGTAATTATACTATGTCAATCTTCCTCACCAATCCCTCCTAACCATTTTATATCTCTTTACATGAAAATTTTTACTTCTGAAATCATACTGAAATCATTTTCTTTCATCAAACTCTTCATTACTTTAATACAACAGACTACAACAATCAACAACCAGTTCAAACAAACCCCAGACCCGGATTCTTTGTAAAAATAGAACATGATCAATTTTTCATATCTATGGTATGCTTCTATTTCATTTCATTATACATTAACTCAATAATAGAAAATATTCATTGCCTTTAATGACACAGTCTTCAATCTATTTTATGTTATTATCTTAACATTATACCTTATACCACCAAGATACACAAATCCATATACCCTAGATCCCTTTGAACCCATACTCTTGTTCAACACAACTGGGAACATGTGGGACATAAAAGTAAAACACAGAAATGAAAAATACTTCTTTGTTGAAGGATGGCAAGAATTTCTTGATGAAAATGATGTTGAGATTGGCTGTTAAGAATATGATGTTTTCTTCTATGGAAGTGATGGAGTGGAAAACATAATACCTTTCATACCATTAGAACATAGTTTAGACTATCTAAATGAAATAGATGAGTCTAAACCAAACTTCCAAAATCCAGAAGAAAAAAAGTCAACAAGAAAAATAGGTCAGATATTTAGCAGACAGGTTTAGCTTGGACGGTCGTTATCATGTGCTGAACAACATAACATAAATTCTCCAGGTCACCATCATATATTACGAACAACCAAAGGCGAATAGCAACTTATGCACTTCGGTTGAATACATATAACAATGATTTATCAGTTGTCCAATGAAAATACTTCTCAGCACTAAGATGAAGTAGTCTTGTAATATGAGGTTATTAATTTTTCATGCATATTTTGTGATAGAGAACAAGCTTCTACAATCATATTTAGTCGTTAGAATACTCTACCCCTAATCCAAAATATTTCTTTTCATTTTCATTTATTTACTTCTAATTCAAAATATTTTTTTTATGCTCATTTTCCCCTAAATATAGTTAGATGTAGATATAAACTATAGGCATAGCAAAATTCATGAATTGAGGGGATATCATTGTTGATCTCTATCTCGTATTTCCTAAATCAATATAGGAAAAATTCTCTATCCCACTTGTTAGCCCTAAGGGCAAATCATGAGGTTTTGTTTAAGTTTTGATTAATGACAAACATTGATGAGGACTAATCTTTATGTCATTTGTGTGGTAGGATTGTTGGATTAAGAACTTTGAAGTCTCATTGCCTTGAAGCCAAAATGCAAGAACAACTCCAATATGTCAAAGTGATTGAAGATTGAAGAGTTTGTTCAAGTTTATTGAAGGCTTTGAAGACATGAAGTATAGGTTACATATGCTTAATAGGTATATCTTTTGTAAACCCTACACTTGTGTGTCTTGGAATCTGTTGAATGCATAAGAGAGCACAAAACTTGTTTTGAATCTTAAATGGCTTTGAATGAACTTTTGAATAACAAGTATGCTTTTTAAGTCTTAAAAGATCTTGAGCAAACTTTGGATGGTCAAAGTGTTTTGGTAACGGTTTTTGAGTTTAACAGTATTTAAATGACTTACCTATTTATACAAAATGTTTTCAAACTTATTAAGATTGATTTTCAAATGTTTTGACAAATTTTGATCAGTTAGGACGCAAGTTCATGCAAGTTCTGACGTCCAAACTTTGAAATGGCTACTGTACTTCCAAAGAAATTCGGACGCGAAGAAAAAAGTTCGGACGTCCGAATCTTCCCTGATAGCATGGTTACTGTTTTTTCAGAGAAATTCGGACGAAAGTTCGGACGCAGAAGGAAAAGTTCGGACGTCCGAACTTTTCTAGACAACTTGTCACAGTGATATTCGGACGAAAGTTTGGACGCTGAAGAGCAAGTTCGGACGTCCAAACTCCTCAGAAACTAGCCGTTACTATCCGTTTTATGACTATTAAAACTGATTTTTGAAACCCATAAAGGTCATAAACTCAAGAATTTTTGTAAGTTTTGAATCTCTGAGAAATCTTAACATTCTAAAATCTTTAGCAAACATCAAAGCTCTCTTTTGGCTTGTGCATTAAATTGATCATTCAAGATTCCAAAAGCAACAAAGTGAAGAGGTGCAACATTGTGTAATTATCTACCAAGAAAGTGGTAACATCTTTTCCATTCTCCATTTAATTCTATTTTCTACTAGCTCATTACAAGGTTTTCTTGTAAACATAAAATCCTTTAGGTAAGGGTGATCCTTGAGACATTGATTCAAGGTTGTTTGTAGATATAATATCCTTTGGTAGGGTGAACCTTGTTTGTAGAATTGCAAAAGAGGTTGTTAGTGTAAAATCATTGTGACTTTAGAACCAAAGCCTATAGATGAATTTGATGAGAATGATTCAAAGAAAATGACTTTGAATTATCAGACCATGAACATTTTAAGCTGTGCACTAGAGGTAACTGAATATAATCGAGTTGGTGGATGTGACACTGCTCATGATATGTGGAAATTACAAGTAACACATGAAGGAACAAACCAGGTAAAAGAGTCAAAGCTTGCCATGCTAGTAAGGGATTATGAGCTATTCACTATGAAGTAAGGTGAGAATGTTAGTGATATGTTTACAAGATTTACTAACACTTTTAATGGTTTAAAAGCTTATGGGAAGAGCTATACAATTGGAGAGCAAAACAGAAATATATTTGATGCTTTACTAAAATCTTGGCAACCAAAAACACTTGCTATTGAGGAATCAAAGGATTTAAAAAATCTCCCACTTGAAGAGCTCATTGGATCACTGCTTGAGATGAAGATGAAAAGATTGAATTATATTGAAGATGAAGAGAAGGGAAGAAAAGGTGTTGTACTCAAAACTTCAAATCATTTTAGTGAACAAGAAAAATCATCAAGTGAAGAAGATGGAAACAGTGGAGAAGAAGAGATAGCTATGGCAGTGAGAAAATTCAAGAGATTCTATAAAAAGGAATTTCTCAAGAAAGGGAGAAAGCTAACCAAGAAGAGTGGACAGTCATCATCCTTCAAACCTCAATGTTTTTAATGTAAAAGTATAGAACATCTTGTTGCTGTTTGTCCTAAAGTTCTGGAAAGGGAAAGAGACAACAAAATCAAAAAGAAATCTACCAAAAAGGGAAAAGGACTGGCTGGAACTTGGGATCAACAAGAAAGTGAAGATGACAGTGAAGGAAAAGCCAACATATGCTTTATGGCAATTGATGATGAGGTACAATCTACTCCTATTTCTAATTACTATGATGATGATGTTAATCCTAGTGATTTACTTTTTGGAATGTATGAAGAACTAAAAAAGGCTTCTAAAAGGAATAAAGAAATGAAAAACAAAATCAATGAGTTATTAAATGAGAATTCAAAGTTATGTTTTGAAAATGGAAAACTTCTTGAGACCATTAATTGCCTAAACATTGAAAAAGAAGTTTTAAATGTAACTATACAAAACATATCTCTTGAAAATAAAGATCTTTGCACAAAAGTCATTTCTCTTGAAACAATGCTTAGTGATCATGAGATATTGAAAAAGAAAGTTAATGATCTTACATTATACATTGAAAAATTTACAAATAGAGAGAAAATTTAAATAAATTACTTGGTTATCAAAGATCTTCACATGCAAAAAATGGTCTTGGTTACACTCATGAAAGTTATGCTCCAAAATATAAAAACTTCTTAGCTAAAGAAACTTTTAATTCTATGCCTCATTCTTGTTGTACATATTGTGGCAGGCATGGACACAAAGTGTCAAAATGTTATGTGAAAAGAAAAATAGAAAATGGTGTTAAAACTATTTGGAGAGTCAAAGGAACTTTTACTAACCCCCTTGGACCCAAGAAAATGTGGGTAGGCTCATTTTGCTTCAAGATCAAGTGCCACTAAGTGGTTTCTTGGCAGTGGCTGTTCAAGACACATGGTAGAAAATGTCTCACTTGTTAGTGAGTTTCAAGCAACAAGTGAAGGTTTTGTCACATTTGGTGATAAGAAGAAGGGAAGAATACTTGGAATTGTTAATATTGGTAAAGGTTCTTTCCCTCTCATTAAGCAAGTATCACTTATTGATGGTTTGAAGTATAATCTACTTAGTATTAGTCAATTATGTGATAATGGATGTAAAGTAGAATTTAAATGTGACACTTGTACTATTTTTAATAGTGCAAGTAGCAAAACTATCTTTGTTTCTAATAGAGTTGGAAATGTATATGTATTATATCTTGATGAACTTATTACAAATGATATCAAGTGTCTTGCCATTCATGATAATGATGCATATTTATGGCATAGAAGATTAGATCATGTGAGCATGGATTTATTGAATAAACTTTCCACACAGGAGTTAGTTATAGGATTACCTAAAAATGCATTTTGATAAAACTCGTATTTGTGATGCTTGTCAATATGGAAAATAATCAAAAACATCTTTTAAACCAAAAAAAATGGTTTCTACCTCAAAACCTTAAACCAAAGAAAATGGTTTCTACCTCAAAACCTCTTGAACTTGTTCATATGGACTTGTTTGGACCAATGAGGACTGCTAGTCTTGGTGGTAAAAGATATGCTTATGTGATTGTTGATGATTTCTCTAGATTTACATGGGTGATTTTCCTAGCTCAAAAGGATGAAACGTTTCATGAATTTGTAAAACTTTTCAAAAAGGTTCAAACCTCCCTTGAGTATAAACTAATCTCTATTAGAAGTGACAATGGAAGAGAATTTTATAATCAAGACTCAACAAAATTTTGTGATGAATATGGTATAACTCATAATTTTTCAGCTGCTAAAACACCCCAACAAAATGGTGTTGTTGAAAGGAAAAATAGAACCTTACAAAAGATGGCTAGATCAATGCTTTGTGAAAATTCTTTGCCAAAATATTTTTGGGCTAAAGTTGTAAATACTGCTTGTTATATAATGAATAGAGTTCTCTTAAGACCCTTCATAAGAAAAACACCTTTTGAACTTCTATTTGATAAAACTCCTTCAATTGTTTATTTTAAAGTATTTGGTTGTAAGTGTTTTATCTTAAATACTAATGATAATCTGGGAAATTTTGATAGAAAATCAGATAAAGGTGTATTTCTTGGCTATTCATCAAATAAAAAGGCTCATAGAGTTTATAACAAAAGAACATTATGTGTTGAAGAAACTATACATGTGACCTTTGATGAATCTAACATTTATCTTGAAAGAAGAAATGAAGATGATGTAGGTTCCTCAATGATTGATAATCAAACTCATCATCAAGTACCCACTTTGAAAGAACATGCCAAAGAAGAAGAAATAATAGACCAAGAACAAGATGGCCAACCTAGCAATGATCAAGAGCTTCCAAAGGATCTAAGATATGCAAGAGGTCATCCTAAGGAGCAAATCATTGGTGATGTCTCCCAAGGAGTTAAAACAAGGCGGTACTTTATTGACAACTTTGCTCTTTTATCTCATATTGAGCCTAAAAACATTATTGACAACTTTGCTCTTTTATCTCATATTGAGCCTAAAAACATTGATGATGCATTGTGTGATGATTTTTGGATTATTGCTATGCAAGAGGAGTTAAATCAATTTGAAAGAAAAAAAGTTTGGACTCTTGTCCCAAGACCTCACGATCATTCTATTATTGGTACAAAATGGGTCTTTAGGAATAAATTAAATGAACTAGGAGAAGTTGTTAGAAATAAGGCTAGGATTGTTGCTCAAGGTTTCAACCAAGAAGAAGGCATTGATTATGATGAAACTTTTGCTCCAGTAGCTAGACTTGAATCCATAAGAATACTCTTGGATTTTGCCTATTTTAAAGGTTTTAAACTATTCCAAATGGATGTCAAAAGTGCATTTCTAAATGGTTTTATTGAAGAAGAGGTTTATGTAGAACAACTACATGGTTTTATTCATGAAAAGTTTCCTAATTATATTTTCAAATTAACTAAGGCTCTATATGGATTGAAACAAGCTCCAAGAGTTTGGTATGAAAGATTAAGTGGATTTCTTTTATCAAAAGGATTTTCAAAAGGAAAAGTGGATACAACACTATTTATAAAAACTTCTAGTAATAATGATATCTTACTTGTGCAAATTTATGTTGATGACATTATTTTTTGTGCTACTAATACATCTCTTTGTGAAGAGTTTTCCAAATCAATGCAAAATGAATATGAAATGAGCATGATGGGAGAACTAAATTTCTTTCTTGGGCTGCAAATCAAGCAAACTAAGGATGAAGGCTTCATAAATCAAGCAAAGTATACCAAGGAGCTATTGAAAAGATTTGGAATGGATCAAGCAAAAGGGATAGGTACTCCAATGAACTCATCAACTAAATTTGATAAAGATGAAAAAGGTAAAAATTTTGATAAAAAGTCATATAGAGGTATGATTTGAAGTTTACTCTATCTCACAGCAAGTAGACTAGATATTATGTTTGCTGTGTGCTTATGTGCGAGATTTCAATCTTATCCTAAAGAGTCTCATCTAATTTCTGTTAAACGTATTTTTCGTTATTTGATTGATACACATGACTATGGCCTTTGGTTTTCAAAATCTTCATCTTTTGATCTTATTGGATATTCAGATGCTGATTTTGCCGGATGTAAAGTTGAACGCAAAAGTACTAGTGGTCATTATCAATTTCTTGGTAGTTGTCTTGTGTCTTGGTACAGTAAAAAACTAGCATGTGTGTCTTTGTCTACTGCTGAAGCTGAATATATTGCAGCTGGTAGTTGTTGTGCTCAAATACTATAGATGCAGTATACTCTACTTGATTATGGTCTTAAATTCAATTGTGTGCCTATACTATGTGATAATACTAGTGCTATCAATTTGAGCATAAACCCCATTCAACATTGTAGAACTAAGCATATAGAGATTAAGCATCATTTTATTCGTGATCATGTTGCTAAAGGAGATATATGTTTGGACTATGTGAATACAAATGATCAAATTGCTGATATATTTACCAAGCCTTTGGCTGAGGAAAGGTTTAGCTATCTAAGAAGACTTTTAGGAATTTTAAAATTCGATTACTAATGTGTGTACTTAAGTGTGACAAAAACAGGAAAAATTCGGATGCACAATTTGGATGCATTAAGTGAAAATGGAACGTCCAAACTTTCTCCGAAAAATTCTGGACAGAAAAATTCGGACGCATGACAGAAAGTTTGGACGTCCGAACTTTCTAAAACTGAAGAAACAGAGAAGTTTGGACTCAGACCAAAAAATTCGTCGTCCAAACTTTGCGGTTACATCGGCTTTAAAGAAACCGAACGGCCGTTACACACATTATTTATCATCCAAACTCTCTCTCTTTTCAAATTCCACTCTACCCATCTGCGTCCAAACCCAAATCTATCTGCTATTTCACTATTTTCATATCAAACCACTTAGATTTTTGAGTTTCTAACCCTAAACACTTCTCAGATTTCACTACATTTCAAATAGAAAATCATCATGGTGAGAACTAAGAGAGCAAATGTTGAGAAAGGAAAAGGGAAAGCAAAGGAAAGAGATGGAGAACGAATTCTCAATGAACCTAGAAGAATCAGAGTTCCTCAATCATCATCTGGAGTAGACAGATTTGTCTCCATCAAAGCTGCATTAGAATTTGAAAAATGGACCAAGAAATCCAGAAAGTGGACATTGACAAACTCACCAACATGGCTAACGTTCTGTCTTTATTTGGTGATATTGGTTGGAGCAATTTCCTGGTTATTGATGAAGAGTTTTATCCTTCTCTCATATATGAGTTTTATGCAAATCTTAAAGAAGAAAGAGTTGAACAAGAGGGGGACAATGTAATTTAATGGTATTCTTCTAGAGTGTCTCAAGTAGACTTTGAATTCAATGATGCCTTAGTGAACAGAATTTGTGGAGTAAGTGATATTGGTACAAGGTACTTTTCTTTGGGACAACACTGTTATATTTGTTAGTTATTTATTAATGAAGGATTTGAAGAAGCTTTCACAAACGGCAGACAGTTTAGGTCCATTAGAGAAAGGGAAATCAAAGCTTTTGATGCTAGGGGAAGAGTTATGCATCATATGATAACAATCATGATTATCCCTAACTTTGGACATAAATCATCTGTTAGAAATATAAATATGGTGATTATGCTTGCTTTGCATGAGCATAGAAGATTAAATTTTGGGTATATGACATTGAAGCATATGATTAGTGGTAGAAAAACAGACAACAAAGCTTTACCATATGGGAGACTTTTAACAAGAATTTTCAAGTATTTCCAAGTTAAACTTCCTGTTAGGGGACAAGCTTTCAAGAGAGGACAAATCTATACTAATGACTCTCTTAGAAGAATGTAATTAATTCTTGATGAAGATGGTGTATGGAGAACTAAAAGAGAAACTCCACCAAAAAGAGTAGAGGTTGAAGATAGTGAGGAAATTGAAGAAAAAGAAGATGAAGCAGAAACGTGGGCAAGGGAAATGAAGACAAATGACACTATTTATATGAACAGTACCGACTATTTTTCCAGAGAAATTCGGACGCGGGATGAAAATTCGGTCGACCGAATTTTCCCCCGCATAGTGGACAGTCGTGAACAGTACGTCCGAAAAATTCGATCAGAAATTCGGACGCAAATTCGGACGCAGCTGGAAAAATTCGGTCGTCCGAATTTTCCCTGCATTGTGAACAGTGTGTAATAGTATGAACAGTACGTCCAAAAAATTCGACCAAAAATTCGGTCGTCCGAATTTTCTGAAACTAGCCGTTACTAGCCGTTTTATGACCGTTTTAATTGATTTTCAAATTCTATAAAGGCTAGAAACTCTAGATTTTTTAAAGAACTTTTGAACATTCAAAATCCTTCATGCTCTAACTTATTTTACATCAAAATTATTGAAAAGCTCTCATATTGCCTTGTGCTCAAAGATTAAAATTCAAGATTCCAAAGGCAAGAAGTGAAATGGTGCTAGCAATTGTATTCATCCACCAAGAAGTGTTGGTACCATTCAAACTCTCTCTTTATATTATTGTTGTGATTGATACAAGGTTGTCAAGAGATATAAAACCCTTGTGGAGGGTGAGCCATAGACTAGATTAATCAAGGTTGTTGTGTAAAACCCATTGGTGAGGGTGAGCCTTGGATTAGATTGGTCTAGGTTGTCTAGTGACATAAAACTCTTGGTGATAAGAGTGAACCTTGTTTATTAGATTACAAAGGAGGTTGTTGTGGTAAAACCCATTGAAGGGTGAGCCTCTTGTGTAATTACTTGGATTAAGCATATAGTGAATTGATTAAAATCCTTGACTGTGGACTCAAGGTAGTGGATGTAGATCTTGGAGAGATCGAACCACTATAAATCGAGTGTTCATTTCTTTATAGCTTTACTTGTTTTACATACTTGTGTTATTATTATTGTTTATAGTTGTTGATTGATTGGTTGTGGTCTTATAGTTTAATAATCTTGTCTTAACCATCAAATCACATATAAACTTGAAGTTTGTGAATTTAAAGAAGAGCTTTTATTAAGGCAAAGGATTTGCAAAAAGGGAAAAGATTTTCGATAATTAGCCAAAGACCTAATTCATCCCCCCCCCCCCCCCTCTTAGGTCTTTCAAAAGAGATAATGTCAATAATGATGAAGATGATGATGATGATGGTGACCAAGCAAATGATAGTGACCAAGCTGTGAAGTCACAAAGAGGAGATCAAGGAAAGAAGCAAGCTGGAATTAGCCCAGAAAGAAGTCTAATTGCAAGAGCTGAAGTGACAACACCATCCAATCCAACATTCAACCAAGGAAGAGTCAAGCATGTAGCAATCAAGAAGAGATCAAGAAAGGACTCTCCATCAACATCGCAAGACTGAGCATCTCTTTAATCTTATATCTACTTACTGCTTTTATGTACTTTTGATATGCTTAGTATGACTTATGAACTATTACTAGCTTGGTTTATGCAATTTCTCTTTAAATTTCTGAACTTTATTTCTGTTTAATGTGGCTTATGTAATAGTTGTGTGGAGCTCAATGATGAAACCTCAGTGTTGAGAGCTTCTTTTAATGATACTTTGATCACCTCAAGCTTAATTGTTGCTATAAATCAGTCTCATTTTCATTATCCCATCTTTGAGTGATGACAAAAGGGGGAGAAAGAATCATGCTGCAATGTGTGCTATATATGTGTTGATATGTGTGCTATGTATGTGCTGATGTGCAATAATGGGTAATGTGAATATGAAAATTTGGTTGCATTTCTGCATTTGAAATTTAAATTGAAAGGGTTATAATATGTGAAAGGGTTATCATCTTTTAAAAATTCGGACTTGAAATTCGGATGCAGACTAAAAGTTCGGACGCATCCAAACTTTCTTGCCAAAGATATTTTTCTATTGTTCAAATTGTTTGAAAACTATTTTAATCCTTCTTATCATATTTGAACAACCTTAGGAAGGCTTATTTTCAAATATTACAGCTTTCATCTCACATATTTTACAGTTTGGACTTGAAATTTCAAAATTCGGATGCATGAGTCAAAAATTCGGATGCATGTTTTAGAAATTCGGATGCATCCATATTTTGTTGCCAAAAAAGTGCTCTTTTGTTGTTCATATTGATTCAAATATGTTTTAATCTCTTCTATTATGTTTGAATAACCTTAGGAAAGCTTATTTTAAAAAATTGCAGCTTTCATTTCACTTATTTTACAGTTCGGACTTGATATGTCAAAATTCAGATTCACAACATCACAAGTCCAAACTTGTTGAAAAATGAGCACAATCTAAGGAGGAGCATTGTTAAACATTTACAACCTTTAAAACCTCTCTTAGAATCTTTTCTAAATGATTAAATACTACATACGCTATCCTAATTGGTTGTTGGAAGGAAGGAGGTAAATGGAGGTTGGTTGGGCCATAGGCTCATATTGAGCCTTTTGAATGTCAATATGCTAAATTGGTTATTATCTATCATTGACATCAATACTTCTTTGCTCTACATTGTTTAAATCCATCACATTTTGCATCAAAGTTTGTCATCATCAAAAAGGGGAGATTGTTAGCCCTAAGGGCAAATCATGAGGTTTTGTTTAAGTTTTGATTAATGACAAACATTGATGAGGACTAATCTTTATGTCATTTGTGCGATAGGATTGTTGGATTAAGAAGTTTGAAGATTCATTGCCTTGAAGCCAAAATGCAAGAACAACTCCAATATGTCAAAGTGATTGAAGATTGAAGAGTTTGTTCAAGTTGATTGAAGGCTTTGAAGACATGAAGTGTAGGTTACATGTGCTTAATAGGTATATCTTTTATAAACACTACACTTGTGTGTCTTGAAATCTGTTGAATGCATAAGAGAGCACAAAACTTGTTTTGAATCTTAAATGGCTTTGAATGAACTTTTGAATAACAAGTATGCTTTTTTAAGTCTTAAAAGATCTTGAGTAAACTTTGGATGGCCAAAGTGTTTTGGTAACGGTTTTTGAGTTTAAAAGTGTTTAAATGATTTACCTATTTATACAAAATGTTTTCAAACTTATTAAGATTGATTTTCAAATGTTTTGACAAAGTTTGATTAGTTCGGACGCAAGTTCCGACGTCCAAACTTTGAAATGGCTACTGTACTTCCAGAGAAATTCGGACGCGAAGAAAAAAGTTCGGACGTCCGAATCTTCCCTGATAGCATGGTTACTGTTTTTCAGAGAAATTTGGACGAAAGTTCGGACGCAGAAGGAAAAGTTTGGACGTCCGAAATTTTCCAGACAACTTGTCACAGTGATGTTCGAACGAAAATTCGGACGCTGAAGAGGGAGTTCGGACGTCCAAACTCCTCAGAAACTAGCCGTTACTAGCCGTTTTATGACTGTAAAAACTGATTTTTGAAACCTATAAAAGCCATAAACTCAAGAATTTTTGTAAGTTTTGAATCTCTGAGAAATCTTAACATTCTAAAATCTTTAGCAAACATCAAAGCTCTCTTTTGTCTTGTGCATTAAATTGGTCATTCAAGATTCCAAAGGCAAGAAATTGAAGAAGTGCAACATTGTGTAATTATCTACCAAGAAAGTGGTAACATCTTTTCCATTCTCCATTTAATTCTATTTTCTACTAGCTCATTACAAGGTTTTCTTGTAAACATAAAATCCTTTAGGTAAGGGTGATCCTTGAGACATTGATTCAAGGTTGTTTGTAGATATAAAAATCCTTTGGTAGGGTGAACCTTGTTTGTAGAATTGCAAATGAGGTTGTTAGTGTAAAACCATTGTGTGGTAAGCCTCTTATGTAATTGTTGAACATGAGCATATAGTAAATTGATTGAAATCCTTGAGTGTAGACTCAAGGTAGTGGATGTAGATCTTGAAGAGATCGAACCACTATAAATTACTTGTATTCATTGATCTTAGATTGTTTGTTGCTTTGTCATTGATTTAACTATTCTCTCATTGAAACAAGTATTCATAATCTACTATAACTAAATTTATAAAAAGAAATAGTTTTCAAAAATTAGCTAAAGACCTAATTCACCTCCCCTCTTAGGTTTTTCATCACGGAATATTATTCCAATAAGACACAGATTATTTGTGTATCTACTATTAGATAATTTGTTTTTGGACTAGTAAGAGCACTTAGATCCTCTCTCCAAATCATTCCTCCATTTTCTCCCTCATTAGTCTTAAATTGTCATGTATCCATATGTTATTTCATTTCCCTTATGGCTTTCATTCTTTGAAAGTTTTATACTTTTTTAATTTTTTCTTATAACCACATAACAATATTATATTAGTGTGCAAGAATGGAGGAGAGGATGCGGACCGTAATAAGAGTGATCTATTTCTTTTACCATGTGTCACATTCTAGCAATCCAATGTAGATAAATAAAAAAAGGAAGAAATATAAATGGTACAATAAAATGTTAATCTTACTTAATCATTCATCCAATGTTCTACAAATCAAGAATAACATTACAACTTTAAAGTTTAATGTGTTTAATTTCCAATCACAACATAATATTAGGTTAATGCCCTTGAAGCTCTTGTAAGTGTTTACACAACATGCTTTATTAATTTTTTCTCTGAAACATTCATGAGAAAAGCAAGAACACATAATTATTATAGCAAGAAAACTTTAATGTTCTATAATATACAACTCATGATTATTTTAACTCATAATATTATTTTATATTTCTCGAATTTACAAAAATAAAATTGCTCTGACAAACCACCGGATACATAAAAACATCAAAACAACTTTTTTGAAATCCAAATTTCTAACAAAAGGACATCCGTTATAAAATAGAGTAGTTCAATAAAGTGTTAATCCTGATCTTCGGATAAACAGATTAACATACTAATGACTCACTTCTTTTAGCTAACTTTAGACACTTATATAATCAAGTGATTATAGTAACTATATAGCATTATTAATCCTCTGGCCTTTAGGCAAAATTATTAATATGCTAATAGCTTACACTTTAAGTGAATAACTTTAATTCACGTATAAAACCAAGTGACAAAGCAATCTATTGCAACATCAATTCATTAACCTTGCATAAAAAAATTAACAGGCTAATGATTAACTCTAAAACCACCAATAAAATAGTTAAAATGACCAAACATAATAACTCTATTGATTGATCCAGTTTGGTGGCAATCAACCAAAAAACCAAATAGTTTATAGTGGCCAATTAATAAGTATCACATAGCCTACAATATAAGTTTGTTAAACTGACCATAAGTAACAAACAACTAAACTTTTTCTTCAATGGTTAGTGATATTTCAATCAAAGTAGGCTAAAACTATAAAAGTGAATTTATAGCAAACATAAAGAAGTTGAGTACTTTAATTTTTGAACAAACAAATAATCTCAAAATCAATATTTGATCTTCCAAAAAATTAACAAAATTAAGGAAACTTGTTGGAAAATCAAGTTTCACAAGTATATAAACTTAAAATATGTGCTTCTAGTTTCTAGCGGTGATCGAAAATATTGTTTTGTCAAAATAAGAATCACTAACAAAATAAATGAGGCACACCAATAACATAGAAAAACAGCATAGGAAAACCAAGTGCTACAAAAGTGCTTCTTAGTTATAGTACACTATAGATTTTTTTATATATAAAACATTGACAAACTATTACCACTAATACTAAAAAATTGAGCATAATAAAGTATAGGAATAAATGGAATAACTCCATGCATGTTAGAATGTTGGAAGTGTAGCCTTCATGACCTTCTAAAATTATAACCAGCATATCATAACTAACAACATGAGTTACAGAAATGAAGGGTTAGGTGTACCACTAAAGTCGTAACATCCATTAAAAATAACTAATGTTATAACTAAAGATATAACATTCATTTAAGAATTACTATCTCCACTAACTCTGTTGACTCGAGGTTACAACTTCTCGATTTTTTATGATTATCAAAACATGTTTAATTTATCTAATGAAAATTTTTAAGTGGTTTCAGAATAAATCTTGAAGAAATGCTCATGATCAAGCCACCTAAAGGCAAGGTTCAAGACTACAATTTTTATTTTTATTTATGAAAATGAGAATTTCCCAAAAGATTTCTAGACTTTTTCATGAGTAATGACGAATTGGAAAGTTTGAATTGTGGTCTTGTGAAAAGAAGAATTACCCTCTACATTGGAATGACCGATTGGAAGTTTGGTCTTGTGAAAAGGAGATTTGCCCAAAGGATTTCTACACTTTCACATGGCCAACAATGATTGAAGACCTGATCTTGTTAAAAGAAGAATTTGGCAACAAAGAAAAGGTTGCTTTCACATGGCTTTGACAAAATGAACACTTTATCTTTGTAAAAAGTCACAGTTTACAAACAAAACAAAGCCAAATTTTTCTTGGGACTTCAAGTTGACAAAAGAGATGTCTTTTCATACCATCTATCATCTATTCATAGGCTTTGTATATCGCTTATTTATGTAATCTTCAGCACAAAAACTTAAAAGAGATGAGTGTTTTTCAAAAGAGTTTATAGTTCTTCAAAAGTTGAGAGCAAAAAGGTGAAAATAATGAGAGAAACACATTGGGATAAAAATGAAGAAAACGTGCAAAATATGAGTTGAAATTAGAAGTAAGTGAAAGTTTCAATCTTTTTATCTTCATCACTTCAAGGTTCAGAAATACCGATTTTAAACTTGTGCTCCTAAGGCCAAGAAGGTTCTTGGGTGGAAAATAGTTGCTAGATCTATTGAAAACTAGTGGTGATATAGTTGTTAAATCTATTTAGAAAACTAGTACGTACAACTTGAGAGTTAGTTACTTACAGTTATATGGTTTGATATCTACAGTTAAAGAGATTATTTTTTTGTGAAAATACTTAGGAAATGATGCACCACTTTGTATAACTTTCTTATATATAAAAAAAATTAAACATTTCCCAACAAAAATAATAAAAAATAAAAAAATTAAAAAGGTGAGGGACAAGAAGCATTAGTATGGCTCCCCAATATTGCCCCAAAAGCTTAAGCTGTTAGGTAACGGCCCAGGCATCCTGATATACTCGAAGGTCCACCATGCTTCCGCAGCTGGCTCTTGCGTGGAGTTTCACCTCGCATTGTGTAACCGAGGATTCGATCCCGTGACCTCCGATACACCTAGGAGCTCTGATACCAATTGCCCCAAAAGCTTAAGCTGTTAGGTAACGGCCCAGGCATCCTGATATACTCGAAGGTCAATTTCATTCTTCAATACGAAAAAAATGTACCTTTACCTCTAAATTTGTAGTGTTTGATGGTGTTTCATTACAAATTATTTTAGCATGCCTTTTAAAAACTTTAAATCATCAAAAATATTTTTAAATATTAGAGAGATAGTAGAGATAATTTTGATTTTTAAGGAGAGAAAATGTTAATATGAAATATAACCACGCCAGTTAGTAAATTAATGCGTTGTAGAGAACAACCCCCTTAAGTTATTATTTGAATTTATGGAGGCACATCAATCAATGAGATAATAAATGCCAATAAACCCACCTGAAATTTTGAGGATTCAAATAAGTCTTTAGTTGTTCACATGGCAAAACATTATGATTCCACGTCAAATTATGTATATGTGTATGTGGGTATGTGTATAAATATATATAGGGTTGTAAACGGGTTTAGGACACCTTATCCCAGGCCTAGACTTACTAAAATACACTTGGTACTGGACCCGACTGAATTACCCAACAGGTCAATGAAATGTGGATCCATACCCAACTTTATAGGGTACCAGGTCGAGTTCGGGTATATTCGATTACAATAAAGATTTTAAGAAAAATTTATACCATAATTTATTAAACTTATGATCACAAATAAAATTCTAATGTAACATGGTATCTCTTTAAGAAATCAAAACTATAATATTCATAGGCTCCAAAGATTAACTACTACATAAAAGTTTAAATAAAATAGAAGAGACTAAAATGTTTACCTTTTTACCAAAATAATAATTTAAATAAATACACTAACACAAGAGCCGATTCTTAATTTCATACATAAAAGAATATCAACTCTTAAATTAAGATCAACATGTACCACCAAATGCCACTTGTCTCCTACCAAAGAAAAAAAAAAGGATGAGTATTTGATATTGCATAGGATATAGCATATGTGATAGAATATGGTCTATTATTATTATAAAAGAATTCTGATCTTTTAAAATCTTGTATTAAGCTTAATTGTTTATCAAAGTCTTTATCATTTATATAATAAGAAATTCTATGATATGCATTAAATTTTAATTTTTCATATTGTAAATTTCCTCTAAGTATTCCTAAACAAGCTTCTTATTTATTTCTTATTTTGTTATCCATTAAGGCTAAATCTATTGGAGTATTTAGTTCTTTAAAAGTTGCTTTAATAATTATTTGAATTGCTCCTATATGGATCCATCGTAATGTATTTCTTATTTCTGGCTTTATTTTTTGTAATTTTTCTTGTAGATCTTTTTTAGAGAGTAAAGGAATAATTATCTTATTACTAGTTAATGTATTTTCTAAAGCTTTTTCTTGAATATTTAATCCATAAAATAAATGATGTTTTCGGGGTTTTAATCCTATTTTATAAAAAACAGTAATCTTAAATCTTGAATAATTTGTTAAAGAAAATTCTTCTTTTTGATTTTTTTTAATTTTCTTTTATCTATTAAAATATCTTTTTTATATTCTCTTGTTTGTTCAATTGTTGAGTCTATCAAGGGTTCAGGGGTATCTTTTGAAGAATTAGTTGAGGATTCTATATTATTCATCTTCAGAAGATCCTATATATTATGTATCTATTAGTATGAAAATACTTTCATCTGTACTTAAATTCTCAAAATCATTTATTTGTATAAAATCTCCTATTTCTATCATTTTTTTCAGTGTCTTCGTCTATTTCTATTCTTTTTTATTTTTATCAAACTTTTTAGGGCATTTATTCGCATAATGTCCTAATTCTTTACAATAATAGCATCTACATTCTTGTGGATTTTTCTTTCTTCTTTTATAAGTAGGTTTTCTATATTGTTTTTTCTTATAATATCTTGTTTTTCTTTTCTTAAAATATCTCTTTTTATAGTATTTTTATTTTTTATATTTCTTTTTATTTTACCATAATAATAAGGACTATCATATCCTATCATGATTGGCATTTTTGTCCTATCACAGCATAAAGATAGCCTTTTCTTGAACCCTCTGGTTAATTTTTCCAATATTGCATCTCCACACCATTCGTTTAATTTGTCTCTTAAGTGGGTTATTCTTTTTCCTAAAGTATCATTATCTCCAGGTCTATAAGTGTCAATGAGTTTCTGTCCCCAAGGGTCTGGTATCTTAGAATAAAACATGGTTAAATAATCTAAGGTATTACTAACTTGATTATAAACATGATAATGATAATCTTGGAATACACATATGTATCTATCAATTTCACAAATATTACACAACTGTAATCTTTATAATGATATTGCATATTTTTGTATAGTTCCTGGATCCTTAAAGAAATTTCCTTCACCATAAAATTCTAATCTTATTATTTCTGTGGCTCTAGTGATCATATTTGCTAAATTATCATCTTGATCAAATATGGCTTTTAATGTTTATGGAGAAAGGTTTTGCCAATATCTTAAAACACTGTTTACCATACTTCTTTCAATAAAATGTTGGGTTGAAGTTTTATCCATTTTGTTTACTGCTATAGCTATTCGTAATGCAGTTTCCCATTTTTCATTGCTTCTTCTACATTTGTAACACAATCTAAGTCTTACAGATGTAACTCCTGCATATCCAATATGTGGTCTAATCAAATGGCCTAGGTTCATAACTAGTACTAGGTGTATATGTAACATGTGGATTCCATTCTGATTTAGGTACTCCTTGTCTTTCTTCAAGTTTTAAATTTATAAATACATCATCATTAATATCTATATTTCCTATTTGGGTAATTAAATTTTCTATTTCAGGTGTCAAAGTTTCTTCTTCAGAACTACTCATTTCCTTTATATCCTTCAGGAATTGTCATTTTTGTCAAATGTTTAATTAATGGATTACTTTCTGTTTTTGGTTTTTCTGGTGTGTGAATTACTAATTCTTTTCATTTACTTTTATCTTTTTCTTGTATTAGTGTCCCTAAAAATATTCCTAACTTATCCATTTCTGTGATAATCTGGTTTCGGAAATGGATTATAGTTTTTTGTATTTCTATTAAATCTTTATCTGTTTTTAATTGGGCTTGATCTTCTTCAAGGATTTTATACTTCCCGTTATCCATTTAAATGATTATGCTTATAATGTTGTCTTAATTCTTCATGTAAACATTGTTGTTTTGTTTTACTATCACTCCAGGTTATAAAAATATTTTCATATTTTTCTTGAATATTTCTAATGGTTGATTTATGCACACCAGAAATAAGTACATGATTTAATCTATTTTGATAATAAAATTTTTCTTGTTCTAAGTTTTCTACCTGTGGTTTTATTTGATTAATCTCTCTTAATAATCTAGTACATATTTCACATTCCATATTAATCAGATGGATATCCCCAATCAGTATCGTCAATTATATAATCATAATTATTTATTAATTCATTATTATTATAAAATGTTACTTGTATCATTTCATTTAAATAATTATCCCATTCTTGATTTTAATTATTCTCGAATTCTTCCAAATCTTCATCAAATACATTATCAATTTCTTCATTTTGGTTTATTATTATATCGATTGAGTTTATACTTTCAACAATACTTATTTCAAGACTTCCTATCTCTATCATGGCTCTGATACCAAATCCGGTTGGCCAAAATTTCTGTCTAAAATTAATAATGTTTTTACTTCATTGTTTTGACTAATTGTTAAAATATTGAAGAGCTATAAGAAAACAAATTGAGTTGAATCATAACATGAAACAGAAATATTTATTATTCATCATAAAAGTAAAGATTATAATCTCTTAAAGCCTTAATATGCAAACTCTTGGATATATCTACGAACCATCTGGATGGAATCTAATACAACATGTATGTTATCAAATATATCTTCCTTCTCTTCTGGATCTTCGGTAGCATCATACAAAAGAGTTAAAAGATGTTTTTGTTTATATAATCCAGCTAAGTAAGTTTTGTACATGTGAAGCATATAAAACATTTTTAAAGGGTGGCAGGGATTTATAGAATTTCCTCAATCAATTGTTTATTTTCTGACAATAAAATATTCAAAGATTATAGCAACAAGAGGTTCATCATGCTTCTGTACCTTTTGACCTTTTTGACCAAAATTACTTCGGGTATTTGTCGAGAGTTTTAATGAGCATTTCAGCTCCAACCTGATGTGCAGGTAACTTTCCTGACGCTCCTTCAGAATAACTCAGCTCAGCCTAGTTTCGTTTCCTACCTCTAGGCGTACGGTCCAAGGATAAAGAAGATAAGGAGCTTTTGTGGGAATAATCAAAGATTATTTTATTCTAGGGAATAAACAAGAGTTTGATGGAAACTGAGTGATTTTATTTCATCTTGGGATACATACAGAAGGATAAAAGATAGGGAAGGATTTCTTGTTCTTCAAACGTCTATCCATCCTTCTTTATACTTGCCTGAGGGGCAGTCCCTATCTTCTATTACGTTTTAATTATTGTCTATCTTTACAGTTGTATGGAATATCTTTAAGTGCTAGTATTCTTCATTGTTGAGTGCATTCATGATTCTTCCGAATTCTTTTGACTCTTTTGTCATCAGGTCTGAGTCATAATGCTGACAATCTTGTCGTTTAGTCTGAGTCATTATCTTCATTGCTGACAATCTTGTCTTTTTCTTTTAGTGGGAGACAGGCCGAACACATCCCTTATGTATGTTTTTGGTATTGGCATATCCTTTCCTGTGCTTCTGGACTGGATTTGATGATTCCGCTATCAAGCATCTTTATCTTTGTCTGTAAATATCTTTCAGCAGATGGAGGTGTCTTCTTAGCTGGGCTAATCATGACTGAAGAGTGCACCTTTTTTCCTCCATAAGTGCGAAATCTTTTTTTGAAGTTGTTCTCCATTTGTTGAAGAATGATTCGTATTCCGATGGCTCTTTTATAGTGAACATCTTTGTCATCAAATTTTTCAAAATCTTTTTTCTCATCTGATATTGTTATGGCTAAAGCTTCGGCCTTTCCAATATGCATAAAATGATAAGCAGGATATCTATCTTCTTGGAAGAAATTTGGTCCAGCCGAGAAGATTTTGAGTACTAAAATATCCTTAGGTGACACAGTAGGGTTGTTGATGTAAAAATCTTTAACACCTTCTTTTACCCAAAGAGGTAATAGACTTATTTCTGAAAAATCTGGGGAACTAAGATAAATGGAGTTAACTGCTCTAAAATCACACCATATTCTTACTTCCTCTGGAGGAGTATCTTGTAAGAAATTTAATCGAGGATATACTCCTGAAAAATCAATGTATCTGTTTTCTGTATCATAGAGACTGTATAATTCTCTCATTATCAATTTGTGTGCTTCTGCAGCAGGTGATAAAGTATCTATAGGTCTATTTCTCTCAATGATCTGTATATTTTTCTGGGGTCTAAGAGAAATAGATCCATGAGTAGTTTTTATCCCGTCATACTTAGGACGTTGATCAATCTCTTCTATTTCTATAGTTCCACTAGAACTGCTATCATTTGGTTTTCCCAATTCTATTTTATTTAACATTCCTTTTATCATAGTATTAGTCATATCATAATGGCTAATGCGTGTGCTAATCATCTGATACTCACTAAGTAACACTTCTGCTACTTCTTGGCAATTTCCTGGTAGATTTGCAATATCAATTATATCTGATAAATTATCTTTGATCCCAAGTATCTCCTTTTCCATATCCTCGAGTTGTTTAAGAATCTTTTTTATTGGCTCCGCCATCTCTTGTTAGGAAATCTGCCAAAATATTTTTGTCGGTTTTAATGATTTCAATATCAAAAGTATATTCAGATAATAAAGTTTGCCATCCAATTAATCTTTTATATTCTAGTCTTGAAGGTAAATTATTATTAATAAAGGCTTTAACCTGGGTATTATCTATTCTTAATAAAATTTTTTGGGTAATAAAAAATAATAAGAATTTTTGACAACTTTTAACAACAGCCAACAATTCTTTTTCATTTATGTGGTATCTACTTTCTGTATCACTAAATGTCCCTGATATGTATCAGCATAAAGATTCTCATATTTTTTCTTGATTTTTATATTCTATCTTTTTTAGTACTCCACTCCAAAAGTTTTCGGAGGCATATGTTTCTAAAACTAAGTTATCACTCTCAGCAAGCAATTGTAATTTTGGTAATTTCTGACATTTCTCTTTTATCTTTCTAACTTGATTTTCTAATGTTTTATCAAAACAGAAAGTCTTATCTTTTCTCAATAATGTTTGTAAGGGTTGGTTTAAGGCTGACAAATTTTTAATAAATTCTGAAGCATAATTTAATACTCCTAAAAAACTTTATACTTGTTTTTTTATCAATTAACCTATTAGGGAATCCAAATATTTTTTCAATAATATGATTTTGTAGTTCTATTCCTTTCCCATCTATCTGCATTCCTAAGAATTCAATTTTATTTTGTATTAATTTAGCTTTCTTTTCTGATAAGGCTAAACCATGGTCTAAACAGAGTTTACAGAACATATTTAAGTGTTTTATGTGGTCATGAATATTATCAGAAGCAACTAAAATATCATCTACATAAACGAAAATGTAATTATATTCCTTAAAGATATTATCTATTTTCCTTTGAAATATTTGGGGTGCATTTTTTAATCCAAAAGGCATAACTAACTATTCATATTGACCTTGAGGGGTCAAGAAGGCTGTATAAGGGATGCTATTAGGGTGAATTTTTATCTGCCAAAATCCACTTTTACAGTCAAATTTGGAAAAGATATTTTTATGTTTTGTCAAGTTTATCAAAATTTCTTTGTGAGGAAGAAAATATCCATCAAATTTTGTATTATTATTTAATTTTTTATAATTTATTACCATCCTCGCTTTTTCTCTAACAATTTCAGCATGTTTTATGACAATAAAAGCCGGAAAACTATTGGGAGAATTACTTTCTCTAATCAATTTCATTTGTAATAGTTCTTTTATTTGTTCCTTACATTCCTTTTGGTCTAATTCATTATATCTCATTGGTGTGACTCTAATTATCTTATTTTCATCTATCGTTTCTAAATTGGCTAATATCTGATATTTATCCCAAAATTGTAATAGATTTTCTGTATAGCATTTTTTCAACTTAAGTTTTATGTCTTCTATGTCATTATCAAGAGATCTAAGAGAGAGTAGATATTCTAATAAGGGTGTTCCATTAGGAAAAATAGGTTTATCTGTGTAACCAATATCACAACACTGAGCTGTGCGAGGTCGAAAAGTAATAGGAAGGGGTTTAGCATAAGCATGTTTTAATCTTTTTACTACAATGAGATGATGACAAGGGGTTTAAAATATTATTTGGTATGCTAAGGTATCAAAAATAACTTTATGAAATAATTGAATGTTATGTGGGTGTGGGTGTGTGTATATTTATCGGATCCAGGTAAATGAGTTTACCTCTTAGTCCATACCAGCCTTTATCAGGTCAGAATCGAGTAGGTTCCGAGTCTCTATCAAGTCCGTTGAAAAAAATTATATATATATATATATATATATATATATATATATATATATATATATATGTTCATATTAATCAATTTCTTGAAGAGAACTGAACTACTAATCGGATTTGGTTTCCTTTCCCTATTAGATTTTGGGTTTGCATAAACTCTTGTATTATGAGCCTATATATAGGGTCATATGATGACATTAATAAGATACAGATTAGTCTTGTTTATTGAGTTCTACTTTCTTTCTTTATATTCTATCTTCTCTTTTCTTTAGTTTTATATTGTTATTCTCCAAACATATTGAGTGATACTTTTGCTTTAGTTCTGCGTTACCAACACTTAATTTCATAACACGTTATCAGCACGAGTATCTGCCACCGAAGTTGAGAGTTTAATCAAAAGAAAAAAGAGGTATTTTTTCTACCTTTAAATTTCTATGGCAAATCTTTCAAAACTCGTTTTTGTTCCTCTTGATATTTATAGAAAGAATTATATGTCAAAGACACTAGATGCTCAATTTGTTGACATGTAATGGGTCTGGCAGACACCATTATTGAAAATAATGTATCATCATCTCAAAATCGCATAAAAGTTATGATTTTTCTCTGCCATTATTTCCATGAGGATCCAAAGGCGCAATATCTTACCGTGAGAAATCCACTTATTTTGTGGAAGGATCTAAAAGAAATATTTGACCACCAGAAGATGGTCATTCTACCAAAAGTACAGTTTACTTTAAATCTGTGAGTGAATGTACTAGAACCAATGGTTATTGCCCTGGAAGAGGTCATAGTCATGGTCGAAGCCGTGGACATAGACACAGATATGGTAAGAATAATACATATAATCATGGCGATTAGAATATATGCATCTGGATATTGTGGGTCTTGAAGACACCATTTAAAAAAAAAAAAAAGTATCAAAACCGCTTGATTACTAGTAAATTGTGAATGAAACATACAATCACCAGAAGATGATTATTATATAAATGCTAGTTATAATTTGTTATAAGTGTGCCTATAATATTTTATGTCTATCAATATGCAAAAAATTTATTACTTTTAGAATTTCTCCTCAATTAAAGTTATAAGGAGAAATATCACTAGTAATGTGATGGATAAAAGAACTTTTCTTTCTCATATTTCTAACATGCTCCTAAAGTAGCAATATTGAGAAGAAGTTTTTTCAGAAGTATTTTGAAGTTATATCTTCTGAGACTAAATGAGTCATGGATAAAATATTTTGACTCTCGACCAAATATTTTTATATCATTCCCTGAAGTGAATGACATTAGAAATTATAATATATTTATATACGAGATTTTGGTCGCAGCTTGTAGAAATACACTTTGTTCTTATACTATAAGAATGACTCATTAAATTCCCAGTGAATAGATACTCACCAGAAGTGAGAAAATAATGAGAAGGAAAAAGGGAATGTAATAATTCTAACATGTTATTAATGCAATATGAAAGTTTGTCACGTACCTGTAGTACGTCAAACATGTTATGAATTCCTATTAATTATTGATATAGCTTTACTTTCCTAAATTATGATACTAATAGTAATGATGCTTGTGTCGATAATATTGATATGGCATATGTGAACGTAGCTAGTTCTTTTGAATATCCAGAAAGAGTTTTTAGCATTTTGAATGTTAATCAAAATTTTAAATTATCGAATTGTTACTAAATGAGTCATGGATAAAATATTTTGACTCTCGACCAAATATTTTTATATCATTCCCTGAAGTGAATGACATTAGAAATTATAATATATTTATATACGAGATTTTGGTCGCAGCTTGTAGAAATACACTTTGTTCTTATACTATAAGAATGACTCATTAAATTCCCAGTGAATAGATACTCACCAGAAGTGAGAAAATAATGAGAAGGAAAAAGGGAATGTAATAATTCTAACATGTTATTAATGCAATATGAAAGTTTGTCACGTACCTGTAGTACGTCAAACATGTTATGAATTCCTATTAATTATTGATATAGCTTTACTTTCCTAAATTATGATACTAATAGTAATGATGCTTGTGTCGATAATATTGATATGGCATATGTGAACGTAGCTAGTTCTTTTGAATATCCAGAAAGAGTTTTTAGCATTTTGAATGTTAATCAAAATTTTAAATTATCGAATTGTTACTTTTCTATTTTATCATTTTGTGATTATTATTGAAAAGTTTTAAATACTATATTCTAGTATTTGAATATTATTTTAATTTATTTTGAATCAAGAATGGTCAAGATACAATTTTCTAAACAATATTTGTTGTTTATTTGGACAAAAGTTAAAATATATGTCCAAAGTATAAATGGTAGTGCAAGGTTCCTGAAGAATAATTGATCAAATAAATCTAGAAGAGTTAATTGCTTAAAAGCTCCAAAAGAGCTAGCAAATCTTCACCCAATGGTCAATTTTATAATGCATTATTCTCCATATAGTCTCGTAAAACTTTTTGAGTATTGATTATATTATCAGTATATCAAGACATTGGATGAATGAAATTTTGAGACATATGCATTAACATTATGACATGAAATATATGTCAATTATAGATACCACTATTTATCTCTCCTGATTTATATTGCACAGAATTATGAAATTGAGATGCAATATTGAGTAAATTTGAAGTTTACTGATAAATAATTTATTAGTTGGTATGACCGGTTGGACCATCCCGGATCATTAAAATACGAAGAATGATTTTGAATTTATTATGGAGTTGGAAGTTTCCTAATATCGAATTTATATGTGCTGATTGTTTTATGTAAAAGTTACTAGTATTACTTGGGGTTGAATGTGTTATTTTGGCATGAATATGGAAAAATTATTAGTTGATGCATCAACAAATAGTCTTATGAATATTGTTGTTTTTGCAACCTGTAGTTTGCACAATTTATTGATAATGAGCTCATGTGTTAACATTCTCCCAAAGACATAATTTGTCCTAATAATACTGGTTGTATTGAGATAAATATTGAACATCCTGCAGAATGTTCATAACTGTGATATATTAGCATTTATTTCTTATTTTGCCAACACATTTTAATTCTCCTCATAGTAGTTACTTTGTGGTCAGAAATCAAATATTTCTCATTCTAAATTTAGAAATGTACTATGTATGTTGCACCACTACAAAGGTAATGAAATGGGTTCTCAAACAGATTATTAAATATGTTGGAAGCAAATCTCAAGGGAGAGATTCGTATTTTGTTAATTTTGAATATGTTGCCCCAACATAAAGAGAAGAAATCACGAGGCTGGATAAAGATATTAGTATGTGTCTCATTGTGATCTTCTATTTTGAACCTTATAGAAGATACCTTAAACCAGAAGTTCAAAGGATAATTTATATAGTCAGGTATATTAATTGACCAACATCCAGTAAAAAATGCTCCTATTTGATATCCCTGAAGGATAATCTACCACTACAATAAATTTGAGACACAACTGAAATGTGGTAGATAAGTCGGTTCCAAAGATACAAATTTCTCACTGGAGCTAAGGTTTAAGATGGTAATATATGTTAAGTCGAGGAGATTTAAATTCCAACAGATTTTTTCTCAAACATGATTGATATATTATTTCCAGAAGAAATTCAGGTACCTGAAAACTGTGACAAATGATGAGATCTCAACATGATTGAGAACTATTGGAACCTCACAAGTATATGACTTTAAAGATATTAATGCGCATAATATCTTTAAAGTCATATACTTGTGCGGTTCCAATAGTTTCCAATCATGTTGAGATTGATTCAGAATGGGGATTTTCAAATCGAGGTCTGCAGACTCGAAATGATAAAGTTTGCATGAGAAATATGAAAAGTTTAAACTATTTACAAGTACACTTGAAGTGTACATGTATTCCCAGCAGGAATAATACACTTGAAGTGTAATCTCAAAAAGATAGCAATTAATATTTGCTTATAAAATGTGAACTATAAAAGTGAATATTTGCCATGAGTTATGGTGTATGATTCTTCGTAAGATCTGGCACTGATAACGAAGAAATATATTTCTAGTGGTGGATATAATAGTGTATGATAACACTTAAGATGTATTTATCTTTGTTATCATTTGATAATAGTACTTATATCTGAAGTCCCTGGTAGACTCGATATGCTTGAATCATATAATTGTTCCTAAAGAACATAATGATATTATCTTAGTAAATTTTTATTTTAAGAATGATCGAGTATGTCCATATATGAAGAAATTTTATACGTAGCTATATTTGCTATATATATTTATTTATTAGAATATATCCTCATTGTACAATATATTGATTGACATAGTGTTCTCCATATTAGGGGGAGAAAATCATCAATTAAAGAGGATATCATTTATAACTTTCATTATCTTGTTCTATGCACAAGTATTCATGAACTAGAAGTTCAAAATATTGTTTATTTGCATAATATTGCATATTGATTGTTTGTCTGACTCATGTAGAGTTAGTCAATACAATATTCTACTTATAGATATTCCTATTTGGATAAATGTCCCAACAGGACAAATATATGAATTTTATAACTATATGATTTTGATACATGCTTGAAACGTTGTTGATCTCTTGATTTTGGTAATAAAATCAGCAAAAGAGAAAATGATTTGATGATCAAGATATTTTTCCTGAAGAATTTAGAGAAGCAAATATTGTGATCAATATTTTGAAAAGTCAACATTTATTTTGATTGAACATTCTGAAGATGTTTCACATGGACATAGCACATCAATTGTCATTGGATTATTATAGTGAGATCCTTTATATCTATTAAAGGGCAATGAAGAACTATTTGGTCTTGAAGTATCACAATTATATAATTGAGTGCATGACTACACTCGTCCACATGCAAGTAGTTATCTATTCTAGTTCTTATCTACCCAATGAATTTTGAGACGGCATTAAGCTTGTCTTTTGATATCTCCTTGAGATAGTTTATCTCGAATATTGAGATGGATATGCAAGGTATAAGTTACTTATATGATCCACATAAACCATGCATTTATAGGCATATGTTGATTATAACAGCCACATCTTCAACTCATGTTGAAGAAATAGAAATTCATAATGTTGGTTGAGAATATGTGTGATCATGATTAATGTATTCGAGATAAATTTATATCATCTAAGAAGGAATTCTAACTGTACTGTTGGATGATAATAAAGTTTGGAATATATCTAAGGAGATATGATAAAATTTTTCTTTACTCATGAGCTCCTGAAGAGTGGTGACATTGATGTGCAACAAATTCGATCATGTGACAATCTGACAAATTTATCCACTAAGGCATTACCAGCCGCAACATTTGAGAAATTGGTGCATCAAATTGGAATGCGGTGGTTAAGAAACCTTAAAGGATTATCTTATCATGGGGAGTAATAATGACATAAAAAATAATGTACTCTTTTTTCTTCACTAGAGTTTTTTTCCCATTGAATTTTTATCTAGTAAGGTTTTAATGAGGCATATTCTTTATGTTATGAACATCCAAGGGGGAGTGTTATTAAATAATATGTGTATGTTCATATTAATCAGTTGCCTGAAGAGAATTGAACTCCCAAAATATGACTCCTAATCGGATTTGGTTTCCTTTCCCTATTTGATTTTGGGTTTGCATAAACTCTTGTATTATAAGCATATATATAGGGCCATATGATGACATGAATAAGATACAGATTAGTCTTGTTTCTTGAGTTTTACTTTCTCTCTTTATATTCTATCTTCTCTTTTCTTTAGTTTTATATTGTTATTCTCCAAACATATTGAGTGACACTTTTACTTTAATTCTGCATTACCAACACTTAAATTCACACACACATATATATATATATATATATATATATATATATATATATATATAGAAAACACAAATCCCAAAACAGAACTTGGTTACATTTACAGAAAACTACTTAAGTTTTTTTCTTTTTCAACAAAAAGCTTTTATTTCATTTTTTGATATGTATAAACTATTTTTAGGTAGCTACATCTATTAAATTTTGAATATTGAGTGAAATGTAACAAGAAAAGTCATACAGTAGGCACATGGCACTATTTTTAAGGATAATTTTACCCATTTATGACGTTCTCTTCATTTTTTTAATGCCCAACTCAAATTATACAGGTTAAAATTCTATTTGACCTACAACACATTTGAAACTCACCTCATTTGACTATACAGTTCTAATCCTTTAAAATCTTCTAAAATTAATTGGAAACCCAAAATTTCTTGTGAACGGTGATACGTGTCTGCAATGTGGTTTTTGTTGTTGAATGCCCTCTCGACATTGAAAATTTAATAGATATACTTATTTAAAAATAAAAATAAAATAAATTTTTGTATTAAGATACAAAAGTATAAATAATTCTTGAATATATATAACTAATTTATCTTCCCAAAATCATAAGAAAAAGAAGTGGAACGGATAGCATGATAAGGGTTTGGATCGTCTCCGTTTGAAAAACTTTCAGTTTTATTATTTGGAGAAAATTTAATTTTTTACTTTTTTTACCGTCATATTGAATTTCTCCAAACCAAAATTATTCTAGCTTGGGGGAAATCAAAAAGTAAAAAATCAAGAATTTTAAATTTCAGAGTCAAGTTGATTATATCTTAAATGAGTTCAAATTATTAACCTTCAAATAAAGTTTGTAAAAATATTTAAAATTAAAATTTTAAAAATATAATATAATCTTAAGTAAAATATAATAAAAATATATAAAATTAAAATTTTGAATTTAAAATAACCTTAAGTAAAATTTAACTTAATCAAAATAGTTAATTTTTAACTATTCTAAATTATTAGTTTAGAAAAATCCTTTTATCTGAATTGGTTAAAACTGAAATGAATCGATTTTTTATTTAGAGAAAAAATCAAATTTATTGGAATTAATTTTGAAAAAATAAAAAATTAAACGAAAATTCAATTTAATTCAAGTTTTTAGTTTTCTTTGAATAATGCATGCCCAAGCTGCTAAGCATAGATAAACATAGACTTGAAATCGGCGAACTGGGCTTTGACGAGCCAAAACCCAATCAGAGAAGAAGGGACGGCCCAAAATACACATAAGGTCCGAATGATCCATATCGAATACAAGATGAGTGGTTTGATAAGATTTGTCCTGTTTCGCAGTAGTATATTGTGAGCCAACAGCAGAGTACTATTTCGGTGAAGTACAAAACCCTTGTGCCGGCAGTGGCGTAGAGGATAAAAAGAAGCGAAAGAAAGAGAAGAGGAAGATGCCGAAGAACAAGGGTAAGGGAGGTAAGAACCGGAAGAGGGGGAAGAACGAGGCCGATGATGAGAAGAGGGAGCTCGTCTTCAAGGAAGATGGGCAGGAGTACGCTCAGGTGCTCCGTATGCTGGGGAACGGCCGTTGTGAGGCGATGTGCATCGACGGCAGCAAACGTCTCTGCCACATACGCGGAAAGATGCACAAGAAGGTCTGGATTGCCGCCGGGGACATCATCCTAGTCGGCCTCCGCGACTACCAGGCACGCTCTTTTTTTCCTTTTTCTTTTTCTTCTGTTTTAAATAAATATCATCGATTAGATTATGAATATCTATGCTGCCTTTTGTTATATATTATGGTTTATCTAAAGGGGTTTTCCCTCTTGCCTGCCTATTTTATTTTGGTACAGAAGCAGAGATTTCACTTGGGGCGAACTATTAGAAGAGAATATTCATAATCTTGGGAGGGTATTTTCTTTCTGGTCTTCTTGAAAAATTAAAAAATATTCTTAAGGAAAGATTTTAATTTTGAAAATTTATCGATTAATGATAATAATTTAACTGCCCCAATCATCAGTTTACATGAAGTTATTTGCCTAACTAGAAATGTTAGTGAATTCCGCCTGAAGAACAGCGAACAGGTTTGTTCCGGACGTGCCAGTCTAAAATTTGTAGACCCACCCTACCTCTCGGGTTTCGAATCCTGGTCTTTCAGACCTGCTTTGAATATTTTAAGAATTTTTATAAAAATTTTTAAAAATGAGTAAATCGTAATACATATATCCAAAAAGCTCCATAATAATTGTATAAAATTTGGTCTATAGTAACATTAGGTAATGCTCTCTCCGCGCTGATCATAATTAAATATTTTATTTTGACTTAGCATAAAATTTTAAAGAGTAATTTAATTATAGAAAAATTACTTTAATATCATTATTAATTAAAGAGCTTAATGGTAAGATGATGAAATTAAATATTTTAAATCAAGAGAGTACTAGTGGAGTCATTGTGTTAGTGGAACTTACTTTTTTAAATTAAAAAAGTTATTAATAAAAGTTTAGATAAACTATATAACTATCTTAAGAAAATAGATATTTGATTGTGGACATCTTTAGAAGGAAATGTAAACATTCAATGGTGATGGAGGAAGTATAATTCAAATCACAATATTAAAATTTAATTAATATTAATCTTTAAGAAATCATCTTACAAATGAATTAAATAGAATCTTTTATTCTCCAATATTGAACATTTTAATCTCATTTCTTGGAATACTTCAAACTACCTACTAAAATATATGTAAATATTGAACAAAATATACTTTTCTTAACTTCTATAACTAACAAAAAAATTTAAAAATTCTTCCTAATTAATGTAAAACAACTCATAATAGTATAAATAGTTAACGGATCTGAGTCCAAATGGATCCAGAACTGGACTTGTTTATATGCCTCATATACATATCCGAATCCGGGTAGGGTATATGGATACATATGTTATACTGTACCCGTACCATTTATTTTGGAACTGGGACGGATTCAGGTCTGGATCTGGCCCATTTGCAGGCCTACCTGAATTGTTCAATAACAGTTGGGTACATCCATACCTTCTATATATCCCAAAGGAAAACTGGGCAAAGCTTCTTCTCTTTACTATTGAAATACCAAAGGACATCTTCAGATATGCCCAAGCAACATGTCTGAGATGGAAAATATAGTGCTTCAGGTTGAACTAGGAGGAACTCAAAAAGATTGAAAGTATTATGCTTTATAATCTATTGTGAAATGCTTACCATATGATAAGTATAAATATGAGGCTAAGCCTGGAAATTCTGTCAAAATTCCAGCATTCTGGTGAAGAAGAAAGAGGGACGTGGGAAGCATAGAAGAGGCGATATCTAATTTTCATAATCGTTTGGCTTCTATCCTGCTTGTTTGACCTGTTCCCTTACCTTTTGTGATTCTGTTGCTTTTATTATGGTAACTCTGATTCCCAATCTGGTAATCATGTGCAATTTTTTCAATTTCCTAGTTCCTCAGAGATGGTTCAAAGCATCTTGCCCTTTTCTGGGAAGATGACTCCAATGTCATCCATTTAAAGTCTGATATAGCTGCCTCAAACATTTGAGAACTTATAGATGTGCAATGATTAACCTTCTGCCAACTAAAGCATGCAACGTCTTCAGCAAGGAATTTTAAGTCTTTAAAGTTGGATTAACTTTGAAAGGATTATGCTTAAGATAAGGATGATGGACATATGTTTCTATAAACTTCTCATTCTCTATTCAGTTGTTTGGAGGGATAAGAATGTGTAACTTTCAGCTTCTATGGGGGGAAAATGTTCTTGTCAAGGCAAGTAGCAAGTACAACTAAACAGGATATAGGTGAAATAGGATGTTTACCTTCTCGACTCTTCTAATGTTAGGAGACCTTAATGATTCCTGGTTTGTGATTTCCCTTTGAACATTCTCATAAATCCCCCAAAAAAGAAAACCTTTACCATTGATTTTCAGAAAACCATTGCAATGCTGGTGCAACTTACCAGAAACAAAATGTAGGCTTTAACGAATAAAGCAGCAATTTTATCTTTCAGCAGACCCATAGAAAGTAATCACTTATGATCTATTGGACTTACCACAGCACTTTGTATTCATTTTCTGTTGCTAAGTTCAGATTCTATCGGGTAGTCGCAGCAATTAGCTTTCTTAAATTTTTAAGTCTATACTGGAATGAAATATGTGACTGGTATTTATGATTCTAATTATTAACGTAAATTTGATATTATCAGGATGACAAGGCTGATGTTATTCTGAAGTATATGCCGGATGAGGCAAGGTTGTTGAAGGCATATGGTGAGTTGCCTGAGAGCACTAGGCTTAATGAGGGTATTGCTGGTGGACTGGATGAAGAGGATGATGGTGGTGGTGACGACTACATTGAGTTTGAGGATGAGGACATTGACAAAATCTAAGCCTTTTTTTCTCAATTTCGCCCTTTCTCTTGAGGTCTTGGTTTGCCTTATAATTATTACCTGAGCTAGGATTTACTAACAGAAAGCCAATAGAGGAAAACTTTCTGTACAATGTTTAAAGTAATACGATGCAGCGCTGTGTCTGTCATCTATGTATGGGAGTTCATGTACCGACATTTATGCTTACATTTATTTTCAACTGTTTTGTGTCTTTTGAAGGCCCTGATTTCTTTTATCTATTCAAAGTTTAATATTGTTTCTTGTGGTTGAACATTGTGTTTATGTGATGTGATGTCTGCCTGAATTGCATTAACAAAAATCAAGTTATATTATATGTATATAGAATTATATATCTACTTTGGCCTTATTGTAAATTTATGTAACACTTGAGAAGGGAGTGTTATATCTTTTATTCACTTTCTACTTTTATAGTAAAATTAGATTTAATGAAATATTGCTAAACGTTTAAATAAAATACACATAAAATGAGAAAATAAATACATATAAAGTGAGGAAATGTTTAGTATATATGTATGCATGTATTTTTTTATTTGATTTTTGTGAAAAATGTTTTTGATCCAAAAATTTTAAATTGTTAATTTATTTAATTTAGTCTATTATTAAAATTTATTATTATTAAATTCTTTATTAATTGTGGCATTCAAATTTTATTCATAGTGGTTTTGGTTCTTTCACGGGTGTACTTTTGTTGGTGTACTTTTGTTGATATTTATCTCCTATTTGTTTATTTTTAGTTAAAAAGCCTCAGTAACCCTAAGCTTTTTCAATTTTTGATTTTAACACTCAAACTTTGAAAGGATTAATTTAGTACTTCAACTCTTAAAACATGTCAAAAGCAACACTTTTGTCAGTTTTAGCCATTAAAGGTAATGCAGCATTTCATGTGCTTTTAACGTGACGGCCGTTGTTATCAGCACTCACGAATCACCATCACCATCCACCCGTTGGGTCTGGTCGCTCAAGGCTTGAGGGATTGAGTTGAGAAAAGCTTGCTTTAGAATAACATCTGCTCCAAGAAGATAAAATAATTGAGTCATATGTTACAAATGTTTATCTAAATTTGACCTTTGAAAAGAGCAACATTTCATTTGGAAGAATTCTTTTCTTTTTAATTCAAGATCAGAATAAGGTTCACCAAAAAAATAGTAATAAAATAATGAAGCAACTTGATCTATTGAAGAATTTAAATATTGAGTTCTCTCAACATAATTGAGAGTGGTAAACCAATGTTTTAAAGTGCCTGTGAATCTGGAAGTGAATTCTGTGAGGATATTCTCTGTTGTTATGCCAGATAATTCTCTAGTGCGTAGAGAAGGTTTGGACATTTCATATCCCATGGGTCCAAAGGCAGAGTACTGTATTTTGAGCGGTGACTGGAAAGGATTTGTGAAAAGAGAGAAAAAACTGGAAGAGACTAAAGGAACTGTAGCAACTGGAGGAGGAGGAGAGTAAGGAATAGACTCAACCTGTACTTTGAGATAGGAAATGTATCCTTCAAGGTCTACTGCCTTTTTCTACTTTTGTCTGATGACTTCAGAAGGGTTAACATCAGGTATAGACAAATCATAAGTAATCTGCTTCAATCTTTTTCATATTTACGATTAGCCTTTTGGTGACTTCCAAGTTTTGTACTTGAGAATCAACTTTAGTTTCAACATTAATAAGACGAGAATTTAACTGTGTAACTTTTTCGTCAATTTGGGTCAGAATCTTCTTTTGAGCAACATTATTCTCAGATGGTTTCAACAGGATTGGTGGGCACTGACTGTCTACTAGGAAGAATGGTTGAGGAAACATTCTGAATTTTGTTAGAGTGTCAGACATTGTCCTTAGTAAAATGTGTTGTTTGGGTAAAGACAGGGTTAAGCGGAGGGAATTCTGCTGGTTGGAACTGCAGATAGCTGGAATAGGAGTTGGTGGTGTAAGAGGTTTGTAAAATGAGTTGATAGGTTGACAAGTAGGAGGTACATGCTTTTCTTTCGCAAGAATCTTGAAACATTTTTGGTAGTAAGGGTAAAGATGTGGTCTTAGTTTAGGAGGTAACCAGGTGGATGAAATTTCATCTATGGATGAGTCATACCTGCTGCGAGTCTAAATAACTTGAGCTCCTTGTTGATAGTTTGGATCAATTTCTGATTTTTTGATTGAGCATGAAGAAGAATTCTGCTTCTTCTTTCTTTTTTTTTCTACTAGAGGTATAGAAGATACAGTCGTCAAAGCCGCATTCAGAACATCTATTTTGACAAGACTCACAAGAGACACAGTATCCCCAATAACAGTGATTGGAGAAGGGATCTGTCTCAAAGACAACTGGTTTGGCATCTGGTGTGTACCACTTTGTGATGTCTGGAAAAGTATCTCGTCGAGAGACCAAGGAATGGTCTGGTCCGAGTCTGGTAATCTGATCAAAATTATCTTGATGATGTGAGGAAGGATTAGAAATAGAAAATTTAATCATAGCAATTCTCGGATAATTTTGTTTCACAGACTGAAGATGGTTATGATCGAATTTGATAGAAACAGAGCCATCAGAATTCTAGGAGATTTGGGAAGAGAGATTCTAGAGGCTGATTTGCAGCTTCATGGATCTTTTCATATTCAGTGACCCAAGCATCGAGAAGGAGATTGAGGAGTTCAGATTTTGGAATCTGTCTTGGGACATGAGTGCAAACAGCGGAATGTTTGTCATCTACCTTGATAAGAAGGGCATCTTGTCCACCAGGAAGGGAGAGATCTATGGCATGATTTTGGACTCGGTAGATCATTTGGTAATGTAAGATTGCAGTAACAGTATCATGTACCTGAGAGGCTCCTGCAATCTGGACTTGTACCTTGAGAGCATTCAGCAGATGTGGATCTGCCAAAGACATATTGAAGTTTGGGTACAATGTAATGAATACCGTGTCAGCATTCAGCGTTGCTTCAATAGTGGCTATACAAGCATGCTGATATGCAAGAAAGCGGGTATCCAAGAGGGCAACTCGGGCAACCATAGGAAGACTCTTTCCAAACCTTCTTCAAGCACTTTCAACGCTGCTCAATGGCTAAAAGCAAAACAAGCTCAGAAATAACAACAGAAGCCTACTCCTTCTCCTTCGGAAGTTCAAAAACAAGCCATGATTCAGAATTCACTGACTCCCATGCTTCATCAAGCTGATTCATCTCAGATCACACCCCATATTGCTATAGTCCAAGAGCAAACTCCATCGGAGACCCAGTATTCTTCTCCGACAGAGTCAGAACCAGCATCTATTTTGGAAACAGAATCTTTATCTTTTCGGACTCTTCTAAACAGTCCTTCTCTGAAGATCTTGAACTAGACATTCCACAAATCAGCATGACTCGTGAAGAAGAAGATACAGGAGACACGTCTGAAGCTACTCTTATCGATGATGAGCCTGAACCATCTCATACTTCCAAGAAGTTAACCACTTCAGGCACTTTCACATTCTAGCTGGATGACATCCCTCCAACAAAATGGGCAATTAGACTTCAAGAATTTCATGTTTGGATGACAACTAGAAAATTATCTGGCATAACAACGGAGAACATCCTCACAAAGTTCACTTCTAGATTCACGGGCACTTTGAAGCATTGGTTTACCACTCTCAATTATGTTGAGAGAACTCAGTTCTTAAATTCTTCAATAGATCAAGTTGCTTCATTACTTTATTGCTGTTTTCTTGGTGAACCTGATTCTGATCTTGAATTAAAAAGAAAAGAATTCTTCCAAATGAAATGTTACTCTTTTCAATGGTCAAATTTAGATAAACATTTGCAACGTATGACTCAGTTGTTTTTATCTTCTTGGTGCATATGTTATTCTAAAGCAATCTTTTCTCATCTCAATCCCTCAAGCCTTGAGCGACCAGACCCAACAGGTGGATGGTGATGGTGAGTCGTGGGTGGTGATAACAACGGCCGCCATAACTGCCATGGATAAAAGAGACGAAGAGATAAAAAGAAAAGATTAAAGAAAAAAGAACGAAAAGAGACATTTTAATTAAAAATATAAAAAGATATTACAAATGTCTGAAAAGTCACGTTAAAGGCACATGAAATGCTCCATTAGCTTTAATGGTTAAAATTGACAAGAATGTTGCTTTTGACACATCTTAGGAGTTGAAGTACTAAATTAATCCTTTTAAAGTTTGAGTGTTAAAATCAAAAATTAAAAAAGCTTAGGGTTACTGAGGCTTTTTACCTAAAAATAAACACATAGGAGATAAATATCAACAAAAGTATACCCGTGGAAGACCCAAAACCACTATGAATAAAATTTGAATGCCACAATTAATAAAGAATTTAATAATAAAAAAATTTAATAATAGATTAAAATAAAAAAAATTAACAATTTAAAATTTTTGGATCAAAAACTTTTTTTCACAAAAATCTAATAAAAGAATACATGCATACATATATGCTAAACATTTCCTCACTTTATATGTTATATGTATTTATTTTCTCATTTTATATGTATTTTATTTAAACGTTCAGCGAGATTTTGTTAAATCTAATTTTACTATAAAGTTAGAAAGTGAATGAACGATATAACACTCCCTTCTCAAGTTTTAAATAAATTTACAATAAGGCCGAAGTAGATATATAATTTTATATACATATAATATAACTTGATTTTTGTTAATGCAATTCAGGCAGACATCACATCACATAAACACAATGTTCAATTACTACTCTCAATTACTGTTTTCTTGGTGAACCTGATTCTAATCTTAAATTAAAAAGGAAAGAATTCTTTCAAATGAAATGTTACTCTTTACAAAGGCCAGATTTACATAAATATTTGTAACGTATGACTCAGTTGTTTTATCTTCTTGGTCCAAATGTTAGCCTAAAGCATGCTTTTCTGAAGGAAGCACAAATCCTTCAGAACTACTAGAAGTAAGTCAGACTACTGCTATGTCTGCAAACAAAAAGGTCATTATGCAAAGCAATGTCCCCAGAAGAAGAAACGGCAAAACCTCATCTCCCAAATAGAACGGGTTAGCCCTATCTATGATGACAATGACCTTGAATCCCTCTTTTCTGAACAAGATGAACTGGATGAACATACTCTTTTTGCAATTGAAGAAGATGAAATTCCATCGTCATATCATATCTCAGTTCCTCCAGAACCAAATCCACAACTCCCAGAAAAATCTCCCGAAATACCCTTTGTTCCAGTCCTCACCATCCAAACCCATAAAACACATCCTCAAGTAGGGGTGTTCATTCGGTTTTTCGGTTCGGTTTCGGTGTGGAAATTCAGTTTTCGGTTCGGATTTTTTTTTTTTTGAGGAAATCGAACCGAGCCGAATTATTGACAGAAACCGAACTGAACCAAACCGAATAATGAATTTCGGTTCGGTTCGGTTTGAGCTAAAACCGAAATGCAAAGAGAGAAAAAAAACAGAGAAAAAAAAAACAGTTTCTAAAAAACTGGAATTGGAAAAACTAACTATATATGAAAGAAACAATCATTAACAAGCTCATAAGAAACAATCATTAACAATTCCTTAGAAATAAAGCTCATCAAATGTTCATTATTACATTACAATGAATTGCTAATTGATAATATAGTAAAAAATTATTACAATACCGTTCACCTAAATATAGTCAAAAAAAACTAAATGCAGAAAATGAAATCCAGCCAGAAAAATATCAAACCTACTAGAAGAATATCATAGGTCCAAAATGGTAGATTCATGACTCAAATTTGTATGTTCTGCGAAATTAAACAAAGAAGAAGTCAATTAGTCTTCCAAACAAAAAAATATTATAAGATAATATATACCAAAAAGAGGTTTAAGAAAATTACCAGAATCCATTTTTTCAAGAGTATCAATATCCTCTTCAATAGCAACACGACAAGTTTCATTCCTCATCCAATCCTTGGCACACATGAGGCATTGCACTATCCTAGGAGTTTAACTCCTAAATGTGTCAAGAACACGCCCTCCCATACTAAAAGCTGATTCGGAGGCAACTGTGGAAACAGGAATAGCAAGAATATCCTGAGCTATCTGAGAAAGTATAAGAAATCTAGGGGCATTCAACTTCCACCACTTCAAAATGTCAAATCCATCCTTATCTCAAACCCCAGACGAAACTCATATAAAGGCGTAAACCTATTTCTTTCTTGTACCATGCCCAAAACTTATTCGGTCAAAACGTTCTCTAAAGATTAACACTTCCCCTTTACCGTTCCACATCCATGTGAAGTTAGGTTTTTCAACATTGCAAAATTAAATTTAATTTCAATTAATAGATCTGAAACGAAGAAGACATTCTAATTAAATCATCAGCAATGAGAAACTGAAATGCTCTGATGAACATAAAGAATGCCCTACTCTAAATTTGCAGACAACCAGATTAGGGAAAGGAAGAAACTAGAAGAAAAATTCGCAAATTGTACATACAAAGCATAAAAGTGTTCCTACCTCTTTGAGTCCGGTGGTACGTCGGCCGTCGGGGGTGTGTGGCTGCAGCGGAAGAGGAGAGTATGGAGAATGGAGGCGGCGACGGTGAGGAGAATGGAGGCGGAGAAGGTAATTGTCTAACAGAATAACACCCCTAGCCCTATGTCATCGATCGTGAATAACGCATTCTACTAATGCGTCATTTTTTTTTAAAAAAAAACAATGAACGTATTACAAGTACGCGTTCTTGTTTATATTTTTGATTTTCGGTTTGATTTTTCGAACTGAAAACCGAACCGAAATTCTTCTAAAATTGGCAATCTGAACTGAATTTCTAAATTCGGTTCGGATCGGTTCGGATTTTCGGATCAACCCATATAGTGAACACCCCTATCCTCAAGCCCATGTTCAAATCTGAACTTCTAAGTATGCTTAACCCATCTGTCCTATCTCCTGAATATTGGACAGAACACCAGAAGGAATTCATAACTGCTGATGGTAATACGTTTTATACTTCCTTGATTACCAAAAAACCCATTACCATCCAATTCTTCCCCAAATGTAAAGTTCGCTTACATCTCATTGGTTGTGCTGAAATTGACAAAGATATCCTTGTTGGCTTTGACATTTATAGCAAACTTCACAAATTCCAAATCCTTCCCAATGGTATTCGTTTTGGAAAATAATTCAGAGAATATGGTTCGATTCCAAGACTTTACCAAATTACTCCTGACCCTATTATTGAGATTCAGAAACTTCTCATCTCCCAATCTTGTGCTGAATCCCATACAGAATTCCTTACCAAATGTTCCAATCCGTTGTGGCAAAATCCTCAGTTCTTCATCAAACTCCATTTCAAGAAAAATGAGGATATCAACCCTACCAAAGCTAATCATTCTGGCATGAACCCTAATCATCTTTAGTTAGCTACAAAAGAATGCCTTGACCTTCTTCATTCTGATCTTATTGAACCCACAGATTCTCAATGGTCTTGTGAAACATTCTATGTTGATAAACAGGCTAAACAAGTCCGTGAAAAAATGAGACTGGTAATTAATTATCAGCCTCTCAATCATTGTTTACAAGATGACAAGTTTCCATTACCACACATGCACATACTGTTATCACAGCTTTCCGATGCAAAATGGTTTTCCAAATTTGATTTGAAATCTAGTTTTTAGTAATTAGGCAGTCATCTTGATGAACGTCCTAAAACTAGTTTTTGCATCCCTAACGAGCATTTCCAGTAGAAAGTAATGCCTTTTGGGTTAAAACCCGCACCGTCTTTGTTTAAAAAAGTCATGGTCAAGATTTTCGAACCACTTTTACAAACTGCACTGGTTTATATTGCTGATATCCTACTTTTCAGTTCTACTAATGATGATCATATAAACCCCTTACGCCAATTTGCTCAAATTATTAAAGATTATGGCGTAATGCTTCCTGAAAGAAAAATGATCTCGGCTAAACAGAAAATTATTTTCCTAGGAATGTATTTCACTGCAAGTACATACACTCCTGGAAATCATATTTTTGAAGAGCTACAGAAATTTCCTGAGTCCAATCTTTCACAGAAACAAGTCCAACAATTTCTTGGCGTAGTCAACTATGTACGAGATTTCTTTCCAATAGCTTCTGAGCATATTCATCCCCCCACTAAGATGTTCAAGAAGAATCTACCCTCATGGACTTCATCTCAGACTCATGCAGTCACAGCCCTCAAAGAAGAAGTGTCCAAGATTCAAAAATTGCATCTGCTGACAAATGGTCAAAAGATACTTCAGACTGATGCAAGTGATAAATACTGGAGTGCATTTCTACTCGAAGAAATTAATGGCACCAGACATCTCTGTGGATTTGCGAGTGGAAGATTCAAACCAGCAGAAATACATTACCACTCCACATTCAAGGAAATCTTTGCAGTCAAAAAAGGGATAAAGAAGTTCAGTTTCTATCTCATCGGATCAAAGTTTTTGGTGGAAATAGATATGAGTTCATTCCCCAAAATATTACAGTTTAAGCAAAAGCAAGTTCCTCATCCTCAACTGCTCAGTTGGTCAACGTGGTTTGCGCAGTATTCATTCGAGGTCAAACATATCAAAGATAAATCTAATGTTGTGGCTGATTTCCTTTCTCGACCTGATTTCTTTACCACCAAACCTGTTATAGCCATGATCCGACCCAATCTTTCCAACTTACCTAGTATTCCTCCTGATTTTCCTCCAAACTATCTGAAAGACCTAAGAGGGGGGGGGGTGAATTAGGTCTTTGGCTAATTATCGAAAATCTTTTTCCTTTTTGCAAATCCTTTGCCTTAATAAAAGCTCTTCTTTAAATTCACAAACTTCAAGTTTATATATGATTTGATGGTTAAGACAAGATTATTAAACTATAAGACCACAACCAATCAATCAACAACTATAAACAATAATAATAACACAAGTATGTAAAACAAGTAAAGTTATAAAGAAATGAACACACGATTTATAGTGGTTCGATCTCTCCAAGATCTACATCCACTACCTTGAGTCCACACTCAAGGATTTCAATCAATTCACTATATGCTTAATCCAAGCAATTACACAAGAGGCTCACCCTTCAATGGGTTTTACCACAACAACCTCTTTTCAATATAATAAACAAGGTTCACTCTTGTCACTAAGAGTTTTATGTCACTAGACAACCTAGACCAATCTAATCCAAGGCTCACCCTCACCAATGGGTTTTACACAACAACCTTGATTAATCTAGTCTATGGCTCACCCTCCACAAGGGTTTTAAGTCTCTTGACAACCTTGTATCAATCACAACAAAAATGTAAAGAGAGAATTTGAATGTTACCAATACTTCTTGGTGGATGAATACAATTGCCAGCACCACTTCACTTCTTGCATTTGGAATCTTGAATTTCAATCTTTGAGCACAAGGCAACTTGAGAGCTTTTGATATAATTTTGATGTAAAACAAGTTAGAGCTTCAAGGATTTCTTTTGTGCAAAAGTTCTTTCAAAAATCTAGAGTTTCTAGCCTTTATAGAATTTGAAAATTAGTTAAAACGGCCATACAACGGCTAGTAACGGCTAGTTTCAGAAAATTCGGACGACCGAATTTTTCCAGCTGCGTCCGAATCTTCTTCTGAATTTCTCTGGAAAAATAGTCGGTACTGTTCACATGAATAGTGGGTACTGTTTATTGTGCAAGAAAATTCGGACGACCGAATTTTTTTTTTCCTGCGTCCGAATCTTGCATCCGAATTTTTCAAACTTTGTCAAAACATGTTCAAATCAATTCTAACAAGTTGGAAAACCTTCTAGGCTAAAAGATAAGTCATTAAAGACCTTTTAAGTGCAAAATTCATGTATGAAAACTTGATAATTTAGATAAGTTCAAAACCATTGAAACCATTTAAATCAAGTTTTGTGCTCTCAATTGCAAATCATAGATTCCAAGGCTTAAGAGTGTAGGGTTTACAAAGTTTACCTATTAAGCACATGCAACCTACACTTCATGTCTTCAAAGCCTTCAATCATCTTGAACAAACTCTTCAATCTTCAATCACTTTGACATATTGGAGTTGTTCTTGCATTTTAGCTTCAAGGCAATGAGACTTCAAACTTCTTAATCCACAAAACCTTTCACACAACATATAAGCATATTAGTCCTCATCAATATTTGTCATTAATCAAAACTACATGATTTGCCCTTAGGGCTAACAATCTCCCCCTTTTTGATGATGACAAACTTTGATGCAAAATGTGATAGATTAAAACAGTGTAGTACATAGAAGTATTAATGTCAATGATAGAAATCAACCAATTTAGCATTTTGACATACAAAAGGCTCAATATGAGCCTATGACCCAACCAACCTCCATTAACCTCCTTCCTTCCAACTATTAGGATAGAAAATATAGCATTTAAGCATTTAGAAAAAGTTCTAAGAGAGGTTTTAAGGTTGTAAAAGTTTAACAATGCTCCCCCTTAGATTGTGCTCATTTTTCAACACATTTGGACTAGAGATATCATGCATCCGAATTTTTTACATAGCAAGTCCAAACTTTAAAATAAGTAAAATGAAAGCTGCAAATTTTGTAAATAAGCTTTCCTAAGGTTGTTCAAACTTATTAGAAGAGATTAAAACATATTTGAATCAATTTGAACAACAAAGGAGCACATTTTGACAACACAATATGGATGCATCCGAATTTTAGAACATGCATCCGAATTTTTAAACTCATGCATCCGAATTTTGACATTCCAAGTCCAAATTGCAATAAATTCAATATAATGAAAGTTTAATGTGAAATAAATCTTTCCTAAGGTTGTTCAAACATAATGGAAGAGAATAAAACATATTTGAATCAATTTGAACAACAAAGAAGCACTTTTTGGCAACAAATATGCATGCATCCGAATTTCTGAAACATGCATCCGAATTTTGAGTCCAAATTTTTGCAACAAGTTTGAAAAGGTGATTTTGCCTTTTAAAATGAAATGTTGAAGTATTCAAACATGTATGTCCACAAAGGCACTTAGTTTAGCTTTGCAAAACCACAAAATTCTTGTATTCAATTGTTTTCATGAAGTAATTAAAAATCATAGGTCAAGTCAAGAACCAAGTTCAAGATTTCAAGCTCAACTTAACCATATTACAAAATCTCAGAAAATAACCAAAACCTCACATATCATAAAATATTCAATTTAAATTTCAAATGCAGAAATGCAGCCAAATATTTTCACATTACTCATTATCTATTGCACATCAACATATACATAGCAGACATTAGCACACATTGCAGCATGATTCATATTATAACAAGCACATAGCACATTTTGTAGTCATTCTTTCTCCCCCTTGACATATGTATGGATTTTCAGAAAATTCACACATTTTCTCTTCATGCATGAGGAATTCCACTGCTATTTCATATTTTCACACATTTTGTCATCACATTTCTTCTCCCCCTTTTGTCATCAATCAAAGGTGGAGTAAGAGTACTTGGACAACAAAAGTGAAACAAAAGAAGCTCTTATCACAAGGATTTCATATATTGAGCTTCAAAACAGTATAATGACTAGAAAGGCACAAGTAAATTTCAATGTTAAAGCATAACATGTGCATCAAGGCATAAAGTAAAATAGGCAACAAAATAGAGTTTAGGGATAGAAAGGCTTAGTCTTGGATGCGCTTCATAGTCTTCATTTCCAAATTTGTTCGTTGTGATAGCCATGTTTCCTTGATCTCTATATGATGGGGTCCTTCATTTGTTGACTCCTTGCCCGTGTAGTTCGACTTTGGAAAGTTACTAATCGAGAGGATCTTTGGATCTTCTTCCTTTGAACCACATTTTCCTTCTCTCTTGACTGAAGGAAATTGGTGATGGATTTGTGATTTGACTTTGTTAAACTCCCTTCACCTTCTTGGGATGCTTCACTGCCTTTTTCTTCATCTTCTTTCTTCTTTAGCAACAAATTAATAGCCATCTCAATTTTCACTGCCATAACTATCATCCTTATTGCTGCCATCTTCACCCATATTATCCTCTTGATCTTCTTCATTTGGCTTTATAGGAACTTGCACCATTTAAAACTACTTGAGAAATCTTTCTCAAGTCTTCTTCCATACTCTTGACTCTAGCTTATAAACCATCAAATTTGCCAAGAATCATTGGAGCCAAGAACTCGAAGAATTTGTCCATCTTTTTCATTTCCTTTACATGGTTGTTCAATGCCTCTTGAAATACCTTGGCAACTATGGTATTAACTCTAGTGAGATTATCACCTTCAACTTATTTTCCTTCAATGAAGGATACCTCTTCAAATGGTCTTCTTTTTGTGGGGAGTTGCTCCCCCTCACTTGGTGACTCATGCTTCCTTTTTTATTTCTTTCTCTAGCAAGGATTTCCTCTTCATCCTCTTCTTCTTGTTCATTTTCTTCTTCCTTCTCTTCATTATCACTAGCAACTCTTCTATCACCCCTTAGAGGAGTTTCTCTTCTAGTCCTTCATACATTATCATCATCAAGTGTCCAAGGAATTCCCTTTAGTGAGTTGTTGGTGTAGACTTCTTCACTCTTTATTGGTAGACCACTAGAAGACAATTGCACTTGGAGATACTTGAAAATTCCTGTTAATAACCTTTCATACGACAATGCCTTATGCTTGGTTCTTCTAGTTGCCATTATATTTTTTTAGCACTATATATCCAAAATTCATTTTTCTTTTCTTAAGCATGACTAGCATAATTACAACAGAAGATTTGTGCCCAAAGTATACTATAATAAAGGTAGTAAGCATGTGATGCAAAATTCTTTTACTAGCATCAAAAAGCTTTTATCTCTCTCTCCTTTCTAGTCTTGAGGCTTCTTCATTTATATAGGCATTCTCAATTCTTTCATGTGAGTATAACTCACTTATAAAACAATGTCCCCCGGAGGAATAATGCCTAAACCCAACATTCTCAACATCACGAATTCTATTGAGCAATGCATTATCAATATCCAAAATCAACTTGTGATATTCTTAAAGAATACCACTGAATAGATTTATCACCAACTCGCTCACCTCTTTCTTCCTTACTATTTGCTTAAACTCCATAAACTAAGTATGGTAATAGCATCAAACACAAGCAAACTAGTCCAGCTCATATTATTTAAAAAATGAGAGTATATTACCCATTTCGGATAGTTTGATGACATCCACCTTGTGGCATGGATTTGTCTTATGGATCCTTTTTGTCCAATCATCAAATTCAGTAGCAGCCTCCACTATGACAAATCTATCCATCTATGACATGATTTGAGAAACATAAACCTTCCTTGGTTCGTTGATTACTAGTCCTCCTTCTCTATCTTTGGCTTTTCCCTTTCCTTTTCTCATGCTAGGCTTCTTTGTCCTCACCTGGAGCTACACACTTGAATATACTCGTTAGTTATTGAATTTTGAAATCCCTAAGCTTCTTCTAAGATTGGTCAAACATTTCTTCGGCCAATGACTTAGTAACGATATCATAAATTTGTTCATGAATGCAAACATGCTTTAAATAAGTATTATCCTTAGTAGAATTATATCTAATGAGATGAAGTTTGATCTCTATATGCTTTGTCCTAGTTTGTTGAATAGTATGATGGTCAAATCTATTGCATTAGTGTTATCACATAACATAGCCACACATTTGAAATATAGACCATAATCACTTAGAGTATTAATAAGGTAATAGAGAATGTGTTTAACAACAATCAAATGAGATTCTATAGGACAAGATGAAATCTAGCACACAAGCACATGACAAACATAATATTGTTTCTACTTGCTATCAAATAGAGTTGACTACTCCTATGAAACCTTTTTATTCTTGTCAAGCATGGTTGATAAACTTATGGAAGTGCTTATACCTTAACTTGATTCATGAAAGTGCCATCCTTGGTTTGCTTGATTTGTGGGCCAAGAAAGAAATTGAGTTTTCCTATCATGCTCATTTCAAATTTACTTTTCATTAACTTGGAAAACACATCACAAAGTGAAGTATTAGAAGCACCAAAAATTGTATCATATATTTGGACAACTTATAGATCATTGTTACAAGAGGTTTTTTGTGAAAATAGTAGTGTTAACCTTTCCTCTTGAAAATCCTTTTGAAAGAAGAAAATCACTCAATTTTTCATACCAAGCTCTAGGAGCTTGTTTTAAATCATACAAAGCTTTGGATAATTTTGAAAACATGTTTAGGAAACTTTTCATGTTCAAAACCGGGTGGTTGTTCCACATAAACTTTTTCCTCAATAGAACCATTTAAAAAAACACTTTTGACATTCATTTGAAAGAGTTTGAAACCTTTAAACATGCAAATGCCAAAATCCTTCTAATTGATTTAAATCTACTAACCGGAACTAAAGTCTCATTATAATCAATGCCCTCTTTTTGATTGAATCCTTGGGCAACAAGTTTAACCTTATTTCTAATAACTTCTCTGGATTCAATAAGTTTATTTCTAAAAACCATTTAGTTCCAATAATGGAATGATCATGAGATTTAGGAATTTGTAAATTTTGTATCTTTCAAATTGATTTAATTCCTCTTGCATAGTAATAATCCAAAAATCATCACACAATACCTCATTAATACTTTTAGGCTAATATGCAATAAAAGAATAAAGTTATTGATAAAGTACCGCCTTATTTTTACTCCTTAGGAGATATCACCAATGATTTGCTCCTTAGGGTGCCCTCTTGAATATCTTAGGTTCTTTGAGAGCTCTTGGTCACCACTATGTTGGTCATCTTGATTTTGTTCAATCATTTCTTCCTCGTTGGTGTGATCCTCCAAAGTTGGTGCTTGAAGATGGGTTTGATAGTCATTCATAGATGTACCTACATCATCTTCATCTTTTCTTTCCAAGTAAATGTAAGATTCATCAAAACTAACATGAATAGTTTCCTCATCATGTAAGGTTCTTTTTCTTAGAAACTCTATAAGCCTTGTTGTTAGAGGAAAACCCAAGGAATATCCAGTTATTCAATTTTCTATCAAATTTTTCAAGTTATCACACATATTCAATATAAGGCACTTACAACCAAATATTTTGAAATAGGCAATATTAACTAGTAGTATACAATATAAAGTACTTTGTTATGCATATTCATGTATATTTGATACAACCTGTCATGTATGTTTAAATTCTAGAGTATTCTATCAAATAAAAGTTCAAAAGATATTTTTCTAAAAAAAATGACTTCAAAAGAACTCCATTCAAAAACATAACAATGCAGTGTTTTCAGCTTTGTCCCAAAAATGTTTTGGTAAAGAATTTTCTCCAAGTATAGACTTAACCATTTCTTGTAAGGTACAATTTTTCTTTTCAATAACTCCATTTTGTTGAGGTGTTTTGGCAGCCAAAAAGTTTGTGAGCAATCACATTCTCATCACAAAGTTTTGTAAAATCTTGATTGTAAAATTCTCTCCCATTGTGACTTCAAATAGAAATCAATTTGCACTCAAGAGAGATTTGGACCCTTTTGAAAAGTCTTACAAATTCATGAAAGAACTTCATCTTTTTGAGCTAGAAATATCACCCATGTAAATCTAGAGAAATCATCAACAATCATATATGAATTCCTCTTACCATCAAGACTAGTGATCCTCATTGGTCCAAACAAATCCATATGAACAAGCTCAAGATGTTTTGAGGTATAAATGCATTTCATGGGTTTGAAAAAAAATTCTTTTGTTTGTTTTCCATATTGACAAGTATGTCAAAGACAATTTTCTCAAAACACATTTTTAGCAATCCTCCAACTAAATCTTGAGAGAAAAGTTTGTTCAACAAATCCATGCTTACGTGATCAAATCTCCTATGTTAAGAAAATCAATCGTTATCATAAGCAACAAGACATTCAAGCTTATCAATATAAAACACAAATTGAAATATTTGTGAGTAATTGATCAAAATCACAAAATATCATTTTGTCATACAAGTTCGGGCGATCGAACTTATGGTCTACATTTAAACTTCAAAACCGAACATTTTGTAAAGTTTCATAAAGATGTTTTTTTTTTTTGGCCAAGCAAATGCATAGATATTCAATCATCGCTATTTTAATTATTTTATCATGACATATAATCAATTTCAAGAACATATCAACCATGAATTCAATCTCATATCCTCAATGTTACCTAATCAACTTCATAGAAGCAATTGACAAGTCATGGTTGGCAAATTTTCAAATTTTAACAAAGGAATTCTTAACTGAAACTTTGCATGTTGGCATTTAATATCACACAATTGACAAATGCTAAGCAAGTTACAGTTCAAATCAGTACTAAGCAACATTTGTTTAAAAAGAAGAGAGGAACCTTTACCAACATTGGTTACTCCAAGAATTCCTCCTTTCTTCTTGCCTCAAAAACAAATCCTTTTTTTTGGTTGCTTTGACCTTGATTATAAATGAGGTGTTTTCCATTATTCTTTAAGCCAACATCATCAATATACCTCTTAGATGTGCTTGAGTTTGAATTGAAGTGTACTTGCAATAAAGGAGAGGAAGTATCCTTTGGTACCTATACTTTCTTGGGTCCGTGAGGGTTAGTAATAATTCCCTTAACTCTCCAAATGGTTTTTACACCATTCTCTACTTTTCTTTTAACATAACATTTGGTGACTTTATGTCCATGTTTTCCACAATAAGTACAACAAGTATGATGCATGGAAGTAGAAGTAGCTCTAACAAAGAAGTTGTTATATTTAAGCACATTGTTTACATAATTATAACTAAGACCATTTTTGACAAGAGGAGATCTTTGAGCTCCAAGAATTTTATCAAGATTGTCCCTTCCTTTTGTAAATTTTTCTATACATGGTGTAAGTTCATCAACCTTCTTTTTCAAAGTCTCATGATCAACAAGCATTCTTTCAAGAGATAAAATCTTTTCACAAAGAATCTTATTTTCAAGGGACATGTTTTGTAAAGAGACATTTAAAACTTCTTTTTCAATATTCAAGCATTCAATAGAATCAAGAAGCTTTTTATTTTCACAAAACAATTTTGAATTCTCATTCAATAGATCATTAATTTTGGTTTTCATTTCCTTATTCTTTTTCGAAGCCTTCTTTAATTCTCCATACATCTCAACAAGTAATTCACTAGGATCATCAATATCATCATCAAAAGAAGTAGAGGTAGATGGAGTAGGTTGTACCTCATCTTCCATTGCCATGAAGCACACATTTGCTCTTTCTTCTTCATGAGTGTCTTGAAGTTGCTTCCACATTCCATGAGCGGAATCACATTCCATCACTCTATTGTATTCATTGACTACCAACGCACAACAAAGAATGTTCATTGCTTGGTAGTTTAAGGTCATCTTCCTTGAATCGCTCTCATCATACTCCTCCATGGGCTTTGGTTCCCTTGTAACTCCATCGGCTTTCAATCTCAATGGCACATAGGGACCTTTCTCAATAATGTTCCACAATTCATAGTTAATAGAACAAATGTAAATCTCAATTCTAGATTTCTAAAAAATATAATTAGAACCATCAAACAATGGAGGTCTATTAGAGGAGGAACCTTCCGTATAAGGCAAATTTGATAAACTAGCCATACAATCTTTACTTCTAGGTTGTTAGACCTTAAAAAGAAGACCTAGCTCTGATACCAATTGAAAGACCTAAGAGGGGGGTGAATTAGGTCTTTGGCTAATTATCGAAAATCTTTTTCCTTTTTGCAAATCCTTTGCCTTAATAAAAGCTCTTCTTTAAATTCACAAACTTCAAGTTTATATATGATTTGATGGTTAAGACAAGATTATTAAACTATAAGACCACAACCAATCAATCAACAACTATAAACAATAATAATAACACAAGTATGTAAAACAAGTAAAGTTATAAAGAAATGAACACACGATTTATAGTGGTTCGATCTTTCCAAGATCTACATCCACTACCTTGAGTCCACACTCAAGGATTTCAATCAATTCACTATATGCTTAATCCAAGCAATTACACAAGAGGCTCACCCTTCAATGGGTTTTACCACAACAACCTCTTTTCAATATAATAAACAAGGTTCACTCTTGTCACTAAGAGTTTTATGTCACTAGACAACCTAGACCAATCTAATCCAAGGCTCACCCTCACCAATGGGTTTTACACAACAACCTTGATTAATCTAGTCTATGGCTCACCCTCCACAAGGGTTTTAAGTCTCTTGACAACCTTGTATCAATCACAACAAAAATGTAAAGAGAGAATTTGAATGTTACCAATACTTCTTGGTGGATGAATACAATTGCTAGCACCACTTCACTTCTTGCATTTGGAATCTTGAATTTCAATCTTTGAGCACAAGGCAATTTGAGAGCTTTTGATATAATTTTGATGTAAAACAAGTTAGAGCTTCAAGGATTTCTTTTGTGCAAAAGTTCTTTCAAAAATCTAGAGTTTCTAGCCTTTATAGAATTTGAAAATTAGTTAAAACGGCCATTCTTTTCCTATTAAAGTTTGGATTTTCATAAACTCTTGGATAGTGTTCCCATATATAGAGGTCATATGATGATATTAATAAGATCAATGCGTCTTGATTTTTGAGTTATACTTTCTTTCGCTATATTCTCTCTTTTGTTTATTCTTCAGTTTTATACTGTTATTCTCCAAACATATTGAGCTTTACTTTCACTTTAATTCTCCATTGCCGATGCTCAAATTTATAACGTTCTATAAATATATGTAATACATACAAAAGTATTTAAATAAGAATATATATCTTTTTATGCATAAGTACAAATATAAGAGTAAACATAAATATATAACTAAGGATATATATGTAATTATTTATACATATAACTAACGTAATATGTAGCAGGTGTATGGATAAAATCACATAATTATATATTGTGTGTGTGTGTGTGTGTCTATTCAATTGATATATTTCTAAACATATCGAGCGCTGCTTTCACTTTAATTTTGCATTGCCAATGCTCAAATTGATAACACTCTATAAATATATATAATACATACATAAGTATTTAAGTAAGAGATATATCTATATATGCATAAGCATAAATATAAGAGTAAAAATAAATATAAAAATAAAACTATATATGTAATTATGTATGCATATAACTAGCATAATAAGTAGCAAGTGGATGAATAAAATCACATAATTATATATTTATGTGTGTGTGTGTTTTCAATTGATATATTTTTATGCCTTTATATGTATATTACTTATACGTATATAAGAGTGTGGGAATGTAAATATGGGATTATATATAAATCTAATTTCTTTAAATATAATATAAATATTTATATTCTATTATCTTCAAATAAGTAGTTATATATTATTTTAGAAAATAGAACTAATGTATACTATATATATAGAAATATACAATATAATATATATATATATATATATATATATATATATATATATATATATACACACACACACACACACACACACATATACAAGTGAAAAATTAAGATAGGGATAACTGTTGAAAACCCAGGGGGAAAAGGAGATAATTGGGACGAGCCGAGGAAAAGTAGGAATGAGATAGGGACAACTTAATCCCCGTCCCTGGCCCATCCTCATTGGTGGGGAAGATTTTTCATCCAACCCTACCCAAGTCCCCATATTCAAATATGAAAATTTGCACTATATTTCAAAAGGATCTGCTATCTAAGTATGTTCTTATAATTTGGGGAAGAGACTTCACAGTAGATATAATTAATCCATCGAGCCTCTGTCAACTTGACATGCACTCTAATCCTCTACCCTGTAACATTTGGTTGTATAGAACTTTTTTATTTAAGATTTATTTTCTATAATTAGGAGTTATTTTTTATGACTTAAGATTTATGAATTTAAATTTTATAAATCCAAGGTTAGCATGCACTTTTGATATAATCTACTAGGAATATAGTCTTTTTAAACTCTAAATAGTGTCAGACAATTAGAGTAAATGAAGCCATTGCATACTAGCCGATGGAATTGTCCAAGAATTCCTATGTGATTATTTTTTGTGGGTTGGAATGACTTTATAAATCCAATTAATACCAAATTCAATTAAGTTTTGAATCCGGTAATACATTAAACGATAAGCCTAGTGAGAAAATCCATTTCTATTTGGGTTAGGAGCTGCACAAAAGGTATTTTCTAAATACAATTCACTTCATTATTCACTCAAATTTTGTCCCTATAAATACTCATCGTTACCTCTTCTTTTGATTATTCTCTTTTTTATATATACTAATTTAAGCATCGGAAGGTTTTTGGAGATAGATCCCTACCCAGTAATCATCTTTTGCAGGAAATTAGTGTAAGTGAAGCTTTGTTCAAGAATGCACCTTCCAAAAATTGGTGACCACCATGGTAGAACTATAGCCTCTCTTATGGATCTTTCTGTGGCCAATTTCTCTAGCAATGATACTCCTAATGATCTTCGTGTTTATCATCGTCGATCGGGATAGGGGCAGGGAGTCCCTCTTTTAGTAGCCAACGATGAACCTTCACAAGCACACATTAGTGATTCCCCCATCCCAAATGGGCTACCACCACTCTTGGTCACACTAGAGCAATTACATGCCCTGCAAAGTTGGATTCAAGCCATTAGCTCCCTATATTTGGGAATTCAAACCCTTGAGCAAGCAACTCTTCATATCGCTTCCACCTCTACACAATTCACGCCACTACCATAGGAGACTCGTGGCTAGTAAAAGCAAGAGGCCTCAGAAAGAAACACTCCTAGTAATCCGTAGGCATGGGAGGATCGAGAACCAGAAGCTCGTGCAATTATGGTGGAAGTCATAAATAAAGCACGACAAGGTGTTAGCTTGACATGAGAAAACTAGCTTGCCAAAAGAACATATTAACTCGATATTAGAGGATTATTCTAGCATATAGTATAAGTTAAGAAATACTTTCTAGAGGAAGTAATTTCTAAATAATATCAAGGTCAAAGTATCCACACTACTCTCCTTTTTTCTAAAGCATCAAAGAGGGTTTCCAAAAGAAATAGCATAGATCAATAAGAAGTAATGTAGATCAAAAAGAAGCTTAAGTGTGCTCAAGATAAATATCAAGTAAGGCAAATGATTGTATAACTGACACAGCGTCAGCGTAGCTTTTCAGTCTGCCATAATATTGTGAAGTGCCAAGATCCCACATGGGATAATTATGAGATTTGTGATTGAAAGACCTAAGAGGGGGGTGAATTAGGTCTTTGGCTAATTATCAAAAACTTTTCCTTTTATGAACTTGGTTTGAAAAGATTATATTCAATTGATTCAATGAGAATGTAATGAACTCAATAACAAAGCAATTCACAATGAAGAACAAAGAGCACAAGCAAATAGTGGTTCGATCTATCCAAGATCTACATCCACTACCTTGAGTCCACACTCAAAGATTTTAACCAATTCACTATATGCTCAATCCAAGCAATTACACAAGAGGCTCACCCTTCAATGGGTTTTACCACAACAACCTCTTTTCAATCTAATAAACAAGGTTCACTCTTATCACAAAGAGTTTTATGTCACTAGACAACCTAGACCAATCTAATCCAAGGCTCACCCTCACCAATGGGTTTTACACAACAACCTTGATTAATCTAGTCTATGGCTCACCCTCCACAAGGGTTTTATGTCTCTTGACAACCTTGTATCAATCACAACAATAATATAAAGAGAGAGTTTGAATGGTACCAACACTTCTTGGTGGATACAATTGCTAGCACCACTTCACTTCTTGCCTTTGGAATTTTGAATTTTAATCTTTGAGCACAAGGCAATATGAGAGCTTTTCAAATAATTTTGATGTAAAACAAGTTAGAGCATGAAGGATTTTGAATGTTCAAAAGTTCTATCAATAATCTGGAGTTTGTGGCTTTTATAGATTTGAAAAATTGGCTTTAACAGTCATAAAATGGCTAGTAACGGTTAGTTTCAGAAAATTCGGACGACCGAAATTTTTGTCGAAAATTTCAGACGATACTGTTTATTACTGTTTACGACACTGTTCACATTGCAGGAGAAATTCGGGCGACCAAATTTTCCCAGCTGCGTCCGAATTTCTCTGGAAAATAGTCGGCACTGTTCGCACCAAAAAAGTGGCACTGTTCATTGTGCAAGAAAATTCGGACGATCGAATTTTTCATCCTGCGTCCGAATCTTGCATCCGAATTTTTCAAACTTTGTCAAAACATGTTCAAATCAATTCAAACAAGTTGAAAAATATTCTAGCCTCAAAGATAAGTCATTAAAGACCTTTTAAGTGCAAAAACCATTTATGAAAACTTGATAATTTAGGTAAGTTCAAAACCATTGAAACCATTTAAATCAAGCTTTGTGCTCTCAATTGCAATTCATAGATTCCAAGGCTTAAGAGTGTAGGGTTTACAAAGTTTACCTATTAAGCACATGCAATCTACACTTCATGTCTTCAAAGCCTTCAATCATCTTGAACAAACTATTCAATCTTCAATCACTTTGACATATTGGAGTTGTTCTTGCATTTTAGCTTCAAGGCAATGAGACTTCATACTTCTTAATCCACAAATCCTATCACACAACATACAAGCATATTAGTCCTCATCAATATTTGTCATTAATCAAAACTACATGATTTGCCCTTAGGGCTAACAGTGATATATATATATATATATATGAGCATGAGCCTAAGTGTCCACAGTTAACTTGAGATATCCATTTTGGCATAAAGAAGATGGTTGACAAGTAGTTAGCTGTGGGTGCTGCCAAGTTCATAAGTCCTGCACTTGGGCCCGCGAGTGTGGGGTATGATATTATGGTATCAGAGCAATTACCAGACATGTGAGAGTGAAGTGTTACACCGTGTGCGGTGGGAGCCACTTCTAGAGTCTCACGCCCCTGGTTTGGTCCTGGGAGGGCCTAATGATGATGCTAGAGCATTAAGAGGGGTGAATGTGAAGCCCTAAAATCCCACATGGGATAATTATGAGATTTGTGATTTGTATATGAGTATGGGACTAAGTATCTATAATTAATTTGGGATATCCATTTTGGCATGGTGAGGATGATTGCCAAGTAGTTGGCTGTAGGTGCTGCCAGGCACATGAGTTACACATTTGGGCTCGCGGGCGTGGAAGCGTGACAAATACTTTCTTAAATCTATCAGTTTTAACTTTTCAAGACTTGCACATAGTTGGTTAAAAGATGCTTTAAACCAATTTTTGAAGCAAAAGAAATAAACTGAATTTGCACGAAAGAATCCATCAAGCTAACACTCGTGGACAGTCACGTGTATACATATACTTTGTAAAAAAATAATTTGAAAAAAGTGACTTGTTTTTCTGAAAAAGGGTTGATTGAAACACCATGTGACTATATTGTCTCTCTTCTGATTCACATGCTTTATATATGTAATCCTTTGTATGAGCGCTCTTCTGATGCACGGGCTTTATATATGTAATCCTTTGTACTCGTGTTTCTCTCAAGAGATGAAAGACAAAGCTTGGAGGTAAAAAAGAGAAGTATTTTATCAAGGGTTGAGAGTACAAAGCGTGATCTGAACAAGAGAAGCAAGCAAAAGCTTTAATTTTTCACCGTCATCTCTTCAAGCACCATTTTGCTTATGTTTTGAGTTAACCAAGGAGGTTTCACTTGTTAGATAACTTCTCGATATATTGAAGACTAGTGGTGAGATAGTTGCTATATCTATTGAAAATTAGTGTGTACAACTTGCGAGTTTTAGAGAGTGAAACTTAGAATTGTATGATTCAGTCTCTACCGTTAAAAAAACTATGTTTAGTGGAGTACTTAAGATGAGATTCTGAAAGTGTAGATGTAGGCATATTGTCGAACCACTATAAAAATCATCGGTGTCACTTTTTGGTCTTGTTTTACTTTACTTTGAATGTTTGTTTATTTTACTGTTATTATATTTTTCTATTAGTAAACATTTTTTGTGCAAGAGTGGTTCACTTCAAATTATGCTCTCCATATTATAAAAAGTTGTGCTAAAACTATAATCCATATTGTGACATCATCCATGTTATGTACAAACTTTTTTTGAGCAAAAATTAGTTTGATAACTTTTTTGAAAATCACTTTTGAACTTAGTCAGATTATGTGATGATTAGTAAAGCTATCTATTACCTTTATTTACAAATTCACTTTGAGAAATTGACTTGCTACATAGTCTCGACTTCAACTTTCAATATTTAACCTAGGAATAGCTCTGCATTAAAGCCAACTCAAGAAGTCTTTTGATATTTTGCGTCCACACTTAAAAGATCTATATTTAAACATTAAAGTCCAATTCACTCCTTTTATGATATTATTTGGGACGTACATTTATTATTATAATATAAGATTCTTTCTTTAAAACTACACAATATATTTAAAAATTATAAAACTAAAAATAAGTATTGATGCAGAATATATCTAAATAGATATGTAGAGATACTTTTTCTTTTGAAGTTATGTGTAAACACTGATATATGTGTATAAATTACTATATAAGTATATACATATTTAATTAACGAAATATGTACATATATATTTAAATATTCTAGCTCGAGTTCGAGCTTTTAGCGAACTTTGAGCCAAGATTTGTTAGATTAGAGCTCTGCTTGTTAACTAACAAGCTTCACTCTAACTGGGCTCAAGTTTGGTCAACACCGTACCGGCAAACTTTTCATGGACAAATTTTCAGAAGATGTTTTTTTTTTTTTTTTAGGTAAATTTTTAGAAGATGCTAATCATAAAGGATGATGCCTAGTGGTAGATGCACAGCAACTGCCCCCGAGATTTGATATTTTTTAGTAATAGTATACAAGTTTTAAAGATATTTCTTATTTGGTCCTTGTAGATAAGATTGTTACATTGCATTACCTAAATAAAACTTTAAATCTTTTTTTTAATATACTAAAAAGGAAAATTACGTAAATTTCTGTCTCCAAATCCAACACAATGTAACCTCTGTTCATTTCGAACATGGCTGCAAACACACTCTTTCTAGAAGTTAGTCCACTGCAAAAAAGACAATTTCAAATTCAGGTTTGCCTCCATTGAGAAAAAATCCCAGATCCGCTCCTGATAATGCATATGGATTTGAATGGCTAATCCAAAATCTTTAAGCCTCAAGTTTAATCATCCTTAATAGTCTCCTCTTGAGACCATCTTCTTTATTATCATGAATGTAGAAGTTTTCCTTAATATTCAAAATATGTTATGAATTTAAGTGTTGGAAAAGCAGAATTAAAGCAAAAGTGTCACTCAATATATTGGGAGAATAATAATACAAAACTAAAGAGAAGAGAAGATAGAATATAGAGAGAGAAAGTAGAACTCAAGAATCAAGACTAATCTCCATCTTATTAATGTCATCATATGGCCCTATATATAATAATACAAGAGTTTATGGAAATCCAAAATCTAATATGGAAAGGAAATCAAATCTGACTAGGAGTCATATTTTGGGAGTTCAGTTCTCTTCAGGAAACCGATTAATATGAACATCCACATGTTATTTCATAACACTCCCCCTTGGATGTTCATAACATAAAGAATATGCCTCGTTAAAACCTTACTAGATAAAAACCCAGTGGGAAAAAAACTCTAGTGAAGTAAAAGGAGTACATTATTTTTTATGTCATTATTACTCCCCCTGATAAGAAAACCCTTTAAGGTTTCTTAACCGATGTTTTCCAATCAAATGTTGCTATCTGTGAAGTCTTAGTGAATAGATTTGTCAAATAATCAAATGATCAAATTCATTGCACCTCAATATTACATCTCTTCTGGAGCTCGTAATTAAAAATATACTTTACCATATCTCCTTAGATATATTTCAAACTTTATTATCTTCCAAAAGTACAGTTAGAAATCCTTATTATAGGATATATATTTATCTCGAATACATTAATCATGATCATATATATTCTCAACCAGCATCATGAATTTCTATTACTTCAACATGAGTTGAAGATGTGGCTGTTATAATCAACACATGTTTATAAATGCATAATTTATGTGAATCATATAGGTAACTTATACCTTGCATATCCATCTCAACAGGAGTTGAATTTTCTCAATATTCGAGATAAACTATCTCAAGAAGATATCAAAAGACAAGTTTAATGTCATCTCAAAATTTATTGGGTAGAGAAGAACTAGAATAGATATCTGCTTGCATACAAACAAGTGTATTTATGCTCTAAATTGTAGAGTTATGGTACTTCAGGACCAAAAAGTTCTTCAATATCCTTTTATAGATATAAAGGATCTTACATATAATAACCCAATAACAATTGATGTGCTATGTCCATGCGAAACATCTTCAGGATGTTCAATCAAAACAAAATATTGACTTTTCAAAACGTTGATTACAATACTTACTCTTCTAAATTCTTCAAGAAAAATATCTTGATCATCAAATCCTTTTCTCTTTTAAGGATTTTTATTTTAAAAACAAAGAGATCAATCACGCTTAATGCGTGTATCAAAATTATATAGTTATAGAATTTATGTATTTGTCCTACTGGGACATTTATCCAAATAGGAATATCTATAAGTAGAATGTTATATTGACTAACTCTACAAGAGTCAGACAAACAATCAATATGCAATATTATGCAAATAAATAATATTTTGAACTTCTAGTTCATTAATACTTGTGCATAGATCAAGATAATAAAAGTCATAAATGATATCTTTTTTAATTGATGATTTTCTCCCCCTAATGTGGGGAATACTATTCCAATCAATAGATTGTACAATGAAGATATTTTCTAATAAAGAAATACATATAACAAGTATAGCTACGTATAGAATTTCTTCATATATGGACATACTCAATTATTCTTTCAATAAAAATTCACTAAGATAATCTCATTATGTTCTAAAGGAACAACTATATGCTTCAAGCATATTGAGTCCATCAGGGACTTCAAATATAAATATTATCAAATGATAACAAAAATAAAAACATCATAAGTGTTATCATGCACTATTATATCCACCACTAGAAATATATTTCTTCTTTATCAGTGCCAGGTCTTACGAAGAATCATAGGCAAATATTCACTTTTGTAGTTCGCATTTTATAAGTAAATATTAATTGCTCTCTCTTTGGGATTATACTTCAGGTGTATAATTCCTACTGAAAATATATGTACACTTCAAGTGTACTTGTGCAAAGTTTAAACTTTTCATATTTCTTATGTGAACTTTATCATTTCGAGTCTACAAACCTCGATTTGAAAATCCTCAATATATTATGCGCATTAATATCTTTAAAGTCATATATTTGTGCGATTCCAATAGTTCCCAATCATGTTGATATCTCATCATTTATCATAGTTTTCAGGTACCTGAATTTCTTCTGGAAATAATCTATCAATTATGTTTGGAAAAAATTCTGCTGAAATTTAAATCTCCTCGACTTAACATATATGACCATCTTAAGTCTTTGCTCCATGGAGGAGTTTGTATCTTTGGAATCGACTTATCTACCACATTTCAGTTGTGTCTCCAATTTATTTGTAGTGGTAGATTATCCTTCAAGGATATCAAATAGAAGCATTCTTTGCTGGATGCTGGTCAATTAATATACCTGACTATATAAATTATCCTTTGAACTTCTGGTTCAAGGTATCTTCTATGAGGATTAAAATAGAAGATCAAAATAAGACACATACTAATATCTTTATCCAATCTCATGATTTCTTCTCTTTATGTTTGGGCAACATATTCAAAATTAACAAAATACGAATCTCTCCCTTGAGATTTGCTCCTAACATATTTAACAATCTCTTTAAGAACCCATCTCATTACCTTTGTGGTGGTGCAACATACATAGTGCATTTCTAAATTTAGAATGAGAAATATTTGGTTTCTGACCACAAACCAGCTACTATGAGGAGAATTAAAATGTGTTGGTAAAATACGAAATAAGTGCTAATATATCAAAGTCATGAATATTCTACAGAATGTTCAATATTTATTTCAATACAACCACTATTATTAGGACAAATTATGTCTTTGGGAGAATGTTAAAACATGAGCTCATTATCAATGAATTGTGCAAACTACAGGTTGCATAAATAACAATATGCATACGACCATTTGTTGATGTATCAACTAATAATTTCTCCATATTCATCCCAAAATAATACATTCAACCCCAAGTAATACTGGTAAATTTTAAATAAAACAAGTAGCACATATAAATTCGTCATATCAGGAAACTTCTGATTCCATAATAAATTCATAATCAATTTTTGTATTTTAATGATTCGGGATGGTCCAACCGGTCATGCTAACTAATAAATTATTTATCAATAAATTTCAAATTTACTCAATATTGCATCTCAATTTCATAATTCTATACAATATAAATCAAGAGAGATAAATAGTGATATCTATAATTGACATATATTTTATGTTAGAATGGTAATACATATGCCTCAAAAGTTTATTCATCCAATGTCTCGATATACTGATAATATAATCAAAGCTCAAAAAACTTTACAAGACTATATAAAAAATGATATATCACAACAATTGACCATTAGGTGAAGATTTAGTAGCTCTTTTGGAGCTTTTAAACAATTAACTCTTCTAGAGTTATTTGATCAATTAGTTCTTCAGGAATCTTGCACTACCACTTATAATTTGGACATATATTTTAAATTTTATCCAAATAAATAACAAATATTGTTTAGCCAAATTGTATCTTCACCATTCTTCATCCAAAATAAACTAAAATAATATTCAAATACTAGAATATAGTATTTAAAACCTTTCAATAATAATCACAAAATGATAAAATAGAAAAGTAACAATTCGATAATTTAAAATTTTGATTAATATTCAAAATGCTAAAAACTCTTTCTGGATATTCAAAAGAACTGACTAGATTCTGTGCCATATCGATACTATAATTTCTAATGTCATTCACTTCGGAGAATGACATAAAAATATTTGGTCGAGCATCAAAATATTTTATCCAGGACTCATTTAGTCTCAGAAGATATAAATTCAAAATACTTCTGAAAAACTTTTTCTAGATATTGCTACTGTAGGAGCATGTTAGAAATATGAGAAAGGAAAAATCTTTTATCCATCACATTACTAGTGATATTTCTCCTTATAACTTTAATTGAGGAGAAATTCTAAAAGCAATAAAATTTTTGCATACTGATAAAAATAAAATATTATAGGCATACTTATACCAAATCATAACTAGCATTTATATAACAATCATTTTCTGATGATTGTATATCTCATTCACAATTTGCTAGTAATTAAGTGGCTTTGATTCTTTGTATTTCTTAAATGGTGTCTTTAGAACCCACAATATCCAAATGCATATATTCTAGTCATCATGATTATGTGGATTTACTATATCCGCGTCTATATTGACGGGTACGACCATGACTACGACCTCTTCTAGAGCCATAACCATTGGTTCTAATGCATTCACTCACAGATTTAAAGTAAACTGTGTTTTTGGTAGAATGACCATCTTCTGGTGGTCAAATCTTCTTTTAGATCCTTCCACAAAAAAAAAAAAAAAGATCTTTCACAATAAGATATTCTACCTTTAGATTCTCATGAAAATTATAGCAGAGAAAAATCATAACTTTTATACGATTTTGAGATGGTGTCTGCCAGACTCATTATATCTCAATAAATTTGAGTATCTAATGTCTATGACATATAATTCTTTCTATAAATATCAAGAGTAAAAAAAAAGAGTTTTGAAAAGTTTGCCATGAGAATTCAAAAATAGAAAAAATACCTCTTTTTCTCTTGATTAAACTCTCAACTTCGGTGGCAGAGACTCGTGCTGATAATATGTTATGAATTTAAGTGTTGGCAACGCAGAATTAAAGCAAAAGCGTCACTCAATATGTTTGGAGAATAATAATACAAAACTAAAGAGAAGAGAAGATAGAATATAGAGAGAGAAAGTGGAACTCAAGAATCAAGACTAATCTGGATCTTATTAATGTCATCATTTGACCCTATATATAGGCTCATAATACAAGAGTTTATAGAAATTTAAAATCTAATAGGGAAAGGAAATCAAATCTGATTAGAAATTATATTTTGGGAATTCAGTTCTCTTTGAAAAACTGATTAATATAAACATATACATATTATTTCATAACAAAATATTTGATTTTGTATCTTTTTACAAACCTTATTTCAACTAAGTTAAAACATAACTGAGATTAATTCAAAATTTAAAATTCTTAATTTGATATGTTTCGACTTTCTCCATACAAAAATTTTTTCGATTTGAAGAAATTCAGTCGTAAGGATAATTTGGTTTGGGTCGGGTACTAAAAATTTGATTTCCATTTTTTAACAAATAGTGAAACCAGAATTCTCCAAACTAAATGGAAAGCGTACTCTTACTTCCTAATCTTCTTCGTCATTTAGATTATCTTCACAAATCTTCTCCCACTTTCATTATAACTTCTCGATGCTTATATATTATCAATACGTTAGTCCATTGCTATCAAGGTACTCAACCTCACATTTAATTTACTATTTGTTGATCGTATAAGTACTACGTTGTGCTGAAAAAATATTTATTGCATTGGATATTTTCTTTTATTTACCCATTTATATGTTGTTTGTCGTTTTGTTTTATTTTTTTAAAATGTAAAATTCTTGAATCAGTAGAAATAAGATTGGTTGGAGAAAGTTTTTTCAGAGGAATAAACACAAAATTTTGACAAATTATACCCATCTGTTTCTCTGCTGGATAAAGTTCAATCTCTTGAACACATACAGTGCCAAGCCAAACTGGGAAAATGCATGTCCTATTTATCCTAAAGCAGATAACAATTCAGAAAAATACACACCATACAGTATTGTAGTTCAACATTATAACCCAACATACAATAAACCGGTGTAGTAAAATAGATATGCTAAAAAGTTCATGGTAGGGATCTCTGCACTCAAAAAACCCAGACATCATCAACCAACAAATCCCAATATGGATCCATGTCAAATGTCCAGCAACGTTCTTTATATGAACAGGTAATAATAAAGATCCGCTGGGAAGACATGAAGAAAGTTTGCATGTTCAGTATTCTGTTAGTCTGAATATTTTCAGATGATAGAATCTTTCAAAACCTTGTAACGCTACGGCTGATGAGAAGAGGGAACTTGCTGGTGTTCGGAATTTACAGGTAAGGTGACCACAGGTATATCGTGGCTGCTTCCTTCTGTCTCAGGTGCAACCTCTCTTACATCAGCTATCCTTGCCTCTGTTGTTTGAATATCATTCCATTCACCATCCCCAATTGGGCGGATATTCGCTTGATCAACAGCAACTACACTTTCCCCATTCATCGGAATTGCTTTAGAAACACTAAGGCATGCCTTATCAACATTCTCCTCCGACGGATTAACATGCTTGTTCAGTGGAATACTGCTGCTAGTATCAGGACAAGAATCAGACCTCTCTGCAAACACTTGCTTGGTCGCCACTTGCTGCCTGCACACAGGAAATGAATCAGTGTATAAATAAATACAGATCAGCTACACTATCAGCATATCAACAAGTGGCTATGAAGAAGGGGAAAAAAGCGAAAAAACAATAGGATGAAGAAGAAGAAAGACAAAAGGCATATCAGGAAGGAAAATGAGGGGTTATTAAAATAGAAATTGGAAAGCAAAATATATTGAAATGTGCATTGGATTAACCACCGAGTGCAAATAGACTACCAGGTGAGCCAATCATCAACTTTGTTACCTAGAAAGACTAACATTGTTATTTCTAGTTAGAAAGATCTGGAGTTACTTCTCCCATTTGGACATGATTCATATTTCATCCATCCAAAGGAGGTGGTAAAAGATTTCCTCTGAATCATTATGATTTAACTCAGTTTAGGCATTCTATAATCACAGTTGTACTATGCCGAATTAAACTATGTTCTAAGCCTACGAGATGACTAGATGAGGTTAGACGGTATTTAGTTAGACTGGCATTTCGTACTGAATTTACTTATTGCAGTATTCAGTTCTATTTTCGAGTAACAGATGCTGTAATTACTACCCATGGTTACTAACCTCTATTACTCTTGGTTTTCGCTTAAGCATCTATCCACCATCCTTTTTTAACTGAACCTGATTAGTTTTTGCTGATGTTTGTCTCGTCCTTTTTGTTTTAACTGATTCTGCCAATAACGCCACCTTCTTTTTAAAATATAAATCAGTCTTCTCAAGATACAAGTCGTTTCACACATATCTATGAACATTTTATATTTTTCTTCTACTATTACCTCTATCTACTCTTGATAATAATGTGAGATTGTTTTGGATAATAAGGGGAAAAAAGGATGAGAGAGAGAGTGGGTAATTTAGGTACTTTAAACAAAAAAGTAGTTTGTTTTTAGGACACTTGATCTACGTGCATAGGTCTAAAATAATCTATATTTCAAAACAGAGGGAGTGCCTTTCTATTACAATTATTGGTTCTCCCTACAATAGATCTCACCGAACTTCTATTCTCTCTTCCCTCCCCCACTTTGCAGGAATCCCCAGCCCCCCAACCAAAAAAAAAAAAAAAAAGTATTACGTAAATGAATTCTTTTATCAGGATTCTGAACTGTTTTTATCAAGTATGCAAATTATCAAGTTTGTCACCCACAAAGACTAACATTGTTATCTTCAGTTAGAAAGATTTGGAGCTATTCTTTGGACATACTTCATGTTTCACCTATCTACTTCATCCATCCATGGAGATGGTAAAAGATTTCCTATGAATCATTATGATTTAACTCAGTTTAGGTACTTCACGATCGCATTCGTATTATGCTGAATTAAACTATGTTCTCAACATACAAGATGACTTACCAAGTTTAGACAATATTTAGGTAATACTTCAACAGATGCAAAAGAGAATGGCATACTGAATTTACTTACTGTGGTTTTCATTTCAACTTTTTTTTTTTTTTAAACAGATTATGAGATTACTTCTCATGATTACTATCCCCTATTACTACAATTGGTTATCGCTTTATCTAATCCACCATCTTTAATTGAACCTGATTATTACCTTCCATTACTACTAGTTTCGCTGTAAGCCTCTGTCTCATCCTTATTGTTTAGCTCATCCTGTAATTAGGACCTTTTTATTACAATTATTTGCTCTTCCTACAATAGATTATCATAGAACTCCTATTCCCCACCACCACCACCCCCAAAAAAAAAAAACAGAACAAAATAAATAAATGAATTCTTTTATCAGCAGTCTGAACCTTCACTTAATCTTATTGCCATTATAGGAGTGATCTGAAGTTGAATTATAGGATTAGTGCAAATGAGGTGGCTATAAGTGCCAAACCAACATATTTTACCAATGAATCAAATCTAAAGTTTCGAACCTTTTGAGTTGTTCTTGTAACATACTGACATAAGCCAGCAACTGTTGTTTCTCTTTCATGCTAGCTGCCTCTTCTTCTACTGCTGCTTTTATTCTAGCTTCAGCATCAGCCTCTGCAACTCTGACCTTTTCCTCGGCCCTAACAACAGCTCCTTCCAATATTACAGTTCGTTCTCTGGCTTTTGCGAGCTCCGTACGCCATAAATGTGCTTCTTGGATTGCTGAGTCTCTCTGCTTTATAAGCTGATCTCTTTCTTTACTTAGAACCACAACCTTATCTTCAGTCTCCCTCAGCTATGAATTCAAGATATCAAATTATTTCAAGGAACTTGGAACATCAAAATGTACCTTAATAAAAATAGTTAAAACAGTAAACCACAAGCAGCCAAATCCAAACTGCACCTTTGACATGCATGACTCTAGTTGTTTTTCTGCATCTTTTGCTAGGCGCTCAACTTCTGCACAAGCAATTCTTCTTTGCTCATCCAAAGTGTGAGCCGCAGATGCTGCTGCTTCAGCAGCCTCTGCAGTTTCAGAGAGTTTTTCTGCCAACTCTTTTATCGTTGAATCCCGAGCCCGAAGATCCCGTGCCAAATTTTGCAGCTCCTCGTCCTTCACTCTTAATGTCTCCTGCAATATAGATTAGTATGTTAATCAATAATATTCTGCAGACCAGAACTATGATCATACTCATTCTTGTTAAGTGTGAAAAAAATTCAGGAACTTAAAACGAAAAATTAAGTCTAGAAGGCCAGAGTTTCAACTTTTCTACAACCATAAGTTCAAGGAAAGCCAAGTCCCAGGCTCCCATCAAATCCTCGCCGGGTGAGAAAGAGAAGCAAAGATTTATGCAGTGTGTAACTTAGAAGTTTGAAGCAACTTGAAACATAAACAACAACAAAAGCTAAGAGTTTTTGCTGAACAGTTATAACTGCTAAAAGCATCAAAAGCAATTTAAAATGGATACTGAGGCAAGAATTACAACAGCAGGGCATGAGAATGAAGTCACCTTTCAACTATTGGCCTAGAGTAACACAAAATAGCAATGAATGCACAGGGCACCTAATTATACCATTTATATTTGTAAAATTGTAAGGTGCCATTAGTAGAAGCAAAATGTAACCAAATAGTGTATTAGATCTTTTCAATCCTCAATGAGCATTGTTACCATCCACAAAAGTTCTCAGTGCCACAAAAATAGGCGAGGGTACATGAGAAGCACATAAAAAATCTCATGCTTGGGTATAAAGAATAAGAATAAATTCAAATATTACTCACTTGGTTAGGAACTTCACAAACTTTACAAACTCTCCAGCCGAAGGGAAATATATCTGGAGTAATTAGCTACCAGTACCAGAAGTGCATTGAGGTTAAGTTCACTTAAGTGGCCTGACTTCTCAAAGCAAATATGAAAGCCTAAAGCACTTTGAGAATTCCAATTAGAGATCGAAGCATCAAAGAGATATAACATTTAAAGACACCCTAAACTCTGATAATGTATTTCTCACTATGATCAAGGAAAGCTCCAATCAATTTATCAAAAAATAAATAAATTCCCCAAGCTGCTGAAAGAGCAAGCATTATAATATACACCCAAACTTCATTCTACACAAAGGACATAATAGATCTTACAATGGAATACACACAAACAGAACTTTTGGTTGTATCACTTTCCCTTGAGTAATAGAATCCTTCTCCATTTTACTAAATATGCCAGATATCAATAAAACAGGGGAATGAAAGAAAACCAGCTTCAGTTAGTCACCAAATGTCAGAGCCTTTGATGCTAAAATACCCAAAAGAAAGAGAATCAGCATACTCCTCACCTTCATAATTGATAGATCATCCATGGGACCATCTGGCGGTCTATTTAACATTGCTCCTAAAGCATTTCTCATGGCAATTTGCATTGCCGCTTCAATTTCCTTAGAAGCCTCTGCTGCTGTTGAATTAGCAGCAGCGACCACTGTGGCAACTGTTCCTAGTTTTGCTGAGCCATTTCCACTTAAGGAATTGACAGCTTCTTTATGAGCCTTCAGAACCAGCTGAGTTGCTCTGAAATTTTAGCAGAGAAGGGTAACAGTAAGCAAAATGGGGAAGAATATGGAAAGTGAAGATCTTAACCAAATTGTAATACAACTTCCAGAGGAAATGCTAACAAAGCATATTTGCTTTGGATGATTGCAACAGATAAAATTGCCAAGCTGCATACTTTAATACTGTCAATAACTGAGATCATAATGTTACTTCAGATATTCAAAATTTACACTCAGTAGAACCTTCAGCATTCTGAATACATCTGAAGCCATGGAAAATCCTTATCAACATTGAACTAGTACCATGACAGAAAGTCATTAGGTAAACAGCCTGCACTACTTCAGCAACTACAAAAGTGATTATAACATTCACTCTGCAGACTAGTAGCATATCAGATATACTATTTTCTACGTAAACATAGAAAAATGTTACAGAGATTTCAGAAAGTACTATTGCATACACGAAAAAGAATGAAAGATCTACAGGAAGATTAAAGAAATGAGATCATTTCAATCGTGAAACATAATCCATAAAAATGTAGTAGATGATATTTACAAACAAACATTGACCAGATAATCCAGAAGTTCATCCATATTTGTTCTTCAGTAATCCAACAGATTAAAATTTCAACTTCAAATAGAGGATACAATTTCAAGTGCATGCACAAAGACAAAACCAAGGAACTGACAACTCACAGTAAAGTAGATACCCAAGCTCTTGCAGCACCCGGGGTTTCGGCACACAGGAAGTAGTCCTTCTTTTGCGGTGTTCCAATATCTAAGCACTTGTCAGGAATCAAACCCATCCAAGTTCTCTTAAACATAATACTCCCCCGTCCACAATTGAATGTCCTAGTTTGACTTAAGCATAAAATTAAGAAGCGTAAGTTGACTATAGAAAAATTACTATGATATCCTCATCAATTAAAGAGGTTAATTGTGGAACCCACATGGTAACGGAACTTAGATCCCTTAAATCAATGGAGTGAAAGACATTTGTAGCGCTTACTTCTCTTATATTAAAAAGGCTATTAATGAAAGTTTAGATAAAATATATATTAAGAAAAGAGACATTCAATTGTGGACGTCTTTAAAAGAAAATGAGGACATTCAATTGCGGACGGAGAGAGTATTATCTAAGAAAATCTAAATGCCATAGTTCAAAGTATCCATGTCAAAACCAGCCCCACTAACACTCATTTCTTCTTTCTTTCATCGTAAATAGTGGAAAACAGAAAAGGGATAACCTTTAAATCAGGCGGGAAGGATACAGAAACAGCAGCCATCATACTTTGGCAGCCCACTGCCACAGAAAGAAAATAAGACAAAATACAGAATTAAGTTTCTATTCAACACGATAACAGTTTGGAAAATTCAAAATACAAAATGAAGAGCATTATATAGTTCCATTATCACTATGCATACAGATGGCAACATTTATCTTACTGGAAGTTCACAGGAGATATCGCTATTGTGCTATTTGCATCAAATATAATGCTACCCTTGATAGCAGGCTCATTTCTCCTAGTCCTGAATGAACAAAAAGACAAAACTGAGCTACAGTACTTTCATGAGAAACACAAAAGAATAATATCTAGTGCGCAGAATCTTACTTATACTCCATTTTTCCAGTTGTTGGGTCTAAGATCACCCATCTCTCATTCCATTTCCTCAACTATTTAAAACAGAAAGAAAACCCACATCAGCTACTGTTTCAGAATAACAAGATATAATAATTTCTTCTAAAATATATGGAAGAGATATAATATCATTATGCATCATGGCCAATTGAAACCTCCAGCTCCATTTATTCAAGTACCTAGCCATTAGCAATTGAAACAAGAGTCGAGAGATAACTTTTTCAACTTTACTCAAGCTCAGATAGATTTCAAAGAGGGGAATATCTTCACCCTCGTTTCTTTCTGCTATGCTTCAAGTATGAAAAGATGCCTGATTATCTACACTTTCACACTATCATGTTAAAAAAATGCAGCGAGAACTATTCTCCTCCTATGAGCTAGTCTTTTCTATGAGCTAGCCTGAACAGGTCAACACATATGAAAGACTTTCCATAAAATTGGAGTCAAAGAAAAAGAAGAAAAAAGGAAGATGGCAATTTAACCAGTCTGTTATGTATTTTAGTCAACATCTGGAGAGAAGAACAGTCCCGTTGGTGAAGAAAAGAGTATGCAAAATTTAAGGAAAGAAAATTGAATTCAACGTCTTCTGTGGCTTAATGAGCATTACCAAATGAGAGACTATCTTACTAGATGGTTTAGAAAAACTTTAATAAACAAATCATAATTTTGGAAATTTACCAACATAGCCAAAGCCAGAAAATGAGCACTTTGCGCTCTTGTATCCATACAGCACAGGCATCACTAGAACATATGCAAGGTCCTAGATGCAAGAAATGCAAAAGTATTATGGTTTAGTTTAATTTCAAATTTTATTATTTTTATTCGTTTTTTAAACAATTGGACATGCAGTAATAGATCCAGGTTGCTAAATTTTGTTTACCATACTATATTAGTTTGAGACTAATGTGTGTAAGAAGTATCAAAAGAGAAGCTAATCCTCCACTTTGCAAAATTGATCATGATATGCTCAAGTGTTTTCTGGGTGGTATCAAACTTTCCAATTGGTATTTATTCCCCACGTCAATTAAACATTAAATTAGACTAGATTCTAGCTACTCGCAGGGCAAAAACAAAAGTAAGATACACCAGTTACTTTTAAAACCGAAATAGAATATTTTTCTTTAAAAAAAAAAAAAATCTCTTGACAGACTCAAGCGGTTCAGACTTCCAAAGAGTTGGAAGGACATGTCAAAGCTACAAAGCTTCAGCAAGTTTCTTAATGTATTAGTTTTGTTTGCTTTAAGAGCATTCATCTAATTGCATCAGCAAAATCCATGGGTAAGGAGCGAGACAAGAACTCTTTTTCTTAAAATTATTGACTTCCTGAATGCACAATTTTCATTACAATGAAACAAGCAATTATGTCTTCCATTGGCAGTCAGTCCTGCAAACAGAAGTGCACAACTTAAAAAGACGGGTCATCTCTTAGCGTATAAATCTTAACTATTCAATCTGGACCACGACAATAATTCCACGGGCTCTTTCATACCCACTACATCTAATAGGTCAAGTTAGGACTGTTGTCTTACAATTAATTCATGAAGAGATCACGTTCATCTCCTGATTAAAACAAATAGGCCATCATACTACAAGACAGTTAGGGGGATTCTGCACTAGTATATTTCATCTTCATATGAAATAAGGATTCCAACACTAAAACTTGATATTTAATTAGGCAACCTACACCAGCAGTAGCTAAATTTTGCTCAAGTTCTCTCCATTGAACTCTCCAATGTTTCCTCAGTCACTCAACATCTTAATACAATGGCATGATCTAGGAAGTTCGCAAGGCTTTGTAGGAGGAGCTATTATATTTCTTTTTTCTGGTCACCGTAGTGAGATGGTACAGCATTTTACCTGGTTCAAAAATCAGTCCAATGATGTCTGCGTGTGTGCGCGCTTGGGGGGAGGGGGTTTAATGTATTGGTGGTACCGCAGATCTGGCGTCCCATGGCACCGTATGATTTTCCGTTGTTAGACAACTAGAGCAAACTACCAATAAGATAACTCCAAAAACTGAAGAAATCAATTCTACCAAACTACAGAGAAAAGAAACCATTTCAACTAAGCCAGGTGAACTGAGCTGATACAGCTATAAAAGAGAACCCCTAAAATCACTCCTCTAAAAAAATCTGTTATTCTACGACACCACAGAAAACCCAATTCAACCAAAGCAGAGATGAAGTCAGTTTTAAAGTAAAATTTCCAAAAATTATACTCGGAAAGGAAAATTTACCGTTTCAGATCGCTTAAGCAGAGGACCCTGCAGTAAATTTCGACCAGAGCTGGAAGCCAACTGTCGTTTGATTTTCTCCAAGCTAGTCTTCGTATCCCCATCGGCCTAGTCAGAATTTTGATGCAAAATTCAGAAGATCAAAAAGAATCTTGAATTACAAACCATTAAACCTTCTTACATGTCCATTTTACAGTTTAATTATGCCTATAAAAACGCACAAACATACATACAGATATACAAAGAGAAAGAGAGGGAGAGAAAGCAGGGTCTTACGAGAGAGGTTCCATTGGAAGCCATGAAAGAAGAGAAAAGAAAGATCGAAAAGGGGAAATTTGGAGTTTGTTAATGGTTTTAGGAGAAAACGATGATTGCTTGTTAAAGATTGTTAGGTTTCATTTTCGTGGACTTGTAGGTAATGTCTTATATATATATATATAAATTAAAAAATAAAGACTTGCAGGTAGTGTCAACACCTTTAATGGAACTTCTCTTTTCTTTTCTTTTCTTTTCTTTTCTTTTCTTTTCTTTTTTTTTTTGGTGTGGGTTTTTCCTGCAGGCCGTGTTTGGTTCAGAAATTATGTTGAGGAAACGGAAAAACGTGGGAAAGGGGAAAGAAGAAAACTTTTAATAAGGGAAATTATTTATAATTACCCAAATAATTAGAGTCTTATTATACAAGTTCTAGTTTAAAAACTATTCAATATAAGATAATTTTGTTAATATAAGATAATTTTTTATAATTTAAGGCTATATTTGGACATCTCACTATAAAATTCAATACAAATTTTTTATTTTAAATTATATATTCTCTCTTACAAATAATTTTCCCTCACAAAAATTTAAGATAAAAAATTTCAAATCAAAATATTATACATCTCACCTTTAACATCTCATAATTTTTTATTTTTTAAATTAATTCCACCGTACGTCCAACTCAGGCAAACCACCAAAAATGCGAACCCGCTACGGTGCGGATGGCCATTTTTTTCGCACGTGCGGAAGGCCATCCCAGCCGTTCGATCGGCTAAAAACTGATCCAACGGTTGGGAGCTTTCAAGGGCATTCTAGGAACAAAAAAACTGAATCTGTAAAATCAGAAAAAATGAGCAAAATTCAAATTTGCGCGGTGTAATGATAACCCCGCATCAATTGGTGCATCGGGAATAGAAAAACTGCAAAATGATAATTATGCAGCCAGTCCTATTGGCTTTTTTATTTCTATTTCCATTTTCATTTCCATTTCCATCTGCATCTTCTCTCTATCTCTTTCTCTCGCTCTCTCTGCAACTCCAAAAAAACAGTAGCTTTAGCAACTCTTTGCGTTCAAAAATAGTGAGATATGGTGACCAAGACTACATCTGACGCAAGGTTCCAGTTCCGTTGCAGAACCACCTACATCATCAACGCGAATCGGCCTCTTCGAAATCACCCCTAGTGTAAGCAGAGAATGGCTGCGCTGACCAAGGCTAGCTTCGATCGTCTGACGGAACTCCGACTAGAAACAATAAACTCCTCGGTCATGCTTATGCTTCTGAAGCAGTTTGATTGGAAAAAAAAATTCTTTGTGATTGATAGTGATCGGAGGGTTGAGATAACGGAGGAGGATGCTGGGAGAGTATATGGGCTCCCGGTGGGACCAAACGAAATTGTGTTTGGGGAGAAAGAAAAGCCTGCATCTAAGCATGGCTTTTATTCTGGAGTCGATTTAGGGTTAGACCCTTCAGCAAAGAGCTACGTGTCCCATGATATAATAGAGGAGCGACTGGCAAATTTTCGTGGTGATAGTCATACCTTCGCCAAACTGTGCATACTGCTAGCAATAAGCACATTGCTTGCACCGAAAAACTCCCAGAAGATTAGCCTATCAAACTACGCAAGGTATTTGGATGATATAGAAACAATCCGCACGTATAATTGGACAAGACCCATTGCGAAGTTCCTGAATGCAGGGGCAGAATTTTTTACAAAGAAAGTCCAAAAAAAGCCTTCCTCCTGGTCAGAAGGCAACATGCACCTTCTGCTGGTACCTTCATTTCTCCAGTGTGAATATAATAATTATTCTTCTGTGCATATAATAATTATGTTTGACTATTATGGAGTGAGTGATAGCCATGGTTGATGTGCATAATTATTCTTGTCGTTGGGTAATAATTATGATTGACTATTATGGAGAGAGTGATAGTCGTGGTTGATGTGCATAATTATTCTTGTCGTTGGATAATAATTATGATTGACTATTACGGATTGAGTGATAGCCGTGGGTTTTGTGCATAATTATTCTTGTCGTTGGATAATAATTATGGTTGACTATTATGGAGAGAGTGATAGCCGTGGGCTCTGTGCATAATTATTCTTGTAGTTGGATAATAATTATTATTGACTAGTATGGACTGAGTGATAGTCGTGGGTGCTGTGCATAATTATTCTTGTAGTTGGATAATAATTATTATTGATTATTTTGGACCGACTGATAGTCGTGGTTGCTGTGCATAATTATTCTTGTAGTTGAATAATAATTATTCATTGATGTTGGTGCACCGACTGATAACCGTGGGTGCTGTGCATAATTATTATTATCGTTGGATAATAATTATTATTGACTATTATAGACTGACTGATAGTCGAAGTTGTTGTTCATAATTATTCTTGTAGTTGGATAATAATTATTCATTGATGTTGGTGCGTTGTGCTGAGGTTTTGCAAGGGAAGCCTGAGAAAGAGTTGCCCTGCTGTTGGTGGAATGGGAGTAGGGTTGTTGAGGCTTGCGCCTTGCTGCCCCAGGCTAGGGCAGGGGCCCAAGAAATTAGTGGAGAAGAAACAATTGCTGTAGTTAATGCCTCAGAGAGGGCGCTTCTGTTGGCCAAACGGCGGACATATGTGAGGAAGTTGAGAAGGATTGATCGGAGGCTGGAGGAGCTTGATGCTGAAGACCAACCTATTTCTATGGCATTCGCTTTAAAAGGAAAAAAGAGTGCAAGAATGCCTGACACACCTAAGACGACAGTCCCTCCGGTGCAAGGTGAAAATATTGGTGTAGATTATGACTCGTCTAGGTCAGACCTCCCTGTTGATGACGAATTTGGTGTGATGAAGATCGCTAGGGAAATAAATCAAGGTTGGTTTGTGTCTTTGATAAAGTGAACAAATATTCTTAATGATGTGAATAAAACATGGTTGGTTTGCCTATGTGATGCAGCATCTGAAGAGGCCGAAGATCTTGCACCCGATCAGCTTAACCAGGAATTGCTGATGAGCCTATTTCTGCCATTGAACCGGTTGTTCCGGAATCTGAGAGAAGGGTCCCTGATGAGCCAGCCAGTAGAGGATTACATAGGCCTATTAAGAGCCGCAGGCTCGTCAAGGCCAATTCAAAGCTGGGTTCGCCCTATCTGATAGCAAAGGGTGACCCAAATTCCTTGACCAGCGAAGAGGAGGCCCTTGTGGACTTTGCTGTATTGGAAACCCCCCGGATGAACTAAAGTAAGTTGGTTAAAAAAATTTGAATAAGTATTATAATGTGTTTGAATAATTATTCAGAAGAGACATAATAATTATTCTTGTTCCACCTGACCATCACTGCAGTGCTTTGATGGTCCTTGATGATGAGCTCCAGCCTCTAACTCGAATAGAGATGGAAGGTGAAATACCTAAGAGGGGGGTGAATTAGGTATTTGGCTAATTTTTGCAAATTCAAACCTTTTAGATGTATAGATCAATAGCAGATGATATGGACAAAAGAGAAACAACTTATGACAAAGCAATATAAGAAATGTAGAACAATAAACGCTAGCAATTTATAGTGGTTCGATCCTCAAGATCTACCTCCACTACCTTAAGCCTACACTTAAAGATTTCAAATACTCAACTATGTGCTCAAGTTCACAGATTACAAGAGAGGCTCACCACACTATGGTTTTACACTTACAACCTCTTCTAGTAATTTTTACAAACAAGGCTCACCAACCTATGGTTTTATATCTCAAACAACCTTGAATCACAACTTCAAGAATCACCCTTATCTAAAGGGTTTTATGTTATCAAGATAACCTTGCTAGAGCTAGTAGATCAACACAATTGAATAAGTAAAGATGAGTGTGTGTAGATGTTACAACTTGTTGGTAGAATTTACACAAAGTTGCACCTTCACACTTTGATGTCTTTGGATTGATCAATTGAATGCACAAGACATAAGAGAGCTTGAGAAATGTTTGCAATAGACTTTAGAAAGCTTAGAATATTCAAGGATTCAGAACTTGCAAAAAATTGCACGTTTATAGCTTTTATAGAATTTGAAAATCAGTTGAAGCAGCTGTAAAACGGCTAGTTAACGGCTATTTTCAGGAAATTCGGATGACCGAATTCTGCGTCCGAATTTTTCGGACGACCGAATTCTTCCTGCTTCGTCTGAATCTTCATCCGAATTTCTCTGGAAGAACAGTGACCAAGCTGAAGACCAAAATTCGGATGACCGAATTTTTCTTCATGCGTCCGAATCTTCTTCCGAATTTCTCTGGAAGAACAGTAGCAAACTTTTGCTACCAAATTCGGACGACCGAATTTCTTGGAATTATGTTTAACCTTTGTAAAATCATTTGAAATCAATCTTCCAAGTATTTGAAATACATTTGGTATATAAAGATAACTTATTTAGACAAATATCTATTTGAAAACCAAAATCAAATTCCTTTGATCATATAAAGTTTACTTAAAAACTTTTAGGACACAAAACCACATTTACTAAGAATTCATTCAAAAACCTTTTAAGATTAAGAAACCAATTTTATGCTCTCTTATGCATTCAATAGACTCCAAGACATACAAGTGTAGAGTTTACATAGATATTACCTATCATCATACCTACTCTACACTTCAAGTCTTCAATGCCTTGAGTTCATCTTTGGATAAACCTCAAAAGACTCATAGCTTATTGAGGTTCATCTTGCTCTTTAGCTTGAAGGCAATGAGACTTCAAACTTCTTTCTTCACAAATCCTATCACACAATATAAACATATTAGTTCTCATCAATATTTGTCATGAATCAAAATTACATGATTTGCCCTTAGGGCTAACAGAAGGCATCAGGCCTAATCAATATTTCTATCACTCGATGATTGATGCTTTTGGCCATATGCTTAACCGGGAACAGGCCACCAGCGGTCCCGTACGGAGGTTTTGTTTTGACTGCAGTATTGGGGTTTATTTCAATCTGTTGCTTGCACTTTATCTCCTGATTTTCCTACAATGGTTTCCATTGCCAGATTTTCCTAAGTTATGTAATGTGCAGGCTAGTGCTGTCTCTGACACTACAACAGGTAAAACCAAAAGCCCCGCAGACATGGCTGATGAGATTGCTGCCTATATAAATAGACTTCCATATCTCTCGACAGATAAATCATTCGTTCCTGCCGAATACACCATGGTAATAATTATGTATGAGTATGGTAATAATTATGCACAACACATCAGCTCTTGAGTGCTTCAGCATCTAGTAATAATTATTCATGCGATTGGATAATAATTATGCTATGGATACATTTTTACAACATCTAATTGTTTGACTCGTGCCCTTGCAGTACTTCTTCCCAATTCTTCGCGCTGCACATTTCTTCCTTTTTGCTGTTGACATGAGTGCCAAAAGGTTCCTATGTTCAAATAGCAAGCCCTGTGCCGAAGTGTTTGATGACGTGCACAGGCCAATTGGCGAGGCCCTGACAAGGTACTTTTGCGAATGGTGGAAAGTTTTGGGAGGAACCAGCGTAGATTTTGGAGCCTTTGTTTGGAATGTCCCAAGAGTGCATGTGCAGCCGGATGACAATAGCTGCACGGTGCTTGTTTGTTTGATGATGCAGCATTGGGTTGGACACATTCCTCAAGATTGTTATGCGATGTGGTTCAAGCAGGACTGGCTAAACAAGGCCAGGTGCAAGATTGCTGCTAGGCTTTTACTACAACCTGCAAATCGCGTTCGAGATGAGGTCTTGGCGGCTGCCGTACAGTGGAAGGGGGACCAGCGAAGGGAAAGAGGTTGATGTTCTTTTGTACTGCTTCTCTGCTTTTAAGCGATGGATTGTGAATACTTTTAGGCTTGTAAGGCTAATTTTACTTAACTGGATGCATAATTATTTTTTTAGTGGGATAATAATTAGTTTTGCTGTGCATAATTAGCCTTGTGTGTCAAGGGGGCAAACAAGGCCTAAGAAACTGAAGTGAATTAGAGGCTAGTTGGCAGCACAATTAGAACCACTATGAAATTTGTTGATACAACTGCAGCTAAATTTACACCGACAAATTCAATGTGTATGGGTTTAGGTCATGTATTTGCTAAGGATTGAAGGGAAGATTCATATGCATTTTGGCTTGAAAGTTTCCTTCTACTAGCTGTCTTTTTCCTCTGTCTGGCCTTCTCCATCAAGCTTCGCAGCCTCTTCCTTGAGCGGTTTGCATTCGGCCTAGTCTTGATTGTCCTCATAGGCGCAAGGCCTTCACCAGGAGACCTTGAATTGTCAGACGCTACACGATATGTGAATAATTATTATCATTAATTGTTTAATCATAATTATGCATAAAGGGGATAATAATTATTCCTGGGGATTCCATTAACTTACGTTTGTTGACTATAACACAATTGGGGGTTCCATCATACCCAGGATTACTCCGAAGTAGCTCCAGAGCCCTCTTGCAGAGTTCATCTAACTCGTTGTCAATCATATTGTAAGTGTTATCGTCCAGGCACACTCTTGTAGCCAACATAACCATTTTATGTGTGAGCGTTTGGTAGCGCTCACCGTACTCTGTTGCCCGCTTACTGCCAGCCGAAGTAAATGGAAGTTGAAAGTCACACTTCGTATTCTTGGTCCACCTTTTCAAAACATAGTGAGGCGGCAATGTCCTCATGTTGCAGTTACCAAGAGATCCCAGCACATCCATGACCTTAAGGATATGTCTGCAAAGAATACCCATTGTTTCGAACAAACGGCATGACCACTCTAGCACCATTTTATCCAAATCAACATGCACGATTCTCTCGTCCAGCTTTGTCTCCGAAACATCGTCTTTACAACTGTACACTCGGTACTTGAGCATACTTTTGTAAACGTCACTAGTTTCACATGCTTCAATGAGTACTCGAATGTCCGGTGATACTGTTCCTGGAACATAGCGAACATATTGGATGTATACTGCTCTGCTGCACACCTTGCCAACGGACTGCATAGGAAGCAATTGTTGGGTAACCTGGTTATTGTCAAAATAATTATTCATAGCGATAGTAATAATTATTATGTTATATTTGAACAATTATGCAGAAGATATTGAATAACTATTTAGATCACCGATCATTGGCGTAGAAATCTTGGATCTTTTCCACCTCTCTCCGACTCTCGACCATCCTATTAAAGTGGCTGAAGAATTGAATGAGGTTGTGGTCTGATTGGAGATCTCCCTCGAATTACCCCATTACAAGACTCGCTCAACTGAGTAGAAACCATTTTAACATTGCATAGGCATTTTAACATTCATTATTATTTAACGAATCGTCATTTCTTATATACATATGCACTGGTTTTCAAAAATATTTTTATACATGTATACTCCTTTTCATTAAAATTTTGGGGATGAAATTTATTTTAGAGTGTTAGAATTGTAAAACCACAAATTTTAGTTTTTACCAAATAATTTTTCAAGTGGTTTTATGATAACTATAAATTGCTAAAAATCTATTTTATACATTCTTAAAATAAAGAGAAAATATACATTATAAGTATTAGGGTGAAGGATGGTTTTGCAAATTATTTTGTATTAAAAAAAAAAAGAAAGAGGATCAGCAATACGGCTGATCCCCCTTCCCCAATTTCCCCAATTCTCCCATTTCCTTCTCTTTCTCTCTTCTCTCTTCTCTCTTCAATTCTTCACCAAATCTTCACACAAAAATTAAATCCTTCAAACCCAGGTTTAGAACTACATCAAAAGTCTCCAAATCAAGGTAAAATCTTCCATTGTTTCTCATTATGGTTAAATTTAATTATTTTCGGGAATTACTGTAGCAGCAATTTTGTACGAATTTTAATAAATTCTTGAAAGCTCCGATTTGGTTCAATTTTTGAACGAAGGTTCTTGTTGTCATATTCTACCTACAAAAAAACTTTAGTTAATTTTTAAGCATGTTTGATATTTTTATGAATTTTTGAAAAATCTGGACAGATTTATTTATTTTTGTAAATTTTTGTTTTGATTAAATATTGAGTATTTAAATGTTTATTAGATTGTTATAATGCAAAAAGAGTATAGAAATATATAAAAATAATAAAACAGAATATTTTTCTGAATTGTGAATTTTATTAAAATAAATTATTTTAATTTCCCTAAATTGGTATATTAGGAATAAAATGAAATAATTGAGATTTTTGTGGAGAATGGTGGATTTTATTAAAATTAATATTTTAATATTTTTATTCCCAAGAAAAGCAGGTAGTTTCTATTTTAAAATAATTTTATGAAATTCAATAATTTTTAGTTCTAATTAATATTAATCATGCATTCATTCATGTATATATATGTGTGTCAATATTTGAGTATTTTAGAGTGATATTAAATTCGTTTATTGCTACGTAATTATATATTAGGTCACGAGATTGTCGAGGTAGAACCAAGGGTAGAGTAGCGTAGATTTATGCTTTTCACTTGAGGTGAGATTCCTATCTTATTTGTGGAGGTTGAGGACCACAAAATCCTAACATTTTAAGTTATATTTTTTTATATATATTTTCTTTACTTAATTTACGCTAAGTAAAATATTTATTTTGCCGTGGCTCGGCTTTGTGAATAAATGTGTTGCTATCCTTGATTTGTTGTTTTGCCGTGGCTCGGCTTTTATGAATAAATGTGTTGTTAAGCTTCAATTCTTATTTTGCCGTGGCTCGGCTTTTGTGAATCAATGTGTTGTTAATTTAAAATTGTTATTTTGCCGTGGCTCGGCTTTTGTGAATCAATGTGTTGTTAATTTAAAATTATTATTTTGCCGTGGCTCGGCTTTTGTAAAAATATATAGTAGTAATATAATTTGTTGTTTTGCAGTGGCTCAGTTTGTGTATTTATATAATATACTAAACCATGAGAATTGTTTGGTTGTTCATGAGTTGTAAATGTGAATTATGTGTAAACTCCGCCGTCGGGATATGAATTGACTCCCCTGCAGGGTGAGATTATTGATTTGTGTGGAGAGTCCCTTTGTGTCGTATGTGAGAAGGCCATTGGGAGATGTTGTGTGGAGAGTCCCTTTGCGCCGTGTGTGAGAAGGCCATTGGGAGGTGTTGTGTGGAGAGTTCCTTTGTGCCGCGTGTGAGATGGCCATTGGAAGGGCGGCGAAAGTTTTTATGTGCGTATATGGACTCGAAAGAGTCGTATGAATTGTGGTTGTTAATTTGAACATTATTTTCAAAATGGTGATTATTACTTGAATGTACATATATATAAATATATTTTATTTTATCTGATTTTCAAATCAGACTATTATGTTGTACTAAATGAAGTTATTCTCATAAAAATCAAGTCAATGATAACTTATATCTATTTTAAAAGTGTTATAAATTCACTACGGTATATTTGCTTTCAAACTGTACAAGTACCTAGAAATTTCACTGGGCTTTGTAGCTCATTATTCTCTCATTATATTTCAGGAGTTTCATAGTGGAATTGAGAGTATAGTTCTCTTTTTACGTCGCACGTGACAGTTGAATCCTCAGCAGCAGCTAATAATGTAGAGGTCTTTATCATTTGTAATTATTTTGGTTTGTCAATGCATTGTAACATTTCAAGTGGTTATTGATTTAATTAGTATGTGTATAGAGAGATCTCAATATTTCGAAACAATTATGTTTTGTATAATTTATTTTATGTACTTTTTGCTATAGAACGGCCGGTGCGCCTTATATTATTTTTGTTGTTATTTGCTTAGACACTATTAGAATTTACACTCGTATCATATAGTGGTATTACAGGTTGCATTACACCTCTGGAACAGGAAAGTGATGATTCACTCCTAGGTAGGGCCCGCCCGGGAGTGGGTTGTTACAATTTTGGTATCAGAGCTTAGGTTATAGATTCTGTAGACTCTTTAGTTACATGCATCATGCAAGTTTTGATAGTGAGTCTCGGTTTTGTTAGCTGCTGAGGATGTCAAGTTTTGATAGTTACATGCACTTGCGGAAATGTACGCGCTAGGGTTCTTTGCATTGGTAGCCTGCCCCATGCTCCCCTATTGAGGATATACACTCACTTTTATAACGGACTATCAATAGATATTAGATATGGACTATGTAATATTTCTTATAATGGTTTCTTAGACTTGGCAAGTAAAGCACTTAAGGTGAAGACTAACATATTTGAGAGTGGAGGATACGAGTCACATTCTAAGAGGATTATGACTGATTTTAGGAGAGAAATTGGGCAAAAATAGAGCAGTCAGTTTGGCAGTTCAAATCAGAGAGGTGGTAGTCCATCAAGAGGGTTTTCCGATCAAAGACTGTTCTTATCAAATATACAAAGTGGACATCCATGATTTATTACTTAGGGTAGAGCCGCATTTCCTCAGAGACAACTAGGTAAAACAGCAACTAGCAGTAGTACTAGAGCACTTCGAGCTAGTGGATTATGTTTTAAGTTTGGGAGACCCGGACATACAGTAGCTAATTATTGTGAGGGTGGTATTGTATGCTATATATGCCGCTAGGTAGGACATACATCTAGAGATTGCCCTTAGAGTCAGATAGAAAATTGTTGCACATAAGGGACAGAATACATCAGTATTCAGATCCATACTCGTCCCATAGCAAACTAATTGAGGCAGAGGTTATCAGAGTCGAGGAAGCCAGACTAGTTGACACAAATTATATTAGGGTAGAGGAGCAGTCCTATTGAATGGCAGAGGTTGAGGTCAGGTTTATGCAGTGATTCATCAACAAGCACAGACATGTCAAGGTGTTATCACGAGTATTGCTCTTTCTTTTTATAGAGATACTAAGCTATTATTCGATTCTAGATAATCAAATTCTTTTATATCTTCATCATTTGCATCCTATGCTACTTTACCCATAACTAGCCTAGCATATCGTCTTGTGATTGAGACCTTACAAGCACTAAATTTGTTATTAAAGTTGTGTATCGGGGTTGCAAAAATTGTCTTGGAGATCGTGTAATATTTGTTGACTTGACATCTTTTGCGATTGTTGATTCTAATTTGATACTAGGGATGGATTGGCTCAGTCATTATCATGCCTTGATTGACTGCAATAGAAAAGAAGTAATATTTAGAGTTCCTAGACAAGAACCATTTCGCGCCCAAAGCCATTACCTCATACGAAGACCTTAACCGAATACCAGCATCCTCGTTCAATTCAGCCACGACACCTTGAACATCACTAACGTGGCGGTTAGACCTTAGCATGTGGGCAAATTCTTTTGAGTGCAAAGAATGATTATGATCCACAACCCAACCGTTTATCACATACACACCCCTAGCCTGATCAAGCTATAGTCTTATTTGGGCTTGACATCCTGTTCTCTCCTCCCATCTTCTCCTTTCACTCATCGGTCTTGCCTCAATATGATTAGCATCTGCTTTGCTGTTCTTGGGGTCAAATTTGCTTCTCCGCCGAAATCCCTCCTTGTTACACACATACTTCATATATTGCACTTTTCATGTTTTCGAGCACCTCCTCTCATACATTATCCTTGTTCCGAATCCAATACGGTGGGCATATCTATTGTAGAATGCATGAGCATCACTAACAGTTGAGAACTCCATTTTCATCATTTCTTCCATGCTTTCTACAGCAGAACATAATAATTATTCATTATGACTATAAATAATTATTCAATATCGTATGGATAATTATTTAGTATCCGAGCATAGTTACCCTTCTCTTCGTTGAAGCTTCCAGAATACATACAACCCATTGTTTCTTCCTGTATGGGTTGTACTTCTGCATCTTCATATTCAAGCTTCACCATAAAAGAAACGACAGAGGGTATGTAAAGAATCATAACAAGCCAAACAACGTCTTCGTGGTATAAAACAAGACTGGGTGTAGAAGTTGCAAAACAAATCCACGATGGACTAGAGCAGAAAAAGTTTGAGTTTACCTGGGATCTGCTGGCAACTGCTTCCATCATGGCGAGACTTCACACTGAGAAAAGATCATTGAGTGTAGAATGAGAGCAAACTGAAGAAGGAAGATAGAGAGAAGGCGCTCGGAGGGGAAGGAACGTGGGAAGGAAGAAAATGGAGTTCTAATCAATATTTGAAAAAAAATTGACATGATATGACTGACATGACTGATGTTGGAGGGTAAATTTCAATTTTTTGTTCCCAGAATGCCCTTGAAAGCTCCCCACCGTTTGATCAGTTTTTAACCGATCGAACGACTGGGATGGCCATCCGCACCGTAGCGGGTTCGCCAAAAATGGGGACGCCCAAATCAACTTGGGCACCCCCAAGGGAAATTAAAAATAATAAAAATTTATTTTTAATAAATATTATTTTATTACTTTTTAAATATTTTTAGTTATTAATATTTTTTGAATTTTATATTAAGATGTAAAATTATAATTCAATTACAATGATTCAAAATTAATTTAAAATTTAATTACAATCAATTACAATTTTTAAAATTTAATTTTTCTCTCTAAATTTTTAAAAAATTTAAATATGTGATGAAACTCAATATCAATATAATTTGAATAAATAGTGAATCTTCACTGTCCATTAGACCTTATTATATAGTGATTATTAAAAATTGAATGAAATAATGATTACGCAATGAACTAATAAATCTTATAGAATATTTAAGGGGCAAAAACGTTAAAATTATTTAAAAATACTCATGTACCTTTTTCTAATTAGTACTTTTTTTTTTACCATTGCACTATTTTTATTTTCCTTTTCTTAGATCAATGCAACCAACACGTGATTTCCAACAATATAAGGCTTCTTCTAATTACCTACTAACTATTTATACGAGTTTCATTATAATTATTAACTATTTATCGAAGTCTCATTGTACTCCAAAACTCAGCCAGAAACCACTATGTGGGTAGATGACATCCCATAAAAATGTAAAATTAAAGTATATGTGTAAAATGAAACTTCGGTAAATATTTTCATAATATCTACGTGGTTTCCCTATTAAAAATTCACATGTTGTTTGGCTACTAAAAGGAAAATGATTTTGAAGAATTTTCTTGGTTTGTTTTGTGAATCTTGAAACGTGAAAATCCTTAGAGGATGGTGAATTAGTATTTTGGCAAATTTTTGAAAAGGACAGTAATATTTTCAATTCCATAAAAGCTTCTTTCACTCCACTTTTTATTTGTGTTGAATCTTTTAAATCTTTTAAATTATAGTATAAGTGTTGCAATTAGTAATCAGAACCAAGAGGACGGCCATCAAATTTATTAGTTGGTCATTTTTTTTTGTTCTTTTAGTTAATGAAGAATGATAGATTATCTTTTTATTCATGAAAAAGGTTTAAATGATTCAAAAATTAGAAAGAGGAGTGAAAGAAACTTTTGAAGGACTGAGAATATCACTTTTCTTTTGAAATCTTTTCCTTTTTCTAAAATGGTTTGAAAATTTATGACCTCCAAGCATTTTTTAACACAAGAAAAGAGCTAGTAGAAGATATACATGAATTGCAAAAACTCAATTAACCAAACAATAAAGAGAAAGAAATGAGCAATTAATAATCAAGACAAAAAATGTAAAAAATAAAGAGGAGCACAATAAATAAAAAAATAATAATTTATACTGGTTCAACCGTTCCTTGTTTCCTAGGTCTATACCTATTATCCTGAGTCTCATCCAGTGATTTTGACATATACCACTAAATCCCTTTCTCAAATTAATGATGGTAGGAAAAACTAATGTTTCACTATAGGTTCACCCTTTATTTCAACAATTAAGGCTCAAACACACTCCAAATGGATTTTATTTTACTAGAAAACCTTGTATCAACGCACAAGAGAGATAGATTAAGATAGAAAAGAGTTACCACATTTGATATGGAAATGCAACATTTGAAGCACTTTGTCTCTTATCTCCTTTATAAATAATTTACATAATAAAGCTCACAAAATGTTTAGAAATGATAAGGAAAGAGTGTATAGCTTGTAAGTGCTTTAGAGTAACAAAAAGTACCCAAAAATATAGTTCTGTTAAAATATTTAAAAATGACTATTTTTCATATACAAATTAATAGTCTCGATCGATCGAGATACAATCTGGTCAACTGACCCCCTCATCCAAAGATATTCTACCAACACTTTGGAAAGATATCAACCAAGCGGCCTCGATTTACCGAATCTTCAAAGTTTAAAACTCAAGCAAGAAAGTGAAATATTCAAACTTAGGCATTAGAAGAAGAAGTCTAAGTTAACCGAACCTTCAACTTAGGTCAACCAAACTTTAAGTGCATCAATCTTAATGTTCTTATGCTAGATAAGATTATTTCACTTTTCTCTAGACATTTAAAAGCTCATTTTATCAAAATCAAAACCTTTGAAAACATATAATAAGACTTGAAAATTAACATATGTTTTGAAATCAATCATTCCCCATTTCAACACTAATTTTAGGTTTCAAGGTAGGAATTCAATCAATGGTGATAGGACTCAAGAAGTTATCTATTGAAGACCATTGACAAGTGCACAAGTAAGGAAGCTTCAAGATGAGATAAACATGTTTCTCCAAGAAGACTTGAAATTCCTACACTTTGGAGGATTTGAAGAGGCTAAAAGAGAGATATTATGCATGAAAATTGAAGCGGAAAGTTGTGGAAATGAATTAGGAATAAAAGAACTCAAATCGAGACAAGTGACTCCATCTAGTAGCCATCAAGCTGCACCGCCTAATCTCAGTATCTCAGTCATATTGCTTCCAAGTGGCATCATTTCATGGGACCCAAGAGGCACTACCTAACCCGACAGCAGCATTCCTGTTTTGATTTTTGGTCAGTTTTCTCTTGTTTTAACTTGACTTTTTGATGTAATTAAGTGGGTTTAAACCCCAAGTCACTCTAGATTAGTAGCTTTAATTATTTTAGTGTTTTACTTGTATATATATGTTCTCTTAAAGAGAGAAACTCGTGAGCTGCCATCTTTCATGAAATGAACAAGATTATTCTTGGATGCTTGAGAGTAAACCTCTTCTTGCCTACTCTTTTCTAGACTTATCAAGGAATACGATCTATCCTTGTGGCATTATCTTAGCTAGGGTTCTTGAATCACCAAATTCAAGGGTGTTAGTGGATATACTCTTTCTTCTTTCTCAAGTAGGGATAATAATTGAATAGTTCTTCTGGGTTTTTTGCTTGGATTGTAGCAAGGGTAATTCAAATACTGTAGTTGGGTTCTATCTCTTTAGCTAGAATTTTAATTAGGTGTTTGAAGAAAGCAATTCTTACCTATCCTCATTAGGTTTTAGAGACCTTGCTCTTCAAGGGTTTTTTTTTTTTTTTGGGAGAGGGGTCTTTGAATTGTGGGTTTGGGAGGTTTTCATTTTAGAGGATCTTGGGATGCTTTCTACACTGATTTTACCCATTTTTCGTCACTTTATCTTGATTCTTATCATTTGGTATCAGACTATTAGCTCCATTGTTGTGAAATCTTGAAATCCATTTCAACAAAGTTGAAGAACAAAGAAGAGCCAAAACAGTGGCTAAAGAAAAATTAATGAAAATTGCTTGAAAACTCCAAGTTTTTTATGTTTCTTAGTTTTAAAATCATCCTTACATGTTATATTGTTGATTGAGAGTGCATTTCTTGAGAAAACAATTCAAAATCGTGCCAAATGTGGGCTGAAAAATTGCAAAATTTTCTAGTGCTAAATTTCATCATTTTGTAACTAGAAGATTGAATTTTCTTGAAGTGTGATCACTATATGATGTTATTTTTGATTTCCCCGATTTAAGATATCATTCTTGTTGGGATAATTAGCTAAAACTTGCTGAAAATTTTCTGCAATCTCTCTAGTTGAGTAGTTTCCGAGTAACTAGTTCTTGTTTGTTCTTGCTTTCTTTTGTATAGTCTTTGGTCATTGTTGCTTCTACGTGTTTCTACATTGATCCTTACTTGTTTTTTGGTTGTGTTTGGTCCACAATTTTCATTGAACTTTTCCCTTAATATTTCTTTGAATTTGTACTCTTTGACAGAATTCCTCTACTAGTTTCTTGTTCACTTGGGAATCCTTGATGAGATTGAATTACCGTTGGATGGGCTTACCCTTGGTTTTGGAAGGACTTGAGAAGTCTTGAATTGGCTGTGGTGAGGCTATCTTTATAAAAGTTGCATGCCTCATGCTCATGAGCCCAAGTGCGCAGCTCATAGTTTGACAACACCCATGGCCAACTACTTAATAACCGTCCTTGCTATGCCAAAATGGATATCCCAAGTTGACAATGGTTACTTAGGCTCATGCTCATATATAGATCATAATTCCCATAGTTATCCCATATGAGATCTTGGGGTATCACATTCATCCTCCTTAAGGCCCTAGTGTCCCCGCTAGGCAGCTTATCATCCTTAGCCCAAGACCAAACCAGAAGTGTGAGATTCTAGAGGTGTCTCCCGTCGTGCATGATGTAGCACTTAACTCTTACATGTCTAATAATCACTCTGATAACATAATGGCACGCCCTGTGCCTGCAGCTATGAGCGTGCGACTCATGTCCTAACAGCATCCATGGACAACTACTTGGCAATTGTCTTCGCTATGCTAAAATAGATATCCCAAGTTGAAAATGATTACTTAGGCCCATGCTATGTGGGATTTTGGGACATCACAAAAGGCCATAAGAGAGTTAAGCACAAGGGTGAGTAAATCGTGGATGAGGGTAAACATGTGAGAGAGAATTGTGAGATCCAATTTTTATTACACTAACTATTTCTTGTAGCTTTAACCATCATGTCCTAGAGTCTAACTCACCTAACACCAACGGACATTGCTTTTCAATTACAAGCCATACATTAACACTAAACTTGCAACTAAAGGATAATGAATAAGCACTCGCAAAGGGAAAATAAAACATTTTCCATACTAGATGCAAGTTAGATAGGAAATTGTCTCATCATTGATGGAAGAAGTTGTACAAATGTGGCTAGTGCTAATATGGTGAAGTGTTTGAAGTTGCCAATTATCAAGCATCCTCAACCATACAAGCTTCAGTGGTTAAATGATAGTAGAGAGGTCAAAGTAGGCAAACAAGTCTTAATTTCCTTGTCCTTTAGGAGGTATGAAGATGAGGATATGTGTAATATGGTTCTAATGTAAGCGGTCATTTCTTAATTTCCTTCTCCTTTAGGAGGTATGAAGATGAGGATATGTGTAATGTGGTTCTAATGCAAGCGGTCATTTCTTAATTTCCTTCTTCTTTAGGAGGTATGAAGATGAGGATATGTGTAATGTGGTTCTAACGCAAGCGGTCATTTCTTACTTAGAAGGCCATGGTAATTTGACTGTGAAGTTGTTCATGACAGCTTCAAGAATACACACCCTAAACCTTGGAGAGAAGAAATAAACCCTTAGAACTCTTACACCAAAGAAAGTCCATTATGATCAAGTGATTATCAAGAAAAAGAGAGAGATGCTAGAGCAATAAAAGAGAGAAAAAGAGAACAAAAAGAAAGAGAGTGAGAATCCAAAGAGTGATACAAAAGCACTAGAAAAATATGAGAGTTCGAAGGGCAAGAAGTTGGAAAAATAAGAGAGGAGTGGAAAGAAAAGAGAGAATTTCTTAGCAAAAGAAAAGGAGGTTGTTGAGACTATATTAACCAATAAATTTGTTATCCTTCTTTTGTATAAGAATTCAATGTCTAATGATGTTTGTGCTTCTTTGCCTACCCAACTTCAAAGGTGATCCAGGCCTATGACCTGAACAACTTTCACTATTGAGGGGAATAGAACATCAAATTGACTTCATACCTGGAGCCAACCTACTGAACCATCTTGCTTGCCAGAGTAACCCCAAAGAAACTAAGAAATTGCAATGCAAAGTGGAAGAACTTCTTCGAAAAGTTTTTGTGAGAGAGAGCCTTAGTCCACACATGGTTCTCGTATTGTTGGCGCCAAAGAAAGATGGTGTTGGCCCTAAGGGCAAATCTTGAAGTTTTGATTAATGACAAACACTGATGTGGTCTAATTTGAGTAATTCTAGTGTGATAGGATTTTAGGATTGAAGGAAAAAAAAGGTTTCATTGCCTTGAAGCTAAAGAGAAACAAGGACATCCCAAGTGAGGCTAAAAGCACAAAGATTAAAGTGGATGTCAAGTATAGAAAGCTTTGAAGATCGAATAGTGTAGGGGTATGGTCATTCAATAGATTTAACTTGTAAACCCAACACCTCTTTGCTTTTGAAACTTAGAATTGCACTTTCACAAATCTTATAATTCTTGTTTAAACTTTGTTTTTGAGCCTAAGTGATTTCATATCTTTCAAAGAACAAAGTTTTTGACAATGGCTTTTAGGTTAAAAGCTCTTTAGATGTTTTATCCCATGATTCAAATGTTTTGAAACTTAATTTGATTATGTTAGAATTGGTTTTGCAAAATTTGAAAAAGTTAGGATTTTGCATCACCAATTCGGACGTCCAAATTTGTTCTGTTTTGTTGATTTTGTAGAGAAATTCGGATGACCAATTCGATCGACTGAATTCACCTTGTACAGTAAATTGAACAGAGAAATACATAGACAAGAGCCTAATTTGGTTGACCGAATTCCTCTATCATGTTTCAAAAACTAGCCATTTTTTGAATGTTGTAGGTCAAATTTTAAATCATTTGAAAGTATAAAATCTCATATTTGGAGTGATTCTAAGAACTTTACAAGCTATACTCTTGAGAACATCAAAGAATTAAGAAAATCTTTCAATTGTTCGTATGCTTCATGTAATAAATCTAAGATTCCAAAAGCAAATAGTGAATTTGTGCTAGAATCGGTATACATCTACCATCTTGTTTGGTAGTCTCTTTCCTTGTCTCCTCTTTACTATGATTAGGAGTGTTAAAAAACCGAACGGAAATTTTCGATTTGGTTCGGTTTTGTAATTTTTAGATTTAGTTCGGTTCAGTTTTTGAAAATTATATATTTTTCGGTTCGATTTTTTGTTTAGGTTATCAAATCAAAAACCGAACTGAATTTTTTTAAAAATCAATATAAGAACGCATTATGGTAATGAGTTCTCGTATTTTTTAAAAAAATATAAATATAAAAACGCATTACCATAATGCGTTCTTGTATGAATTTCGGTTTGAACCAAATAGTAAAACGGTTCGGTTCGATTTTTAAAAAAACGAAAAAAAAAACTAAATAGTAAAACTGAAACCGAACCAAAAAACTGTTTGAAAACCCCTAACTATGATTATTCAAGGTTGTCTTGGACATAAATTTTTTTTGTAAAGAGTGAACATTGATTCTTAGAATTAAAGAGGTTATTCTTGCCTCTAGTGTATTTGATTGAGTTGATCATTTAGTGAATTGGTTGAAATCCTTGGGTGTGGACTCAAGGTAGTGGATGTAGATTTTAAAGAGAACTAACCACTATAAATCTTTGTCTCTCTCTCTCTCTCTTTATTTATTGCTTGCATTGATTTGTGCCTTCTTTGTCATACTTTGTGGTTGTTCTTATTAATTGTTGCCTTATTAATTGTTCATCTTCACTCAATCACTCATTTTATGATAAATAAACTCTTGTAGATTTTGAATTTCAAGAGGTTGATCTTATTAAATAAAAGTTTTCAAAAATTAGCAAAAAAACCTAATTCAACCCCCTCTTAGGTTTTTCAGTTGGGATTAGAGCAGGGTTTCTTTTTGTGGATTAACAACCTAGAAGTTAAGATCTTATAGCTAATACTTCAAACCTCCCTTATTTAGAAGGATCATCTACAAATCGATCTCTACTTTTTGATGGAACAAAATTATATATTTTGAAAATCTCATATTAAGATCTACATTTGTTCTACTAACTTTGATTAGTGAAATATCATTGAGAAAGGTACTTAAATATCTATGAAGTTGAAGGCTGATGCACCACAAGAGAACCACAGAAAATTGAAGAATTTCATGAAAACGATTCAAAGAAGATGACTTTGAACTATCAAGTTATGAACATTCTTAGTTCTGCATTGAATGTTAATGAGTATAGTAGAGTGAGTGAATGTGACACCGCTCGTGATATATGGGAGCCACTTTAATTTACTCATGAAAGAACCAATCAAGTGAAGGAATCCAAACTAACCATGCTTGTTAAAGATTATGATTCATTCACAATGAAACAAGGAGAGACTATTAGTGACATATTTACAAGATTCACCAACTTCTCAAATGAATTGAAGTCCTATGGGAAAACCTATTCCCTTGGAGAACAAAATAGAAAGATTTTGGATTCATTTCATAAATCATGGCAACCAAAAGACATCAGCAATTGAAAAATTAACATATTTAAAGAAATATAATGCAATTAAAATACTACATGAAAGTATGATTTCTTCTATTCTCTATTGAGAATTGGTGCTCTTCCCTTTGAAATGCTCCTTGAATCATTCCTTGCTCAGGAAATGAAAATCAAGAGATTGAACTACCTAAAAGATGACAAGTAAGGAACAAAAGGAGTTGTCCTAAAAGCTAATTAACTCTAGTGAACAAGAAGTTTTAATCATCGAGTGATGAAGAAGAGGATGCAGAAGATGATGAATTGGCTATGGTAGTCAAGAAATTCAAAAAGTTTTACAAGAAAGGATTCCTCAAGAAGGGAAAGATACCATTCAAGAAAGGTGGTAATCTTCATCATTATTTAGACAACAATGCTATGAATGCAAAAGTACTAGGCATTGTAGTGGATTGTCCTCAAGCTCAAGAAAACGAAAAGAGGATGCCAAGAAAAAGTAGAAGAAATCTTCTAAGAAAGGAAAAGGGCCTGTTTGCACTTAGGATCAACCAACAAGTGAAGAAGAGAATGAAGAAAGAGCAAATGTGTACTTCATGGCTATGGAAATTGAGAAAGTGAGGTGCAATCCACTCCTTCTAACTGTCTTCCATGTGATGCTGATGTTGATAATCCTAGTAATCTTTTGTTGTTATGCAAGGAGAATTGAAAAAGCTCTCAAAAAGGAACAAATAAATGAGGCTAAAAATTGATGAGTTGTTGAAGGACAACACAAAATTGTCTTGTGGAAACAAAAAGCTTCTTAATACTATTAAGTGTTTGATTATTGAAAAGAAAGCTTTGAATGTCTCCTTGCAAAATGTGTCCCTTGAAAATAAATTCTTTGTGAAATGATTTCATCTCTTGAAAAGATGAATGTTGATCATGAAATTTTGGAAAAGAAAGTTCATAACCTCCCCTCTTGCCAAAAATATCCTTGGTTACAACTTGTGTGAACAATGTGCCTAAATACAAAAATTTCTTTATTTGAGCTACATCTACTTCTAGACCTCTTATTTCTTGTACTTATTGTGGTATAAATGGGCATAAGGCTACTAGATGCTTTGTGAAACAAAAAGTGAAAAATGGCTTTAAAACCATTCGGAGAGTAAAGGGAATCGTTACTAACCCCCATAGACCCAGGAAAATATTGGTATCAAAAGTCACTTCCTCTCCTTTAGTGTAGGTACACTTCCTCTATGATCAAGTGCCACTAAGTGGTTTCTTGATAGTAGTTGTTCAAGACATATAACAAAAAATGTCTCACTCATAAGTGAGTTCCAAGCCACCAATGAAGGCTTTGTTACCTATGGAGACAAGAATAAAGGAAGAATCCTTGGAGTAGGCAATGCTGGTAAAGATTCTTCCCCTCTCATTAAACAAGTCTTTCTTATTGATGGTTTGAAGTATACCTTACTTAGTATTAGTCAGTTGTGTGCTAATAGTTGCAAAGTTGAATATAAAAGTGATATTTGTATTATTCTTGATGATATTAGTGGTAAAACTATCTTTGCTACAAATCGTGTTGGTAATGTGTATGTGCTTTATCTTGATGAACTTATTGCTAATGATGTTAAATGTCTTGCCATTAATGATGGTGATGGTTATTTGTGGCATAGGAGACTTAGTCATGTTAGTATGACTTTCTTGAACAAATTTCTTCTCAAGAACTTGTTAGAGGTTTACCAAAAATGCGTATCATCTTTGATTCTTGCCAATATAGAAAACAAATAAAAACTTCTTTCTAACCTAAGAAAATGGTTGCAACCTCAAAATCCCTTGACTTCATTCATGTGGATTTATTTGGACCTATAAGGACCATTAACCTCCGTGGTAATAAGTATGCATATGTGATTGTTAATGAATTTTTAAGATTAATTTGGGTAATCTTTCTTGCTCAAAAATTAGATGCTTTTCAAGAGTTTGTAAAGCCTTTCAAAAAGTTTCAAACTTTCCTTGAGTGCAAATTGATTTCCATTAGAAGTGACAATGGAAGAGAATTTTATAATTAAGGTTTTACAAAGCTTTATGATGAAAATGATATTTCTCAAAACTTTTCGATGGCATAAACCCCACAGCAAAATGGCATTGTTGAATGGGAAAAAATACTTTACAAGAAATAACTAAGTTTGTGCTTTGTGAAAATTCTTTATCAAAATATTTTAGATCAAAGCTATAAAAATCGACTGCTATGTAATGAAGTGAGTGCTTTTAAGACCAATGTTTAGAAAAACTCGTTTTGAACTTTTCTTTGGTAGAACTCTTCCTATAGCTTACTTTTGTGTTTGGTTGTTAGTGCTTTATCTTGAATACTTGTGATAATCTTGGGAAATTTGATAAAAAATCGGATGAAGGGATTTTCCCTAATTATTCCTTAAACAAATAGGCACCATACTAAATAACTCTAAATAACTTACACCCAATTAACTTTCAAATTGTACACACTAATTTTACAAATAAATCTAGTAACTATCACACTAGTTTTTCATGGATCTAGCAACTACCACCACTAGTTTTCAATAGATCTAGCAACTATTTTCTACTCAAGAACCTCTTCGGCCTTGGTGGCACTAGTTTAAAACTGGTACTTGTGAATCATGAAGAGATGAAAACAAACAGATTGAAGCCTTCACTTTTTTCTAATATCATCTCACACTTTGCACATGGATGTGCTCTCTCACTGTTTTCAGCCTTGTGCTCTCAACTTTTGAAGAACTCTAAACTCTTTTGAAAAACACTCATCTCATTAAATTTCTGGAGTACAAAAGGTCATATTTATAAGATATATACAAACCATATGAAAAGATAAAAGATAGTATAATCACATGGTGCTTTGGTCAAGTCTTGTTCAAAGAATCAAAGTGCCTTTTCAGAAAAATCAACTTTTTGTAAAGCATAGGTAGTCATGTGATTTTTTAGTCATCCTAACTTGACATATTCTTGCACAGAAAGTCAACTAGTTTCTTTTGTCAAAAAAAATAGTTCAAAACACTCCTTTAGCCAATTTTGTGCTAGTTAAAAAATGTGAGGCTGACAACTTCTGAAAAAGTCATTCTAGCGAGCCGTAAAGTAACGCTGACACAATATTAGGTAAAAAATGTTTAGTCATTGTCAACCTGATTCTCCTTGAGATTCCACAGTCTAAAAAAAATAGCTTGACAAAAATAGTTCTAGCGTGATAGTTTGGAAATTAGCTTGATATAAAAATCAGAGCATAGACATTTGCTTTTTCCTTAAAAGCTTCCCATATATAGTTTTGAAATGAAAACTTTTTGAGACACATTTTAGAGATTGAATATTTTAAAATTTTGACTAAAGCACGCAAGGGGATATGTTATCTCAAATTAGTTCTTAACAAGAATCTAAAATATAACCATGAAAGTACACTGGTTGATTCTTGAACTTGTATGGCTTGATCATGATCACTCAAAGCATATTTTGAAATAATCTCAACAAAACAAAATTCATTAGATTACCTAAAATATGTTTTGTTAGCCATCAAAATTGCAAGGTTGTATCATGAAGTCAACATCAACCTCCAAATAGTTGCGATATGAATGTCTTGGATATGGGATTCTTTAGGGTAATTGATTCACTTCAATATTAAGAGCTTCAGTTATGATTGATAAATTTGTTGCAGTTGCTGGACATACTTATGAGATGTTTCCAACTGAAAATCTCAACAATTTGTTTTCAAATTGCAATCATGCAAGGTTGAAGGGATGAAAGTTTTTTGTGGGAATAACTACAGGATTCCACTCTAGTAAAAAAAAAAAAGACTAGAGCTAGGCATCTACCAAATTATATTGAGTTTGACTCTTAAATTTTAAATGAGGGAAAGAGAACTATGTGTCAAAGTGATATACAAGAGGCACACTTACAAAAACAAAAATTGATGCACAAGAGGCATGAAGCTAGCTATGAAGGAGATATACAAAGGTTTTTGACTCTTTTTTTGAAAAAAAAATCACTTTTATGCGTGAGAAAGTGATGTAGTTATTCTTTAATCTTGGACTAATGAGAATGCAACTTCTTTTACATGTAAGCATAATTTTGTTCAATCTACTATAAGCATATCAAGAATATTATTAATACTTTTGTGAATGATTAGAAATACATTCACAACTATTACAATTTTTATTTACTTAAAAGAAAAATAAGAACTTCATAGTTACATAGTTAAAATTGTTTCATCCTGCAAACTTACATTTAAATATAACCAAATGTATCGACACATAAGTGTAATATTGCCATCTACTTCCACTAAATAGTATTGTAATCTTTTATGACCTGCAAATCCTTCGAAAGTGAAGACTAATTCAAGTGAGAGAATTAATAGAACCTAGGTAGAAAAATTCTTGACATTTGAGAAATAACAACTTGATGTTCTTGAGCTGCAAAATGTAACTATCTTCTATTGGTGAGAATTTAAATCGAGCCATGGTATTACCACTTTGTTAACGTCATGATCTATTTTGGCAATGATGGTTTTAAAACCATCTTTTGAAACTCATGGGAACGAGAATCATCTTTTAGTTTCTTTCTCATGATCTTAGGAAAATGATGATGACAGATGATTGCGTGAAAAAAGTATTAAAAGAAGAGATGAGAAATAGAGCACTACGTTGCCATTCATCTCAATTTATAGTGTAAAAAAGAATGAAGGGAAAATGGCCATTTTTGGTCTTCAAAGTTACAACATTGTAATTACTTGATCCTAAAAGTTTTTTTTCCAGCTATTATGATCTCAAAAAATTTTACACGTGTCTTAAGTAGCACAACAACTACTTTCAGCCACTAACTCTAGCTAATAAAGAGCACGACTCATGCACGTGCTAACTTTCTTAAGACAAAATAGTCCATTTATGCGTATTTTCCTCTACTGAAACTTACATAGTCATTTTTTTTTGAAATTTTCTCTCTTCCAAAATAGGACTATATAAGAATACGGGCTAAAAAGTAGAGATAAATTACATAACTATTTTACCCTAAAAGAATTAGCACATACGTGAGTTGTGCTCTTTATTAGTCGTTAGTGGCTAAGAGTGATGGTTATACTACTTAACACACGTATAAAATATTTTGGAATGATAATGATTGAAACAAAAAATTTGGAACCAAGTGATTATGAGACCATAATTTTGAAGACCAAAATGGCCATTTTCCCTAAGAATGAAAATACTCCGTCTTTATTTTTTTTGAAAAATAGCCTATATAGTCATCAAAGTTAGTGGTCAATTATACTTAGGTCACTAATGTTTTTTGCTACCAATATTTACACTTCGGTCTCTAATGTTTTTTGCTACCAATATTACTCTTAAACATTTTACATATTTCTAATGTGGTTCTGCCATCATTCTTCACCGGAAAATTTGACCAATGAACCATACAACCAAAGCATGTGTCTCATCTGTAAGGGCATATTTGTCATACTAGGTGGATTTTCTCCTAAAAACCAACAACAAAATGTAGATAGAAAAAGGAAATTATACAAACTAATAATTGACAACATCAACACAATAAGAAAATATGAGTCACATGTTAGTTTTTGGGTGAAAAATCATTTGATTGGATGAATATGCTCTTATGGATATTGCGTGTGTTTGGGGTATGGAGTTTTTTGGTTACAGTTTTGTAGTGGAGAGTGGTTGCGAAAATATATTAGAGGCACAAAATTTTTAAAAATCATATTAATTAAAAAAATACTTTAATGACCTGAACGTGTTAAAGACTTATAACTTTAGAGACTATACGTACAATTTTCCTTTTAAGATGGTCAAACCTCTATCTTGATCCTACTCCAAAAAATTCAAATTATGAAATATGAAATTTTACCACTATGTCTTGAAATTTTACAAGTCTAGTGTGGAGTTCAAGAAGTTGATACAATACTTGAATTAATATTCTTTGAAAAAGAGGGAGGTGTGTTGATATTCTTATATAGTAATAAATAAGGATGTTGAAGAAAAATAAATTTATAATTTCAAACGAAATAAAAAAAAGGGAAACATATCTTGATATGATGAAGGAAGTATTTAGTGAAATATAATATAGGGTGTATTTGGATAGTATTTCACTCTGAAACTAATAAAAGTTTTTATTTTTAGTTTTATTTTTCTCTCACAAATAATTCTTCTTACAAAATTAAAAAAAAATCTCAAATAAAAATATTATTCAATTTCACTCTAAACATATTTTCGGTAAATATTTTTTGAATGTATTTCCTTTTAATATTATACTACTAACTTTTTGTAACAATAAATATGGATACATTTCATATCAAATTTTTCTTAAATAAAGCTTATTTTATAGTAATATTTACTTCTTCCAGCATTTAGGCAAATGATCTCGCGCTGCTCGAACCCGCTAACTACTATGATCATCAAAATTCAAAATCCTTCATATAACGTCCTAAACAGGAAATACGATTCGCCCATCTCGCCCCTTCAACCCATCAGTTCACCCAGCCATCCCCTCCTGTCCCATGGTCAGATTCTCCACTCAAAGCGGACAAGCGCCTCTGCAGTAGCTTCATCTTCGAAGCTTCACGCCGTCCTTTCCACCGCCGCCAGTCAACTCAAAGCAGACACCGCGCTGCCACCGGCCATCCGCCCATCTCTCGGGCTTCTTTATATTATCAGGTAGCTTCTTTCTCTTTGAGATTCAAGAAAGCCCATCCTCAGTCTCTTCATATTATCACCGGCACGTTCATTTTCTCTTTCAATTTTAGATTCGAGCTAAGGGGCATCCCATTTTTATGAGTTGCGAGGAGTAGAAATTGCACGGCTGTTGTTCTAGGGTTTTTCCCCCTTTGCCCACTTTCTTGTAAATTGACATTCTTGTAAATTGTTGTAATTGGTAAACACTAAAAATGTAGAGTAATAAAATGAAGATTATAACAAATGCTAAAGTCTGAAATAGGACCATTGCCTACTTTTTGTCCTTCTAGACACTAGACTTCTAGTTCGATGGACACATGAATTGCCTGCAAACTAGATTTTCGATTTGCTGCTCTTTCCTCTGTGGATCTTACTTCTAATAATTGTTTTATTTTGAGGCTTTTAATCTCAGTCATTTTCTATTTTTATTCTACCAGCGCCTACTTGTTTGTAGTTGTCACCTATCTGCAGATTGTGCTTGTGTGCGTGTATGTGTGTCTATACATGAGGAGGAGGAGCTATGGAAGCAATTCTTAGAGATTGTGTACAGAGCAGCCTACGGCATTTCATGTATCGGAATGCCATTTTCATGTGTGAACGCCTTTGTGCTGAGTTCGCCTCTGAGGTACCATAAGCAAATGTTCTGACCTGTTATTCATTTTTTGGTAGTTTTTCAGTGCAGTGCCTAAAGATTCAAAACTAGTTACTTTTTGGTTACTTGAATATGTTTCCAGCACATTTTGGTTGTATGAATCTTATGCTTGGTTGTTAAGGAATTTGGGGTTTATGGAAAGTTGTAGTGTTGATTTTACTGTTTTCTCTTGGGTTTATGTTTGTTTCTGGTATTAAGAGATTTTTTTTTTCTTGAAGTTATTAACAGCATATTTTGCTAGTAAGAAAGCTAATCTATAGCTGGTAAATTTAGCTTTGTTTTCCATAATCTGTTTCTTTTTTTAATAAATAACTACATAAAATTCAATCTCCAACCTGATGTCAAATTAAATTCTGTCTTTTTTAAATTAAATGTTATTTTAGTCAGTGGATTGTTTCTTCTGATGATAATAAGATGCAGAGGCTGGGATTACATGTGGGTTTGGTGTGGGGTTACTCTTTCACAGGGTAGCTGTTGAATTTTGCATTTCACATTTGTGAACCATAGTGTGAACTTTTCGAGCTTATTCTGCAAGATGGTTGCTTATACGTGATGGTAGTTGAGTGGCATCAACCTCTAGTGTCAGATTGACAAACAAATTTCAGAAGATTAACCGATTAATATCAGAAACAGCATCATATTGGAGATATTAATTTACAGTTCGTGCTAGGAAACTGGAATTTTTCTGCTTTTTTCATGATTTTGGTCAATAGTTACAGAGTAAAGGATAAATGGTCGTAGGGTGAACATTTTTTGTTGGTATCTGTGTATTAGATGAACATTTTTTAGTGTCATTTGATATTTATCCAGCTAACTTTGTGAACATAATAAGCAAATAAAGTGCTGGTGAGTTTTGCATAATAACAAGTACTTACCATTTTGCTCGAATTATGGGTTACCACTGTATTCTATGTGAAGTTTCTTGGTATCTGTTGTTCTTCTGATATAGTTTGAAGGGAAAACTGGTGTACAAATTAATGGTTCAAGAATGCTGATTGGTTCAAGTTAGACAAAATGGATTCTGTAAATTCTTTGGATGTAAAATATTTTTCTATTTGTCTATTAAAAGTGGGGCAGAACATCAACCAGAAATACTGAAATAAAAATTAATTTCTCCAATTGATATCAATCTGGTATTCTTCAAAAATTCTGCAGATGTTCCACTAATGAGCAGAATGAATTTGATGGTTCCTGCCGCCATTCCATGTTTCTTCAAAACCTATCTTCTGAAATATTCAATCATGAAGTTTCCGTCTGTGTTATTGTAAAATCTTAGTGGTTCATATTCTCCACTTTGTTAGGTTGAACAGGGAAAGGTCAGGAGGAGGGTGATATCTTATTTTGTGATATGTAATATAACCCTTGTATTGAAAAGAAAACTCATGGTTGGGGTGAACGAATTGATATTTAGGAGCTGCATATATTTTTGCTGCTTAACATAATTTCTGGTTCCCAACCTGATAAGAAATTATCCTTTTGTCTCTTATCATTTTGATTACTAATTAATAACTATTTAGCATTATGTCAATATTTGTTTGACTTTGTTCAGATTACTTGTGAGACTAAGACTTCGTGTAATAAAGGTATAGGAATCAGGAAGGAAGGAGGATATGGATGTTTATAACCTTGGTGTCTGACCTTGTCATTTGCTTAGCTTATTTTAGCAAACCATTTTAGCACATCACTGTAGACATGAAAATCTTAGTATTGTTTCATCTTGTGTCTCATCTCTGTTATGTGCTAATCATTTTCCATAAATGCCAGTGATTTTCATGGAGCGGAAGTCTTTTATCTTATTAAGGAGTCAGAATCATTTTATATTTTAATCCTTGTGAGTAAATTTATCCATTTCTTTCTACCTTTATAGCTGCATCTCACTTTATTATCTCTGTCAAATGCAGACAAATTTGCAGCTTCTGGCTAGCTGCTACTTACAGAACAATCAGGCCTACTCTGCATATCATATCCTAAAGGGTATGTGGTACTTGCTGCGCTTATCTATTATCTATTTTGACCAAATAACTTTAGTAATGCAATGCATTCCTGCTTTTCTAATGCATGTCATCTTTTTGTGTTGCTGTGTTACACTTATTTTTCTCTTTATGATTCTCATTTCAATCTTCTTATTCTTCCTTTTCTGTCTTGTGAAGGAAGCCAGTTGCCTCAATCCCGCTACTTGTTTGCACTCTCATGCTTTCAGATGGATCTTCTTAAAGAAGCTGAAATGGCATTGTGTCTGCCGAATGAATCAACTGCCGAGGTAGACTGATTTTTTCCATTTTACACCAATTTTAGTAAGTTAAGGACCTGTTTAGTTGTAATTCGTTTACTGTTTGAACCTGAAAATGCCAAAAAGTAAAGAAATGTGAAATAGTAATATTTTAGGCTGGTGTATCACTTTGAAGAATTCAACCAAAAAAAAAAAAAAAAACTTTGGGAAACGTTTGTGTGTTTAGGTCTTTATTCAAACAAATAAATTGCTTCTTTCTCTGTGTGTGTGTTTTGTTTGAAAGACTTTCACAGAAAAGAGGAAACAAACATGGAAAAAAAAAATGCAAGGAAATAAAGTCAAGGAAAACAAAATCTACAGTTATTCAAGGAAACATGGAAGTAATAGTTTAAATAATTTGCTAAGTGGGAACTTCTATGTTCTGACAGTAGTGCAACATCTTCACACATCCTATACTTTGATCAGATATTGATGCAGGACATTGATTGCTCTTCATTGGTTTATGAAGCCTGTTAACTGATGATGGCCTTATTCTTGGTATATTCTTAATATGCAGGTCCCAAACGGTGCGGCTGGCCATTATCTGCTTGGGCTCATTTATAGGTTTCTAGACCATTTCCTCCCAGTTTTACATGATTTATTTTTGACATAAGATTCAATTATATTGACCATGTGATCTGTTGTTTGTATTGCTTATTAGGGGAAATTGCCTCCTGATTGGAACATATACTAGGCCATGTAATGATTGCTTAATATTTTAAGTTTCTTTTTAAAAATTTATAATCAATGCTTTTTTCTTTTGGCTAAACAAAAGTAACCATCTTGGAGATGTTTTAACCGCCTTCCTCAAGAATTTTCTTTTCTCAAAGTAGGGCATCTTCAATTTTCTTCTTTAAATGTTTCTGTTTGGTCATTATGGTCTCATATCTTGAGATATAGTAAATTATGTCCTTCTGAGTATGTTATCATAGATCAAACTATTTTTCTCATGTGCACAGGCTTGAAAGTATATGTTATGAAGTCAATGCCTTCAATTATCTTACCCCACTCTGAGAGGAAAAAAGAAACAAGTAGTAGTTAGGATTAAATATGCCTTTCCTTTTTTGTGTTCTTGCCGTGGTGCCTTATAATTTTTAATGCATTCTGGATATCTGTGTATGATGGGTTATGAAGTTATCAATAACTGTAATGCCTTATAATTTTTAATGCATTCTAGGTATCAGTGTATGGTGTGTTATGAAGTTATCAATAATCTTACCCCTACCATACCCTACCCTCCCACCCCCTCCCCCCAAAAAAAGGGTATAAAGAAGTATCTAGAATTAAAAACATATTTTCTTTTTCGTGCTTTTGCACTAGTATGTTATAATATTTTATGCATTCTAGATTTGTGGATATTTTTTGTTGAGCAGGAAGCAAAGGAATGCCAATAAAATCTAATCAATAACTGAATTCTTGTAAGTTGGAGGTTTGTGTCTATGGAATAATTCTTTTCTTTGTTGATGCAACTATCATTTTAATCATATTTTGTATTTTTACTTAGGTAACTAAATTTGTATTACTATAATAATCTGGTATTTACACGATTTAGGCTATGAAAAAGACCAGCTCATTAATGCTTCGCTTGTTTTTTCTAGTAAAGTTGTAGAGTTATGAGAACCAAGATGGTTTTGTGCTGTGATTGTCTTGTTTTCTGCATGAATATATTCGTCTGTTCTGTTTCAACTTACTGAATGATCTTTGTTTTCATAAATTTTAGGTATACAGATAGAAGAAAAAGTGCTGTTCATCACTTCAATCAGGCTTTGTCGTTGGATCCTTTACTGTGGGCTGCTTATGAGGAACTGTGCTTGTTAGGTTTGTATCAGGCATATTAACTTGCGGGACAAGTTTACACTGACTTTTATGGTACTTCTTTGGATAAGCTTACTTCTTTTATGATTCTTACACTTAAGAGCTTATGTTTGACTTGAGGAATGCAAAAAGATAAGCTAGAGAGCCTGGACAATTTTCTGGCCACTTTTGGTTCAACTTGACTATATCTTCAATTATTCATCGAAAAAGGACTACATCTTCAATTTTATCTTTTTCTTTTTTGTATTTTTATACTTGAGAGGATTCAGAGTTCACTCCATATGGTTCCTTAGCATGAACCTTGATAGATAGACTGACTTTGGTCATAGTTTCTATTTGGTTTGAGAGGCCAAAAAGGAAAATCGTCTGATCATCTTCTACAAATCAGGGACAGGGAACCAGCCCGGCTAACTCGATTTCCCAAAGAAAAGAGAGGTCTATCCTATAAAGATGGGTTCGAGTAAATGCCAAATGCTTGCCCATTAATGCATCCAATTCCTGCTCAGTACAATTCTCATTTTTGGGCTTCTTTCTTAACAAACATAAAATGAAACAGAGAGACTAGCCTTCTGTTGCAAAACTCCTAAACATGAAAGTAAACCTTGTGCAAGGTAATGATGTTTGTAAGAAAGAAGAGAATATCCACAGCCTTTAACTTGGCTTGAGAGAGAAAAACTCTGTAGTTTTATTAATAATGCTGAATAGTTCTAGACTGTAGCACCAGCCTTATATATATTATTCTAACCCTAATCTAATGACCTGCCTAAAAGAAAATCGAAATAGGAAAGAAAAATGACTTGTAATTAAAATCCTAAAGCATGTGGGAGATAAGTAGCTAAAGAAGCAATCCTAGAAGGACTTGTAAAGTAAAAGAATCAATAACTTCCTAAAAGAATTCAACTAGGCTGTTCCCTATTTTGAATTCTTCCTGCATCAAAACATTTGTAATTTCCCCTGCTGAGTCCTCACAGTTCAAACAATGGAGCTTTTAACATCCATCTGAATGCCTTAATATGTAGATTTGACCTTCAAGATATTTCTTCTCTTTAACCTTTGTAATTTATTTTATTTTTTTGTTTGGTGTGGTCTTTCTTCTTAACAAACATTCAGTGAAACAGAAAGACTAGCCTTTTGTTGTAAAACTCCTAAACATTAAAGTAGCCCTTTGAAAATTTTTCTCTCCTGAGCTGTTGCAGTTTATACAATGGAGCTTTTAACATCCATCTGAATGCCTTAATATGTAGATTTGACCTTCAAGATGTGCTTTTTGTTCCTGCAATTTAGAATTATTTATTTATTTAATTATTCCTTTTGGGTTTGCCTTGTTCCCTATATTACCTATGGTTCCACTTAATGCTTTGGTTATCCTACACTTTTGGCCTTCATTAAAGAATTTGTGCCAAGTCGTATTTGAACATCAATTTAATACCGTGATAGCAATGGTTGAGGGGAATACCACTCTACTAGATGCATAGGCGCACCTATGTACTCACTGTTATTTTAACAATTTTTTTTTTCTTTTTCCAGGGATAGTGGTGAGATTGGTATTAGGTATTTTATGCTCTAAAGCGTGCATAATTATTCTACTCTTATATATTACTGTATATGTAGATCATTTTTACTCCCTTCATATATTTCAACACCAATATACTATTGCCATGATATATTATTAATTATATTGTTGGTACTTGCAGTAAAATACAGCTTAATGCGTACCTTATGTACTAATTTTATTTTCCGGAATTATTATGTGACTTGCAATTGCATTATCAATGTGATTTTTATTAAATCATTATTACTCCCTTTGCATACCGATTTAAATGTTGTTAAAATTATCATTTTCGTGGAACAACAATTATTACCTGATAAACATACTTTTCGCCTGCAATATGCTCTTGCTATTACATATTATTATGTATCTTGTCATTTGCTGCATAATATAACTTAATATGTACCTTATATACTTATTTTATTTTCCAGAATTATTTATCTGATGCATTTGCAGTATCAATGTGATTTTTTTCTGCCCTTTATGATTCCTATACCACTGTATGGGACGGTATTATAATGTTGTTACCTGAATATACTAACAGATAATCAATTAGTATCTTTACGATGTTAATATACATAAAAGCATGCGCACACGCACAGACACAGAAAGTAGTTGTTACTTATTGCACATTAAATTCTTAATGTTTATTATTACTTATTAATGCAGTAAATTTATAGATGTGCTGTAGAAAATGAACTGCTGTGCTCCATCACTCACCCAATCAAGGGAGAGAACATTTTAATGGACATGGCTATATTCTAGTATTATTTCTTATTCCCAATACCTGTCCATTCTTTTAGTTGCCGTTAATCAAACAGAATGAGTCATCCAGGCCTCATACAAAAGGGATGACGTCTGAAAGCTGGTATCATTCATATTGACATTGTTCTTTAGTCTGTCAGCCAAATTTGCCCTACAGGAATTTCTTAACTTCTCATTCATAACCTAAGCTTTCCAGAAATCTACCTCTAACAAGTTCACCAACTCCCTGTATTGTTAATCTTTGTTGATCTTCTATGTTTTACTGTTTGTCAGCTACAAGTGTCAAGTTTGTTGTCCATGTGTGATCAACTTTCAGCTTTATGATTGATGGCTATGGGAGTCTTGCGAGTTGAAATAATAACTACAAAAACTTTAAGCTGAAGTATCCTCTTAATGTCAATCTTTCTGTAATAGTCCTTTTTACAAGTTAAGAGTGCAGTTAGGTGATCATTCTGCTTATTCTTACGTCTTTTTTCTTTTCAGTAAGGAGCCACATTGCTGACTGATTTGAATCTTGGTCACTATGTTCTGGGAAATAGTACTTGCATCTTCTGGCTGTGAGTCTGAGCCTAGGTCTTTTTCCTCTTCAGGTGTTGCTGAAGATGCTGCTACAGTGTTTGGTGATGCTGCTTTTCTTTGTATTCAAAAGCAGCAGTTATCTCACGGATTGGTTTCCAAAAGCTTACAAAATTCAACGGAAGATAATGGTATAGCTACAAGCAAAAGTTTTGGATCAGAAGATGTAAGTCCAAGGCATTTCAAGCATATGCATGGAAATAATCAGCGAGATTTTTCTGGTAATTATCATGGACTTCCACTTTCTGGAGGAAATGGCAGTCAGCCTTCGAATGGTGGTCCTGCATCTGTTTCATTCTACAATACTCCGTCACCAATTGCTGCACAGGTATAAAGCACCATGGTTTCTTAAATATTTCTGCACAAGGATTGGCAGTCACGAAGTCCAGCTTCTAGCCATTCACCAAATCATACATGAAGATTTTGCTGTTTTAGTATTTCAAGTCCATTTAATTTGATATAGAATCATAAATATAATTCCAATCAGAACATTTCTGGGTATCATCATTTGGTAATTATCATCTCATCATTTGGCTATTCGAAATATTGCACCATTAGCTTGTTCTTTAATTCTAACTGGTAATGTACCTGATAGGAGATTTCTTGCAGATTGATCTCTGTGCTGTTTTCCACAATTTGCTTCTTTCCTTGTCATGTGTATTTTAGAGTCCATGGGTGGGGATATTTTGCTTTGTCCTTGCTTCAAAAGGTATGATAGGGAGGGGGCAATGAATTCTATTTCCTTTGCCTGCATCCACGAGGTGTGGAAGGGAACTACCTCATGATTACTCCAGATTACACCACTAGTAAAACTTCAACTACCATCTGAAAGAGTCAGAAACAATAGGCATTGCTCCACTTATATCTTTACCACATTTTGTATATGCAGTGGATCCTGTTCCAGTTCTCAACTTCTGACTTCTACTTCAACTACCATCTGAAAGAGCAATAAAACTAGGCACCGCCCATTTATGTCTTTCCCGCATTTTCTATAGCTAGGGGATCCTTGTTCCAGCTTCTAACTTCTGCTGCTTGCCTGATTCTAGGTTTCACTTATTCTAGGTAGCATGGTGAAGAACGACGTGTTGGACTTTTCTGCTGGTCCGAAATACCTATTCGACACTTTTAGTTCACTAACCTTAAATGCTGTTCACCTGATTTGAGTTAACTAATGAAACTCTTTTTCTTTAGTGTTTAAGGGATTCAGATTTTGACTTTGTGTGAAAGAGAGTTGCGTAGTCATTCTTTATAGCTTTACACACAGCTTATTTGGCCATTGTTTTTCATCTCTTGCAGTTGTCTGGTCTTGCTCCGCCTCCTGTATGTAGAAACGTGCAGATGAATGGCCCAAATCCATGTGCACTTAGCTCTGATATTTCACCAAGATCAGTTGTGAATTCAACAATTCAGGCTCCAAGGAGAAAATTTGTTGATGAAGGAAAACTAAGAAAGGTTTGAAAACTTTGGTTGCTAGTTTATTTTCGTTTTCTGTTTTTTCCTTTCGAAATGGTGTATGACATGCAACATGCATTTGGCTGGTATTTCATGTGCTGCATCCTTCTGGAAAATGAACTAAATTGATTGAAACTGAGAACAAATATCACCATGTTTTCTAAAACTGCTGAGATGAACTTGGACATTACTGTAGTGTTGAGTTGAAAATGCCATCATGCTGTCTAGATTTTGGCCTTCGACCTCTATCAGTAATATCTGGGCCGAAAATGTTCTCTTAGCATGACAAAATATTTAATATAGTTTCTTGAAGAAGCCACTGATGGTAAGATTGATTACTAAGCTAGCTCAACTGTTATTTGAGGTTTGGATGGCTGAGGATACATCTCATTACCATTCATCCTTCTAGACAAGTCACTTCCCTCTGTTTGAGTAATATCTATTTATGTATTCTAGTTATCCTTTCTGTCCTTTTAAAGCAGTGGATGATTTATCACAATCTTTTGGTTGGGTTATTTATAATGCTATTATTTGAAAACTCATAAGCTTTTTGGATGGACTTTCATGCTTGCACCAGTAGATTCTCATCAAACTTTCTGTTCTTCCAAAGTATTGCTTTTGATGGTAGTTTGGATTGCAATCTCTGTACTGAGAATCTTTAAGCCATTTCAGATTCCATGGCAGCTTTTCCTTCCTGACAAATTATCCTCAGGAAGGTCTGAATTTGTGAAATTATCTGAGCTTCTTTCATTACTAGTTGGTCTTGAGTTATGAGCCTTCTTTTTGACTTCATGCTTTGGCCATTGGCTGGTGCATTTCTGTCTTTTTCTCTCTTTTCCCCCCTTCTTCCATTCATCATTGTTTTCATTCTCTCACTAGAGATGCACTAATGCTATTTCTCACCTCCTAATTTAAATGATTTCACCAGTTTGGATCTATATACTTCTGTGTTCATATTGTGCTTGCCCGTATTTGTTAGGTTGCTCGTGTTGTCATTGACTAATACTTTGATATTCTATTACTTATCCCCCCAAAAATAAAGGAAAACTTTGATATTTTGTTGATAATATTTTCATATTTTCTACTGAAACGAGGACCTTATATCTGTTAAGGTATCAGGGAGGTTGTTTTCTGATTCAGGCCCTCGACGTAGCACAAGGCTTGCTGGAGATTCTGTGGCCAATTCGAATGTGCCAAGTGTATCAGGAAACGGAACAAACCATTCCTCAAAATATCCTGGCAGCTCTAAGTTGAGCAGTGCTTCATTGCGTTCAGTGACACTTCGTAAAGGACAATCCTACGCAAATGAAAATTGTGACGAAGGTGATAAATCTTGAAAGCAAAGTTTCTGAACAATGCAATTTCTTATTTGTTTGAGCTTGTGCATAATTAAGTTAGTAGGTAGTCTTGGAAAACAAATGATCTTAGGATGTAATTCAGATATTTACTTTGCATTATTTAGAATCCGTCATTGGTGCAGGACATCATCAAAATGAAGTTTTCTATTTTATATTCAGATGTCGAAGGGACAAATAGATTAGTGGGTCACCGGTCTCCCAAGAGGCAGTGTTTGAATATAGTGAATACTGCTGGTTGAGCCTGAGACTCCTCCATCTGAGGTTTCTGGCTCTAGGCCTTGAAAGTTCGTTAGATACCAAGAATTTCTATTCGATGCCTCAAATGTGATGGAAGAATATTCTTTTTTCGGTTTATGGAACTTGATGAAACTTTCTTTCTTCCCATTTTATTGGGCATAGTGATATCTTATGACCAAAGTGCTGCTGTATTGATACATGTGCCCACAAAATTATTCCTGTGTTTTGTCTAAATTCTTCTGTTAAAATGGACTTGGAGGTCCACATGCACATATTGGGTACCTCTAGGAATTGAGATTGATCTCAGTATTGGTTAGAGAAATGTAGTTATCCTCCTTTATTATTATTATTAATATTTTCATTTTCATTAGTTTATGAACCATATAAAAGAAATAGTGTAACTGGTGCAGCAAATAAGCATGATGTGTGTGATGATTCTCATTACAACAATACTTCCTCTTCTTCTACCTCTGGTGAATTGAGAAGTTTTGAGCGAGAAGTGTCTACAATGCCTGGGACTGGAGCTTGCATGAACAGCTCAAAAGTAACAGCTGGTGCTTCAGAGTTATTGGCTCTCTTGCGAATTCTTGGGGAAGGCCTCAGACTGTTCTCTGTATATAAATGCCAGGTACTATACCAATATCATAAAGAAATAAACTCTGTTTTCAGTGTGACAATGCTAGGGTAATTTATATGATTGTGTCTTGGAACAGGATGCACTTGATATCTATGTCAAACTACCACACAAGCATTATAATACAGGCTGGGTGCTCTCACAGGTAAAAATTTGTTAGCTTACACAAGGAATTATCATGTTTGATAGATATTAGAATTTGCACGCATCAGCCCAGACAATTGACTCACATACTTTCCCATTATTTCATTCTATTTTGGAAGAGCATTCATTTCGAAAAGTAGCACGTGGATGTGCTGTATTCAATGACAGTATATTCTGTAAAGCACTGACAAGTTTGGGGTCATTTCTTGTACAATAAATATTGGAATGATTTCTTTTAGTAATGCCATTTTCCATATTGTGATTATTTATCCTTGTAACTTTATTTTACAAATATTTTAACAGGTGATTATTCAGATGTTTTTATTTTTAATCCTTTGATTATAAAATACTTGTATGAAGATGTGGTCTTCCTAACTGGTACATGTCATCTCATTGTGTATCTTAAATCTCTTTTTGGCCAATTCATACCTCCTATTGCATTTTACATTTGTTTCTACTCATACACAGGCTGGAAAAGCATATTTTGAAATGGTTGATTATTTAGAAGCAGATCGTGCCTTCAGTCTTGCTCGTCTGGCCTCTCCTTACAGTTTGGAAGGAATGGACATATACTCTACTGTATTGTATGTGAGTTCTGAAATCTTGAGATTGCTTTATTCTTGGTTCTAATATTAAAACAACACTACGCTCTGCAATTTAGGTAAGACAAATGATGGTCCAAGTAAGAATGTCTCTGTTTAATTACCAAATTTTGTCATGTTCCGAGAAATTCTTAAAGTCATTGACCATTAAAAGGGAAGCTAATAATTTTGGGATGATAACTTTCTTTTGCTCTAAAGTTATGCTAAGTTTATTCTTATTCTTCTTTTGTCACTACCATTGATTGCACTTTGATCCAAGTTGCATTTACCACAATTTATTCTTATCTATTTGTTTCAGCACCTGAAAGAGGATATGAAGTTGAGCTACCTTGCTCAAGAGCTGATATCAACTGACCGCTTAGCTCCGCAGTCATGGTATCTATATGATGTATATATTGAATGTGAAGTTTTTTTAAACAAATACTAATCTTGTGCTTATTTTCTTATTTCTTGCGAACATATTAGTTGCAACACTTATTACCCTAAACTAAACATGGCTCTGTGGAAGAGTCCCTCAAATACTTAATTTGTTCAGCAGAATATTGAATTCTCAATGTGGATTCAAATGATTCTTTAGAACTGTGAGCAACTTGGTGTGAAAGAAAAGTTGTTCGGTACATCGACCTCCCTTTTCCCCTCAAGACACTAATGTATGAATATGTGCTTTGTGGTGCTCTGAAGTTCACTCAACTGGATATCTGTCGTCTATTCTGTTCTGTGTTTCTTCATTCTTGCCTATTGCTTCCGGATTTTTCTTACTGTGACACCAATGTTCTTGTTGCAATCATGAGAACATGATTTTACTTTTCTAGCCTTAAGTTGTTCAGGAATATGTCACTCCTGATATAAAGAAAAAGCAGTTTTGGTTTTACTGAGGAGCATAAATTTACTATGTTTTGGTAAACTCTTTGACCTGAATCAAGTGTTTTGGTTATGGCAGGTGTGCTATGGGAAATTGCTATAGCTTACAGAAAGACCATGAAACAGCACTTAAAAATTTCCAGCGAGCAGTGCAACTAAATCCAAGATTTGCTTATGCCCACACTCTCTGTGGTCACGAGTATGCCTCGCTTCATTTTTCTTCCACAAAGCATGAATTAATAAGTATTGGATTGTTCTTTTTGTGTTAACCAGTAGTAATTTGTTATGTAGAAGAAAATAAAATAGCAAAAATGATAATTGATTCTCTGTGTGATAATTGTTATGCTATATATCTCAAATTTTATTGGACACTTATTTTCATTTTAGATATGTGGCATTGGAAGATTTTGAAAACGGTATAAAGAGTTACCAGAGTGCTCTTTGTGTCGATGCCCGGCATTATAATGCATGGTATGGTCTTGGAATGGTTTACTTTCGACAAGAGAAGTTTGAGTTTTCAGAACATCACTTCCGAATGGCATTTCAAATCAATCCCCGTTCATCAGTCATAATGTCATATCTTGGAACAGCTTTACATGCCTTGAAGGTAAGATTACTTGAATAGTTTTGAATTTTTCATTACAGTAGGTATAGTAATTGACATTCTTCGATTTGGCAGAAAAATAAGGAAGCATTGGAGATGATGGAGAGGGCTATCAATGCAGATAAGAAGAATCCTCTCCCATTATATCAGAAAGCCAATATCCTCTTGAGCATGGACAATCTGGATGGTGCTTTAGAAGTCCTGGAGGAGCTCAAGGAATATGCCCCTCGTGAAAGCAGTGTGTATGCATTGATGGGTAGGATATACAAAAGGCGCAACATGTATGACAAGGCCATGCTTCATTTTGGACTCAGTTTGGATCTGAAACCATCAGCAACTGATGTTGCTGCCATTAAGGTTAGTTGGCTGTTTAGTTATCATTCTGTGCACATGGTAAGTAAATATGAATACACAGTATTTAGCTGAAATTTACTGAAATTCTGCTAAAATCTACCACCTAAGCATAAGAAACTCCCAAGTTCATTTAAAGTCACAATAGGTCTTTGAAACTGAGATCGAGATCAAGCGCTAGTTCGCAAGTTTAACAGAGAAAAGAACTGAAAAGAAAACTTATGAGAAACTGAGAGAAGTACTTTTCAGTAAGTTGTTTTACTGGAATATCCATTGGTATATCTTTGTTTAAAGCTTTATGGACAAACTTGATACTACTACATGGGAGGTAAAGTGTTATCTTCCTGTCTGATTCCATAGAAGTGTATTGACAATAATCTCTCGTCTCCACTGTGTCTGGTATGCGAGGAGAATTGGGGTTTAGTGTTGCGGTTTGCATGTCATCAGTTGTGGCGATGGAGGAATTTGTTTAGGCAAGAGTCCGCACTGCCATCTACTTTAGGACAAGTTATAGAGTAGCAGAATCTTTGGCTGCTCCAGTTAATGGGAAATGGGGGTTTGACCCTGTAATGCTTGTACATAACTTGGTAGTTTTGATATAAGATCCCTTTTCCACTCAAGAAAAAAAAGTGCTTTTCTCACCACTTTCCGAGAGAACTTTTTGGGCATTTCAGGTCCATTTTTCCTCCCATGTCTTTTCTTTATCTCCAAATCACTGCCCCTCCCAAACAATCACTAGAGACGATGACGGTAAAAGTTTAAGGTTTCTTTAATCTCCAAATCCCACCTATATATAGAATTTATTTTATTTAATATTTTATCCATATTTCTTGGGTCAGAATCAACAGATTCAGATTCATTTGATTAAAGAAAAGATTATCATGTATTGGGTCGTATAGATGGCTAGAATAGTGAAAACCCTATTACAAATGGGTTTGGGTCCGGGACTAGCTTAAGTATATAATGTCTGGTTGCTTTCAGTTATAGTTCAAAAAAAAAAAAAAGCTTTTGTTTTCAGACATTCCAATCTTTCTGAGGCTACTACTTCGGCTCTAAAAATGTCACCCCATCATATTTTGGACAGGCCGCAATTGAAAAGTTGCATGTGCCAGATGAGATAGAAGACAACTTGTGAATTCTTTACTTTGTAGTTCAGAATGAGATGCTCCGACTTGGTGTTATTAGCTGACTGGTTTGGCCTGCTTGTGTTTTCGAGTTGATGCAGAATGTCATGCTACAGTCATGTCATTTTGTATGGAAACCTCTCATGGTCAGTAACCTGTAACACTGCAACGACTCAGTTTTGTAGGTTTTCCTCTTCTGAAGAGGTGAAGCATGGCGAGAATCTCTTGTATCAACAACAAAGTTGTAACATGGCCAAAGGGCATTGTATCAATAGTTGTACTTATCCCATAATTTGTGCCCTTCCTCGATTCATTTTTACTAAGCTGTACCATTGGACCAACCTTTTCTTCTAATATTATATGCTTGTTAGTTCTCTAATATTTCGTGTTTGAATGTGTGTTTGCTTATCATAAGAACTTTGGGTTGCATGAGCCAGCAGAATAGGTTGTGTTTCAGGTTTCCTACGAAGTGGGTTTTCCAAGGTCTAGGCAGCGTTATAGGTTCCGTTTGCAGAAGAAACCTCAAAAGTCGGTCCCATTGCCTCCCCCCGGCCCCCCTTTCTGTCTCATGGTTGAAGGTTAATGTGATGGTACATGTTGGAAATCGTAAAGTGACAATGGCTACATTCATTAGGAACTCCTTTTCCTTGTGTCAAATTTCCGTTCCAATGGCTGCCTTATTTTCTGCTGCGTGTGCTGAACATGCAGAAAGTTATTTTTAGAAAGCATAATTTTTATTTATTTAAACTTTTAAAAATAAGAATGTTATTTTAAATTTAAAACATCTTTTTTTATAAGCATATTCTTTTAACAATTTTAAAAAAGTTTCAAAGTTTCTATAATGGAGATGAGGCCTTTTTTGGCTTAAACTTGTCTTAATCCTCTCATTGTAGAATTATTGTTGAAGAGTCTGACCGTCAGACGTCTAAACCAGAGTATTAGTTAGATCGATGAAGATTATTCTCCTCGTTACTGCCATGCTAACCCAGAGAATAGGCAGCTTTTAACCTCTTTTGACAATGCAATCTGTTCTTTTACACGCGGTGGAGAGAATTTGCCAACTCATTTGTTGGCTCAAGGGGACATCAACATCTCCACTTCTCAGATTAGGACATATGATGCTCTATTTAATGTACGGTAATTGTAGATATTTTTCTTTAATATAATCTTACTTTTTATTCTATAAAAAAAGGAAAAATTTGTAGAGGTAAGTGAGAGAGACCTCTTACAAGCTATTTCATATGACCCTATTTATAGAGTTGGAGGTGACATTTCCTATCATGGGTCATTAGTAAGTCCTCCATAACTTATATAACATATTTCAAATAATCTCTATGTTCTCTAAGATAATAGAAGTAATCGGAATAGTAGTCTATAAAGGATGGATGTTACAACTTTGGTTATAACTCCTAAACTTTCATATTCCATAACCTCAAACATGGATTAATATTTGGGATAATGAACATCCACATAATTGATATATTAATAACACTCCTCCTTGGATGTCCATTACATAAATAATATACTTCATTAAAACCTTACTAGATAAAAATCCAATGGAAAAAAACTGTAGTGAAGAAAAAATAGTATGATATTCTTATCTCATTATTACTCTCCCTCATGAGATAATCTTTTGAGATTTCTTAACCGATACTTTTTAATCAAATATTGTTATTGGTAATATCTTAGTGAATAGATTTGTCAAATCATCAAATGATTGAATTTGTTGCGTATCAATATCATAAAGATAATTTATACCTTATATATCCATCTCAATAAGAGTTGAATTTTCTCAATTTTAGAGATAAACTATATCAAGAAGATATCAAAGGACAAGCTTAATGTCATTTCAAAATTCATTGGATAGAGAAGAACTAGAATAGATATCTACTTGCATGTAAAAAAGTGTATTCATATACTAAATTACAGAGTTATGGTACTTCAGGACCAAAGAATTCTTCAATATCCTTTGATACATATAAAGAATCTTTATCAAATATAATAACATAATGACTATTGATGTGCTATGGACAATGACTATTGATGTGCTATGTCCATATGAAGCATCTTCAGAATGTTCAATCAAAACAAAATGCTGATTTTTCTAATACTTTGATCACAATATTTACTTTTCTAAATTCTTCAAGAAGAATATCTTAATCATCAAATCATCTTCTCTTTTGAGAATTTTATTTTCAAAATCAAGAAATCAACCATGTTTCAAGCGTGCATCAAAATCATATGGCTATAGAATTCATATATTTGTCTTGCTGGAACATCTATCCAAATAGAAATATCTATAGCTAAAATATCATATTGACTAACTTTACAGAAGTTAGTCAAACAATCGATTTGTAATTTTATGCAAATAAACTATATTTTGTTTCAGTTCATTAATGCTTGTGCATGGATCAGATAATGAAAGTCATAAGTGAAATCATTTTTCGATTGATGATATTCTCTCCCTAATGTGGAGAACACCATTTCAATTAATAAATTATGCAACAACGATATCTTCTGATAAAAAAACACATATACCAAGTATAGTTATGTATAGATTTACTCATACAAGGACATGTTTGATTATTCTTTTAATAAGAATTTACTAAGACAATCTCATTATATTCTACATAAATAATCCATTTATATGTTTCAAGCATATCGAGTCAATCAGAGACTTCAAATATAATTATCATTATCAAATGATAATAAAAATAAATACACATTAAACGTTATTGTACACTATTATTTCTGCTATTAGAAATATATTTATTCATAATTAATGCCAAGTCTTACGAAGAATCATACGCCATAAATTATAAAAAATATTTACTTTTATATTCTTATTTTGTAAGAAAATATTTATTAATATCTCTTTGGAATTACACTTCAGGTGTATAATTTTTGCTGAGAAATATGTAGTACACTTCAAGTATACTTGTGACTAGTTCAAACTTTTCATTTCTCGTGAAAACTTTATCATTTCAAGTCTGCAGACTTTAGTTCAAAAATTTTCATTCTGAATCAATATATTATGCACATTAATATCATCAACGTCTTATAGTTTTAGAGTTCCAATAGTTTCTAATCATGGTGAGGTCTCATCATTGTCACAGCTTTTAGATACCTACATTTCTTTAGGAAATAATATATTATTCATGTTTGAAAAAAATTCTACTAGAATTTACATCTCCTCGACTTAGCATATATGATCATCCCTTTACTCCTTTCATAATGTGAGAAATTTGTATCATTGAAACCGACCTATCTACATGTTCCAATTGTGTCTCAAATTTATTAGTAATAGTAGATTATCCTTCAAGAATATCAAATATTATAGGAGTGTTCTTTGTCGGGTGTTGGTTATTTAATATACCTGACTATAAAAATTTTTCTTCAAACTTTTGGTTCAAAGTATCTTCTATGAGGATCAAAATAGAATATCAAAATGGGACACAAAATAATATCTTTATCCGGCCTTATGTTTTCTTCTTTTTATGTTGGAACAATATATTCAAAATTAACAAAATATGAATCCCCCTTGAAATTTAACCCCAACATATTATATCATCTCTTTGAGGACCCATCTTACTACCTTGTGGTAGAGCAATATACATTGCACATTTCTAAATCTTATATAAGAAATATTTGGTTTTTAACCACAAACCAACTACTATGAGAAGAACTTATAATGCATTAGCAAAATATACAATAATTGATAATACATCACAGTCATGAACATTCTACAAGATGTTCAAAATTTATCTCAATACAATCAGTATTATTAGGACAAATTGTGTCGTTGGAAGAATATAAAATAAGAGTTCATTATCAATGAATTGCAAACTACAAGTTGCAAAAATCAACGATATACATACGGCTATTTTATTGATGCATCAACTAATAATTTCTCCATATTTATCTCAAAATAACACATTCAACCCTAAGCCATACTAGGAACACTCAAATAATGCAAAACAAATAGTACATAGAAATTGGTCATATTAGAAAACTTCTATTTTCATAATCTTTTTATAAATTTCTAATCATTCTTCGTATTTTAATGATCTAGGATGGTCCATCTAGTTTTGCCAACTAATAAATTATTTAAGCTAGTAAACTTCAGGTTTACTTAATATTGCATCTCAATTTCATAAATTCTGTACAATATAAACTAGAAGAGAGTAGTGTTAGTATTTATAATTGACATTTATTCTAGGTCATAATAGTAATACATATGCTTCAAAATTTCATTCATCCAATATCTCGATATAATGAGAGCATCATCAATGCTCAAAAGTTTTCACGAGATTATATGGAGAATGATACATTACAAAAATTGACCATTATGGTGAAGATTTTGTAGCTCTTCTAGAGCTTTTAATCAATTAACTCTTTTAGAGCTCTTGATTAACTAGTTCGTCAAGAACTTCGTACTACCATTATACTTTGGACATATATTTCAAATTTGTCCAAATGAACTACTAATGTTGCTTGGACAAATTCTACCTTCACCATTATTGAACAAGAACAAACTAAATAATATATAAGTACTACAATATAAATATATAGCGTGAAAACTATCCAATAATAATCACAAAATGATAGAAAATAGAAAAGAAATAATTCAATAGTTCGGAAAAATTTTATTAATATACCAACGCTAAAAAAACTCTCTCTAGATATTAAAAAAAATTGGCTAGATTTACATGTGCCATAGCAATATCATCGATACAAACATTGTTACAATCACTAGCATAATTTACAGAAGTAAAGCAATATTTTACTTTCCTTTTAATTCGATGCTTAATAGAGATTAACAAAATTTTTTACGTACTACAGGTACATGACAAAAATCCTCTCATATCGCATCTATAAAATATTGAAATTATTACTTCTCTTTTTTTTTTCTTATTATTTTCTCACTTCTAGTGAGCGTCTATACATTGAAAATTAAATGAGTCATTTTTACTAACATAAAAATAAAGGTTATTTCTATAACAATTGTGGCTACGACAAAAATTTCTTTCATAAATATATTATAAGTTTTAATGACATTCACTTCAACGAATGACATCAAATCAATTAGTCGGGCGTCAAAATATTTTATCAATGACTTATTTAATTTCAAAAAGTATAAATTTTAAAATACTTTGAAAACTTCTTTTCGATATTGCTTCTACAGGAGCATATTCAAGGTATGAGAAAGAGAAAATATTTTTTATATCATATCACCAATAATATTTCTCCTTACAACTTTGATGGAGGAGATATTCTAAACTTGATAAAATGTTACATACTGATAAATATAAAATTTTATAGCCACACTTATAACAAATCATAACTGACATTTATATATTAATCATCTTCTAGTGATTATATATTTTCTTCAAAATTTACTAGTAATCAAGTGACTTTGCTGTTTTAGTATTTCTTAAATAGTGTCTTTATGACCCACTATATTTTGAGGTTTGCTATGAAAATTCAATGCTAAGTAAGAGAAGTATCTTTCTTGCTTGATTATAAAGCTAAAAAATTCAGTGATAGAGTTTCGTGCTTCTTGTCTTTATATAAACCTCAAAGATTCAAAGGTAGAGTATCGTGTTGATAACGTGTTGTAAAATTCAGTCGTATAGACACAAAAACTAACTATAAAATAATAACAAAAAAGACTTTGTACAATAGCAAAAGAGAGAAAAAGAAAACACAATAAATGTAGAAATTAGAATTTTATTAAGAGATTTTCACCATACATCCTCTTATAAGCTATTCCATATAACCCTATTTATAGACTTGGATGTGACCTTCTCTCATATATCATTAGTAAATCCTCTATAACTTATATAACATATTTCAAATAATCTCCATGTTCTCTAAGATAATAAAGGTAATAGGGATATTGGTTTATAAAGGATGGATGTTACAACTTTGGTTGTAACTCCTAATATTTCATATTCTATAACATCAAATATGAATTAATATTTATGATAATAGACATCTACATAATTGATATATTCATAACAATTTTAATATTTTGAATGACTTTTACAATATTTTACCAAAGTTACACAACTTTCCTAAGATCCACACAAGCCATATAATTTTATATACTATATATAGCAACTGCTGTAAAATTGGCATATTATTATGTAATGCATGTAATCACCGCCACCAATGTAATGTAAGTATGAACATTTGACCCTTCAAAATAATTTATACCACATTATTTAACCTATGTCAGAAAAAGAAAAGGTTAGAATAATATTATCTCGCATGCTTCCTTAAAATTCGATGCGACCTCCTCCATTTAAAAATTTTAAGAAGAAAACAAATTTCGAGAGGATGTAACTTAAATTTTACTAATTAAACATGTAATTATTAAGATCAATAGATCAGCAACTCAATAAACAAGGATTAGTTACTAGTTCTAATTTGATACAAATTTAAATGAAACAGAAGAACAATGGCCAACAGATTTCACCCTACACACAAAGGTAAGCACATATTAATTTGGAATAAGAAAAATCTCTATAATTATCCAGTAACTATTTATGAGAGTTTTATTTATTTGTACAATTACGCTATTTTTGTGTTTCTTTTCATATATCACCTTCCCTATTTTAGACAATGGAAGACACAAACATCCTCTCTAACCACTTACTAATAATTTATGCCCGTCTTATTATATTTACCAACTATTAATTAGATCTTATTATACTCAAAAACTTATCAGAAACTACTATACAAACAAGTAGCATTGTGTATACATAATTTTAGTATGAATATAAAAAATAAAAATAAAAAATATAGGCAAAATGAGACTCCCATACATAATTTCATAATATTTAAAAAGATATATATATATTATACTTGAATCAATATCTCCCGCTATAGGTATGCAAAGAGACAATGGCAATGATTCGATTTATTTTAGAAGCTGTTCAATTTTAGTAATGAAAAAGCATGGCAGACTAAAGGAACTTGAATTCTATATTAACGAGAATCCAAGGGTCGAACCACACACGGAGAAAATTTTCTTAGGGTTTGGTTGTGAAGCGCCATTTTATTTGGTCCATACTAGAACCCCCCAAAAGAGAACCACCAACGCTACCACTACCGCCACCGTCAGCCACCTACCCACGTCCCTCAACCACCATCAATGGGCGGATCATCAGAATCAGATTTTTCAGCGGCCATCACAAGAATCGCCGCGGCACAGATTTGCCAATCTGTTGGCTATGGGGCTGCGGAGACCTTCGCTTTAGACTCCCTCAGCGACGTCGCCACCCGGTATCTAAAAGCCATAGCCAAGACCGCCGCCGCCTCTTCCAACTCTTGCGGCCGCACTCAATCCAACTTGTTTGACATAGTCATTGCCCTTGAAGACTTGGGCTCTGTACAAGGATTCCCAGGTGCATCATCACCATCATTATCATCAACAGCACAAAATTCTTTAATTTCTTCATCTTTGTTAAAAGAAATTAGGAAATTTGTTTTGTACACTGATGAAATCCCTTTTGCCCAGCCGTTACCGCGGAAAATTTTGCCTACAGTGAGGAGATGCGCTTCTCATCATACTGAGAAAGGAAATTACCGTTTAGGGCATGTGCCGAGATGGTTGCCCCATATGCCCGAGATCGGAGGAAAGGAGGGGGAAGGAATGAAGGAAGAGGAAAGTACAAGGCATGATTTCGGTGGTGAAGGGAAAGAAGCGGGGAATTGGAATGGAAAAGGATTTGAATTGCCAGAAAAGAGAGGGAAGGTGAAGTTTGAACTGGGAGTGAAAGGCGGGTGGGGAGTGGAGGTGGGGCCTGGGGTGCTCAACAGAGGGGGGATTGGGAAGAGAGTTTTGTGCCATAATTTGGGTAGTTGCAGGGATGTGATTGGGGTTGAGGGGGATGGAAAGAAGAAAAATGTTGCATGAAGCAAAAATGATGATGATAATTTTTAATTTGGTCTTTTTGTACGTTTAAGAACGTAAATGTTCTCTTTTGGTGTTCAAACCTCTGCCACGGTCGGGGAAGGAGGCCATGGTGGAGTGGGTGATGGATCAAAGAGGTGGTAAATAGGTGATGATGATGATGTTAGATTTGTATGGGAAGTCTTTTGGTGCAAATTGTTAAGAAGATGTAGGAAACAAGGCCATGTTTCTAACGAGATAATTGTGTTGTGTAACTCATTCATTTATTTCTTCACCTCTTTTTCGAAACGAAACGATTAATATTTGTTTGGTTAAAACAAAGCAATATTGATTGATCTTGGAAGGCGATCTTCAAGAGAAAAATAAAGAACTGCGCCTGTAAAAGAGAAATAAACAACATCCTCCACCTCGAAGAGCAACGACAAAATTATCCTTCATTTTGCAGCCAAAGAAGCATACCTAGATGAATCTCACCGTGTATCATGCCATTAGGCATTGACCCCTTACTACAAAGAAATACAAAAAATGGACTGTATTCTTAACACAATATTAGCATGAGTCTTAAAGAGTTCTTTGAAGCAGTATGAAAATGCCAGAGGGGAACCAGATAAACTGGGAATGCAATACAAATACAACAAGTGAAAACAATAATTTATTGAATCCAATGCCCATTCATAGAGAAACAAAATGATGAATTATTAATGCAATAAGTCGTTTTTGTCAAAATTGTAAATTTTTCCGGGAAATTCTGCATTCTTTAATACGTATACATAAAAATAACATACTATTTATGAAACAGGGAACAGGCATCATCTGAGTATTTGACAACAGATATCACAGACTGCTTCTACAAATGGATCAATTTACTTGAATATATATGCTCAGTTTCCGCAGTTGAACCCTCTGCAAACTGAGAGGACTATGATGAGAACCAAGGCCACTACGATGGCTAGTACAATCAACTTGATCTTCATGTTCTGCAGCCACATTTTTCTCCGAAGTGTTGTTCCAGTGTTTCTGAAGTCCTGAGCCTGTACCAAGCAAATTAAAACGTAGATACTTTGTTCAAGGAACATGATGAGTAAAGATATTTCTAGAGATACTGCAAGTGTGTAGTGTAGTCTTTTTTTTTCTTTTTCCTTTTTTTTTTGAATCAGTAAAAGAATAAAATAATCAGATCCAAGTCCAGAGAAGCAGTTTTCGCCATCTGTTTAGAACCATTTAATGTTCAGAAAATATCACCTTGTAAGCATTTAGAAAGTCTTAATGTTAATACTGTTTCAGGCGTTTTAGGAAATCAATGTCTGAATCAAGTAGAAAGTTTGCAAGTCAGCACAGACTGGAATAGTCAGACTAACACATTGACAAAGGGAAAATAGCCAGTTTAGTCCCAAAAGTTAGGAGCCTGACATGTTATGGTCCCAAAAGTTTTTTTTACTAACATGTTATGGTTCCAAAAGTTTTTTTACTTCCATTATAATCCTCAAAGAATTTTCTTTTAACCAACTATGTCCAACTAACATGCGCAGCCGTGTTATAGGTGCCCCTGACATTTTGAACCCTGTTGGCTGAACTAAAATTCTTCGTGGACTATAACGGTAAGGAAAAAACTTTTTGGACCATAACATGTTAGGTATATAACTTTTGGGAATAAAGTGGCTATTTTCCCCATTGCCAATTATCAAAGAATCATGTTATAGATCACTGATTTCATAAAACCCTTTTTCCCATCCACAAATTCTAATGCCCTGTGAGAAAAACAATGGTATGATGCCAAAAGCATAGAACAGTACTCTTTACTAGATAATCAATCGACACAGCCATCAACTCCAGGGACATATGATATAATAATATCATCATACTCTTACAGGACATTCCAATCCTCCAAACAAATGTGCCTATGATTTTATATCCCTTGGTAAACTGTCAGTTGTTGGTTGAAGAAATATGTCCAGATAATTAATTTCTAAAACTCAACTAATTCGTTTTCTATGGCAAAACAAATTCTGTTGATATACAATTTAATGTGAAAGAATGTTAAACAAACATACTAATGATTCTAATAAATAAAAAGTCTTTTACGGCTATTCTATGGAATAAAAAAAGGAATATATAACAGACATTTTAACTTGGATAGTAGTAAGTAATTGGCATAATTAATCTTAAAACTATTTATTTTGTCTTAAGTTGGTCCTAAATCTTTTCCTTCTATTTCTTTAGTCCTTTATCTATTATATTTCAAAACTCTTAGTCCTCTCCACCTTCCTAAGGCGGAAGCCGATCAACTTCTGCACATACAATCTATATCACATTAAAACCAGAAGGGAAAAATAGTCCTTCCAGATTGATTTCTTCCAAAAGTTCACTCCTCCCATATTTATCTCTTCTTCCTCTCTCTCCCTCTCTAACCTTTCTGCCAATGGTTTCCAAGAAAATATGAAATACCAACAAAAATTTCTTCCTCTACTGAAAAGGATTTTTCATTTTGATTTGCCTTAAAGAATAAAGAAGAGTATAATGAAGATATTTTTAAGAGAGAGTATTAAAGAGGAGTGATTAGAGAAAAATTATCAGAGATAGAGGGTGATGCAAATACCAAAAATTCAGGAAAAATTACCGAGATTCTGGAGAGAGAATCAAAACGCAAAGCAATTGCTAGAGTGGAAAAAGGATGGAAAACAAGAAAGAATCTTGAATAAGTAGTTTCTGTCACTATGTAGACTAATTTCTCTCACTTTTCAAGCTTAAATCTGCGTGCTTTTGATAAAATTTCTTAGAGAAGATATGAACTTGAAATGGGATACTTTAAGCTTGATTTTTTTGATCAAAAGTGGTATGTTATGTTTGTACGGTCTTTTAGTGCAAATTATTGGAAGTTTTAGTCATTCGAATTTGGGAATCATTGTGCATTTATTTGGAGTTATGGAGAGGTTTATTGCTGGGCTTTGAGTTAAGAAATGGAAGGTTTATTTGGTTTTGACTTTGGTGGGATTGGAATCTTAAAATTTCTGGAATTTGGATTTTGGTGCAGATTCTTCAACACTCCATCTTAAGGTGATGGATAGCCTCGGTTTCTTATTCAAGTCATTTAACATTAGCAACCAAGTCTCCACTAGTCTCTGCAATTTTCCTTTGAAAATCAGCTTCAATTTGTGTGTGGAATTCAACAATTTCTTTCTCGGCTTCTTCTTTAGCCTGTTTTGTTGATTTAAAAGCATTGACAATGTCTTGTGCTTCCTGATTCACAGCTAATAAAGCTTAATTCAATTTTGGCCGCTGTTTGAATCCATAAGAACAATTAGCATGTGCAAAAAATGGAGCTTAGCGACTTCAAACAAATGGAGGAAAGACATTCTAGGTCAATCTGTAAAGGGGTGCTGAGAAGTAGATAGAGGGAGACAGATAAAAGGGAAGAGAGGAAAAGAGAGGCATTGGAGTTGCAGGAAGTGGTTAGGATGTGAAAGAAATGAATTAAAGAGACAATTTTACCCTTCAAAATTTTGTCTCGTGGGCTGCACGCTCAAGTGGTCAGCCAGTCTCTGCCGCTAAGCGGTGGTAAGGACCAAAAGTTTTGAAATATAGCAGATATGGGACTAAAAAATAGAAATAAAAGATTTTGGAACCAACTGAAGACAAAATAAATACTTTTAGCACTAATTATGCTAATAACTCTTGAGGAATATCACTGATTGGCATTACAAACAAAGTTAGGTAAAACTAGGCGTATTGTTTGACTTCCAAGAAACACCTTGCTGTGGCACTTCCAAAAATCTAGATCCAAAACATATGATAATTCATTTCATATCCAACACAGTAGATGCAGCACTATCAAGTCAGTTAAGGTATTTAAGGGTAAGGAAATAATTGTAACCTAAACTGAACTTGATTCCAGGCAATTGACAAAGTATGCTCAAAGATTAAAATTTTAAAATGTTAAATTACAATGTGGTATGGAAAATGTGCTTCTGAGGATGTGCTTTCGAAGCATCAACTCTCATGATTTCTCCATCAAGCTGAAATAGGATTCAACCTAAACTAAAATCCATTGCATTGATTTTAAAGACAAAAGGCCATAGATTCAAATATTAAAAATACATTAGGACATGGTAAGAATTCCTTGTAGCCATGGTTAAAGAACAAGTCTTCATGTTTTCTTGATATATGATATATTAATATCATCATACTCTTACAGGACATTCCAATCTTCCAAACCAATGTGCCAATGATTTTATATCCCTAAGGAAAATACCACCTAATGCAAAAACTTGATATGACATTTATTTAACCAATGTGCAATCAGAAACACCCTACCCTTAGCCTTCTTGCCCAGAAAATGCAGCTCAGTTCCGTACTTACTCAAGCAAAGAAAAGAGAATAACTGAAACAGAAATGAATTTTTGTTTGAGAGAGAGAGAGAGAGATCATACCTGATTATGAAGGTTCTCAGTCTTATCCACCAAAAGTTCTATCTTTTCCCCACGATCTAGTACCTTTAGAAAAGAAAACAATTAACATCATGACATTAAGAGTTCAGGACCCATAGAACTTGCTTAGATGGGAAAAAACAGAAAAAGGAAATAGAAAGGGATATTATAGACCATTTCAAAATGCATGACTCAATCCATGGTTTTCAGATTTTACATTCCCTGTTCCTGGGTGTCTGCTCATGTTTAGAAATGTATTGAGTGCCCCACAAAAGGAAGGTAAATAAGAGGAAGAAGAAGAAGAAGACAAGGAGCATGGTGGAAGTAATACAACAGCAAAATGGTCTATTAGTCCACAGCAAGAAAAGAGAATGTAAAAAGATTCAATCACAGTGATCAGCACATTTACCAAATATAAGTCAGCAATAGATAAATATAATTATGTGCAGATATTACCTTCGAGTTTACAGAAATATGTAAGAATCAATATACTCATAAAGAAGAAGACAGCCAACTTAGTATTAAGAAATGTCTTGTCAAATCAATTAATCATTTTCAGCAAGTTGTTGGATGATTTAGATCTTCTGCTAAGGCAAATGAATAAAGGCAATAGTCATAAATCTTCACCAGAATGAAATGATAATTACTAGAAAGAAAGAACTAATTATTTGAAAGGAAAATTAATGCAAAGCCCAAAAGCTGATTCCCAAGAGAAAATCGACAAGGATGCAATGAAACTCATAATTCAGTCTAAGCCAATGAAAGATGTTGAGATGGTAGTTCTCTAACTGATGAAGATTCATAATCATCATTCAAGAAACTATACGGTAACTTTGCTTACTGCGAATGCCAAATTTCTACTGTTGCATCATCCATTCATCACTATCTGCAGTTATCCTTAGTGTACTCTTTATATTGTTATTTTTCCCATAGAGCATGCATAAAAATACCATTGGATAAAACTTTCAGAACTCTAACACATTATACCAGAATTACCCAACTCCAGAAGAACAGTGTCTGCCCACTGTCAGCGAGAATTGCAGCTAACGCACACATACTACAAAAGAAGTATGTAAAATGACAATAGACTTACCTTCTCAATGTTTTCCATCATAACACCTTTAACTTCTGAAACCTGAGCTTTCACCTTTGCTAGTTTGCTTATCTCCTCTGGATGATCAACACAATACCGCATATGTTCCTTCAATTTTGGTCTGCAAATACGCATATTCATATCAGCTCACACGCACCAAAAGGTTTACCAATACAGCACATAAATGATCAAACATGATACCCAAATTCTTTATTGAGGCCATTTGCAGGAGCTGTAGCAGCCTTTCCGCCACCATATTTAGACATAAAGTCATCCTTCACACGCTCCAGGAACGCCATTGGAATCTGCCGTCCAGCTGATTCTTCAGCAACCACACAATATGCTGCAAAATAAAGAATTATTTATTATGAGAACACAGTGAGCTGTTTGGAAGAAACCCTAGAACTGCTGGAAGAAATTATACAAGACAACACTTCTACAGGCAAAATTGCATCCTGCAGACATACACCATCAATCATGGAGCTAAAAGCTGTAGTAGTTTGTGCAAGTGCATCTATTGAATTATGTCACAAAAAAGGATAACCAGGGTGGTGGATCTATCAACATTTTTCCTCTAGAATAATTTTTGCATACAATGTAAAGTTTGTACTCCCCTTAGATGAATACATATACCAGGACTTTGTTTATCTTGTCCATGGGAGATAATTCTGCTAAACAAATTTTTTCTTCATGGCATTATATTGCATATCTCATCTTTCTGTGCACTTATTTAAATATTTACGCTTTGCAAGAAGAATATATTGACCATATACAAACCATTCCCTTCCTTCTTTTTCTTCAGCATTTTCTAATATTTCTATTTCAAAAGTGTGAATTAGCCGTTATAAAACAGGTGTCATGAAAACTGTGAGTCATCGACGCAGGAAGGGGGAGTATAAAGGGGAATCAATGTAAATGAAACAAAAGAGCAACGAGTCTTAGAATACCAATGATTCTTCCCATCCCATAGATGTTGACACAACCACGCAGCTCCTAGTGATTCATAGAGTCAAATCCAGTAATCAAATTGAAAATAACTTATGGATGTTAGATCAGTTCCTTAGGAAAAACTTATCCAATTTATCCCTTTCCTCCAATAGAATAAATATTTATTTGAACATAATATACAATTTAAGCTTATTCATATTTTCTGATTTAAAACTCCGTTCTGTATTACCAGAAAACAATATTTAGAAATATCCTAGTTTCATTCTTGTGGTAAAAACTTTATTCAACTAAAGGACCAAATTTTTTCCCAATATCTCACTTCGATACTCATGCACCAAATTAAGAATTAAAGCTGTCTAAAAGCACCTTCTTACCATATAGAAGCCAATTCATAACTCCGAAAAATAGGGAACTTTTATTCATCGGTGCTTTTAATTTTTTAAAATAAAAAAACCAAATATTATTCCAGAAACAAACTTTTATCCGAAATACATACTCTACTCAATTATTATTTCAAAATTTCCCATAACATCTGCTATTGGAGAAATCAAATTGATCAGTCATTCATAATCTCTAACGATCCAACTCAATCAGTTTCCCTCACCCGAAATGCTGAGTATTACAGAAAAGGACGAAGGACAATCACAGATTATATCCCAAAGAGCTCTCGTACAGTAAATCATGGCAAGTACAACGAATGAAAGGTCAACTTCATGCAATAATAACTTACTAAATCCATTATCGACGAGGTAATTGAAAGTATGAGCATCGGCATTGAAAGTGAACTTATTATTGTTGCTATTAGCAGGAAGCTTCTGGAGACACTGAAACGCTATAGAATTAAAGTTGCCGCTGAAATCCGTATGCTCTGCTAAGATTACTGATCCCCGAGCCACAAACGCGTAGATCAAAGACGACGACTTCTGATTCTGCCCTACCATATTTTCAATCAATTACCGGTACCGCTGCAACAGCAGAATTTACAGTTTGATCCAATCAGTCGGATTAGGTTTGATGAACTTGTCTATTGAGTACCGAGAGATGCTTTTGCTCTGAGGAATAAAAGTATGGGTTTGCTTAGCGAAGAATCAAAGCAGAAGGAAGAGATGGAACGTTGAAAGGGATATGGACAGTTCTCTCTCTTTAGCTATCTTTCTAGAGAGAGAAAGAGAAAATGAAAGGTAAAGTTGGGAAGGTTTCAAATGGGGTGCGGGATTTTGTTTTGAAAAGAGTGTGGGCGCGTTTGAATAAAAAACAAGAAAATGTCAAACTTAGTCTAAAAAATATGCTGCTTATCTCATCTTATTTTAAAAAACGAGAAGGTGCAGTATTTGAATTACATTTTTCTCCTCGCACGTATCCAAAAAAAATAGTTTATTTGTATTTTTTTAAATAATTTTTTTTCAAAATAAAAGTCTCTTTTACTCCTTGTATAAAAAAATCCGGCAAACCCTTATAATGCATCTTGCATGACAAAATAATAAAGAGTAAAATAGTCAATTCGCATGAGAAATTAACTAATGTGAGACCATTCAATGAGGAAAAAATAAAAAAAAATAATTATTTTAATCTTGGTTAGTTCTTTATATTGGTTTGTCCCTGTAAAAAAGTTTGTTGGATATGTGTTGAGAATTTTTAATTTTAAAGAAAAAATATTTTAAACATAAGCAACCTAATACATATATATATATATATATATATATATATATATATATATATATTAGGTTTCTTATATTTAAAATATTTTTTCTCACATTTAAAATAATTTTATGATGGTTAGTTGGTAAGTTTTTGAAAAATTATCTTTGATGTTCAATTGCTTTCAAAACATATCTCCAATTTATGATATTTTAATTGGTTAATACGCAACCATTTTCAAATAATAAGTAAGCATGGGTAGAGACAAACATTTTATTTTTAGGGACTAAGTTAACATATTTTTTACTTTTGGGGACTCATGACACAATTATCATAAATTAAGGGACTGCATTGATACATTTTTATTTTTAAAGACTAAATCAACACAATATCATAATTTTAGAGACTAATTTTTTTATTAATTCTATGCATATGCATTGTATGTTGTAAGAGTGCAATAACTTTTAATGTAAAATTTTAGTTTATGTAAGTTTTTTGGGTATATTCCACTTTAGTATTGTTGACTTTATTTGATTTGTTAATTGAGCACTCAATTTTTACAAATAATAATTAACGAACTAATTGATCTGAGAACAAAGTTAATTTGACAAGAAAATACTTGAGTCCACGTGTTAGAAGTATCAACAAGTATTTTATGAAAAGAATAATTCATTTTAAAAAATAATTTATTTAAAATTGAAAAGTCTAAGCACTTAAAAAGAAGAGAAATTAGTTAAAAATGACCCTAAAATATTTTTGTGTTGTCACTACTATTCAATTTCTTTTTTTTTTCTCTTTATGACTTTCGTCTATCTTCAAAGGGCAAAAAATGCCCTAACATGGCGGAATTTGGCAAATGAAGGCGGTGCTAAGTCACGTGAGAGCCACTACCGCCTTTTTAAGGGTAAAAATATCATGCAATTATCTATCTATCAAATCCATAATTAATTACCCCCATCATTGACAACACCATCACCACCGGTAATCTTCCTCTGCTTTCTTCCTCTTCTTTAACATTTTTCTTCTTCTCGCGACCAAATACCACTATTCCATCTTGACAACCTCTCTTCCCTAACCTTATTTCTTCTTCCTTTGCCACTGCCACACTAACCTGCAAGCTTTTCATGTTCCATTCATTCTTGGTTTGAGTCAGTGCCAGTGAAGAAATTAACAATAGAGAGATTGGGAAAAGAGGAAGAGGGAAGGGGAAGCAATCTACTATCGATAAGGAAGGGTGACTGCTAGAAATTGTGAGGGTTGAGGGATGGGCACAGGAAGAATGAAGGGAGAAGGTGTAGGTGGCAGGAAGAAGATCAAGGGATGGAGAAGGAGAGAGTTTAAGGGAATGGGGATAGGAACGAAGGAAAGAGAAAGGGGCGAGATTTTGAGGGGGTGAAGAGAGGGAGAGACTTCGAGAGAAGATGACAGTCCAGAGGAAGCAGCAATCGTAGTTGCATAGGAAGGACACGATAGCTAGAGATTGGTTTAGAGAATATGATGATTTTAGGGGTGCTTTTGAAATTAACCCCAAGTTACAAATGATGAATGGGATGGATAGATAATTGTGTGATATTTTTACCGTTGAAAAATGTGGCATGTGGCTCTCACATGACCCAGCGACGCCTCTATTTGTAGGATTTTGCCGTGCTAGGGCATTTTCGGCACTTTGAAAATAGATAAAAGTCATAAAGAGTGAAAAAAGGAAATTGATTAGGAGTTGGAAAAAAATAGTTTAAGGGTATTGTTAATTTTAATCTTACCAAAAAGATTTCAGCCTTTCTTTTCCTATTTTTTCCCTTTCCAACTCGTTGCTTTTCTTCTTCCCTTTTCCCTTCACCTCCCGCCACCAATCGCTACCCCCTTCTTATTCTTCTTGTCCCTCCTCTACCCACTACAAGACTTCTTCTTCTTCCCACAACTTATCCAATGCCATCCAACTAAGTTTACAGAAGTCATCTATGATGGTGTGGTGAGGCTAGGAGAAGGAGAAGGACAAGGAAGAGAGGGAGAGGGTAACTAGCAATGGTGGTTTTTCATATGGGGTGGGAAGAGAAGTTGTTGAAGGTTTGCTAAAAAGTCCATTGCAAGCGAGGGGGGAAGGGAAAAAGGTAGAAAGAAAGGGGGAGAGAGAGAGAGAGATCTAAACAAAAAAAAGTAAAATTTAACTTTTAAATGTATTTGTTAAATAAAAGGGGTAAATTTGTATTTTGAATATTAAATTTAAGGATAAATTAAACATTTAAATATTTTCAACTAAATTAATGTCTCTTATAGACAAATTGGTTCCTTGATTGTCAATCTAAAAAGATTGGATACTCATTTGATAAATGAGTAAAGTTAATGGCACTAAAGTATAATATACCCAAATACCTTCTGCTAATTCAATGCCAGATGTAAGTTGAAAATATGTAAATTTAGTAATAAGCATTTATATTTACTCTATCATTTTCTAGCACTAATACCCAAAACAAAATATTCTAGCATTTTTTTAAAAAAAAAATTCAGTGCACTTGAAACTTGAAATAGGAATGATTTTCAAGATGGCGAACAATTTTATTAGCATTGCTAAGGAACTTGCACATCAAATTTTTTCTTCACCCTTCTCAGCATACCTATGGTAGTTTTTGGAAAGTTCGAGGACATTTTGTGGACCGAAATTTATAAGCCGAAGTCTAGAAAGCGAAAACAATTATGATTGACTATTTCAAGCAATTTGAATAGTCAATAACCCTTGATATTCTGCAGCTTTTTATTTATTTATTTATTTTGTAATAATAAGAAGATATGTATTAAGAAGAATAGATTACAAGTAGTACTGGTTCTTCTAAAGCAAAGTTTGCTCTAGATAGCACCTATAGAATTACGAAATCGAGGGTATTCTACACCTTTCATATCATTAGACAGAATACCAAGCACATGATCTGGAGGTTCAAAAAAGCAACTTTCTTTCTTCTTTCATTTGCTTGGCATCTTTGGATAATCTATCGGCAAGTTTATTTGCTCCCCTAACGATGTGGAACTGCATTCATTTTCTGAATTTGGCTTATGAGGAACTTGCAGTCAGACATAAATTGTGAGTACCTCAGATTACTTGGATTTTCAACAGTAAAATAGATACCTTAGAATCGAGTTTAATTCTAGTTTGGATACTTTGATTTGGACTATAAGATTTAAGGCCTGCTCTTATAGCTAGAAGTTCGGCTAATAGACTAGACGCATAGAGTTGCTGAAGGCCAAGAAGCCACTTACCCGAATGATTTCTGAATATGCCACCAGCACCCCCAGATCCTCGCTTTCTTTTGAAGGAGTCCATTTTATGGAAAGATTATTGTGCGTAGTAGTTTTTTTGGATTGGAAGGCCAGAAGTGTCAATTAACTCAATAGTTCTATAAATGATCTGATGATAATGAATGGAACCTGGACAACTTCTAAACACCATTTTATTTCTTAAAAGCCACAAATGCCAACAAGTAAAGGGGAAAAGAGAAGCCCAAGGAATGTTAAGGAGAATAGAGGGTTTAGAAGAACAATTATCATTAAGCCAATTATTATTAAAAGATCTATTGAAAAATAAAATGTTACAGATACCTTGATCAACAAAGTTTTTGAAAGCAGTCCTAGTTTCCCTGGCCACAGAGCAATCTCTAAGAATATGACAAGATGTCTCAGGTGTATTAGGACAATTTATGCAGAAAGAGGAAGATAGAATTTTTCTATGATGTAATAAACTCTTATGAGGGATCCTATCAAGAAAAGCAAAGCCATATGAGCAATCTCTACTTAGATTGGGTTTCGTTATAGAATTTAATGTAAATTTTTTATTTTAAATTATCTCACGAATAAGTTACTTTTACAAAGCTCAAAGCAAAAAATCTCAAACCCTCCCTGTATATTTGATTTTGTTTAAGGATGGCAGCTTCAATAACCAGTTAAAGTTACCACATTTGGCCTCTGGCAGTGCGCAATAATGCTGGAGAGAAAATCTGTATGAAGAACTAGTAGTAAGCATCCCATTAGGCGTAAATTTCCAGAAGAAAATATCAACAGCATCATCAAGCAACGAATGAGGAATCGATTTAATGAGATCAATTATAATATTAGAGAGATAAGAAATAATAGGTTCTAAATCCCAATTGTTTTCTTTGAGAAAATCAGAAACTTTTAGGGTACGATTGAATAAGAGTTTAGGTTTTAAATTTTTTATTTTAATTTTATAAAAATAATATATATTAAAAAATCTTACATTGGTTCACAGAAGGGATCCAATCCAAATGCAAATTTTGTATTTCCCTAGACAAGGGGCCGGTAGAATGATTCCTAAGCGGGCCTATGGGTACCCCATTGTCAAACCAGAAGCTTATAGACTTTCCATTTCCAACAAACCATTGAGGAATGTTAAGAGATAGAGAGAGAAGGGTTTTTTATGTAAGTATTTAGCTTTAAATGTGCTGAAAACGCGTTAAGCCATATTGATTGGTCAAATTATTAAATTTAAAATTAGTAGTACTACTATTTATCTTAGAGGAAAATTCGAAGCTGACCTACTATTCTCTCTTTTTTCATCCGTGTGTTTCCACCTTTACCATCTCCTTCCTTCCTCCCCTAAATGCCATAAATCTTGAGAAAAATAGGACAAAGAGAGGAAAGCCACCACAAAAACGATCACCATACAATAATTGAGCAAAAAGATTCAGAATTTTACAAAGTTAGGGGAAAATAATTGATTAAAAAATGTTAAAATAATTTCAAATATCAAATAGAGTTGAAAAGGTCAAATTGAGCAGGAGTTTCAGAATTTTCCAAAGTTTGAAAAAAAAAATCGATTCAATTAGGTCAAAATAATTTCAAGAATCAAACAGAGTTGAAAAGGTCAAAAAGGATGGAGGAAGAGTGAACAGTGCCATCATCACAACTCAATACAAAATTTTCTTTTGCCAGCTGAATTAGCAAGAAATATTTAGTGCTTTCCACCCCCGATATCTCTCGTTGAAGACTTCGTGTTTCCTCCACTGGTACAATTTTTACCCCTTGGCCTCGCTTTCATCTGTTCTATGACCGTGCTTTCAGATTTGTAGAAATTTCTTAAGTTTACTGCTATATTCTTCTAGGCAGATAGAAACCCAAAGGAAAAAAAAAGTACATTAGAAAAAAAAAAACAAAGAAGAAGAGAGGAAGAAGAATAGAAGAAAAAATATTTAAGTTCAATTAACATAGTGTCAGAGGAAGACAAGGAAGAGAATGGAGACATGGTGTGTAGGGGTATGTACAATTTAGAGAAAATTTATATATCAAACTGAATTGAATAATAATTTAATTTTTGATTTGTATATTATAAATATAATTTCGAGTTCGATTCGGATTGGACTCTTTAAAAAATTAATTCAATAAAAGTTAGGATTGGGATCCTATATATTATTTTTTTCATAAAATTTTTATAATTTATTTTAATAAAATTAAGTTTCTTCAAACTTAATTTTCTTTAAATTAATATAATTCTGTTTGGATTTAAGTTTGGACTATTCAAATACCAACATGTTACTATTTTTCATAAAATTTTCATATTTTTTTTATAAAATCAGATGATTTGAAAAAATTTTAATTTGATTACTTATTAGATTTAATTCAATTTTTAAAAATAAATTTAAAAAATTAAATTTTCTTCAAATAACAAACCTAATTTTTTTCTAAAGCATTGTACGAACACCCGTAATGGTGTGTCGAAGACAAGTCAGATTTGCAGAGGGAGCGGCGGAAGAGAAGACAAAAAAGGGATTTTCAGTAGGTTTGTAGGTAAAATAATCGGACACGCGCCTTCGTACGGTTGAATTTGGTCCACAGGTGGTTTCATCAATCAGATCCACCTAAGAATTTTCCTAATGGTAGTAACCATTTGGAGGAGTATTTACAGGGAAATTCACTGCTCCACCTCGATTCACCACAATAAGCCACGTCTCTCATTTCATCTAGCTATCGCCTTCTCGTCCTCACGAACTCACTCCTAGCATCCTCTCTTTCCTTCATCCTCGTCTTCAGCCATGCTATCTCCTCTCTTCTTCATCGCTAATGGTAGAAGCCTAAGGAAACTTCGCTAAAACCTTGATGAAGATTTCGATTCTTTTCTTTTTTTCCCATTCCAATCTTCAACTTTCCTTCTCTTCCCATCTTCACCTTTTGTGGCGGCCACTGTGAGACGACAGAACTCATAGTCAACTTTGCCAATCTTGAATATGACAAGAGAGAAGACATGGGTGGGTGGCAGATCTAAAAGAGAAGAGAGAAGAGATGGTTCAGTGGCCGCAATGCTTCTGTAACTATTTTTGTTTTGATGAAAGATTGACAGTGTTCCTTGATTGATGAGTCCCCATGAGTACAAGAAAAACGAGAATGGGTTGCAGATTTTAGATTGGCCATGGGCTCCTACAATGCTTCAACTAATGTTAAAGACAAGATTCCTAAAACTCCTCATGAACTTAATTAGTCTGACTCATCAATTTGATGTTCTTCTCTTTCCATCGATAGATTTCTTACCAATTCAGTCGCTGTTTCAATTGCTTCTCTTTCCTTTTCTTTTTTTTTCTTTTTTTAAAGGAAATTTCCATTGCTGCAAAAAAGATCTGTTTCAAATTTCAATCCGGTTGAATTAGTATTTCACAGAGCGAATGAATGAAATTTGTCTTCCCATAGAATGCTTTTTACAATAATTTAATTGGAGTACCAATGGTCTAATGTTCCCTTGGCTATTGAATGGTTTAAAGATGGAAATTCTCCCCTATTATTAGGTTTCCATCTTTCTTTTTCACCCTTTCAATGGATAAAATGTAAAAGAAACAAATCAGCGTTTCAGTGACCATATCTCTATGACAATACAATATAACAGACTTATATAGTACCAAAGGCATATTGACAAAACTCGTCAAATAACTCAACACATGTAGTACCAGAGGCAAGATTTTTTATATGGTACAGGAGGTTGGGAGCTTGACTCGTGTAAGTGCAGGATTGCTCTTCTTTTATAAGGTTTATTTTTTTCTTCACTCAGAGTTGGGCGAGAGCTGATTATTGATTAGGTAATCTTTACAAATAATTTATCACATTTTATATTTAAAAAAACTCAATACAAGCTATATTATACGTCTGAAAGGCTAATCATTCTCATAATTCATTCGATAATTCTTTAATTATAATTTATTTATTTATAATTGCAAAAAAGGGGAGGGAGGATTATCCAAGCCATATAAGGGAGAAATTTTTATATTAATTAGCTAATGTGGAATCTTAATATTGATGGATCAATCCATACTTAATGCATGTTTTTTATTATTCTTCTTTTATAAGAATATTTTTCTCTCTTTATAATGAAGTTTTCTATTTATTTATAAGTCTTGTAACTAAGAGGTTATTCTTCATTAATTGATTCTATATTTTTCACTAATAGTATAAGTACCAAAAAACAATTAGCATTCGAATCTCTTGCAATCAACGCAAGCATTGAACCAGGTGGATCGTTATCATAAGTGGCCCCTTAATAAATTTTTTAGTTATTAATTTTTTAATTTTTATTAAGATTTAAAATTATAATTCAATAATATTAATTCAAAATTAACTTAAAATTTGAAGATAAAATTGCGAATAGCATATTTAATAGTCTGCCAAAATTTGTTACTTACTCTTGTTATGCTTCTCTGGTAAGCAATGCAGAATATATATGAAAAAAATCTTCAATTTTTTTTTTCATAATATCTCAACCTCAAATACTCTATTATTCTAGAATTCAAAATCAATATAAAAATATTAATTCTGATTAATAATAAATTTTATTTTAGGAGAATGATAATACTATTATCAAAAAAGATTTTTATTTCATAAAATTATTAACATAATAATAAAATAATTAATAATAACACATTTTAAAATTAATAACTATTAAATAATAAAAATATTAAAATAAAAAAATATAAATCAAACAAAATATAAATAAACTAATTAAATAAAACAAATAAGTGACTGCATAAATAATAAAAAATTAAATTTAATTACACTAATTAGGACAAATATATAAGTAAAAAGAAAATTTATTAAATAAAATTAATAATATAGTTTATAATTTTAATTCTAAAAATAGATCTACATTAGATATTTGGCGCCATATGTGGGCACCACCAACATGAGAGTGGTGCCCATGTGGGCGCCACGCTCCTTGAAGGCACGCCAAAATCTGAAGATGTGCTAGATTTTGGTAGGATACTACATTCACTTTTTTTTAAAAAAAATTAAAAATTAAAATATTTTATCTTAATATCTACACAATTTTGATACAATGATGAATTTTAATCATACATTAAACTTTACTATGTAATAATTATTACAAAAATAAAAAAATAAATATAACGTAATAAATTTATAGATTCTAAAAAGTATTTAAAAATAAAAAATTAAAATTATTTAAAAATTATTTTGTATTACTAAACCTATCCTAAGTATAGCATTTATAAAAAGTTAAGATGCCGCCGTAAAAGCTTTATTATAGTCCATTGATTACTTATCCTTGATCAACTAATTAAATATCCATTAAATGTATGGGAAAAAACTAATTTTTAGCCATTGGCAGTTCTTCTAATTATACATATGATTGTTCCTAATTTTCAAAAAATTTGATGAACACTTGACCTGGGAGGAAAATTATCAACTCTAAAATAATCTATAAGAAATTGGTCTTCATGAAAAGGCCTAAATGTGACCTACATATTATAAGTAATTATCATATTTTATCCTATCTAAGTAAATCAAGTAAATATAATAAATATATATTTGATTATGATTTTGAAAAATAATCAAGATTTTTTCTTGATGGGAGAAAATTCTAATTGATATCTATCCTATAATGGTTCATAATTTAGTATATATAAAACATGTGTAACACTATCAGTTTAGAGTTTTTCTAACGTTAATAAATATAAGTTAGAAGACTTCCATATAAAATAACTCAAAGATAGTAGAATCAAGACGGCGCAAATTGAGATATCAATTTCTACAATCACTTGAACAATTATAGCTAAATGTACGGATTTTAATTATTTCTATTGCAAGACATATTTAATCCATATCTCTATTAAACTTTTAACATGTGATATCATGTTTTAGTATGACTTTCGATCACTTTTCACTTGAGCGATGCCGTGTTAATTCAATTTTCTATTTCGTGAGATTGCACCGAGTTGATTTGACCTTGCAATCCAGTGAACTCTCCTTGGCTTTTGTTCGAAAATTTGTTTTGGTTTTGTCATTTTTTCAATATGCGCCTTTCTAGCTTTCCAATTGTAACACGTAAGTATGATGAATTGGAGAATTTAGTGTCTGATCATATCATCAACACATAAACATGAATCCAGTTTCACTTTAATGTTTAATCTTCATCGTAGAATAGTTCTCTTTAAGCCCAAACTCAAGAATGTGCGATCATATTCATCAATTGGTCATTAGTGTAAGACCTAAAAGGGAATAAATTAGATCTTTGGTTAATTATCAAAATCTTTTCCGTTTTATAAATCTTTTGCCTTAATAAATTTATAAACTTCAAGTTTTTATGTTATTTAATGGTTGAGACAAGATGATCAAACAATAAAATCACAACCAATCAATCAACAATTAAAGAAATGAACACAAAATTTATAGTGGTTAGATCTCTCCAAAATCTACATCCACTACCTCCAGTTCACACTTAAGGATTTCAACCAGAATGCAAAAATAGAGTATTTCATCCACTACCAAGATCTCTCGACAACCTTGTATCAATCACAATAAGAATGTAAAAATAGAGTTATGAATGTTACCAACAATTCTTGGTGGATAAATACAATTGCCAGCACCACTTCACTTCTTGCCTTTGGGGTTTATATTGAGTTTAAAAATCAGTTTTGAAAAATGGCTAGAAACGACAAGTAACAGTAGAATTTGGACGTATTGTTCATTAAATTCGATAGATCGAATTTGACCTCTATGTCTGAATTTTGCATCCGAATTTTTTAGAATTTACTGTTAATCGAAATAATATTACTGCTCACAATTACTGCATCCGAACTTACATTCAAAATTTTCAAACTTTGTCAAAACACATTCAAATCAATTCAAACAAGTTAGAAAACATTCTAGCCTCAAAGATAAGTCATTAAAGACCTTTTAAGTGAGAAAACTATTAATGAAAACTTGACCATTCAAGCATATTCAAAACTATTGAAAGTTTAAACCAAGTTTTGTGCTTTCAAAAGTTAACTAGAATCAAGCACAATAAATTTATAAACATTGTAGCATCAAGGACAATCAATAAAGACCTTGTAAGCCCTAAGGACAAATCATGTTGTTTTGATTAGTGATAAACATTGATAAGTACAATGTCCTATGAAAATCATAGTGATTAATCTTGACAAGGACTAATATTCTTATATGTTGTGTGATAAGGTTTTTGGATTGAGAAGAAAGCAAGTCTCATTGCCTTGAAGCCAAAGGTTCATGAACAACTCAAGTTTATCGAAGTGGCTAGAGTTGATTCAAGATTGTTGAAGGCTTTGAAGACCTTAGTGTAGGTTTACTATGCATTATAGGTATATCTTTATGAACCTTGCACTCTTTTGTCTTTGGAATCTAAAAGTGTTACAAAAGAACTTCAAAATTAGTTTTAAATCAGAAATGATCTTCTTGCAAATTTTTTTACCAAGTTCTCAATAATGGAATTTGGACTAAAAGCCTTTTAAAATGATCTATCTCATAGTCTAAGATGATTTCAAACTTGTTGTGCTTGATTTCTAATAATTTTGACCAAGTTTTATCAATTTGGACGTCTAAATTTGAACTCATGGATGCTGAATTTTTAGAGAAATTTAGACGACCATTCAGACGCTTGTGTCCAAATTCGATCAACCGAATTTACCCTGGCAGCCTTATGTTCAGACGCAGATGTTCAAATTCGATCGTCTGAATTTTACTGTTGCTAACTGTTGCTAGCCCCTATTTGAACATTGCAACTGATTTTCAAACCTTATAAAAGACATAAACTTCAAAATATTTGGTAGTTCTTGAGCTTTAAATATTCATTACTCTTCCCAATTGATATCCATAAAAAAATTATCTTTTGTCTTGTGCTAAAAAGTTCAAAATCAAGATTTCATATACAAAAAGGTGAAAGTGTGCTAATTTGTCATCATCTACCAAGTTGTTGGTAACTTTCTGATCTCAAACTTCATCTTCTTGTTGTTTTCAAGGTTATCTTACTGATATAAAACCCTTCTGTTAGGGTGAGCCTTGATTATTTGTATTTAAGAAGAGATTGTGGTGTAAAACCCTTGAAGGTGAGCCTCTATTGTAGAAATTGATCAACTTGAAATTATAGTTGAGGTCGGTTGAAATCACTGAGTGGGTGCTTAAGGTAGTTGATGTAGATCTTGGGTGATTGAACCACTATAAATCACTTGTGTTGTCACTTGCTCTCTATTTTCTTTAAATTTGAATCTTATCACGCTTTCTTGCATATTTTGTAAAGTGTTTGATTCAAATCATCTTCCGAGTTAATTTTGTTAAAAAGGGTAAAGTTTTTGAAAATTAGTCAAAGACCTAATTCATCTCATCTCTTAGGTCTTTCAATTGGTATCAGAGCTTGGACTTCTTTTGCAAATGTTTTATCACATAGAAGATAAGATCCTATGGCTAATGATTCAAACTTACCTTATTTAGAAGGATCTTTCACAAATATACCTCCCTTATTTGATGGAACAAATTTTACGTTTTGAAAATTTAGAATTAAGATATACATTTATTCTATTAACTTTGAGTTTTGGAATATCATCGAGAATGGTCCCTATATACCAATGAGGATGCGAGCTGATGGACTGACAAGGGAACCCAAGCCTATAGATGAATACGATGAAAGTGACTCAAGAAAGATGACCTTGTACTATCAAGCTATGAACATTTTGAGTTGTGCTTTGGATGTCAACGAATATAACCGAGTAAGCAGATGTGATACCACTTATGACATGTGGAGACTTCTTCAAGTTACTCATGAAGGCACAAATCAAGTGAAGGAGTTAAAGCTTGTTGTGCTAGTGAGGGATTATGAATTATTCACTATGAAGCAATGAGAGAACATTAGTTACATGTTCACAAGATTGACAAACATCTCAAATGGACTGAAGTCATATGGGAAGAATTACTCACTTGATGAACAAAATAGAAAGATCTTGGATGCTCTACCCAAGTCTTGCAACCAAAGACTCTTGCAATTGAAGAATCAAAAGACTTAAAAGTTCTTCCTCTTGAGGAACTTATTGGATCCTTGCTCACTTATGAGATGAAGGTAAAAAGATTAAATGATCTTGAAGATGAGGAGAAAGGGAGAAAAGGAGCAGTACTCAAAGCCTCTGAGAATCAAAGTGAACAAGAGGACTCATCTAGTAATGAAGAAGAAGATGGAGAAGATGATAAAATGGCCATGGTGGTGAAAAAGTTCAGGAAATTCTACACAAAGGGATTTCTCAAGAAAGAAAAGAGGCTCTCCAAGAAAGAAGGACAATCATCTTCATTGTTCAAACCTCAATGCTATGAGTCCAAGAATATTGAACACCTTACAGCTGATTTCCTTAAAGCAATGAAGAAAGAAAGAGATGCTAAATTGAAGAAGAAGAAGTCTATTAAGAAAGGCAAAGGATTGATAGGCACTTGGGATCAACAAGCAAATGAAGATAATGGAGATGACAATGATGAAACAGCAAATATGTGCTTCATGGCTATGGATGATGAGGTACATTCTAATCCTTCAACCTCTACACATTTTGATGATGATATTGATGATCCTAGTAAATTGCTTGTAGATATGTATAGAAAATTGAAGAAGGTTTCAAAAAGAAACAAAGAAATGAGATTCAAAATTGAAAATTTGTTGAGGGAGAACTCAAAATTGTTTTGTGATTAAAAAAACTTCATGAATCTATTGATTGTTTAAATATTGAGAAGGAAGTTTTAAATGTTACTTTACAAAATATGTCATTGAGGACAAATCTCTTTGTGCCAAAATATCTTCCTTAGAAAAAATGATTGTGGATTATGATGTGTTAAAAAGGAAAGTTGATGATCTCACTCTATGTGTAGAAAAATTTACAAATGGTAGAGATAATCTTGACAAACTTCTCAGATTTTAAAGATCTCCTTTTATTAAAAATGGTCTTGGATACAATCATGTCAACAATGCTTTAAAATACAAAAATTATTTTGTCAAGGCTACATCTATGTCGATGCCTTATTGATTAGCACATATTGTGGTAGAAATGGCCACAAAGTGACTAGGTGTTTTATAAAAAGAAAGGTTGAGAGTGGTGTTACAACTATTTAGAGAGATAAGGGTACTATCACTAACCCCCTTGGACCCAGGAAGATATGGGTACCAAAAGTCACATCCTCTCATTTGTTGTAGGTACATATTCTCTCAAGATCAAGTGCCACAAAGTGGTTTCTTGATAGTTGATGCTCAAAGCATATGACGAGCAATGCGTCTCTCATTAGTGAATGTCAAGCTACAAGTGATGGAAATGCCACTTTTGGTGACAAGAAGAAAGAAAGAATTCTTGGTATAGGTAACACTAGTAAAGGATCCTCCTCTCTAATTAAACAAGTCTTACTCATTGATGACTTGTGAAATACCTAAGAGGGGGGGGGGGGGTGAATTAGGTATTTGGCTAATTTTTGAAAAATCAAACCTTTTATATGTATAGATCAACAACAAATTATATGGACAAGAGAGAAACAATTTATGGCAAAGCAATATAAGAAATGTAGACCAATGAACACAAGCAATTTATAGTGGTTCAATCCTCAAGATCTACCTCCACTACCTTAAGCCTTCACTTAAGGATTTCAATAACTCTACTATGTGCTTAAGTTCACAGATTACAAGAGAGGCTCACCACACTATGGTTTTACACTTACAACCTCTTCTAGTAATTTTTACAAACAAGGCTCAGCACGCTATGGTTTTATATCTCAAACAACCTTGAATTACAACTTCAAGGATCACCCTTATCTAAAGGGTTTTATGTTATCAAGATAACCTTGCTAGAGCTAGTAGATCAACACAATTTAATAAGTAAAGATGAGTGTGTAGATGTTACCACTTGTTGGTAGAGATTACACAAAGTTGCATCTTCACACTTTGATGTCTTTGGATTGATCAATTGAATGCACAAGACATAAGAGAGTTTGAGAAATGTTTGTAAATGACTTTAGAAAGCTTAGAGTATTCAAGGATACAAAACTTACAAAAGATTGCACGTTTATAGCTTTTATAGAATTTGAAAATCAGTTGAAACAGCTATAAAACGGCTAGTTAACGGTTATTTTCAGGAAATTCGGACGATCGAATTCTGCGTCCGAATTTTTCGGATGACCGAATTCTTCCTGCTTCGTCCGAATTTCTCTGGAAGAACATTGACCATGCTGAGGGCCAAAATTCGGACGACCGAATTTTTCTTCATGCGTCCAAATCTTCTTCCGAATTTCTCTGGAAGAACAGTGGCAAACTTTTACTACCAAATTTGGAAGACCGAATTTCTTGGAATTATGTTCAAACTTTGTAAAATCATTTGAGATTTAACTTCCAAGGATTTGAAACACATTTGGTATATATAGAAAACTTATTTAGACATATATCAGTTTGAAAACTAAAATCAAATTCCTTTGATCATATAAAGTTTACTTAAAAACTTTTAGGACACAAAACCACATTTACTAAGAATTTATTCAAAGCCTTTTAAAATTAAGAAACCTATTTTATGCTCTCTTATGCATTCAATAAACTCCAAGACATACAAGTGTAGAGTTTACATAGATATTACCTATCATCATACCTACTCTACACTTCAAGTCTTCAATGCCTTGAGTTCATCTTTGAATAAACCTCTAAAGATTCATAGCTTATTGAGGTTGATCTTGCTCTTTGGCTTGAAGGCAATGAGACTTCAAACTTCTTACTTCACAAATCCTATCACACAATATAAACATATTAGTTCTCATCAATATTTGTCATTAATCAAAATTACATGATTTGCCCTTAGGGCTAACAACTTGAAATATAATTTACTTAGCATTAGTCAATTATGTGATAATGGTTGCAAAGTTGAGTTTAAATGTGATACATGTACCTTTCTTGATAGTGTGAGTGGAAAAATCATTTTTATTGCAAATAGAGTTGGGAATGTATATGTACTATACCTTGATGAACTTGTTGCAAATGATGTTAAGTGTCTTGCCGTTCATAATAATGATGGTTTTCTTTGGCATAGAAGACTGGGTCATGTGAGCATGGAATTGTTGAACAACCTTTCCTCTCAAGATTTGGTGAGAGGATTGCCAAAAATGCATTTTGAGAAAAATCGTCTTTGTGATGCATGCCAATATGAAAAATAAACAAAAAAATCTTTCAAATCCAAGAAAATAGTCTCAATGTCAAAGCCTATTGAACTTGTTCATATGGATTTATTTGGGCCAATGAGGACCACTAGTCTTGGTGGTAAGCGGTATGCATATATTATAGCTGATGATTTTTCAAGATTTACTTGGGTATCTTTTTATCACAAAAGGATGAAGCATTTCATGAATTTGTGAAACTTTTCAAAAAGGTTCAAACCTCTCTTGATTGCAAGTTGATCTCTAATAGAAGTGATAATGGGAGAGAATTTTTCAATCAAGATTTTACAAAGTTTTGTGATGAGAATGATATTGTTCACAACTTTTCAACTGCCAAAACACCTCAACAAAATGAGATTTTTGAAATGAAAAATTGTACTTTAGAAGAAATTGTTAGGTCTATGCTTTATGAGAATTCTTTGCCAAAATATTTTTGGGACCAAGCTGTAAACACCGCATGCTATGTTATGAATAGAGTTCTTTTGAGGCCATTTTTGAGAAAAACACCTTTTGAACTTCTATTTGGTAGAATACCATCTATTGCCTATTTCAAGGTGTTTGGTTGTAAGTGCTTCATATTGAATATGCGTGACAACTTGGGAAGTTTGATAGAAAATCAGATGAAGGCATATTTCTTGGTTATTCCTCTAACAAGAAAGCTTATAGAGTTTACAATAAAAGAACCTTATGTGTTGAGGAAACCATATATGTGAGTTTTGATGAATCTAACATCTACTTGGATATAAAAGATGATGATTATCCATGAGTGAAAATCAAACTCATCTTCAAGCTTCAACCTTGAAAGATCATGCCAATGAAGAAGAAATGATTAAGCAAGAACAAGACAATCAACCTAGTAGTGATCAAGAGCTACCTAAGGATCAAGATATATAAAGGTCACCCTAAGGAGCAAATCATTGTTGATGTATCTCAAGGTGTTAGAACAAGAAGGTATTTCATTGATAATTTTGTACTTCTATCTCACATTGAGCCTAAAAATATTGATTATGCATTATGTGATGATTTTTGGATTGTTGCCATGAAAGAGGAATTAAATCAATTAGAAAGAAACAAAGTTTGGATTCTTGTCCCTAGACCCTATGATCACCTCATTATTGGTACAAAATGAGTTTTTAGAAATAAACTTAATGAATCTGAAGAAGTTGTTAGAAACAAAGCTAGACTTGTTGCCCAAGGATACAATCAAGAAGAGGACATTGATTACGATGAAACTTTTGCTCCGGTAACTAGATTTGAGTCTATAAGAATACTCTTGGCATTTGCTTGCTTCAAAGGTTTTAAATTATTTCAAATGGATGTCAAAAGTACTTTTCTAAATGGTTTCATTGAAGAAGAGGTTTATGTGGAACAAGTACCCGGTTTTGTTCATGAAAAGTATCCTAACCATGTCTTCAAACTTTCCAAAGCCTTGTATGGTTTAAAACAAGCTCCTAAAGCTTGGTGTGAAAGATTGAGTGGTTTTCTTCTTTCAAAAGGATTTTCAAGAGAAAAAATTGACACTGCTTTTTTTATAAAAACCTCTTGCAACGATGACCTTTTTTACTTGTGCAAATATATGTTGATGATATCATTTTTGGAGCTACTAATGTTTCACTTTGTGAGGAATTTGCCAAGTTAATACAAAGTGAGTTCAAAATGAGTATGATGGGAGAGCTCAATTTCTTTCTTGGGCTACAAATCAAGCAAACCAAGGATGGCACCTTCATAAATCAATCCAAGTACACCAAAGAGCTCTTGAAAAGGTTTGGTATGGACAAGAAAAAAGTATAAGCACTCCAATGAGTTAATCAACCAAACTCGATAAAGATGAGAAAGGTAAAAATGTCAATGAAAAAGGTATATAGATGGATGATTGGTAGTTTACTTTATCTTATCGCAAGTAGACTGGATATCATGTTTGCCGTAAGCTTATGTGCTAGATTTCAATCGTGTCCTAAAGAGTCTCATTTTGTTACCGTGAAACTCATTCTTAGATATTTAATCGATACACATGATTATGGCCTTTGGTTTTCAAAATACTCCTCTTTTGATCTTATTGCATATTTGAATGCCGATTATGTCGAATGCAAAGTTGAGCGTAAAAGTACTAGTTGCCATTGTCAATTTCTTGGTAGTTTTCTTGTAACATGGTATAGTATGAAACAATCATGTATGTCATTGTCTACCGCCGAGGTCGAATATATCGCTGCTAGTATTTGTTGTGCTCAAGTGTTATGGATAAAACATATTCTTCTTGATTATGTTTTAGATTTCAAATATGTGCCTATTTTATGTGATAATACTAGTGCCATAAATTTAAGTATAAATCCCATTCAACATTCTAGAACTAAGCATATAGAGATCAAACATCATTTCATTAGAGATCATGTAGCTAAAGGTGATATTTGTTTAGACTATGTGAATACCAATGATCAAATTGTTGATATATTTACCAAGCCTTTGGCCGAAGAAAGGTTTTGCTACTTTAGAAGAAGCTTGGGTATTGCAAAATTCGATAATTAATTTGTGTGTGGAAGTGTGGCAAAATAGGGAATATTTGGATGCAAGTTCGGACGCATGACCTAAAATTCGGTCGTCCAAATTTGCTAAATGAAGATATAGAGAAATTTGGATGTAGAGATAAAAATTTAGTTGTCCAAATTTTACAATTTCAGCGGTTACTAAATTGTTCAACCCTTCAAATCTCTCATTCTAAACCGTCCAAATTCTCTCTCTTTTTTCAAAACCCACACAACCCTTTCCCATTCGAACACAAAATCATCCAAGATTTCATCATTTTTCATTGAAAATATCTTGATTTTTGTGTTCGACATCCCTTGTTATCTCTAAAATCATACATTCTCTGTAAAAATCCATAATGGTTCGTTCAAAGAAGACCAATGTGACAAAAGGTAAATGAAAGACCAAAGGGGCGAGATGAAGGGCGCTCATCATCAATGAGCGAAGGCGGGTTTGCATTCCACAAACAAGTCTTGGTGTGGAACTATTCATCTCTACGAGAGCAACAGTGGAATTCAAAAATTGGAGCAAAAAGAGTAGAAAGATCATCCCAGGCCACAGAGTGGATATCGATAAACTCATAAATATAGGTAATGTGCTCTCTCTTTTTGGCAAAATTGATTGGGGTAGTCTACTTGGAGTCAATGAAGATTATTATCCTTTTCTTATTTATGAATTCTGTGCCAATCTACAAGAGGAAAGGATTGAACATATTGGGGGTAGCATGATTTAATGATACTCATCCAGAGTCTCCCAAATTGATTTTGAAATTAATGATGCCTTGATGAATCGTATATGTGGAGTTGATGACACTGGTGCTAGATATTATTCCTTGGAGCAACACTGTTATATTGATAAGTTATTTACAAATGAAATATTTGAAGAAGCATTTACAAATGGTCGAAGATTTAGATCCTTAAGGGAAAGGGAGATTAAGGCTTTCAATGCTAGAGTCCGTGTCTTGCATCAAATGATTACTACCATGGTCATTCCAAATTATGAACATAAATCATTGGTTGGACATATGCATATGGTGGTTATGCTTGCCTTACATGAGCATAGAAGATTAAATTTTCGATTTGTGGCATTGAAGCATATGTTTAGTGCAAGAAGAATTGCTAATAAAGGCTTTCCCTATGGAATATTGTTAACAACGGTGTTCAAGCATTTCAATATTCAACTTCCTGAAAGAGGAAGCTCTATGAAAAATGGAGAAATCTACATCAATGATATCCTCAAGAGGATGCAATTAACACTTGATAAGGACGGCATTTGGAAAACTAGAAGAGAAACTCCTCAAAGGGAAGAAAGGGTAGAAACAAGTGAAGATGAAAAGGAGAATGAAGAAGTGGAAGAAGAAGAAGATGATGAGGAGGAAACTTTGGCAAGGGAAATAAAGAGCAAGAAAAGAAATGATCTATCAAGTGAGGGGGAGCAACCTTATGCTAAGAGAAGACTATTTGAAGAAGAGGCCGACCCTCAAACTCAAGAAGGTCTTGGAAGCATGCCTAGTGAAGAAGAAGTCACTAGAGGTGATACAATAATAGCCAAGGTGTTCCAAGAGGCCTTGAACAACCATGTAAAAGAGATGGAGAAAATGTACAAGTTGTTTGAATCTTTTGCCCCTTGTGGTTTTAGGAAAATTGGATGGCTTGGATGCTAGAGTAGGAAGCATTGAAGAGCTCTTGTGGAAAACTAACCAAAGTGGTGAAGGACCTTCTATGCCTCAAGATATGGATGACAAAGATGATGAAGGAGATGATAAGGGCAAGAGAAAGAAAGAGGATGATGATGATGATGAGGATAGTGATGGGGGTGATGATCAAGGAGAAAACTTTGAATTTGTGCCTAGAGAAGTGCAAGTGATGAGGGTTTCAAGAAGAGCCACAAGAAGGAATCCTTATAGAGAAAGCCAAGATCACTTCACCATCCACCACATCCTTTGGCCAAGGAAGGGTCAAGCATTTGGCCAAGAAAAAGGGCACAAGGAGATCTTCTCGGTTAGCTACTACTCCAAAGCCAAACTACACCGGCAAGAAGAAAGCAAGTGAGGGGCCACTTCATATCGAGCTCAAGAGAGACATGGCCATCACTACCAACAAATATGGAGTGAAGACGATAACCAAAATCCAAGACTAAGCAGTGTCTAGCCTTCTCTCTCACTTTACTTATGTATTTAGCTAGTTTATGTACTTTTACTTCATATTTAGTTATTAAATTTAGCTCGCTCATGTTTGTTTTTAAGCTTTGGCCTTCAATGTGCCTTTCTAGCTCTTGTGATCTTTTGAAGCTCAATGATGATATCATAGTATTGAGAGCTTATGTTTTCATATTTGCTTCACTTACCTCACCCCACATTGGATTGATGACAAAAGAGGGAGAAGAAGTGTTATGCAAAATGTGTTGAGATGATAATGAATGTGGTATATTGGCTTATTGATGTGTGCTAATTGAAAGGGGAGAAGAAGTTTATGGTTATTGTATAGTTATTGGCATTTTGGGTCTTGATGATTGTTTAAGATTATGAGTATGTTTTATAATTGATCACCATTCTTTGATGATTGTGTGATTAGTTATAAGTGTTTATATTGCAAAATCTATTTTTTTGACAACTTCGCCTAAAGTTTGGACTTGAAATTTGGATGAAGGACCAAAATTTGGAAGCATAGACTAGAATTCGAATGTATCCATATTTTATTGCTAAAAAGTTCTCTTTTGTTGTTTAAATTGACTCAAATATGTTTTAATCTCTTTTGCTATGTTTGAACAACCTTAGAAAAGCATTATTTCACTTCAAACATTTATAATGTTGGATATATTGTAGTTTGGACTCATAGTCCACAATTTAAATTCTATATCTTCTAGTTTGATGGAAGGATGGAGGTTTATGGAGGTTGGTTGGGTCATAGGCTCATTTTGAGTCATGTTTATCTCATTTTGTTATAATACGTGTAAAATTGATTTTCAAGCGGTATTTCGCAATTGGTATCATTTTCACCTAGCATATGACATAAATTCTTCTCTGTGCTTAAATTGTCTAAATCCATCACATTTTACATTAAAGTTTGTCATCATCAAAAAGGAGGAGATTGTAAGCCCTAAGGGCAAATCATGTTGTTTTGATTAGTGACAAACATTGATAAGTGTAATATCCTACGAAAAACATAGTGATTAACCTTGATAGGGACTAATATTCTTATATGTTGTGTGATAGGATTTTTGGATTGAGAAAAAAGCAAGTCTCTGAAAGACCTAAGAGGGGGGGTGAATTAGGTCTTTGGATAATTTTTGCAAAATAAATTTCTTTTACAACTCTAAGCAAGACCAGTTTATATGTACTTGATTCAATGAGAGAATATGTCAATTAATAACAAAGCAGTAAAACAATGTAAGATCAATAAACACAAGTAATTTATAGTGGTTCGATCTCTTCAAGATCTACGTCCACTACCTTGAGCCTACACTTAAGGATTTCAAACAATCTACTATATGCTCAAGTTCACAATTTACGTAAGCGGCTCACCACACAATAGTTTTACACTCACAACTTCTCTAGCAATTCTATAAACAAGGTTCACCCTTCTACAAGGATTTTATATCTAAAGACAACCTAAAGACCAATCTAATCCAAGGCTCACCCACACACAAATTTTACACCACAACCTTAATTAATATAGTCTATGGCTCACCCTTATCAAAAGGATTTTATGTCAGAAGATAACCTTACAATGAGCTAGTAGACACACACAGTTTAATAGAGAAAGAAGAATGTGTAGATGTTACCACTTGTTGGTAGATGATTACACAATGTTGTACCTTCACACTTTGTTGTCTTTGGAATCTTGAATAATAAATTGAAAGCACAAGACAAAAGAGAGCTTAAAATGTTTGCTAAAGACTTTGGAATGTTTAGAGTTCACAAGAATTCAAAACTTACAAAAAATCTGAAGTTTATAGCTTTTATAGATTTGAAAAATCAATTGCAACGGATATGAAACGGCTAGTTTCAGAGAAGTTCGGACGTCCGAACTTTCTGCCATGCATCCGAACTTGCGTCTGAACTTCACTGTGCCAAACTGTCTGGAAAAGTTCGGACGTCCGAACTTTTCCTTATGTGTCCGAACATTCGTCTGAAATTCTCTGGAAAAACAATGACCATGCTATCAGAGAAAGTTTGGACGTCCGAACTTTACTCCATGCGTCCGAACTTACGTTCGAATTTCTCTGGAAGCACAGTGATCATTTTCAAAGTTTGGACGACCAAACTTGTATCCAAACTTATCAAATTTTGTCAAATCATTTAAAAATCATCCTTAATAACATTGAAATCATTTTGTATAAATAGATAAGTCATTTAAGCACTTTTAAATACAAAAACTGTTACCAAAATATTTTAATCATCCAAAGTTTACTTAAGATCATTTGAGACTTCAAAAACCTACTTGTTGTTAAGAAGTTCATTAAAAGTAATTTCAAAAACAAGTTTTGTGCTCTCTTATGCATTCAACTAATTCCAAGACATACAAGTGTAGAGTTTACAAAAAAATATACCTATTTAGCATATGAACTCTACACTCTAAGTCTTCAATGCCTTCAATCATCTTGAACATACTCTTCAATCTTCAATAACATTTGGCATAGTTGAGTTGTTCTTGCATTGTGGCTCCAAGGCAATAAGACTTCATGCTTCTCAATCCATCAATCCTATCTCTCAACATACAAGCATATTAGTCCTCATCAATGTTTGCCATTATTCAAAACTAATCTTAACTACATGATTTGCCTTTAGGGCTAACAATCTCTCCCTTTTTGATGATGACAAACTTGATGCAAAATGTGATGGATTTAAACAATGTAGTACTAAGAAGCATTGATGTCAATGATGGATAATAACCAATTTAGCACATTGACATACAAAAGGCTCAATATGAGCTTATGACCCAACCAACTTCCATTTACCTCCTTCCTTCCAACTAACTGCTAGGATAGAAGATATATCATTTTAAGCATTTAGAAAAATTCTAAGAGAGGTATTAAAAGTCAGAAAAGATTAACAATGCTCCCCCTTAAATTGTGCTCATTTTTCAACAAATTTAGACTTGAAATGCTCAGCATCCGAATTCTGTCATATCAAGTCCAAACAGTAAAATAAGTGAAATGAAAGCTACAAATTTTGTAAATAAGCTTTCCTAAGGTTGTTCAAACATATTAGAAGAGATTAAAACATATTTGAATCAATTTGAACAACAAAAGAGCACTTTTTGGCAACAAAATATGAATGCATCTGAATTTCAGAACATGCATCCGAATTTTGAAATTTCAAGTCCTAACTTTAAAATATGTGATATAAAGGTTGTAATATTTGAAAATGAGCCTTTCTAAGATTATTCAAATATGATAGGAAAGATTAAAATAGTTTTCAAATAATTTGAATAGTAGAAAAATCAGTTTTGGCAAGACAGTTTGGATGCGTCCGAACTTGTTGGTTTGCATCCAAACTTCAAGTCCAAACCTATGAGTGACATTCTTCTACACATTCTTTCACACATCAATGCCACACATCAATGCCACACACATTTCAGCACACACATAGCACACACATCAATGCCACACACATTTTAGCACACACACCTTCTCCCCCTTTTGTCATCACTTAAAGATGGAAACTTGAAAATGAGACTAATTACTTGTCCTCTTCTTGTTATGACAGCAATTAATCATGTGGGGGAGGGGTTATTATCAGAATAAGAAGCTCTTAACACTAAGGTTTCATCATTGAGCTTCATGAAAAAAAAACTATTACACAAGCCACATGAAAATAGTAATAGAATGTAGAAATTTAAAGAACACACACAGAGAAATTGCATAATCTAAGCTAGTAAATGTTCATAAGTCATGCTAAGTAAAAAAATAAAAGTAAAAGCAGTAAATAGAGTTAAAAGTGAAGATATGCTTAGTCTTTTGGAGAGTCTTTTCTAGGTTTCTTCTTGACAGCAACATGCTTGACTCTTCCTTGGCCGAATGTTGGATTTGATGGAGTTGTGATTTCAGTTCTTGCAATTTGATCTCCTTCTTGGATGATTTCAGCTTGCTGCAATCCTTGATCTCCTCCTTGAGACTCCATGACTTGCTCATTGCCATTCCCTTAGTCACCATCATTATTATCATCTTCATCATCACTGTCACTGCCTTCTTCATTTTTCTTGTTATCTTCATTATTCTCATCATCATCTTCCTCTTGAGTTCTAGAAGGCCCTTCACCACTTTGAAGATTTTTTATCATCATTTCCTCAATGTGCTTGACCCTATTCTCTAAACAGTCCAACTTTCCAAGCACCATGGGAGCAAATGTTTCAAAGAATTTGTACATTTTCTCCATCTCCTTGATGTGGTTGTTCAGTGCTTCTTGAATTCTATCTCCTTTTGAGATCCCTTCATCACTAGGCCCTTCTCTAACTTTAGGATGTGATTGATAAGTTTGCTCTTCTTCAAACAGTCTTCTTTTGGAGGGAGGTTGCTCCCCCTCACTTGTTGAATCATGTCTTCTCTTAGTTTTCATTTCTCTTGCCCATACTTCTGCCTCTTCTTCTTCTTCTTCTTCTTCTTCAGTTTCCTCAGTTCAATTCTCTTTGGAGGGGTTTCTCTTCTAGTTCTCCACATTCCCTCATCATCAAGAGTCAATTGCATTCTTTTGAGAGACTCATTTGTATAATTTGACCTCTTTTAAAATTTTGTCCTCTAACAGGGAGTTTGACTCGAAAATATTTGAAAAATCTTGTCAAGAGTCTTCCATATGGTAAAGCCTTGTTATCAGTCTTTCTAGCCCCAAACATATGCTTCAATGCCATGTAGCCAAAATTCAATCTCTTATGTTCATGCAAAGCAAGCATAATCACCATATGAATGTTCCCCACAAATGTTTTGTGACCAAAGTTAGGAATGATCATGGTTGTAATCATATGATGCATAACTCTTCCCCTTGCATCTAAAGCCTTAATCTCCCTTTCCTTAATGGTTCTAAACTCTCTACCATTTGTGAAGGCTTCTTCAAATCTTGCATTTGTGAATAACTCTCTAATGTAGCAATGTTGCCCCATAGAATAATACTTTGCTCCACTATCACTTACTCCACAGATTCTATTCACCAATGCATCATTGAATTCAAAATCTATTTGAGATACTCTAGATGAATACCATTGATTAACATCTTCTCCCTCATATTCTATTCTCTCTTCTTTTAGATTGGCATAAAATTCATATATAAGAGAGAGATAGTACTCTTCATCTATAGCCAACAAGTTACTCCAGCCAATATCACCAAATAAAGATAGGACATTACCCATATTGGTGAGCTTGTCAAAATTAACTCTGTTTCCAGGGATGATTTTCCTTGATTTCTTGTTCCAATCTTCAAATTCTGATGCAGCTTTAATTGAGATAAATTTGTTTGCTCTAGATGATGATTGAGGAACCCTAATTTTTCTTGGTTCATTGAGAATTCATCCTCTTTCACTGACCTTTGCTTTCCCTTTTCCTTTTTCAACATTTGGTCCTTTAGTTCTCACCATTTTTATTTTCTAACAGAAAAGCAGCGAGATTTGAGAGGTGTGTAGGGCTGGGAATTCAAAAATCCAAGTATTTTGATGTGAAAATGGTGAAATTTCAGAATGATTTAGGTTTGGATGCGAATGGGTAGAGAGGATTTTGAAATGAGAGAGTTCAGATGAATAAAATATGAGTAACGACTATTTTGGTTTCTTAAAAATCGCTGTAACCGCAAAGTTCGGACGACCAAACTTTTTGGTCTGCATCCGAGCATGCATCCGAACTTCTTTGTTTCTCCAGTTTCAGAAAGTTCAGACCTCCGAACTTTCTGTTATGCGTCCGAACATGCGTCCGAACTTTTCTGTCCAGAATTTTTTGACAAAGTTTGGACGATCCATTTTCACTCAATGCATCCAAATTTTTCCTGCTTTTGTCACACTTAAATAAACACATTAGTAATTGAATTTTGAAATTCCTACAAGTCTTCTTAGATGGTTGAACCTTTCCTCAGCCAAAGGCTTGGTAAATATATCAGCAATTTGATCATTTGTGTTCACATATTCAAAGCATATATCATTTTTAGAAACATGATCACGAATAAAATGATGCTAAATCTCTATATGCTTTGTTCTAGAATGTTGAATGAGATTTATACTCAAATTGATGGTACTAGTATTATCACATAGAATAGGTATACAATTAAATTTAATACCATAATCAAGTAGAGTATGTTGCATCCATAATATTTGAGCACAACAACTACCAGCTGCAATATATTCAGCTTCAGCAGTAGACAAAGACACACATGCCTGTTTTTTACTATACCATCACACAAGACGACTACCAAAAAATTAAGAATGACCACTTGTACTTTTTCGTTCAACTTTGCATCCAGCATAATCAGCATCTGAATATCCAATAAGTTCAAAAGATGACGATTTTGAAAACTAAAGACCGTAGTCATGTGTATCAATTAAATAACGAAAAATACTTGACAGAGACTAGATGAGATTCTTTAGGACAAGATTGAAATCTAGCACATAAGTACACAGTAAACATAATATTTGGTCTACTTGCTGTGAGATAGAGTAAACTTCCAATCATACCTCTATATGACTTCTCATCAATATTTTTACCTTTTTCATCTTTGTCAAGTTTAGTTGATGAGCTCATTGGAGTACCTATCCCTTTTGCTTGATCCATTCCACATCTTTTCAAAAGCTTTTTGGTATACTTTGCTTGATTTATGAAGACTTCATCCTTAGTTTGCTTGATTTACAGCCCAAGAAAGAAATTCAGTTCTCCCATTATGCTCATTTCAAATTCATTTTGCATAGATTTGGCAAATTCTTCAAAAAGAGATGTGTTAGTAGCACCAAAAATAATATCATCAACATAAATTTGCACAAGTAAAATATCATTACTACTAGATGTTTTTATAAAAAGGGTTGTGTCCACTTTTCCTTTTGCAAATCCTTTTGAAAGAAGAAAACCACCCAATATTTCATACCAAGCTCTTGGGGCTTGTTTCAAACTATATAGAGCTTTGGTTAACTTAAAAACATGATTAGGAAATTTTTCATGAACAAAACCGGGAGGTTGTTCTATATAAACCTCTTCTTTAATAGAACCATTTAGAAAAGCACTTTTGACATCCATTTGAAATATCTTAAATCCTTTAAAATAAGAAAAAGCCAAAAGTATTCTTATAGATTCCAATCTGGCTACAGGAGCAAAAGTTTCATCATAATCAATACCTTCTTCTTGGTTGAAGCCTTGAGCAACAAGTCTAGCCTTATTTCTAACAACTTCTCCTAGTTCATTTAATTTATTTCTAAAAACCCATTTTGTACCAATAATGGAATGATCATGAGGTCTTGGAACAAGAGTCTAAACTTTATTCATTTCAAACTGATTTAACTCCTCTTCCATATCAATAATCCAGAAATTATCACTCAATGCATCATCAATGTTTTTAGGTTCTAAATGAGATAAAAGATCAAAATTATCAATAAAGTACCGCCTTGTTTTTACTCCTTGGGAGACATCACCAATGATTTGCTCCTTAGGATGACCTCTCGCATATGTTAGATCCTTTGGAAGCTCTTGATCATTGCTAGGTTGACCATCCTGTCCTTGCTCTATTATTTCTTCTTCTTTGGCATGTTCTTCCAATGTGGGTGTTTGATGATGAATTTGATTTTCAATCATTGAGGAACCTGCATCATCTTTATTTCTTCTCTCAAGGTAAATGTTAGATTTATCAAAAGTTACATGTATGGTTTCTTCAACACATAATGTTCTTTTGTTATAAACTCTATATGCCTTTTTATTTGATGAATAACCAAGAAATACACCTTCATCAGATTTTCTATCAAACTTTCCCAGATTGTCACTAGTGTTTAAGATAAAGCATTTACAACCAAAAACCTTAAAGTAGACAATTGAGGGAGTTTTATCAAATAGGAGTTCAAAAGATGTTTTTCTTATAAAAGGTCTTAATAAAACTCTATTCATTACATAGCAAGCAGTATTTACAGCTTCAACCCAAAAATAATTTGGTAGAGAATTTTCACATAACATTGATATAGCCATTTCTTGTAAGGTCCTATTTTTCCTTTCAACAACACCATTTTGTTAAGGTGTTTTGGCAGCTGAGAAATTGTGAGTAATACCATATTCATCACAAAATTTTGTAAAATCTTGATTGTAAAATTCTCTTCCATTGTCACTTCTAATAGAAATCAGTTTATATTGAAGAGATGTTTGAACCTTTTTGAAAAGTTTTACAAATTCATGAAATGTTTCATCCTTTTGAGCTAAGAAAATCACCCAAGTAAATCTTGAAAAATCATCAACAATCACATAAGCATATCTTTTACCACCAATACTAGTGGTCCTCATTGGTCCAAATAAGTCCATGCGAACTAATTCAAGAGGTTTTGAAGTAGAGACCATTTTCTTTGGTTTAAAAGATGTTTTTGATTGTTTTCCATATTGACAAGTATCACAAAGACGGGTTTTATCAAAATACATTTTAGGTAATCCTCTAACTAGTTCTTGTGTAAAAAGTTTATTCAATAAATCCATACTCACATGTCCTAATCTTCTATGCCACAAAAATCCATCATTATCATGAATGGCAAGACATTTTATGTCATTTGTAATAAGTTCATCAAGATATAACACATATACATTTCCAACTCTTTTAGCAAGAAAGATGGTTTTGCTACTTGCACTATCAAGAATAGTACAAGTATTACATTTAAATTCTACTTTACATCCATTGTCACATAATTGACTAATGCTAAGTAATTATACTTCAAGCCATCAATGAGTAATACTTGCTTAATAAGAGGGAAAGAGCCTTTACCAATGTTACCTATTCCAAGTATTTTCCCTTTCTTCTTGTCACCAAATGTGACAAAACCTTCACTTGTTGCTTGAAGCTCACTAACAAATGAGGCATTTCCAGTCATATGTCTAGAACAGCCACTGTCAAGAAACCATTTTGTGGCACTTGATCTTAAAGCAAAGCGAACCTACACCAAATTAAAAAGAGTGATTTTTGGTACCCATATTTTCTTGGGTTCAAGGGGGTTAGTGAAAATTCCTTTGACTTTCCAAATGGTCTTAACACCATTTTCAATCTTTCTCTTTACAAAACATTTTGATACCTTGTGTCCATGCTTACCACAATATGTACAACAAATATGAGGCCTAGAATTAAAAGTTTCTTTAGTAAAAGAGTTTTTATATTTTGGAGCATAGCTATCATGAGTATAACCAAGACAATGTTTTGCAAATGAAGTTCTTTGATAGCCAAGTAATTTGTTTAAATTTTCTCTTCCATTTGTAAACTTTTCAATGCATGATGTAAGATCATTAACTTTCTTTTTTAAAATCTCATGACCATTAAGCATTGTTTCAAGAGAAACAAGTTTTATGCAAAGCTCTTTATTTTCAAAAGATATGTTTTGTATGGTTGCATTTAAAACTTCTTTTTCAATGTTTAGACAATTAATGGTCTCAAGAAGTTTCCCATTTTCAACACATAATTTTGAATTCTGATTTGATAAATCATTGATTTTGAATTTCATTTCTTTATTCCTTTTAGAAGCCTTTTTTAATTCTTCATACATTTCTGCAAGTAATTCACTAGGATCAACATCATCATCATAGATATTAGAAATGGAAGGAGAAGATTGTACCTCATCATCAATTGCCATAAAACATATGTTGGCCTTTTCTTCACTATCATCTTTCCTTTCTTGTTGATCCCATGTTCTAGCCAGTCATTTTCCTTTCTTGGCAGATTTCTTTTTGTTCTTGTTGTCTCTTTTCCTTTCCAAAACTTTGGGACAATCAGCAACAAGATGTTCTGTACTCTTGCATTCAAAACATTGAGGTTTGAAGGATGAAGACTGTCCACTCTTCTTGGTTGGCTTTCTTCCTTTCTTCAGAAACTCCTTCTTGTAGAATCTTTTGAATTTCCTAATAGCCATGGCAATCTTCTCTTCTCCACTGTTTCCATCTTCTTTTTCACTTGATGATTTTTCTTGTTCATTCAAGTGATTTGAAGCTTTAAGTGCAACTCCATTTCTTCCGTTTTCTTCATCTTCTTTGTCGTTTAGTCTCTTCATCTTCATCTCATGCGTGAGGAGTGATCCAATGAGCTCTTCAAGTGGAAGAGTTTTCAAATCCTTTGATTCCTCAATCGCAAGTGTCTTTGGTTGCCAAGATTTTGGTAAAGCATCCAATATCTTCCTGTTTTGCTCTCTAATAGCATAGCTCTTTCCATAAGCTTTTAAGCCATTGAAAATATTAGTAAACCTTGTAAACATATCACTAACATTCTCACCTTGCTTCATGGTAAATAACTCATAGTCTCTTACTAGCATGGCAAGCTTTGACTCTTTAACTTGGTTTGTACATTCATGTGTTATTTGGAGTAATCTCCACATATTATGAGTAGTATCACAACCACTAACTCTATTATATTCAGTTACATCTAATGCACAACTTAAGACGTTCATGGCCTGATAATTTAATGTCATTGTTTTTGAATCATGTTCATCAAATTCGTCAGTAGACTTTGGTTCTAAGGTTACTCCATCAGCTTTCATTTTCGTGGGAATATAAGGACCTTTTTCAACAATATTCCACAAATCAAAATTGATAGAACAAATATATATCTTAACTCTAGATTTTCAAAAAGTATAGCATGGCAAGCTTTGACTCTTTAACTTGGTTTGTACCTTCATGTGTTATTTGGAGTAATCTCTACATGTCATGAGCAGTATCACAACCACTAACTCTATTATATTCAGTTACATTTAATGCACAACTTAAAATTTTCATGGCCTAATAATTTAATGTCATTTACTTTGAATCATTTTCATCAAATTCGTCTATAGACTTAGGTTCTAAAGTTACTGCATCAGCTCTCATTTTCATAGGTATATAAGGACCTTTCTCAACAATATTCCACAAATCAAAATTAATAGAGCAAATATATATTTTGACTCTAGATTTTCAAAAAGTATAGTTTGTTCCATCAAACAAAGGTGGTCTATTAGTGGAAGACCCTTCTAGGTAAGGTAAGTTTGAAATATTAGCCATAAGATCTTTAACTTCTAGGTTGTAAAACCACACAAAGAAGTCCTTGCTCTGATACCAACTGAAAGACCTAAGAGGGGGGGGGGGGATAAATTAGGTCATTGGCTAATTTTGGCAAAATAAATTTCTTTTACAATTCTAAGCAAGACCAGTTTATATGTACTTGATTCAATGAGAGAATATGCCAATTAATAACAAAGCAGTAAAACAATGTAAGATAAATAAACACAAGTAATTTATAGTGGTTCGATCTCTTCAAGATCTACGTCCACTACCTTGAGCCTACACTTAAGGATTTCAAACAATCTACTATATGCTCAAGTTCACAATTTACGTAAGCGGCTCACCACACAATAGTTTTACACTCACAACTTCTCTAGCAATTCTATAAACAAGGTTCACCCTTCTACAAGGATTTTATATCTAAAGACAACCTAAAGACCAATCTAATCCAAGGCTCACCCACACACAAATTTTACACCACAACCTTAATTAATATAGTCTATGGCTCACCCTTATCAAAAGGATTTTATGTCAGAAGATAACCTTACAATGAGCTAGTAGACACACACAGTTTAATAGAGAAAGAAGAATGTGTAGATGTTACCACTTGTTGGTAGATGATTACACAATGTTGTACCTTCACACTTTGTTGTCTTTGGAATCTTGAATAATCAATTGAAAGCACAAGACAAAAGAGAGCTTAAAATGTTTGCTAAAGACTTTGGAATGTTTAGAGTTCACAAGAATTCAAAACTTACAAAAAATCTGAAATTTATAGCTTTTATAGATTTGAAAAATCAATTGCAACGGATATAAAATGGCTAGTAACGACTAGTTTCAGAGAAGTTCGGACGTCCGAACTTTCTGCCATGCGTACGAACTTGCGTCCGAACTTCACTGTGCCAAACTGTCTGGAAAAGTTCGGACGTTCGAACTTTTCCTTATGCGTCCGAACATTCGTCCGAAATTCTCTGGAAAAACAGTGACCATGCTATCAGAGAAAGTTTGGACGTCCGAACTTTACTCCGTGCGTCCGAACTTGTGTCCGAATTTCTCTGGAAGCACAGTGATCATTTTCAAAGTTTGGACGACCAAACTTGCATCCAAACTTATCAAATTTTGTCAAATCATTTAAAAATCATCCTTAATGACATTGAAATCATTTTGTATATATAGATAAGTCATTTAAGCACTTTTAAACACAAAAACTGTTACCAAAACATTTTAATCATCCAAAGTTTATTTAAGATCATTTGAGACTTCAAAAACATACTTGTTGTTAAGAAGTTCATTAAAAATAATTTCAAAAACAAGTTTTGTGCTCTCTTATGCCTTCAACTAATTCCAAGACATACAAGTGTAGAGTTTACAGAAAAATATACCTATTTACCATATGAACTCTACACTCTAAGTCTTCAATGCCTTCAATCATCTTGAACATACTCTTCAATCTTCAATCACATTTGGCATAGTTGAGTTGTTCTTGCATTGTGGCTCCAAGGCAATAAGACTTCGTGCTTCTCAATCCATCAATCCTATCTCTCAACATAGAAGCACATTAGTCCTCATCAATGTTTGCCATTATTCAAAACTAATCATAACTACATGATTTGCCCTCAGGGCTAACAGTCTCATTACCTTGAAGCCAAAGGTTCATGTACGACACAAGTTTATCAAAGTGGTTAGAGTTGATTCCAGATTGTTGAAGGCTTTGAAGATCCTAGTATAGGTTTACTATGCATTATATGTATATCTTTGTGAGCCTTGCACTCTTTTGTCTTTGTAATCTAAAAATGTTTCAAAAGAACTTCAAAATTAGTTTTAAATCACAAATGATCTTCTTACAAATGTTTTTACCAAGTTCTCAATAATGGAATTTGGACTAAAAGCCTTTTAAAATGATCTATCTCATAGTCTAAGATGATTTCAAACTTGTTGTGCTTGATTTCTAATCATTTTGACCAAGTTTGATCAATTCGGACGTCCGAATTTGAACTCATGGATGCTGAATTTATAGAGAAATTTGGACGACCATTCGGACGCTTCTGTCCAAATTCGATCAACTGAATTTACCCTGGCAGCCTTATGACAAAAATTCGGGCGAATGTTCGGATGCAGATGTTCAAATTCAATCGTCTGAATTTTACTGTTGCTAACCGTTACTAGCCCCTATTTGAACATTGCAATTGATTTTCAAACCTTATAAAAGACATAAAATTCAAAATTTTTGGTAGTTCTTGAGCTTTAAATATTCATTACTCTTCCCAATTGATATCCATAAAAAAATTATGTTTTGGCTTGTGCTAAAAAGTTCAAAGTCAAGATTTCATATACCAAAAGGTGAAAGTGTGCTAATTTGTCATCATCTACCAAGTTGTTCGTAACTTTCTCATCTCAAACTTCATCTTCTTGTTGTTTTCAAGGTTATCTTACTAATATAAAACCATCATATTAGGGTGAACCTTGATCATTTGTATTTGAAAAGAGGTTGTGGTGTAAAACCCTTGAAGGGTGAGCCTCTACTGTAGAAATTGATAAACTTGAAATTGTAGTTGAGGTTGGTTGAAATCCTTGAGTGGGTGCTTAAGGTAGTTGATGTAGATATTGGATGATCGAACCACTATAAATCACTTGTATTGTCTCTTGCTCTCTACTTTCTTTAAATTTGAATCTTATCGCACTTTCTTGTATATTTTGTAAAGTGTTTGATTCAAATCATCTTTCGAGTTAATTTTGTTAAAAAGGGTAAAGTTTTTGAAAATTAGCCAAAGACCTAATTCATCTCCTCTTAATTCTTTTAGACCTTGTAAATGCAAAAGCCGTTGATGAAAACTTGGTAATTCAGGTAAGTTCAAAACTATTGAAACTTTTCAAATCAAATTTTGTGGTCTCAAATGCAACGTATAGATTCCAAGGCTTAAGAGTGTAGGGTTTACAAAATTTACCTATTAAGCACATGTAACATACACTACATTTCTTTAAGGCCTTCAATCTTCTTGAATAAGCACTTCTATCTCCTTGACATTTTTTAGTTGTTCTTGCACTGTAGCTTCGAAGCTCTGAGACTTGTATACTTCTCAATCCAAAAATCCTATCACACAATAATCAAACATATTAGTCCATATGAAATTAATTAACAATATTCTCTTAGAACTATGCAATGATCAATGTTTGTCATTACTCAAAACAATATGATTTGTCCTTAGGGCAATTCTATTGTAATATGATATGCATTAATGAATTTTCTTCCATCCTACTCAATGCTTTAACTCCTATTTTATTTATTGAAGAAAATGAATAGCATCATGCACTTTTTTTGTGGATGGACAAAAATTATTCTAATGAGATCTTTTAATTCATACTCAGGGTCTCCATCTATGTTTTTTATTTCTTAATATTAAAGTTCAATTTCTGGATTCTTGTTTATACTAGAATTCTTACCGCAGATTTAAAATAAAAAAATTTCATTTCTTAATTAAGGCCTTAAACTTTTAAGGCATCAAGGCATTAAATAGTGGATTTCTTTGAATTTGGAATATTGATTTATTTCATTTTAATTCAATGACATTCTTTAGTATATTTCTGGTCTATATTTTGACCAAAAAAATTATATATGTCATGAAATTAAATATAATATGGTTAAATTTCATATCCCTATACAATTTCGTACACATCAACATCTAGTTAAGTTGTTTTTTTACATAATAATTTGTGATATCATCAAAAGAAATTTATATTCGTGATAGTTGTTTAAGAGTAGCAAAAGCACCTTAAACATTTGACACATAAAGTTCTTTGTGAGCAAATAATAACATCTATGAGGCAAAAAATAATTTTTAGGCATATTTATTATATTATGGGTATATATAATACTTTGTCAACATAAAGATAATTGACATTTTGGAGGTATTTTTCAGAAATACAATTGCTTTATATATTTGGGAGTAGTTACAGCATCCCAAGCATTTTAAAGTTTAGAATTATTAATCACATTAAATTTAGTGGTTAGTAATTATCAAAAGAGATATTTATTAGGCACCTCATTTGTTATATGTATATACACTATTTTGATTTTGTCAACATTAAGGTAAGTTGGCAAATTTAAAGGTATTCTTGAACGCCATATGGAGGTTAATTTTATATCATGTGTTTAAAAGTAGCCACAATATCTTAAGCATTTGATGCATAAAGATAAATTCAACCATATAAAACTAAGTGATTGAATGATGACATTTAGAATGATGGTAATTAATTTATTAAAATAAATCTTTGCCCCACAGGAAGGTTATTATTTTGGTAAGATTAATTGAAATATGACTAAAAACTAGACAGTTAGACAATTGTTTTATGCCCACATATATAGATACATTGTCTTACTAGTTTAGATTATTTATCTTATTATACAATATTTTGGTAAATTCTATTTATGGTTAGTGGCTTGGGCACATCAAATGTGAAAATTGACTTTTGAATTAACATTCATTGATTCCTTAACTAATGGTTTAATATTCATAACATTAATGTGTTTTTATCCTTGGTTATTATATTTTTTTCATGATTATGACTTGAAAAATCATTATTTTACAATTTCAATGTTATTTTGTAACATCCTTTGAAACAAAAATTTCTGGCATGTACAATATAATAGGAGTGTGTATAAGTAAGGGATATTGTGTCATTGTATATTCCCTTTAATTTTAAGTTTTGAGTCGTTGATATTTCATTTTGGTCTCTCCTATTGTGTGTCCATCATTATATGCATGCTTGTAGACATATAAAAATAAATGGTCAACTATTGAACCTTTGATCATGTGTTTTAGGAGAAAGAGAGACAACATAAGATACATAAAGTATTATTCGTGTCTTATGATTAAGAAAATATCTATAGATGGGTAAAGAATTCTAATTTTAAAAACTACTAATGTAATTTAATGGTAATTTTATATGAACAATATTGAAATGCTATAAAGAAACTTACCTTCGTTTGTTGAATGGCTCATAAGGAAATGATCTTATTTTTTTAGTTCATTTTATAGAATCCAATAATATGGAGAGAATTTATTTTATAATCCATTTACCAAGTTTATGTAGTATTTTAAGAAAATAAAATTTATTTTTCTTAAATAAAGTATCCATTTAAATTTGGGTGCATTTGGAAGAATGGGAGTTTAGGATCAATTTTAAAGCATTATTTTTGAAAAGGGTATTCCATGAGTTGCTATCTTTGGAATCCTAATTTCAAATTTAAATTAATTAACTCTATCTTTAATTTTAAATTTTAGAAATATATTTTTTCAAATATTCAAGTTAGACTCACACATATATTTGTTTTAATCCTGTATAATAATGCAATAGGCATAAAGTGTTGTTTTATCATTTATAGCTCAGTGTGTGTATAGGGGTTGTAAAATATCTCCATAAAGATTATTAAACGAGGGAAGAAATCCTTAAAGTTTAGGATTTTTTAAATTTTAGTAATTATTGAAATTGCATAAAGTAAGGCAAACCCATCAAGATTATTGAAAATGTCAAATGAGTTTTCACTCCATGCCGTTGAATTGTTTTATAAAACGATAAAAGACACAGAGCAAGAATTATTCCCTGCTTCAAAAAAAGTCTCAAATCTGTCTTTTATTGTTAGAATGCTTTATATGAAATGTATATACAAATGGAGTGACAAATCTTTTCAAGATCTTCTTGATTTATTAACTGAGTGCTTTCCAGAGGAAGCACATATACCTAATACTTATTATAAAATGAAGAATGTTATGAAAGAATGCATAAATGATTGTATGTTGTACTGGGGTGAGAATGAGAGGAAGACAAGGTGCAAAATATGTAGTGAACCAAGATGGTTAAGAAGTGAAAATAATCCTACTGGTGAAGATCCGTCTAGAAAGGGAATTACAGCCAAGGTTGTCTGGCACTTTCCTTTGAAGCCAGGGCAACAAAGGCTTTTTTTGTCACCCAAAACTGCCTCTTTGATGAGGTGTCATGCAAAGAGTCATCTTAAGGATGGTAAAATGAGGCATCCTGCAGATTCACTAGCTTGGCAAAACTTTGATTACTGTAACAAGGAATTTTCAAAGGATGCTCCTAATGTTAGTGAAATACCTAAGAGGGGGGGTGAATTAGGTATTTGGCTAATTTTTGCAAATTCAAACTTTATAAATGAGTAGACCTATTGCAAACTAAGTGAATAAGAGAAAAAACAGTTTATGACACAGCAATATAATAAATGTAGACAAAAGAACACAAGCAATTTATAGTGGTTCGATCCTCAAGATCTACCTCTACTACCTTAAGTCCACACTTAAGGATTTCAATAATCTCTACTATGTGCTCAAGTTTACAGATTACAAGAGAGGTTCACCACACTATGGTTTTACACTTAGAACCTCTTCTAGTAATTTTACAAACAAGGCTCACCAACCTATGGTTTTATATCTCAAACAACCTTGAATCACAACTTCAAGGATCACCCTTATCTAAAGGGTTTTATGTTATCAAGATAACCTTGCTAGAGCTAGTAGATCAATACAATTGAATAAGTACAGAAGAGTGTGTAGATGTTACCACTTGTTGGTAGAATTTACACAAAGTTGCACCTTCACACTTTGATGTCTTTGGATTGATCAATTGAATGCACAAGACATAAGAGAGCTTGAGAAATGTTTGTAATAGACTTTAGAAAGCTTAGATTTTTCAAGGATACAGATCTTGCAAAAGATTGCACGTTTATAACTTTTATAGAATTTGAAAATCAGTTGAAACAGCTATAAAACGGCTAGTTAACGGCTATTTTCAGGAAATTCGCAACACCGAATTCTGCGTCCGAATTTTTCGGACAACCGAATTCTTCCTGCTTCGTCCGAATCTTCTTCCGAATTTCTCTGGAAGAACAGTGACCATACTGAGGACCAAAATTCGGACGACCGAATTTTTTCTCATGCGTCCGAATCTTCTTCCGAATTTCTCTGGAAGAACAGTGGCAAACTTTTGCTACCAAATTCGGACGACCGAATTTTATGGAATTGTGTTCAAACTTTGTAAAATCATTTGAAATCAATCTTCCAAGTATTTGAAATACATTTGGTATGTATAGATAACTTATTTAGCCAAATATAAGTTTGAAAACCAAAATCAAACTCATTTGATCATTAAAAGTTTACTTAAAAACTTTTAGGACACAAAACCACATTTACTAGGAATTCATTCAACAAACTTTTAAACTTAAGAAACCAATTTTATGCTCTCTTATGCATTCAATAGACTCCAAGGCATACAAGTGTAGAGTTTACATAGATATTACCTATCATCATACCTACTCTACACTTCAAGTCTTCAATGCCTTGAGTTCATCTTTGAATAAACCTCAAAAGACTCATAGCTTACTGAGGTTGTTCTTTGCTCTTCCTCTTGAAGGCAATGAGACTTCAAACTTCTTTCTTCACAAATCCTATCACACAATATAAACATATTAGTTCTCATCAATATTTGTCATGAATCAAAATTACATGATTTGCCCTTAGGGCTTACAATCTCCCCCTTTTTGATGATGACAAACTTTGATACAATATGTGATGGATTTAAGCAGATTAGCACAAAGAAGTATTGATGTCAATGATAGAAATCAACCAATTTAGCATATTGACATACACAAGGCTCATTATGAGCCTATGACCCAACCAACCTCCATTAACCTCCTTCCCTCCAAACAAAACTAGGATAGAAGGTATAGCATTTAAGCATTTAGAAAACTTCTAAGAGAGGTTTTAAGGTTGTTAAAAGCTTATCAATGCTCCCCCTTAGATTGTGCTCATTTTTCAACAAATTTGGACTAGAGATACTATGCATCCGAATTTTGACATATCAAGTCCAAACTTTAAAATAAGATAAATGAAAGCTCCAAATTTTGTTAATGAGCTTTCCTAAGGTTGTTCAAACATATAGTAAGAGATTAAAACATATTTGAATCAATTTGAACAACAAAAGAGCACATTTTGACAACACAATATGGATGCATCCGAATTTTGAATCACATGCATCCGAATTTTTAATCTCATGTCCAAACTGTAACATATTCAATATAATTGAATTTTTGAAATGATATAAAGGTTTCATAATGTTGTTCAAACATAATGGAATAGAGTAAGACAGGTTGGAACCAATTTGGATAAACAGAAAAAAAATTTTGACCATAAATATGAATGCATCCAATCTTAAAACCTTGCATCCGAATTTTATTAAACTAAGTTCACATAATGACTAAGGTTTCACATGTATTGCATCATATTGCATCAGATTTTCTCCCCCTTTTGTCATCATAAAAAAAAATTAAAGGGATCAATGAAAATGAGATGTTCAAGTAAGCATATAAAAGAAGCTCTCATCACTGGGATTTCATCATTGAGCTTCATATTACATAAAAACCAGCAAAATATTTAACAAGTTCAGAATAGAAAGTGCAGCAAAATGCTTAGAAAACTAAACAAAATACAGTAAAGAGATTAGAAAAGAAAGCTTAGTCTTGTGATGATGAGGTTGAAGGGGAGGCTCGGCTCACTCCTTTCTTGATTGCCAAGTGCTTAACTCTTCCTTCACTGAAAGAGAGTGTTGCTGGAGATACTATTGCAGCTTGAGCTACTTGACTTCCTGCCACTGGTAGATCTTCATGAGCATGTTCTTGTTCTTTTTCTTCTGCTGTGGTCTTATCATTTCCACCCTGATCATCCTCTTCATTACTGCTATCCTCACTGTCTTCTTTCTCTGCTTCTCTATCTCTTTCCTCCTCATTTCCATCTTGAGGCTTAGAGGGTCCTTCACCACTTTGAGTGTTTTTCATAAGGATATCTTCAATGTGTTTTACTCTATTTTCCAGTCCATCTAATTTTCCAAGAACCATTGGAGCAAATGACTCAAAGAACTTATACATTTTCTCCATTTCCTTGACATGATTGTTCAAGGCTTCTTGGAAAGCTTTGGCAATAATGGTGTCACCTCTAGTTACTCCTTTACCACTTGACCCAATTCCAGTTTCGTCTTCAAATAACCTCCTTTTTGTTGGAGGTTGCTCCCCCTCACTTGAGGTGTCATGCTTTCTTTTTGTTTTCATTTCCCTAGCAAGGGTTTCCTCTTCATCCTCTTCTTCTTCTTCCTCTTCACTTTCTATGATTCTCTCTCTTTCCATTCTTTTCGGAGGGGTTTCTCTTTTTGTCCTCCATACATTGTCCTCATCATGAACTAGTTGCATTCTCTAAAGAGTTTCATTTGTATAAATTTCACCACTCTTAAAGGCTTGCCCTCTTCCAGGAAGTTTGATCTTAAAATGCTTGAATATTCTGGTTAATAATGTTCCAAATGGGAATGCCTTGGTTACTGTTTTTCTGGCAGCAATCATATGTTTCATGGCTATATACCCAAAGTTCATTCTTCTATGCTCATGCAGGGCTAACATGATTACCATATGCATATTTCCAACTGATGACTTGTGTCCAAAATTAGGAGCAATCATTGTAGTCACCATGTGATGCAAAACTCTACCTCTAGCATCCAAATTCTTAATTTCCCTTTCCTTTATGGCTCTAAACTCTCTTCCATTTGTAAATGCATCTTCAAATCTAACATGTGTGAAGAGTTCACGATCATAGCAATGCATGGATGCTGAATAATATCTAGCTCCCTCGTCACCCACTCCACAAATTCTATTTATCAATCCTTCATTGAATTCAATGTCCATTTGTGATACTCTAGATGAATACCATTGTATCACATTATCCCCTATCATCTCAATTTTATCCTCTTTCAAGTTTGCATAGAATTCATATATCAAAGTAGGATAAAATTCTTCATCAATGAATAGCAAACTACTCCAACCAATATCATTGAAATGAGATAAAACAATATCCATGTTTGACAGTTTATCAAAATCCACCTTATATCCAGGAATGATTTTTCTACTACTCTTATTCCATTCATCAAATTCATGAGTAGATTTGATAGAGATAAACCTGTCAACTCCAGATTGTGTTTGAGGAATGCGAATCCTTCTTGGCTGATTGAGGATTGGGTCTCCATCTCCTTCCTTAGCCTTTCCTTTTCCTTTCTTTCTCAACATTGGGCTTCTTTGTTCTTAACATGATGTTTGCTTTAGAGAATGATTGGTTTTCTGTAAGAAATTAGGGCTTGGAAGTTTAAAAATGAAGGAAAATCGGGATGAGAATGTGTGATTTTGAAGAGATTTTGATTTGGATGTGAATGGGTATGAGAGGTTTTAAAAAGGATGTGAAATTCGGAAGTTGAAATATTGAGAAGATTGTTTAATCTTCATTTAAAGGGTTACGTCCGTAAAATTCGGTCGACCTATTTTTCAAGTCTGCGTTCGAATTTTCAAGCAAAAGTTTCTGTTTCGTCAGTTCAGAAAATTTGGTCGACCGAATTTTCTGACCTGCATCCGAATTCTTGATCAAAAGTTTCTGTTTCTTGACACTCAGAAAATTCGGTCGACCGAATCTTCTGCAGTGCATCCGAATCTTGAATCAAAAGTTTCTGCATTTACCAAAACTTCAATACACACATTAATCATTGAATCTTGAAATTCCTAGGAGTCTTCTTAGGTGATTTAACCTTTCCTCAGCCAAAGACTTTGTAAATATATCAGCAATTTGATCATTTGTATTTATATATTCTAAGCATATATCCTTTTTAATCACATGGTCACGAATGAAATGATGTTTTATCTCTATATGCTTAGTCCTAGAATGTTGAATGGGATTAATGCTCAAGTTAATGGCACTAGTATTATCACATAAAATGGGTACACAATTGAATTTAAGACCATAATCAAGTAAAGTATGCTGCATCCATAACAATTGTGCACAACAACTTCCTGCAGCTATGTATTCAGCTTCTGCAGTGGATAAAGACACACAAGCTTGCTTTTTACTAAACCAAGATACAAGACAACTACCAAGAAATTGACAATGCCCACTTGTGCTTTTACGTTCAACTTTACAACCAGCATAATCCGCATCAGAATATCCAATAAGTTCAAAAGATGAAGTTTTGAAAACCAAAGGCCATAGTCATGAGTATCAATTAAATAACGAAAAATTCGTTTGACAGAAATTAGATGAGATTCTTTAGGACATGATTGGAATCTAGCACATAAACAAACAGCAAACATAATATCTGGTCTACTAGCTGTGAGATAGAGTAGGCTCCGATCATACCTCTATATAATTTTTCATCAATACTCTTACCTTTCTCATCTTTATCAAGTTTTGTTGATGAACTCATTGGGGTACTTATCCCTTTTGCTTGATCCATTCCAAACCTTTTCAATAGCTCCTTAGTATACTTTGCTTGATTGATGAATACTCCATCCTTGGTTTGCTTAATTTGCAGCCCAAGGAAGAAACTAAGTTCCCCCATCATGCTCATCTCAAATTCATTTTGCATAGTTTTAGCAAACTCTTCACAAAGAGAAGTATTAGTAGCACCAAAAATGATATCATCAACATAGATTTGTACAAGTAAAATATCATATTTAGAGGATGTTTTAATAAAAAGAGTTGTATCTACTTTTCCTTTAGTAAAACCTTTTGAAAGAAGAAAACCACTTAATCTTTCATACCAAGATCTTGGAGCTTGTTTCAGTCCATATAGAGCTTTAGTTAATTTGAAAACATGATTTGAAAATTTTTCATGAATAAAGCTAGGAGGTTGTTCTACATAAACTTCTTCTTAAATAAAACCATTTAGAAAAGAACTTTTGACATCCATTTGAAATAGTTTAAAGTCTTTAAAACAAGCAAATGCCAAGAGTATTCTGATAGAGTCTAATCTGGCCACTGGAGCAAAAGTTTCATCATAATCAATACCTTCTTCTTGATTGAAGCCTTGAGCAACAAGTCTAGCTTTATTTCTAACAACTTCTCCTTGTTCATTTAATTTATTTCTAAATATCCATTTTGTACCAATAACAGAATGATCATGAGGTCTAGGAACAAGAGTCCAAACTTTATTTCTCTCAAACTGATTTAATTCTTCTTCCATAGCAATAATCCAGAAATTATCACACAATGCATCATCAATATTTTTAGGTTCAATATGAGATAAAAGGGCAAAATTATCAATAAAGTACCGTCTTGTTTTGACTCCTTGAGAGACATCACCAATGATTTGCTCCTTAGGATGACTTCTTGCATATGTGAGATCCTTTGGAAGTTCTTGATTGTTGCTTGATGGACCATCATGTTCTTGCTCCATTATTTCCTCTTCTTTAGCATGATCTTCCAATGTAGGTACTTGGTGTTGAGTTTGATTTTCAACCATTGAGGAACCTGCATCATCTTTATTTCTTCTTTGGAGATAAATATTAGATTAATCAAAAGTTACATGAATAGTTTCTTCAACACATAATGTCCTTTTGTTATAGACTCTATATGCCTTTTTATTTGATGAATAGCCTAGAAATATGCCTTCATCAGATTTTCTATCAAACTTACCAAGATTGTCACTAGTGTTTAAAATAAAGCACTTACAACCAAACACTTTAAAATAGACAATTGATGGAGTTTTTATCAAATAGAAGTTCAAAAGGTGTTTTTTCTTATAAAAGGTCTTAGTAAAACTCTATTCATTACATAGCATGCTGTATTTACTGACTTCACCCAAAAGTACTTAGGTAAAGAGTTTTCACAAAGCATTGATCTAGCCATTTCTTGTAATGTTCTGTTTTTTCCTCTCAACAACTCCATTTTGTTGAGGTGTTTTGGCTGCTGAAAAAATTATGAGTGATACCATACTCATCACAAAAATTTTGTAAAATCTTGATTGCAAAACTCTCTTCCATTATCACTTCTAATAGATATTAGATTGCAATTAAGAGAAATTTGAACCTTCTTAAAAAGTTTTGAAAATTCATAAAATGTTTCATCTTTTTTGTGATAAAAATATTACCCATGTAAATCTGGGAAAAATCATCAACAATCACATAAGCATATCTTTTACCACCAAGACTAGTAGTCCTCATAGGTCCAAATAAGTCCATGTGAACTAGTTCAAGAGGTTTTGAGGTAGACACCATTTTCTTTGGTTTGAAGGATGTTTTTTGATTGTTTTCCATATTGACAAGCATCACAAATCCGAAGTTTTGTCAAAATGCATTTTTGGTAATCCTCTAACTAGTTCTTGAGTAGAAAGTTTGTTCAATAAATCCATGCTCACATGTCCTAATCTTCTATGCCATAAAAATCCATCATTGTCATGTATTGCAAGACATTTAATGTCATTAGTAATAAGCTCATCAAGATATAACACATATACATTACTTACTCTTTTAGCTACAAAGATAGTTTTATTGCTTGCATTATCAAGAATAGTACAAGTATCACATTTAAACTCTACTTTGCAACCATTATCACATAATTGGCTAATGCTAAGTAAATTATATTTTAAACCATCAATAAGTAAAACTTGTTTGATAAGAGGGAATGAACCTTTACCAATGTTACCTATTCCAAGTATTTTCCCTTTCTTCTTATCACCAAAAGTGACAAAGCCTTCACTTGTAGCTTGAAGCTCACTAACAAGTGATGCATTCCCAATCATGTGCCTTGAGCAGCCACTATCAAGAAACCATTTAGTGGCACTTGATCTTGAGGCAAATTGTACCTATACCAAATTGGAAAGAGTGATTTTTGGTACCCATATCTTCTTGGGTCCAAGAGGGTTAGTAATAGCTCTTTTAACTCTCGATATGGTCTTCACTCCATTTTCTATCTTTCTTTTTATAAAGCATTTAGAAACTTTGTGTCCATGCTTACCACAATATGTACAACAAGTATGAGACCTATAATGAGAATATTCATTAACAAATAACCCTTTAGGTTTTGGATCAAAACAATCATGTGTAAAACCGAGACCATGCTTTACAAATGAGGATCTTTGATAACCAATTAATTAATTTAAATTTTCTCTTCCATTTGTAAATCTCTCAATGCATAAAGTAAGATCATTTACTTTCCTTTTTAAAATCTCATGATCTTTCAGCATTGATTCAAGAGAAGTAATTTTTGAAGAAAGCTTTTTGTTTTCAAGGGATACATGTTGTATGGTAGTATTCAAAACATCCTTTTCAATGGTAAGAGAATTAATGGTCTCAAGATGTCTATCATTTTGATCTTGATAGTAAGAGAATTAATGTCTATCATTTTGTGGCATTTGATCTTGAAGCAAATTGTACCTATACCAAATTAGAAAGAGTGATTTTTTGGTACCCATATCTTCTTGGGTCCAAGAGGGTTAGTGATAGTTCCTTTAACTTTCCATATAGTCTTTACTCCAGTTTCTATCTTTCTTTTTTATAATGCATTTAAACACTTTGTGTCCATGCTTACCACAATATGTACAGCAAGTATGAGACCTATAATGAGAAGATTCTTTAACAAATGTCTCTTTTGGTTTTGAATGAAGGCAATCATGTGTAAAACCTAGACCATGCTTTACAAATGAGGATCTTTGATACCCAAGTAATTTATTTAAATTGTTTCTTCCATTTGTAAATTTCTCAATGCATAAAGTAAGATCATTTACTTTCCTTTTTAAAACCTCATGATCTTTTAGCATTGATTCAAGAGAAATAATTTTTGAACACAGCTTTTTGTTTTCAAAAGATACATCTTGTATGGTAGTGTTCAAAACTTCCTTTTCAATAGTAAGAGAATTTATGGTCTCAAGAAGTCTATCATTCTCAAAGCAGTATAAGAAATGTAAACAAATGAACACAAACAATTTATAGTGGTTCAATCCTCAAGATCTACCTCCACTACCTTAAGTATACACTTAAGGATTTCAATAACTCTACTATGTGCTCAAGTTCACAGATTACAGGAGAGGTTCACCACACTTTGGTTTTGCACATACAACCTCTACTTGTAATTTTTACAAACAAGGCTCACCAACCTATGGTTTTATATCTCAAACAACCTTGAATCACAACTTCAAGGATCACCCTTATCTAAAGGGTTTTATGTTATCAAGATAACCTTGCTAGAGCTAGTAGAACAATACAAATGATTAAGTAAAGAAGAGTGTGTAGATGTTACCACTGATTGGTAGAATTTACACAAAATTGCACCTTCACACTTTGATGTCTTTGGATTGATCAATTTAATGCACAAGAAGTAAGAGAGCTTGAGAAATGTTTGTAATTGACTTTTGAAAGCTTAGAATATTCAAATTGTAAGTTATTGCAAAAGATTGCACGTTTATAGCTTTTATAGAATTTGAAAATCAGTTGAAACAGCTATAAAACGGCTAGTTAACGGCTATTTTCAGGAAATTCGGACGACCGAATTCTGCGTCCGAATTTTTCGGACGACCGAATTCTTCCTGCTGCGTCCGAATCTTCTTCCGAATTTCTCTGGAAGAACAGTAACCATGCTGAAGACCAAAATTCGGACGACCGAATTTTTCTCCATGCGTCCGAATCTTCTTCCGAATTTCTCTGGAAGAACAGTAGCAAATTTTGCTACCAAATTCGGACGACGGAATTTAATGGAATTGTGTTCAAACTTTGTAAAACCATTTGAAACTAATCTTTCCAAACATTTGAAATACATTTGATATCTATAGATAACTTATATACACAAATATAAGTTTGAAAACCATCATCAAACTCATTTGATCATTTAAAGTTTACTTAAAAACTTTTAGACCACAAAACCATATTTTCTAATGATTCATTCAAAAGTCTTTTTAAACTTAAGAAACCAATTTTTATGCTCTCTTATGCATTTAATAGACTCCAAGACATACAAGTGTAGAGTTCACATAGATATTACCTATCATTATACCTACTCTACACTTCAAGTCTTCAATGCCTTGAGTTTATCTTTGAATACACCTCAAAAGACTCATAGCTTAATGAGGTTGTTCTTTGCTCTTCCTTTTGAAGGCAATGAGACTTCAAACTTCTTTCTTCACAAATCCTATCACACAATATATACATATTAGTTCTCATCAATATTTGTCATAAATCAAAATTACATGATTTGCCCTTAGGGCTTACAATCTCCCCCTTTTTGATGATGACAAACTTTGATGCAATATGTGATGGATTTAAACAGATTAGCACAGAGAAGTATGGATGTCAATGACAGAAATTAACCAATTTAGCACATTGACATGCAAAAGGCTCATTATGAGCCTATGACCCAACCATCCTCCATTTGCCTCCTTCCTTCCAGCGATTAGGATAGAAGATATAGCATTTAATCATTTAGAAAACTTCTAAGAGAGGTTTTAAGGTTGTTAAAAGCTTATCAAAGCTCCCCCTTAGATTGTGCTCATTTTTCAACACATTTGGACTAGGGATATCATGCATCCGAATTTTGTGCATAGCAAGTCCAAACTTTAAAATAAGTAAAATGAAAGCTTCAAATTTTGTAAATAAGTTTTTCTAAGGTTGCTTAAACATATTGGAAGATATTAAAACATATTTGAATTAATTTGAACAACAAAAGAGGACATTTTGACAACACAATATGGATGCATCCGAATTTTATATCATGCATCCGAATTTTGAATCACATGCGTCCGAATTTTGAATCACATGCATCCGATTTTTTTAAACTCATGTCCCAACTGCAACAGATTCAATATAATTGAAGATTTGAAATGATATAAAGGTTTCATACTGTTGTTCAAACATAATGGAGTAGAGTAAAACAGATTGGAACCAATTTGAATAAACAGAAAAAAAATTTTGACCATAAATATAAATGCATCCAATCTTAAAACCTTGCATCCGAATTTGATTAAGGACTGAGTTCACATAATGACTAAGGTTTCACATGTATTGCATCATATTGCATCATAATTTTCTCCCCCTTTTGTCATCATAAAAAATTTAAAGGGATCAATGAAAATGAGATGTTCAAGTTAGCATATAAAAGAAGCTCTCATCACTAGGATTTCATCATTGAGCTTCACTATTACATAAAAAATATTTAAGAAGTTCAGAATAGAAAATGCAACAAAATGCTTAGAAAAACTGAACAAAATACAGTAAAGAGATTAGAAGAGAAGGCTTAGTCTTGTGATGGTGAAGTTGATGGGGAGGCTCGGCTCACTCCTTTCTTGATGGCCAAGTGCTTGACTCTTCCTTGACTGAAAGAGATTGTTGTTGGAGATACTATGGCAGCTTGAGTTACTTGGCTTCCTGCCACTGGTGGATCTTCAAGAGCATGTTCTTGTTCTTCTTCTTCTGCTATAGTATCTTCATTTCCACCCTTATTATTATCTTCATCACTGCTATCTTGATTATCTTCTTTCTCTGCTTCTCTTTTTCTTTCCTCCTCCTTTCCATCTTGAGGTTTAGAGGTTCCTTCACCAATTTGAGTATTTCTCATAAGGATATCTTCAATGTGTTTTACTCTGTTTTCCAGTCCATCCAATTTTCCAAGAACCATTGGAGCAAATGACTCAAAGAACTTATACATTTTCTCCATTTCCTTGACATGATTGTTCAAGGCTTCTTGGAATGTTTTGGCTATAATGGTGTCCCCTCTAGATACTCCTTTACTACTAGACCTAACTCCAGTTTCTTCTTCAAATAATCTCTTTTTTGTTGGGGGTTGCTCCCCCTCACTTGAGGTGTCATGTTTTCTTTTTGTTTTCATTTCCCTAGCAAGGGTTTCCTCTTCATCCTCTTCTTCTTCTTCCTCTTCACTCTCTATAACTTTCTCTCTTTATATCCTTTTCGGGGGAGTTTCTCTTTTTGTCCTCCATACATTATCCTCATCATGAACTAATTGCATTCTTTTAAGAGTTTCATTTGTATAGATTTCACCACTCTTAAAAGTTTGCCCTCTTCCAGGAAGTTTGATCTTAAAATGCTTGAATATTCTGGTTAATAACCTTCCAAATGGGAATGCCTTGGTTACTCGTTTTTTCGCTGCAATCATATGTTTCAAGGCTATATACCCAAAATTCATCCTTCTATTCTCATGCAGGGCTAACATGACTACCATATGCATATTTCCAACTGATGACTTGTGTCCAAAATTAGGAACAATCATTGTGGTCACCATGTGATGTAAAACTCTACCTCTAGCATCCAAATTCTTAATTTCCCTTTCCTTTATGGCCCTAAACTCTCTTCCATTTGTAAATGCATCTTCAAATCTAACATGTGTGAATAATTCACGATCATAGCAATGCATGGATGCTGAATAATATCTGGCTCCCTCATCTCCTACTCCACATATTCTATTTATCAATCCTTCATTGAATTCAATGTCCATTTGTGATACTCTAGATGAATACCATTGTATCACATTATCCCCTATCATCTCAATTCTATCCTCTTTCAGATTTGCATAGAATTCATATATCAAAGTGGGATAAAATTCTTCATCAATGAGGAGCAAACTACTCCAACCAATATCATTGAAATGAGATAGGACAATATCCATATTTGACAGCTTATCAATATCTACCTTGTATCCGGGAATGATTTTTTCTACTATTCTTATTCCATTCATCAAATTCATGAGTAGATTTGATAGAGATAAACTCGTCAACTCTGCAGTTGTGTTTGAGGAATGCGAATCTTTCTTGGTCGATTGAGGATTGGATCTCCATCTCCTTCCTTAGCCTTTCCTTTTCCTTTCTCAACATTGGGCTTCTTTGTTCTAACCATGATGTTTTCTCTTGAGAAGGATTTGTTTTCTGTATGAAATTAGGGCTTAGACGTTTAAAAATGAAGGAAAATCGGGATGAGATTGTGGGATTTTGAAGGGATTTTGATTCGGATGTGAATGGGTGTGAGATGTTTTAAAAAGGATGTGAAATTCGTAAGTAGTAATGTTGAAGAGATTGTTTCGACTTTATTTAAAAAGTCTCGTCCGTAAAATTCGGTCGACCAATTTTTTCAGTCTCGCGTCCGAATTTTCGAGCCAAAGTTTCGTTTCTTGGGTTCGTAAAATTCGGTCGACCGAATTTTTCCGACTCGCGTCCCAATTCTTGATCAAAAGTCTCGTTTCTTGACACTCGTAAAATTCGATCGACCGATCTTCAGTAGTGCATCCGAATTTTGAATCAAAAATTTCCCTGCATTCATCATGACTTCAACAAACACATTAGTCATTGAATCTTGAAATTCCTAAGAGTCTTCTTAGGTGATTGAACCTTTCCTCAGCCAAAGGCTTTGTAAATATGTCAGCAATTTGATCATTTGTATTTAAATATTCTAAGCATATATCTTTCTTAATCACATGGTCACGAATAAAATGATGTTTTATCTCTATATGCTTAGTCCTAGAATGTTGAATAGGATTTATGCTCAAGTTAATGGCACTAGTATTATCACATAATATGGGCACACAATTGAATTTAAGACCATAATCAAGTAAAGTATGCCGCATCCATAACAATTGTGCACAACAACTTCCTGCAGACTATGTATTCAACTTTCGCAGTGGATAAAGACACACAAGCTTGCTTTTTACTAAACCAAGATACAAGACAACTACCAAGAAATTGACAATGCCCACTTGTGCTTTTACGTTCAACTTTACAACCAAACGATAATCCGCATCGGAATATCCAATAAGTTCAAAAGATGAAGTTTTCAAAACCAAAGGCCATAATCATGAGTATCAATCAAGTAACGAAAAAATTCGTTTAACGTAAATTAGATGAGATTCTTTAGGACAAGATTGGAATCTAGCACACAAGCATACAAAGCAAACATAATATCTCGGTCTACTAGTCTGTGAGATAGAGTAAACTTCCTATCATTCCTCTATATAATTTTTCATCAATACTTTTACCTTTCTCATCTTTGTCAAGTTTAGTTGATGAACTCATTGGAGTACTAATTCCTTTTGCATGGTCCATTCCAAACCTTTTTAATAGCTCCTTAGTATATTTTGCTTGGTTGATGAAGACTCCATCCTTGGTTTGCTTAATTTGTAGTCCAAGGAAGAAACTTAGTTCTCCCATCATGCTCATCTCAAATTCATTTTGCATAGTTTTAGCAAACTCTTCACAAAGAGAAGTATTGGTAGAGCCAAAAATGATATCATCAACATAGATTTGTACAAGCAAAATATCAGTTTTAGAAGATGTTTTAATAAAAAGAGTTGTGTCTACTTTTCCTTTAGTAAAACCTTTTGAGAGAAGAAAACCACTTAATCTTTCATACCAAGATCTTGGAGCTTGTTTCAGTCCATATAGAGCTTTAGATAATTTGAAAACATGATTTGGGAATTTTTCATGAATAAATCCAGGAGGTTGTTCTACATAAACTTCTTCTTCAATAAAACCATTTAGAAAGGCACTTTTTACATCCATTTGAAATAGTTTAAAGTCTTTAAAACAAGCAAATGCCAAGAGTATTATGATAGACTCTAATCTGGCCACTGGAGCAAAAGTTTCATCATAATCAATACCTTCTTCTTGATTGAAGCCTTGAGCAACAAGTCTAGCTTTATTTCTAACTACTTCTCCTAGTTCATTTAACTTATTTCTAAATATCCATTTTGTACCAAAAACAGAATGATCACGAGGTCTAGGAACAAGAGTCCAAACTTTATTTCTCTCAAACTGATTTAACTCTTCTTCCATAGCAATAATCCAGAAATTATCACACAATGCATCATCAATATTTTTAGGTTCAATATGTGATAAAAGTGCAAAATTATCAATAAAGTACTGTCTTGTTTTAACTCCTTGAGAGACATCACCAATGATTTGCTCCTTAGGATGACTTCTTGCATATGTGAGATCCTTTGGAAGCTCTTGATTATTGCTTGATTGACCATCATGTTCTTGCTCCATTATTTCTTCTTCTTTAGCATGATCTTCCAATGTAGGTACTTGATGTTGAGTTTGATTTTCAACCATTGATGAACCTGTATCATCTTCATTTCTTCTTTGAAGATAAATATTAGATTCATCAAAAGTTACATGAATAGTTTCTTCAACACATAATGTCCTTTTATTATAGACTCTATAAGCCTTTTTATTAGATGAATAGCCTAGAAATATACCTTTATCAGATTTCCTGTCAAACTTACCAAGATTGTCACTAGTATTTAAAATAAAGCATTTACAACCAAATACTTTAAAATAAACAATTGATGGAGTTTTATCAAATAGAAGTTCAAAAGGTGTTTTTCTTATAAAAGGTCTTAGTAAAACTCTATTCATTACATAGCATGCTGTATTTACGACTTCACTCAAAAGTACTTAGGTAAAGAGTTTTCACAAAGCATTGATCTAGCCATTTCTTGTAATGTTCTGTTTTTCCTCTCAACAACTCCATTTTGTTGAGGTGTTTTGGCTGCTGAAAAATTATGAGTGATACCATACTCATCACAAAATTTTGTAAAATCTTGATTGCAAAACTCTCTTCCATTATCACTTCTAATAGATATTAGATTGCAATTAAGAGAAATTTGAACCTTCTTAAAAAGTTTTGAAAATTCATAAAATGTTTCATCTTTTTGTGATAAAAATATTACCCATGTAAATCTGGAAAAATCATCAACAATCACATAAGCATATCTTTTACCACCAAGACTAGTAGTCCTCATAGGTCCAAATAAGTCCATGTGAACTAGTTCAAGAGGTTTTGAGGTAGACACCATTTTCTTTGGTTTGAAGGATGTTTTTGATTGTTTTCCATATTGACAAGCATCACAAATCCGAGTTTTGTCAAAATGCATTTTTGGTAATCCTCTAACTAGTTCTTGAGTAGAAAGTTTGTTCAATAAATCCATGCTCACATGTCCTAATCTTCTATGCCATAAAAAATCCATCATTGTCATGTATTGCAAGACATTTAATGTCATTAGTAATAAGCTCATCAAGATATAACACATATACATTACTTACTCTTTTAGCTACAAAGATAGTTTTATTGCTTGCATTATCAAGAATAGTACAAGTATCACATTTAAACTCTACTTTGCAACCATTATCACATAATTGGCTAATGCTAAGTAAATTATATTTTAAACCATCAATAAGTAAAACTTGTTTGATAAGAGGGAATGAACCTTTACCAATGTTACCTATTCCAAGTATTTTTCCCTTTCTTCTTATCACCAAAAGTGACAAAGCCTTCACTTGTAGCTTGAAGCTCACTAACAAGTGATGCATTCCCAATCATGTGCCTTGAGCAGCCACTATCAAGAAACCATTTAGTGGCACTTGATCTTGAGGCAAATTGTACCTATACCAAATTGGAAAGAGTGATTTTTGGTACCCATATCTTCTTGGGTCCAAGAGGGTTAGTAATAGCTCTTTTAACTCTCGATATGGTCTTCACTCCATTTTCTATCTTTCTTTTTATAAAGCATTTAGAAACTTTGTGTCCATGCTTACCACAATATGTACAACAAGTATGAGACCTATAATGAGAATATTCATTAACAAATAACCCTTTAGGTTTTGGATCAAAACAATCATGTGTAAAACCGAGACCATGCTTTACAAATGAGGATCTTTGATAACCAATTAATTAATTTAAATTTTCTCTTCCATTTGTAAATCTCTCAATGCATAAAGTAAGATCATTTACTTTCCTTTTTAAAATCTCATGATCTTTCAGCATTGATTCAAGAGAAGTAATTTTTGAAGAAAGCTTTTTGTTTTCAAGGGATACATGTTGTATGGTAGTATTCAAAACATCCTTTTCAATGGTAAGAGAATTAATGGTCTCAAGATGTCTATCATTTTGATCTTGATAGTAAGAGAATTAATGTCTATCATTTTGTGGCATTTGATCTTGAAGCAAATTGTACCTATACCAAATTAGAAAGAGTGATTTTTGGTACCCATATCTTCTTGGGTCCAAGAGGGTTAGTGATAGTTCCTTTAACTTTCCATATAGTCTTTACTCCAGTTTCTATCTTTCTTTTTATAATGCATTTAAACACTTTGTGTCCATGCTTACCACAATATGTACAGCAAGTATGAGACCTATAATGAGAAGATTCTTTAACAAATGTCTCTTTTGGTTTTGAATGAAGGCAATCATGTGTAAAACCTAGACCATGCTTTACAAATGAGGATCTTTGATACCCAAGTAATTTATTTAAATTGTTTCTTCCATTTGTAAATTTCTCAATGCATAAAGTAAGATCATTTACTTTCCTTTTTAAAACCTCATGATCTTTTAGCATTGATTCAAGAGAAATAATTTTTGAACACAGCTTTTTGTTTTCAAAAGATACATCTTGTATGGTAGTGTTCAAAACTTCCTTTTCAATAGTAAGAGAATTTATGGTCTCAAGAAGTCTATCATTCTCAAAGCAGTATAAGAAATGTAAACAAATGAACACAAACAATTTATAGTGGTTCAATCCTCAAGATCTACCTCCACTACCTTAAGTATACACTTAAGGATTTCAATAACTCTACTATGTGCTCAAGTTCACAGATTACAGGAGAGGTTCACCACACTTTGGTTTTACACATACAACCTCTACTTGTAATTTTTACAAACAAGGCTCACCAACCTATGGTTTTATATCTCAAACAACCTTGAATCACAACTTCAAGGATCACCCTTATCTAAAGGGTTTTATGTTATCAAGATAACCTTGCTAGAGCTAGTAGAACAATACAAATGATTAAGTAAAGAAGAGTGTGTAGATGTTACCACTGATTGGTAGAATTTACACAAAATTGCACCTTCACACTTTGATGTCTTTGGATTGATCAATTTAATGCACAAGATGTAAGAGAGCTTGAGAAATGTTTGTAATTGACTTTTGAAAGCTTAGAATATTCAAATTGTAAGTTATTGCAAAAGATTGCACGTTTATAGCTTTTATAGAATTTGAAAATCAGTTGAAACAGCTATAAAACGGTTAGTTAACGGCTACTTTCAGGAAATTCGGACGACCGAATTCTGCGTCCGAATTTTTCGAACGACCGAATTCTTCCTGCTGCGTCCGAATCTTCTTCCGAATTTCTCTGGAAGAACAGTAACCATGCTGAAGACCAAAATTCGGACGACCGAATTTTTCTCCATGCGTCCGAATCTTCTTCCGAATTTCTCTGGAAGAACAGTAGCAAATTTTGCTACCAAATTCGGACGACCGAATTTAATGGAATTGTGTTCAAACTTTGTAAAACCATTTGAAACTAATCTTCCAAACATTTGAAATACATTTGATATCTATAGATAACTTATATAGACAAATATAAGTTTGAAAACCATCATCAAACTCATTTGATCATTTAAAGTTTACTTAAAAACTTTTAGAACACAAAACCATATTTTCTAATGATTCATTCAAAAGTCTTTTTAAACTGAAGAAACTAATTTTTATGCTCTCTTATGCATTTAATAGACTCCAAGACATACAAGTATAGAGTTCACATAGATATTACCTATCATTATACCTACTCTACACTTCAAGTCTTCAATGCCTTGAGTTTATCTTTGAATACACCTCAAAAGACTCATAGCTTAATGAGGTTGTTCTTTGCTCTTCCTTTTGAAGGCAATGAGACTTCAAACTTCTTTCTTCACAAATCCTATCACACAATATAAACATATTAGTTCTCATCAATATTTGTCATAAATCAAAATTACATGATTTGCCCTTAGGGCTTACACAAACTTTATAAATGAGTAGACCTATTGCAAATTAAGTGAATAAGAGAAAAAACAGTTTATGGCACAACAATATAATAAATGTAGACAAAAGAACACAAGCAATTTATAGTGGTTCGATCCTCAAGATCTACCTCCACTACCTTAAGTCCACACTTAAGGATTTCAATAATCTCTACTATGTGCTCAAGTTTACAGATTACAAGAGAGGTTCACCACACTATGGTTTTACACTTATAACCTCTTCTAGTAATTTTAAAAACAAGGCTCACCAACCTATGGTTTTATATCTCAAACAACCTTGAATCACAACTTCAAGGATCACCCTTATCTAAAGGGTTTTATGTTATCAAGATAACCTTGCTAGAGCTAGTAGATCAATACAATTGAATAAGTAAAGAAGAGTGTGTAGATGTTACCACTTGTTGGTAGAATTTACACAAAGTTGCACCTTCACACTTTGATGTCTTTGGATTGATCAATTGAATGCACAAAACATAAGAGAGCTTGAGAAATGTTTGTAATAGACTTTAGAAAGCTTAGATTTTTCAAGGATACAGATCTTGCAAAAGATTGTACGTTTATAGCTTTTATAGAATTTGAAAATCAGTTGAAACAGCTATAAAAAGGCTAGTTAACGGCTATTTTCAGGAAATTCGGACGACCGAATTCTGCCTCCGAATTTTTCGGACGACCGAATTCTTCCTGCTTCGTCAGAATCTTCTTCCGAATTTCTCTGGAAGAACAGTGACCATACTGAGGACCAAAATTCGGACGACCAAATTTTTTCTCATGCGTCCGAATCTTCTTCCGAATTTCTCTGGAAGAACAGTAGCAAACTTTTGCTACCAAATTCGGACGACCGAATTTTATGGAATTGTGTTCAAACTTTGTAAAATCATTTGAAATCAATCTTCCAAGTATTTGAAATACATTTGGGATATATAGATAACTTATTTAGCCAAATATAAGTTTGAAAACCAAAATCAAACTCATTTGATCATTAAAAGTTTACTTAAAAACTTTTAGGACACAAAACCACATTTACTAGGAATTCATTCAACAAACTTTTAAACTTACGAAACCAATTTTATGCTCTCTTATGCATTCAATAGACTCCAAGACATACAAGTGTAGAGTTCACATAGATATTACCTATCATCATACCTACTCTACACTTCAAGTCTTCAATGCCTTGAGTTCATCTTTGAATAAACCTCAAAAGACTCATAGCTTACTGAGGTTGTTCTTTGCTCTTCCTCTTGAAGGCAATGAGACTTCAAACTTCTTTCTTCACAAATCCTATCACACAATATAAACATATTAGTTCTCATCAATATTTGTCATGAATCAAAATTACATGATTTGCCCTTAGGGATTACAGTTAGTTATGCCTTGCATTGGATGGATTCAATTCCTTTAGAACTATGAGTGTTTCACATAGTACATGGCTTGTTATCTTGATGCTGTATAACTTCAAGCTCATCCTGACTTACAAGGCTTGGGTATAAGGGAAAGTCTTTATCCTCAACAATTCATCAAACAAACCATATCTACCTGTTGCTTGCTTCTCTATGAGCAAGAAAGAGAAGATAAGACTTTGTCAAGTTTTAAAAAGAGGTAAAGTTCCTGATGGTTATGCTGCTAACATCTCAAGATGTGTACAAGTTAAGCCGCCTATAGTTTTTGGACTTAAGAGCCATGACAACCATGTCCTCATGCAACAACTATTCCTATTAGCTTTGAAGAAATTGCTACTGTAGACAGTAAGGTCCAATTTATTGCAATTTTGTAGATACTTCAAAGAGTTATGCTTTCACTACAAGAAAATTGGTTTTTTTGTGAATGACTATTCCATCGCCAATCCATCGCAAAAAATCATTTGCGACCGATTTGCAAAAGAAATAGCCATCGCAAAATTATAAGTCTCAAATTTGTGACGGATTCATAATCCGTAGCAAATATGCAATGGAATACATTTCCGTTACAAATTTGCGATGGATTTGTGACGAAATCTATTTAGTCCAATTGGTCAACTACTTGCGACAAATTTTTGTTGGAAACAATTTAAAAAATTGTCACAATTTTGCGACGGATTTGCGATAGATTTTTATTTTTAAAAAAGAAAATATAAAGCCATTGCAAAATCGTCGCAATTTTGCAAGGATTTTGCCATGGATAATTTATATTTTTTTAAAAATATATATTTCAGTCACAAATGCATCGTAATTTTGCAACGATTTTGCGACGCATATTTAATTTTTTTAAAAAATTCTATCTCTATTTATTTCCAATTTTACGAAGATTTAGTGACAGAATTATTTGATTAAAAAATATTTAAAATTCTTCTTTATTTTCTTTTATAACTAATATATTATTTCGTCGCAAAATCGTTGTAAATTTATGACTATTTTGCGACAGATTTTTATTGTGATTATAAAAAAATAACAATTATTTTTGTCACTGATCCGTCCCAAATTGATGATAATTTTGATACGAAAATTGGTTCATAAATTATTAATTAATATAATTATTGTCAAAAGTACGCAAATTCATCATACTTTTTATTATAAATGCAATTTAATTTGAAATTTCAACTTTTAATTATTGTCAAAATTTTATTTTTTAAGTATTGTCGAAACTTCGTCGTGACCTCTGTCGCACGTGAGCTGCGTTGGAATCTAACCCAAAAATCCGATTCTTCGAAACACCGCCAATAACTTCTACAAATAGAGACTTCTCATCTGGTGGGTAGCGAGAAGCCACGGAATCTTGAGACTTCAACTACGAATAGTGCTCCTTCAAAGCATTGATGCTAACTTGTAAATTATATACATCATAAAATTGTGTCAGTGTATAATAATGAAACAATTAGTATAAAATATTTTTAATATAATATTTAAACTTATTAGCGTATGTTGTGATTTTCACTGACAAACGTGCCTTTTTTGGGACCATTCTTATATGTGTTCATTGCAAAGTACATATCGGTGAAGTGGAAGTCATTTCCGTGCTTCGTAGGCTATAATTATATTAATATAAATTTTAAGTAATTATATTTTATTTAAATAACAATTATAAAAATAACAGTTACAATCTGATGCTCTTGCTCGCTGAAGGAGTTGCATCCTCTTGTGTGAGTCGGTCTAGGAGCAGTTGCTCTGTTCCGCTTAGCAGCAGCTGAAACACGCTTGAATTACGCCATGCTCCAATGATCACGCCAAAGTTGGATCCAAATTTTGGGAGATATCCACAGTGGACATTTCCCCTTGCACCTACCCTTTGATAGCTGATCCGATAGACAACGAGTGCATTTGTCATCCCAAATACGCCGTATCTGATCAACATACTCTGGGAGCCACCGATAACGGCTCTGCAAAGTTATAAAAAACAATGCAATATATATATATATATATATATATATATATATATATATATATATATATATATATATATATATATATATATATATGCTACTTACACTTCACATCTAGAACCACATGTCTTGAAGCTCCATTGGGACCGTCTCAAAATTAGGGTACGGTCCAGTGAAATACCAGTGGAACGTATGCGATGTCGAATGCACCGTCCCCTCTAATGAGAAAAACTGTTTCATTATACAAATAAATAGTTAGTTATTTAAAAAAAAATGCGAAGAATTTTTTTTTGAAAGTAAATAGAAACTTACTCGTCACTGCTCGGGGGTATCAAAATGCCGGTATCCTCTGTCCCGTAGAAATAGCTGTGGAGGGTGCCGCAGAAGTTGTGGTCAAAGGCATATACTCAGACTCCGCTGCTCGTGTGTTATTCTCACTTGGTAAAGGCATCGGTTCGGGTAAGAAAGGAGAAGGAGTACGATCACCCATCTCAAGCGACGGTATTGAACGTGATTTACGTAGAGGCTTCTAAAAGTAATTAACCAGCCAATAACCCATTTGAGGTTTAGAAGCTCCAACAACTAGAACCGAATATTTGGGTCCCTCCTTTTCTGGCTATTGCTGGATCATTTTCTTGGTCTTGTTATTCAAAATGAAAAATCTAAACACATTTATTAACGATGCACAAACCAATCATAGTATTTCATGCTAATGAAAGAACCATTATCCATTTAAGATGAACATAACAAAAAATTATTTATTGGGTTTTAGTGGTGTAACCTTAACCCAAAACATGTTCTTTAACCTGCAGACTCCATCAATTGCTCCCAATCTTCACTTTACATTTCTGCAGTTGCATTTTGCTGCGTCTTACAGGATCTTTGACTAGTTTGTGTTTAATCAATTAATGACATAAGAATGAGCGGGAAATTCACTTTCCTATAAAAGAGTAGATAACCAAAATAGCAACTAAAATTCATAATAAGTGAGATCCATTTTATTACCAATGTTATTCTCAAACAATGAATATTGAAGAGGTCATTTGATCACTCTGTCAAATCAAGGTTACTAATACAACTGAAACAAAAGAGGAGAAAAAAGAAAGTACATCTTATTGCTGTCCTATTCATATCTGAAAAACCTAAGGGAGGGGGGTGAATTAGGTCTTTGGTTAATTTTCAAAAATTATTTCCTTTTTATGAACTCAGTTTGGACAGATTATGTTCACTTGTGTCAATGAGAGAATAATGAACTCAATGACAAAGCAATAAAAAATTTAAGAGAAATGAACACAAGTAATTTATAGTGGTTCGATCTCTTCAAGATCTACATCCACTACCTTGAGTCTACACTCAAGGATTTCAACCAATATACTATATGCTCAAATTCAATCAATTACACAAGAGGCTCACCACAAACGGTTTTACACCAACAACCTCTTTTGCAATTCTACAAACAAGGTTCACCCTACCAAAGGATTTTATATCTACCAACAACCTTGAATCAATATCTCAAGGATCACCTTTACCTAAAGGATTTTATGTTACAAAATAACCTTGTATTGAGCAAATAGGAAACAAAATTAAATAGAGAATGGATGAGATATTACCACTTCTTGGTAGATGATTACACAATTTAGCACCACTTCACTTTGTTGTCTTTGAAATCTTGAATAATCACATGAAAGTACAAGACAAAAGAGAGCTTTGATGTTTTCAAATGATTTTGGAATGTTAGGATTTCTCAAGTATTCAAAAGTTACAAAAAATCTAAAGTTAATGGCTTTTATAGATTTTGAAAATCGGCTAGTTAATCGGCTTTTAGCAGTCATAAAACGGCTAGTAGCGGCTAATTTCTGAGGAGTTCGGACAACCGAACTTGATCCTCTACGGACGAACTATCTTCCGAACATTACTGTGACATACTGTCTGGGAAAGTTTAGACGACCGAACTGTGCCCCTTGCATTCGAACTTGCGTCCGAATTTCTCTAAAAAAACAGTAGTCATTTCACAGTTTGGACATCCGAACTTGCGTCCGAACTGTTCAAACTTTGTCAAAATATTTGAAAATCAACCTCAATAAGTTTGGAATCATTTTGCACTAAAAGATAAGTCATTTAAAATCTTTTAAACTCAAAGACTGTTACTAAAGCACTTGATCATTCAAAGTTTACTCAAAACCATTTTAAGATTTAAAAACAATAGTTGGTAATTGAAAATTTACTCAAAGCCATTTAAGATTCAAAAACAAGTTTTGTACTCTCTTATGCATTCAATAAATTTCAAGACAAATAACTGTAGGGTTTACAAGAGTATACCTATTTAGCAAGTGTAATCCTACATTAGAGTCTTTAAAGCCTTTAATTCATAGGACATGCTCTATATTCTTGATCCTTGATCAGAGTTGAGTTGTCCTTAGAACTTTTAGCTCTAAGGCAATAAGAACTCTTTGCTTCTCAATCCAACAATCCTATCACACAAATAGCATATGAATTAGTCCCCATCAATGTTTGTCATTAATCAAAACCAATCAAGACTACATGATTTGCCCTTAGGGTTAACAATCTCTCCCTTTTTGATGATGACAAACTTTGATGCAAAATGTGATGGATTTAAAATATTGTAGTACAGAGACATATTGATGTCAATGATAGATTATAACCAATTTAGCATATTGACATTTAAATGGCTCAATATGAGCCTGTGGCCCAATCAACCTCCATTTACCTCATTCCTTTCAACAACTAGGATAGGATATATAGCATTTAAGCATTAAGAAAAGATTCTAAGAGAGGTTTTAAAGGTTATAAAAGTTTAACAATGCTCCCCCTTAGATTGTGCTTATTTTCAAGAAATTTAAATTTTAAACTATGAGTCTAAACTGCAATAAATCCTTCATAATGAATATTTAAAGTGAAATAAAGCCTTCCTAGATTGTTCAAACATAATAGAGGCGATTAAAATAGATTTGGATCACTTTAAACAACAAATGAGCACTTTTTGGCAACACAATATGGATGTATCTAAATTTCTGAACATGTATCCGAATTTCAAGATTTCAAGTCCGAACTGTAAAATATGTGAGATGAAAGCTGTAATTTTTGAAAATAAGCTATTCTAAGGTTGTTCAAATATGATAGGAAAGATTAAGATAGTTTTCAAATAATTTGAACAACAGAAAAACATTTTTCGCAAGAAAGTTTGGATGCATCCGAACTTTTGGTCTGCATCCGAACTTCAAGTCCGAATTTTTGGCAACAAGTTTGAAAAGATGATTTTGCATTTTCAAATGAACTATAGAAGTACTCAAATATGTATAGCCACAATGGCACTCAGTTTAGCTTTGCAAAATCACAAAACTCATCCATTCAATTGTTTTCATGAAGTAATTCAAAATTATAAGTCAAGTAAAAAACCAATATCAAGATTTCAATCTTAACTTAACTATATTCCAAAATCTCACATATTATAACACATTAAATTAAATTTAAATTCCAAATGCAACCAGATATAACACACAGAGCATATTTTTCCAAATATAACACGTAGAGCACATTTTTTCCATCATTCTTTCTCCCCTTTTTGTCATCACTCAAAGACTGGGTTAATGAAAACGAGACAACATTATCACATATAAGCAGTGTTAGCCCTAAGGGCAAATCATGTAGTTATGATTAGTTTTGATTAATGACAAACATTGATAAGGACTAATATGCTTGTATGTTGTGTGATAGGATTTGTGGATTAAGAAGTATGAAATCTCATTGCCTTGAAGCCAAAATGCAAGAACAACTCCAATATGTCAAAGTGATTGAAGAGTTTTGTTCAAGATGATTGAAGGCTTTGAAGACATAAGTGTAGGTTACATGTGCTTAATAGGTAAACTTTGTAAACTCTACACTCTTAAGTCTTGCAATCTATGAGTTGCAATTGAGAGCACAAAACTTGATTTAAATGATTTCAATGGTTTTGAACTTACCTTAATTATCAAGTTTTCATCAATGGTTTTTGTACTTAAAATGTTTTTAATGACTTATCTTATAGGCTAGAAGGTTTTCCAAGTTGTTTAAATTGATTTGAATATATTTTGACAAAGTTTTAAAAGTTCGGACGCGGAAGGAAAAGATCAGACGTTCGAACTTTTTCCTTCATTGTGAACAGTAATACCATTCAATGAACAGTATCACTATTTTTCCAGAGGTCAAGTTTGGTCGTCCGAACTTTGTAAATAGTAACACTGTTCACATGAACAGTCACGGTTCAATGAATAATACTTTTCAGAAAAAATTTTGGACGCATGTTCGGACACATAGGAGAAAGTTCGAACGTCCGAACTTCAAAAAAACTAGCCGTTTTATGGCTGTTGAAGCCAATTTTTCAAATTTATAAAAGCCATGAACTCTTCTTCAAAATCCTTCAGGATCTAACTTGTTTTACATCAAAATTATTTGAAAAGCTCTCAAATTTCCATGTGCTCAAAGGTTGAAATTCAAGATTCCAAAGGCAAGAAGTGAAGTGGTGCTAGTTATTGTATTCATCTACCAAGAAGTGTTGGTAACATTCAAACTTTATCTTTACATTATTGTTGTGATTGATACAAGGTTGTCAAGAGACTTAAAACCCTTGTGGAGGGTGAGCCATAGACTAGATTAATCAAGGTTGTTGTGTAAAACCCATTGGTGAGGGTGAGCCTCGGATTAGATTGGTCTAGGTTGTCTAGTAACATAAAACTCTTAGTGATAAGGGTGAACCTTATTTATTAGATTGAATAGAGGTTGTTGTGGTAAAACCCATTGAAGGGTGAGCCTCTTGTGTAATTGCTTGGATTGAGTATTTAGTGAATTGGTTAACAACCTAGAAGTAAAGATTATATGGCTAGTTTATCAAATTTGCCTTATTCGAAGGTTCCTTCACTAATAGACCTCCATTGTTTGATGGTTCTAATTATATTTTTTGGAAGTCTAGAATTGAGATTTACATTTGTTCTATTAACTATGAATTGTGGAATATTATTGAGAAAGGTCCCTATGTGCCATTGAGATTGAAAGCCGATGGAGTTACAAGGGAACCGAAGCCCATGGAGGAGTATAATGAGAGCGATTCAAGGAAGATGGCATTAAACTACCAAGCAATGAACATTCTTTGTTGTGCGTTGGTTTTCAATGAATACAATAGAGTGATGCAATGTGATTCCGCTCATGAAATGTGGAAGCTACTTCAAGTCACTCATGAAGAAGAAAGAGCAAATGTGTGCTTCATGGCAATGGAAGATGAGGTACAACCTACTCCATCTACCTCTACTTCTGATGATGATGATATTGATGATCCTAGTGAACTACTTGTTGAGATGTATGGAAAATTAAAAAAGGCTTCGAAAAAGAATAAGAAAATGAAACTCAAAATTAATGAGTTATTGAATGAAAATTCAAAATTATTTTGTGAGAATAAAAAACTTCTTGAATCTATTGATTGTTTAAATATTGAAAAAGAAGTTTTAAATGTTTCTTTACAAAACATATCTCTTGAAAATAAATCTCTTTATACAAAAGTTTCTTCTCTTAAAAAAATGCTTAGTGATCATGAAATTTTGAAAAAGAAAATTAATGATCTTACATCATGTGTTGAAAAATTTAGAAATGGAAGAGACAATCTTGACAAACTACTTGGATCTCAAAGATCTTCTCTTGCTAAAAATGGTCTTGCTTACAATTATGTCATAATGTGCCTAAATATAACAACTTCTTTGTTAGAGCTACTTCTACTTCCATTCATCATACTTGTTGTACTTATTGTGGAAAACATGGACATAAAATTGCCAAATGTTATGTTAAAAGAAAAGTAGAGAATGGTGTAAAAACCATTTGGAGAGTTAAGGGAATTATTACTAACCTCCACGGACCAAATAAATATGGGTACCAAAGGATACTTCCTCTCCTTTATTGCAGGTACTCTTCAATTCAAACTCAAGAATCACTAAGTGGTACATTGATGATGTTGGCTTAAAGAGTAACAGAAAATAATTCATTCATAAGTAAGGTCAAAGCAACCAATGAAGGATTTGTTTTTGAGACAAGATGAAAGGAAGAATTCTTGGAGTAACCAATGTTGGTAAAGGTTCCTCTCTTCTTTTAAAACAAATGTTGCTTAGTGCTGATTTGAAATATAACTTGCTTAGCATTAGTCAATTGTGTGACAATGAATAAAAAGTTAAATAACAACATGGAAAGTTTCAGTTGAGAATCCCTTTTGTTAAGATTTGAAAATTTGCCAACCATGACTTGTCAATTGCTTATATGAAGTTGATTAGGTAACATTGATAATATGAGATTAAATTCATGGTTGATATGTTCTTAAATTTGATTATATGTCATGATAAAATGATTAAAATAGCTATGATTGAATATCTATGCATTTGCTTTGCCAAAAACATCTTTATGAAACTTTACAAAATGTTTGGACTTGAAGTTTGGATGTAGAGCATAAGTTCAGTTGCCCGAACTTGTATGACAAAATGATATTTTGTGTTTTTGATCAATTACTCACAAAATGTTTCAATGTGTGTTTTATCTTGATAATCTTGAATGTCTTGTTGCTTTTGATAATGAATGATTTTCTTGACATAAAAGATTTGGTCACGTGAGCATGGATTTGTTGAACAAACTTTCCTCTCAAGATTTAGTTGGAAGATTGCTAAAAATGTGTTTTGAGAAAATTGTCTTTGAGATACTTGTCAATATGGAAAACAAACAAAAGAATCTTCCAAACCTAAGAAAATGATTTTCACTTCAAAACCTCTTAAAAATTGTTTATATGGATTGATTGGACAAATGAGGATCACTAGTCTTGATGATAAGAAGTATTCATATGTTATTGTGGATAATTTCTCTATATTTACATGGGTGATCTTTTTAGCCCAAAAGGATGAAGTTCTTTTCATAAATTTGTAAGACTTTTCAAAAATGTTCAAACCTCTCTTGAGTGCAAAATTGATTTTCATTAGAAGTGACAATGGGAGAATTTTACAACCAAGTCTTTACAAAATTTGTGATGAAAATTGAATTTCATATAATTGTTTCAACTGCAAAAACCCCACAACAAAATGGTATTATTAAAAGGAAAATTTGAACTTTACAAAAATTGGTTAGATCTATGCTTTGTGAAAATTCTTCTTCAAAAATATGTTTTTAGCCGAAGCCATAAACAACACATACTATGATGAATAGAATTCTTTTAAGATCATTTTGAAGAAAAAACATCTTTTGAAGTTCTCTTTTATATAACTCCTCAAGTTGCATATTTTAAAGTGTTTGGTTATAAATGTCTTATCTTGAATACTTGTGATGACTTACTTAAATTTGATAGAAAGACGGATATAGGTATATCTCTTAGGTATTCTTCTAAGAAAAAGGCATATAGAGTTTATAACAAAAAGAACCTTACATGATGAGGAAACCATTCATGTTAGTTTTGATAAATCTCACACTTACTTGGAAAGAAAAGATGAAGATGATGTAGGTACATCTATGAATGACAATCAAACCCATCTTCAAGCACCAACTTTGGAGGATCATACCAACGAGGATGAAATGATTGAACAAAATCAAGATGGCCAATCTAGTGGTGACCAAGAGCTCCCAAGGAACTTAGGATATCCAAAAAGGCCACCCTAAGGAGCAAATCATTGGTGATATCTCCCAAGAAGTAAACGTAAGACGGTATTTTATCGATAACTTTATTCTTTTATCTCATATGAGCCTAAAAGTATTGATGATGCATTTGAGTGATGATTTTTGAATTATTGCTATGCAATAGGAATTAAGTAAATTTGAAAGATACAAAATTTGGATATTCCTAAGTCTCATGATCATTCCATTATTGGAACTAAATGGTTTTTAGAAATAAACTTATTGAATCCGGAGAAGTTGTTAGAAACAAGGTTAGACTTGTTGCCTAAGGATTCAATCAAGAATAGGTCATTAATTATGATGAGTCTTTAGCTCCGATTAGTAGATTTAAATCAATTAGAATTCTTTGGGCATTTGCATGTTTTAAAAGTTTCAAACTTTTTCAAATGATGTTAACAGTGCTTTCTCAAATGGGTTTATTAATTAGGAAATTTTATGTAAAACAACCTCCTGATTTCACTCAAAAATTTCCTATTTATGTTTTCAAACTCTCAAAAGCCTTATATGGATTGAAACAAGCTCCTAGAGTTTGGTATGAAAAATTGAGTGTTTTTCTTCTTTCAAAAGGATTTTCAAGAGGAAAGGTTTACATTTTTTTTATAAAAATCTCTTGTAACAATGATCTATAACTTGCCCAAATATATGGTACAATTTTTGGTGCTTCTAATACTTCACTTTGTGATGTGTTTTCCAAGTTAATGCAAAGTAAAATTGAAATGAGCATGATAGGAAAACTCAATTTCGTTCTTGGCCTACAAATCAAGCAAACCAAGGATATCACTTTCATGAATCAAGTTAAGGTACAAGCACTTCCATAAGTTTATCAACTATGCTTGAAGAGAATAAAAAGGTTTCATAGGAGTAGTCAACTATATTTGATAGCAAGTAGAGCCAATATTATGTTTGTCATGTGCTTGTGTGCTAGATTTCATCTTGTCCTATAGAATCTCATTTGATTGCCGTTAAACACATTCTCTATTACCTTATTAATACTCTAAGTGATTATGGTCTATATTTCAAATGTGTGGCTATGTTATGTGATAACACTAATGCAATAGATTTGACCATCATACTATTCAACAAACTAGGACAAAGCATATAGAGATCAAACTTCATCTCATTAGATATCATTACTAAGCCATTGGCCGAAGAAAGGTTTGACCAATCTTAGAAGAGCTTAGGGATTTCAAAATTCAATAACTAATGAGTATATTCAAGTGTGTAGCTCCAGGTGGGGACAAAGAAGCCTAGCATGAGAAAAGGAAAGGGAAAAGCCAAAGATAGAGAAGGAGGACCAGTAATCAATGAACCAAGGAAGGTTTATATTCCTCAAAGCATGTCATGGATGGATAGATTTGTCACAGTGGAGGCTGTTACTGAATTTGATAATTGGACAAAAAGGAACCATAAGACAAATCCGAGCCACAAGGTGGATGTCATCAAACTATCCGAAATGGGTAATATACTCTCATTTTTTAAATGATATGAGCTGGACTAGTTTGCTTGTGTTTGATGAATTCTATTACCTTACTTAGTTTATGGAATTTAAGCAAATATTAAGGAAGAAAGAGTTGAGCGAGTTGGTAATAAATCTATTCAGTGGTATTCTTCAAGAATATCACAAGTTAATTTTTGAGATTGATAATGCGTTGCTCAATAGAATTTGTGATGTTGAGGATGTTGGGTTTAGGCATTATTCTTCCGAGTGACATTGTTTTATAAGTAAATTATACTCACATGAAAGGATTGAAAATGTCTATACGAATGGTAGAAGCTCAAGACTATAAAAGAGAGAGAGATAAAAGCTTTTGATGCTAGTGAAATAATTTTGCATCACATGCTTACTACCTTGATTATAGCATACTTTGGGCACAAATCTTCTATTGATAATATGTATGCTGTAATTATGCTAGCCATGCATAAGAAAAGAGAAATGAATTTTGGATATATAGTGCTAAAGAATATAATGGCAGCTAGAAGAACCAAGCATAAGGCATTGTTGTATGAAAAGTTATTAACAGGAATTTTCAAGTATCTCCAAGTGCAGTTGTCTTCTAGTGGTTTACCAATAAAGAGTGAAGTAGACTACACCAACAACTCACTAAAGAAAATTCCTCGGACACTTGATGATGATAATGTATGAAGGACTAGAAGAGAAACTCCTCTAAGGGGTGATAAAAGAAATGCTAGTGATAATGAAGAGAAGGAAGAAGAAAATGAAGAAGAAAAAGAGGCCGAAGAGGAAATCATTGCTAGAGAAAGAAAAATAATAATAATAAAAAAAAGGAAGCATGAGTCACCAAGTGAGGGGGAGCAACACCCCACAAAAAAGAAGACCATTTGAAGAGGTATCCTCCATTGAAGGAAAATTAGTTGAAGGTGATAATCTCACTAGAGGTAATACCATAGTTGCCAAGCTATTTCAAGAGACATTGAACAACCATGTAAAGGAAATGAAGAAGATGGACAAATTTTTCGAGTTCTTTGCTCCAATGATTCTTGGAAAATTTGATGGTTTAGAAGCTAGATTCAAGAATATGCAAGAAGACTTGAGAAAGATTTCTCAAGTGGTTTTAAATGGTGCAGGTTCCTATAAAGCCAAATAAAGAAGATCAAGAAGATAATATGGGTGGAGATGGCAATAATAAGGATGATAGTTATGATAGTGAAAATTGAGATGGCTATCAATTTGTTGCTAAAAAAAAGAAGACAAATATGAAGGAAAAGGCAGTGAAGCACCCCAAGAAGAAGAAGAGCATGAGAATGAAGAACAAAGAGCCAAGGGAGGAAGAAAATGTGGTTCAAAGGAAGAAGATCCAAAGATCCTCTCGATTGGTTACTTTCCAAAGTCGAACTACACGGGCAAGGAGTCAGCAAATGAAGGACCCCATCATATAGAGATCAAGGAAACATGGCCATCACAACGAACAAATTTGGAAGTGAAGACCATGAAGCACATCCAAGACTAAGCCTTTCTATCCCTAAACTCTATTTTGTTGCTTATCTTAATTTATGTCTTGATGCACATGTTATCCTTTAACATTGAAATTTACTTGTGCCTTTCTAGTCATTATAATGGTTTGTAGCTCAATATATGAAATCCTTGTGATAAAAGCTTCTTTTGTTTCACTTTTGTTGTCCAAGTGCTCTTACCCCATCTTTGATTGATGACAAAATGGGGAGAAGAAATGTGATGACAAAATGTGTGAAAATGTGAAATACCAGTGTAATTTCTCATGCATGAAGAGAAAATGTGTGAATTTTCTGAAAATCCATGCATATGTCAGGGGGGAGAAAGAATGACTACAAAATGTGCTATGTGCTGATGTGTTATAGGTTAAAATGTAAAATGAATGTGTATTGTAAACATATTTGGCTGCATTTGAAATTTAAATTGAATATGTTATAATATGTGAGGTTTTGGTTATTTTCTGGGATTTTGGAATATGGTTAAGTTGAGATTGAAATCTTGAACTTGGTTCTTGTTTTGACCTATGATTTTGGATTGATTCATGAAAACAATTGAATGCATGTGTTTTTTGATTTTGCAAAGCTAAACTGAGTGTCTTTATGGACATACATATTTGAGTACTTCTATAGTTCTTTTAAAAGTGCAAAATCATCATTTCAAACTTATGACCAAAAGTTCGGATGCAAACCAAAAGTTCGAATGCATCCAAACTTTCTTGCCAAAAATATTTTTCTATTGTTCAAATTGTTTGAAAACTGTTTTAATCCTTCCTATCATATTTGAACAACCTTAGAAAAGCTTATTTTCAAAAATTACAGCTTCCATCCTGACATATTTTACAGTTTGGACTTAAAATTTCAAAATTCAGATGCATGTTTCAGAAATTCGAATGCATCCATATTTTTTGCCAAAAAGTGCTCTTTTGTTGTTCAAATTGATTCAATATGTTTTAATCTCTTCCATTATGTTTGAACAACCTTAGGAAAGTTTTATTTCACTTTAAACATTCATTACATTGAATTTATTGCAGTTTGGACTTAAAATTTCAAAATTCGGATGCATATTTTGAAATTCGGATGCATCCATATTTTGTTGCCAAAATGTGCTCCTTTGTTGTTCAAATTGATTCAAATATGTTTTAATCTCTTCTAATATGTTTGAACGACCTTAGGAAAACTTATTTTAAAAAATTACAACTTTCATTTCACTTATTTTACAGTTCGGACTTGATATGTCAAAATTCAGATTCACAACATCTCAAGTCCAAACTTGTTGAAAAATGAGCACAATCTAAGAGGGAGCATTGTTAAACTTTTACAACCGTAAAACCACTCTTAGAACTTTTTCTAAATGCTTAAATGCTATATCTTCTATCTTTGTTGGAATGAAGGAGGTAAATGGAGGTTGGTCTCATATTGAGCCTTTTGTATGTCAATGTGCTAAATTGGCTATTATCTATCGTTGACATCAATACTTCTTTGTACTACATTGTTTAAATCCATCACATTTTGCATCAAAGTTTGTCATCATCAAATAGAGGGAGATTGTTAGCCCTAAGGGCAAATCATGTAGTTATGATTAGTTTTGATTAATGACAAACATTGATAAGGACTAATATGCTTGTATGTTGTGTGATAGGATTTGTGGATTAAGAAGTATGAAATCTCATCGCCTTGAATCCAAAATGCAAGAACAACTCCAATATGTCAAAGTGATTGAAGAGTTTTGTTCAAGATGATTGAAGGCTTTTAAGACATAAGTGTAGGTTACATGTGCTTAATAGGTAAACTTTGTAAACCCTACACTCTTAAGTCTTGGAATCTATGAGTTGCAATTGAGAGCACAAACCTTGATTTAAATGATTTCAATGGTTTTGAACTTACCTTAATTATCAAGTTTTAATCAATGGTTTTGCACTTAAAATGTCTTTAATGACTTATCTTATAGGCTAGAAGGTTTTCCAAGTTATTTGAATTGATTTGAATATGTTTTGACAAAATTTTAAAAGTTCGGACATCCAAATTTTTTCCTTCATTGTGAACAGTAATACTATTCAATGAACAGTATTACTATTCAATAAACAGTCGGACGCATGTTCGGGCGCATAGGAGAAAGTTCAGATGTCCGAACTTCAAAAAAACTAGCCGTTACTAGCCGTTTTATGGCTGTTAAAGCCAATTTTTTAAATCTATAAAATCCATGAACTCAAAATTTTTTGTACAACTTTTAATCCTTCAAAATCGTTCAAGATCTAACTTATTTTACATCAAAATTATTTGAAAAGCTCTCAAATTGCCTTGTGCTCAAAGGTTAAAATTCAAGATTCTAAAGGTAAGAAGTGAAGTGGTGCTAGCAATTGTATTCATCCACCAAGAAGTGTTGGTAACATCCAAACTCTATGTTTACATTATTATTTTGATTGATACAAGGTTATCTTGTGACGTAAAATCCTTTTGGTAAGGGTGAGCTATAGACTAGATTAATCAAGGTTGTGGTGTAACACCCATTGGTGAGGGTGAGCCTCGGATTAGATTGGTCTAGGTTGTCTAGTGACATAAAACTCTTAGTGATAAGGGTGAACCTTGTTTATTAGATTGAATAGAGGTTGTTGTGGTAAAACCTATTGAAGGGTGAGCCTCTTGTGTAATTGCTTGGATTGAGCATTTAGTGAATTAGTTAAAATCCATGAGTGTGGACTTAAGGTAGTGGATGTAGATCTTGGAAAGATCGAACTACTATAAATCGTGTGTTCATTTCTTTATAGCTTTACTCATTTACATACTTGCATTATTATTATTTGTTATTAGTTGTTGATTGATTGGTTGTGGTCTTATTGTTTGATCATCTTGTCTCAACTATCAAATCACATATAAACTTAAAGTTTGTGAATTTAAAGAAGAGCTTTTATTACGGCAAATCACATATAAGTCAACTTCTTCTCCCTCTTTTTAGCAGCAATTAAGCTTATGGTGATCAAAATGTCATTAACAAAAGAAGATCTCAACACTAATGTTTCATCATTGAACTTCATAAGCCAAGCTATTACAGAAATTACGAAAATTAAGGAAAGGCATAGAAATTTCATAATCTAAGCTAGAAATAAAACATATAAGTTATACTAAGCACAACTAAGTAATTAAAACAGTAAAGAGATAGGTTTGAAGAGATGCTCAGTCTTGTGATGTCGATGGAGAGGCCTTGCTGAATCCCTTCTTGATTGCCACATGTTTGACCCTTCCTTGGCTAAAAGAGATAGTCGATGGTGAGATGATTTCTGCTCTCTCTATTTGACTTCCTCTTTCTTGTCACTCTTGTATATCTTCATTTCTTTCTTTTTCTTGCGTTTGATCATTATCCTCATTATCATCTTCATGATCACTGTCATCATTTTCATCCTCTTTCTTTTCCTTGCCTTTCTCATCTCCTTCATCATCCTTGTCATCCTTAGCTTGAGGCCTAGAGGGTCCTTCACCACTTTGTGCATTTCTCATTAAAATCTCCTCTATGTTCTTCACTCTGTTCTCCAATCCATCTAATTTTTCAAGAACCATTGGAGCAAAAGATTCATAGAATTTGTACATTTTCTCCATTTCCTTAATGTGGTTGTTGAAGGCTTCTTGGAATGCCTTAGCAACGAGGTGTCGCCTCTAGTAATCCCTTCACCACTGGGAGCTTCTTCAACATTTTGTTGTGATTGAGGAGTTGGAACTTCTTCAAAGAGTCTTCTCTTTGAGGGAGGTTGCTCCCCCTCACTTGATATGTCATGTATTCTCTTTGTCTTCATTTCTCTGCCAATGTTTCTTCTTCATCTTCTCCTTCTTCAATCTCCTCACTTTCTTCAACCTCTTCTCTTTTTGAAGGAGTTTCTCTTTTTGTTCTCCATATACTATCTTTATCAAGAACTAATTGCATCCTTCTAAGAGAGTCATTAGTATAGATTTATCCACTCTTGAATGCTGGTCCCCTTACGGGAAGTTTGACTTGAAAGTGCTTGAAAATCCTTGTTAATAACCTCCCATAAGGAAAAGCTTTGTTTGCTGTTTTTCTTGCACTTATCAAGTGCTTTAATGCCATAAATCCAAAATTTAATCTTCTATGCTCATGCAAGGCCAACATAACTTCCATATGCATATTTCCAACAGATGATTTATGTCCAAAATTAAGGATAATCATTGTGGTAATCCTCTACCATTTGTGAAAGCCTCTTCAAATCTTTCATTTGTGAAGAGTTCATGAATATAACAATGCTGTCCCAGTGAGTAATACCTTGTCCCATTATCATCTACTCCACAAATTCTATTAACTAAGGCATCATTGAGCTCAAAATCCATTTGAGATACTCTAGACGAATACCATTACACTACATTTTCTCCCACATATTCAATTCTTTCTTCTTTGAGATTTGTGTAAAATTCATATATAAGTGCAGGATAAAATTCTTCGTCAACTGCTAGTAAACTACTCCATCCAATATCACTAAAAAGAGATAAAATGTTACCCATATTGGAGAGTCTTCCCAAGTTTACCTTGTATCCAGGAATAATTTTTCTATTTTTCTTGTTCCATTCTTCAAACTCAGAGGCTGCCTTGATAGAGATGAATCTGTCTACTCCAGATGATGTTTGGAGAACTTTGATCCTTCTTGGTTTGTTTATAATCAATCCACCATCTCCTTCCTTTGCTTTCCCTTTTCCCTTTTCAACATTTGCACTCTTAGTTCTCACCACGATGTTTTTAATTGTAAGACAGTGAATTATAGGAAGTATTTAGGGCTTAGAACTCAAAAATTCAAGCGATTTGGAGTGAAGATGGCAAAATTTCAGAGAGATTTGGGTTTGGACGCAAGGGGGTAATGTGGGTTTTGAGAGAGAAGAGAGTTTGGAAGTTAAAAAGTATGAGAAATGACCATTTGGATTCATTTAAAATCATTGCAACTACTCAGTTCGGATGATCGAACTATTCTGTTTCTTCAGTTTCTAAAAATTCGGATGACCAAATTTTCTATCATGCGTCCGAACATGCGCCCGAATCTTTTTGTCTAGAGTTTTTTGGAGAAACTTTGGACGTCCGAATTTCTCTAGTGTATCTATCAAATAACAAATATCCAACAAGGTCAAAAGATGAAAATTTTGAAAACCAAATGCCATAGTCTAGTGTATCTATCAAATGACAAAAGATTCGTTTAACAAAAATTAAATGAGATTCTTTAAGACGAGATTGAAATCTAGCACATAAGCACATATCAAACATAATATCTTGTCTACTTGCGGTGAGATAAAGTAAACTCCCAATCATACCTCTATATGCCTTTTCATCAACATTTTTACCCTTCTCATCTTTATCAAGTTTAGTTGATGAGCTCATTAGAGTGCTTATCCCTTTTGCTTGATCCATTCCAAATCTTTTTAATAGCTCTGTGGTGTACTTTGCTTGATTTATAAAGACTCGATCCTTAGTTTGCTTAATTTGCAGGCCAAGAAAGAAATTCAGTTCTCCCATCATGCTCATTTCGAATTCATTTTGTATTAATTTTGGCAAACTTATCACAAAGAGATGTATTAGTAGCACCAAATATGATGTCATCTACATAAATTTGCACAAGTAAGATATCATTATTGCTAGAGGTTTTTATAAAAATTGTTGTGTCAACTTTTCCTTTTGAAAGAAGAAATCTGCTTAGTCTTTCATACCAAGCTCTAGGAGCTTGTTTCAATCCATATAAAGCCTTAGTTAGCTTGAAAACATGGTTAGGAAACTGTTCATGAATAAAACCGGGTGGTTGTTCTACATAAACCTCTTCCTCAATAAAACCATTTAGAAATGCACTTTTGACATCCATTTGAAATAGTTTAAAACCTTTAAAACAGGCAAAAGCTAAAAGTATTCTCATGGATTCAAGTCTAGCTACCGGAGCAAAAGTTTCATCATAATCAATTCCTTCTTCTTGATTGAATCCTTAAACAACAAGTCTAGCCTTATTTCTAACAACTTTTCCTAATTCATTTAATTTGTTTCTAAAAACTCATTTTGTACCAATAATGGAATGATCATGAGGTTTTGGGACAAGAGTCCAAACTTTATTTCTTTCAAATTGATTTAGCTCCTCTTGCATAGCAATAATCCAAAAATCATCACACAAGGCATCATCAATGTTTTTAGGCTCAATATGAGATAAAAGAGTAAAGTTGTCAATAAAGTAATGCCTTGTTTTAACTCCTTGGGAGACATCACCAATGATTTGCTCCTTAGGGTGGCCTCTTGCATATCTTAGATCTTTTGGAAGCTCTTGGTCATTACTAGGTTGGCCATCTTGTTCTTGCTCTATTATTTCTTCTTACATCATCTTCATTTTTTCTTTCAAAATAAATGTTAGATTCATCAAAGGTCACATGAATAGTTTCCTCAACACGTAATGCTCTTTTGTTATAAACTCTATAGGCCTTTTTATTTGATGAATAACCAAGAAATATACCTTAATTAGATTTTCTATCAAATTTTCCAAGGTTATCATGGGTATTCAAAATAAAGCACTTACAGCCAAATACCTTAAAATAAGCAATTGAAGGAGTTTTATCAAATAGAAGTTGGAAAGGTGTTTTTCGTAAAAAATGTCTTAAAAGAACTCTATTCATTACATAGCAAGCAGTGTTTACAGCTTCGGCCCAAAAATATTTTGGTAGAAAGTTTTCACAAAGCATTGATCAGCCATCTCTTGTAAAGTTCTATTTTTCCTTTCAACAACACCATTTTATTGGTGTGTTTTGGCAACTGAAAAATTATGTGTAATACCATTTTCATCACAAAATTTTGGAAAATCTTGATTACAAAATTCTTTATCATTGTCACTCCTAATAGAGATTAATTTGCATACAAGGGAAATTTGAACCTTTTTGAAAAGTTTTACAAATTCATGAAAAAATTCATCCTTTTGAGCTAGAAAAATCACCCATATAAATGTGAAAAAATCATCAACAATCACATGTGTATACCTCTTACCACCAAGACTAGTGGTCCTCATTGGTCCAAATAAGTCCATATGAACAAGTTCAAGAGGTTTTGATGTAGAAACCATTTTCTTTGGTTTAAAAGATGTTTTTGATTGTTTTCTATATTGACAAGCATCAGAAAGACGAGTTTTATCAAAATGCATTTTTGGTAGTCATCTAACCAATTCTTGTGTGGAAAGTTTGTTCAACAAGTCCATGCTCACATGACTTAATCTCCTATGCCATAGATATCCATCATTGTCATGAATAGCAAGACATTTAATATCATTTGCAACAAGTTCACCAAGATATAGTACATATATATTTCCAACTCTATTAGCAACAAAAACAGTTTTGCTACTTACACTATCAAGAATAGTACAAGTATCACATTTAAATTCAACTTTACAGCCATTATCACATAATTGAATAATACTCAATAGATTATACTTCAAACCATCAATAAGTAATACTTACTTAATAAGAGGGAAAGAACCTTTACCAATATTACCAATTCCAAGTATTCTTCCATTTTTCTTATCACCAAATGTGACAAAACCTTCACTTGTTGCATGAAGTTCACTAACAAGTAATGCATTTCCTATCATGTGTCTTGAGTAGCCACTATCAAGAAACCACTTAGTGGTGCTTGTTCTTGGAGCAAAACGAACCTACAACAAATTTGAGAAAGTGACTTTCGGTACCCACATTTTCTTGGGTCCAAGGGGGTTAGTGAAGATTCCTTTAACTCTCCAAATGGTTTTAACACCATTTTCTATTTTTCTTTTCACATAAAATTTTGAAACTTTGTGTCCATGTCTACCACAATACGTGCAACATGTATGAGGCATTGAGATAGAAGTGGCTTTAGCTAAGAAAGTTTTATATTTTGAAACATTGTTTTCATGAATGTAACCAATACCATTTTTCATACAAGAAGATCTTTGAGATCCAAGTAGTTTTTTTTTTTTTAGATTTTCTTTTCCATTTGTAAATTTTTCAATGCGCAATGTAAGATCATCAACTTTCTTTCTCAATATCTCATGATCACTAAGCATTGTTTCTAGAGAAATGATTTTTGTGCAAAGATCTTTATTTTCAAGAGATATGTTTTGTATAGTTACATTTAAAATTTCATTTTCAATGTTTAAGCAATTAACAGATTCAAGAAGTTTTCCATTTTCAAAACATAACTTTGAATTCTCATTCAATAACTCATTAATTTTTGTTTTTATTTCCTTATTCATTTTTGAGGCCTTTTTCAATTCTCCATACACCTTAACAAGTAAATCACTAGGATCAGTAGCATCATCACAGTAAATGAAAATTGAAGAAGTAGAATGTACCTCATCATCTATTGCCATGAAGCATATGCTGGCTTTTCCTTCACTGTCATCTTCACTTTCTTGTTGATCCCAAGTGCCAGCAAGTCCCTTTCCCTTCTTGATAGATTTCTTTTTGAGTTTGATGTCTCTTTCCTTTTCCAAAGCTTTAGCACAATCGACAACAAGATGTTCGGTGCTTTTGCATTCAAAACATTAGGCTTTGAATGATAATGACTGTCCACTTTTTTAGAGTGGCCTTCTTCCTTTCTTGAGAAATTCCCTTTTATAGAATCTCTTGAATTTTCTTACTGCCATAGCCATCTCCTCATCTTCACTATTTCCATCTTCTTCACTTGGTGATTTCTCTTGTTCACTAAGATGACTGGAGGTTTTAAGTACAGCTCCACTTTTTCCCTTCTCTTCATCTTCAATATCATTCAATCTTTTAACCTTCATCTCCTGTGTAAACAGTGATCCAATGACCTCTTCAAGTGGAAGAGTTTTCAAGTCATTTGACTCCTCAATAGCAAGAGTCTTTGGTTGCCAAGATTTTGGTAGAGCATCCAATATCTTTCTATTTTGGTCTCCAACTGTGTAATTCTTCCCATATGCTTTTAGACCATTAGAGATGTTAGTGAATCTTGTGAACATATCACTAATATTCTCACCTTGCTTCGTGGTGAATAACTCATAATCTCTTACTAGCATTGCAAGCTTTGACTCCTTTACTTGGTTAGTTCCTTCATGTGTTACTTGAAGTAGTCTCCATATATTATGAGCGGTGTCGCATCCACTAACTCGATTGTATTCATTCAATCTAATGCATAGCTTAAAATGTTCTTGGCTTGGTAATTCAACGTCAATTTCTTTGAATCGCTCTCATCAAATTCATCTATAGGTTTTGGCTCTATAGTAACTCCATCAGCTCTCATTTTCATTGGTATGTAAGGATTTTTCTCAACAATATTCCACAAATCAAAGTTAATAGAACAAATATATATCTTAACTCTAGATTTCCAGAATGTGTAATTTGTTCCATCAAACAAAGGTGGTCTATTTGTGGAAGATCGTTCTAGATAAGGTAAGTTTAAAATATTAGCCATAAAATCTTAACTTCTAGGTTGAAAAACCACACAAAGAAGCCCTTGCTCTGATACCAATTGAAAGACCGAAGAGGGGGGTGAATTAGGTCTTTGGCTAATTTTCAAAAATAATTCCTTTTACAATTTTAAGCTAGACTAGAGTATGTGTGTTTGTTTCAATAAGAGAATATATCAATCCATGTCAAAGCAATAAACAATATAAGAACAATAAACACAATCAATTTATAGTGGTTCGATCTCTTCAAGATCTACGTCCACTACCTTGAGCCTACACTCAAGGATTTCAAACAATCTACTATATGCTCAAGTTCACAGATTACATAAGAGGCTCACCACACAATGGTTTTACACTCACAACCTCTTTAGCAATTCTACAAACAAGGTTCACCCTACCAATGGATTTTATATCTACAAACAACCTTGAGTCAATGTCTCAAGGATCACCCTTATCTAAAGGATTTTATGTTTTCAAGATAACCTTGCAATAGCTAGTAGAAATCAGAATTGAATGAAGAAAGGAGAATGTGTAAGATGTTACCACTTGTTGGTAGATGATTACACAATGTTGCACCTTCACACTTTGTTGTCATTGGAATCTTGAATGATCAATTGAAAGCACAAGACAAAGATAGCTTTAATGTTTGCTAAAGACTTTAGAATGTTTAGAGTTCTTAAAGATTCAAAACTTAAAAAAAGTTTTGAGTTTATAGCTTTTATAGATTTCAAAAATCAGTTTCAACAGCTATAAAACGACTAGTAACGGCTAGTTTCAGAGAAGTTCGGACATCCGAACTTTCACCTATGCGTCCGAACTTTCATCCGAACTTTATTGTACTAAGTTGTCTGGAAAAGTTCGGACGTTCGAACTTTTCCTTATGCGTCCGAACCATCGTCCGAAATTCTCTGGAAAAATAATAACCATGATATCAGAGAAAGTTTGGACGTCCGAACTTTACTCCATGTGTCCGAACTTGCATCCGAATTTCTCTGGAAGCACAATAACCATTTTCAAAGTTTGGACGTCCGAACTAATCAAACTTTGTGAAACCATTTGAAAATCAACCTTAATATCATTGAAAACATTTTGTATAAATAGGTAAGTTTACTCAAGATCATTTGATGGTTCAAAAACATACTTGTTATTAAAAAGTTTATTTAAAGCCATTTAAGATTCAAAACAAGTTTTTGTTACTCTCTTATGCATTCAATAGATTCCAAGACATGCAAGTGTAGGGTGTACAAAAGGATATACCTATTGAGCATTTATGACCTACACTTTAAGTCTTCAATGCCTTCAATCATCTTGAACAAACTCTTCAATCTTCAATCACTTTGACATATTGGAGTTGTTCTTGCATTGTGGCTTCAAGGCAATGAGACTTGCTTCCTTCTCAATCTACAAATCCTATCACACAACATACAAACATATTAGTCCTCATCAATGTTTGTCATTAATCAAAACTAATTATAACTACATGATTTGCCCTTGGACTAACAATCTCTCCCTTTTTGATGATGACAAACTTTGATGCAAAATGTGATGGATTTACATAATGTAGTACAAAGAAGCATTGATGTCAGTGATAGATAATAACCAATTTGGCATATTGACATTCAAAAGGCTCAATATGAGCCAATGACCTAACCAACCTCCATTTACCTCATTCCTTCCAACAACTAGGATAGAAAATATAGCATTTAAGCATTAAGAAAACTTCTAAGAGAGGTATTAATGGTCAGAAAAGATTAACAATACTCCCTGTTAGCCCTAAGGGCAAATCATGTAGTAATGATTAGTTTTGAATAATGGCAACCATTGATAAGGACTAATGTGCTTGTATATTATGTGATAGGATTTGTGGATTAGGAAGTATGAAGTCTTATTGCCGTGAAGCAACAATGCATGAACAACTCAATTATGCCAAAAGTGATTGAAGAGTATGTTCAAGATGATTGAAGGCATTGAAGACTTAGAGTGTAGGGTTCATATGCAAAATAGGTATATTTTTCTGTAAACTCTACACTTGTATGTCTTGGATTTAGTTGAATGCATAAGAGAGTACAAAACTTGTTTTTGAAATGGTTTTGAATGAACTTTTTGATAACAAGTATGTTTTTGAAGTCTCAAATGATCTTAAGAAAACTTTGGATGATTAAAATATTTTGGTAACGGTTTTTGTGTTTAAAAGTGTTTATGTGACTTATCTATTTATGGAAAAATATTTTAATGATATTAAGGATGATTTTTAAATGATTTGACAAAGTATTGATAAGTTTGGATGCAAGTTTGGACGTCCAAACTTTGAAAATGATCACTGTGCTTCCAGAGAAATTCGGACGCAAGTTGAGATGCATGGAGTAATGTTCGGACGTCCAAACTTTCTCTGATATCATTGTCACTGGTTTTCCAGAGAATTTCGGATGAATGTTCGGATGCATAAGGAAAAGTTCGGACATCTAAACTTTTCCAGACAGCTTGGCACAGTGAAGTTCGGACGAGAGTTCGGACGCATGGTAGAAAGTTCAGACGTCCGAACTTCTTTGAAACTAGCCGTTACTAGCCGTTTTATAGTTGTTGCAATTGATTTTTTAAATCTATAAAAGCTATAAACTTCAGATTTTTTGTAAGTTTTGAATCTTTATGAACTCTAAACATTCCAAAGTCTTTAGCAAACATTAAAGCTTTCTTTGTTTTGTGCTTTCAATTGATCATTCAAAATTCCAAAGACAACAAAGTGTGAAGGTGCAACATTGTGTAATCATCTACCAATAACTGGTAACATCTTACACATTCTCCTTTCTTCATTCAATTGTGATTTCTAGCTCTTGCAAGGTTATCTTGGAAATATAAAATCCTTTAGATAAGGATGATCCTTCAGACATTGACTTAATGTTGTTTGTAGATATAAAATCCTTTGGTAGCGTGAACCTTGTTTGTAGAATTGCTAAAGAGGTTGTGAGTGAAAACCATTGTGTGGTGAGCCTCTTATGTAATTTGTGAACTTGAGCATATAGTATATTGTTTGAAATCCTTGAGTATAGGCTCAAGGTAGTGGACGTAGATCTTGAAGAGATCAAACCACTATAAATTACTTGTGTTTATTGATCTTACATTGGTTTACTGCTCTGCTATTAATTGACATATTCTCTCATTGAACCAAGTACATATAAACCAAGTACAAGGAAATTATTTACGAAAATTAGCCAAAGGCCTAATTCAACCCCTTAGGTCTTTCAATTGGTATTAGACCAAGGGCTTCTTTGTGTGGTTTTGCAACCTAGAAGTTAAGATCTTAATGCTAATATTTCAAAGTTACCTTATCTAGAAGGATCTTCCACAAATAGACCACCTTTGTTTGATGGAACAAACTATACTTTTTGGAAATCTAGAGTCAAAATATATATTTGCTCTATTAATTTTGATTTGTGGAATATTGTTGAGAAAGGTCCTTATATACCTATGAAAATGAGAGCTGATGGATTAACTTTAGAACCTAAGTCTATAGACGAATTTGATGAAAATGATTCAAAGTAAAGGACATTAAATTATCAGGCCATGAAAATTTTAAGTTGTGCATTAGATGTAACTGAATATAATAGAGTTAGTGGTTGTGATACTGCTCATGACATGTAGAGATTACTCCAAATAACACATGAAGGTACAAATCAGGTTAAAGAGTCAAAGCTTGCCATGCTGGTAAGGGACTATGAGCTATTTACCATGGAGCAAGGTAAGAATGTTAGTGATATGTTTACAAGATTTACTAATATTTTCAATGGTTTAAAAGCTTATGGAAAAAGCTATACAAATGGACAGCAAAACAGAAAGATATTGGATGCTCTACCAAAATCTTGGCAACCAAAAACACTTGCAATTGAGGAATCAAAGGATTTGAAAACTCTTCCACTTGAATAGCTTATTGGATAACTCCTCACGCATGAGATGAAGATGAAAAGACTAAATGACAAAAAAGATGAAGAGAAGAGAAGAAAAGGAGTTGTACTTAAAACCTCAAATCACTTGAGTGAACAAGAAAAATCATCAAGTGAAGAAGATGGAAACAGTGGAGAAGAGGAGATAGCCTTGGCTGTAAGAAAATTCAAAAAATTCTACAAGAAGGAATTTCTTAAGAAAGGGAGAAAGCCAACCAAGAAGAGTGGACAGTCATCATCCTTCAAACCTCAATGTTTTGAATGCAAAAGCACAGAACATCTTGTTGCTGATTGTCCTAAGGTGTTGGAAAGGGAAAGAGACAACAAATCAGAAAAGAAATCTGCCAAGAAGGGAAAAGGACTAGCTGGAACCTGGGATCAACAAGAAAGTGAAGATAACAGTGAAAGAAAGGCCAACATATGCTTTATGGCAATTGATGATGAGCTACAATCTACTCCTTCTATCTCTAATTACTATTATGATGATGTTGATCCTAGTGATTTACTTTTAGAAATGTATGAAGAATTAAAAAAGTCTTCTAAAAGAAATATAGAACTGAAAGCCAAAATCAATTAGTTGTTAAATGAGAATTCAAAGTTATGTGTTGAAAATGGGAAACTTCTTGAGACTATTAATTGCCTAAACATTGAAAAAGAAGCTTTAAATATAACCATACAAAGCATATCTTTAGAAAATAAAGAGCTTTGCACAAAATTTATTTCTCTTGAAACAATGCTTAATGATCATGAGATATTAAAAAGGAAAGTTAATGATCTTACATTATGCATTGAAAAATTTACAAATGGATGAGAAAATTTAAATAAATTACTTGGTTATCAAAGATTTTCATATGTAAAACATAGCCTTGGTTACACTCATGATAGTTATGCTCCAAAATATAAAAACTCCTTAGCTAAAGAAACTTTTAATTCTAGGCCTCATATCTGTTGTACATATTGTGGCAAGCATGGACACAAAGTGTCAAAATCTTATGTAAAAAGAAAAATAGAAAATGGTATCATGACTATTTGGAAAGTTAAAGGAACTTTCACTAACCCCCTTGACCCAAGAAAATATGGGTACCAAAAATCACTCTCTCAAATTTGGTGTAGGTTCATTTTGCTTCAAGATCAAGTGCCACAAAATGGTTTCTTGACAGTGGTTGTTCAAGACACATGACAGGGAATGCCTCTCTTGTTAGTGAGCTTCAAGCAACAAGTGGAGATAAAGAAAGGAAAAATACTTGGAATAGGTAACATTGGTAAAGGTTCCTTTCCTCTTATTAAACAAGTATTGCTTATTGATGGTTTAAAGTATAATTTACTTAGCATTAGTCAACTATGTGACAATGGATGTAAAGTAGAATTTAAATGTGATACTTGTACTATTTTTGATAGTGCAAGTAGCAGACCCATCTTTGTTTCTAATAGAGTTGGAAATGTTTATGTGTTATATCTTAATGAACTTATCACAAATGATATAACATGTGTTGCCATTCATGATAATGATGGATATTTGTGGCATAGAAGATTAGGTCATGTGAGCATGGATTTATTGAATAACCTTTCCACACAAGAGCTAGTTAGAGGATTACCTAAAATGCATTTTGATAAAACTCATATTTGTGATGCTTGTCAATATGGAAAACAATCAAAAACATCCTTTAAACTAAAGAAAATGGTTTCTACTTCAAAACCTCTTGAACTTGTTCATATGGACTTGTTTGGACCAATGAGGACCACTAGTCTTGGTGGTAAAAGATATGCTTATGTGATTGTTGATGATTTTTCAAGATTTACATGGGTGATTTTCTTAGCTCAAAAGGATGAAACGTTTCTTGAATTTGCAAAACTTTTCAAAAAGGTTCAAACTTCTCTTGAGTATAAGTTGATTTCTATTAGAAGTGACAATGGAAGAGAATTTTGCAATCAAGACTTTACAAAATTTTGTGATGAATATGGTATAACTCATAAATTTTTAGGTGCTAGAACACCCCAACCAAATGGTGTTGTTGAAAGGAAAAATAGAACCTTACAAGAGATGGCTAGATCAATGCTTTGTGAAAACTCTTTGCCAAAATATTTTTGGACTGAAGCTATAAACACTGCTTGCTATGTAATGAATAGAGTTCTATTAAGACCCTTCATAAGAAAAACAGCTTTTGAACTCCTATTTGATAAAACTCCTTCAATTGTTTACTTTAAGGTATTTGGTTGTAAGTGTTTTATCTTAAATATTAGTGATAATCTAGGAAAGTTTGATAGAAAATCAGATGAAGGTGTATTTCTTTGGTATTCATCAAATAAAAAGGCTTATAGAGTTTATAAAAAAAGAACATTATGTGTTGATAAAACCATACATGTAACTTTTGATGAATCTAACATTTACCTTGAAAGAAGAAATGAAGATGATGTAGGTTATTCAATGTTTGATAATCAAACACTTCATCAGATACCCACATTGGAAGAACATGCCAAAGAAGAAGAAAAAATAGAGCAAGAACAAGATGGTCAGCCTAGCAATGATCAAGAACTTCCAAAGGATCTAAGATATGCAAGAGGTCATCCTAAGGAGCAAATCATTGGTGATATCTCCCAAGGAGTTAAAACAAGGCGGTATTTTATCAACAACTTTGCTCTTTTATCTCATATTGAACCTAAAAATATTGATGATGCATTGTGTGATGATTTTTGGATTATTGCTATGGAAGAGGAGTTAAATCAGTTTGAAAGAAATAAAGTATGGACTCTTGTCCCAAGACCTCATGATCATTCTATTATTGGTACAAAATGGGTATTTAGGAATAAATTAAATGAACTAAGTGAAATTGTTAGAAATAAGGCTAGGCTTGTTGCTCAAGGTTTCAACCAAGAAGAAGGTATTGATTATGATGAAACTTTTGCTCCGATAGCTAGACTAGAATCCATAAGAATACTTTTGGCATTTGCTTGTTTAAAGGTTTTAAACTATTCCAAATGGATGTTAAAAGTGCTTTTGTAAATGGTTTTATTGAAGAAGAAGTGTATGTAGAACAATCACCTGGTTTCATTTATGCAAAATTTCCTAATCATGTTTTCAAGTTAACCAAGGCTCTATATGGATTGAAACAAGCTCCAAGAGCTTGGTATGAAAGATTAAGTGGTTTTCTTCTTTCAAAAGGATTTGCAAAAGGAAAAGTGGAGCAACATTGTTTATAAAAACCTCTAGCAATATGATATTTTACTTGTGCAAATTTATGTTGATGACATTATTCTTGGTGCTACTAACACATTCCTTTGTGAGGAATTTGCCAAATCAATGCAAAATGAATTTGAAATGAGTATGATGGGAGAACTAAATTTCTTTCTTGGGCTGCAAATTAAGCAAACTAAGGATATAGTCTTCATAAATCAAGCTAAATATACCAAGGAGCTATTGAAAAGATTTGGAATGAATCAAGCAAAAGGGATTGGTACTCTAGTGAGCTTATCAACTAAACTTGATAAAGATGAAAAAGGTAAAAATGCCGATGAGAAGTCATATAGAGGTATGATCGGAAGTTTACTCTATCTCACAGCAAGTAGACCAGATATTATGTTTGCTGTGTGCATATGTGCTAGATTTTAATCTTGTCCTAAAGAATCTCATCTAATTTCTGTCAAACGTATTTTTCGCTATTTGATTGATGCACATGACTATGGTCTTTGATTTTCAAAATATTCATCTTTTGAACTAATTGGATATTCGGATGCTGATTATGCTGGATGCAAAGTTGAACGAAAAAGTACAAGTGGTCATTGTCAATTTCTTAGTAGATGTCTTGTGTCTTGGTATAGTAAAAAACAAGCTTGTGTGTCTTTGTTTACTGCTGAAGCTGAGTACATTGTAGCTGGTAGTTGATGTGCTCCTCAAATATTATGGATGCAGCATACTCTACTTGATTATGGTCTTAAATTCAATAATGTGCCAATATTATGTGACAATACTAGAGCTAATCAATTTTAGCATAAATCCCATTCAACATTCTAGAACAAAACATATAGAGATCAACATCATTTTATTCGTGATTATGTTGCTAAAAGGGACATATGCTTAGAATATATAAATACAAATGACCAAATTACTGATATATTCACAAAGCCTTTGGCTGAGAAAAGGTTTACTCATTTAAGAAGGCTCTTAGGAATCTCAAAATTCAATTACTAATGTGTTTATTTGAGTGTGAGAAAAGCAGGAAAAATTCAGATGCACAATTTGGATGCATTGAGTGAAAATCGAACGTCCAAACTTTGTCAGAAAATTCTGCACAGAAAAGTTCGGATGCATGTTCGGACGCACACCAAAAGTTTGGTCGTCTAAACTTTGCGGTTACAGTGGTTTTAAAGAGACCAAAATAGCCGTTAATCACATATTATCACATCCGAACTCTCTTTACTTTGAAATTTATCTCTACCCATTCACATCCAAACTTAAATCTCTCTGTGATTTCACCATTTTCACATCAAAATACTTGGATTTTTGAATTCCTAACCCTACACACTTCTCAAATTTTGCTGCTTTTCTATTGGAAAATCATCATGGTCAGAATTAAGGGAGCAAATATTGAGAAAGGAAAAGGGAAAGTGCAGAACAAAGAAGGAGGACGAATTCTCATTGAACCAAGGAGAATTAGGGTTCCTCAATCATCATCTGGAGCAGAAAAATTTATCTCCATCAAAGCTACATCAGAATTTGAAGATTGGAACAAGAAGTCAAGAAATATTATCCCTGGAAACAAAGTTTGTTAGCCCTAAGGGCAAATCATGAAGTTATGATTAGTTTTGAATAATGGCAAACATTGATGAGAACTAATGTGCTTGTACGTTTGAGTGATAGGATTGATAGATTGAGAAGCATGAAGTCTTATTGCCTTGTAGTCACAATGCAAGAACAACTCAACCATACCAAAGGTAATTGAAGATTGAAGAGTACGTTCAAGTTGATTGAAGGCATTGAAGAATTAGAGTGTAAAGTTCTTACACTAAATAGGTATTTTTCTGTAAACTCTACACTTGTATGTCTTGGAGTCAGTTGAATGTATGAGAGAGCACAAAACTTGTTTTTAAAATGGTTTCCAATAAACTTTGTGATAACAAGTAGGTTTTTGAAATCTCAAATGATCTTAAGAAAATTTTGTATGATCAAAATGTTTTTGTAATGGTTTTTGTGTTTAAATGTGCCTAAATGATGTGTCCATTCATCCAAAACGTTTTCAATGTTATTAACAATGATTTTCAAAAGATTTGACTAAATTTGATAAGTGTGGATGCAAGTTTGGTCGTCCAAACTTTGGAAATGGTTACTGTGCATCCAGAGAAGTTTAGAGGCAAGTTCGGACGCATGGAGTAAAGTTCGGACGTCCAAACTTTCTTTGATAGCATGGTCACTATTTTTCCAGAGAAGTTCGGACGCAAGTTCGGACGCATGAGGAAAAGTTCGGACGTCCGAACTTTTCCAGGCAGCTTGGCACAGTAAAGTTCGGACGCAAGTTCGGACGAAAGGCATGAAGTTCGGACGTCTGAACTTCTCTGAAACAAGCCGTTACTAGCCGTTTTATAGCTGTTGCATTTTAATTTTCACATCTATAAAAGCTATAAATTTCAGATTTTTAGTAAAGTTTTTGAATCTTTAAAAACTCTAAGCATTCCAAAGCCTTTAGCAAAACATTTTTAAAGCTCTCTTGTGTCTTGTGCATTCAATTGATCAATCCAAAGACATCAAAGTGTGAAGGTGCAAATATTGTGTAAACATCTACCAACAAGTGGTAACATCTACACACTCTTTTCTTCTTATCAAATTGTGTTTTCTACTAGCTCTTGCAAGGTTATCTTAATAACATAAAACTCTTTAGTTAAGGGTGATCCTTGAAGTTGTGATTCAAGGTTGTTTGTAGATATAAAACCATTGTGTGGTGAGCCTTGTTTGTAAAAGTTACTAGAAGAGGTTGTGAGATTGTGCTCCCCCTTAGATTGTGCTCATTTTTCAACAAGTTTGGTATAGAGATACTATGCATCCGAATTTTGACATATCAAGTCCAAACTTTAAAATAAGTAAAATGAAAGCTGCAAATTTTGTAAATAAGCTTTCCTAAGGTTGTTCAAACATATTAGAAGAGATTAAAACATATTTGACTCAATTTGAACAACAAAGGAGCACATTTTGACAACACAATATGGATGCATCCTTCACCTCCTTCTTCTTGCTTGTTCTTTGCTCTTCATTCTCATGCTCTTCTCCTTCTTGGGGTGTTTCACTGCCTTTTCCTTCATCTTGTCTTCTTCTTTGGCAACAAATTGATAGCCATCTCAATTTTCACTGTCATTACTATCATCCTTGTTGCTTCCATCTTCACCCATATTATCTTCTTGATCTTCTTCATTTGGCTTTATAGGAACTTTCACCATTTAAAACTACTTGAGAAATCTTCCTCAAGTCTTCTTCCGTATTCTTGACTCTAGCATCAAAACCATCAAATTTGCCAAGAAGCATTAGAGCAAAGGACTCGAAGAATTTGTCCATCTTCTTCATTTCCTTCTTCCTCAACCTCCTCACTTTCTTGTTGATAGTCTCCCACACAGTAAGGCTTTGTTGGCTGGTTTTCTTGTACTAATCATATGCTTCAATTCCATGAATCCAACGTTTAGTCTTCTATGCTCATGCAAGGCAATTATAATCACCATATGCATAGTGGTAATCATGTGATGCATAACCCTTCTTCTAGCATCAAAGGCTTTGATTTCCTTTTCCCTAAATGACCTAAATTGTCTACCATTTGTGAAAGCCTCTTCAAATCTTTCATTTGTGAACAATTCATTAATAAAGCAATGCTGTCCCAATGAATAATACCTCGCCTCATTATCATCTACCCCACAAATTATGTTCACTAAGGCATCATTGAACTCAAAATCCACTTGATATACTCTAGGGGAATACCATTGAACTACATTATTCCCCTCATGTTCAATTCTCTTTTCTTTAAGATTTGCATGAAAATCATATATAATGGCAGTATAAAATTCTACATCAATTACTAGTAAATTGCTCCAATCAATATCATCAAATAGAGATAGAACATTACCAATATTGGAGAGTTTATCCTAGTTTACTTTGTTTCCCAAGAATAAATTTTTTTTCTTGCTCCAGTATATTCTTTAGCAATATATATCCAAAATTCATTTTTCTTTTCTTATGCATGGCTAGCATAATTACACCATACATATTATCAATAAAAGATTTGTGCCCAAAGTATGCTATAATCAATGTAGTAAGCATGTGATGCAAAATTCTTTTACTAGGATCAAAAACTTTTATATCTCTCTCTCTTTTGTAGTCTTGAGCTTCTACCATTTGTACAGGCATTTTCAATCCTTTCATGTGAGTATAATTTACATTAAAAAAAAAACAATGTCACTAGGAAGAATAATGCCTAAACCCAACATCCTCAATATCACGAATTCTATTGAGCAATGCATTGTCAATATCAAAAATCAACTTGTGATATTCTTGAAGAATACCACTAAATAGATTTATTACCAATTTGCTCAACTCTTTCTTCCTTAATATTTTCTTAAACTTCATAAACTAATTAAGGTAATAGCATTCATCAAACACAAAAGAGTTGAGCAAATTGGTAATAAATCTATTTAGTGGTATTCTTCAAGAATATCACAAGTTGATTTTTGATATTGACAATGCATTGCTCAATAGAATTCGTGATATTGAGGATGTTGGGTTTAGGCATTATTCTTCCTAGTGACATTGTTTTTTTTTTAATGTAAATTATACTCACATGAAAGGATTGAAAATGCCTGTACAAATGGTAGAAGCTCAAGACTACAAAAGAGAGAGAGATATAAAAGTTTTTGATCCTAGTAAAAGAATTTTGCATCACATGCTTACTACATTGATTATAGCATACTTTGGGCACAAATCTTTTATTGATAATATGTATGGTGTAATTATGCTAGCCATGCATAAGAAAAGAAAAATGAATTTTGGATATATATTGCTAAAGAATATACTGGAGCAAGAAAAAAAATTTATTCTTGGAAACAAAGTAAACTAGGATAAACTCTCCAATATTGGTAATGTTCTATCTCTATTTGATGATATTGATTGGAGCAATTTACTAGTAATTGATGTAGAATTTTATACTGCCATTATATATGATTTTCATGCAAATCTTAAAGAAAAGAGAATTGAACATGAGGGGGATAATGTAGTTCAATGGTATTCCCCTAGAGTATATCAAGTGGATTTTGAGTTCAATGATGCCTTAGTGAACATAATTTGTGGGGTAGATGATAATGAGGCGAGGTATTATTCATTGGGACAGCATTGCTTTATTAATGAATTGTTCACAAATGAAAGATTTGAAGAGGCTTTCACAAATGGTAGACAATTTAGGTCATTTAGGGAAAAGGAAATCAAAGCCTTTGATGCTAGAAGAAGGGTTATGCATCACATGATTACCACTATGCATATGGTGATTATAATTGCCTTGCATGAGCATAGAAGACTAAACGTTGGATTCATGGCATTGAAGCATATGATTAGTACAAGAAAACCAGCCAACAAAGCCTTACTGTGTGGGAGACTATCAACAAGAAAGTGAGGAGGTTGAGGAAGAAGGAAATGAAGAAGATGGACAAATTCTTCGAGTCCTTTGCTCTAATGCTTCTTGGCAAATTTGATGGTTTTGATGCTAGAGTCAAGAATACGGAAGAAGACTTGAGGAAGATTTCTCAAGTAGTTTTAAATGGTGAAAGTTCCTATAAAGCCAAATGAAGAAGATCAAGAAGATAATATGGGTGAAGATGGAAGCAACAAGGATGATAGTAATGACAGTGAAAATTGAGATGGCTATCAATTTGTTGCCAAAGAAGAAGACAAGATGAAGGAAAAGGCAGTGAAACACCCCAAGAAGGAGAAGAGCATGAGAATGAAGAGCAAAGAACAAGCAAGAAGAAGGAGGTGAAGGAAGTTCAACAAAGTCAAATCACAAATCCATCACCAATTTCCTTCAGCCAAGAGATCAAGGGAACCATGGCCATCATAACAAACAGATTTGGAAGTGAAGACCATGAAGAGCATCCAAGACTAAGCCTTTCTATCCCTAAACTCGATTTTGCTGCTTATCTTAGTTTATGCCTTGATGCACATGTTATGCTTTAACATTGAAATTTACTTGTGCATTTCTAGTCATTATAATGTTTTGAAGCTCAATATATGAAATGCTTGTGATAAGAGCTTCATTTGTTTCATTTTTGTTGTCCAAGTACTCTTACCCCATCTTTGATTGATGACAAAAGGGGGAGAAGAAATGTGATGAAAAAATGTGTGAAAATGTGTGAAAATGTGAAATAGCAGTGGAATTTCTCATGCATGAATAGAAAATGTGTGAATTTTCTGAAAATACATGCATATGTCAAGGGGGGAAAGAATGATGGCTGCAATGTGCTATGTAATGTGAATGTGCTTGCTGTAAATATGCTACGTATGTGTACTATAGATCGAAATGTAAAATGAATGTGTACTGTGAAAATATTTGGCTGCATTTAGAATTTAAATTGAAAGTATTATAATATGTGATGTTTGAGTTGTTTTCTGAGATTTTGGAATATGGTTAAGTTGAGATTGAAATCTTGAACTTGGTTCTTGACTAGACCTATGATTTTGAATTTCTTCATGAAAACAATTGAATACATGAATTTTGTGGTTTTGCAAAGCTAAACTAAGTGCCTTTGTGGACATACATGTTTGAATACTTCAACATTTCATTTTAAAAGGCAAAATCACCTTTTCAAACTTGTTGCAAAAATTTGGACTCAAAATTCGGATGCAAGGTTTAAAAATTCGGATGCATCCATATTTGTTGTCAAAATGTGCTCTTTTGTTGTTCAAATTGATTCAAATATGTTTTATTCTCTTCCATTATGTTTGAACAACCTTAGGAAAGATTTATTTCACATTAAACCCTCATTATATTGAATTTATTTCAATTTGGACATGGAATGTCAAAATTCGGATGCATGAGTTTAAAAATTCGGATGCATGTTCTAAAATTCGGATGCATCCATATTGTGTTGCCAAAATGTGCTCCTTTGTTGTTCAAATTGAGTCAAATATGTTTTAATCTCTTCTAATATGTTTGAACAACCTTAGGAAAGCTTATTTACAAAATTTGCAGCTTTCATTTTACTTATTTTAAAGTTTGGACTTGATATGTCAAAATTCGGATGCATAGTATCTCTACACCAAACTTGTTGAAAAATGAGCACAATCTAAGGGGGAGCATTGTTAAACATTTACAACCTTTAAAACCTCTCTTAGAATCTTTTCTAAATGCTTAAATGCTATATCTTCTATCCTAGTTGTTGGAAGGAAGGAGGCAAATGGAGGTTGGTTGGGTCATAGGCTCATATTGAGCCTTTTGTATGTCAATATGCTAAATTGGTTGATTTCTATCATTGACATTAATACTTCAATGTACTACATTGTTTTAATCTATCACATTTTGCATCAAAGTTTGTCATCATCAAAAAGGGGGAGATTGTTAGCCCTAAGGGCAAATCATGTAGTTTTGATTAATGACAAATATTGATGAGGACTAATATGCTTATATGTTGTGTGATAGGTTTGTGGATTAAGAAGTTTGAAGTCTCATTGCCTTGAAGCTAAAATGCAAGAACAACTCCAATATGTCAAAGTGATTGAAGATTGAAGAGTTTGTTCAAGATGTTAGAAGGCTTTGAAGACATGAAGTGTAGGTTGCATATGCTTAATAGGTTACCTTTGTAAACCCTACACTCTTAAGCCTTGGAATCTATGAATTGCAATTGAGAGCACAAAACTTGATTTAAATGGTTTCAATGGTTTCGAACATACCTAAATTATCAAGTTTTCATAAATGGTTTTTGCACTTAAAAGGTCTTTAAGGACTTATCTTTGAGGCTAGAATGTTTTCCAACTTGTTTAAATTGATTTGAACATGTTTTGACAAAGTTTAAAAAATTCGGATGCAAGATTCGGACGCAGGGTAAAAAATTCGGTCGTCCGAATTTTGTAACAAAAGTTTGCTACTGTTCTTCCAGAGAAATTCGGAAGAAGATTCGGACGCATGAAGTGAAGAAAAATTCGGTCGTCCGAATTTTGCAGCAAAATATTCGAACGCAGAATTCGGTCGTCCGAATTTTGTAGCGAAAAATTCGGATGCAGAATTCGGTCGTCCGATTTTTCTAAAACTAGCCGTTACTAGCCGTTTTATGACCGTTTTAACTGAATTTCAAATTCTATAAAGGCTAGAAACTCTAGATTTTTGAAAGAACTTTTGCACAAAAGAAATACTTGAAGCTCTAACTTGTTTTACATCAAAATTATATCAAAAGCTCTCAAATTGCCTTGTGCTCAAAGATTAAAATTCAAGATTCCAAAGGCAAGAAGTGAAGAGGTGCTAACAATTGTATTCATCCACCAAGAAGTATTGGTAACATCTAAACTCTCTTTTTATATTGTTGTTGTGATTGATACAAGGTTGTCAAGAGACTTAAAACCCTTGTGGAGGGTGAGCCATAGACTAGATTAATCAAGGTTGTTGTGTAAAACCCATTGGTGAGGGTGAGCCTTGGATTAGATTGGTCTAGGTTGTCTAGTGACATAAAACTCTTAGTGATAAGAGTGAACCTTGTTTATTATATTGAAAAGAGGTTGTTGTGGTAAAACCCATTGAAGGGTGAGCCTCTTGTGTAATTGCTTTGATTAAGCATATAGTGAATTGATTGAAATCCTTGAGTGTGGACTCAAGGTAGTGGATGTAGATCTTGGAGAGATCGAACCACTATAAATCGTGTGTTCATTTCTTTATAACTTTACTTGTTTTACATACTTGTGTTATTATTATTGTTTATAGTTGTTGATTGATTGGTTGTGGTCTTATAGTTTAATAATCTTGTCTTAACCATCAAATCACATATAAACTTGAAGTTTGTGAATTTAAAGAAGAGCTTTTATTAAGGCAAAGGATTTGCAAAAAGGGAAAAGATTTTCGATAATTAGCCAAAGACCTAATTCACCCCCCTCTTAGGTCTTTCAATAACCAATAAATTACTCCAGCCAATATCACCAAATAAAGATAGGACATTACTCATATTTGTGAGTTTGTCAAAATCTACTATGTTTCCAGGGATGATTTTTCTTGATTTCTTGTTCCAATCATCGAATTCTGATGCAGCCTTAATAGATACAAATCTATCTGCCCTAGATGATGATTGAGGAACTCTAATGCTCCTTGGTTCATTGAGAATTCGTCATCCTTCTCTATCCTTCGCTTTCCCTTTTCCTTTCTCAATATTTGTTCCCTTAGTTCTCACCATATTGTTTTTCTAATAGAAAAGCTGTGAAATCTGAGAAGTATTTAGGGTCAGGAATTCACAAATCCAAGTGGTTTGATGTGAAAATGATGAAATTTCATATAGATTTAGGTTTGGACGCAAATGGGTAGACACTACGAGGAAAAATGAATTTTTCGACAAAAAATTGCGACGGCAAAATCCGTCGCAGATTTGCGACGAATTTGCAACAGAATTGCAACAGACGAAATAAGTGGCTAAAATTTGCAACAGATTATATTCCGTCGCAAATCCATCGCCGATTTGCGACGTCTTTGCGACGGTATTTATTTAAATAATTTTTTATTTCTTTTTTTAAATTCCGTCGCAAATCCGTCGCAAATCTGCCACATATTTGCAACAGCATTTATTTAAATAAATTTATATTTATTTTTTTTTTTAAATTCCGTCGTAAATTCGTAGCAAATGTGCAATGGATTTGCTACAGAATTTATATTAATTTTTTATTTCTATTTTTAATTTTTGTCGCCTATTTGCTACGTAAAATAGAAATTAAAAATTAACATAAATTCCGTCGCAAATGTGCTACGGATTTGTGACGAAATTTAAAAATAGGAATAAAAAATATTTATCTAATTTTCGTCGCAAATCCGTAGCAAATCGGCGACGGATTTGCGACGAAAATTAAAAAATAAATAGAAAAAATGATAACCGTTGCATAGCCGTCGCAAAGTACATATTCTTGCATCCCTATTTGTTTTTTGTGAGTCATACCTCACGGTGTTCATAAATGAGCTATTTAATTAAATATTTATAAATATAGTATACTTGTAATATGTATTATAAAATAGTGATACTCCAAATTTAATAGTATTTATATAAAAACACATACGAATATGTACTTTGTAATTTATTTTAATATAAGATATCTATTTACTATAATGACACATGATACACAATATATAAAGGTATGTTATATATGTGTATAATTCTAATAGTTAAACTATTAAGTATGACTAATATATAATATGTAATAATGTTCTACAACATATAGTGTTGATGAGGTTAATACATATATTAGCACAATATATATGATAATTAAAATGAATATATATCATAAATATTGACTATTAAGAAATCCTAACCATAAACTTATTGAAGGAGAGGAAGAGAAATAAAAGAACTTAAAAACCACATTAGAAATTAAACTTGGTCGCAAATTCGTCGCAAACGTGTCGCAATTTGGCGACGAATTTGCGACACATATTTTACCGTTAATAAATAAAATCAGAAATAAATTTTGTCGCAAATCTGTTGCAAAATAGCGACGGACTTGCGATGGATTTGAAATTTTCACCCAAAAAAACTGCCAAATTAAAATTTACCGTGATTAAATAAAATTTAACAAATTATCGTCGAAAAATAGTTGCAAAATGGCGACAGATTTGCGACAGAATTTTTACCATTGTTAAATAAAGTTAAAAATTAATTCCGTCGCAAACCCGTCGCAAAATAGCGATGGATTTGCGACGGATTTTGAAATTTTCACAAAAAAAAGTCGCCAAATTAAAATTTACCGTTATTAAATAAAATAAAAACAATTGCCGTTGCAAAATAGCAACAGATTTGCGACGGAATTTTTACCGTTGTTAAATAAAATTAAAAATTAATTTCGTCGCAAATCCGTCGCAAAATAGTGACGGATTTGCGACGGAATTCCGTCACAAATACTATATTTTTAACCCAAAAACTGAACACCATTTTACCCTCTTACTCACTTCACCAGCGCCTCTTCTCCCTCTCCCGAAAACTCCTGCCACCACCGCCACCGCCGTCACCTGAAGCCTCGCCGCCAGTCTACTCCCTCGCTACCTGGCTCCCCCGCCGGCAGCCTCAATTAGAAGCCGAGGTAATTAATTAAGTATTCTTTTGTCATGTTTATTGCATTATGAATATGTGTTTTAATTAAGCCGAGGTAATTAATTTCTATTTTAATTTTTTTATTCATTTCGTTCAGCTTTTTTTTCCGTTTATTTTGTCATGTTTATTGCATTATGAATATGTGTTTTTTTTCCTGATTTTAGTGAATTTCATATTTCTTCTCCCTTTCCTCTCTCCAGCCACTACCGCGCATTGCCCGTACTGCCATTGTCCAGTTACGCGTCTCACCACGCCTGCTGACCGCCATCAGCACCTTGACAGCCCGCGTCCAAAGCCTGCCTCCAGCGCCAGCCCGTCTCACCACGCCTGCCGCCAGCCCGTCCGCCTACCAAACCGAGGTAAACAGTTAGTTTTGTTTTTTCGTTTTTTCGTTTTTTCTATTTTGTTTAGTTTTTTCTTCAGTTTTTGCCGTCTGTCTTTTTTCTATTTTTTCCTTTTTTTTTTGTTTTTTCCAGTTTTTTCTATTTTTTGATTTTTTTCTGTTATTTATTTTTTCTATTTTTTCTATTTTTTCTTTTTTTATGTTTTTAATGTTTTTTTGGTTTTGTCATGTTTTGCATGTTTTCTGAATTTTTTTGTTATTAATTTTTTCTGTTTTTGTTGCGTGCTTTCTTTTTTTTTGGCACATGTTTTTTCTGTTTTTTATTGCACTGTTTTTAAAATTTTTTAATGGAGACTGGTATTGATATTTTTTAATTTTGTGAAGATTGTCATTTCATTTACGAAGATGCTTATGAATTTTGAGTATATTTACGTGGATTTAATTTTTGAAAAAAATTAATTTGGATTTGGAGATTGATTGTGGTGGCCTTGTGCCTAGAAAAAGTCCATTTTACAGTGGAGATGCTGCCGAATTTTTTTTACACTTGCTTAACACTTGTCTCTAAGTTTTTAACTCTATTATAACAAGAAATAAAAAATTCATAAATTTTTTTGTTGAATTAGGTAAAATTTAATAGGCAATATTTTTTGCATACTTTTTTTCTATTTTTAAATTTTTCTTGCAGTGCTTATAATATTTACAAAGATGCTTACGAATTTTGGGTATATTTACGTGGATTTAATTTTTGGGAGAATTTACTACTTCGAACCACATGTCCAGACTCGACATACAAACCTGGCTCGCAGTGACGAAGGTGTTTCAGAAAGATATGGTTTGTCCGTATGTAATGCAGCGGGAAAGGTGATCGGGAACACAATTACCAGATACCTTTCTCCAATGGAGTTTAAGGCAGCTGTTAATTACATATATCTCAATTGTGAAGAGATACAACCATTTGTCATGTACGTCTTTTTTCCATATTTTCATTGGGTTACTGATTCTTCGTGGTTGTAAAAACTCTGCTTATATAACGCCTATAAACAGGAAATTCAGAGCTGAATTGTGATATACCGACCCCTGCATAATGGAGGAGGAAATTGATAGGAGATTTGAGGACGAATTTCTTATATGGTTCAGGGCTTATGTAAGTTTCTATTTGTCGAGTAGCAAAATTACAATGGTTAAGAAATATTATTCTAAATAGTGAATAACAATGTTTATATGGTACAGGTGCAAGATCATCAAAATAACGTAACAGATGAAAATATTAAAGGTTTGTCATGGGGACCTTCAAGACAGGTGAAATCTTATAAGGGATATGTAATAAATGACTTCAGATTTCATACGCAAGATCATGGAGCCGGAAAGAAAGCTATTAATTGTGGAGTCTGGATTAAGGGCGATGACGAAGATATTGGCAGCAGGAGTGACTATTATGGAATTTTGAAGGAGATCATTGAAGTGCAGTTTCTGGGGATTCCATCTAGGGATGTTGTTTTATTTAAGTGTGACTGGTATAATCCTGTGCTTAATAGGGGTGTCAGGACTCATCCACATTATCAAATTGTGGATGTTAATTTAAGGAAAAAGTACCCCAAATATGATCCATTTGTATTAGTTGTGCAAGCTCAGCAAGTATACTATGCCACTTATCCTGGAAGTAAAAGAAGTCTGATTGGCTAGGAGTATGCAAATCGAAGGTGCATCATGTCATTGATGCACCTGTTGTTGAGAGACCATACCAAGAAGATATAGATGAATCGATGACATTTAGTGTACGTGGTGAAGATGACATAATCGGTGAACTTGTACATGAAACGGGTGAAGGGGATATTCTAGATGATAATGAACCAGGAAACACGGAATATGATGATGTGACTGATTCTGATACTGAAGTTGAAAGTGAATGGGAATCAGAAGATGATTCGAGTGAGGATGAAAACAGTAAATAATTTATTGTATGTATGCACACGTATATATATGCTACGCCACTTATTTAATTTTTAAATTTAATTTATATTATTTTTTACATATTACTAATGATTACATAGCTAACGAAAATTTTATTCTTTTTCAGATGACTCCACGTAGATCACGTTCGATTGGGATGGGTGATCGTACTCCTTCTCCGACTTTACCCGAGCCGATGTCTTTACCGAGCGAGGATGACACAAGTGCAACGGAGTCTGAGCATACGCCTTTGACCACAGCTTCTGCGATATCCCCTACGGCCGCTTCTACAGGTGGGACTCAGACAGAGAAAGTTCGCATTCTGATAGCCCCGTCGTAAATTTGTTATATACTCTCCGTCGCAAATTTGAGACGCATATGGTGTACGTCGCAAATTTGCAACTAATATTTTTGCGACGGATATTTCCGTCGCAAGTTATAGTTTGCTACGGATTTGCGACGGAATTGTCCGTCGCAAATAATTAAATATCTTGTAGTGAGAGAGAAATTTGAAAAGAGAGAGAGTTCGGATGATAAAAATTGTGAGTAACGGCTATTTTGGTCTCTTTAAAACTGCCGTAACCACAAAGTTCGGACGACCAAACTTTTTGGTCTGCGTCCGAACATGCGTCCGAACTTTTATGTTTCTCCAATTTTAGAAAGTTCGGATGTCCGAACTTTCTGTCATGCATCTGAACTTTTTTGTCTAGAATTTTCTGACTAAGTTTCGACGTTCCATTTTCACTCAATGTATCCAAATTGTACATCCGAATTTTTCTTGCTTTTGTCACACTCAAATAAACACATTAATAATTGAATTTTGAGATTCCCAAGAGCTTTCTTAGGTGATTAAACCTTTCCTCAGCCAAAGGATTTGTAAATATATTAGCAATTTGATCATTTGTATTTATATATTCCAAGCATATGTCTCTTTTAGCAACATGATCACGAATAAAATGATGCTTAATCGCTATATGCTTTGTTCTAGAATATTGAATGGGATTTATGCTCAAATTGATAGCACTAGTATTATCACATAATATTGGCACACAATTGAATTTAAGACCATAATCAAGTAGAGTATACTGCATCCATAATATTTGAGCACAACAGTACCAGCTGCAATATATTCAGCTTCAGCAGTAGACAAAGACACACAAGCTTGTTTTTTACTATACCAAGACACAAGACAACTACCAAGAAATTGACAATGACCACTTGTACTCTTTCGTTCAACTTTGCATCCAGCATAATCAGCATCTGAATATCCAATAAGTTCAAAAGATGAAGATTTTGAAAACCAAAGACCATAGTCATGTGTATCAATCAAATAACGAAAAATACGTTTGACAGAAATTAGATGAGATTCTTTAGGACAAGATTTAAATCTAGCACATAAGCACACAACGATTATAATATCTGGTCTACTTGCTGTGAGATAAAGTAAACTTCCAATCATACCTCTATATGACTTCTCATCAATATTTTTACTTTTTTCATCTTTATCAAGTTTAGTTGGTGAACTCATTGGAGTACCTATCCCTTTTGCTTGATCCATTCCAAATCTTTTCAATAGCTCCTTGGTATACTTTGCTTGATTTATGAAGACTCCATCCTTAGTTTGCTTAATTTGCAGCCCAAGAAAGAAATTTAGTTCTCCTATCATACTCATTTCAAATTCATTTTGCATTGATTTGGCAAATTCTTCACAAAAGGGTGTTTTAGTAGCACCAAAAATAATGTCATCAACATAAATTTGCACAAGTAAAATATCGTTATTGTTAGAGGTTTTTATAAAAAGTGTTGTGTCCACTTTTCCTTTTGCAAATCCTTTTGAAAGACAAGCTCCTGGAGCTTGTTTCAATCCATACAGAGCCTTGGTTAACTTGAAAACATGATTAGGAAATTTTTCATGAATAAAACCAGGCGGTTGTTCTACATAAACTTCTTCTTCAATAAAACCATTTAGAAATGCACTTTTAACATCCATTTGAAATAGTTTAAAACTTTTAAAACAAGCAAAAGCCAAAAGTATTCTTATGAATTCTAGTCTAGCTACCGGAGCAAAAGTTTCATCATAATCAATGCCTTCTTCATGGTTGAAACCTTGAGCAACAAGCCTAGCCTTATTTCTGACAACTTCTCCTAGTTCATTTAATTTATTCCTAAATACCCATTTTGTACCAATAATAGAATGATCATGAGGTCTTGGGACAAGAGTCCAAACTTTATTTCTTTCAAACTGATTTAACTCCTCTTCCATAGCAATAATCCAAAAATCATTACACAGTGCATCATCAATATTTTTAGGTTGAATGTGAGATAAAAGAGCAAAGTTGTCGATAAAATACAGCCTTGTTTTAACTCCTTGGGAGACATCACCTATGATTTGCTCCTTAGGATGACCTCTTGCATATCTTAGATCCTTTGGAAGTTCTTGATCATTGCTAGGTTGACCATCATGTTCTTGCTCTATTATTTCTTCTTCTTTGGCATGTTCTTCCAATGTGGGTGCCTGATAATGTGTTTGATTATCAAACATTGAAGAACCTACATCGTCTTCATTTCTTCTGTCAAGGTAAATGTTAGATTCATCAAAGGTTACATGTATGGTTTGTTCAACTCATAGTGTTCTTTTGTTATAAACTCTATATGCCTTTTTATTTGATGAATACCCAAGAAATACGCCATCATCTAATTTTCTATCAAAATTTCCTAGATCATCACTGGTATTTACGATAAAACACTTATAACCAAATACCTTAAAATAAACAATTGAAGGAGTTTTATCAAATAAGAGTTCAAAAGGTGTTTTTCTTATGAAGGGCCTTAATAGAACTCTATTCATTACATAACAAGCAGTATTTACAACTTTAGCCCAAAAGTATTCTGGCAAAGAGTTTTCACAAAGCATTGATCTAGCCATCTCTTGTAAGGTTCTATTTTTTCTTTCAACACACCATTTTGTTGGGGTGTTTTAGCAGCTGAAATATTATGAGTTATACCATATTCATCACAAAATTTTGTAAAGTCTTGATTGCAAAATTCTCTTCCATTGTCACTTCTAATAGAAATCAATTTATACTCAAGAGAAGTTTGAACATTTTTGAAAAGTTTTGCAAATTCATGAAACGTTTCATCCTTTTGAGCTAAGAAAATCACCCATGTAAATCTTGAAAAATCATCAACAATCACATAAGTATATCTTTTACCACCAAGACTAGTGGTCCTCACTGGTCCAACCAAGTCCATATGAATAAGTTCAAGAGGTTTTGAGGTGGAAACCACTTTCTTTGGTTTAAAAGATGTTTTAGATTGTTTTCCATATTGACAAGCATCACAAAGACGAGTTTTATCAAAATGCATTTTAGGTAATCCTCTAAGTAGCTCTTGTGAGGAAAGTTTATTTAATAAATCCATGTTCACATGACCTACTCTTCTATGCCATAAATATCCATCATTATCATGAATGGTAAGACACTTTATAGCATTTGTGATAAGTTTATCAATATATAATACATATACATTTCCAACTCTATTTGCAACAAAGATAGTTTTGCTACTTGCACTATCAAAAATAGTAAAAGTGTCACATTTAAATTCTACTTTACATCCATTATCACAAATGCTAAGTAAATTATACTTTAAACCATCAATAAGTAATACTTGCTTAATGAGAGGGAAAGAACCTTTACCAATGTTACCTATTCGAAGTATTTTTCCTTTCTTCTTATCACCAAATGTGACAAAACCTTCACTTGTTGCTTGAAGCTCACTAACAAGTGAGGCATTTCCTGTCATGTGTCTTGAACAGCCACTATCAAGAAGCCATTTTGTGGTACTTGATCTTGCAGCAAAATGAACCCACACCAAATTTGAGAGAGTGATTTTGGTACCCATATTTTCTTGGGTCCAAGGGGGTTAGTGAAAGTTCATTTAACTTTCCAAATAGTCTTGATACCATTTTCTATTTTTCTTTTTACATAAGATTTTGACACTTTGTGTCCATACTTGCCACAATATGTACAACAGATATGAGGCCTAGAATTAAAAGTTTCTTTAGCTAAGGAGTTTTTATATTTTGGAGCATAACTATCTTGAGTGTAACCAAGACTATGTTTTACATATGAAGATCTTTGATAACCAAGTAATTTATTTAAATTTTCTCTTCCATTTGTAAATTTTTCAATGCATAATATAAGATCATTAATTTTCCTTTTTAATATCTCATGATCATTAAGCATTGTTTCAAGAGAAATAACTTTTGTGCAAAACTCATTATTTTCAAAAGATCTGCTTTGTATGGTTATATTTAAAGCTTCTTTTTCAATGTTTAGGCAATTAATAGTCTCAAGAAGTTTCCCATTTTCAACACATAACTTTGAATTCTCATTTAACAACTCATTGATTTTGGTCTTCATTTCTTTATTCCTTTTAGAAGCCTTTTTCAGTTCTTCCTACATTTCAACAAGTAACTTACTAGGATCAACATCATTATCATAGTAATTAGAGATAGAAGGAGTAGATTGTACCTCATCATCAATTGCCATAAAGAATATGTTGGCCTTTCCTTCACTGTCATCTTCACTTTCTTGTTGATCCCAGGTTCCAGCTAGTCCTTTTTCCTTCTTGGCAGATTGCTTTTTTAATTTGTTGTCTCGTTTCCTTTTCAAAACCTTAGGACAATCAGCAACAAGATGTTCTATGCTTTTGCATTCAAAACATTGAGGTTTGAAGGATGATGACTGTCCACTCTTCTTGGTTGGCTTTCTCCCTTTCTTGAGAAATTCCTTCTTGTAAAATTTTTTGAATTTTCTTACATCCATGGCTATCTCCTCTTCTCCACTGTTTCCATCTTCTTCACTTGATGATTTTTCTTGTTCACTCAAGTGATTTGAGGTTTTGAGTACAACTTCTTTTCTTCCCTTCTCTTCATCTTCTTTGTCATTTAGTCTTTTCATCTTCATCTCATGCGTGAGCAGTGATCCAATGAGTTCTTCAAGTGAGAGAGTTTTTAAATCCTTTGATTCCACAATTGCAAGTGTTTTTGGTTGCCAAGATTTTGGTAGAGCATCCAATATCTTTTTGTTTTGCTCTCCAATTGTATAGCTATTCCCATAAGCTTTTAAACCATTGAAAATGTTAGTAAATCTTGTAAACATATCATTGACATCCAATAGCTCATAGTCCTTTACTAGCATGGCAAGTTTGGACTCTTTAATCTGGTTTGTACCTTCATGTGTTATTTGAAGCAATCTCCACATATCATGAGCAGTGTCACATCCACTAACTCTATTGTATTCAATTACATCTAATGCACAATTTAAAATGTTCATGACCTGATAATTTAATGTCATTTTCTTTGAATCATTTTCATCAAATTCATCTGTAGACTTTCGTTCTAAAGTCACTCCATCAGCTCTCATTTTCATAGGTATGTAAGGGCCTTTCTCAACAATATTCCACAAATCAAAATTGATAGACCATATATATATCTTAACTCTAGATTTTCAAAATGTATAATTTGTTCCATCAAACAAAGATGGTTTATTTGTGTTTCAAGGATCACCCTTATCTAAAGGATTTTATGTTTTCAAGATAACCTTGCAAGAGCTAGTAGAAAACACAATTGAATGAAGAGAGAAGAATGTGTAAGATGTTACCACTTGTTGGCAGATAATTACACAATGTTGCACATTCACACTTTGTTGTCTTTGAAATCTTGAATGATCAATTGAAAGCACAAGATAAAGAGAGCTTTAATGTTTGCTAAAGACTTTGGAATGTTTAGAGTTCTTAAAGATTCAAAACTTACAAAAATTTTTGAGTTTATAGCTTTTATAGATTTCAAAAAGCAGTTTCAACAGCTATAAAACGGCTAGTAACGACTAGTTTCAGAGAAGTTCGGACGTCCGAACTTTCACCTATGCGTCCGAACTTTCATCCGAACTTTACTGTGCCAAGTTGTCTAGAAAAGTTATGAATGTCTGAACTTTTCCTTATGTGTCCGAACATTCTTCCGAAATTTTCTGGAAAAACAGTAACCATGCTATCAGAGAAAGTTTGGATGTCTGAACTTTACTCCATGCGTCCGAATTTCTCTGGAAGCACAGTAACTATTTTCAAAGTTTGGACGTCCGAACTTTCGTTTGAACTAATCAAACTTTATCAAATCATTTGAAAATCAACCTTAATAACATTGAAAAAATTTTGTATAAATAGGTAAGTCATTTAAACATTTTCATACTCAAAAACCGTTACTAAAACACCTTGATCATATAAAGTTTACTCAAGATCATTTGATGGTTCAAAAACATACTTGTTATTAAAAAGTTCATTTAAAGCCATTTAAGATTCAAAACAAGTTTTTGTTGCTCTCTTATGCATTCAATACATTCCAAGACATGCAAGTGTAGGCTTTACAAAAGAATATACCTATTGAGCATTTATGACCTACACTTTAAGTCTTAAATGCCTTCAATCATCTTGAACAATCTATTCAATCTTCAATCACTTTGACATATTGGAGTTGTTCTTGCATTGTGGCTTCAAGGCAATGAGACTTGCTTCTTTCTCAATCCACAAATCCTATCACAAAACATACAAGCATATTAGTCCTTATCAATGTTTGTCATTAATCAAAACTAATTATAAATACATGATTTGCCCTTAGGGCTAACACTCACCTTCCTCAACGGTGGTTGAGGAGAAGGAGGAGGAGGAGGAGGAGGAACATGGACGAGTGGACAAGGACAAGCAGCGGCGGCGGTAAGGGATGGGCAGCAACACCGGTGAGGGTGAGGGAGAGAGAGAGACAGAGAGAGGAGAAATGTGGGAGAGAGAGGGAGACCGATAGAGAGAGTAATGGACTACAGGTTTTGTTAAGAAGACGGACTTTGTGACGTAAATATCAGTAATAATTTCGTATCATAATAGCAACGGATTTTTTCTTTTATTTTTAAAAAACAGTAAAAATATCCGCCGCAATTTGTCACAAATTTGCGACTGCTTTGCGACGGTATTCTCATATGCAATAGATTTTAATTTCAATATGGCGGCTATTTTTCGCGGATGAAAATTTTAATTTTTGTCGCAAATGTGTTGCAAATTTGCAATGCATTGGCAACGAATTTGTGACGGTAGTTACTTTTTAATATATTTTTTAAGTATTTTTCTTTCTCTTCTACTCCTCCAATAAGTTATGATCAAGATTTGTTAATAATTCATGTTTATTAAATATACATATGTAATTATTATATATGTTGTACTAATACATGTATTAACCCCATCAACACTATATGTTGTATAATATTATATATTATAAATTGGTCATACTCAAAGCTTGTATTGTATACATATGTAATATACTTTTACATGTTTTGTATCATATGTTATTATAGTCAATAAATATGTTATATCAAAACAAATTATGAAATGCATATTCGTATCCTTATACAAAGAATACTAATTATACACTAACAATATTTGATAATACATATTACAAATGTAATGCATACTATATATGTTTAATCAAATAGTATATTTATGAACACCGCGAGGTATGACTCACAAATTTAATATGGGTGAAAAAATAAATAAAAGGTAGGAAAACAAAAGGAAAAAAATTTCGTTGCAAATCCGTCGCCAATGCGTCACAAATCCACCACCCGTCGCAAATTCGTAGCTATTTTGTGACGGATTTGCGACAACTAATTTTTAAATTTTATTTTTCACCTTCGTCGCAAATCTGTGACTATTTTTCGACGAATTTGCGATGACACTATCTAACTTTTTAATTTTTTCTTTTTATCATCAGTCACAATTCCGTAGTGTTGTTGCAACTGATTTACGACAACTAATTTTTTAAATTTTATTTTTCTTCTTGGGTCGCAAATCTGCAGCTATTTTGCGATGCATTTGTGATAGAAAATATTAATATATTCATTTTCTCTTCCGTCGTAATTCTATAGGTATACGGCGACGGATTTGTGACGGAAATGAAAATTTTTTTAATATTTTTGTTTTCTTTTTGTCGCAATTTCATAACTATAAGGCGACGGAAATCAAAAAAATTTAATATTTTCTTTTTCTTTCTGTCGCAATTCCGTAACTATAAAGCGACAGAAATCAAAAACTTTTTTTAATATCTTCTTTTCCTCTTTCGTTGCAAATCCATCGCAAAATAGAGACTGATTTACGATGGAAGACTTTTTTTTCTAATATTTTCTTTTTCTCATCTGTCGCAATTCCGTAGCTACATGGCGACGGATTTGCGATGGCGTATAAAATTTTTTTAATATTTTCTTTTTTATTCCGTCGCAATTCTATAGCTATAGTGCAATGGATTTGCTACGGAATATAAAAAAACTTTTTCTAATATCTTCTTTTCCTCTTCCGTCACAAAATAACGATGGATTTGAGACAAATTTTTTTCTGTTGCTATTTTAGTCAATTTATTAAATGGTAGCATTTCTGTCGAAAATCCATCTCAATATTGCGACGGCTTTTTCATCGTAAATTTTCTTCACAAAAATTATTTTTTCTTGCAGCGTTTAAAGTCCTTGAACCTCATGATTTTGCAAAATTAGAAAAGAAGACTGTAGAAACAATTTGCCACATGAAAAGAATTTTCCCCCTTCTTTTTTTGATGTCATGGGGCATTTGACAGTTCATTTGGTGACTGAGCCAAGAATAGGTGGCCCAGTTCAATATCTATAGATGTATCCCATAGAAATGTATGAATGCTTTTTATATTTGGAAAAATGATGTTGTATTATATAATGTTTAATGGAAGGGCTCCTAACTATTCCATTAAATCACACGTACTTGTTAAAGCTTAAGTCTTATGCTTGAAATATAGTAGGCTAGAATGATGCATTGCAGAAGGTTATATAGCATAAGAATGTTTGACATTTTGCTCACTTTATCTGTGTAATGAATTTGTGACAAAATATAACAAAGTTGGAAGAAATGAAGATAGTTCTTGGAATATTGTTCGAGAATTAAATGTTTTCTATAATTCGAGCCGACTGTTAGGTAATGGACAAAAACAATGTATTATATGAGGAGATATTAGCCAAGGCTCACTAGTTTGTTTTATTCAGTTATGATTCTATTGATCCATTCATTAGGTAATGCTTTTGACCTTTTAGATGTTTTTTCTTTAAATTGGCTCTAAATTCTAAATTAAAATAATATGCAGTCAACTTCATCTGAAGATCCAACAACAATATGCACATATTGGGAAGCATGACATTGAACGCATTCATAGCGAATTGTTTGCACCTTGGTTTGCAGAGATCATGTAAGTCTACTAACTAAATTGGATGTGTATATCATCCTTTCAACAAAGTGAGAACATAATTTCATGTGTCTGTAGGTTTTGGATTTACATATGCAAGGCGATCAATCTATCTCAGATGACATAAAACTTGAAGCTCGAGGTCCAAGTGAAGTTCGAAAAGAATTCAAGGATATTATAATAAATGGATTTAGATTTCATACTAAAGACCATGATAGAAAAAGAAAGCTTCAAGATAGTGGTATTATTGTCACATGTTGTACCTCTTGTTTTTCAAGTGCTAGGGACAAAAATCTTATTTTTAGTGATGTGACCTACTATGGGGGGGGGGGGAAAGAGTGGTATTATTTGATTGTGATTGGGCTTCAGAGGGTAAAGGAATCAAGAAAGATGATGATGGATTCATCTTGGCGAATCTCACAAATGGTAAGCCTCTAAGGAACCTTTCATATTTGCTTCACAAGTACAACAAGTATTGTATGTAGAAGACCCAGATCACCAAGGTTGGCACATAGTAGTGAAGACAACACCAAGAGCTACTCGTGAAGAATGTGATTTGGAAATAATGGATGTTGATATGTATAGTCCAAGTAACAAAGAAGATTTAGTGTCATCTTAAAATATTGGAGATATTATACAGGTTAGAGAGGATGTGCATGGCAGTATAATTGACATGGGGATGGGGATTCTAGCAAAATGACATCAATCCATCATCATCTGGTAAGGAAGCACCAATTTCATTTGCTAGTCAGTGAAATTTTTCTTATGATTATGATTGTGATTGTGACTTGTTTCTTACCTTGATAGTTTCTTCAGCTTTCTTACTTGGCTATATATTTTTGTGTACTTTTACTATTACACATTCTAATTATATGTGTATTTGTGTTTCTTGTAGATGTGACATGTTGCTCTGCCTATTACTGAGGAATTTTCCTTTGGTGGAAGTTATATAATCAAGCTATTTTTGTGCATTTAGAGAAGGCATTTACCATAACTAGTGAAGGAGTAATTTGTTCACCCATGATCTAGAATTCCAACTTGCACTGTACTGTAATGCTAGGATTATTTACTCAAATGTAATTCATTAATTGTTGTGAGATAGTATTTTAAATAGAATTTTAATATATTAATGGTAGAATTAGCAACATTATTCATTGTTATAAAGAGAGTCTTAAGGCAACAATTTCAATTGTAAAAAATAAGTCTAAAGCAACACAACAAATATGTAATGAAAAGCTATTTTTGCAATAGTTTGGAATGATATAAAAGAATATTTAAATAAATATATTGATAAACAAAATTACCGTTAGCGATATTATCCATCGTTGTAAAACTAGGTGTAAAACATAATCTAAAATTACTTTATCGTATCACTTATAACTGTTGCCAAAACTTTTCGTGATGGCCACTTAGACAACACTTGCCAAAATTGTTGCTAATTAAAAACCATTGCAATAGACCTAAACTAAAACGATTACAAGTGTAACTAAAAACCTCTTTCCTTGTAGTGTTGATGGTTGAATAAGCAACTTAACATAAACTTTCTTTGTCAGTTCTAAGTAAGTGGCTACTGAGTATATAGTGCTGGAGTTGAATATTTAGTTTGTAGATTGATTTGTTACTTAAATCTTATAATTCAACTAGTACATAAAGGTGTTGCTATATTGACATTATTTGTCAAGACATTCAAGTAATTTTGTTCACATGATTGTGCACATAAAGTTAATGTATATAGTTGTGATCCATAAGGTTGGACCCTAAATGATTTATTTTAGGTTCATTCATAAAGTTTTTGGGACTTGATTAGGAGATGTTTTATATTGTAATAAGTGTTCAATGTAAGAACATAACCATTGTGATTATTGTATTATATTTTCTGATTAAATACTTGTTACATATATAACTATATTCCAATTGAGTGATTGTAAAGTTTCTTGGTGATATTTTGATTTTTTTAATCTCTCATTAACAAATTTATTTGATTATAACATATGGACAAACTGAGAGAATATAAGAAATTGGCCTTCATTGAAAGACCTAGATGTGGCCCACATATTATAAGTAATAATCGTATTTTCTCCTATATAAGTAAATTAGATAAAAATTAATAAAGATATGATTGATTATGATTTTGAAAAATAATTCAGATATTTACTTGATGGAAGAAAATTCTAATTAGTATCCAGTATTTGAGAGTCCCTAACTTAGCCTACATAAAATCTGTGTAACACTATTAGTTTAGAATTTTCCTAACATTGATAGGTATAGGTTAGAAAATTCCCATATAAAACAACTCAGAAGTGGTGGAATCAAGGCGGTGCAAATTGAGATATCAACTTCTACAATTACTTGCACAATTATGGCTAAATGTACTGATTTTAATTATTTCTTCTCTAAGGCTTTTTTAATCCATGTCTCCATTAAATTTCTAACATAATCTAGATGTATATTTGACTCTTATATAGAACATGATGGATTCCATTAAGATTGAGAAATGTCATAAATAATTCCCTCCGTGCCTAAACAACGCTCATAAAGTCTCGATCATTGGCATCGAAGTATCTCTCATGAAACAAGAGTTCTCTTTCATGACTAAATGTTTTGAAGCTAAAAGGGTTTCATTTGATCCCACATAAATGGATTTTGAAGGCCCATGGAATGTTAATCTCTGCCACACTAAGGCAGGTTTTCCTCTTCGCTGGAGTGCCTTCTTCCTACTTAAATAATACAAAAATGTTATTTTAGCATGACCTTACAATTATGTTCTCATGGATGTTGAATGTACTAAGCCCATTAAAATGAACACTTGCTTATGCAATCAAGATAAATCATCTAATGATGCACTTCAGTCTTGCAGCTTAAGAGCGCAAGACCTACAACCTGCATAAAAGTCACCCTAATCTGCCAAGCTCCTTCACTGAATAAGTAGAGATAGATATTTAGTCACACGTTATGAGGCATGCTTAACAATAGATTAGAACTGGAATAGTTTACTGCAATTGTACTTCCTAACTCATAATGTCAATGTTATATATAGGAAGGCATAAGATTAGTTTTCCTTTGAGTGGTGTAGTTGATAGGTACTCTACGAGGAAATTATTAGAGATAATGAATGAATCTCCTACAAATCAACAAATAGATTTGTGAGCAATTACAGGAGAGATAAGGATGGAATGAAGAGATAAAGGATGACAACTGAAAAATTTTAAGCAAATCAAAACCAAAGAGGGATCATCAATCTAGTGGCCAAGTTGGATACTAGAGAAGCATGTTCTAGACAATTTTAGCAAGTCAATAATTCTCCCAAGAAATCTTCAACATATTCTTTGTGATTAATATTAATCAGTCAGAATAGGATCATATTAATCAGAGAGGTTGAGGGGCATTATACACAAATTCTCCACTATACTGTAAATTTCTTCTGGGTATCAGTAGGACTGTCAATCGGGTTGAGTGAGCCAGGCTTAATAAGCTTGAGCTTGGCCCGATTGACATCGGGCCGACCCTAACCTGATTTTTAAAATTTTTTATATAAAAATAAAATTTTTAATAATATAATAATAATATTATTATAAATATATATATATATATATATACATATAAATATATATATATATATACATATTTTACGGGTCAAGCTGAAATCGGGCTGAACTCACCTAAGCCCGAACTCGATCCAAAATATTATTCGAACTGAAAAGATTAGCTCAAACCCGCAATTAAATGGGCCGAACGAATCGAGATCATACCAGCCCGACCCAATTGACAGTCCTAGGTATCATATCCATGCCATTTTTGTTTCTCAAATTTACCCGCAGCAACCATCTCATTAAATATGACAAACTTCTTTACTCTTACCGGAAGTCAAGATCTGTATGACCACTGTTAGCCCTAAGGGCAAATCATGTAGTTTTGATTAATGACAAATATTGATGAGGACTAATATGCTTACATGTTGTGTGATAGGTTTTGTGGATTAAGAAGTTTGAAGTCTCATTGCCTTGAAGTTAAAATGCAAGAACAACTCCAATATGTCAAAGTGATTGAAGATTGAAGAGTTTGTTCAAGATGTTAGAAGGCTTTGAAGACATGAAGTGTAGGTTGCATGTGCTTAATAGGTAACCTTTGTAAACCCTACACTCTTAAGCCTTGGAATCTATGAGTTGCAATTGAGAGTACAAAACTTGATTTAAATGGTTTTAATGGTTTTGAACTTATCTAAATTATCAAGTTTTCATACATGATTTTTGCACTTAAAAGGTCTTTAATGACTTATCTTTTAGGCTAGAAGGTTTTCCAACTTGTTAGAATTGATTTGAACATGTTTTGACAAAGTTTGAAAAATTCGGATGCAAGATTCGGACGCAGGATGAAAAATTCGGTGGTCCGAATTTGCTTGCGCAACGAACATTATCCACTATTCATGTGAACAGTACCGACTATTTTTTCAGAGAAATTCGGATGCAAATTCGGACGAAGCTGGAAAAATTCGGTCGTCTGAATTTTTCTCCGCATTGTGAACAGTGACACTATTTATGTGAACGGTACTGTACAATGAACAGTGACACTATTTTTCCAGAGAAATTCGGAAGAAGATTCGGACGCAGCTGGGAAAATTCGGTCGTCCGAATTTTCCCCCGCATAGTGAACAATAGTGAACAGTATTGCCTTGTGCTCAAAGATTGAAATTCAAGATTCCAAAGGCAAGAAGTGAAGTGGTGCTATCAATTGTATTCATCCACCAAGAAGTGTTGGTAACATTCAAATTCTCTCTTTACATTTTTGTTGTGATTGATACAAGGTTGTCAAGAGACTTAAAACCCTTGTGGAGGGTGAGCCATAGACTAGATTAATCAAGGTTGTTATGTAAAACCCATTGGTGAGGGTGAGCCTTGGATTAGATTGGTCTAGGTTGTCTAGTGACATAAAACTCTTAGTGATAAGAGTGAACCTTGTTTATTATATTGAAAAGAGGTTGTTGTGGCAAAACCCATTGAAGGGTGAGCCTCTTGTGTAATTGCTTGGATTAAGCATATAGTGAATTGGTTGAAATCCTTAAGTGTGGACTCAAGGTAGTGGATGTAGATCTTGGAGAGATCGAACCACTATAAATCATGTGTTCATTTCTTTATAGCTTTACTTGTTACATACTTGTGTTATTATTATTTGTTCATAATTGTTGATTGATTGGTTGTGATCTTATAGTTTGATAATCTTGTCTTAACCATCAAATCACATATAAACTAGAAGTTTCTGAATTTAACGAAGAGCTTTCATTAAGGCAAAGGGTTTGCAAAAAGGGAAAAGATTTTCGATAATTAGCCAAAGACCTAATTCACCCCCCCTCTTAGGTCTTTCAACCACCTTACAAGAGTGTAGCACCAGAGATGATAATCATTTTCCACAACAAAAAAACAAACACTCAATCTAGCATACGTTGTTTGAAAAGAATCAAATTGTATGTTGCGGAGGTGGATCATTGGAACCTTTTCAAAAGTGCCACTCAAATTAGTAGTTGTTCTTCAAACCGCTAAACAGGTATGAGACGGCCTTCAAGAGACATATGTCCAAGATTAGCAAGAACGACAGTTCATTACCAAACAACAATTTTTGTACCACAAAAAACATGTAAATACTCTTTTGACTGATCACATCAGTAACTTCAAAGACCTGTATGATTGCCTTGCCGCCATTGGCCGTCCAATTGTTGAAAAAGAAAGTCTATGCTCTTCTGACTAGTTTGGGTCTCGTTATGAATAGTGAAATACCTAAGAGGGGGGGGGGTGAATTAGGTATTTGGCTAATTTTTCCAAATTCAAACTTTATCTATGTATAGACAAATTACAGATGATATGAATAAGAGAGAAACAATTTATGACAAAGCAATATAAGAAATGTAGACAAGTGAACACAAGCAATTTATAGTGGTTCGATCCTCAAGATCTACCTCCACTACCTTAAGCCTACACTTAAGGATTTCAATAACTCTACTATGTGCTCAAGTTCACAGATTACAAGAGAGGTTCACCACACTATGGTTTTACACTTATAACCTCTTCTAGTAATTTTTACAAACAAGGCTCACCAACCTATGGTTTTAAATCTCAAACAACCTTGAATCACAACTTCAAGCATCACCCTTATCTAAAGGGTTTTATGTTATCAAGATAACCTTGCTAGAGCTAGTAGATCAACACAATTTAATAAGTAAAGAAGAGTGTGTAGATGTTACCACTTGTTGGTAGAATTTACACAAAGTTGCACCTTCACACTTTGATGTCTTTTGGATTGATCAATTGAATGCACAAGACATAAGAGAGCTTGAGAAATGTTTGTAATAGACTTTAGAAAGCTTAGAATATTCAAGGATTCAGAACTTACAAAAGATTACACGTTTATAGCTTTTTATAGAATTTGAAAATCGGTTGAAACGACTTATAAAAGCGGCTAGTTAACAACTATTTTCAGGGAAATTGGACGATCGAATTTCGCGTCCCGAATTTTTCGGACGACCGAATTCTTCCTGCTTCGTCCGAATCTTCGTCCGAATTTCTCTGGAAGAACAGTGACCATGCTGAAGACCAAAATTCGGACGACCGATTTTTTCTTCATGCATCTGAATCTTCTTCCGAATTTCTCTGGAAGAACAGTAGCAAACTTTTGCTACCAAATTCGGACGACCGAATTTTATTGAATTGTGTTCAAACTTTGTAAAATCATTTGAAATCAATCTTCCAAGTATTTCAAATACATTTGGTATATATAGATAACTTATTTAAACAAACATAAGTTTGAAAAACCAAAATCAAACTCATTTGATCATATAAAGTTAACTTAAAAACTTTTAGGACAAAAAACCACATTTACTAAGAATTCATTAAAAAACTTTTAAACTTAAGAAACCAATTTTATGCTCTCTTATGCATTCAATAGACTCCAAGACATACAAGTGTAGAGTTTACATAGATATTACTTATCATCATACCTACTCTACACTTCAAGTCTTCAATGCCTTGAGTTCATCTTTGAATAAACCTCAAAAGACTCATAGCTTACTGAGGTTGTTCTTTGCTCTTCCTCTTGAAGGCAATGAGACTTCAAACTTCTTTCTTCACAAATCCTATCACACAATATAAACATATTAGTTCTCATCAATATTTGTCATGAATCAAAATTACATGATTTGCCCTTAGGGCTTACAATCTCCCCCTTTTTGATGATGACAAACTTTGATACAATATGTGATGGATTTAAGCATATTAGCACAAAGAAGTATTGATGTCAATGATAGAAAACAAGCAATTTAGCATATAGACATATACAAGGCTCATTATGAGCCTATGACCCAACCAACCTCCATTTACCTCCTTCCTTCCAACAATAAAAACTAGGATAGAAGATATAGAATTTAATAGTTTAGAAAACTTCTAAGTGAGGTTTTAAGGTTGTTAAAAGCTTATCAAAGCTCCCCCTTAGATTGTGCTCATTTTTCAACAAATTTGGACTAGGGATATTATGCATCCGAATTTTGACATATCAAGTCCAAACTTTAAAATAAGATAAATGAAAGCTCCAAATTTTGTAAATAAGCTTTCCTAAGGTTGTTCAAACATATACTAAGAGATTAAGACATATTTGACTCAATTTGAACAACAAAAGAGCACATCTTGACAACACAATATGGATGCATCCGAATTTTGAACCACATGCGTCCGAATTTTGAATCACATGCGTCCTAATTTGTAATCTCATGTCTAAACTGCAACAGATTCAATATAATTGAAGTTTTGAAATGATATAAAGGTTTCATAATGTTGTTCAAACATAATGGAATAGATTAAGACAGATTTGAATCAATTTGGACAACAAAAAAAAATACATTTTGACCATAAATATGAATGCATCCAATTGTTAAAACCTTGCATCCGAATTTTATTAAAGACTAAGTTCATATAAGACTAAGTTTTCACATGTATTGCATCATATTGCATCATATTGCATCTTAAAGACTAAGTTCATATAAGACTAAGTTTTCACATGTATTGCATCATATTGCATCATATTTTACCATATTTTCTCCCCCTTTTGTCATCATAAAAAAATTAAAGGGATCAATGAAAATGAGATGTTCAAGTTAGCATATAAAAGAAGCTCTCATCACTGGGATTTCATCATTGAGATTCACTATTACAGAAAAAAAAACAGCAAAATATTTAACAAGTTCAGAATAGAAAATGCAGCAAAATGCTTAGAAAACTGAACAAAATACAGTAAAGAGATTAGAAAAGAAGGCTTAGTCTTGTGATGGTGAGGTTGATGGGGAGGCTCGGCTCACTCCTTTCTTGATTGCCAAGTGCTTAACTCTTCCTTGACTGAAAGAGATTGTTGCTGGAGATACAATGGCAGCTTGAGCTACTTGACTTCCTGCCACTGGTGGATCTTCATGAGCATGTTCTTGTTCTTTTTCTTCTGCTATAGTCTCATCATTTCCACCCTGATCATCCTCTTCATTACTGCTATCCTCATTATCTCCTTTCTCTGCTTCTCTATCTCTTTCCACCTCATTTCCATCTTGAGGCTTAGAGGGTCCTTCACCACTTTCAGTGTTTCTCATAAGGATATCTTCAATGTGTTTTACTCTATTTTCCAGTCCATCTAATTTTCCAAGAACCATTGGAGCAAATGACTCAAAGAACTTATACATTTTCTCCATTTCCTTGACATGATTGTTCAAGGCTTCTTGGAATGCTTTGGCAATAATGGTGTCACCTCTATTTACTCCTTTACCTCTTGACCCAATTCCAGTTTCTTCTTCAAATAACCTCCTTTTTGTTGGAGGTTGCTCCCCCTCACTTGAGGTGTCATGCTTTCTTTTTGTTTTCATTTCCCTAGCAAGGGTTTCGTCTTCATCCTCTTCTTCTTCTTCCTCTTCACTTTCTATGATTCTCTCTCTTTCTATTCTTTTCGGAGGGGTTTCTCTTTTTGTCCTCCATACATTATCCTCATCATGAACTAATTGCATTCTCTTAAGAGTTTCATTTGTATAAATTTCACCACTCTTAAAGGCTTGCCCTCTTCCAGGAAGTTTGATCTTAAAATGCTTGAAGATTCTGGTTAATAACCTTCCAAATGGGAATGCCTTGGTTATTGTTTTTCTGGCAGCAATCATATGTTTCAAGGCTATATACCCAAAGTTCATTCTTCTACGCTCATGCAGGGCTAACATGATTACCATATGCATATTTCCAACTGATGACTTGTGTCCAAAATTAGGAACAATCATTGTAGTCACCATGTGATGCAAAACTCTACCTCTAGCATCCAAATTCTTAATTTCCCTTTCCTTTATGGCTCTAAACTCTCTTCCATTTGTAAATGCATCTTCAAATCTAACATGTGTGAAGAGTTCACGATCATAGCAATGCATGGATGTTGAATAATATCTAGCTCCCTCGTCACCCACTCCACAAATTCTATTTATCAATTCTTCATTGAATTCAATGTCTATTTGTGATACTCTAGATGAATACCATTGTATCACATTATCCCCTATCATCTCAATTCTATCCTCTTTCAAGTTTGCATAGAATTCATATATCAAAGTAGGATAAAATTCTTCATCAATGAATAGCAAACTACTCCAACCAATATCATTGAAATGAGATAGAACAATATCCATGTTTGACAGTTTATCAATATCCACCTTATATCCAGGAATGATTTTTCTACTACTCTTATTCCATTCATCAAATTCATGAGTAGATTTAATAGAGATAAACCTGTCAACTCCAGATTGTGTTTGAGGAATGCGAATCCTTCTTGGCTGATTGAGGATTGGGTCTCCATCTCCTTCCTTAGCCTTTCCTTTTCCTTTCTCAACATTGGGCTTCTTTGTTCTTACCATGATGTTTTCTCTTGAGAAGGATTGGTTTTCTGTATGAAATTAGGGCTTGGAAGTTTAAAAATGAAGGAAAATCGGGATGAGAATGTGTGATTTTGAAGAGATTTTGATTCGGATGTGAATGGGTATGAGAGGCTTTAAAAAGGATGTGAAATTCGGAAGTTGAAATGTTGAGAAGATTGTTTAATCTTCATTTAAAAGGTTACGTCCGTAAAATTCGGTCGACCGATTTTTCAGGTCTGCGTCCGAATTTTCAAGCAAAAGTTTCTATTTTGTCAGTTCAAAAAATTTGGTCGACCGAATTTTCTGACCTGCGTCCGAATTCTTGATCAAAAGTTTCTGTTTCTTGACACTCAGAAAATTCGGTCAACCGAATCTTCTACAGTGCATCAGAATTTTGAATCAAAATTTCCTGCATTCACCAAAACTTCAATACACACATTAGTCATTGAATCTTGAAATTCCTAAGAGTCTTCTTAGGTGATTGAACCTTTCCTCAGTCAAAGGCTTTGTAAATATGTCAGCAATTTGATCATTTGTATTTATATATTCTAAGCAAATATCTTTTTTAATCACATGGTCACGAATGAAATGATGTTTTATCTCTATATGCTTAGTCCTCGAATGTTGAATGGGATTTATGCTCAAGTTAATGGCACTAGTATTATCACATAATATGGGCACACAATTGAATTTAAGACCATAATCAAGTAAAGTATGCTGCGTCCATAACAATTGTGCACAACAACTTCCTGCAGCTATGTATTCAGCTTCTGCAGTGGATAAAGACACACAAGCTTGCTTTTTACTAAACCAAGATACAAGACAACGACCAAGAAATTGACAATGACCACTTGTGCTTTTACGTTCAACTTTACAACCAGCATAATCCGCATCAGAATATCCAATAAGTTCAAAAGATGAAGTTTTTGAAAACCAAATGCCATAGTCATGAGTATCAATTAAATAACGAAAAATTCGTTTGACAGAAATTAGATGAGATTCTTTAGGACATGATTGGAATCTAGCACATAAACATACAGCAAACATAATATCTGGTCTACTAGATGTGAGATAGAGTAGGCTTTCGATCATACCTCTATATAATTTTTCATCAATACTCTTACCTTTCTCATCTTTATCAAGTTTAGTTGATGAACTCATTAGAGTACTTATCCCTTTTGCTTGATCCATTCCAAACCTTTTCAATAGCTCCTTAGTATACTTTGCTTGATTGATGAATACTCCATCCTTGGTTTGCTTAATTTGCAGCCCAAGGAAGAAACTTAGTTCCCCCATCATGCTCATCTCAAATTCATTTTGCATAGTTTTAGCAAACTCTTCACAAAGAGAAGTATTAGTAGCACCAAAAATGATATCATCAACATAGATTTGTAGAAGTAAAATATCATTTTTAGAGGATGTTTTAATAAAAAGTGTTGTATCTACTTTTCCTTTAGTAAAACCTTTTGAAAGAAGAAAACCACTTAATCTTTCATATCAAGATCTTGGAGCTTGTTTCAGTCCATATAGAGCTTTTGTTAATTTGAAAACATGATTTGGAAATTTTTTATGAATAAAGCCAGGAGGTTGTTCTACATAAACTTCTTCTTCAATAAAACCATTTAGAAAAGCACTTTTGACATCCATTTGAAATAGTTTAAAGTCTTTAAAACAAGCAAATGCCAAGAGTATTCTGATAGACTCTAATCTGGCCACTGGAGCAAAAGTTTCATCATAATCAATACCTTCTTTTTGATTGAAGCCTTGAGCAACAAGTCTAGCTTTATTTCTAACAACTTCTCCTAGTTCATTTAATTTATTTCTAAATATCCATTTTGTACCAATAACAGAATGATCATGAGGTCTAGGAATAATAGTCCAAACTTTATTTCTCTCAAACTGATTTAACTCTTCTTCCATAGCAATAATCTAGAAATTATCACAGAATGCATCATCAATATTTTTAGGTTCAATATGAGATAAAAGGGCAAAATTATCAATAAAGTACCGTCTTGTTTTGACTCCTTGAGAGACATCACCAATGATTTGCTCCTTAGGATGACTTCTTGCATATGTGAGATCCTTTGGAAGTGCTTGATTATTGCTTGATTGACCATCATGTTCTTGCTCCATTATTTCCTCTTCTTTAGCATGATCTTCCAATGTAGATACTTGGTGTTGAGTTTGATTTTCAACCACTGAGGAACCTGCATCATCTTCATTTCTTCTTTGGAGATAAATATTAGATTCATCAAAAGTTACATGAATAGTTTCTTCAACACATAATGTCCTTTTGTATAGACTCTATATGCCTTTTTATTTGATGAATAGCCTAGAAATATGCCTTCATCAGATTTTCTATCAAATTTACCAAGATTGTCACTAGTGTTTAAAATAAAGCACTTACAACCAAAAACTTTAAAATAGACAATTGATGGAGTTTTATCAAATAGAAGTTCAAAAGGTATTTTTCTTATAAAAGGTCTTAGTAAAACTCTATTCATTACATAGCATGCTGTATTTACAGCTTCAGCCCAAAAGTATTTTGGTAAAGAATTTTCACAAAGCATTGATCTAGCCATTTCTTGTAATGTTCTGTTTTTCCTCTCAACAACACCATTTTGTTGAGGTGTTTTGGCAGTTAAAAAATTATGAGTAATACCATACTCATCACAGAATTTAGTAAAATCTTGGTTGCAAAATTTTCTTCCATTATCACTTCTAATAGAGATTAAGTTGCAGTTAAGAGAAATTTGAACCTTCTTGAAAAGTTTTGAAAATTTATAAAATGTTTCATCTTTTTGTGATAAAAAGATTACCCATGTAAATCTGGAAAAATCATCAACAATCACATAAGCATATCTTTTACCACCAAGACTAGTAGTCCTCATAGGTCCAAATAAGTCCATGTGAACTAGTTCAAGAGGTTTTGAGGTAGAAACCATTTTCTTTGGTTTGAAAGATGTTTTTGATTGTTTTCCATATTGACAAGCATCACAAATACGAGTTTTATCAAAATGCATTTTTGGTAATCCTCTAACTAGTTCTTGAGTAGAAAGTTTGTTTAACAAATCCATGCTTACATGTCCTAATCTTCTATGCCATAGAAATCCATCATTGTCATGAGTAGCAAGACATTTAATATCATTAATGATAAGTTCATCAAGATATATCACATATACATTACTCACTCTTTTAGCTACAAAAATAGTTTTATTACTTGCACTATCAAGAATGGTACAAGTATCACATTTAAACTCTACTTTGCAACCATTGTCACATAATTGACTAATGCTAAGTAAATTATACTTTAAACCATCAATAAGTAGAACTTGCTTGATAAGAGAGAAGGAACCTTTACCAATGTTACCTATTCCAAGTATTTTCCCTTTCTTCTTATCTCCAAAAGTAACAAAACCTTCACTTGTAGCTTGAAGCTCACTAACAACTGATGCATTCCCAGTCATGTGCCTTGAGCAGCCACTATCAAGAAACCATTTAGTGGCACTTGATCTTGAGGCAAATTGTACCTCATCATCAATGGCCATAAAGCATATGTTGGCCTTCCCTTCACTTTCATCCTCACTTTCTTGTTGATCCCATGTTCCAGCTAGTCCTTTTCCTTTCTTGGCAGATTTCTTTCTATTTTTGCTTTCTCTTTCCCTCTCTAACACTTTGGGACAGTCAGCAATAAGATGCTCTGTACTCTTGCATTCAAAGCATTGAGGTTTATATGATGAAGATTGTCCACTCTTCTTGACTGGCTTTCTTCCTTTCTTGAGAAATTCTTTTTTGTAGAATCTCTTGAACTTCTTCACTGCCATTGCAATTTCTTCTTCTCCACTGTTTCCTCCTTCTTCTTCACTTGAAGATTGTTCTTGTTCACTCAAGTTGTTTGAGGCATTAAGAACTACTCCTTTTCTTCCCTTTTCCTCATCTTCCTTATCATTTAACCGTTTCATCTTCATTTCATGAGTGAGTAGTGATCCAATAAGCTCTTCAAGAGGAAGAGTTTTTAGATCTTTGGACTCCTCAATAGCAAGCGTCTTTGGCTGCCAAGATTTTGGTAGAGCATCCAAAATCTTTATGTTTTGTTCTCCCGTAGTATATCCTTTACCATAAGCTTTCAAGCCATTGAAAATATTAGTAAACCTTGTAAACATATCACTAATATTTTCACCTTGTTTCATAGTAAACAGTTCATAATCTCTAACAAGCATAGCAAGTTTAGATTCTTTAACTTGATTAGTACCTTCATGTGTAATTTGAAGTAATTTCCACATATCATGAGCAGAATCACATCCACTAACTCTATTATATTCAGTAACATCTAATGCACAACTTAATATATTCATGGCCTGATAATTTAGTGTCATTTTCCTTGAATCATGCTCATCAAATTCATCAGTGGATTTGGGTTCTGAGGTTACTCCATCTGCTCTCATTTTCATTGGGACATAGGGACCTTTCTCAATTATGTTCCATAAATCAAAATTGATAGAACAAATATATATTTTAACTCTAGACTTCCAAAAAGTGTAATTTGTTCCATCAAACAATGGAGGTCTGTTTGTAGAAGATCATTCTAGGTAAGGTAGGTTTGAAAAATTAGCCATAGGATCTTTGCCTTCTAGGTTGTAAAACCACACAAAGAAGTTCAAGCTCTGATACCAATTGAAATACCTAAGAGGGGGGGTGAATTAGGTATTTGGCTAATTTTTCCAAATTCAAACTTTATCTATGTATAGACCAATTACAGATGATATGAATAAGAGAGAAACAATTTATGACAAAGCAATATAAGAAATGTAGACAAGTGAACACAAGCAACTTATAGTGGTTCGATCCTCAAGATCTACCTCCATTACCTTAAGCCCACACTTAAGGATTTCAATAACTCTACTATGTGCTCAAGTTCACAGATTACAAGAGAGGTTCACCACACTATGGTTTTACACTTATAACCTCTTCTAGTAATTTTTACAAACAAGGCTCACCAACCTATGGTTTTAAATCTCAAACAACCTTGAATCACAATTTCAAGGATCACCCTTATCTAAAGGGTTTTATGTTATCAAGATAACCTTGCTAGAGCTAGTAGATCAACACAATTTAATAAGTAAAGAAGAGTGTGTAGATGTTACCACTTGTTGGTAGAATTTACACAAAGTTGCACCTTCACACTTTGATGTCTTTTGGATTGATCAATTGAATGCACAAGACATAAGAGAGCTTGAGAAATGTTTGTAATAGACTTTAGAAAGCTTAGAATATTCAAAGATTTAGAACTTACAAAAGATTGCACGTTTATAGCTTTTATAGAATTTGAAAATCAGTTGAAACAGCTATAAAACGGCTAGTTAACGGCTATTTTCAGGAAATTCGGATGACCGAATTCTGCGTCCGAATTTTTCAGACGACCGAATTCTTCCTGCTTCGTCCGAATCTTCGTTCGAATTTCTCTGGAAGAACAGTGACCATGCTGAAGACCAAAATTCGGACGACCGAATTTTTCTTCATGCGTCTGAATCTTCTTCCGAATTTCTCTGGAAGAACAGTAGCAAACTTTTGCTACCAAATTCGGACAACCGAATTTTATGGAATTGTGTTCAAACTTTGTAAAATCATTTGAAATCAATCTTCCAAGTATTTGAAATACATTTGGTATATATAGATAACTTATTTAAACAAACATAAGTTTGAAAAACCAAAATCAAACTCATTTGATCATATAAAGTTAACTTAAAAACTTTTAGGACAAAAAACCACATTTACTAAGAATTCATTAAAAAACTTTTAACTTAAGAAACCAATTTTATGCTCTCTTATGCATTCAATAGACTCCAAGACATACAAGTGTAGAGTTTACATAGATATTACCTATCATCATACCTACTCTACACTTCAAGTCTTCAATGCCTTGAGTTCATCTTTGAATAAACCTCAAAAGACTCATAGCTTACTGAGGTTGTTCTTTGCTCTTTGTCTTGAAGGCAATGAGACTTCAAATTTCTTTCTTCACAAATCCTATCACACAATATAAACATATTAGTTCTCATCAATATTTGTCATGAATCAAAATTACATGATTTGCCCTTAGGGCTTACAAATAGTTTACTGCCACTATGCTTAAATCACCAATGCCCTCCTATTCCGAAATCATGTCGCTTCTTCAAGGCTTTGAGCAGTATTTAATGCCACAGAAACCATCTCACTTGGCATTCTATAGGCAACGCAAAAATTTAACTCAACAACGCACCAAGAAAGGTAACTTCTCTTCTAAAAGCCGTGGTTTTGAACCACAAGCACAAATCTACAAACCGCTAATGATTATGGCATTGGACCTATTCTTCTTGATGGAACACAACTTTAGTGCATGACACCTGCTGAACAATAATTGTACCAGCATGAAACTTGTCAAATTTGCTCCAAAAAGGGCCATGTTTCAAGCATCAGTTGAGACAGATACAAGTACAGACCTACACAACCTCAGGATTTTCCATAAGCTCTTGCTGCTTTAACTCTAGAAAACTATGTTCAGGATGTTGAATGGACTGTCGATACAGGGGGCATCTAATCATATAACAAGTAACTCTAAAAATATTTTCCTTCTCAATCTTATTCAGTACTACTGTCTCCGTCTACTTGGAGAAGTAATATTTTGCAGCAAGAATTTGTAAATGCCCAGCAATAACAAGACCCTATGCATCAAAGGGCCACGTAACGACTGTTGGGTATACTGGGGGTTGATGTTTGTAGTTTGCATGAAAATGACAAGATTGACAACTCCATGCATAATCCATGCAATCTTCCATTGTTGTTGGCCAATAATAGCCCCTCCGCTTGGTACAAAAATGAAGTTAGGACCAGATTGATGAACTCCACAGTCGCTAGAGTGAGCTTCTCCCATTGCTTGACTAGCTTCTTCTTCACCTAAACATCTCAGGAAAATATCCGTTAAGAAAAAATGGAAAAATGTATAAAGGGAGAGCTGTAGCTGCAGATATCAGTTTGTCTTTGACGGCCATCTGGCAGAAACTTTCCATCTTTGAGATGATCAATAAATATTTGACTCTAATCCTCTTTTTCAATCATGAAGACTGAAACAGAATGAATTTTAAACTCCTCATTCAAACGTAGCGTGTACTACCTAATTTTATCACATTGGAATTTGAACATGTTGATCTGGTAGACTTAAATTGGACGGTAGTTTAGCTAGTGTATCATTTTGCCTATTTCATTTCTTAACACTTTCTCTATTACTAAATCGCATAGTTATAGTAAGGGGCCAACTCAGGCTTCTTAATATCGTATTCGTCGAGCAATTGGTTAATGACCAATTAAGAGTTTTCATATACTTTGAGTTGCAATTGCTTCATAACAAAATCCTACTGAACGTATAATATTTGATACTTGGTTACATGTTAAAGCATTGTTTGGTCAAGGTGAATCCATATTGTATATCTCCCTTATGGGTAAGAAAGATCAAATTGATGCCTGCATCTTCACGAGTGATGCACCATTAAAGTACGTTTTCTACATATCATTAAAACATGTTCGTTAGGCAATTCATCATTCAACGTCAGTTTAGCAAGAATGGGTGGATAAGGTAGAATGTCAACTACTACTTGTCTTTTAACAGCTTTCTAAGGTATATAAACAATTTTGGGTTGCTGAAGTTGTAAGTACCATCTAGCCAAACGATCAGACGTCACAAGCTTTGACATAACATACTTGATAGAATTATATGATGTAGGGTATGTTCTTAAAAGTACTGCTTCAACTTTTGAATAACGAATTGATGCTAGACAGAGTTTTTTGATTGGTGAATGATAGATCTTATTCAAGGTCATCATTCAGCTGGAGTAGTCCAAAGCATTTTCGTTTGCTTCCCCATTGCTTGGGCAAACAATGGCCCCATGAAATGATCTTGAGTGGCAATATACAAGATGAATAACTTTCCAAGAAGGTAAAACAAGCGCAGGAGGCTTCATAAGGTAGCACTTGATGCTTTTAAAGGCCTTTGAGATGGTTTGTCCTATTCAACCTGTACACCTTTCTTTATCAAATGGCTAAAGGGTTGGCAATGTCCAACAAGATTTGAAATACACCTCTAAGGGTAAGCTAACCTTCCTTACAAACGCTTGAATTCATGAATATTTTGAGGCTCGAGCGTCATTAATATTCATCAATCTTTGATTGATCATCTCAATACTTTAATGGCAAACAATAAAGCCCTAAAACTTCCCAAAAGTGACGTTAAAAATGCATTTAATATGTTAATTTACAATTGATACTTTTAAAGTTTTTCGAACGTTTTTCTCAAATAATGGAGATGGTTGAGATGGTTCGCTCGTTTCTATGACTTAAATACCAACTTATCAACACAGCACTTAGCAGTTTTATACAACATATCATCAAAGAACTTTTGCATAGCCCTTCGATAGCTCTAGCATTCTTCCCTAAAGATATTACTTTGTAATACTAAATTCCTTTAGGAGTGTATAATACCGTTCGCTCTTCATCCTATAGTGCCATCTTTATTTGGTTATAACTAGAGGACCCATCCATTGAGGATGATCTCGTCGTAGTGGTAGCATCAATCATTAGCTCCGAGATATAGATAGAAGATTGTCTTTCGGGTATTACATGGTTTAATTCTCTATAGTCAACACATATGGAGATTCGACCATTCTTCTCCTAAACAAGAAAAATGCTTGAAGTCCATGTAGATTATTTTGACCTCAAAAACGAATCTGACTTCAATGAGCTTGTTGACTTCTACATCAATTGAGGGAACCCATTCGAGTTGAAAGTGTGCGCCATTGAGCTTGTTTCACTGGTTACACTCCTTGTTTAACAACTAATTAGTGAACAACAATATTTGTATGTCCATGCAAAGATGTTTTTGTACTACTTTAGAAAATTGATTATGTAAGCTTCTTATTCTTTGGAGGTGAGGACGGTATTAATGTGGATCGAACAATGGTCTTCCTAGGAAAGATATCACCAAATATATCTTTACCCAAAAAGGACAAAGGAAAAATTTGCTGACAAAAGTTTTAAAATAGATAAGAATATGATACAATATTATTCCAAGAAGGGTAATTATTTTAAATAGTACTCAAAATTGTTTTTGTAGTACCATTCTTGTCCCTTAACTTCTTATTTTCAATCTTTCACTATCTTCAAACTGTTTTTTCTAGTATAATTTTCATTCGTGAATATTTTTTCCTCTCTATTTTCATCTTCGAGTTACTTTTTGAGTTCCAAAGTAGAAGGTTAAAAATATATTCATAATCAATTCACTTCAAAATATAGTTCATTTTCTTTAATAACTAAATGGGTCAGTGAACTTATTCTTTGAAACAAAAAAGTTAACAAAGTCTACCAAGGTTTGTAATTAGAAGTAAAATTAACAGTTTTTCCAATTCAAAACCATAGTAAGCCGAAAATTTACACGAAAAAGAATTGATTTAAAGCTGTGCTTCACTTAGGAGACCGATTTTGATTTTGGAGCTAAGAATTATGTTTTGGAGTGCTTAGACATTTTTACCCTGACTATTTTGGTACTATCAAAGTAGTTCAAGAATGACAGTAGACAATTAGAAATATAAACAAAAAAGAGTTTGATGATGAAAATGTTACTAAAAAGACAGGGATAATAATAATATCAAAACAAATATTTCAAAGACGAGAATAGTATTATAAAAAGAAGTTTGTGGACTATTTTAACTAATTGCCCTTCTAGAATCTCAACTATCTTATTGAAATCGAGATGATTAATCCATATTTGTTCAAAGCAAAAGGGAGGTTTCATAAGTTCTATAGTTGTTAAAGTGTCCGTGAGGCTTTACAATAACTGCAAATGTTGAGCCTTCCAAACTAGAAGGTTGGAAGTTTGGCACTTGCGTTGTTCTCTCTTTTAGTGAGGCTTCTAATTTTGCAATATAATTTATTATAAATCATATAATCTCTTCCAATATTATAATACCACTTGTACTCAAAACAAATAATTGGTAAGGTAAGGCTAAAGGTAAAATAGCAACCAGCATCAAAGAAATGTTGGGTAGCCTCGATATGTTATCAAAGAGGATTTACTATAGTCATGCGACGCTATGAAGTGAGATTTTCTTGTTCAAGTGCTTATTTGCATTGCAACTCAATGTAAATTTATTGTTTGGATGGAGATGTCTCAATGCCACATTAGTTAGAAATTCACGCAAGATGCAAAAGCACATATGCAGTAGGAAAATTTTTAGTCCGTCCACGTGATATCACAATTGCAACATTAGTCTTTACCATATCATGCAAATATTTTATGTCATCCTTTTCAAAAGAAAAAAATTAGGGAAATGTCAATTTGACCCCAATTTTAAGGAAAAATTAGTAGGAAAATGGTTACAGAAAATTTTTCCATAAGGCATGTGAAAATCTAAATTTATAACTTTAGACACTTTGAAATGAAAGAGATGGGAAATACTATCTCTATAATTTTTAAAATTTCCTTTTGTCACTGAGCTTCAGAATCTCAAGCTCCACAACGAAAAATCAAATATTACAGTAGCAGCTAACTTTCCAGCGAATAGAAAAGCTGAACAACCAAAATCCACGCTATTAGATGTGTTCTGTCGGATACATGTTCATTTTTTTGCCCAGTGCAAAGTCTGACGCATGTCGACTTGGCCCTCAAATTTAAGAGAAGGACATCACTTCAGAAGGGATCTTGTAAGATGTTCCCGTGCAGTGGCCAATGCTTGACTTATCGTCTGTTAGATAACAAGTCCACAAGTTAGTTAAAGGGACAGTATTCATCATCGAAACATCATTTGTTCTTGCTAAAAGGTGAATAGAATTAGAAATCAGGAAATACCTGCTCGGACAAAGGTGCTCCAGCATCAATACTATTGCTTGCAACTTTGCCAGCAATAACGTTTGCATCCGTTTCAAGAATTATTCTGCACAGTAATACATGATAAGATATACTAAAGCATTATAAGGGTGACCCAAAATGTGAAGAATTGTATCTCAGAACATTCTCGTCAAATATATTCTCAAGAATATCAGGCAAGAAACTGGAACCATCTATAGTAGGACTAGTAATTCACTGTTACTTACTATTATCAGAAAACCTCTTCTCTTCTGTTAAATTACTTACTTGAATCTTTGCAATCATCAGAAATATACCCAATACCAATACAATATATAACACGAGTACATTCGTCATCATAATTAGTGTCTATACAGACATTTTTAGTTCCAATTGAAAACTTGATCTGCAAGCCAATTAGGTTTTATACTAGCAGCACAACACAAATACCTAATGCACCTGTGCTACTATTTCACACTTTCACATGTTAAACTTGCTGTCTCCGATTTCTTGTTTCTTCTAGAAACACCAATAATTTTCACTAGATTTAGCTAATCCATGTCGAATAAAACTACTAATTACACTCATCTCTAAGCAGTAGTAAAGAACAAAGGCAATCATTCAAATAAAACAACTATTATATCAAGTTATATAATTCAAAATTCAGAAACGTAATTCCTTTTATGAACACAGAGATTGAGTGTACTTGATAGCTAGTTTTAGATAATTGCAGAAACAAATAGTATATAAACTGAGACGTTTGCCAAGATCATGTGAACAATGGGAGAATGGGTGAAGCTACGAGGAAAAAAATCTCCTACCAGTTGTCACAATGTTTTGAAATTATCAAGAACAGCTGGAACTAATGGTTGTCACAACGGTGCCAAGGACACTTAACTTTCCACACTACTGCTAAAAGAAATCTAGTACAATAAGTACATCAGTGAATCTTCTATGGATGCAACAGTAAAGGAATATTCAGTGACATGCAAACTAAACACTAATAATCTTGCCGGTTGAAAAGCCCATTTCTAGCTTCAATGATGGCACTATGTTCAAAAGCTCACTAAAGCTTATAGATTTTATCAATCTCCCACTCCCTCCAAAGATGACCCCAAAAAAGAATGATACTAAAGCAAGATTTCGAGTTTCTAGTGAACAAATAATTTAATTCAACAACTATGATCAAATATTGGAGGATTAACTAAACCACAGGAAAAATAATTAAATTCCATACCCGCCATCAATAATTTCATCAAGGCATAAAAGAATGAGATCCAGATTTTCAAGTGCCTCCTTTTTATCCACATTGCCTCTGAAATGGGAAGTATCCATTATGGGTATGTTTAAAAAATCAAATATCTGAAATTTCGGCATGTTGAAAAGGAAAAGAACATTTCTGAGGATTACCTAAGTAGAAGACCAACAGCATCAAAGAACCCCTGAAGAACAGTGGCCAAGATGAGTTCATTTTCATCTTCACCTCCAGTAACAAAGAAGTGCAGATCCTGAATGAATTTGTAAACGACGACATAATTCTCAAACATTGTTATCTCGGCTGCAGACGAAGACCAAAAATATACCAAATTAGTCAGGAAAAATCCAAGTAGAATGCTGCAATTGTAAATCACCAGCACACTTTTATAAAGCATTTAAAAATTAGGGAAACTGAATGCAAAATAATTTATAAATCAGAAGGATGTTGTTTCACAACAGTGAGCAGGAAGCAGATAATTTGCTTTAAAATGTCATCATAATACCTGATAACTGAAATTATACATTGTTGTATAGGAGATGGTCAAAGAAATTATATACCCTCATTGATTGCAATGAAAATGAGGATACAATTCAAGGCAAGTGAGTCAAAGCAATGAAATAAGGGTTATGCATTGCAAAGGCAATTTCTGTAACTTTAGTGACTGCAATGGAACAGATCACCTTTTTTTCAAGCCACCATATATCAATGATCAGTTGCAGGGGTTCTATTTACTAACTAAAGATGCAAACTTTACATGCACAGCAAAATCAACCTTTTTGAGACTCCAGGAACTCTTCAACAGACATAGAATGCAAATACAACACACAGGATTTAGAAGGCCAGATATGTATATTGAAGTTTAAGGCATTTGGGTTGTTTATAACAAATATTGATCTTGTACTAGTTGTATGTTTGTTTTTCTAGAGAAAAGTGTCTGCCTAACTTGCATTAAATTAGTTTAGCACATAACATGCAGAAGTTTTTGGTCAAAGTTTCGGCCTTTAAGTTCCTGAGATGTGAAGCTTTCTTAGCTTTGAACTAGTTTTGGTTTAGGGTTTTGATGTCTACATATATCATTATAACAACTCTGGACACTCTTGCTGAATTCTTCTCTGTCGCGATTATTTCTTTCTGTTCTCCAAAATCTAAGCTCCTTTATCTTTAAAATTTTCTCCAATTCTTTACAAGCTAGGAAACCCATATCAGCCACAGTTTAAAGCTGAATTGTTGCAGCATCAGCAACAGGACAAAATCAAGCTAGCTCTCTATTCTCCTCCAGAGATAGTAAAGAACAAGCACGAAAAAGTATATATGCTGAACAGGAGATAGTGGTACAGTGGTTCAAATTGATATCAACCAGAAAACAGGAAACATGCTTGAGAATGAGGGGGGAAAGCAAGTGATAGCAGAAACTGAATGTAAGCCTATACCTTCTGACCGGGCATTTGTCTTCTGAGTTTTGTTAAATACAGCTTTCTCAAAAGCTTCCTTTGCAACATTTGTCGGCCAGTCATCTGAATAGTACTTAACTGCAATACGTTTGCCTTCAGAATCTAGAAGAAGTATGTTCTTAACCAAAGGGAGAGTCTCCTACAAATAAGAAGCATTTGAATGCTTAATCAACTTTTGTCTCCACATTGAACCTTATTGTCAAATAGTTTCTTAAGATTATTCATACGTTTTACCCAACAAGCAACCATGTGCAAGCGCAAATGGTAGCATAGTGGTTTAACCAGAACATGTGGTCCAGATACAGATAAATGGTCGACATATTTAAGTGTTCATTTCTCCACCGCAAGAGTAGAGTATTATTTATACAGTTCACTTCCAACACTCAGTATTGACCCAGTCCTAGCTTTATTTAACTTTCATGAACTATCATAGTCTATTACAATGAAGCACAAGGATCAATTTCTTATTCATAATTTTGTTTTTCTATTATTAAGAGAAATTTCGAATTTCACTCTAAGATTAGGATAGTTCTATCCATAAGTCACTTTTATTATTAGGAAAATGTTTGATCTAACATTTCAAAATCAACAAAATTTTTATTTTATGCTTATCCTTGCGGCTGCACACTTACCTTGTCATGTCTCAATTATTTAAGACTTTAAAATGTACTAACATTATTCAAAAGTTATTGCGAGGCTTTCCTTTATCGCGAGGCTTTCCTTTAATAGAGTAAACTCCTCAAGCACGCACTGCATCTCTTGCATTGATGGAATCTTATCAAACTTTATAGGATCGCCATAGGGAATGTAAATTAAATAGTTTAAGTACCTGTTTAACAGACATAAGAGGACCTCATTTCCCCAAACATATTCCAATCTTTGTACAAACATTATAAATATTTTCCTCAACCAATAGGTACCAAGATAAAATATAAAATGTATCTCGCGCGCCAAAACAGTCATTTCCAATCGGTCACAATTTTCTTAAGACGCACCTAGATTTTCAGAAAAAGTTTCAGATTAGAAAGTTGCAAAAAGAGTAAACACATTATATCATCTCCAGGTTCCAATGAGCCCAAGTGTTAACCCTCAAACTCACTCTTCTATAAAACCCTTACGCGGGAACGCATAGAGTACAAGACAAACCCAAAAATCATATAAACATAATAATATGATAATTCATATATTATTGCAAATAACTCGCATAATGATGATTATGATAATTCATATATTATTGTGAGAAACAACATACTGTCATGTCTTTTACAGAGCGTGAGACAAAGGCCCTAGCAACTCGGGGAGAATCGTCCGAGTTTGGTGACTGAGATAAAACTAGTCATGACTTGCCTGACTCAGGAAGAGTCATCGGCGAGCCAATTAAATCCATTAAACGAAAAGGAAAAGCAGAAGAAATTTCGGATGATGGTAAAGGAAAGAAGACAAATTTCATCAATTTTCGCAGAATTACAGGAATGAATAGTGAAAATAGCTTCATGCCTCCACCATTCCCACATCAAATCAATTAACCTATGCAAACAATTTTCCAATCACAAAAAAAAAAAAAAAAAAAACATCGATGCTCAAGACTATTCGTCGACTTACTCCCATCAAAATCGAACTATTAGTTTATCTCATTAAGTAGATTTCCTTACCATTTAACTGTCGGCCTTGTTTCCAGTGGTTGCGGTTGAAGCGCGCTGGTGAGGACTGGTGCGATCGCAGATCTGATGCAGCAGAGCTGGCGAAGTCGACAGCTTCGTCCAGGCAGAGAGCTTTCGATGAGAGAGAGAGAGAGAGAGAGAGGAGAGAAATCGGGCTGACCAACTCCAATCCGTGGACTCTAACAGGAAGCAGAGCAAGGAAATTGACCCAAGATAAGGAAAACAAAGGGTCCCATTTCATGGACCTGGACTTGATATAAAGGTCGCTAATAAAGTTGGGCATACGAAAGGAAACATCCAGCCCACAGACGACCTTGGCCAGAAGACTAGTGGTATTTGCCCGGTTGCCGAGCATGACATTTGCCTTGTGTCTATTTGTTTCATGAAAGGAAGAGCCTAGACACAAGCAATAGAGATAGTTCGACTAATTAGATATAGGGTGTTACAACATCATTCTGAAAATTTAAAAAACTTTACACAAGATTATCAATTTAAATTGCATTCTAATCAATTCAAGTTTCAAGATAGCATGGGAATATTCACAACAATTCAAAATCTCAATAACTTATAAAATAAATTATGATCGCTATAAATACTTATTAAAAAAGAGCATAAGATAGACTATATTAACCATACTGCTATAGCAATCCTAACCTTCCAAACAAATAATTCAACTAATTCGCTTCAAACAAGTTCATACACAACAACAATTCATACAATCATAAAGTTAAAACTTGGAACTCAAAGTGCATAGGGATAAAGAGAGCAAACGCAAGGATAGTGGCTCGATTCCTAGAGTCTACTCTATTGTCTAAAGGAGCCCTTAGGATTTTTAATATTCCATTAGCTTTCTAAAGTGAGTAAATACAACAAGAGCTCAACAGCTAATGTTTTTTACTTTCTTGCAGATCTTTTATATAGAAGGCTCATTATCTAGTGGTTTCATAATTCTTAGCAATCATTTTTTACAAGCATGTGATCACCTTCTTCAAGCTTTCTAGCTAAAGAAAGTTTTCACATCGGATTTTGATTTGTCTTTCTGTTTGAATTTTGATTTTCGGTTCAATTTTTAAAAAAATTATAAAATTGAACCGAACTGATTTTTTCAAAAATTAAAACCGAATTGATCCAAAATAATTCAATTCGGTTCGGTTAAAAATTAAATTTAAAAAAGAAAAAATACATTTTGGTAATGCGTTATTGAGGCACTTTTATCTTAAAATTTTAATTTTTAGTAAAAAATAAATTACTAAAATGCGTTCAAATATAATTTTTTAAAAAATTTTAGTTTTTCGGTTCGGTTTTTAATTTGAGAACAGAAATAGAAAACCAAACTGAATTTCAAAAATTTTTTATAAACCGAACCGAACTGAACTAAAATATAAAAAACTAAATAAAAAATGTGTATTTCGATTAAAAATTTTTTTATAAATCGAACCGAACTGAACTAAAATATAAAAAAACCAAATAAAAAATGTGTATTTCGATTCAATTCGATTCAGTTTTTCGAATTACACCAAATAATGAATATTCCTGTTCACGCCTCTTGCAACCCTTCTTGCTTCTAGAATCACCAACTTGATTTAGCTTCAGCATGCTTCAAAGAAAATTTTACACTTTTCCTGGATAATCCTGTATACCACTACACTGCTACTCTCACAGTAGACTCCTTTCCGCACAATGCTTTACAAGAATGAAATACTACAACAAAGTGCGAGGTTTTTAATTTAAACTCAAATAAAATTCCTTTATGGATTAGATATTACAAATTGTTGACTCAAGACTACAATATTCTAAGATTTTGATAACTAACAAAACAAGATAAAATCATTTAATATTTTTTTAGTGTGATTAGATTATGTAAGTGCGAGAACAAAGAAGAATCGTGCTATTTGGGAAACTCAAGACAAGATATCTTGGGTATATTTCTATCTTTTGTGTCTTAGAATTTTTATTGAAAGTAGAAGAAAAGACAATATAAAATAATATGCTTAAGGTCTTTTCAAAATCTCTTCTCAAAATTATGCGCAACCAGATAACTTGTTTATTAGCCTGATTTCAAGCTAAAGAGTGTCTCAAGTTAAAATATTTTTCAAGCTAAATATCTAGCCGTACAGAATTTTGAGGCAAGTCAAACTAATAGTGATAACTCACTGCGTAATTTTTAGTAAAGTAATTTAACTTTTCCAAACTTGTACCTATTTGGTTAAAAGGTGTTTTAGAACCATTTTTTGAAGAAAAAAGAACTTTAACCATCTCATGATATTTCATTTTAGCCAAAGTCAAACATGTTACATGTCTATCTTGGCTTTGTAAAAAGATGATTTATCAAAAGAAAATATAAATTTCCTGATGATGCTTTGAATGAGAAGCATCTTGGTATTGTAAAAAAGTTGATTTTCATTAAAAGCAACTAAATTTTCTTTATCTCATGTTGACTGAAATTTCATCTTTTTGCCTGTCTCTTGTCTATTTATAAGTATATATGTATTCTCTTAACTCTCAGATTGTGGCTTGCCTAGATAAGTTTTCACAAGTGTCCAAAGATAGGGAAATACCAATGAGAGATGAAGAGAGAAGAGAGAGAAAGCAATAGAAGAACCTTAGAGAGTGCTTATGGATTATTAAAATTCTCTTGTATCTTCAATCTTTTTTTATTTACTTTTATTTGTTTTAGTAACGGGCATTGAATCAACCCCACAAAATGGAAGAAGGGATTCTTCGATTTTAGTTTGTAGATCTAAAGCAAAATCTATGATAGATAGTTTGGATGTCTAATCGGATCAAAACAGTTGAGTTTATACAATGCCTTAGTTTGGGTTGTAAATGGGTCTTGTTAGCCCTAAGGGAAAATCATGTAGTCTTGATTGGTTTTGATTAATGACAAACATTGATGAGAACTAATTCATATGCTATTTGTGTGATAGGATTTTTGGATTGAGAAGCAAAGAGTTCTTATTGCCTTGGAGCTAAATGTGCTAAGGACAACTCAAGTGTCCTATGAATTGAAGGCTTTGAAGACTCTAGTGTAGGTTTACATTTGCTTAATAGGTATACTCTTGTAAACCCTATGCTTGTTTGTCTTGGAATCTATTGAATGCATAAGAAAGCACAAAACTTATTTTTGAATCTTAAATGGCTTTGAATAAATTTTTGATTACCAAGTATTGTTTTTGAATCTTAAAATGGTTTTGAGTAAACTTTGAATGATCAAGTGCTTTGGTAACGGTCTTTGAGTTCAAAAGATTTTAAATGACTTATGTTTTAGTACAAAATGATTTCAAACTTATTGAGGTTGATTTTTAAATATTTTGACAAAGTTTGACCAGTTCGAATGCAAGTTTGGATGTTCAAACTGTGACATGACTACTGTTTTTCCAAAGAAATTCGGACGCAAGTTCGGATGCAAGGGGCAAAGTTCGGTTGTCCGAACTTTCCCAGACAGTATGTCACAGCAATGTTTGGAGGATAGTTTCGACACAGAGGATCAAGTTCGGTCGTCTGAACTCCTCAAAAACTAGCCGTTACTAGCCGTTTTATGCCTGTTAAAACCAATTTTCAAAATCTATAAAAGTCATAAACTTCAGATTTTTTGTAACTTTTGAACACTTGAGAAATCCTAACATTCCAAAGTCATTTGAAAACATCAAAGCTCTCTTTTGTCTTGTGTTTACATGTGATTATTCAAGATTGCAAAGATAACAAAGTGAAGTGGTGCTAAATTGTGTAATCGTCTACCAAGCAGTGGTAATATCTCATCCAATCTCTATTTAATCTTGTTGTCTACTTGTTCAATACAAGGTTATCTTGTAACATAAAATCCTTTAGATAAGGGTGATCATTGAGATATTGAATCAAGGTTGTTTATAGATATAAAATACTTTGGTAAGGTGAACATTGTTTGTAGAATTGCAAAAGAAGTTGTTGGTGTAAAACCGTTTGTGGTGAGCCTCTTGTGTAATTGATTGAATTTGAGCATATAGTAGATTGGTTGAAATCCTTGAGTGTAGACTCAAGGTAGTGGATGTAGATTTTAAAGAGATTGAACCATTATAAATTGCTTGTGTCCATTGCTCTTAAATTGTTTATTGCTTTGTCATTGAATTCAGTATTTTCTCATTGAAACAAGTGAATATAATCTGTCCAAACTCAGTTCATAAGAAGGAAAGAGTTTTCAAAAATTAGCCAAAGACCTAATTCAGCCCCCTCTTAGGTCTTTCAATTGGTATCAGAGCAAGGGCTTCTTTGTGTGGTTTTACAACCTAGAAGTTATGATCTTATGGCTAATGTTTCAAACTTACCTTATTTGGAAGGATCTTTCACAAATGGACCACCTTTGTTTGATGGAACAAATTACACATTCTAAAAATCTAGAGTTAAGATATATATTTGTTCTATTAACTTTGATTTGTGGAATATTGTTGAGAAAGGTCCTTACATACCAATAAAAATGAGAGCTGATGGAGTTACTATTGAGCCAAAAGCTATAGACGAATTTGATGAGAGTGATTCGAAAAAAATGACATTGAATTACCAAGCCATGAACATTTTGAGCTGTGCACTAGACGTGAATGAATACAATCGAGTTAGTAGATGTGACACCACTCATGATATGTGGAGACTACTTCAAGTAACACATGAAGGAACTAACCAGGTAAATGAGTCAAAGCTTGCAATGCTAGTAAGAGATTATGAGCTATTCACCATGAAGCAAGGTAAGAATATTAGTGATATGTTCATAAGATTCACTAACATCTCCAATGGTCTAAAAGCATATGGGAAGAATAACACAATTGGAGAACAACATAGAAAGATATTGGATGCTCTACCAAAATCTTGGCAACTGAAGACTCTTGCTATTGAGGAATCAAAAGACTTGAAAACTCTTCCATTTGAAGAGCTCACTTGATCACTACATACACATGAGATGAAGGTCAAAAGATTTGTTAGCCTAAGGGCAAATCATGTAGTTATAATTAGTTTTGATTTATGACCAACATTGATAAGGACTAATATGTTTGTATGTTGTGTGATAGGATTTGTGGATTGAGAAGGAAGCAAGTCTTATTGTCTTGAAGCCACAATGCAAGAACAACTCAATTATGTCTAAAGTAATTGATGATTGAAGAGTATGTTCAAGATGATTGAAGGCATTGAAGACTTAGAGTGTAGGGTTCATATGCTAAATAGGTATATTTTTCTGTAAACTCTACACTTGTATGTATTGGAATTAGTTGAATGCACAAGAGAGCACAAAACTTGTTTTTGAAATGGTTTTAAATGAACTTCTTGATAACAAGTATGTTTTTGAAGTCTCAAATGATCTTGAGTAAACTTTGTATGATCAAAGGGTTTTAGTAACGGTTTTTGAGTTTGAAAATGTTTAAATGACTACCTATTGATACAAAATGTTTTAAATGTTATTAAGGTTGATTTTCAAATGATTTGACAAAGTTCGATCAGTTCGAACACAAGTTCGGACGTCCAAACTTTGAAAATAGTTACTATGCTTCCAGAGAAATTCGGACACAAGTTCGGACGCAAAAGGCAAAGTTCGGACGTCCAAAAAATTCAGACGAATGTTCGAGCGCATAAGGAAAAGTTCGGACGTCCGAACTTTTCCAGACAATTTGGTACAGTAAAGTTCGGATGCATAGGAGAAAGTTCGGACGTCCGAACTTTTCTGAAACTAGCTGTTACTAGCCGTTTTATAGCTGTTGAAGCAAATTTTTCAAATCTATAAAAGCCATAAGCTCCAAATTTTTTGTAGAACTTTTGAACATTCAAAATCCTTTAAGCTCTAACTTGTTTACATCAAAGTTATTTGAAAAGCTCTCAAATTGCCTTGTGCTCAAAGGCTAAAATTCAAGATTTCAAAGGCAAGAAGTGAAGTGGTGCTAGCAATTGTATTCATCCACCAAGAAGTGTTGGTAACATCCAAACTCTATCTTTACATTATTCTTGTGATTGAAACAAGGTTATCTTGTGACGTAAAATCCTTTTGGTAAGGGTGAGCCATAGACTAGATTAATCAAGGTTGTGGTCTAAAACCCGTGTGTGGGTGAGCCTTGGATTAGATTGGTCTTTAGGTTGTCTTTAGATATAAAATCCTTGTGGAAGAGTGAGCCTTGTTTATAGGATTGCAAAGGAGGTTGTTCGTATAAAACCCTTTTTGGGTGAGCCTCTTGAATAATTGCCTAAATTGAGCATATAGTGAATTGGTTGAAATCCTTGAGTGTGGACTCAAGGTAGTGGATGTAGATCTTGGAGAGATCGAACCACTATAAATCGTGTATTCATTTCTTTATAACTTTGCTTGTTTACATACTTGTGTTATTATTATTTGTTCATAGTTGTTGATTGATTGGTTGTGGTCTTATAGCTTGATAATCTTGTCTTAACCATCAAATCACATATAAACTTGAAGTTTGTGAATTTAAAGAAGAGCTTTCATTAAGGCAAAGGATTTGCAAAAAGGGAAAAGATTTTTGATAATTAGCCAAAAACCTAATTTACCCCCCATCTTAGGTCTTTCAATTGGTATCAGAACAAGGTCTTCTTTTTAAGGTCTAACAACCTTGAAGTAAAGATTATATGGCTAGTTTATCAAATTTGCCTTATACGGAAGGTTCCTCCACTAATTGACCTCTATTGTTTAATGGTTCTAATTATACTTTTTGGAAGTCTAGGATTGAGATTTACATTTGTTCTATTAACTATAAATTGTGGAATATTATTGAGAAAGGTCCCAATGCGCCATTGAGATTGAAAGCTGATGGAGTTACAAGGGAAGCAAAGCCCATGGAGGAGTATGATGAAAGCGATTCAAAGAAGATGACATTAAACTACCAAGCAATGAACATTCTTTGTTGTGCGTTGGTCGTTAATGAATACAATAGAGTGATGGAATGTGATTCTGCTCATGAAATGTGGAAGCTACTTCAAGTCACTCATGAAGAAGAAAGAGCAAATATGTGCTTCATGGCAATGGAAGATGAGGTACAACCTATTCCATCTACCTCTACTTTTTATTGTGATGATATTGATGATCCTAGTGAATTACTTATTGAGATGTATGAAGAATTAAAAAAGGCTTCAAAAAGGAATAAGGAAATGAAAACCAAAATTAATGATTTCTTGAATGAGAATTCAAAATTGTTTTGTGAAAATAAAAAGCTTCTTGATTCTATTGAATGCTTGAATATTTAAAAAGAAGTTTTAAATATCTCTTTACAAAAGATGTCCCTTGAAAATAAGATTTTTTGTGAAAAGATTTTGTCTCTTGAAAGAATGCTTGTTGATCATGAGACTTTGAAAAAGAAGGTTGATGAACTTACATCATGTATAGAAAAATTTACAAAAGGAAGGGACGATCTTGATAAAATTCTTGGAGCTCAAAGATCTCCTCTTGTCAAAAATGATCTTCGCTATAATTATGTAAACTATGTGCCTAAATATAACAACTTCTTTGTTAGAACTACTTCTACTTCCATGCATCATACTTGTTGTACTTACTGTGGAAAATATGGACATAAAGTCACCAAATGCTATGTTAAAAGAAAAATAGAGAATGGTGTAAATACCATTTGGAGAGTTAAGGGAATTATTACTAACCCTCACGGACCCAAGAAAGTATGGGTACCAAAGGATATGAAATACCTAAGAGGGGGGGTGAATTAGGTATTTGGTTAATTTTCGCAAGAACAAACCTTTTATGCGTTTAGACCAATAATAGATTATATGAACAAAACAGAGACAATTTATTGCAAAGTAATATAAGACAATAAGATTAAAGAACACAAGCAATTTATAGTGGTTCGATCCTCAAGATCTACCTCCACTACCTTAAGCCTACACTTAAGGATTTCAATCACTCTACTATATGCTCAGGTTTACAAATTACAAGAGAGACTCACCACACTATGGTTTTATACTTACAACCTCTTCTAGTAACTTTTACAAACAAGGCTCACCATACACAATGGTTTTATATCTCAAACAACCTTGAATTACAATTTCAAGGATCACCCTTATCTAAAGGGTTTTATGTTATCAAGATAACCTTGCAAGAGCTAGTAGAAAAACACAATTTAATAAATAAGTAAGAGTGTGTAGATGTTACCACTTGTTGGTAGATATTACACAAAGTTGCACCTTCACACTTTGATATCTTTGGATTGATCAATTGAATGCACAAGACATAAGAGAGCTTAAGGAATGTTTGGAAAAGGCTTTAGAATGCTTAGAGTTTTTCAAGAATTCAAAACTTACAAAAGATTGCACGTTTATAGCTTTTATAGAATTTGAAAATCAGTTTTAACAGCTATAAAACAGCTAGTTAACGGCTATTTTCAGGAAATTCGGACGACCGAATTCTGCGTCCGAATTTTTCAGACGACCGAATTCTTCCTGCTGCGTCCGAATCTTCGTCCGATTTTCTCTGGAAAAACAGTGACCATGCTGAAGGCTAAAATTTGGACGACCGAATTTTTCTTCATGCGTCCGAATCTTCTTCAGAATTTCTCTGGAAGAACAGTAGCAAACTTTTGCTACAAAATTCGGACGACTGAATTTTTTGGAAGCATATTCAAACTTTGTAAAATCATTTGAGATTTAACTTCCATAAGTTTGAAAAACATTTGGTATGCATAGAAAACTTATTTAGACATATATAAGTTTGAAAACCAAAATCAAATTCCTTTGATCATATGAAGTTTACTTAAAAACTTTTAGGACACAAAACCACATTCACCAAGAGATTCATTCAAAGCCTTTTAAGATTAAGAAACCTATTTTATACCCTCTTATGCATTCAATAGACTCCAAGACATACAAGTGTAGAATTTACATAGAGATTTACCTATTATCATATCTACTCTACACTTCAAGTCTTCAATGCCTTGAGTTCATCTTTGAATAACCTTCAAAAGACTTCATAGTTTATTGAGGTTGTTCTTGCACTTTGGCTTGAAGGCAATGAGACTTCATACTTCTTAGTTCACAAAACCTATCACACAATATACAAGTATTTTAGTCCTCATCAATAATGTCATTAATCAAAACTACATAATTTGCCCTTAGGGCTAACAGGATACTTCCTCTTCTTTATTGCAGGTACTCTCAAATTCAAACTCAAGCACCACTAAGTGGCATATTGATGATGTTGGCTTAAAGAATAAAGGAAAACACCTCATTCATAAGCAAGGTCAAAGCAACCAATGAAGGATTTGTTTTTTAGACAAGAAGAAAGGAAGAATTCTTGGAGTAACCAATGTTGGTAAAGGTTCCTCCCTTCTTTTTAAACTAATGATGCTTAGTGCTGATTTGAACTATAATTTGCTTAGCATTAGTGAATTATGTGACAATGATTGAAAATTTGAATTTAAATGTAATACTTGCACTATACTTGATGATGTCAATGGTAGAACTATTTTTGTTGCAAATTGTATTAGTAATGGTTATGTGCCTTGCCTTGATGAACTTGTTGCTTATAAAGTTCGATAATTTTCCACTCATGATAATGACGGTTAGTTACAGCATAGTAAACTTGATCATGTTAGCATGGACTTGTTGAATATTGTTTTTACTTGTTAAAGGATTATCAAAAATTCGTTTTGAGAAAAATCATCCTTGTAATTCTCGCTAATATGAAAAACAAACAAAATTTTCTTTCAAACCTAAGAAAATGATTTTCACCCCAAACTTCTTGAAATTGATTATTGTCATGATAAAATAATTAAAATAGCTATGATTGAATATCTATGTATTTACTTGGCCAAAAACATCTTTATGAAACTTTACAAAATGTTCGGACTTGAAGTTTGGATGTAGACCATAAGTTTGGTTGCCTGAACTTGTATGACAAAATGATATTTTGTGATTTTGATCAATTACTCACAAAATGTTTCAATGTGCCCTTTATCTTGATAAGCTTGAATGTCTTGTTGCTTATGATATGATTTTCTTGGCATAGAAGATTTGGTCACATGAACATGGATTTATTGAACAAACTTTTCTATCAAGATTTAGTTGGAGGTTTGCTAAAATTGTGTTTTGAGAAAATTTTCTTTGAGATACTTGTCAATACGGAAAACAAACAAAAGAATTTTCAAACCCATGAAATGCTTTTATACCTCAAAACATCTTGAGCTTGTTCATATGGATTGATTTGGACTTATGAGGAACTCTAGTATTGATGAAATGAAGTATGCCTTAGTAGTAGTTTATGATTTCTCAATATTTACTTTAGTAGTCTTCTTTGCTCAAAAAGATGAAGTGTTTCATAAGTTTGTAAAACTATTCAAAAAGATTCAAACTTCTCTTGAGTGCAAACTTTATTTCCATTAGAAGTGACAATGGGAGAATTTTACAACCAAGTCTTTGCAGAATTTGTGATGAAAATTGAATTTCATATAATTGTTTCAACTACAAAAACCCCACAACAAGAAAATTCTTCTGCAAAAATATGTTTTGAGCCGAAGCCATAAAAAACACATGCTATGATGAATAGAATTTGTTTTGAGCCGAAGCCATAAAAATTTGTTTGGATTATTGCTATGCAAGAGGAATTAAGTAAATTTGAAAGATACAAAATTTGGATATTCCTAAATCTCATGATCATTCCATTATTGGAACTAAATGGTTTTTAGAAATAAACTTATTGGTTAGACTTGTTGCCTAAGGATTCAATCAAGAATATGGAATTGATTATAATGAGACTTTAGTTCCGGTTAGTAGATTTAAGTCAATTAGAATGCTTTTGGCATTTGCATGTTTTAAAGGTTTCAAACTCTTTCAAACGAATGTCAAAAGTGCTTTTCTAAATGTTTCTAGTGAGGAAGAGGTTTATGTGAAACAACCACCCAGTTTTGATCATGAAAAGTTTCCTAACCATGTTTTGAAATTATCCAAAGCTTTGTATGATTTAAAACAAGCACCTAGAGCTTGGTATGAAAAATTGAGTGGTTTTCTTCTTTCAAAAGGATTTTCAAGATGAAAGGTTGATACTATTCTTTTTATAAAAACCTCATGTAGCAATGATCTATAAGTTGTCCAAATATATGATACAATTTTTGGTGCTTTTAATACTTCACTTTGTGATGTGTTAGCCAAGTTAATGCAAAGTAAAATTGAAATAAGCATGATAGGAAAACTAAATTTCTTTCTTGGCCTACAAATCAAGCAAACCAAGGATGGTACTTTCATGAATCAAGTTAAGGTATAAACACTTCCATAAGTTTATCAACTATGCTTGACAAGAATAAAAAGGTTTCATAGGAGTAGTCAACTCTATTTGACAGCAAGTAGAGCCAATATTATGTTTGTTATGTGCTTGTGTGCTAGATTTCATCTTGTTCTAAAGAATCTCATTTGATTGCTGTTAAACACATTCTCTATTACCTTATTGATACTCTAAATGATTATGGTCTATATTTCAAATGTGTGGCTATGTTATGTGATAACACTAATGCAACAAATTTGACCATCATACTATTCAAAAAAAAAACTAGGACAAAGCATATAGAGTTCAAACTTCATCTCATTAGAGATCATTCTACTAAGGGTAATACTTATTTAAAGCATGTTTGCATTCATGAACAAATTAATGATATCGTTACTACGCCATTGGCCAAAGAAAGGTTTGACCAATCTTAGAAGAAGCTTAGGGATTTCAAAATTCAATAACTAATGAGTATATTCAAGTGTTGTAGCTCCAGGTGAGGACAAAGAAGCCTAGCATGAGAAAAGGAAAGGGAAAAGCCAAAGAAAGAGAAGGAGGACCAGTAATCAATGAACCAATGAAGGTTTATGTTCCTCAAAGCATGTCATGGCTGGATAGATTTGTCACAATGGAGGCTGCTACTGAATTTGATGATTGGACAAAAAGGAACCATAAGACAAATCCAAGCCACAAGGTGGATGTCATCAAACTATCCGAAATTGGTAATATACTCTCATTTTTTAAATGATATGAATTGGACTAGTTTGCTTGTGTTTGATGAATGCTATTACCTTCCTTAGTTTATGAAGTTTAAGCAAATATTAAGGAAGAAAGAGTTGAGCGAGTTGGTAATAAAGCTATTCAGTGGTATTCTTCAAGAATATTACAAGTTGATTTTTGAGATTGATAATGCATTGCTCAGTAGAATTTGTGATGTTGAGGATGTTGGGTTTAGGCATTATTCTTTCGAGTGACATTGTTTGATAAGTAAATTATACTCACATGAAAGGATTGAAAATTCCTGTACGAATGGTAGAAGCTCAAGACTGTAAAAAAGAGAGAGATAAAAGCCTTTGATGCTAGTGAAAGAATTTTGCATCACATGCTTACTACCTTGATTATAGCATACTTTGGGCACAAATCTTGTGTTGATAATATGTATGATGTAATTATGCTAGCCCTGCATAAGAAAAGAAAAATGAATTTTGGATATATAGTGCCAAAGAATATAATGGCAGCTAGATGAACCGAGCATAAGGCATTGCCGTATGGAAGGTTATTAACAGGAATTTTCAAGTATCTCCAAGTGCAATTGTCTTCTAGTGGTTTACCAATAAAGAGTGAAGAAGTCTACACCAACAACTCACTAAAGAGAATTCCTTGGACACTTGATGATGATAATGTATGAAAAACTAGAAGAGAAACTCCTCTAAGGGGTGATAGAAGAGATGCTAGTGATAATGAAGAAAAGGAAGAAGAAAATGAAGAAGAAGAAGAGGACAAAGAGGAAATCCTTGCTAGAGATAGGAAAAAAAAAAAAAGAAGCATGAGTCACCAAGTGAGTGGGAGCAACTCCCCACAAAAAGAAGACTATTTGAAGAGGTATCCCCCATTGAAGGAAAACAAGTTGAAGGTGATAATCTCATTAGAGGTAATACCATAGTTGCCAAGGTGTTTCAAGGCACATTGAACAACCATGTAAAGGAAATGAAGAAGATGGACAAATTCTTTGAGTCCTTTGCTCTAATGATTCTTGGCAAATTTGATGGTTTATAAGTTAGAGTCAAGAATATGGAAGAAGACTTGAGAAAGATTTCTCAAGTGATTTTTGAACGGTACAAGTTCCTGTAAAGCTAAAGAAGAAGACGAAGATGAAGGAAAAGGCAGTGAAGCACTCCTAAATAAAAAAAGAGCATGAGAATGAAGAACAAAGAGCCAATGGAGGAGAAAAATGTGGTTTAAAGGAAGAAGATCCAAAGATCTTCTCAATTGATATAGAGATCAAGAGAAACATGGCCATCATAACAAATAGATTTGGAAGTGAAGACCATGAAGTGCATCCAAGACTAAGCCTTTTTATCCCTAAATTCTATTTTGTTGCTTATCTTAGTTTATGCCTTGATGCACATGTTATGCTTTAATATTGAAATTTACTTGTGTCTTTCTAGTCATTATAATGTTTTGAAGCTCAATATATGAAATCCTTGTGATAAGAGCTTCTTTTGTTTCACTTTTGTTGTCCAAGTACTCTTACCCCATCTTTGATTGATGACAAAAGGGGGAGAAGAAATGTGGTGATGACAAAATGTGTGAAATGTGTGAAAATGTGTGAAAATGTGAAATAACAGTGGAATTTCTCATGCATGAATATAAAATATGTGAATTTTCTAAAAATCCATGCATATATCAAGGGGGAGAAAGAACGATGCTGCAATGTGTGTGCTTATGCTGAAATGTGTATGCTATATATGTGTTGTTGTAATGTGTGTGCTGATGCTGATATATGTGCTGATGCAATGTGTGTGTTGCTGAGAATCATGCTGCAATGTGTGCAATGAGTAAAGTGAAAATGTTTGGCTGTAATTCAGTATTTGGACTCATTGTGAAAATATTTTGGCTATATTTCTGCATTTGAAATTTAAACTGAAAGTGTTATAATATGTAAGGTTTCAGTTCTTTTCTAAGATTCTGGAATTTAGTTAGGTTGAGATTGAAATCTTGAACTTGGTTCTTGACTTGACCTATAATTTTGGATTGATTCATGAAAACAATTGAATGCATGAGTTTTGTGATTTTGCAAGGCTAATTTGAGTGTCTTTGTGAACATATATATTTGAGTACTTCTATAGTTCTTTTACAGGTGCAAAATCATCATTTCAAACTTATGGCCAAAAGTTCGGACGTATCTAAACTTTCTTGCCAAAAATGATTTTTCTGTTGTTCAAATTGTTTGAAAACTGTTTCAATCCTTCCTATCATATTTGAACAACCTTAGAAAAACTTATTTTCAAAAATTACAGCTTTCATCTCACATGTTTTGAAGTTTGGACTTGAAATCTCAAAATTCGGATGCATATTTCAGAAATTCGGATGCATTCATATTGTGTTGTCAAAATGTGATCCAAATCTATTTTAATCACCTCTGATGTATTTGAACAATCTTAGGAAGGATTATTTTCAAATATTACAGCCTTTATCTCACATATTTTAAAGTTCGGACTTGAAATTTCAAAATTCAGGTGCATGAACCAAAAGTTCGGATGCATGTTCTGAAATTCAGATGCATTCACATTTTGTTGCCAAAAAGTGCTCTTTTGTTGTTGAAATTAATTCAAACATGTTTTCGTCTCTTCTAATATGTTTGAACAACCTTAGGAAAGATTATTTTCAAAAATTGCAACTTTCATTTCACTTATTTTATAGTTCGGGCTTGATATGTCAAAATTCGGATTCATAACATCTCAAGTCCAAACTTGTTGAAAAATGAGCACAATCTAAGGGGGAGCATTGTTAATCTTTTCTGACCTTTAATACCTCTCTTAGAAGTTTTCTTAATGCTTAAATGTTGTATCTTCTATCCTAGTTGTTGGAAGGAAGGAGGTTAATGGAGGTTGGTTGGGCCATAGTCTCATATTGAGCCTTTTGAATGTCAATATGCTCAATTGGTTATTCTCTATCATTGATATCAATGCTTCTTTGTACTACATTGATTAAATCCATCACATTTTGCATCAAAGTTTGTCATCATCAAAAAGGGAGAGATTGTTAGCCTAAGGGCAAATCATGTAGTTATAATTAGTTTTGATTTATGACCAACATTGATAAGGACTAATATGTTTGTATGTTGTGTGATAGGATTTGTGGATTGAGAAGGAAGCAAGTCTTATTGTCTTGAAGCCACAATGCAAGAACAACTCAATTATGTCAAAAGTAATTGACGATTGAAGAGTATGTTCATGATGATTGAAGGCATTGAAGACTTAGAGTGTAGGGTTCATATGCTAAATAGGTATATTTTTCTGTAAACTCTACACTTGTATGTATTGGAATTAGTTGAATGCACAAGAGAGCACAAAACTTGTTTTTGAAATGGTTTTAAATGAACTTCTTGATAACAAGTATATTTTTGAAGTCTCAAATGATCTTGAGTAAACTTTGTATGATCAAAGGGTTTTAGTAATGGTTTTTGAGTTTGAAAATGTTTAAATGACTACCTATTGATACAAAATGTTTTAAATGTTATTAAGGTTGATTTTCAAATGATTTGACAAAGTTCGATCAGTTCGAATGCAAGTTCGGACGTCCAACCTTTGAAAATAGTTACCATGCTTCCAGAGAAATTCGGACACAAGTTCGGACGCAGAAGGCAAAGTTCGGACGTCCAAAAAATTCAGACGAATGTTCGAGCACATAAGGAAAAGTTCGGACGTCCGAACTTTTCCAGACAATTCGGTACAGTAAAGTTCGGATGCATAGGAGAAAGTTCGGACGTCCGAACATTTCTGAAACTAGCCGTTTATAGCTGTCCAAACTTTTCCAGACAATTTGGTACAGTAAAGTTCGGATGCATAGGTCGGACGTCCGAACTTTTCTGAAACTAGCCGTTACTAGCCGTTTATAGCTGTTGAAGCAAAATTTTAAAATCTATAAAAGCCATAAGCTCCAAATTTTTTGTAGAACTTTTGAACATTCAAAATCCTTCAAGCTCTAACTTGTTTACATCAAAGTTATTTGAAAAGCTCTCAAATTTCCTTGTGCTCAAAGGTTAAAATTCAAGATTTCAAAGGCAAGAAGTGAAGTGGTGCTAGCAATTGTATTCATCCACCAAGAAGTGTTGGTAACATCCAAACTCTATCTTTACATTATTCTTGTGATTGAAACAAGGTTATCTTGTGACGTAAAATCCTTTTGGTAAGGGTGAGCCATAGACTAGATTAATCAAGGTTGTGGTCTAAAACCCGTGTGTGGGTGAGCCTTGGATTAGATTGGTCTTTAGGTTGTCTTTAGATATAAAATCCTTGTGGAAGAGTGAGCCTTGTTTATAGGATTGCAAAGGAGGTTGTTCGTATAAAACCCATGTTGGGTGAGCCTCTTGTGTAATTGCTTAAATTGAGCATATAGTGAATTGGTTGAAATCCTTGAGTCTGGACTCAAGGTAGTGGATGTAGATCTTGGAGAGATCGAACCACTATAAATCGTGTATTCATTTCTTTATAACTTTACTTGTTTACATACTTGTGTTATTATTTTTTGTTCATAGTTGTTGATTGATTGGTTGTGGTCTTATAGCTTGATAATCTTGTCTTAACCATCAGATCACATATAAACTTGAAGTTTGTGAATTTAAAGAAGAGCTTTCATTAAGGCAAAGGATTGGCAAAAAAGGAAACGATTTTTGATAATTAGTCAAAAATCTAATTCACCTCCCCCCCCCCCTCCTGTCTTAGGTCTTTCAAGATTGAATGATATTGAAGATGAAGAGAAGGAAAGAAATGGAGTTGTACTTAAAACCCCCAATCATCTTAGTGAACAAGAGAAATCATCAAGTGAAGAAGATGGAAATAGTGAAGATGATAAGATAGCTATGGCAGTAACAAATTCAAGAGATTCTATAAAAAGAAATTCCTCAAGAAAGGAAGAAGACCACTCAAGAAAAGTAGACAGTCATCATCATTTAAACCCCAATGCTTTGAATGCCAAAGCACCGAACATCTTGTAGCTGATTGTCCTAAAGTTTTAAAAAAGGAAAGAGACATCAAACTCAAAAAGAAATCTATCAAGAAGGGAAAGAGACTTGCTGGAACTTGGGACCAACAAGAAAATGAAGATGACAGTGAAGGAAAAGCCAACATATGCTTCTTGGAAATAGATGATGAGGTACAATCTACTCCTTCAATTTCCACTTACTGTGATGATGATATTGATCCTAGTGATTTACTTGTTGAGATGTATGGAGAATTGAAAAAGGCCTCAAAAAGGAATAAGGAAATGAAAACCAAAATTAATGAGTTTTTGAATGAGAATTCAAAGTTATGTTTTGAAAATGGAAAACTTCTTGAATCTATTAATTGCTTAAACATTAAAAAGGAAATTTTAAATGTAACTATAAAAAACATATCTCTTGAAAATAAAAATCTTTGCACAAAAATCATTTCTCTAGAAACAATGCTTAGTGATCATGAGATATTGAGAAAGAAAGTTGATGATCTTACATTGTGCATTGAAAAATTTACAAATGGAAACAAAAATCTAAACAAACTACTTGGATCTCAAAGATCTTCTTGTATGAAAAATGGCCTTGGTGACATTCATGAAAACAATGCTCGAAAATACAAAACTCTCTTAGTTAAAGCCACTTCTATCTCAATGCCTCATACATGTTACATGTATTGTAGTAGAAATGGACACAAAGTTTCAAAATGTTATGTGAAAAGAAAAATAGAAAATGGTATTAAAACCATTTGGAGAGTTAAAGGAATCTTCACTAACCCCCTTGGACCCAAAAAAATATGGGTACCAAAAGTCACTTTCTCAAATCTAATGTAGGTTCGTTTTGTCCCAAGATCAAGCACCACCAAATGGTTTCTTGACAGTGGTTGCTCAAGACACATGACGGGAAATGCATCACTTATTATTAAGCTTCAAGCAACAAGTGAAGGTTTTGTCACATTTGGTGATAAGAAGAAGGGAAGAATACTTGGAATTGGTAATATTGGTAAAGGTTCTTTCCCTCTCATTAAGCAAGTATTATTTATTGATGGTTTGAAGTATAATCTACTGAGTATTAGTCAATTATGTGATAATGGCTGTAAAGTTGAATTTAAATGTGACACTTGTACTATTCTTGATAGGACTACCTAAAATGCATTTTGATAAAACTCGTTTTTGTGATGCTTGTCAATATGGAAAATAATCAAAAACATCTTTTAAACCAAAGAAAATGATTTCTACATCAAAACCTCTTGAACTTATTCATATGGACTTGTTTGGACCAATGAGGACCACTAGTCTTGGTGGTAAAAAGTATACATATGTGATTGTTGATTATTTTTCTAGATTTACATGGGTGATTTTCTAGCTCAAAAGGATGAAGTTTTTCATGAATTTATAAAACTTTTAAAAAAGGTTCAAATTTCCCTTGAATGCAAATTGATCTCTATTAGGAGTGACAATGGGAGAGAATTTTGTAATCAAGATTTTACAAAATTTTGTGATAAAAATGGTATTACACATAATTTTTCAGTTGCCAAACACCCCAACAAAATGGTGTTGTTGAAAAGAAAACTAGAACTTTACAAGAGATGGCTAGATCAATGCTTTGTGAAAACTCTCTACCAAAATATTTTTGGCCCGAAGTTGTAAACATTGCTTGTTATGTAATGAATAGATTTCTTTTAAGACCTTTCCTACGAAAAACACCTTTCAAACTTTTATTTGATAAAAGTCCTTCAATTGCTTATTTTAAGGTATTTGGTTGTAAGTGCTTTATTTTGAATAGTCATGATAACCTTGGAAAATTTGATAGAAAATCTGATGAAGGTATATTTCTTGGTTATTCATCAAATAAAAAGGCTTATAGAGTTTATAACAAAAGAACATTATGTGTTGAGGAAACCATTCATGTGACCTTTGATAAATCTAACATTTATCTTGAAAGAAGAAATGAAGATGATGTCGGTACCTCAATAATTGATAATCAAACTCATCATCAAACACCAACTTTGGAAGAACATGCCAAAGAAGAAGAAATAATAGAGCAAGAACAAGATGGCTAGCCTAGTAATGACCAAGAGCTTCCAAAAGATCTAAGATATGCAAGAGGGCACCCTAAGGAGCAAATTATTGGTGATGTCTCCCAAGGAGTTAAAACAAGGTAGTACTTTATTGTCAACTTTGTTCTTTTATCCCATATTGAGCATAAAAACATTGATGATGCCTTGTGTGATGATTTTTGGATTATTGCTATGCAAGAGGAGCTAAATCAATTCGAAGGAAATAAAGTTTGGACTCTTGTCCCAAGATCTCATGACCATTCTATTATTGGTACAAAATGGGTTTTTAGAAATAAATTAAATGAATTAGGAGTAGTTGTTAGAAATAAGGCTAGACTTGTTGCTCAAGGATTCAATCAAGAATAAGGCATTGATTATGATGAAGATTTTACTCCGGTAGCTAGACTTGAATTCATAAGAATACTTTTAGCTTTTGCCTGTTTTAAAGGTTTTAAACTATTTCAAATGGATGTCAAAAGTTCATTTCTAAATAGTTTTATTGAGGAAGAGGTTTATGTAGCACAACCACCCAGTTTTATTCATGAAAAGTTTCCTAACCATGTTTTCAAGCTAGCTAAGGCTTTATATGGATTGAAACAAGCTCCTAGAGCTTGGTATGAAAGACTAAGTGGATTTCTTCTTTCAAAAGGATTTTCAAAAGGAAAAGTTGACACAACACTGTTTATAAAAACCTCTAGCAATAATGATATCTTATTTGTGCAAATTTATGTAGATGACATCATATTTGGTGCTATTAATACATCTCTTTGTGATTAGTTTGCCAAATTAATGCAAAATGAATTCGAAATGAGCATGATGAGAGAACTCAATTTCTTTCTTGGCTTGCAAATTAATCAAACTAAGGATGGAGTCTTCATAAATCAAGCAAAGTACACCAAAGAGCTATTGAAAAGATTTGGAATGGATCAAGCAAAAGGGATAAGCACTCCAATGAGCTCATCAACTAAGCTTGATAAAGATGAGAAAGGTAAAAATGTTGATGAAAAGGCATATAGAGGTATGATTGGGAGTTTACTTTATCTCATCGTAAGTAGATCAGATATTATATTTGTTGTGTGCCTATGTGCTAGATTTCAATCTTGTCCTAAAGAGTCTAATTTAATTTCTGTTAAATGAATCTTTCGTTATTTGATCGATACACATGACTATGGCATTTGGTTTTCAAAATCTTCATCTTTTGACCTTGTTGGATATTCGGATGCTAATTATGTCGGATGTAAAATTGAGCGCAAAAGCACTAGTGGTCACTATTAATTTCTTGGTAGTTGTCTTGTATCTTGATATAGTAAAAAACAAGCATGTGTATCCTTACTACCGCTGCGGCTGAATATATCGCCGTCGGTAGTTGTGGTGCTCAAGTGCTATGGATGAAGCACACTCTACTTCATTATGGTCTAGAATTCAATTGTGTGCCTATACTATGTGATAATACTAGTGCTATCAATTTAAGCATAAATCCCATTCAATATTCTAGGACTAAGAATATAGAGATTAAACATCATTTTATTCGTGATCATGTAGATAAAGGAGATATATGCTTCGACTATGTGAACACAAATGATCAAATTTCTGATATATTTACCAAGCCTTTGGCTGAGGAAAGGTTTGGTTACCTAAGAACGCTCTTAGGTATCTCAAAATTCAATTACTAATGTGTGTGTTGAAGTATGGTAGAAACAGGAAATATTCGGACGCATAATTTGGATGTATTGAGAGAAATTCGGACGTCCAAACTTTCTCCAAAAAATTCTGGACAGAAAGATTCGGACGCATATTCGGACGTATTTCGAAAAATACGATCGTCCGAATTTTCTGAAACTGAAGAACAGAGAAGTTCGGACATAGGTTCGGATGTAGACCTGAATATTTGGTCGTTCGAACTGAGCGGTTTCAGCGATTTTAAATGAATACGAACAGTTATTTCTCACACTTTTTAACTTCGAAACTCTCTTCTCTCTCAAAACCCAAATCACCCCCTTGTGTCCGAACCCAAATCTCTCTGAAATTTCGCCATCTTCACTTCAAATTGCTTGAATTTTTGAGTTCTAAGCCCTCAACACATCCTCTAATTCATTTTCTTGCAAATAAAAACATCATGGTGAGAACTAAGAGAACAAATGTTGAAAAGGAAAAAGGGAAAGCAAAGGAAGGAGATGGTGGATTGATTATAAACGAACCAAGAAGAATTAGAGTTCCTCAAACATCATCTGGAGTGGACAGATTCATCTCCATCAAGGCAACCTCAAAGTTTGAAAAATTGAGCAAGAAAAATAGAAAAATTATTCCTGGATAAAAGGTAAACTTGGAAAGACTCTCCAATATGGGTAACGTTTTATCTCCTTTTGGTGATATTGGATGGAGTAGTTTACTAGTAGTTGATTAAAAATTTTATCCTACACATATATATGAGTGTTATGCAAATCTCAAAGAAGAAATAATTGAACATGTGGTAGAAAATGTAGTGCAATGGTATTCATCTAGAGTATTTCAAGTGCATTTTGAGTTCAATGATGCCTTAGTTAACAGAATTTATGGAGTAGATGATAATGGGACAAGGTATTACTCACTAGGACATCATTGTTATATTCATGAACTCTTCATAAATGAAAGATTTGAAGAGGCTTTCACAAATGGTAGAGAATTTAGGTCCATTAGGGAAAGAGAAATTAAAGCCTTTGAAGCTAGAGGAAGAGTTATGCATCACATGATTACCACCATGATTATCCCTAATTTTGGACATAAATCATCCGTTGGAAATATGCATATAGTAGTTATGTTGGCCTTGCATGAGCATAGAAGATTAAATTTTGGATTTCTGGCATTAAAGCACCTGATAAGTGCAAGAAAAACAACCAACAAAGCTTTACCTTATGGGAGGTTATTAATAAGAATTTTCAAACACTTTCAAGTCAAACTTCCCATAAGAGGACAAGCATTCAAGAGTGGAGAAATCTATACTAATGACTCTCTTAGAAAGATGCAATTAGTTCTTGATAAAAATGGTATATGGAGAACAAAAAGAGAAACTCCTTCAAAAAGAGAAGAGGTTGAAGAAAGTGAGGAGATTGAGGAAGAAGAAGATGAAGAAGAAACATTGGCTAGAGAAATGAAGACAAAGAGAAGACATGACACATCAAGGGAGGGGGACCAACCTCCCTCAAAGAGAAGACTCTTTGAAGAAGTTCTAACTCCTCAATCACAACCAAATGTTGAAGAAGCTGCCAGTGGTGAAGGGATTACTAGATGTGACACCATCGTTGCTAAGGCATTCCAAGAAGCCTTGAACAATCACATCAAGGAAATGGAGAAAATGTACAAATTCTTTGAATCTTTTGCTCCAATGGTTCTTGGAAAATTAGAAGGATTGGAGAATAGAGTGAGACACATAGAGGAGATTTTAATGAGAAATGTACAAAGTGGTGAAGGACCCTCTAGGCCTCAAGCTAAGGATGACAAGGATGATGAAGTAGATGAGAAAGGCAAGGAAAAGAAAGAGAATGAAGATGATAACAGTGATCATGAAGATGATAATGAGGATAATGATCATAGGCAAGAAAAAGAAGGAAATGAAGATATACAAGAAAGAGGAAGCCAAATAGAAAGAGCAGAAATCATCTCACCATTGACTATTTCTTTCAGCCAAGGAAGGGTCAAACATGTGGCAATCAAGAAGGGATTCAGCAAGGCCTCTCCATCAACATCACAAGACTGAGCATCTCTTCAAACCTATCTCTTTACTATTTTAATTACTTAGTTGTGCTTAACATAACTTATATGTTTTATTTCTAGCTTAGCTTATGAAATTTCTACGCTTTTCCTTAATTTCTGTAATTTCTGTAATAGCTTGGCTTATGAAGCTCAATGATGAAACATTAGTGTTGAGAAGAAGAAGTTGACTTACAAGAATGTGCTGAACTGTTAGTTATTGTTATTGTTGGCCTTAGTTGAATGTGATAATGTTGTCTCATTTTCATTAACCCCATCTTTGAGTGATGACAAAAGGGGGAGAAAGAATGATGACAAAATGTGCTCAAAATGTGCTCTGTGTTATATTTGGCATGTGCTCAAAATGTGCTCAGTGTTATATTTGGCTACATTTGGAATTTAAATTGAATATGTTATAATATGTGAGATTTTGGTTGTTTTCTGAGATTTAGGAATATGATTAAGTTGAGGTTAAAATTTTGATCTTGGTTGTTGACTTGACCTATAATTTTGGTTCATTTCATGAAAACAATTGAATGCCTGAATTTTGTGGTTTTGCAAAGCTAAACTGAGTGCCATTGTGGCTATACATATTTGAGTACTTCTATAGTTCATTTGAAAATGCAAAATTACCTTCTCAAACTTGTTTCCAAAAAATTCGGACTTGAAGTTCGGATGTAGACCAAAAGTTCAGACGCATCCAAACTTTCTTGCCAAAAATATTTTTTTTTGTTCAAATTGTTTGAAAACCGTCTTAAGCTTTCCTATCATATTTGAACAACCTTAGAAAAGATTATTTTTAAAAATTACAACTTTCATCCCACATATTTTACAGTTAGGACTTGAAATCTTGAAATTCGGATGCATCCATATTGTGTTGCTAAAAAGGCGCTCTTTTGTTGTTTAAAGTGATCCAAATATATTTTAATCTCCTCTGTTATGTTTGGGCAACCTTAGGAAGGCTTTATTTCACTTTAAACATTCATTATGTGGAATTTATTGTAGTTTGGACTCATAGTCTAAAATTTAAATTTCTTGAAAATAAGCACAATCTAAGGGGGAGCATTGTTAAACTCTTATAACCTTTAAAACCTCTCTTAGAATCTTTTCTTAATGCTTAAATGCTATATATCCTATCCTAGTTGTTGGAAGGAAGGAGGTAAATGGAGGTTGGTTGGGCCATAGGCTCATATTGAGCCATTTGAATGTCAATAAGCTAAAATTTTGAATCGTAAATGGCTTTAAATAAATTTTTGATTAGCAAGTATTGTTTTTGAATCTTAAAATGGTTTTGAGTAAACTTTGAATGATCAAGTGCTTTAGTAACGGTGTTTGAGTTCAAAAGATTTTAAATGACTTATCTTTTAGTACAAAATGATTTGAAACTTATTGAGGTTGATTTTCAAATGTTTTGAGAAAGTTTGAACAGTTCGACCGCAAGTTTGGACATTCAAACTGTGACATGACTACTGTTTTTCCAAAGAAATTCGAACGCAAGTTCGGATGCAAGGGGCAAAGTTCGGTCGTCCGAACTCCTCAGAAACTAGCTATTTTATGCCTGTTAAAACCGATTTTCAAAATCTATAAAAGCCATAAACTTCAGATTTTTTGTAATTTTTGAACACTTGAGAAATCTTAACATTCCAAAATCATTTGAAAACATCAAAGCTCTTTTTTGTCTTGTGTTTACATGTGATTATTCAAGATTCCAAAGACAAAAAAGTGAATGGTGCTAAATTGTGTAATCATCTACCAAGCAGTGGTAATATTTCATCCAATCTCTATGTAATCTTGTTTTCTACTTGATCAATACAATGTTATCTTGTAACATAAAATCCTTTAGGTAAGGGTGATCCTTGAGATATTGAATCAAGGTTGTTTGTAGATATAAAATCCTTTGGTAGGGTGAACCTTGTTTGTAGAATTGCAAAAGAGGTTGTTGGTGTAAAACCGTTTGTGGTGAGTCTCTTGTGTAATTGATTGAATTTGAACATATAATAGATTGGTTGAAATCCTTGAGTGTAGACTCCAGGTAGTAGATGTAGATCTTGAAGAGATCGAGCCACTATAAATTACTTGTGTTAATTGCTCTCAAATTGTTTATTGCTTTGTCATTGAATTAATTATTTTCTCATTGAAACAAGTGAATATAATTTGTCCAAACTCAGTTCATAAGAAGGAAATAGTTTTCGAAAATTAGCCAAAGACCTAATTTACCCCCCTCTTAGGTCTTTCAGGTCTTTAGTCCACCTAGCTAAAGAGATTATATTTAATGGAAATACTTAGCATGGAATCCTCAGAGAGTGGATGTAGGTAGGTCTTGAACCATTATAAAAATTCTTGTGGTCTTTGTTTTGTGTCATTTGCCTTCATTTGTTTTATTTTGCCTTACATTGTGTTTTGAAATGGGTATGAGCTTAAATCTTTTTGTTAGCCCTAAGGGCAAATCATGTAATTTTGATTAATGACAAATATTGATGAGAACTAATATGTTTATATTGTGTGATAGGATTTGTGAAGAAAGAAGTTTGAAGTCTCATTGCCTTCAAGCCAAAGAGCAAGAACAACCTCAATAAGCTATGAGTCTTTTGAGGTTTATTCAAAGATGAACTCAAGGCATTGAAGACTTGAAGTGTAGAGTAGGTATGATGATAGGTAATATCTATGTAAACTCTACACTTGTATGTCTTGGAGTCTATTGAATGCATAAGAGAGCATAAAATTGGTTTCTTAACTTTAAAAGGCTTTGAATGAATTCTTAGTAAATGTGGCTTTGTGTCCTAAAAGTTTTTAAGTAAACTTTATATGATCAAAGGAAGTTGATTTTGGTTTTCAAACTGATATTTGTCTAAATAAGTTTTCTATATATACCAAATGTATTTCAAATCCTTGGAAGATTAATTTCAAATGATTTTACAAAGTTTGAACATAATTCCAAGAAATTCGGTCGTCCGAATTTGGTAGCAAAAGTTTGCTACTATTCTTCCAGAGAAATTCGGAAGAAGATTTGGATGCATGAAGAAAAATTCGGTCGTCCGAATTTGGTAGCAAAAGTTTGCTACTATTCTTCCAGAGAAATTCGGAAGAAGATTCGGATGCATGAAGAAAAATTCGGTCGTCCGAATTTTGGTCTTCAACATGGTCACTGTTCTTCCAGAGAAATTCGGACGAAGATTCGGACGAAACAGGAAGAATTCGGACGCAGAATTCGGTCGTCCGAATTTTCTGAAAATAGCCGTTAACTAGCCGTTTTTTAGCTGTTTTAACTGATTTTCAAATTTTATAAAAGTTATAAACGTGAAATCTTTTGTAAGTTTTGAATCCTTGAATACTCTAAGCTTTCTAAAGTCTATTACAAACATCTCTCAAGCTCTCTTATGTCTTGTGCATTCAATTGATCAATCCAAAGACATCAAAGTGTGAAGGTGCAACTTTGTGTAAATTCTACCAACAAGTGGTAACATCTACACACTCATCTTTACTTATTAAATTGTGTTGATCTACTAGCTCTAGCAAGGTTATCTTGATAACATAAAACCCTTTAGATAAGGGTGATCCTTGAAGTTGTAATTCAAGGTTGTTTGAGATATAAAACCATAGTGTGGTGAGCCTTGTTTGTAAAAATTACTAGAAGAGGTTGTAAGTGTAAAACCATAGGGTGGTGAGCCTCTCTTGTAATCTGTGAACTTGAGCACATAGTAGAGTTATTGAAATCCTTAAGTGTAGGCTTAAGGTAGTGGAGGTAGATCTTGAGGATCGAACCACTATAAATTGCTTGTGTTAATTGTTCTACATTTCTTATATTGCTTTGCCATAAATTGTTTCTCTTTTGTCCAAATCATCTGTTTTTGATATATACATCTAAAAGGTTTGAATTTTCAAAAATTAGCCAAATACCTAATTCACCCCCCCTTAGGTATTTCACTTTTGAAAAAAGAAATTTCTTATGCAATGAGTAGTAAGGATGCAAGGTATTTTTCTAAACTGATGGAAACATGTTCCTATACTCCAATAAATTTTCTTAAACTATTGTCAAAGCAAAAGTTCGTCTTTAATATATTTACTATTCAAACCTAACTTGATAATTTTACTGGAATTCTATTTGAGCCCACTAAAGCACATTGTTCTTACTTCAATTGATAAAAGAGTTTTTGCAAAGTTAGCTCAAAAATTTCTATCTGCAAAAAATTTTATAAATTTCGATTCACCTTCCATCTTGGACTATATTAAGGACCCACACAAATGAAAGTTAATTCAAAGAAAATATATTTCAACAATAAAGTTTAATTATTCAAGAAATTTGATAGAAGAAGTAAATATTTTGTAATGTAAAATTCTTCCAAACCTTCTGAAGATATAAATAATTTATTTTGTAATATAAATAATTTCCAAATTTTTCTGAAAACATATGTGAAAAAAAAAACCTTAAGTAGTAGAGGCTAGCTCTTCAACGTTAAAACCCTTTTGTGTTGAGACAAGATGATCAAACAATAAGACTACAACTAGTCAATAAACAATTAAGAACTAATAATAATAATACGGGTATGTAAACAAGTAAAGCTATACGAAAATGAACACACGATTTATAGTGGTTCGATCTCTCCAAGATCTGCATTCACTACCTTTAGTCCACACTCAAGGATTTTAACCTATTCACTAAATGGTCAATCCAAACAATTACACAAGAGGCTCACCCGTCAATGGGTTTTACCACGACAACTTCTATTCAATCTAATAAACAAGGTTCACCCTTATCACTAAGAGTTTTATGTCACTAGACAACCTAGACCAATCTAATCCAAGCCTCACCCTCACCAATGGGTTTTACACAATAACCTTGATTAATCTAGTCTATGGCTCACCCTCCACAAGAGTTTTAAGTCTCTTAACAACTTTTATCAATCACAACAATAATGTAAAGAGAGAGTTGGGATGTTACCAACATTTCTTGGTGGATGAATACAATAGCTAGCACCACTTCACTTCTTGCCTTTGGAATCTTGAATTTTAACCTTTGAGCACAAGACAATTTGAGAGCTTTTCAAATAATTTTGATGTAAAACAAGTTAGAGCTTGAAGGATTTTTAAAGTCAAAAGTTCCATAAAAATCTGGAGTTTATGGATTTTATAGATTTTAAAAATTAATTTTAACAGTCATGAAATGGCTAGTAACGGCTAGTTTCTGAGAAGTTCGGACGTCCGAAAATTCTCTTCTGCGTCCGAACTTTGCCTTCTGTGTCCGAACTTTGCATCTGAACGTTTTAAACTTTGTCAAAACATATTCAAATCAATTCAAACAAGTTGGAAAACCTTCTAGCATGTAAGATAAGTCTTTAAAGACCTTTTAAGTGCAAAAATCATTGATGAAAACTTGATAATTAAGGTAAGTTCAAAACCATTGAAACCATTTAAATCAAGTTTTGTGCTCTCAATTGCAACTCATATATTCCAAGACTTAAAACTGTAGGGTTACAAAGTTTACCTATTAAGCACATGTAACCTACACTTCATATCTTTAAAGCATTCAATCATCTTGAACAAACTCTTCAATCTTCAATCACTTTGACATATTGGAGTTGTTCTTGCATTGTGGCTTCAAGGCAATGAGACTTGCTTCCTTCTCAATCCACAAATCCTATCACCCAACATACAAGCATATTAGTCCTTATCAATGTTTATCATTAATCAAAACTAATCATAACGACATGATTTGCCCTTAGGGCTAACATGTAGATTCCTCAACGAGTGATAATCAAACTCATCATCAAGCATCCACTTTGGAAGAACATGCCAAAGAAGAAGAAATAATAGAGCAAGAACAAGATGTCCAATCTAGCAATGATCCAAAGCTTCCAAAGGATCTAAGATATGTAAGAGGTCATCCTAAGGAGCAATTCATTGGTGATGTCTCCCAGTGAGTTAAAACAAAGCGGTACTTTATTGACAACTTTGCTCTTTTATCTCATATTAACATCATTTTTTCATAGTTCATGATAACAAATTGTTCATAATTCATGAGGTATTAATATTTTTACATAATTGGTTAAGCTAATTTTTTGTGAATAATATATTTGTTTTCTATATTGAATGCACTTTACAAATAAATTTCATAATTAATTATTACCCTCTATGTAACTTCCCTGTATATAAGTACCATTAATTATTAATTAAGGTGCTAATCTTAAATGAATAAAATAGAATATTAAAATTTATAATTAATTATTTTTACAATATTAGAATTTGAATAATTGGTGAGACACAAGTTTCTAGCATCCATCACTTTTCATATATTATATTTTGAAATAAATAATTTTGATTGGGATAAATAAATACATAGTAATACATAAATAATTTCTTGGTATTCTAATAAATAATCATGATATTTTGATTGCGATGATTGTAATAAAAATTATTGAATGCACCTCACAAGTAACTTTTAAAAATAATTATTACCATCTATGTAACATTCCTCCATGTAATTGCAATAATTAAATTAGAGAAGTAACTAATATAATTATGCAATATTTTTGTATGTAAAAATTAGAGAGGTAAGTGTTAGATCTAAATTAATGTTCCTTTCTATTAAATTGGAGGAGTGACTTTTTTTAGTGGAAATGAAATGACTATTGTTTTGGACCAATGGAGTAGGAAGAAAGGCAATTACATTAAAGGACTACCAAAATTAAAAAAAAAATTATTCAAACTAAGGGTATTTTTGTCCATTCAAAAAAGAAAGAAACAAAAATGGTTTAAATCCACATGACCTGTTTCCAAACTTTTAGAATAGTATAGAAATGTGTTTTTGTATCTTAAAAGATTTTGAGTAAACTTTGCATGATCAAAGAGATTTGATTATGGTTCTTAAGTTTAAATATGTCTAAATAACTTATCTATATGTACAAAATGTTTTCAAACTTATTGAAGTTAAATCTCAAATCATTTTACAAAGTTTGAAAACCAAATTTTAAAATGGCTATTGTGCTTCCAAAAAATTTGGTCGTTCGATTTTTATAGCAAAAAATGGTTACTGTTTTTCCAAAGAAATTTGGACGCAAGTTCGGATGCATGAAAAAAATTCGGTCGCCCGAATTTTTGTTTTCAGCATGGTTACTATTTTTCCAGAGAAATTCAGATGAAAGTTCGGACGCATGGAAAAAATTTGGTCGTCCGAATTTTTCTAGAAACGTGCAACAATAAAATTCGAATGATAAGTTCGGATGCGCAAGAAAAATTCGGTCGTCCGAAATTTTTGAAACTAGCCATTTTATGACCGTTTTAACTGATTTTCAAACTTTATAAAAGCCACAAACTCCAAATTTTTAAAAGAACTTTTGAACGTTCAAAATCCTTCAAGCTCTAACCTGTTTTACATAAAAATTATTTGAAAAGCTCTCAAATTGCCTTGTGCTCAAAGGTTCAAATTCAAGATTCCAAAGGTAAGAAGTGAAGTGGTGCTACCAATTGTATTCATCCACCAAGAAGTGTTGGTAACATCCAAACTCTATCTTTTCATTATTGTTGTGATTGATACAAGGTTATCTTGTGACGTAAAATCCTTTTGGTAAGGGTGAGCCATAGACTGGATTAATGAAGGTTGTGGTGTAAAACCCGTGTGTGGGTGAGCCTTGGATTAGATTGGTCTTTAGGTTGTCTTTAGATATAAAATCCTTGTGGAAGGGTGAGCCTTGTTTGTAGGATTGCAAAAGAGGTTGTTTGTATAAAACCCTTGTTGGGTGAGCCTCTTATGTAATTGCCTAAATATAGCATATAGTGAATTGGTTGAAATCCTTGAGTGTGGAGTCAAGGTAGTGGATGTAGATCTTGGAGAGATCGAACCACTATAAATCGTGTGTTCATTTCTTTATAGCTTTACTTGTTTGCATACTTGTGTTATTATTATTTGTTCATAGTTGTTGATTGATTGGTTGTGGTCTTATAGCTTGATAATGTTGTCTTAACCATTAAATCACATATAAACTTGAAGTTTGTGAATTTAAAGAAGAGCTTTGGTTAAGGCAAAGGATTTGCAATGAGGGAAAAGATTTTTTACAATTAGCCAAAGACCTAATTCACCCCCCACCCTCTTAGGTCTTTCAATAATGATAGTGACCAAGGAGTGGGTAAAGAGCAGGTCATGGAGTCACAAAGAGGAGATCAAGGACTGTAGCAAGCTGGAATGAGTCAAGAAGGATGTCAAATTGCAAGAGTTGAAATAACAACACCATCTAATCCAACATTCAGGTAAGGAAGAGTCAAGCATGTTGCAGTCAAGAAGAAACTTAGAAAGGACTCTCCATCAACATCAAAATACTGAGCATATCTTCATTCTCATCTCTATTTATTGCTTTTATTTATTTACTGCACTCACTAGCTTGGTTTATGCAATTTCTCTATTTTTATTCTCTAAATTTTTGCATTTTGTTACCATTTTCAATGTGGCTCATGTAATAGTTTTTTTTATGAAGCTCAATGATAAAATCTCAGTGTTGAGAGCTTCTTCTAATGATACTTTGACCCCCCCCCCCAAGCTTAATTGCTATTATAAAAAGGGAGAAAAAGTTGATTTACAAAATTATGCTAAATTGCTTCTCACTATTTTTGTGAGCTATAGTTGCATATCAGTCTCATTTTCATATCCCCATCTTTGAGTGATGACAAAAGGGGGAGAAAGATGTGCTGCAATATGTGTTATATATGTGTTATGTGTGCAGCAATATGTGTTATATATGTGTTATGTGTGCTGCAATATGTGGAAATGTGTGCTATGTACGTTCTGGTATGTGATATAATGTGCAATTGGCACATTTGGCTGTATTTTTGCATTTGAAATTTAAACTAATTTGGCTGCATTTATGTATTTGAAAATAGACTTTTGAAAGATATGTTAGAAATTATCCCTAATTTACTTAGGGACTTAAGTATGGCCAACACATTAGGTTACCGTAATGGTTAAGGTAACTAAGGTCTCTTATTAATGAGAAATTGGATAGGATAAGGATTCTATTTTCAATTGGATTATATATACCAGTTAGTTTTCTTGACGGACGGAAACACATGCATACGCTATTTACTCTGAGGGTCCCTAGCCTATCTATATATATGACGTCTGTGACATCGATCAGTCGAGGAGATTTTCTTTTGATAGATATAGGTTAGAAGACTCCAGGGTTTCTGTCGTGGATTACAAAGTTGGTGAGAATATCTTTCAATTTTGCTTGAACATTTACGACTATCGCTGAAGGTATGTTTCTATATTATTTTTTCGCTGCTATTTAGATACATATCTTTAAAAGTTTTTAACATGTGGTATCAGAGCCATCGTTTGCCATGTTGTTTGCTATATAAGTCATGAAATAATTTCTCTGGCCTGATGTTCATACTTCGTATATATAATTGTGATTTAGTATTGTTAGCTCTAAGGGCAAATCATGTAGTTTTGATTAATGACAAATATTGATGAGGACTAATATGTTTATATAATGTGTGATAGGATTTGTGAACTAAGAAATATGGAGTCTCATTACCTTCAAGCCAAAGTGCAAGAACAACTTCAATAATCCATGAAGTCTTATGAAGGTTATTCAAAGATGAACTCAAGGCATTGAAGACTTGAAGTGTAGAGTATATATGCTAATAGGTAAATCTTTATGTAAACTCTACACTTGTATGTCTTGGAGTCTATTGAATGCATAAGAGAGCATAAAATAAGTTTCTTAATTTTAAATGACCTGGAATGAGCTTTTTGATGAATGTGGTTTTGTATCTAAAAAGATTTTGGATAAACTTTGCATGATCAAAGAAATTTGATTATGGTTTTCAAGCTTATTTATGTCTAAATAAGTTATCTATACATATAAAATGTTTTCAAACTTATTAAAGTTAAGTCTCAAATGATTTTACAAAGTTTGAAAATGCTTCCAAAAATTCAGTCGTTCGATTTTTGTAGCTAAAATAGTTACTGTTTTTCCAGAGAAATTCGAACGAAGAGTCGGACGCATGAAGAAAAATTCATTCATCCAAATTTTCTATCTTCAGCATAGTTACTGTTTTTCCAGAGATATTCAGACGAAGATTCAGACGCAGTGAAACAATTCAGTCATCAGAATTTTTCCAGAATGTGCAACAGCAACGTCAAAAAAATACTGATGCAAAATTCGGTCATCCGAATTTTCTAAAACTAGCCATTACTAGCTGTTTTATGGCTGTTAAAACTGATTTTCAAATTCTATAAAAGCTAGAAATTTGAAATCTTTTGTAAGTTTTTGAATCTAAGTGAACTCTAAGCACCCCAAAGCCTTTAGCAAACGTTTCTTGAGCTCTCTTGTGTCTTGTACATTCAATTGATCAATCCAAAGACATCAAAGTGTGAAGGTGCATGAAATACCTAAGTGGGGGTGGGGGGGGGTGAATTAGGTATTTGGTTAATTTTTGCAAAATCAAACCTTTTATGTGTATGGACCAATAACAGATTATATGAACAAAATAGAGACAATTTATAGCAAAGCAATATAAGAAAGTAAGATCAAAGAACACAAGCAATTTATAGTAGTTCGATCCTCAAGATCTACCTCCACTACCTTAAGCCTACACTTAAGGATTTCAATCTCTCTACTATATGCTCAGGTTTACAAATTACAAGAGAGGCTCACCACACTACGGTTTTACACTCACAACCTCTTCTAGTAACTTTTTACAATACAAGGCTCACCAAACACAATGGTTTTATATCTCAAACAACCTTGAATCACAACTTCAAGGATCACCCTTATCTCAAGGATTTTATGCTATCAAGATAACCTTGCTAGAGCTAGTAGACCAACACAATATAATAATTAAAGAAGAGTGTGTAGATGTTACCACTTGTTGGTAGATATTACACAAAGTTGCACCTTCACACTTTGATGTCTTTGGATTGATCAATTGAATGCACAAGACATAAGAGAGCTTAAGGAATGTTTGTAAAAGGCTTTAGAATGCTTAGAGTATTCAAGGATTCAAAACTTACAAAAGATTATACGTTTATAGCTTTTATAGAATTTTAAAATCAGTTAAAACAGCTATAAAATGGCTAGTTAACGGCTATTTTCAGGAAATTCGGCCGACCGAATTCTTCCTGCTGCGTCCGAATCTTCGTCTGAATTTCTCTGGAAAAGCAGTGACCATGCTAAAGGCAAAAATTCAGACGACCGAATTTTTCTTCATGCGTCCGAATCTTCTTCCGAATTTCTCTGGAAGAACAGTAGCAAACTTTTGCTACAAAATTCGGACGACCGAATTTCTTGGAAGCATATTCAAACTTTGTAAAATCATTTGAGATTTAACTTCCAAAGGTTTGAGAAACATTTGGTATATATAGAAAACTTATTTAGACATATATAAGTTTGAAAAACCAAAATCAAATTCCTTTGATCATATAAAGTTTACTTAAAAACTTTTACGACACAAAACCACATTCATTAAGAAATTTATTCAAAGCCTTTTAAGATTAAGAAACCTATTTTATGCTCTCTTATGCATTCAATAAACTCCAAGACATACAAGTGTAGAGTTTACATAGATATTACCTATTATCATATCTACTCTACACTTCAAGTCTTCAATGCCTTGAGTTCATCTTTGAATAAACTTCAAAAGACTTCATAGTTGATTGAGGTTGTTCTTGCACTTTGGCTTGGAGGCAATGAGACTCCAAACTTCTTAGTTCACAAATCCTATCACACAATATAAACATATTAGTTCTCATCAATTTTTGTCATTAATCAAAACTACATGATTTTCCCTTAGGGCTAACAGTGCAATTTTGTGTAAAACATCTACCAACAAGTGGTAACATCTACACACTCTTCTCTACTTATCAAAATGTGTTTTTCTACTAGCTCTTGCAAGGTTATCTTGATAACATAAAACCCTTTAGGTAAGGGTGATCCTTGAAGTTGTGATTCAAGGTTGTTTGTAGATATAAAACCATTGCGTGGTGAGCCTTGTTTTGTAGAAGTTACTAGAAAAGATTGTAAGTGTAAAACCATTGTGTGGTGAGCCTCTCATGTAATTTGTGAACTTGAGCATATAATAGATTGATTGAAATCCTTAGTGTAGGCTTAAGGTAGTGGACGTAGATCTTGTCTATCGAACCACTATAAATTGCTTGAGGTCTTTGCTCTTACATTCCTTTATTGCTTTGCTATCAACTGTCTTTAACTTGATACATATAATCTGTTCTTTGCTTAGACTAATAAAAGGTTTTTGTTTGCGAAAATTAGCCAAATACCTAATTCACCCCCCTCTTAGGTATTTCAATTGGTATCAGAGCTAGGACTTCTTTGTGTGGTTTTACAACCTAGAAGTTAAAAATCCTATGGCTAATATCTCAAACTTACCTTACCTAGAAGGATCTTCCACAAATTGAACACCTTTGTTTGATGGAACAAACTACACATTTTGGAAATCTAGAGTTAAGATATACATTTGCTCTATCAATTTTGACTTGTGGAATATTGTTGAAAAAGGTCCTTATATTCCTATGAAAATGAAAGCAGATGGAGTGACCTTAGAACCAAAGTCTACTGATGAATTTGATGAGCACGATTCAAAGAAAATGACTTTAAATTATCAAGCCATGAACATCTTAAGTTGTGCTTTAGATATAACTGAATATAATAGAGTTAGTGGTTCTGATTCTACTCATGATATGTGAAGATTACTCCAAATAACTCATGAAGGCACAAATCAAGTTAAAGAATCCAAACTTGCTATGCTTGTTAGAGATTATGAGTTGTTTACCATGAAACAAGATGAAAATGTTAGTGATATGTTTACAAGGTTTACTAACATTTTTAATGGCTTAAAAGCTAATGGTAAAAGCTATACTATGGGAGAGCAAAACAGGAAAATTTTGGATGCACTACCAAAATCTTGGCAGCCAAAGACACTTGCTATTGAAGAGTCCAAAGATCTAAAAACTCTTCCACTTGAAGAGCTTATTGGATCGCTGCTCACACATGAAATGAAGATGAAAAGATTAAATGACAAAGAAGATGAAGAAAAGGGAAGAAAAGGAGTTGTACTCAAGGCTTCAAATCACTTGAGTGAACGAGAAAAATCTTCAAGTGAAGAAGAAGAAGGTAACAGTGGAGAAGAAGAAATTGCCATGGCAGTTAGGAAGTTCAAGAGATTCTACAAAAGGAATTCCTCAAGAAAGGAAGAAAGCCAACCAAGAAGAGTGGACAGTCTTCATCCTTCAAACCTCAATGTTTTGAATGCAAGAGTACAGAACACCTTGTTGCTGATTGTCCCAGAGTTTCGGAAAGAGAAAGAGACAGCAAGAACAAAAAGAAATCTGCCAAGAAAGGAAAAGGACTGGCTGGAATGTGGGATCAACAAGAAAGTGAAGATGACAGTGAAGGAACATATGTTTTATGGCAATTGATGATGAGGTACATTCTTCTCCCTCTATTCCTAATCTTTATGATGATGATGTTGATCATAGTGAATTACTTATAGAGTTGTATGAAGAATTTAAAAAGGCTTCAAAAAGAAATAAAAAAATTAAATCCAAAATCAATGATTTATCAAATGAGAATTCAAAATTATGTGTTGAAAAAGATAAACTTCTTGAGACCATTAACTGTCTTAACATTGAAAAAGAAGTTTTAAATGCAACCTTACAAAACATATCTTTTGAAAACAAAGAGTTTTGCATAGAAGTTATTTCTCTTAAAAAAATGCTTGGTGATCATGAGATTTTAAAAAGAAAAATTAATGATCTTACTTCATGCATTGAAAAATATAAAAATGGAAGAGAAAATTTAAATAAATTGCTTGGTTATCAAAGATCTTCATTTGCAAAACATGGTCTTGGTTTTTCTCATGATAGCTATATTCCAAAGTATAAAAACTATTTTGTTAAAGAGACTTTTAATTCTAGGTCTCATATTTGTTGTACATATTGTGGCAAGCATGGACACAAGGTTTCTAGATGTTTTGTAAAAAGAAAGATAGAAAATGGTGTTAAGACTATTTGGAAAGTCAAAAGAACTTTCACTAGCCCCCTTGGACCCAAGAAAATATAGGTACCAAAAATCACTCTTTCCAATTTGGTGTAGGTTCAATTTGCTTCTAGATCAAGTGCCACAAAATGGTTCCTTGACAATGGGTGTTCAAGACTTATGACTGGAAATGCCTCACTTGTTAGTGAGCTTCAGGCAACAAGTGAAGGATTTGTCACATTTGGTGATAAGAAGAAAGGAAAAATACTTGGAATAGGTAACATTGGTAAAGGTTCCTTTCCTCTTATTAAACAAGTATTGCTCATTGATGGTTTAAAGTATAATTTACTTAGTATTAGTCAATTATGTGACAATGAATGTAAAGTAGAATTCAAATGTGATACTTGTACTATTTTTGATAGTGCAAGTAGTAAAACCATCTTTATTGCTAAAACAGTCGGAAATGTATATGTGCTATATCTTGATGAACTGATCACAAATGATATCAAATGTCTTGCCATTCATGATAATGATAGATTTTTGTGGCATAGAAGATTAGGACATGTAAGCATGGATTTATTGAATAAACTGTCTACCCAAGAGCTAGTTAGAGGATTACCCAAAATGCATTTTGATAAAACACGTCTTTGTGATGCTTGTCAATGTGGAAAACAATCAAAAACATCTTTTAAACCAAAGAAAATGGTCTCTACTTCAAAACCTGTTGAACTAGTTCACATGGACTTATTTGGACCAATGAGGACTACTAGTCTTGGAGGTAAAAGTATGCTTATGTGATTGTAGATGATTTTTCAAGATTTACTTGGGTGCTCTTCTTAGTTCAAAAGGATGAAACATTTCATGAATTTGCAAAACTTTTTAAAAGGGTTCAAATATCTCTTGAATTTAAACCGATTTCTATTAAAAATGACAATGGAAGAGAATTTTGCAATCAAGATTTTACAAAATATTGTGATGAATACGGTATTACTCATAATTTTTTAGCTGCCAAAACACCTCAACAAAATGGTGTTGTTGAGAGGAAAAATAGAACTTTACAAGAGATGGCTAGATCAATGCTTTGTAAAAATTCCTTACCAAAATACTTTTGGGCTGAAGCTGTAAATACTGCTTGTTATGTAATGAATAGAGTTTTATTAAGACCTTTTATAAGAAAAACACCTTTTGAACTTTTATTTGATAAAACTCCTTCAATTGTATATTTTAAAGTTTTTGGTTGTAAGTGTTTTATCTTAAACACTAGTGATAATCTTGGTAAGTTTGACAGAAAATCTGATGAAGGTGTATTTCTTGGCTATTCTTCAAATAAAAAGGCATATAGAGTCTATAATAAAAGAACATTATGTGATGAAGAAACCATACATGTAACCTTTGATGAATCTAACATTTACCTTCAAAGAAGAAATGAAGATGATGCATATTCCTCAATGGTTGAAAATCAAATCCATCATCAAGTACCTACTTTGGAAGAACATGCCAAGGAAGAAGAAATAATGGAGCAAGAACAAGATGGTCAACCATGTAATGATCAAGAGCTTCCAAAGGATCTAACAGATGCAAGGGGCCATCCTGAAGAGCAAATCATTGGTGATGTCTCCCAAGGAGTCAAAACAAGGCGGTACTTCATTGATAATTTTTCCCTTTTATCTCATATTGAACCTAAAAATATTGATGATGCCTTGTGTAATAATTTTTGGATCATTTCTATGGAAGAAGAGTTAATTCAGTTTGAAAGAAACAAAGTTTGGACTCTTGTTCCAAGACCTTGTGATCATTCCATTATCGGTACAAAATGGGTTTTTAGGAATAAATTAAATGAACTACGAGAAGTTATTAGAAATAAGGCTAGACTTGTTGCTCAAGGGTTCAACCAAGAAGAAGGTATTGATTATGATGAGACTTTTGCTCCAGTGGCCAGATTAGAGTCTATAAGAATGCTTTTGGCTTTTGCTTGCTTTAAAGGTTTTAAATTATTTCAAATGCATGTCAAAAGTGCTTTTCTAGATGGTTTTATTGAAGAAGAGGTTTGTGTAGAACAATCTCCTGGTTTTATTCATGAAAAATTTCCAAATCATGTGTTTAAATTAACAAAAGCTCTATATGGATTGAAACAAGCTCCTAGAGCCTGGTATGAAAGATTGAGTGGTTTTCTTCTGTCAAAAGGTTTTGCAAAAGGAAAAGTGGACACAACTCTCTTTATAAGAACATTTAATAATAATGATATTTTACTTGTGCAAATTTATGTTGATGATATTATCTTTGGTGCTACTAACACATTTCTTTGTGAGGAATTTGCCAAATCTATGAAAAATGAATTTGAAATGAGCATGATGGGAGAACTGAATTTCTTTCTTGGGCTGCAAATCAAGCAAACCAAAGATGGAGTTTTCATCAATCAAGCAAAATATACCAAGGAGCTCTTGAAAAGATTTGGAATGGATCAAGCAAAAGGTATAGGTACTCCAATGAGTTCATCAACTAAACTTGACAAAGATGAAAAAGGTAAAAATGTTGATGAGAAATCCTATAGAGGTATGATTGGAAGTTTACTCTATCTCACAGCAAGTAAACTAGATATTATGTTTGATGTGTGCTTATGTGCTAGATTTCAGTCTTGTCCTAAAGAATCTCATCTAATTTCTGTTAAATGTATCTTTCGTTATTTAATCGAAACTCATGGTTATGGTCTTTGGTTTTCAAAATCTTCATCTTTTGAACTTGTTAGATATTTAGATGCTGATTATGCTGGGTGCAAAGTTGAACATAAAAGTACAAGTGGTTATTGTCAATTTATTGGTAGTTGCCTTGTGTCTTGGTATAGTAAAGAGCAAGCTTGTGTCATTATCTACTGCTGAAGCTGAATACATAGTTGCGGGTAGTTGTTGTGCGCAATTATTATGGATGCAACAAACCTTACTTGATTATGGTCATAAATTCAATTGCGTGCCTATACTATGTGATAATACTAGTGCTATCAATTTTAGCATAAATCTCATACAACATTCTAGAACAAAGCATATAGAGATTAAGCATCATTTTATTCGTGATCATTTGGCTAAAAAGGATATATGTTTGGAATATATAAGTAAAAATGATCAAATTGCTGATATATTTACAAAGCCTCTGGCTGAGGAAATGTTTAATCACCTAAGAAGGCTCTTAGGAATTTTCAAATTCAATTACTAATGTGTTTGTTAAAGTTTTATCAAAACAGAAAGTTTCGGAGGCAAAATTTGGATGCACTATAGAAAATTCTGTCTACCGAATTTTATGAGTTAAAGAGATAGAAACTATCGATAAAAAATTCGGACGCACTACAGAAAATTCGGTCGACCGAACTTTCTGAGTTGATGAAACAGAGACTTTCGATCTAAAATTCGGACGCAGACCTGAAAAATCGGTCGTCCGAATTTTGCGGTTGCAACGATTTAAATGAGAATCAAACAGTTTCCTTGACATTTCAACTTTTGAATGTCTCTCCCATTTAAAAGCCATTCATACCCATTCACGTTCGAATCAAAATCTCTCAAAGATTTCACCATATTTACTTCGATTTGTCTTCATTTTCAAATTCCAAGCCCTAGATTTATTCTAAAATTCACTAGTTTTCACACATTCACATCATGGTGAGAACAAAGAGGCCAAATGTTGAAAAGGGGAAAGGGAAAGCAAAGGAAGGAGATGGAGACTCAATCATCAATCAACCAAGAAAAGTTTGAATTCCTCAAACATTGTCTAGAGTTAACAGGTTTGTTTCAATCAAAGCTACTCACGAATTTGATGAATGGAACAAAAATAACAGAAAAATTATCCCTGGGTATAAGGTGGATGTTGATAAACTGTCAAATATGGATAATGTTCTCTCATTCTTTGGTGATATTGGTTGGAGTAGCTTATCATTCATTGATGAAGAATTCTATCCCACTCTCGTATATGAATTATATGCAAACCTAAAGGAAGAAAGAACTGAACTGGTAGGTGATGATTTGATTCAATGGTACTCATCTAGAGTATCCCAAGTGGACCTTGAATTTAGTGATGCTTTGATTAATAGAATTTGTGGAGTAGGTGATAGTAGAGCAAGATATTACTCACCTTCCATGCATTGTTATAATCGTGAACTCTTCACAAATAAAAGATTGGAAGAGGCATTCACTAATGGAAGGGAATTTAGCTCCATTAAAAAGAGGGAAATCAGGAACTTAGATGCTAGAGGTAGGGTATTGCATCACATGGTTACTACTATAATTGTTCCAAACTTTGGACATAAGTCATCTGTTAGAAATATGCACATGGTAATCATGTTAGCCCTGCATGAACATAGAAGATTAAATTTTGGATACATAGCCTTGAAGCACATGATTACTGCAAGAAAAACTGTAACCAAGGCATTCCCATTTGGAAGGATGTTAAACTCCCAGGAAGAGGGCAAGCATTTAAGAGTGGGGAGATTTACACTAATGAAACTCTCTAAACCGTTCAATTTTCTAGGAACCATAGGAGCAAACGTTTCAAAGAATTTATACATTTTCTCCATCTCCTTGATGTGGTTGTTTAATGCTTCTTGAATTGTGTCTCCTCTTGAAATTCGTTCAGCACTAGGACCTTCTCCTATATTAGGATGTGATTGGGGTTGGCTCTTCTTCAAAGAGTCTTCTTTTGGAGGGAGGTTTCTCCACCTCACTTGTTGAATCATGCCTCTTCTTTGTTTTCATTTCTCTTGCCCATATTTCTGCTTCTTCTTCTTCTTCCTCAGTTTCCTCACTTTCTTCAGCTTCTGTTCTTTTTGGAGGAGTTTCTCTTCTAGTTCTCTGTACTCCATCATCATCAAGAGTTAATTGAATTCTTTTGAGAGAGTCATTAGTATAGATTTGTCCCCTTTTGAAACTTCTGCCCCAACAGGAAGTTTAACTCGAAAATATTTGAAAATTCTTGTTAAAAATCTTCTATATGGTAAAGCTTTGTTGTCAGTTTTTCTAGCCCCAATCATATGCTTCAGTGCCATATACCTAAAATTCAATCTCCTATACTTATGCAAAGCAAGCATAATCACCATATGTATATTTCCAACAAATGATTTATGTCCAAAGTTAGGGATAATCATGGTTGTTATCATATGATGCATAACTCTTCCCCTAGCATCAAAAGCTTTAATTTCCCTTTCTCTAATGGTCCTAAACTCTCTACCATTGGTGAAAGCCTCTTCAAATCTTTCATTTGTAAATAGCTCTCTAACATGGCAGTGTTGTTCCAAAGAGAAATACCTTACTCCAATATCACTCACTCCACAGATTCTATTCATTAATCTATCATTGAATGCAAAGTCCACTTGAGACACTCTAGAAGAATACCATTGAATAACATTTTCCCCCTCATGTTCAACTCTTTCTTCTTTAAGATTTATATAGAACTCATATATGAGAGAAGGATAATATTCTTCATCAATAACCAGTAATTTGCTCCAACTAATATCACCAAGTAAAGACAGAACATTACCCATATTTGTGAGTTTGTCAAAGTCCACTCTGTTTCCAGGGATGATTTTTCTGGATTTCTTGTTCCAATCTTCTAATTCTGATGCAGCCTTGATTGAGACAAATTTTTCTGCTCCAATGATGATTGAGGAATGCTGATTTTCCTTGGTTCATTGAGAATTCTTCCTCCATCTCTATCCTTCACCTTCCTCTTTCCTTTCTCAATATTTGCTCTCTTAGTTCTCACCATGATGTTTTTCTAATAGAAAAGCAATGAAATCTGAGAAGTGTTTAGGGTTAGGAACTCAAAAATCCAAGTGGTTTGATGTGAAAATGGTGAAATTACAGATAGATTTAGGTTTGGACGCAAAGGGCAGAGAGAAATTTGAATAAAGAGAGAGTTCGGATGATAAAAATGTGAGTAACGGCTATTTGGTTTCTTTAAAACTGCTGTAACCGCAAAGTTCAGATGACCAAACTTTTTGGTATGCATTCGAACTTACGTCTGAACTTCTCTGTTTCTTTAGTTTTAGAAAGTTCGGACGTCCAAACTTTCTGTCATGCGTCCGAACTTTTCTGTCCAGAATTTTCTGACAAAAGTTTGGACGTTCAATTTTCACTCAACGCATCCAAATTATGCTTCCTAATTTTCTTGTTTTTGTCACACTTAAACAAACACATTAGTAATTGAATTTTGAAATTCCTAAGAGTCTTCTTAGATAGTTAAACCTTTCCTCAGAAAAAGGCTTGGTAAATATATCAACAATTTGATCATTTGTATGCACATAATCCAAGCATAGGTCCTTTTAAGCAACATGATCACGAATAAAATGATGCTTAATCTCTGTATGCTTTGTTCTAAAATGTTGAATGAGATTTATGCTCAAATTGATAGCACCAGTATTATCACATATTATAGGCACACAATTGAATTTAAGACCATAATCAAGTAGAGTATGTTGCATCTATAATATTTGAGCACAACAACTACCAGCAGCAATATATTCAGCTTCAACAGTAGACAAAGACACACATGCTTGTTTTTTACTATACCAAGACACAAGATAACTACCAAGAAATTGACAATGACAACTAGTACTTTTACGTTCAACTTTGCATCCGGCAAAATCAGCATCTGAATATCCAATAAGATCAAAAGACGAAGATTTTGAAAACTAAAGACCATAGTCATGTGTATGAATCAAATAACGAAAAATACGTTTGACAGAAATTAGATGAAATTCTTTAGGACATGATTGAAATCTAGCACATAAGCACACAACAAACATAATATCTGGTCTACTAGCTGTGAGATAGAGTAAACTTCAAATCATATGTCTATATGACTTCTCATCAACATTTTTACCTTTTTCATCTTTATCAAGTTTAGTTGATGAGCTCATTGGAGTACCTATCCCTTTTGCTTGATTCATTCCAAATCTTTTCAAAAGCTCCTTGGTATACTTTGCTTCATTTATGAAGACTCCATCCTTAGTTTTCTTAATTTGCAGCCCAAGAAAGAACTTTTGTTCTCCCATCATGCTCATTTCAAATTCATTTTGCATTGATTTGGCAAATTCTTCACAAAGGGATGTGTTAGTAGCACCAAAAATAGTGTCAGCAACATAACTTTGCACAAGTAAAATATCATTATTGCTAGAGGTTTTTGTAAAAAGTGTTGTGTCCACTTTTCCTTTTGCAAATCCTTTTGAAAGAAGAAATCCACTTAACCTTGCATACCAAGCTCTTGGGGATTGTTTCAATCCATATAGAGCTTTGGTTTACTTAAAAACATGATTAGGAAACTTTTCATAAATAAAACAGGGTAGTTGTTCTACATAAACCTCTTCTTCAATAAAACCATTGAGAAATGCACTTTTAACATCCAATTGAAATAGCTTAAAACCTTTAAAACAAGCAAAAGCCAAAAGTATTCTTATGGATTCTAGTCTAGCTACCGGAGCAAAAGTTTCATCATAATCAATGCCTTCTTCGTGGTTGAAACCTAGAGCAACAAGCCTAGCCTTATTTTTAACAACTTCTTCTAGTTCATTTAATTTATTCCTAAAAACCCATTTTGTACCAATAATGGAATGATCATGAGGCCTTGGAACAAGAGTCCAAACTTTATTTCTTTCAAACGGATTTTACTCCTCTTGCATAGTAATAATCCAAAAATCATCGCACAATGCATCATCAATGTTTTTAGACCCAATATGAGATAAAAGAGCAAAGTTGTTGATAAAGTACCGCCTTATTTTAACTCCTTGGGAGACATCACCAATGATTTGCTCCTTAGGATGACCTCTTGCATATCTTAGATCCTTTGGAAGCTCTTGATCATTGCTAGGTTGACCATCTTGTTCTTTCTCTATTATTTCTTCTTCTTTGGCATGTTCTTCCAATGTGGGTGCTTGATGATGAGTTTGATTATCAATCATTGAGGAACCTACATCATCTTCATTTCTTCTTTCAAGATAAATGTTAGATTCATCAATGGTTACATGTATGGTTTCTTCAACACATAATGTTCTTTTGTTATAAACTCTATAGGCCTTTTTATTTGATGAATAGCCAAGAAATACACCTTCATCTAATTTTCTATCAAACATTCCCAGATTATCAAATACCTTAAAATAAACAATTGAAGGAGTTTTATCAAATAGAAGTTCAAAGGGTGTTTTTCTTATGAAGGGGTCTTAAGAGAACTCTATTCATGACATGGCAAGCAGTATTTACAACTTCAGCCCAAAAATATTTTGGCAAAGAATTTTCACATTGATCTAGCCATCTCTTGTAAGGTTCTATTTTTCCTTTCAACAACCCCATTTTACTGAGGTGTTTTAGCAGCTGAAAAATTATGAGTTATACTATATACATCACAAAATTTTGTAAAGTCTTGATTGCAAAATTCTCTTCCATTGTCAATTTATACTCAAGAGAAGTTTGAATCTTTTTGAAAAGTTTGCAAATTCATGAAACGTTTCATCCTTTTGAGCTAAGAAAATCACCCATGTAAATCTAGATAAATCATCAACAATCACATAAGCATATCTTTTACCACCAGGACTAGTGGTCCTGATTGGTCCAAACAAGTCCATATGAACAAGTTCAAGAGGTTTTGAGGTAGAAACTATTTTCTTTGGTTTAAAAGATGTTTTAGATTGTTTTTCATATTGACAAGCATCACAAAGACGAGTTTTATCAAAATGCATTTTAGATAATCCTCTAACTAGCTCTTGTGTGGAAAGTTTATTCAATAAATCCATGCTCACATGACCTAATCTTCTATACCACAAATATCCATCATTATCATGAATGGCAAGACACTTTATATCATTTGTGATAAGTCCATCAAGATATAATACATATACATTTTCAACTCTATTAGCAACAAAGATGGTTTTTTGCTACTTGCACTATCAAGAATAGTACAAGTATCACATTTAAATTCTACTTTACATCCATTGTCACATAGTTGACTAATGCTAAGTAAATTATACTTAAAACAATCAATAAGTAATACTTGCTTAATGAGAAGGAAAGAACCTGTACCAATGTTACCTATTCCAAGTATTTTTCCTTTCTTCTTATCACCAAATATGGCAAAACCTTACACTTGTTGCTTGAAACTCACTAACAAGTGAGGCATTTCCTGTCATTGAAGATCTTTGATAACCAAGTAATTTATTTAAATTTTCTCTTCCATTTGTAAATTTTTCAATGCATAGTGTAAGATCATTAACATTCTTTTTCAATATCTCATGATCATTAAGCATTGTTTCAAGAGAAATAACTTTTGTGCAAAGCTCTTTATTTTCAAAAGATATGTTTTGTATGGTTATATTTAAAACTTCTCTTTCAATGTTTAGGCAATTAATAGTCTCAAGAAATTTCCCATTTTCAACACATAACTTTGAATTCTCATTTAATAACTCATTGATTTTGGTTTTCATTTCTTTATTCCTTTTAGAAGACTTTTTTAGTTCTTCATATGTTTCAACAAGTAAATCACTAGGATCAACATCATTATCATAGTAATTAGAAATTGAAGGGTAGATTGTACCTCATCATCAATTGTTATAAAGCATATGTTGGCCTTTCCTTCACTGTCATCTTCACTTTCTTGTTGATCCCAAGTTCCAACCAGTCCTTTTCCCTTCTTGGCAGATTTCTTTTTGATCTTGTTGTCTCTTTCTCTTTCCAGAACTTTATGACAATCAACAAGAAGATGTTCTGTTCTTTCGCATTCAAAGCATTGATGTTTGAAGGATGATGACTGTCCACTTTTCTTGGTTGGTTTTCTCCCTTTCTTGAGAAATTTCTTTTTTGTAGAATCTTTGAACTTTCTCCTCTTCTCCACTGTTTCCATCTTCTTCACTTGATGATTTTTCTTGTTCACTCAAGTGATTTGAAGTTTTGAGAACCACTCCTTTTCTTCCCTTCTCTTTATCTTCTTTGTCATTTAGTATTTTCATCTTCATTTCATGCGTGAGCAGTGATCCAATGAGCTCTTCAAGTGGAAGAGTTTTTAAATCTTTTGATTCCGCAATAGCAAGTGTTTTTGGTTGCCAAGATTTTGGTAGACCATCCAATATCTTTCTGTTTTGCTCTCCAATTGTATAGCTCTTCCCATAAGATTTTAAACCATTGAAAATATTAGTAAATCTTGTAAACATATCACTAACATTCTCACCTTGCTTCATGGTAAATAGCTCATAGTCCCTTACTAGCATGGCAAGCTTTAACTCTTTAATCTGGTTTGTACCTTCATATGTTACTTGAAGTAATCTCCACATATCATGAGCAGGGTCACATGCACTAACTCTATTGTATTCAGTTACATCTAATGCACAACTTAAAATGTTAATGGCCTGATAATTTAATGTCATTTTTTTAATCATTTTCATCAAATTCGTCTGTAGATTTTGGTTCTAAAGTCACTCCATCAGCTCTCATTTTCATAGGTATGTAAGGACCTTTCTCAACAATATTCCACAAATCAAAATTGATAGAACAAATATATATCTTAACTCTAGATTTTGAAAATGTATAGTTTGTTCCATCAAACAAAGGTGGTCTATTTGTGAAAGATCATTCTAGATAAGGTAAGTTTGAAATATTAGCCATAAGATCTTAACTTCTAGGTTGCAAAACCACACAAAGAAGCCCTTGCTCTGATACCAATTGAAAGACCTAAGAGCGCGGGGTGAATTTCTTTGGCTAATTTTAGGAAAACAATTTCCTTTTAGAAATTTTACTAGAGCAGATTATGTGTACTTGTTTCAATGAGAGAATATATAAATCAGTATCAAAGCAATAAATAATATAAGATCAATAAACACAAGCAATTTATAGTGGTTCTATCTCTTCAAGATCTACGTCCACTACCTTGAGTCTACACTCAAGGATTTCAATCACTCTATTATATGTTCAAGTTCAACAATTATATAAGAGGCTCACCACACAATGGTTTTACACTCACAACCTCTTTTTCAATTCCACAAACAAGGTTCACCCTACCAAAGGATTTTATATCTACAAACAACCTTGAATCAATGTCTCAAGTATCACCATTCTAAAGGATTTTATGTTTACAAGAAAACCTTGTAATGAGCTAGTAGAAAACACAATTAAATGAAGAAGGGGGCGAATTAGGTCTTTGGCTAATTTTTGAAAAACAATTTCCTTTTACAAATTTTACTGGACCAGATTATGTGTACTTGTTTCAATGAGAGAATATATAAATCAGTATCAAAGCAATAAACAATTTAAGATCAATAAACACAAGCAATTTTTAGTGGTTCAATCTCTTCAAGATCTACGTCCACTACCTTGAGTCTACACTCAAGGATTTCAATCAATCTATTATATGTTCAAGTTCAACAATTATATAAGAGGCTCACCACACAACGGTTTTACACTCACAACCTCTTTTGCAATTCCACAAACAAGGTTCACCCTACCAAAGGATTTTATATCTACAAACAACCTTGATTCAATGTCTCAAGTATCACCATTCTAAAGGATTTTATGTTTACAAGAAAACCTTTTAATGAGCTAGTAGAAAACACAATTAAATGAAGAATGGTGAATGAATAAGATGTTACCACTTTCTTGGTAGATAATTACACAATGTTGCAGCTCTTCACTTTGATGTCTTTGGAATCTTGAATGATCAATTGAAAGCACAAGACAAAAGAGAGCTTTGATGTTTGCTAAAGAGTTTGGAATGATAAGATTTCTCAAAAATTCAAAACTTACAAAAATTCTTGAGTTTATAACTTTTATAGATTTCAAAAAATTAGTTCCAACAGCTATATAACGGCTAGTAACGGCTAGTTTCAGAGAAGTTCAGATGTCCGAACTTTCTCCTATGCATTCGAACTTTCGTCCGAACTTTACTGTGCCAAGTTGTTTGAACATTAGTCCGAATTTCTTTGGAAAAACAGTAACCATGCTATCAGAGAAAGTTTGGATGTCCGAACTTTATCCCATGCATCTGAACTTGCGTCCGAATTTCTCTGGAAGCACAGTAACCATTTACAAAGTTTGGACGTCCGAAATTGCGTCCGAACTGATCAAACTTTGTCAAATCATTTGAAAATCAATCTTGATAACATTGAAAACATTTTGTATAAATAGGTAAGTCATTTAAACATTTTCAAACTCAAAAATTGTTACTAAAACACTTTGATCATACAAAGTTTACTCAAGATCATTTGAGGTTCAAAAGCATACTTGTTTTTCAAAAGTTCACTCAAAGCCGTTTAAGATTCAAAACAAGTTTTTGTTGCTCTCTTATGCATTCAATAGATTCCAAGACACACAAGTGTAGGGTTTACAAAAGAATATACCTATTGAGCATATATGACCTACACTTTAAGTCTTCAATGCCTTCAATCATCTTGAACAAATTCTTCAATCTTCAATCACTTTGATTCATTGAATTTGTTCTTACATTTTGGCTTTAAGGCAACAAGACTTCATACTTCTTTAATCCAACAATCCTATCACACAATTAATACAAAGATTAGTCCACATCAATGTTTGGCTTTAAAGCTTCACGATTTGCCCTTAGGGCTAACACTTTGACTTGGTCATAATATTATTAGTTTATTTATCATCTTATATAAAGAGAATTTTGTCCTCTTTTGAAGGTTCGTCTTTTGCCTTTTGATCATTTTTCTTGTTTCGGCCTGAAGTCTTATATTATTTATAAAAAAATAATAATTATAAATAAAAAAATTTTGGTAATATTAAGTTTTTTCCATTTTAATATAAGGGCAATTGGACATTCTTATTCAGCATTTTCATGTAATGTCCACATGGATTAAATCAACATTTTGATTAAGTTGATTATTTAGATTCTGAATGTCATTTTATAAGTTCTTTTCATGTCATGTACTTATGAGTAGCCACAACATCTTAAGTGCTTTATATGTAAAGAAAAGTAAATCACATTTAAGTTAGTGATTATTTTAATGACATTCATAAAGTATAATTATCTTACTAAAATAGTAACTCGGCCCCACAAGGAGGTAACTATTTTGGTTAAGATTAAATGGAATGAGACGGTAAATCTTTAGTTTGAAATTTTCAATCCCTGATTGCACTAAAGTCAAATCTTACATAGAGGCAATTGATGCCCAATTTGTAATTTCTGACAAAGCCTTAGCCAGCACATTAATGAAGAAGCTTTCTAGTATGATGCTTGATAAAGGCAGATCTGTGCGTGAGCACATTATGGAAATGAGGGATATTGCTACTAAGCTTAAACCCCTTGAAGTTGGGATGTCTGAGTCATTCCTCGTGCATTTGATTCTCAATTCTCTTCCTGCAAATTATGGTCCATTCAAAATTTCCTACAACACACATAAGGAAAAATGGTCAATTAATGAACTTTTGACCATGTGTGTTCAAGAGGAAGGGAGATTGAAACATGAGTTACTTGAAAATGTTTATCTTGTAACACATGATAAAGGAAAGGCATTGAAAGGCAAAGCTGTTCGTATGAAGAAAAAAGGCAGGAGAAAAGATCTTTGCCATTTTTGTAAAAAGAAGGGACACTTCAAGAAGAATTACCTGAAATATAAAAAATGGCACGAAAAGAAAGGCAATCTCAGTTTTGTGTGTTATGAACCAAATTTTACTGAGGTTTCTGATAATACATGGTGGATTGATTCTGGTTTTACAATTCACATTGCCAAAACCATGCAGGGCTTTCTGAATCTATGGAAGCCGATGGAAAGTGAACAAGACATCTATTTTGGCAATAGAATACGTTCACATGTGGAAGGCATGGGGGACTTATAGGCTCATTTTAAAATATAGCTTTCAATTAGATCTTGAAAATATTTTTATGTTCCATCTTTTTTGAGAATTTATGTTTCAAAACTTTCAAAAATTGAATATTGTATTTCTTTTCATTCTTCTTATATGAAACTTTTGAAGACAATAAAGTTGTTGGTTTGGAATTTTGGATGGAAATTTATTCAAAATTGAGCTAGACCCAACATACGAGTGCAATGTTTTAACTTTGTATGATTATAAAATTGGCACTAAACGATGTATTATCATCAAGTCTTTGGCACAAAAGATTAGGTCATATATGAATTGACCGAATTAAGAGGTTTGTAAATGATGGAGTTTTAAAATCTCTTGATTTTTCTAACTTTGGTACTTGTGGACTGCATAAAGGGAAAGCAGACTAACAAGTCCTCTAAAGGTGTCAAAGGAGCTCTCAAATACTTGAAATAATACACACAGATATCTGTGGACCTTTTTCTACCCCTTGCTTGAATAGTGAGAGATATTTTATCTCTTTTATTGATGACTATTCAAGATATATGTATCTCTATTTTCTGTTTGAAAAATCTGAAGTACTCAATACTTTTGAAGTATTCTAAACAGAAGTAGAGAAACTAAAAGAAAATAAGATCAAAATTGTAAGATTTGATAGCGGTGGAGAATACTATGAAAGGTAGACAGAAAAAGGGCAACCCAAAAATCTATTTGATGAGTTCCTTGAAAGTGAGGGTATTATTGCCTAATATACTATGCCAGGAACACCACAACAAAATGGTGTGGCTGAAAGGAGGAATCGCACCTTCATGGATATGGTAAGAATCATGATTAGCAGTTCGAGTTTATCTTTATCCTTATGGAGCGAAGCCTTAAAAACCTCTGTGCATATTTTAAATAGGGTTCCATCCAAGGTTGTCCCTAAGACTCCTTTTGAATTATGGAATGGATAGAAACCTAGTTTAAGACATTTACACATTTGGGGGTGTCTTACTGAAGTTAGGATTTATAATCCTCAACTAAGGAAGCTGAACGAAAGAACAACTAGCAGTTATTTTGTAGGCTATGTAGTCGACTCCAAAGGTTTTAGGTTTTATCGTCCCTCTCATACTCCTAACATTGTGGAAGCTAGAAATGCTAAATTTCTTGAATATCATGAAGAAAGTGGGAGTGGTTTACCACATCCACCTATTGTCCCAGTAGTACCTTTATACTTCAACACTTCTGAAATTAACTCTCATGAGTTAGTTGAAGAACAACAATTTCAAGATCTACTGCCTTCTACAGAACCATATACGGTATAACCCACTTTAAGTACTCCCATAGTAGAAATGCATGAACAAGTGGAAGTTACGAGATCCATAAGAATAAAGAAACCAGCCATTTCTAATGATTTTGTTGTATACCTCCAAAAGTCTGAATATAATCTTAGAATTAAGGATGATCCATATTCGTTTTCATTGGCCATGAGTGGAGAGCATTCCATACTTTGTTATGATGCCATGAAAGACGAGTTGGAATCCATGGCTAAAAATAAAGTTTGGGATCTTGTGGAATTAGCAGAATGATCCTCTACTATAGGATCCAAATGGGTTTTCAAAACCAAAAGAGTCCCTTCTAGTAATATCGAACGATATAAAGCCCAACTTGTAGCTAAGGGATTCACTCAAAATGAAGGCATTGACTACCATGAAACTTTCTCTCCATTCTCAAAGAAAGATTTATTTAGAATAATCATCGCTTTAGTAACTCATTTTGATTTAGATTTATATCAAATGAATGTGAAAACAACATTTTTGAATGGGGATCTCGAAGAAGAGGTATACATGCATCAACCAGAGAGTTTTGTCGATAACAATAGACACCTTGTTTGCAAGCTAAAGAAATCTATTTATGGACTTAAACAGGCTTCCCGCCAATGGTATATTAAATTTATAGCTTTGTTTCTTCATACGGATTTACAGAGAATATTGTTGATGAATGTATATACCTCAAGATAAGTGAGAGCAAATATATTATCTTAGTCCTTTATGTAGAATATTGCTTGCAAGTAGCGATCTACTTTTGCTGCATGACACCAAGCAGTTTCTTCTTCAAAACTTTGAAATGAAGGACATGGGTGAAGCCTCTTATGTCGTTGACATAGAGATTCACAGAGATAGATCCCAAAGGACACTTGGATTATCTCAAAAGGTCTACATTGAAAATGTTTTGGAAAGATTCGGAATGAAAAACTGCTCTACTATTGCAACACTCATTGCAAAAGGTGACAAGTTTTGTCTGCAACAATGTCCTCAAAATGCATTGGAATTAGAATAGATGAAAGGCATTCCTTATGCTTCTCTTGTTGGTAGCCTTATGTATGCACAGGTCTGCACTAGACTTGATATTACATTTGCAGTAGGAATGCTTGGCAGATATCAAAGTAACCCTGGTCTTGATCATTGGAAAGCTGGTAAAAGGGTTTTGAGATATTTCCAAGGAACGAATGATTTTAAGCTTACATACAAATATTCCGATTCCTTAGAGGTGATTGGATATTCGGATTCAGATTTAGGTAGATGTAAGGATAGTGGTAAATCTACTTTAGGATACATTTTCCTTCTCGCTGGAGGGGCCGTATCCTGGAGGAGTGTTAAGCAAACCATTGTTGCAACATTCACAATGGAAGCTAAGTTTGTTGCATGCTATGAAGCTACATCACAGGCGTTATGGTTAAAGAAATTCATTACTGGCCTTTATATAGTTGATTCCATTTCAAGGCCATTAAGGGTCAATTGTGATAACTTGGCTGCTGTATACTTTTTCAAAAATAATAAGAGTGGTAGCCATAGTAATACATAGACATCAAGTATCTGATGGTCAGAGATTACATCAAAAAGCAAGCTCTGTCAATTGAGCATATTAGTACCACCTTGATGGTGGCAGATCCTATGACTAAAGGATTACCAGCTACTATTTTTTAGGATCATGTAACCCATATGGGACTTTGTGGCTCATTTTGACTTGCTTTTCTCTAATTATTTTGTCTAGACAAATTATTGTTTTTGCTTCTTTTACATGACTATGTGCATATGGTTTTCATGTATTAAAGAGTGATCTATATTAGATCCAATAATGTGGACCCTGAATGATGCTTATATTAAATACATTCATAAAGTTTTTGCACTTGATTAGAAAATATTATGCATAGTAATACATGGAAGGAAATATTTGTTATAGAGCATGACCAGCATGATTCTTGTATTATATTTTTCTTTTGAGTGTATGTTGCATAATCTTATAGTTTGGAGTGACTACATTATTATATGGCCATGTTTATGTTTTGTCACTCAATGCGATTATCTAACTTCTAATGTATGGGCCAAGTGGGAGAATGTTAGAAATTATCCCTAATTTACTTAGGGACTTAAGTATGGCCCACATATTAGGTTACCATAATGGTTAAAGTAACTAAGGTCTCTTATTAATGAGAAGTTGGATAGGATAAGAATTCTATTTTCAATTGGATTATGCATACCAGTTAGTTTCCCTGTTAGACGGAAGCACTTGCGTACGCTATTACTTTGAGGGTCCCAAGCCCATCTATATATATGACGTCTATGACATCCATTAGTTGATGGGATTTTCTTTTGATAGATATTGGCTAGAAGACTCCAGGGTTTCTATCATGGATTACAAAGTTGGTGAGAACATCTTTCAATTTTACTTGAACAATTATGTCTATCGCTGAAGGTATGTTGCAATATTATTTTTTCGCTGCTATTTAGATGCCTACCTTTAAACGTTTCTGACAAGATAGTTTAGGACGTCCGTGTAAAATCCTACTATCTTAGTGGTCTATAAACAATCTTAGAAACTTTGAAAAAATATGCTTTTAACCATCATTTATAGAAGAATTTTAGACGTAAAATGCAAATAGAATCACAAAATTTTATTGAGAAATGGAAGAGTTGTGATAGTTTTACTAAAAAAATGTCAATTGAAGAAGAACAGCGGGGTAAAGAAGTTGATCTTCAAATTATTACAAGTAAATAATTAATTCTAATATACTTTTGTTAGTATAGTAAGCAAATTGAACACTGTTAGCCCTAAGGACAAATTATGAAGCTATGATTAATTTTGATTAATGACAAACATTGATGAGGACTAATCTTTATGTCATTTGTGTGATAGGATTGCTGGATTAAGAACTATGAAGTCTCATTGCCTTGAAGCCACAATGCAGGAAGAACTCAAATATGTCAAAGTGATTGAAGATTGAAGAGTTTGTTCAAGATGATTGAAGGTTTTGAAGACATGAAGTGTAGGTTACATGTGCTTAATAGGTAAACTTTGTAAACCCTACACTATTAAGGCTTGGAATCTATGAGTTGCAATTGAGAGCACAAACTTGATTTAAATGGTTTTAATGGTTTTGAACTTACTTTAATTACCAAGTTTTTATCAATGGTTTTTGCACTTAAAAGTCCTTTAATAACTTATCTTTTAGGCTAGAAGGTTTTCCAACTTGTTTGAATTGATTTGAATATGTTTTGACAAAGTTTGAAAAATTCGGACGCATAAGAGAAAATTCGGTCGTCCAAATTTTTCCTACATTGTGAACAGTACCGACTATTTTTCCAGAGAAATTTGCATGCAAGTTCGGAAGCAGGTGGTGAAGTTCGGTCGTCCGAATGTGAATAGTAAGAGTGAACACTAACATTGTTTTCAGTGAACAGTACCGAATATTTTTCCGGAGAAATTCGGACGCAAGTTCGGACGCAAATGGTAAAATTTGGTCGTCCGAAGGTGAACAGTAATAGTGAATAGTAGTTTCAAAAAACATTTCGGACGCAAGTTCGGACGCAGATGACAAAATTCAATTGTCCAAACTTCTCAGAAACTAGCCGTTATTAACCGTTTTATTACGGTTAAAGCTGATTTTTGAAATCTATAAAAGCCAAAAACTCCAGATTTTTAAGAGAACTTTTGAACTTTAAAAATCCTTCAAGCTCTAACTTGTTTTACATCAAAATTATTTGAAAAACTCTCAAATTGCCTTGTGCTCAAAGATTACAATTCAAGATTCCAAAGGCAAGAAACGAAGTAGTGCTAGCTATTGTATTCATCCACCAGGAAGTGTTGGTAACATCCAAACTCTATCTTTATATTATTGTTGTGATTGATACAAGGTTGTGGAGGGTGAGCCATTGACTAGATTAATCAAGGTTGTTCAGTAAACCCATTGAAGTGGGCGAGCCTTAGATTAGATTGGTCTAGGTTGTCTAGTGACATAAAACTCTTTGTGATAAGAGTGAACCTTGTTTATTAGATTGAATAGAGGTTGTTGTGATAGAACCCATTGAAGGGTGAGCCTCTTGTGTAATTGCTTGGATTGAGCATTTAGTAAATTGGTTAAAATCCTTGAGTATAGACTCCAAGTAGTGGATGTAGATCTTGGAGAGATCGAACCACTATAAATCGTGTGTTCATTTCCTTATAGCTTTACTTGTTTGCATACTTGTGTTATTATTATTTGTTCTTAGTTGTTGATTGACTGGTTGTGGTCTTATTGTTTGATCATCTTGTCTCAATCATCAAATCACATATAAACTTGAACTTTGTGAATTTAAAGAAGAGCTTTTATTTAGGCCAAGGATTATAAAAAAAAGAAAAAGATTTTTGATAATTAGCCAAACACCTAATTCACCCCCATCTTAGGTCTTTCATTTGGTATCAGAGCAAGGTCTTCTTTTTAAGGTCTAACAGCCTAGAAGAAAAGATTATATGCCTAGTTTATCAAATTTGCCTTATATGGAAGGTTCCTCTACAAATAGACCTCCTTTGTTTGATGGTTCTAATTATGCATTTTGAAAATCTAGAATTAGAATTTTTAATTGTTCTATTAACTTTGATCTGTGGAGTATCATTGAGAAAGGTCCCTATGTGCCTATGAGAATAAAAGCTGATGGAATTACAAGGGAACTAAAGCCTATGGAGGAACTTGATGAGAACGACTCAAGAAAGTTAAACTACCAAGCAATGAACATCTTGAGTTGTGCATTGGACGTGAATGAATACCATCGAGTGAGTGAATGCGGGACCGCTCACGATATGTGGAGACTTCTTCAAATAACACATGAGGAAAGAGCCAATATGTGCTTTATGGCAATAAATGATGAGGTACAATCCACTTCTTCTACTTCTACTTGTTGTGATGATGATATTGATGATCCTAGTGAATTATTTGTTGAAATATATGAAGAATTAAAAAAGGCTTCAAAAAGAAATAAGGAAATGAAATTCAAAATTAATGAGTTATTTAGTGAAAATTCAAAATTATATTGTGAAAACAAAAGACTTCTTGAATCTATTGATTGTTTGAATATTAGAAGAAGTTTTAAATGTCTCTTTACAAAACATGTCCCTTGAAAATAAGATTCTTTGTGAAAGGATTTTGTTTCTTGAAAGAATGATTGTTGATCATGAGACTTTGAAAAAGAAGGTTGATGACTTTATATCATGTATAGAAAAATTTACAAAAGGAAGGGACAATCTTGATAAAATTCTTGGAGCTCAAAGATCTCCTCTTTAAAAAATCTTGTTGGTTATAATTATTTAAACAATGTGCCTAAATATTACAACTTCCTTGTTAGAGCTACTTCTACTTCCATGCATCATACTTGTTGTACTTATTGTGGAAAATATGGACATAAAGTCACCAAATGTTATGTTAAAAGAAAAGTAGAGAATGGTGTAAAAACCATTTGGAGAGTTAAGGGAATTATTACTAACCCCCACGGACCCAAGAAAGTATGGGTACCAAATGATACTTCCTCTCCTTTATTGCAGGTACTCTTCAATTCAAACTCAACCAACACTAAGAGGTATATTGATAATGTTGGCTTAAAGAATAATAGAAAGCATCTCATTAATAATCAAGGTCAAAGCAACCAATGAAGGATTTGTTTTTGAGGCAAGAAAAAAGGAGGAATTCTTGGAGTAACCAATGTTGGTAAAGGTTCCTCTCTTCTTTTTAAACAAATATTGCTTAGTGCTGATTCGAACTATAACTTGCTTAGCATTAGTTAATTGTGTGAAAATGAATAAGAAGTTAAATGCCAACATGCGAAGTTTCAGTTGAGAATCCTTTTTGTTAAGATTTGAAAATTTGCCAACCATGACTTGTCAATTGCTTCTATGAAGTTGATTAGGTAACATTGATGATGTGAGATTGAATTCATGGTCGATATGTTCTTCAAATTGATTATATGCCATGATAAAATGATTAAAATAGCTATGATTGAATATGTATGCATTTGCTTGGCCAAAAACATCTTTATGAAACTTTACAAAATGTTGGGACTTGAAGTTTGGATGTAGACCATAAGTTCGGTCGCCTAAACTTGTATGACAAAATGATATTTTGCGATTTTGATCAATTATTCACAAAATGTTTCAATGTGTGTTTTATCCTGATAAACTTGAATGTCTTGTTGCTTATGATAATGATTGATTTTCTTGACATAGAAGATTTGGTCTCGTGAGCATGGATTTGTTGAACAAACTTTCCTCTCAAGATTTAGTTGGAGGATTGCTAAAAAGATGTTTTGAGAAAACTGTCTTTGAGATACTTGTCAATATGGAAAAGAAACAAAAGAATCTTTCAAACCCATGAAAATACTTTTAGACCTCAAAACATCTTGAGCATGTTCATATGGATTGATTAGGACTTATGAGGAACTCTAGTATTGATAACTTGAAGTATGCCTTATTAGTAGTTGATGATTTCTCATTATTTGCTTTAGCATTCTTCTTTGCTCATAAAGATGAAGTGTTTCATAAAGTTTAAAAAAAAACTATTCAAAAAGGCTCAAACCTCCCTTGAGTGCAAATTTATTTCCATTAGAAGTGGAAATGGGAGAATTTTACAAACAAGTCTTTACAAAATTTGTGATAAAAGTTGAATTTCGTATATTTGTTTCAGCTGTAAAAACCCCACAACACAATGGTGTTATTAAAAAAATGCACTTTACAAAAATTGGTTAGATCTATGCTTTGTGAAAATTCTTCTTCAAAAGTATGTTTTGAGTCGAAGTCATAAACAACACATGCTATGATGAATAAAATTCTTTAAAATCATTTTAAAGAAAAACATATTTTGAAGTTTTCTTTTATAGAACTCCTCAAATTGCGTATTTTAAAGTGTTTTGTTTTAAATGTCTTATCTTGAATACTTGTGATAACGTACTTAAATTGGATAGAAAGCCGGATATAGGTATATCTCTTAACCATTCTTCTAACAAAAGGCCTATACAGTTTATAATGAAAAGAACTTTATATGATGAGGAAACCATTCATGTTAGTTTTGATAAATCTTACATTTGCTTGGAAAGAAAAGAAGAAGATGATGTAGGTACATTTATGAATAACTATCAAACCTATCTTCAAGCACAAACTTTGGAGGACCATACCAATGAGGAACAAATGATTGAACCAAATCAAGATGACCAACCTAGTGGTGACCAAGAGCTCCCAAAGAACTTAAGATATCCAAGAGGCCACCCTAAGGAGCAAATCATTGGTGATATCTTCCAAGGAGTAAAAATAAGGCGGTACTTTATTAATAACTTTACTCTGCTATCTCATATGAGCCTAAAAGTATTAATGATGTATTGTGTGATGGTTTTTGGATTATTACTATGCAAAAGAAATTAAATATTTGAAAGATACAAAATTTGGAAATCCCTAAATCCCATGATCATTCCATTATTGGAACTAAATGGTTTTTAGAAATAAACTCAATGAATCCGGGGAAGGTGTAAGAAATAAATCTAGATTTGTCACCCAAGGATTCAATCAAGAAGAGGGAATTGATTATGATGAAACCTTTGCTCCGAATGCTAGATTTAATTCCATAAGAATGCTTCTGACTTTTACTTGCTTTAAAGGTTTTAAGTTATTTCAAATGAATGTCAAAAGTGCTTTTCTAAATGGTTCTATTGAGAAAGAGGTTTACGTGGAACAATCACCCGGTTTTTTATCATGAAAAATTTCCTAGCCATGTTTTTAAATTATCCAAAGCTTTGTATGATTTAAAACAAGCTCCTTGAGCTTGGTATGAAAAATTGAGTGGTTTTCTTCTTTCAAAAGGATTTTTAAGAGGAAAGGTTAACACTACTCTTTCCATAAAAACCTCTTGTAACAATGATCTATAACTTATCCAAATATATGATACAATTTTTGGTGCTTCTAATACTTCACTTTGTGACATGTTTGCCAAGTTGATGCAAAGTAAATTTGAAATGAGCATGGTAGGAAAACTCAATTTCTTTCTTGGCTTACAAATTAAGCAAACCAAGGATGGCAGTTTCATGAATCAAGTTAAGGTATAAGCACTTCCATAAGTTTATCAACTATGCTTGACAAGAATAAAAAGGTTTCATAGGAGTAGTCAACTCTATTTGATAGCAAGTAGAGCCAATATTATGTTTGTCATGTGCTTGTGTGCTAGATTTCATCTTGTCCTAAAAAGTCTCATTTGATTGTTGTTAAACACATTCTCTATTACCTTATTGATACTCTAAGTGATTATGGTCTATATTTCAAATGTGTAGCTATGTTATGTGATAACACTAATGCAACAAATTTGACCATCATACTATTCAACAAACTAGAACAAAGCACATAGAGATCAAACTTCATCTCATTAGAGATCATTCCACTAAGGGTAATATTTGTTTAAAGCATGTTTGCACTAAAGAAAAAATTAATGATATTTTTACTAAGCCATTAGCTGAAGAAAGGTTTGACCAATCTTAGAAGAAGATTAGGGATTTAAAAATTCAATAACTGATGAGTGTATTCAAGTGTTGTAGCTCCAGGTGAATTTCAGATGCAAGGTTTGGACGCATACAAAACATTCAGATGTCCAAACTTCACTATTAAATCACCAATCCCAATTGATTCCCGTATTCTAAGCCCTAAATGCTTTTTGAAAATCACATCCTTTCTCTAAAATTCACAATGGTGAGGACAAAGAAGCCTAGCATGAGAAAAGGAAATGGAAAGCCAAAGAAAGAGAAGGAGGACTAGTGATCAATGAACGAAGGAAGGTTCATGTTCCTCAAAGCATGTCATGGAAAGATAGATTTGTCGCAGTGTGGGTTGCTACTAAATTTGATGATTGGACAAAAAGGAACCATAAGATAAATCCAAGCCACAAGGTGGATGTCATCAAACTATCCGAAATGGATAATATACTCTAATTTTTTAAATGATGTGAGCTGGACTAGTTTGCTTGTGTTTGATGAATGCTATTATCTTCCTTAGTTTATGAAGTCTATGCAAATATTAAGGAAGAAAAAGTTGAGCAAATAGGTAATAAATCTATTCAGTGGTATTCTTCAAGAATATCACAAGTTGATTTTTGAGATTGGTAATCATTGCTCAATAGAATTTGTGATGTTGAGGATGTTGGGTTTAGGCATTATTCTTCCGAGGGACATTATTTTATAACTAAGTTATACTCACATGAAAGGATTGAGAATGCCTGTACAAATTGTAGAAGCCTTAACACTATAAAGGAGAGAGGGATAAAAGCCTTTGATGCTAGTGAAAGAATTTTGCATCACATGCTTACTACCTTGATTATAGCATACTTTGGGCACAAATCTTCTGTTGATAATATGTATGCTATAATTATGCTAGCCATGCATAAGAAAAGAAAATTCAATTTTGGATATATATTGCTAAAGAATATAATGGCAGCTGGAAGAACCAAATGTAAGGCTTTACCACATGGCAGATTTTTAATAAGAATTTTCAAGTATTTCCAAGTACAATTGTCTTCTAGTGGTTAACCAGTAAAGAGTAAATAAGTCTACACCAACAACTCACTAAAGAGAATGCTTTGGATACTTGATGATGAGAAACTCCTCTAAGGGGTGATAGAAGATGTGCTAGTTGTGAAGAAGAAAATGAAGAAGAAGAAGAGGATGAAGAGGAAATCCTTGCTGGAGAAAGGAAAACTAAAATGAGGCATGAGTTATCTAGTGAGGGGGAGCAACCTTCTACAAAAGAAGTGTTAGCCCTAAGGGCAAATCATGTAGTTATGATTAGTTTTGATTAATGACAAATATTGATAAGGATTAATATGCTTGTCTATTGTGTGATAGGATTTGTGGATTAAGAAGTATGAAGTCTCATTGCCTTGAAGCCATAATGCAAGAACAACTCAAACATGTCAAAGTGATCGAAGATTGAGGAGTTTGTTCAAGATGATTGAAGGCTTTGAAGACATGAAGTCTAGGTTATATGCTCAATAGGTATACTCTTTTGTAAACCCTACACTTGTGTGTCTTGGAATCTATTGAATGCATAAGAGAGCAACAAAAAACTTGTTTTGAATCTTAAATGGCTTTAAATGAACTTTTGATTAATAAGTGCATTTTTGAGTCTCAAAAGATTCTGAGTAAACGTTGTATGATCAAAATGATTTGATAATGGTTCTTAAATTTAAAAGTGTCTAAATAACTTATCTATTCATACAAAATGTTTTCAAACTTATTGAAGTTGAATTTCAAATGATTTTACAAAGTTTGAATAACAAACTTTGAAATGGCTATTGTGCTTCCAAAAAATTTGGTTGTCCAAATTTTCATTACCATTATGGTTACTGTTTTTTCAGAGAAATTCGGACGCAAGTTCGGACGCATGAAAAAAATTCGGTTGTTCGAATTTTTCCAGAAACGTGCAACAGTAAAGTTCGGACGCACAAGAAAAATTCGGTCGTTCGAATTTTCTAAAACTAGCCGTTACTAACCGTTTTATAGGTGTAAAACTAATTTTTGAATTATATAAAAGTTATAAACTCAAGAATTTTTGTAGTTTTTGAATCTCTAAGAACTCTAAACATTCTAAAGTCTTTATCAAACATTAAAGCTCTCTTTTATCTTGTGCTTTCAGTTGATCATTCAAGATTTCAAAGACAACAAAGTGTGAAGGTGCAACATTGTGTAATCATCTACCAACAAGTGGTAACATCTTACATATCCTCATCTCTTTATTAAATTGTGTTTTCTACTAGCTCTTGCAAGGTTATCTTGAGAACATAAAATCCTTTAGATAAGGGTGATCCTTGAGACATTGACTTAAGGTTGTTAGTAGATATAAAATCCTTTGATAGGTGAACCTTGTTTGTAAAATTGCAAAAGAGGTTGTGAAGTAAAACCATTGTTTGATGAGCCTCTTATGTAATTGTTGAACTTGAGCATTTAGTAGATTGTTTGAAATCCTTGAGTGTATACTCAAGGTAGTGGGCGGAGATCATGAAAAGATCGAACCACTATAAATTGTTTGTGTTTATTGATCTTAAATTGTTTATTGCTTTGACATTGATTGATATATCCTAGCATTAAAATAAACACCTATAATCTGATCTAGCTCAAACATTGTAAATGGAAATTATTTTCGAAAAATTAGCCAAAGACCTAATTCATCCCTCTCCCCTCAATCTTAGGTGTTTCAAGAAGACTATCAGAGCAAGGGCTTCTTTGTGTGGTTTTGTAAGCTAGAAGTTAAGATCTTATGGCTAATATTTTAAACTTACCTTATCTAGAAGGATCTTCCACAAATAGACCACCTTTGTTTGATGGAACAAACTATACATTTTGGAAATCTAGAGTTAAGATTTATATTTTTTCTATCAATTTTGATTTGTAGAATATTATTGAAAAAGGTCCTTATATACCTATGAAAATGAAAGTTGATGGAATAACTTTAGAACCTAAGTCTATAGACAAATTTGATGAAAATGATTCAAAGAAAATGACATTAAATTATCAGGCCATGAACATTTTAAGTTGTGCATTAGATGTAACTGAATACAATAGAGTTAGTGGTTGTGATACTGCTCATGATATGTGAAGATTACTCCAAATAACACATGAGGTACAAATTAGGTTAAAGAGTCAAAGCTTGCCATGCTAGTAAGGGACTATGAGCTATTTACCATGAAGCAAGGTGAGAATGTTAGTGATATGTTTACAAGATTTACTAATATTTTCAATGGTTTAAAAGCTTATGGGAAGAGCTTACAATTGGAGAGCAAAACAGAAAGATATTGGATGGTCTACCAAAATCTTGGCAACCAAAAACACTTGCTATTGAGGAATCAAAGGATTTAAAAACTCTTCCACTTGAAGAGCTCATTGGATCACTGCTCACGCATGAAATGAAGATGAAAATACTAAATGACAAAGAAGATAAAGAGAAGGGAAGAAAAGGAGTGGTTCTCAAAACTTCAAATCACTTGAGTGAACAAGAAAAATCATCAATTGAAGAAGATGGAAACAGTGGAGAAGAGGAGATAGCCATGGCTGTAAGAAAATTAAAAAAATTCTACAAGAAGGAATTTCTCAAGAAAGGGAGAAAGCCAACCAAGAAGAGTAGACAGTCAATATCTTTCAAACCTCAATGTTTTGAATGCAAAAGCATAGAACATCTTGTGGCCGATTGTGCTAAGGTTTTGGAAAGAGAAAGGGACAACAAATTGAAAAAGAGATCTGTCAAGAAGGGAATAGGTTTGGCTGGAATTTAGGATCAACAAGAAAGTGAAGATGACAGTGAAGGAAAGGCTAACATATGCTTTATGGCAATTGATGATGAGGTACTCTCTACTTCTTCTATTTCTAATTACTATGATGATGATGTTGATACTAGTGAGTTACTTGTTGAAATGTATGAAGAACTGAAAAAGTCTTCTAAAAGGAATAAAGAAATGGAAAATAAAATCAATGAGTTGTTAAATAAGAATTCAAAGTTATGTGTTGAAAATGGAAAATTTCTTGAGACTATTAATTGCCTAAACATTGAAAAAGAAGTTTTAAATTTAACCATACAAAACATATCTTTTGAAAATAAAGAGCTTTGCACAAAAGTTATTTCTCTTGAAATAATGTTTAATGATCATGAGATTTTAAAAACGAAAGTTAATGATCTTACATTATGCATTGAAAAATTTACAAATGGAAGAGAAAATTTAAATAAATTACTTGGTTATCAAAGATCTTCATATGTAAAACATGGTCTTGGTTACTCTCATGATAGTTATGCTCCTAAATATAAAAACTCCTTTGTTAAAGTATCAAAATGTTATGTAAAAAAAAAATAGAAATGGTGTTAAGACTGTTTGGAAAGTTAAAGGAACTTCCACTAACCCCCTTGGACCCAAGAAAATATGGATACCAAAAATCACTCTCTCAAATTTGGTGTAGCTTCACTTTGCTTCAAGATCAAGTGCCACAAAATGGTTTCTTGACAGTGGTTGTTCAAAACACATGACAGGAAATGCCTCTCTTGTTAGTGAGCTTCAAGCAACAAGTGAAGGTTTTGTCACATTTGGAGATAAGAAGAAAGGAAAAATACTTGGAAAAGGTAACATTGGTAAAGGTTCCTTCCCTCTTATTAAGCAAGTATTACTTATTGATGGTTGCAAGTATAATTTACTTAGCATTAGTCAACTATGTGATAATGGATGTAAAGTAGAATTTAAATGTGACACTTGTACTATTCCTGATAGTGCAAATAGCAAAACCATATTTGTTGCAAATAGAGTTTGAAATGTATATGTATTATATCTTGATGAACTTATCACAAATGATATAAAGTGCCTTGCCATTCATGATAATGATGGATATTTATGGCATAGAAGATTAGGTCACGTGAGTATGGATTTATTAAATAAACTTTCCTCACAAGAGCTAGTTAGAGGATTACGTCAAATGCATTTTGATAAAAATCGTCTTTGTGATGCTTGTCAATATGGAGAGCAATCTAAAACATCTTTTAAACCAAAGAAAATGGTTTCCACCTCAAAACCTCTTGAACTTATTCATATGGACTTGTTTGGACCAATGAGGACCACTAGACTTGGTGGTAAAAGATATGTTTATGTGATTGTTGATGATATTTCAAGATTTACTTGGGTGATTTTCTTAGCTCAAAAGGATGAAACATTTCATGAATTTACAAAAATTTTCAAAAGGTTCAAACTTCTCTTGAGTATAAACTGATTTCTATTAGAAGTGACAATGGAAGAGAATTTTGCAATCAAGACTTTACAAAATTTTGTGATGAATATGGTATTACTCACAATTTCTCAGCTGCTAGAACACCCCAGCAAAATGGTGTTGTTGAAAGGAAAAATAGAACTTTACAAGAGATGGCCAGATCAATGCTTTGTGAAAATTCCTTGCCAAAATACTTTTGGGCTGAAGCTGTAAATACTACTTGCTAAGTAATGAATAGAGTTTTATTAAGACCCTTTATAAGAAAAACACCTTTTGAACTCCGATTTGATAAAACTCCTTCAATTGTTTATTTTAAGGTATTTGGTTGCAAATGTTTTATCTTAAATACTAGTGATAATCTGGGAAAGTTTGATAGAAAATCAGATGAAGGTGTATTTCTTAGTTATTCATCAAATAAAAAGGCATATAGAGTTTATATCAAGAGAACATTATGTGTTGAAGAAACTACACATGTGACCTTTGATGAATCTAACATTTATCTTAAAAGAAGAAATGAATATGATATAGGTTCCTCAATGATTGATAATCAAACTCATCATCAAGCACCCACATTGGAAGAACATGCAAAGAAGAAGAAATAATAGAGCAAGAACAAGATGGTCAACCTAGCAATGATCAAGAGTTTCCAAATGATCTAACATATGCAAGAAGTCATCCTAAGGAGTAAATCATTGGTGAGGTCTCCCAAGGAGTAAAAACAAGGTGGTAATTTATTGATAACTTTGCTCTTTTATCTCATATTGAACCTAAAAATATTAATGATGCATTGTGTGATGATTTTTGGATTATTACAATGCAAGAAGAATTAAATCAGTTTGAAAGAAATAAAGTTTGGACTCTTGTTCCAAGACTTCATGATCACTCTGTTATTGGTACAAAGTGGGTATTTAGAAATAAATTCAATGAACTAGGAGAAATTGTTAGAAATAAGGCTAGGCTTGTTGCTCAAGGTTTCAACCAAGAATAAGGTATTGATTATGATGAAACATTTGCTCCAGTAGCCAGACTTGAATCCATAAGAATACTTTTAGCTTTTTCTTGTTTCAAAGGATTTAAGCTTTTTCAAATGGATGTCAAAAGTGCATTTCTAAATGGTTTTATTGAAGAAGAGATTTATGTAGGACAACCTCCCTGTTTTATTCATGAAAAGTTTCCCAATCATGTTTTTCAGTTAACCAAAGCTTTATATGGATTGAAACAAGCCCCAAGAGCTTGGTATGAAAGATTAAGCGGATTTCTTCTTTCAAAAGGATTTGTGAAAGGAAAAGTGGACACAACACTTTTTATAAAAACATCTAGTAATAATGATATTTTACTTGTGCAAATTTATGTTGATGATATTAATTTTGGTGCCACTAACACATCTCTTTGTGAAGAATTTTCCAAATCTATGCACAATGAATTTGAAATGAGCATGATGGGAGAACTAAATTTCTTTCTTGGGCTACAAATTAAGTAAACTAAGGATGGAGTCATTCATAAATCAAGCAAAGTATACCAAGGAGCTTTTGAAAAGATTTGGAATGGATCAAGCAAAAGGGATAGGTACTCCAATGAGCTCATCAACTAAACTTGATAAAGAAGAAAAAGGTAAAAATATTGATGAGAAATCATATAGAGGTATGATTGGAAGTTTACTCTATCTCACAACAAGTAGACCTGATATTATGTTTGCTGTGTGCTTATGTGCTAGATTTCAATCTTGCCTTAAAGAATCTCATCTAATTTCTGTTAAACATATTTCTCGTTATTTGATTGATATACGTGAATATGGCCTTTGGTTTTCAAAATCTTCATCTTTTGAACTTATTGGATATTCAGATGCTGATTATGCTGGATGCAAAATTGAAAATAAAAGTACAAGTGATCATTGTCAATTTCTTGGTAGTTGTCTTGTGTCTTGGTATAGTAAAAAATAGGCTTGTGTGTCTTTGTCTACTGCTGAAGCTGAATACATAGCTGCGGGTAGTTGTTGTGCTCAATTATTATGGATGTAGCATACTTTACTTGATTATGGTCTTAAATTCAATTGTGTGCCTATACTATGTGATAATACAAGCGCTATCAATTTGAGCATAAATCCCATTCAACATTTTAGGACTAAGCATATAGAAATTAAACATCATTTTATTCGTGATCATGTGATCAAAAGAGATATATGTTTGGAATATATAAATACAAATGATCAAACTGCTGATATATTTACAAAGCCTTTGGCTGAGAAAAGGTTTAATCACCTAAGAAGGCTCTTAGGAATCTCAAAATTCATTTACTAATGTGTGTGTTGAAGTTTGTTAAAAACTGGAAATTTTCGGACGCAGAATTCGGACGCATGATAGAAAATCTCTGTGCTGAAGAAACAGAGATTTTCAGACGCACGTTCGGACGAAGACCTGAAAAATCGGTCGTCTGAACATTGCGGTTACAACGTTTTAAATGAAAACCTAACAGTTTCTTTAACACTTCAACTTCCAAATTCTCTCTTATTTCAAAATCATTTTTACCCACCTGCGTCCAAATCAAAATTTCTCCAAAACATCACCATTTTTACTTCGATTTGCTTTCATTTTTGAATTCCAAGCCCTAGATATATCCTAAAAATAACTACTTTTCAAAGAAAAACATCATGGTGAGGACAAAGAAGCCAAATGTTGAAAAGGGAAAAGGAAAAGCCAAGGAGGAAGATGGAGGCTTAATCATCAACGAACCAAGAAGAGTTTGAATCCCTCAAGCATTGTCTGGAGTGGACAGGTTTGTATCAATCAAGACTACTCTTGAATTTGATAAATGGAACAAGAAAAATAGGAAGATTATCCCTGGAAACAGGGTGAATTTTTGATAAACTATCAAGCATGGATAATGATCTATCTTTCTTTAGTAATATTGGATGGAGTAGTCTATTAATCATTGATTGTTGAACTTGAGCATTTAGTAGATTGTTTGAAATCCTTGAGTGTAGGCTCAAGGTAGTGGACGTAGATCTTGAAAAGATCAAAGTACTATAAATTGCATGTGTTTATTGATCTTAAATTGTTTATTGCTTTGACAATGATTGATATATTCTATCATAAAAATAAACACATATAATCTGATCTAGCTTAAACATTGTAAAAGGAAATTATTTTCGTAAAATTAGCCAAAGACTTAATTCACCCCCCCCCCCCTCCTTAGGTCTTTCAAAAAGACTATTTGAAGGGGTACCCTCTATTGAAGGAAATGAAGTTGAAGGTGATAATCTCACTAGAGGTGACACCATAGTTGCCAAGGTGTTTCAAGAGACATTGAACAACCATGGAAAGAAAATGAAGAAGATTGACAAATTCTTCGAGTCCTTTGCTCCAATGATTCTTGGCAAATTTAATGGTTTAGAAGATGGAGTCAAGAATATGGAAGAAGACTTGAGATAGATTTCTAAAGTGGTTTTAAATGGTGCAGGTTCCTATAAAGCCAAAGAAGAAGACAAGAAAGAAGATGAAAAAGAGGACAGTGACGAGGAAAAGGAAGAAGTTTAAGAAGATAATATGGGTGGAGATGGCAGCAATAAGGATGATAGTAATGACAGTAAAAATTGAGATGGATACAAAATTCGGACGCATAAGAGAAAATTTGGTTGTCCGACTATTTTTCTAGAAAAATTCAGACTCAACTTCAGACGCAGATGGTGAAGTTTGGTAGCCCGAATATGAACAGTAACAGTGAACAGCAGTACACTATTTTTCAGTGAACAGTACCGACTATTTTTGAAGAGAAATTCGGACGTAAGTTCGGACGCAAATGGTAAAATTCAATCGTCTGAATGTGAACAGTAATAGTGAACAGTACTTTCAAAAAACATTTCGAACGCAAGTTCATACGCGGAGGACAAAATTCGGACGTCCGAACTACTCAGAAACTTTCCGTTACTAGCCGTTTTATGACTGTTAAAGCTGATTTTTAAAATCTATAAAACCCAAAAACTCTAGATTTTTAGGGGAACTTTTGAACTTTAAAAATCCTAAGCTCTAACTTCTTTTACATCAAAATTATTTGAAAAACTCTCAAATTGCCTTGTGCTCAAAGGTTACAATTCAAGATTCCAAAGGCAAGAAGTGAAGTGGTGCTAGGTATTGTATTCATCCACCAAGAAGTGTTGGTAACATCCAAACTCTATCTTTATATTATTGTTGTGATTGATACAAGGTTGTCAAGAGACTTAAAAACCTTGTGGAGGGTGAGCCATTGACTAGATTAATCAAGGTTATTGAGTAAAACTCATTGAAGAGGGTGAGCCTTAGATTAGATTGGTTTAGGTTGTCTAGTGACATAAAATTCTTTGTGATAAGAGTGAAGCTTGTTTATTAGATTGAATAGAGGTTGTTGTGGTAAAATCCATTGAAGGGTGAGCCTCTTGTGTAATTGCTTAGATTGATCATTTAGTAAATTGGTTAAAATCCTTGAGTGTGGACTCAAAGTAGTGGATGTAGATCTTGGAGAGATCGAACCATTATAAATCGTGTGTTCATTTCCTTATAGCTTTATTTGTTTACATACTTGTGTTATTATTATTTGTTCTTAGATGTTGATTGATTGGTTGTGGTCTTATTGTTTGATCATCTTGTCTCAATCATCAAATCACATATAAACTTCAAGTTTGTGAATTTAAAGAAGAGCTTTTATTAAGGCAAAGGATTATAAAAAAAAAGAAAAGATTTTTGATAATTAGCGATAGACCTAATTCACCCCCCTCTTAAGTCTTTCAAACACTTTTGGAAAGTCATAAAGCTTTAGAAAAATAAAAATTATTCTCAGTTATATCTTGAAGATTAGAGTAAGGGAGACAACAATGAGAAGTGATTCACCGGATAGTAGCTTTATAAAGAATTTATACATGTATTTCAAAAAATTCATTATTTGTAGAATAATGAGGTTGATGCTATCTTGAATATTGTTTGGTAGGTTAAAAAAAATTTAAAAATCACAAGCAAAAGCAGCTCAATAGGTAAGTTCTATTACTTTTCCACATAAAACTTGGCATGGCAATCTTTTTTGAGCATATTGATATAAGAAATATTTCTTGCATATTAAAATGCATTTTATGGAATTTTGATTTCATAATGGATATTCATGTGAAGCTTGATATTTTAAATATTGATACTAAAGCTCTCTTGTGAATTACTTGAATTTTATAAAATGTTTGATGTCTTCGATTTAAAAGGATTTTGAGGAAAGCTGACTATTTTTTGATGATTGATACTAAAGTTTTCTTGTACTGAATAGTTGAATGATACTTGTATCGAATGAATAAGTGATTTGCACTAGCTAGTACTTATAATGTATAAGTGTTTGTAAATACTCATTATTGTACCCAACCACATCTGCATCCAAGTATGGAAAAAACACATCATTCACCTACTTACTAATGAGAGTACCTCTTTAGCGTAGTTCAACATGGGTATTCATGGTGGATTATGTTTGGCCCTAATAAACAAATTGAACCCTTAACTAGGAAAGCATATGGAGTGACAGTTTTAGGTTGCCTTCCCCATGGTAAACTTGTTGGGCATTTGGCTTCTTCATTTAGAAGGTTTAAATTAGAACACGAACATCTTGTGCAACGACCCACTCTCAGGCAGGTCCTACCTAGGAGTGAATCATCACTTTCCTGTTCCAGAGGTGCAATGCAACCTGTAATACCACTATATGATACAAGTATAAATTCTAATAATTTATAAACAAATAACAACAAAAAAATAATATAAGGCGCACTGGCCTTTCAATAGCAAAGATTTATATAAAATAGTATATACAAAATATAATTATTTTCAAAAGATTGAGATCTCTGTGTATGCATACTTAATGAAAAAACATCTAAAATAATACAATGCATTGACAGACCAAGAATGGTTACAAATGTAGACGCCTCCACAATATTAGCTGGTGTTGAGGACTAAACTGTCGTGTGCGACGTAGAAGAAGAACAATACTGTCAACTCAATTACAAAAATCCTAAAATATGATGAGAGAATAATGAACTACAAAGCCCAGTGAAATTTTTAGGTACCTATACAGTTTGAGAGTTAATATATCGTATTGAGTTTGTAACACTTTTAAAATATATATATAATTTATCATTGACTTTGTATGAAAATAACTTCGTTTAATACACAAGATATTCTAACTTAGAAATCACGTAAAATAGGAAATTGCTAAAGATAACAACCACTAAATTAAAATACAATATAATATATTGACCAAAAGAAGCCAACAACTTTAAACCACAGAAAACAAATAGGAGAAGTGGGGACCGATATGATTCAAATTTCTACCTCCCAACACAACAACACCACTCCCAACGATAAGGTTGAACACACAACACACCAAAAATAATCCAACTTAAATCTTGTTGAATAGACAACATACCAAACACTAGCCACCCGAATCTCGAAGATACCAGATTTTGCGCTAAAAGCATTGGAAATTTTTGGAACTCACCGTAACACTATTCATGTGAACAGCACTACTGTTTTTCCAGAGAAATTCAGACGCAAATTCGGTCGTCCGAATTTTCCTCTGCATAGTGAACAGTAACGTCCGAAAAATTCAACCAAAAATTCGGTCGTCCGAATTTTCTGAAACTAGCCATTTGATGACCGTTTTAACTGATTTTCAAATTCTATAAAAGCTAGAAACTCTATATTTTTGAAAAAACTTTTGCACAAAAGAAATCCTTGAAGCTCTAACTTATTTTACATCAAAATTATATCAAAAGCTCTCAAATTGCCTTGTGCTCAAAGATTAAAATTCAAGATTCCAAAGGCAAGAAGTGATATGGTGCTAGCAATTGTATTCATCCACCAAGAAGTGTTGGTAACATTAAAATTCTCTATTTACATTTTTTGTTATGATTGATACAAGGTTGTCAAGAGACTTAAAACCCTTGTGAAGGGTGAGCCATAGACTAGATTAATCAAGATTGTTGTGTAAAACCCATTGGTGACGGTGAGCCTTGGATTAGATTGGTCTAGGTTGTCTAGTGACATAAAACTCTCAGTGACAAGAGTGAACCTTGTTTATTAGATTGAATAGAGGTTGTTGTGGTAAAACCCATTGAAGGGTGAGCCTCGTGTGTAATTGTTTGGATTGACCATTTAGTGAATTGGTTAAAATCCTTGAGTGTGGACTCAAGGTAGTGAATGTAGATCTTGGAGAGATCGAACCACTATAAATCGTGTGTTCAATTTTCGTATAGCTTTACTTGTTTACATTCATATATTATTATTATTATTAGTTCTTAGTTGTTGATTGATTGGTTGTAATCTTATTGTTTGATCACCTTGTCTCAACCATCAAATCACATATAAACTTGAAGTTTATGAATTTAAAGAAGAGCTTTGTTTAACGCAAAGGATTTGCAAAAAGGGAAAAGATTTTTTTGGAAAATTAGCCAAAGACCTAATTCACCCCCCCTCTTAGGTCTTTCACTTATGTTTATGTTCCTTTTTTTTTTTGTCCTAGCAATAGAGAATCTCGTTCTTACCCTTGCCTTCAAACACTTGCGCAAATCACGTGACGTGCTCAACCGGAAACCACCGTGAAAGGGGCAGCGATTCCTTAAACATTCTCTTGAAAAAACATCAGGTACGAAATATAATAAAACAAAATAATAGGGACTAAAGATACCAAACGAAAAAACATTGAGGATCATTAATACCAATTTGCCATATATATATATACATATATATATACATATATATATATATATATATATATATATATATATGTATATGTACTTTTAACTAATAATCATCATTTTCAAAAATAGCGGCAAAATCAACAAACACAATCTACATGACTCGTACTAGTCCATACAAGCACATAAAAACTTCCGTCACCCTTCCAATGGCCATCTCACACGCGGCACAAACGAACTCTCCACACAACACCTCCCAATGACAATCTTATAATAGTTTTTAGTAATGCTTTTACTTAAATCTTGTTTTTTTCCCCTTTGTTTTTTGTAGTTCAGGAAATTGATGCTTCGATGGAAGGATTAGTGACCAAAAGAATTTCAAGGAAACTGTTTCCGGACACAATCGATTCTTGTGGTACTTATGGTAAACTTTGCTGGGTTAACACCGACTGCGAAGAATATAGATGCGTTTTCTTTAGGTGTCTTGGTCCCTTTTGAAGACCAATAAAATATTAAAAGTTCGAAACAGGAATAACTTTTTCTCCTGTTACGGTGCCATTCGGATTACCAACAAATAATAGGAAGTAAAAAATTTATTGAAGTGCCACCTCTTTGATTTGAACAGCCAAACTGACTGCTCTGTTTCTACCTAATTTCTTTCCTAAAATCAGTCCTAACCCTCTTAGAATCTGACGCGTATCCTCCTCTCTCAAATATGTCAGCCTCTATCTTAAGTGCTTTACTTATCAACTCTGAGAACCAGTCATAAGAAATATGAAATAGTCGATACCTAATAGCTATTGATAGTTCATTATAAAAGTCAGTTCATCTCCTCTCCTCATCTGGATTCGGTGTGGCAGCATCCTTGTTGACTCTAAAAAATGTCACTCATATTGTTGTACTATCATACCACCCTGTCTTAGATTATAAAGTTATCGGGTCATAGCAGACAAATGTGTCTCAGAGCAATACTTTTTCTTCAGCTATTCTGCCAATTTTTTTCCCCTAAGTTATAGGATAAGATAAATCAAGTTCTCTAGTATCCTACCAATCTCGGGCATTTGCATAAAGTCTATAAACTATAAGCCTGACTTGACGATCATAAGTGATATCCAAGGCCTCAAATATCCACTCCATATCTCTAATCTAATCCATAAGCATCGTATGCCTATCGGTCCCGTAGATTTTCGGAGGATCTTTCTTCAAAAAGTGATCTAGTATATCTGTTCCATTTCCTGCTTGTCTATTAGTGACTTGTGTAGGTGCAGTAATTGATCTTCCGAACAATCCATCTAAAATTCCCTATTCCGCTGCTCTGAAAAATAAACCTACTACAATTCGAGTCATAGGATCCACAGGGTTAAGTTCTATGCCTTGTAGCTCGACAGGTGGAAACTATTGGGCCCTAACTAGTGGCTGTAGGGGAGTAGCTGCTGAATTAACCTCATCAGGAGAACCTCGAGTCTACTCAGTGTTTGGTTGGATTGGGGGAACCGAAACATTTACTGGTAGAGCTACACTATTTACCCTACGCGCATGTCATGCTGCACGGTTCCCTCGGTCAAGTGACTCCTCAACAGGGGAAGAATAAGGTAGACTTCCATGGCCACGACCCCCTACCACGTACATTTCTGTGAGTACGTCTCCTAGTATGACCTCTCTATCCTCTCTCAACACGTTAAATCCTCAGCAGCTTACAAAACCGAGACTCACTCTCAAAACTTGCATGATGCATGTAACTAAAGAATCTACAGAATCTATAACCTAAGCTCTGATACCAAAATTGTAACGACCCACTCCCAAGCGGACCCTACCTAGGAGTGAATCATTACTTTCCTGTTCCAGAGGTTCAATACAACCTGTAATACCACTATATGATACAAGTATAAATTCTAACAATTTCTAAACAAATAACAACAAAAAATAATATAAGGAGCAATGACCATTCTATAGCAAAAGATTTATATAAAATAGTATATACAAAATATAATTATTTTCAGAATATTGAGATCTTTCTGTATGCATACTAATTAAATAAAAAATATGCGAAATATTACAATACATACAAAAACAGGTTACAAATATAGACGCCTCCACAATATTAGCTACTGCGAGGACTCAACTGTCACGTGCGACGTTAAAGAAAAATAATATTCTCAATTCAATTATAAAAATCTGGAAATATGATGAGAGAATAATGAGCTACAAAGCCCAGTGAAATTTTAGGTACCTATACAGTTTGAGAGTTAATATATCGTATTGATTTTATAATACTTTTAAAATATATATAATTTGTCCTCGACTTTTTATGAGAATAACTTCATTTAATACACAAGATATTCTAATTTAGAAATCACGTAAAATAGGATATATATATATATATATATATATATATATATATATACTTTTAACTAATAATCATCATTTTGAAAAATAGCAGCAAAATCAACAAACACAATCTACATGACTCGTACTAGTCCATATAAGCACATAAAAATTTCTGTCGCCCTTCCAATGGCCATCTCACACGTGGCACAAAGGAATTCTCCACACAACACCTCACAATGGACTTCTCACACACGGCCTTCTCATACACGGCGCAAAGGGACTTTCACACAAATCAATAATCTCATCCTGCAGGGGAGTCAATTCATATCCCAATGGTGGAGTTTACACATAATTCACATCTACAACTCATCAACAACCAATCCATTCTCATGGTTTAGTATATTATAAAAATATACAAGCCGAGCCACGACAAAACAACAATTTATATTACTACTATATATTTTCACAAAAAGCCGAGCCACGGAAAAATAATAATTTAAAATTAACAACACATTTCTTCACAAAAGCCGAGCCACACCAAAATAATAATTCAATGTTAGCAACACATTTATTCACAAAGCCAAGCCACGGCAAAATAGCAAATTCAAAGTTTCCAAAACATATATTTACAAAGCCAAGCCACGGCAAAATAACAAATTCAAAATTTCCACGTCATATGTTTACAAAGCTGAGACACAGAAAAATAAATATTTTACTTAGTGTAAAATAAATAAATAAAATATATTAAAATAACATAACATAAATTGATAAGATTTTGTGATCCTTAACCTCCACAAGTAAGTTAGACATCTCACCTCAAGCGAAAAGCATAAACCTATGCTACTCTACCATTGGTTCTACCTCGGCAATCTCGGGACCTAATATATAATTACGTAATAACAAATAAATTTAATGTTACTCTAAAATGCTCAAATATTATATATAATACATGAATGAATGCATGATTAATATTAATTAGAACGAAAAATTATTAAATTTGATAAAATTATTTTAAAATAGAAACTAATCATTTTTTAAAGGAATAAAAATATTAAAATGATTAATTTTAATAAAATATGCCATTCTCCACAAAAATGTCAATTATTCCATTTTATTTCTAATATACCAATTTAGAAAAATTATTTCATTTTATTCCTAATATACCAATTTAGGAAAAATTATTCTATTTATATATTTTCATACTCCTTTTACATTATAACAATCTAATAAACTTTTAAATACTCAATATTTAATCAAAACAAAAATTAAAAAATTAACTAAATCTGTCCAGATTATTTAAAAATTCATCAAATATATCAAACATACTTAAAAATTAATGAAACGTTTTCTATAGGTAGAATATGATAACAAGAACCTTCGTTCCAAAATTCAACCAAATTGGAGCATCCATCAATTTATTAAAATTCATTCAAACTTACTGCTACAGTAATTTTCAAAAATAATTAAACTCAACCGTAATGAGAAAAAATTGAAGATTTTACCTTGATTTGGAGACTTTTGATGCAGTTCTAAACTTGGGTTTGAAGGATTTAATTTGTGTGTGAAGAATTGAGGAAGAATTTGTTAAAAATTGAGGTGAGAAATAGAGAAGAGATAAGGGAGAAAAGAGAAGAGGAAATGGGGGAAAATGGGGGAGGGGGAGGATCAGCCGGGGGCTGATCCACTGCCTTTTTTTTTTTAACAAATATTTTGTAAAACCATCCTTCAATTTTTTTTTATTTATAAATTTATCCTAAAACTTATAATGTATATATTTCTGTTCATTTTAAGAATGTGTAAACATAGATTTTTAGCAATTTATAGTTATCATATATATATACACATGCTAGTATAGAACATCTTGAAATATTTATTTAGCAAAAGTAAAATTTGTGATTTTATGTCTTGTAGGGTAACCTTAGCTGGTTGGTTATCTATATTGGGATTGAGTTATAGAAGCTAGTAGAAAGTTGTACACGCTCTTAGGATGTTATAGTATGCCCATTAATACCCAGAGCCTTTGATTATGTGAATTGATAGAAAATAAATTGTTTTTACATGATAATAATTGTAATCCAACTTTATTGTCTCCTAGAAAAAACTTTGGAAAAATAGAAAAATTGTTCCTTGCAATTTGAAAAATGCTTTTATGGAATGAACATGCACTCATGGAACTTGTTGGGCATAATTCACATAATTGTCAGTTTCTTGTGGGATTCGAGGAAAAATAGTGAGAAGGTGAGTAAACAATTGTTAAAGTACGAGCCTACGTTATCCTTTTATCTCCTCTTGTTTTATGAACTATTATTTGTGATGTAATTGTTTCTAAAAATATCATAAGAATTAATGTAAAAGTTAGTTGTATTCTGGAGTTTATTTAATAGTAGAAAAAAGGAAGGTGGTTGAGAGGCAAGTAGATCTTCTACTCATTTTCTAGTAGAACCAAGGGAGGTGGTTGAGGATGTGAAAAAGTGGTATCAAGGTGGTTGAGGATGTGAAAAAGTGGTATCTAAGTATGGCTATGGAATCCTAGGATGCTTATAAGTAATATTCAAAGTCCTGAAATAAAAGCTACTATAGGTCATTTTATATTAAAAGTATTTATAATAGGATATATTAGATTGACCTTGTTATTTTATTTTTGAGTACGAGTGGTGGACAATGGGAAGAGGATGATAGAGTTATCTAGTATGCCAGCTAAAAAGAGGAATAGAAGTGCTTTGGAGAAACCTGATAGTAGAGTTTGGACTTCATCTACTGAGGATGTTTATGAGTTGTGTCCTCAGAAACTCAAAGACTATACTCGTACTTTTGAAAGCCTGACTCCAAGGAAGATCGAGAAGAGGATCCCGAGGAGGAACTCAATGAGCTTCCTAAGAAGTATATTTGTTTGGCTCGATCAACCTCAATGGACAATGTACTTATTCATCTTTTTTGTTTTTTACTCGTTCGTTTCAATGTATTTTTCTTGGTTACTCGCTCACCTGTTGAAATAAAAATATTATTTCTTGTCTGAAAATGTATATCATTTTTTAATTCGTTTTGAAAAATAAAACAAAGCATAAAACAATATGCTTGCACTACAAGAAAATACGTGATTAGAGACGGTTATTAGCGATGGCCAACGTCCGTTGCTAATTACTGACTGCGATTACCGACGGCCAAAATTTGATTCTAATTAGAGACGGAAAAATAATTTAAATATTAAAAATAATTTTTTAAAATTCACAATTTGTTTTGTCGCTAATCCATTGCTAATTAGCGATGAAAAAATAATTTAAATATTAAAAATAATTTTTTAAAATTCTTAATTCCGTTGCTAATTAGCAACGAACAAATAATATAAATATTAAAAATAATTTTTTAAAGTCTTAATTTCATCCGTTGCTAATTAGCGAAGGAAAAATAATTTAAATATTAAAAATAATTTCTTTAAATTCTCCATTTTTCGTTACTAATCCGTTACTAATTAGCAACGGATTAAAGATGAAAAAATAATTTAAATACTAAAAATAATCTTTTTAATTCTCAATTTGTTACGTCGCTAATTAATCGGTAATTAAAAATCTCAAATTTTTAGCGATGGATTTGCTATGGAATAGTTTTTTCTAATTTAAGATATATTTTATTTTTATTTAGTTTAGTAATATTATTTTTCTACTTGGCATGAAGAATATGAATAGAAGTAAAATAAATTATATTGAATAATATATATCAATTACTAAGTAGGATTGTTCCTATGTAATATACATGTAATAAACCATGCATTTCTTGTAGTATAATATATTAATAACACATACATATAAGATATTATTTTGAAGTATATCATATGTATAATACAACATACATATGTAGCACATATATGCAGAAATAGACACAGATATATATCAATAGAAGAAATAAAAATTAATATATATTTAGATACTTTAGACTATAAGCAATATCAATTCAAAAAAAAATAGTGATTAATAAATTAAGGTTTAAAATAAGTGAAGTCAGACTATATTAGCATTTAGGAAGACTTTTTCTATTTTTATATTCATCGCTAATTAGTAAAAGATTTGCGACGGTTTTTCTAATTTTTTTTTTTAAAATTAAATTTCGTAGAATTAACAGTAATTTTTTAAAATTTAAATATATTATTCTCCGTCGTAAATCTGTCGCTAAATTTTTCCGTCGCAAATCCATTTCTAATTAGCGACGGAAAAATGATGCCGTCGCAATTAGCGACCCTTTATTTAGCTGGAGAATTTGTCGTCGCTAATTCATCGCAAATTGAAATTAGCGACGGATAATTATGTTTTTTCTTGTAGTGTTGTTTATTTTTTTACTTTTCTGTTCGTTAGTGTGAATGCATTTTCCTTAGTTACTGGCTTCTTTAATAAAGCAGAAAACTTTAGCCCCTTGCTTGAAAATGAATATCTACTTTTTTTTTTCATTTTGAATAGGAAAGTATACGTTCAATTACAAGTAAATGTATACTTTTGGTAATATTAAGAAAGATATCTTTTTTTTTTCTTTTGTTGGGTTAAAAAAGATATCTTAAGTTAAACTATCACACCATTTCTCTCCCCCCCACCAAAAAAAAAAAAAACCGAAAATGAAAACTTAAACTATTAGAGATAAACGAGCTTAATTAATAAAGGAAATGACCAACAGATATTGGTTAAGCAAAAAAGAAAAGTAATTTACTGTGGATATTTCTTTTCTTTAGAAGAAAAAGTAAATATATCAAGGAATATCTGTTGCAGAAGCTGTGACAATGTCTATAGGAAAATTATTCTGCCAAAATAAACAAGACCGAAAACTAAGAGTCTTAGAGGCAAGAAGATAGGCTGGTATATTGCCTTCTTTGCGAACATGCAAAATAGAAAATGAAACTAGAATGTTTGATCTAATGAAACTGAAAAGGGGACTAAACTGAGAAAGATCCTAGTCATGTGAACTCTTGAAGAGCAATAGAGAATTTGATTCTAGGCAGCCAGTTGTGTTGCCATGGATTTGAGAAAATTGATGTCCACCATAATTGCTATAATACTTCTTCACTGTGGAAATGTGTAAAGTGTTTTTGGAGAGACTAAATATTTTATAGAGAATAATATTGTCGAACGCATTAAACAACACTTTAGATGAAAATTCCATCACTCCTATGATTTAGAAGATAGGACATGATCTTGTCCACAAAGAAAATCAACAAGAAAATATATATGAATATTTAATTAGAGATAACGGATATTAATCAAATCCAATATTTTACATTTTTGCTTCATAATATTGTGTTCATCATTCAAGTGTTTAGGCTTGAAGTACAAGATCGTTAAAAAAACCATTATGGACATTGTATTTATCTGCTGGAGAAGTCAAGTCAATAAATAGTCTTGAAAGATTATTAATTAAATTGACATTGCCTTGATTCTAGTCCACAATGCTTCGAATGAACAAGTTGGAATTCGCAATTATCCATAAATTGACTTTGTCTTGATTATTAGTTACAATGGAGAACTACTTAAAATAAAACATTCTTTTAAAACCTTTCTAAAAAATATATATACTCATCCATTAAATAAACAACTATAAGGCAAATTTGTTAAACTTGTTCACAAACTAATTTTTCTTTGCTGCTTTTATCTGCAAAATTTTATTTTATCTTTTGAGGGATATTAACGATATTTTCAATTGCTAATAAAACAGCTAGTGAATGTGTAATTATTTTTTATGGGTTTCAATGGAATTTTCATCCATTCAATTCTTCTCCCTAGGAATTGGCTTATTGTGTCCACAAAATTACTTTTGCTTTTCCCGTTTTATCCCAAAAGTTTCTTATATGCATTTCATAAAAGAAAATAGTTTACCAAATACAACAATTACTCAAGATGGATGAAAAAAACTCTGAAATCTGTTGCATATTTCACTAGTTGTTAGATCTACAGAGAGTGAAAATAGTTTGTATAGATAAAACGAGAAAAGTAAAAATAATTTATGGATAAATATAGTTGATTCATCATAATTGTGACTTTTTAACATTTTAGTTTTGCGATTGTTTATTAATTAGAGAAATCAAGAATGCATTTATTACTTTTATCTTTTAACTTTACTGTCAAGTTTATTACTCTACCAACCATTGCACTATTTAGATTTCAATTTTCTGTACTATAATTTGGTCTGTTGACTCAATAGATCTAACTAATTTAATAATTTTTTTATTTTTCTAAAATTTCAAATAACGACACTACCAGTTGTGTATAAAGAATGTGCTTTTCACTACTTATAATAAAATATTTAAAAGTCCCAAAATTTTCATGTATATGATCAGGGCAAGTAACAGTTAATCCAAAAGAGATTTGGAGATCTCCTGCTATTCCTTTAAGCATTCCTTTCTCTACTTGGTCCTCTTCGAACAAAAGCAGAACAATGGTTGGACATTGCTCTTTCTTTCATTGGTCTCTAGGGTTTGCATTCTTAGTACTTCAAAAATCAAATAGCTCTAAATATTTTTATAATTGTAGATCATTTCCTTTCTTAGAGATTATGTGCTTATTCTGGATTATCAAAATTTATCCTACATTGATTAAAATTTACTTTTGAAAAAGAAAAAGAGCTGTTTTAAAATTGTGTTTTATATTCTTATTTTCAATAATATTAATAAGTAAAAATGAATTTAAAAAGCATTTCAAATATTAATTCTTCTTTTTTTTTCCGGAAAACAAAAGATGGTTTGATTACAATGTCTAATGCATAACTAGAAAGCCAGGTGCAATGGCCTAGAGAAGTGGCTTTTTGAGCCAAGAGATGAACTAGGTTGTTACCCCCTTGTTTTACACGAGGAAAAAATAATTGATTTAAAGAAGAGAGTTAGCTTCAGGATTGCTTAATTGAGCCACTTGCCTCCAGAGGAAAGTTTTGAGATTAGCATAAAAGAGTTGCTCTCCAAGGTAACGCCCTTGAATCCCAGCTTGAGGGCAAAGATAAACTCTCGAAAGCTACAAATTCATCAACTCACAGGAGGGTAGAAGCTTGGGAGCTTAGGCTAATTTGCAAGACAAGCAATTCACTTTTATGGTTATGGATAAGGATACCCAAACCACAGTTTCTAGTCAGAAAGGCCACATCAACATTCAGTTTAAAGGAGCCTCGAGAACGTCACTGCCATTTCTCTTGAGGAGCAGGAGAAAAGCAGCTTTGGGTTGCTTTCCGTTAAGAGTCTATAAGGATTCTTGTACAAAACTAAGGAGTTGTTGAGAAAGGGAAGAGATAGATAGAGAGATGCCTTCAAATATTAATTTATTCCTAGCGTACCATGGGTACCATAAGGTTGCAGTGAATATGGAGATGTTTGATACTGATTCTTTCACCAAAATCCACGGAAGCAAATCTTTGAAGAATTGTAGCCACTTTCCTCCATTGATACCACAAGGAATAATGAATACCCGGATTTGCTTGGCAAGATGGCGCTCAACATGAACGTTGACTGAATTCTCGTTGTCTGTTCTGCATGCCAACATTCTAGGGGAATGCTCTTGATATACTTGCGTCAGTTCTCATTGCATAGGATAATAGTCTAGCACAATTTCCACAAGGAAACCTATATTCGTTGTTGAATCTGGGGTCTCCATAATTGAAATTTTTTTGACAAAGGTGAAGTAGATGGCACGTCAATTTTGTTTTGCTGAGCCAATTAGTAAACTTAGTAGCCTGACTTGACTGAATAATTTCCATTGCCTATGTAGTGCCATAGCAACTCATTTCCAAGATAAGCTGGGTTGATTACGATTAATGAGTAGATGGCATCTACAATGTAGCTAGGAAAACTTTACTCAATACAAATTTCCACCAGTACCCTTGATTTAAATTAATTAGATAAACTAGGAATGCACCCCTACATCTACCTTGCAAGAATTGGAACCTGAAAATTATGTTGCAAGGCAGCTAAGGAGTATCCCAAATTTTAATTAAGAGACCGTTCCCAACTTGCCAAGATGGTCTCGAATGAGCAGTCATGCTTTCTCAATAGGCTATGCCTATAGATAGGAGGGCCGAGATCAAACACCAACTTCTACAAAGGACGAGTAGGCAAGATATTTAGATTGTGGAACCTGTGCCACTAGAGAAGAGGACTGCTTGAGAATTATCCACCCTTGCTTGGCTAGAAGAACAAGGTTAAAGCATTCAAGGTCACTAAGCCTAAACTTCCCTCGTTCTGTATATAGACTACAAAGGCCATCCCAAGCTTTCCCGTAACTTTTATGATTTGCTTCCACCAGAATTTAATCATCATGGAGTTTATAGAATCTCGAATGTTAGTACGGATATAAAATAGATATTACATAAGTAAAGATTGCTTGTATGACACTTTTAAGAAGGATTTCTTTAGCTGCTTGGGAAAGGAGCTTCTCCTTCCATCAGTTGAATTTTTTTTAGACCTTATTCTTGACGAAGTGAAAGACCTTCTTCTTAGAATGACCTATCATAAAAGGAAGACCAATGTGTTTCCCCCCATTTTCTCCCACCTTTACACTTAGTAGAGAAGTGCTATTAGTGGAAATAGTGTTAGCTATAAATTTACTAAGATATATAAAACTTCTGTCTGCGTTGATACTTTGGCTAGAAAGTCTCTCACAGTCTTGCAAAATGGTTTTAATGTGAGGAGCTTAATTTACATCGACTTTGAAAAATGGGATACTTCCAGTAGCAAAAAAATAAGTGAGTGATCTGAGGCCTTGACAACCGGGATTAAGACCAATAATTAAGCCCTGCATCTTAGCTTTGCCAATCACACACGACAGACCCTTAGCACAAATAGTAAAAAGGAAAGGGAACAATGAATTGCAATACCTAATACCTCTAGTAGGTAACAAAGCAGTAGAAGGACTTCCATTAATAAGCACATGATAGGAAATTGTTTTAACACAACTAATTACAAGGGAGTAAAATTTACTTGGAAATCCCATATCTTCAGACATTACTTCCAAGAACCACCATTCAACTCTGTTAAAAGCTTTGCTCATAGCAGGCCTAAGGGCAAAGTGTTACTCTTCGTGTTAGATAATTTACACAACTATATGTTTGGCTGATGTTCCAAGTGAGCCTTAAGATTTCCCCCATCCCTTTCTGTAAATTATCAAGAGCGCTTGTAGTAGCTGGTTGAAAGAGGTAAATTTTTTACCTTTCTTTTCCTTTCTTTCTTTTTCTTCTTGTTTGCATCATATAACTTCCATCAGTTCTGAAATGGATGCTCAAATTAGTTTGTTTCCATTTCTCAATGAGGTTTCTTCAAGCGTGAAGGGAGAACTAAAGATCACTAGGTACTAAATATTATTTAAATAAATCTTCTAGTTTATACACGCTGTAGAATTTATATTTAGTGCTTCAAGTTGTTTAATATTTAATTCAACAAATTTTGATTACTTGTTCTTTATGTTTTTGATGAGTAAATGAAAAAAAATGCATGCAGGTTCTTATTTGTAGTTCATAGATAGCCCTTTGCCTCCAACAATGCTTAAGGGTTTTTATCATGAAACAGCTGTTGTCTTGGGTATGCCTTTGCTTGTCTGCAAACATTTCTAGCACTTGTTTCAAATACTCTGAAATCCTTGCAAACCTTTATGTATATTTGATGTTGCTCAAATGGCTTTCTAGCTATAACTATTCCATTGGATTGTAGGTATTAAGTTATGCTGGTTAATTTGCACCCTCCATATTATTTCGCAATTAATGCAACAAGAATTGTAGTGTATGCTGAATTTGTTATGTTGTCATTGACTCAATCTATTGTTAAATATTTTACTCTAAGCTTTTTCTTGTAATTTTCTATGTGATAGTGTGCTCTCAGAAGTTCCAAATTCAGAACCTATTGGAGGAGTTCAAACCGGTCTTATTGGTGATAAGTTTGTTCTGCCCAAGAACTAAAGAGATGCAAGAATCAAAGTTGGATTTGATGTTAGCTGGCACCGGGAGTACAATATTTGATGATAGAGGTTATTCTCAGTCTTGTTATAGCAATGCAGGATACATTTTTTAAAATTGATCTGAGCTGGTCATGTTATCTCACAAATTCATCTATAATTTCAGGAATCAGTTTCTTGTAGTTCCGCTCCTACTTTGGCATGTCCTCGTCTAGCTATTAATCGATCCATACATCTTTTTATTTTTGTTTTTTCTTGCACTAGTTAGGTCTTTTACATTGATCTAAATAATTGAGTCTTTCAACGTGACGTTGAATTCTTGATGTTACGACATAAAGAAAATTAATTATGGCAAGTTTTTTGGCACAAGGATTTGATGTGATATTGTTTGCCAAGAAGACCTTTATGGCATTCAGGAGTCTATTTAGTAGTTGTCATTATTTGATCAAAATTCCATTATGGAAAGAAAAAGATATTTGTTGTCTCTTGAAGATTCTAGAATTTGGAGGATCTCATGGAAATCTATCTAAACCAAATATTAAGGAGATTAATATCCAAATATCTTGGGATTTCATTCTACATTCTTGGGATGTCAATAATGGAGGAGAAGAAGCACCAGACTCTCTAAGCAATTATATATATGAGTTTCAAGGCAAAATAAATTAACTTTTATAATCTCTCTTGAGTAATCTCATGGAAACACTCTCAAAATTCATAGAAAGAGAACTCTTGACACTATAAGAAAATCTAGAGAGAGTTATCAAACAACTCATGATATAGAAGCTTCATCTTTGGAGAGTTTTGCAGTATACTTTATCTTCCTGTTATACTGCTCATGTGCTAAAGTATGCTATTTCTATTCAAGTATTGAAAACTGAAAAGGGTGTCGTGGCTGGCAGTGGTAAGTTGAAAACAGTAAGTATAAGTGTGATCTTGTCACATCTTATCGAAAAGCATTCAACACATCCTGTTGAGGTGAGTTCAACGAGAGCAAGCTGTGGTTAGATGACAATTTGACAATCGTGGGGTCAATGACTATGGCTAGATGATAGTTCAACAATCGTAGAGGTAAGAGTTGTGATTTGTGTGTTTTCGGTCATGAAGGTAATACTATAGTTGATTGAATTTCTAGTTGTTGAAGTAACATTGTGGTTGTTGAATTTCCAATTGTTAAGGTAGTTTTGGCAAAGGGTGTGTTGTCAAGTTTACTAGGTAGGGATCACTGATCACTAGAGGTGAATGAGAGTGTGTTCCTGTATTTTTGTTCTTCAAAGTTTAGTGGATTGCTTTCCCTGTTGAGCCAAATTACATTACAATTTTTTTATCAAACTTTATTATTCTATTTGTGTGATTTGCATTAAACTGTGCATAATCGACTCAACACATAGAGTCTGACAAAGGCATAAAAGTTGTATAAATTTAACCGTACAAGTGGTATCCAAATGGGTCACCGATGTTACTAATTGATAATTAATTTAGCATGTGAGATCGTCGAAAGCTGGTTTGTGCAACAATGGCAAAGCAAGCAGGATCAACAACAAGACCGCCATTACTGGATGGAGCAAACTATACCCACTAGAAAACACAAATAAAATGTGAAATCCCCTAGTATATGAAAGAGTGAAAAAGTGCTTTCGTTGTTGTGGAATAAGAAGCCTTCGTATCTTAATGCACGTATTGAATTTATTCGGAGCTATTAGAGCGGGATCCACTTTTTTGGGAATATGAGTCGAAGCAATAACAAGAATATTTCTAGTGGAACCTCTTTCACAATCCCTGGAGAGATGGTTCACTAATAGACCGAGGGATAAGTAATTCGACTCATTCACATCCAGATCATGAATGTTCGGATTGCTGTTCAAAAAGGATGGACTCGCCACCAACTAAATCATGAGAGTGTTGCTGTTGAAAAACCCATGGAGGAATGAACAAAGATTGAACGAAGGGTAAATGCAACAAATGTCAGGACATTCGATATTATCTTCACGGCTATTGATGCTGAACAATTCAAACTATCAATATGCCAAAAAAGCATGGGAGGTGTTGCAAACATTCTATGAAGTAAAGAGTAATGGCAGGATGTCACAGTTACAAATGTTGACCTCTGAGTTCAAGAAATTGAGAATGACAGAAGGTGAAACTATCTCCATCTTTAGTAGCAAATTGCGAAATATCAAAAACTATTCTGAAGAAAAATTAGTGCATAAAACCTCTGGAGATCTTTAACACAAATATTTACTTCCAAAATTATTACTATTGAAGTAGTTAGAAACCTGTTAGAGTTAAAGTTAGACGAGTTGATGAGATCCTTGCAAACCTTTGTTGCAAGCACTCAACACTCAACGTAAGAATGACGGTATTGTATTGAAGGCAGAAGCAGGCACATAAGCATCTCATTTCAACTTTAACAGTGGGAACATTACCTCGTTGACAAAGAAATTTGCCAAGATGCTAAAGAAAGAAATCAGAAAATTCAATGAGTGGAAGTTCAACAAGGGTACCAGAAAAAGAGATGAACATAAGAAGATTAAGATTAGTGATTCAAAAGCCTTTCATAGAAAAGGCAACAAAGTTAGATGTTGGGAATGCAGAGGAGTTGGTCACTTCAAAATGAATGTATAAACAATTTGAAGAAAACTAAATTGTACAACACCATGCGGAATGATGATGACAAGGAGTCCAATGGCCTCAATAGTGACAACGGTGATAAAGGAAATCATGTTAGCAACTTTGTTACTTTTCATTCAAATGCAAAACTGCAGTTTGATAGGAGTGAAACTGATTATGAAGGTTTAGAGATGGATAATGAAGAAGTTTCTTTTGAGGAATTGAGAAGTGAATATGAACTAATGTACACAAGTCTTTGGTCAAGTAAAGGTTTCACTATCTTAGAAGAAGTTTGGGTATTGCAAAATTCAATAACTAATCTGTGTGTTGAAGTGTGGCAAAAGCCGAGAAAATTCGAATGCAAGTTCTAACACATGACCTAAAATTCGATCGTTCGAATTTACTAAATGAAGAGATAGATAAATTCGGACGCAAGTTCGACTGCAGACCTGATAATTCAGTCAATTGAATTTTGTGATTTTAGCAGTTATTAAACTATTCGACTTTTCAAATCACTAATTTTAAACCATCCAAATTCTCTCTCTTTTCACAAACCACACAACCTCTCCTATCCGAACACAAAATCATCCACGATTTCACCATTTTTCTTCAAAAATCACTTGATTTTTGTTTTCTCCATCACTCATTATCTTTGAAATAGTTCCTTCTCTGTAAAAACTCATCATGGTTCTTTCAAAGAAGGCTAATGTGGCAAAAGACAAAGAAAAAGCCAAAGAGGGAGATGAAGGGGTCATCATCAAAGAGCAAAGGTGGGTTCGCATTCCACAAACAAATCTAGGAGTGCAACAGCACATCTCTAAGTGAGCCACAATGGAATTTGTAGAGTGGAGCACAAAAAGTAGAAAGATCATCCCAAGCCATCGCGTGGATATTCACAAACTCACCAATATGGGTAATGTGCTCTCTCTTTTTGGTGAGATTGGTTGGGCTAGTCTACTTAGGGTAAATGAAGATTATTATCCTTCTCCTGTCTCTGAATTCTATGCTAATCTTAAAGAGAAAAGGATTGAGCATGTTGGGGTAGTATGATACAATGATATTCATCTAGAGTTTTCCAAATTGATTTTGAAATTAACGATGCCTTGATGAATCATATATGTAGAATTGATGACATTGGTGCAAGATATTATTCCTTCGGCAACATTGTTATATTCATGAGTTGTTTACAAACGAAAGGTTTGAAGAAGCATTTACAAATGGTAGAAGCTTTAGGTCCTTACGGGAAAGAGAGATTAAGACTTTTATTGCTAGAGGTTGTGTCTTGCATCACATGATTACTACCATGATCATTCCAAATTTTGGACATAAATCATCAGTTGGGAATATGCATGTGGTGATTTTGCTTGCTTTGCATGAGCATAGAACATTAAACTGTGGATTTATGTTACTAAAGCATATGTTTAGTGCATGAAAAATGGCTAATATCCCTATGGAAGCTTTTTAACAAGGATATTAAAGCATTTCAATGTTCAACTTCTTGGAAGAGGAAGCTCTATGAAAAGTGAAGAAATCTAGACCAGTGATACCCTTAAGATAATACAATTAACACTTGATGAGGATAATGTATGGAGAACTAGAAGAGAAACCCCTCAAAGAAAGAAAAGGTAGAAACAGGTGAAGATGAAGAGGAGAATGAAGAAGTGGAAGAAGAAGAAGAGGATGAGGAGGAGACAATGGCATGAGAAGGAGACATTGGCAAGAGAAAGGAAGAGCAAGAAAAGAAATGATCTATCAAGTGAGCGAGAGTAACCTCACAGTAAAAGAAGACTATTTGAAGAAGAGGCCGATCCTCAAGCACAGGAAGATCTTGGAAACATGCCTAGTGAAAAAAGAGTCACTAGAGGTGGCCTATAGTAGCCAAGGTGTTCCTAGAGGCCTTGAACAACCATGTAAAAGAAATAGAGAAAATGTATAAGTTCTTTGAATATTTTGCCCCTATGGTATTAAGCAAATTGTATGGCTTGGATGCTAGAGTAAGAAGCGTTGAAGAGGTTTTGAAGAAAACTAACCAAAGTGGTGAAAGACCATCTACGCCTCAAGATATGGATGGCAATGATGATGAAGGAGATGGTAAAGGCAAGAGAAAGAAAGAGGATGATGATGAGGATGATGATGATGACGAGGATAGTGATGGAGATGATGATCAAGGAGGAAATTTTGAGTTCGTGGCTAGAGAAAGTGGAAGAGATGGGGGTGTTCAAGAAGAGCCACAAGAAGATGGAATCCAAGAAGGAAGCCTCATAGAGAAAGCCACATCCACCTTATCCTTTGGCCAAGGAAAGGTCAAGCATGTGGTCAAGAAGAAGGGCACGAGGGGATGTTCCCGGTTAGGTACCACTCCAAAGCCAAACTACACTGCCAAGGAGCAGGCGAGGGGCCACTTCATATCAAGCTCAGGGGAGATATGGCCATCACTATCAACAAATATGGAGTGAAAACGATGACCAAAATCCAAGACCAAGCACTCTCTAACCTTCTCTCTCATTTTACTAATGTATTTAGCTAGTTTGTGTACCTTTGTTTCATATTTGGTTAATGTATTTAGCTAGCTCATGTATTTTCAAGCTTTGACCTTCAATGTGCCTTTCAAGTTGTTTTGATCTTTTGAAGCTCAATGATGATTTCATATTATTAAGAGCTTAGGTTTTCAAATTTGCTTCACTTTCCTCACCCCACATTTGATTGATGACAAAAGGAGAAGAAGAAGTGTTATGGAAAATGTATACTTTGAATTGATAGTGAATGTGGCATATTGGCTTCTTGATGTGTGCTCATTGAAAGGGGAGAAGAAGTTGCACAATGATTGACTTATGGTCTATAGGCCTATTGAATAGTTTGCATGTAGGCATTTTGAGGATGATGATCTTGATTTATCCATTGATTGTGGTTTATAGTTAAATACCATACTTTAATGATTGTGTGATTTGTTCTAAGCACTTATATTGCAAAATCTATCTTTTGGAAGCTTTACCTATAGTTTGGACTGAAATTTGGATGCATTCATATTTTGTTGCTAGAACATGCTCTTTTGTTGTTCAAATTGAGTCAAATCTGTCTTAATCTCTTCTACTATGTTTGAACAATCTTAGGAAGGTTTTATTTCACTTTTAAACATTCATAATGTTGGATATATTGCAGTTCGGACTCATAGTCCACAATTCAAATATTTTTTGAAAAATGAGCATAATCTAAGGGGGAGCTTTGAAAAGTATTTCTAACCTTTAAAACATCTCTTAAAAGTATTTTTATGATTGCTTATATCCTATTACTTCTACTTTGATTGAAGGATGGAGGTTTTATGGACGTTGATTGGACCATAGGCTCATTTTGAGCCATGTTTATGTCATTTTGCTATAATATGTATAAAATTGATTTTCAAGTAGTATTTCTCAATTGGTGTCATCTTCACCTAGTATGTGATGTTAGCCCTAAGGGCAAATCATGTAGTTTTGATTAGTGACAAATATTGATGAGGACTAATATGTTTATATATTGTGTGATAGGATTTGTGAACTAAGAAGTATGGAGTCTCATTGCCTTCAAGCCAAAGTGCAAGAACAACTTCAATAAGCAATAGTGATTGAAGTTTTATGAAGGTTGTTCAAAGATGATCTAAAGGCATTGACGACTTGAAGTGTAGAGTATATACGCTAAATAGGTAAATCTCTATGTAAACTCTACACTTGTATGTCTTGGAATCTATTGAATGCATAAGAGAGCATAAAATAAGTTTCTTAATTTTAAATGGCTTGGAATGAACTTTTTGATGAATGTGGTTTTGTATCTTAAAAGATTTTGAGTAAACTTTGCATGATCAAAGAAATTTGATTATAGTTTTCAAGCTTATATATGTCTAAATAATTTATCTATACATATAAAATATTTTCAAACTTATTGAAGTTAAGTCTGAAATGATTTTACAAAGTTTGAAAGTGCTTCCAAAAAATTCGGTCGTCCAATTTTTGTAGCAAAAAATGGTTACTGTTTTTCCAGAGAAATTCGGACGAAGACTCGGACGCATGAAGAAAAATTCGGTCATCCCAATTTTTGTCTTCGTCATGGTTACTGTTTTTCCAGAGAAATTCGAACGAAGATTCGGACGCAGGGAAAAAATTCGGTAGTCGGAATTTTTCCAGAATATAAAACAGCGACGTTCGAAAAATTCGGACGCAAAATTTGGTCATCCGAATTTTCTGAAACTAGCCGTTACTAGCCATTTTATGGCTGTTAAAACTGATTTTCAAATTCTATAAAAGCTAGAAACTTGAAATCTTTTGTAGAGTTTTGAATCTAAGTGAACTCTAAGCATTCCAAAGCCTTTAGCAAACATTTTTGAGCTCTCTTGTGTCTTGTGCATTCAATTGATCAATCCAAAGATATGAAAGTGTGAAGGTGCAATTTTGTGTAAAACATCTACCAACAAGTAGTAACATCTACACACTCTTCTCCACTTATCAAATTGTGTTTTCTACTAGCTTTTACAAGGTTATCTTGATAACATAAAACCCTTTAGGTAAGGGTGATCCTTAAAATTGTGATTCAAGGTTGTTTGTAGATATAAAACCATTGTGTGGTGAGCCTTGTTTGTAAAAGTTATTAGAAGAGGTTGTGAGTGTAAAACAATTGTGTGGTGAGCCTCTCATGTAATTTGTGAACTTGAGCATATAGTAGATTGATTGAAATCCTTAAGTGTAGGCTTAAGGTAGTGGACGTAGATCTTGACGATCGAACCACTATAAATTGCTTGAGTTCTTTGCTCTTACATTCCTTTATTGTTGTGCTATCAACTGTCTTTAACTTGATACATATAATCTTTTTTTTGCTTAAACTTATAAAAAGTTTTTGTTTGCGAAAATTAGCCAAATACCTAATTCACCCGCTCTTAGGTATTTCAATTGGTATCATAGCTAGGACTTCTTTGTACGGTTTTACAACCTAGAAGTTAAAAATCCTATGGCTAATATCTCAAACTTACCTTACCTAGAAGGATCTTCCACAAATAGACCACCTTTGTTTGATGGAACAAACTACACTTTTTGAAAATCTAGAGTTAAGATATACATTTGTTCTATCAATTTTGATTTGTGGAATATTGTTGAAAAAGGCCCTTATATTCCTATGAAAATGAAAGTAGATGTAGTGACCTTAGAACCAAAGTCTACTGAGGAATTTGATGAGCATGATTCAAAGAAAATGACTTTAAATTATCAAGCCATGAACATTTTAAGTTGTGCTTTAGATGTAACTGAATATAATAAAATTAGTGGTTGTGACTCTACTCATGATATGTGGAGATTACTCCAAATAACTCATGAAGGCACAAATCAAGTTAAAGAATCTAAACTTGCTGTGCTTGTTAGAGATTATGAGTTGTTTACCATGAAACAAGGTGAAAATGTTAGTGATATGTTTACAAGGTTTACTTACATTTTTAATGGCTTAAAAGCTTATGGTAAAAGCTATACTATGGGAGAGCAAAACAGGAAAATTTTGGATGCTCTACCAAAATCTTGGCAGCCAAAGACACTTGCTATTAAGGAGTCCAAGGATTTAAAAACTCTTCCAGTTGAAGAGCTTATTGGATCTCTACTCACACATGAAATGAAGATGAAAAGATTAAATGACAAAGAAGATGAAGAAAAGTGAAGAAAAGGAGTTGTACTCAGGGCTTCAAATCACTTGAGTGAACAAGAAAAATCTTCAAGTGAAGAAGAAGATGGTAACAGTGGAGAAGAGGAAATTGCCATGGCAGTTAGGAAGTTCAAGAGATTCTACGAAAAGGAATTCCTCAAGAAAGGCAGAAAGCCAACCAAGAAGAGTGGACAGTCTTCATCCTTCAAACCTCAATGTTTTGAATGCAAGAGTACAGAACACCTTGTTGCTGATTGTCCCAGAGTTTTAGAAAGGGAAAGAGACAGCAAGAACAAAAAGAAATCTGCCAAGAAAGGAAAAAGACTGGCTGGAACGTGGGATCAACAAGAAAGTGAAGATGACAGTGAAGGAAAGGCGAACATATGTTTTATGGCAATTGATGATGAGGTACATTCTTCTCCCTCTATTCCTAATCTTTATGATGATGATGTTGATCCTAGAGAATTACGTATAGAGATGTATGAAGAATTAAAAAGGCTTCAAAAAGAAATAAAGAAATGAAATCCAAAATCAATGATTTATCAAATGAGGATTCAAAATTATGTGTTGAAAAAGATAAACTTCTTGAGACCATTAATTGTCTTAACATTGAAAAAGAAGTTTTAAATGCAACCTTACAAAACATATCTTTTGAAAACAAAGAGCTTTGCATAAAAGTTATTTCTCTTGAAAAAATGCTTGGTGATCATGAGTTTTTAAAAAGAAAAGTTAATGATCCTACTTCATGCATTGAAAAAGTTACAAATGGAAGAGAAAATTTAAATAAATTGCTTGGTTATAAAAGATCTTCATTTGCAAAACATGGTCTTGGTTTTTCTCATGATAGCTATATTCCAAAGTATTAAAACTTTTTTGTTAAAGAGACTTTTAATTCTAGATCTCATATTTGTTGCACATATTCTGGCAAGTATGGACACAAGGTTTCTAGATGTTTTGTAAAAAGAAAGAAAGAAAATGGTGTTAAGACTATTTGGAAAGTCAAAGGAACTTTCACTAACCCCCTTGGACCCAAGAAAATGTGGGTACCAAAAATCACTCTTTCCAATTTGGTGTAGGTTCAATTTGCTTCTAGATCAAGTGCCACAAAATGGTTCCTTGACAGTGGGTGTTCAAGACATATGACTGGAGATGCCTCATTTGTTAGTGAGCTTCAAGCAACAAGTGAAGGCTTTGTCACATTTGGTGATAAGAAGAAAGGAAAAATGCTCGGAATAGGTAACATTGGTAAAGGTTCCTTTCCTCTTATTAAACAAGTATTGCTCATTGATGGTTTAAAGTATAATTTACTTAGCATTAGTCAATTATGTGACAATGGATGTAAAGTAGAATTCAAATGTGATACTTGTACTATTCTTGATAGTGCAAGTAGCAAAACCATCTTTGTTGCTAAAAGAGTTGGAAACATATATGTGCTATATCTTGATGAAGTGATCACAAATGATTTCAAATGTCTTGCCATTCATGATAATGATGGATTTTTGTGGCATAGAAGATTAGGACATGTAAGCATGGATTTATTGAATAAACTGTCTACCCAAGAGTTAGTTAGAGGATTACCCAAAATGCATTTTGATAAAACACGTCTTTGTGATGCTTGTCAATATGGAAAACAATCAAAAACATCTTTTAAACCAAAGAAAAGGGTCTCTACTTCAAAACCTCTTGAACTAGTTCACATGGACTTATTTGGACCAATGAGGACCACTAGTTTTGGGGGTAAAAGATATGCTTATGTGATTGTAGATGATTTTTCAAGATTTACTTGGGTGCTCTTCTTAGCTCAAAAGGATGAAACATTTCATGAATTCGCAAAACTTTTTAAAAATGTTCAAACATCTCTTGAATTTAAACTGATTTCTATTAGAAGTGACAATAGAAGAGAATTTTGCAATCAAGATTTTACAAAATATTGTGATGAATATGGTATTACTCATAATTTTTCAACTACCAAAACACCTCAATAAAATGGTGTTGTTGAGAGGAAAAACAGAACTGAAAGACCTAAGGGGGGGGGGGGGTGAATTAGGTCTTTGGCTAATTATCGAAAACCTTTTCCCTTTTTGCAAATCCTTTGCCTTAATAAAAGCTCTTCTTTAAATTCACAAACTTCAAGTTTATATGTGATTTGATGGTTAAGACAAGATTATTAAACTATAAGATCACAACCAATCAATCAACAACTATAAACAATAATAATAACACAAGTATATAAAACAAGTAAAGCTATAAAGAAATGAACACACGATTTATAGTGGTTCGATCTCTCCAAGATCTACATCCACTACCTTGAGTCCACACTCATGGATTTCAATCAATTCACTATATGCTTAATCCAAGTAATTACACAGGAGACTCACCCTTCAATGGGTTTTACCACAACAACCTCCTTTGTAATCTAATAAACAAGGTTCACTCTTATCACAAAGAGTTTTATGTCACTAGACAACCTAGACCAATCTAATCCAAGGCTCACCCACACCAATGGGTTTTACACAACAACCTTGATTAATCTAGTCTATGGCTCACCCTCCACAAGGGTTTTATATCTCTTGACAACCTTGTATCAATCACAACAATAATATAAAGAGAGAATTTGAATGTTACCAACACTTCTTGGTGGATGAATACAATTGCTAGCACCACTTCACTTCTTGCCTTTGGAATCTTGAATTTCAATCTTTGAGCACAAGGCAATTTGAGAGCTTTTGATATAATTTTGATGTAAAACAAGTTAGAGCTTCAAGGATTTTGAATGTTCAAAAGTTCTTTCAAAAATCTAGATTTTCTAGCCTTTATAGAATTTGAAAATTAGTTAAAACGGCTATAAAATGGCTAGTTTCAGAAAATTCGATGATCAAATTTTTGGTCGAAAATTTTCGGACGCACTGTTCACTACTGTTCACTATGCGGGGGAAAATTCGGACGACCGAATTTTTCCAACTGCGTCCGAATCTTCTTCCGAATTTCTCTGGAAAAACAATCAGTACTATTCACGTGAATAGTATTACTGTTCACATGAATAGTGTTCGGACGCCCGAATTTTTCAGCCTGTGTCCGAATCTTGCATCCGAATTTTTCAAACTTTGTCAAAACATGTTCAAATCAATTCTAACAAGTTGAAAAACCTTCTAGCCTAAAAGATAAGTCATTAAAGACCTTTTAAGTGCAAAAATCATGTATGAAAACTTGATAATTTAGATAAGTTCAAAACCATTGAAACCATTTAAATCAAGTTTTGTGCTCTCAATTGCAAATCATAGATTGCAAGGCTTAACAGTGTAGGGTTTACAAAATTTACCTACTAAGCACATGCAACCTACACTTCATGTCTTCAAAGCCTTCTAACCTCTTGAACAAACTCTTCAATGTTCAATCACTTTGACATATTGGAGTTGTTCTTGCATTTTAGCTTCAAGGCAATGTGACTTCAAACTTCTTAATCCACAAATCCTATCACACAACATACAAGCATATTAGTCCTCATCAATATTTATCATTAATCAAAACTAATCATAACTACATGATTTGCCCTTAGGGCTAACAATCTCCCCCTTTTTGATGATGACAAACTTTGATGCAAAATGTAATGGATTTAACAAAGTAGCACAAAGAAGTATTGATGTCAATGATAGAAAATAACCAATTTAGCACATTGACATACAAAAGGCTCAATATGAGCCCTGACCCAACCAACCTCTATTAACCTCCTTCCTTTCAACAATTAGGATAGAAGATATAGCATTTAAGCATTTAGAAAAAGTTCTAAGAGAGGTTTTAAGGTTGTAAAAGTTTAACAATGCTCCCCCTTAGATTGTGCTCATTTTTCAATTTGGACTAGAGATACTATGCATCCGAATTTTGACATATCAAGTCCAAACTTTAAAATAAGATAAATGAAAGCTCCAAATTTTGTAAATAAGCTTTCCTAAGGTTGTTCAAACATATTAGAAGAGATTAAAACATATTTGAATCAATTTGAACAACAAAGGAGCACATTTTGACAATGAAATATGGATGCATCCGAATTTTTAAACTTATGCATCCGAATTTTTAAACTCATGCATCCGAATTTTGACATTCCAAGTCCAAATTGCAATAAATTCAATATAATGAAAGTTTAATGTGAAATAAATGTTTCCTAAGGTTGTTCAAACATAATGGAAGAGAATAAAACATATTTGAATCAATTTGAACAACAAAGAAGCACTTTTTGGCAACAAATATGCATGCATCCGAATTTCTGAAACATGCATCCGAATTTTTGGTCCAAATTTTAGACAACAAGTTTGAAAAGGTGATTTTGCATTCAAATGAAATGTTGATGTACTCAAATATGTATGTCCACTATAGCATTCAGTTTAGCTTTGCAAAATCACAAAATTCATGCATTCAATTGTTTTCTTGAAGTAATTCAAAATCATAGGTCAGGTCAAGAACCAAGTTCAAGATTTCAATCTCAACTTAACCATATTCCAAAATCTAAGAAAACAACTAAAACCTCACATATTATAACACTTTCAATTTAAATTCAAATGCAAAAATGCAGCCAAATATTTTCACATTACTTATTACATATTGCACATCAACATATACATAACCCACAGCACATAGCATCCGAATGTTTCTATCCAGAATTTTCTGTAGAAAGCTTGGACGTCCGAATTTCTCTCAATGGATCCAATTTATACGTCTGAATATTCCCTGTTTCTATCATACTTCAACACACACATTAGTAATTGAATGTTGAGATACCTAAAAGCCTTCTTAGGTAATCAAACCTTTCTTTAACCAAAGGCTTTGTAAATATATCAGTAATTTGATCATTTGTATTCACATATTCCAAGCATATATCTCTTTTAGCCACATGATCATGAATAAAATGATGTTTAATCTGTATATGCTTAGTCCTCGAATGTTGAATGTGATTTATGCTTAAATTGATAGCACTGGTATTATCACATAGTATACGCACACAATTGAATTCTAGACCATAATCAAGTACAGTGTGCTTCATCCATAACACTTGATCTCAACAATTACCGGCGGCGATATATTCAGCCTTAGTGGTAGATAAAGACACACATGCTTGTTTTTTACTACACCAAGATACATGACAACTACCAAGTAATTGATAATGACCACTAGTACTTTTATGCTCAACTTTACATCCAGTAAAGTCAGCATCCGAATATCCAACAAGATCAAAAGATGATGATTTTGAAAACCAAATACCATAATCATGTGTTTCAATCAAATAACGAAAGATGCGTTTGACAAAAATTAGATAAGATTCTTTAGGACAAGATTGGAATCTAGCACATAAGCACACAACAAATATAATATCTGGTCTACTTACTGTGAGATAGAGTAAACTTCCAATCATACCTCTATATGACTTTTCATCAACATTTTTACCTTTTTCATCTTTATCAAGTTTAGTTGATGACTCACTGGAGTGCCTATCCCTTTTCCTTGATCCATTCCAAATCTTTCCAATAGCTTCTTGGTATACTTTACTTGATTTATGAAGACTCCATCCTTAGTTTGCTCAATTTGCAGCCCAAGAAAGAAATTTAGTTCTCCCATCATGCTCATTTCAAATTCATTTTGCATTGATTTGGCAAACTCTTCACAAAGAGATGTATTAGTAGCACCAAAAATAATGTCATCCACTTAAATTTGCGCAAGTAGAATATCATTATTGCTAGAGGTGTGTTGTGTCCACTTTTCCTTTTGAAAATCCTTTTGAAAAAGGAAATCCACTTAGTCTTTCATACCAAGCTCTAGGAGCTTGTTTCGATTCATATAAAGCCTTAGTAAGCTTGAAAACATGATTAGGAAACTTTCATGAATAAAACCAGGTGGTTGTTCTGCATACGCCAAAAGTACTCTTATGGATTCTAGTCTAGCTACCGGAGCAAAAGTTTCATCATAATCAATACCTTCTTCTTGGTTGAAACCTTGAGCAACAAACCTAGCCTTATTTCTAACAACTTCGATGAAAGGGACAAAGTTTGGTTGTCCGAACTTTCCCAGACAATATGTCACAGTAATGTTCGGATGACAGTTTGGGTGCAGAGGATCAAGTTCATCATAGTAATGTTCGGACGACAGTTTAGACGCAGAGGATCAAGTTCATCATCCGAACTCCTCATAAACTAGCCGTTACAGGCGGTTTTATGACTGTTAAAACCGATTTTCAAAATTTATAAAGCCATAAACTTGAGATTTTTTGTAAATTTTGATTATATATGAAATCTTAACACTCCAAAATCATTTGAAAACATCAATGCTCTTCTTTTTCTTGTGCTTACAAGTGATCATTCAAGATTCCAAAGACAACAAAGTGAAGTGGTGCTATATTGTGTGATCATCTACCAAGAAGTGGTAACATCTCATCCATTCTCTATTTACTCCTGTTTTCTACTTGCTCTTTACAAGGTTTTCTTGTAAACATAAAATTCTTTAGGTAAGGGTGATCCTTGAAATATTGAGTCAAGGTTGTTTGTAGATATAAAATCCTATGGTAGGGTGAACCTTGTGTGTAGAATTCCTAAAGTGGTTGTTGGTGTAAAACCATTGTGTGGTGAGCCTCTTGCGTAATTGTTTGAACTTGAGCATATAGTAGACTGGTTGAAATCCTTGAGTGTGGACTCAATGTAGTGGATGTAGATTTTGAAGAGATCAAACCACTATAAATTACTTGTGTTCATTGCTCTTAAAGACAACCTAAAGACCAATCTAATCCAAGCCTCACTCACACACGAGTTTTACACCACAACCTTGATTAATCTAGTCTATGGCTCACCCTTACCAAAAGGATTTTACGTCACAAGATAACCTTGTATCAATCACAACAATAATGTAAACATAAAGTTTGGATGTTACCAACACTTCTTGGTGGATGAATACAATTGCTAGCACCACTTCACTTCTTACCTTTGGAATCTTGAATTTTAAACTTTGAGCACAAGGCAATTTGAGAGCTTTTCAAATAATTTTGATGTAAAACAAGTTAGAGCTTGAAGGATTTTGAATGTTCAAAATTTCTTACAAAAATCTGGAGTTTGTAGCTTTTATAGATTTGAAAAATTAGCTTTAACAGTCATAAAACGGTTAGTAACGGCTAGTTTTAGAAAATTCGGACGATCGAATTTTTGGTTGATTTTTTCGGACGTACTATTCAAAATACAGGGAAAATTCAGACAACCGAATTTTCATCCCGCATCTGAATTTGCGTTTGAATTTCTCTGGAAAAATAATATACTGTTCGTTGCACAATACTGTTCACATTACTGTTTAAATTTCGGACGATCGAATTTTTCCAGTTGCATCCGATCGTGCGTCTGAATTTCTCTGGAAAAATAGTCGATACTGTTCACAATGTAGAAAAAATTCGGACGGCCAAATTTTTCAAGGTGCGTCTAAACTTTTTTAAACTTTGTCAAAACATATTCAAATCAATTCAAACAAGTTGGAAAACCTTCTAGCCTAAAAGATAAATCATTAAAGACATTTTAAGTGCAAAAACCATTGATGAAAACTTGATAATTAAGTTAAGGTCAACACCATTGAAACTTTTCAAATCAAGTTTTGTGCTCTCAATTGCAACTCGTAGAATCCAAGGCTTAAGAGTGTAGGATATGCAAAGTTTACCTATTAAGCACATGTAACCTACATTTCACGTCTTCAAAGATTTCAATCATCTTGAACAAACTCTTCAATCTTCAATCACTTTGACATATTGAAGTTGTTCTTGCATTATGACTTCAAGGCAATGAGACTTCATACTTCTTAATCCACAAATCCTATCACACAACAAACAAGCATATTAGTCCTTATCAATATTTGTCATTAATCAAAACTAATCATAACTACACGATTTGCCCTTTGGGCTAACAGTGTTGTTGAAAGGAAAAATAGAACCTTACAAGAGATGGCTAGATCAATGCTTTGTGAAAACTCTTTGCCAAAATATTTTTGGGCTAAAGCTGTAAATACTGCTTGCTATGTAATGAATAGTTCTATTAAAACCCTTCATAAGAAAACCACATTTTGAACTTTTATTTGATAAAACTCCTTCAATTGTCTATATAAAGTTTTTGGTTGTAAGTGTTTTATCTTAAACACTAGTGATAATCTGGGAAAATTTGATAGAAAATCAGATGAAGGTGTATTTCTTGGCTATTCATCAAATAAAAAGGCTTATAGAGTTTATAACAAAAGAACATTATGTGTTGAAGAAACCATACATGTAACCTTTAATGAATCTAACATTTTTCTTGAAAGAAGAAATGAAGTTGATGTAGGTTCTTCAATGGTTGATAATCAAGCACTTCATGAAGCACCCACATTGGAAGAACATGCCAAAGAAGAAGAAATAATATAGCAAGAACAAGATGGTCAACCTAGCAATGATCAAGAACTTCCAGAAGATCTAAGATATGCAAGAGGTCATACTAAAGAGCAAATCATTGGTGATGTCTCCCAAGGAGTTATAACAAAGCAGTATTTTATCGACAACTTTGCTCTTTTATCTCATATTGAACCTAAAAACATTGATGATGCATTGTGTGATGATTTTTTGATTATTGCTATGGAAGAGCAGTTAAATCAGTTTGAAAGAAATAAAGTATGGACTCTTGTCCAAAGACCTCATGATCCTTCTATTACTGGTACAAAATGGGTATTTTGGAATAAATTAAATGAACTAGGAGAAGTTGTTAGAAATAAGGCTAGGTTTGTTGCTCAAGGTTTCAACCAAGAAGAAGGTATCGATTATGATGAAACTTTTGCTCCGGTAGCTAGACTAGAATCCAAAAGAATACTTTTGGCGTATGTAGAACAACCACCTGGCTTTATTCATGAAAAATTTCCTAATCATGTTTTCAAGTTAACCAAAGCTTTATATGGATTGAAACAAGCTCCAAGAGCTTGGTATGAAAGATTAAGTGGTTTTATTCTTTCAAAAGGATTTGCAAAAGGAAAAGTGGACACAACATTGATTATAAAAACCTCTAGCAATAATGATATTTTACTTGTGCAAATTTATGTTGATGACATTATTTTTGGTACTCCTAACACATCCCTTTGTGAAGAATTTTCCAAATCAATGGAAAATGAATTTGAAATGAGTATGATGGGAGAACTAAATTTCTTTCTTGCGAATTAAGCAAACTAAGGATGGAGTCTTCATAAATCAAGCAAAGTATACCAAGGAGCTATTGAAAAGATTTGGAATGGATCAAGCAAAAGGGATTCGTACTCCAATGAGCTCATCAACTAAACTTGATAAAGATGAAAAAGGTAAAAATGTCGATGAGAAGTCATATAGAGATATGATTGGAAGTTTCATCTATCTCACAACAAGTAGACCTGATATTATGTTTGCTGTGTGCTTATGTGCTAGATTTCAATCTTGTCCTAAAGATTCTCATCTAATTTCTGTTAAACATATTTTTTGCTATTTGATTGATACACATGACTATGGTCTTTGGTTTTCAAAATCTTTATCTTTCGAACTTATTGGATATTCGGATGCTGATTATGCTAGATGCAAAGTTGAACGAAAAAGTGCAAGTGGTCATTGTCAATTTCTTGGTAGTTGTCTTGTGTCTTGGTATTGTAAAAAACAAGAATGTGTGTCTTTGTCTACAACTGAAGCAGAATACATTGCAGCTGGTAGTTGTTCTGCTCAAATATTATGTGTAAGACCTAAGAGGGGGGGGGTGAATTAGGTCTTTGGCTAATTATCAAAAAATTTTCCCTTTTTGCAAATCTTTTGCCGTAATAAAAGCTCTTCTTCAAATTCACAAGCTTTAAGTTTATATGTGATTTAATGGTTGAGACAAGATGATCAAATACTAAAACCACAACTAATCAATCAACAACAAAGAACAAACAATAATAACACAAGTATGTAAACAAGTAAAGCTATAAATAAATGAACACACGATTTATAGTGGTTCGATCTTTCCAAGATCTACATCCACTACCATGAGTCCACAATCAACGATTTCAACCAATTCACCATATGCTTAATCCAAGCAATTACACAAGAGGCACAACCTTCAATGGGTTTTACCACAACAACCTCTTTTCAATCTAATAAACAAGGTTCACCCTTATCACTAAGAGTTTTATGTCACTAGACAACCTAGACCAATCTAATCCAAGGCTCACCCTCACCAATGGGTTTTACACAACAACCTTGATTAATCTAGTCTATGGCTCACCCTCCACAAGGGTTTTAAGTCTCTTGGCAACCTTGTATCAATCACAACAAAAATGTAAAGAGAGAATTTGAATGTTACCACCACTTCACTTCTTGCCATTGTAATCTTGAATTTCAACCTTTGAGCACAAGGCAATTTGAGAGCTTTTCAAATAATTTTGATGTAAAACAAGTTAGAGCTTGAAGGATTTTGAATGTTCAAAAGTACTATAAAAAATCTAGAGTTTGTGGCTTTTATAGATTTGAAAAATTGGCTTTACCAGTTATAAAAAGGCTAGTTTCAGAAAATTCGGACGACCGAATTTTTGGTCGAATTTTTCCGACGGTACTGTTCATGCTACTGTTCAGAATGCAGGGAAAATTCAGTCGACCGAATTTTCATCCCGTGTCCGAATTTACGTTCGAATTTCTCTGGAAAAATAGTGATACTGTTCATTGTACAGTCTGTTCGCAGTATTGATTAAAATTCAGACGACCGAATTTTTCCAGTTGCGCCCGAACGTGCGTCCGAATTTCTCTGGAAAAAATAGTCGATACTGTTCATACGAACAGTGTCACTGTTCGCAATGTAGAAAAAATTCGGACGACCGAATTTTTCAAGGTGCGTCCCAATTTTGCATCCGAACTTTTTAAACTTTGTCCAAACATATTCAAATCAATTCAAACAAGCCTAAAAGATAAGTTATCAAAGACCTTTTAAGTGCAAAAACCATTGATGAAAACTTGATAATTAAGGTAAGTTCAAAACCATTGAAACCATTTAAATCAAGTTTTGTACTCTCAATTGCAACTCATAGATTCCAAGGCTTAAGAGTGTAGGGTCTGCAACGTTTACCTATTAAGCACATGCAACCTACACTTCATGTCTTCAAAGCCTTCGATTATCTTGAACAAACTCTTCAATCTTCAACCACTTTGACATATTGGAGTTGTTCTTGCATTATGGCAATGAGACTTCATACTTCTTAGTTCAGAAAACCTATCACAGAACATACAAGCATATTAGTCCTCATCAATATTTGTCATTAATCAAAACTACATGATTTGGCCTTAGGGCTAACAATCTTCCCCTTTTTGATGATGACAAACTTTGATGCAAAATGTGATAGATTAAAACAATGTAGTACATAGAAGTATTAATGTCAATGATAGAAAATAACTAATTTAGCACATTGACATACAAAAGGCTCAATATGAGCCTATGACCCAACCAACCTCCATTAACCTCCTTCCTTCCAATAACTAGGATAGAAGATATAGCATTTAAGCATTTAGAAAACGTTCTAAGAGAGGTTTTAAGGTTGTAAAAGTTTAACAATACTCCCCCTTAGATTGTGCTCATTTTTTAACAAATTTGAACTTGAGATACTATACATCCAAATTCTGACATATCAAGTCCAAACAATAAAATAAGTGAAATGAAAGTTGTAATTTTTGAAAATAAGCTTTCCTAAGGTTTTTCAAACATATTAGAAGAGATTAAAACATATTTGAATAATTTGAACAACAAAGGAGCACATTTTGGTAACAAAATATGGATGCATCCGAATTTCAGAACATGCATCCGAATTTTTTGATCATGCATATGAATTTTGAGATTTGAAGTCCAAACTGCAATAAATTCAATATAATGAATGTTTAAAGTGAAATAAAGCTTTCCCAAGGTTGTTCAAACATAATGGAAGAGATTAAAATATATTTGAATCAATTTGAACAACAAAAGATCACTTTTTGGAAACAAATATGTATGCATCCGAATTTCAGTCCAAATTTTTTGCAACAAGTTTGAAAAGATGATTTTGCATTTTCAAATGAAATGTTGAAATACTCAAATATGTATGTCCACAATGGCACTCAGTTTAGCTTTGCAAAATCAAAAAATTCATGCATTCAATTGTTTTCTTGAAGTAATTCAAAATTGTAGGTCAAGTCAAGAACCAAGTTCAAGATTTCAATCTCAACTTAACCATATTCCAAAATCTGAGAAAACAACTAAAACCTCACATATTATAACACTTTCAATTTAAATTCTAAATGCAGCCAAATATTTTTACAGTACACATTCATTTTACATTTCGACCTATAGCACACATACGTAGCACATTTACAACAAGCACATTGCAGCCATCATTCTTTCTCCCCCTTGACATATTCTATTCATGCATGAGAAATTCCACTGCTATTTCACATTTTCACATATTTTCACACATTTTGTCATCACATTTCTTCTCCCCTTTTTGTCATCAATTAAAGATGGGGTAAGAGTACTTGGACAACAAAAGTGAAACAAAAGAAGGTCTTATCACAAAGATTTCACATTCAATGTTAAAGCATAACATGTGCATCAAGGCATAAACTAAAATAAGCAACAAAATAGAGTTTAGGGATAAAAAGGCTTAGTCTTGGATGCGCTTCATGGTCTTCACTTTCAAATTTGTTGTGATGGCCATGTTTCCTTGATCTCTATATGATGGGGTCCTTTATTTGCTGACTCCTTGCCCACGTAGTTTGGCTTTGGAAAGTTAGCAATCGAGAGGATCTTTGGATCTTCTTCCTTTGAACCACATTTTCCTCCTCTCTTGACTGAAGGAAATTGGTGATGGATTTGTGATTTGACTTTGTTAAACTCCCTTCACCTTCTTCTTCTTGCTTGTTCTCTTGGGCTTTACCTCTTCGTTCTTCATTCCCACTCTCTTCTTCTTCTTGGGGTGCTTCATTGCATTCTCAGTCATCTTTGTCTTCTTCTTTAGCAACAAATTGATAGCCATCTCAATTTTCACTGTCATTACTATCATCCTTATTGCTGCCATCACCTTCTATATTTTTTACTCTAGTTTCTAAATCATCAAATTTGCCAAGAATCATTGGAGCAAAGAACTCGAAGAATTTGTCCATTTTCTTCATTTCCTTTACATGGTTGTTCAATATCTCTTGAATTCAATGTCTCTTGAAACACCTTGGCAACTATGGTATTACCTCTCGTGAGATTATCACCTTCAACTTATTTTCCTTCAATAGAAGATACTCTTCAAATAGTCTTCTTTTTGTGGGGAGTTACTCCCCCTCAATTGGAGACTCATGCTTCTTTTTTTTTTTCCTTTCTCTAGCAAGGATTTCCTCTTCATCCTCTTCTTCTTCTTCATTTTCTTCTTCCTTCTCTTCATTATCACTATTATCTCTTCTAGTCCTTCATACATTTTCATCATCAAGGGTCCAAGGAATTCTCTTTAGTGAGTTGTTGGTGTAGACTTCTTCACTCTTTTTTGGTAAACCACTAGAAGACAATTGCACTTGGAGATACTTTAAAATTCCTGTTAATAACCTTCCATACGGCAATGTCTTATGCTCGATTCTTCTAACTACCATTATATTCTTTAGCACTATATATCCAAAATTCATTTTTCTTTTCTTATGCATGGCTAGCATAATTACAACATAAGATTTGTTCCCAAAGTATGCTATAATCAAGGTAGTAAGCATGTGATGCAAAATTCTTTCACTAGCATCAAAAAGCTTTTATCTCTCTCTCCTTTCTAGTCTTGAGGCTTCTACCATTTATATAGGCATTCTTAATTCTTTCATGTGAGTATAACTCACTTATAAAACAATGTCCCCCGGAAGAATAATGCCTAAATACAACATCCTCAACATCACAAATTCTGTTAAGCAATGCATTATTAATCTCAAAAATCAACTTGTAATATTCTTGAAGAAAACCACTGAATAGCTTTATTACCAATTTGCTCAATTTTTTTTTAATATTTGCATAAACTTCATAAACTAAGGTAATAACATTCATCAAGAACAAGCATACTAGTCCAGCTCACATCATTTAAAAATGAGAGTATATTACCCATTTCGGATAGTTTGATGACATCCACCTTGTAGCTTGGATTTATCTTATGGTTTCTTTTTGTCCAATCATCAAATTCAATAGCAGTCTCCACTGTGACAAATCTATCAAGCCATGACAAGCTTTGAGGAACATGAACCTTCCTTGGTTCATTGATCACTGGTCCTCCTTCTCTTTCTTTGGCTTTTCCCTTTCCTTTTCTCATGCCAGGCTTCTTTGTCCTCACCTGGAGCTACAACACTTGAATACACTCATTAGTTATTGAATTTTGAAATCCCTAAGCTTCTTCTAAGATTGGTCAAACCTTTCTTCAGCCAATGACTTAGTAACGATATCATTAATTTGTTCATTAATGCAAACATGCTTTAAATAAGTATTACCCTTAGTAGAATTATGTCTAATGAGATGAAGTTTGATCTCTATATGTTTTGTCCTAGTTTGTTGAATAGTATGATGGTCAAATTTGTTACATTTGTGCTATCACATAACATAGCCACATATTTGAAATATACACCATAATCACATAGAGTATCAATAAGGTAATAGAGAATGTGTTTAACAGCAAACAAATGAGACTCTTTAGGACAAGATGAAATCTAGCACACAAGCACATGGCAAACATAATATTGGCTTTACTTGCTATCAAATAGAGTTGACTACTCCTATGAAACCTTTTTATTCTTGTTAAGCATAGTTGATAAACTTATGGAAGTGCTTATACCTTAACTTGATTCATGAAAGTGCCATCCTTGGTTTGCTTGATTTGTAGGCCAAGAAAGAAATTGAGTTTTCCTATCATGCTCATTTCAAATTTACTTTGCATTAACTTGGCAAACACATCACAAAGTGAAGTATTAAAAGCACCAAAAATTGTATCATATATTTGGACAACTTATAGATCATTGTTACAAGAGGTTTTTATGAAAATAGTAGGATCAACCTTTCCTCATGAAAATCTTTTTGAAAGAAGAAAAACACTCAATTTTTTTTTATACCAAGCTCGAGGAGCTTGTTTTAAATCATACGACGCTTTGGATAATTTGAATACATGGTTAGGAAACTTTTCGTGATCAAAACCGGGTGGTTGTTCCACATAAACCTTTTCCTCAATAGAACCATTTAGAAAAGCACTTTTGACATTCATTTGAAAGAGTTTGAAACCTTTAAAACATCCAAATTCCAAAAGCATTCTAATTGATTTAAATCTATTAACCGAAACTAAAGTCTCATTATAATCAATGCCCTCTTTTTGATTGAATCCTTGGGTGACAAGTCTAACCTTATTTCTAATAACTTCTCCGGATTCAATAAGTTTATTTCTAAAAACCATTTAGTTCCAATAACGGAATGATCATGAGATTTAGGAATATCCAAATTTAATATCTTTCAAATTTACTTAATTCCTCTTGCATAGCAATAATCCAAAAATCATCACACAATGCATCATCAATACTTTTAGGCTCATATGAGATACAAGAATAAAGTTATCGATAAAGTACCGCCTTATGTTTACTCCTGAGAGATATCACCAATGATTTGTTCCTTAGGGTGGCCTTTTTGGATATCCTAAGTTCTTTGGGAGCTCTTGGTCACCACTAGGTTGGTCGTCTTGATTTTGTTCAATCATTTCCTCCTCATTGGTATGATCCCCCAAAGTTGGTGCTTGAAGATGGGTTTGATAGTCATTCATAGATGTACCTACATCATCTTCATGTTTTCTTTCCAAGTAAATGTAAGATTCATCAAAACTAACATGAATGGTTTCCTCATCATGTAAGGTTGTTTTTGTTATATACTCTGTATGCCTTTTTATTAGAAGAATAGCTAAGAGATATACCTATATTCGTCTTTCTATCAAATTGAAGTAAGTTATCACAAGTATTCAAGATAAGACATTTATAACCAAACATTTTAAAATATGCAACTTGAGGAGTTATATAAAAGAGAACTTCAAAAGATGTTTTTCTTCAAAATGATCTTAAAAGAATTCTATTCATCATAGCATGTGTTGTTTATGGCTTCGGCTCAAAACATATTTTTGAAGAAGAATTTTCACAAAGCATAGATCTAACCAATTTTTTAAAGTTCAAAATTTTCTTTCAATAACACCATTTTTTTGTGGGGTTTTTACAGTTGAAACAATTATATGAAATTCAATTTTCATTACAAATTTTGTAAAGACTTAGTTGTAAAATTCTCCCATTGTCACTTCTAATGGAAATCAATTTTGCACTCAAGAGAGGTTTGAATCTTTTTGAATAGTTTTACAAACTTATGAAACACTTCATCTTTTTGAGCAAAGAAGACTACTAAAGTAAATATTGAGAAATCATAAACTACTACTAAGCCATACTTCATGTCATCAATACTAGAGTTCCTCATGTCCAAATCAATCCATATGAACAACCTCAAGATGTTTTGAGGTATAAAAGCATTTCATGGGTTTGAAAAATTCTTTTGTTTGTTTTCCATATTGACAAGTATCTCAAAGAAAATTTTCTCAAAACACATTTTAGCAATCCTCCAACTAAATCTTGATAGAAAAGTTTGTTCAATAGATCCATGTTCACGTGACCAAATCTTTTATGCCAAGAAAATAATTATCATAAGTAACAAGACATTCAAGCTTATCAAGATAAAGCACACATTGAAGCATTTTGTGAGTAATTGATCAAAATCACAAAATATCATTTTGTCATACAAGTTCGGGCTACCATACAAAATATTTTGTCATACAAAATATGCATCAAACTTCAAGTCCGAACATTTTGTAAAGTTTCATAAAGATGTTTCATGACATATAATCAATTTCAAGAAGTAATGAGGTGAAAATCGTTTTCTTAGGTTTGAAAGAAAATTTTGTTTGTTTTTCATATTGGCGAAAATTACAAGGATGATTTTTCTTAAAATGAATTTTCGATAATCCTTTAACAAGTAAAAACAATATTCAACAAGTCCATGCTAACATGATCAAGTTTACTATGCCATAAATAACCATCATTATCATGAGTGGAAAATCATCTAACTTTATAAGCAACAAGTTCATCAAGGCAAGGCACATAACCATTACTAATATAATTTGCAACAAAAATAGTTCTACCAGTCACATAATTGATTAATGCTAAACAAGTTATAGTTCAAATCGGCACTAAGCAACTTTAGTTTAAAAAGAAGAGAGGAACCTTTACCAACATTGATTACTCCAAGAATTCTTCCTTTCTTCTTGTCTGAAAAACAAATCCTTCATTGGTTGCTTTGACCTTGCTTATGAATGAGGTGTTTTCTTTTATTCTTTAAGCCAACATCATCAATATACCTCTTAATGGTGCTTGAGTTTGAATTAAAGTGTACCTGCAATAAAGAAGAGGAAGTATCCTTTGGTACCCATACTTTCTTGGGTTCGTGGGGGTTAGTAATAGTTTCCTTAACTCTCCAAATGGTTTTTACACGATTCTCTACTTTTCTTTTAACATAACATCTGGTGACTTTATGTCCATGTTTTCCACAATAAGTACAACAAGTATGATGGAAGGAAGTAGAAGTAGCTCTAACAAAAAAGTTGTTATTTTTAGGCACATTATTGACATAATTGTAACCAAGACCCTTTTTAGCAAGAGAAAATATTTGAGATTCAAGTAGTTTGTCAAGATTGTCTCTTCCATTTGTAAATTTTTTAACACATGATGTAAGATCATTAATTTTCTTTTTCAAAATTTCATGATCACTAAGCATTTTTTCAAGAGAAGAAACTTTGTACAAAGAGATTTATTTTCAAGAGATATGTTTTGTAAAGAAACATTTAACACTTCTTTTTCAATATTTAAACAATCAATAGATTCAAGAAGTTTTTTGTTCTCACAAAATAATTTTGAATTTTCATTCAATAATTCATTAATTTTGAGTTTCATTTCCTTATTCTTTTTCGAAGCTTTTTTTAATTCTCCATACATCTCAACAAGTAATTCACTAGGATCATCAATATCATCATCATAAGAAGTAGAGGTAGATGAAGTAGGTTGTACCTCATCTTCTATTGCCATGAAGCACACATTTGCTCTTTCTTCTTCATAAGTGACTTGAAGTAGCTTGCACATTTCATAAGCGGAATCACATTCCATCACTCTATTGTATTCATTGACAACCAACGCACAACAAAGAATGTTCATTGCTTGGTAGCTTAATGTCATCTTCCTTGAATCGCTCTCATCATACTCCTCCATGGACTTCGGTTCCCTGGTAACTCCATCGGCTTTCAATCTCAATGGCACATAGGGACCTTTCTCAATAATATTCCACAATTCATAGTTAATAGGATGTGGCAAGATTCCACTTACATTTACTGCTCTCAACTAATCTCAATCAGCCATAACACTAACTAGTTCATGAGGTGGTTTGATCAGAATCTTGTCAAGTGTACTCCAGCGTCTGTTGAATTTCGATTTTCAGCTCCTGAACAAAAATAGCACAATTTAATACATGAATAGCATAAATATAAGATAAATTGTGCTACTGAACTCCTCTAAAATATAGCTTCTAAACATTAGTTCAAAGAATAACTCTCATAAGAATATTGCAAGAATTACATAAGAGTCTCTCGGTGGACTTTGATTGAAAATCGCAGAGAGCTCCTTGAGAGTTTCTCCAAAAGTTATTTCGTGAATTTCAAGAGAGTTGATTTATTTTGTCTTGAAGCTCATACATACATACATACATATATATATATATATATATATATATATATATATATATATGTAAGAGACTAGAGCTTCCTTCTTTTCCAAGATTGATATCCCAAGAATATAGCAAGAAGTCCCAAGAATATAAGGAGTGAATCTTTGATATTTGGTGTAGATAGATTTTCATGAGATTCTCCAAATCCTAGAAGCTTTAGAATTCCCCCAAATATCAGCTTCTTACCGTAATGGAGTTTTGCATAGCTAATGACAACTTCCAAAGTAGACTTCTTTATGCCATAAAATTCTTCTTGGAAAATAATATCTCATCAAATCCTAATGTCAAGAGACTTTTCATATATGTTCAATCTCTCCTTTGGTAAATATGTCGTAACAGTACTTAAGAAATGAGCTTTTTGGTTCATGATTTGTCACATCAACCCTCCCAAGTGATGTCTTATGACTTTTGTGGAGGTAATCATCCAACCCATGAGTGCCAAACCATGGGAACTTCAAATACATGGCCAACGAAGCATGTGAACTATCTTGGAAAAAGGAAGCAACCCTACAATTCATGCAACAATACTTATAATTTGGGGTGGCACAATCATCCGAACCTCACATGGAGCAATCAAGGACGAAAAAGACCGATACACCCTCTTGGCTTCCAAACTTCATCAAGTTCCCGGCCCTAAGTATTCCCTCCATACCTATATCAACCTCCCCCACCTCCTCAATAATCGGTAAAATCTAGCCTTGAAGAGTTCATGACAAAGTTCGTAGCAACTACCGAAACCTAGGTTCAAACTTACGAATCATGTAGACAAAGCATTGAATCATCCTTAAGGAACCTAGAGGCCTCCCTTCAAAACTTGGAAAACCAAATAGGCCAATTGATGAATCACATTTCAAAAAGACAAGTTGGGACTCTCCCAAACAACATCGAGTCAAATCCTAGGAATATCCTAAACCTATTACTTTGGGGAGTTGGACAGTATTGAAGGTCCCAAAGTCTAATGCACAAAGGGAAGATGGGTGAGAAAGTGCATGTTGAAGATGAACAAGAAAGAATTGAAAAGAAAGAAGGACAAAAGAAAAATGAAGAAGAGCCTTTGGAGATCACCTTAGTTCAAGGTGAAGAAGCAAAGAGGGACAACGTGAGATTGATAAAATCATAGAACATGTGAAGTCATCAGCATTCAACATCAGAAAGAGGCATGACCAAAATCAAGATTTCAACCCGAGAGATCAAGTGTTATTCAATAACTGTCAATGGAGAATTTTAATGAGCAAGTTTAACTCTAAATGGATTTTCCCGTTCTTGGTAAGTAAAATACTTCCATATGAAGTTAAAGCTATCATCCAGAAAAGGAGACATTAATGGTAAGCAAACAAAGACTTAATCTTTATCATGTTGTAATTAGAAAGAAGTTAAGAAGACTGTGCCCATACTTCTATCACCTGCGGGAGAGGGGGAGGGATAAGTGATTTTTACTCTCTCTGTTATTCTTCATTTGTATATAATTTTGTTTAATTTGGTTTTGAGCCTCAGGTTTTAATTAATTCATTGTTTCCAGCTCTCTTTAGTTTTCTTTTGCTGTGTAATACATAGAAAGTGCAGCTTGTTGCTCATATGGGTTCACGTACGAAACAACCATATTGTAAACTATTTTTGTGTTTGGTTGTTTGGTGTGAAGTTCTTGTGTTGTTTGTGTTTCTTGCAGTAATTTTTTATAATTATTAATTTTTCATTTTGTTGGATTAAGTTGATTAGATGATTTAATGTTTTCTTGGTAAAAAATAAATTACTGAAAATATAGCAACTCTTTCCATGAGCAGGCCTGGGATTGAGTAGTGGAGCGGGCGGTGTTTGAGTGCCACAACCAAGGAAGTCCTCTCTTTCTTATTTTCTTTTACTAATTATTTTTTTCCTTATTTTGTTATATATTTTCCTCTCTATTTTACATTTTGCTCTTTAAATTCTATTTATGTAGTCTTTTGTGTATCTATCTTCCAATATTGCAGACAATATTGTTCTAACTGTGGGGGAGTTAGTTAGTTTGTAGTTTCGTTAATCCTCATGATTTTATTTGTTTTTTTTTCTTGTTTTCACTTTTGGAATATGGAGAGCATCAAAACAAGAAGTCATAATTAATAATTTAAGCTTAGACTGAGTAACCACTCCTTGTTTTCATTGCTTGTATAGAATTTGTCTTTTAAGTACATTCCCTTGTGCTTTTGTTGTGATGATTTTGGAGTTGAATCTTGTGTTATTGGCCTTAGAATTCAACAGAATTTTTGTCCCAGAACCCGCATTCACTTGCTTTGATACATAAGTAACTTATAGTTTGATCTTGAAATTATGGTAATAGGCAGTCTTTGTCTCGATTGAGTCTTTCTAGCCATCCCTCTTTATTTTATCCGTAGTACCCTAATTGAAGCCTTAGTACATGAATTTTTCAACAAAAATTTTCATTTTCCATCTTCAAATTTTAAACTCCATTTTTTATATGTAACATCTGTTTGCAATACCTAAATGTATTTGCACACTTAAGTCGGCAAAGAATGATGTGGAGATTGGCATAAAAAGCAAAATGTGAAGATGATAGAAAATAGGATTTATATGTGGAAAAAAAAAGGTGGGCAAGGTAAAATTTCTTTATATGATTGAGAATTGAAATATACCTCAACAAAAGGAAAAAACAAAAAAGTGAAAAGAAAAAGAAAATATAAATAAATAAATAAATATAATATATATATATATATATATATATATATATATATATATATGTATGTATGTTTTCAATATTATTATTGTGAATTTTGTTATGATTGAGGTATAAACTTGTGAGTTGACGTGATGGGTGATGATGGAAAAGCTATCGGTTGAAGCACGATGTGTGCAAGCTTTTTGAATTTAAAGTGAGGGGTTTTTGTAGTGGATGGGAGTTTGTAGCTGGATGTATGAGAATGATGATATTTCTTGCAGCTAAAAAGGATTATTTCTTTTGTTTTATGTCCCACTCTTTTCTCTTTAGCTATCATTTCTTTGACTTTGAATTTCTTACCTTTCGTTTGACACCTTCAACTTTTCCTAAGCCTAAAGTTACAAGCTTGAAAGTCCTACCTAATACAGGTTAAAATTTTGTTACTGTATTAGTGGAGAAGTTTTGTGGATACTGGTCTTATGTAGTATTATGCTTTCTTGATGTGAATTCCTTGGCCAATAATCCAACATTCACTCCTATAATTGTTGAGCATTTGCGTTGGCTGGAAACACACACATGGATTCTTACTTGCATTATAAGACAGGACTACATGACAGAACATTTTCATGTGAGATTTTGGTTTCTTAAAGGTTTCAAATGGAGACTTGTCCTTCTAAAAAATTGTAGAGGACATTCTTAGGTTTCCATAATGGTAAAATTCATGTCAATCAAAGCTCTTTTGGCTTCCCTAATTATGGTTCAAAGTCAGTGTCACTGGATGTGGTTCCAGTTTTGATAATGTTTGGTAAAAATAATCATATCTTGAATTCTACACATCCAATTGAGGTGATTCAAATCTCTGTTGTAAGATACGATCATGATATACAACTTTTATGAAGATATCAAGACCTAGATCGCCTGATTTCATACTCGAATTCACCAACAAGTCAAACAACTATCACAGTAGCAGACAGTAGCAAAACTGGTTTGAAGCTTCGCCGCTTGGTTTGGGCCGAAACAAACTTTTTCACATTTTTTCCTCTCTTTTTCGGAGGTGTATATATATATATATATATATATACCCTTTAAGGGAATTTGAAGAGTAGGTCGGCCAGGGTTTTGGAGCAGGCCAAAAGAGGAGAGTTTTGAGAGAAAATCCAATCCAAAATTCTCAATGTTTGCCAGAGAAATCAAGAGAGAAGATTGAATCTTTGAAGAAGGAGAACATCCTCCTTGAAGATTCAAGTCCATGCTGCATTTTTTCCAAGGCTAAAGTGAAGATCTCAAGCATAGAAAATTGGCATTTCAGCCCTGAAAATGAGCATTCTCTACTCTTCTAATGTTTTGTGTTCTTTATTTTGTAAAATTATGAGTTAAATTCTTGAATACTTGGATGGTTATGAACGCTAGTTATTATCTATGTGAATGAATTTATTTCCTTGGTTGATTGAGCTCCAATTTATTATGTATTGTTTGTGGATTTGATTGCTTCAATGAACTTGATTGTTTGTTGATTCATGAGTTGGGTTTTTCATTTAGAATTGAGAATGAAGGGTGGAATAGACCATACATGAACAATGGGGACAATTTAGGTGACTAGAGATAAGAGCTTCAACATCTTCTTGGTAATTATAGGAATCTAATAAGAAATTCACTAATTTAAATGCTTTCTTAGGTTAAACTAGTTAGAAAAAGATTTCAACTAATTAATCTAACAGTAGAAGACTTTCATCTAGAGATAGAGTGAGTCATAATATAAGAATTTTATCAAACATAAGAAGGAAAAGATAATCAACCAAAAGATTTTTCTATCACATAGGTAATTCTAGGGAGATTTTCTATTCAAGTATTGTTTTCTCAATTGAATTCTCTCTGGCAAGTAAGATTAGTTAAGCTAGTTTAATTAGTTAAGTTAAATTACTATTTCCAGTAGTTATTTCAATCATTTTTGTAAGCCCTAAGGGCAAATCATGTAATTTTGATTCATGACAAATATTGATGAGAACTAATATGTTTATATTGTGTGATAGGATTTATGAAGAAAGAAGTTTGAAGTCTCATTGCCTTCAAGACAAAGAGCAAGAACAACCTCAGTAAGCTATGAGTCTTTTGAGGTTTATTCAAAGATGAACTCAAGGCATTGAAGACTTGAAGTGTAGAGTAGGTATGATGATAGGTAATATCTATGTAAACTCTACACTTGTATGTCTTGGAGTCTATTGAATGCATAAGAGAGCATAAAATTGGTTTCTTAAGTTTAAAAGTTTTTTGAATGAATTCTTAGTAAATGTGGTTTTGTGTCCTAAAAGTTTTTAAGTTAACTTTATATGATCAAATGAGTTTGATTTTGGTTTTCAAACTTATGTTTGTCTAAATAAGTTATCTATATATACCAAATGTATTTCAAATACTTGAAAGATTGATTTCAAATGATTTTACAAAGTTTGAACACAATTCCATAAAATTCGGTCGTTCGAATTTGGTAGCAAAAGTTTGCTACTGTTCTTCCAGAGAAATTCGGAAGAAGATTCGGACGCATGAAGAAAAATTCGGTCGTCCGAATTTTGGTCTTCAAGCATAGTTACTCGTTCTTCCAGAGAAATTCGGAAGAAGATTCGGATGCAGCGAGAAGAATTCGGTCGTCCGAAAAATTCGGACGCAGAATTCGGTCGTCCGAATTTCCTGAAAGTAGCCGTTAACTAGCCGTTTTATAGCTGTTTCAACTGATTTTCAAATTCTATAAAAGCTATAAACGTGCAATCTTTAATAACAACTTACAATTTGAATATTCTAAGTTTACAAAAGTCAATTACAAACATTTCTCAAGCTCTCTTACATCTTGTGCATTAAATTGATCAATCCAAAGACATCAAAGTGTGAAGGTGCAATTTTGTGTAAATTCTACCAACCAGTGGTAACATCTACACACTCTTCTTTACTTAATGAATTGTATTGTTCTACTAGCTCTAGCAAGGTTATCTTGATAACATAAAACCCTTTAGATAAGGGTGATCCTTGAAGTTGTGATTCAAGGTTGTTTGAGATATAAAACCATAGGTTGGTGAGCCTTGTTTGTAAAAAATTACAAGTAGAGGTTGTATGTGTAAAACCAAAGTGTGGTGAACCTCTCCTGTAATCTGTGAACTTGAGCACATAGTAGAGTTATTGAAATCCTTAAGTGTATGCTTAAGGTAGTGGAGGTAGATCTTGAGGATCGAACCACTATAAATTATTTGTGTTTATTTGTTTACATTTCTTATACTGTTTTGTCATAAACTGTGGTTTATTCTCATTCACTTAATCTGCAATAGAGTCCGCTCATCTATAAAGTTTTAATTTGTGAAAATTAGCCAAATACCTAATTCACCCCCCCCCCTCTTAGGTATTTCAATTGGTATCAGAGCAGGAACTTCTTTGTGTGGCTTTACAACCTAGAAGACAAAGATCCTATGGCTAATATGTCAAATCTACCTTATCTAGAAGGATCTTCTACAAACAGACCTCCATTGTTTGATGGAACAAATTATACATTTTGGAAGTCTAGAGTTAAAATATATATTTGTTCTATTAACTTTGATTTATGGAACATAATTGAGAAAGGTCCCTATGTCCCAATGAAAATGAGAGCGAGATGGAGTAACTTCGAACCCAAATCTATCTGATGAATTTGATGAGCATGATTCAAGGAAAATGACTCTAAATTATCAAGCCATGAATATATTGAGCTGTGCTCTAGATGTTACTGAGTATAATAGAGTTAGTGGGTGTGATTACGCACATGATATGTGGAGATTACTTCAAATTACACATGAAGGTACTAATCAAGTTAAAGAATCTAAACTTGCTATGCTTGTTAGAGATTATGAATTGTTTACTATGAAGCAAGGTGAAAATATTAGTGATATGTTTACTAGGTTTACTAACATTTTCAATGGCTTGAAAGCTTATGGTAAAGGCTATACTGGGAGAGCAAAACAGAAAGATCTTGGATGCTCTACCAAAATCTTGGCAACAAAGACACTAGCTATTGAGGAGTCCAAAGATCTAAAAACTCTTCCTCTTGAAGAACTCATTGGATCGCTACTTACTCATGAAATAAAGATGAAGAGGTTGAATGATAAGGAAGATGAGGAAAAGGGGAGAAAAGGAGTAGTGCTAAATGCCTCAAACAACTTGAGTGAACAAGAACAATCTTCAAGTGAAGAAGAAGGAGGAAACAGTGGAGAAGAAGAAATTGCAATGGCAGTGAAGAAGTTCAACAGATTCTACAAAAAGGAATTTCTCAAGAAAGGAAGAAAACCAGTCAAGAAGAGTGGACAATCATCATCATATAAACCTCAGTGCTTTGAATGCAAAAGTACTGAGCATCTTATTGCTGACTATCCCAGAGTGTTGGAAAGGGAAAGAGAAAGCAAAAACAGAAAGAAATCTGCCAAGAAAGGAAAAGGACTAGCTGGAACATGGGATCAACAGGAAAGTGAAGATGAAAGTGAAGGAAAGGCCAACTTATGCTTCATGGCCATTGATGATGAGGTACAATCTTCTCCATCTATTTCAAATTTGTGTGATGATGATATTGATTCTAGTGATTTAATTCTAGAACTGTATGAAGAACTAAAAAAGGCTTCAAGAAGAAATAAAGAAATAAAATCCAAAATTAGTGATCTTTCAAATGAAAATTCAAAATTATGTCTTGAAAATGATAGACTTCTTGAGACCATAAATTCTCTTACTATTGAAAAGGAAGTTTTGAACAATACCATACAAGATGTATCTTTTGAAAACAAAAAAGTCGTGTTCAAAAATTATTTCTCTTGAATCAATGCTAAAAGATCATGAGGTTTTAAAAAAGGAAAGTTAATGATCTTACTTTATGCATTGAGAAATTTACAAATGGAAGAAACAATTTAAATAAATTACTTGGGTATCAAAGATCCTCATTTGTAAAGCATGGTCTAGGTTTTACACATGATTGCCTTCATTCAAAACCAAAAGAGACATTTGTTAAAGAATCTTCTCATTATAGATCTCATACTTGCTGTACATATTGTGGTAAGCATGGACACAAAGTGTTTAAATGTATTATAAAAAAGAAAGATAGAAACTGAGTAAAGACTATATGGAAAGTTAAAGGAACTGTCACTAACCCTCTTGGACCCAAGAAGATATGGGTACCAAAAATCACTCTTTCTAATTTGGTATAGGTACAATTTGCTTCAAGATCAAATGCCACAAAATGGTTTCTGGATAGTGGCTGTTCAAGACACATGACTGGAAATGCATCACTTGTTAGTGAGCTTCAAGCTACAAGTGAAGGCTTTGTCACTTTTGGTGATAAGAAGAAAGGGAAAATACTTGGAATAGGTAACATTGGTAAAGGTTCATTCCCTCTTATCAAACAAGTTTTACTTATTGATGGTTTAAAATATAATTTACTTAGCATTAGCCAATTATGTGATAATGGTTGCAAAGTAGAGTTTAAATGTGATACTTGTACTATTCTTGATAATGCAAGCAATAAAACTATCTTTGTAGCTAAAAGAGTAAGTAATGTATATGTGTTATATCTTGATGAGCTTATTACTAATGACATTAAATGTCTTGCAATACATGACAATGATGGATTTTTATGGCATAGAAGATTAGGACATGTGAGTATGGATTTATTGAACAAACTTTCTACTCAAGAACTAGTTAGAGGATTACCAAAAATGCATTTTGACAAAACTCGGATCTGTGATGCTTGTCAATATGGAAAACAATCAAAAACATCCTTCAAACCAAAGAAAATGGTGTCTACCTCAAAACCTCTTGAACTAGTTCACATGGACTTATTTGGACCTATGAGGACTACTAGTCTTGGTGGTAAAAGATATGCTTATGTGATTGTTGATGATTTTTCCAGATTTACATGGGTAATATTTTTATCACAAAAAGATGAAACATTTTATGAATTTTCAAAACTTTTTAAGAAGGTTCAAATTTCTCTTAATTGCAATCTAATATCTATTAGAAGTGATAATGGAAGAGAGTTTTGCAATCAAGATTTTACAAAATTTTGTGATGAGTATGGTATCACTCATAATTTTTCAGCAGCCAAAACACCTCAACAAAATGGAGTTGTTGAGAGGAAAAACAGAACATTACAAGAAATGGCCAGATCAATGCTTTGTGAAAACTCTTTACCTAAGTACTTTTGGGCTGAAGCTGTAAATACAGCATGCTATGTAATGAATAGAGTTTTACTAAGACCTTTTATAAGAAAAACACCTTTTGAACTTCTATTTGATAAAACTCCATCAATTGTTTATTTTAAAGTATTTGGTTGTAAATGCTTTATTTTAAATACTAGTGACAATCTTGGTAAGTTTGACAGGAAATCTGATGAAGGTATATTTCTAGGCTATTCATCTAATAAAAAGGCTTATAGAGTCTATAATAAAAGGACATTATGTGTTGAAGAAACTATTCATGTAACTTTCGATGAATCTAACATTTATCTTCAAAGAAGAAGTGAAGATGATGTAGGTTCCTCAATGGTTGAAAATCAAACTCAACACCAAGTACCCACATTGGAAGATCATGCCAAAAAAGAAGAAATAATGGAGCAAGAACAAGATGGTCAACCTAGCAATAATCAAGAACTTCCAAAGGATCTAAGATATGCAAGAGGTCATCCTAAGGAGCAAATCATTGGTGATGTCTCTCAAGGAGTTAAAACAAGACGGTACTTTATTGATAATTTTGCACTTTTATCACATATTGAACCTAAAAATATTGATGATGCATTGTGTGATAATTTCTGGATTATTGCTATGGAAGAAGAGTTAAATCAGTTTGAGAGAAATAAAGTTTGGAATCTTGTTCCTAGACCTCATGATCATTCTGTTATTGGTACAAAATGGATATTTAGAAATAAGTTAAATGAACTAGGAGAAGTAGTTAGAAATAAAGCTAGACTTGTTGCTCAAGGCTTCAATCAAGAAGAAGGTATTGATTATGATGAAACTTTTGCTCCAGTAGCCAGATTAGAGTCTATCAGAATACTCTTGGCATTTGCTTGTTTTAAAGACTTTAAACTATTTCAAATGGATGTCAAAAGTGCTTTTCTAAATGGTTTTATTGAAGAAGAAGTTTATGTAGAACAACCTCCTGGATTTATTCATGAAAAATTTCCAAATCATGTTTTCAAATTATCTAAAGCTCTATATGGACTGAAACAAGCTCCAAGATCTTGGTATGAAAGATTAAGTGGTTTTCTTCTCTCAAAAGGTTTTACCAAAGGAAAAGTAGACACAACTCTTTTTATTAAAACATCTTCTAAAACTGATATTTTGCTTGTACAAATCTATGTTGATGATATCATTTTTGGTTCTACTAATACTTCTCTTTGTGAAGAGTTTGCTAAAACTATGCAAAATGAATTTGAGATGAGCATGATGGGAGAACTAAGTTTCTTCTTTGGGCTACAAATTAAGCAAACCAAGGATGGAGTCTTCATCAACCAAGCAAAATATACTAAGGAGCTATTGAAAAGGTTTGGAATGAACCATGCAAAAGGAATTAGTACTCCAATGAGTTCATCAACTAAACTTGACAAAGATGAAAAAGGTAAAAGTATTGATGAAAAATTATATAGAGGTATGATAGGAAGTTTACTCTATCTCACTGCTAGTAGACCAGATATTATGTTTGTTGTATGCTTGTGTGCTAGATTCCAATCTTGTCCTAAAGAATCTCATCTAATTTCTGTTAAACGAATTTTTCGTTACTTGATTGATACTCATGATTATGGCCTTTGGTTTTCAAAAACTTCATCTTTTGAACTTATTGGATATTCGATGCGGATTATCGCTGGATGTAAAGTTGAACGTAAAAGCACAAGTGGGCATTGTCAATTTCTTGGTAGTTGTCTTGTATCTTGGTTTAGTAAAAAGCAAGCTTGTGTGTCTTTATCCACTCGCAGAGCTGAATACATAGCTGCGAGTAGTTGTTGTGCACAATTGTTATGGATGCGAGCATACTTTACTTGATTATGGTCTTAAATTCAATTGTGTTCCCATATTATGTGATAATACTAGTGCCATTAACTTGAGCATAAATCCTATTCAACATTCTAGGACTAAGCATATAGAGATAAAACATCATTTTATTCGTGACTATGTGATTAAGAAAGATATATGCTTAGAATATATAAATACAAATGATCAAATTGCTGACATATTTACAAAGCCTTTGGCTGAGGAAAGGTTTAATCACCTAAGAAGACTCTTAGGAATTTCAAGATTCAATGACTAATGTGTTTGTTGAAGTCATGATGAATGCAGGAAAATTTTTGATTCAAAATTCGGATGCATCATGCAGAAGATTCGATCGACCGAATTTTTCGAGTGTCAAAAAGCGAGACTTTTGATCAAGAATTCGGGACGCAGTCGAAAAATTCGATCGACCAATTTTCTGAATCAAGCAAAAGCAACTTTCGCTCGAAAAATTGACGCATGACTCGAAAAAATCGGTCGACCAGATTTTACTGGACTGAGACTTTTTAAATAAAGTGAAACAATCTCTTCAACATTACTACTTCCAAATTTCACATCCTTTTTAAAACATCTCACACCCATTCACATCCGAATCAAAATCCCTTCAAAATCCCACACTCTCATCCCGATTTTCCTTCATTTTTAAACGTCTAAGCCCTAATTTCATACAGAAAACAAATCCTTCTCAAGAGAAAACATCATGGTGAGAACAAAGATCCCCAATGTTGAGAAAGGAAAAGGAAAGGCTAAGGAAGGAGATAGAGATCCAATCCTCAATCGACCAAGAAAGATTCGCATTCCTCAAGCACAAGGAGTTGACAGGTTTATCTCTATCAAATCTACTCATGAATTTGATGAATGGAATAAGAATAATAGAAAAATCATTCCTGGATACAAGGTAGATATTGATAAGCTGTCAAATATGGATATTGTCCTATCTCATTTCAATGATATTGGTTGGAGTAGTTTGCTCTTCATTGATGAAGAATTTTATCCCACTTTGATATATGAATTCTATGCAAATCTGAAAGAGGATAGAATTGAGATGATAGGGGATAATGTGATACAATGGTATTCATCTAGAGTATCACAAATGGACATTGAATTCAATGAAGGATTGATAAATAGAATATGTGGAGTAGGAGATGAGGGAGCTAGATATTATTCAAAGCATCCATGCATTGCTATGATCGTGAACTATTCACACATGTTAGATTTGAAGATGCATTTACAAATGGAAGAGAGTTTAGGGCCATAAAGGAAAGGGAAATTAAGAATTTGGATGCTAGAGGTAGAGTTTTACATCACATGGTGACCACAATGATTGTTCCTAATTTTGGACATAAGTCATCAGTTGGAAATATGCATATGGTAATCATGTTAGCCCTGCATTTAAATAGAAGGATGAATTTTGGGTATATAGCATTGAAACATATGATTGCAGCTTTAGAAAAACAGCTACTAAGGCATTCCCATTTGGAAGGTTATTAACTGAGAATATTCAAGCATTTTAAGATCAAACTTCCCTGAAGAGGGCAAACTTTTAAGAGTGGTGAAATTTATACAAATGAAACTCTTAAGAGAATGCAATTAGTTCATGATGAGGATAATGTATGGAGGACAAAAAGAGAAACTCCTCCGAAAAGGATAGAAAGAGAGAAAGCTATAGAGAGTGAAGAGGAAGAAGAAGAAGAGGATGAAGAGGAAACCCTTGCTAGGGAAATGAAAACAAAAAGAAAACATGACACCTCAAGTGAGGGGGAGCAACCCCCAACAAAAAGGAGATTATTTGAAGAAGAAGCTGGAGTTAAGTCTAGCAGTAAAGGAGTATCTAGAGGGGACACCATTATAGCCAAAACATTCCAAGAAGCCTTGAACAATCATGTCAAGGAAATGGAGAAAATGTACAAATTCTTTGAGTCATTTGCTCCAATGGTTCTTGGAAAATTAGATGGATTGAAAAACAGAGTAAAACACATTGAAGATATCCTTATGAGAAATACTCAAAGTGGTGAAGGAACCTCTAAACCTCAAGATGGAAAGGAGGAGGAAAGAAAAAGAGAAGCAGAGAAAGAAGATAATCAAGATAGTAGTGATGAAGATGATAATAAGGGTGGAAATGAAGAGACTATAGGAGAAGAAGAAGAACAAGAACATGCTCTTGAAGATCCACCAGTGGCTGGGAGCCAAGTAGCTCAAGCTGTAATTGTATCTCCAACAACAATCTCTTTCAGTCAAGGAAGAGTCAAGCACTTGGCAATCAAGAAAGGAGTGAGCCGAGCCTCTCCATCAACCTCATCATCACAAGACTAAGCCTTCTCTTCTAATCTCTTTACTGTATTTTGTTCAGTTTTCTAAGCATTTTGTTGCATTTTCTATTCTGAACTTGTTAAATATTTTTTTTGTAATAGTGAAGCTCAATGATGAAATCATAGTGATGAGAGCTTCTTTTATATGCTAATTTGAACATCTCATTTTCATTGATCCTTTTAAATTTTTTTTATGATGACAAAAGGGGGAGAAAAATATGATGCAATATGATGCAATACATGCAATATGATGCAATACATATGAAACCTTAGTCATTATCAATACATGCAATATGATGCAATACATGTGAAACCTTAGTCATTATGTGAACTCAGTCCTTAATCAAATTCGGATGCAAGGTTTTAAGATTGAATGCATTTATATTTATGGTCAACATTTTTTTCTGTTTATTCAAATTGGTTCCAATCTGTTTTACTCTACTCCATTATGTTTGAACAACAGTATGAAACCTTTATATCATTTCAAATCTTCAATTATATTGAATCTGTTGCAGTTTGGACATGAGTTAAAAAATTCGGATGCATGTGATTCAAAATTCGGACGCATGAGATTCAAAATTCGGATGCATGATATAAAATTCGGATGCATCCATATTGTGTTGTCAAAATGTGCTCTTTTGTTATTCAAATTGATTCAAATGTGTTTTAATCTCTTCTAATATGTTTGAACAACCTTAGGAAAGCTTGTTTACAAAATTTGTAGCTTTCACTTTACTTATTTTAAAGTTTGGACTTACTACGCACAAAATTCGGATGCATGATATCTCTAGTCCAAATGTGTTGAAAAATGAGCTCAATCTAAGGGAGAGCATTGATAGGCTTTTAACAACCTTAAAACCTCTCTTAGAAGTTTTCTAAATACTTAAATGCTATATCTTGGAAGGAAGGAGGCAAATGGAGGATGGTTGGGTCATAGGCTCATAATGAGCCTTTTGCATGTCAATGTGCTAAATTGGTTAATTTCTGTCATTGACATCCATACTTCTCTGTGCTAATCTGTTTAAATCCATCACATATTGCATCAAAGTTTTTCATCAACAAAAAGGGGGAGATTGTAAGCCCTAAGGGCAAATCATGTAATTTTGATTCATGACAAATATTGATGAGAACTAATATGTTTATATTGTGTGATAGGATTTATGAAGAAAGAAGTTTGAAGTCTCATTGCCTTCAAGACAAAGAGCAAGAACAACCTCAGTAAGCTATGAGTCTTTTGAGGTTTATTCAAAGATGAACTCAAGGCATTGAAGACTTGAAGTGTAGAGTAGGTATGATGATAGGTAATATCTATGTAAACTCTACACTTGTATGTCTTGGAGTCTATTGAATGCATAAGAGAGCATAAAATTGGTTTCTTAAGTTTAAAAGTTTTTTGAATGAATTCTTAGTAAATGTGGTTTTGTGTCCTAAAAGTTTTTAAGTTAACTTTATATGATCAAATGAGTTTGATTTTGGTTTTCAAACTTATGTTTGTCTAAATAAGTTATCTATATATACCAAATGTATTTCAAATACTTGAAAGATTGATTTCAAATGATTTTACAAAGTTTGAACACAATTCCATAAAATTCGGTCGTCCGAATTTGGTAGCAAAAGTTTGCTACTGTTCTTCCAGAGAAATTCGGAAGAAGATTCGGACGCATGAAGAAAAATTCGGTCGTCCGAATTTTGGTCTTCAGCATGGTTACTGTTCTTCCAGAGAAATTCGGAAGAAGATTCGGACGCAGCAGGAAGAATTCGGTCGTCCGAAAAATTCGGACGCAGAATTCGGTCGTCCGAATTTCCTGAAAGTAGCCGTTAACTAGCCGTTTTATAGCTGTTTCAACTGATTTTCAAATTCTATAAAAGCTATAAACGTGCAATCTTTAATAACAACTTACAATTTGAATATTCTAAGTTTACAAAAGTCAATTACAAACATTTCTCAAGCTCTCTTACATCTTGTGCATTAAATTGATCAATCCAAAGACATCAAAGTGTGAAGGTGCAATTTTGTGTAAATTCTACCAACCAGTGGTAACATCTACACACTCTTCTTTACTTAATCAATTGTATTGTTCTACTAGCTCTAGCAAGGTTATCTTGATAACATAAAACCCTTTAGATAAGGGTGATCCTTGAAGTTGTGATTCAAGGTTGTTTGAGATATAAAACCATAGGTTGGTGAGCCTTGTTTGTAAAAAATTACAAGTAGAGGTTGTATGTGTAAAACCAAAGTGTGGTGAACCTCTCCTGTAATCTGTGAACTTGAGCACATAGTAGAGTTATTGAAATCCTTAAGTGTATGCTTAAGGTAGTGGAGGTAGATCTTGAGGATCGAACCACTATAAATTATTTGTGTTTATTTGTTTACATTTCTTATACTGTTTTGTCATAAATTGTGGTTTATTCTCATTCACTTAATCTGCAATAGGTCTGCTCATCTATAAAGTTTTAATTTGTGAAAATTAGCCAAATACCTAATTCACCCCCCCCCCCCTCTTAGGTATTTCAATTTTCATAATTGAATTGAGAAACTAAACGATAGAGTGAAGAGTGAGTAATGGTATTTGATCATCTATGAGGATACGATATTTGAAGTACTTGCCATTATACTAATCATAACGATAGGTGCACTTGCCTAGTGTTTGTGTGCAAATTATTGAAGATTGTGATAGAATAGAATATAAGGGGGCATGGGAAAAACCACAACACAATTTTTCTCAATTTACAAGTTAAGCAAATAAAAGATGGAATTTTTATCTCACAAACAAGTATGCACTGAACCTGGTTAAGAGGTTCAACATGGAAGATTCTAAGCCCATCAAAACTTCCATTGGTGTCAATCAAAAGCTGATAATTTGTTGATCAACACATGTAAAGGAGCATTATTGGAGGCTTGTTATACTTGACATTAAATCTGCCAGACATATCTTATAGTGTTAGAATATATGCAAAAGATATCAATCAACATCACAAGAGTCACACTTGAAGGCCTTCAAACAAATTTTGAATATGTCAATCTTAGAGTTCATAAGTTTGGACTTGAAATTTGAATGCAAACCAAAAGTTTGGAAGCATCCAAACCTTTTTGTCAACAATATTTTTTTTGTTGTTCAAATTGTGTGAAACCTCTTTTAATCCTTCCGATCATATTTGAACAATCTTAGAAAGGCTTATTTTCAAATATTATAGCCTTCATCTCACATATTTTAAAGTTTGGACTTAAAATTTCAAAGTTCGAATGCATGAGTCTAAAGTTCGGATGCACGTTCTGAAATTTTGATGCATTCATATTTTGTTGCCAAAAAGTACTCTTTTGTTGTTCAAATTGATTTAAATATGTTTTAATATCTTCTAATATGTTTGAACAACCTTAGGAAAGCTTATTTACCAAATTTGCAGATTTCATTTCACCTACTTTATTGTTTGGACTTGATATGTCAGAATTCAGATACTTAGTATCTCAAGTCCAAATTTGTTGAAAAATAAGCACAATCTAAGAGGGAGAATTGTTAATCTTTTATGATCTTTAATACCTCATTTAGAAGTTTTCTAAATGCTTAAATGCTATATCTTCTATCCTAGTTGTTAGTTGGAAGGAAGGAGGTTAATGGAGGTTGGTTGGGTCATAGGTTCATATTGAGCCTTTTGAAGGTCAATATGCTAAATTGGTTATTATCTATCATTGACATCAATGCTTCTTTCTACTACATTGTTTATATATGTCTAAATAAGTTTTCTATACATACCAAATGTTTTTCAAACTTATTGAAGTTAAATCTCAAATGATTTTACAAAGTTTGAATATGCTTCCAAAAATTCGGTCGTCAGAATTTTGTAGCAAAAGTTTGCTACTGTTTCTCCAGAGAAATTCGGAAGAAGATTTGGACGCATGAAGAAAAATTCGGTCGTCTGAATTTTGGCCTTCAGCATGGTCACTGTTTTTCTAGAGAAATTCGGACGAAGATTCAGACGCAGCAGGAAGAATTCGGTCGTCCGAAAAATTTGGACGCAGAATTCGGTCATCCGAATTTCCTGAAAATAGCGGTTATCTAACCGTTTTATTGCTGTTAAAACTGATTTTCAAATTCTATAAATGTGTAATCTTTTGTAAGTTTTGAATTCTTGAAAACTCTATGCATTCTAAAGCCTGTTACAAATATTTCTTAAGCTCTCTTATGTCTTGTGCATTCAATTGATCAATCAAAAGACATCAAAGTGTGAAGGTGCAAGTTTGTGTAAAAAATCTACCAACAAGTGGTAACATCTACACACTCTTATCTTTTTATCAAATTGTGTTTTTCTACTAGCTCTTGCAAGGTTATCTTGATAACATAAAACCCTTTAGATAAGAGTGATCCTTGAAGTTGTGATTCAAGGTTGTTTAAGATATAAAACCGTTGTGTGTGGTGAGCCTTGTTTGTAAAAGTTACTAGAAGAGGTTGTGAGTGTAAAACCATAGTGTGGAGAGCCTCTCTTGTAATTTGTAAACCTGAGCATATAGTAGATTGATTGAAATCCTTAAGTGTAGGCTTAAGGTAGTGGACGTAGATCTTGAGGATCGAACCACTATAAATTGCTTGTGTTCTTTGATCTTATTTTCTTGTATTGATGTGCTATAAATTGTTTATAACTTGACTCATACAATCTGTTCTTTGCAGAGACTTATAAAAGGTTTTAATTTGCGAAAATTAGCCAAATACCTAAATCCCCCCCCCCCTTAGGTATTTCAATTGGTATCAGAGCCAGAACTTCTTTGTGTGGTTTGACAACCTAGAAGACAAAGATCCTATAGCTAATATTTCAAACCTACCTTACCTAGAAGGATCATCTACAAATAGACCACCGTTGTTTGATGGAACAAATTACACTTTTTGGAAGTCCATAGTTAAAATATATATTTGTTCTATCAATTTTGATTTGTGGAACATAGTTGAGAAAGGTCCTTATGTCCCAATGAAAATGAGAGCAGATGGAGTAACCTCAGAACCCAAATCCACTGATGAATTTGATGAGCATGATTCAAGGAAAATGACATTAAACTATCAGGCCATGAACATATTAAGTTGTGCATTAGATGTTACTGAATACAATAGAGTTAGTGGGTGTGATTCTGCTCATGATATGTGAAGATTACTCCAAATTACACATGAAGGTACTAATCAAGTTAAAGAATCTAAACTTGCTATGCTTGTTAGAGATTATAAGCTATTTACTATGAAACAAGGTGAAAATATTAGTGATATGTTTACAAGGTTTACTAACATTTTTAATGGCTTGAAAGCTTATGGTAAAAGCTATACTATGGGAGAGCAAAACAGGAAGATTTTGGATGCTCTACCAAAATCCTGGCAGCCAAAGACACTTGCTATTGAGGAGTCCAAAGATCTAAAAACTCTTCCTCTTGAAGAGTTTATCGGATCACTACTCACACATGAAATGAAGATGAAACGGTTGAATGATACGGAAGATGAAGAAAAGGGAAGAAAAGGAGTAGTACTTAATGCTTCAAATAACTTGAGTGAACAAGAACAATCTTCAAGTGAAGAAGAAGGAGGAAACAGTGGAGTTGAAGAGACTGCAATGGCAGTGAAGAAGTTCAAGAGATTCTACAAAAAGGAATTTCTCAAGAAAGGAAGAAAGCCAGTCAAGAAGAGTGGACAATCCTCATCCTGTAAACCTCAATGTTTTGAATGCAAGAGTACAGAGCATCTTATTGCTGACTATCCCAAAGTGTTAGAGAGGGAAAGAGAAAACAAAAACAGAAAGAAATCTGCCAAGAAAGAAAAAGGACTAGCTGGAACGTGGGATCAACAAGAAAGTGAGGATGACAGTGAAGGGAAGGCCAACATATGCTTTATGGCCATTGATGATGAGGTACAATCTTCACCTTCTATTTCAAATTTCTGTGATGATGATATTGATTCTAGTGATTTGATTGTAGAACTGTATGAAGAGTTGAAAAAGGCTTCAAAAAGAAACAAAGAAATGAAATTCAAAATTAATGATTTATCAAATGAGAATTTAAAATTATGTGTTTAAAATGATAAACTTCTTGAGACCATTAATTGCCTTACCATTGAAAAAGAAGTTTTGAATATAACCATACAAAACGTATCTTTTGAAAACGAAAAGCTTTGTACAAGAATTATTTCTCTTGAATCAATGCTAAAAGATCATGAGTCTTTAAAAAGAAAAGTAAATGATCTTACTTTATGCATTGAGAGATTTACAAATGGAAGAGAAAATTTAAATAAACTACTTGGTTATCAAAGATCTTCATTTGTAAAACATGGTCTTGGTTTTACACATGATTGTTTTGATCCAAAACAAAAAAAGTTATTTGTTAAAGAATCTTCTCATTCTAGATCTCATACTTGTTGCACATATTGTGGTAAGCATGGACACAAGGTTTCTAGATGTTTTATAAAAATAAAGATAGAAAATGGTGTTAAGACCATTTTGAAAGTCAAAGGAACTATTATTAACCCCCTTGGACCCAAGAAGATATAGGTACCAAAAATCACTCTTTCTAATTTAGTATAGGGACAATTTGCCTCAAGATCAAGTGCCACTAAATGGTTTCTTGACAGTGGCTGCTCAAGGCACATGACTGGAAATGCATCAATTGTTAGTGAGCTTCAAGCTACAAGTGAAGGTTTTGTCACATTTGGAGATAAGAAGAAAGGGAAAATACTTGGAATAGGTAACATTGGTAAAGGTTCTTTCCCTCTTATCAAGCAAGTTTTACTTATTGATGGTTTAAAGTATAATTTACTTAGTATTAGTCAATTATGTGACAATGGTTGCAAAGTTGAGTTTAAATGTGATACTTGTACTATTCTTGACAGTGCAAGTAATAAAACCATTTTTGTTGCTAAAAGAGTTAGTAATGTATATGTGTTATATCTTGATGAGCTTATTACTAATGATATTAAATGTCTTGCCATTCATGACAATGATGGATTTTTATGGCATAGAAGATTAGGACATGTGAGCATGGATTTATTGAACAAACTTTCTACACAAGAACTAGTTTGAGGATTACCAAAAATACATTTTGATAAAACCCGTCTTTGTGATGCTTGTCAATATAGAAAACAATCAAAAACATCTTTTAAACCAAAGAAAATGGTTTCTACCTCAAAACCTCTTGAACTAGTTCACATGGATTTATTTGGACCTATGAGGACTACTAGTCTTGGTGGTAAAAGATATGCTTATGTGATTGTTGATGATTTTTCAAGATTTATATGGGTAGTCTTCTTGTCACAAAAAGATGAAACATTTTATGAATTTTCAAAACTTTTCAAAAATGTTCAAATTTCTCTTGATTGCAAATTGATTTCTATTAGAAGTGACAATGGAAGAGAGTTTAGTAACCAAGATTTTACAAAATTTTGTGATGAGTATGACATCACTCATAATTTTTCAGCTGCCAAAGCACCTCAACAAAATGGTGTTGTTGAAAGGAAAAACAGAACTTTACAGGAAATGGGTAGATCAATACTTTGTGAAAATTCCTTACCAAAATATTTTTGGGCTGAAGTTATAAATACAGTTTGCTATGTAATGAATAGAGTTTTACTAAGACCTTTTATAAAAAAAACACCTTTTGAACTTCTATTTGATAAAACTCCATCAATTGTCTATTTTAAAGTTTTTGGTTGTAAGTGCTTTATTTTAAACACTAGTGACAATCTTGGCTATTCATCAAATAAAAAGGCATATAGAGTCTATAACAAAAGGACATTATGTGTTGAAGAAACTATTCATGTAACTTTCGATGAATCTAACATTTATCTTCAAAGAAGAAGTGAAGATGATGTAGGTTCCTCAATGGTTGAAAATCAAACTCAACACCAAGTACCCACATTGGAAGATCATGCCAAAAAAGAAGAAATAATGGAGCAAGAACAAGATGGTCAACCTAGCAATAATCAAGAACTTCCAAAGGATCTAAGATATGCAAGAGGTCATCCTAAGGAGCAAATCATTGGTGATGTCTCCCAAGGAGTTAAAACAAGGCGGTACTTTATGGATAATTTTGCCCTTTTATCTCATATTGAACCGAAAAGTATTGATAATGCATTGTGTGATAATTTCTGGATTATTGCTATGGAAGAAGAGTTAAATCAGTTTGAGAGAAATAAAGTTTGGACTCTTGTTCCTAGACCTCATGATCATTCTGTTATTGGTACAAAGTGGGTCTTTAGAAATAAGTTAAATGAACTAGGAGAAGTTGTTAGAAATAAAGCTAGATTTGTTGCTCAAGGTTTCAACCAAGAAGAAGGCATTGATTATGATGAGACTTTTGCTCCAGTGGCCAGATTAGAGTCTATAAGAATACTTTTGGCATTTGCTTGCTTTAAAGATTTTAAACTATTTCAAATGGATGTCAAAAGTGCTTTTCTAAATGGTTTTATTGAAGTAGAGGTTTATGTAGAACAACCTCCTGGTTTTATTCATGAAAAATTTCCAAATCATGTTTTCAAGTTAACCAAAGCTCTATATGGATTGAAACAAGCTCCAAGAGCTTGGTATGAAAGATTAAGTGGTTTTCTTCTTTCAAAAGGTTTTACAAAAGGAAAAGTGGATACAACTCTTTTTATAAAAACATCTTCTAAAAATGATATTTTACTTGTGCAAATTTATGTTGATGATATTATTTTTGGTGCTACTAATACTTCTCTTTGTGAAGATTTTGCCAAATCCATGCAAAAAGAATTTGAGATGCGCATGATGGGAGAACTAAATTTCTTCCTTGGGCTGCAAATTACTAAATTTCTTCCTTGGGCTGCAAATTAAGCAAACCAATGATGGAGTCTTCATCAATCAAGCAAAGTATACCAAGGAGCTACTGAAAAGATTTGGAATGGATCAAGCAAAAGGAATAGGTACTCCAATCAGTTCATCAACTAAACTTGACAAAGATGAGAAATGTAAAAATATTGATGAGAAATTATATAGAGGTATGATTGGAAGTTTACTCTATCTCACAGCTAGTAGACCAGATATTATATTTGTTGTATGCTTGTGAGCTAGATTCCAATCATGTCCTAAAGAATCTCATCTAATTTGTGTCAAACGTATTTTTCGCTATTTGATTGATACACATGACTATGGCATTTGGTTTTCAAACACTTCATCTTTTGAACTTATTGGATACTCTGATGCTGACTATGCTGGATGCAAAGTTGAACGTAAAAGTACAAGTGATCATTGTCAATTTCTTGGTAGTTGTCTTGTATCTTGGTTTAGTAAAAAGCAAGCTTGTGTGTCTTTATCCAGTGCAGAAGCTGAATACATAGCTACAGTAGTTGTTATACATAATTGTTATGGATACAGCTTACCTTACTTGATTGTGGTGTTAAATTCAATTGTGTGCCTATACTATGTGATAATACTAGTGCTATCAATTTGAGCATAAATCCCATTCAACATTCTAGGACTAATGTGTGTATAGAAGTTTTGATGAAAACAGGAAATTTTCGGAACCAGAATTCGGATGCACTACAGAAAATTCGTTCGACCGAATTTTCTGAGTGAAAGGAAACAGAGACTTTTGATCAAGAATTTGGATGCAGGTCGAATTTTCTGAACTGAAGGAATAGAAACTTTCGACCGAAAATTCAGACGCAGACCTGAGAATTTGGTCGTCCGAATTTTACGGATGCGACTGTTTAAATTAAAATTAAATAGTTTTCTCAACACTTCAACTTCCGAATTTCACATCCTTTTAAAAGGCTCTCATACTCATTCACATCCGAATCAAAAACTCTACAAAACCACACATTCTCATCCCGATTTGCCTTCACTTGTGAACTTCTAACCCTAAATTCATACTAAAAATCAGTACTTCTCAACAGAAAATATCAATGGTGAGAACAAAGAAGCCAAATGTTGAGAAAGGGAAAGGAAAGGCTAAGGAAGGAGATGGAGACTCAATCCTCAACCATTATCTGGAGTTGACAGGTTTGTCTCGATCACGGCTATTCATGAATTTGATGAATGGAAAAAAAATTGCAGAAAGATTATCCTTGGATATAAGGTAGATGTTGATAAATTCTCTAGCGTGGATATTGTTCTATCTTGTTTCAATGATGTTGGTTGGAGTAGTTTGTTGTTCATTGATGAAGAATTCTATCCTACCTTGATATATGAATTTTATGCAAACCTAAAAGAGGAAAGAATTGAGATTGTAGGGGATACTGTGATACAATGGTATTCATCTAGAGTATCCCAAGTTGACATTGAATTTAGTGAAGCATTGATAAACAGAATTTGTGGAGTAGGTGACAATGGACCTAGATATTATTCACCTTCCATGCATTGCTATGATCGTGAACTCTTTACATATGTTAGATTTGAAGAGGCATTTACCAATGGAAGAGAGTTTAGATATATAAAAGAGAGTGAAATCAAGAACTTGGATGCTAGAGGTAGAGTGTTGCATCATATGGTAACTATTATGATTGTTCCTAATTTTGGACATAAGTCATCACTTGGAAATATGCATATGGTAATCATGTTAGCCTTGCATGAGCAGAGGAGATTGAACTTTGGTTATATAGCCTTGAAACACATGATTACTGCCAGAAAAACAGTAACCAAGGCATTCCTATTTGGAAGATTGTTGACAAGAATCTTTAAGCATTTTAAGATTAAACTTCCAAGAAGAGGGCAAGCTTTTAAGAGTGGGAAAATTTACACCAATGAAACTCTTAAGAGAATGTAATTAGTTCTTGATGAGGATAATGCATGGAGGACAAAAAGAGAAACCCCTCCAAAAAGAATAGGAAGAGAAGAAAAGATAGAAAGTGAAGAAGAGGAAGAAGAAGAAACCCTTGCTAGAGAAATGAAGACAAAGAGGAAGCATGACACCTCAAGTGAGGGGGAGCAACCTCCAACAAAAAGGAGACTGTTTGAAGAAGAAACTGGAATTGGTTCAAGTGGTGAAGGAGTAACTAGAAGTGATACCATAGTGGCCAAAGCATTCCAAGAAGCCTTGAACAATCATGTCAAGGAAATGGAGAAGATGTATAAGTTTTTTCAGTCATTTGCTCCAATGGTTCTTGGAAAGCTAGATGGACTGGAGAGTATGGTAAAAAGAAATCCTTATGAGAAATGCTCAAAGTGGTGAATAACCCTCTAAGCCTCAAGATAGAAATGAGGAAGAAGGAGATAACGAAGAAAAGAAAGGTGATGATAATGACAGTAATGATGAAGATGATGATCAAAGTGGAAATGAAGAGACTGCGGCAGAAGAAGAAGAGAAAGGACATGCACATGAAGAGGCACAAATAGCAGGCAGCCAAATAGCTCAAGATGAAATAGTCTCTCCATCAACAATCTCTTTCAGTCACGGAAGAGCGAAGCACTTGGCCATCAAGAAAGGAGTGAGCCGAGCCTCTCCATCCACATCAGCATCACAAGACTAAGCTTTCTTTCCTTCTATTCTATTTACTGCTTTTAAGTTTCTTATCTGTACTGAATTTTTTTTCTGTTATGTATTCTGAACTTGTTAAGTATTTTGCTGCATTTTATGTAATAGTGAAGCTCAATGATGAGAGCTTCTTTGTTGTGTTAAATTGCTAGTCTCATTTTCATTGATCCCATTTTTTTTGAGTGATAACAAAAGGGGGAGAAAGATGATATGATGATGATATGATGACTGCAATGATGATTCTGTGATAAACGCATTTTGCATCTATACTGAATTATATTTTAACAAAACGAATGCATGAGTCTTGAAATTTTGTAAAGCTAAACTGAGTGCCATTGTGGACATACATGTTTGACTACTTCAACATTTCATTTTAAAAGGCAAAATCACTTGCATATTGTATTGTCAAAATGTGCTCCTTTGTTGTTCATATTGATTCAAATATGTTTTAATCTCTTCTAATGTGTTTGAACAACCTTAGGAAAGCTTATTTTCAAAATAATTGCAGCTTTCATTTCTCCTATTTTATTGTTTGGACTTGATATGTCAAAATTTGGATGCATAGTATCTCAAGTTCAAATTTGTTGAGAAATGAGTACAATCTAAGGGGGAGCATTGTTAAACTTTTACAACCTTAAAACCTCTCTTAGAATTTTATCTAAATGCTTAAATGCTATATCTTCTATCCTACTTGTTGGAAGAAAGTAGGTAAATGGAGGTTGGTTGGGTCATAGGCTCATATTGAGCCTTTTGTATGTCAATGTGCTAAATTAGTTATTTTCTATCATTGACATTAACACTTCTATGTACTACATTGTTTTAATCTATCACATTTTGCATCAAAGTTTGTCATCATCAAAAAGGGGGAGATTGTCAGCCCTAAGGGCAAATCATGTAGTTTTGATTAATGACAAATATTGATGAGACTAATATGCTTGTATGTTGTGTGATAGGTTTTGTGAACTAAGAAGTATGAAGTCTCATTGCTTTGGAGCCAAAGTATAAGAACAACTTCAGTAAACCAAAGTGATTGAAGTTTGAAGAAGGTTGTTCTTAGATGATCTAAAGGCATTGAAGACTTGAAGTGTAGAGTGTATATACTTAGTAGGTAAATCTCTATGTAAACTCTACACTTGTATGTCTTGGTTATCATTGAATCCATAAGAGAGCATAAAATGAGTCTTATGATCTTAAAAGGTTTTGAATGAATTTTTTGATGAATGTGGTTTTGTGTCCTAATAGTTTTTAAGTAAACTTTATATGATCAAAGGAATTTGATTTTGGTTTTCAAACTTATATATGTCTAAATAAGTTTTCTATACATACCAAATGTTTTTCAAACTTATTGAAGTTAAATCTCAAATGATTTTACAAAGTTTGAATATGCTTCCAAAAATTCGGTCGTTAGAATTTTGTAGCAAAAGTTTGCTACTGTTCTTCCAGAGAAATTCGGAAGAAGATTCGGACGCATGAAGAAAAATTCGGTGGTCCGAATTTTAGCCTTCAGCATGGTCACTATTTTTCCAGAGAAATTCGGACGAAGATTCGGATGCAGCAGGAAGAATTCGATCGTCCAAAAAATTTGGACGCAAAATTCGGTCGTCCTGAAAATAACTGTTATCTAGCCGTTTTATAACTGTTAAAATTGATTTTCAAATTCTATAAAAGCTATAAACGTGTAATCTTTTGTAAGTTTTGAATTCTTGAAAACTCTAAGCATTCTAAAGCCTTTTACAAACATTTCTTAAGCTCTCTTATGTCTTTTGCATTCAATTGATCAATCAAAAGACATCAAAGAGTGAAAGTGCAAGTTTGTGTAAAAAATCTACCAATAAGTGGTAACATCTATACACTCTTATCTTTTATCAAATTTTGTTTTTCTACTACCTCTTGCAAGGTTATCTTGATAACATAAAACCCTTTAGATAAGGGTGATCCTTGAAGTTGTGATTCAAGGTTGTTTAAGATGTAAAACCATTGTGTATGGTGAGCCTTGTTTGTAAAAGTTACTAGAAGAGGTTGTGAGTGTGAAACCATAGTGTGGTGAGCCTCTCTTGTAATTTGCAAATCTGAGCATATAGTAGATTGATTAAAATCCTTAAATGTAGGCTTAAGGTAGTGGACGTAGATCTTGAGGATCGAACCACTATAAATTGCTTATAACTTGACTCATATGATCTGTTCTTTGCTTAGACGTATAAAAGGTTTTAATTTGCCAAAATTAGCCATATACCTAATTCACCCCCCCCCTCTTAGGTAAATTAGCAGAACTCCATTACGGTAAGAAAAAGATATTTAGTATCTCTTGAAGATTCTAGGATTTGGAGGATCTCATAAAAATCTATCTACACCAAATACCAAGGAGATTTGTATCCTATTAGGGATTTTTTGCTATATTCTTGGAATATCAATCTTGGAGAAGAAGAAGCTCAAGACTCTCCAAGCAATTGTATATGATAGTTTCAAGGCAAAGCAAATTAACTCTTATAATCTCTCGTGAGTAATCTCATGGAAACATTCTTGAAATTAATAGCGAGAGAACTCTTGACTTTGGAACTGTCTTACCCAACTCTTTAAGGCAAACTACACAAGAAAGAAGTATCTTATGTTGATAAAAATTAAAATGATTTCCTGAATCATTTTAGTCCAGTCTCTTTTCGATATGCCATTATAACGTGAAAAAGAGGAAGCCATTGGAAATATAAAGGGAAAAAATAAAACAGAAAACACCCACAAATGAGCGCAAAAAGAAGATGCATGTGACAAATAATGAAGCTGGTATGGGCATTATAGTTAGAGATGATGCTGGTTTAGTCATAGCTGATAAAATAAAAGGGACGAATGAGAGGAAGAGCTGAATTTGGCATCTATTTCATTCAATAAAAAAGTATCTACAAAAGCTTTTATACAAAAGAAAATTGAAGTTAGGAATCCCAAAAATTGAAGTTAGGAATCCCAACCCTATTATCCTATAACTATATATAATTAAAAAGTACATGATAATGACATGACCACAAAAACATTAGTAGTTTTATCCTTAGCCTTTATCTTTCTTTGTCGATAAATTTAACACCACCCCGGCCCCCCACACAAGCTAGATGGGGAGTAAATATCATGAAGACTGAGACTAGTGACAAGAAATATGAACTAAGAAGAACGTAAAGCCATTGTGAATATATCAGCATGTTCATAATGGGAAGATACTGGCAAAGGCTTAATAAGTCTAGAAGAAAAGAACAAACTCATGACAGGATTGTGTTGTGTGTGTTTTCTATGCCCTTATACTCAATTCTATTTCAGTCTTCAATAATTTGCACACAAACACAATACAAGTGCACCTATTGTTATGATTAGTATAATGGCAAGTAAATTTAAATATCGTATCCACGGGGATGGTCACATATCATTACTCATTTTCTACCTAATTGTTTAGCCTTGAAATTTGCTTGTGAAGACAATAGAAATAACTACTAAGAATAAAAATCTAACTTAACCAATAAAATTCAATTTAGCTAAAATTTAATTTGCAAGAGAAAATTTCAATTGAGAAAGTAACACTTGAATGGAAAATCCCCCTAGAATTACCTATGTGATAGGAAAGTCCCTTGGTTAATGAATTGCCCTTCTTATGTTTGATGAAATTCCTCAATTAGAACTCACTCTATCTCTAGATGAAAGTCCTCTACTCTTAGATTAATTAGTTGAAATCTCTTTCTAACCAATTCAACCCAAGAATGCATTAAGATTTGTGAATTTCCAATTAGATTTCTCTAATCATCAAGAAAGTGTTGAGGTTTATATCTCTAGTCACCTAAATCACTCTCATTATTTGTGTCATGGTCTATTTCACCCTTCCTATCTCAATTCCAAGTAAAAAATCCAGATTATGAATCAATTATCAACCAAATCAATTCAAGCAATCAAATCCACAAACAATCGATAAGAAATTGGAATTCAATCAACCAAGAGAACCAATCATTCACATAGATAATAATTAGGGTTCGTAACCATCCAAGTATTCAAGAATTTAGCTCGTCAACATATTACAATTCAAAGAACATGAAGCAACAAATAAAGAGAAGAATTGCTCATTTTCATGGTTCAAATCTTCTCTTCTTCAAGGCTTGAAGTTCTCCAACTTGGTTGAGAAAAGTTATGTTCTTGAGCTTGAATCTTCAAGATTGATTGCTCCTTCTTCAAGAATTTGATCTTCTCTCTTGATTTCTCTTGCAAAGATTGAAGATTTAGGAGAGGTTTCTATAGTTTTTCTGTGTGTTTTTTGCCTCTCTTGGCCTCCTCCAAGAACCCTAGCCGCCTCCTTCAAAACCCATAATATCCTATATATAGTTCTCCCAAAAAATGAGAGAAAAATTGCAAAAATCAGCCTTTGGACCAAACGGCACCGTTTAGAGAGAGCTAAGTGGTGCCGTTTGGTTTCTTGAAGGTGGCACTGCTTGGTCCCTTGAAGGCGGCACCGTTTGGTCCTAGTTTTGCTACAATTTCTCTGCTGTGCAACAATGGCAACTGTTTTGATTTCCTAACACATTAGGAGCATGAAATCTATTGATCTAGTTCTTGATGTATTCATTAAAGTCGTAGATAATGATCTAGGTCTAGAAGATCACTTTTGCATTTGAAATCTCTATGGAGGTCAAAATCCCACTTGAAACTTCTCTGTCATGCTATTTTGCTTTGAATTTTTCTGCTTTCTTCATTGTGTAAAATCTTTTTATTTGCTTCATTCTATTCCAAATCTTCAATAAACTCACCTAAAGCAAAGAAAAGATAAAGTGAGAGTAAATGATGATTGAAACACCAAAATTTAACAGAAATTTAAGCTTAAAATGATCATTATATGAAGCACAAATATGAAATATCATATTGTCCTTCAAATATCATAAGATACAATGCAGCACGGAAATGGAGGATAGTGTGTTTGTCTAAACACTAACTCAGGCATTGGACAACATAACTAATATCAGGATTAGTTATATATAAAAGCTGAACAATGAGACGTCAATAAGCTCTAATATCTGAGGGATGTTTGGAATTATCATAAGAAGGTGTATCGGTGGTATCCATATGGGCAGAAACTGTTTTACAACCAACAAAACCTTCAGCCTCCAATAATTCATGAGCACATTTTCTTTGACATAAAGTAATGCCTTGGGCAAAAAGTGCTACCTCTAATCCAAGAAAGTATTTGAGTTTATCGAGGTCCTTGATGCGAAATTGCTCATTGAGAAAAAAGTCTTGAGGTTGTTAATTGCATCCAAATTATCACCAGCTATCACTAGGTCATCAACATAATTAACCACAACCATGAAGGAAGAAGCATGCTTCATTACCTTGGAAATGAATAGATAAGGATATCTCAAATGTACTCAAATGGTTAAAAGATGAAGAGTATGTCAAACAGGTTGAAGGCATTGATGACATTATAGTGTAGGGTTATGTTTGTCTCATAGGTATATTTCTGTAAACCCTCACCTTTTTCATTTGGAATCTATGCATTGCATGTAGTAGCACAAACCATGTTTAACCTTGGTTATGGGTTTAAAGGACTTTGATCATTCTTTAAGAGACCCAGTGTTTGATAACGACTTATATTTCAAAAGCATTTAAATGACTTATCTCCTAGTCTAAAATGATTTCAAACTTGCTATGTTTAGTTTCAAATAATTTTGCAAAGTTTAAAAAAGTTCAGACTCCAATTCGGATATAAATAATTGTATCTTTACTTCTAAATTTTTAGAGAAATTCGAACGCAAAGTTCTAAATTTGGTCAACAAAATTTCCTTTAATAACCTAGTATGCAAAAAGTTTCAATGACCAATTCCGACACAGTAAACCAAATTTGGTCGACTGAATTGCACTATTACTAATCGTTATTTGAATGTTGCACTTGAAATTTAAACCATATAAAATTCTTAAACTTTAGATTTGTTTATAACTTTTGCATACATTGTAAAGCTTTACATCCCATTATCTTGAGAAGATCAAAAAGTTTTCATTTGTCTTTCTGCTGCATGTGATCATTCAAGATGATGCTAGCATTTGTAATCATCTACCAAACTTGTTCGTAATATCTTTCTTTATCTCATCTTATTATTGTTTATTCAAATTTATTGTGAGGACATAAACCCCTTTCGAGAGGATGAAACTTGATTCTTTAATTGTAAAGGACGTAGTGGTATAAAACCCTTGTAGAGTGACCCTCTTGTGGACTTGTGTGTGGTATTATATTTTGGTGGCATTGGTTGAAATTCTTGGGTGGGACTCAAGATAGTATATGTAGATCTTGAAGAGATCGAATCACTATAAATCATTGCATTCTCTATTCTTCCCTCGTTGATTGACTTTCTGTTGATTCTACTTGTTTTGGGTAGAGAGGTAGTTGATATTTATTGTCCATATGTTTAATTGCTATCCTCTTTTCAACTACTATCTATCAAGGTCTTTTAAATATTTGGAGGTTGAGTATTCTTGAAAGAAGTTTCACAAAGGAAAAGCTTTTAAATATTAGTCAAAGAATTAATTCACCCCCACCACCCTTCTTAGGTCTTTCACTTTCAAACAAATAGAGTAGGGTAACTATGAGCTGATAGAAAACCTTGTGAGAAAAGAGCTGATGTAAGTTTAAAATTCCATTGGCAACACGCTTGTTTTAGTCCATAAAGGGTTAAGTTTGCAAATGAATCTTGAAGGACAAGAATATCCTGGTGGAGGCTGCATATAAACTTCCTCATCCAAGTCTCCATGGAGAAAGGCATTATTTATGTCTAACTATTCGAGAAACCATCCTCGGGCAACAGAGACAACAAGAAGAGTTTTGAGGGTTGTTATTTTTGCAACAAGACAAAAATTTTCCAAAAAAGCTATGCCCTTCTGTTAAGTGTGCCTTCTGCCACAAGCCTTTCTTTATACCTTTCAATAGTACCATCTAGTTGTATTTGATGTGGTAAAACCATTTACAATTGATGGGTATTTTTCTAGCTTGCAAGGAAACAAGATTTCAAGTACTATTCTTATGTAACGCATGCAACTCTTCGTGCATAGCCTGTTTCCATTCATCCTACAAAATAGTCTCACAATAGGAACTTGGTTCCATGTTAGCAAACACTACAAGAATTTTTCATTTTTGCGACGGATAATTTCCCTCGCAGATTTGCGACGCCATATTGCGTCGCTGAATTGCGACGGATAATATCCGTCGCAAATTTGCAACGGATAATTTCCCTCGCAGATTTGCGACGGATATATTCCGTCGCAGAATTACGACGAAATATAACCGTCGCAAATTTGCGACGGATTTAATTATTTAAATTTATTATTTAATTTATTATTTATTATTTAATTTTACATTAAATATTTTATTATTTAATTTCTAATTTAATTTTAAATTAAATATTTTAAAATTTTTAAGCGATAATTTTTAATAATTTTTAAATAATTATTCTTAAAAAATAAGCATAATCAATAAAATAATTAAAAATAAAATATTAAATTAAAATAAATATAATGAATCCGTTAAATGTCAATATTGTATGTGTACAACAATGAAAAAAATGAAACAAAATCTATGTGAGTATAGAAGGCGGTGCTGCAGACGGTGGAGGAGGCGGAGGTGGATCTGGAGGGCCAGTCGTTGGAGGATGGTCGTCAGGCGGATCGATCGTGTAATCGTCACCAGCCTCGTCTGTCGGAAAAGGAGGTGGAGGCGGAGAAGGCGGCGGAGGCAGATGTAATGCCTCAGACATAACTCGCAAATACTGGTCCAAACTAGCAAAGCGTTGCTGAAAATAACCGCGCATCGACCTCTCTCTCTGCAACTGACTGTGAAGAGATGCGTACTCTGGATGCGATGTAATCGAGCAAGCTGTCGGAACAGTGGGTGACGTGGACTGACATAACCTCCGTCGCATGTGAACTGCCTCGGAACCCAATCCAAAAATCCGATTCTTCGAAGCACCACCAGCAACCTCCATAAATAGGGACTTCTCATCCGGTGGTTGCTGAGAAGTCACCGAATCCTGGGACTCCACCTGCGAATAGCGCTCCTTCAAAGCGTTGACGCTATCCTGCAAATTGTATACATCGTAAATTTATAACGGATTTAAGAATAAAACAATTAATATAAAATACGGAGTAATATAATATGTAAACTTACCAACGTATGTTGTGATTTCTCACTGACAAACGTGCCCCTTTTTCGGCCACTCTTATATTTGTGTGTCGCCTCGTACATATCGATGAAGTGGAAGTCATCTCCTTACGCTAAAAATATATTAATATAAAGATTTAGTAATTATACTAGAATTAAATAACAAGAAAAAATAATCATTACCATCCGACGCTCGTGCTCGCTGAAGGAAATGCATCCTCCCGTGTGAGTCAGTCCAGGCGCGGCTGCTCTGTTCCGCTTAGCAGCGGCTGAAACACGCCTGAATTGTTCCGTGCTCCAGTGGTCTCGCCAGAGTTGGCTCCAAATGTCAGGAGATATCCACGGTGGACATTTCCCCTTTACACCGAGCCTTTGAGAGTCGATCCGATGAGACGACGAGTGCATTTGTCGTCCCCAAATTCGTCAGTATCCGATCGACATGCTCTGGAAGCCATCGATAACGTGTCCGCAAAGTTATTTAAAAAAAATTAAATATATAGAGAATATATAGATATATATATTAATGTGGATATATATTTTATAATTTGTTACTTACACTCCACATCTGGAACCACATGTCCCGAAGCTCTAATGGGACCGCCTCAAAATTAGGAAACGGTCCGGTGAAATGCCGGTGAAACGTATCCGATATCGAATGGACCGTCCCCTCCATCGGGAAAAAAAACTGTTCCATTACACGGATGAATAGTTAGTTATCCTTTCAAAAAAATTTGAATACATTCCCGCAAAAGTAAATAGAAACTTACTCAGCCGCCACTCGGGAGCTATCGGGAATCGCGCGCTTCCTCTGTCTCGAGTCCCACCCTGTAGAAGCAGCTGTAGAGGGTACCTGCAGAAGTCGGGGTCAAAGGCGTATGCTCGGACTCCGCTCCACGTGTGTCATCCTCACTCGGTAAAGACATCGGACCGGGTAAAGATGGAGAAGGAGTACGATCACTCATCCCAATCGAACGTGACCTACGTGGAGGCATTCGAAAAAAGAAAAAAAATTTTCGTTAGCTATGTAATCATTAGTAACATGTAAAATATAAATACAATAAATTGTTAAAAATAAATAAGTGACGCAGAGATATGTAAGGAAATGCATACATACAATAAATTATTCACTATTTTCGTCCTCACTCGGATCATCTTCCGATCCCCATTCACTTTCAACTTCGTATCGTAATCAATCGAGTCATCATATTCGTATTTTCCGGTTCATTATCATCCGTAATCTCCCCTTCACTGTTTCATGCACAAGTTCGCCGATTATGTCATCTTCACCACGTACACTCGAATGTGATCGATTCATCTACATCTTCTTGGTACGGTCTCTCAACAATAGGTGCATCGATGACATGACGAGCCTTCGATTTGCATACTCCCACCCAATCAGACTTATTTCTTTTACTTCCAGGATAAGTGGCGTAGTATACTTGCTGAGCTTGCACAGCTAATACAAATGGATCATATTTGGGGGTATCTTTTCCTGGAATGAACATCTGCAGCTTTGGTAATGTGGATGAATCTCGACGCCCTCGTTAAGCACTGAGATCATACCGATCACACTTAAATAAAATAACATCCCTATATGGAATCCCCGGAAACTGCACTTCAATGATCTCCTTCAAAATCCCATAATAGTCGCTCCTGCTGCCAATATCTTCGTCCTCGCCCTTAACCCATACGCCACAATTAATAGTCCTCTTTCCGACTCCATGATCTTGCGTATGAAATCTGAAACCATTTATTATATATCCCTTACTAGATTTCACCTGCCTTGAAGGTCCCCAGGATAGACTTTTAATATTTTCATCTGTTACGTTATTTTGATGATCTTGCACCTGCAACATATAAACGGTGTTATTGACTATTTAGAACAATTTTTCTTAAGCCTTGTTCATTACTACTCGACAAAAAAACTTACATAAGCTACTGAACCATATGAGAAACTTCGCCCTCAAATCTCCTATCAATTTCCTCCTCCGTTGTACGGGGGTCGGCGGACCACAATTCAACTCTGAATTTCATCTGTTTCATAGTCATTTTATAAGTCGAGTGTCTGTAAACCACGAAGAATCAAGAAAAGCAAATGAAAATATGAAAAAAAAGACGTACGTTACCAACAGTTGTATCTCTTCACAATTGAGATATATGTAATTAACAAACTGCCTTAAATTCCTCGGGAGAAAGGTATCCGGTAATTGTATTACCGATCACCTTGCCTCGTGCATTACATATGGACAACCCACATCTTTCTGAAACACCTTCATCATTTCGAGCCAGATTTGTATGTCTAGTCTGGACATGCGGCTCGAAGTAGTAAGAAAAAAACGTAGACGCCTCCTCAATCAAATATGCATTGCAAATTGATCCCTCGACCCCTTGCCTTATTTTTTTACTTTCAACTTCGAAAGCGATATAAGAACTCGCACTTTGTCATTTTAACGGTGTTAGAAATTCTACATCGAGTAGTTAAAACAAACAGTTTAAATACTCATGTCAGAAGGCATAACCTCTCAAACGGGTACATCCATCTATATTGAACTGGACCAGCAATCCTTGCTTCGTAAGGTAAGTGAATCATTAAATGCTCCATCACATCAAAAAAAGCAGGGAGGAAATATCCTTTCCAACTTGCACAGAGGGATTACTATGTTCTTCTCTCACTCTCTCATACGAGATGTTGAGCAGCTTTTGGAGCACATAAATCCCGATAGAAAAAACTTAATTCCGTTAGCACATTCCAAATAGCGGTGGGGAGGAACTCTCTAAATGCAATAGGAAGCAATCTTTCCATAAATACGTGATACTCATGCGTCTTCATGCCCGACATCTTTAACCCATTCAAATCAACACACCGACCTAAGTTAGACGCATATCCATCGGGCAACCTCAAATCCCTAACCCACTCCAATACAACCCCTTTTTTGTTGATTCGTTAGAGAGTACTTAGACTTCGGCATAGAAACTTTACCATTTCCAACACTTGAAATATGTAACTCCGGCCTATTACAATACACCTCCAAGTCTCGCCGAGCCTTTATATTATCCTTTGATTTGCCCTTCACGTCCCATTACGATGATTAAACACGTTCTCGAACACATTCTTTTCATTGTGCATGACGTCAACATTGTGGCAAAGTAAATTTGATTTCCAATACGGTAAGTCCCGGGAAGATGCTACGCTTAGCCCGAGTTGTGGTAAAACCCCTCTACCATCATCCTTGCCAACTTCCGCCGCAAATGATCGATAATTCTCGGCAAACTGCTGACTCTATGCCACGTCTCATCCCCGCACGATCGCTTAATAGGTTGAGATGTCTCACGACCGCGATCCTTTCGAAATGATTTTCCGTCTCTTCTGTATTGATGATCTAACGGCAAGAATCGGCGGTGACAATCAAACCAAGATTGCTTTGAGCCATGTTGCAGATGAAATGACTTTGTTTGCTCCATACAATAGGGACAAGCCAGTCTTTCGGCAGTGCTCCAACCGCTCAACATACCATAAGCTGGAAAATCATTAATGGTCCATAGGAGGGCAGCCCGCATTTGAAAATTCTGTTTTTTGGAGACGTCATAAGTCGGCACTCCAACTCTCCACAAGTTTTGGAACTCTTCCACCAACGGCTGAAGATAGACATCGATCTTATGCTTCGGGTTTCTCGCCCTGGAATAATTATCGTCAAAAACATCACAGAGATCCTTCATACACATCCATGGTGGTAAGTTGTACTGAGTAATAATGACGAAAGCCAACTCGAATATTGCTTTCCCGACATTCCAAATGGTGAGAACCCATCAGTACATAGCGCTAAACGCACGTTGCGAACCTCTTTCGTAAATTCCGCATGCACACAATCAAAATGGTGCCATGCTTCACCGTCCCGTGGGTGACTCATCAATCCTCATTCTCGCATGCAGTTCGGCGTGCCACCTCATGTGTTCTGCAGATGCTTTTTGATGCATACAACCTCTGCAATCTCGTAGTCAAGGGAAAGTAGTACATTTTCTTAAAAGGGACTTCTTTTTGCTGTCTATTCTTTCGAAATTTCCTCCTCTGCATGTACCGAGGACTCCCACAAAACTTACATTCCCGCAAACTACCGTCCGCCTTCCAATAAAGCATGCAAATCTGTTTGGGCAACAATCTATTTTCTCCACGAGCAAACCGAGTCTAGAAACCATCTTCTTAGTATGGTACAAGTCTTCGAGGCAGATTATCATTTGGTAGAACCTCCTTAATCACTGCAATACTCGATTAAAACATCTTTCCGAAATATTATTCTCGGGATTTAATATTCGACGATCCGTGCAACAAATGATAATCTGCGAGTGGTTTGTGCATCCAGCCTCACAAAAGGAGTATTCGTAGCTTTTAACATATCATAAAATTTTTTGGCTTCTGCATTTGGCGGTTCTTCATCGTCGATACCCGCTGCCGGGTCTAATTGAGGGTCCAATCCAACACCATCCATTACCATCTGCTGAAACGGATTAATAGGGGTAGATTGGGATTGAGAGGTGGTTGGAATCATCCCTGGATGCAACAGAGTGAGACTCTCACCATGACTGGTCCAACGGTGATAATCGGCGACAAATCCAAATCTATACAAGTGCACCTGCACTTCATCCGGAGAAAGGTGCACCTTATTCTTACACTTCGCGCAAGGACATCTCAACCACGAAGTGTGCCCGTTCGACAAACAGTACGCTATAAAACCCTTAACCCCATCTTTATATTCATTTGTAATTCCCTTAATCCCTTGCATATACCTCTTGTACATCCAACTACGCTCATCCATCTACATTAAAAAATTTGGCCTATTAACTTTTTCCAAATTCCACGAAAAAAATTTAGGAATTCGGCATGTCTTATTAAAATAGAGTCGAAAACTTAGACAATTGGTAAGGAAGGAAAAAAAATTCGGCAGCATCTCCACTGTAAAATGGACGTTTTCCAGGCACAAGGCCACCACAATCAATCCCCAAGGCCAAATTTAGATCTCCCAACAATTAATTCCAACTAAATATATCCAAAAATCCACATCGCCGCCGCCTCAAAATAGTATAAATATCTTCATAAAATTTAAAAACATTAAAGCCATGCTCAATTAAAAGAATTAAAAAATCAGCCAAAGAATACCAAAGTTGCAAGAACAGATGGAAAAATTACAAGAAAAATAATAAATGTATAAAAAAGTACAAACAAATACATCATATAAGAGAACAAAAAAAACAATAAAATAAGAAAACTTCTAAATTAAAACAAAAAAGGAAAAACCGGAAATAATTTGCCAAAAAAAGGGAAAAATTTATACCCCATTGCAATAATACTTCATCAATAATTAAAAAATGTATTAAAAAAATTAAAAAAAAAAGAAAAGGCTTACCTCGGTCGAGCCTGGGCAGACGCGGGCGGCGGGCGACTGCTGGGCGGACCCGGCTACTGCTGGGTAGACGCGGGCGCAGCTGGCTGACGGGCGCATGGCGCGTGGCAGACGCAGCGAGGCTGAGCGCGACGCTGTGAGGGCTCGGGCGAGACAGCTGGCGGTAGCTGGGGCACCGGCTGGGCTGCAACGGCGAGGCTGGCGCAGCGAGCGGCGACGGCGCGGCGCTGCCGAGGCTGGGCAGACATCGGCGACGCTGGCCGCGAGTGGGCGAAGTCCGGCAGGGCGGCTCAGTGCGCGAGCTAGGCTGGCTGCAACACGCTGGCCGGCGCTTGTGCGGCGGGTGCAGGGCGGGCGGCTGGCGTGCGGGAACGGCGACTGGTTGGGGTTGACGCGGCGAGAGACGGCAACGGGCTGGGCGGACAGCGGCGAGGGGAGGCAGTGGGGATTGGCAGAGGGCGGCTAGTTGGTGGGAAATGAGAAATGTTTGCCAAATTTTGAGTGGGAAATGGGAAATGTTTGCCAAATTTTGAGTGTTGATAAAATGAAGAAGGAGAAGTTTTTTGCGGCGGATTGTCGCAAATCCGTCGCAATTTTGCGACGGAAATTTTTAATTTCTTTTACACCGATAAAAAATCGGTTATATTAATTTATTATTATTTTTTTTAACGGTAAAAAAAAAGGTTGCAAATCCGTCACCAATTTGCGACGGACTTTTTTATTTATTTATTTTAATAAACAGTCAAAAAATGCGTCGCAAAATCGTCGCAAAGATCGACGATTTTGCAACGTAATTATTTTCAATTTGGCGGCTCTCTTCGCGGGTTATTAATTTTCAAATACCGTCGCAAATCCGTAGCACTTTTGCGATGGAATTTATTCCTAATTATATTTATTAACGATAATAAGACCGTCGCAAATCCGTCTCAAATTTGCAACGGCTTTGCGACGGATTTGCGACCAAATTTAATTTCTAATGTGTTTTTTAAAGTCTTTTCTTTCTCTTCCATTGCTCCATTAAGATTATGGTTGGAATTTGTGAACAATGAATTATTATGACACATACTCATTTTAGTTATTATATAAATTGTGCTAGTATATTTATTTATATACTTCATCAACGCTTTATATACTTCATCAATACTATATGTTGTGAAACATTATTACATATTATAAATTAGTCATACTTAAAACTTTAACTATTACTGTTACACATATATGTAATATATATTTATGTGTTTTGGTCTGATGTGTCATTATAGTATATATATGTTACATCAAAATAAATTACAAGATATATATTCGTACGTGTCTTTATATAAATATTATTATATATTTAATTAAATACTTCGTTTATGAACACCATGAGGTATGACTCACCAAAAACAAATAAAGATGAAAGAATAGGAGGAAAAAAAATTATTCCGTTGCAAATCTGTTGCAATTCCGTCGCAAAAAATTATCCGTCGCACATCCATAGCAGATCTGCGACGGATTTGCGACGGAATTTAAATATACGAATAAAAAAATAGATAAATAATATCCGTCGTAAATCCGTCGCCGATCGGCGACGGATTTGCGACGGACTTAAAATATAGGAATTAAAAAATGCATGCATAAATTCCGTCGCAAATCCGTCGCAGATCTGCGACGGATTTGCGACGGAAATTAAAAATTAAATTAAAAATAATATCCGTCGCAAATTAAGCCACTTATTTTTCCCGTAGCTGTTTTGCAGCAAATCCGTCGCATATTTGCGACGCAAATCCGTCGCAATTTGCCGTCGCAAAATTTAATTTTTCTTGTAGTGAAAGCCATTTAATGCAAAAGATTTGTATTATGGTGATACTTTACTATAACAATGTGTCTTTGACAAAATATGAGGAGTGCATGCTGATGTAGGAACAGATGAGTTGGTGACTAAAGTGCATACATAGTCTTTAAGGTATGAAAGAAATTGTTTTATCCTTGTAAACGTCGAAGCGATGGAATTGACGATTCGGGAATATTGATCTCTGCATAAGAGAATTGTGATAAAGATTAGGAACTTTAATTTCACTAGAAGACGAAATAGGATCATGTGAAAGATTGAGTTCAGCAGAAGCACTTCGCAGTGGAATTTCTGGCTGAACAGCATCTGAATAATTTGCATGTGATGGCGTAAATTTTTCGGCCTAAAATTTAGAGGGAAAAGATTGTGGTAAATCAAATTGAGATGAAACAAGCAAAGGTAGATCAATTTGTCTAGTGTTCAATGAATTGTGAGAAGAATATGAAAATATTAAATTAATTCATGAAATACCACATATTGAGAGACAAATATTTCTTCTAGTATGGTAGCCGGAAGAATGTACAGTTTCGTGTGAATTGAATTTCCTAAAACACACTTCTACAACTATGAGGATCAAATTTTGAGCGACCTTGAGAAGAGGTGCAAACAAAGGCCAAACACGCAAAAACCCGTAGAAATTGAAATGGAGGAATTTTTTAATATAATATTTCAGAGGGACTTTTATTTGGGAGAATGGATGTTGGTGTAATATTTATAAGGAAAGCAACATGTTGCACACTAATTCTAATAAGCTAAGGGTAAAGAAGATTGCAATTTGAGCGGCCAAGCTATATTAAGAATATGTTGGTACCTGTGTTTAACAACCTCATTTTGTTGGAGTGTTTCTACACAAGATGTTTGCCGCAAAATGCCATTAGAATTGTAGAAAGAAGGCATCTGAAACTTAATTCCATTGTCAGTTCAGATGAGTTTTATGGTTTTCTGAAATTGAGTTTGTACAAAAGTACAAAATGCCTGAAGTAAAAGGCGTGCTTCAGATTTTTTATTCGTTAAATAAATCATGTAAATCTACTGAAATCATTGACTATACTGAGAAAATAAGAATGCCCATGAACACTTTGAAATCTAGTTGGCCACCAAATATCAATGTGTACCAAGTCAAAACACGCAGAAGAAGATAATGTATGCAAAGGAAAGGGCAGTGTATTTTAGATTATGTATGCAAAGGAAAGGTAGTCTCTTTTGCTTAGCAAGAGGACAAATAGGACAACATGAATCATCAACAGCTTTAATTGAAGAATCCAAAGTTTGCAAAGATTTTATTTGAGAATGAAACAATTGGTCAAGCCTATAGTGCCATAAAAGTGACTTATCAAAGTCTTGATGAGAACTACTAAGAATAGAAACATTGTCATAGAAAATGACTATTCAGAAGATGAAAATGAGGAATCAGGAACATATGAGCTATATTGTTATCTAGCTAATCCAATTATCTTGCATTGTTTGATATCCTGAAGAAGACAAAAACCAGATTGGAAAGTGGCACAAGCATTAGAATATCGAAAGATTTAGCTAAGTGAGATCAAATTAAAATGAAAAAATGGAACAAAGAAAACATCATGTAGAATTAAATTACTTGATAACTGAACGATGCCTTTTTTCTGATGGGAACAGTTGTTCCATTGGGAAGACAAACTGTGATGTGGTGAAGTAAATAAGTAGATGAAAAAGAGGACAAAGAATAGGCTATATAATTAGTAGCAGCAGAATCAATAATCCAAGCCTATAAAAACGAGGCTGAAATCTTACCATTGTCTTTACCATTCAGGGTACTAGGATTTGTAGTAAAAGCCATAACTTGATGATTTGCAACTGAAGTTGGAAAGTAAATGCTATGGTTGGAGTTGGTAAAGCTACGACATTGCTAACAAGGGAAGAAGAAGGTGTAAGACCCTACAATAAAGAGACGAGACGCTTGTATTGACCATAATTAATACTGGACAACTAGCAACAAAAATAGTCACGAATGGAAGATTGTAGTTGCCACTCATGTTGAATCACCACACTGAAAATCTATATCTATCTATATCTATATCTATATATATCTATATCTATATCTATACTATACTAAAAGTTTGAAAATGGGTCATGTGGATTTAAACTTTTTTTGTTTCTTCTTTTTTTAAATGGACAAAAATACCCTTAGTTTGAATAATTTTTTTTTATTTCGGTAGTCCTTTAATGTAATTGCCTTTCTTCCAACTCCATTGTTCCAAAACAATATTCATTTCATTTCCACTAAAAAAAGTCACTCCTCCAATTTAATAGAAAGCAACATTAATTTAGCTCTAACACTTACCTCTCTAATTTTTACATACAAAAATATTTCATAATTATATTAGTTACTTCTCTAATTTAATTATTGCAATTACATGGAGGAATGTTGTTACATAGATGGTAATAATTATTTTTAAAAGTTACTTGTGAGGTGCATTCAATAATTTTTATTACAATCATCCCAATCAAAATATCATGATTATTTATTAGAATACCAAGAACTTATTTAAGTATAATTATTTATTTATTTATCCCAATCAAAATTATTTATTTCAAAATATAATATATGAAAAGTGATGGATGCTAGAAACTTGTCTCTCCCCAATTATTCAAATTCTAATATTGTAAAAATAATTAATTATAAAATTTAATATTCTATTTTATTCATTTAAGATTAGCACCTTAATTAATAATTAATGGTACTTATATACAGGAAAGTTACATAGAGGGTAATAATTAATTATGAAATTTATTTGTAAGGTGCATTCAATATAGAAAACAAATATATTATTCACCGAAAATTAGCTTAACCAATTATGTAAAAATATTAATACCTCATGAATTATGAACAATTTGTTATCATGAACTATGAAAAAATGACGTTAATACCTGATCAAATAAACAAAAGAATATTAATATATTAATTATTAATCATTAATATACAATTATTTAGTTTGAAGTGATTTTCTAAGTATATTTTAACCTGAATTTTCAAATATATAGTTTTTGACATTTAAATGATAATTATTTAGGAGTTACATAGAAACAATTAATTTGGAGAAATAGTTGTAAGTTAATTTTAATAAAGATAAAATAAAAAATTAAAGAGAAAAATAAGTTACTAAAAAAGAGTATTAAATAGAAAGACTTTATTGTCATAAATATTTATTAATTTTTTTCTAATTGCTATTATTAAATTAGTATATATACCTCTCACATCATAGCTTGATTATGTTTTTACACATTTACAAAATCAATAGACAATATTTGAAATTTTCAAAAAAATATTTTATTATTCTTATTTTGAGAATTTCAACTTGTATGTTTCTTTCTTTTTTGAATGCCCTAAAATTTCCTTTGATAAAATTATTTTTTAATTTTCTAAAATGTATTATTGTCATTTTAATAGTTTTTGACATTTAAATAGTAATTATTTAGGAGTTACATAGAAACAATTAATTTGGAGAAATTATTTGTAAGTTATGTTTAACAAAAATAACTTAAAGAATTAAAGAGAGAGGTAAGTTACTAAAAAAAGTATTAAAGAGAAAGATCTTGTCATAAATAATTATCAAAAAATCAATTAACTTTTTTGTTTTCTTTTTCCTATAATTGGATGCATGCATGATGCTTTGTATAATTAATATTTACGCTTAATAATATTAGATATCTACCAAAAAATCAGTTATTAAAATGAATAAAAGTAGAGTTTATAAACTGTATGTAATTATTTAATATAAGTAGTAAAAATATGTATATAAATGGAATATCATCAAAATAACAAAATAAAAAGTAAAAAAGTGCATTTGGACCACTATTATTATGTGTGTGTCTAAGAGAGAAAAAGAATAATTTTGCTAATTTAAAAATATTAAATACCAATATAATTTATGAAAAATCTAAAAAATAATAGAATTTGATTTAAAAGAATGAGCATTTAATATCAATGAATTGTTTTCAACAAAATTAAGAAATATATGAATCTTATATGAATATTTTGAAAATAATTACATGAGTGAAGAAAATTACACATAATCTATAGCATTGGAAAAAATAGTATATTATTATTTTACCAAATCAACAAACATGATTACGGCAAAATATTATAAGGTAAAAAATGATTCACTATATAACTGTTACAAAATAGTTTAGATGATTAGTAAAAGTATGAATTGTAACAAAATATTATCAGAATAATTAAATAAATTATAAAAAATAATTTATTTTTTATTATTATAAAAATAATTTATGAATTTATAAAATGCTAAATAAAAGGTTAATTAGGTGCAATTTGCACGTACAAGATGCTAGCATAAAGCACCTGCAATATTTGCACGTGTTAAATGTTTCAAAAATTTATATTGGTATTGAGATTTTTATTCAATATAATTATTTTTTATATTTATTTAATTTTTAAAAATATTAATATTTTATTTTTATTTTCATGCTATTATATTTTTTATTTTTCATTAAATATATTTGCATTTGAATATAATATTTAATTAATTATTTATTTCAAAATATAATATTTGAAAAGTGATGGATGCTAGAAACTTGTGTCTCACCAATTATTCAAATTCTAATATTGAAAAAATAATTAATTATGAAATTTAATATTCTATTTTATTCATTTAATATTAGCACCTTAATTAATAATTAATTGTACTTATATACAGGAAAGTTACATAGAGGGTAATAATTAATTATGAAAGTTATTTGTAAAGTGCATTCAATATAGAAAATAAATATATGATTCACCAAAAATTAGCTTAACCAATTATGTAAAAATATTAATACCTCATGAATTATGAACAATTTGTTATCATGAACTATGAAAAAATGACGTTAATACCTCATCAAATAAACAAAAGAATATTAATATATTAATCATTATCATTAATATACAATTATTTAGTTTGAAGTGATTTTCTAAATATATTTTAACTTGAATTTTCAAATATATGCAAGTGCATTAATACCAGTAATTCATCATAACTAAATTTTTTAGTAACTCCCAAAAATAATGACCTGAATTGTAACCTACCTAAAGTAATTTTCAAGATTAAAATCATATTTACATGACATAATTGTAGGTTCACTATAAAAGAATCAATCAGTTCAATTTTTTCAGATCATTGGTAAAATTGCACAAGCATTCTCATCTTATATTCAAATCCGCAGGTACTCTACTCTTTTTAAATAATTTCTCTTCTTTAATTTATTATTTGATGATTATTTGATTTGATCATTCCTTATAATATTATATCTATCTGCTTAATTTTTCTTAGATTTATTTTTCTTTTTTTAGTCAAAATGTCTACAACACAAGAAACACAAATTACAAAAACAACAATCAGTACATTACCAGCAATTGGAAGATCAAAATCAGCAATCAAACTCATGGTACTACGCATAGGGCCATCGGAGTTCTGCAGCAAAAATAAAGAACTCAAAATCAAGAAAATGATCTTCCTTGACAACGAAACAAGTTTCTGAAAATTAATTTTTCAATTATGCAATATCCTTAATGATTATGAAAAATTATGATAACAGTGTACATTTTTATAAATTGCACGGGACAAGAATATGTGGCATAATGTTTGGGAATATTATTCAACATTTTGATGGAATATTCACAAGAAATGCAACCTACATAATATCTAATGCAATAATTAGAGAAGTAAACAAAATGTTCCTGAATGTGCATCCAAAAATAGAGCTAGAGTTACAAATGAATACGATCGTTACTAAAGATAAAGATGTTGTCAAAAAAGAACGAATCACATACAACTTCGTCAATTCAAATAGACAACATCAAGGAGGATGACACCATAGGTGATATTACTAAATTTGTAATTTTTTAAAGATAAATAAGGTTATATATATATATATATATATATATATATATATATATATATATATATATATATATATATATATATATATATATATATATCTTTAATAGTTATTTTTGCATAAGAAAATGCTATAGATTTACTTGCTGCAACTTATGATTATTAGTTGCCATCAACTGACAATATGTTCACTGTATCAGAAAAAATTGAAAATATTTGTTTGATTTATTTATACATAGACTATTTTTTTTTTTTGGTAATTTTAGTAACAACATGTAATGTTACATCACTTTCAATATCATATCATGGATAGACAATGCATAATGTTATAAGTTTTTATCTTAGATATTTTTTTCCATACACAATCCTCTATGTACATATTTTAAGTTTTGTGTACAAAGTCAAGAATTGCTACCAAAAGGAGAAGTACCTAGAAGGGACATCTTCAAGAAGGGAAATTATCATCATGAATGATCGGTAAGACATATTCAAAGAACTCCAACTAAAAAATATAAAAAAACTATTCTAATAAAAAACAAATGCAGGTTGGAAACAATCAATGTCACGAAAATTTCGAATACACATCATCAAAGTCAAGAATATACATTCTATTGAAAAGGTAACAAAATTTCGAATAAGGTTCAGTTAAAATAATAAGATTTTACACTTAGTGAAAATATCATGTGCATTCACTTATGGACCTTTTCAGGGTGTCAACATATCAAAACACTACAAAAAAAATGTTGAGTTTGAGTATGCAAGAGTACAAGTTCGTGATCAAGATGAATAGAAAAATAGAAGTACAAAATGGAAGATTGCAAGTCATTGCTGAAGCAGTTCAATAGATAAATGAAACATGAACGAATAAGTTGCAGCAAAAACACACTAAGAGAAATAAGACAAAGTGTACACTGAGAAAAATCAAAGATAACATAAATAGAAAAGGAGACATATTCATGAAGGAGAACAAAGAGGAAAACAGCTACATCAACAAACCCATAACCAAGAAGAAAATGATGACCAAATTGGAAAAAGCCAATGACATCACAGAAGAGGAAGATGATGATGAAAAGATATCAACATCTATTAAAAGAAGGAAGAATGCCAACAAGAATGATGTTACTCAATCAACACCTGTCAAGAAAATCAAGAAAGAAAAATTCTGAAATAATTAGTAGTTCATTATTAAGTTAAGCTTATAAGGTAAGGTTACTTTAGTAATTTTTTGTCCTTCTTTACATCACGGAATCAGTTACATAGTTTTCATGTAGAGTATTTATTTGATCATTGCACTCTTTCTTTTTCTTTGAAAATCCAAGCTCAAAAGCTCATTTCTTCTTAATTATTTTGTACATGAGAAAAGATAGTAGCCATTCATTCAGAAAGTTATTCAGATGACTTGAGCAAGTTTCACAAGCGGAAGTTAAATTAAACAAGTTTACACAAATCAAATATAGAGCTATTTCTTACAGATTTCTAGATTAAAGAAAATATATGCTGAAAGATTAGAAAATAGACAAGAACCTTTTTTTGTGAACCTAGAATATCTATTTAAAGATTTCACTGGGCAATAAAGCATACAAGCAGAGAAATAAATCCTGGGAAATAGCAAGAGTGACATAAGGCTTTGAAGCCTATAAGTTCACAGATGTCGCTTAAAAAGAAAAATTGATCAGTACACTTGATAATCAAGAAAATGATGACAGAAAAAGAAGAAAACCAACTAATCAGGTATACCAATCTAATAAAATATCCAGCTACTTACCATTTAAAAACCGTACTTGTATATCTATTAAATTCATATGGTTTACTTGAATATAATCTCCAAGTATTGCAGAGTACTATTGCTGGCAAGGATTCATTGATCTTTTGCCAGAAACTCATATATCCACCTTTGAAATGTCTAATTTTAAATTCATGAATGTAAGCATAAGGCATGTCGTGAACAAATCCATATGCAGAAGTAGTATAACCATAGGTTACTGAATGAGGGACTGATTTGATTTCACGACCCTCAAGAAAATCAAGAGTCGAATCAGAAGCAATATACAACACCAACCAAAAAAATAAAAAAAAATATCATGTCCTAAAGCCGACAAAACCAATCATTGTTTCGTCATAAATTCAGAACCATTGTGAGTCATAAATCTTGCAATTTTCTAGCCAAACAGAATAAGATGATATACCTATCTAGGAAAAATATATTTAGAAACTCTCAAAATTGTTTTACAACAACCATTTGAATATAATCCCAGCAGCCATACACGTTCAACTTAAGGAAGTTGTCAAAAAAATGTATAGTGAAAGAATCCAGGCTACACAGCAAAATATGTTGTCTCCAAGCAACATGATGGCCTTATCCCAAATTATTGCACATATCTACAGTTATATTATCTCACATATTTGGACTAAATCCAAAATCACAACGAAGTTCGACAAAATAGACAATTATTTAAATGGGTGAACAAGTCTAGATAATTGGCCAACCTCAGCTGAATATGCAAGCATCCATTATTAGAACCTTCAATTGCAGCACCCTTGAACTACAAACAACCTTTTTGTTAAAAAAGGAAGCCATTTAGGAAGATTAAAGGGTATGAGAGCCCACCCTCCAAGACATTGATAAACTGTTAGATACTGAATTGATATTTAAAACTCCACTACTCCAACAAAAGCTTACATCTTATCGATGCAGTAACGGAATATATTATCCACTTTCTTTTGCAAACTTTAACTAGACAAAAATCATTTTGTATTTTGTAACCAGGAAAGTAGTTAATTTCCATGCCAACCAAACCACAGTATATATCCCTACATCTAAGATACTCCACAAGTGGGTTACGGCTAATCAATAGAATTACATAAACCATATGATAAATCATGTATACAAAGCCTCAAATTTGACAGCTCATGGGAACTCCCTACCATGTAAAACCCTCAAATTAAGTTCACAAGCAGAAAACAACAATTAGAAGTTCGCTTATTTTACATCACAATAAAACACAACTAACATTAAATTTAGTGTTAAAAACTTATCATCCACCAATCTTGATTTTTAGTATAATCCAAAGATATTATTTGTGGTAAGAAATCCACAGGGTGTGAAATGAAAGCTCCACAGTGGGATTAGCTTTAATATGCAGCTAAGAATCAACATTAGCCAAAGAAGATTTTTCCTTTTTCTACAGAAACGAACTCTAACCTCTATTCAAGAGCTCCAATTAGCTTTATCACAAGGACAATCATATTAGGTCGTAGAACCAGCACATTCTTCACATTCTTGGCTGCAATATCGAGGAGTTCTTTAAAAATTGACTTAAAGGACTGAACCTTTTCCAGAAATATATCATAATCCTGAGGTCATGACTCTTTTGCGATATCCCTGATGATGCCATCAAGATAATCTGCAACTGCTATTGCTTTAGCAGTAGAAGGGCAATTATTCTTGATTGCATGCGACCAATTCTCAGAGAAGCAGACGAATAATTTGAGGAACGATCGTTCCTATTGAATGGTCTGAATTTGATGCTTGATAGGAGAAGGCAAGAAATAAGGACCCAATTTATGAAGAACCCAGTCTTGAAATTCATCAACCCCATGTGTAAGCCATTTTTCTTTTTTTCACTCTGATACAGGTGTAGTAAGAGATTAAAGATTAGAGGAACAAAGCAAAGATTTGGAGGAAGAAAGATGATTGTTTTGTACTTTTCTTGCAACAAAATAGTTTTTATTTTTACAGAGTGAAAAACAGATGTAAATCGTTACTCATAGTTTAAAAACATTTGTTTATCCAAATTTAAAGGAATATTTTTCATTATTACATGTTTGTTGACATTCCTAAGGAAGCCATTACAGTGGCAACGATTGGATTCCCTAACTCACTGAAATTTTTTTAAAATGGTCTAATTTTTAATGTTTGTCCATGTATTAATTTAATTTTAAAATAAGAAGTTTTTTAATAAATTTTTAAAATATTTAGTCTTTTACGAATTTTAAAAATTATTTTTTATAATTAATTATTATAAAAACATATATAGAATTATTTAAAAATTATTAAAATATTAAAAAACTTTTAAAAATTAAATTCACGTGCAACGCACGTGTCACTTTCTAGTAATCTAAAATGTGTGGACTAGGAACCACAAGTCATGGGCAATTGGGGTTCCTCCCCGGACCACCATAGTATTAGTATCCCCAGTCTTGGTTCTGGCCAAAATTAGCATTGTAGCAATTTGGTGTGGGTTCAAAACTTCTAAGAACATCAGGATCCCCGACGGTGTTTGAGCTATCAATAATCTGAATATTCCTGAAGAAGCTGGCTTTTCCAAACCTTTCTTCTGGAAAATGGCCACTGCCCATCTGAGCGGTGGTGTGCACCCCGTCGGGTTCCAAGTTTAATGCCCGACCACCCAATTCAAGCATATCAGCAATATCTGCAAGGTAGGTGAATAAAGTGTCCGGCCAGTAACCAACTACATACTGATTCCCAACCACCAACCACCAGTTGCCATCTTTTGGATCCTACGAAAAGAAAATATTTTGTTTCATTTATCATAAATGAACTGATTGTCAAACGAAAGGAATTGTTTGTTACTGGGCAGGCAGATTTGAGACATATAGAGGAAAATTCTGACAAAGAAGTGGATTTGCAGCTCCATCACCTTGGAGACAAAGATTCTAATGTCATGTTGGGTATCGCCATAAGCAGAGACGGGCGTAATGCTGGCCCCTATTGCTATTCCACTGCTGATTTGGATAAAGCCCGGGCATTGCAAGCTGTAGCAACCGTTGGATTCATACTTATCTCTCTGTCATTATTTCCAAATATTAATACAATCCAATAAGCATAAATTCGATTTTAGCATAATTGTACTTAAAAAGTAAAGTCCAAAAGAATAATGGACAAATCTAATTTGCTGGTGGCTTACAGTCCAATGGATGAAAAGTCTCGTGTTGTTATCTCCAAATAACTTCGGGCTAACCTTTATGGTTTTTGATCAAAATAAGAAAGTCAGAGACCCAACCAGTCGTGTTTGCATGACATCAAGATTGCCACTAGTACTATGTTGAAAACTGAAAACTTACGTCCAACCAACTTCAATGACATTGGTATCTGAAGGTTTCCAACCTCCTGAAATCCAGAGCTGAGACGTGCTGTCTTCTTGAGGGTGCTGAATTTGAGGATTCCAAAAGCCAATGTCTGCCTTCGCACCCTTGTCGCCGTCTATATATCCCACTGCAAACAATCCAAGAAAGAAAAATCTATTTTAAGAAAATAAAAACAGTGAAAATGGAGTAGCACAGAATGAAAATTGTTCTCTGCCTTCTTCCTCATCTTCATATTAATTTTTCTCTTTTTTTTTGTTGTCTGCAAAAAGTCAAAAAATTTTTGGTGCTTCATACTATGTACTACAAACCTCACGGTACCTGGGAGCCTATTTTGCTGGGAACAGCAGCTTTGTCTTTTGGCACCGGAAAACTTGCTTGCATCTTCCTTCCAAAACTTTCCAGAGAGCTTGCTCTCAAGACATCCTCTTCTTTAGTTCTTCTGATAGGAACAGATCCCTCGGGACACCTTCCCTTTGAATGCCATAATTGAGAGATTGGTAATTTATCACCTTTTCCTCTGGACCTGGCACGTGATACTTGGCTATCATCAAATCGTAGCCCTTCGGCAGGGCTTAAGTGCAACAAACCAAAATTGCCTTTACCGTCAAACACGACCTCTGATCGAACAGTAATTAGTAACTCCCAAAATACCACTAATTCACCATAACTGAATTTTTTAGTAACTCCCAAAAATAATGACCTGAATTGTAACCTACATGAAGTAATTTTGAAAATTAAAATCATATTTACATGACATAATTGTAGGTTCACTATAAAAGAATCAACGAGTTCAATTTTTTCTGATCATTGGTAAAATTGCACAAGAATCCTCATCTTACATTCAAATCTGCAGGTACTATATTCCTTTTAAACAATTTCTCTTCTTTAATTTATTATTTGATGATTATTTGATTTGATCATTCCTTATAATATTATATCGATCTACTTAATTTATCTTATATTTATTTTCCCTTTTTTAGTCAAAATGTCTACAACACAAGAAACACAAATTACAAAAACAACAATTAGTACATTACCAGCATCTGGAAAATCAACATCGGCAATCAAACTCATGGTACTACGCATAAGCCCATCGGAGTTCTACGGCAAAAATAAAGAACTCAAAATCAAGAAAATCATCTTCCTTGAAAACGAAGTAAGTTTTTAAAAATTAATTTTTTAATTATGCAATATCCTTAATGATTATGAAAAATTATGATAACAGTGTACATTTTTATAAATTACAAGGGACAAGAATATGTGGCATAATGTTTGGGAATGTTATTCAACATTTTGATGGAATATTCACAAGGAATGTAACCTACACAATCTAATACAATAATTAGAGAAGTAAACAAAATGTTCTTAAATGTGCATCCCAAAATAGAGCTAGAGTTACAAATGAATATGATCATTATTGAAGCTAAAGATGTTGTCAACAAGGAACGAATCACATACAACTTCGTCAATTCAACTAGACAACATCAAGGAGGACAACACCATAGGTGATATTACTAAATTTGTAATTTGCTAAAGATAAATAAGGTTTGCAATATATATATATATATATATATATATCTTTAATAGTTATTTTTGCTAAGAAAATGCTATAGATTTACTTGTTGTACCTTATGATTATTAGTTGCCATCAACTGAAAATATTCACTGTATCAGAAAAAACTGAAAATATTTGTTTGATTTATTTATGCATAGACTATTTATTTTTTGTAATTTCAGTAACAACATATAATGTTATGTCACTTTCAATATCATTATCATGGATAGACAGTGCATAATGTTATAAGTTTTTATCTTAGATAGTTTTTTTTTCTATACATAATCCTTTATGGAGATATTCTATGTTTTGTGTACAAAGTCAAGAATTGCTACCAAAAGAAGAAGTACCTAGAAGGGACATCTTCAAGAAGGGAAATTATCATCATGAATGATCGGTAAGACATATTCAAAGAACTCCAACTAAAAAATATAAAAAAAAAACTATTCTAATAAAAAACAAATGCATGTTAGAAACAATCAATGTCACAATGTGGGATGATATGCAATCAATGAAGGGAATGTATTAGAGAGCCAACAAAGTGAAAAACCAATTGCGGCAATAACAGGACTTAAGAAGAAGATATATCAAGGTATGATGAAAAAAGAAGTGTACCATAGCAACACTTGGAGTAAGTCCCATATGCTTGGAGTCAGCAATTTTACTAAACTGATAAGACAATAATTATTACAAAGCATCTGTCGTATTATTCCAACCCAAAAAGAATACACATATAATGTCATTTAAATTTTACATATTTTTTGATTTTTAACATTCTATGTAAATTAGTATATCCTTCTAACATAATCTTTATTTTTGCAGGTTAAAGGACTCAAAGGAAGCAGAAGATGTAGAGAAGCGATTAATGGAAAAAAGCGATTAAAGAAGAAGTAACCTTGACAAAGATCATCAACGAAAGAGAATCCTTAATAGAGGTAAGAAAATCAAATTACCATAATCTAAAGTGTTTTTTAGAAAAAAAACCAAAAAATATTATAAGGAAAAATGACAAAATAAATATAAAATATGGCAAGAAAAATTATACTATTTCACAACAATAATAGACAGGGTTGAAAATAGTTCACAACCATGGTATGATGCATGCAAGAATTGTTCAAGGTCAATCACAAGAACTAATGAAGCAGTTGAATGTAGAAGCTATCCGGAGACAACAGTAATACCAAGGTATGAATATTATCAAAAATTTTACATATTATACCTATTAAACGTTCATGCTAAGCAAGAAATTATAGGTACTTGATAAATCTCAACGTCACTCAAGCTAAAGGTAGTGCAAAAGTAACACTTTTTGAGGATGTTGCAAGTATTGTCCTTGGATGTTCAGCAATTGAGTATATACATTCTATTGAAAAGGTAACAAAATTTTGAACAAGGTTTAGTTTAAATAATAAGATTTTACACTTAGTGAAAATATCACGTGCATTCACTTATGGACCTTTTTAGGGTGTCAACATGTAACATCCCGTCCTATAACAATTTTTGTGTGTTTAGTGTGTAATAGAATATATAATTTTTGGTAACATGAAATTTGGTAATTTAATTTTTTATTATATTTTGAGTCTTTTCAAAAAAAAAAAGAAAGAAAAAAAGAAAAAGAAAAAATAATAATAATATATGAAATCATCAATTCTCCACCGATTCATGATTCCTATAAATGATTTGATTCTTTTATTTTTTTTCTTCATTTATTTCTTTCTCTTCTTTCTATCCCGGTTGCTTTCTCTTCTTTCTTTTCTTTCCATTTCTCTTGCTTTCTTTTGCTTCACAGATTACTCCTTTCTTTCTTCTCTTCGGCCTTTCTCCATTTCATTCCTTTTAATTTGTTTTCTTTTTCTTCTCCTTGGCTTGAGTTCTTCTCATTGAATTAAGGTAAGATTTCATGTAATTTTTTGTTTGTAATTTCTTTAATTTATTTTATGGTTTCCTTAAGAATTATGGTAGAAATTAATTGTTTAGAAAACAAATTGTATTCTTATTTTTTTCAAGTTTTGTTTAGTTTTCTTTAATTTAAATTTTGTCTTAATTACTAATGTTATTTGATTTATAATTTCTTTTATTTGTTTTGTTGAGTCTTGGAATTTTGAAGAAATTATTTTGTTTATGTTTGCTATAAAGTTTGGTTTAGTAAAAATTGTTTATTTGATTTAAAGTTTTTGTTTTACTTTAATTTGAGTTAAGTTTCTTTGTTTTAGTTGCAACTTTTATATTTGAAAATTTGAAATATTAAAAGTGACTAAATTTTAAGATTTGAGATTTAAATTAAAGCGATATTTTTATTCTCCTAAAATGTTATTTTTATTCTATATATTTTTCTCTTACAAATTTCCTATGTAGTGTTTGAGAATATTTTCTTTGTGAAATTTCATTAAAAAAATATATTACATTAATATACATATAAAAATATTTAAGAATACAATAATAATACTATTGTATTATTTTATTATAATACAATGATATATATATACAGTATTTAATAATGGAGTGTTTTTATAGTTGTAAGTTTAGGCTTAGACTCATGCCTAGGATATTCTGGAGAAACCCGCTTGACAACTTAGAAATTATCATCTTCAGGGTTTTCGATCAACGGTGTAGCTATTTGAATTTGTAGAAAATTCGCGTGTTTCGTAAAACAGCAAGTAACTCTAACAGTTGCTACCAGGTGAGTTTACAAATCCCAAACTCACTATATTTTTAGTGTTATCAAAATTTACTATTTGTAAGTGGTAATATATTATTTTATTCTAAGGATTTCTTTTACTACCTGTTTTAAATTGGAGAGGTTCTCCACGAGAATTACTTTAATTATTTGTTTTAAATCGGAGAGCTTCTCTACCATATATTTTTACTGGTGCCTTAGAAATATTTCGGAACAGTGCTCCAAATAAGTATTTAATTAATTTGAAATATTATAGTATGTGAACATTATCTATAAATGCAAAATAATCTTTGAGAAATATTTTATTGTGTACTTTTAGAAAGTCATGTGCATTTTTATGGCATATTTGAAAAACTTGCATTTACATATTTGGACTGGCAGACGGTTGTTATTTTGAACCTATGTTGAAATTTGATTTGGTTAAGAATTTGGAATCATTTTGATGGCTACTTGAGTGGCCTTTATGTTTGAAAAGGTGCATAAAAACTCCGTCATGACCAGATATGATTTGGATATGATCTGAGCCTGAAGCGTCAGTGGATTGCACTGTATGTGGCTAGTCCCACGTACTAGGGCCTCTTCCGCTGGCGTGGAATGCGTAAACTATGTATTGTGTATCCACTTGATAAGGACGCAGTATGTCAGGGAGGGCGTAGCCCAACTGGTACTGCGTATATCTATCTGCGGTCACCTAACAGTGAGTCAGGAGGGGCTCAATGTTAAGGTTGATTACCAGGGCTGGACTGGTAGGTGCCCCAGATCCGGGATGCCAGGATTTGTGTGGCTAGTATTGACTACGGGATGACTGGATTTGTTTCCTGATGACCCCGTTATTGGCTCTGGTAATTCTACCGTTGAGTAATAATCTGAATCTTTGTCATGTTTGAGAAATTTTGGTTTGAGGAGTTATGCTGAGGTGTCTTGATTCGCTCAGACTTTCCAGCTAAGCCCAAACCTGATCATGAGATTTTGTGCATTATTTTAGAACAAGAAAACTTAATTGAATATAAAACACTTTTGAACTACTGTGCATATGTATCTATCCTCATATTCTGGAAACCTCATATTTTGGAAACACACCAGCACACACGTGAACTCACTGAGCTTTCTAACTCACACGTGTTTTTGTTTAATGGTTATTTTCAGATGTCATAAATCATGGATCAGAATAGCGATTCTTTGATTTGCTTTGCTTCGGAGTTAGCTCGTTGAAGGGCTCATATATGTGTTCAACCATGTAAGACCTAAGAGGGGGGTGAATTAGGTCTTTGGCTAATTATCAAAAATCTTTTATCTTTTGGCAAATCCTTTGCCTTAATGAAAGCCCTTCTTTAAATTCACAAGCTTCAAGTTTATATGTGATTTGACGGTTAAGACAAGATCATCAAGCTATAAGACCACAACCAATCAATCAACAACTATGAACAAATAATAATAACACAAGTATGTAAACAAGTAAAGCTATAAGGAAATGAACACACGATTTATAGTGGTTCGATCTCTCCAAGATCTACATCCACTACCTTGAGCCCACACTCAAGGATTTAAACCAATTCACTATATGCTTAATCCAAGCAATTACACAAAAGGCTCACCCTTCAATGGATTTTACCACAACAACCTCTTTTCAATCTAATAAACAAGGTTCACCCTTATCACTAAGAGTTTTATGTCACTAGACAACCTAGACCAATCTAATCCAAGGCTCACCCTCACCAATGGGTTTTACACAACAACCTTGATTAATCTAGTCTATGGCTCACCCTCCACAAGGGTTTTAAGTCTCTTGAAAACCTTGTATCAATCACAATAATAATGTAAAGAGAGAGTTTGGATGTTACCAACACTTCTTGGTGGATGAATACAATTGCTAGCACCACTTCACTTCTTACCTTTGGAATCTTGAATTTCAACCTTTGAGCACAAGGCAATTTGAGAGCTTTTCAAATAATTTTGATGTAAAACAAGTTAGATCTTGAAGGATTTTGAAGGTTTAAAAGTTGTGCAAAAAATCTGGAATTCATGGCTTTTATAGATTTGAAAAATTGGCTTTAACAGCCATAAAACGGCTAGTTTTTTTGAAGTTCGGACGTCCGAACTTTCTCCTATGTGTCCGAACTTGCATCCGAACTTTTCTGGAAAATATTGTTCACGTGAACACCGTTACTGTTCACAAGTTCGGACGTCCGAACTTTGACTTCTGCGTCCGAACTTGCGTGTGAACTTCTCTGGAAAATAGTGACTGTTCACGTGCTGTTCATTGAATAGTAATTACTGTGTATTGAACAGTATTACTGTTCACAATGTCCGAACTTTTCCTTCTGCGTCCGAACTTTTAATACTTTGTCAAAATATGTTCAAATCAATTAAAACAAGTTGGAAAACCTTCTAGCCTATAAGATAAGTCATTAAAGACATTTTAAGTGCAAAAATCATTGATGAAAACTTGATAATTAAGGTAAGTTCAAAACCATTGAAATCATTTAAATAAAGTTTTGTGCTCTCAATTGTAACTCATAGATTCCAAGACTTAAGAGTGTAGGGTTTACAAAGTTTACCTATTAAGCACATATAACCTACACTTATGTCTTCAAATCCTTCAATCATCTTGAACAAACTCTTCAATCTTCAATCACTTTGACATATTGGAGTTGTTCTTGCATTGTGGCTTCAAGGCAATGAGACTTCATACTTCTTAATCCATAAATCCTATCACACAACATGCAAGCACATTAGTCCTCATCAATGTTTGTCATTATTCCAAACTAATCATAACTACATGATTTGCCCTTAGGGCTAACAAACCAGTTTGTACCCTTTTCTGTTACCTTTCGCTAGAGAGCTAGAGAAGTTTGTTTTACATTTATTTGTAAATGAATGTTGAACTTAGATAATATAAGATACAGGATCTACTTATATATTTATAGACTTTCTCTGATATTTTATATACTTTTCTCCTTCATTTTTCTCCGAACGAGATTCGTAGTTGTATACATTAGTACCGAAAGGCACGCTGGTACCTTACTCAGCCTCAGTGGAACCTAGCGGAGGAGTTGGGGGTATCACAGTTGGTATCAGAGCTTGAGGTTCATTACTAAGTTTGAATTTGTAGATCCTAAATAAGTCATAGGTGTTTGTTATGTTAGTTTTAACTGTTCGGAGATGATTCGTTATTTCTAGTGCTATGAGAGATAGTTCTAAAGGGACATGTGTCGCGGCTGGTTGATGTGTTTGAGGGTAAGTCGGTAGATTGGCCTACTGCGTGAGCCCTCATAATTGGTGGATACATTGAGGATGACCTTAGTAAAGTATCCGGTGAGCCTAAACTTGTCAAGTCAATCGAAATACATTCAACAGAGAGATTGTCATTGGAGAGAGATTACTAGATTCACCAAATCTTGTTGACCCTACTTACTACTATTTCTGAAGCATTCTCTATATTTGTTCGAACAATCTTTTATTCTTGATTTTTGTCACCATTGTCTAAGCAGGCTAGTCCATATTTTTTTCACCATTATCTGAGCAAGCTAGTCATATCTAAGCAATGGACGAGCTTTTTGTGAGGTTGAAAAGGGAGTTACGATGATTAGATTGTCCACTGAGCTCTTTATGCCGTAATAGAAAACATGGGGCTATTAAAGCTGACATGTTAGAGGAGCTGTTAGATATGATTGTAGAAACTCATCTGCTCATCTATGTGAGATTGACTAGGTGATTCAGAATCCTGATAGTTTGATGACGTGGTAAGATAAGACTTTGACATCTGCCAAGCTTAATCTCCAGGGATTCTAGAGTATTTAAGGGTTCGAGTAGAATTCTCATGAAGTCGTGACCCTTAGGTGAAGACCTTTATGTGATTATTTGTATACTTTTTCTTTTGTTATGTGTCTATATATGTGTAGGATTATCTGAATCTTGAACATAGTCCATTATGGCTTGGGATCGTATAGGATCTCAAATTTTCTGGTATAGTGAGCCGTTGCTTAAGTATTTTGTATGTTTTGAATAAGATTACTGGTAGGTCATATATCTTCTACCTCTAATGCTACGATTGGTCTATGAATATATGGATATACAACACAACTCTTTCTAGATATGAGTATGATATTAGATATATTTATATTGAGCTGTACTTTTGTGCAGAGAGTAAATTACAAATCTTTATACATACACACTAAGTTAGTCACAGTAGAAACCTATGAACTTTACTAGCTCTCCGACTCTATAAACAAAACTTCGGTTTCCCACTGTCCTTCATCACTATGTTCGTTATTACTCTATTAAATATTTTTCTCATCAAACTAGAGTATTTATACATCAAACCAGTTTAGTCAATTCTTGAGTTCAAAGGTAAAGAAAATTAAAGCAGAGACTTGTTTAATTTCTAGAATGGAAGTTATGAATATATAATATATTTATTGAATAAGCATGGAGAGGAGCTGAATTTGGGTTCGATATTCATGGTTAAGGAATTTAAGGACTCTGTCTGAAGAAATTGAGAACTTTATCTCCAGGCGAGAAGTGGAGTTCAGTATTGAGTTGAAACCATAGTCAAAATGTTGTACTAAATGATACAAGAAGAATTAAAAGAGTTCAAGGAAAAATAAGATCTATTGCAGCAAGGGTTATCCACCCAAGCACATCTCCATGGATAGCACTGTGTTATGTGTTAAAAGAAAGACAAAACCTTGAAAATGTTTATAGACTATTGGAGATTGAATAGTGTCTGAGCCAACAAAAACAAATATCCACTGTCATTCACTGATGAGTAATTTGATCACCTAGAGGAGTTGAATGCTACTCTAAATTAATTTAAGACAGAAATATTATCCAGTACGAGTGAAAGCACAAGATGTTCCTAAGACTGGTTTAACACTCGATATGGGCATTAGGATTTATGGTCATGCCTTTTAGACTAAAGAATACACTAGCTATTTCATGGATCTGAAGCGTAGAATCTTTCACCCTTATCTGAATCAATTTGTCGTTGTTGTCATCGATGATAACCTTGGGTACTTACTAAATCTTGAGACATAGAAGAACATCTCAGAACCGTATGGTAGATTCTTCAGTATGTAGTTTGTATGCTAAATTCAGTGACTGTGAGTGTTGGATGGAACAAGCAACTTTCTCCAGTCACACAATTACCTGTGAAGGTATATCATTGGATTCTGCTAAGGTAGAAGCAGTGACCTGTTGGGAACAACCCATAACACCAACTAGAATATGTAGCTTCTTGGGAATGACTGTTTGTCATAAGGATCTCTGCATCTCTGACACAGTTAACATAAAAAGCAACTAAATTCAAGTCGATTGATAGGTGTGGGAAAAGTATTTAGGAACTACTACGATAACTCATTTTAGAACAAATTTTAATCTTGCTAGATTCGAGCAATGAATATTTCTTGTACACAGATAACTTGAAAGAATGTTTGTGGTTGCATTGATGTAGAAAGGAAAAATAGTTGCTTATAGTTCTAGAAAATTAAATGAGGGTGTGCAGAATTACTGAACCCAAGACTTGCTATTTACAGGAATATGTTTCGCCTTGCAAACCTATAGATATTATTGATATGGGCCAAGTACGAGATTCACATTGATTACAAGAGTTTAAAGTATTGAATTTTGTAGAAGGATTTGAATATGCGACAACAGTATTGGAGAGAGTTGTTAGACACAGCTATAGGTATCTCATTCTTTACCACTCCGGAAAGGCCAATGTTTTAACAGATGCTCTAAATAGAAAGGTTAAGATAACAAGTTTCACCATAACAACTATTTTACTGCAAGATATTTGAGATGTCCAAAAGAACAAATGAGTTTCAAGAATTTAAGCAACGAATAGAAACCCAGAAACAGCCAGACTTTCAGTTAGGACAAGATTATAGGAGCTTTTATTTTCGACTACGATTTTTTATTCCTAATAACAAGGAGCTTAAGCAGAATATTCTATAAAAAGTACACAAGAGTAAGTACACCATGCATCCAGGTTAAAACCAAATGTACAAGGATTTGGAGTAAAAATTTTGGTGGAATAGAATGAGGAAATATATAACTGAATATGTATCAACTTGTTTTACCTGTCAAAGGGTGAAGGCTAAACATCAGAAATTAGCAGGACTGTTGCAACATTTATCAGTGCCTGAATAGAAGTGAGAACATGTTCTCATGAATTTTGTTGTGAGATTACCTCGAACAAAAGGACAAAAAAAATGTCATTTGGACAATTGTTGATCGACTGATTGAAGCAGTATATTTTCCTGCTATTAATATGATATATCATTGGATAAGTTAGCTCAGTTGTACGAAAATAAAATAGTAAGGTTGCATAGAGAACATATTTATAATATTTTGAATTGACACCTAAGATTTACCTATCGATTCTGACATATATTTTAGGCTGCTCAAGGAACCAACTTGAATTATAGTACCTCACCGCATCCACAAACAAAGAGAATAATTCAGACATTGGAAGATATTTTACGAGCATGCACTTTGGATTTGGAAACAAATAGATTGAGAATTTTCTTGTGCAGAAATTGTTTATAATATTACTTATTACTCATCAATTGGTATGGCATCTTTTGAGATATTATATGACAGAAAGTGCAAAACATCCCTATATTAGGATAAGGTTGGGGTTTGATCTTATTAGAAACGAAGAAATTTGATGCTGAAAGTGAAAGACATGCAAAAAAAAAAAAAAACAAGTAAGAATTAGCTATCGTAGACTTACAGTGGCTAAAAGTAGACAAAAGAGTTATGCCGATCTCACCAGGGAAGATGTGAACATCCAGGAAAGAGGAAAATTGAGTCCCAGATATGTTAGGTCATTCAAATTTCAAAACAGAATTGATAAAGTAGCATACATGTTAATATTTTCGGAAGACCTGACTATATTACATGATGTGTTTGAGGTGTCATAACTGAAAAGTATCAACCATTACTAGATCATGTTTTGAATGAAGAAGTATTAGACCACACACAAACAATGGGGATGATTTAGGTGACTAGAGATAGAAACCTCAACATTTTCTTGGTAATTAGAGAAATCTAATTGGAAATTCACAAATCTTAATGCATTCTTGGATTAAATTAGTTAGAAAGAGATTTCAACTAATTAATTTAAGAATAGAGAACTTTCATCTAGAGATAGAGTGAGCTCTAATTAAGGAATTTTATCAAACATAAGAAGGGCAATTCATTAACCAAGGGACTTTCTATCGCATAGGTAATTCTATGGGGATTTTCCATCCAAGTATTGTTTTCTATATTGAATTCTCTCTTGCAAGCAAGATTGGTTAAGTTGGTTTAATTAGTTAAGTTAGATTTCTTTTCCTAGTAGTTATTCCAATCATTTTCACAAACGAATTTGTTAGGCTAAACAATAGAGTAGAAAGTGAATAATGATATTTAACTACTCCCGTGGATACGACATTTGAATTTACTTGCCATTGTACTACTTATAACGATAGGTGCACTGGCCTAGTGTTTGTGTGCAAATTGTTAGAGATTGTAATAAAAATTTAGTATAAAGGCAATGCAAAACAACACAACACAACACAAATACATAAATAGTGCTGAAGAACTTGTAAGACAAAATGAAAATCTCAATCCTCCAAGTATAGAAATTAGATTTATCTACAAGAAGCATTCTGAGTTTTGAGCTAGTACAACTCACTTCGACAACAGCAAAAATCTTTAATCACACCTGATGGTGCTTTATATATTTCTAGCAGAACTTTACGAGAGTAGAGATGGGAAGCTATGCAGTAAGCATTTAAAGAGTTTAAACTAGGAAATTATAGGCTGAATAACCACAAAGTTTGTGGCACTTGTAATGGAAAACACTTGGACATTGATTGATATAAAAAACAAGCATGCAACTGGACAACTCAAACCAGAAAGCCATAGAAAGATGGAGAAATTAAAGTTGTAAATATTATTAAATAAAGAAGAAAAGCAGGACATATGTATTCAACAGTATCATTTATAGCATACTGTAATAAGATCTATTGGACTGTAAAACATAAAATACCAGATATCACACAAGTAGAAATACCTTTTTCCCCTTCTAAATTGAGGTAGAGGAGTTCAACATACCTTCCAGGTCAAATATTGCCTTCCGTCGAAGACTCATCCTATGCTCCTGTCAAGAAAAGAGAAACAGATAAATTCTAATTTTAAACAAATAAAGCGAAATAAAATTCCCCATTCTATTTTCCAAACCAATGTGGTGAAATGAAAAAAGAAAATGAAGCGATCTTATGCAGATTATGTGCAGTAAATACGCATGTTGTGATGCCACACAAATATATGAGAAACATTAGGATTTTAACATAAGCAGTAAACTATTTCTAACAAAACCAGAACTTTAAAATTAATCCAAGACATACCTACCCCCTCCCAATAAAAAAAGAAAATCCTACACATGTCATCCAAAACATAAGACCAGAAGAGAAGAAAAAAAACAAGTCCAGGACAACTCACAATCGGAAACAGAAGAAAAGAAAATAAAGGGAAAAACGAGAAGGGAGGAGAAGAACCTATCTTTACTGCCTTGGACCGCCACTGCACCAACTTACCGCTACTCCATTCGCCATCCTCTGCCATTGCTACTACTGTTGTTCTGCTCTTTGCCGCTGAAGGATAGAGTCGCTGGAGGCCTGAAAGATTCTTGGAGATAACGCCTAGCCATTTTGAAAGAGATAGCAGCATTTGATTTGGCATTATATGCAAAAATTAAGGTGACATAAGTAGTGAATCGAATTGCTAAACAAAAATTTATTACTCCACTAAACCCTCACTTATAATCCACCAGACATTCACAAATTAGAGTGTCTTTAACTTCTCACTACACATTCTAACACAAGTAACTCTCATTCTCTTTTTCTCTCTTATTTGCTCACTCAATGGAGCACCTCACACTTACTTGCACTCTTCACACTTTCTTGCACACTTGCTTCTCCTAAACACTAGCCTATTTATAGATCTTGGTTCACCAACTTTAGCAAATTCTAGAGAGCTCTAATTGCTTCTTATTTCAAGAGGATCCTAGATATGCTTTGAGTCCAAATTTGTTGCTCTAACTTTCTTGAACCTTCTCCAACTTGTTTGAATCTTCTAGAGAGTTATGGATGACACTCTCAACACTGCCCCTCATCCATTACTCTCTCTTCTTCGTGTAATCATCCAGAGCTTTCTTCAAAATTCTTCAAACTTTGCACTATTAAGACTCTTGGTGAAGATATCTGTTATCTGCTCTTCAGTCTTTACATATTTCATATTGATATCTCCACAAAGCACTTTTTCTCGGACAAAGTGATAGTGAACCTCTACATGCTTTGTTATTGCATAGAATTCTGGATTTTCAGCAAGTTGAATTGTTGATTGGTTGTCACAGCATAATGTCACTGCATCATCCATTGATTGATGAAGATCCTTTAGCAGTTTTAATAACCACGTACATTTTTGAGTGGCCATAGCTGCAGCACGATATTCAGCCATGGTAATTGATAATAACACTGTAGGTTGTCCTTACTACACCATAAGATTACTCCCGATCTGAGGTTAAACATGTATTCGGTAATTGATCAACGAGTAACATGGTCACCAGCATAATCAACATCATAGTATCTCGTCATCTTACTTATGTCTATCTTCCTATAGAATAAGTCATAATCTATACCATTACTTTCTTTCTCGACTTTTGATTAACAGGCTTGAATCTACTGGTGCCACCGAATATCCATTATATATTAAAAATTCTGCTTTTTTTCTATACCACGCTCTAAGTGCTCTCCTTAACTTGCATACATACTCTGGATATGCCTTACTCTTGAACCCTCTTGGCTGCTGCATATATATCTCTCGATCAAGTTTCCAATGTAAGAAAGTATTTTTAACATTCAGCTGCCACAATCCCTAGGACTTGCTTACAGCTAAGGCGAGTAAACTCTTACTGTAGTGATCTTGGCTATCGGACTTAATGTTTCATCGTAATCCAATTTGTACTTTTGTGAGAATCCACTTGTCATTAGTCGAGCATTGTATCTATCGATCGATCCATCAAATCTTGTCTTCAACTTGTATACCCATTTACAGGAAATGGGTTGTACTCCCTTTGGTCTTGGCCGTAGGTCCCATGTCTCATTTTGTCTTAGTGCCTGAATCTCTTCCTCCATTGCTATTCTCCATTCATTCTTATGAGAAGCTTCCTTGTATGAGTCAGGTTCTTCAACCATTACTGCATTTGTATACTTTGGGTTTGGTCTTCTTTGTTTGCTTGATCATCAGAGTTGTGGACTAACTTCATCTTCTTCATCTTCTTCTACTTCATATTGACTCTTCCTCTGATCTTCTATTGTTTTGTGTGCTCTAGTTTTCCATGGACTCTTTGCTTTCCTTGAAGCTTGTTCTTCAGTTGCTGAATCTTCTTCAGCTTCTTTGGATGGTGAAGAATTTCCCCCTTGCTCTTCTAATCTTTCTTCAATCTCTTCCTTGGAATCCGGTAATTTCAAGGCATGAGATGACTACCAGGAGGATGCTTCATCTAACACGACATCTCTGGATACATAACCTTTGCCAGTGTCTGGATTGTAACAAATCCATCCCTTTCTTTGAGGATCATATCCTACAAAGATGTATCGAATAGCTTTCTTGTCAAACTTACTTCTCAAATGGTTGGGCACAAGCACATAACAGACACATCTTGTTAGTAATATATATTGTTGTCTTCATACATTCTGTCCAAAATCGTGGTTGCACATTTTTGGCATATAGCATGCTTCTACAAGTCTCTACCAAATACATGTTCTTCCTTTCTGCAACTCCATTCTACTGTGGGGTGTTTGGACATGTCAACTGTCGTCGTATTCTATTTTTCTTCAAGAATTCAGTGAACTCATACGAGGTATATTCTCTGCATTATCTGTACGAAGGCACTGTATTTGATGATTTACCTCATCCTTCACTTTTTTCTTGAAGGCTTTCAATTTTTCTAATGCTTCTGATTTTTCTTTCATAAAATCTATCCAAACATATCGAGAGTAATCATCGATAACATATAGCAATAGCCACTTACCGATTGTTGCTTCACTGGTCCAAACACGTCTGAGTGTACCAACTCCAAAGGTGTCTTGGCTCTAAACTTTGACTCCTCATATGGTAGTTGGTGTGCTTTTCCATACTAGCATCCGGCACATAATATGTTGGCTCGAATTTCTAATTGTAGAAGGCCATTGAGCATTGCTTTCTTCTTCATTGCCTTTAGTCTGGTATAGTTCACGTGTCCTAACCGTGCGTGCAATAAATCTGGTGTCTCATTCTTTCTTGTCTTGTCTGCATATGCCGTTTCTGCTAACATTACGTAGACCAACTCTAGTTTGCGTCCTTCCATAATTGGTGGTTCCACTGGCTTCAATTGCCAATACTTCTTCACGTCCTTTGGGCCAAACACCACAAAATTGCCTGCTGAAGTTAATTGTGATACTGAGAGAAGATTCTTTTTCATACCTGGCACATATAATACATTTTCTAATTCCATTTCAGTTGAGTTGAAATGAGATATCACATTGGCCTTGCCAACATGTGTGATTGGCATCTTGGAATTGTTTGCAGTCACCACAACTCGTTTTCCATCGTACTCTTCCATATTCTGGATCTTTTCCTTATCTCTTGTCATATGATTGGAGCACCCAAAATCTACTATCCAGTTATTTGTAAAATTGATCAAATTATCAATTACCACAACCAAGGCATGAGCTTCTACTAGTGCAAGGAATGCTTGAAAATCCCATTCATCTTTACTGCTATTTGTCTTCTTGAAAATAGCAGTATTTCCTTTTACGTGATTGTGCCAAAAATCTCAGGCAAAATGTCCTTTCTTTCCTCAATTGTAACAGACGTCAGCTTGTCGCTGATTTCTTCGATTGTTCCTTCCTTGTAATTTATCTCCCCCTGGTTGAGAGCCTTTCTAATGGTGTACTTGTCTTGAGTTTTGTCTGCCTTGATTCTTTCCTTCTCTGGGATCTTTCTTTCCTCTCAAAGTTCGTCTACTGGTAACATATTTTGTTTAGAGCCTCTAACATTTTGTTTGTTTAGAGCCTCTTTATCAGCCAACATATTTTCCAACTCATTGAGAGTTCGTTATTTAGCCCATCCACGTATTGCTGCTATAATAGGATTGAATTCATGAAAAAGCCCTCGCACTATTATCCTTCTCATCCTTTTCTCGTCAACAAGATGAAGCAGATCTAATTTTGTAATTTTCTCAGACAAAAATTTAACTCTGTCAAAAAATTGACTTACAATTATGTCGCCTTGTGTGATTGTCATCAACTCATTTTCGAGCCTCTGCAACTTGGAGTCATTTGCCTTTGCGCAACACTATACTAATGTATCCCATGCTTCTTTTGGAGTTTTTACATCTTTAATTTTATCTAAATATCGTGTCTCTACTGTTAAGGCTAAGATAGATAAAGTCTTACCAGCATTCGTGTCCCATTTTTTGTACTCCGCTATATTTTCCTTTGGAGGTGGCATTGTCTGGCTGCCATCGATCATCTCCCATAAGTCTTGTCCTCTCAAGTAAAACTTCAGACGGATACTCAATTCACTGTGATTATCGTCGCTGAGTTTTTTGATGGTATTAATGAACTCCGCCATTATGAGTTTGGTGATTTTTCGTCCTGATCAACCAACTTCACAATCTTGCACGAGCAAAGTCTCCACGTACCACGATTATCAGCTAGCTAATGTCGAGCACAGTCCCTGACCGTCTATTTCGACAGAACCTTCTCGTAGAGTGATTTTCGATCGACGAACTCGAATACTGTCCCTGACCGTATTTACCTTAATTGTGACAGACCCACAAGAACCTGCTTTGACATCACTTGTTGAGAATTAATATGACACAAGTAATAAATCGAATTGCTAAATAAAAATTTATTACTCCACTAAACTCTCACTTACTAGCCACCAAACACTTACAAATTAGAGTGTATTTAACTTCTGATTAGGCACTCTAACAAAAGTAACTCTCACTCTCTTTTTCTCTCTTATTTGCTCACTCAATAGAGCACCTCACACTTACTTGCACTCTTCACTCTTTCTTGTACACTTGCTTCTCCTAAGCACTAGCCTATTTATAGATCTTGGTTTACCAACTTTGGTAAATTTTAGAACTCTCTAATTGCTTCTTATTTCAAAAGGATTCTACATATGCTTTAAGTCAAAATTTGTTACTCCAACTTTCTTGAACCTTCTCCAACTTACTTGAATCTTCTAGAATTTACTTGAATCTTCATTGTGTTATTCTCTCAACGTACCCTCCACACAATTAGGCCACTTTAATATCATTTTACAAATACAAGGCCAAATGAGTAAAGTCCCCAACCCTCCTCACGCACATTCGGTAGGCCCCTCCTTCCTCTCCCTCTCTCTTTCTAAGTGAACCCACTCTGATCGCTACTTCCTGAACCTAAATCAGTCCACTCTGTGATTGGAATTCAATCCTAGAAGCTGGCTTTAAGAATTGACACGGTGAAGACTAATCTCCATTGATTTGCTTTCCATCCTTTTTTAGTTGTAATTTTTATTTTTAGCTGATAGTGTTTGTTAGATTTCTTCGCGGACCCCTCGAAAAGGGGAAATGAGTTGCTCGTTCAACTTTGAATTCCTTGGCTTAGGGAGTGCGTTGACTGAAGGCACACTCCAAGAATCAGAAGCAAATTTAAGGTTAAACATGGTAAGGTAGCTTTGGTAGAATCATATGCTAATAGTAGGACCGAATGGATACTATTCCTTTGATAGATATTGACATTATTTTAGTATTCAGTTTTGTTAACTGAGAAGCTCTATCAAGTATCAAAATCTTTTCACGTATTTAATTTTGGTTCTTTTTTCTTTTTAATAATGATTCCAATTGTTGGCTGACATTTAGCTCGATTGTGCACCGAGATCAGAGTTATTTGATTGCTCTTTTTCACGCAGATACAGCAATTCTGCTCGTGTTTGAGGTTCATTATCTTTTTCTTTGTTATACTGCCATGTGTCCTGAGACTGAAAAGCTACCTGTAAAATTCCTTGATCTCTTATTCAAAGGATTTGAACCAAATTGATTAACCTACTTCATCGTGACTGTTTATTTTTTTTAAGAGACGAATATATTAGTCCATGGCCTATATACTATCTAGTAAGTTACTCTATTAAATCTTCTCATCTTCTTACTAAAATGGTTAGCTAATGAATGTATCATTTATTTCCATCGGTGTTGTGTGAAATAGTCTTTTATTGGAGGTGAATGGCAGGTTGGTGAGGCAATAACGGTTGCTTAATCTATCAGTGTGAATCACAGGAATATTTAGGTTCCATTATTTGTTATTCTCTGGAAAAAAAAATGGATTGGCTCTTCAATTTCTGATCACTTGGTTAAGTTTCTACAATTATAGTTGTCTTCTTTATATCGAAAAGCTTATCTCTTCCTTGGATCTAAATTTCAGGCTTTAGTTAACATTCACTGTTCAATAGTTTCTTGCTGGGAAAATGAAATCTAGTTGGATATTTCTGCTATGCAAATGTTACAATTTTAGCAGCACTAAGGAAAAGTAGTATAAAATGCATTTTAGTGGCACTTTAGGAAATCAAAATTTGAAAATTTTGAGTCCCTTATAGAGAGACATCACCATTTGCTACAGTACAATATGCAAAAGGTTACAGACTAAGCTAGCAAAAATAAATATGATCAGAGCTATCAACATTTCTTCTATCCTCCTCTAAGTGTAAACTATTATTTACAGTGTTTTCTAATTCATAAACTCTATAAAAAAAATCTTTGCGAGTTACTTGAATCGGCTGTGGCTCCCACTCATCTGAATGGACTTTCATATTTGTCCGATACCAAATTCTATTGGTGGCTTCCCTAAACAGGATGCTCCAGTTATTTTCCCCAAAGTTCAAATCAATCCATTTAGGGGTCAAGATCTGTTTGGAATTGGCTCCATTTGCTGCTATGAACTTCTTTTAGTATATCATTAGTTATCCTATTAAGGCACAAATCAGCAATAAATTTACTATGTTCTACTTCGTAGTAAAGTTTATCATCAAACTCTTGAAACTGAATCAACTCCAACCATGAAAAACCAACTTGCTTTTATTTAAGCAAAACCATCATATGCATCCTCTTTAGAGTTTTAGGTATAGAGAGTTAGCAAACAAATCATAGACTACAAGCCTTAGAATAAAAATTAACAAGTCTTAAGACAAATCAGACTAAAATAAAACCTTCCATCCAAAAAAGACTAATATAAAACAAACAAATCAGTTTCAGAAAATCACAAACACATCCACCGAATCGATGGAATCAAAAAAACTTCACACTGCTACTCTTCGTCTCCATCTTCACCTTCCGAAGCATCTTTTGAGTCATTCTATACATTCAAACCATGAATTAGTGTCAAACACTATATCGGAGATTTAAAATGAGATGACAATTTTGGAGTTTCATTATAGAAACATGTCTAATTTTATAGGTTAACAATTAATAAAAGTATGATAAAGTTAGCTTCTCTTGATTTTAGATCTTTTAATACATTATCTACTATATCAATAAAAACGGTTCACATAAGATAATATTCTTGGATTACAGAAAATCGATAAATAAAATTATTTTAAAGAATTTGAAGGTATTTATTGTTATGCTAATTAGGCTATTATCTCAGAATTGATAGATGGAATAACTTATTACTCTCATTGTTTCAAAATTGCTATGCTAATTATGAAATAACACGGAGATTAATGTTCATACACAGTTTCATACTAAAATCTAATAAAATGTCAAATATAACCTTATTCAATTTTTTACTATATACCCGCATTACACTAAATGTTTTCTTCTTCTCTCTTTCCCCCAATTGAAAAGTGAGGTTGAGCAATTTTTCTGAAGACCAAAATAAATATTCATTTGGTGTTAGTGCAGGTAATACAAATTTATTGAGAAACTAATACATTAAAGTGAATGGCCATAAATAAAGGTATATCTGAAAAATAAATTAAAAGACTGGCATGGAAAATGAGGGAGAAGTAAAGAAGATTTTTGAAAGAAATAGCATTTGTACCTTGTCAAAAAAGGATGAAGTGCCAATACTCGAGTCAAGTGGTTGTGAGCTTCGACACAATGTCTCCATAAGCGGACAATCAAGAATGAGTAGGCTTTTTAGCAATGGCAGTGCAAAACGATTCATGTGGCAGAATTTTTGCATCTTGGGTAGACCTGAAAGCTCCAATCTCCTCAGGCGAGGGAACAAAATAACCTCGGAATTGGTTTCTTCTTTGTCCTTACCTATCACTTCTTCCAACTCCTTACAATCCCGCACTGACAGATCTCCGAGATTGGAAAATCCCCCACATGATATAGAGTTGAGAAACAAGATTTTGCAGCTCACTTTGTCCAAAGTTAAATTCTTCAAACCATGGCACATAATCTATGTACAATGCAGATACTAACCTTAACATTTGGGGTCGCAACAGTAAATAATGTATATAGTAATCTTTTAGTATAAAATAAACTCTTTTAATTTATTTTTAAAAATTAAAAATATTTTTAAAATTATTTTTTACCATCACACTTCATATGAATTTTATTATCTTGTATATTAATTTTTAAATACCTTTTATTCAATTACGTACACTAAAAATCTTTAAAATAATTAGAGATACGACTATTATTTAATTCTGGTATAATAGTTTTTAATTTTTTAAAATACCTTTTATAAAAAATTACAAATCCTTTCTATAAATTTTTATTGAGCCTTTCCCTTTAGAACTATTTTTATTAGCTTATTTTTCTCTTTAATTTTTTAGTTATATATGTTAAGTTTACCTAATCACTAACCCCTCCAAATTTATTATCTCTATATAACTCTCAAATAATTCTCATAGATATTTTAAACACCATCAGAATGACAATAATACATTTCAAACAAAAGAAAAATTAATTTTGTATGAAAAACTAATACATTTCAAAATATATCACATATTTTTATTCAACAAGAGAATTGAGGTTTTAACAAATTTTATAGAAAAATTGTAACGGATGTCTTAAATGCTCATATTTAAAAATTCTTGGTTAGTATGTCAAATAAAATTTAATATTAAAAATTATTGTCAAAAACCATATCGGAGTTTAAAAATGAGATGGTAATTTTGGAGTTTCATTAGAGAAACATATCTAATTTTATAGGTTAACAATTAATAAAAGTATAATAAAGTTAGCGTTTCTTGATTTTAGATCTTTTAGTACATTATCTACTATATCAATAAAAACGTTTCACAAAAGATAATATTCTTGCATTATAGAAAATCGGTAAATAAAATCACCTTAAGGAATTTGAAGATATTTATTGTTTTGCTAATTAGGCTATTATCTCACAAAATTGATAGACGGAATAACTTATTACATTACTCTCATTGCTTCAAAATTACTGTGCTAATTATGACATCACACGAAAATTAAAGTTCATGCCCAGTTTTATAGTAAAATCTAACCTTATTTAATTTTCTAATATATACCAGCATTAAACTAAATCTCTCTTTCCCCAAATTGAAAAGTGAGGTTGAGCAATTTTTCTGAAGACCAAAATAAATATACTTTTTGGTGTTAGTGATGGTAAACAAATTTATTGAGAAACTAATGCATTAAAGTGACTGGCCATAAATAAAGACTGGTACGGAAATAGAGGGAGAAGTAAAGAAGATTTTTGAAAGAATTAGCATTTCTACCTTGTCAAAAAAGAACGAAGTGTCGATACTCGAGTCAAGCGGTTGTGAGCTTCGACAAAATGTCACCATTAGCGGACAATCAAGAATGCTTAGGTTTAGTAACGATGGCAGTTCAACACGATCCACGTGGCAAAACTGTTGCATCTTGGGTAGACCTAAGAGATCCAATCCCCTCAGAAGAGGGAACAAAATAACCTCGGAATTGGTTTCTTCTTCTTTGTCCTTACCGATCACTTCTTCCAACTGCTTACATTCCCTCACTGACAGATTTGCGAGATTGGAAAATCCTCCACATGATATAGAGTTGAGGAATAAGATTTTGCAGTTCACTTTCTCCAAAGTTAAATTCTTCATACCGTGGCACATAATCTGTTTACAATGCAGATACTAACGTTAACATTTGGGTCGCAACAGAAAATAATGTATATAGTAATCTTTTAGCATAAAATAAACTCTTTTAACTAATTTTTTAAATTTAAAAATATTTTTAAAATTATTTTTTGGCATAACACTTCATATGAATTTTATTATCTTGCATATTAATTTTTAAATAACATTTATCCAATTACGTACACTAAACATTTTTAAACACAATCAGAGATACCAATATTATTTTATTAAGGTACAACACTTTTTTTATTTTTTAAAATAAATTTTTTAAAAAAAATTACAAATCATTTCTACAAATTTTTTATTCAGCCTTTCCCTTTAGAACTATTTTTTATTAGCTTAATTTTTTTCTTTAATTTTTTAAGTTATATATCTTAAGTTTACCTTATGACTAACCCCTCCAAATTAATTGTCTCTATATAACTCTCAAATAATTGTCATAGATATGTTAAACACCGTCGAATGACAATAATACATTTCAAAAAAAATGAAAAAAAAATTTGTAAGAAAAAACTAATATATTTAAATATATCATATATTTTTATTTAACACGAGAATTAAGGTTTTAATAAATTTTATAGAAAAATTGTAATGCATGTCTAAAATGCTCATATTTAAAAAATTCTTGGTTAGTGTGTCAAATCAAATTTAATATTAAAGATTAGTGTCAACAACCATATCGGAGTTTAAACATGAGATGGTAATTTTAGAATTTCATTATAGAAACATGTCAAATTTTATAGGTTAACAATTAATAAAAGTATGATAAAGTTACCGTCTCTTGATTTTAGATCTTTTAGTACATTATCAACTATATCAATAAAAAACGTTTCGCATAAGATAATATTCTTGGATTATAGAAAATTGGTAAATAAAATCACTTTAAAGAATTTGAAGATTTTTTATTGTTATGCTAATCAGGCTATTATCTCAGAATTGATAGATGGAATAACTTACTAACCTCATTGTTTCAAAATTACTATTCTAATTATGAAATCACACGGAAATTAATGTTCATGCAAAGTTTCATAGTAAAATCTAATAAAATATAAAATATAACCTTATTCAATTTTCTAATATATGCCAGCATTATACTAATTGTTTTCTTCTTCTCTCTGTCCCCTAATTAAAAAATGAGGTGGAGCAGTTTTTGTGAAGACCAAAATAAATATTCGTTTTGGTGTTAGTGCAGGTAATATAAATTTATTGACAAACTAATGCATTAAAGTGAATTGCCATAAATAAAGGTACATTTTAAAATTAAATTAAAAGACTGGTATGCAAATAGAGGGAGAAGTAGAGAAGATTTTTGAAAGAATTAGCATTTGTACCTTGTCAAAAAAGAACGAAGTGTCGATAATCGAGTCAAGCGGTTGTGAGCTTCGACAAAATGTCACCATTAGCGGACAATCAAGAATGCTTAGGTTTAGTAACGATGGCTGTTCAACACAGTCCATGTGGCAAAACTGTTGCATCTTGGGTAGACCTGAGAGATCTAATCCCCTCAGGCGAGGGAACAAAATAACCCCGGAATTGGTTTCTTCTTCTTTGTCCTTACCGATCACTTCTTCCAACTGCTTACATTCCCTCACTGACAGATTTGCGAGATTGGAAAATCCTCCACATGATATAGAGTTGAGGAATAAGATTTTGCAGTTCACTTTCTCCAAAGTTAAATTCTTCATACCGTGGCACATAATCTGTTTACAATGCAGATACTAACGTTAACATTTGGGTCGCAACAGAAAATAATGTATATAGTAATCTTTTAGCATAAAATAAACTCTTTTAACTAATTTTTTAAATTTAAAAATATTTTTAAAATTATTTTTTGGCATAACACTTCATATGAATTTTATTATCTTGCATATTAATTTTTAAATAACATTTATCCAATTACGTACACTAAACATTTTTAAACACAATCAGAGATACCAATATTATTTTATTAAGGTACAACACTTTTTTATTTTTTAAAATAAATTTTTAAAAAAAATTACAAATCATTTCTACAAATTTTTATTCAGCCTTTCCCTTTAGAACTATTTTTATTAGCTTAATTTTTTCTTTAATTTTTAAGTTATATATCTTAAGTTTACCTTATGACTAACCCCTCCAAATTAATTGTCTCTATATAACTCTCAAATAATTGTCATAGATATGTTAAACACCGTCAGAATGACAATAATACATTTCAAAAAAATGAAAAAAAAATTTGTAAGAAAAACTAATATATTTAAATATATCATATATTTTTATTTAACACGAGAATTAAGGTTTTAATAAATTTTATAGAAAAATTGTAATGCATGTCTAAAATGCTCATATTTAAAAATTCTTGGTTAGTGTGTCAAATCAAATTTAATATTAAAGATTAGTGTCAACAACCATATCAGAGTTTAAACATGAGATGGTAATTTTAGAATTTCATTATAGAAACATGTCAAATTTTATAGGTTAACAATTAATAAAAGTATGATAAAGTTACCGTCTCTTGATTTTAGATCTTTTAGTACATTATCAACTATATCAATAAAAACGTTTCGCATAAGATAATATTCTTGGATTATAGAAAATTGGTAAATAAAATCACTTTAAAGAATTTGAAGATTTTTATTGTTATGCTAATCAGGCTATTATCTCAGAATTGATAGATGGAATAACTTACTAACCTCATTGTTTCAAAATTACTATTCTAATTATGAAATCACACGGAAATTAATGTTCATGCAAAGTTTCATAGTAAAATCTAATAAAATATAAAATATAACCTTATTCAATTTTCTAATATATGCCAGCATTATACTAATTGTTTTCTTCTTCTCTCTGTCCCCTAATTAAAAAATGAGGTGGAGCAGTTTTTGTGAAGACCAAAATAAATATTCGTTTTGGTGTTAGTGCAGGTAATATAAATTTATTGACAAACTAATGCATTAAAGTGAATTGCCATAAATAAAGGTACATTTTAAAATTAAATTAAAAGACTGGTATGCAAATAGAGGGAGAAGTAGAGAAGATTTTTTGAAAGAATTAGCATTTGTACCTTGTCAAAAAAGAATGAAGTGTCGATAATCGAGTCAAGCGGTTGTGAGCTTCGACAAAATGTCACCATTAGCGGACAATCAAGAATGCTTAGGTTTAGTAACGATGGCTGTTCAACACAGTCCATGTGGCAAAACTGTTGCATCTTGGGTAGACCTGAGAGATCTAATCCCCTCAGGCGAGGGAACAAAATAACCCCGGAATTGGTTTCTTCTTCTTTGTCCTTACCGATCACTTCTTCCAACTGCTTACATTCCCTCACTGACAGATTTGCGAGATTGGAAAATCCTCCACATGATATAGAGTTGAGGAATAAGATTTTGCAGTTCACTTTCTCCAAAGTTAAATTCTTCATACCGTGGCACATAATCTGTTTACAATGCAGATACTAACGTTAACATTTGGGTCGCAACAGAAAATAATGTATATAGTAATCTTTTAGCATAAAATAAACTCTTTTAACTAATTTTTTTAAATTTAAAAAATATTTTTTAAAATTATTTTTTGGCATAACACTTCATATGAATTTTATTATCTTGCATATTAATTTTTTAAATAACATTTATCCAATTACGTACACTAAACATTTTTAAACACAATCAGAGATACCAATATTATTTTATTAAGGTACAACACTTTTTTATTTTTTAAAATAAATTTTTAAAAAAAATTACAAATCATTTCTACAAATTTTTATTCAGCCTTTCCCTTTAGAACTATTTTTATTAGCTTAATTTTTTCTTTAATTTTTTAAGTTATATATCTTAAGTTTACCTTATGACTAACCCCTCCAAATTAATTGTCTCTATATAACTCTCAAATAATTGTCATAGATATGTTAAACACCGTCGAATGACAATAATACATTTCAAAAAAAATGAAAAAAAAAAATTTGTAAGAAAAACTAATATATTTAAATATATCATATATTTTTATTTAACACGAGAATTAAGGTTTTACTAAATTTTATAGAAAAATTGTAATGCATGTCTTAAATGCTCATATTTAAAAATTCTTGGTTAGTGTGTCAAATCAAATTTAATATTAAAGATTAGTGTCAACAACCATATCAGAGTTTAAACATGAGATGGTAATTTTAGAATTTCATTATAGAAACATGTCAAATTTTATAGGTTAACAATTAATAAAAGTATGATAAAGTTACCGTCTCTTGATTTTAGATCTTTTAGTACATTATCAACTATATCAATAAAAACGTTTCGCATAAGATAATATTCTTGGATTATAGAAAATTGGTAAATAAAATCACTTTAAAGAATTTGAAGATTTTTATTGTTATGCTAATCAGGCTATTATCTCAGAATTGATAGATGGAATAACTTACTAACCTCATTGTTTCAAAATTACTATTCTAATTATGAAATCACACGGAAATTAATGTTCATGCAAAGTTTCATAGTAAAATCTAATAAAATATAAAATATAACCTTATTCAATTTTCTAATATATGCCAGCATTATACTAATTGTTTTCTTCTTCTCTCTGTCCCCTAATTAAAAAATGAGGTGGAGCAGTTTTTGTGAAGACCAAAATAAATATTCGTTTTGGTGTTAGTGCAGGTAATATAAATTTATTGACAAACTAATGCATTAAAGTGAATTGCCATAAATAAAGGTACATTTTAAAATTAAATTAAAAGACTGGTATGCAAATAGAGGGAGAAGTAGAGAAGATTTTTGAAAGAATTAGCATTTGTACCTTGTCAAAAAAGAATGAAGTGTCGATAATCGAGTCAAGCGGTTGTGAGCTTCGACAAAATGTCACCATTAGCGGACAATCAAGAATGCTTAGGTTTAGTAACGATGGCTGTTCAACACAGTCCATGTGGCAAAACTGTTGCATCTTGGGTAGACCTGAGAGATCTAATCCCCTCAGGCGAGGGAACAAAATAACCCCGGAATTGGTTTCTTCTTCTTTGTCCTTACCGATCACTTCTTCCAACTGCTTACATTCCCTCACTGACAGATTTGCGAGATTGGAAAATCCTCCACATGATATAGAGTTGAGGAATAAGATTTTGCAGTTCACTTTCTCCAAAGTTAAATTCTTCATACCGTGGCACATAATCTGTTTACAATGCAGATACTAACGTTAACATTTGGGTCGCAACAGAAAATAATGTATATAGTAATCTTTTAGCATAAAATAAACTCTTTTAACTAATTTTTTTAAATTTAAAAAATATTTTTTAAAATTATTTTTTGGCATAACACTTCATATGAATTTTATTATCTTGCATATTAATTTTTTAAATAACATTTATCCAATTACGTACACTAAACATTTTTTAAACACAATCAGAGATACCAATATTATTTTATTAAGGTACAACACTTTTTTTATTTTTTTAAAATAAATTTTTAAAAAAAATTACAAATCATTTCTACAAATTTTTTATTCAGCCTTTCCCTTTAGAACTATTTTTTATTAGCTTAATTTTTTTCTTTAATTTTTTAAGTTATATATCTTAAGTTTACCTTATGACTAACCCCTCCAAATTAATTGTCTCTATATAACTCTCAAATAATTGTCATAGATATGTTAAACACCGTCAGAATGACAATAATACATTTCAAAAAAATGAAAAAAAAAAATTTGTAAGAAAAACTAATATATTTAAATATATCATATATTTTTATTTAACACGAGAATTAAGGTTTTACTAAATTTTATAGAAAAATTGTAATGGATGTCTTAAATGCTCATATTTAAAAATTCTTGGTTAGTGTGTCAAATCAAATTTAATATTAAAGATTAGTGTCAACAACCATATCAGAGTTTAAACATGAGATGGTAATTTTAGAATTTCATTATAGAAACATGTCAAATTTTATAGGTTAACAATTAATAAAAGTATGATAAAGTTACCGTCTCTTGATTTTAGATCTTTTAGTACATTATCAACTATATCAATAAAAACGTTTCGCATAAGATAATATTCTTGGATTATAGAAAATTGGTAAATAAAATCACTTTAAAGAATTTGAAGATTTTTATTGTTATGCTAATCAGGCTATTATCTCAGAATTGATAGATGGAATAACTTACTAACCTCATTGTTTCAAAATTACTATTCTAATTATGAAATCACACGGAAATTAATGTTCATGCAAAGTTTCATAGTAAAATCTAATAAAATATAAAATATAACCTTATTCAATTTTCTAATATATGCCAGCATTATACTAATTGTTTTCTTCTTCTCTCTGTCCCCTAATTAAAAAATGAGGTGGAGCAGTTTTTGTGAAGACCAAAATAAATATTCGTTTTTGGTGTTAGTGCAGGTAATATAAATTTATTGACAAACTAATGCATTAAAGTGAATTGCCATAAATAAAGGTACATTTTAAAAATTAAATTAAAAGACTGGTATGCAAATAGAGGGAGAAGTAGAGAAGATTTTTGAAAGAATTAGCATTTGTACCTTGTCAAAAAAAGAATGAAGTGTCGATAATCGAGTCAAGCGGTTGTGAGCTTCGACAAAATGTCACCATTAGCGGACAATCAAGAATGCTTAGGTTTAGTAACGATGGCTGTTCAACACAGTCCATGTGGCAAAACTGTTGCATCTTGGGTAGACCTGAGAGATCTAATCCCCTCAGGCGAGGGAACAAAATAACCCCGGAATTGGTTTCTTCTTCTTTGTCCTTACCGATCACTTCTTCCAACTCCATACAATCCCGCACTGACATATCTTCGAGATTGGAAAATCCTCCACATGATAAAGAGTTGAGAAACAAGATATTGCAGTTCAATTTTTTCAAAGTTAAATTGTTCATACCGTGGCACATAATCTGTTGACAATGCAGATACTAACGTTAACATTTGGGGTAGCAACAGGAAATAATGCATATAGTAATCTTTCAGCATAAAAATAAACTCTTTTAATTGTTTTTTAAAATTAAAAATATTTTTAAAATTATTTTTGACATAACACTTCATATGAATTATAATATCTTGTATATTAATTTTTAAATAACTTTTATTCAATAAAGTATACTACACATTTTTAAAACCAATAAGAGATATCACTATTATTTTATTCTGGTATAACATTTTTTTATTTTTTAAAATATATTTTTTACAAAAATTACAAATCATTTCTACAAATTTTTATTCAACCTTTCCCTTTAGAACTATTTTTATTAGCTTATTTTGCTCTTTAATTTTTAAGTTATATATCTTAATTTTACCTTATGACTAACCCCTCCAAATTAATTGTCTCTATATAACTCCCAAATAATTGTCATGGACAATAATACATTTCAAACGAATGAAAAAATAATTTTTTATGAAAACTAATGCATTTCAAAATATGACATATTTTTATTTAACACGAGAATTAAGGTTTTACTAAATTTTATAGAAAAATTGTAATGGATGTCTTAAATGCTCATATTTAAAAATTCTTCGTTAGTGTGTCAAATCAAATTTAATATTGAAGATTAATGTCAACCACCATATCAGGGTTTAAACATGAGATGGTAATTTTAGAATTTTATTATAGAAACATGTCAAATTTTGTAGCTTAACAATTAATAAAAGTATCAAGTTAGCGTCTCTTGATTTTAAATCTTTTAGTACATTATCAACTATATCAATAAAAACGTTTCACATAAGATACTATTCTTGGATTATAGAAAATCGGTAAATAAAATCACTTTAAAGAATTTGAAGATTTTTATTGCTATGCTAATTAGGCTATTATATCAGAATTGATAGATGGAATAACTTACTACTCTCATTGTTTCAAAATAACTATTCTAATTATGAAATCACACAGAAATTAATGTTCATGCACAATTTCATAGTAAAATCTAATAAAATATAAAATATAACCTTATTTAATTTTCTAATATATGCCAGCATTATATTAAATGTTTTCTTCTTCTCTCTGTCCCCCCATTTGAAAAGTGAGGTGGCGCAATTTTTGTGAAGACCAAAATAAATATTCGTTTTGGTGTTAGTGCAGGTAATATAAATTTATTGAGAAACTAATGCATTAAAGTGAATCGCCATAAATAAAGATACATTTTCAATTTAAATTAAAAGACTGGCATGGAAATAAAGGGAGAAGCAGATTTTTGAAAGAATTAGCATTTGTACCTTGCCAAAAAAGGATGAAGTGGCAATACTCGAGTCAAGCGATTGGGAGCTTCGACAAAATGCCACCATTAACGGACAGTCAAGAATGCGTAGGGTTTGCAGCGATGGCAGTTCAACACAATCCATGTAGCAAAACTTTTGCATCTTAGGTAGACCTGAGAGATGCAATTCCCTCAGGCGAGAGAACAAAATAACATCGGAATTGGTTTCTTCTTCTTTGTCCTTACCTATCACTTCTTCCAACTCCTTACAATCCCACAGTGACAGATATTCGAGTTTAGAAATTCCTCCACATGATATAGAGTTGAGAAACAAGATTTTGCAGTTTACTTTGGACAAAGTTAAATACTTCATACCGTGGCACATAATCTGTTGACAATTCAGATACTAACATTAACATTTGGGTCGCAACAGAAAATAATGTATATAGTAGTCTTTTACATAAAATAAACTCTTTTAATTTATTTTTTAAAATTAAAATTATTTTTTGACATAACACTTCATATGAATTTCATTATCTTGTATATTAATTTTTAAATAAATTTTATTCAATTACGTATACTACACAATTTTAAAACCAATCAGAGATACCACTATTATTTTATTCTGATATAACACTTTTATATTTTTTAAAATACTTAAATTACAAATCATTTCTACAAATTTTTATTCAGCCTTTCCCTTTAGAACTATTTTTCTTAGCTTATTTTGCTCTTTAATTTTTAAGTTGTATATCTTAATTTTACCTTATGACTAACCCCTCCAAATTAATTGTCTCTATATAACTCCCAAATAATTGTCATGGATATGTTAAACACCATCAGAATGACAATAATACATTTCAAAATAATGAAAAAATAATTTTGTACAAAAAACTAATACATTTCAAAATATATGACATTTTTATTTAACACGAGAATTAAGGTTTTAATAATTTTTATAGAAATGTTGTAATTGATGTCTAAAATGCCCAATTTAAAAATTCTTTGTTAGTGTAACAAATCAAATTTAATATTAAAGATTAATGTCAACCACCATATCAGAGTTTAAACATGAGATGGTAATTTTAGAATTTCATTATAGAAATATGTCAAATTTTATTGGTAACAATTAATAAAAGTATGATAAAGTTAGCGTCTCTTGATTTTAGATCTTTTAGTACATTATCTACTATATCAATAAAAATGTTTCACATAAGATAATATTCTTGGATTATAGAAAATTGGTAAATAAAATCGTCTTAAGGAATTTGAAGATTTTTATTGTTAAGCTAATTAGGCTATTATCTCAGAATTGATAGACGGAATAACTTACTACTCTCATTGTTTCAAAATAACTATTCTAATTATGAAATCACACGGAAATTAATGTTCATGCACAATTTCATAGTAAAATCTAATAAAATATCAAATATAACCTTATTTAATTTTCTAATATATGCCAGCATTATACTAATTGCATTCTTTTTCTCTCTGTCCACCATTTGAAAAGTGAGGTGGGGCAATTTTTGTGAAGACCAAAATAAATATTCGTTTTGGTGTTAGTGCAGGTAATATAAATTTATTGAGAAACTAATGCATTGAAGTGAATCGCCATAAATAAAGGTACATTTTAAAATTAAATAAAAAGACTGGTATTGAAATAGAGGGAGAAGTAAAGAAGATTTTTGAAAGAATTAGCTTTTGTACCTTGCCAAAAAAGAATGAAGGGTCGATACTCGAGACAAGTGGTTGTGAGCTTCGACAAAATGTCACCATTAGCGGACAATCAAGAATGCTTAGGGTTTGTAGCGTTGGCAGTTCAACACGATCCATGTGGCAGAATTGTTGCATCTTGGGTAGACTTGAGAGATGCAATCCCTCCAGGCGAGGGAACAAAATAACCTCGGAATTGGTTTCTTCTTCTTTGTCCTTACCGATCACTTCTTCCAACTCCTTACAATCCCGCACTGACAAATCTTCGAGATTGGAAAATCCTCCACATGATATAGAGTTTGGAAACAAGATTTTGCAGTTCACTTTCTCCAAAGTTAAATTGTTCATTCTGTGGCACATAATCTATTGACAATGCAAATACTAACGTTAAGAATTGGTGTCGCAACAGAAAATAATGTATATAGTAATCTTTTAGCATAAAATATACTCTTTTAATTTATTTTTTAAATTTAAAAATATTTTTAAAATTATTTTTTGACATAACACTTCATATGAATTTTATTATCTTGTATATTATTTTTTAAATATCTTTTATTCAATTACGTATACTAAACATTTTAAAAAACAATTAGAGATACCAATATTAAATCATTCTGCTATAACACTTTTATTTTTTAAAATAATTTTTTAAAAAAAATTACGAATTTTTATTCAGCCTTTCCCTTTAGAACTGTTTTTATTAGCTTATTTTACTCTTTAATTTTTAAGTTATATATCTTAAGTTTACTTTACGACTAACCCCTCCAAATTAATTGTCTCTAGATAACTCTCAAATAATTGTCATGAATATGTTAAACACCATCAGAATGACAATAATACATTTCAAACGAATGAAAAAATATTTTTTTATGAAAAACTAATATATTTAAAAATATATGATATATTTTTATTTAACAGGAGAATTAAGGTTTTAATAAATTTTATAGAAAAATTGTAATGCATGTCTAAAATGCTCATATTTAAAAATTCCTGGTTAATGTGTCAAATCAAATTTAATACTAAAGATTAGTGTCAACAACCATATCAGAGTTTAAACGTGAGATGGTAATTTTAGAATTTCATTATAGAAACATGTCAAATTTTATAGGTTAACAATTAATAAAAGTATGATAAAGTTAGCGTCTCTTGATTTTAGATCTTTTAGTACATTATCAACTATATCAATAAAAACGTTTCGCATAAGATAATATTCTTGGATTATAGAAAATTGGTAAATAAAATTGCCTTAAGGAATTTGAAGATTTTTATTGTTAAGCTAATTAGGCTATTATCTCAGAATTGATAGATTGAATAACTTACTACTCCCATTGATTCAAAATTACTATTCTAATTATGAAATCACACGGAAATTAATGTTCATGCACAGTTTCATAGTAAAATCTAATAAAATATCAAATATAACCATATTTAATTTTCTAATATATTCCAGCATTACACTAAAAGTTTTCTTCTTCTCTCTGTCCACCATTTGAAAAGTGAGGTGGAGCAATTTTTGTGAAGACCAAAATAAATATTCGTTTTGGTGTTAGTGTAGGTAATATAAATTTATCGAAAATTTAATGCATTAAAGTGAATCACCATAAATAATGGAACATTTTAAAATTAAATTAAAAGACTGGTACGGAAATAGAGGGAGAAGTAAAGAATATTTTTGAAAGAATTAGCATTTCTACCTTGTCAAAAAAGAACGAAGTGTCGATACTCGAGTCAAGCGGTTTTGAGCTTCGACAAAATGTCACCATTAGCGAACAATCAAGAATGCTTAGGTTTAGTAACGATGGCAGTTCAACACGATCCACGTGGCAAAACTGTTGCATCTTGGGTAGACCTAAGAGATCCAATCCCCTCAGAAGAGGGAACAAAATAACCTCGGAATTGGTTTCTTCTTCTTTGTCCTTACCGATCACTTCTTCCAACTGCTTACATTCCCACACTGACAGATTTGTGAGATTGGAAAATCCTCCGCATGATATAGAGTTGAGGAATAAGATTTTGCAGTTCACTTGCTCCAAAGTTAAATTGTTCATACCGTGGCACATAATCTGTTTACAATGCAGATACTAACGTTAACATTTGGGTCGCAACAGAAAATAATGTATATAGTGATCTTTTAGCATAAAATAAACTCTTTTAATTTATTTTTTAAAACTAAAAATACTTTTAAAATTATTTTTTCACATAACACTTCATATGAAATTTTATTATCTTGTATATTAATTTTTAAATAAATTTTATCCAATTAAGTATACTAAACATTTTTAAAAACAATCACAGATACCACTATTATTTTATTCTGGTACACATTTTTATTTCTTAAAATACATTTTTTAAAAAATTTACAAATCATTTCTACAAATTTTTATTCAGCCTTTCCCTTTAGAAATATTTTTAATTGCTTATTTTGCTCTTTAATTTTTAAGTTATATATCTTAAGTTTACCTTATGACTAACCCCTCCAAATTAATTGTCATGGATGTGTTAAACACTATCAGAATGACAATAATAAATTTCAAATGAAAGAAAAAACAATTTAATGAAAAACTAATACATTTCAAAATATGTGACATTTTTATTTAACACGAGAATTAAGGTTTTAATAAATTCTATAGAAATATTGTAATAGATGTCTAAAATGCTCATATTTAAAAATTCTTGGTTAGTGTGTCAAATCAAATTTAATATAAAAAATTAGTATCAACCACAATATCATAGCTTAAACATGTGATGGTAATTTTAGAATTTCATTATAGAAACTTGTCAAATTTTATAGGTTAACAATTATTAAAAGTATGACAAAGTTAGCATCTCTTGATTTTAAATCTTTTAGTACATTATCTACTATATCAATAAAAACGTTTCACAAAAGATAATATTCTTGGATTATAGCAAATGGGTAAATAAAATCACTTTAAAGAATTTGAAGAATTTTATTGCTACGCTAATTAGGCTATTATATCTGAATTGATAGATGGAATAACTTACTACTCTAATTGTTTCAAAATTACTATTCTAATTATGAAATCACACGAAAATTAATGTTCATGCACAATTTCATTGTAAAATCTAATAAAATATCAAATATAACCTTATTTAATTTTCCAATATATGCCAGCATTATACTAAATGTTTTCTTCTTCACTCTGTCCCCCATTTGAAAAGTGAGGTGGAGCAATTTTTGTGAAGACCAAAATAAATATTCGTTTTTGTGTTAGTGCAGGTAATATAAATTTATTGAGAAACTAATGCATTAAAGTGAATCGCCATAAATTAAGGTACATTTTAAAATTAAATTAAAAGACTGGTATGCAAATAGAGGGTGAAGTAAAGAAGATTTTTGAAAGAATTAGCATTTGTACCTTGTCAAAAAAAAATGAAGTGTCGATAATCGAGTCAAGCGGTTGTGAGATTCGACAAAATGTCACCATTAGCGGACAATCAAGAATGCTTAGATTTAGTAACGATGGTAGTTCAATACGATCCATGTGGCAAAACTGTTGCATCTTGGGTAGACCTGAGAGATCCAATCCCTTCAGGCGAGGGAACAAAATAACCTTGGAACTGGTTTCTTCTTCTTTGTCCTTACCGATCACTTCTTCCAACTCCTTACAATCCCGCACAGATAGATCTTCGAGATTGGAAAATCCTCCACATGATATAGAATTTGGAAACAAGATTTTGCAGTTCACTTTCTCCAAAGTTAAATTGTTCATTTCGTGGCACATAATCTGTTGACAAAGCAAATACTAACGTTAATATTTGGGGTCGCAACAGAAAATAATGTATATAGTAATCTTTTACATAAAATCGACTCTTTTAATTTATTTTTTAAAACTAAAAATATTTTTAAAATTATTTTTTTGACATAACACTTCATATGAATTTTATTATCTTGTTAATTTTTAAATAAATTTTATCCAATTACGTATACTAAACTTTTTTTAAAACAATCACAGCTACCACTATTTTTTTATTCTGGTATAACACTTTTTTATTTTTTAAAATACATTTTTTTAAAAAAATTACAAATCATTTCTACGAATTTTTATTCAGCTTTTCCCTTTAGAACTATTTTTATTAGCTTATTTTGCTCTTTAATTTTTAAGTTATATATCTTAAGTTTACCTTATGACTAACCCCTCCAAATTAATTGTCTCTAGATAACTCTCAAATAATTGTCATGGATATGTTAATCACCATCAGAATGACAACAATAAATTTCAAACGAAAGAAAAAATAATTCTTTATGAAAAACTAATACATTTCAAAATATGTGTCATATTTTTATTTAACACGAGATTTAAAATTTTAATAAATTTTATAGAAATAATGTAACGGATGTCTAAAATGCTCGTATTTAAAGATTCTTGGTTACTGTGTCAAATCAAAGTTAATATTAAAGATTAGTGTCAACCACAATATCAGAGTTTAAACATGTGATGGTAATTTTAGAATTTCATTATAGAAACATGTCAAATTTTATAGGTTAACAATTAATAAGAGTATGATAAAGTTAGCGTCTCTTGATTTTAGATCTTTTAGTACATTATCTACTATATCAATAAAAAAGTTTCACAAAAGATAATATTCTTGGATTATAGCAAATGGGTAAATAAAATCACTTTAAAGAATTTCAATATTTTTATTGCTATGCTAATTAGGCTATTTTCTCAAAATTGATAGATGGAATAACTTACTACTCTCATTGTTTCAAAATTACTATTCTAATTAAGAACTCACACGGAAATTAATGTTCATGCACAGTTTCATTGTAAAATCTAATAAAATATCAAATATAACCTTATTTAATTTTATAATATATGCCAGTATTATACTAATTGCTTTCTTCTTCTCCCTGTCCCCCATTTGAAAAGTGATGAGGAGCAATTTTTGTGAAGACCAAAATAAATATTCATTTTGGTGTTAGTGCATGTAATATAAATATATTGAGAAACTAATGCATTAAAGTGAATCGCCATAAATAAAGGTACATTTTAAAATTAAATTAAAAGACTGTTATGGAAATAGAGGGAGAAGTAAAGAAGATTTTTGAAAGAATTAGCTTTTGTACCTTGTCAAAAAAGAATGAAGTGTCGATACTCGAGTCAAGTGGTTGTGAGCTTCGACAAAATGTCACCATTAGCGGACAATGAAGAATGTTTAGGGTTTGTAGCGATGGCAGTTCAACACGATCCATGTGGCAGAATTGTTGCATCTTGGGTAGACTTGAGAGATGCAATCCCCTCAGGCGAGGGAACAAAATAACCTCGGAATTGGTTTCTTCTTCTTTGTCCTTACCGATCACTTCTTCCAACTCCTTACAACCCCGCACTGACAAATCTTCGAGATTGGAAAATTCTCCACATGATATAGAGTTGAGAAACAAGATTTTGCAGTTCACTTTCTCCAAAGTTAAATTCTTCATATCGTGGCACATAATCTGTTGACAATGCAGATACTAACATTAACATTTGGAGTCACATCAGAAAATCATGTATATAGTAATCTTTTAGCATAAAATAAATTCTTGTAATTTATTTTTAAAATTTTAAAATATTTTTAAAATTATTTTTTGCCATAACACTTCATATGAATTTTATTATCTTGTATATTAATATTTAAATAACCTTTATTCAATTGCGTATATTAAACATTTTTTAAAAAAATCAGAGATACCAATATTAAATTATTCTGGTATAACACTTTTTTATTTTTAAAATACTTTTTTTAAAAAATTTACAAATCCTTTCTACAAATCTTTATTCAACCTTTCCCTTTAGAACTATTTTTATTAGCTTATTTTTCTCTTTAATTTTTAAGTTATATATCTTAAGTTTACCTTATGACTAACCCCTCCAAAATAATTGTCTCTATATGACTCTCAAATAATTGTCATGGATATGTTACACCATTAGAATTACAATAATACATTTCAAACGAATGAAAAAATAATTTTGTACAAAAAACTAATACATTTCAAAATATAAGACATATTTTTATTTAACACGAAAATTAAGGTTTTAATAAATTTTGTAGAAATATTGTAATGGATGTCTAAAATCCTCATATTTAAAAATTTTTGGTTAGTGACAAATCAAATTTAATATTAAAGATTAGTGTCAACCACCATATCAGAGTTTAAACATGATATAATGTTGGAAACACGATTTTGCAGATGATTTTGTCGAATGCTAAATGCTTCACACCACTGCATATAATCCGTAAACAATTCACGTGTTAAAATTTGGTATTGCCGTAGTAAGTAATGCTTTTAGCACTATTTTAGTATAAAATAAATTTTTTAATTTATATTTTTTAAGGAAATTGGCTGAATGCCACTGAAGAATGTACTTACTGCTTGTCTTGCTACTAAATTTTTTTTTTATTCTTTCATGCCATTTAACTATTTTTTATTAGCTAATTTTGCCACTCAGCCACCACGTGCTCAGAATTTGAATTTCTTTTATCAATAATTGGCTATGAATGCCACTAAAAAATACACTTACTATTTATTTTACCATTAAACTTGTTTTTATTCTTTCATGCCATTCAACTATTTTCGAGTGGCTAATTATGCCATTGAACAATTTGATTTTTTTAAAACATAATAAAAGGTATAATGGTCAATACAATTCTCCTTCAATCAATACTATTTATTTTTATCCATTTGAGAACCCAATTTAAAATCTAACAGATTAACTTCATCAAACAGTCACAATGGTTCTTCTTCCGGTGTCATTTGTTGTAATTCTTTACTTGCTGCAGAAGTTAGATTGTTGATTTGGATCTAATTTACCTCGACAGAAACTGAAATTGACACAATAAACTAAGACTGACGCCAACCTTGGCAATGAACGCCAACGGGCCAAAAAATTTATTTTGTGGATACAGATCTTGCTAGTAATCAGATACAAGAAATTGAGACGGACACCAACCTTGGCAATGAATGCCAACGGGCCAAAAAAAAAATTTTGGTAAATATCGATCTTACTAGTGATCTTCTTGTGTTAGCCATTTTACTGAGGTAAATAAGGTCCAAATCAACTAATCTAACTTAACCATTTTGATGAAGTTAATCTGTTAGGTTTTAAATTGGGTTCTCAAACGGATAAAAATGGATTAGTTCAGGTAAGTGAGAAATTGATGCAAGGAGAATTGCATTGACCATTATACCCTTTATTATTTTTTAAAAAAATCAAATTCTTCAATGGCATAATTAGCCACCTAAAAATAGTTGAATGGTATGTGATGAGATCATATTTTAATCATTATTTAGAATTAATTTCTCACTTATTTAAAGGCTAATTGATATAAATCTTATGACTTTGATTTGTTTTAGTGAATTAAATATTAATGTACTTAGTATGAATTAATTAAGATGATTTTATTTACAAAGTACACTTTAATTCATTAATTTTATTAATTATTGATATAGAGGTAAAATGGTAATGTCAAGAGAAGAAAAAGGAAGATTCTAAAATTGACTTTGATTTGGAAGGATTTAAAATCCAAATTGAATTGAAATTCCTAAGATACAAAAGAAGAGAAATTTTGGGCAGCCAAGGCAGCATAAATCGGGCAGCCAAATTGGAGAGGATTTGGGGGCGGCCAAAGAAGCCAAATTGGAGAAAATTAGGGCAGCCAAAGCAAAATTAGGGCAGCCTAAAAGCAAGCCAAATCTGGGCAGCCAAGAGGGACGAATTTGGGGCAGCAAAAATAGAAGAAATTAGGGCAGCCAAGGTAAGAGAATTCGGGCAGCCAGGGAGAGCAAAATCGGGCAGCAAAAGAAGCAAATTTGGGGCAGCCTAAAGGAAAAGAAATCGGGCAGCCAAGGAAAGAAATTAGGGCAACCAAAAAGGAAGCAAATTAGGGCAGCCAATTGGAGAGAAATTCGGGCAAGCCAAGGAGAAAAAGAGGAGGGCGGCCAAAGGGAGATTATCTGGGCAGCCACAAGGAGAAGGGTTTTGGCAGCAAAGGGAGAAATTCGGACAATTGGGAGAGTTGACCGAGAATGGAGCAAAAACAATGGCGGCGAGCTTGAGACAGAGGGGATTCATCTTCTTCTCTTCTCTTGTTTTGTTTTTTTTATTTTTTAATTTATTTTATATTAATCAAATTTATGACTTCGAATATTCGGATCATGAATAGTTAAATCTTTTGTGACTAAGACCTTCGATGAAAGTTGAAACTCTTATAAATTTAATTTATTTCAATTAAAGATTATTTCTTTAATCTCGATTTTGGTTAATTGTTATTATTGTTTTTAATGCTTGTAAATTTCTGGCCAATTCTTGCATGCCTTTAAATTTATTCTAGTGGCTGAGAAGTACTAGTTTAAATTGGATCATGGTAATAACAACACATCGTAAAACTGACTAGAGATAGATTCGGTTTCTTTGTGTGGTTTCTAACGAGTAGGAAACAAAAGCTAGGGAATTCCATAGAGGTATTTGCGACTTTGATAATTAAAATCACGTAGAGATAGGATTGGTTTATTAATTAAAGTTAAGAACTTTTCACCAAGAGATTGGGTCTAGCTTATAATTGGGAATTCTACCATTAACCAAGTCGAGAATTAATTTGAAGAAATTAATTATTTGTCATAAGAGGAGTAAGCTGGATTTGGAGTGTCTTAGTCTATTCATTGCCATTGATTTTTAATTAATATAATTATTGATTTATGTGTTTATCATTATTGTTATTTTTATTGGTAATTAAATTTTAGATAAAATCACATTTATTTTGGTTTAAGTTCGGTTATAAGTAAAAGAATTTTGCAGTTAGGTAGCAATCCTCGTTGGGACGACTTGTACTCACTACTTTATTACTTGTTCGATATTTGTGCACTTACAAATTTCACATCAAGTTTTTGGCGCCGTTACCGGGGATTGTTTTTATCTAGTGTAGAATTTAATTACTAAGCCTAAGTTTAAACTTTTTTTTTTGTTAAAAAAAATTCAAAAAAAAAATATTTTTGATATTTTTAATTTTTTTATTCCATTTTGTTTGTTATTGTTATTATTAATATTATTATTTGTGCATGAACTTTTGATATTATTAAAGAACCTTTGATATATATTTCTGATATTGAAAAGTTTGCTCCTCATAACAGGAGTGAATTTTATAAGAGGAAATACGAGGAAATCGTCACATCAATCGAATCTTCAAATTCAGAGGATAGTTTCGAATTCAACTGTAGCAGTGAACCAATGGAGAATAATCAGCCAAGAGGTATGACTTTAAAGGACTATACAAAGCCAAAGATGGAGGGTCCTTCTCCAGCCATCAACTGTCCGGGGGTCACTGCTGCAACTTTCAAGATTGAGCCAGCATTCATTCAAATGGTTCTCAATACTCCATTTTTTGGATTGTCACATGAAGATCCGCAAGCGCACATATCAAACTTTTTGGCAATTTGCGATACTTTTCAAATTGGTGGAGTACCTGAAGATGCAAAAAGGCTCAGGCTTTGCCCTTTCTCTTTAAGGGATAAAGCTAGATCATGACTAAACTCTCTTCCTACCAATTCTATTTCTAATTGGGACCAATTGCAAGAAGCATTTTTAAATAAATACTTTCCCCCAATTAAGACTATTCAGATGAGATCTAATATTTATAATTTTGTGCAGGGTCCTACTGAATCTTTACATGATGCATGGGAAAGGTTTAAAAATAGTTAAATAGCATAAAAGAATACAAAAAATTTAGTGACAAGACAAGCAGTAAGTGCATTCTTCAGTGACATTCAGAACCAATTTCCTTATTTTTTATATTTTTAAATTATTTTTTACTATCACACTTCATATAATTTTTATTATCTTGGATATTAATTTTTAAATAACTTTCATTCAATTAATGATACCATTATTATTTTGTTCTTGTATAGTACTTTTTAATTTTTTAAATACTTTTTTTAAAAAATTTCAAATATTGTCTATTGATGTTTATTGAGCTTTTCCTTTTAGTACTATTTTTAATAACTTATTTCACTCTTTAATTTTTAAGTTATCTATGTTAAATTTACCGTATGACTAAATTTTTCAAATTAATTCTCTATATAACTCTCAAATAATTCACATAAATATGTTAAACATCATCAAAATGGCAATAATACATTAAAAAAAGAAAACATTATTCTATAAAAATATATGAAAAAAATAAATTTCAAAATATATGACATATTTCTCTTTTACACCAGAATTAAAATTTTGATAAATTTTATAAAAAATTTAAAAGATGTCTAAACTTCTCCTATTTAAAAATTCTTAGTTAATATGTCAAATTAAATTTAATTAGTGTTTAGGAAAGTTAGTTAAAAAATAATAGTTTTTGAAAAACAAAAACATTTAAATAGCTATTTGGAGATAAGAGTAAAATTGAAAGAATATAATAAATGAAGCATTTATATAAAAATATAATGTATATTTTGAAATAAATAAAAATAAAAATATATATATTTTGAAAAAGATAATGTATTATTTAGTATATCATATAAAACTACATAGTATATTATGATCTTAGGAAAAGTATTAACCAGCCGCATTACAGAAACTGCTATAACTATTCACTGAATTCTCAGAAAGGATGAATTCAAGGGGAAATATACCTTTTGGTCGAAGGAAAATTGCTGTTCGGCATTATGATCATCTTCTTGGACCGCGCAGAAGCTTTTGAAGCTTGGAATTTTATAAAGCTGCATTTTATACAATGGAGGAAACTCGAAGGTATTTGTGTCAGTTGCCTTACAGAAAGAAGAGAGACTCGGTAGTGACTCTAGTGTGATCTCTGACAACTTTGGAAATGTGATCTTGCTGGTGGCATTGCTCCCAGAATGTCCATTTTGGTCAAAGAACACGGTTTCCATGACATCGCACCTCTGAATATCAACATGCTCCAAACTCGAAAGCATTGCTGCTACTGAGAAGAAAAACAAGTTTTTTAGACCATTACAGCTCCGTAGGTTTATACTTGTGAGTTTAGAAAAGGATCCTGCAGGGGGATGGCCGCGGCAAACTTCTTTCAAGACATCAGTGTCTTGGAGATACAAGTCTGTGGCACGAGGGAGAAAAGCAGAGTCGGTTTGTTTGCTGGAGCTGGAATCAAAAAGAGGCTCTAGATTGCCCCAGTTTCGAAGATGCAATATCTTCACCTTTTGGAATCCATCTCTTGCTAACAGGTCTGCTATCTCACTGGAACCTTCTCCTGATAGTTCCATAAGTTCAGCATCGTTTAAAAGTGCTCGCACTGAAGGAGTCAAAGGAACTGATTTGTGAAGGTTGAGTTTGATACATCTCTCAGAACCAGCAGAACTGTACGGTCCCCCTATTACCACATGATACCTTTTTAATGTGCGCCAGTTTCGAGTGTCTTCCGTGAAATTTATGCTGTCTGGCCGTCCTATTTCTATTTGCAAAGTTGTCAATTTTGTCAAGGAAGCTACTTCAGCAAGGCTTGCATTGTTTCTTTCTATTCCTTCAGCCTCCCAATTATTAAAGCTCTTCAACATTAGCAATTCTTCTAGTTGAACTAGTTCAGATATCATACCAGGCACAACATTCGTCAAATGTAAGCAATCAGTAAGGTCTAATAACTTCAGATTTTTCAGTCTCCCAATCTCCTTTTGCAACATCACAATCTTAGAATCTGCTAGGCTAAGAATTTCTAACTTCACTAACTCTCCAATCTCATTAGGCAATATCTTCAACTCACTTCTTTCAAGAAACAACGAACGGAGATTTGTCAAGATTGACAATGACGATGGCAAAGATTGGACCACGCAAGTAGTTAATACTTTAAGCCCTCGCATTCCGGACAAAGAGCTTTCTTGTATTTCTACTCCTTCAACAATAAAAGATAAACACAAAACTTCGAGTCTCGGACAATCTACTTTTTCAGAAAGAACAATTTTACACTCTGACCCGAGTGAAATGCATCTGTAATTGTGATAAGAATCTTTTTTCGGCCACTCCCTCAAGTCTTTGTCATGAGTTACCATGAACCCATGCTGTTCTTTGGATGCAATTGATATTGCCATGTCACGAATTACATCGTGCATTTTCACACCATCATCAGTACCGCCAATCAACAAGAAACGATCTTTAAGAATACCAACTAAATAAAACACTCTGTCACTTGCATCCGCCAAATTTGCTGTGTCCCGAAAAATACGTAACCCAAATCCATATCTCACTAAGGTATCCACAGTAATTGTATAATCCTCTGGAAACATACAACAAAGGAGAAAGAGATACCTGATTTCCTCCTCATCTGGTAACTGATCATAACTCCATTTAAGTCGCAGATGAACTTTTTCCTTAAAATCTACAATATTTTCGGGGTGAGATCCTTTGAACTGCGTAAGTGCAGCTCTCCAAGAAGGTATATCTCGGTGTCTGAGTGCGGCCGCAACAGTTACGAGAGCGAGAGGCAATCCTTCGCATTCCTTTGCCACATCCACTGCTATTGGATGCAAATCCGGTTCATCAACTTTGACTCCAGCTTTCTCTTTGAACAGATTCCAAGCTTCTCGTTCAGACAAGACATCCAGCTGTATGATTTTAGCTGAATCTTCAATCTTTGTGCAAGCATCTTTATCCCGAGAAGTAAGATGACTTTGCATCCCCCAAGACTGCATTTGGAGGGGATTCCTATTTCCTGAAGATTGAAATCATCCCAAACATCGTCCAGAATTACAAGGACACTCTTCTTAACTTTCAATCTCTTGTGCAGCTCCTCGGCTCGAGCAGAGGTAGTCTGTTTATCAAGCTTAAGCCCTAACTTTTCTGCAATTTCTTGTTGGACCTTGTGCAAGTCTAACGGTCGAGAAACAACAGCCATGACTACCTCCTCAAATATCTTCTCTTGCCTCACCTTATTCCCAATTTTCTTCACCATTGTTGTTTTCCCAACTCCTCCCATCCCACACACCGCTATCACGTAAACCTTATCATCCTTCAAAGATTTCATGACTTCATCCTCGCTAGACCTTCGAGATTCGACTTCAATGCCAGCAGGTTCTGCAGGGATCGGTTCTGGTGGTGCAGGGTAAGATATTTTTCTGAGGTGGGTAGCTTCTTGAAGCAGTTCTGCAGCAGCTTCACTTGTCTTCTTCGAATCTCGGCTCACACAATACCGCAACCTCATATTTGGACAGCGGCCGTGGAAACAGCCCTGTTGAACCTGAGCTGTATCTTGAACGATTTGGTCTTTCTTTGCATTTATTTCTTCAACCTTTTCAAGCCATTCCTCAACATCACTTCCAATGACATCTGCATTCCTTTTGGCTGCATCAACTTCAAGCTGCAAATTATCTCTTTTTCGATTGACCTTCGCAACTTGGGAACTCAAACTTTGGATGTTGCTATTATAGCAAAACAGATAACTGAGTTCATTCACGATTGGAGTCAAGACATACTGGTTAATTTGAATAACAGCTCCAAGAGCGGCTCCAATGGTTTCAACAATTCCTGCCATTTTCTTCTCTCCAAGAATTTTCAGATGTGCCTCTGTTTTTTTTCCTTTTTTTTTTGGTATAAGAATATAGGAAGCTATTGACAACGAGAGGAAAGAAGTATAATAAGAAAAGAGGCTAAGCACGGAAGAAAGTGAGAAGAGAAATTGCACAATCTGCGGGAAATTGTTGGAGATATTGTGAGGGCAGAGAAGTGAAGGTTGGATGGGGCTTAAATTACTAAGAAGAGTTAAGAACCACTTTCCGTGGGTTCCATTTCTATAATATAGATAAAGTTGATAAATTAAATATATTTTATTATGAACAAAAGATATATGAATTTTAAAAATGCATTTTCAGATTCAGCTTCCACATGTGAATACAAGTATGTGTTTTTGAAGCATAAAAGTGTTTGTTTATTTTTTATAAATACTAATAATAATATAAATTTTCACAAAATATTTTGAGGGATATATAGATATATATATATACTTTAAGCCTTTTAAGGAACTACATATCTATTTTTTGGCATTTCAAAACAAAAATGCCGACGTTTTGAAAATGATTAATAATGAAGTTTAAAAATTCCACTGTTCTTTTTCTCATGCTTTGTTCTTTTCATTTGATACCTAATATTCTTTTCAGTTTACATTAAATTAAATCTAAATAATTATTTATAACATGTAATTTTTTAATTATTAAATTATAATTTTATCATCAAAATTAATTTAATATATTCAAAATTAGTTTATACAAATTAAAAAGTATATAATTTATACTATATTATATCTAAACATTAATCTTTGTAATCGGCATATTTCTAATATCCGTTGCATTTCCTCATATATTGAAAGCGATCACTCTTCCAGTAGATTATAGAATTGAGCTCATATTAAATAGAATTTAATTTTAAAATTATATATTTTAAATTTTATAAAAAATAAATAAAATTTTAAAAATAAAAAATTATATTAAATTGAGTTTGTAATGAAATTTAATACAAATACACCCGTTGAATACACGTGCCCCCAATCTTAGCGGTCCATGTCATCGTTGTAGAGACTGGTTCTGATGCGATTTCAGATAAGCCGCCCCGATTGCAGTGATGCTGAGAGAGTACAATTTTTCTCGGCACGTGCTGTGAAAATGCGAGCCCGTTACGGTGCGGATGCCGTTTTTTTTCGCACGTGCGGAAGGCCTTCTCAGCCTTTCAATCGGTTAAAAATGAATCCAATGGTTGGGAGCTTTCAAGGGTAGTCGGGGAACAAAAAACTAAATCTGTAAAATCAGAAAAAATGAGAAAAATTCAAATTTACGCGGTGTAATGATGACCCCCCATTAATCGGTGTATCGAAAACAGAAAAACTACAAAATGACGGCTCGAAGCCATCAAAATAATTATGCAGCGGCAGTCCCATGTTTTTTATTTCTATTTCCATTTCCATTTTCATCTTCATCTTCTCTCTATCTCTTCTCTCGCTCTCTCTGCAACTCCAAAAAAGTAATAGCTTTAGCAAATTTTTGCTTTCAAAAATAGTGAGATATGGCGACCAAGACTACATCCGACGCAAGGTTCCAGTTCCGTTGCAGAACCACCTACATCATCAATGCGAATCAGCAGCTCCGAAATCACCCCGAGCGTAAGCAAAGATTGGCAGCGCTGACCAAGGCTGGCTTCGATCGTCTGACAGAGCTCCGACTAGAAATAGTAAACTCCTCGGTCGTACTTATGCTTCTGAAATAGTTTGATTGGAGAAAAAATTCTTTGTGATTGATAGTGATCGGAGGGTTGAGATAACGGATGAGGATGCTGGGAGAGTATATGGGCTCCCGGCGGGACCAAACAAAATTGTGTTTGGGGAGAAAGCAAAGCCTACATCTAAGCATGGCTTTTATTTTGGACTCGATTTGGGGTTAGACCCTTCAGCAAAGAGCTACGTGTCCCATGATATCATAGAGGAGCGGCTGGAAAATTTTTATGGTGATAGTCATACCTTCGCCAAACTGTACATACTGCTAGCAATAAGCACATTGCTTGCAACGAAAAACTCTGAGAAGATTAGCCTAACAAACTACGCAAGGTATTTGGATGATATTGAAACAATCCGCATGTACAATTGGGCAAGACACATTGCGGAGTTCTTGAATGCAGGGGCAGAATTTTTTGCAAAGAAAGTCTTAAAAAAGCCTTCCTCCTGGCCAAAAGGCAACATGCACCTTCTGCTGGTACCTTCATTTCTCCAATGTGAATATAATAATTATTCTTCTGTGCGTATAATAATTATGATTGACTATTATCGATTGAGTGATAGCCGTGGTTGATGTGCATAATTATTCTTATCGTTGGATAATAATTGTGATTGACTATTATGGATTGAGTGATAACCGTGGTTGATGTGCATAATTATTCTTGTCGTTGGATAATAATTGTGATTGACTATTATGGATCGAGTGATAGCCGCGGTTGATGTGCATAATTATTCTTGTCGTTGGATAATAATTATTACTGACTGTTATGAACTGAGTGATAGTCGTGGATGCTGTGCATAATTATTCTTGTTGTTGGATAATAATTATTATTGACTGTTATGGACTGAGTGATAGTCATGGTTGTTGTGCATAATTATTCTTGTCGTTGAATATAATTATGATTGACTATTATGGATTGAGTGATGCCGTGGTCTGTGCATAATTATTCTTATCGTTGAATAATAAGTTTTTATTGATGTAGGTGCATTGTGCTGAGGTTTTGAAAGAGAAGCCTGATGGTGAGTTGTCCTGCTGTTGGTGGAATGGGAGTAGGGTTGTTGAGGCTTGCGCCTTGCTGCCCCAGGCTAGGGCAGGGGGGGGCCGAGAAATTAGTGGGGAAGAAGCAATTGCTACAACCAATGCCTCGGAGAGGGTGCTTCTATTGGCCAAACGGTGGACATACGTGAGAAAGTTGAGAAGGATTGATCGGAGGCTGGAGGAGCTTGATGCCGAAGACCAACCTATTTGTATGGCCTTTGTTGTAAAAAAAAAAAAAGGAGTGCAAGTAGGCCTGACACACCTAAGACGACAGTCTCTCCGGTGCAAGATGAAAATATTGTAGAGCATGACTCGTCAAGGCCAGACCTCCCTGTTGCTGACGAATTTGGGGTGATAAAAATCTCCAGGGAAATAAATCAAGGTTGGTTTGTGTCTTTGATAAAGTGAACAAATATTCTTAATGATGTGAATAAAACATGGTTGGTTTGCCTATATGCTACAGCATCTGAAAAGGCCGAAGATCTTGCACACGATCAGCTTAACCAGGCAATCCTTGATGAGCCTGTTTCTGTTATTGAACCGGTTGTTCCGGACTCTGAGAGTAGGGTCCCTGATGAGCCTCCCAGCAAAGGATTACATATGCCTATTAAGCGCGCAGGCTCATCATGGCCCGTTCAAAACTGGGTTCGCCCTATGTGGTAGCAAAGGGTGACCCAAATTCCTTGACCAGCGAAGAGGAGGCCCTTGTGGACTTTGCTGTGTTGGAAAATCCCCTGAATGGACTAGAGTAAGTTGGTTAAACAGTTTTGAATAAGTATTATAATGTGTTTGAATAATTATTCAAAAGAGATATAATAATTATTCTTGTTCCACCTGACCGTCACTGCAGTGCTTTGATAGTCCTTGATGATGAGCTCCAGCCTCTATTTCGAATAGAGATGAAAGGCATCAGGCCTAATCAATACTTCTATCACTCGACGATTGATGTGTTTGGCCATCCGCTTAACCGGGAACAGGCCACAAGCAGTCCCGTACGGAGGTTTTATTTTGACTGCAGTATCAGGGTTTGTTTCAATCTGTTGCTTGCACTTTATCCCCTGATTTTCCTACAATGGTTTCCATTGCTAGATTTTCCTAAGTTATGTAATGCGCAGGCTAGTGTTGTCTCTGAAACTACAACAAGTAAAATCAAAAGTCCCGCAGACATGGCTGATGAGACTGCTGCCTTTATAAATAGACTTCCATATCTCTCGGCAGATAAACTGTTCGTTCTTGCCGAATGCACCCTGGTAATAATTATGTATTAGTATGGTAATAATTATGCACAACACATCGTCTGTTGAGTGCTCCAGCATCTAGTAATAATTATTCATGTGGTAGAATAATAATTATGCTAAGGATACATTTCTACAACATCTAAGTGTTTCACTTGTGCCCTTGCAGTACTTCTTCCCAATTCTTCAAGCTACACATTTCTTCCTTTTTGCTGTTGACATGAGTGCCAAAAGGTTCCTATGTTTAAATAGCAAGCCCTGTGCCGAAGTGTTTGATGACGTGTACAGGCCAATTAACGAGGCCTTGACAAGGTACTTTTGCGAATGGTGGAAAGTGTGGGGAGAAACTAGCGTAGATTTTGGAGCCTTTGTCTAGGATGTCCCAAGGGTGTCTGTCTAGCCGGATGATAATAGCTGTGGGGTGCTTGTTTGTTTGATGATGCAGCATTGGGTCGGACACATTCCTCAGGATTGTTATGCGATGTGGCTCAAGAAGGACTGGCTAAATAAGGCCAGGCACAAGATTGCTGCTAGGCTTTTATTACAACCTGAAAAATTCGGATTGATGTTCTTTTGTATTGCTTCTCTGCTTTTAAGCGATGGATTGTGAATACTTTTATGCCTGTAATTATTCTTAACGGGATACATAATTATTTTTGTAGTGGGATAATAATTATTCACTAATGTGGTCCGAATCATGATTGTTCTTGCTGTGCATAATTAGCCGTGTGTGTTGATTTGTAGCATAAGTAACAAAGCTTGAATGTTCTTGTTGTGCATAATTATGCAGTCGGACCGTAATAATTAGTAAGTTTGCAAAAATCCACTCGCTCAAGATAAACGGGAACAGGAACCACTGTGAAATTTGTTGATACAACTGCAACTAAATTTACACCGACAAATTCAATATGTATGGGTTATAGGTCATATATTTGGTAAGGATTGAAGGGAAGATTTAGATGCATTTTGGCTTGTAAGTTCCCTTCTGATAGTTGCCTTTTTCCTTTGTCGGGCTTCTCCATTAAGTTTCGCAGCCTCTTCCTTGAGCGGTTTGTATTCGGCCTAGTCTTGATTGTCCTCATAGGTGCATGGCCTTCACCGGAAGACCTTGAATTGTCAGACGCTACACGATATGCGAATAATTATTACCATTAATTGCTTAATCATAATTATGCATAAAGGGGATAATAATTATTCTTGGGAGTTCTATTAACTTACGTTTGTTGACTATAACACAATTGGGGGTTCCATCATACCCAGGATTACTCCCAAGCAGCTCCAGAGCCCTCTTGCAGAGTTCATCTAACTCGTTGTCAATTATATTGTAAGTGTTATCGTCCAGGCACACTCTTGTAGCCAACGTAACCATTTTATGTGTGAGTGTTTGGTAGCGCTCACCGTACTCTATTGGCCGCTTACCGCCAGCCGAAGTAAATGCAAGTTGAAAGTCACACTTCACATTCTTGGTCCACCTTTTCAAAATATAGTGAGGCGACAATGTCCTCATGTTGCAGTTACCAAGAGAGCCCAGCATATCCATGACCTTAAGGATATGTCTGCAAAGAATACCCATTGTTTCGAAAAAATGGCATGAGTACTCTAGCACCATTTTATCCAGCTCAACATGCACGATTCGCTCGTCCAGCTTCGTTTCCCCAACCCTGTTGTCTTTGCAATTGTACACTCGGTACTTGAGCATACTTTTATAAACATCACTGTTTTCACAGGCTTCAATGATATACTCGAATGTCCGGTAATACTGTTCCTGGAACATAGCAAATATATTGGGAGTATACTGCTCTGCTGCACACCTTGCCAACGGGCTGCATAGGAAGCTATTGTTGGGTAACCTGGTTATTGTCAAAATAATTATTCATAATGCTCTGCTGCACACCTTGCCAACGGGCTGCATATGAAGCTATTGTTGGGTAACCTGGTTATTGTCAAAATAATTATTCATAACGATAGTAATAATTATTATGTTGTATTTGAACAATTATCCAGAAGATATTGAATAACTATTTAGATCACCGATCATTGGTGCAAAAATCTTGGATCTTTTCTACCTCTCTCTGACTCTCGACCATCCGATTAAAGTAGCCGAAGAATTGAATGAGTTTGTGGTCTGATTGGAGATACCCTCGAATTACCCTATTACAAGACTCGCTCAACTAAGTGGAAATCATTCATGTAGTGAAATGTTGCCTAACCCATGCCAATGACCACTGCTGACAAAATTCATGGATCCTCTCTATCCACCTATGGGGACCATTCGGGAAACACTCCTCCAGCATCATATTCCACACAAAGTTGAACTCTTTCTCGTCGTCGACATCATACATCAAGTAGTAGAGCTTCGCGGCAAATTGTGGGGTGAACAATTGCATTAGGTTCTTTTGGACATTTTGCCTTATATGCCAAGTACAAAGACCATGAAATGTCTGAGGCAACACTGATTTAATTGTTGCAGCCATGGCAGGATCTTGGTCTGTGAATATGCTCTGTGGGGCTTTACCGGACATATACCGCAAGAACGTCCTCAACAACCATTCAAACGACTTCGTCATTTCATCGTAGAGGAGGGCAGCACCAAAAACACAGCCTTGGTGGTGATGATTGAATCCAACAAATAGAGCTATCCAGTAAAGGAAATCAGACTCATAAGAATTTATTCACAATTTTGTTCAGACATTTATTCAGATGAAAGATAATAATTATTAATGACACTGAGAATAATTATTAACAAAGGATTGAATAATTATTACAAACAGACCAACAGGACGATAATTTTTATTCGTTCTATACGTGATGTCGAAGCTGATAGAATCTCCAAAGAAGTTATAATCCATCTTCATTCTACCGTCTGCCTAGAATATATTCGCAATTCGTTCTTCATTGTCAACCTCGATGTCGTAGTAAAAAGCGGGGCTGCTTTTTTTGAGTGTAGAAAATGATTATGATCCACAACCCAACCGTTTATCACATACACATCTCTAGCCTGATCAAGTTGTAGTCTTATTGGGACTTTCGCTCACCGGTCTTGCCTCAATATGATTAGCATTTGCTCCACTATTCTTGGGGTCAAATTTGCTTTCCCGCTGAAATTCTTCCTTGTTACACACATACTTCATATATTGCACTTTTCCTACTTTCGAGCACCTCCTCTCATACATTATCCTTGTTCTGAATCCAATACGATGGGCATATCTATTGTAGAATGCATGAGCATCACTAACATTTGATAACTCCATTTTCATCAGTTTTTCCATGCTTTCTACAGCAGAACATAATAATTATTCGTTATAATTATAAATAATTATTTACTACCGTATAAATAATTATTTAGTATCTGAGCATAGTTACCCTTCTCTTCGTTGAAGCTTCCAGAATATATGCAACTCATTGTTTCTTCGTGCATGGATTGTACTTCTGCATCTTCATATTCAAACTTCACCATAAAAGAAGGATAGAGGGTATGTAAAGAATCATAACAACCCAAACGACGTCTTCAAGGTATAAAACAAGACTGGGTGCAGTAGTTGCAAAACAAATCTACAATGGACAGGAGAAGAAAAATATTGAGTTTACCTAAGATCTGCTAGCAAATGCTTTCACCATGGTGAGACTTCTCACTGAGAAAAGATCATTGAGTGTAGAATAAGAGCAGAACTGAAGAAGGAAGATAGAAGGAAGGCGCTCGAAGAGGAAGGAACGTGGGGAGGAAGAAAATAGAATTCTGATCAGTATTTAAAAGAAAAGTGACATGATATGATTGACATAATTGATATTAATGAGTAAATTTTAATTTTTTATTTCTAAACTATCCTTGAAAATTCCTAACTATTGAATCAATTTTTAACCGATTTACACGTATAGAAAAAAATGACATCAGCCTAAGGAACTCCATGAAAATGGATATACCACCACGCATGCAGCCAAATTAAGGATAAGGAATTTTTTGGGGTTAGCGGGAAAATTGAATAAAGTGAATCAAAGCAAATAAGCTAAGTGATATCTTAAGTGTGAGTTTTGGTCGTCGTTCAGCGCATTTTCATGATGCGTTCTCTATTTTTTTTTTCATTTTCTCCGCACAACAACGCATTACCATGATGCGTTTCGTTTCAGATTCTTACGCATGATGCTACTGCGTTCATCGTTTATCGTAAGCATTTCTAGAGAATTCTGCCGTTTTCTTCTGTGCATCACTACTTCTGCTCTTTTGTGGAAGACTCTTCCCCTTTTCTCTCTCTCGTCACTCATTTCTCTCATCTGTATCTCGATGTTTCTCCCTTGCAATCTCAGACCGAAGTTGACAGTCGTAAGTCTTTTGCTTTTTCTTCTTCTTCCTCTCCTCTTGCATATGTGTAAGTTTTTCTTCTCTTTCTCTCTATCTGCTGCATAAATCGAAGCATTCTGTTCTGAGTGCCAGAGGCAGAGGAAGCCGACGCGTTAAAGGAGGTGAATATCCAAGTGCTCAAATAAATGCTGCATCGATCGACTTCTTTCATACTCGAAAAACATCACAACGACGCCGCAGCTAAGCCTGAGAGCCGCCTCCTCACCCTAACCGCTCCGTCTTCATCCATGGCTGAAACCCTGCAACAAAACCCTAAAATCGTTATTCTTATATCAAGGAGGATGGAGCATTGAACCCGTCATTTAACTTGAATGTCTATCAAATGAAATATTTTCTATAATTGTTTATTTTTCTGAACTGGATGTTTTCTTGTAGTTAAGCATACAACTTTCTTGGGGAACGTCTAGGATAGGTTAGGTGAAGCTTTTTGCTTGCTTGCACTTTCAACAGAATTCTTCTTTGAATTACTATAGAATTGATCTTAACTCTTTATGGTAACTGATGCAAGCAAGACTATGAACTGCCATGATGGGTTGGACGTATCCAATAAACAGCTAATTATACCAGTTGGACCTATGACCAGAGCTAGGGCTAAGGCACTTCAAGAGGCCTTATTAGCGTATGTAAGCCAACATTTGAAGCGGATAGAGCTGGCCAAACCTATTGGAGGAGAGTTAGTCGGACCACAGCCCAACTTGGTCCATTTGTCTCATATACTTGGGCCGGGTGATCTTGACACTTAAAAGCTATGGAGTGGGCTTAAGTCCAAGAGGGAGAGTGATGTAAGCAATGACATCATAATAGAGTGTGATGTAAGCCATGATGTCATAATATAGTATGAGATAAGCAATGACGTCATAGGGTAGTGTGATGTAAGCCATGATGTCATAGTATAGTATGAGGTAAGCAATGACATAATAGGGCAATGTGATGTAACCAATGATGTCATGTTGTATTCTAGAGTCTTCCTAGGAGTTCTATATAAACTCCTAGCTTGTAAGGTTGAAGGGAGAAGATTTGAGAGTCATTTTTAGAGAGGGGCTGCTGCCACATTGAGAGGTTAGAATTCCTCTTGTTCTTGTTATTCAAAGAACTACTCTTCACTTATCAATTGAGATTTTCGATTGTGGCGTGTAAGTGTTCTTTTTACTCATTAAATTCTGATTATCGGGATTGCTTAGAACGAGTTTCTAAGAGGTGTCGTAGGGATTTAATTATCTTGTGTGTTTTGTCATAAACTTGATTTCAGAAAGTCATAGACTTTCTTGTTACAACACCAAAAATACATCCTTTACATCTTCTCTTCCGCGGAAAGCGCATTAGTAACTTTGTGAAAGTTACAAAGCAGAATGCTATGATCTCTGTTGCGGATAGGAAATGCATTTGTGATTGGCATGAAAAATACGTGAATGTTCTAATTTCTTCTCAAATTTGAGAGGACGAATGGCTTTTCTTTTGGTTGTAGTTTTTTTCTTTTTTCATACTCCTTTGTCTGTTTATGCTTGTGTAGACTTCCTGGTTGTCAACACAGTTGTTCTACCTTTTTCATTTGTTGTACTACTCACTACATTCTTGCAGCTTTGTCTTTGTATTATGGTTTGTCATGGTAGTGTAGCTTTTAACCTGGACTTTCTTTTGCTCATCATGTTCTGGGATAATGTGAAGTGAGATTCACTGCTCTTGACGCTTTTGATTTGCCTCAACCAGATAGCATGAACCCCATAATCCATGAGAACTTGGAATATGTTAATTCATGCCCTGCAGTGTTAGATCCTTTACCTTGTCTATTGGCTGGTCTTATTTTCTGATCCAAATTTGAACAAAATGACTGGGGGAAAACATGACAAGATTGGAGTGGAAACTTCCAGTGGCAGGAAACATTTTGTGCTTCACCTTTCAGAAAGCAATGTCCTTTCTACCTTTCTTTCCTTTGTTTTTTTTTTTTTTTTTGGAGTGGGGAGGAGAAATGGGGAAAAGAATATCTAACTAGTTTTAGTGTTTGGACTGTATGCATAAGCTATTTTAGTAGACTCTAGGAATAGTAGAAGTAAAGCTGACTATTAAAGTGTGGAATTCTCTCTGTGGTTTGACACAAACCAGAGAATCAGAAGCCAATATTTTGAGCCTACTTTGATTTGTAAAGAACCAAACTTCATCTTGTTCTATATAAGAAGTTGAATGACAATAAGAAAAGAAAAATCCCAAAGCCAGTGCTTTTTCCCTCCGCACCCTAGCTCAATACTCTTGTTCTTCCAGCAATAGAAAAGACAGTATCCTTTACCTTCTATTGGCATCCCTCCCCTCCATTTGCTGCTTGTTGAAATTGGTTGAAATTCATCCAGTTCATACTCGGATTTATGGTTTGTTATGAATGTAACTTCCTTTAAATATTTGTTTCTTTTTTTCAGTCCTGGGATACAACGTCAATATCTTTGACTGCTGGCTGTGATCTTTTCATGCCCTATGTAACAAGAACTTCAGCTTTCTTGAACGTGCAGAGAAGTTTGGGGAGATATCTTACAAGGTATATGAGCCAAATATTGGCCATGCTAATGGTTAATTGTGAATTATATCAGATTGATTGCTTTATGCTGCTATTTGTAAGTTATAATTCTTTGACTGCGTTCATTATTTATCAAATCTTTGACCATAATTGCCATGCCTAGCCAGGATTTTATATTTGATGGCTGTACTATTTTGGTGCATGGTTTCTCCAGAGTGGTCTTGGAAGTTTTGAGAACCGCTGCACAAAATAGCAAGCTTTTTCGGGTTCTGTGTACAGGTGGGTGTTCACAGATGGAATCAAATCTGGTTTCATAATTTACAAAGTAGTTGTTTTGTTTCTGTTCATGTTACAAGTTTAATGCCCATATAATGCACTATTTAGTGGAAATCACGTGTTCTATTGATGATTTAGAAGACAGACCAATCTCTTGACCATCTCAAAGAATTAAATGGCATGAAATTTGAGGATACTGTAAATTATGCGTGGTTTTAGCATCTGCTTTTTTGCTTGTAACCAAATTCTTACTATTATCTTGATATGCAGAGGGAAGGCCAGTTAGGACTGGACTACGATTATCCAATGAATTAGCCAAGCTTGATGTTCCCGTGAAGCTTTTGATAGACTCTGCTGTGGCATATAGCATGGATGAAGTTGACATGGTGTTTGTAGGAGCAGAAGGCATATAGCATGCATAAGTGGTTTGATGTAGTTTTTCTCGATTTAGGTGTTAATCTTGTCCATAACTTGTTTGTTATCTTTAATAGTTACATTGATTTATGTTCATTTCTTTGTAGTCAATGATTTGACGATCTATATTTGGTCCTGCCTATTAGTCAATTCTATATTAAACTAAATCATAAGACCTTGCCACGTGATTCCGGATCTGTTATTCTGCTAATACTAATATTTTATGGCATCAATCTATCTGAAGCAGTTCTTTGGTGCATCCTTATGACTGTCTGGTTCCTTAAAGATTTATGAGTTAATTTCTCATTAGTGATAATGTGTTGCATCAAACATTCAGTAAGGATTTGGGGCTTGAGTGATGGAAGATAAATTACTTGGTAGTTTGGTTGTTTTCATGATTGGTATTAAGTTAAAATATTTTATAATAAATAGTGGTGCTTTAAATTGGAACATATATTTTTTTATTTTGAAAGTGATCTTTGAGTAATTATTTTTTTATTGCAATGCAAATGGCCAGTCAAAATTTAGAAAACAATATTGAAGGTATGTGCTAGAGCTCAACGAGAATAAGAGAGCAATGAGTACTGTTTTTCTTTGAGCAAGATTTCTAAGTAATGATTAGTTTTAACTGATCCAATCTTAAGTGCTTTCTAACAGTATTGCTGGTGGCTTCACAGTTATTTTTGGATTATTATCATTGCCTTCACCTCCCTCTCCGGAGGCTGCTTGGATGTTTTATTTTGGGAGTTACTTCTATTTGGCGTTTTGGCGTTTCAATGATTCTGCATTCTTTTTGCATGTATAAAAGATACTGGTAAGGCGAAATCCAGGTTTTTTCGAATTGTGTTTCTTAAATTTGAGGAAGACGGTTCTGTTCTTTTTCTCGAATTTTCTCCTGCTGGTAATTCTTGTTAGATTAGATTTACTTGTTGCTTTTTTCACAACGGTAATGTGTACCAAGATCAAATCTTTCCTCAATGATTAAACGGAATTGGTAGTTAAAAGGTTGCATCTAATTATTGTTCTTGGATTTCATCATGTTAATGCCACTTAGTCATGATCTCTTGGGCCAAATGTAATCTGGATCCATTCATGATTTTATTATTATACATTTTTTTGTAATGTTTGTTTAAGGTTCTTTGTTTGTCTTCTATTTTCTTATTTTTGGAAAGTAAGTCTGCTTGGTTTGTGAATTACTGGACTGTGTACTAATTCATTGTGTTGAAATTTTGTTAAATATGATTCTCTCTCTGGAAATCGTGGTCAAATTGGAGTTCATGGTGATTTAGCTACTTGTGTTGAATATTCTGATGAAAAAAGTAAGCTTTCTTTGTTCCCTCTGTTTTGTCCCTTGTGCATGCTATACATTTGTAATAGTGGAAGATCTTCTATCAAATATTGAAAACTGGAAAGGTTTAGAGTTTGTGATCCTATTATCTCAGGTACAGATTCTCTATCCTCCATGTATAAGCATTGCCAATTTTATTCTCGATATTGTGGTTGACAAAGCTGTAGTTGTCATTTTATAGAGCTAATAGTGGGATTCAAGCAATCATGAATAGCAATGCACAAAATTGGTACAACTAGATTAATCTGTATTGATGGGCTCAGGGATTCCTTACACTATTATCATGAATAGTTTGCTAAAAAACACACCAGGAGGGCAAGGATTAAACTTTGGAAGGGTACTATAAGTTTCATGGATATCCTCTCATGAATAGTTTGCTAAAAAACACACCAGGAGGGCAAGGATTAAACTTTGGAAAGGTACTATAAGTTTCATGGATATCCTCATTTCTGAATCAGAGAGTTTCTTTTAGCTAATGCAATGCCTGGACATAAGGTTCTATAGATATATTTGATTGGATTCCTGGAAAAAATATTCCGTATGAGAATAGGAGAATGCTTGTGTTTCATGCAAAAAAAAAGGGGGAAATCCTCTAATCAAGAATGTTTTTCGATATAAAATGGTTGTATTATTTTTAGAATCTTGAGGATGCTGCCTTCATGTGTTGAAGCTCTTGATGCAGTTCCCGAGAAAGGATTAATATTCAAGGTCTGTCTAAATAACTGAATTAGAAACTGTTTTGATTCTTGTATTTGTTGGCTATTCCTTTATTGGTCATTCTTAGATATCATATTTAAACCTGATGATTTTATGTAGAAGTGATGTAGTCAGTCACAAGAGAATGCAACCTAAAAAATAAGCTCACTACCTTTTTTGATAAAATATACAATTACATGAGAGAAAGTTGTCTTAAATTTCACCGCACTTTATTTTTTGGGTATTAATCAGTATAAGCTATCTTCAATTTCTACACCACAATGCTTTCAAGTTTTCTCATTATTTGAATTGTTAATTAGCCCTTTGATCATGTTTTTCTGGACATGAGCTTGACGTTGATATTTGATCATGCTGAATATCTATTTGTTTTCCTCAACTTTTCTCTGACCAGGAAAAGATGCTCAAAGAAGAAAATAAGGATCTGCAGAACATGGTAAGAATAGTTGTATTTGTTAATACTTTTCTCTGAATTTATATTTCTATTTAAGAACGTATATTTATGGCAGAAATAGAAATTGAAAGATAAATACATACTTACAGGTAGCTGTAAAAAACAAGTGGGATGAATGAGATGATGGCAGAACTGTGGAATTATTTCTCGGCAACAACAGGTGACTCTTAATTTACTTTAACAGTACATCATGACATGAACCGGATTTTGTGCTTATGACACAGCTCCAAGCACTATAAACGCATTATCTGATTGTATGCTTTTGCCAGCATCTTTTTCAAGCTCCCTAATAAAGAACATTTAGCTAATTAAGATCTTTAACAATATACTTACACAGAAAGGTAGCTTTTGGTTTTCTCAGGTTGGTAGCTAATTAAGATCTTTAACAATATACTAGTTGTTCTACAATGGCTATTTCTCCGACATGGTAGACCCTTCTCACGTGACACACCAACCTTTTCCTTGTCAGATCGCGACGTCCCATCTAGGTCTCAATAATTGCTATCGTTACCAACGATTCCATTTATATTCATTTTTAAAAACTGTTTAACAGTAATTGCCATTACCAGTTCAATAATTTTCACCACATAAATTTTTTAATATATATATATATATATATATATATTTGTAATAATAAATTTTAAAATAAAATAAAATATTTTTAAAATTTATAATATTAATTACATAAATATGCACTTATAAAAATATTACACATTCAATATATATGATGTTCTGATAAAAGTCTCTTGAGAATATGATAGGAAGACGTTTTCAAACAGCAAGTATGTTGCGGAATTGGCGTGGTAATGGATAAATATTTAGTTCGGGTAGTTGATGATAAAATGAGAAGTAAAATAATAAATGGAAGAGACACAAGATTTACGTGGAAACCCTCCAATGTAGAGGGAAAAATCACGGGGCGAGAGAGGAGTAAATGCACTATGAAAAATATGGAGAAGATACAAATGGTTTTACACTCACACAAAGAATACACTCAAGATAACACCTCACCACACTCAATAAATATAACAAGAGTGTGTATATATATGAAGAGATGGTATATGAAAAGAGATGATAGTTTAGGGAGAAGCTCTTGGAGGATTTCTCTCTTGGATGAATTCCTCTCTTTTGGATGTCTTTTGGATGTCCTCTTTGCTCCAAGCAAGATTGCCTTATATAGAGATATATCACCATGTGAACAAACTTCAAGTCTTCCTACCATTGTTGAAAATGTGTTAAGTTAGCTCACCAAACATAGCCAACCAACATTGTGCCATCTTAGTCCAAGTTAGGTCACCAAACATAGCTAACCAATATTGAATTTTCTTAGCCACTCAAAGACTAAGATAAATCATGAAAAACATGTGGCCAACCAATATAGACTTGAAGTGTGAATCTTAGAATTTTTAAGGCAATTTTAACAATCTCCACCTTGACTTAAATTCTAAGATGATCTCCTTATAAAATGATGTGCATATTCCTCTTTTGCCATGCCCTAAAAAGCCTTTAGAATTGGTGAACACCAATCAAGTCCAAGCAATGCTTAAACTTGATATTTGGAACTGGTTTCGTGAGCATATCCTAAAGATTATGAGCTGTCGCAATTTTCTTCACAATGATCTTCCCATTTGCTACAACATCCCGAATAAAATACTGCCTCACATCAATGTGCTTGGTCCTTTCATGATACATCTGATTTTTGGTTAAATGAATAGCACTTTGACTATCACAAAATACAGTAACAACATCCCGTGTTAAACCAAGATCAGTAACCAAGCCTCTTAACCAAATTGCTTCTTTGATACCTTCAGTGATTGCAATATATTCTGCCTCTGTCGTTGATAGTACCACAATAGACTGTAGGCTAGCTTTCCAGCTAATGGCAGAATTGCATAAAGTAAATACATAACCTGACAAAGACCTTCTTTTATCAAGATCACCTGAATAATCAGAGTCAACATATCCAACAACAATATTCGGTGTCACCTTATTCCTATCAAAAACCAATCCAGTTTCCACAGAACCTTTCAAGTACCGAAATATCCATTTAACTGCTTGCCAATGTTCTTTACCTGGATTACTCATGTACCTGCTCACAACACTAACTGCCTGTGCAAGATCAGGTCTAGTGCATACCATAGCATACATAAGACTACCAACTGCACTAGAATAAGGTACATATGACATTTGCTCTTTCTCTTCATTAGACTGAGGGCAAGAATCAGATGATAATTTAAAATGAGCTGCAAGAGGATACTCACAGGTTTTGAGTTATTCATGTTGAATCTCTCAAGAACTTTCTCAATGTAATTTCTTTGAGATAAATATAATTTTTCAAATTTGATCCGTCTCTATGAATCTCCATACCAAGAATTTTCTTTGCAAAGCACCAAGATCTTTCATCTCAAATTCACCGCTCAATTGATCTTTCAATTCTTTGATTAGTGACTTATCACGAGCAGACAATTAACATGTCATCAACATATAACAATAAGTAGACAAAAGATCCATCCGAAAACTTCTTGTGATAAACACAATTATCATATCGACTATGACAATACCCATTTTCAACCATAAAGGAATCAAACCTTTTGTACCATTGTCTTGGAGACTGTTTTAGTCCATAAAGAGACTTCTTCAAGTGACAAACGTAGTCTTCTTTTCCGAAATAACAAATCCTTCCGGTTGTTGCATATAAATCTGCTCCTCGAGCTCTCCATGTAAGAAAGCGGTCTTGACATCAAGTTGTTCTAACTCAAGATCTCGCAAGGCAACAAGGGCAAGAAGTACACGTATAGAAGTGTGACGAACAACGAGAGAAAACACTTCATTAAAGTCTACACCATGTTTTTTGAGTGTAGCCTTTAGCAACTAAACGTGCTTTATATCTTGCATCTTCAACTCCGGGGGTTGCCTTCTTTCTTCTTATAGACCCATTTACGACTTTCTACAACTCTTTGGCCTTTTGGCAATTTCACCAAGCTGCCAAGTATCATTCTTGTGTAGAGATTCAATTTCTTCTTGCATCGCAACTTTCGCCACTCGGGAAGAATTAGGACACAAGATTGCTTCGAGTATGTGTGAGGTTCTCCACCTTCAACTGTATCCTCTACAACTGCAAGAACATAAGCAATTAAATTTTCTCCATTATATCTTTCAGGCCGTTTGATTTCTCTTCTGGGTCTATTTTTGGCAATAGAATAATTTTCACGATGATCTGGTTCAATGGAATCGTGAACCTCCGATGTGATTGGAGATGAGGAAATATTCTCTTCACTAGGAGTTGGTATTTCAAACTCAAGCTCCACCTTCTCGTTGGTATTCTTTGAATCACCTGTGTCAAAAGAACTGACAATTTCTTTTCCAGGGAGAATTAGCACATTTTCATTGAAAGTAACATCCCTACTAATAATTACTTTCTTAAGTTCTGGACACCACGAGCGATACCCTTTCACACCAGATGCATAACCCCATAAATATGCATTTTCGAGCTCTAGGCTCTAATTTTCCCTGGTTTACATGTGCATATGCAGGACATCCAAAAATTTTCAAATTTGAATAATCAACTGGATTACCTGACCAAACTTCCTCTGGAATCTTGAAGTCAAGTGATGTGTGTGGGGAACGATTCACCAAATAACATGCGGTAGATGCAGCTTCGGCCCAAAATTCTTTAGGCAAGGCAGCATTAGAGAGCATACAACGAACTCTCTCCATCAATGTCCTGTTCATCCGTTCTGCAACGCCATTTTGTTGAGGCGTACCGACAACCGTACGGTGTCTCATAATTCCTTCATTTTCGCAGAACGTGTTGAAATCACCTCCACAAAATTCTAGACCATTATCGGTCCTGAGTCGCTTGACCTTCTTCCCTGTCTGGTTTTCTATCAAAATCTTCCATTTCTTAAAAGTGGAAAAAACTTCATCTTTGTGCTTTAAAAAATAAGCCCAGACTTTACGAGAAAAATCATCAATAATGGTCAGCATGTAACGATGTCCTCCTTTTGAAGGAACACGTGAGGGTCCCCAAAGATCTGAATGAATATAGTCAAGAGTACCTTTGGTTCTATGAATTCCGGTACCAAAACTTAATCTTTTATGCTTACCGAGAATGCAATGTTCACAGAACTCCAACTTACCGGTATTCTGACCGCACAAAAGACCTCTCTTACTCAGGATGGTCATTCCTTTTTCACTCATATGGCCAAGACGCATATGCCATAAGTTTGTGACTTCTGAATCTGATATAGATGATGATACAGCTGCGGAACCTGTAACAGTAGATCCTTGCAACACATATAAAGTCCCAAATCTGTTAGCTTTCCTTAAAATAAGAGCACCTTTAGAGACCTTTAGAACTCCACCTTCAGCTGTATATTTACACCCAAGGGACTCCAGGGTGCCAAGAGAGATAAGGCTCCGTTTCAAATCAGGAACATGTCTAACACCGGTTAAAGTTCTAATCATGTCATCATGCATTTTAATTCTAATTGTTCCTTTTCCAATAGCTTTACACTGAGCATTATTCCCCATTAAGACAACACCACAATCAACTGATTCATAAGTGGTAAACCAATCTTTATGAGGACACATGTGATAGGAACAACCAGAATCTAGAATCCATTCCGTTTTAGATCTAGTTCCAAAATCAGTAACAGACAAAACTTCACCTTCAGACTCTTTTTGAGCAATACTTGCTTCAGCTGAATTTTCTAAATTCTTTTGATTATTGTTTTCGCCTCTTTGCTGCTTATTCTTCAACTTAAAACATTCTGAAATCACATGTCCCTTTTTCTTGCAATAGCGACAAAATTTCTTATTATCTCGGCCTCTAGACTTTGATCTGGATTTACTTTTACTGCTAATACCATGATCCATAGTTCTCCCTCTAACAATTAACCCTTCAGCTTCATCCTTTGAATTATTCTCATAGTCATATTTTTCTTTAGACAAGAGATTTTGTTTGACTTCATCAAATGTTAGGGTCTCATTACTACCGTATAACATAATATCCTTAAAGTTACGGTATGACCGGGGGAGTGAGCATACTAACAAAACAGCTTTATCTTCATCACTGATTTCAACAACCAAATTTTCCAAATCAACTATGATGGAATTAAACTCATTAAGGTGAGTTTGAATGGTTGTACCTTCGACCATCTTAATGGTAAAGAGGCGCTCCTTGAGACGAATCTTGTTTGCAAGATTTTTCGTCATATACAATGACTCCAACTTGAGCCACATACCTGCAGCTGTATCCTCCTTGATAACCTCTCGCAGAACTTCTTTGGATAAACAAAGTTGGATTGCTGACAAGGCTTTTTCATCCAACTCTTCCCAATCTTCATCCGACATGGTGTTCGGCTTTTTCGACTTTCCCGCAAGGGCCTTTTTCAACCGATGCTGGGTGAGAATGGCCATCATCTGAACTCGCCAAATGCCAAAACTAATTTTTCCATCAAACTTCTCAACATCAAATTTCATGATAGAAGCCATGTTGTGAAACCCAAATAAATATTACAACGCTCTAATACCAGTTTGTTGCGGAATTGGCATGGTAATGGATAAATATTTAGTTCGGGTAGTTGATGATAAAATGAGAAGTAAAATAATAAATGGAAGAGACACAAGATTTACGTGGAAACCCTCCAATGTAGAGGAAAAAATCACGGGGCGAGAGAGGAGTAAATGCACTATGAAAAATATGGAGAAGATACAAATGGTTTTACACTCGCACAAAGAATACACTCAAGATAACACCTCACCACACTCAATAAATATAACAAGAGTGTGTATATATATGAAGAGATGGTATATGAAAAGAGATGATAGTTTAGGGAGAAGCTCTTGGAGGATTTCTCTCTTGGATGAATTCCTCTCTTTTGGATGTCTCTTGGATGTCCTCTTTGCTCCAAGCAAGATTGCCTTATATAGAGATATATCACCATGTGAACAAACTTCAAGTCTTCCTACCATTGTTGAAAATGTGTTAAGTTAGCTCACCAAACATAGCCAACCAACATTGTGCCATCTTAGTCCAAGTTAGGTCACCAAACATAGCTAACCAATATTGAATTTTCTTAGCCACTCAAAGACTAAGATAAATCATGAAAAACATGTGGCCAACCAATATAGACTTGAAGTGTGAATCTTAGAATTTTTAAGGCAATTTTAACAAAGTAAAATGTAGGAACCTTAGAAATTGAAAATTTTTTATGGAACTGATGAAACCTTAATTAATGACTAAATTGGCCTTTTTCTCCTTTGAGAAAGTGTCTTCTGGATCCCTACTCACTTGAGAAATATGGCCATCTAATTGGCCGTGTCTATTAAAGAACCATATTTTTAGTGCACAAAATCACGATTATGAAATTATTGTAATTATTTAATCCAAAAAATTTTACACTCAGAGGATAATTAAGGAATTGTACTTCAACTTTCCTCTTAATGAACAACGTCCATAATGAAGGGAAAGATTTACTTTAAAGTTAAGTACTTTTTAATAGTAAATTAATGATTATATTAGGATGTAAATAATCAAATTTTATTTTTCTTATTAAAGTATCATTTCTTTGCTGACATCATAAAATAAGTTGGTAGCTTTTTGAAGGAGTTCTGCAGCATCTTCGCTTGTCTTCTTCGAATCTCGGCTCACACAATACCGCAACCTCATATTTGGACAGCGGCCGTGGAAACAGCCCTGTTGAACTTGAGCTGTATCTTGAACGATTTTGTCTTTCTTTGCATTTATTTCTTCAACCTTTTCAAGCCATTCCTCAACATGACTTCCAATGACATCTGCATTCCTCAAAAATAAATCCTTCTTTGGTTGCTTTGACCTTGATTATAAATGAGGTGTTTTCCGTTATTCTTTAAGCCAACATCATCAATATAACTCTTAGTGGTGCTTGAGTTTGAATTGTAGTGTACCTGCAATAAAGGAGAGGAAGTATCCTTTGGTACCCATACTTTCTTGGGTCCGTGGGGATTAGTAATAGTTCCCTTAACTCTCCAAATGGTTTTTACACCATTCTCTACTTTTCTTTTAACATAACATTTGGTGACTTTATGTCCATATTTTCCACAATAAGTATAACAAGTATGATGGAAAGAAGTAGAAGTAACTCTAACAAAGAAGTTGTTATGTTTAGGCACATTATTGACATAATTGTAACCAAGACCATTTTTAGCAAGAGAAGATATTTGAGATCTAAGTAGTTTGTCAAAATTGTCTCTTCCATTTGTAAATTTTTCAACACATGATGTAAGATCATTAATTTTCTTTTTCAAAATTTCATGATCACTAAGCATTTTTTCAAGAGAAGAAACTTTTGTACAAAGAGATTTATTTTCAAGAGATATGTTTTGTAAAGAAACATTTAAAACTTCTTTTTCAATATTTAAACAATCAATAGATTTAAGAAGTTTTTTGTTCTCACAAAATAATTTTGAATTTTCATTCAATAATTCATTAATTTTGAGTTTCATTTCCTTATTCTTTTTCGAAGCCTTTTTTAATTCTCCATACATCTCAACAAGTAATTCACTAGGATCATCAATATTATCATTATAAGAAGTAGAGGTAGATGAAGTAGGTTGTACCTCATCTTCCATTGCCATAAAGTACACATTTGCTCTTTCTTCTTCATGAGTGACTTGAAGTAGCTTTCACATTTCATGAGCGGAATCACATTCCATCACTCTATTGTATTCATTGACAACCAATGCACAACAAAGAATGTTCATTGCTTGGTAGTTTAATGTCATCTTTCTTGAATCGCTCTCATCATACTCTTCCATGGACTTCGATTCCCTTGTAACTCCATCGGCTTTCAATCTCAATGGCACATAGGGACTTTTCTCAATAATATTCCACAATTCATAGTTAATAGAACAAATGTAAATCTCAATTCTAGACTTCCAAAAAATATAATTAGAACCATCAAACAATGGAGGTCTATTAGTGGAGGAATCTTCCGTATAAGGCAAATTTGATAAACTAGCCATACAATCTTTACTTCTAGGTTGTTAGACCTTAAAAAGAAGACCTAGCTCTGATACCAATTGAAAGACCTAAGGGGGTGAATTAGGTCTTTGGCTAATTATCGAAAATATTTTCCCTTTTTGCAAATCCTTTGCCTTAATAAAAGCTCTTCTTTAAATTCACAAACTTCAAGTTTATATGTGATTTGATGGTTAAGACAAGATTATTAAACTATAAGACCACAACCAATCAATCAACAACTATAAACAATAATAATAACACAAGTATGTAAAACAAGTAAAGCTATAAAGAAATGAACACACGATTTATAGTGGTTCGATCTCTCCAAGATCTACATCCACTACCTTAAGTCCACACTCAAGGATTTCAATCAATTCACTATATGCTTAATCCAAGCAATTACACAAGAGGCTCACCCTTCAATGGGTTTTACCACAACAACCTCTTTTCAATATAATAAACAAGGTTCACTCTTATCACTAAGAGTTTTATGTCGCTAGACAACCTAGACCAATCTAATCCAAGGCTCACCCTCACCAATGGGTTTTACACAACAACCTTGATTAATCTAGTCTATGGCTCACCCTCCACAAGGGTTTTAAGTCTCTTGACAACCTTGTATCAATCACAACAAAAATGTAAAGAGAGAATTTGAATGTTGCCAACACTTCTTGGTGGATGAATATAATTGCTAGCACCACTTCACTTCTTGCCTTTGGAATCTTGAATTTCAATCTTTGAGCACAAGGCAATTTGAGAGCTTTTGATATAATTTTGATGTAAAACAAGTTAGAGCTTCAAGGATTTCTTTTGTGCAAACGTTCTATCAAAAATATAGAGTTTCTAGCCTTTATAGAATTTGAAAATCAGTTAAAACGGTCATCAAACGTCTAGTTTCAGAAAATTCGGACGACCGAATTTTTGGTCGAATTTTTCGGACGGTACTGTTCACTATGCAGGGGAAAATTCGGGCGTCCGAATTTGCGTCCGAATTTCTCTGGAAAAACAGTCGGTACTGTTCACATGAATAGTGTTACTGTTCGTTGTGCAAGAAAATTCGTACGATCGAATTTTTCAGCCTGCATCCGAATTTTTCAAACTTTCTCAAAACATGTTCAAATCAATTCTAACAAGTTGGAAAACCTTCTTGCCTCAAAGATAAGTCATTAAAGATCTTTTAAGTGCAAAAATCATTTATGAAAACTTGATAATTTAGATAAGTTCAAAACCATTGAAACCATTTAAATCAAGTTTTGTGCTCTCAATTGCAACTCATAGATTCCAAGGCTTAAGAGTGTAGGGTTTACAAAGTTTACCTATTAAGCACATGTAACCTACACTTTATGTCTTCAAAGCCTTCAAGCATCTTGAACAAACTCTTCAATCTTCAATCAACTTGACATATTTGAGTTGTTCTTGCATTTTGGCTTCAAGGCAATGAGACTCCAAACTTCTTAGTTCACAAATCCTATCACACAATATAAACATATTAGTTCTCATCAATATTTGTCATTAATCAAAACTACATGATTTGCCCTTAGGGCTAACACGAACGAAAATAAAAAATAAATACTATAATAAGTAATACATAGTTAAGAGGTATAAAATTATTATTTAAACATAATTTCATAAATGAATATATTATATTATAATTCTTTTTTGTAGATGAGAACATTCATCACACCAATCGATATATGAAATAAATGTTATCTGTGGTGAATTTCTGACAATTTTAACATCACATGGTGCTCGAATCACAAATGTAAACATACAAACTTTGTATGAATTAATATGCTTATAAAATTTTCCTAATTCATTCTCCTTATACATAATATATTATAGTTTAGAGTTGAATTTATAAAATTAAAAATATCTAAGTAATTATATAACTTTTTGATGTACTAAAAAAAACTTTTGGTTAGACGTATGAATATATCAATACCTGTCTTTGCATTTTCTTTAAGTGATCAACTGAACACCTTAGTACAAATTTTGCATGCCAATCTTTAAGAGTAATATTCATTTCTGTACTATAATATTTTATTCTTATAGTGACCGTCTAAATACTGTTTAATCTTATGAATAATTTGATATCGTTGTTGGCTATTTTTTGATGTATTGACATTTATATCAAGGAGAACATGTGCTCTATCAACTCTTTTGGTCATGTAATTGTATAAATATTTGACAATACTCTTAAATTTTACCTTATCAACATTTATGTGAGCATCCATTAATACCAATAAATCTCTCGTATAATGAACAACCCTATTATTATCGAAAGTAAAACCATTTATTGTAACTCTTTTACTTGAATCATTTCAACATTTGTATTCTACATGCCAATCCTCTTCTATTGTTGCAGCATCACAAAAGTTTTTTGCGTACTACCTTGAACATTTACCGTTTACCATACACGGAGCATTTGAGAAAGCATCACTATTGGGTCCATGAAACATGCATCTTATGACGATCTCATAAGCAATTAGATCAATTTCTTTATATAGTATTTCAACTGATATACTTCCATCTACTTGATTCGGTGTATTTGGCTTATTTTCTGATGCCAAAGTTAAAGTTATATGTGTATGTAGAAGGCCTCATTTTTTAAATTCTATTACTAAGACATCTGTATAAATAAAAAATAAACAAAAAATAAAAAATTTAAGAATATAGATTTATTATTTATAGAGGTAGAAAAGTAATACTTACAGGTACTCTACCAAACATATTCAGTATGTCTTCAACATGTTAACCCCTCTTTTATTTTTGACCATTTGGGATTACAGGTAAACATAATAAAAATGTATAGAGGACCAAATACCACAAATACCACTATTATTTTTAAGTTTCTATCTCTCACAAATACCACTATATCCTATTGATGGCTCTTAAATTTTTTGATGTCAATCCAATGCTAATGTTAATCTGTTCAAATTTTTTAATATCAGTAACGTGGTCGCTTTTTTTTTTTTTTTTTTTTTTTTTTTTTTTTTGAAAGAGTATGTACTTCCTTCTTTGTAGACTTGTTAGCTTATAATCAAGTTTTTTCTTAGTATAATCCAACATACTCAAACTCATATTGCAAATAAAATGTTTTAAAAATGAATCTTATCTAAAAAGTAAAAAATAACTACGAAAAATATAAAAAAAATTATTAACTATTCATAAAGGTAGTATAATGCATATGCTTGACCATAATTATACTTTTATAAATATTTAAAAATACTTTAGAAATATATAATAAAGTGATAATTTAAATAGATAAATAGGGAAAAAAGATTGGAGAATAAACAAATAAAAAATATTACAGAAAAGAATTGAAGGAATTATTATCTTTTACAATAATTACTATAATTGTAAGTTTCTGAAACAATTACAAGTGGTGGTAATTAAAGAACAAAAAATTAAAAATATTACAGAACAAAAGAAATATTATAGAAAAATAATTAAAGAACAAAAAATAAAAAATTACAAAAAAAATTTGAAGGACTTATTATTTTTTACCAGAATTGCAACAATTACAAGTGGCAGTAATTAAAGAACAAAAAATTAAAAATATTACAAAAAATAATTAATGAATAGAAAACTTAAAAAATTATAGAATTTTTTTTAATCTTTTTTCCTCCTTCTTTTGTGAGCAAGTGATGGAAATGTCCACTTATGATGTTATACACAATAAGCTTTTTTTTTGTTCCAATCTAATTAAAATGTTGAATAGTAAAATTTTTGTTTCTTGGTAATGGTTTCTCTTTTAGATACTAACAGAGGGTTTGTAATAATTGGTCACATGAGAAAGAAATGATACGTTATTGTATCTTCCTTCATTAGAGTACCTGTGAGATATGTCATATTTAGCAATACACAAACAGAAACATTCCAGAAAAATAAAAAATATTACAAAAAATTAACTAAATAGTAAAAATTAAAAAAATTATAGAAAATAATTGAAGAAATTATTATCTTTTACCAAAATTATAATAATTACAAGTGGCAGTAATTAAAGAATAAAAATTAAAAATATTACAAAAAATAATTAAAAGAATAAAAAATAAAATATATAGAAAATAATTGAAGGAATTATTATTTTTTCTCAAAACTGTTACAATTGCAAGTGATGGCAATTAAAGAACAAAAAATTAAAAATATTACAGAAAAATTATAAAAAAATAATTAAAGATGAAAAAAATAAAAAATTATAGAAAAAAATTGAATGAATTATTACCTTTTACCAGAATTGTAACAATTGCAAGTGACAGTAATTAAAGAATAAAAAATTAAAAAGTTAGAGAAAAATAATTAAAAATAAAAAAATTACAAAAAGGAATCAAATAATGAATAGGATTTATGAATTGGATTTATAATGGTTTTAATGTTCAATAATGAATAGAATTTATGAAAATAATTAAGAAAGATTTATATTAAATTAGGAGATTTATTAGATAGTAATAATTTATCGAGTTGTATTAAATATAGACTTCTACTCTATAATAGATAAGATTTATGAAGATAATTTTAGAATTGAAAGTTGATATGTAGTATCTACCAATGAAATATTTTTGAAAGTTTTAAAAATTAGAAAATTTAAAAAATAAGAATGAGAGATTTGGAGACATCAGAAAGAAAGAGTTATATTTTTATAATATATATATAAGAAAAGAGGCTAAGCACGGAAGAAAGTGAGAAGAGAAATTGTACAACTGCTGGAAATTGTTGGAGATATTGTGAGGGCAGAGAAGTGAAGGTTGGATGGGGCTTAAATTACTAAGAAGAGTTAAGAACCACTTTCCGTGGGTTCCATTTCTGAGATAAAGTTGATAAATTAAATATATTTTATTATGAACGAAAGGTATATGAATTTTAAAAATACACTTTCCGTGGGTTCCATTTCTATCTTTTCATTTTGGAAGGACTTTGTTATATTGGATCTCAATTTATTTATCTACTCAATTTCGATTTGATTATTTTTTGAAATCATTTTTAATTTTACACAATATAATTTAAGAAAATTAAACTTCATTACTATATAAGTTCACTACTAATATTTCAACTTCATTGATTTAAAAAATTTAAAATTTATTAATATATAAGTTTTATCATTAATATTATTAATTAATAAAGATAATATGAAATTAATAGCGATAAAATTAATAAATTAAATATATTTTATTATGAACGAAAGGTATGTGCATTTTTATAAATTATGTTATCAATACAAATGTTTTTGTGTCCATTTAATGTTTTTGAAGCATAAAAGTGTTTGTTTATTTTTATAAATACTAATAATAATATAATTTTCACAAAATATTATGAGGATATATATAGATATCTATTCGTTAGGGAACTACATATCTATTTTTTGGCATTTCAAACAAAAACAAAATGCTCTCGTTTTGAAAATGATTAATAATGAAGTTAAAAAATTCTACTGTTCTTTTCCATTTAGCGTACAGTTTGAGAGTTGTTCACTAAAAAATTAAGGAAAAGTTAATTTTGTTTGCCATTCTAAAATGAAAAGACTGTATGGGAGTATTATGGCAGCTTAATCCATCGATTCTAATTATATCTCTTATTTATTTTTTTGGGTGGGGGTTCGTAAAGGAAGGGTTGTCTCCCTTCTTTATTTATTTTTAATAGATTAAATAAAATTTGATTTGAAATTTTGTCATTTTAAATTTTATAAAAATAAATTATTTATAAAAAAAAGTGAAATTTAAAATAAAAAATTTATTAAATTAAGACTTTATTATTCAAATACAATTTCAAACTTATTATGTGAAAGGCGCGCTTAGATTTTCGGATGGCACCCATATGCTGTATAAGGCAAAATGCTGTGCTTTCCAAAGTATCCTTTGACCGGAACAAAGGTGGGGATTTTGCTGCAAATTCATCTCTGTTATCAGTTTCCTTGAGCAAGAAATTCCAACAAATATCGAAGTTCTGGATAGATTCATATCTGTCCAAAACGAGGGGATCCCACCACCGGGGAATTCTTGCCATCTTAGATAAGGGATATCTCCGAACACCAATTACAGCCGAGTGGCGTACTGAGTGCAAATCAGAGTCCGCTGCCTTATCGCAAATCGAGCTGTCAAGAGCCTTTCTTTGAAACAAGAGAACCGCCGCCGAGGCCCACACTAATTGACCCCCGGTATGTTGCGATACGTTCTTATCCGTATTCAACCTATTTTAATTTAAGAATTTAAAATTTTATTAAATTATAATTATTTACATTAAATTAAATTTAAATAATTATGTATAACATGTAATTTTTTAATTATTAAATTATAATTTTATAATCAAAATTAATTTATACAAATTAAAAATTATATAATTTATATTATATTATATCTAAATACTAATCTTTGTAATCGGCATATTTTTAATATCCGAGCATTTTCTCATACATGAAACCTCTTCCAGTAGAGCATAGAATTGAGTTGATATTAAATAGAATTTTAATTTAAAAATTTTATATTTTAAATTTTATAAAAGTAAATTTTATAAAAAGTAAATAAAATTTAAAAATAAAAAATTATATTAAATTAAATTTGTAATAAAATTTAATACAAATACAACCCCGTTGAATACACGTGCCCCAATCTTAACGGTCCATGTCATCGTTGCAGGGACTGGTTCTGATGAGCCGGCCCGATTGCGGTGCTGCTGAGAGAGTACAATTTTTCTCGGCACGTGCTGTGAAAATGGATATACCACCACGCATGCAGCCAAATTACAGATAAGGAATGTTTTTGGGGTTAGCGGGAAAATCGAATAAAGTGTATCAAAGCAAATAATTGTTCTACAGTGGCTATTTCTCCGACATAGTAGACTCTTCTCACGTGACACACCAACCGTTTCCTTGTCAGATCGCGACGTCCCATCTAGGCCTCAATAATTGCTATCGTTACCAACGATTCCATTTATATTCATTTTTAAAAACTGTTTAACAGTAATTGCCATTACCAGCAATAAAATAAATTTTAAAATAAAATAAAATATTTTAAAAACTTATAATATTAATTACATAAATTTGCACTTATAAAAATATTACACATTCAATATATATAATGTTCTGATAAAAGTCTGTTGAGAATATGATAGGAAGACGTTTTCAAACAGCAAGTAAAATGTAGGAACCTTAGAAATTGAAAATTTTTTATGGAACTGATGAAACCTTAATTAATGACTAAATTGGCTTTTTTCTCCTTTGAGAAAGTGTCTTCTGGATCCCTACTCACTTGAGAAATATCGCCATCTAATTGGCCGTGTCTATTAAAGAACCATATTTTTAGTGCACAAAATCACGATTATGCAATTATTGTAATTATTTAATCCAAAAAAATTTACACTCAGAGGATAATTAAGGAATTGCACATCAACTTTCCTCTTAATGAACAACGTCCATAATAAAGGGAAAGATTTACTTTAAAGTTAAGTACTTTTTAATAGTGAATTAATGATTATATTAGGATGTAGAAATTTGACTTGAATTTGAAAGTTTGTTAAAGTGGTGAATTTTAGAAAGTAAATAAGAAAGTAATAATTGGTCAAATAAAAGTGCCTGACTCTCTTTTTTTTGTTTTTGGGCCGAACAGAAAAGTCCCATTAATTTGAATTTCTTTAACGATTGTGCTTTATGCTTTTTTTTGCATCGGGCCGGCTGTCGACTTGGTTAGGGTGCATTGTACGTTTTTATTATTTATAAATTAAATTTTAATTTAACGAATAAAAATTTTAATTATTTTATTATAAAAAATAATTATTTTTATAAATTTTAATTATTAAATTAAAATTAAATAATCAAGAATCTATTCTATATACATTAAAAAATAAGAGTGTTCATTTGGTTTTTAGTTCGATTTCAGTGAGATAATTCGATTTTTAATTTGATTTTTTTAAAATTTTACAAAATCCAATCGAATCAAATTTTTTACAGAATCAAACCGAACTGAAATAATTCGGCTCGGCTCGATTAAAAATCGAAATTAAAGAAAAGAGAAAAGAACGCATTTTGATAATACGTTCTTGAGATAATTTTATTTTAAAATATGAATTTTTATTAAAAAATACATTACCGTTTATATATAATTTTTTTAAAAATTTAATTTTTTAATTCGATTTTCAGTTTAAGAACAAAAATTAAAAATCGAATCGAATTTTATTCTAATCTCAAAAAATCGAACCAAATCAAACTAAAAATCTAAAAAATCAAACCAAAATACATATTTCAAATTAATTTTTTAAATTATATCAAATAAGGAACACTTCTACTTAAAAAACGTATTATCTATACCTCAACAAATCAAGGGACCGATTCCTTTCCTTGCCAGTGGGTCGCCTAGAACGACAAGACAAAGCAAGGACCCATAAAATGCTAAAGATAAGACAAGGCAAAGGAACTGTTCTTCCGAATAAAAATAAATAAATAAATAAATTTTTATGGTAATCTCTGTATATTTTTTATTTTAATAATCAAATTTTATTTTTCTTATTAAAGTATCATTTCTTTGCTGACATCATAAGAAAGTACTTATTATATTTAATTTTTATAAAAATATGGTTATTAATAACGATGCGTTATATTTATTTATAATTAATTATTAATATCTCTTAAATAATTTCTTAAACCTTTTTAATCTCTTTAATAATTTATTATACTTCTTTTGTAAAATCTTCATCACTCTTCTTTTTACTTTATCTAATGTGGTCAATAGAATTATCTCATTTCTTTATCAGTAAAATATCATTAATTTTCTTTATTATAAAGATAATAGATCGATCAATTATTTAAATATTAATATTTAATAAATTGTAAGAATTGTTAACAAAATTAGAATCTTTATACAAGCTTCTATTTTTTACCTTCTCTTGCTTTGAGAGTCAATTTTTCTTGATCGGAAAAGCACGAAGTAGCAGTAGTTAAGATTTGGGCGAAGTTTTACGCGATTTTTATATACAGTTTTTTTTAGACTATATGTAGTATTACAAATTTTCATTTTTAAACTTCTCTCTCTCTCCTCCAACAATTCTCTCAAACATTTCTTTAAAAAGTCCACACTTTTCATGCAAAAACACCCAAATTTTATCGCAATATAGCAATGAGCAAAGATTCTACGAAAGATTCTCTCGAGTTTGAGGTAAAAATCTATTACATTGTCTTTAAATTCATATTTTCTTAGTTTGTTGAATTTTTGCACAGTTTTCGCCACTGAGTGGCGGAAATATCCGACGAATTTCGCCAGCTTCCGGCGAAATTCTTGGATTAATACCATGAAGGTCTGGCGAAATTCATGGAAGAATTTCGCCAGAAGCTGGCGAAAGTCATCGATTAATTTCGCCAGAATCTGGCGAAATTATTCCATGAATTTCGCCAGAAGCTGGCGAAATTCATCATACTTTCGCCAGATTCTTATGATATAGTTTCAATCTTGTTTAATTTTTTTGTGATAACTACGTAGTTAGTTGTATTGTTGTATAATTTTATACTTGATAATTATATCATATGTTAGGTTACACATCATAGATAACTTTATTGTTACGGTTCTTGATGTCTTAAAAATAACCAAGAGTCACGTAATGTAGTAACTGACATTGGACTAGTGTGTTTTATGTATTGCAGGAAAACCGGAAAGGCCGGAAGGCAAGATTTCATCGAGCACTCTACAGAGACGGTGAAGGCCCCTCATCGTCATCAGATTCGTTTGAAGAATTTTTTGATCTTGACCAAATGGAAGATTTAAGTCGGTTTTTAGGCACGCAAGATATATTTTCAAGTAAAGAGGAGTTAGTAAAGTGGGCGAAGGCGGCAGCATTACAAGTGAAGACATTGTTGATAATTGCTCGGTCGCGAAAAGGTGACGGAACGGGTAACGGCTTTGTTGAGCTTAGATGTGAGAGGGGCGGAGCGTACAAAAAATTCATTACTGTTCAGAAGGATGGAGCAGAACCGGAGGTCCAGACGAAGTCACGAAAGCCGAAGGGTACTAAAAAGTGTCACTGTCCGTTAAAACTCATGGGCCGGGAGCATAACGAGGGGGCGTGGAGTCTGGCCGTAATATGCGGCAAACACAATCACGAACTCGGGATCCGACATGGGCATTCCCTCGCCGCTCGCATGACAGAGCGGGAGATGAAAATCACGGAGGAAATGAGCAAATGTCACGTTCAGCCTAAACATATTCTGGATCATTTGAAACGGGAGAATCCGAGAACCATTGTTAGGTATGTTTACATGTAACAAATATATTATATTCATTACTTGAGGAGTTATACAGTACTGTTTAATTTTGTAAATGTGTCGTCAATATTGATTTGGCTTTTGTTTTGCCGCAGAGCGAAGACAGTGTATAATGCCCGACACAAATTAAGAGTTGCGAGTATGGAAGGACGGACAGTTGTGCAACAACTTTTCAAGCTGTTCACTGATCATGGATATATCCACTGGCACAGAGTGGAGCCGGGAGCCGAAATCCTCAGTGATTGTGTTTTTTCTCATCCAAATTCAACATTACTTGCTCGTGCGTACCCTTTTGTGCTGATAATGGACACGACGTACAAGACTAACCGGTGCGTCACATTACAATTCTTCGTAATTTTTATTTGCACTGCAGTTAGACATAACGATCTTCGATTTAAACAAATTGAAAAGAATGTTTGCTTACATAGATGAGACTTGGTTGGACCCGCATCGGGAACAATTTGTAAGGGTTTGGATAGGACAGATCATGCATTTCGGGACTGAGACGACCAATCGAGCGGAGGGCGCCCATTCAGCGACGAAATCGTACCTTGGGACGGCGTCCGGCGCGTTCGATACGGTATGGTCAAAAGTACATTCGATGATCGAGTCTCAGATATCGGAGATTAGAGGAACTCTTGAACAGTACCGTTACGTGGATAAGTACCACCTCAGCATGCACCCGATCCTGAATCCGCTGTGTTACCAGGTGTCTCATAAAGCAATACAGATCATACTAAATGAGTGGGACCGGATCAAAAAGATTCGTCATGATACAAGTCTCTGTGGATGTTGGGTGCGGACCTCCCACGGGCTTCCCTGCGCTTGCGAGATACTGCCGCGTATGACCACGGCCCAGCCGTTTGTTATTGATGACCTGCATCCGTTTTGGAGCGCACTGGACTTCTCGACGACTGCGTCGCAGTATTTGCACATTTCTCAGCCCCACCCGTTTGATGATATGCGGGCAATTCGGGACTTTGCAAAGTTGATGATGAAGCGAGGACCAGCTGAGCGCCGACATTTTGCAGTTCAGATGTCTCAGATGTTATATCCCGAGTTCTCAGGGTTGCAGGAGCCCCCAAGCAAAGTGACCAAAGGCCGGCCAAAACGAGACTCGACCAAAAGAGATAAGTCCCACTGGGAGTACATTCAGGTCTCACGCAGTGCCTTCAAACGGTCGTCCGGTAGTAGTGGGTCTCGCGGCAGATCTTCTAGCGGGTCTCGTGGGCGTAGCGGGTCGAGGTCCAGCGGCCGCGGATATGGTTCGTCCACGGGTGCCTCAGGATGCGGTGACTCCGCATTCCCAATATTCCCCTGGGGCAGTCAGTTTCCGTCCTTCATCGTCCCCTATATCCACGATTGGGTCGATGTTAGGGCTGATGGTAATTGTGGATTTCGAGCTATTGCACATTTGAGGTACGGGGGTGAGGATGCTTGGTTTCAGGTGAGACAGGAGCTTTGGCGAGATGTCCAACGTAACGCGTCACTGTACGAAGAGATCGTGGGTGGATCGGGCGGGGTTATCTCCCTTCTACACCAACTGGAACACTGGGTTACCGATCAGCCAGCCCCTATGGATAGGTGGCTAACGTTACCAGACATGGGCTGGGTCATCGCGACAACATACAACGTCTCATTCTCCTGTTTATCTCGTTCGCAGTGTTGGACGTATCTACCACTTGACTCGCAAAGCGATACAGCGACCGCAATCCTGGTTATTGGTCTACTGGAAGATGCTAATCATTTCGTCGCTGTTAGTAAAATTGTCACTATAGCAGTTTATCATTTTCTGTTACCATTTTTAGTTTCGGCACCTAACTACTTTGATATTTTCATTGTAACAGTTTCGGCTTGAGGATGGCTTTTCGGTTCCAGAAGTGCATCCGTCATGGCAGCGGTACCGCCGCGCGGCTGTTGAAGGGTGGGACGCACCATTACTCGAGCGTATTGCGCACTGGCAGTCCCTGGCGTCTACTTAAATTTTTTTTTTTATTTAGACTGTACTTGAGATCGAATGCAAGTTTGTCAATTTGAAAGCAAACCAAGTTAAATAAAAGCAAATTGGTGATAGTTTGACGTCAATATTTACTCGTTCTCATCATACTACAATATTACAAAACGAGCGTTTTTCAAAGGTTAAAAAAACGTAAAAGCACACAACAGCACGGTGTATCCCTACGAGCCGAACGGGCCCGCGCGCTCTGCACCTCCCAAACAATGCTCCCGCTCGGTCAATATATGTATCACATCCTGAAGCGTGGCATCTCGCTGCGCCGGGGTCAGCTGCTGCACATCAGTAATACCCGCAACAGCACGGTGTAGCATATCCCATCGCTGAAAGGTAGCAAGTCAAATGATTAATAACAGCACCAAGTGAGGGAAAAAAACCTATATTTCATCAACACAGGGTGGGAGCGGATCGTACGACTGCGTCGGTGATGGGAGTGGGCCCAGGCCTACTAACTCCCGCAGGCAGCATACCAGGATTCTGAATAGAAGGATGCGTCCTAGCAAGGTACCAGGGTAGGTACTCGGGAGTGCATGCTGACGGTGGGACGGCGTGTGCGCCGAGCTGAGTCCTACCAAGGATGTGGTTCTCGGGCCGTTCCCAGAATTCATCCGAGCACTCGTACCTGACGACATATCTCCGGTTGTTCGTCGGCCTGTAATCCTCTTTCGGCAGGATCGGAGTGGTAGGAATTTGCTGCACCTTGCCGATACGGGCATATACGGCTCCACAACGTCACAAAACCGAAGACACCCGTGGAAAGCCGAAATCCAGTGCTTTCTAAGCGGGTTAGGCCCGAATGGAGTCCAGCAAACCTGTAAAAGGTATGTATACGATAAAACAGTAGGTACAACCAAAAGGCAGCTGACGCAAAAAACTTACCTCGCGCGCAGTCATGTCGTCTAAGTGTAGGCGTATAGAGCGCAGATCATCGGATTTTCGCGGTGCGGCCCCTCTGCGCTGGAACCGTAGAATGTGAGGCTGTGACTCACGCCAATCTGGCGACTGCTGAGGGGCGAAGGATGGAAAATACAGGTATATCCATGCCTCTAGTAGCGCCGTGGGCCCGCCCAACTGTCTACAATCGGCCCTAGACGCCGTCCCGAGAGACCGGTACAGATACGCAAGACAGGCAGCATCCCAGGCATATCCGTGGATATCATCGGCTGAGCTAAGGAACGGCCAGTAGTTGTAGGGCATCTGGTCCTTACCCTTATCTATGAAAAGGGTGGCGCCTAACAGATACTTCAGATACCCACGCGCATATGCAGACGACTCAAGTGATCCCTCGGTCACGTACTCCTTCAGGACGTTAAACCGCATCCCGCCATTATCCAGCTGGCTCTGAACGTGTGCGCCTGGTATGTTCAATGTCGCAGATAAGTCCCTGACAATGTCTTTCTTGCTCAAGTCATGCCGGAGAATGTAACCAGTCACAGGAATCGCAAGGATATGCGCCACATCGTGGAGGGTGATGGTCATCTCCCCGAACGGCATATGAAATGTGTTAGTGTCTGGCTGCCACCTCTCAACAAAAGCAGAAAATGAAATGTCTCAATCGTTCCAGACCACTGCAGGCCACAATTGCAGCAACTGCCTCGTCTCGCATCGGCCATTTATCGATGTACCCCTGCCTCGAATGGACCGTCAGCACCGGTCGCTCCTGCCCAAGGAAAAACCAAATTTCAACAGTTGCGCGGGACAAAAAAGGTATGAAATTTTCGCGAATGACAATTAATTGTAAGAATGCACTACTAACCTCGCCACGCCAGATAAGGCTAGCAATGTGGCCGGAAAAGGATGTGATGAGGGACGGATCTTGCGGGCCCCCAAGTGCCAATCCCGTCAAACGCCACTCCTCGGTGCTCCCGCTTCGGTAAATTCGACGTCGAGTGGGCTGTGACTGTCGCTCGGCAGCGGCTGGCTGTCGCCCTGCACTGGGACCGGGTCTCTCCACATCGTCGACTGAAACCCTACTCGCGGTGGGAGGTACTCCTGGAGTGTCCCGGAATGATCTGCTGATGTGTGGGCGCGCCGATGAACTGACACCGAATGGAACAGGACCCGGGGACCTATCCCTGCGGGCAGAAACTCCAGAACCGAATACCGAACGAGCGAGGCTGCCTACCCCCGCAGCAACGCGCCGTAAAAAACCTCTCCGCGGTCGTGTGGAAGATGTCGTCAGGGCTGTGTGCGGGATGTCCTGCTCATATGTCTCATCCTCCTGCATCGCTGCGTCGGCCGCCGGTTCCTGAATCTCCTCACCCGCATCCATATTATAGTCCGCATCAGTCGCCGGCTCTTCCCCATCTTCCACGTCATCTGCAGCGCCTGATCCCTTGTCGTAATCCTCCGGATGTCTGTACGGTGTAACCGGGACCGATGGTGGCCGGTAGTATGCTGGGCCCACATCTTCAGCGTGGCCACTATGTGTCTGAACCGGGTAGGAGGGTCCCTCCGAATAATAGCCCGGTGCGACCGGAGCTGGCGACGTCATCGGGGGCCAAGGATACGGTACATATCCCGGTATAGGCGCGTACATCCCGGGAATCCACGGCATATGTGGGGCGACCTGCGTCGAATCAATACCCCGTGTGACGTCAGCCGTTCTGGCGGGGATGTCGCTTGTACTGCGCCTCGCCGCACTCACTCTCTGTCTGGCAGATGCAGTAATAGGATGACGACCGTGCAATCGACCGCTGCGGTCTGAAACTGGTCCCAAGTCTTGCGATACACCGCGTCGGCGCTGAGAAGGATCCGTCATCTGCAACACTTATTTAACAAAAAATACTGTCGGTGATAATTAAATTAAACAATAATCAATCCAGGTAAATAAATAAACGTATTTAAACTAATATTATTTAATACTAACTTAAGATAAATTAAATTATTAAAACTACGATAAATTAAATGAAACCTATCACGTCGACTGTAATAAAATAAGCAACTTAAATATTTTCGCCCGTTCCTCATGAAATTCTCGACCAAAATTTCGCCAGTTTGTAGCGGAATTATGGCCGGAATTCTGCCAGTGCATGGTGGAATTCAAGCCTACCAGTGAATTCTGCCAAATTCCTGGCGGAATTCCACATTGGAATTCCGCCAAAAAATTGGCGGAATTTACCGTCGAATTGTACAAAAAACGGGTACAACTCACCACTGAATTGTACCCGTTTTTGGTACAATTCGCCAGAAAATTCCGCCAGATACTGGCGAAATTTTCTGCTGGAGTTTCGCCAATTGCTGGTGGAATACTTCAGAGAATTCCGCCACTCAGTTGGCGGAACTCTTGCAGGAAGATTGTAACATCAAAATCGGCCGTTTTTTGGCCGATTTTGATATTTTTTTAACATAAAACGATGTAAATTAATGAATAGTTCGAAAAACTAACCTTTTTACGCTGAAATTCGATGTCGTTTTTCGTAGATCTGAATTTTTCTCACCAAATGCTTCAGAGGATTTTGAATATTTTTCGAAATTCTAATGAAATTATGAAAATTTTTCGTACTACATATAGTCCAAAAATAAACTACATATAGTAGTGGCCAAGTTTTATATTGAGATTCGATAAACATTACCTCTATTTTTCTTTTCATGTATGATTTACTTCTAATTGAACACACAAAAAATTTTCAAACAAAACCTATATCCAATTTCATCTAGGACTTTCTTTTTTTATGGACTATTGAATTATCAAATAATATTTTTATTTAAAAATTTTCATTTTACATTTAGTGAAAGATTATTTATAAGATAAAAGTAAACTTAAGTGAAAAATTTATATCTAATTTTCAAAACAAAATATTATCTAAATACATAATCTTAACCTACAGTGCTGCACTGTGAGTTTCCTTATTACAATATCTTGGTACATACGTACTCTACTTTCTAGATAGATGCTTTGCCGAGATCTCCTTACTTTCCTCAGTGAGATATTCTTTTGCCATTCTTCTTTCATTGAGTGGCCTTTAAGACTTGTTAGTTCTTAGAACATCTAATGCATCAACTTCAAAGACGATCTGTTTATTTCTTCTATTTTATGCAATTATAAGGGCTAATTATACCTATGTTTTACCTTCAAAAGAATATTCCATTTGAATCTTTTCAACTCAAATATAAATTTTTTATTTTAAATTTTATAAAAATAAATTATTTATAAAAAAGTAAAATTAAAAATAAAAAATTTATATTAAAATATAAATTAAGACTTATTATTCAAATATAATTTAAAACTTATTATGCAAAAAGCCTACTATATAGTAAAATGCTGTGCTTTCTAACGTAACATATATATAGTAAAATTAATGAAAATGATTATAAAGTTTGGTACAAATTTGACTTGAATTTGAAAGTTTACTATAAGTGGTGATTTTAGAAAGTAAACAAGGAAGTAATAATATAAACAAAGGTGCCTAACTCTTTTGTTTTTTACGAACACAAAAGTGCCATTAATTTCTTTAATGATTATGCTTTATGCTTTTCTTGCAGCGGGCTTCCAGCTGTTATGCATGTGGGTGGACACAGATCAGGGGATGAGAATCCCGTCCTTGTTTTGGCAACACGTGATCGGAATAATTAGGGGACTGATATACGTAATTTTTTTTAATTATATATAGTATTAAAATTTTTATTATTTTATTTTAATTTAAAAATTTTTCAAAATATTTAGATAAAAAATTTAGATTTATGAATAACAATAAATAATTTTTATTAAAAAGGTTAATTTATCAAAGTACTCAATATTTTATATTATTTTACATTAAAAAAATTTTAAAATCAACTTTAAAATGATCAATTTTAAAAACGATTACAGTACTATAAAATACCGCCAAATCGGAATTCAATGATGAATTTCGCCTGCAGTTAGTGAAATTCTTCAGTAAATTTTGTCAACTACTGACAGAATTTGCTGGAGAATTATACCCATACAATTTCTTAATCGAATTGTACCTAATTTTGGTACAATTAGCCCAATAATTTTGCCATATTTTGACAGAATTATCCAAGGAATTCTGCCAAAACGTGGCGGAATTCTATCAAATATTTTTATCGTTTTTTGACGAAATTCTTTCAAATAATTCCTGCAAGATTTGATGAAAATCCTGGAAAGAATTCTTTCAAAGATTTTCGCCAATAATTGGCAGAATTCTCGCCAAGAATTTCACCAATTAAGGCACAATATGGCAGAATTTCTTGCAAATTTCTGTGTTATGTGGAGGAATTTTTTTATTTATGCAATGCATTTTAAACTAATTTCGTGTATAGTGGTACTAATTAAGTTAATTATATCTTAATATTTTTATTATTTATGAAATTAAGTATTTCGTTTACCTCTTCCGTCGATCGACGATATATGTTTACTTATTTATCTTATTATTTATAATTTAATTTAATTATTATTGATTTATATCTACTTTAAATTAACAGTATTTTTCTTATGACCTAAGGTTTTGTAAACAATATATATAAATTTTCAGTACGCGTTGTATAATAACAATATTTGTTCAACATGTGTTAGTCATGAAACTACATGTGGCTCGTGATGTGTCCCGTTTGTGTATAAATATAATTATTTACTTTGAAGTACAAGAGTAGGCATTTGATTTCACGTACATTAGATTTAAAGTTAACTGCTATACATTTGATTTAAACTATATTAGAAAAAAATTAATTACATGTAAGGGACTGCCTGTGCGCAATCCGCTCACGTAAGAGAGTGTCCCATCCCTCAACTGCTAGTCGCCAGTAGCGCTGCCAGGACGGATGCACCTCGGGAACTGGAAAGCCATCATGTAGTCGAAGCTGCAAGCAAAAAACAAGGAAAATATCAATTTGTTTAGCTTTACATCCGTCCCAGGGTAGACTTTAAGAAAAACGTTAGGGGTGTTGTTCTTTACGAATGTACTTACGGTGATAAAATGATTGGCGTCTTCTAACATGACAATAACTAGGATTCCGGTCACCGTATCGTTTTGTGAGACAAGGGGTAGATATGTCCAGCACTGCGACCGAGACAAACAGACGAATGCGACATTGTAGATCGTCGCGATAACCCAATCCATGTCTGGTAATGTAAGCCACCTGTCAATAGGGGCAGATTGGTGAGCAACCTACTGCTCTAGCTGGTGCAAAAGGGACATAACCCCTCCCGAACCCCCTACAATTTCTTCGTACAGTGATGAATTATGGTGAACCTCTCACCATAGCTCCTGCCTGACCTGAAACCAAACATCTTCACCCTCGTACCTCAAATGTGCAATAGCTTGAAATCTGTAGTTATCATCTGTTCTGACGTCAACCTAATCATGAATATAGGGAACAATAAAGTCTGGAAATTAATTATCCTAAGAAAATATGTCAGTCTCTGTGTCACCACATCTAGAGACACCTGTGGATGAACCGAAGCCTCGACCGCTGGACCTCGAGCCCCTGCCTCTTGACCCGCTGCGCCCACAAGACCCCCTTGAAGATTTGCCCAGGGACCGCTACTCCCGAAGGAGCACTTGAAGGCACTTCTAGAAACTTGAATGTACTCACAGTGGGACTTATCCCTCTTGGTTAAGTCTCTTTTCGGCCTGCCTTTTGTCACTCTGGTTGGGGGCTCCTGAAGTCCTAAGAACTCGGGATATAACATTTGAGACATCTGCACTGCAAAACGTCGCCGCTCAGCTGGAACCCTCTTCATCATCAACTTTGCAAAGTCCCGAAGCAGCCGTGGAGAAGTCAAGTGCGCTCTAAAATGGATGCAAATCGTCAACAACAAAAGGCTGGCCTGTGGTCATACACGGAAGTATTTCGCAGGCACACGAAAGTCTGTGACTGCTCCTAACCCAACATCGGTAAAGACTGACATCGTGGCGAATCTTTTTCACGCACTCTCACTCGTTTAATATGATCTGTAAGGCTTTGTGAGGCACTTTGTAACACAAGGGACTGAGGATCGGGTGCGTACTGAGGTGGTACTTATAGACAAAACGACATTGCTCAAGAGCTCCCATAATCTCGACGATCTGTGCCTCGATCATAGAATGAACTTTTGACCAGACCGTGTCGAACGCTCCGAACGCCGTCCCTAGGTACGATTTCGTCGCTGCATGGGAGCTCTCTACCCGATTTTTCTTTTTCGTCCCAAAGTGCGTGATCTGCTCTGTCCAAACCCGAACAAACTGTTCCCGATGCGGGTTTAACCAAGTCTCATCTATGTAACTCATCAGCTTCCTGAAAGTTGACCATGATGAGCGCATATTTGAATAGTTAAGCTGAAACTCCTTATCCGTAAGGGAATCAACCAAACATCTCCACGTACATTTCGAAAACCGTTCGGCTACCGTCTTGTCACCACAGGCCTTATAGCACCTCGCTTTCACGTTCTTCGAAATGTATCGACGATATAACATGTGCTCATAATTGAAAAATGTATCATGCAACACCTATATCAATTCAAGCTCCTGATCAGTCACGATAACATTCGGGGAATAATTTCTATCAAATATCTACTTCACGCACTCCAGCGCCCACTGGTAACTGTCTACTTGCCCCAGTCGGGATCACGCCAACGATCTCTAAATACGGCATATTGTATCTATTTTAATTAATTAAATAAAAAATGTATATACGAATAATATTTGACATTTATTTTAATTAAACAAAGTTATGTGTAATTACAATGCAACGCAAACTAGAAGAGAAATATAATGTAATGAATCTGTTAGTCTTGTACGTCGTATCCGTTATCAACACAAATAGATACGCACGAGCAAGTAATGTCGAATCTGGATGAGCAAAAACACAATCACTAAGGATTTCGGCTCCTGACTCAACTCTGTGCTAATGGATATATCTATATTCGGTGAATAACTTAAAAAGTTGTTGCACTACTGTCCGACCTTCCATACTCGCCACTTTTAATTTGTGCCGAGCGTTATACACAATCTTCGCCCTGCGCCAATTGCCAACATAAACATATATTATCCATAAATTTACACAATTTAAAACCAATGTATAAGCGTACAGTAATAAGCATTACATATTTATTATAGGCAAACATACATAACAACAGTTCTCGGGTTTTCCCGTTTCAAATGATCTAGAATATGTTTAGGCTGAACGTGTCATTTGCTCATTTCCTTCGTGATTTTCATCTCCCGCTATCATGTGGGCAGCGAGGGAATGACCATGTCAGATTCCGAGCTCGTGTTGCTCTCTACCCATCAGTTTTAGCGGACAGTGACATTTTTTTGTATCCTTCGGCTTTCGTTCCTTGGTCCGCACTCTGCTCCATCCTTCTGAACATTAATATATTTTTGGTATGCTTCGTCCCTCTCACACCTAAGCTCGACAAAGCCATTACATGTTCCGTCACCTTTTTTCGAGCGAGCAATTATCAACAAGGTCCTCACCTGTAATACTGTCATTTTCGTCCACTTTACTAACTCTTCTTTGCTCGAAAATATATCTAGCGTGCCTAAAAAACGATTTAGATCTTCCACTTTGTCAAGATCAAAAAATTCTTCAAAGAATCTGACGACGATGACGGGCCTTGGCCATCCTTGTAAAGCGCTCGATGAAATCTCTCCTTCCGGCCCTTTTGGTGTTTCTACAATGCATATATTGCACTTGTCCAATGTCAGTTACTATATTACGTGTGTGTCGATTATTTTAAGATAACGAAAACCTTAAAAATAAAACTATTTACGATGCGTAATATAACGTACAATATAATTACAAAGTATAAAAAATACAGCAACACAACTAAATAAGTGATTATTACAAAAAAATAAAAAAAATTGTGAAATCAACCAATACTTTCGCCAAAAATTGGCAAAACTATTGGCCAAATTTTGCCAGGTTTTGGCGAAACTATTGGCTAAATTTTGACAAAATATGGCGAAAATGATGGTTAAATTTTGCCAAAATTTGGTGACAATTGGCCAATAATTTTGCCAATTTGTCATTTTTAGCGAAATTATACCACAAATTTCACCATGATCTAGCAAAATTTGCCGCTTATTTTTGCCACTTTGTGGCAAAACTCTACTGAAAGTAGCGCCACTCAGTGGCGAAACTTATGCATAATTTTTAAAAATTTATATAAACGTCAATTTAATCAGAATTTAGTGACTTTTTAGCTCAAACTCGAGAGAATCCTTCATAGAATCTTTGCTCATTGCGTTACTACGATTGAATTCATCTATTTTTTTATGAAAAATATGATTTTTTTTAAAGAAATACTTGAGAGAGTTATAGAAAGAGAGAGAGAATGATTTTTAAAAAATAAAAATTTTTTACACTATATATAATTTTAAAAAATTATATATAAAAATAATAAAAAATAATTATTCAGATTCTGGTCAAAATTTTAAATAATTAATTATAATTTTTATTCTGATTGTCCAATAATAATTCAACGATAAAAATCAAATTATGTACTTGTACATACTTAAAAAATAAATGCCGGACAGAATTTTTCGTTATCGAAGACCGAAGACCGACTCCTTTCCTTGCTTGTGGCTCCCCTAAATGACACGACGAAGCAAGACCCGACAAATGCATGTGGGTGGAGACAAATCAAAGGACGGCTGGGGCTACTGTAAGTCGTTTTTTACAAGCCAGAACCAAATTTGATTGGTGGAATCAGATTTGGGACATATTTCTTTCGTTGCCTTGGCTCCCCTAAATGACAAGACGAAGCAAGACCCGAAAAATGTAAAAGACAAGACAAAGCAAACGAATAAATAAATAAAATGGTAATCTCTGTACATTCTCTCATTTTAGTAATTGTTTTTTATTTTTCTATGAAAGTATCTTTTTTTACTGAGATCATGATAGAGTGCTTTTTTGTATTTAAAATTTTTTAAAAGTATGATTCTTAATAACAACGCATAAACATTTCATTTATTTGTCATTAATTGTTGATTTTTATGAATAATTTTGTTGAACATTTTCATATTCTCTTCTTTAAAAAAGTTATCATATTTTTTGTAAAATCTTCGTTATTCTTTTTTTTTTTTAACTTCGTGTACTCTAATTAACAGAATCCTCTCGTCTTTTTGCCTCTCTAAAATATTTCAGATGTAATTCACTTAAAATATCTTCAATTCCTTTTATTGTAGAGACAAAAAATTGTCAATTATTTAAGTGTTAGTATTTAATAAATTGAAAGAAATTTTACCGAAATTAGATACAAGTTACAAATAATCTACTAACAGAAAAATAACAAATCATGTCCTGATATGATGAATCGCTGTGATGATTTGATACGAAAATAAATCCCCGTATTGATCTTCTTAATTTGCATTGCTTCTTCAATAGGCAATAATTTTATTTGTAATATTAGTATCTACATTAATATTATGATTATGAGGTAGCAAATTTTTTAAACAATATAGTGTTTCTTTTCGAAAAGCCACAAAGACATTAAATAGTTATGCCCAATGCATGAACCTCAGTTAGTAGCTTATGTCTCTTGCTTTAACAGTCATTTTTTCTTGTTGGTCAAAGCACAAAGTAGCAATAACTAAGATTTGGACAAAGCTTTATTTTGAAATTTCAACATCTAATGCATCTATTCTATGCCATTGCAAGGGCTAACTTTGAATACGCTGTACCTTCAAAAGAATATTCCATTTGGGTCTTCTCCATCCAAATGCCAATGATCTCACTGTTTGTTCTCGTTCCCGTTCTTGGTCAAGTATATATATATTTAGGGATTGATAATAGATTTTCGTTTCGATTTTCGGTATTACCGTTGGTTGGATTTTTATTTCTGTTTTATTTTTATATTAAAATTGAATCAAATCAAAGTAAACTAAAATTTAAAAAAAAAAGAGAGAGGGGATGAATGCAATACATATGAATATATATATATATATACACACATTAAATTAAATTTCAGTTTTCAGTTTGATTTTAAGTCTTAAGTTGTGTTAAACACCAAATCAAAATATTATTATCAAGAATCGAACCAAGTTGGCAAAATAAAAAACTGAACTAAAATAAGAAATTTAGTTTAGATTTTTATTTTGGTGGTTCAGTTCGGTTTGATTGTTCGGATTAAACTAAATAATATCCACTCCTATATTTATCGTGAAATCAATAAAAGATTTTAATTGTGAATGGTTAGTCTCAAATAGCAAAAAGGAACAAGTCAAAAACAAAGAAATAAATCAAAATGAATGGATTCCATTATTTTTAATAAAAATAAAAGGAAATATTTTTTTAAAATATGAGACAATATCAAGTTTACCATGCAAGTACTTTCTGGACCATGAACAAAATAATGCCAAACATAGATGTAGGAAGGGTTTTGGTTATTGTGTTGTACGTCACGTGTTGTATTTAATTATAGTCATCAGATTAAATTTGAATTTAATTTTACGGTTATAAAAATTTATTAAATTTTTTAAAAAATTAAAATATATACAAAAATAAAAAATTAATTAATCTAACAGATTAAATTTGATTATGCACGTTCTGAACTAAATCGTGTAGGCAGAAGGAAATTAGAAAAGGCAAATGAATTATTAGGCAAATGAAAAATTGTGCTGCGGCCCACACTAATGTTTTGTCTGAATTGGGACCATTCTCATCATTAAGAAGATGAACTACACATATGCATACAAAAATTACAAGCCTATAGCGGTTCCATTCGTATCGGGTTTGGTTAACACTGCACTATAGATGCCATAGTCATTAACTCTTATCCAAAATATCCTTTGACCGAAACAAAGGTGGGGATTTTGTCATCTCTGTTAACAGTTTCCTTGAGCAAGAAATTCCAACAAATATCGCCAAAGTTCTTGGTTAGATTCATATCTGTCCAAAGCGAGGGGGTCCCACCACCGGGGAATTCTTGCCATCTTAGATAAGGGATATCTCCGAACACCAATCACAGCCGAGTCGCGTACTGAGTGCAAATTAATATGGTTATTAATCACAATGCGTTATATTTATTTATAATTAATTGTTAACATCTCTTAAATAATTTCTTAAACCTTTTTAATCTCTTTAATAATTTATTATACTTCTTTTATAAAATCTCCATCACTTTTCTTTTTACTTTATCTAATCTGGTCAATAGAATTATCTCATTTCTTTCCTTTCTAAAATATTTTAAGTATAATTCAGTAAAATATCATTAATTTTTCTTTATTATAAAGATAATAAATGGATCAGTTGTTTAAATATTAATATTTAATAAATTATAAGAATTGTTAACAAAATTAGAATCTTTATACAAGCTACAAATGATCCAATAATATGATGATTTGCTATGGTGCTTCTGTTTTTTACCTTCTCTTGCTTTGAGAGTCAATTTTTCTTGATAGGAAAAGCACGGAGTAGCAGTAGTTAAGATTTGGGCGAAGTTTTATTTTAAGTTTCGATAAATATTAGTCTACTAACTGTGCCTATGCTTTACCTTCAAAAGAATATTTCATTTGGATCTTTTCCACCCAAATGTAAATTTTTTTATTTTAAATTTTATAATAATAAATTATTTATAAAAAATAAAATAAAAAATAAAAAATTTATATTAAATTTTAAATTAAGACTTATTATTCAAATATAATTTAAGATTTATTATGCAAAAGGCCTACTTAGATTTATTATGTTTTCTAACGTAACATATATATAGTAAAATTAATGAACTTAGTGATTATAATGCTTTTCTTGCAGCGGGCTTCCAGCTGTTATGCATGTGGGTGGAGACAGATCAGAGAGGGTAAGAAATAATGATCGTACGGTTAAAAAAAATAAATGCTGTACTGAATTTTACGTGATCAAAGACCGATTCCTTTCCGTGCCTGTGGCTCCCCTAAATGACAAGACGAAGCAAGACCCGAAAAACGCATGTGGGTGGAGAAAATTCAAAGGACGGCTGTAGCTACTGTCCGTCTTTTAAACCAATTCAACCCATAAAATATAAAATTAATCAAAGCAACACAATAAAACTCCGTAGAGTTTATTTTGGTTTTTTTTAATTTTTCAAAGTGGGTGAGTTATGATGAAACTCATCTAGTTTTTCAAAAATTATAATTTGTTTTAAAATAGTATTTATTTAAATATTAATTAATAAACAAACTTATGTAATTATTATATTTTATCGAAATACAATTGTAAGTGAAGATCTTCTTGATAATTGGATAAAGTCAATAACATTGTAAGTAAGGACCTTCTTAATAATTGCTTATCTAAAATGAGATTATGGAAATGATAATAGATTTATCGACTTCAGCTGTGAAAAGGTCGTTGCCATCCTAAAATTTTTTCTGCGCCAAAGAGTTAAGAGTCCAATGGAGGTAGGGACATTAGACGGTAAGGAGAAAACGAGCTAAAAGTCTAAGGGTAGGAAGAAACATCATTGCCCGTTAAAATTAATGAGGAGGGAGAATTACGAGAAAGCGTAGAATCTTATAAGATATACTGCAAATACACTCACCAACTCGAAAAGTCTCGTCATGGTCATGCCTTAGCAACGTGAATAACATAATGAGAGATGAGCATCACAGCGCAAATAGTAACTACCACGTTAACTGAAACATATATTAGATCATCTGATGCCGAAGAATCCTATCAATGTCGCTACGTTAGTAAATTCGATATTACATTACTCATATTATTGGTATCTGTATGTATCAGTTTTAACATGTGTTGATGTTAATATTTTACTTTTGTGCATTGGTCAAAGACTGTGTATAATCCTAAATACAAGTTGAGATTTGCGAGAATGGAAGTTCAAATAGCGATTCAGTAACTTTTCAAATTGTTTACTGACCATGACTACGTTCATTGGTACAGAGTGGAGTCAGAGACTGATATTCTAACTGACTACGTATTTGGGGCACCCAGATTCATGTGCGCTTACTTATGTGTGTCCATTTATACTGATAATGGATACGACTTACAAAACTAACATGTAGACTATATTACTAATGTGAGAACGACCTTATTTTATTATATGAAAATTTAATTATTAAGAACTACATGCGTAAAATTTATTGTTAACAGTGTATTTTGTAGTGCTACTTTTTTCAAGAAAAGAATCATTGTTGATTGGTTATAGGTAAAACATGTCGTACATAGAAGTCATCAGTGTTACACCAATGGGCCAAAACATTTTGGCAGCTGGCGCTTGAATGAGCAATGAGCAAATAGTTAGTTACCGCTGTGTGTTGGAGTCTGTTCAGACTATCTTCGATAGAAATTACCTCTACACGCTATTGTGACAGATCGTGAGCCCGGACTGAAGCAAGTCTTTACACACGTCTTCCCAATTTTGATCATTTATTATATAGGTGCCACATTACATTATTCATACACAGAATTGCACGTTGGCAGATACTTGCAGCAGCATGATTCACTCACTCATGTAATCGAATTTAGACCCCTATCCAATTTCCTCATAAGGCTTTCTTTCTTTATGGGCTATTGAGAGATTAAATAGTATTTTTATTCAAGTTTTTTATTTTATATTTTATAAAAAATTATTTATGAGATAAAAAATAAACTAATGTAAAACACTTTATCTGACTCTGGAAGCAAAACTTTATCCAAATATGAAATCTTAGCCCACTATGCTGCATTGTGAGTTTCCTCGTTACACTATCCTAGTACTTACTCTATTTTCCAGTTTAGATGCCTTCCCAAAATCTCCTTACTTTTTTTTAAAAAATTGTTTAGGTCGAACGAAATCCCCTTGCTTTCATCAATGGGATATATTTTTGCCCATTCTTCTTATATTTAGTAGCCTTCAGACTTGTTAGTTCTTTCAACATCTAATGCATCTATTCTATGCCATTGCAAGGGCTAACTTTGAATACGCTGTACCTTCAAAAAAATATTCCATTTGGGTCTTCTCCATCCAAATGCCAATGATCTCATTGTTTTTTCTCGTTCCCGTTCTTGTTCAAGTATATATATTTAGGGATTTATAATAGATTTTCGGTATTACCGTTGGTTGGATTTTTATTTCTGTTTTATTTTTATATTAAAATTGAATCAAATCGAAATAAACTGAAATTTCAGAAAAAAAAAAGAAAAACAAAGGAAGAATGTAATACATATGAATACATTATTATTACGTATTATCATTATACAAATACATTTTGATAGTACATTTGTATATACCTATATATATATATTATTTTCTAATCTTAATAAATTAAAAAAGAAAAATAAGAAAGAAATATCATAGTTAACTAAATAATTCTAATTAGAATAATTTCCACTAATAATATATTATTTCTTAAACTAAAAAAACTAAACAATACTAATTCAATGGAATAATTTTCTAATTGAAGAAAATTCAGGTGATGAAGTAAATTATTGGTGTAGTTGTTTTGTTGAATTATCTTATCAAGGTCTTTTGAGGTTACTGTTCTTTCTGATTCTATTGTTGATTTAAAAGGGGCTGCTTTTATATGTGTTCCCCTATGAGGTAGAATAATATTTTCTAAGGGAGGATTGATGGCAGAAATAACCTTATTTGACTCAGTATGCCAATTTAAAGATACAGGATTGATAGTTTTATGATAAATTGAAAACCAGTCAAAAAAGTCTATATGGAAATGAAGAGTTTGCATATCTGAATACCATTGATTTTTAAAGGAGTCTCTTTCCGGGGGGGAAAAAAGATCGAAAAATTGTTTTCGAGCAGAAATCCATTTGTCATTCATAAACCATGTGCGAAGTAAAGGTTTATCAATAATAAAATCACTTGTATTTGAAGAAATAGTATTTAATTGTGGATCTATTTGTGATAAAGAAGGAGTATATAAATCAGATTGATCATCAATTTCTTTTGAAGATTTTGTATAAATAGGAGTTGGAATAGAGGGAGTAAAGTCGACACTAGTTAATTTTACAGAAGATGGTTCAGAAATTGAGTGTCTTGATGAAACAGATCCTATAGGATTCCTATCAAATGAAATTCTAACAGATCCATCTATTTCTTGAATGTTGATGTAGTGGCTTCAGTAGCTAGGTTGAAGGGAGTTGCAGGACATAAATTGTCTAATTCCCAATCATTTTTCTTTTCTAAGATAGTATTCCATTTTATTCGTTTTGGTGTTTTGATAGTAGAATGTTGTAAGTTGGCTTCAAACAGCAGGGTTTCTTCTCTAGGGTTTATTATTAAAGCTTCAGGGGAAATATTGGTTTTCATGACTTTATAATAAATTCTATAAACTACTGCTAAAATCTTTTCTCCTGGATCCATTCTAACATTTTTGGTTTTGATGTTTAAAGTTAATGTTTTCAAAATGCCAGGTGTTGTTAAATCTACAGTGTAGTTTGGATAACAATTACAATAGACTGGTCCTTCCGCTAGATTGGATTCCATTAAAGCCAATAGAGATCTATCAAAATCATGATGTCTAGCATCTCTTAAACAGACTAAGATTGAGGTATCTAATCCTAGACGTTGCAATGGTTTTATACCTATTTGTATGAGGCCAATATGAAGAAATTTGTATTTTTTATTTAAGAATTGAATTATAGCTTGTGGTGACAAAAGTTGTAAAGCAGTGTGCTCTTTTGTAACGGAAATTGTTTCACATGTTTTTCAAAAGAAAATTTCCGTGGATCTTATCTTGGTTTTTTGATAAAGCCTCTGACAACTTTGGACGTGTAGCATTAATGCGCACATACAAAGTAAAGTGGTGGGCTCAATTTAAGATTCCTGACACTCCTTCAGGATCAGACACAAAACAACAATCAGAATTCCTGATGAGAAAATCAAAATATATGGCCCTTTTGGCCTCTCCAAGTTCTGAAAAGGATTTCAAGAAGGCTCTAGCCGAAGTAATGACAACTGTCTCTTCAGAAGACGACAAAGATGAACCTAGTCACAGTCCGGATGATGAAGTGTTGCAAACGATCTTCATAATGAGGGACGACTTCTGAGGCCCATTTTCTCAACTTTATTAGTTGGATCTCAAATTATTGTACCAATTTACTATTTACTTTAAGACTTTCAAAGAAAGTAGAGCTAGTGCTCTAACTGTTGAACAAAAGTAGATTCCAATCAGAGATAGTGCTCTATCCATTATGTAAAAGCAGATTCCTTGTGTCTGCTTCAAGTTCTATAAATTGTAATCTCCAAGAGAAGAAATACAAGTTCGAAATTCATACCAGGATCCTCAACCATTTCGTTTTACAGTTTTGTAAAATATGTGTAAATGTTTAAAATGTTGATCTAGTGTTTGGTACTTTCTGCATCAAAAATGAAATTAGTACAATCTAAGATTAGATTTTTAGGTCATGATTTTCATCAAGGTACTTATAAACCAATTTGTAGGACTGTTGAGTTTGCTGACAAATTCCCTGATAAAATAACTGATAAAACTCAACTTCAAAGATTCCTAGGATGCCTTAATTACATTTCTGATTTTATTCCAAAACTAAGACAAATTATTGAGCCTTTATATCAAAGATTAAGGAAAAATCCCCCTCCTTGGACTATAGAACATAGTAACGTAATTAGAAAAGTCAAAAAACTAGTCAAAACCTTACCGCTTTTAGGACTCCCTCATCCTGCTTATTATATGATAGTTGAAACAGATGCCTCTAATTTAGGATATGGTGGAATCCTTAAACAAAAACCTCAAATTGATTCACCCCCCTCATCTGAACAACTTGTTAGGTATCATTCAGGTATTTGGAACAAGGCTCAACTTAATTACCCTACCATCAAACAAGAAGTTTTAGCTATTGTTTTATGTATTTCAAAATTTCAAGATGATTTGATTAATAGACCTTTCTTGTTAAGAATAGATCTGCAGACTGCTAAAGAAATTTTAGAAAAGGATGTATTAAATTTAGTCTCAAAACAAATTTTTGCAAGATGGCAAGCCCTATTATCTGTATTTGAATTTGATATAGAACACATCAAGGGAAGTTCAAATTCCCTACCTGACTTTCTTTCTCGTGAGTTTTTGCAGGGACAATGAATGATAAAAAGATTCATAGCCCAAATTCAAATAGGTATACAGTTTTAGCCAATTTAAATAATCCCTTTCCACCTCTGTCTGCAACAATTCGACCAAGTTTACAAACTCCAGAATCTTCCAAATCATTTCAACAGGCTGTTGCCCCCTCAACTCCTACCAAATTATCTTCTCAAACTACTACTACCTCTCTCTACGAGTATGTAGTAAAATCAAAAAAATCTCCAATTTGTTTTTTGGAACCGGAATGGGAAATCCTCTCCATTCCCAATTTATGCAGAAAACTATTCTACCCAAATGAATATTTTTTATCTTGCAATCCTCATTACTCTCGTCTTTTTTATGAATATATTTTGGTTGAATCTAACTCTGTTGAGATATCTGAGTTTTCTGGACAAGGCAAGGATGTGGCTTACTCCAAAGCCAAGATCAAGCGGGTCATACTACCTAAGGACTGGCCCAACAACAACTTACTCAATCCTACTAAATTTTCACCAAACCCACAAACTCCTCTATACACTTATCAAGATTATGTTATGGCTTGGCACAACTTTCTGTTATTTCGACCCAATGACCACAGCTGGTTTATTCATTTTGATAAATCCTTAAAGGATATAGCCCAATTTCCAAGCTGGTTCTTATCCTGGTTCGAGGTCTTTGGGCCAGATGAAAGAATTCTTCCCCCTCAAGCCAAACAAATTTATGACAATTTTGTTATACCTTCTGTTACCAATCCCTTGCCAGTACCCAAATTGTTTCACACAAATTACAATAGACTGGTCACGCTGGTGAAAAAGAATTAGACGTTGCAATGGTTTTATACCTATTTGTATGAGGCCAATATGAAGAAATTTGTATTTTTTATTTAAGAATTGAATTATAGCTTGTGGTGACAAAAGTTGTAAAGCAGTGTGCTCTTTTGTAACGGAAATTGTGTTTTCTTCTGTTTTGATTGTCCATTCACGGGATAAATCAAAAGTTTTTATTTTGTAAATAGTGTTGATTGGTTGAGTTGGCAAAGACCAATTTTTTAGTTGTTCTTCAATTTGTGAAATATTTGAAGATTTATGAATATCTGTAATTGAATATTCTTCTAAATTATATGTTGAAGATGATGTTGATGCAGGATCTGAAGATAATGCTGAAGTTGAGGACTTTCGTCCAAGTTTAGTTAACCAATTGTTCATCTTGTTATCTTTTAACCAAGGGTCTCTATACGTGACGGGACCACCACCGGGACCACCCTAACAATCACTTAAACGGGCTGACCAACGTCTTAACGGCTCTCACCGCTACGTTTTACAAGTCTTGATTTAAAAGGTAAACAAGCAAACAAATGAGATACTAAACTTGAATAGAAATCAACAATTTCCCATTATCATTCTGATCATGTTACAACAGCACATCAGCAGATAACAGAGAATATTTGATTACAAACTTCATAAATAATTAAATACAAGCAAATTGAAGCAGATATTAATTCTGAGATTTGGTACTGAGGCACCCCATGACTTACATATAGTAAATCACTTAATATGGGCCATTAATTCGGCAGCTCTGGCGATAAATCGCTACCTCTATATACCAGTATCCAGAACTAATATTAAAAAGCTAAATAGTTCAGTTTCCTCTTAATGTAATTGATATGAGGAATAATATAGTGATGAAGTTCTATGTAGTCAACATTTGACATTTCAAATACATTGTCATATAATTCATCATAAAAGGATTTTTCTTCTAAAAGTATTTTTAAAAATTCTTTTAAAGATTAAATTTCATCAAAATAGGGTCTAGAAGGCATACTGTTGAAGATATCCTTCAATCGTATGAATCAGCTCTAAAACAGGATGAATTTCAAAATCAAAATATTCTTGTTTTTCTACTGGATCTTGAATAAGATTAAACAGTTGAGTATGTAATCTAACTTGTCGGCGTAAGCTAGCCAAATACTGTTTATACCAGTGAAGGAGATAAAACATTTGAAATTCTAAATTCTTACTTGAAATTTTGATGATAATTCAGGTTGAATTTGACTATAACTTGGCTCTGATTGATTAAGGATTAAGGATTCCAGAATTGGTTGCCGGAGGAATGGCAGGCGCAGGCGGAAGAGTATTTAAGTGAGTGAAAGAAAGAGAGAGAATGATTTGAATTTCGAACTTGATATTTCTCTCTTGGAGATTACAATTTATAGAACTTGAAGCAGACACAAGGAATCTGCTTTTACATAATGGATAGAGCACTATCTCTGATTGGAATCTACTTTTTAGAGCACTAGCTCTACTTTCTTTGAAAGTCTTAAAGTAAATAGTAAATTGGTACAATAATTTGAGATCCAACTAATAAAGTTGAGAAAATGGGCCTCCGAAGTCGTCCTCATTATGAAGATGCTGCAACACTTCATCATCCGGACTGTGACTAGGTTCATCTTTGTCGTCTTCTGAAGAGACAGTTGTCATTACTTCGGCTAGAGCCTTCTTGAAATCCTTTTCAGAACTTGGAGAGGCCAAAAGGGCCATATATTTTGATTTTCTCATCAGGAATTCTGATTGTTGTTTTGTGTCTGATCCTGAAGGAGTGTCAGGAATCTTAAATTGAGCCCACCACTTTACTTTGTATGTGCGCATTAATGCTACACGTCCAAAGTTATCAGAGGCTTTATCAAAAAACCAGGATAAGATCCAAGGAAATTTCCTTTTGAAAAACATATGAAATAATTTGGGTACTGGCAAGGGATTGGTAATAGAAGGTATAACAAAATTGTCATAAATTTGTTTGGCTTGAGGGGGAAGAATTCTTTCATCTGGCCCAAAGATCTCGAACCATGATAAGAACCAGCTTGGAAATTGGGCTATATCCTTTAAGGATTTATCAAAATGGATAAACCAGCTGTGGTCATTGGGTCGAAATAACAGAAAGTTGTGCCAAGCCATAACATAATCTTGATAAGTGTATAGAGGAGTTTGTGGGTTTGGTGAAAATTTGGTAGGACTGAGTAAGTTGTTGTTGGGCCAGTCCTTCGGTAGTATGACCCGCTTGATCTTGGCTTTGGAGTAAGCCACATCTTTGCCTTGTCCAGAAAACTCAGATATCTCAACAGAGTTAGATTCAACTAAAATATATTCATAAAAAAGTCGAGAGTAATGAGGATTGCAAGATAAAAAATATTCATTTGGATAAAATAATTTTCTGCATAAATTGGGAATGGAGAGGATTTCCCACTCCGGTTCTAGAAAACAAATTGGAGGCTTTTTTGATTTTACTACATACTCATAGAGAGTGGTAGTAGAACTTGGGGATGATAATTTGGTAGGAGTTGAAGGAGCAACAGCCTGTTGAAATGATTTGGAAGATTCTGGGGTTTGTACTGTTGGTCTAATTGTTGCGATGAGCAGGTGGAAAGGGATTATTTAAATTGGCTAAAACTGTATACCTATTTGAATTTGGGCTATGAATCTTTTTATCATTCATTGTCCCTGCAAAAACTCACGAGAAAGAAAGTCAGGTAGGGAGTTTGAACTTCCCTTAATATGTTCTATATCAAATTCAAATACTGATAATAGGGCTTGCCATCTTGCAAAAATTTGTTTAGAGACCAAATTTTGTACATCCTTTTCTAAAATTTCTTTAGCAGGTCTGCAGTCTATTCTTAACAAGAAAGGTCTATTAATCAAATCATCTTGAAATTTGGAAACACATAAAACAATTGCTAAAACTTCTTGTTTAATAGTAGGGTAATTAAGTTGAGCTTTGTTCCAAATACTCGAATGATATCTAACAAGTTGTTCGGGGATGAAGAAGGAGAATCAATTTGAGGCTTTTGTTTAAGAATTCCACCATATCCTAAATTTGAAGCATCTGTTTCAACTATCATATAATAAGCGGGGATGAGGGAGTCCTAAAAGCAGTAAAGTCTTGACTAATTTTTTGACTTTTCTAATTACTCTACTGTGTTCTTCTGACCAGGGAGGAGGATTCTTCCTTAATCTTTGGTACAATGGCTCAATAATTTGTCTTAGTTTTTGGAATAAAATCGAAATGTAATTAAGGCATCCTAGGAATCTTTGAAGTTGAGTTTTATCGGTTATTTTATCAGGGAATTTGTCAAAGAAACTTAATCAAAGTCCTACAAATTGGTTTATAAGTACCTTGATGAAAATCATGACCTAAAAATCTAATCTTAGATTGTACTAATTTCATTTTTGATGCAGAAAGTACCAAACCATTTCGTTTTACAGTTTTGTAAAATATGTGTAAATGTTTAAAATGTTGATCTAGTGTTTGGGAAAAGATTAAAACATCATCAATATAAACAATACAAAATTCAGAATAAGGAGAGAAAATTGAATTCATGACATTTTGAAATTCTGATGGGGCGTTTTTTAAACCAAAGGGCATTACATTCCATTCATAATGACCAAAAGGTACAGTAAAAGCAGTTTTGTATTTGTCTTCTTCAGCTATCTGAATTTGCCAAAATCCTGATTTAAGATCAAACTTAGAATAAACATTAGCAAAAATTGTTCTTTTTACTAAATCTCTTTTGTTTGGAATTGGATATCTTATCCATTGTAAAGCTTTGTTTAAAGGTTTGTAATTAATAACAAGTCTTGGAGTACCTCTTTCTCTTTCAGCAGCATTGTTAACATAGAAAGCAGAACAACTCCAAGGGGACTTACTTGGGCGAATTAACCTTTTTTCTAAAAGTAAATTAATTTCTTTTTTGCAATATTCTACTAATTCAAAATTCATTTGAATTGGTCTAGCTTTTGTTGGAATATTTGATTCATGAAAATCTTTAATATAGGGTAAATGTATTAGGTGTTGTTTTCTGTTCCAAAATGCATTGGGAAGATCAGAACAAACTTCTTTGAGTAAAAGATTAGAAAATTCTTTTATTTTTTCTTCAGTTCTTTTGGTATTTAGATTTAAAAGTAATCTTTTGTATTTTATTTCCGTTTTGTAATTATCTATGGTTTTTACAATACAGTTTATGTGTCCTATAGTGTTTTTCTTAATCAAATTTAATTCTATTTGCCTAGGAGAATGAATAAAAGGAAATAACAAATGCTTACCTAAGGCTTCAGTATGTACACCATTGGAATCAACAGAAAATGGATAAATTTGGGTTAAAAATGGAGTTCCTAGAAGTATAGTTTGTGAAAGATTCTTTACTACAATAAATTCAGTTTTGAAAGTAATATTATCTCTAATAATTTCTACGTCTGTTATCTTATATTTGATTTCTAATTTCCCACCATTTGCAGCACTTAAACTTTCTTTTGATTTTTTATAAAATTGAATTGGTACTATTCCTTCTCTGATACAATTTTGATCAGCTCCGCTATCAAGTAAAGCTATCTGATTCAATTCATATTCTTTATTGATTCTTAAGTGTGCAGGAATATACCATTTTTGATAAGTAACAGCAGAGATAGAGGAAATAAATTGTTCTTCTTCTTTTTCTTTTCCTTTGTTAGATTTGTCTGTTTCCTCTTTAAGCTGTAATTGTAATAAACCAACTTGTAACTGTACTTCCTTTAAATCTCTTTTGAGTTGTTTAACATCAGCCTTTAATTCAGGAAGGGTAATATCCATTGAAGTTGAGGTTTTATTTTTAAATTGATCAAAAACTCTTTTTATTTGAAAGGGAGTAATTTCAGGTTTTTGAACTTCCTCCGAGATGACTTCTTTTAGTTTAAGTAAATATTCATGTTTTATTGCTGGATCAGTTATCTTATCTATTAGATCTAGAAGAAATTGTCTATTTTCTGAAGTTACTGTATTAATACACAATCCTAATTCTTTTTCAGAATCAGTAGAGGGATTAAAATCAGTTCCTTCTTCTTCTAACATATTAATTTGTTCATTATCAATTTTGGCAGAGTGTTCAGAAATGTCAGTATCAGAAGATGAGCCAATATCTAAATCCATTATTTCTAAAATTTGTGTTTTTATAGAATCCTCTAAATCTAATTCAGTAATTTGTGATCTGACACGACAGTATCTAGCAATATGTCCAAACTTGCCACACTTTCTACATTTTAAATTTGTGTATGGTACAGAAGCAGTGGATTGCCTAGTTTTAGAAGAAGACTGTTTAGAAGTTGTTGATTGTGAAGAAGCAGTACTTTCAGAAATTCCTGTTGTTATTATTTTCTTTGCTTCCATGATATGATTTTTGTCAATAGTTGTAACATAATTGTCCCACCATGCTTTAAGCATTCCAGTGAAACCTAATTGTAAAATCTCAGCACATTTCTTTTCAGAATTTCCTTTTGCTTTATATGCATTGCTAGCCATTCCCATGGCTTCACATGTTCTAATAATTTGGAGTTCAGAAAATCCATCGATGTTCCATTCATATATTGAACTTCCATCGAATTGCATAAATTGCCAAGATTCCTCAAAAAGCATGTCTGGCATAGATGGTCTATGGTAATATGGTTTAGAAGTATAGTAATCTTTGTTTCTAGTTATACTACCTTTAATTTTTAATTTGTTAATTTGATTTTCAAATTCTTGAGGGTAGTTACCTAATTCTTCCTTCATACTAGAATCAATTCCTATAACATTGACTGAGGGTGCTATTTCTTTGTTTTTTGTTAAATCTAATTGTTTAAGTCTTTGAGTAATGTCATTTAATAATTTTTCAGATTGTCCTAAATGAACTCCTGAAGAAATTGTAGGTAAGTTGAACAATGGTGTCTGGGAAGAAGTTGCTAGAGGTTTAACTTGAGTACTAGGGTGATTTAACTGTCTATCAGCTACTAGATGAAGTAAATTGTTAGTATAATTATTTTGTTGAATTATTTTATCTAGGTCTTTTGCTGTTACAGTTCTTTCTGCTTCTGATGTAGATTTAAAAGGGGCTGCTTTTATATGAGTTCCTCTATGCGGTAAAATGATATTTTCTAAAGGAGGGTTTATAGCAGAAATAACTTTATTTGATTCAGTATGCCAGTTCAAAGATACTGGATTGATAGTTTTATGATAAATTGAAAACCAATCAAAAAAGTCTATATGAAATTGAAGAGTTTGCATATCAAAATACCATTGATTTTTAAAGGAGTCTCTTTCCGGGGGGGAAAAAAGATCGAAAAATTGTTTTCGAGCAGAAATCCATTTATCATGCATAAACCATGTGCGAAGTAAAGGTTTATCAATAATAAAATCATTTGTATTTGAAGAAATAGTATTTAATTGTGGATCTATTTGTGATAAAGAAGGAGTATATAAATCAGATTGATCATCAATTTCTTTTGAAGATTTTGTATAAATAGGAGTTGGAATAGAGGGAGTAAAGTCGACACTAGTTAATTTTACAGAAGATGGTTCAGAAATTGAGTGTCTTGATGAAACAGATCCTATAGGATTCCTATCAAATGAAATTCTAACAGATCCATCTATTTCTTGAATGATTGATGTAGTGGCTTCAGTAGCTAGGTTGAAGGGAGTTGCAGGACATAGATTGTCTAATTCCCAATCATTTTTCTTTTCTAAAATTGTATTCCATTTTATTCGTTTTGGCGTTTTAATAGAAGAATGTTGTAAGTTGGCTTCGAACAGAAGGGTCTCTTCTCTAGGATTTATAATTAATGCTTCAGGTGAGATATTGGTTTTCATAACCTTATAATAAATCCTATAAACTCATCGCTAAAAATCTTTTCTCCCTGGATCCATTCTAACATTTTTGGTTTTGATGTTTAAAGTTAATGTTTTCAAAATGCCGGTGTTGTTAAATCTACAGTGTAGTTTGGATAACAATTACAATAGACTGGTCCTTCCGCTAGATTGGATTCCATTAAAGCCAATAGAGATCTATCAAAATCATGATGTCTAGCATCTCTTAAACAGACTAAGATTGGGGTATCTAATCCTAGACGTTGCAATGGTTTTATACCTATTTGTATGAGGCCAATATGAAGAAATTTGTATTTTTATTTAAGAATTGAATTATAGCTTGTGGTGACAAAAGTTGTAAAGCAGTGTGCTCTTTTGTAACGGAAATTGTGTTTTCTTCTGTTTTGATTGCCCATTCACGGGATAAATCAAAAGTTTTTATTTTGTAAATAGTGTTGATTGGTTGAGTTGGCAAAGACCAATTTTTTAGTTGTTCTTCAATTTGTGAAATATTTGAAGATTTATGAATATCTGTAATTGAATATTCTTCTAAATTATATGTTGAAGATGATGTTGATGCAGGATCTGAAGATAATGCTGAAGTTGAGGACTTTCGTCCAAGTTTAGTTAACCAATTGTTCATCTTGTTATCTTTTAACCAAGGGTCCCTATACGTGACGGGACCACCACCGGGACCACCCTAACAATCACTTAAACGGGCTGACCAACGGTTTACAGGCTGACCAAAAATGGTTTGGTACTTTCTGCATCAAAAATGAAATTAGTACAATCTAAGATTAGATTTTTAGGTCATGATTTTCATCAAGGTACTTATAAACCAATTTGTAGGACTGTTGAGTTTGCTGACAAATTCCCTGATAAAATAACTGATAAAACTCAACTTCAAAGATTCCTAGGATGCCTTAATTACATTTCTGATTTTATTCCAAAACTAAGACAAATTATTGAGCCTTTATATCAAAGATTAAGGAAAAATCCCCCTCCTTGGACTATAGAACATAGTAACGTAATTAGAAAAGTCAAAAAACTAGTCAAAACCTTACCGCTTTTAGGACTCCCTCATCCTGCTTATTATATGATAGTTGAAACAGATGCTTCAAATTTAGGATATGGTGGAATTCTTAAACAAAAGCCTCAAATTGATTCTCCTTCTTCGTCTGAACAACTTGTTAGATATCATTCAGGTATTTGGAACAAAGCTCAACTTAATTACCCTACTATTAAACAAGAAGTTTTAGCAATTGTTTTATGTGTTTCCAAATTTCAAGATGATTTGATTAATAGACCTTTCTTGTTAAGAATAGACTGCAGACCTGCTAAAGAAATTTTAGAAAAGGATGTACAAAATTTGGTCTCTAAACAAATTTTTGCAAGATGGCAAGCCCTATTATCAGTATTTGAATTTGATATAGAACATATTAAGGGAAGTTCAAACTCCCTACCTGACTTTCTTTCTCGTGAGTTTTTGCAGGGACAATGAATGATAAAAAGATTCATAGCCCAAATTCAAATAGGTATACAGTTTTAGCCAATTTAAATAATCCCTTTCCACCTCTGTCTGCAACAATTAGACCAACAGTACAAACCCCAGAATCTTCCAAATCATTTCAACAGGCTGTTGCTCCTTCAACTCCTACCAAATTATCATCCCCAAGTTCTACTACCACTCTCTATGAGTATGTAGTAAAATCAAAAAAGTCTCCAATTTGTTTTCTAGAACCGGAGTGGGAAATCCTCTCCATTCCCAATTTATGCAGAAAATTATTTTATCCAAATGAATATTTTTTATCTTGCAATCCTCATTACTCTCGACTTTTTTATGAATATATTTTAGTTGAATCTAACTCTGTTGAGATATCTGAGTTTTCTGGACAAGGCAAAGATGTGGCTTACTCCAAAGCCAAGATCAAGCGGGTCATACTACCGAAGGACTGGCCCAACAACAACTTACTCAATCCTACTAAATTTTCACCAAACCCACAGACACCACTATATACCTATCAAGATTATGTCATGGCTTGGCACAACTTTCTATTATTTCGACCCAATGACCACAGCTGGTTTATTCATTTTGATAAATCCTTAAAGGATATAGCTCAATTTCCAAGATGGTTCTTATCCTGGTTCGAGGTCTTTGGGCCAGATGAAAGAATTCTTCCCCCTCAAGCCAAACAAATTTATGACAATTTTGTTATACCTTCTATTACCAATCCCTTGCCAGTACCCAAATTATTTCATATGTTTTTCAAAAGGAAATTTCCTTGGATCTTATCCTGGTTTTTTGATAAAGCCTCTGATAACTTTGGACGTGTAGCATTAATGCGCACATACAAAGTAAAGTGGTGGGCTCAATTTAAGATTCCTGACACTCCTTCAGGATCAGACACAAAACAACAATCAGAATTCCTGATGAGAAAATCAAAATATATGGCCCTTTTGGCCTCTCCAAGTTCTGAAAAGGATTTCAAGAAGGCTCTAGCCGAAGTAATGACAACTGTCTCTTCAGAAGACGACAAAGATGAACCTAGTCACAGTCCGGATGATGAAGTGTTGCAGCATCTTCATAATGAGGACGACTTCGGAGGCCCATTTTCTCAACTTTATTAGTTGGATCTCAAATTATTGTACCAATTTACTATTTACTTTAAGACTTTCAAAGAAAGTAGAGCTGGTGCTCTAACTGTTGAACAAAAGTAGATTCCAATCAGAGATAGTGCTCTATCCATTATGTAAAAGCAGATTCCTTGTGTCTGCTTCAAGTTCTATAAATTGTAATCTCCAAGAGAAGAAATACAAGTTCGAAATTCAAATCATTCTCTCTCTTTCTTTTGAACTTCCTCCGAGATGACTTCTTTTAGTTTAAGTAAATATTCATGTTTTATTGCTGGATCAGTTATCTTATCTATTAGATCTAGAAGAAATTGTCTATTTTCTGAAGTTACTGTATTAATACACAATCCTAATTCTTTTTCAGAATCAGTAGAGGGATTAAAATCAGTTCCTTCTTCTTCTAACATATTAATTTGTTCATTATCAGTTTTGGCAGAGTGTTCAGAAATGTCAGTATCAGAAGATGAGTCAATATCTAAATCCATTATTTCTAAAATTTGTGTTTTTATAGAATCCTCTAAATCTAATTCAGTAATTTGTGATCTGGCACGACAGTATCTAGCAATATGTCCAAACTTGCCACACTTTCTACATTTTAAATTTGTGTATGGTACAGAAGCAGTGGATTGCCTAGTTTTAGAAGAAGACTGTTTAGAAGTTGTCCTAGAAGGTTTAACCGAGGATTGACTAGGGCCAGGCCTTTTACTGGATTGAGTCCTAGAATAGGATTTTGACCTAGTTGCTTGTTTGGAAGAAGACTGTCTCCTTTTAATTCTTTGAGAAGGAGGGATTGCTTTTTCTTTTGTTATTCCAAATTGTTCACAAAAGCTTCCTAGTTCCCTAGATAGAGTTCCAGATTCTCTTTTAATTTGTTCTTTAAGATTTATATCAGTACAAATTTCTATTCCTATATTATTTATAAAATTGACTAATTCTCCATAAGTAATAGTTTGGTAAGGAATCTCTCCAGAGAATGAATCCTTTAATTTTGACTTAATTTTCTCAGCAAATAGAGGAGGTAATCCAGAAATGAATCTTTCTTTCCAATATCCATTATTACAGTCTGGACGACCCATAACTTTGATTAAAAACATGTCTTTGTACCATTTGAAATCATGCATTTTTCTACACCTTAATCTTTCTAAAATATTTGAACTACGTTCTTGGTACTTGACAGGGTCTCCTACAAAATTCTTTATAATAGCATAAATTAAAGTTGCTACAGCATCGTCTTCATCTGTTCTTAAAGTTGTTGTTTGTGAAGATGCAGTGCTCTCAGAAACACCAGTTGTTATTATTTTCTTTGCTTCCATAATATGATTTTTGTCAATTGTAGTGACATAATTATCCCACCATGCTTTAAGCATTCCAGTGAAACCTAATTGTAAAATCTCAGCACATTTCTTTTCAGAATTTCCTTTTGCTTTATATGCATTACTGGCCATACCCATGGCTTCACAGGTTCTAATAATTTGAAGTTCAGAAAATCCATCGATGTTCCATTCATATATTGAACTTCCATCGAATTGCATAAATTGCCAAGATTCCTCAAAAAGCATGTCTGGCATAGATGGTCTATGGTAATATGGTTTAGAAGTATAGTAATCTTTGTTTCTAGTTATACTACCTTTAATTTTTAATTTGTTAATTTGATTTTCAAATTCTTGAGGGTAGTTACCTAATTCTTCTTTAATATTAGAATCATTCCATATTACATTGACTGAGGGTGCTATTTCTTTGTTTTTTGTTAAATCTAATTGTTTAAGTCTTTGAGTAATGTCATTTAATAATTTTTCAGATTGTCCTAAATGAACTCCTGAAGAAATTGTGGGTAAGTTGAACAATGGTGTCTGGGAAGAAGTTGCTAGAGGTTTAACTTGAGTACTAGGGTGATTTAACTGTCTATCAGCTACTAGATGAAGTAAATTGTTAGTATAATTATTTTGTTGAATTATTTTATCAAGGTCTTTTTGAGGTTACATGTTCTTTTCCGCTTCTATTGTTGATTTAAAAGGGAGCTGCTTTTATATGTGTTCCTCTATGCGGTAAAATGATATTTTCTAAAGGAGGGTTTATAGCAGAAATAACTTTATTTGATTCAGTATGCCAGTTCAAAGATACTGGATTGATAGTTTTATGATAAATTGAAAACCAATCAAAAAAGTCTATATGGAAATGAAGAGTTTGCATATCTCGAATACCATTGATTTTTTAAAGGAGTCTCTTTCCTGGGGGAAAAAGATCGAAAAAATTGTTTTCGAGAGTAAATCCATTTGTCATTCATAAACCATGTGCGAAGTAAAGGTTTATCAATAATAAAATCACTTGTATTTGAAGAAATAGTATTTAATTGTGGATCTATTTGTGATAAAGAAGGAGTATATAAATCGATTGATCATCAATTTCTTTTGAAGAAGTTTTTTGTATAAATAGGAGTTGGAATAGAGGGAGTAAAGTCGACACTAGTTAATTTTACAGAAGATGGTTCAGAAATTGAGTGTCTTGATGAAACAGATCCTATAGGATTCCTATCAAATGAAATTCTAACAGATCCATCTATTTCTTGAATGATTGATGTAGTGGCTTCAGTAGCTAGGTTGAAGGGAGTTGCAGGACATAAATTGTCTAATTCCCAATCATTTTTCTTTTCTAAGATAGTATTCCATTTTATTCGTTTTGGTGTTTTGATAGTAGAATGTTGTAAGTTGGCTTCAAACAGCAGGGTTTCTTCTCTAGGGTTTATTATTAAAGCTTCAGGGGAAATATTGGTTTTCATGACTTTATAATAAATTCTATAAACTACTGCTAAAATCTTTTCTCCTGGATCCATTCTAACATTTTTGGTTTTGATGTTTAAAGTTAATGTTTTCAAAATGCCAGGTGTTGTTAAATCTACAGTGTAGTTTGGATAACAATTACAATAGACTGGTCCTTCCGCTAGATTGGATTCCATTAAAGCCAATAGAGATCTATCAAAATCATGATGTCTAGCATCTCTTAAACAGACTAAGATTGGGGTATCTAATCCTAGACGTTGCAATGGTTTTATACCTATTTGTATGAGGCCAATATGAAGAAATTTGTATTTTTTATTTAAGAATTGAATTATAGCTTGTGGTGACAAAAGTTGTAAAGCAGTGTGCTCTTTTGTAACGGAAATTGTGTTTTCTTCTGTTTTGATTGCCCAATCCTAATTCTTTAAAAGTGTTAAAGAATTTATAGTTAACTAAATAATTCTAATTAGAATAATTTCCACTAATAATATATTATTTCTTAAACTAAAAAACTAAACAATACTAATTCAATGGAATAATTTTCTAATTGAAGAAAATTCAGGTGGATATTCTCCTACTTCAGAGGGACTTTTTCCTGACTTTATTTTTGTAGCTTCCCATGAATTGAAATGATCTTTTAATCCAGAAATCTTCTTCCCTAAAAAAAAACCTTCATTGCTATTAATATTATTTTTCTTATTAATATTATTTTAATGTTAGTAATTAAATTTTATTTTTCTTATTAAAGTATCATTTCTTCGCTGATATCATGAGACAGTACTTTTTGAATTTGACTTTTTAAAAAATATGATTCTTAATAACAATACTTAAACGTTACATTTATTTATAATTAATTGCTGATATATCTTAAATACTTTTAAACCTTTTTATAATCTCTTTAATGATTTATTATACTTCTTTTTGTAAAATCTCCATCACTCTTCTTTTTACTTCATCTAATCTGGTCAATAGACTTCTCTCATTTCTTTTTCTTTCTAAAAAAATTAATTATAATTTAATAAAATATCTTTAATTTTCCTCATTGTAGAGACACAAGATCAATTAGTTGTTTGAGTATTAATATTTAATGAATTTTAAGAAGTGTTAACAAACTAGAATAGTTATACAAGCTACAAATGATCCAATAATGGGAAAATAACTAATCATGTCCTCATATGTTGAATTGCTATGGTGATAATATATGAAAATTTTTATTTGAAAATTTTCATGGACTATTGAGATATTAGATATTATTTTTATTTGAAAATTTTTATTTTATATTTAGTGAACGATTATTTGTAAGATAAAAAGTAAACTAAGGTGAAAAATTTATATTTAACTTTCAGAATAAAATGTTGTTCAAATACACAGTCTTAGGCTACAGTGCTGTATTGTGAGTTTCCTTATTACAATATGTTGGTACATAAATACTCTATTCTCCAGATAGATGCTTTGCCGAGATCTCCTTGCTTTCCTCAGTGAGATATTCTTTGCCCATTCGTCTTTCATTGAGTGGCCTTCGAGACTTGTTAGTTCTTACAACATCTAATGCATCAGCTTCAGAGACGATCTGTTTATCTCCTCTATTTTATGCAATTATAAGGGCTAACTGTGCCTATGCTTTACCTTCAAAAGAATATTCCATTTGGATCTTTTCACCCAAATGCAAAATTTTTCTCGTCCCTTGAGGCACTGAACTTTGAAGGCATCACCATTTTTTTTTTCTCGTTCAAGTATATATATTATGAGACCACTAAAAGATTTTAATTGTGAACAGTTAATCTCAAATAAGGAAAAGAAGCAATTCAAAAACGAAGAAATAAATTTAAATTATTCGATTTCAATATTTTTAATAAAAATGAAAGGAAATATTTTTAAAAAATAAGTTGACGTCAAATTTACCAAATAGGCTGCACTTTTGGACCCTCAACAATATAATGCCAAGTATAGATTTAGGTAGAAGGAAAAATAGAAAAAGCAAATGAATTATTAGGCAAAGGGCTCACCACTAAAAGCTTTTAGTAGATCTCTCTCCCACCCCCCACCCCCCCTTTTTTTTTGTTAGTAAGTCTTATCTATTAGCTATTGCCCTTGCATAACTTTTAGTAAATTCGAGATATCGTATAATACAATAAGTAGGAAACGGTTGGAAAAGAAAAAATGTAAGAAGAAGAAGAAGAATTCCTTTCTGGAAAATTTAAAAAAAATAATTCCTAAACCAAAATTTTTCTAAGTTGTTGCTTGTGTGGAAAAAAGGGAAAAAAAACGAAAAGTGGCTTGGATGGATTTTTTTTAAAAAAAAGAAGACCTCAACAATTGAGGAGAAAGCCAAAGATCATATGATTTTTATTAAAAAAAATAGAAAAAATAAAACTTTTAGTAAACCCATCCTTTTTCACTGTAACGTGGCAGACCTAAACTCAAATTGAGAAATTGAACTCCTATATGTCTAGATCTCTTACAATACAATCGCTAAATTAAACTTCCATGAGTGCATTTTTTAATCATCAATTTATATCATCAACAAACATATTTCAATTTATTATCCCATAACAAGAGGTTTTCAACATCCCATTTGATAAGCAACCTAGTAACAAATAGAGAAAGGAAAATCAATCATCAAATATAACCCATAAACCCATTATTTGCAATTTCTTTTTCATGATATAATCTTCCTTTGACACCTTCAACAAGCCCATACTTATCCATAATTGAATGTCCCATTATGACGTAGTATAAAATCAAGAAGAGTAGTTTGATTATTAATTAAACAGATAAATGGTAGGACTCATATGTTAATACAACTTAAATCTATTAAATAAAGAGAGTGTAAGAGATTAGTGGTAGGGTCTCCATATTATATACTATATTGCATAATATAATTTGCGTATGCGCGTGTGTTCACACTCATACATATACACATTATATTATGTAATATAGTGTCCTATATATTCTTTATCTAAATTATAATATACTACATATATACCTATTTATACTTAGTAATATACCTATATATACTATGCATGAATTGCGCATGCTCAAGCAAGATGGGGTAAAATCGTCCACATATCCCCTTTCCGTACCTTTTGTGGATGGCAGTGGAGTGTTAGCGTGAACATGCTCCATCGACGGTTTGGTTAATATGGTGAAGTTCCTTTTTTTCAGTATGTGCGGGAGACCCTTCATAGCTATTGGATTAGCATCTTTTGATCTAATGGTTGTGAGAGACCAGAGATATTTTGGAGCAAAAATTATTTTTAGACTCCTGCCTAAATCTGTCTATTCATGAAAAGAGCAATCTGCTTTTTTTCTCATCTATTTCTCTCTCCCTTTTCCATTCCGATCACTCCTCTCTCTCTCATCTATCTCCTCTCTTGAAGATTGACTCTCTTGCTTTCTCATCTATCTTTTCTCTTGAATTTTTATCAGATTTCTTCTCTCTTAAATCTTTAGCAGATTGACTATTTTTCTCTCCCCCTCTCTCTCTTCTCTATTTTGTTCGCTATTATTCTTTTGCAATCAAGGTTAGCATCAATGAAGGTAAAAGACGTTGTGTGAAAGATCCATTACAGTTGCAGACATTATGAATGGAGTTCTTGATATGAAAAGTGGGCTAACGAGAAGAGTGGTAGTTTGTTGCATCTGAAGAGTGAAGACAAAAAATCGGGTTATCTAGAAGAGTAGTAATTTATTGTAACTGAAGAGTGAAGACAAAAAATCTACTATTGTTGTTAGATAAATATTGTTATATTAAGTATAATTTTTTCCTAGTCTCTTCTATTTAATCTCTAAGGGTGTATTAATTCTTGACATTAAAAAATAATTAGGGTAATAGGAGTTTGTGTTGAATGTAAGGGTTGTGTTATGTTGAGAATAAAATTAAAAAGTAATGATTGTCTTTATAATGTTGATGAGGAGGAGAGAACAACAGTGAAATACATATTTTTGCTGAAACTTTTATATATAGATTAGAGTTTTATACAACAACAAGTGTAAATTTATGTAACTAGTATGTATCATTTTTTTAATTGTACTATGCTCGAGTATGTTCAATGCAAAAATTCACATTAATGCAGTCGTGAATAATTATTCATACAGTTTTGAATAATTATTTGATATGGTATAACTATTCACTTGATATGTTAAATGAATAATTGTTCACTCACCAGCAAATAATTATTCGCTCTTAAAGGAATAATTATTCACTTAGTGGAGAATAATTATTCACTCTTAACATACTATCTGACCAATTAAGATATATTTAGTTTCATGTAAATATCCATTCATATTGTTATGAATAATTATTTGATACGGCAAATCTATTCATTTGATATGTTAAGTGAATAAATATTCACTCAGCGGAGAATAATTATTCACTCTTAACATATTATCTGACCAAATCAGATTTATTTAGTTTCATTAAATATCCATTCAGATTGTTATGAATAATTATTTGATATGCTAGATCTATTCACTTGATATGTTAAGTAAATAAATATCCAATCAGCGGAGAATAATTATTAGCTCTTAAGTGAATAATTATTCACTCTTAAGTGAATAATTATTCACTTAGTGGAGAATAATTATAAACTCTTAACATACCATCTTACCAAATCAGATGTATTTAGTTTCAAGTAAATATCCACTCAGATTATTATGAATCATTATTTGATATGGTAGATTTATTCACTTGATATATTAATTGAATAAATATTCACTTAGCGAAGAAGTGAATAATTATTCACTTAGAAGAGAATAATTATATACTCTTAACATACCATCTGACCAAATCAGATGTATTTAGTTTCACGTAAATATCCATTCAGATTGTTATGAATAATTATTTGATATAGTAGATCTATTCACCTGATATGTTAAGTGAATAAATATTCAATCAGCGGAGAATAATTATTCACTTATTCACTTTTAAGTGAATAATTATTCACTTAGTGGCGAATAATTATAAACTCTTAATATACCATCTGACCAAATCAGATGTATTTAGTTTCAAGTAAATATCTATTCAGATTATTATGAATAATTATTTGAAATGGTAGATTTATTCACTTGATATATTAAGTGAATAAATATTTACTTAGCGGAGAAGTGAATAATTATTTACTTAGAAGAGAATAATTATACACTCTTAACATACCATCTGACCAAATCATATATATTTAGTTTCATGTAAATATCCATTCATACTGTTATGAATAATTATTTGATATGGTAGATTTATTCACTTAATATGTTAAGTGAATAAATATTCACTCAGCGGAGAATAATTATTCACTCTTAAGTGAATAATTATTTACTTAGTGGAGAATAATTATTCACTCTTAACATAACATTTGACAAAATCAGATATATTTAGTTTCATGTAAATATCTATTCAGATTATTATGAATAATTATTTTATACGGTAGATTTATTCACTTGATATGTTAAGTGAATAAATACTCACTTAGCAGAGAATAATTATTAACTCTTAATTAAATAATTATTCACTTAACGGTCACTGTTAAGTGAATAATTATTCACTCTTAACATACTAACCTATCAAATTAGATTTATTCAGTTTCATGTAAATATCTATTTATGTTGTTATGAATAACTAATTATTGTATGTAAACATCTATTCAATTTGTTATTAATAATTATTTAATATGGTGGATTTATTCACTTGATATGTTAAGTGAATAATTATTCACTTAACAGAGAATAATTATTCACTCTTACGTGAATAATTATTAACTCTTAAACAATTAAGATGTATTCAGTTTCATGTAAATATCAATTCAGGTTGGTTTGAATAACTGATTGTTATATGTAAACATCTATGCATAATAGTTTGAATAATTATTCACCATACATATTTTTCTTTGAATAATTAATCTTTAGAGTCATTATTCAAAACAATGAGAATTGTTACAAAAAAAGTCAAAGCAGATCGTTCTAAAGTTAGAAAAAAAAGATCCAATATTCAAATTCTCCACCATTAAAATCGTTCTTTGAAGTCATAAGAGTATTCCACTGCCGAAATCATTCTTCAAGCCAAGAAAATCAACATATTGCTTTCTTTACCTTCGCAAGTAGACTATAAATCTTTTTTTAGTGAAGATTTCTATAGCGTAGAAGCCACTTTAAAGTTATAAGAATATTCCACTGTCGAAATCATTCTTTAAGTTAAGAAAATCAACACATCACTTTCTTTCCCTCCATAAGTAGACCATAAAACTTTTTTAGTGAAGATTTCTATAGCGTAGAAGCCACCAAATAGTCCAACAAAAACTCATAATATCTAACTTCATTTTGGCTATTAATAAATCTAAAAAAATGAGTTTTGATCTGGAAAGAAAACTTGAAGGTTCGTTGAAACCGTTTAACAAAAAATGAAGATCTTGAAGAGAATGAATTGTTTTGTTCTTTAATATTTGAAGATTTTTAGAGCAGTAGCGGAGAGAAGATAGAAGACAGAAAGAAGAGAGAAAGACATAAAAAAAGAGAGCGAATTTAGTAGAAGTGGTTGAAGAAAGTAGGTGAAGAAATTAGGTGTCAGAAGATAATGATGACTTTTGTTCAAATCATTTCAAACTTTTGTCATTTTTCCCCCTAATTTTGGTTACCCAAAATAACATTCATGCTTCATAACCGTCAGATCAAAAGACAATAAACACTAACCAATCCAACAGTAAAAAAACTGTCTGTATGTGCTGAAAAAATGAGCTTCAGCACCGTAACCGGACCGACTCCATCCAAAGCACGTGTCATTGAGACTGCATTTAGAAACAGAAGGAACAAAAATAATTGGATTATTTTAATCCTCCCCCTCTCTTCCTTTATTCTCCAGCGCTGCCATAGCTGCATTTGGGCTTGGCCCTTGGAATGAGTCTCCTCTTTTTTTTTTTTTTTTTGGATAATGCTTTGGCTGACGCTACAGGTTTCTTTTTTGGTATGACGAATAATTTAAATGGAGATAGGGGGATGGAACCACAACCTTCATATGGCTATTGGTATTTGGTATTAGGTTTAATTAGCAGTGGCGGAACTAGCAACAGTGGCCGTTGAATCGATCTGTTGTGGTTTCAAAGGGGGCAGTGGGTCTATAACTTGGGTGAAAAAGAAGAAATGAGATGGAATATTAAGGACATGTTAAATGGCATTCTTATCCCTTTTTTTTTTTTAATGGGTATACTTGATAGGGGTTGGTTTCTCCTGAATTTTGTTTTCATGTGCATTGTAGGTGATTCATTCTGGTGAAAACTGAATTGATAGATGATTTTACACTTGTTTATTTGAGCATGTGCGACTGACCTTCACAAATTAGCCGATTTTTGCTGCTAATGTAGTAATAGAGATTCTTTATGCTCCTCACAAATTGTTTAGGGACTCTTAATACTGAAAAAAAAGATCAGTAAAGATTCTTATGACAAAATACAAATAATAGTTCAGGAATTAAATAAGTAAATATTTTATATATTAATTTCTAATATGATAAAAAAATCAATAAGTGAAGCATACAAAATAAATTATTTATATTATAAATTATTGTCCTATAACAAATTGCACAAATTATGAACATGTATTATAAACTTAATCTCTACATGCCGGATGTGGACAGAAAGAGGCATCACAACCTAGCGTGAGAGTGTGCCTTGTTCCACACTTTCGGCATGGGTTCAAATTTTGCATGTGGCGAAAATTCTTGCGCACATGTTTTGAACTGTTCTGATCTTGTGGAGCCATATTTTTTAAAGTTTGAAATTTTATTTTGCTGATGGCCGCTTTATATGCTTTTGCGGCCTCGTTTTTTGGTGGACGGACAAACACCTATCGGATGACCCTTTTTCTTTGTAGCGAAAGAAACCTCATAAAAACATTTCAAAATGAATCTAAAAATATCTGAGCTCAAATAAACTTGTGAAATATCTTGTTTGAAGGATTTCCTTGAAAAAACCAAGTTGTAGATCACATTCAAAGAGTAAATCGATTAGGATTTGGAAGATCACATTCACACAAGATGGAGTAATCATGTTTCTTCAACTACTTGAATAATTATTATAGAACATACACATTTCACTATTTTTATTTTGAGACATGTTTGACTAATGTCTATTTGGTTTTTACATAGCAAACTCTCATTATTGACTCACGTATTGTTCACCGAATTTAATTGCCATTTGTCAAAAGTGAACTCACCAATAATAATTTCAAATCCATGTTACTTACTAATATGGTTAACTACAAGTGTAACACAAATGTCCCAAAAAATAAAACAATATAGAATTAATGAATCAGATACTTTATGAAACTACTAAAAGCTTAGACAAAGCAGAGAGAAGAGGATATGTAACCACCACAAAAGTACTGAAAGGAAGAAATAATTCCACTGACATAGCAAAACCAACTAGCCTATGCTAATCTAAAGTCGAAGCCCACGGAACTCGTAATCTATTGATGGCTTTTTCTTTTCCTAAGTTAACTTAATTACATGTTCAGGTAATTGCTTAATAACTATGGCTGATCCATAGTTTCAAATAACAAGGAAGGAGAGGATAAGAGGTTTAGAAAGAGAGGAAATCGGCTAGAAGCCTAGAGATGGGACAAAACTAAGAGAGTAGACAGAGATATATGCAAGGGAAAAGTGTACAAAGGAAGAAAGAGAGAAGGCAAAGCCCCAAACATTTCATGGAATACAGCTTCCTTTTATATCTTCCTAACAACAAGATTAAATCTTCTCTGATTTTATTCCTTCATAACTTTCTCATCTTGCCTAGCTGATGAATATATCAATTCTTCCGATCGGTGTTGTGTGAAATGATCTTTTATTGGGGCGAATGGCAGGTATATTTAGGATCCGTTATTTGTTATTCTCTGAAAAGAAATGATTGGCTCTTCGATTTCTGATCAATTGGTTAAGTTTTTAAAATTATAGCTGTCTTCTTTTAGTCGCAAAGCTTATCTCTACGTTGGATCTAAATTTCAGGCAAACAGAGTAACGTGCAACATGCCAAAACGTGCACTAAGGAAAAGTAGTATAATATGCATTTTTGTGGCACTTTAGGAAATCAAACTTTGAACAATTTAAGAACCTTATAGAGAGACATTACCAGTTGGGTTGATTTGAAGTTCTTTTGGTCTGAGATCCTATCTTCCTCTAGTGTTAACTATTATTTATAGTATTTTCTAATTCACTAGCTCTACAAAAAATATCTTTAAGCATTACTTGAATCATTTGAATGAACCTTTATATTTCTCCAATACCAAATTCTATTGGTGACTTCTCTAATAAATTTTCCCCAAAGTTCAAATCAATCCATTTAGAGGGGTCAAATCTGTTTGGAATTGGATCCATTTGCATATTCTTTAGAGTTTTAGGTGCTGAGAGTTAGCAGATTAACATAAAACTTTTGGTTAGAAAAAAAAGATTAAAATAAAACTAAAGAAACCACTACAAACAAATCAGTTTCAAAAAAGCACAAACACATCTGCTTCACGCTGCTTCGTCTCCATCTTCACTTTCCAAGGTATCGTTTAAGTCATCTCCATCTTCACTTTTCGAGGTATCATTTGAGTCAATCTATTCATTCAAACCATGAATCAACTAGTCGGAAACAAACCAGAAGATAAGAAATATGAAAAAGAACAAGAAAAAAAAAAGAGAGAAAACAGAGTAGAAATCAAGATTCTTAAATAGAAGAACTAATATAAAAGAAATCTGAGTTCTTAAACAAAAGAACTAATGCAAGATTTGAGCTTAAATAATTTTCCTATAATTCATCAAAATAAATGGAATATCTTTTGCTGTTTTGGTAATGTATGTGCTGGGAGTAATAGTACTAAACGAATATTGTGGAGCAAAGAAAAATACCAAATTCAAACCAACACTAACATCAGTCTTGAAGTTATCACTTTTTGTAAAGTATTTATTATCAATCAAACAAAAATCACCATTTTTATTTTTTTCTTTGTAAAAACTTTCTAGTGTTCCACAAAGTCAACAAAAATTACCACTTAGACCACATGTTTTACACACCAATTGTAAGAAAAATGCATCGTTTTAGCACTTTACATATATAAGAATTGATAAATAAAAAAAAAAGATTCATACCTGTTCCTCAGAGAAATATTGACTTGTAAAACTGTGTTGTGGTGGCCCACTAACACGTGCTGAGCTTGGAAAAGATACTGATCCCAAAGAGAATGTTTCCAGCACAGGGCAGTCTTTGATAGTTATCCTTTCCAATGACGGTAGTCTCAAATCATGCTTAATATGGCAAAATCTAATTAGTTTTGGTAGCTGTAAGAGTGCCAAGTGCTGTAATTGAGGGAACAAAGTTTCTCCAATATTTGTTTCATATTCTTTCTCTTCCTCAGAAATCACTTCTTCCAGTATGGGACATCCACTTAGCTCTAACTTTTGGAGATTCAAGAGACCTCTAAACATTGGTGGAGAAAAGAGGCTTTTCAGACTATTGCAATCTCGAATATCTACCTTTTTAAGCGCACCAAAATTGTCAATGGAAATTCTGTGGCCGAACAACTTTGAGGGTGCATTGAGGTTCCTAAGTTTCAATATCCTTATTCTGCTGCAAGTAATCTGCCAAAAATCGTAATATGTACCTTAAATTTAGCGATTACTATAAGTATTATTCCTAGTGGAATAAAATGCTTACAATGCTAGCTTACCGTTTTGGGAAGTCTCAACTTTATCTACTTGTTCATTGCATCATTGGCTATTCTCAAAGATTTAATAATTGAATAATAATTACGTATGACAAACATTTGATTTCCATATTCTTTCGGTCGGCTCAATGATGCAATGGGAATATAATATGAGTTATAATTATTTCAGATTCTAATAGTGTAATTCAATTCCTTTTCTCTTCTTCTTCTTCTTCTTTCCTTCTCTACTTGGGAATATAATATGAGTTACATACTCAATAGTTATACTCAATATTTATGCTATTGGATGATTGCAGGTCTCTACTCTACTCAACCTAATCCCCAACTGGACCTTACTACATGCGTATAGGGAGGGGAATGAAGTAGCAGACTACCTTGCAAAGAAGCCAAAAAAATTTCAAAGGAACAAGAATTTTAATCAGAGAAAAGTTAGAAAAGTATTTGTTTGGAGGACATGAAGATTGGATCAGAGGCTTGTTTTGTGTGCAATTGTGCTTTTTCCTTTTCCTTTTTTTGGATGAGTATACAATAGTTAAAAATTAATAGTAAATAGTGCCTTTTGTTACAGAAACTTTTTTTTTTTGAGAGGTAAGGAAAAATTTTGAAGTTTTTTTAGTACATGGAAAAATTATTCAAAAAAATTTTTTTTAGTATAAGAAGTGATATGCTATTAGTGAAGATTGTATGATTTATAATTAACTATAGCTCAAAGTTCCAAGCCTTTTTTTAAAAAAAATTATTCTCATTAAAAATAAGTCAAACTCTTAACCTTTAGTTGGAATGTCTCAACACCAGCCATTAAGGCAAAGTCTCACCGGCATTCAAAAGTTTGTTTAGTGGAGCAGCTATCAAATTTGATTTAATTTACTCATAAAAAAAAGTTATCAAATTTGATTTTATTAATCACATCAATTGCATTTCGAAGGAAATTTGAAAATAAGTTTTTATAGGTGAATGCGATAATTCAAGTCTATGGTTAGAAAATGTCTATAATAGCATTACTTTATCATTTATATGTCTGATTAACATTCTTAGAATACTGTTGATATTAGCGCATACTGTTGAACCATTGATTTATTCCCATATTAGACATTACGACGATATGGTAATTTTAGAAATTAAATATAGAAACATCTAATTTTATATAGGTAAACAATTCATAAAACTATGACAAAGTTAGCTTCTCCTAATTTTCGATCCTTTAGTACACTATCTAAGTTTTTCTATAAAATAATATTCTTCGATTACGAAAAATCAATAAAAAAAATATTTTGAAAGAATTTGAATATATTCATTCTTTTGCTAATTAGGTTATTATCTGAAAATCGATAGATGGAATAACTTATTCCCCTCATTGTTTCAAAATTGCTATGCTAATTATCACACGAAAATTAATGTTCATGCCAAGTTTCATAGTAAATTCTAATAAAATGTCAAATATAACCTTATTTAATTTTTTAAAATATATTAGCATTATATTAAATGTTTTCTTCTTCTCTGTTTTTCCCATTTGAAAAGTCAAGTAATTTTATTTTAAGTCCAAAATAAATTTTCGTTTTGGTGTTAGTGTAGTAGAGATTTATTGAGAAACTAATGCATTAAACTGAATGGACAGAAATAAAGGTATATTTGGAAAATAAATTAAAAGCATGGAATGGAAATAGAGGGAGAAGTAAAAAAGATTTTTGAAACAATTAGAATTTATACCTTGTCAAAAAAAGATGAAGTGTCAATGCTTGAGTCAATTAGTTGTGAGCTTCGACAAAATGTCTCCATCAGCCAACAATCACAAATGACTAGGGATTCTAGCGACGGCAGTTTAACACGATCCATGTGGCAGAATTGTCGCATCTTGGGTAGATGTGAGAGCCCCAATTGCCTCAGGCGAGGGAACAAAATAACCTCGGAATTGGTTCCTACTTCTTTGTCCTTTCCTATAACTTCTTCCAACTCCTTACATCCCCTCACTGACAGATCTTCGAGATTGGAAAATCCTCCACATGATATAGAGTTGGGAAACAAGATTTTGCAGTTCATATCTCTAAAAGTTAAATTCTTTAAACCACTAAGTATAACCTGTAGATAATTCAGGTACTAAAGTTAATATTTGGGGTCGTAAGAGTGAGTAATGTATTTAATTTTTTTTAATATAAAATAAAAACTTTTAATTTATTTTTTTAATAAAAATATTTTTGAATTATTTTTTACTATCACACTTCATATAATTGTTATTATCTTTTATATTAACTTTCAAATAACTTTCATAGGGATATTAAAGATCTTTAAAATAATTAGAGATACCACTATGATTTTGTTCTGGTACAGTATTTTTAATTTTTTAAATACTTTTTTTAAAATTTATAAGCCTTTCTATTTATTTTTATTGAGCCTTTCCCTCTAGTACAATTTTTATTAACTTATGTCTTTCTTTAATCTTTAAGTTATATATGTTAAGCTTACCTTATGACTAACTCCTCTAAATTAATTGTTTCTGTATAACTCTCAAATAATTGTAATAGATATATTAAACACTATCAAAATAACAATAATACATTTCATAAGAATGAAAAATAATTTTAAAAATATATATAAAAAAATAATACCTTTCAAAATATATGACATATTCTTTTTTACGCGAGAATTATGTTTTTAGTAAATTTTATAGAAAATATTTAGTGGATGTTTGAAATAATCCTATTTAAAAATTCTTAATTCTGTGTCAAATCAAATTTTAAAATAAGGATTCATATTAAACACCCTACCCACGACATGGTAATTATAAAATTTGAATATATCAGTATGCTAGCTTTTATCCTCAAAATCGATAGATGGAAATTTTTATTATCCTTATTGTTTCAAAATTACTATGCTAATTATGATATCACAAGAAAATTAATGTTCATGCCAAGTTTCATAGTAAAATCTAACAAAATGTCAAATATAACCATATTTAATTTTTTAAAATATATTAGCATTATATTAAATGTTTTCTTCTCAATCTATCCGCCATCTAAAAAGTCAAGCAATCTTTTCTGAAGACCAAAGTAAATATCCATTTTCGTGTTAGTGCAAGTAATATAGATTTATTGAGAAACTAACGCATCAAAGTGCAAAGACAGAAATAAAGGTACATTTGAAAAATAAATTAAAAGAATGGTATAAAATAGAGAGAGAAGTAAAGAATATTTTTGAAACAATTAGAATTTATACCTTGTCAAAAAAAGATGAAGTGTCAATGCTTGAGTCAATTAGTTGTGAGCTTTGACAAAATGTCTCCATCAGCCAACAATCACAAATGACTAGGGATTCTAGCGACGGCAGTTTAACACGATCCATGTGGCAGAATTGTCGCATCTTGGGTAGATGTGAGAGCCCCAATTGCCTCAGGCGAGGGAACAAAATAACCTCGGAATTGGTTCCTTCTTCTTTGTCCTTTCCTATAACTTCTTCCAACTCCTTACATCCCCTCACTGACAGATCTTCGAGATTGGAAAATCCTCCACATGATATAGAGTTGGGAAACAAGATTTTGCAGTTCATATCTCCAAAATTTAAATTCTTTAGACGACTAAGTATAACCTGTAGATAATTCAGGTACTAAAGTTAATATTTGGGGTCGTAAGAGTGAGTAATGTATTTAATATATTTTTTTAATATAAAATAAATAATTTTAATTTATTTTTTTTAATAAAAATATTTTTGAATTATTTTTTACTATCACACTTCATATAATTGTTATTACCTTTTATATTAACTTTCAAATAACTTTCATAGGGACATTAAAGATCTTTAAAATAATTAGAGATACCACTATTATTTTTGTTTCCAGTACAATATTTTTAATTTTTTTAAATACTTTTTTAAAATTTATAAGCCTTTCTATTTATTTTTATTGAGCCTTTCCCTCTAGTACAATTTTTATTAACTTATGTCTTTCTTTAATCTTTAAGTTATATATGTTAAGCTTACCTTATGACTAACTCCTCCAAATTAATTGTTTCTGTATAACTCTCAAATAATTGTAATAGATATGTTAAACACTATCAAAATAACAATAATACATTTCATAAGAATGAAAAAATAATTTTAAAAATATATAAAAAAAATAATACATTTCAAAATATATGACATATTCTTTTTTACGCGAGAATTATGTTTTTAGTAAATTTTATAGAAAATATTTAGTGGATGTTTGAAATAATCCTAATTAAAAATTCTTAATTCTGTGTCAAATCAAATTTTAAAATAAGGATTCATATTAAACACCCTAACCACTACATGGTAATTATAAAAATTTGAATATATCAGTATGCTAGCTTTTATCCTCAAAATCGATAGAAGGAAAATTTTATTATCCTAATTGTTTCAAAATTACTATGCTAATTATGATATCACAAGAAAATTAATGTTCATGCCAAGTTTCATAGTAAAATCTAACAAATGTCAAATATAACCATATTTAATTTTTTTAAAATATAATAGCATTATATTAAATGTTTTCTTCTGAATCTTTCCGCCATCTAAAAAAGTCAAGCAATCTTTTCTGAAGACCAAAGTTAATATCCATTTTCGTGTTAGTGCAAGTAATATAGATTTATTGAGAAACTAACGCATCAAAGTGCAAAGACAGAAATAAAGGTACATTTGAAAAATAAATTAAAAGAATGGTATGAAAATAGAGAGAGAAGTAAAGAATATTTTTGAAACAATTAGAATTTATACCTTGTCAAAAAAAGATGAAGTGTCAATGCTTGAGTCAATTAGTTGTGAGCTTTGACAAAATGTCTCCATGAGCTGACAATCAGTAATGACTAGGGATTCTAGCGACGGCAGTTTAACACGATCCATGTGGCAGAATTGTCGCATCATGGGTAGATGTGAGAGCCCCAATTGCCTCAGGCGAGGGAACAAAATAACCTCGGAATTGGTTCCTTCTTCTTTGTCCTTTCCTATAACTTCTTCCAACTCCTTACATCCCCTCACTGACAGATCTTCGAGATTGGAAAATCCTCCACATGATATAGAGTTGGGAAACAAGATTTTGCAGTTCATATCTCCAAAATTTAAATTCTTTAGACGACTAAGTATAACCTGTAGATAATTCAGGTACTAAAGTTAATATTTGGGGTCGTAAGAGTGAGTAATGTATTTAATATATTTTTTAATATAAAATAAATAATTTTAATTTATTTTTTTAATAAAAATATTTTTGAATTATTTTTTACTATCACACTTCATATAATTGTTATTACCTTTTATATTAGCTTTCAAATAATTTTCATAGAGATATTAAAGATCTTTAAAATAATTAGAGATACCACTATTATTTTGTTCTGGTACAGTATTTTTAATTTTTTAAATACTTTTTTTAAAATTTATAAGCCTTTCTATTTATTTTTATTGAGCCTTTCCCTCTAGTACAATTTTTATTAACTTATGTCTTTCTTTAATCTTTAAGTTATATATGTTAAGCTTACCTTATGACTAACTCCTCCAAATTAATTGTTTCTGTATAACTCTCAAATAATTATAATAGATATGTTAAACACTATCAAAATAACAATAATACATTTCATAAGAATGAAAAATAATTTTAAAAATATATATAAAAAAATAATACCTTTCAAAATATATGACATATTCTTTTTTACGCGAGAATTATGTTTTTAGTAAATTTTAAAGAAAATATTTAGTGGATGTTTGAAATAATCCTATTTAAAAATTCTTAATTCTGTGTCAAATCAAATTTTAAAATAAGGATTCATATTAAACACCCTACCCACGACATGGTAATTTTAAAATTTGAATATATCAGTATGCTAACTTTTATCCTCAAAATCGATAGATGGAAAATTTTATTATCCATATTGTTTCAAAATTACTATGCTAATTATGATATCACAAGAAAATTAATGTTCATGCCAAGTTTCATAGTAAAATCTAACAAAATGTCAAATATAACCATATTTAATTTTTTAAAATATAATAGCATTATATTAAATGTTTTCTTCTGAATCTTTCCGCCATCTAAAAAGTCAAGCAATCTTTTCTGAAGACCAAAGTTAATATCCATTTTCGTGTTAGTGCAAGTAATATAGATTTATTGAGAAACTAACGCATCAAAGTGCAAAGACAGAAATAAAGGTACATTTGAAAAATAAATTAAAAGAATGGTATGAAAATAGAGAGAGAAGTAAAGAATATTTTTGAAACAATTAGAATTTATACCTTGTCAAAAAAAGATGAAGTGTCAATGCTTGAGTCAATTAGTTGTGAGCTTTGACAAAATGTCTCCATGAGCTGACAATCAGTAATGAATAGGGATTCTAGCGACGGCAGTTTAACACGATCCATGTGGCAGAATTGTCGCATCATGGGTAGATGTGAGAGCCCCAATTGCCTCAGGCGAGGGAACAAAATAACCTCGGAATTGGTTCCTTCTTCTTTGTCCTTTCCTATAACTTCTTCCAACTCCTTACATCCCCTCACTGACAGATCTTCGAGATTGGAAAATCCTCCACATGATATAGAGTTGGGAAACAAGATTTTGCAGTTCATATCTCCAAAATTTAAATTCTTTAGACGACTAAGTATAACCTGTAGATAATTCAGGTACTAAAGTTAATATTTGGGGTCGTAAGAGTGAGTAATGTATTTAATATATTTTTTAATATAAAATAAATAATTTTAATTTATTTTTTTAATAAAAATATTTTTGAATTATTTTTTACTATCACACTTCATATAATTGTTATTACCTTTTATATTAACTTTCAAATAACTTTCATAGGGACATTAAAGATCTTTAAAATAATTAGAGATACCACTATTATTTTGTTCTGGTACAGTATTTTTAATTTTTTAAATACTTTTTTTAAAATTTATAAGCCTTTCTATTTATTTTTATTGAGCCTTTCCCTCTAGTACAATTTTTATTAACTTATGTCTTTCTTTAATCTTTAAGTTATATATGTTAAGCTTACCTTATGACTAACTCCTCCAAATTAATTGTTTCTGTATAACTCTCAAATAATTGTAATAGATATGTTAAACACTATCAAAATAACAATAATACATTTCAAAAAGAATGAAAAATAATTTTTAAAAAAATATAAAAAAAATAATACATTTCAAAATATATGACATTTCTTTTTTACGTGAGAATTAAGTTTTTAGTAAATTTTATAGAAAATATTTAGTGGATGTTTGAAATAATCCTATTTAAAAATTCTTAATTCTGTGTCAAATCAAATTTTAAAATAAGGATTCATATTAAACACCCTACCCACGACATGGTAATTATAAAATTTGAATATATCAGTATGCTAGCTTTTATCCTCAAAATCGATAGATGGAAAATTTTATTATCCTTATTGTTTCAAAATTACTATGCTAATTATGATATCACAAGAAAATTAATGTTCATGCCAAGTTTCATAGTAAAATCTAACAAATGTCAAATATAACCATATTTAATTTTTTAAAATATATTAGCATTATATTAAATGTTTTCTTCTCAATCTTTCCGCCATCTAAAAAGTCAAGCAATTTTTTCTGAAGATCAAAGTAAATATCCATTTTGGTGTTAGTGCAAGTAATAAAGATTTATTTAGAAACTAACGCATCAAAGTGCAAAGCCAGAAATAAAAGGTACATTTGAAAAATAAATTAAAAGAATGCTATGAAAATAGAGAGAGAAGTAAAGAATATTTTTGAAACAATTAGAATTTATACCTTGTCAAAAAAAGATGAAGTGTCAATGCTTGAGTCAATTAGTTGTGAGCTTTGACAAAATGTCTCCATGAGCTGACAATCAGTAATGACTAGGGATTCTAGCGACGGCAGTTTAACACGATCCACGTGGCAGAATTGTCGCATCATGGGTAGATGTGAGAGCCCCAATTGCCTCAGGCGAGGGAACAAAATAACCTCGGAATTGGTTCCTTCTTCTTTGTCCTTTCCTATAACTTCTTCCAACTCCTTACATTCCCACACTGACAGATCTTCGAGATTGGAAAATCCTCCACATGATATAGAGTTGGGAAACAAGATTTTGCAGTTCATATCTCCAAAATTTAAATTCTTTAGACGACTAAGTATAACCTGTAGATAATTCAGGTACTAAAGTTAATATTTGGGGTCGTAAGAGTGAGTAATGTATTTAATATATTTTTTAATATAAAATAAATAATTTTAATTTATTTTTTTAATAAAAATATTTTTGAATTATTTTTTACTATCACACTTCATATAATTGTTATTACCTTTTATATTAACTTTCAAATAACTTTCATAGGGACATTAAAGATCTTTAAAATAATTAGAATCTACTTTATTATTTTTGTTACAGTACAGTATTTTTAATTTTTTAAATACTTTTTTTAAAATTTATAAGCCTTTCTATTTATTTTTATTGAGCCTTTCCCTCTAGTACAATTTTTATTAACTTATGTCTTTCTTTAATCTTTAAGTTATATATGTTAAGCTTACCTTATGACTAACTCCTCCAAATTAATTGTTTCTGTATAACTCTCAAATAATTGTAATAGATATGTTAAACACTATCAAAATAACAATAATACATTTCATAAGAATGAAAAATAATTTTAAAAATATATATAAAAAAATAATACATTTCAAAATATATGACATATTCTTTTTTACGCGAGAATTATGTTTTTAGTAAATTTTATAGAAAATATTTAGTGGATGTTTGAAATAATCCTAATTAAAAATTCTTAATTCTGTGTCAAATCAAATTTTAAAATAAGGATTCATATTAAACACCCTAACCACTACATGGTAATTATAAAATTTGAATATATCAGTATGCTAGCTTTTATCCTCAAAATCGATAGAAGGAAAATTTTATTATCCTAATTGTTTCAAAATTACTATGCTAATTATGATATCACAAGAAAATTAATGTTCATGCCAAGTTTCATAGTAAAATCTAACAAATGTCAAATATAACCATATTTAATTTTTTAAAATATAATAGCATTATATTAAATGTTTTCTTCTGAATCTTTCCGCCATCTAAAAAGTCAAGCAATCTTTTCTGAAGACCAAAGTTAATATCCATTTTCGTGTTAGTGCAAGTAATATAGATTTATTGAGAAACTAACGCATCAAAGTGCAAAGACAGAAATAAAGGTACATTTGAAAAATAAATTAAAAGAATGGTATGAAAATAGAGAGAGAAGTAAAGAATATTTTTGAAACAATTAGAATTTATACCTTGTCAAAAAAAGATGAAGTGTCAATGCTTGAGTCAATTAGTTGTGAGCTTTGACAAAATGTCTCCATGAGCTGACAATCAGTAATGACTAGGGATTCTAGCGACGGCAGTTTAACACGATCCATGTGGCAGAATTGTCGCATCATGGGTAGATGTGAGAGCCCCAATTGCCTCAGGCGAGGGAACAAAATAACCTCGGAATTGGTTCCTTCTTCTTTGTCCTTTCCTATAACTTCTTCCAACTCCTTACATCCCCTCACTGACAGATCTTCGAGATTGGAAAATCCTCCACATGATATAGAGTTGGGAAACAAGATTTTGCAGTTCATATCTCCAAAATTTAAATTCTTTAGACGACTAAGTATAACCTGTAGATAATTCAGGTACTAAAGTTAATATTTGGGGTCGTAAGAGTGAGTAATGTATTTAATATATTTTTTAATATAAAATAAATAATTTTAATTTATTTTTTTAATAAAAAATATTTTTGAATTATTTTTTTACTATCACACTTCATATAATTGTTATTACCTTTTATATTAGCTTTCAAATAATTTTCATAGAGATATTAAAGATCTTTAAAATAATTAGAGATACCACTATTATTTTGTTCTGGTACAGTATTTTTAATTTTTTAAATACTTTTTTTAAAATTTATAAGCCTTTCTATTTATTTTTATTGAGCCTTTCCCTCTAGTACAATTTTTATTAACTTATGTCTTTCTTTAATCTTTAAGTTATATATGTTAAGCTTACCTTATGACTAACTCCTCCAAATTAATTGTTTCTGTATAACTCTCAAATAATTATAATAGATATGTTAAACACTATCAAAATAACAATAATACATTTCATAAGAATGAAAAATAATTTTAAAAATATATATAAAAAAATAATACCTTTCAAAATATATGACATATTCTTTTTTACGCGAGAATTATGTTTTTAGTAAATTTTAAAGAAAATATTTAGTGGATGTTTGAAATAATCCTATTTAAAAATTCTTAATTACATGTCAAATCAAATTTTAAAATAAGGATTCATATTAAACACCCTACCCACGACATGGTAATTTTAAAATTTGAATATATCAGTATGCTAACTTTTATCCTCAAAATCGATAGATGGAAAATTTTATTATCCATATTGTTTCAAAATTACTATGCTAATTATGATATCACAAGAAAATTAATGTTCATGCCAAGTTTCATAGTAAAATCTAACAAAATGTCAAATATAACCATATTTAATTTTTTAAAATATAATAGCATTATATTAAATGTTTTCTTCTGAATCTTTCCGCCATCTAAAAAGTCAAGCAATCTTTTCTGAAGACCAAAGTTAATATCCATTTTCGTGTTAGTGCAAGTAATATAGATTTATTGAGAAACTAACGCATCAAAGTGCAAAGACAGAAATAAAGGTACATTTGAAAAATAAATTAAAAGAATGGTATGAAAATAGAGAGAGAAGTAAAGAATATTTTTGAAACAATTAGAATTTATACCTTGTCAAAAAAAGATGAAGTGTCAATGCTTGAGTCAATTAGTTGTGAGCTTTGACAAAATGTCTCCATGAGCTGACAATCAGTAATGAATAGGGATTCTAGCGACGGCAGTTTAACACGATCCATGTGGCAGAATTGTCGCATCATGGGTAGATGTGAGAGCCCCAATTGCCTCAGGCGAGGGAACAAAATAACCTCGGAATTGGTTCCTTCTTCTTTGTCCTTTCCTATAACTTCTTCCAACTCCTTACATCCCCTCACTGACAGATCTTCGAGATTGGAAAATCCTCCACATGATATAGAGTTGGGAAACAAGATTTTGCAGTTCATATCTCCAAAATTTAAATTCTTTAGACGACTAAGTATAACCTGTAGATAATTCAGGTACTAAAGTTAATATTTGGGGTCGTAAGAGTGAGTAATGTATTTAATATATTTTTTAATATAAAATAAATAATTTTAATTTATTTTTTTAATAAAAATATTTTTGAATTATTTTTTACTATCACACTTCATATAATTGTTATTACCTTTTATATTAACTTTCAAATAACTTTCATAGGGACATTAAAGATCTTTAAAATAATTAGAGATACCATCTATTATTTTTGTTACAGTACAGATATTTTTTAATTTTTTTAAATACTTTTTTTTAAAATTTATAAGCCTTTCTATTTATTTTTATTGAGCCTTTCCCTCTAGTACAATTTTTTATTAACTTATGTCTTTCTTTAATCTTTAAGTTATATATGTTAAGCTTACCTTATGACTAACTCCTCCAAATTAATTGTTTCTGTATAACTCTCAAATAATTGTAATAGATATGTTAAACACTATCAAAATAACAATAATACATTTCAAAAGAATGAAAAATAATTTTAAAAAAATATATAAAAAAATAATACATTTCAAAATATATGACATTTCTTTTTTACGTGAGAATTAAGTTTTTAGTAAATTTTATAGAAAATATTTAGTGGATGTTTGAAATAATCCTATTTAAAAATTCTTAATTCTGTGTCAAATCAAATTTTAAAATAAGGATTCATATTAAACACCCTACCCACGACATGGTAATTATAAAATTTGAATATATCAGTATGCTAGCTTTTATCCTCAAAATCGATAGATGGAAAATTTTATTATCCTTATTGTTTCAAAATTACTATGCTAATTATGATATCACAAGAAAATTAATGTTCATGCCAAGTTTCATAGTAAAATCTAACAAATGTCAAATATAACCATATTTAATTTTTTTAAAATATATTAGCATTATATTAAATGTTTTCTTCTCAATCTTTCCGCCATCTAAAAAAGTCAAGCAATTTTTTTCTGAAGATCAAAGTAAATATCCATTTTGGTGTTAGTGCAAGTAATAAAGATTTATTTAGAAACTAACGCATCAAAGTGCAAAGCCAGAAATAAAAGGTACATTTGAAAAAATAAATTAAAAAGAATGCTATGAAAATAGAGAGAGAAGTAAAGAATATTTTTGAAACAATTAGAATTTATACCTTGTCAAAAAAAAGATGAAGTGTCAATGCTTGAGTCAATTAGTTGTGAGCTTTGACAAAATGTCTCCATGAGCTGACAATCAGTAATGACTAGGGATTCTAGCGACGGCAGTTTAACACGATCCACGTGGCAGAATTGTCGCATCATGGGTAGATGTGAGAGCCCCAATTGCCTCAGGCGAGGGAACAAAATAACCTCGGAATTGGTTCCTTCTTCTTTGTCCTTTCCTATAACTTCTTCCAACTCCTTACATTCCCACACTGACAGATCTTCGAGATTGGAAAATCCTCCACATGATATAGAGTTGGGAAACAAGATTTTGCAGTTCATATCTCCAAAATTTAAATTCTTTAGACGACTAAGTATAACCTGTAGATAATTCAGGTACTAAAGTTAATATTTGGGGTCGTAAGAGTGAGTAATGTATTTAATATATTTTTTAATATAAAATAAATAATTTTAATTTATTTTTTTAATAAAAATATTTTTGAATTATTTTTTACTATCACACTTCATATAATTGTTATTACCTTTTATATTAACTTTCAAATAACTTTCATAGGGACATTAAAGATCTTTAAAATAATTAGAGATACCACTATTATTTTGTTCTGGTACAGTATTTTTAATTTTTTAAATACTTTTTTTAAAATTTATAAGCCTTTCTATTGTCTCTACATAACACTCAAATAATTATCATGGATATGTTAAACACCATCAAAATAACAATAATACATTTCAAACGAACGAAAAATAATTTTGTATGAAAAACTAATACATTTCAAAATATGTGACATATATTTATTTAACACAAGAATTAAAGTTTTAATAAATTTTATAAAAAATTGTAATGGATGTCTAAATTGCTCATATTTAAAAATTCTTTGTTAGTGTGTCAAATCAATTTTAATATTAAAGATTAGTGCCAACCACCTTATCACAGTTTAAACATGATATAATGTTGGGAAACACAAGTTTGCAGTTGATTTTATCGAATGATAAATGCTTCACACCACTGCACATAATCTGTAAACAATTCACGTGTTAATATTTGGGATTACAACAGTGAGTAATGCATTTAGCACTATTTTAGTATAAAATAAATTATTTTAATTTATATTTTTTAAATTAAAAATATTTTAAAATTATTTTTTACCATCACACTTCATATAATTTTTATTATCTTGTATATTAATTTTTAAATAACTTTCATTCAACTAAAGATACCATTATTATTTGGTTCTAGTATAGTACTTTTTAATTTTTTAAATACTTTTTTTAAAAATTTCAAATTTTGTCTATTGATGTTTATTGAGCCTTTCCTTTTAGTACTATTTTTAATAACTTACTTTCACTCTTTAATTTTTAAGTTATCTATGTTAAATTTACCTTATGACTAAATTTTTCAAATTAATTGTCTCTATATAACTCTCAAATAATTCACATAAATATGTTAAACATCATCAAAATGGCAATAATACATTAAAAAAAAGAAAACATTATTCTATAAAAATGTATGAAAATAATATATTTTAAAATATATGACATATTTTTCTTTTACACCAGAATTAAAATTTTGATAAATTTTATAAAAAATTTAAAAGATGTCTAAACTTCTCCTATTTAAAAATTCTTGGTTAATATGTCAAATTAAATTTAAGGGTGGGTTAGTGTTTAGGATAGTTAGTTAAAAAATTAATAGTTTTTGAAAAATAAAAACATTTAAATAGTTATTTGGAGATAAGAGTAAAATTGAAAGAATATAAATAAATGAAGCATTTATATAAAAATATAATGTATATTTTGAAATAAATAAAAATAAAATATATATATATTTTGAAACAGATAATTTATTATTTAGTATATCATATAAAACTACATAGTATATTATGATCTTAGGAAAAGTATTAACCAGCCGCATTACAGAAATTGCTATAACTATTCACTGAATTCTCAGAAGGATGAATTCAAGGGGAAATATACCTTTTGGTCGAAGGAAAATTGCTGTTCGGCATTATGATCATCTTCTTGTACCGCGCAGAAGCTTTTGAAGCTTGGAATTTTATAAAGCTGCATTTTATACAATTGAGGAAACTCGAAGGTATTTGTGTCAGTTGCCTTACAGAAAGAAGAAAGACTCGGTAGTGAATGAAGTGTGATCTCTGACAACTTTGGAAATGTGATCTTGCTGGTGGCATTGCTCCCAGATTGTCCTTTTTGCTCAAAGAACACGGTTTCCAAGACATCGCAACTATCAATATTAACACTCTCCAAAGTCGACAACATTGCTGCTACTGAGAAGGAAAACAAGTTTTTTAGACCATTACACCTCCGTAGGTCTATACTTGTGAGTTTAGAAAAGGATCCTGCAGGTGGATGGCCGCGGCAAACTTCTTTCAAGAAATCGGTGTCTTGGAGATACAATTCTGTGGCACGAGGGAGAAAAGCAGAGTCGGTTTGTTTGCTGGAGCTGGAATCAAAAAGAGGCTCTAGATTGCCCCAGTTTCGAAGATACAATATCTTCACCTTTTGGAATCCATCTCTTGCTAACTGGTTTGCTATCTCACTGGAACCTTCTCCTGATAGTTCCATCAGTTCAGCATCGTTTAAAAGTGCTCGAACTGAAATAGTCAAAAGAACTGATTTGTGAAGGTTGAGTTTGATACATCTCTCAGAACCAGCAAAACTGTACGGTTCTCCTATTGCCACATGATACCTTTTTAGTGTGCACCAGTTTCGAGCGTCTTCGGTGAAATTTATGCTATCTGGCCGTGGTATTTCTATTTCCAAAGTTGTCAATTTTGTCAAGGAAGCTACTTCAGCAAGGCTTGCATTGTTTCTTTCTATTCCTTCAGCCTCCCAATTATTAAAGCTCTTCAACATTAGCAATTCTTCTAGTTGAACTAGTTCAGATATCATACCAGGCACAACATTCTTGAGACGTGAGCAATCAGTAAGGTCTAATAACTTCAGATTTTTCAGTCTCCCAATCTCCTTTTGCAACATCACAATCTTAGAATCTGCTAGGCTAAGAATTTCTAACTTCACTAACTCTCCAATCTCATTAGGCAATATCTTCAACTCACTTCTTTCAAGAAACAACGAACGGAGATTTGTCAAGAATGACAATGACGATGGCAAAGATTGGACCATGCAAGTAGTTAATACTTTAAGCCCTCTCATTCCGGTCAAAGAGCTTTCTTGTATTTCTACTCCTCCAACAATAAAAGATAAACACAAAACTTCGAGTCTCGGACAATCTAGTTTTTCAGAAAGAACAATTTTACACTCTGACCCGAGTGAAATGCATCTGTAATTGTGATAAGAATCTTTTTTCGGCCACTCCCTCAAGTCTTTGTCATGAGTTACCATGAACCCATGCTGTTCTTTGGATGCAATTGATATTGCCATGTCACGAATTACATCGTGCATTTTCACACCATCATCAGTACCGCCAATCAACAAGAAACGATCTTTAAGAATACCAATTAAATAATACACTCTGTCCCTTGCATCCGTCAAATTTGCTATGTCCGGAAAAATACGTAACCCAAATCCATATCTCACTAAGGTATCCACAGTAATTGTATAATCCTCTGGAAACATACAACAAAGGAGAAAGAGATACCTGATTTCCTCCTCATCTGGTAACTGATCATAACTCCATTTAAGTCGCAGATGAACTTTTTCCTTAAAATCTACAATATTTTCGGGGTGAGATCCTTTGAACTGCGTAAGTGCAGCTCTCCAAGAAGGTATATCTCGGTGTCTGAGTGCGGCCGCAACAGTTACGAGAGCGAGAGGCAATCCTTCGCATTCCTTTGCCACATCCACTGCTATTGGATGCAAATCCGGTTCATCAACTTTGACTCCAGCTTTCTCTTTGAACAGATTCCAAGCTTCTCGTTCAGACAAGACATCCAGCTGTATGATTTTCGCTGAATCTTCAATCTTTGTGCAAGCATCTTTATCCCGAGAAGTCAAGATGACTTTGCATCCCCCAAGACTGCTTTTGGAGGGGATTCCTATTTCCTGAAGATTGAAATCATCCCAAACATCGTCCAGAATTACAAGGACACTCTTCTTAACTTTCAATCTCTGGTGCAGTTTCTCGGCCCGAGCAGGGGTAGTCTGTTTATCAAGCGTAAGGCCTAACTTTTCTGCTATTTCTTGTTGGACCTTGTGCAAGTCTAACGGTTGAGAAACAACAGCCATGACTACCTCCTCAAATATCTTCTCTTGCCTCACCTTATTCTCAATTTTCTTCACCATTGTTGTTTTCCCAACTCCTCCCATCCCACACACCGCTATCACGTAAACCTTAATACAAGTATATTTTATTATTAAGGAAAGGTATATGAATTTTAAAAATACATTTTCAGATTCAGCTTCTACATGTGAATACAAGTATGTGTTTTTGAAGCATAAAAGTGTTTGTTTATTTTTTTATAAATACTAATAAAAATATAAATTTTCACAAAATATTTTGAGGGATATATATATATATACTTTAAGCCTTTTAAGGAATTACATATCTATTTTTTGGCATTTCAAAACAAAAACGCGGACGTTTTGAAAATGATTAACAATGAAGTTTAAAAATTCCACTGTTCTTTTCTCTTGCTTTGTTCTTTCCGTTAATGCCTGATATTCTTTTCCGTTTATAGTACAGTTTGACAGTTGTTTACTTTTGTCAAAGCAAACCACAAATAAACTAAAGAATTAAGGAAAAGTTGACCCCTTTTCGTACTAAATTTATTTTGTTTTATTTTGTTATTATGCAGTTTATGGCAGCTTAATCATATTTTAAATATATTCAAATTAAATATAATGGACTAAATTAAGGAATCCAATTAAAACATAATGGATTTGAAAATATTTTTCTATTTTAATACATTTTATGAAAAGAGTAAAAGTACTTGCCATTCAAAAATGAAAAGAGTGCATGGCAGGTTAATTCCCTCGATTCTAATATATTATAATCAAAGACAACATTAGAGTTTAATTTAAAAATTTTTAATTTTAAATTTTATAAAATTAAATTATTTATAAAAAATAAAATTTAAAATAAAAATTTATATTAATTTTTAAATTAAATTTATTATTTAAATATAATTTAAAACTTATTATGCAAAAGACGTGCTTAGATTTTCGGATGGCACCCATAATTGGTAAAATGCTGTGCTTTCTGACGTAATATATATATATAGTAAAATTAATGAATTTAATGAATGATTATAAAGTTTGGTACAAATTTGATTTGAATTTGAAAGTATACTATAAGTGATGAATTTTAGAGAGTAAACAACTAATAATTGGTCAAATAAAAGTACCTAACTCTTTTTTTTTTTTTCCCCAACTCAAAAGTGCCATTAATGATTATGCTTTATGCTTTTCTTGCAGCGGGCTGTTATGCATGTGGGCGGAGACAAATCAAAGGACCGATTCCTTTCCTTGCCCGTGGCTCTCCTAAATGACAAGACGAAGCAAGACCCGTAAAAAGCATAAGACAGGATAAAGCAAAGCACCTATTCTTCCAAATCAAAATAAATAAATAAAATGGTAATCTCTGTACATTCTCTCATTTTAATAATTTTTTTCATAAATATGATTCTTAATAACAATGCATAAACATTTCATTTATTTGTCATTAGTTATTGATTTTCTCTTTAATAATTTATCATATTTTTTTGTAAAATCTTCATTACTCTGTTTTTTAATTCATCTGCTCTAATTAACAGAATCTTTTCATCTCTTTCCCTCTCTAAAACATTTAAGATGTAATTCACTTGAAATATCTTCAATTCTTCGACAAGAAATAGTCGTTTATTTGAGTATTAATATTTAATAAATTGTAAAAAATATTACGAAAACTAGAATCATTGTACAAGTAGCAAATAATCCACTCACTGAAAAATAACAAATCATGTCCTCATATGATGAATTGCTGTGATGATTTGACACGAAATATGAATCCCCATATTGATCTTCTTACTTTGCTTTTCTTCTTCAATAGGCAATAATTTTATTTTTAATATTAGTATCTACATTAAATAAGATCTAATTTTTGAAATTCAAAAATCAACTAAGATCTGGACAAAATGTTATTTTGAAATTCAATAAAAGTTAGCTCTAATTTTTGTTTCACGTATCATTTATTTCTAAGTGAACAAACAACAAATTTTCTAACAAAATCCCTATCCGATTTCATCATAGGGCCTGCTTTTTTTATGGACTACTGAGAGATCAAATAATATTTTTTATTTAAAATTTTTATTTTATATTTTTTAAAAATTTTTATTTATGAAACGAAAAGTGAACTAAAATAAAAAGTTTCTATTTGACTTTCGAAATAAAATTTTATCCAAATTCACATTCTTAGCCCACTGTGTTGCCTTATGAGTTTCCTTGTTACAATATCCTAGTACATACTTTATTTTCCAGTTTAGATGCCTTGCCAAAATCTCCTTACTTCTTTTAAAAAAAAAAAATGTTTAGGTCGAACAAAATCCCCTCGCTTTCATCAATGAGATATATTTTTGCCCATTCTTCTTATATTTAATGGCCTTCAACACTTGTTAGTTCTTACAACAAAGAAAAAATGTTTAGGTCGAACAAAATCCCCTCGCTTTCATCAATGAGATATATTTTTGCCCATTCTTCTTATATTTAATGGCCTTCAACACTTGTTAGTTCTTACAACATCTACTGCATCTATTCTATGCCATTATAAGGGCTAACTTTGAATACGCTTTAGCTTCAAATGGATATTCCATTTGGGTCTTCTCCATCCAAATGCCAATGATCTCATTGTTTGTTCTCGTTCCTGTCCTTGTTCAAGTATAAATATTTAGGGATTGAAAATCGATTTTTGGTGTTACTGTTCAATTTTCAATTTAGTTTTATTTTCTAATTTTTATATTTAAATCGAATCAAATCAAAGTAAATTGAAACTGCACAAAAAGGAAGGAAGAATGTGAGAGTTATGAACACATTATTATTATGTGTTATTAATATACAAACATATTTTTAGTTTTTAGTTTGATTTTTTGTCAGAGTTTTAAAACTGAACACTAAATTAAAATATATATTATCATCAAGAACCGTAGCAAATTAAACTAAATCGAACCGACAAAAAAAATTAAACCAAAATAAGAAATTTGATTTAGTTTGTTTTCATTTTTTATTTTGTCGGCTCTGTTTGGTTCGATTGTTTGGGTTAAATCAAATAATACACACCCTTCTATTCATTGTGAAACCAATAAAATATTGTAATTGTGAATGGTTAATGTCAAATAGGGAAAAGGAACAATTCAAAAACAAAGAAATAAATCAAAAGGAGTCGACTCCATTATTTTTAATAAAAATAAAAGGAAATATTTTTTAAAAATATGAGACAATATCAAATTTACCGAGCAAGTTTTACTTTCTCGACCATCAGCAAAATAATGATGTGGGAAGAAGAAAAATATATAAGGCAAACGAATTATTAGGCAAAGAGCCCATCACCAAAAGCTTTGAGTAGATCCCATCTATTATCTATTACCCTTGCATAACTTTTAGTAAATTTGAGACACGGTATAATATTTTACTATTTATAATTGAATATTCATACTTTCTTTTTAGATTGACTATAATTAAATATTTATATTTTTAAAATAGTTATACATTTTATTTAAATTTTTACTATTAACCTCTTTAATTTAAAAAAAAATAAGCTTCACTAACATATAAAGTCTCATCACTAATCTCTTTTAACTCTCTTAATTTAAGAGATTTAAGTTCCACTAATATGTAAGTCATACTACTAATTCTTTACTTAATAAGGATAACATGAGGTTAATGATGGTAAAGTTAGTAAATTGAATAAGTCATAAATTCTTTTTAAATTTTATATTAAGTTAAATATATATATATATATATATATATATATATATATATATATATATATATATATATTCTTTAAGGAACTATATATCTATTCTTTGGGATTTCAAAACTAAAATGTGGACATTTTGAAAATGATTAATACTCTTTTTGTTTTATTTTATTTAATAATATTTGACAAATTTTATATAAAATTTTAAATTATATTATAAAAATAATATAATATAATAAAAAATAAAAAATATTTGGGTCAATAGGTACTTTATATTAAATTTAAATATATAGCAGAATAATCAATTATCAATTTAAAATATATTAAAAATATTTTTTATAAAAAATAAAATAAAATGAAATCAAAATAATAATATAGTTTAAAAATTCTATTATTCTTTTCTTATGCTTTTTAATTTGTTCTTTTAAAATGATGCCAGACATTCTTTTTCTTTTATAGTACGCTTTGACAGTTGTTTGCATTTTTACAAGGTGGTGAATTCCTTAATGATCATGCTTTCATGCTTTTCTTGTAGTGGAGACAAATCAGAGGACCGATTCCTTTCCTGGCCAGTAGGTCGCCTAGAACGACAAGACAAAGCAAAGGATCCATAAAAGGCAAAAGACAAGACAAAGCAAAGGAATTGTTCTTCCGAATCAAAATAAATAAACAAATAAATAAAATAATTTTTATGGTAATCTCTGTACAATTTTTTTTTAATGTTAGTAATTAAATCATATTTTTCTTATTAAAGTATCATTTCTTTGCTGATATCATAAGAAAGTACTTTTTGCATTTAATTTTGTTTAAAAATATGATTCTTAATATCTCTTAAATAATTTGTTAAACCTTTTTATAATCTCTTTAATAATTTATTATACTTCTTTTTATAAAATCTCCTTCACTCTTCTTTTTCTTTCTAAAAAAATTTTTCTTTCTAAAAAATTTAAGTATAATTCAGTAAAATATCTTTTAATTTTTCCCATTGTAGAGATAATAGATCGATTAGTTGTTTGAGTATTAATATTTAATGAATTTTAAGAAGTGTTAACAAGCTACAAATGATCCTATAATGGAAAAATAACTGATCACGTCCTCATATGATGAATTGCTATGGTGATTATAAATGAAATATAAATTCCCATATTGGTCTTCTTACTTTGCTTTGCTTCTTGAATATTAGAAATATTGACGTCAAATTTAAAAATAAGAGTAAATATTTTAAAAAATGTAAGTTGACGTCAAATTTACCAAATAAACTGCACTTTTTGGGCCCTCAACAATATAATGCCAAGTATATATTTAGGAAGAAGGAAAAATAGAAAAAGCAAATAAATTTTTAGGTAATGGGCCTACTATTAAAATCTTTCGTCATAATTTTTTTATGATATACAATATAAAAAATATTTATTTTTTCAAAATATTTTCTCTCTTTTCTATCTCTTCTCTCTCTACTGCATTGTTGAATTCCACAAAAAAGTTACAGAATTTTTATACAATTTTCGCAAATTTAACTGTCAATTGAGAAAACTTACACTTGCTGACAAAACTTGCATGAGTTGCACAGATTAACGTTGATCTGTAAAATTGACCTTTTTGAGATCGATTTTAAAGTTTTATTATGTAAAATGATGTAAAATTAAAAATAATTTGATTAATATTTATTTTTGAAAAAACGTAATCGTTGTTGACAGACTTGAGTTTTGATACTTTGAAAGTTTTAGAAAAAATTAAGAATTCTTAAAAATAACTAGTAAATAATAAAAATTTTTAGCACAGTATATAATTTAACTGCATAAAATTCCCCCTAAATATTTTAGTAAATCTCTCTCTCTATCTCTTCATTTTTTTTTTTTTGGTTAGTAAGTCTCATCTATTAGCTATTGCCCTTGCACAACCTTTAGTAAATTCGAGACATTGCATAATATAATAAGTAGGAAACAGTTGGAAAAGCAAAAAATGCAAGAAGAAGAAGAAGAATTCCTTTCTACCAAAAGGGAAAATTTTTTAAAAAAATCCTAAACCAAAATTTTAAAATTTTAAAATATTAAAAAATATCAAATAAAATAAAATGAAAAGAATAATAAAGTTAAAAAATTCTATTATTATTTTCTTATGCTTTGTCGTTATTACACAAAGTGGGCTAAAGTGCAAAGCAAACTAACTCCTCTAAACAAACCAAATAAACTAAAAAATTAAGAAAATGTTCACCTTTTTCCGTACTAAATTTATTTCGTTTTATTTTGTTAAATCTTATTATGAAATTTATGTATGAAATAAAATCTATCTTACTTTATTCGTTTGGGGTTGAAAGTAATTCATATTACTTTTCTCCAATCCAGTTAAAACATAATGGATATTACTAACTTAATAGAAAATGTTTTTTCTATTTTAATATGTTTTAATATAATATTCATTTTTTCTAAAATGAAAAGATTGTATCGAAGCATTATCAAGTATGAATGTCAGTTAAATAAAGATTGTATCTCTTCTTTATTTACTTTTTTAATATATTATGATCAAAGGATGAGAATTTCTTTATTTACTTTTTTATTTTTAAATTTTATAAAATTAAATTATTTATTAAAAATAAATAATTATTTATACTTAACTAAATAATTATTTTATAAAATATAAATAATTATTTTATAAAATTAAATAATTATTTTAAAAGTATAAATAATTATTCTGTAAAATATAAATAATTAGTTATTTTTTAAAATATTTTTAAATATATCTAATAATTATTAAATAAAAAAATTGATAGAAGTATAAATTAATTATATATATATTAATAAAAAATAGTGTGTAAAACGAAAGGACCGATTCCTTTCCTTGCCTGTGGTTCGCCGACAATGACAAGACAAAGCAAGACCCGTAAAATGCAAAAGAGAAGATAAAGCAAATGACCTATTCTTTCAAATAAAATAAAATAAATTAATTAAATTAAGTAATCTCTGTACATTTTCTCATTTTAGTAATTTAATTTGATTTTTCTATGAAAGTATCCTTTCTTTGCGGAGATCAGATAGAGTGCTTTTTGGTATTTAATTTTTTTAAAAAAAATGCGATTCTTAATAACAATGCATAAGCATTTCATTTATTTGTAATTAATTGTTGAGTTTCTTGAAAAAATTTGAACATTTTCACATTCTCTTTAACGATTTATCATACTTTTTTTTTAAAAAATAAAATCCTCATTACTCTATTTTTTTTCTTTACTTTATTTACTCTTGTTAACAGAATCCTCTCATCTCTTTCCCTCTCTAAAAAATTTCAGATATAATTTAGTTGAAATATTTTCAATTCTTCTCATTGTGGAGACAAGAAATCGTCAATTGTTTGAGTGTCAATATTTAATAGATTGTAAAAAATATTATTAAAACTAGAATCGTTCCACAAACAACAAAAATCCGTTAACAGAAAAATAACAAATCATATACTCGTATGATGAATTGCTGTGATGATTTGATATGCTTACTCTGCTTTGCTTCTTCAATAGGCACTAATTTTATTTGTAATATTAGTATCTACATTAATATTATGAGGTAGCAAATTTTTGCAACAGTTATAACCAATGCACGAACCTCAGTTAGTAGCTTGTGTCTCTTGCTTTCACAGTCATTTTCTCTTGGTGGGCAAAGCACGAAGTAGCAGTGATTAAGATTTGGACAAAACTTTATTTTGAAATTCAATAAAAGTTAGCTCTAATTTTTTTTCACGTATCATTTACTTCTAACTGAACTAACAACAAATTTTCAAACAAAATCCCTATTGGATTTCATCATAGGGCCTGCTTTTTTTATAGACTATTGAGAGATCAAATAATATTTTTATTAGAAATTTTTATTTTATGTTTTTTTAAAATTTTTTCATGAAACGAAAAGCGAAAATAATATTTTTATTAGAAATTTTTATTTTATATTTTTTAAAAAATTATTCATAAAACGAAAAGCGAACTAAGCGAAAAATTTCTATCTACCCTTCAAAATAGAATTTTATCCAAATACACAATCTTAGCCCACAGGGTTGCCTTGCGAGCTTCCTTGTTACAATATCCTAGTACATACTTTATTTTCCAGTTTAGATGCCTTGCTAAAATCTCTTTACTTCTTTTAAAAAAAATTTTTAGGTCGAACAAAATCCCCTCGCTTTCATCAATGAGATATATTTTTGCCCATTCTTCTTATTTTTAGTGGCCTTCAAGACTTGTTAGTTCTTACAACATCTAATGCATCTATTCTACGCCATTGTGAGGGCTAACTTTGAATACACTTTAATTTCAAAAGAATATTCCATTTGGGTCTTCTCCATCCAAATGCCAATGATCTCATTGTTTGTTCTCGTTCCCGTCCTTGTTCAAGTATATATATTTAGGGATTGACAACTGATTTTCGGTGCTACTGTTCAATTTTTAGTTTAATTTTATTTTTTAATTTTTATATTTAAATCGAATTGAATTGAAACAAAAAAAAAGAAGAAGAATGTAATACATATGAACACATTATTATTATGTGTTATCAATATATAAATATATTTTGACAATAAGTTTATATATATATATATATATATATATATATATATATATATATATATATTAAAATTTTAGTTTGCAGTTTGATTTTTTATTGGAATTTTTAAACCGATCACCAAATTGAAATATATATTATCATCAAGAACCGAAACAAACTGAATTGAACCGAATCAACAAAATAAAAAATTTGATTTAGTTTGTTTTGATTTTTTATTTTGTCGGTTCTGTTTGCTTCGATTGTTCTAGTTAAATCAAATAATACCCACCCTTATATTTATTATTGTGAAACCAATAAAATATTTTAATTGTGAATGGTTAATCTCAAATAGGGAAAAGGAACAATTCAAAAACAAAGAAATAAATCAAAAGGAGTCGATTCTATTATTTTAAATAAAAATAAAAGGAAATATTTTTTAAAAAATGAGACGATATCAATTTTTTTTTTTTTTTGAATGAGACGATATCAAGTTTACCAAGCAAGTTTTACTTTCTGGACCATCAGCAAAATAATGATGTGGGAAGAAGGAAAATATATAAGGCAAACGAATTACTAGGCAATGAGCCCATCACCAAAAGCTTTGAGTAGATCTCATCTATTATGTATTGCCGTTGCACAATTTTAGTAAATTCGAGACATGGTATAATATTCTTATTATCCATAATTGAATGTTCACATTTTCTTTTTAAATTGACTAAAATTAATATTTATATATTTAAAATAATTATATATTTTATCTAAATTTTTACTATTAATTTTTTTAATTTTTTAAAAAATAAACTCCACTAACATATAAAGTCTCACTATTAACCTCTTTTAACTCTCTTAATTTAATTTAACGAGGATAACATGAGATTAACGATGATAAATTTAGTAAAATTGAATAAGTCACAAATCTTTCTTAAATTTTATATCAAGCCATATATATAAATGAAATGTGAACATTTTGAAAATGATTAATACTCTTTCCATTTTATTTCTTTTAATAATATTTGACAGATATGAAATTTTATGTAAAATTTTAAATTATATTATGAAAATAATATAATATAATAAAAAAATGCAAATCAATAAATATTTTATGTTAAATTTAAATATATAAAATTAATATATAATAATATTCATAGTTTATTTATAATTTAAAATATATGAAGTATTTTTTTAAAAATATTAATTATTTTAATATAATAAAAATATAAAATAAAATATAACAAAAATAATAATATAATTTAAAAATTCTATTATTGTTTTCGTATGCTTTGTAGTTCATTCTTTTCAAGGGTAAGATTACAATCCTGTACTTATTTTTTACAACACGTACAAGATCGAATTCTGACCGTTCAATTGTGAACGGATAATCAGAATAATTATCTTGAATAATTATTCAAAATTTAAAAGATCAAAATAATTATCCTGAATAATTATTTAAATTATTAAATAATTATTAAAAATTTTTATTTTAATTAATTAAACGATTAGAATTAAATCTGTATGTGCTGCAAAAAGTAAATATAAAACTGACATTTTAGGCCCTTATTTTTGTTTTCAGATGATGCCTGACATTCGTTTTTTTGCTTTTGTACTAATTCCACGAGGTGGTGAATTTTGGATAATAAATAAGGAAGTAATAATTAATTCATTAATGATTATGCTTTCATGCTTTTTTTGTAGTGGAGACAAATCAAAGGACCGATTCCTTTCCTTGCGACTGGGTCGCCTAGAACGACAAGACAAAGCAAAGGACCCATAAAAATCAAAAGATAAGATTAGGACTGTGGTTGAACTGTGAATTCGAATTGATATTTTTAATTTTAATTTTTTTGACTAAATTCGAATTAAAAGAAATTTAACTCGATTTCAAATTCATAAAATAAATAAATAAATATATATATATATATATATATATATTATATAATAATAATATTATTATGTTATTAAAAATATTATTATTATATAAAAATTTTTAAAAAATTAGATTAAAACCGACCCAAGTCCAAACCCAAAAAAGTCAAATTCGAATTCATATTTAACAATTCGAAAACAATTGAGTCAATCTCGAACTTAACAAAGCTCAATCAGCCTGATTAATAGAGAAAGCAAAAAAATTGTTCTTCTGAATCAAAATAAATAAATAAAAGAATTTTTATGGTAATTTCTGTACAATTTTTTTTAATGTTAATAATTAAATCTTATTTTTTTATTAAAATATCATTTCTTTGCTGATATCATGAGAAAGTACTTTTTGCTTTTAATTTTTTAAAAAATATAATTCTTAAAAACAATGCTTAAATGTTACATTTATTTATAATTAATTACTGATATCTCTTAAATAATTTCTTAAACCTTTTTATAATCAGTTTAATGATTTATTATACTTCTTTTTGTAAAATCTCCATCCCTCTTCTTTTTACTTCATAAGAATAATTCAATAAAATATCTTTAATTTTTCTTAGAGATAATAAATCGATTAGTTATTTAAATATTAATATTTAATAAATTTTAATAAATATTAATAAAACTAGAATCGTTGTGCATGCTACAAATGACCCCATTGGTTACTTTTGTCACTTACTGCATTTCATGACAATAGTCAAGGTCTCCGCATGTCGGTGATCCAATTAATAATTAAAAAATAATGTAGTATCAATTAGTCATAAAATACGCATTAATAATCTTTATAGTTTATAATAAATATATAATTAATTATTTTCAAATTCAGATAGAGATTAACATTCTAACGGTTAAAATGTACCAATGCTAAATATTGTGTTGTTTAAAAAACACAATTAATTAATATGATTTGCTACTAAATACTATATCATATAATTTAAATTAAATAATAGAGTAACAAAATGTAAAATGTTTTAAGTAGTATATCATCAAAAAAAATGTGAATATAGCACATTATAGGTAATAGAGCATATCAATAGATGATACCGTATTACATGGTGGAAAATCATTAACAAAAGATGTTCCAATTATTATATACGAGGAAAAATATTTGTGCAAAGACTATCAGCTGCATCTAGTAAGCCTCTAGTTGGCAAATCCTAAAGACAACGTCAGTTGTTCACGCCACTCGGTGGAACATGTTTTAAGGATCATACAGCAAGCAAACAAAATATCACGAGGTAGCAATGCTGAAACTTTTAGCCGGCAAAGCTAATAATGTATACCTTTGAGGACACTCTGAATTTTTTAAAAAAACCAACAATTTAGGAGAAAGCCAAAGATCATATGAAAAAGTAAAACTTTCAGCAACCCCATTCATTTTCCATTATAATGTGGCAGACTTAAACTCAGATAGAGAAATTGATCCATACAGTATAAGGCTAATTTTAAACTCCTATATGCGTAGATCTCTTACAGCACAATCACTATATTAAGCTTCCATGAGTGCATTTTTTAATCTTTAATTTAAGTCATCAACAAACATATGTAAATTTATTATCTCATAACAACAGGTTTTCAATATCCCATCTGATAAGCAAACTTGTAACAAATAGAGAAAGGAAAACCAATTATTTGCAATTTTTATTTCCTGATATAACCTTCCTTTGACACCTTCAATAAACCCAAACTAATTCTACCATTGTCAACATAAGACTAAATTTTGTATCATTATATATTTTATTCCATGGTCATTTATATGAAAGAAAGATTATAGTATAATAGACTATATTTGAATGAAAAAATCCTACACTTCCAGTATTACTTTGCACTTAGAATGCAAAACATGTGAAAATTGTGAGAATAAGGGAACTCTTTAACCACCTTGCCTAAAACAACAAAAGCTACAAAAGTCATGAACCTAAAGAAAAATATGCACCTTGTAGAGGTGCATTATACGTTAAGAATAGTACTATCAAACAAGTTGTCCCGCTCTGGCCAGGCCCAGCCCACGATAGGCAGGCTAAAAAAGGATAGAGTTGGCTGAGCCCATTTTCTTTTTCACAAGCTAAAAAGCCCCCAACCCATATCCATCCTCGGTGGCTGCAAGCCAAGACTTTTTTTTTAAAAAAAAATTGATATTTTTTCTTTTTCTCTCTCTTTTTTCTCTCTATCACGTATGAGATCATATAAATTCATAATTAGGACAAAAATAATTTTCATGAATCACAAATATTTTTAAAATATAAAATAATCATTAGTTATATATATATATATATATATATATATATATATAATTTCAAATTTAGATAAATTTATATAAAGAACATATTTAAAATGACACAATGATTCATTTCATAAAATTAAGTCAATCTATCCTAATCAGATTCATGCTTTCTTTTTTCTGCGGTGTTTCTAACATCTAAAATATTTCCATGAAAAGTTCATTAAACTCTTCAATTTCAAATTTTAATAAAATTATACCTTTAATTTAATGTTGAAACCTTCACACAGTTCAAACTGCATTAAATATTTGAGCTAAGTAAAAATTTTAAATTATTAAATTAAAAGTTAACTTTAGCATGAAAAAAAACCCCACTCCAAGCTGCATTGGCCCACGAGCTAAACAGAACGGACCAAATAAACTTACATTTAAACAGGCCTAAACAAACTATGTTCAACTACGTCTATTTATACAGATAAATGAGCTGGCCCATGGAGTTACGGACCGTTTTGATAGTGCTAGTAGTAAAAGATCCAAACACAAGTGTCCTACCACAATTTTTTCCAATGTGTAAATGCATCTTGCTTAGGTAGCACTTGGCCTGTGGAATTAAATAGCTTCAAAAATATCTAATATAAATAGCTCATACCCAACCATTCTCAATGTGCTCATAAAGTCCAGAGAAACTAAAGGAAATATTGTAATTGTCTAATAGTTAACAAAGAGCAAGCACCATCAAATTGGTAATAACAATTGATTTTTCAACCACAACTAAATCTAAACGAAGAGCAAAACTCATCAAATTGCTAAAATTCAACTAAATCTAACATTCGGGGTTGGTTAGAACGTATTGTAGCTACAAAGTATTGAAGTTAAAAATGATGACACTATGAGTGCCTGTATACTGTACAATTTTTTTTGAACTATATAAATTTAATAATAAGACAAGTATAATAATTTTCTCTTTACATAAGATAAGCTCTTCATTTCCTTATCTCCCTAATTATCAATGCAATAAAAATGGTGCTGTTATTCATTCAACTAAATTGACAGTTTAATGTCAATGAGTGACACCAAAGGAAATGCTTCAAAGAAACAATTAGAAGAAAAAAAAAAGAAAAGAAATGGTTTGACAATAATGCAGAGCATATAATCAACTATCACAAGAGAAACAGAAAGAACAAATATTGTATAAAAAATGTAATGCCTTTCACAATTTACTACACTTTTCAAGAAAACAAAAATGAGTGCAGAATTCAAAACCATCCAAAGTAAAATAGCAAATCTCATAGTCAATTACTATTCAAGGCGCTTACTTTCTGATTCTTCATCACTTTTTTTCATCACATGAAGATTGCCACTTCACAGACTTATATGCTAAATATTTAAAGATGAGTAAAGAGCCCAAATTATGGTTTTCTCAAAGTGAGTTGGCATCAAAAGCACTTTCAAGAAAACATTCAATCACATTTGCTATGTTAGTTCTATAATGGTCAAATAAACAAAGGGAAAAAAGGAGCCAATAAATACATAGGTTGAAGAAGATGATCTATAAATGGATATATGCTTAAATAACAATATCAGATAACATTTTTAAGAAAAATTTACAAATTTATATGCTGAAAATTTTGTCCTATATGTATGTGTAGTGCTCATACTTCAAACAAATTTACATTCACAAAGGAATGACAGTGAGTTATAATTTACAATCACACAATGCACGTGAATCAATGGCAATAAGTTGATTAAAAATAAAGCAAAAATGTTTTGCATGGAAATAAAATAGTAACTTAATGAGTTATTACTTTACCTCTACTATTATTTTTCGAAATATTCTCTTTGACAATCTACCTGAAAAAAAAATCAAGAAATTTGTTACAGGAATAGAAAAATGAAAGAATATTGGGGAAAAAGAACAATTACCTGTCCTATCTTCTCATGAATAGCCTTTTTATAAAAGGTTTTTCTTTAATCCAGTACCTTAAATATTAGCATTAGAAATAAAACAAAGGCAAAGTTACCACAAACAAGAAAAATATAATGCTATCACTAAGTATAACTAACAGTTAGCCTAATAAGTATCTTGCAAGTTTAACAATCAAGATATGAACATTGATTTTAATTAAGTACACAGGAGAAACAAATATAGAAAAAAATGGAGAGTCGTTCTCCCAAAGAGAAAAACCAAACAAAGATCGAGAAAAAAATCTTTTAAATTCTAAATACCAAAAAAATTAACGGGAAATTTTTATTAAGATTACTTATCACTAGTATAAAGGAAAAGAAAAAATTGAATAAAAAACCATAACCCAAAGCATTTGGGCAAAAAGGTTGCAACTTTTGAATAGAAAAAAAAGAGGGGAAATTTCTTTAGAACTTACCTCAGTGCAAAGAGCGAAAAGGTAAATGAAAATCCTATCGGAGCAGCTCTGACAAATATTTTCTTACTTCAGTTAGTGGAGAAGGAGGCAAATCAATGGATTCTTTATGAAAGAGAGAAGATGGGAAATAGAGAGAGAGAAGAAGACGCTCTAGAAGTGAAGAGGCAAAGGAGAAGAGAATCCGTGAAGAGAGAGAGAGAGCGGAGACTAACGGAGATAGCGAGGAGAGCTAGCGACAAGGAAGAAGCAAAGAAAATTAAAATATAATAATTTTAATACAATTATATATATATATATATATATATATATATATATATTATGTTATAAATTAAAATAAAATTAAAAATAATAAATCAAAGAAAATAGATTGAAATTATAAATTTAATATATGATAAATGTTATGAAATTAATATTATTATGGATGTCCATTATCAGAATTATAAAGATACTCAAACTATCCAGAAGATAGATGGTAGAGTTCTATCATATCTTTGATTAGTGATAGGATTTGTCTTCTGATTACCCTATACCTATTCTGATTTGGATGTACTCCTGAACCCTATAAATAGGGCTCTAGACTGAGGTGTTGTATACACTCATTCATTGATCAATTTACTCTCAGAGAATTAATAAAGATCTCTTGTTTTTTCTCTCTATTTTCTCTCTATAGTTTTCTTCTATTCTCTACATTATAATTTCTTTATTAAGCTCTCTACATTAGTATTATTATTTTGCTGTGCCGACAACGACTGCGCGTCAACAAATTCATAACACGTTATCAGCACGAGTCTCTGCCACCGAAGTTGAGAGTTTAATCAAGAGAAAAAGAGGTATTTTTTCTATCTTTGAATTCTCATGACAAATTTTTCAAAACTCGTTTTTTTACTCTTGATATTTATAGAAAGAATTATATGTCATAAATACTAGATGCTCAAATTTATTGAGATATAATGGGTCTGGCAGACACCATCTCAAAATCGTATAAAAGTCATGATTTTTCTCCGCCATAATTTTCATGATGATCTAAAGGCAGATTATCTGACCGTGAGAGATCCACTTATTTTATGGAAGGATTTAAAAGAAAGATTTGACTACCAGAAGATAGTCATTCTATTAAAAATACAGTTTACTTTAAATTTGTGAGTGAATGCATTAGAACCAATGGTTATGGCTCTGGAAGAGGTCGTAGTCATGGTTTAAGCCGTCAATATAGACGCGGATATGAAAAGAATAATCTATATAATCATGGCGATTAGAATATATGCATCTGGATATTATGGGTCCTGAAGACACCACTTAAGAAATACAAAGCATCAAAGCCACTTGATTACTAGCAAATTGTGAACGAAACATACAATCACCAGAAGATGATTGTTATATAAATGCTAGTGATGATTTGTTATCAGTGTGCCTAAAAGATTTTTATCTATCATTATGCAAAAAATTTTATTACTTTTAGAATTTCTCCTCAATTAAAGTTATAAGGAGAAATATTACTAGTAATGTGATGGATAAAAGATTTTTCCTTTATCGTATTTCTAACATGCTCCTGAAGTAGCAATATTGAGAAGAAACTTTTCAGAATTATTTTGAATTTATATCTTTTGAGACTAAATGAGTCGTGAATAAAATATTTTGATACTTGACCAAATATTTTTATATCATTTCCTGAAGTGAATGACATTAGAAATTATAATATATTTATATACGAGATTTTGGTCGCAGTTAGTAGAAATATACTTTGTTCTTATATTATAAGAATGACTCATTAAATCCCCAGTGAATATATACTCACCAGAAGTGAGAAAATAATGAGAAGGAAAAAGGGAAAGTAATAATTCTAACATATTATTGATGCTATATGAAAGTTTGTCACGTACCTGTAGTACGTCAAGCATGTTATGAATATCTATTAATTATTGATATTGCTTTACTTTCCTAAATCATGCTACTGATAGTAATGATGCTTATGTCAAAAATATTAACATGGCATATGTGAACGTAAATTCTTTTGAATATCCAGAAAGAGTTTTTAACATCTTAAATGCCAATCAAAATTTTAAATTATCGAATTGCTACTTTCCTATGTTATTTAAGTTTATTTTTGATCAAGAATGATGAAGATACAATTTGTCTAAATAATATTTGTTGTTTATTTGGACAAAATTTAAAATATATGTCCAAAGTATAAATGGTAGTGCAAGGTTCCTGAAGAACTAATTGATCAAATAACTCTAGAAGAGTTATTTGATTAAAAGCTTCAGAAAAGCTACCAGATCTTCACCTAATGGTCAATTGCTGTAATACATCATTCTCCACATAGTCTCGTAAAACTTTTTGAGACATATGCATTACCATTATGACAAGAAATATATGTCAATTATAGATACCACTATTTATCTCTCCTGAGTTATATTGCATAGAATTATGAATTTGAGATGCAATATTGAGTAAACTTGAAGTTTACTGATAAATAATTTATTAGTTGGAATGACCGGTTAGACCATCCCGGATCATTAAAATACGAAGAATGATTATGAATTTATTATGGAACCAGAAGTTTCCCAATATGACGAATTTATATGTGCTACTTGTTTTATTTAAAAGTTGCTAGTATTACTTGGGGTTGAATGTGTTATTTTGGGATGAATATGGAGAAATTATTAGTTGATGCATCAACAAATAGTCTTATGAATATTATTGTTTTTGCAACTTGTAGTTTGCACAATTTATTGATAATGAGCTCATGTTTTAACATTCTCCCAAAGACATAATTTGTCCTAATAATACTGGTTGTATTGAGATAAATATTGAACATCCTGCAGAATGTTTATGACTGTGATATATTAGCACTTATTTCGTATTTTGCCAACACATTGTAATTCTCCTCATAGTAGTTGGTTTGTGGTCAGAAACCAAATATTTCTTATCTTAAATTTAGAGATGCACTACGTATATTGCTCCACCACAAAGGTAATGAGATGGGTTCTCAAAGAGATTATTAAATATGTTGGGAGCAAATCTCAATGGAGAGATTGATATTTTATTAATTTTGAATATGTTGCGCCAACATAAAGAGGAGAAAGCATGAGGCTGGATAACAATATTAGTATGTGTCTTATTTTGATCTTTTATTTTGATCCTCATAGAAGATAACTTGAACCAGAAGTTCAAAGGATAATTTATATAGCCAGGTATATTAATTGACCAACATCCAGCAAAGAATGCTCCTATTTGATATCCCTGAAGGATAATCTACCACTACAAATAAATTTGAGACACAACTGAAATGTGGTAGATAAGTCGATTCCAAAGATACAAACTCCTCATTGGAGCAAAGGCTTAAGATGGTCATATATGTTAAATCGAGGAGATTTAAATTCCAGCAGAATTTTTCTCCCAAAACATAATTGATAAATTATTTTCAGATGAAATTCAGGTACTTGAAAATTGTGATAAATGATGAGATCTCAACATGATTGGGAACTATTGGAATCGCACAAGTATATGACTTTAAAGATATTAATGTGCATAATATATTGAGGATTTCCAAATTGAGGTCTGCATACTCGAAATGATAAAGTTCGCATGAGATATATGAAAAGTTTAAACTATTCACAAGTACACTTGAAGTGTACATGTATTCCCAGCAGGAATAATACACTTGAAGTGTAATACAAAGAGATAGTAATTAATATTTGCTTATAAAATGCGAACTACAAAAGTGAATATCTACCATGAGTTATGGTGTATGATTCTTCGTAAAACCTGCCACTGATAGCGAATAAATATATATCTAGTGGTGGATATAATAGTGAATGATAATACTTAATATGTGTTTATATTTGTTATCATTTGATAATAGTATTTTATATTTAAAGTCCCTGATGGATTCAATATGCTTGAAGCATATAGTTATTCCTGTAGAACATAATGAGATTATCTTAGTGAATTTTTATTGAAAGAATGATTGAATATGTCCATATATGAAGAAATTCTATATGTAGCTATACTTGCTATATGTATTTCTTTATTAGAAGATATCTTCATTGTACAATCTATTAATTAACACAGTGTTCTCCACATTAGGGGGAGAAAATCATCAATTAAAAGAGGATATCATTTACGACTTTTATTATCTTGATCTATGCACAAGTATTAGTGAACTGGAAGTTCAAAATATTATTTATTTGCATAATATTGCATATTGATTGTTTGTCTGACTCTTGTAGAATTAGTTAATATAACATTCTACTTATAGATATTTCTCTTTGGATAAATATCCCAGCAGGACAAATGTATAAATTCTATAGATATATGATTTTGATACACGCCTGAAGCGTGATTGATCTCTTGATTTTGAAAGAGAAAATGATTTGATAATCAAGATATTTTTCTTGAAGAAATTAGAGAAGCAAGTATTGTGATCAACGTTTTGAAAAGCCAACATTTTGTTTTGATTGAACATCCTGAAGATGTTTCACATGGACATAGCACATCAATAGTTATTGGGTTATTATATGCGAGATCCTTTATATCTATTAAAGGATATTGAAGAACTCTTTGGTCTTGAAGTACCATAACTCTGCAATTTAGAGTATAAATACACTTGTTTGCATACAAGCATATATGTATTCTAGTTCTTCTCTACCCAATGAATTTTGAGATGGCATTAAACTTACCTATTGACATCTCTTTGAGATAGTTTATCTCGAATATTGAGAAAATCCAACTCCTGTTGAGATGGACATGCAAGGTATAAGTTACCTATATGATTCACATACACCATGCATTTATAAGCATGTGTTGATTATAACAGCCACATCTTCAACTCATGTTGAAGTAATAGAAATTCATGATGTTGGTTGAAGATATGTGCGATCATGATTAATGTATTCGAGAAAAATCTATATCCTCTAAGGAGGAATTCCAACTATGTTGTTGGATGATAATAAAGTTTGGAATATATCTAAGGAGATATGATAAAATTTTTCTTTATTCATGAGCTCCTAAAGAGTGGTGACATTGATGTGCAACAAATTCAATCATGTGACAATCTGGCAGATTTATTCACTAAGGCATTACCAGCCGTATCATTTGATAAATTGGTGAACAAAATTGGAATGCGACGGTTAAGAAACCTTAAAGGATTATCTCATCAGGGGGAGTAAATATGACATAAAGAGTAGTGTACTCTTTTTCCTTCACTAGAGTTTTTTCCACTGGATTTTTTATCTAGTAAGGTTTTAACGAGGCATACTCTTATGCAATGGACATCCAAGGGGGAGTGTTATGAAATTAATATTATTATGGATGTCCATTATCAGAGTTATAAAGATACTCCAACTATCCAGAAGATAGATGGTAGAGTTCTATCATATCTTTGATTAGTGATAGGATTTGTCTTCTGATTACCCTATACCTATTCTGATTTGGATGTACTCCTGAACCCTATAAATAGGGCTCTAGACTGAGGTGTTGTATACACTCATTCATTGATCAATTTACTCTCAGAGAATTAATAAAGATCTCTTGTTTTTTCTCTCTATAGTTTTCTTCTATTCTCTACATTATAATTTCTTTATTAAACTCTTTACATTAGTATTATTATTTTGCTGTGCCGACAACGACTGCGCGTCAACAAATTCATAACAATAAATTTAATATCACGTGTTGTTTAGATTTAAAAGGTGGAATGACATGTAAGGATTTTAATTTTATAATTAATATTTTAATATAATATCAAGAACGCATTTTAAAATTTTGTTCATAAATATACGTTTGCTATTCTTGTGAGGTGTTGAACTTTCTAGACTCGTAAACTTAAAACGTGTTATTATAAAAGTGAGAGAAAGGTCCTGACATTGAAAAAAATAACAGAGGAGTAAAGAAATAATATTTTACCTAATAAAAAAGATGCAAAGCAATTGCAAAATGAAAAATAAGTACATTTCTAAATCTAAACAATTTTCATTCATAGAGAAATAAGATGAGCTGTAATTTACATTCATATAATCTATATGAATCAATGACAATAAATTGTGTCAAAATAAAGTAGAAAAAGTTTTGTATGGAAATAAAGTAGTGAAATAAAAAATCCAAAAATTTGTATGTATGTGTGTTTATGTGTTCAGAGAGGGAAAGAGTAATAACTTGAATTTGTCATTACTTTAATTTTGTTTGCAAAAATTAATATAGATTTTTCATTTAAAATTTTACTTACTATTTTACAAATAATTTATTTTTATAAAACTCAAAACAAACTCAATTCAATTTTTTCACATGTGCAATAGGAAGTAGGAGCAAATAATCCTTTACGTTTACTTTTTTATTTTGTAAAACGAGAAATGCTCATGGTAGTTTTTTTATGAAAAAGAAAATATTTCATATCAATGAAAAAGTTTCTATGAATAGTAAAAAAATAGGAAAATGCTCTTTACAATAGACTCTACGCCTTGTTTTCCTTTTATGTTAAGTGAGATTGAATGTGACAGAATTTGATTTTTTTTTATTTTTTTAAAATAAATTCTTTATAAGAAAAAATTAGATCTAAAAATTTTAAATTTAAAATAAAATTCAATTTAAATACAACTATATAACATCTTCTGATATTAATAAACAATATTACAGCCACACTTCTATTAATATTGTCACGGCTACACTTAATAAGAATAAAATCACTCATTATGGATTGAATCATATTATTTATATTAATTAGATATAAAATTTAAATGCTTTTTAATAATTAAATTGTAAATTAATCTTTAATTGTAAAAAAGTCCCTGATAAGAACCATTTAAAAAGTTTTGTAAGAATATCTAAAACTCAACAACATTTCTTATAAACCAATCACCAAAGCAAAAATGTACAAATAATTACAAATACAAAATAAAAAACACATTATGATAATACAAAATTATAAAAATAAAAAAGTAAAATAGAGAACGCATTACGGTAATGCGTTGTTATCAAATATAACGTAGACTGCATTATTGTAATGCGTTACTTGTCAGAGAAAAAATAAAAATTAAGAACGCAATATGATAATGCGTTCTTAGTCATCACAAATTTAGAAAGAAGAACGCATTATGATAATGCGTTCTTACTCAACAAAAATAAAAAAAGAAGAATGTACATAATATTTGCCAATATCTGCGCTAAATTTTACTAGTGGTCTCGTTTGCTTTTGCTGAGACAATAGTCACATTAATGTACATAATATTTTTTTGAGAAAACTTTAATAACTATGAATTTAGATCAGACAAAATCAATAAACTAATGGATGATTTTAAAGCTTTTATTGTTGGTGAGAAATTGAAGCACCTTCAAATGGCTCAGGGAAACTCACAGCGTAATATGATATTAAGGTATTTTAAGTACCAATATAATAGAAGAATTATATTTCATGGGTCAAGTAAGTATGCAAAGTAAAAGTAATTTGAAATTACAATTAACAATACTTTTGTGCTTAAGAAACATAGCACTAAATGAAGGCTAAATAGACTCCTTACATAAGGTGATGGAGAGTTTACACACAAGAATAATCTATAATTGAAGATGATGGTACTTGTCAAGAGAGGGAAAAAAAATTTGCTACTCACGTTCCATGCATAATAACACCAAATATTGACATGATATTACATTGATCCAAATAAAAGATAGCACTTGTTGATTTGCTACATATTGATCTTATTCATATTTAATGTATTTCTTTATTCATATGTTTTTCATTAAGTGCGTCAACAGAAAAGTTGAATTTTACATAGGCCAAAATTTTTCGCCATTTCTATATGTATTTTTTTTGAGCTATATGTAGTGCGAAAAATTTTCATTTTTCAAAAATCCTCTTTCTCTCTTCCTATAACTCTCTCAAGCTTTTCTTAAAAAAAAAATCACAGTTTTCATAAAAAACAAACGAATTTAATCGCAGCAAGGCAATGAGCAAAGATTTTATAAAGGATTCTCTCGAGTTTGAGGTAAAAAGTCGCTAAATTCTAATTAAATTGACGTTTGTATAATTTTTTAAAAATTATGCATAGGTTTCGCCACTGAGTGGCGCAACTTTCAGTGTAGTTGCGCCACAAAGTGGCAAAAATAACCCAAACATTTCGCCAGTTCAGGGCGAAATTTGTGGCAGAATTTCGCCAAAATATGGCGAAATTATTGGCTATTTTTCGCCAAATCTTGGCAAAATTTTACCATAAATTTTGCTAGGTTTGGCGAAACCTAGACAATAGTTTCGCCAGAATCTGGCAAAACATGGCCACAGGTTTTGCCAGTTTCTAGCGAAACATTGGCCAGGTTTCACAATTTTTTTTAATTTTTTTGTAATAATTACTTATTTAGTTGTATTGTTGTATATTTTTATACTTTGTAATTAGTCGGCAACTGGTCCCAAATCAAGTGATGCATCTCGCCGTCGTCGAGAAGGATCCGCCATCTGCAACACATATTGAACAAATATTGTTATTATACAACTCGTACTGAAAATTTATATATATTGTTCACATAACCTTATGTCATAAGAAAAATACTATTAATTTAAAATAGATATAAATCAATAATAATTAAATTAAATTACAAATAAATAAGTAAAGATATATCATTGATCGACAAAAAAGGTAAGCAAAATACTTAATTTCATAAATAATAAAAATTTTAAGATATAATTAACTTAATTAGCAGAACTGTATACGAAATTAATTTAAAATATATTACATAAATAAAAAAATTACGCCACATAGTAGATAAATGTGCAAGAAATTCCGCCAATAATTTCGCCCTATGCTGGAATTCCGCTACATTTTTAGGCCACAAAATCTGGCCACGAATTTTGCCAAGTTTTGGCGGAATTCTTTGGGAAATTCTGCCAAAATATGACAGAATTCATTGGCTAATTGTATCCAAATTGGGTACAATTCGGTTAAGAAATTGTACCCAATTCCAGCAAATTCTGCCAACTAGTGGCCCACTCAGTTGGCGGAATTCATCAATATTTCGGACGACTTCAAAATCGACAGTTTTAAGGCTGATTTTGAATTTTTTTAATGTAAAACGATGTAAAACGTTGAGTAGTTTGATAAACTAACCTTTTCACGTAAAGATTCGTTGTCGTTGTTCGTAGATCTGAATTTTTCTGTCCGAATGCTTTAGAGAAATTTAGAAATTCTTCGAAATTAAAATAAAATAATGAAAAATTTTCGCACTACATATAATAAAAAAACTGTACATAGCAGTGCCCAATATTCCTCCTGAAAGATGAAGTTTTATCTACTAACTACTGTTTATGCACTTCGTATTTCCTGAATTCAAACTATTTAATTGATCTTTTCGTTACGTCATTTTATATATAATTTTTTTTAGATTATATATAGTGCGAAAAACTTTTATTCTTTACAAACTCTCTCTTCTCTTGAAATTCTCTCAACCTATACATAGAAATAATCACATTTTTAATAAAAAACAGGCAAATTTAATCGCAGCAAGGCAATGAGTAGGGATTCTACGAAGGATTCTCTAGAATTTGAGATAAAAAATTGTTAAATTCTAATTAAACTCGTATTTGTATCGTTTTTTAAAAAATATGGGTAACTTTCGCTACTAAGTGGTGCAACATCAGTATAGTTGAGTCATAAAGTGGCGAAAATGACCCAATAATTTCGTTAGAAGCTGGCAAAATTTGTCCAAAAATTTTACCAGCTTCTAGCGAAAAAGTTTCCAAATTTTCCAAATATAGTGGCCAAATTCCCCATATTATGGCGAAATTATAATAATTTCGCCAAAATGTGGTGAAACTAAACCAAAAATTCTCAAGCATCTGGTAAAACTAGACAACAAATTTTACATTGAATCAAATTATGGGCCCTCGCAGCACTACTCAGGAAACATTAGGTCAAATTGGTTGGCCTCTCACAGGACTGCTCCAAAAATTTTATTTTATCTTTTTATTTATAATTTTTTTAAACAATTAGATTCGTCAAATTTCCTAATATTATTCTACAAATAAAAAAATATTGCCCTTATAGTATTACCCATAATTATATAATTTTGATCATCTGTTAAAATTTAATTTTAAAAATTTTATGGAAAAAACATCTTTTTTTCCTACCATCCCTATTTTTAATTTTGGCCCCTTCCATCAAGGAAGAAAAATCTAGGGTAATCATCTAAATGTTAAAATACAAGTAGTTGAAAAAAATTAGTTTAAAAATTATTTATATTATCTTAACTTAGTCTTAAATTTTATTTTAATTCTAAATTTATTTATTTGTAAGCAAATAGTCTCAATCACCATTTTTTCACGGTAAAAATATGATATATGCATGCAAGTGGGACCCAAACTCTCCTAAAAAAGCAAGCCAACATTATGGAGCAGGCGAAATTTGCTCCATTAATTCCGCCACGTTGTGCCGGAATTCATCTTTGAATTCTACCAGAAGGTAGCAGAATTACACTACAAATTTACCTACTCAGTGGCGGAATTTGTAGATAATTTTGTCAACTTCAAAATCGACTATTTTTATGGCAGATTTTGAAGTTGTTTTTGTATAAATTGATGTAAAATTGTTGGTAATTTGATAAACTAATCTTTTTTTGTGAAAAATTATTTATCGTTTTTTATAGATCTAAATTTTTCTACTTGAGTGTTTTAAAGAATTTTAGAAACTCTTCAAAATTAAAATGAAATAATGAAAATTTTTTGTACTATATATAGTCCAAAAAAATACTGTATATAACAAGCCCTTTCGTTATTAACTGAACTAAGAAACAGTTTCTGTATGCAAGAAAGGCAGTCAGTGAAAAGTGCACATTTTGTAGCAAGCTCAATTGAGCTGAGCCAACTTGCACCAAAAAGGCTTACCACAGGTGATGATTGCACATGGATCAGAGGTTCCATTAACATTTGCACCGAGAAGATTCTTGGCTGCAAGGAGTTCAACGTAAAACAGAATCTTCTTGTTAATTCAATTACCAAAATAAACCGCCAAGGGGCATCTTTTGCTGCATGACATAATGCCAGAGGCAAGACCAACAATGAACCGTGAGTATTGAAGTCGTTCTGCCGAGGCTAGTTACTGCGCTTGATGAAACAAATGTTATTAGAAAAAAATATAGCACATTGGTACAAAAAGATAAAACGACTAATAAATTATAATTAACGATTAATCCAATAAACATCAAATATTGTAAGGTTTAATCATCAAGAAAAGATATGAACCTTCATTTTGATAAGTACATAGAAGAAATAAATACACAATCATTTCAAGAGGAAAAAATGAAGCAGAGAACAACAAAAGGCGAACTGAAACTTCTGAATATAAAAAATTGATAGAAGAAAAAAGATTTACAAAAATTATCATCACCAGTACAAAGAAAATCGATCAAAAGCGCCATAGCACCAAGGGGAAGAGAAATTGTGGTTTCTCTTATAAATTCTTTTTTACTTTGGTTAGCGGACGTGGAAGAGAAACAGTGAAGTTGTCGCAAAAGAGAAAAAAGATGGAGAAACAGAGCAGAAGAAGAAGAAGAGGCTCCAAAATAGAATCGGCGCAGGGAGAAGAAAATCGATGGGGAGAGCCAGAGAGAGAGAGAGAGAGAGAGAGGAGATTGATAGAGATGAATGGGAGAGTGAGTGAAGAAAATAGAGAGACCGTATCACTATAATGAGTTCTTTACAAAAGAATAAATTTAAATCTCGAAAAAAATTAAAATTATGTTCATGATAAAATATATAATTTTTTTTCTTTTTGCAGGACATTGATAATAATTATATTACAAAATAAAATGATATTAATTTAAAAAATAAAAATGATTATACTACGGTGGATATGTATTGGAAGAGGACACATTGAAGCAAGAGGGGGAAAAAAGAAAAAAGAAAAACCTTAAACTCTTTGGTCTGGTTTTGAGTTTACAATGGTCGAACCCTTTAAATTTATAAGAAGAAGGAAATTAAAACTCAAATGGTCATCTAATTACAGAGGTCTAAACGATTCAGAATATATTGAAAATTCAAATTATGCAGTAATATAAAATTTTCAATAGTTTATCTTCAAAATTTTCAAATATACCATAATCATTAAAGTTTATGTCCATTAGCATATGGCTCCATCATTTAGAATATATTAAATCTCTCCTCCATTCATCAAGCTCATTGATTTGGGGTATTCTTTTCTTTCCTGCAAGGTCAATATCAAATTTAACCAACTTAATAGTCAATATGTTTTGTGTTCAACCTCAACCGGCAAATGACAAGACTTCCCATAAACCATTCTATATGGAGAAGACCAGATAGGTTCTTGTATGCTGTCCTATATGCCCACAAAGCATTATCAAGCTTAACACTCCAATCCTTTTTAGTATGCTCAACAATCTTTTCCAAAATTCTTTTGATTCCTCTATTGACAACTTTCACTTGACCACTAGTTTGAGGGTGATAAGGGGTCGCCATCTTGTAAGTAACACCTAATCAAAGCAAGATTTTCTCAAGTTGTTGCTTACAAAAATGAGTTCCCCTATCACTAATTATAGCTCTAGGATTGCCAAAGTGAGTAAACATTTTTTTAAAGAAATTACCCACTACTCTAGCATCATTTGTAGGCAAAGCTTGGGCTTCCACCCATCTAGAGACATAATCAACTGCAACCAAGACATATGTATTACCAAAAGAGCTTGGAAAAGGACCCATAAAATCAATACCCCAACAATCAAAGACTTTACATACTTGAAATGTAGAGAGAGACATTTCATACCTTTTTTAGATATTACTTGTGTGTTGGAAATTGTTACACTTTTCCACATACCTTTGGGCATCCTTAAACAAAGTTGGCCAATAGAATCCCGACCCGAGTACTTTTCTTGCTGTCACATTGGCTTGATAATGACCACCGACCGGACCCTTATGGCAATGCTCCAAGATTTCTATGTTCTTGAGGTATGCTACACATCTCCTTATGATTTGGTCTGCACAAAGTTGAAACAAATACGAATCCTCCCAAAGATAGTACTTTAACTCCGAAAAAAATTTCTTCTTTTGTTGAGGAGTTAGGTTCTTTGATAAGATCCGACCCACAATATAATTATCATAATATGCAAACCAAGGAGTGTGATATTCCATATTTGTGCTCTATATAATTATCATTTTGAGCTTAATTTTATATTAAATTTTGGTGTTTTAATAACCATTTATACTCCCTTTATCTCTTATGCTTTAGGTGGTATTATTGAAGATTTGGAATTAAATGAAGCAAACAAGGAGATTTTATACAATGAAGAAAAACAGAGAAATGCAGAGAAAAAATAGACTGGTAGAGAATTTTCAAGTGTAATTTTGACCTCTATACATATTTCAAATGCAAAGGTAGTATTCTAGAAAATTATAGAGGATATTCTGAATTTTTCAGAATGGTAAAATTTGTGTCAGTCGGAGTTCATTTGCCTACCCCTGCTTATGCTGTAAAGTTACCTATTCTGCATTGTGTTCTAGTTTTGACACACTTTGGTAGAATGATTATATCTTGAGTTCTAGAGCCAATTTAGATGATTAAAATTTCTGTGGAAATATAAGATCCTAATATACAACTTTCATGAAGACATCAAGACCTATATCATCCTATTTAATACTCTAAATGCACCTAGAATTCAAAACGGTGTCACAGTCGTACAGCAGAACCTTGCACCAAAACTGGGGATAAGCGGCACCGTTTGGTCCAGACCAAGCGGCGCCATTCATGTCAATTTGAAGCTGTTTATATGCTGCTTTTCTCTCTCTTTTGGGGGAGATTTAAATACCCCTTTAGGGCAAAAACAAGGGGAGACGGCTAGAGTTGGACAAAAACAGCAAAAACACAAGAAAACTCACTCAAATCCCATCCCAAATCTTCATCTTTGCAAGAGAAATCAAGAGAGAAGCTTGAATCTTTGAAGGAGAACATCCACCTTGAAGATTCATAGAAAAAGCTGCAATTTTCTCAATGCTACAGTGACGAATTTCAAACCTTGAAGAAGAGAAGATTTAACACCATGAAAATGAGCAATTCTTACTCTTTCATTATTGGTTTATATTCTTTGAATTGTAATATGTTGATGAACTAAACTTTTGAATATTTGGATGGGTATGAACCCTAGATTTTGCCTATGTGAATGAAGTGTTTCATTGGTTGATTGAATTTGAATTTCTTGTGAATTGTTTGTGTGTTTGAATGGTTGAATTGATTGAGTGGATTATTGATGCATAATCTGGAATTTTTGTTCACTTGGAATTGAGAAAGGAAGGGTGAAATAGACCATACACAAACAATGGGGATGATTTAGGTGACTAGAGATAGAAACCTAAACATCTTCTTGATAATTAGAGAAATCTAATTGGAAATTCACAGTTCTTAATGCATTCTTGAGTTGAATTGGTTAGAAAGAGATTTCAACTAACTAATCTAAGAGTAGAGAACTTTCATCTAGAGATAGAGTGAGTTCTATCATTGGAATTTCATCAAACATAAGAAGTGAAATTTATCAACCAAGGAACATTTCTATCACATAGATAATTCTAGGGGGATTAACCATTCAAGTATTGTTTTCTCAATTGAATTCTCTCTTGCAAACAAAAATTAGTTAAGTTGGTTTAATTAGCTAAGTTAGAATTTTATTCCTAATAGTAATTTCAATCATTTTCACAGACAAATTTGTTAGGCTAAACAATAGAGTAGAAAGTGAGTAATGATATTAACCATCCCCGTGGATACGATATTTAAACTTGCTTGCCATTATACTAATTTAAACGATGGGTGCACTTGCCTTGTGTTTGTGTGTAAATTGTTGAGGATTGTGATAAAATTAAGTATAAAGGCATAGAAACAAAGCACAACAGAGTGTGATCATTATTACCTATAACTAAGTAGAGCCTCTCATAAGGAAACGTGTCATTGATGTCTTCCTCATTCAGTTGCTCCAAATATAGGTTCTCCAACCTTGATAGATGATCGGCAGCAAGATTTTCTGCTCCCTTTTTGTGCTTTATCTCCAAATCAAATTCCTGCAACAAAATTACCCATCTAACGATATTTGAGGGCTGAATGGTCTGTATAAACAATGACTTTAGACAAAACTAGATAAGGACAAAATTTGTGAAAAGAAAAAATTATAGCAAGGAGCTCCTTCTTGGTTGTGGTGTAGTTCTCTTGTGCTTCCGTTAAGGTCTTTATTGTATAGTATATCGGTTGAAAATGCCTTTCTCACCTTTGTCCAAGCACTGCCCCTACTATAAAATCACTTGCATTGCACATTAGTTCAAAGGGGAGGGGCTAATCAGGGCAATCAATATGGGAGAATCAATCAGTTTTTGCTTCAAAACATTGAAAGCAATTAAGCATTTCTCATCAAAAACAAAAAGCACATATTTTTCAAGCAAACTTATAAGAGGTTTGGAAATTTTAGAAAAATTCTTTATAAATCTTCTATAGAAGCAGGCATGACCAAAAAAACTTCTAATTGCCTCTACTAAAGTAGGTGGTGGCAATTTTTCTATGGTTTATACCTTGGCTTTATCAACCTCTATGCCCTTGCTAGAAATCTTATGCCCCAACACAATGCCCTCTTTAACCATAAAATGACACTTTTCCCAATTCAAAATCAAATTGGTTTCTTCACATCTTTGCAAAACTTTTTCAAGAATTTTCAAACAAAGCTCAAAGGAATCACCAAAGACAGAGAAATCATCCATAAAGACCTCCATAATATCCTCCACTAGACCTTCAAAAATAGCTTGCGTGCACCTTTGAAAAGTAGAAGAAGAATTACAAAGACCAAAAGGCATGCGACAGTAAGCAAAAGTACCATAAGGACAAGTAAAGGTAGTTTTCTCTTGATGTTTTGGGGCTATTGGAATTTCAAAATACCCTAAAACCATCAAGAAAACAATAGTACCTATGACCGGTGAGTCTCTCAAGCATTTGATCAATGAAATGTAGTGGAAAGTGATCCTTCTAAGTGGCATCATTGAGCTTTCGATAATTGAAGCATACTCTCTATCCCATCACGATCTTCATGGGAATCAACTCGTTCTTCTCATTAGGCACCACGGTCATCCCTGCTTTCTTGGGAACTACTTGGAAAGGACTTAAACATGAACTATTCGAAATAGGGTAACTAAGACCGGCATCAAGAAGCTTGATTACCTCCGCTTTGACCACTTCCATAATTTTTGGGTTTAGCCTTCTTTGGGGTTGTACCACCGGCTTGAAGTCTTCTTTTATTAGTATTTTGTGAGTGCAAAATGAAGGACTAATACCATTGATGTCGGAGATCTTCCATGCTATTGCCTTTTTATGCTTCTTTAATACTTTGATAAGCTCTTCTTTATGCTCTTCTTGCAAATAGTTTGCAATGATCACTGGAAGTTTAGAATTATCCGCAAGGAAAACATACCCCAAATGATTCTGTAACTTCTTCAACTCCAATTCCGGGGGATTTTCAATGGAAGATTTAATGCTACTCCTTTTCCCCCTTTCAATCTTCTCAAACTCTGTCTCTTTGGCTGTGAATGGTGATGACTCCAAATGTGCTATGATTTCATCAATCTCATGGTGTTTTTACTTTGCCTCTTCACCCTGAAACAAGGATATCTCTAAAGGGTCATTGATTAAAAATTCCTGCACATGATAGGAGACAAGGTCATTAATAACATCTATCCTATAACAAGAATCATCATAATCAAGAGAATGTTTTAAAGCCTCAAGAACTTTAAAAATGACTTCTTCTTTGATATTCTATATTTGTGCTTCATGTAATGATCATTTTGAGCTCACATTTCTGCTAAATTTTGGTGTTTTAATCACCATTTACACTCCCTTTATCTCTTATTTGTTTTAGGTGAGTTTGTTGAAGATTTGGAATTAAATAAAGCAAACAAAGATTTTACACAATGAAGAAAAACGGAGAAATGTAGAGGAAAAACAACCTGGTATAGAAATTTCAAGTGGGATTTTGACCCCAATGAAGATTTCGAATGCAAAAGTGGTCCTCTAGACAATTATAGAGGACATTCGGAAGTTTTCATAATGGTAACATTTATATCAATCGAAGTTCATTTGTATATCCTGCTGATGCTTCAAATTCACCTGTCCTGCATTATGTTGCAGTTTTGACACATTTTGGTACCATATCTTGAGTTCTAGATGCCCAATTGAGGTTATTTAAAGCTCTGTTGAAACCTAATATCCTGATCTACAATTTAATGAAGACATAAAGACTAGATCAGCCGATTTAAAGCTCTGAATTTACCTAGAAGTCAAAACAGTGTCACAGTCGTGCAGCAGAACCTTGCACCAAACCTGGGAGCAAGCGGCACCGTTTAGTCCAGACCAAGTGGCACCATTTGTGTCAATCTGAAGGTGTTTCTCTACTGCTTTTCTCTCTCTTTTGGACTGGATTTAAATACTTCTTTAGGGAAAAAAGAGGCAGGTGGCTGGAGTGAAGAAAAGGCAGCAAAAACACACAAAAACTCACTCAAATCCCATCCCAAATCTTCATCTTTGCAAGGGAATTCCAGAGAGAAGATTGAATTATTGAAGAAGGATAACATCCACCTTGAAGATCCATGGAAATAGCTGCAATTTTCTCAACATCAAGTGACGAATTTTAGCCATAAAGAAGAGGAGATTTCAACCATGAAAATGAGCAATTCTTTCTCTTTCTTTATTGCTTTATGTTCTATGAATTGTAATATGTCAATGAACTAAATTCTTGAATACTTGGATGGTTATGAACCCTAGTTTTATCTATGTGAATGAATTGTTTCCTTGGTTGATTGAATTTGAATTTCTTGTGGATTTGTTTGTGGGTCTGATTGGTTCAATTGATTGGGTGGATGATTGATTCAAAATGTGGAATTTATTGTGGAGTGTTTATGGGTTGGAATGGTTGAATTGATTCAAAATCTGGATTTTTTCACTTGGAATTGAGAAAGGAAGGGTTAAATATACCATACACAAACAATGGGGATGATTTAAGTGACTAGAGATAAAAACTTCAACATCTTCTCGGTAATTAGAGAAATATAATTGGAAATTCACAAATATTAATGCATTCTTGGATTAAATTGGTTAGAAAGAGATTTCAACTAATTAATTCAAGAATACAGTACTTTCATCTAGAGATAGGGTGAGTTCTAATTAAAGAATTTCATCAAACATAAGAAGAGCAATTTATCAACCAAGGGACTTTCTATCACATAGGGAATTCTAGGGGAATTTTCCATCCAAGTATTGTTTTCTCTATTGAATTCTCTTGCAAGCAAGATTGGTTAAGTTGGTTTAATTAGTTAAGTTAGATTTCTTTTCCTAGTAGTTATTCAATCATTTTCACAAACAAATTTGTTAGGCTAAACAATAGAGTAGAAAGTAAGTAATGGTAATCGACCATCCCCATGGATACGACATTTGAATTTACTTGCCATTGTACTACTCATAGCGATAGGTGCACTTGCTAGTGTTTGTGTGCAAATTGTTAGAGATTTAAATAAAAATTTAGTATAAAGGCATAGACAACAAAACACAACAAGTTTTTGGCGCCGTTGCCGGAGAATTTTGGTTAATATTAGTGTTAGCCCTAAGGGCAAATCATGTAATTTTGATTCATGACAAATATTGATGAGAACTAATATGTTTATATTGTGTGATAGGATTTGTGAAGAAAGAAGTTTGAAGTCTCATTGCCTTCAGGCCGAAGAGCAAGAACAACCTCAATAAGCTATGAGTCTTTTGAGGTTTATCCAAAGATGAACTCAAGGCATTGAAGACTTGAAGTGTAGAGTAGGTATGATGATAGGTAATATCTATGTAAACTCTACACTTGTATGTCTTGGAGTCTATTGAATGCATAAGAGAGCATAAAATTGATTTCTTAATCTTAAAAGGTTTTTGAATGAATTCTTAGTAAATGTGGTTTTGTGTCCTAAAAGTTTTTAAGTAAACTTTGTATGATCAAAGGAGTTTGATTTTGGTTTTCAAACTGATATTTGTCTAAATAAGTTATCTATATATACCAAATGTATTTCAAATACTTGGAAGATTGATTTCAAATGATTTTACAAAGTTTGAACATAATTCCAAGAAATTCGATCGTCCCGAATTTGGTAGCAAAAGTTTGCTCATCGTTCTTCCGAAGAAATTCGGAAGAAGATTCGGACGCATGAAGAAAAAATTCGGTCGCTCGAATTTTGGTCTTCAGCATGGTCATCGTTCTTCCCGGAGAAATTCGGACGAAGCAGAAGAATTCGGTCGTCCGAAAAATTCGGGACGCAGAATTCGGTCGTCCGAATTTCTGAAAAATAGCTGTTAACTAGCCGCTTTTATAGTATGTTTCAACCGATTTGCAAATTCTATAAAAGCTATAAACGTGGAATCTTTTGTAAGTTTTGAATATTTGAATACTCTAAGCTTTCTAAAGTCTATTAAAAACATTTCTCAAGCTCTCTTATGTCTTGTGCATTCAATTGATCAATCCAAAGACATCAAAGTGTGAAGGTGCAACTTTGTGAAATTTCTACCAACAAGTGGTAACATCTACACACTCATCTTTACTTATTCAATTATGTTGATCTACTAGCTCTAGCAAGGTTATCTTGATAACATAAAACCCTTTAGATAAGGGTGATCCTTGAAGTTGTAATTCAAGGTTGTTTGAGATATAAAACCATAGTGTGGTGAGCCTTGTTTGTAAAAATTACTAGAAGAGGTTGTAAGTGTAAAACCATAGTGTGGTGAGCCTCTCTTGTAATCTGTGAACTTGAGCACATAGTAGAGTTATTGAAATCCTTAAGTGTAGACTTAAGGTATTGGAGGTAGATCTTGAGGATCGAACCACTATAAATTGCTTGTGTTCATTGGTCTACATTTCTTATATTGCTTTGCCATAACTTGTTTCTCTCTTGTTCATATCATCTTTAATTGGTCTATATATATAAAAGGTTTGAATTTGCAAAAATTAGCCAAATACCTAATTCACCCCCCCTCTTAGGTATTTCAATTAGGAAAGCTTGAACTGTGTTGATTTAGTCGCATTTGTTTTTTTCTTATTTGTTGTTCCAATACTTGTTACTAGTGTTAGCATTTATTGTCTTGTTTGTCATTTCTTTTAGTTCTTAGTGAATTGGAGTTCTTAGCTTGTGTTTCTTTGTTTTTTTTTTGTTTTAAGCGAGTGTTCTTTGAGTTAAACTTTTATTTTTATTTGTGGTGAAGGTGTGAATTCTTTTTGGTTTATGACCTCAAGTAATTCGGAAGAATTGAAACAACTTAATTCTGAAGTTGAGCAGATTTTTTATTGGGATCCAAGGGGTATAAACCTAGAGGTGATACTTGAAGGAATTGAAGTTGAAGGTGAAAATCCTCAAATTGAGAACACTATGACACATGATGGAAATGCAAGACCAAGGACAATGGGAGACTATGCACGGCCTTCTTTGTTAGGAGCGGAGTCAAGCATTGCCCGACCAAGAGTTGAAGCCAACAATTTTGAGATCAAACCGAATATCATCCAAATGGTTCAACAATTGGTGCAATTTGATGGTTTACTGGACGAAGACCCAAATGCTCATATTGCCAACTTCTTGGAAATATGTGATACTTTCAAGATTAATGTGGCTTCCGAAGATGCCATCCGTCTTTGATTTTTTCTATTTTCATTGAGGGATCGAGCCAAGTCATGGTTGAAGTCACTTCTACCGGGTTCCATCACTACATGGAACAATCTTGCCGAGAACTTCCTAACTAGATATTTCCCTCTGGCAAGGAGTGCAAAGCTAATAAATGACATTTTCTCTTTTCAACAAATGGAGAGTGAAAGTTTTTATGATTCTAGGGAGAGATAGAATGAGCTCTTGTGGAAATGTCCACATCATGGTCTGGATTTGGGGCTGCAAATGCAAACATTCCATAGTGGATTAAACTTCCCTTCCAAGCAACTCATTGATGCTTCTTCGGGAGGTACAACTAGTTTGAAGACAGCGGAAGAGTTACAAGACCTCATTGAAAACATTGCCATGAACAACTACCAATGCGGGAATCCAAGGCCGAAAACCAAACCTAGTGGAATACACAATGTAGACATGATGACGGCTTTGTAGGCAAAATTCGATGCGTTAAACAAGAAGATTAAGAGCTTGAGTTTGTCACCTCAAACCTCCCAAGTGATGATGGCTTATGATTTTTGCGGAGGTGGTCATCCAAACCATGAGTGCCAAACCATGGGAACTTCTAATGCATCATCAACGGAGCATATGGATTTCCTTGGAGGAGGAAGGCAACCCAACAATCCTTATAATAATACCTATAATCTGGGGTGGCGAAATCATCCAAACTTCTCATGGAGCAACCAAGGGCAACAAAGACCGTTTCATCCTCCTAGCTTCCAAGTTTCATCAAATCCTCGACCCCAAACATCTCTTCCTTATCAACATCAAAAAACTCCACCTCTCCAACAACCAGTGAAGCTGGAGGAGTTCTCAATGGGGACATTGAATGAGAAGTGTTCAGCCATTCTTCAAAACAAGAACAAGCTACCGCAAAAGCTAAATGATCCAGGGAGTTTCACTATCCCTTGTACTACTGGTAGTTTGTCAATTGGTAGGGCATTAGTAGATTTGGGTGCTAGCGTTAATTTGTTGCCATATGAGATGTTTAAAAAGTTGGGATTGGGTGAACCTAAACCAACTAGAATGAGTATTCAATTAGTCGATAAATCGGTGAAGTATCCTAGGGGAATTATTGAGGATGTACTTGTTAAAGTTGATAAATTCATATTTCCTGTTAATTTTGTGATACTTGAAATGAGTAAGGATGTGGAGGTGCCTTTAATTTTAGGGAGACCTTTTCTAGCTACTGCTAAAGCCAATATAGATGTATGTTAAGGAAAGTTAACCCTTAGGGTAGGGGAAGAGGAAGTTATTTTTAAAGTTCTTGAGGCTATGAAATATTCTCTTGATCATAATGATTATTGTTTTAGGATAGATATTATTGATGACATTGTCTCCAACCATATGCAGGGACTATTAGATGATGATCCTTTAGAGGTATCCTTGTTTCAAGATGAAGAAGCAAAGAAGGAGCATCATGAGAATGGTGAAGTCATAGCACATATGGAGTCATCTCCAATCACAACCGAAGGAATGGAGTTCGAGAAAATTGAGAGGGAAAAAAAGGGTAGAATGAAGTCCTGCACTGAAGAACCCCTAGAGCTAGAGTTGAAAAAATTGCCCGATCATTTGGAGTATGTTTTCCTTGCAGATAATTCTAAACTCTCGGTGATCATTGCAACCGATTTGCAAGAAGAACAGAAAGAAGAGCTCATAAAGGTGCTAAAGAAGCATACAAAGGCAATGGCATGGAAGATATCTGACATCAATGGTATTAGCCCTTCATTTTGCACCCACAAAATATTGATGGAAGAAGACTTCAAACAGGTGGTGCAACCCCAAAGAAGGCTAAACCCAAACATGATGGAAGTGGTCAAAGCAGAGGTAATCAAACATCTTGATGCCAGCCTTATATATCCTATCTCGGATAGTTCTTGGGTGAGTCCCGTCCAAGTAGTTCCCAAGAAAGGAGGGATGACCATCGTGCCTAATGAGAAAAACGAGTTGATCGTGCCTAATGAGAAGAACGAGTTGATTCCCATGAGGACCGTGACGGAGTATGCATAGATTATCGGAAGCTTAATGATGCCACTCGCAAGGATCACTTTCCACTTCCCTTCATTGATCAAATGCTTGAGAGGCTTGCCGGTCATAGGTATTATTGTTTTCTTGATGGTTTTTCGGGGTACTTTCAAATTCCAATAGCCTCAGAAGATCAAGAGAAAATTACATTTACCTGTCCTTATGGTACTTTTGCTTACTGTCACATGCCTTTTGGTTTTTGTAACGTTCCTGCAACTTTTCAAAGGTGCATGTTAGCTATTTTTGAGGGTTTAGTGGAGGATATTATGGAGGTTTTTATGGATGATTTCTCTGTTTTTGGTGATTCTTTTGAGGTTTGTTTGAAAAATCTTGAAAAACTTTTGCAAAGATGTGAAAAAACCAATTTGGTTTTGAATTGGGAGAAACGTCATTTTATGGTTAAAGAAGGCATTGTAATAGGGCATAAGATCTCTAGCAGAGGATAGAGGTTGATAGAGCCAAGGTAGAAACTATAGAAAAATTGCCACCACCTACTTCGGTAAAAGCAATTAGAAGTTTTCTTGGTCATGCAGGGTTCTATAGAAGGTTCACAAAAGATTTTTCTAAAATTGCTAAACCTCTTACAAATTTGCTTAAAAAAGATACGCCTTTTGTGTTTGATGATACATGCTTAATTGCTTTCACTATGTTGAAGCAAAAATTGATTGACTCTCCCATATTGGTTGCCCCCGATTGGTCCATTTCCTTTGAACTAATGTGTGATGCAAGTGATTTTGCATTAGGGGCAATGCTTGGACAAAGGCAAGAAAGCCATTTTCAACCGATATACTATGCAAGCAAGACCTTGACGGAAGCACAAGAAAACTACACCACGACCGAGAAGGAGCTTCTTGCCATAGTTTTTGCTTTTGATAAATTTCGCCCCTATCTTGTTTTGTCTAAAGTCATTGTTTATACTGATCATTTAGCACTCAAATATCTTCTCAACAAAAATGACGCAAAGCCTAGACTAATTATGTGGGTACTTTTATTGCAGGAATTTGATTTGGAGATAAGAGATAAAAAGGGAGCGGCTAATCTTGCCGCTGATCATCTATCAAGGTTGGAGAACCCACATTTGGAGCAATTGAACGAGGAGGACATCAATGACGCGTTCCCTGATGAGAGGCTATACTTTGGTTATAGGTAATGATAATCACAATCCTTGGTTTGCAGATTATGCTAATTATATTGTGGTTCGGATCTTACCAAAGAATATAACCCCTCAACAAAAGAAGAAATCCTTTTTGGAATTAAAGTACTATCTTTGGGAAGATCCGTTTTTGTTTCAAATTTGTGCAGATCAAATCATAAGGAGATGTGTAGCCTACCATGAGAACATGAGCATATTAGAGCATTGCTATAAAGGTTCGGCTGGTGGTCATTATCAAGCCAATGGGATAGCAAGAAATTTACTTGAGTCGGGACTTTATTGGCCGACTTTGTTGAACATTTGCATTGGCTGGACATATACACACACACACGGATTCTTGCTTTTATTATAAGACAATGGGGTGATTGTTTAATCTTTGTCATGGATACTTAGGATGACTTTTAGATTGATTGTGTAGATTGCTCAAGATTTCTCAAGAAGTAATGCTTTCTCTGTTTTGCACTACTTTGTAATACTTCAAAACACTTTTTATTTCTTGTGGATTATTGTTCAAACTTCTTAGTTGTTTTGTAGTATTGTTTGGGGACAAGCAATGTCTAAGTGTGGGGGAGTTGATATTCTATATTTGTGCTTCATGTAATGATCATTTTGAGCTCACATTTCTGCTAAATTTTGGTGTTTTAATCACCATTTACACTCCCTTTATCTCTTATTTGTTTTAGGTGAGTTTGTTGAAGATTTGGAATTAAATAAAGCAAACAAAGAGATTTTACACAATGAAGAAAAACGGAGAAATGTAGAGGAAAAACAACCTGGTATAGAAATTTCAAGTGGGATTTTGACCCCAATGAAGATTTCGAATGCAAAAGTGGTCCTCTAGACAATTATAGAGGACATTCGGAAGTTTTCATAATGGTAACATTTATATCAATCGAAGTTCATTTGTATATCCTGCTGATGCTTCAAATTCACCTGTCCTGCATTGTGTTGCAGTTTTGACACATTTTGGTACCATATCTTGAGTTCTAGATGCCCAATTGAGGTTATTTAAAGCTCTGTGGAAACCTAATATCCTGATCTACAATTTAATGTAGACACAAAGACTAGATCATCCGATTTAAATCTCTTAATTTACCTAGAAGTCAAAACAGTGTCAGAGTCGTGCAGCAGAACCTTGCACCAAACCTGGGAGCAAGCGGCACCATTTAGTCCAGACCAAGTGGCACCATTTGTGTCAATCTGAAGGTGTTTCTCTACTGCTTTTCGCTCTCTTTTGGACTGGATTTAAATACTTCTTTAGGGAAAAAAGCGGCAGGTGACTGGAGTGAAGAAAAGGCAGCAAAAACACACAAAAACTCACTCAAATCCCATCCCAAATCTTCATCTTTGCAAGGGAATTCCAGAGAGAAGATTGAATTATTGAAGAAGGATAACATCCACCTTGAAGATTCATGGAAATAGCTGCAATTTTCTCAACATCAAGTGATGAATTTTAGCCTTAAAGAAGAGGAGATTTCAACCATGAAAATGAGCAATTCTTTCTCTTTCTTTATTGCTTTATGTTCTATGAATTGTAATATGTCAATGAACTAAATTCTTGAATATTTGGATGGTTATGAAGCCTAGTTTTTATCTATGTGAATGAATTGTTTCCTTGGTTGATTGAATTTGAATTTCTTGTGGATTTGTTTGTGGGTCTGATTGGTTCAATTGATTGGGGGATGAGTGATTCAAAATGTGGAATTTATTGTGGAGTGTTTATGGGTTGGATTGGTTGAATTGATTCAAAATCTGGATTTTTTCACTTGGAATTAAGAAAGGAAGGGTGAAATAGACCATACACAAACAATGGGGATGATTTAAGTTACTAGAGATAAAAACTTCAACATCTTCTCGGTAATTAGAGAAATCTAATTGGAAATTCACAAATATTAATGCATTCTTGGATTAAATTGGTTAGAAAGAGATTTCAACTAATTAGTTTAAGAATATAGAACTTTCATCTAGAGATAGAGTGAGTTCTAATTAAAGAATTTCATCAAACATAAGAAGGGCAATTCATCAACCAAGGGACTTTCTATCACATAGGTAACTCTAGGAGAATTTTCCATCCAAGTATTGTTTTCTCTATTGAATTCTCTCTTGCAAGAAAGATTGGTTAAGTTGGTTTAATTAGTTAAGTTAGATTTCTTTTCCTAGTATTTATTCCAATCATTCTCACAAACAAATTTGGTAGGCTATACAATAGTGTAGAAAGTGAGTAATGGTAATTGACCATCCCCGTGGATACGACATTTGAATTTACTTGCCATTGTACTACTCATAGCGATAGGTGCACTTGCCTAGTGTTTGTGTGCAAACTGTTAGAGATTGTAATAAAAATTTAGTATAAAGGCATAGACAACAAAACACAACATTCTTCACCTACCCTAAGGGTCAACTTTCTTTCACTCATATATGTATTGATTTTTGCAGTAGTTAGAAAAGGTCTTCCTAAAACTAAAGGTACCTCAACATTGGCATTCATGTCCAGTATCACAAAATCAATGAGAAATATGAATTTATCAACTTTCACAAGCACATCGTCAATAATTTTCCCAGGATACTTCACCGATCTATCCGCCAATTGGATGCTTATTCTAGTATATTTAGGTTCACCCTACCCCAACTTTTTAAACATATCATATGGCAAACAAATTGATGCTATTCCCTAAATCTGTTAATGCTCTACCAATTGACAAACTACCAATAGTGCAAGGGATATTGAAACTCCTTGGATCCTTTAGCATTCGAGTTAGCTTGTTCTTGTTTTGAAGATTGGCCGAGCACTCCTCATTCAATGTCACATTTGAGTACTCCTCAAGCTTTCTTTTCTTGGAAAGGATCTCTTTTTGGAATTTAGTATATCTTGGCATGTGTGAAAGAGCTTCAACAAATAGTAAGTTGATATGGAATTGCTTAAAGAATTCAAGAAATTTACAAAATTGTTCACCTTTTTTCTCTTGTTGAAGTCAAGTGGCATATGGGATTTTTGCCCTGTAGTCCAGAATTTCCTTTTTCTTTTGTGCTTCTTTCTTCATCATCAACATGCACTAATTCATCCATCTTCCCTTTTTCTCTTTCTTGCACTCTCTACTTTGGAACCTCTAATTACTTCCCACTCCTCAAAGTAATAGCCTTAGTATGTTCCCTAGGATTCGGCTTGGTATTGCTTGGGAGGGTTCCAGCTTGCCTTTTCAAAACAAGCTTCACCAATTGGCCTATTTTGTTTTCCAAATTGTGAATGGAGCCTCTTGGTTCGTTAGGGATGCTTCAATGCTTTGGCTCCATAATTCTTGAGTTTGGAACCAGGTTTCGGTAGCCATTACAAACTTTGCCATTAAATCTTCGAGGCTAGATTTCACCAATCGTTGAGGAGGTAGATGAGGTTCATGTTGGTAAGGGAAGAGATGCTTGAGGTCGGGAGCTTGATGAAGCTTGGAAGCCGGGAGGATGTAGCAGTCTTTGTTGCCCTTGACTACTTCATTAGAAATTTGTATGATTCCGCCACCCCGGATTATAGGTATCGCTATGGGGATTGTTGGGTTACCTTCCTCCTCCAAGATAATCCACATGCTCCGTTGACGATGTATTGGAAGTTTCCATGATTTGGATGACCACCTCCGCAAAAGTCACAAGCCATCATCACTTGGGAAGTTTGGGGTGACAAAATCAAGCTCTCGATCTTCTTGTTTAGGGCATCAAACATAGCCTCTAAAGTCGTTATCATGACTACATTGTGTACTCCACAAGCCTTGGCTTTTAGTCTAGGATTCCCCCATTAGTAGTTATTCACTTTCCATTTGTTTAAATGAGAAGATATCATTCTTAAGCTTTGCTGTCCTTGCCAGAGGGAAGTATTTAACGAGACACATCTCTGCAAGATCATTCCATGTAGTAATGGAGCCCGGTGGAAGTGATTTCAACCATTACTTGGTTGGATCCCTCAATGAAAATGGAAATAGCTGAAGGCAGATGGTATCTTTGGAAGCCCCATTGATCTTCAAAGTATCACATATCTCTAAGAAGTTGCAATATGAGCATTCAGGTCTTCTTCTAGTATTGCACCAATTGTTGAACCATTTGGATAATATTCGACTTGATCTCAAAATTATTTGCTTCAACGCTTGACCAGGTTATGCTTAACTCTGCCCCCAACAAAAAAGGTCATGCATAGTCTCCCATTGTCCTTTGCCTTGCATTTCTGTGTCCAATTCGCCTTGCATTTTTGTGTCAAATTCCATTATGCGCCATATTTTTCTCTGGTTGAGGATTTTCACCTTCAAGTACCACTTCTAGATTTATACCCCCCTCGGATCTCTAAGAAAAGTTTGCTCAATCTCAGAATTAAGTTCAACCAATTCCTCCAGATTACTCTGGGTCACAAACCAAATAGTTTACACATTCACCACAAATATAAAAAAAAATTCAACCCGAGGAACACTCACTAAAACAGAACAAACACCCAAAAACACAAGCTAAACACTTTAATTCATCTATAACTCACAAAATTACAATCAAGACAATAAATGCAAACACTACTAACAAGTAATATAAAAGCTAACAAGTAAAACAACTAAATCAATAGAGTTTGAATTTTTCTAATATTGACCTAAATTATCCTTGGCAATGGCACCAAAAACTTGAGGTGATTCCCTTGCCCTTATACTCAATTCTCTATCTCAATCTCCAACAGTTTGCACACAAGCACAAGGTAAGTGCATCTATCGTTATGATTAATATAGTGGCAAGTACTTCAGATGTCGTATCCTCGAGGATGATCAAATACTATTACTCACTTTGGTTCTATTGTTCAGTCTACCAATTGTATTATGAAAATGATTGAAGTAACTACTAGGAATAATAATCTAACTTAACTAATTAAAACTAGCTTAACTAATCTTGCTTGCAGCAGGGAATTCAATTGAGAAAATAATACTTGAATGGAAAATCCCCCTAGAATTACCAATGTGATAGAAAAATCTCTTGGTTCATTATCTTTCCATTCTTATGTTTGGTGAAATTCCTATATTAAGGCTCCTTCTATCTCTAGATGAGAGTCATTTACCCTTAGATTAGTTATTTGAAATCTCTTTCTAACTAATTTAACCTAAGAATGCATTTAGATTAGTGAATTTCCCATTTAGATTTCTCTAATTACCGAGAAAATGTTGAAGCCCCTATCTCTAGTAACATAAATCATCCCTATTATTTGTGCATTGTAACAACCCACTCCCGGGTAGGCCCTACTTAGGAGTGATTACCACTTTCTTGTTCCAGAGGTGTAATGTAACATGTAATACCACTACATGATACAAGTATAAATCTACTAATTCTAAACAAATGACAATCAAGAACAATAAAGGGTGCACCGGCCGTTCTATAACAAAAGATTATACAAAATGGTGTGTACAAAACATAATTGTTTTATGAAGATTGAGATCTCTACATATATATAATAATTAAATTAACAACCATTTGAAATATTACAATGCATTGACAGACCAAGAATGATTATAAATGATAGACGCTTCCACAAAATTAGCTGCTACTGAGGACTCAACTGTCACGTAACTATAAAAAGTCTTGAAATATAATAAGAGAATAATGAGCTACGAAACCAAGTGAAATTTCTATGTACCTATACAGTTTGAGAGTAAATATACTGTATTGAGTTTATATTACTTTTCAAATAAACACAAGTTATCCTCGACTTATTATGAGAGTAACTACGTTTAGTACAACATAATAGTCAAATCTATAAATCACGTGAAATAGGGTATATTTATATATATGTACTTTCAAGTAATGATCATCATTTTGAAAAATAACGGTAAAATCAACAAATACAATAATTCAAATGACTCTTGCAAGTCCATACAAGCTCATAAAAACTTCCGATGCCCCTCCAGTGGCCATCTCACACGCGGCAAAAAGGAACCCTCCACACAACACTTCTCAATAGCCTTCTCACACACAATACAAAGGGACTCTCTACACAACATCTCCCAACGGCCTTTTCACACACAGTGCAAAAGAACTCTTCATACAAATTAATAATCTTACCCTACAAGAGAAGTAAATCCATAACCCGACGGCGAAGTTTACATATAATTCATATTTACAACTCATCAACAACTGATCAATTATTATGGTTTACTATAATATATAAATATACAAGCAGAGCCATGGCAAAACAACAACTTATATTATCACTACATATATTCACAAAAGCTTAACCACGACAAAATAACAATTCAAAGTTAACAACACATTTATTCACAAAAGCTGAGCCACAGCAAAATAACAATTCAAAGTTTCCACAATATATCGAGCCACAACAAAATAAATATATACTTTACTTAGCGTAAAATAAATAAATAAAAATATTAAAATAACATAACTTAAAATGATAAGATTTTATAGTCCTCAACCTCCACAAGTAAGCTAGAAAGCTCACTTCAAGCAAAAAACATAAATTTATGCTATTCTACCCTTGGTTCTACCTTGACAATCTTAGGACCTAACATATAATTACGTAGTAACAAACAAATTTAATGTCACTCTAAAATGTTCATATATTGACATATATGTATAATAAATAAATGAATGCATGATTAATATTAATAGAACTAAAAATTCTTGAATTTTATAAATTTTTTTAAGGGAATAAAAAATATTGAAATGATTAATATCCACCATTCTCTACAAAAATCTCAATTTTCTATCTTATTTCTAATATACCAATTTAGTAAAATTCATTCCATTTACGTATTATAACAGTCTAATAAACCTTTAAATACTCAATATTTAATCAAAACAAAAATTTACAAAAAATGAGTAAATCTGTCCAGATTTTCAGAAATTCAACAAGTATATCAAACTTGCTTAAATAGTAACGAAAAGTTTCTTGTAGGTATTGGATGACAACAAGAACCTTTATCCAAAATTTGAACAAAATTGAAGTATCCAAAAGTTTATTAAAATTCATATAAATTTACTACTATAGTCATTTTTTAAAATAATTAAACTCAACCATAATGAGAAAAAGATTAAAGATTTTACCTTGATTTGTAGACTTTTGATATAGCTCTAAACTTGGGTTTAAAGGATTTAATTTGTGTGTAAAGAATTGGTTAAAAATTGAAGTGAGAGATAAAGTAGAGAGAAGGGAGAAGAAAAATGAAGAAAATGGGGGAAATGAAGAATGAGGATCGGTCAACCAATCCTTAATTTCGTTTTTCTTCTTTTTTAAAAAATACAAAATCATCCTTCAATTTCTCAAAATTTATAAATTTACCTTAAAACTTATAATGTATCTATTTCTCTTCATTTTGAGAATGTGTAAGATAGATTTTTGGCAATTTATAGTTATCATACATATATACATGCTAGAATAAAACCACTTGAAAATTTTATTTAGTAAAAGTAAATTTTATGGTTTAACATGCATAGTCTATTCCACCCTTCCTTTCTCAATTCCAAGTGAAGAAACCCAACTCATGAATCAACCAACAATCAGGTTCATTCAAGCAATCAAATCCACAAACAATACACAAGAAATTGGAGCTCAATCAACCAATGAAGTAAAGTCATTCACAAAGATAATAACTAGGGTTCATAACCATCCAAGTATTCAAATGCTTAGCTCATCATCGTATTACAAATCAAAGAACATACAGCAACAAAGAAAGAGGAAGAACTGCGCATTTTCATGTCTTCAATTCTTCTTTGCTTCAAAGCTTAGAGTTCTTCAACTTGGTCATGAAAAGTTGGGTTCTTGATATTGAATTTTCAAGAATAATCTTCCTTCTTCAATGATTCCATCTTATCTCTTGATTTCTCTTGCAAAGTATGAGGATTTTGGATGGGATTTTCGCTCAAAACTCTCTCCTTTTTGGCCTTCTCCAAAACCCAAGCTGCCTCCCCATTTTTGCCTTCAAAGCTCCCAAAAAGAGAGGAAAAATTCAAAAAAAAGCAGTTGCAGCCCAAGCGGCTCCATCTAGGTTGGTCCAGGTGGTGCTACTTGGATTCTTGCAATCGGCGCTACCTTGTCCAGTCCAAGCAGTGCTAGTTTTCCTACAGTAATTCTCTGTTCTGTGACTATGACAGTTGTGTGATTTCTTGGTGAATTCAGAGTATGAAATCGGATGATATAGGCCTTGATGTATTCATAAATATTGTAGATCATGATCTTAGAGTTCCACAGAACTTTGAATCACATCAATTGAATGTCTAGAACTCAGGATATGGTCGTTTTGCTAGACATTGTTGTTAGCTCTAAGGGCAAATCATGAGGTTATGATTAGTTTTAATTAATGACAAACATTGATAAGGACTAACATGCTTGTATGTTGCGTGATAGGATTGTTGGATTAAGAAGTATGAAGTCTCATTGCTTTGAAGCCATAATGCAAGAACAACTCCAATATGTCAAAGTGATTGAAGATTGAAGAGTTTGTTCAAGAAGATTGAAGAGTTTGTTCAAGATGATTGAAGGCTTTGAAGACATGAAGTGTAGGTTATAGATGTTTAATAGGTAAATTTTGTAAACCCTACACCCTTAAGTCTTGGAATCTATGAGTTGCATTTAAGAGCAGAAAAGGTCTTTAAAGACTTATTTTATATGCGAGAAGGTTTTCCAAATTGTTTCGATTGATTTGAATATGTTTTGACAAAGTTTAAAAAAGTTCGGATGCAAGTTCAGACATATAAGAAAAAATTCGGTCATCCAAACTTTTCCTGCACTGTGAACAGTAACACTATTTAATGAACAGGGCCACTATTTTTCCAGAGAAATTTCAGAAAAGTTCAGACGAAAGTTCGGACGTCCGAATTTCTCTGAAACTAGCTATTTTATGACTGTTAAAGCCAATTTTTTAAATCTATAAAATCATAAACTGCAGATTTTTAAAAGATCTGTTGAACCTTCAAAATCCTTCAAGCTCTAACTTATTTTACATCAAAATTATTTGAAAAGCTCTCAAATTGCCTTGTGCTCAAAGGTTGAAATTCAAGATTCCAAAGACATGAAGTGAAGTGGTGCTAGCTATTGTATTCATCCACCAAGAAGTATTGGTAACATCCAAACTCTATCTTTACATTATTTTTGTGATTGATACAAGGTTGTCAAGATACTTAAAACCCTTGTGGAGGGTGAGCCATAGACTAGATTAATCAAGGTTTTTGTGTAAAACCCATTGGTGAGGGTGAGCCTTGGATTAGATTGGTTTTGATTTAGGTTGTCTAGTGACATAAAACTCTTAGTGATAAGGGTGAACCTTGTTTATTAGATTCAATGGAGGTTGTTGTGATAAAACCCAAAGAAGGGTGAGCCTCTAGTGTAATTGTTTGGTTTGACCATTTAGTGAATTGGTTAAAATCCTTGAGTGTGGATTCAAGGTAGTGGATGTAGATCTTGGAGAGATCGAACCACTATAAATCGTGTGTTCAATTTCATATAGCTTTACTTGTTTCCATACTTGTATTATTATTATTAGTTCTTAGTTGTTGATTAATTGGTTGTAGTCTTATTGTTTGATCATCTTGTCTCAACCATCAAATCACATATAAACTTGAAGTTTATGAATTTAAAGAAGAGCTTTTATTAAGGCAAAGGATTTGCAAAAAGGGAAAAGATTTTTGATAATATGGCAAAAACCTAATTCACCCCCCCCCCCTTAGGTCTTTCAATTGTCAAAACTAAAATCATATCCAAAGACACTGATATGAAATTCGCAAATGCACAAATGTCAAAGAAGTAATAAAGTAGTGAGTACAAGTCGTCCCAACAAGGATTACTACCTAACTGTAATTTTTTTTCTTATAACATAACTTAAACTAAAATAAATGTAATTTTATTTAAAATCTAATTACTAATAAAATTATCTAACAATACTAATAAACACAAAAATCAATAATTATATTAATAAAACATCAATGGAAATGAATAGACTAAGACACTCCAAATCCAACTTACTCCTTTTATGAAAAATAATTAATTCCTTTAAATTAATTCTCGACTTGGCTAATGGTAGAATTCTCAATTATAAGCTAAACCGAATCTCTTGGTAAAGAGTTCCTAACTTTAATTAATAAACTAATCGTAACTCTGTATGATTTTAATTATCAAAGCTACAAACACCTCTATTGAATCTTCTAGTCAGTTTTACGATGTGTTATTATTACCATGATCTAATTTAATCTAATGCCTCTCAGCCACTAGAATATACTTAAAGGCATGCAAAAATTACGCAAAATATTACAAACATTAAGAACAATAATAACAATTAACAAAAAATTGAGATAAAAAATGATCTTTAAGTTAAATTAATTAAATCCATAACAGTTTCGACCTTCATCGAAGGTCTTAGTCATAAAAGATTTAACTACTCATAATCCTAATATTCAAAGTTATGAATTTAATTAACATAAAAAAATAAAAAAATAATGAAAGAAAATAGAATAGAAGAGCCTGATTGGATGAAGAGCAAAGCCTCTCCATTTTTTTCTTCCTCTCGGCCAACTCTTCTGTTTCGTTCTTCAAATCCTCTCTTGCTGCCCCCTTGTTCTCATTGCAACCATCTTGTCCTCTCCTCTCCCATTGCAAGAGTTTTGCCATCTATATATAGGTGGCCTAGCATTAATTGCTTTTGTCCTTTTCCAAATTGGATTCAAATTCCAATTCCTTTATTTACTTGAGACTGCAATCCTTGTCCTATTCAAATTGTCATCCTAGGTGCAGGGTTAGTGAATTGTTTTTTCTTTTCTTCATCTAGGTCAATTGATTCTTCCTCTTCTTTCTTCTCTTAAAATTATCATTTTACCCCTACATCAATAATTCGTAAAATTACTGAATTAAATTATATATTATAAATAAAATCACCTCAAAGTCATAAAATTTATATTAATTAACCCTTAAATAAATAAGAAATTAGTTCTAAATAATGGCTAAAATATAATCTCATCAGACATTCACTTTGTACCATAATTAGGGAGGCTAAACGAACTTGGATTGACATGAATTTTACCATTCTGGAAACTTCAGAATGTCCTCTACAATTGTCAAGAAGAAACTTCTGCATTTAAAACCTTTTAGGAGGTTAAAATCATACTTGAAAATGCTCTATTCTGCTTAGGGAGGCTTGTCTTCTTCTTTCTTCCTTCTAAGTGTGCAGAATCTCCTTCATTACTTTATTATTCTCCAAATCTTCAAGAAACACACCTAAAGTGAGAAAGAGATAAAGGGGGTGTAAATGGTGATGGAAACACCAAAATTTAATAGAAATGTAAGGTCAAAAGAATCATTATATAAAGCACAAACATTATATATCAGTCCTGAAAAGAAGAAATGATTCCACTAAAGTAGCACAACCATCTAGCCTGTGGAAATCTAAAGTTGAAGCCCATAGAACTTGGAATCTATTGATGGTTTTTTCTTTTCCTAACTTAAGTTAATTACAGGTTCAGGTAATTGCTTAATAACTATGGCTGTTCCATAGTTTCAAATAACAAGGAGAGGATCAGAGGTTTAGAAAGAGAGGAAATCTACTAGAAGCCTGGAGATGGGACAAAATTAAGAGAGCAGACACAGATATATGCAAGGGAAAAGTGTACAAAGGAAGAAAAAAAGAAGGGAAACGATTTCATGGAATACAGCTCCCTTTTATATATTCCTAACAACAAGATTTAGTCCAGTTCCTCCATATACTTATAAAAGGGAGAAAAAATCGATAAATAAATAAAATCGATAAATAAAAAAACAGACTTTGCCCAAAAATTGAGGCTACCGCAGTCAAATGTTAGTGGTTGGTACTTCATTAATATATATTTTGGTACTTCATTAATATACATGTTTGTGCATCGAAATCAGAGTTATTTGTTTTTTTTTTTTGGTTCATCTTTTTATTCTTCTTTGCACTGCCATGTGGTCCTGTGCTAGCGTCCTGAAAAGCTACCGGTAAAATTCCTTCATCTCTTATCCAAAGGATTTGAATCCAATTGGCCAACCTGCTTCATCATGAGTGTTTATTTTTTAATATACTAATATATTAGTCAATGGCTAATATACTATCTAGTAAGTTATTTTCTCATCTTGCCTACTAAGATAGTTAGCTGATGAATATATCAATTCTTCCAATCGGTGTTGTGTGAAATGATAATTTATTGGAGGCAAATGGCATCACAGGTATATTTAGGATCCATTATTTGTTATTTTCGGAAAAGAAATGATTGGCTTTTCGATTTCTGATCAATTGGTTAAGTTTTTAAAATTATAGCTGTCTTCTTTATATCGCAAGGCTTATCTCTTCCTTGGACCTAAATTTCAGGCAAACAGAGTAACGTGCAACATGCCAAAACTAGCACTAACGAAAAGTAGTATAATATGCATTTTTGTGGCACTTTAGGAAATCAAACTTTCAACAATTTGAGAACCTTATAGAGAGACATTACCAGTTGGGATGATTTGAAGTTCTTTTGGCCGGAGGGGAATCATCTTTTATTAATTAAGTAACGGGTACAATACAGTGTTAAAAGGTTAGCAGAAACAAATATGGTCAGAGCTATCAATATTTCTCCTATCATCCGCTTAAGCGTAAACTATTATTTACGATATTTTTGAATTCACTAGCTCTACAAAAAAATGTCTTTGAGCATTACTTAATTGGGGCTCCCAATCATCTGAATAAACCTTTCATATTTCTCCAGTACCAAATTCTATTGGTGACTTCTCGAAACAAGATGCTCCAGTTATTTTCCCCACCTACTCTGCCAAAATTTTCCCCAAAGTTCAAATCAATCTGTTATGAAAATGGACCCAAAAATAAATAATATTTCTAGGTATGATCGAATAATTTGGAGTTGTATATGAGAAAGAGAAATTATGTAAGAAAGAAAATAGCACACACAAAAGAAAAACAAGGATTTAACGTGGTTCGGCAATATGCCTACATCGACGGGCGAAGACGGATCAAATGTATCCACTAAAGATAATATGATACAAAATTTGATGGTGCCTAACTCTCAAACCTAGAACCCAAAATATACCCAACAATCCTAACAAGGATGAGTATACTAATTTTCTCCCTTTACAATTCTAGGATTCTCTCACAAAATTGGGGATGATTAGAATGAATGGAAGATGTCTCTATTTATAGGAATTCCTTCCAATGTGAATGCATAAATGTGAAATATCAATGTGAACATTCACATTAGCCACCATTTGAATAGTTCCAAGTGTGAAATCTTCAAAGTAGTGTGAAACATCAATGTGAACATTCACATTAGCCACCATTTGAATAGTTTCAAGTGTGAAGTCTCCAAAGGTAGTGTTAAATCTCCAAAAGAATAGTGGCCTCCATTGTTGAAAATTATCTTCATTTTAACAATTCTCCCCCTCCAGTAGATATGGGGACAAAATGATTCAATCTTCTCCAAAAGTGCCAATAAGAAATTATGTTGTGCGAACACCGACCAAGTTCGAGCAATGGTTGAACTTGATCGTCGGAACAGGCTTTGTCATCATATCTGCTGGATTATCTGCAGTAGCAATTTTTTCAACACTGATAAAACCGTTAGATATAATATCCCGAATAAAGTGAAACCTGACATCAATGTGTTTGGTCCGCTCATGATACATTTGATTTTTGCTCAAATGTATTGCACTCTGACTATCACAATAGACAACAGTTAAATTCTGTTCTAAGCCCAAATCAGAGACCAAACCGCGAAGCCAGATGGCTTCCTTCACTGCTTCAGTCAGTGCCATATATTCTGCCTCTGTAGTGGAAAGAGCAACAGTTGGTTGTAGGGTTGCTTTGCAACTAACAGCACATCCTGATAAAGTGAAGACATATCCTGTCAGAGATCTCCTCTTGTCCAAATCGCCTGCAGAATCTGAGTCCACAAATCCCTTGACACTATTAGAAGTGTCAATATTGTTACGTTCATACACTAGACCAACTTCTGAAGTACCCCGCAAATAACGCAGTATCCATTTTACTGCTCTTCAATGTTCCTTTCCTGGATTTTCTATATACCTGCTAACAACACTAATAGCATGTGAAATGTCAGGACGGGTACAAATCATGGCATACATAAGACTGCCAATAGCACTAGCATATGGAACATATAACATGTGTTCCCTATCCTCAACAGTCTGTGGTGACAATTTTGCTGATAAGTGAAAATGAGTAGCAAGTGGTGTACAAACAGGCTTGGAAGTTTCCATCCCAAACCGCTCAAGCACTTTCTCAATATAATTTTTCTGAGATAAGCATAGTCTTCCAGCTTGACGGTCACGATAAATTTCCATGCCCAAAATTTTCCGAGCTGCACCTAAATCTTTCATCTCAAACTCAGAATTCAATTGAGATTTCAACTGAGAAATCTCTGACATGTTATTAGCAGCAATTAACATGTCATCAACATATAATAATAGATAAATAAACGAATCATCAGAGAGCTTCCTGAAATACACACAACTATCATAGTTACTCCTACAATAACCATGATCAATCATAAATAAATCAAACCGCTTATACCATTGTCTTGGAGATTGTTTTAACCCATAGAGTGATTTCTTCAACAAGCAAAACATGGTCTTCTTTTCCTTGAGTAACAAAACCTTCAGGTTGATGCATGTAAATCTGTTCTTCAAGCTTACCATGAAGAAAAGCAGTTTTAACATCGAGCTGTTCAAGCTCCAAATCATACAAGGCAACAATAGCAAGTAAAACACGAATGGAAGTATGTTTTACCACAGGTGAGAAAACCTCATTAAAATCTACACCTTCCCTTTGACTGTAGCCTTTTGCTACCAAACGTGCCTTGTACCTAACATCATCAACTCCAGATATTCCTTCTTTCCTTTTGAAAACCCATTTGCACCCAATAATCTTTTGACCTTTTGGCGGTTTAACTAACTCCCATGTCTGATTTCGATGAAGAGACTCAATCTCTTCAGTTATAGCAACAGTCCATTTAACAGATTCTTTGCTTATAAGGGCAGCACGATATGTGGAAGGTTCTTCCTCTTAAAAGAATTCTGCCATTGATAAAGCATAAGCAACTAAATCTGCATAAGCATACCTTTGGGGTGGCTTAATTTGTCTGCGTTGTCTTCTAATAGAAATATTGTCCTGTTGCGGTGGTGGTGCTTCCTCATGTTGCACCTTCTCCTCCTCAATGAGCTGATCTGTGGATGCCTCATGCATCGATTTTGAAGTATCAAATTCCAACTCCACCTGATGTTTGTCACTTTTATTACAACCTGCATCATTAGAATCCTTTTTCTGGTAAAGCATGAAGGATTCATCAAAAGTGACATCCCTGCTGATTAGAAACTTGGGTGATTTAGCATCAGGACACCACAACCTGTAGCCTTTTACCCCTTGTCCATATCCAAGAAATATGCACTTCTTTGCTCTAGGCTCCAATTTTCCTTCATTAACATGAGCATAAGTTGGACAACCAAAAATTCTCAAACAAGAATAATCAGCAGGTTTACCTGACCATAACTCTTCAGGTGTCTTACATTCAATAGCAGTCGATGGAGACCTATTGACCAAATAACAAGCAGTGTTCACTGCTTCAGCCCAAAACTTCCTTGGCAGACCTGTAGTAAAGAGCATGCAACGTGCTCTCTCCAAAAGAGTTCTGTTCATGCGTTCTGCTAGTCAATTTTGCTACGGAGTACCCTTGACCGTACGGTGCTAACGATGCCTTTATTCCTGCAGAACTCATTAAATTCTCCTGAATAGAATTCTAAACCATTATCAGTTCGTAAACGCTTCACCCTTTTTCCAGTCTGATTTTCAATCATAACCTTCCATTCTTTAAATTTTTGAAACATATCATTTTTGTTCTTCAAGGTATAAACCCAGACTTTATGGGAAAAATCATCAATAAAAGTGAGTAAATAGCGAGAACCACTAATAAAGGGAACTTGTGAAGGACCCAAAGATCAGAATGGATGTAGTCCACGGTTTCTTTGATCCTATGTATTGCAGTACCGAAATGAACTCTTTTATGTTTACCAAAGATACAATTTTCACAAAAGTCAATTGTACCTATCTTTTGTCCACAAAGCAAACCTCGTTTGCTTAATTCAGTCATACTCCTCTCACTCATATGCCCTAATCGCATATGCCATAATCGACTAGTGTCTGGATCTGAATCAGATGATGAAGACGTTGAAGCAGAGCCAAGAACTGTATCACCCTGCAAAAAATAAAGACCATTTCTTCTATTTCCTTTCATCACAGTTAGTGCACCTTTTGAAACTTTCAATACTCCACCTTCGGCAGAAACTTTACAACCCATAGAATCTAGAGTACCCAGAGAAATCAAATTCTTCTTCAACTCTGGAACATGCCGAACATCTGTCAAAGTTCTTACAATACCATCAAACATCTTAATTTGAACTGTACATATTCCAATGGTTTTGCAAGCCATATTATTACCCATTAAGACGGTACCACCATTAATTGATTTATATGTGATAAACCAGTCTTTATTGGGACACATATGATAGGAACAACCCGAATCAAGAACCCACTCATTTTCAGAGTTAGAATCAACAACGGTAATTGAAAGAACATATTCAACAGCAGATGAATTATTTTCTACAACTCCAGCAACAGAAGAATTGTCATTCCTATTATCCCTTTTATCTGACTTATTACTTTTCTTAAGTTTAGGACAATCCCATTTAGTGTGCCCCTTGTGACAATAGTAACACTCCACATTTTTCTTTGGTCTAGACTTAGACCGGCCTTTATTTACTGATCCCTTGTTTAAACTCCTCCCCCTCACAATAAGGCCATCTCCAATTTCATCAAAATTATTGCCAGAAACCTTTTTTCTTAATTCTTGTGAATTTAAAGATGCCTTAACATCTTCCATACTAATAGAATCTTTACCATAGAGCAAAGTAGTAACAAAATGCTCATACGAAGGGGGTAGAGAACAAAACAGAATAAGGGCTTGATCTTCATCCTCAATTTTAACCTCAATATTTCTTAAGTCCATAATTACTCGATTAAATTCATCGATGTGCTCTTTAATAGGCGTACCTTCTTTCATCCGAAGTGTGTAAAGATTTTGTTGGAAGTACAACCTGTTGGTGAGAGACTTTGTCATATACAAACTCTCGAGCTTCTGCCACATCTTTAATGCGGTGTCTTCCTCTACAATTTCACATAATACCTTGTCTGCCAGATTGAGAATGATTGCACTGCGAGCCTTCTCATCAACTTCTCCAAGCTCCGCAGCTGATACAACTCTTGTTGAAGCTGTCGTTGCAGTCGTTGTCGCAACTGGAGCCTTGTCATCAGCTTTCTTTTCCTCGGGCAATTCTTCTCTTGGCCAAAGTGCCTTTTGCAATCCTTGTTGAACCAGCATGGCATGCATCTTGGCACGCCATAAGCTGAAGCTGGTTTTCCCATCAAATTTCTCGATCTCATATTTTGTAGACATATTCGAAAAAAAAACTCCAAATAGATATTGATTGGCTCTGATACCAGTTTGTTATGAAAATGGACCCAGAAATAAATAATATTTCTAGGTATGATCGAATAATTTGGAGTTGTATATGAGAAAGAGAAATTATGTAAGAAAGAAAATAGCACACACAAAAGAAAGACAAGGATTTAACGTGGTTCGGCAATATGCCTACGTCCACGGGCGAAGACGGATCAAATGTATCCACTAAAGATAATATGATACAAAATTTGATGGTGACTAACTCTCAACCCTAGAACCCAAAATATACCCAACAATCCTAACAAGGATGAGTATACTAATTTTCTTCCTTTACAATTTTAGGATTCTCTCACAAAATTGGGGATGATTAGAATGAATGGAAGATGTCTCTATTTATAGGAATTCCTTCCAATGTGAATGCATAAATATGAGCATAAATGTGAACATCAATGTGAACATTCACATTAGCCACCATTTGAATAGTTCCAAGTGTGAAATCTTCAAAGTAGTGTGAAATATCAATGTGAACATCCACATTAGCCACCATTTGAATAGTTTCAAGTGTGAAGTCTCCAAAGGTAGTGTGAAATCTCCAAAAGAATAGTAGCCTCCATTGTTGAAAATTATCTTCATTTAACACAATCCATTTGGAGGGGTCAAGATCTCTTTGGAATTGGCTCCATTTGCTGCTATGAACTTCTTTTAGCATATCATTAGTTATCCTCCTAAGGCACAAATCAGCAATAAATTTACTATGTTATACTTCATAGTAAAAGTTATCATCAAACTCTTGAAATTGAATCAACACCAACCAATGAAAAATCAACTTGCTTTTATTTAAGCAAAACCATCACATGCATCCTCTTTAGAGTTTTAGGTATAGAGAGTTAGCAAACAAATCATAGACTACAAGCCTGAGAATAAAAATTAACAAGTCTTAAGACAAATCAGACTAAAATAAAACCTTCCATCCAAAAAAGACTAAAATAAAACAAACAAATCAGTTTCAGAAAATCACAAACACATCCACCGAATCGATGGAATCACAAAAACTTCACATTGGTACTCTTCATCTCCCTCTTCACCTTCTAGGCATCGTTTGAGTCATTCTATTCATTCAAACCATGAATTAATCAATCGGAAGAAAATCAAAAAATAGGAAATATGGAAAAGAATAATTAAAGGAGAAAAACTTTGAATTCTTAAATGAAAGAACTAACATAAAATAAATTTGAACACTATCAACCAAATTTTATCAAGCTTTTCAAATCATTTATTATCAGTCAAACAAAAACTACTATTTTAATTTTTTTATTTGCAACAACTTACTAATTTTCGTCAAAATCAGCAAAAACTTCCATTAAAATATGAATCTGTACACGATAACATTTTTTACATATCAATTGTATGAAGAATACATCGTTTTTGCACTTTACATAAGCCACAATCTATATATATATATATATATATATATATTAAAGTTGAGGTAGAATCATTAGGTGGTGACATGTGGATAATTTTAAACTTAATTGAATGCTCATTATGACAAGTTGCATTGTGTGTATTTATGAATGTATTGATTAATGTGCCTACATAAACTCATATAAAGAACTAATTATCTTAATTTTGGTGAAATTTAATTTATGTTAAAATACTTTGATGATATATAATTAATTTTACAACCAATCAATCTATAAACAATATTAAATAATAATTTTTTAAACTTATAGATACAACTAATAATCTTGAACTTATTATAAATTTACTTATTTTATATATATGTCTCTAGCTATAAGATAGATACATGAATATATTATAAAATTAATACAACATGATACCACCATCAAAGACATAGAAAGGAATTTATGGTAAGTTTTGATTAAAAGAATTAGAAACTATTGTATCATTTGTGATTATTAGACCAATTTGTTAAGGATATTCACATAAAATGGCATAATAATATGATTTTTAAAATAAAAAATATTTATAATGTATTTATCTTATAATAAAAAATAATAGACATATATATATATAAAGTTGAGGTTGAATCACTAGGAAGTGACATGTGAAATTCTCTAAGCTTAGGTTAACTCTAATGATGCCAAGTTAAATTTAGAGAATTAGTTACTTTGTTGATTAATGTGCTCATATAAACTTATATAAATAACTAATCACCTTAATTTTAGTAAAATTTAATTTATTTTAAATTACATGAATCTACTAATTATTTTAATATTGATAATATATAATTAATTATCAATCAATGAATCTTTAAATAATATTAAATAATAGACTTTTGAACTTTTTGATACAGTTAATGATCTTGAATTTATCTTAAATATCATTAGAAAGTTATACGTGAAATTCTCTAAACTTAGGTTAATTTTAATAATGCCAAGTTGATTATTGAGAATTTATTACTTTATTGATTAATGTGCCCATATGAACTCATATAAATAACTAATCACCTTAATTTTGGTGAAATTTAATTTATGTTAAAATACATGATTCTACTAATTACTTCAATATTGATAATATATAATTAATTGTACAATCAATAAATCTTTAATAAATATTGAATGCATTTTCAAATTAAAAAATGATACAATATAATATTATTTTTAAATTAATTTTTAAAAAATTATTTTATTTTTAATAACACAATTAAATATATAAATAACTCGCACAGCCCGCGGTATTGTCACTAGTAAATAAGAAAAGCAAGGATTCATACTTGTTCCTTAGAGAAATAGACCTGCAAAATTGTGTTGTGGTGAGCCCATTACACGTGCTGAGCTTGGCAAAGACACTGATCCCAAAGAGAATTTTTCCAGCACTGGGCAATTTTTGATAGTTATCGTTCCCAATGATGGTAATTTCACATGACGCTTAATATGGCAAAATCTAATTAGTTTTGGTAGCCGTGAGAGTGTCAATTCCTGTAATTGAGGGAACAAAGTTTCTCCAATATTCGTTTCATCTTCCTTCTCTTCTCCAGAGTTAGCTTCTCTTGATTTTAGATCCTTTAGTACAATATCTACAGTTTCCTATAAGATAATATTCTTGGATTACAGAAAATCGATAAATAAAAATATTTTGAAAGAATTTGAATATATTCATTGTTTTGCTAATTAGGCTATTATCTGAAAATCGATAGATGGAATAACTTATTACTCTCATTGTTTCGAAATTGCTATGCTAATTATCACACAAAAATTAATGTTCATACCAAGTTTCAAAGTAAAATCAAATAAAATGTCAAATATAACCTTATTTAATTTTTTAAGATATACTAGCATTATATTAAATGTTTTCCTCTTCTCTCTGTCCCCCATCTAAAAAGTCAAGTGATTTTTTTCTGAAGACCAAAGTAAATATTTGTTTTGGTGTTAGTGCAGGTAATATAGATTTATTGAGGAACTAATGTATTAAAGTGAAAAATAAATTAAAAGACTGCTATGAAAATAGAGGGAGAAGTAAAGAAGATTTTTGAAAGAATTTAAGATTTATACCTTGTCAAAAAAAGATGAAGTGCCAATGCTTGAGTCAAGTAGTTGTGAAGACAAAATGTCTCCATGAGCCGACAATCAACAATGCGTAGCTTTTGCAGCGATGGTAGTTCAACATGATCCATGTGGCAGAATTGTTGCATCTTGGGTAGATCACCGAGCCGCAATGACCATAGGCGAGGGAACAAAATAACATCGGAATTGGTTTCTTCTTCTTTGTCCTTACCTATCACTTCTTCCAACTCCTTACAATCCCGCACTGACAGATCTTCAAGATTGGAAAATCGTCTACATGATATAGAGTTGGGAAACAAGATTTTGCAGTTGATTCTGTCGAATTCTAAATGCTTCACACCACTGCACATAACCTATGAATAATTCACGTGTTAAAGTTAATATTTGGAGTCGTAAGTAATACATTTAGCACTATTTTAGTATAAAATAAATTCTTTTAATTTATATTATCTAAATTAAAAATATTTTAAAATTATATTTTATCATCACACTTCATATAATTTTTTTATCTTATATATTAATTTTTAAATAATTTCATTGAGATATTAAAGTTTTTTAAAATAATTAGAGATACTATTATTATTTTGATGTTGTATAGTATTTTTTAATTTTTAAATATTTTTTTTAAAAAACTTCAAATCCTTTCTATTGATATTTATTGAGCCTTTCCCTTTAGTACTATTTTTATTAAATTATTTTTTAATTTAATTTTTAAGTTATATATGTTAAGCTTACCTTATGACTAACTCCTCCAAATTAATTGTCTCTATATAAATCTCAAATAATTGTCATAGATATGTTGAACACCATCAAAATGACAATAATACATTTCAAAAAAATGAAAAAATAATTTTATAAAAATGTATGAAAAATAATACATTTCAAAATATATGACATATTTTTCTTTTCCCCATTTGAAAAGTCAAGTAATTTTTTCTGAAAACCAAAGCAAATATTCATTTTGGTGTTAGTGTAGGTAATATAGATTTATTGAGAAACTAATGCATTAAAGTAAATAGCCAGAAATAAAAGACCATTTGAAAAATAAATTAAAAGACCGGTATGGAAATAAAGGGAGGAGTAAAGAAGATTTTTGAAAGAATTAGAATTTATACCTTGTTAAAAAAAGATGATGTGCCAATGCTTGAGTCAAGTAGTTGTGAGCTTGGACAACATGTCTCCAGAAGCCGACAATCAAGAATTCTTAGGTGTTGTAGCAATGGCAGTTCAACACGATCCATGTGGCAGAATTGTTGCATCTTGGGTAGATCTGAGAGCACCAATCACCTCAGGTGAGGGAACAAAACAACCTCGCAATTGGTTTCTTCTTCTTTGTCCTTACCTACCACTTCTTCCAACTCCTCACAATACTCGACTGACAGATCTTCGAGATTGGAAAATCCTCCAGCGATATAGAGTTGGGAAACAATATTTTGTAGTTGATTTTGTCGAATTCTAAATGCTTCACACCACTGCACATATTCTCTGGATAATTTATGTGTTAAAGTTAATATTTGGGTTGGAATAGAGTAATGCATTTAGCATTATTTTAGTATAAAATAAACTCTTTTAATTTATGTTTTCTAAATTAAAAAATTTATTATCACACTTCATATAATTTTTATTATCTTGGATATTAAATTTTAAATAACTTTTATTCAATTAGATATACTAAAGATTTTTAAAATAATTAAAAATACCACAATTATTTTGTTATGGTATAGTATTTTTTAATTTTTTAAATCCTTTTTTTAAAAAATTTCAAATCCTTTCTATTAATTTTTATTGAGCCTTTCTCTTTTGTACTATTTTTATTAGCTTATTTTTCTCTTTAATTTTTAAGTTATATATGTTAAGCTTACCTTATGACTAACGCCTCCAAATTAATTGTTTCTATATAACTCTCAAATAATTATCATAGATATGTTAAACACCATCAAAGTGAAAATAACACATTTCAAAAAAATGAAAAAATAATTTTATAAAAATGTATGAAACACTAATAGATTTCAAAATATATGACATATTTTTCTTTTACACGAGAATTAAGAATTTGATAAATTTTATAAAAAAATTTTAATGGATGTCTAAATGCTCCTATTTAAAAATTCTTGATTAGTGTGTCAAATCAAATTTAAAATTAAAGATTAGTGTCAAACACCATATCAGAGTTTTGCACATGCGATGGTAATTTTAGAATTTCATTATAGAAACATGTCTAATTTTATAGGTTAACACTTAATAAAACTATGATAACATTAGCTTCTCTTGATTTTAGAACTTTTAGTCCATTATATAATGTACCAATAAAAATGTTTCACCTACGTTAATATTCTTGGATTACGAAAAAACTGATAAATAAAATTATTTAAAAGAATTTGAAGATATTTATTGTTTTGCTAGGCTATTATCTCAAATTCGATAGATGGAAAATTTTATTATCCTCATTGTTTCAAGATTACTATGTTAATTATGATATCACACGAAAATTAATGTTCATACCAAGTTTCATAGTAAAATCTAATAAAATGCCAAATATAACCTTAGTTAATTTTTTAAGATATACTAACATTATATTAAATGTTTTCTTCTTCTCTCTTTCCTCCATTTGAAAAGTCAAGTAATATTTTCTGAAGTCCAAAATAAATATTCGTTTTGGTGTTAGTGTAGGTAATATAGATTTATTGAGAAACTAATGCATTAAAGTGAATGGTAGAAAACAAAGGTATATTTAAAAAATAAATTAAAAACCTTGTATGGAAATAGAGGGAGAAGCAAAGAAGATTTTTGAAAGAATTAGAATTTATACCTTGTTAAAAAAAGATGAAGTGCCAATGCTTGAGTCAAGTAGTTGTGAGCTTCGATAAAATGTCTGCATAAGTGGACAATCAAGAATGCTTAGGCGTTGTAGCGATGGCAGCTCAACATGATCCATGTGGCTGAATTGTTTTATCCTGGTTAGATTATCGAGCCGCAATGTCCTTAGGCGAGGGAACAAAATAACCTCGGAATTGGTTTCTTCTTCTTTGTTCTTAGCTATCACTTCTTCTACCTCCATACAATACTCCACGCGCAAAACTTCTAAATTGGAAAATCCTCTACATGATATAGAGTTGAAAAACAAGATTTTGCAGTTCACTTTGTTGAAAGTTAAATACTTCATACCATTGCACATAATCTCTGGACAATTCAGATGCTAACATTAACATTTGGAGTCGCAACAATGAATAATGTATATAGCAATCTTTTAGTATAAAGTAAAATTTTTTAATTTATATTTTTTTAATTAAAAATATTTTAAAATTATTTTTTACCATCACACTTCATATAATTTTTATTATCTTTTATATTAATTTTTAAATAACTTTCGTTCAATTAGAGATGCCACTATTATTTTGCTTTTTAATTTTTAAATATTTTTTAAAAAAATTTCAAATTTTGTCTATTGATGTTTATTGAGCCTCTCCTTTAGTACTATTTTTAGTAACTTATTTCTCTCTTTAAGTTTTAGGCTATTTATGTTAAACTTACCTTATGACTAACTTTTCCAAATTAATTGTCTCTATATAAGTCTCACATGATTGACATAGATATGTTAAAACACCATCAAAATGGCAATAATACATTTCAAAAAACTGAAAACATTATTCTACAAAAATATATGAAAAAATACAACATTTCAAAATATATGACATATTTTTCTTTTACACAAGAATTAAAATTTTGAAAAACAATATAAAACTATAGAGTATATTATGACCTAGAAAGATTATTAACCAGCTGCATTACAGAACTGCTATAGCTATTCACTGAATTCTCAGAAAGGATGAATTCAAGGAGAAATATACCTTTTGGTCGAAGAAAAATTGCAGTTCGGCATTATGGTCAATTGCCTTACAGAAAGAAGAGAGACTCGGTAGTGAATCAAGTGTGATCTCTGACAGCTTTGGAAATGTGATCTTGCTGGTGGCATTGCTCCCAGAATGTCCATTTTGCTTAAAGAACACGGTTTCCATGACATCGCACCTCTGAATATCAAGACGCTCCAAACTCGTAAACATTGCTGCTACTGAGAAGGAAAACAAGTTTTTTAGACCATCACACCTTCGTAGGTTTATACTTGTGAGTTTAGAAAAGGATCCTGCAGGTGGATGGCCGCGGCAAACTTCTTTCAAGACATCGGTGTCTTGGAGATACAATTCTGTGGCGCGAGGGAGAAAAGCAGAGTCGGTTTGTTTCCTGGAGCTGGAATCAAAAAGAGGCTCTAGATTGCCCCAGTTTCGAAGATACAATATCTTCACCTTTTGGAATCCATCTCTTGCTAACTGGTTTGCTATCTCACGGGAACCTTTTCCTGAATCCTGATAGTTCCATATCAGCATCATTTAAAAATTCTCGAATTGACCCGGTGAAATGAACCGATTCGGTTAGGGTGCTGACGCCTTTTTTTTTCGCACATGCGGATAACTTTTGACCGTTCGACTAGTTACTGTTTATTATCTTTTGATCTGACGGTTATGAAGCATGAGGGGTATTTTGGGAAAGCAAAATTATGGGAGAAAAAAGAGAAAAGTTTGAAACGATTTGAAATCTACTTTTTCACCTACTTTCTGACACATACTTTTTTCACCCACTTTCTTCAACCAATTCTATCAAATTCTCTCTCTTTTTTTTCTCTCTCTCTTCTTTCTGTCTTTCTCTCTTCTTTCTGTCTTCTGTATTCTCTCCGCTACTACTCCGAAAGTCTTCAAATATTAAAGAACAAAATGATTCATTCTCTTCAAGATCGTCATTTTGTGTTAAATAGTTTCGACGAACCTTCAAGTTTCTTTCAAGCTTAAAATTCATTTTTTCAGATTTACTAATAGCCAAAATGAAGTTAGCTATTATGAGTTTTTGTTAGACTGTTGGTGGCTTCTAGGCTATAGAAATCTTCACTAAAAATAGATTTATAGTCTGCTTGCGGAGGTAAGAAAGCGATGTGTTGATTTTTTTGGTTTGAAGAATGATTTTGGAAGTCGAACACTCATATGACTCCAAAGAATGATTTTGATGGTGGAGAATTGCAATATTGGATCATTTGTTTTTATTTTAGAACGATAAGCTTTGACTTTTTTTATAACAAGTGAATAATTATACTCCATTGAGTGAATAATTATTCATATCAAGTGAATAGATCTACTATATCAAATAATTATTCATAACAATCTGAATGGATATTTACGCAAAACTAAATATATCTGATTTGGTCATATGTTATCTTAAGAGTAAATAATTATTCTCCGTTGTGAATAGATCTACTATATCAAATAATTATTCATAACAATCTGAATGGATATTTATGTGAAACTAAATATATCCGATTTGGTCACGTGATATGTTAAGAGTGAATAATTATTTTTCGCTAAGTGAATAATTATTTACTTAACATATCAAGTGAATAGATCTACTATATTAAATAATTATTCGTAACAATCTGAATGGATATTTACGTGAAACTAAATATATCTGATTTTGTCAGATTGTATCTTAAGAGTGAATAATTATTCTTCGCTAAGTGAATAATTATTCACTTAACATATCAAGTGAATAGACCTACTATATCAAATAATTATTGTAAGACCTATGAGCGCGGGGTGGGTGGGTGGGTGGGTGGGTGTGTGAATTATATCTTTGGCTAATTGTCAAAAATCTTTTCCCTTTTTGCAAGTCCTTTGCCGTAATAAAAGCTCTTCTTCAAATTCACAAGCTCTAAGTTTATATGTGATTTAATAGTTGAGACAAGATGATCAAATAATAAAAACACAACCAATTAATCAACAACTAAGAACCAACAATAATAACACAATTATGTAAACAAATAAAGTTATAAATAAATGAACATACGATTTATAGTGGTTCGATCTTTCCAAGATCTACATCTACAACCTTAAGCCTACACTTAAGGATTTCAATTAATCTACTATATGCTCAAGTTTACAAATTACAAACAAGGCTCACCACACAATGGTTTTATATCTACAAACAACCTTGAATCACAACTTCAAGGATCACCCTTAACTAAAGGGTTTTATGTTATTAAGATAACCTTGCAAGAGTAGTAGAAAAACACAATCAGATAAGTAGATAAGAGTGTGTAGATGTTACCACTTGTTGGCAGATGTTTTACACAAAATTGCACCTTCACACTTTGATGTCTTTGGATTGATCAATTGAATGCACAAGACACAACAGAGTTCACAAAATGTTTGCTAAAGGCTTTGGAATGCTTAGAGTTCACTTAGATTCAAAACTTACAAAAGATTTCAAGTTTCTAGCTTTTACAGAGTTTGAAAAACAGTTTTAACGGCTATAAAACGGCTAGTTTCAGAAAATTCGGAAGACCGAATTTTGCATCCGAATTTTTCGGATGTTTCTATTACTCATTCTGGAAAAATTCGAACCATTTCGTCCGAATTTCTCTAGAAAAACAGTAATGATTTTCGCTACAAAAATCGGACGACTGAATTTTTTTGGAGGTATTTTCAAACTTTGTAAAATCATTTGAGACCTAACTTCAATAAGTTTGAAAACATCTTATATGTCTAGATAACTTATTTAGACATATATAAGCTTGAAAACCATAACCAAATTTCTTTGATCATGCAAAGTTTATTCAAAATCTTTTATGATACAAAACCACATTAATCAAAAAGTTCATTCCAAGTCATTTAAAATTAAGAAACTTATTTTATGCTCCCTTATGCATTCAATAGACTCCAAGACATACAAGTGTACAGTTTTCATAGAGATTTAACTATTAGCATATATACTCTACACTTCAAGTCTTCAATGCCTTGAATTAATCTTTGAATAACCTTCATAAGACTTCATGGCTTATTGAGGTTGTTCTTGCACTTTGGCTTGAAGGCAATGAGACTTCATACTTCTTAGGTCACAAATCCTATCACACAATATATAAACATATTAGTCCTCATCAATATTTGTCATTAATCAAAACAACATGATTTGCCCTTAGGGCTAACAATTATTCGTAACAATCTGAATGGATATTTACGTGAAACTAAATATATCTGATTTGGTCAGATTGTATCTTAAGAGTGAATAATTATTTTTCGCTAAATGAAGAATTATTCACTTAACATATCAAGTGAATAGATCTACTATATCAAATAATTATTTATAACAATCTGAAGGGATATTTCGTGAAACTAAATATATCTGATTTGGTTAGATTGTATCTTAAGAGCGAATAATTTTTCTCCGCTAAGTGAATAATTATTCACTTAACATATCAAGTGAATAGATCTACTATATCAAATAATTATTTATAACAATCTGAGTGGATATTTACGTGAAACTAAATATATCTGATTTGGTTAGATTGTATTTTAAGAGTGAATAATTATTCACCTAACATATCTAGTGAGTAGATCTACTATATCAAATAATTATTAATAACAATATGAATGGATATTTATGTGAAAGTAAATATATCTGATTTGGTCACATGGTATGCTAATAGTGAATAATTATTCACTTAACATATCAAGTGAATAGATCTACTATATCAAATAATTATTCATAACAATCTGAATGGATATTTACGTGAAACTAAATATATTTGATTTGGTCATATGGTATGTTTAGAGTGAATAATTATTTTTTGCTAGGTGAATAATTATTCACTTAACATATCGAGTGAATAGATCTACTATATCAAATAATTATTCATAACAATCTGAATGGATATTTATGTGAAACTAAATATATCCGATTTGGTCACGTGATATGTTAAGAGTGAATAATTATTTTTCGCTAAGTGAATAATTATTTACTTAACATATCAAGTGAATAGATCTACTATATTAAATAATTATTCGTAACAATCTGAATGGATATTTACGTGAAACTAAATATATCTGATTTGGTCAGATTGTATCTTAAGAGTGAATAATTATTCTTCGCTAAGTGAATAATTATTCACTTAACATATCAAGTGAATAGACCTACTATATCAAATAATTATTGTAAGACCTAAGAGCGCGGGGGGGGGGGGGGAGGGGGGGTTGTGTGAATTAGATCTTTGGCTAATTGTCAAAAATCTTTTCCATTTTTGCAAGTCCTTTGCCGTAATAAAAGCTTTTCTTCGAATTCACAAGTTGTAAGTTTATATGTGATTTAATATTTGAGACAAGATGATCAAATAATAAAAACGTAACCAATTAATCAACAACTAAGAACCAACAATAATAACAGAATTATGTAAACAAGTAATGTTATAAATAAATGAACACACGATTTATAGTGGTTCGATCTTTCCAAGATATATATCTACTACCTTAAGCATACACTTAAGGATTTCATTCAATCTACTATATGCTCAAGTTCACAAATTACGTGAGAGGCTCACCACACAATTGTTTTACACTCACAACCTCTTCTAGTAACTTTTAGAAATAAGGCTCACCACACAATGATTTTATATCTACAAACAACCATGAATCACAACTTCAAGGATTACCCTTAACTAAAGGGTTTTATGTTATTAAGATAAGCTTGCAAGAGTTAGAAGAAAAGCACAATCAGATAAGTAGAGAAGAGTGTGTAGATTTTACCACTTATTGGTAAATATTTTACACAAAATTGCACATTCACACTTTGATGTCTTTGGATTGATCAATTGAATGCACAAGACACAAGAGAGCTCACAAAATGTTTGCTAAATGCTTTGGAATGCTTAGAGTTTACTTAGATTCAAAACTTACAAAAGATTTCAAGTTTCTATCTTTTATTGATTTTGAAAATAAGTTTTAACAGTTATAAAACGGCTAGTTTCAGAAAATTTGGATGACTGAATTTTGCATCAGAATTTTTCGGACGTTGCTATTACTCATTCTGGAAAAATTCAGACGACCGAATTTTATCACTTCGTCCAAATTTCTCTGGAAAAGCAGTAATGATTTTCGCTACAAAAATCGGACGACCAAATTTTTTTGGAAGCATTTTCAAACTTTGTAAAATCATTTGAGACTTAACTTCAATAAGTTTGAAAACATCTTATATATCTAGATAACTTATTTAGACATATATAAGTTTGAAAATCATAACCAAATTTCTTTGATCATGCAAAGTTTATTCAAAATCTTTTAAGATACAAAACCACATTAATCAAAAAGTTCATTCCAAATCATTTAAAATTAAGAAACTTATTTTATGCTCCCTTATGCATTCAATAGACTCCAAGACATACAAGTGTAGAGTTTTCATAAAAATTTAACTATTAGCATATCTACTCTACACTTCAAGTCTTCAATGCCTTGAGTTCATCTTTGAATAACCTTCACAAGACTTCATGACTTATTGAGGTTGTTCTTGTACATTGGCTTGAAGGCAATGAGACTCCATACTTCTTAGATCACAAATCTTATCACACAATATATAAACATATTAGTCCTCATCAATATTTGTCGTTAATCAAAATTACATGATTTGCCCTTAGGGCTAATAATTATTCATAACAATCTGAATGGATATTTACGCGAAACTAAATATATCTGATTTGGTCAGATTGTATCTTAAGAGTGAATAATTATTATCCGCTAGGTGAATAATATTCACTTAAGAGTGAATAATTATTCACTTAACAAATCAAGTGAATAGATCTACTATATCAAATAATTATTCATAACAATCTGAATGGATATTTACTTGAAACTAAATATATCTGATTTGGTCACATGGTATTATAAGAGGGAATAATTATTCTCCGCTAAGTGAATAATTATTCACTTAACATATCAAGTGAATAGATCTACTATATCAAATAATTATTCATAACAATGTGAGTGGATATTTATGTGAAACTAAATATATTTGATTTGGTCATGTGGTATGTTTAAAGTGAATAATTTTTTTTCGCTAAGTGAATAATTATTCACTATAATTATTCACTTATCATATCAAGTGATTAATCTACTATATCAAATAATTATTCATAACAATCAGAATGGATATTTATGTGAAACTAAATATATCTGATTTGGTCACATGATATCTTAGGAGTGAATAATTATTTTTCGCTAAATAGATATTTACGTGAAACTAAATATATCTGATTTGGTCTTATTTTATCTTAAGAGTGATTAATTATTTTTCGCTAAATGAATAATTATTCACTTAAATGTGAATGATTATTCACTTAACATATCAAATGAATAGATCTATTATATCAAATAATTATTTATAACAATCTGAATGGATATTTACGTGAAACTAAATATATCTGATTTGGTCAGATTGTATCTTAAGAGTGAACAATTATTTTTCGTTAAGTGAATAATTATTCACTTAACATATCAAGTGAATAGATCTACTATATCAAATAATTATTCATAACAATCTTAATGGATATTTACGTGAAACTAAATATATATGATTTGGTCACGTGGTATGTTAAGAGTGAATAATTATTTTTCGCTAAATGAATAATTATTTACTTAAGAATGAATAATTATTCACTTATCATATCAAGTGAATAGATCTACTATATCAAATAATTATTCACCACAATCTGAATTATTTATAACAATCTGAATGGATATTTACGTGAAACTAAATATATCTGATTTGGCTAGATTGTATCTTAAGAGTGAACAATTATTTTTCACTAAGTGAATAATTATTCACTTAACATATCAAGTGAATAGATCCACTATATCAAATAATTATTCATAACAATCTCAATGGATATTTACGTGAAACTAAATATATCTGATTTGGTCACGTGGTATGTTATGAGTGAATAATTATTTTTTGCTAAATGAATAATTATTCACTTAACATATCAAGTGAATAGATCTACTCTATCAAATAATTATTCACAACAATCTGAATGAATATTTACGTGAAAGTAAATATATCTGATTTGGTCACATGGTATATTTAGAGTGAATAATTATTTTTTGCTAAGTAAATAAGTATTCACTCTTAAGTGATATTTACGTGAAACTAAATATATCTGATTTGGTCACATGGTATGTTAAGAGTGAATAATTATTTTTTTCTAAGTGAATAATTATTCACTCTTAAGTGAATTAGAGTGAATAATTATTCACTTAACATATCAAGTGAACAGATCTACTATATCAAATAATTATTGTAAGACCTAAGAGAGGAGAGGGGGGTGAATTAGGTCTTTGGCTAATTATCAAAAATCTTTTCCCATTTTGCAAGTCCTTTGCCGCAATAAAAGCTCCTTTTCAAATTCACAAGCTCTAAGTTTATATGTGATTTAATGGTTGAGACAAGATGATCAAATAATAAAAACACAACTAATTAATCAACAACTAAGAACCAATAATAATAACACAATTATGTAAACAGGTAAAGCTATAAATAAATGAACACACGATTTATAGTGGTTCAATCTTTCCAATATCTACATTTACTACCTTAAGCCTACACTTAAGGATTTCAATCAATCTACTATATGCTCAAGTTCACAAATTACATGAGAGGCTCACCACACAATGGTTTTATATCTACAAACAACCTTGAATCACAACTTCAAGGATCACCCTTAACTAAAGGATTTTATGTTATTAAGATAACCTTGCAAGAGATAGTAGAAAAACACAATCAAGATATAGTATTTAAGCATATTTGAATCAATTTTAACATCAAATGAGCACATTTTGACAACACAATATGGATACATCCGAATTTCAAAACATGCATCCGAACTTTTAAATTTTAAGTCCAAACTTTAAAATATGTGAGATGAAGGCTGTAATATTTGAAAATAAGCCTTCCTAAGATTGTTCAAATGTGATAGAAGGATTTGAAACAGTTTTTAAACAATTTGAACAAAAAAAAAAAAAAAATTAGTTTTGGCAGAACCGTTTGGATGCGCCCGAACTTTTTGGTGTGCATCCAAACTTCAAGTACTTCAAGTCCAAACTTATAAATTCTATCATCACATATTATAATTCTTTCCAGTTTAAAATTTCAAATGTATAAATATAAGCAAAATAAACCAAACACACGTTGCAGCACACACAGCACACATGCCATTTTCACACAGTGCATTTTGCAGCTCATCTTCTCACACAGTACATTTTGCAGCTCATCTTCTTTCTCCCCCTGTTGTCATCACCCAAGAATGGGAAAATGAAAATGAGACTGTCATTACTAAAGGAAGCTCTCAACTCTAAGGTTTCATTGAGCTTCAAACCATTAAGACTATTACATAGGCCACATGAAATTAGTGATAGAATGCAGAAACTTAAAATGTAAAAACAGAGATATTTGCATAAAACATACTAGTAAAAGTTCAAAATAAATAAAAGCAGTAAATGGAAATGAGAGTGAAGATATTCTTAGTATTTGGATATTGATGGAGAGTCCTTTCTTAGTTTCTTCTTGACAGCAACATGCTTGACTCTTCCATGGCCAAATGTTGGATTTGATGGAGTTGCTATTTCAGCTCTTGCAATTTGGGCTCCTTCTTGACTGATTTCAGCTTGCTGCATTTCTTGATCTCTTCCTTGAGACTCCATGATCTGCTCCTTGCCATTCCCTTGATCACCATCATTATCATCATCTCCACTGTCACTGTCACTGCGTTCTTCATTCTTCTTATTTTCTTCATCATCCTCATCATTCTTTTCTTCTTGAGTTTTAGAAGGCCCTTCTCCACTTTGAGGATTTCTTATCAATATTTCCTCAATGTGCTTGACTCTATTCTCTAGACTGTCCAGTTTTCCAAGCACCATAGGAGCAAAAGTTTTAAAGAATTTATACATTTTCTCCATTTCTTTCATGTGGTTGTTTAGTGCTTCTTGAATTTTATTCTCTCTTGAAATCTCTTCAGCACTAGTACCTTCCCCAGCAATAGGATGTGATTGTGAAGTTGGCTCTTCTTCAAAGAGTCTTCTTTTGGTAGGAGGTTGCTCCCCCTCACTTGTTGAATCATGCCTTCTCTTGGTTTTCATTTCTCTTGCCCATGTTTCTGCCTCACCTTCTTCTTCTTCAGTTTCCTCACTTTCCTCTACTTCAACTCTCTTTGGAGGGGTCTCTCTTTTGGTTCTCGACACTCCCTCATCATCAAGATTCAATTGCATCCTCTTGAGAGAATCATTTGTATAAATTTGTCCTCTTTTAAAAGCTTGTCCTCTAATAGGAAGCTTGACTTGAAAATGTTTGAAAAATCTTGTAAGAAGTCTTCCAAATGGTAAAGCCTTGTTATCAGTCTTTCTAACCCCAATCATATGCTTCAATGCCATGTATCCAAAATTCAATCTCCTATGCTCATGCAAAGCAAGCATAATTACTATATGAATGTTCCCCACAAATGTTTTGTGACCAAAGTTAGGAATTATAATGGTTGTAATCATATGATGCATAACTCTTCCTCTTGCATCTAAAGACTTAACTTCCCTTTCCTTAATGGTCCTAAACTCTCTACCATTTGTGAAAGCTTCTTCAAATCTAGCATTTGTACATAGTTCTCTTTCATAGCAGTGTTGTCCCAAAGAAAAATATCTTGCTCCAACATCACTCACTCCACAAATTCTATTTACCAATACATCATTGAATTCAAAATCAATTTGTGAGACTCTAGAGGAATACCATTGATTAGCATTCTCCCTCATGTTCTATTCTCTCTTCTTTTAGATTGGCATAAAATTCATATACAAGAGAGGGATAATACTCTTCATCTATAGCTAACAGATTACTCCACCCAATATCACCAAATAAAGATAGGACATTACCCATATTGGTGAGCTTTTCAAAATCAACTGTGTTTCTAGGGATGATTTTCCTTGATTTCTTGTTCCATTCTTCAAATTCTGATGTAGCTTTGATTGAGATGAATTTGTCTGCTCCAGATGATGATTGAGGAACCGTAATTCTCCTGGGTTCATTGAGAATTCGTCCTCCTTCACTGACTTTTGCTTTTCCTTTACCTTTCTCAACATTAGCTCCTTTAGTTCTCACCATTTTGATCTTCTAACAGAAAGGGTGACGAATTTTGAGCGGTGTGTAGGGCTGGGAATTCAAAGATTCAAGTGTTTTGATGTGAAAATGGTGAAATCTCAGAGGGATTTATGTTTGGACACGAGTGGGTAGAGAGAAATTTTGAAAAGGAGAGAGTTCGGATGAGAGATTATGTGTGTAACGGCTAGTTCGGTTTCTTAAAAACCGCTGTAATCGCAAAGTTTGGACGTCCAAAGTTTTTGGTCTACGTCCGAACATACGTCTGAACTTCTTTGTTTCTCCAGTTTCAGAAAGTTCGGACGTCCGAACTTTCTGTCATGCGTCTGAACATGCGTCCGAACTTTTTTGTCCAAAATTTTCTGTCAAAGTTTGGACCTTCCATTTTCATTCAATGCATCCAAATTGTTTTATGCTTTTATCACACTCAAATAAACACATTAGTAATTGAATTTTGAGATTCTTAAGAGCCTTCTTAAGTGAGTAAACCTTTCCTCAGCCAAAGGCTTTGTGAATATATCAGCAATTTGATCATTTGTATTAATATATTCTAAGCATATGTCCCTTTTAGCAACATGATCACAAATAAAATGATGCTTAATCTCTATATGCTTTGTTCTAGAGTGTTGAATGGGATTTATACTTAAATTGATGGCACTAGTATTATCACACAAAATAGGTATACAATTAAATTTAATACCATAATCAAGTAGTGTATGTTGCATCCATAATACTTGAGCACAACAACTACCAGCTGCAATGTATTCAGCTTCAGCAGTAGATAAAGACACACAAGCTTGTTTTTTACTATACCAAGACACAAGACAACTACCAAGAAATTGACAATGACCACTTGTACTTTTTCGTTAACTTTGCATCCAGCATAATCATCATCCGAATATCCAATAAGATCAAAAGATGAAGATTTTGAAAACCAAAGACCATAGTCATGTGTATCAATCAAATAACGAAAAATACGTTTGATAGAAATTAAATAAGACTCTTTAGGACATGATTGAAATCTAGCACATAAGCACGCGGCAAACATAATATCAAGTCTACTTGCTGTGAGATAGAGTAAACTCCCAATCATACCTTTATATGACTTCTCATCCACATTTTTACCTTTTTCATCTTTGTCAAGTTTAGTTGATGAGCTCATTGGAGTACCTATCCCTTTTGCTTGATCCATTCCAAATCTTTTCAAAAGCTCCTTGGTATACTTAGCTTGATTTATGAAGATTCCATCTTTGGTTTGCTTAATTTGCAGTCCAAGAAAGAAATTCAATTCTCCCATCATGCTCATTTCAAATTCATTTTGCATAGATTTGGCAAAGTCTTCACACAGAGATATGTTAGTAGCACCAAAAATTATATCATCAACATAAACTTGCACAAGAAAAATATCATTATTGGTAGATATTTTTATAAAAAGAGTTGTGTCTACTTTTCCTTTTGCAAAACCTTTTGAAAGAAGAAATCCACTCAATCTTTCATACCAAGCTGTTGGGGATTGTTTCAATCCATAGAGAGCTTTGGTTAACTTAAAGACATGATTTGGAATTTTTTCATGAATAAAACCAGGAGGTTGCTCTACATAAACCTCTTCTTCAATAAAACCATTTAGAAAAGCACTTTTGACATCCATTTGAAATAGTTTAAAACCTTTAAAACAGGCAAAAGCCAAAAGTATTCTTATAGATTTCAATCTGGCTACTGGAGCAAAGGTTTCATCATAATCAATGCCTTCTTCTTGGTTGAATCCTTGAGCAACAAGTCTAGCCTCATTTCTAACAACTTCTCCTAATTCATTTAATTTATTTCTAAAAACCCATTTTGTACCAATAATGGAATGATCATGGGGTCTTGGAACAAGAGTGCAAACTTAATTCCTTTCAAACTGATTTAAATCTTCTTCCATAGTAATAATCCAAAAATTATCACTCAATGCATCATCAATGTTTTTAGGTTCTAAATGAGATAAAAGAGCAAAATTATCAATAAAGCTTGGGAGACATCACCAATGATTTGCTCCTTAGGATGGCCCCTTGCATATGTTAGATCCTTTGGAAGCTCTTGATCATTGCTTTGTTGACCATCTTGTTCTTGTTCCATTATTTCTTCTTCCTTAGCATGTTCTTCCAAAGTGGGTACTTGAAGATGAGTTTGATTTTCAAACATTGAGGAACCTGCATCATCTTCATTTCTTCTTTGAAGGTAAATGTTAGATTCATCAAAAGTTACATGTATGGTTTCTTCAACACATAATGTTCTTTTATTATAGACTCTATATACCTTTTTATTTGAAGAATAACCAAGAAATATACCTTCATCAGATTTTCTATCAAACTTACCAAGATAATCACTAGTGTTTAAGATAAAACACTTACAACCAAAAACTTTAAAATAGACAATTGAAGGAGTTTTATCAAATAAAAGTTCAAAAGGTATTTTTCTTATGAAAGGTCTTGATAAAACTCTATTCATTACATCAAGCAGTATTTACAGCTTCAGCCCAAAAGTATTTTGGCAAAGAATTTTCACATAGCATTGATCTAGCCATCTCTTGTAAAGTTCTGTTTTTCTTCTCAACAACACCATTTTGTTGAGGTGTTTTGGCAGTAGAAAAATTATGAGTTATACCGTACTCATCACAAAAATTTGTAAAGTCTTGGTTACAAAACTCTCTTCCATTGTCACTTCTAATAGAAATCAGTTTATATTCAAGAGATGTTTGAACCTTTTTGAAAAGTTTTGCAAATTCATGAAATGTTTCATCCTTTTGGGCTAGGAAAAGCACCCAAGTAAATCTTGAAAAATCATCTACAATCACTTAAGCATATCTTTTACCACCAAGACTAGTGGTCCTCATTGGTCCAAATAAGTCCATGTGAATTAATTCAAGAGGTTTTGAAGTAGTAACCATTTTCTTTGGTTTAAAAGATGTTTTTGATTGTTTTCCATATTGACAAGCATCACAAAGTCGAGTTTTATCAAAATGCATTTTGAGTAAACCTCTAACAAGCTCTTGTGTAAAGAGTTTATTCAATAAATCCATGCTAACATGTCCTAATCTTCTATGCCACAGAAAACCATCACTGTCATGAATAGCAAGACATTTTATATTATTTGTGATAAGTTCATCAAGATATAAAACATATACATTACCAACTCTTTTAGCAACAAAAATGGTTTTGCTACTTTCACTATGAAGAATAGTACAAGTATCATATGTAAATTCTACTTTACATCCATTGTCACATAATTGACTAATGCTAAGTAAATTATACTTCAAACCATCAATAAGTAATACTTGCTTAATAAGAGGAAAGGAGCCTTTACCAATGTTACCTATACCAAGGATTTTTCCTTTCTTCTTATCTCCAAATGTGACAAAGCCTTCACTTGTTGCTTGAAGCTCACTAACAAGTGAGGCATTTCCTATTATGTGTCTTGAGCATCCACTGTCAAGAAACCATTTTGTGGCACTTGATCTTGAAGCAAATTGAACCTACACAAAATTAGATAGTGATATTTGGTACCCATATTTTCTTGGGTCCAATGGGGTTAGTGATAGTTCCTTTGACTTTCCAATAGTCTTAACACCATTTTCTTTTTTTTTACAAAACATCTAGAAACCTTGTGTCCATGCTTGCCGTAATATGTACAACAAATATGAGACCTATAATTAAAAGTCTCTTTAACAAAAGAGTTTTTATACTTTGGAATATACGTATCATGAGAAAAACCAAGACCATGTTTTGCAAATGAAGATCTTTGATAACCAAGTAATTTATTTAAATTTTCTCTTCCATTTGTAAATTTTTCAATGCATGAAGTAAGATCATTAACTTTTCTTTTCAAAAACTCATGATCAATGAGCATTTTTTTCAAGAGAAGTAACTTTTATGCAAAGCTCTTTGTTTTCAAAAGATGTGTTTAGTATGGTTGCATTTAAAACTTCTTTTTCAATATTAAGACAATTGATGGTCTCAAGAAGTTTACCATTTTCAGCATATAAATTCGAGTTCTCATTTGACAAATCATTTATTTTTGATTTCATATCTTTATTTCTTTTTGAAGCCTTTTTTAACTCTTCATACATTTCTATAAGCAATTCACTAGGATCAACATCATCATCATAAAGATTAGAAATAGAGGGAGAAGAATGTACCTCATCATCAATAACCATAAAAACATATATTGGCCTTTTCTTCACTGTCATCTTCGCTCTCTTGTTGATCCCACGTTCCAGTCAGTCCTTTTCCTTTCTTGGCAGATTTCTTTTTGTTCTTGCTGTCTCTTTCCCTTTCCAAAACTCTGGGACAATCAGTAACAAGATGCTTTGTACTCTTGCATTCAAAACATTGAGGTTTGAATGAGGAAGACTGTCCACTCTTCTTGGCTGGCTTTCTTCCCTTTTTGAGAAACTCCTTTTTGTAGAATCTCTTGAACTTCCTAACTGCCATGGCAATTTCCTCTTCTCCACTGTTACCATCTTCTTCTTCACTTGAAGACTTTTCTTGTTCACTGAAGTGATTTGAAGCCTTGAGTACAACTCCTTTTCTTCCCTTTTCTTCATCTTCTTTGTCATTTAATCTTTTCATGTTCATTTCATGTGTGAGCAGCGATCCAATAAGCTTTTCAAGTGGAAAAGTTTTTAAATCCTTGGACTCTTCAATAGCAAGTGTCTTTTGCTACCAAGATTTTGGTAGAGCGTCCAAAATTTTCCTGTTTTGCTCTCCCATAGTATAGCTTTTACCATAAGCTTTTAAGCCATTAAAAATGTTAGTAAACCGAGTAAACATATCACTAACATTTTCACCTTGTTTCATGATAAACAGTTCATAATCTCTAACAAGCATAACAAGTTTAGATTCTTTAACTTGATTTGTACGTTCGTTAGTTTTTTGGAGTAATCTCCACATATCATGAGCAGAGTCACAACCACTAACTCTATTATATTCAGTAACCTCTTAAGCACAACTCAAGATGTTCATGGCTTGATAATTTAAAGTCATTTTCTTTGAATCATGCTCATCAAATTCATCAGTAGATTTTGGCTCTAAGGTCACACCATCTGCTTTCATTTTCATAGGAACATAAGGACATTTTTCAATAATATTCCACAAATCAAAATTGATAGAACAAATGTATATCTTAACTCTAGATTTCCAAAAAGTGTAATTTGTTCCATCAAACAAAGGTGGAATATTTGTGGAAGATCCTTCTTGGTAAGGTAAGTTTGAGATATTAGCCATAAGATCTTTAACTTCTAGGTTGTAAAACCACATAAAGAAATTTATGCTCTGATACCAATTGAAATACCTAAGAGGGGGGTGAATTAGGTATTTGGATTATTTTCGCAAACAAAAACTTTTTATTAATTCTAAGCAAAGAACAGATTCTATATATCAAGTTAAAGACAGTTGATAGCAAAGCAATAAGGAATGTAAGAGCAAAGAACTCAAGCAATTTATAGTGGTTCAATCGTCAAGATCTACGTCTACTACCTTAAGCCTATGCTTAAGGATTTCAACCAATCTACTATAAGCTCAAGGTCACAAATTACATGAGAGGCTCACCACACAATGGTTTTACACTTACAACCTCTTCTAGTAACTTTTAAAAACAAGGCTCACCACACAATGGTTTTATACTTACAACCTCTTCTAGTAATTTTTAAAAACAAGGCTCACCACACAATGGTTTTATATCTACAAACAACCTTGAATCACAACTTCAAGGATCATCCTTAACTAAAGAGTTTTATGTTATTAATATAACCTTGCAAGAGCTAGTAGAAAACACAATTTGATAAGAAGAAAAGAGTGTGTAGATGTTACCACTTGTTGGTAGATGTTTACACAATATTTGCACCTTCACACTTTGATGTCTTTGGATTGATCAATTGAATGCACAAGACACAAGAGAGCTTTAAAATTGTTTTGCTAAAGGCTTTGGAATTCTTAGAGTTTCTAAAGATTCAAAAACTTGCTAAAAATCTGAAGTTTATAGCATTTATAGATGTGAAAATTCAAATGCAACAGCTATAAAACGGCTCTCGTCCGAACTTCAAGCCATGCGTCCGAACTCTCGTCTGAACTTTACTGTGCCAAGCTCTCTGGAAAAGTTCGAGCGTCCGAACTTTTCCTCATGCATCCGAACTTCTCTGGAAAAAAGAGTGTGTAGATGTTACCACTTGTTGGTAGATGTTTACACAATATTTGCACCTTCACACTTTGATGTCTTTGGATTGATCAATTGAATGCACAAGACACAAGAGAGCTTTAAAATTGTTTTTCTAAAGGCTTTGGAATTCTTAGAGTTTCTAAAGATTCAAAAACTTGCTAAAAATCTGAAGTTTATAGCATTTATAGATGTGAAAATTCAAATGCAACAGCTATAAAACGGCTCTCGTCCGAACTTCAAGCCATGCGTCCGAACTCTCGTCTGAACTTTACTGTGCCAAGCTCTCTGGAAAAGTTCGAGCGTCCGAACTTTTCCTCATGCATCCGAACTTCTCTGGAAAAACAGTGACCATGCTATCAGAGAAAGTTTGGACGTCCGAACTTTACTCCATACGTCCGAACTTGCGTCCGAACTTCTCTGGATGCACAGTAACCATTTCCAAAGTTTGGATGACCAAACTTGCATCCAAACTTATCAAATTTAGTCAAATCTTTTGAAAATCTTTGTTAATAACATTGAAAATGTTTTGGATGAATGGACACATCATTTAGGCACATTTAAACACAAAAACCATTACAAAAATATTTTGATCATACAAAATTTTCTTAAGATCATTTGAGATTTCAAAAACCTACTTGTTATCACAAAGTTTATTGAAAAGCATTTTAAAAACAAGTTTTGTGCTCTCTCATGCATTCAACTGACTCCAAGACATACAAGTGTAGAGTTTACAGAAAAATACCTATTTAGTATAAGAACTTTACACTCTAAGTCTTCAATGCCTTCAATCACCTTGAACATACTCTTCAATCTTCAATCACCTTTGGTATGGTTGAGTTGTTCTTGCATTGTGACTACAAGGCAATAAGACTTCATGCTTCTCAATCTATTAATCCCATCACTCAAACATACAAGTACATTAGTTCTCATCAATGTTTGCCTTCGCTATGAATTACCAAGAACACATGCTTTTCCTTGGACGCAATGGATATTGCCATGTCACGAATCAAATCATGCATTTTCACATAGTCATATAGTGTCTTATCATATTGATTAGTATTACTACCGCCAATCAACAAGAAACGATCTTTAAGCATATGAACTAAAGTATACACTCTGTATCTTGCATCTGCCAAATTTCCTATGCCCGAAAAAATGCGTAACCCAAATCCATATCTCATTAATGTATCTAGAGGAATTGTATAATCCTCTGGAAACGGACAACAAAGGAGAAAGAGATACCTGGCTTCCTCACTTGGTACTTGATCATAACTCCATTTAAGTGGCACATAAACTTCTTTTTCAACATCTGGAATATTTGTGGGGTGAGATTCTTTCAACTGGTGAAGTGCATCTTTCCAAGAATGTATACCGCAGTCTATGAGTGCGGCCGCAACAGTTACGAGGGCAAGAGGCAATCCTTTGCATTCCTTTGCCACATCCACAGCTGTTGGATGTAAATCAGGTTCATCAACATTGTCACCAGCTTTCTCTTTGAACAGATTCCAAGCTTCAGTTTCAGAAAAGACATCCAACCGTATGATTTTTGCGGAACCTTCAATGTTCCTGCAAACATTTTGAACTCGAGAAGTCAAGATAATTTTGCATCTCTCATGACTGCTTTTGGAGGGGATTCCTATATCCTGAAGATTGAACTTTTCCCAAACGTCACCCAGAATTACAAGGACGCTTTTGGCATCTTTCAATCTCTTGTGCAGTAGCTCGCCCCGAGCAGGGGTAGTCTGTTTATCAAGCGTAAGGCCTAACTTTTCTGCTATTTGTTGTTGGACCTTGTGCAAGTCTAACGGTCAAGAAACAACTGCCATGACTACCTCCTCAAATATCTTCTCTTCCCTCACCTTATTCTCAATTTTCTTCACCATTGTTGTTTTCCCAACTCCTCCCATCCCACACACCGCTATCACGTAAACCTTATCATCGTTCAAAGTTTTCATGACTTCATCCTCGCTAGACCTTCGAGATTCGACTTCAATGCCAGCTGGTTCCTAGGGATCGGTTCTGGTGGTGCAGGGTAAGATATTTTACTGAAGTTGGTAGCTTTTTGAAGGAGTTCTGCAGCATCTTCGCTTGTCTTCTTTGAATCTCGGCTCACACAATACCGCAACTTAATATTTGCACAGCGTCCGTGGAAACAGCCCTGTTGAACTTGAGCTGTATCTTGAACGATTTTGTCTTTCTTTGCATTTATTTCTTCAACCTTTTTAAGCCATTCCTCAACATCACTTCCAATGACTTCTGCATTCCTTTTGGCTGCATCAACTTCAAGCCGCAAATTATCTCTTTTTCGATTGACCTTCTCAACTTGGGATCTCAAACTTTGGATGTTGCTATTATAGCAAAACAGATAACTGAGTTCATTCATGATTGGAGCCAAGACATACTGCTTAATTTGAATAACAGTTCCAAGAGCAGCTTCAACGGTTGCAACAATTTCTGCCGTTTTCTTTTCTTCAAGAAGTTTCAGATGTGCCTGTGTTTTTTTTTCCTTTTTTCTTTTTGTATAAGAATATAGGAAGCTATTGACAACGAGAGGAAAGAAGTATAATAATAAAAGAGGGTAAGCACGGAAGAAAGTGGGAAGAGAAATTGCACAATCTGCTGGAAATTGTTGGAGTCTTGGAGATATTGTGAGGGCAGAGAAGTGAAGGTTGGGTGGGGCTTAAATTACTAGAAGAGTTAAGAACCACACTCCGTGGGTCCTATTTCGATATTTTTATTGTGGAAGGACTTTGTCGTATTGGATCTCAAATTATTTAGAATAAGGAATTTCGATCCAACTCAAAACTCATAATTTTTTAAAATCTTGTTTGTTTTGATAAAATATAATTCAAGAAAAGTAAATTTTACTAATCCTTTTAATTCTATAAATTTAAGATATTTAAACTTCGCTAGTATTATGAAATTAATAAAGATAGAATTAATAAATTGAATAAGCCAAAGAACCTCTAAAGTATGAATGTCAGCCAGATGGGGTGAGCGTTGGTAAAGTAAGAATTGTATCTCTTATTTGTTCATTTTTTTAATATATTATGATCAAAGGATGAGAATTTTATAGTGAGGTTGAATAGAATTTGATTTGAATTTTTTATCTTAAATTTTATAAAATTTAAATTATTTATTAAAAAATAAATAATTATTTTACAGAATATAAATAATTATTTTGTAAAATTAAATAATTATTTTGATAATATGAATAATTATTTTATAAAATATAAATAATTATTTAATATCAAAATACCTTTAGACATATGTAGTTATTGAATAAAAGAATCGATCAAATCATTATAAATTAATCTTATATATACTGTGTAAAAAATGGTATATAATATTGTAACCGCGATTGTTGATGAAGAAAGGACGGGGTTTTACTAATTTTGGACCGTTTTTGTGGAAAATGAACTAACGTGGACAAGGTGGGGGAGGGCTGAATTGAAGTGGACATAACGCCATCTCAGATGGCGTTATGTCTACTCCTATAACGCCGTCCGAGATGGCGTTATAACTTTTTCTATAACGCCATCAACGATGGCGTTATAGAAGTCTATAACGTATATCGTGATGGCGTTATAGCATCGGTTCCACAATATTGCCGCCCGTGAGGTGCAGCTTTTTGGTATAACGCCATTTGTGATGGCGTTATACTTACAAATAACGCATTCCATACTGGCGTTATACGCTTAAATCCAACTTCCCGACCCTTCGCAACCGTCTTCGAACATAAGCATCACTCACAACCCCTCCTCCTTCTCCTTTCTTCTTCTGCTTATCATCTTGCAGAATTCTTGAAATTTTAGTCAGTAATTTTTTCTAATTCAATGGCTCTCTCGAATCCAATTAGAATATTTTTATTTTGGGATACTGAAATTCAGCACAATAATCACGGATCATACTTTTCTGGAGCAGCACAAAAAAGTTGGATCCTTAGGCGCAAAGTCCCCTACAATGAGTTGGTGCAGAAGATATGCGACATTAGAAATATGGATCCGGATTCGTGGTGTGTTCGCATGGTTCTACGGTGGCCATATTTTTCGCCAGAATTCAATCAAGTGTTCTACAATGCTATTGCCTTGGACTATGAAGATCAAATGGATCTAATATGGGATATTCAACCAGAGTTTGGTCGAGTTGGTGTGCATATTCTTGTAGATTTTCAACCGAAGCAGGTTCAAGATCAACAACATGGGGAAATTGGTGCCAATACAGATAGATATTTTGACGGGTATGAATCCATTGACTATCCCCAAACTGATACCATAAACGAATCATCGATGGAGAATCGTACGACCCAGGCCATCTTGTTCTTACTCTACTATTTCTTCTTCTTTGGCATGAGTTTGATTATCAATCATTGAGGTACCTACATCATCTTCATTTCTTCTTTCAAGATAAATGTTAGATTCATCAAAGGTCACATGAATGGTTTCTTCAACACATAATGTTCTTTTTTATTTGATGAATAACCAAGAAATATACCTTCATTCGATTTTCTATAAACTTTTCCCAGGTTGTCATGAGTATTTAAGATAAAGCACTTACAACCAAATACCTTAAAATAAATAATTGAAAGAGTTTTATCAAATAGAAGTTCAAAAGGTATTTTTCGTAGAAAAAGTCTTAAAAGAACTCTATTCATTACGTAGCAAGCAGTATTTACAAGTTCGGCCCAAAAATATTTTGGCAAAGAGTTTTCACAAAGCATTGATCTAGCCATTTCTTGTAAAGTTCTATTTTTCCTTTCAACAACACCATTTTGTTGGCGTGTTTTGGCAACTGAGAAATTATGAGTAATACCATATTCATCACAAAATTTTGTAAAGTCTTGATTACAAAATTCTCTTCCAATATCACTTCTAATAGAAATCAATTTGCACTCAAGGGAGATTTGGACCTTTTTGAAAAGTTTTACAAATTCATGAAAAACATCATCCTTTTGAGCTAGAAAGATCACCCATGTAAATCTTGAGAAATCACCAATAATCACATATGCATACCTCTTACCACAAAGACTAGTGGTCCTCGTTGGTCCAAATATGAACAAGTTTAAGAGATTTTGAGGTAGAAACCATTTTCTTTGGTTTAAAAGATGTTTTTGATTGTTTTCCATATTGACAAGCATCACAAAAACGAGTTTTATCAAAATGCAATTTAGGTAATCCTCTAACTAATTCTTGTGTGGAAAGTTTGTTCAACAAGTCCATGCTCATGAATGGCAAGACATTTAATATCATTTGCAGCAAGTTCATCAAGATATAATACGTATACATTTCCAACTCTATTTGCAACAAAAATAGTTTTGCTACTTACACTATCAAGAATAGTACAAGTGTTACATTTCAATTCAATTTGACAACCATTATCACATAATTGACTAATGCTAAGTAGATTATAATTCAAACCATCACTAAGTAATACTTGCTTAATGAGAGGAAAGAACCTTTACAAATATTACTAATTCCAAGTTTTCTTCCCTTCTTCTTATCACCAAATGTGACAAAACCTTCACTTGTTGCTTGAAGTTCACTAACAAGTGAGTCATTTTCCGTCATGTGTCTTGAGCAGCCACTGTCAAGAAACCACTTTGTGGTGCTTGATCTTGGAGTAAAATGAACCTACACCAAATTTGAGAAAGTGACTTTTGGTACCCACATTTTCTTGGGTCCAAGGGGGTTAGTGAAGATTCCTTTAACTCTCCAAATAGTTTTAACACCAGTTTCTAATTTTCTTTTCACATAACATTTCTTTTCACCACAATACGTGCAACATGTATGAGGCATTGAAATAGAAGTGGCTTTAGGTAAGAGAGTTTTATATTTTGGAACATTGTTTTCATGAATGTAACCAAGACCATTTTTCATACAAGAAGATCTTCGAGATCCAAGAAGTTTGTTTAGATTTTCTTTTCCATTTGTAAATTTTTCAATGCACAATGTAAGATCATCAACTTTCTTACTCAATATCTCATGATCACTAAGCATTGTTTCCAGAGAAATGAATTTTGTTCAAAGATCTTTATTTTCAAGAGACATGTTTTGTATAGTTACATTTAAAATTTCCTTTTCAATGTTTAAGCAATTAATAGATTCAAGAAGTTTTCCATTTTCAAAACATAACTTTGAATTCTCATTCAATAACTCATTAATTTTGGTTTTCATTTCCTTATTCCTTTTTGAGGCCTTTTTCAATTCTCCATACATCTCAACAAGTAAATCACTAGGATCAATATCATCATCACAGCAAGTGGAAATTGAAGGAGTAGATTGGACCTCATTATCTATTGCCATGAAGCATATGTTGGCTTTTCTTTCACTGTCATCTTCACTTTCTTGTTGGTCCCAAGTGCCAGCAAGTCCCTTTCCGTTCTTGATAGATTTCTTTTTGAGTTTAATGTCTCTTTCCTTTTCCAAAGCTTTAGGACAATTGGCAACAAGATGTTCAGTGTTTTTGCATTCAAAGCATTGGGGTTTGAATGATGATGACTGTCCACTTTTCTTGAGTGGCTTTCTTTCTTTTTTGAGAAATTACTTTTTATAGAATCTCTTGAATTTTTTTACTGCCATAGCCATCTCCTCATCTTCACTATTTCCATCTTCTTTACTTGATGATTTCTCTTGTTCACTAAGATGATTGGAAGGTTTAAGTACCACTCCCTTTCTTCCCTTCTCTTCATCTTCAATATCATTCAATCTTTTGACCTTCATCTCATGTGTAAGTAGTGATCCGATGAGCTCTTCAAGTGGAAAAGTTTTCAAGTCTTTTGATTCCTTAGTAGCAAGAGTCTTTGGTTGCCAAGACTTTGGTAGAGCATCCAATATCTTTCTATTTTGTTCTCCAATTGTGTAGTTCTTCCTATAGGCTTTTAGACCATTGGAAATGTTAGTAAATCTTGTGAACATATCACTAATATTCTCACCTTGCTTCATGGTGAATAGCTCATAATCTCTTACTAGCATAGCAAACTTTGACTCCTTTACTTGATTTGTTCTTTCATGTGTTACTTGAAGTAGTTTCCACATATCATGAGTGGTGTCACATCCACTAACTCGATTGTATTCATTCACATCTAGTACACAACTCAAAATTTTCATGGCTTGGTAATTCAATATCATTTTCTTCGAATCACTCTCATCAAATTCGTCTGTAGTCGTTGGCTCTAAAGTAACTCCATCAGCTCTCATTTTCATTGGTATGTAAGGATCTTTCTCAACAATATTCCACAAATCAAAGTTAATAGAACAAATATATATATATGTAAGAATGTGTAATTTGTTCCATCAAACAAATGTGATCTATTTGTGGAACATCTTCCAAATAAGGTAAGTTTGAAACATTAGCCATAAGATCTTAACTTCTAGGTTGTAAAACCACACAAAGAAGCCCTTGCTTTGATACCAATTGAAAGACCAAAGGGGGAGGGGGGTTGAATTAGGTCTTTGGATAATTTTCCAAAACTATTTCCTTTTTATGAACTTAGTTTGGAAAGATTATATTCGTTTCAATGAGAGAATAATGAACTCAATGACAAAGTAATAAACAATTGAAGAGCAATGAACACAAGCAATTTATAGTAGTTCGATCTCTTCAAAATCTACATCCAATACCTTGAGTCTACACTCAAGGATTTCAACCAATCTACTATATGCTCAAATTCAATCAATTACATAAGAGGCTCACCACACAATGGTTTTACTCCAACAATCTCTTTTGCAATGCTACAAACAAGGTTCACTCTACTACAAGGATTTTATATCTAAAAACAACCTTGAATCATTATTTCAAGGATCACCCTTACCTAAAGGATTTTATGTTACAAGATAACCTCGTATTGAGCAAGTAGATAACAAGATTAAATAGAGAGTGATTGAGATATTACCACTGCTTGGTAGATGATTACACAAGTTAACACCACTTCACTATGTTGTCTTTGGAATCTTGAAAAATCACATGAAAGCACAAGGAAAAAGAGAGCTTCGATGTTTTCAAATGATTTTGGAATGTAAGGATTTCTCAAATGTTCAAAAGTTACAAAAACTCTGAAGTTTATGGCTTTTATAGATTTTGAAAATAGGTTTTAACAGTCATAAAACGGCTAGTAATGGCTAGTTTCTGAAGAATTTGGACGACTGAACTTGATCCTCTGCGTCCGAACTGTTGTTCGAACATTACTGTGACATGTTGTCTGGAAACATTCGGACTACCGAACCTTGCCCCTTGCATCCGAACTTGCGTCCGAATTTCTCTGGAAAAACAGTAACCATGTTCATAGTTTGGACGTCCGAACTTCCGTCCAAACTATTCAAACTCTATCAAAACATTTGAAAATCAGCCTCAATAAGTTTGAAATCATTTTGTACTAAAAGATAAATCATTTAAAATCTTTTGAACCCAAAAACCGTTACCAAAGCACTTGATCATTCAAAGTTTACTCAAAGCCATTTAAGATTCAAAAACAAGTTTTGTGCTCTCTTATGCATTCAATAGATTCCAAGAACAAGAAATGTAGGGTTTACAAGAGTATACGTATTTAGCAAGTGTAAACATACACTAGAGTCTTTAAAGCCTTCAATCCATAGGGCATGCTCTGTATTCTTGATACTTGAGCACACTTGAGTTGTCCTTAGCACTTTTAGCTCCAAGGCAATAAGAACTCTTTACTTCTTAATCCAAAAATCCTATCACACAAATAAGATATGAATTAGTCCTTATCAATGTTTGTTATTAATCAAAACTGCATGATTTACCCTTAGGGCTAACAACAAGAGATTTGAACGATTGAACAATTTAATAACCACTGAAATTGCAAAGTTTAGATGACCAAATATTTAGGTCTGGTCCGAACTTGCGTTCAAATTTCTCTATTTCCTGTTTTCAGCAAATTCGGACGACTAAATTTTTTGTCATGCATCTTAACTTGCGTTCGAATCTTTCTGTTAGTAGTTTTCTGGAGGATGTTTAGATAATCAAATTTCACTCCATGCATCCAAATTATGCGTTCGAACTTTCCCTAGTTTTGACATACTTCAACACACACATTAGTAATTGAATTTTGAAATACCCAAGCTTCTTATATGATTGCAAAACCGTTCTTTGGCCAAAGCTTGGTGAAAATATCAGCAATTTGATCATTAGTATTCACACAATCTAAGTAAATATCACCTTTAGCTGCATGACCTGTAATGAAATGATGTTTGATCTCTATATACTTAGTTCTAGAATACTAAATGGAATTTATGTGCAAATTGAAATCAATAATGTTACCACATAGAATAGGCGCACATATGAATTCTATACCGCAATCAAGTGGAGTGTGCTTCATCCACAGCACTTGAGCACAACAACTACTAGTGACAATATATTCGACCTCGGCGGTAGACAATGACACACATGCTTACTTCCTACTATACCAAGATACATGGCAACTGTCAAGAAATTGACAATGACCACTAGTTCTTTTACGCTTGACTTTGCATCCGGCATAGTCGGCATCCGAATATGCAACAACGTCAAAGGAAAATGATTTGAAAGCCAAAGGCCATAATCATGTGCATCAATGAAATATATAAGAATGCATTTTACAACAATTAAATAAGACTATTTAGGACAAGATTAGAATCTAGCACATAAGCATACGACAAACATAATATTCGGTCTACTTGAGGTAAGATAAAGTAAACTACCAATCATGCCTCTGTATACCTATTCATCAATATTTTTACCTTTCTCATCTTTGTCAAGTTCGGTTATTGAACTCGTTGGAATGCTTATACCTTTTGCTTAATCCATTCCAAATCTCTTCAAGAGTTCCTTTGTATAATCGGATTGATTTATGAAGGTGCCATACATGGTTTGCTTGATTTGTAGCCCAAGAAAGATGTTGAATTCTCTCATCATGCTTATCTTGAACTCACTTTGCATTAACTTGGAAAATTCCTCACAAAGTGAAATATTAGTAGCTCCAAATATGATATCATCAACATGTATTTGCAAAAGTAAAAGATCATTGTGTAAGAGATTTTTATGAAAAGAGTAGTGTCAACTTTTTGTCTTGAAAATCCTTTTGAAAGAAGAAAACTACTCAATCTTTTATACCAAGCTCTAGGAGCTTGTTTTAAACCATACAATGCTTTGGAAAGTTTGAAGACATGGTTAGGATACTTTTCATGAGCAAAATCGGGAGGTTGTTTCACATAAACCTCCTATTCAATAAAACCATTCAGAAAAGCACTTTGACATCCATTTGAAATAACTTAAAACCTTTGAAGCAAGCAAATGCAAAAAACATTCTTAGATTCAATTCTAGACACCAGAGCAAATGTTACATCATAGTCAATGCCCTTTTCTTGAATGAATTCTTGGGCAACAAGTCTAGCCTTGTTCCAAACAACTTCTCTAAATTCATTAAGGTTATTTCTAAAAACCAATCCAAAAATTATCACATAATGCATCGTCAATATTTTTAGGCTCAATGTGAAATAAAAGTGCAAAATGAAGTATCATCTTGTTCTAACACCATGAGATACATCATCAGTGATTTGCTCCTTAGGGGGCCTTTTGCATATCTTAGATCCTTTGGTAACTCTTGGTCACCACTAGGTTGGTTGTCTTGTTCTTGCTCAATCATCTCTTCGTCATTGGCATGATCTTCCAAGGTTAGAGCTTGAAGATGAGTTTGATTATCATTCATAGATTTACCTACATCATCATCATCTTTTCTATCAAAACTCATATGTATGGTTTCCCCAACATATAAAGTTCGTTTATTGTAAACTCTATAAGCTTTCTTGTTAGAGGAATAACCAAGGAATATGCCTTCATCCAATTTTCTATCAAATTTCCCACTTTGAAATAGGAAATAGAGGGTATTATGCAAATAAAAGTTCAAAAGGAGTTTTTCTCAAAAATAGCCTCAAAAGAACTCTATTCATAACATAGCACGAGGTGTTTATGGCTTCGGCCAAAAAATATTTTGCAAAGAATTTTCTCAAAGTATAGACCTTTCCATTTCTTATAAACTATGACTTTTCCTTTCAACAATCCCATTTTGTTAAGGTGTTTTGGTAGCTGAAAAGTTGTGAACAATCCAATTTTCATCACAAAATTTTGTAAAATCTTGATTGAAGAATTCTCTTCCATTGTCACTTCTAATAGAAATCAATTTGCAATCAAGGGAGGTTTGAACCTTTTAAAAAAGTTTTACAAATTCATGAAATGCTTCATCCTTTTGTGATAAAAAGAGTACCCAAGTGAATCTTGAAAAATCATTAATAATTACATATTACCTCTTACTACCAAGACTAATGGTCCTCATTGGTCCATATAAATCCATATGAACAAGTTCAAGGAGTTTTGATGTTGAAAACATTTTCTAGGGTTTGAAAGATTTTTTTGTATGTTTTCCATATTGGAATGCATCACAAAGATGATTTTCTCAAAACGCATTTTTGGTAATCTTCTAACCAAATCTTGAGAAGAAAGTTAATTCAACAAATCAGTGCTCACATGACCTAATCTTCTATGCCAAAGAAAATCATTATTATCATGAACGACAAGACATTTAATATCATTGGCAATAAATTTATCAAGATATAGCACATATACATTCCCAACTCTATTTGCAGTAAAAATGGCACATGTATCACATTTAAATTCATCCTTGCATCTATTATCGCAAAATTGACTAATGCTAAGCAAATTATATTTCAAGTCATCAGTGAGTAAAACTTCTTTAATGAGAGGGGAAGATCCTTCACCAATATTACCTACTGCAAGAATTCTTCCTTTCTTCTTGTCACCAAATGTGCAAGTTCATCACTTGTGGCTTGAAGTTCACTAATGAGTGAAGCATTCCCCATCATATATCTTGAGCAACCACTATCAAGAAACCACTTGGTAGCACTAGATCCTAAGGGAATATGTACCACATCATCCATAGCCACGAAGCACACATTGGCTCTTTATTCATTGTCATCTCCACTATCTTCATTGACTTGTTGATCCCAAGTGCCTACTAATCCTTTGCCTTTCTTACTGGATCTTTTCTTCTTGAATTTAGCATCTCTCTCATTCTCCAATGCTTTAGGTCAATCAGCTACAAGATGTCAATACGTTTGCCCTCATAACATTGAGGCTTGAACAACGAAGATGATTGTACTCATTTATTGGAAGGCCTCTTTTCTTTCTTGAGAAATCTTTTTTTATAGAACTTCTGGAACTTCTTAACCACCCTGGCCATTTCATCGTCTTCTTCATCTTTGTCTTCATCACTAGATGAGTCCTTTTGTTCACTTGGGTTATTGGAGGCTTTAAGTAGCACTTATGTTCTCCCTTTCTCCTCATCTTCAAGAACATTTAATCTTGTTACCTTCATCCAGTGAGTTCCTCAAGAGGAAGAACATTCAAATCTTTTGATTCTTTAATGGCAAGGGTTTTTTGGTTGCCAAGACTTAGGCAGAGCTTCCAAGATCTTTCTATTTTGTTCACCAAGAGAGTAACTCTTCCCATATGACTTCAATCCCTTTGAGATGTTGGGGAATCTTGTGAACATCTCACTAATGCTTTCTCCATGTTTTAGGGTGAAAAATTCACAATCCCTAACAAGCATAGCAAATTTTGACTCTTTCACTTGATTTGTGCCTTCATGAGTTACTTGAAGAAGTCTCCACATGTCATGAGCGGTGTCACATCCACTTACCCAATTGTATTCATTGACATCCAAAGCACAACTCTTTCTTGAGTCACTTTTATCATATTCATCCATATGCTTTGGTTCCCTAGTGACTCCATCGGCTCTAAATCTCATCGGTATATAAGATCCTTTGTCAATGATATTCCACAAATCAAAGTTAATAGATCAAATATATATCTTAATTCTAGATTTTCAAAACGTATTATTTGGTCCATCAAGCAATAGAGGTCCATTTGTAGAAGACCCTTCCAAATAAGATAAGTTTGAAATATTAGCCATAAGATCTTAACTTCTAGTTTTAAAATCTTTGCAAAGAAGCCCAAACTCCGATACCAATTGAAAGACGTACAAAGGGGGGGGTGAATTAGGTCTTTGACTAATTATTAAAAACTTTATCCTTTTTGACAAAATTAATTTGGAAGATGATTGGAATCAAATACTTCACAAAATATGCAAGTAAACATAATAAGATTCAAACTTAAAGGAAGTAGAGCGTAAGAGACAACACAAGTGATATATAGTGGTTCGATCACATAAGATCTACATCCACTACACTGAGCACCCACTTAAGCATTTTAACCAAACTCAACTATAATCACAAGTTGATCAAATCATATAATGGAGGCTCATCATTCAAGGGTTTTACAACACAACCCCTTCTCAAATACAAATTATCAAGGCTCACCCTAACATAAGGGTTTTATATCAATAAGATAACCTTGAAAACAACAAGTAGATGAAGTATGAGACAAGAAGGTTACCTACAACTTGATAGATGATGACAAATTACCACATCTTCACCTTTTTGTCTAAATAATCTTCAATATTAACTTTTTAGCACAAGACAAAAGAGAATTTTTTTGATAAAGAATGATTTGGAAGAGTTCGGAATCATTAAAGCTCAAAAACTACTAAAAAATCGTAAGTTTATGTCTTTTATAAGGTTGAAAATTGATTGCAACGTTCAAATAATAACTAATAACACCTAGTAACCATAAAATTCAGTCGACCAAACTTGGACATCTACGTTCAAATTTTTCTGTCTTGAGGTTGTTGGGTTAAATTTAGTCCATCAAATTTGGACACAAGTGTTCAAATGGTTGTTTGAATTTCTCTAGAATTTTAGCAGCCAGGAGTTCTAATTCGGGCGTCCGAATTGATCAAACTTTATCAAAATGATTAGAAGTCAAGCACAAGAAGCTTGAAATCATTTTGGACTACAAGATGGATCTTTTAAAAGGTTTTTAGTCCGAATACCATTATCAAGAACTTGGTAAAATTATTTTAAGATAGATCAGTTGAGATTGAAAACCAAGTTTGAAGCTCTCTTGAAAAAGTTTTAGATTCCAAAGACAAACGAGTGCAAGGTTACAAAGATTACCTATAATACATCGTAAACCTACATCAAGGTCTGCAAAATGTGATGGATTTAGACAATCTATGTACAAAAAACATTTGTGTTATGCACTAATTTAAGATGATACCAATTGAAAATAGTTTTCAATCATGATATAGCACATTGACAAATACATGGCTCAACAATTGAGCCTACAACCCAACTAACCTCTATAGACCTCCTTCCTTTCACCAAACTAGAAGATTTAACATTTAATCAAGCATGGAAATACTTCTAGGAGAGGCTTTAAAGGTTAGAAATAGTTAGCAAAGCTTTTCCTTAGATTGTGCTCATTTTTTAGAAAAGATTTTAGATTTTGGACTATGAATCGAAACTTCAATATATTCAATATAGTGATTGTTTAAAGTGAAATATAGCTTCCCTAAGGTTGTTCAAACATACTAGAAGAGATTAAAATAGATTTGAATCAATTTGAACAACTAAAGAGAACTTTTTGGCAACAAAATTTAGATGCATTAGAATTTTAGGACTTGCGTCTGAAATTTAGTCCTGCATTCAAATTTCAAGTATGGATTTTTGGTAAAATCATCCAAATGCAAAACTAATCCTATAATCATCAAAATAAGATGATCAACTATATCACACACACATAACCATCTTTACCCATGCATAAAACAACATTTCAAGATCATCATCCTTGAACTTCCAAAATTGCCTAGGATATAACATTTATTCTTCCCAAGGTCATAACATTCAACCAAATCTACTTGAGATAGACCAAATATCCAATGATGTAGCAAAATTCAACCAAAAAATTTTGAATAACATTTTTTAATTCACATTTTGCATTCACTTATTCTCTCCATTTTGTCATCAAGGAAATGTAGGGTGATGAAAGTGAATCATAGATGAAAACGAAAGCTCTCAATACTAGTGTATCATCATTGAGCTTCAAAATACTACATAGTCTAGAAAGTCATATGAAAAGTTAAAGCATGGAAATACGTTGACTACTTTAGACACATGAACTAAGCATTGCATGAAAATAGATAAGTTAAAGTAAATACATAAGTAAAATTAGATAGAGTTGAAGAAAGCTCAGTTTTTAATCTTGGTAATTGTCTTCACTCCATATTTTTTGGTTGTAATTGCCATGTTTCCCTTGTTGGTGTAGTTCATCTTTGGAGGTGTAGCCAATCTAGAAGATCTGCTTGTACCTCTTTTCTTCACTACATGCTTCACTCTTTCTTGGCTAAATGATACGGAGGAGGATGGTGAGGTGATCTTGGCTCTCTCTATCAATGTCCCTTATTGGCTTCTTTCTTCTTGTGGTTCCTCTTGTGTATCTTCATTTCATTCACCTTCTCTAGCCACAAACTCGAAGTTGCCTTCTTGATCATCATGCCCATTGTCATCTTCATCATCTTTATTCTCTTTGTCATTCTTTCCATCCTTATCTCCTCCATCATCCTTGTCATCCTTAGCTTGAGGCCTAGAGGTTCCTTCACCACTTTGAGTATTCTTCATTAACAATTCCTCAATATTTTTCATCGTAATGTCTAAGCAATCCAATTTAGTCAACAACTAGCAGCAAAAGATTCAAAAATTTGTACATCTTTTCCATCTCCCTTATGTGGTTGTTTAGTGACTCTTGAAATACTTTGGCAATAATGGTGTCACCTCTAGAAACTCCCTCCTGACTAGGCATGTCTCCTAGGTTTTGATATGATTGAGGAGTAGGCTCTTCTTCAAATAGCCTTCTCTTGTTGTGAGGTTGCTCCCCCTCACTTGATAGATTATGCCTCTTCTTTCTCTTCCTTTCTCTAGCTAAGGTCTCCTCTTTATCCTCCTCTTCTTCTTCATTTTCTTCTTTCTCTTCTTCCTCCTTTCTCTTTGCCTTAACGAAAGCTCTTCTTTAAATTCACAAACTTCAAGTTTATATGTGATTTGATGGTTAAGCCAAGATTGTCAAGCTATAAGACCACAACCAATCAATCAACAACTATGAACAAATAATAATAACGCAAGTATGTAAACAAGTAAAGCTATAAAGAAATGAACACACGATTTATAGAGGTTCAATCTCTCCAAGATCTACATCCACTACCTTGAGTCCACACTCAAGGATTTCAACCAATTTACTATATGCTTAATTTAGGCAATTACATAAGAGGCTCACCCAACAAGGGTTTTATACCAGCAACCTCCTTTGCAATCCTACAAACAAAGCTCACCCTTCCACAAGGATTTTATATCTAAAGACAACCTAAAGACCAATCTAATCCAAGGCTCACCCACACACGGGTTTTACACCACAATCTTGATTAATCTAGTCTATGGCTCACCCTTACCAAAAGGATTTTACGTCACAAGATAACCTTGTATCAATTACAACAATAATGTAAACATAGAGTTTGGATGTTACCAACACTTCTTGGTGGATGAATACAATTGCTAGCACCACTTCACTTCTTACCTTTGGAATCTTGAATTTTAACCTTTGAGCACAAGGCAATTTGAGAGCTTTTCAAATAGTTTTGATGTAAAACAAATTAGAGCTTGAAGGATTTTGAATGGTCAAAAGTTCTGCTAAAAATCTGGAGTTTATGGCTGTTATAGATTTGAAAATTTAGCTTTAACAATCATAAAACGGCTAGTAACGGCTAGTTTCAGAAAATTCGAATGGCCGAATTTTTTTTGTGCATCCGAACTTATCGTCCGAATTTTTCGGACGTCCAAAGTTTTACCTCCGCGTCCGAACTTCTCTGGAAAACATACTGTTCACAATGCAGGGAAAATTCGGACGACCGAATTTTCATCCAACATCCGAACTTGCGTCTGAATTTCTCTGGAAAAATAGTGGTACTGTTCATTGTTACTGTTCACAGTGCTGGGAAAATTCGGACAACCGAATTTTCTCTTATGCATCCGAACTTTTTAATTTTTGTCAAACATATTCAAATTAATTCAAACAAGTTGGAAAACCTTCTAGCCTAAAAGATAAGTCATTAAAGACCTTTTAAGTGCAAAAACCATTGATGAAAAACTTGATAATTTATGTAAGTTCAAAACCATTGAAACCATTTAAATCAAGTTTTGTGCTCTCAATTGCAACTCATAGATTCCAAGGCTTAAGAGTGTAGGGTTTACAAAGTTTACCTATTAAGCACATGTAACCTACACTTCATGTCTTCAAAGCCTTCAATCATCTTGGACAAACTCTTCAATCTTCAATCACTTTGACATATTGGAGTTGTTCTTGCATTATGGCTTCAAGGCAACAAGACTTCATACTTCTTTAATCCAATAATCCTATCACACAATTGACATAAAGATTAGTCCACAATAATGTTTGTCATTATTCAAAACTCAATTAAAACTTCATGATTTGCCCTTAGGGCTAACACCATCCTCATCAAGTGTCAATTGCATTCTCTTGAGGTTTTCATTGGTGCAGATTTTTCCATGTTTCATTGCTTGAATATCCTCATCAATAATCTTCCATAGGGAAAGTCTTTATTATCCGTTGTCATAAATCCAAAGTTTAGTCTTCTATGCTCATGCAATGCAAGCATAACCATCATATGTATTTTCCCAACCGCTGATTTATGTCCAAAATTAGGGATGATCATGGTAGTAATCATGTGATGCAAGACATGTCCTCTAGCATTAAAAGCCTTAATCTCTCTTTCCCTTGAGGACCTAAACCTCCTACCATTTGTAAATACTCCTTCAAATCATTTGTAAATAATGCATGGATATAACAATGTTGTCCCAAGGAGTAATATCTTGCACTAACATCATCAACTCCACATATACGATTCATTAAGGCATCATTAATTTCAAAATCAATTTGGGAAACTCTAGATGAATACCATTGTATCATACTAGCCCAAACATGCTCAATTCTTTCCTCCTTAAGATTAGCATAAACTTCATAGACAAGAGAGGGATAATAATCTTCATTTATTCCAAGTAAACTACCCCAACCAATCTCACCAAAGAGAGAGAGAACATTACCCATGTTTAAGAGCTTGTCAATATCAACTCTATGTCCTGGAAAAATTTTTCTATTCTTCTTACTCCAATCTTTAAATTCAATAGTGACTTTTGTAGAGATGAATCGTTTCACTACAAAGCTTGATAGTGGAATGCGAACCTGCCTTGGTTCGTTGATAATAAGCCCTTCATCTCCTACCTTGGCTTTTCCTTTGCCCTTTGCCACATTACCCTTCTTCGAACGAAACATGATGAATTACTAGAGAGAAAGATGAATTTCAAAGATAACAAGGATTGGAGAACACAAAAATCAAGTAATTTTGGAAGAAGTTGTGTTGGACAAGAGAGCGTTGTATGGGTTTTGAAAATAAAGAGAATTTGAATGGTTTAAATGAGGTATTTGAACTATTGAGCAGTTTAATATCTGCTGAAATTGCAAAGTCTAGACGGACAAATTTTTGTATTTGTATCTGAACTTGCATCTTAATTTCTCTGTTTCCTATTTTTAGAAAATTCAGATGACTGAATTTTTGGTCATATGTCTGAACTTGCATCCGAATCTTTCTGTTAGGAGTTTTTTGGAGGAAGTTTGGACTACCAAATTTTATCTCATGCATCCGAATTTTCCTTGTTTTTGCCATGCTTCAACATACACATTAGTAATTGAATTTTGAGATACCCAAGCTTTTTCTAAGGTAGCAAAACCTTTACTCGGCCAAAGGCTTGGTAAAGATATCAACAATTTGATCATTAATATTCACATAGTCTAAAAAAATATCTCCTATAGCTACATGATCACGAATGAAATGATGTTTAATCTCTATATGCTTGTCTGAGATTATTGAATGGGATTTATTCTCAAATTAGTTGCACTATTACTGTCACATAAACTAGGCACACATTTGAAATCTAAGCCATAATTAGGTAGAGTGTGCTTTATCCATGGCACTTGAGCACAACTACTACCGGTGGTGATAGACACACATGCTTATTTCTTGTTGTACCAAAGATACAAGGCACCTACCAAGAAACTGACAATGACTATAGTACTTTTACACTCAACTTTTCATTTAGCATAGTTGGCATATGAATATGCAACAAGGTTAAAGGAAGAGGATTTTGAGGCCATTTTACACAACTTTTCGGCTGCCAAAAAGCTTAATAAAATAGGGTTGTTGAAAGGAAAATTCGAACATTACAAGAAATGGCTAGGTTTTTTTTTCCAAAATATTTTTGGGCAACTCTTGTTATATTATGAATAGGGTTCTTTTGAGGCCATTTTTGAGAAAAACACCTTTTGCACTTCTATTTGGTAGAATACCGTCTATTTCCTATTTTAGAGTGCTTGGTTCCAAGTGCTTTATATTGAATATGGGTGACAACATGGGTAAAACTGATAGAAAATTGGATGAAGGCATATTCCTTGGTTAAACCTCTAACAAGAAGGTTTGTAGAGTTTGCAATAAAAGAAATTTATGTATTGAGCAAACCATACATGTGAGTTTTGAAGAGTCTAACGTTTACATTGATAGAAGAGATAATGATGATGTAGGTACTTCTATGAATCATAATCAAATTCATCTTCATGCTCTAACCTTAGAAGATCATACCAATAAAGAAGAGATGATTGAGCAAGAACAAGATAAGCAACCTAGTGGTGATCAAGAGCTGCCAAAGGATCTAAGATATGCAAGAGGCCACCCTAAAGAGCAAAAAATTGGTGATGTTGCTTAAGGTATTAGAACAAGACGGTATTTTGTTGACAACTTTGTACTTTTATCTCACATTGAGCCTAAAAATATTGATAATGCATTATGTGATGATTTTTGGATTGTTGCTATACAGGAGGAATTAAATCAATTTGAGAGAAAAAAAAAAGTATTGATTCTTGTCCCAAGACCCCTTGATCACCCCATTATTGGCATAAAATGGGGTTTTAAAAGCAAACTAAATGAATTTGGAGAAGTTTTTGGAAACAAGACTGGACTTGTTGCCCAAGGATTCAATCAAGAAGAGAGCATTGAGTATGATGAAATTTTTGCTCTGGTAGTTGGACTTGAATCTATAAGAATTCTTTAGGCATTTGCTTAATTTAAAGATTTTAAATTATTTCAAATGGATGTTTAAAGTGATTTTCTAAAAGGTTTTATCGATGAAGAAGTTTATGTGGAACGACCCTCCGGTTTTGCCCATGAAAAGTTTTCTAACCATGACTTCAAACTATCCAAGGCTTTATATGGTTTAAAACAAGCTCCTAGAGCATGGTATGAAAGATGGTTTTCTTCTTTCAAAAAGGATTTTCAAGAGAAAATATAGACACTACTCTTTTTATAAAAACCTCTTGTAACAATGATCCTTTACTTGTACAAATATATGTTGATAATATCATATTTGGTGCTCTAATGTTTATCTTTGTGAGGAGTTTGCCAAGTTAATGCAAAGTGGGTTTGAAATAAGCATGACAAGGGAACTCAACTTCTTTCCTAGGCTACAAGTCAAGCAAACCAAGGATGACATTTTCATAAATCAATAGAAGTATACCAAGGAACTCTTGAAGAGATTTGGAATGGACTAAGCAAAAGGTATAAGCGCTCCAATGCATTCATCAACAAACTTGATAAAGATGAGAAAGCTAAAAATGTTGATGAAAAGGTATACAGAGGCATGGTTGGAAGTTTGCTTTATCTTATCGCAAGCAGACTGGACATTATGTTTGTCGTATGCTTATGTGCTGGATTTCAATCTTGTTCAAAAGAGTCTAAGTTAATTTTCATGAAACATACTATTTGTTATTTGATTAATACACATGATTATGGTCTTTTGTTTACAAAATCTTCTTCCTTTGACCTTGTTGCATATTTTGATGCTGACTATGCCAAATGCAAAGTCAAGTGTAAAAGTACTAGTGGCTATTGTCAATTTCTTCGCAATTGCCTCGTATCTTGGTATAGCAAGAAACAAGCATGTGCGTCATTGCGGCCGGTAGTTGTTGTGCTCAAGTGTTGTGGATGAAGCACACTCTACTTGATTAAGGCTTAAATGTCAAATGTGTGCATATTTTATGTGGCAATACTAGTGCAATTAATTTGAGAATCGACTATGTGAATACAAATGAACAAATTATTGATATATTTACCAAGCCTTTGGCCAAGGAATGGTTTTGTTACCCTATAAGAAGCTTGGGAATTCCAAAATTCAATTACTAATGTATGTGTTGAAGTATGGCAAAAACGAAGGAAATTCGGACGCATGGTTCCGATCCATGAAGTGAAATTCAGATATCCAAACTTCCTTCAGAAAATTCCAGACACAAAGATTCGAATGCAAGTTCGGACGCATGACCGAAAATTTGATCGTTCAAATTTGCTGCATTGAAGAAACAGAAAATTTCGGACGCAATTTACAACACATACCGATAATTCGGTCATCCCAACTTTTCTCATTTTAAAGCATCCTAATTCTCTCCTCTCAAAACTCACTCTACCCATTGACATCCAAAACTTAATCCATCTCATATTTCACCAGTGTTCTTCAAAATTACTTGATTTGCATGTTCTTCATCCTCGATTGTCCTTATAATCCATCTTTCTTAAAATAATTTCACCATGATTTGCTCAAAGAAGACAAATGTAACTAATGGGAAAGAAAATTCCAAAATGGGAGATGAAGCGCTCCTCATCAACAAACCATGATGGGTTTGAATTACTTAATCCAACCTTGAAGTAGACTAGTTCATCTCAACGAGGGATACGATAAAATTCTAGGATTGGTCCAAGAAAAGTAGGAAAATCATACCCAACCATGGAGTGGACGTGGATAAACTCACCAACATGAGTAATATGCTATTTCTCTTTGGTGAAATAGGTTGGGGTATTTTACTTAGTGTGAATGAAGATTATTATCCTACCCTTGCCTCTGAAATTTTTACTAATCCTAAGGAAGAAAGGATTGAGCACATTGGGGATAGCATTATTCAATCGTATTCATCTAGAATGTCTCAAGCAAATTTTGAGTTTAATGATGCTCTAGTTAATTGCATTTATGGTGTGGATGACTTGGTGCTATTTGGTGCAAAGAACTGAACCGAAAAACTTAATTCAGTTGTGTTTTTCAATATTTCAATTCGATTCAGTTCGGTTTATAAAAATTTTATGAAATTTGGTTCAATTTTCGGTTTGACCTGTTCTCAAACTGAAAACTGAACCCAAAAACTGAAATTTTAAAAAGATTACATATGAGCACATTTTGAAATTGCATTCTTGAGTAAAAATTAAAATTTTAAGATAAAATTACCTCAAGAATGCATTATCAAAATATGTTCTTTTTCTTCTCTTTCAATTTCAGTTTTCAACCAAACCAAATCAAAATAATTTTGATTTTGTTTGATTTTCTAAAAATTTCGATTCGGTTTGGTTTTCTAAAAAATTTAGTTTGGTTTAGTTTCGTAATTTTTTTAAGAAATTAAACCAAGATTCAAAGTTTCAAACCGAAAACTGAACCAAAATCTGAATGAACACCCCTACTAGCTTCAAACCGCTCATTGGTGTATAATTCACGTATATAGCAATGTTGTCCCAATCCAAAGGTTAGATTGTGGAAGGTGAACCCCCCTTGGTTAGTTGATAATGAGCCCTTCATCTCCCATTTTAGCTCTCCCTTTGCCCTTAGTCACGCTTGTCTTCTTTGAGGAAAACTTGATGAATTTCTTTTGAGAAAGATGGATTTCAAAGACAATAGAGGTTAGAGAACAGGAAAATTAAGTATTTTTCAAAGAGGAATTGTGAAATATTGGATGAATTTGAGTTTGGATGAGAGTAGTGTGGGTTTTGAGAGAATAGAGAATTTAGACGGAAGAGAGAATTCGGATGCTTTGAAATGAAGAATTTGACCGGTTGAGCAGTTTAAAAGTTTAGATGACCGAATTTTTAGGCCTATATTTGAATTTCTTAGTTTCTTCAACTCAGCAAATTTAGACGATCGAATTTTTGGTCATGCATCCGAACTTGTGTCTGAATCTTTTTGTCTAGAATTTTCTAAAGAAAGTTCGGACGTCTGAATTTCACTCCATGCATCTGAACCATGTTTCCAAATTTTCCCAGTTTTTCCCACACATTGGAAATTGAATTTTAAAATTCTCAAGCTTCTTCTAAGATAACAAAACCTTTTCTCGGCCAAAAGCTTGGTAAATATATCAGTAATTTGTTCATTTGTATTTACATAGTCTAACTATATATTACCTTTAGCTACAAGATCATGAATGAAATGATGTTTAATATCTATATGCTTAGTCGTAGAATGTTGAATGGGATTTATGCCCAAATTAATTGCACTAGTATTGTCACATAAAATAGGCACACGTTTGAAATCTAGGTCATAATCAAGTAAAGTGTGTTTCATCCATAGCACTTGAGCACAACAACTAATAGTGGTGATATATTCGGTTGGAGGTAGACAATGACACGCATGCTTGTTTCTTGTTATACCAAATACAAGGCAACTACAAAAAAATTGACCATAACCACTAGTACTTTTATGCTCGACTTTGCATCCGGCATAGTCGACATCCAAATATTTTTGTAACAAGGTCACAAGAAGAAGATTTTGTAAGCCAATGACAATAATCATGTGTATCATTCAAATAATGAAGAATACATTTCATGAAAATTGAATGAGACTCTTTTAGACATAAGCATACGTCAAAGATAATGTTCAGTCTATGGCACTAAGATAAAGTAAACTATCAATTATTCCTCCATATACATTTTCATCAACATTTTTACCTTTCATGAACTCAATGGAGTGCTTTATACCTTTTGCTTGATCCATTCAAAATCTCTTCAAAAGCTCCTTGGTATACTTTGATTGATCTATGAAAGTATCATCCTTGGTTTGCTTGATTTGCAGCCCAAAAAAAAAGTTGAGTTTGCCCATCATCCTCATTTCAAATTCACATTGCATTAGCTTGGCAAATTCCTCACAAAAGAGTAACATTAGTAGCACCAAATATGATATCATCAACATATATTCGCACAAGTAAAAGATCATTGTTGAAAGAGACTTTTATGAGAAGAGTAGTGTCAATAGAATATGAAATTTCCATTATAAGCTCATAACATATTCTTTACATCTCCTAATCGAGTGATTTTGTTTGTGGTACTTGTTCTTAAGGCAAATTGACATCACTTATAAAATATTAGGTTTGAATGTGCTTTTTGGATAACTAATCAATGTATCAAGGACACGATCATATATATTATTGACTTGAAAATTGTATTTTTCAATTTCTTGATTATGAGTTCATATTTAAGATTCACCCATTTATAAAATTTGTCTTGATAATATAAGTAGTATTTTATATCTATTGAATATTTGAATATCTTGCGGAATATATTCATGTTATGCCGGTGTTGTAGAACAATAAATGCCTTAAATTAATTGATGTGAATTCTTTTGTATGAAGTAACGCTTGTTTGCATTTTGCCAACATATATTATGGCTCCTGCTCTTTACAGTTCATTTATGGTTAGAAACCAAATGCTTCTCATCTAAAATTGAATGTACGTTATACACTCCTCCAGCACAAAGTATTGTGGTAGGTAGTGAAAAGAAGAGAAAATATATATAGCTGGATAAAGATTTAATTACCTGTGTCACATTTTAATCGTCAAGGTATTTGAATTAGGAGTTCAAAATATGAATAGTCAGACATTTATTGATAGAAAATTCAAATAAAATGCTCATATTATAATTAACATCCTTGAAGGAAAATCTACCACTAGGAATTTGAGAAACAATTGAAAAGTGGTAGACTAATAGGTTTCGATAGAAATCCTCCCTTATAAAAAACACAAAAAGCTAGTCGCGGAAAAGAAGAAAAAAATAGTAAGAAATGTTTCCTAAACATGATGAAAGACCTAAGAGGAGAGGTGTGAATTATGTTTTTGGCTAATTTTTGAAAACTCTTTCTTTTTTAATAAAGTTGATTTGGAAGATGATTGGGATTAAGAACTTCACAAAATATGCAAGCAAATACAATAAGATTCAAATGTAAATGAAATAAAGAGCAAAAGATAACACAAGTGATTTATAGTGGTTTGATTACACAAGATCTACATCTACTACCTTGAGCATTCACTCAAGGATTTCAAACAAGCTCAACTATAATTTCAAGTTGATCAATTCTTACAAAAGAGGCTCACCCTTCAAGGGTTTTACACCACAACCTCTACTCAAATACAAACAAATAAGGTTCATCCTTACCCAAGGGTTTTATATCAACAAGATAACCTTGAAAACACTAAGGAGATAGAATTTTAGATAAGAAAGTGACCAGCACTTCTGGTAGATGATGTCAAATTAGTTCACCTTTTGTCTATGAAATCTTGATTGTTAAACTTTATAGCATAAGACAAATGATAACTTTTTGATAGAGAGAAATTGGGAAGAGTAAGAAATCTTTAAAGCTCAAGAACTCCCAAAAAATATGATGTTCATATCTTTTATATGGTTTAAAATTCAGTTACAACGTTCAAATAATGGCTAGTAATAGTAAAATTTGATCGACCGAATTTGGAAAGGATTGTTCGAGCATTCATTGGAATTTTTTTGTTTTGAGACTGTCATTATGTGTCCAAATGGTCGTCTGAATTTCTCTAAAAATTCAGCAGTCATGAGATCAAATTTGGATGTCCAAATTTGAGTCTGAACTGATCAAACTTAGTTTAAAATGAGTGGAAATAAAGCACAATAAATTTGAAATCATTTTGGACTATGAGATATATCATTTTAAAAGCTTCTCATCCAAAGGCCGCTATTAAAAACTTGGTAAAAGCATTTGTAAGATAGATCATTTGTGATTTATAACCAAGTTTGAAGCTCTCTTGAAAAACTTTTAGATTCCAAAGACAAAAGAGTGCAAGGTTTACAAAGATATACCTATGAAGCATAGTAAACCTACGCTATGGTCTTCAAAGCCTTCAAAAAACTTGAATCAACTCTAACCATTTTGATAAATTTGAGTTGTTCATGAGCTTTTGGCTTCAAGGCAATGAGACTTCCTTTCTTCTCAATCCAAACATCCTAACACACAATATACAAGCATATTAGTCCTTATCAAGATTGATCAATATGATTTCCATAGGACATTGCACTTCTCAATGTTTGTCACTAATCAAAACAACATGATTTGTCTTTAGGGCTTACAGTCTCCCCCTTTTCGATGATGACAAACTTTGATGCAAAATCTGATAGATTTAGACAAATTAAGCATTGAGAAGAATTTATGTCATATGTGAACAAGAAATACAAAATTCATAAATTTATTTGTTGAATTAGGTAAAATTTAATAGGTAATATTTTTTGCACTTTTTTTCTTTTTTTAATTTGTTTTGCAGTGCTTATAATATTTAGGAAGATGCTTACGAATATTGGGTATACTTACGTGGATTTAATTTTTGAGAGAATTTAATTTGGATTTGGAGATTGATTGTGGTGGCCTTGCGCCTGGAAAATGTCTATTTTACAGTGCAGATGTTGTCGAATTTTTTTTATACTTGATTAACACTTGTCTCTAAGTTTTTGACTCTATTATAACAAGAAGTAAAAAAATCCTAATTTTTTGTGGAATTAGGTAAAATTTAATAGGCAATATTTTTTGCACAGTTTTGTCTATTTTTTAATTTTTTTTGCAGTGCTTTTTAATTTTTAATGTAGATGGATGATCGTAGTTGGATGTATAAGCGACATACGCAAGGGATTAAGGGAATCACAAATGAATATAAAGAAGGGGTTAAGGGTTTTATAGCGTACTGTTTGTTGAACAGGCACACTTCGTGGTTGAGATGTCCTTGTGCGAAGTGTAAGAACAAGGTGCATATTTCTCCCGATGAAGTGCAGGTGCACTTGTATAGGTTTGGATTTGTCGCCGATTATTACCGTTAGACCAGTCACGGTGAGAGTCTTACTCCGTTGCATTCAGGGATAGTTCCAACCAATTCTGAATCCCAATCTATCCCTAATAATCCATTTCAACAGATGGTAATGGATGGCGTTGGTTCGGACCATCTATTAGACCCGCCGGTGGGTGTCGTCGAGGAAGAACCTCCCAATGCTGAAGCCAAGAAATTTTATGATATGTTAAAATCTGCCGATACTCCTTTGTGGGATGGATGCACGAACCATTCACAGTTATCATTTGTTGCTCGCATGATGAATATTAAATCTGAGAATAATATTTCAGAAAGATGTTTTAATCAGGTAATGCAACTGATTAAGGAGGTTCTGCCAAAGGATAATCTGCTTCCGGAGGACTTGTATCGTACCAAGAAGATGGTTTCTGGACTCGGTTTGCCTATGGAGAAAATAGATTGTTGCCCAAATAGTTGCATGCTTTATTAGAAGGCAGATGTTGGTTTGCGGGAATGTAAGTTCTGTGGGAGTCCCCGGTACATGCAGAGGAGGAAATTTCGAAAGAATAGACAGCAAAAAGAGGTCCCTTTTAAGAAAATGTACTACTTTCCCTTGATTCCGAGATTGCAGAGGTTGTATGCATCAAAAACGACTGCAGAAAACATGAGGTGGCACGCTGAAACTGTACAGAATGAGAAATTGATGAGTCATCCACGGGACGGTGAAGCATGGCATCATTTTGATTGTGTGCATGCGGAATTTGCGAAAGAGGTTCGCAATGTACGGTTAGCGCTATGCACTGATGGGTTCTCACCATTTGGAATGTCGGGAAAGCAATATTCTAGTTGGCCTGTCATTATTACTCCGTACAACTTACCACCGTGGATGTGTATGAAGGATGCTGTGATGTTTTTGACAGTAATTATTCCAGGGCTGAGGAACCCGAAGCATAAGATTGATGTCTATCTACAGCCGCTGGTGGAAGAATTACAAAATTTGTGGAGAGTTGGAGTGCCGACCTATGACGTCTCCAAAAAACAGAATTTTCAAATGCGAGCTACCCTTCTATGGACCATTAATGATTTTCCAGCTTATGGTATGTTGAGCGGTTGGAGCACTGCCGGAAGACTGGCTTGTCCCTACTGTATGGAGCAAACAAAGTCATTTCATCTACAACATGGCTCAAAGCAATCTTGGTTTGACTGTCACCGCCGGTTCTTGCCGATAGATCATCAATACAGAAGAGACAGAAAATCATTTCGAAAGGATCGCGGTCGTGAGACCTCTCAACCTATTAAGCGATCGTGCGGGGATGAGATATGGCATAGAGTCAGCAGTTTGCCGAGAATTGTCGATACTGCGGCGGAAGTTGGCAAGGATGATGGTAGAGGTGTTTACCACAACTGGGCTAAGCGTAGCATTTTCTGGGACTTACCGTATTGGAAATCAAATTTAATTTGCCACAATGTTGACATCATGCACAATGAAAAGAATGTGTTCGAGAACGTGTTTAATACTGTAATGGACGTGAAGGGCAAGTCAAAGGATAATGTAAAGGCTCGGCGAGATTTGGAGGTGTATTGTAATAGGCCTGAGTTACATATTACCTCTGTTGGAAATGGTAAAGTTTCTATGCCGAAGGCTAAGTACTCTCTAACGAATCAACAAAAAGGGTTGTATTGGAGTGGGTTAGAGAGTTGAGGTTACCCGATGGATATGCGTCTAACTTAGGTCGATGTGTTGATTTGAACGGGTTGAAGATGTCGGGCAGGAAGACGCATGACTGTCACGTATTTATGGAAAGATTGCTTCCTATTGCATTTAGAGAGTTCCTCCCCGCCTCTATTTGGAATGTGCTAACGGAATTAAGTTTTTTCTATTGGGATTTATGTAAAAGAAATAAGTCTGATTGGATGGGAGTATGCAAATCGAAGGCGCGTCATGTCATCGATGCATGTTGTTGAGAGACCATACCAAGAAGATGTAGATGAATCGATAACGTTTAGTGTACGTGGTGAAGATGACATAATCGGCGAACTTGTGCATGAAACAGGTGAAGAGAAGATTCTGGATGATAATGAACCGGGAAATACGGAATATGATGACCTGACTGATTCTGATACTGAAGTTGAAAGTGAATGGGAATCAGAAGATGATTCGAGTGAGAACGGAAATAGTGACTAATTTATTGTATGTATGCATTTCCTTACATATACTACGTCACTTATTTATCTTTAAAATTTAATTTATATTATTTTTAACATGTTACTAACGATTACATAGTTAACGAAAATTTTATTCTTTTTCAGATGCCTCCACGTAGATCACGTTCGATTGGGATGAGTGATCGTACTCCTTCTCCGTCTTTACCCGGCCCGATGTCTTTACCGAGTGAGGATGACACACGTGGAGTGGAGTCCGAGCATACGCCTTTGACCACAGCTTCTGTGGTACCCTCTACGGCTGCTTCTACAGGTGGGACTCAGACAGAGGAACTCCGCATTCTGATTGCCCCGAGTGGCGACGAGTAAGTTTCTATTTACTTTTGCAAAAATGTATTCAAATTTTTTATTCAATAACGACCTGTTCATTTGTGTAATGGCACAGTTTCTTCCCAGCGGAGGGGACGGTGCATTCGATATCAAATACATTTCACCGGCATTTCACTGGACCGTTTCCTAATTTTGAGGCGGTCCCATTAGAGATTCGAGAAATGTGGTTCCAGATGTGGAGTGTAAGTAATAAATTATAAAATATATATCCACATTAATATATATATATATATATATATATATATATATATATGTATATATTCTATGTATTTGAATTTTTTAAATAACTTTGCAGACACATTATCGATGGCATCCAGAGCATGCCGATCATATACGACGAATTTGGGATGACAAATGCACTCGTCGTCTATCTGATCAGCTCTCAAAGGCTCGGTGTAAAGGGAAATGTCCACCGTGGATATCTCCTTACATTTGGAGCCAACTCTGGCGGGATCACTGGAGTTCGGAACAATTCAAGCGTGTTTCAGCCGCTGCCAAGCGGAACAGAGCAGTCGCGCCTGGACCGACTCACACGGGAGGATGCATTTCTTTCAGCGAGCACGAGCGTCGGATGATAATCATTATTTTTATCCTTATTATTTAATTCTAATATAATTACTAAGTATTTATATTAATATACTTGTAGTGTAAGGAGCGTGGCGATGACTTCCACTTCACCGATGTGTACGAGGCGACGCACAGATATAAGATTGGCCCAAAAAGGGCACATTTGTCAGTGAGAAATCACAACATACGTTGGTAAGTTTACAAATTATATTACTCTGTATTTCATATTAATTATTTTACTGTTTCACACCATTAAAAATTTATGACGTACACAATTTGCAGGATAGCGTCAACGCTTTGAAGGAGCGCTATTCGCAGGTGGAGTCTCAGGATTCGGTGACTTCTCAGCATCCACCGGATGAGAAGTCCCTATTTGTGGAGGTTGCTGGCGGTGCTTCGAAGAATCGGATTTTTGGATTGGGTTCCGAGGCAGTTCACATGCAACGGAGGTTAAGTCAGTCCACGACGCCCTCTGCACCAACAGCTTGCTCGATTACATCGCATCCAGAGTACGCATCTCTTCAGAGTCAGTTGCAGAGAGAGAGGTCGATGCGCGGTTATTTTCAACAACGCTTTGCTAGTTTGGACCAGTATTTGCGCGTTATGTCTGCGGCACTCCACCTCCACCTCCTTTTTCGATACCAGATTCGGAAGAGCAGACAGACGGGGCTAGTGAGGATTACACGATCGATCCTCCTGACGACCATCCTCCAACGACTGGCCCTCCAGATCCACCTCCGCCTCCTCCACCGTCTGCAGCACCGCCTTCTATAGTTACATAGATTTTGTTTCATTTTTTGCATTGTTGTACACATAAAATATTGACATTTAATGGATTTATTATATTTATTTTAATTTAATTTTTTATTTTTTATTATTCTATTGATTATGCTTAGTTTTTAAGAATAATTATTTAAAAATTATTGAAAATTATCACTTAAAATTTTTAAAATATTTAATTCAAAATTAAATTATAAATTGAGTTGCGACGAATATAATTCGTCGCAAATCCGTCGCAAATTTGCGAGGGATATATTTCGCCGCGGATTTGCGACGGAAATATTCCGTAGCAAATCAGCGACGAAATATTTCCGTAGCAAATCAGCGACAGAATTGTTCCGTCTCAGATTTGCGACGGCATACTTCCGTCGTAAATCTGCGACGGAATACTTCTGTCGCAAATCTACGACTTCTATTTTTGCGACGAACTATTCCGTCGCAAATCCGTCGCAGTTTATGATTTTCTACGGATTTGCGACGGAATAGTCCGTCGCAAAAATGAAAATTTCTTGTAGTGAATATCTTCACCGCACCGCAACATCTGTAGAAGCTACAGAAGACCAACCAAGGTTTTGCACAACCCTAGTTTTCCAACATCAACACATTTTGTCAACATGTCTACTGGATTCTTTGCACCTTCTATCTTCTCCAAACACATATTACCATCTTCCACTATCTTGCGAGTGAAATGATACCATCTTCTGATGTGTTTTGTTTTTGAATGATAAACTAGGTTCTTCACCAATTGTATGGCGCTCTGGCCATCTGTGTAAAGAATCTTCTAGTGTTGCTTCTTGCCCAACTCTTCTAGATAATCTGCCAGCCATATCATCTCTTTCCCAACTTCGGCTATTGCCACATACTCAGCCTCAGTGGATGAAAGGGCAACACACTTCTGAAGTCTGGACATCCATCTCACTGCTGTTCCATCTATAGTATAGATATACCCAGATGTGCTCTTACTTGAGTCTACATCCCCACTAAGATCAACATCCACAAAACCCTGTAGAATCACCTTGCCATTTCCATAACAAAGTGAAGTACTGGATGTACCTCTCAGATATCTCAAAAGCCACTTCACAGCTTCCCAATGTTCTTTCCCAGAGTTTGACATGTACCTGCTAACAACTCCCACTAGATCATAGCATACATTAAGCTCCCAACTGCCGAAGCATATGGAACAAGTGCCATGTGCTTACGCTCCTCAGCTGTCTTGGGTTACTACTCCTTTAACAATTTGAGATGATTCGGCAATGGGTTTAGCATCACTCATCTTGAATCTGGATAATACCTTCTCAATGTACTGCTCCTGAGATAGATTTAAAGTACCAGTAGATCTATCCCGAGAAATTCTCATCCCATGAATTTGCTTCACTGCACCCAAATCATTCATCTCAAAGACAGAAGACAGGCTCGCCTTCAGATTGTTTATCTCCTTCATACTAGAACCTGCAATCAACATGTCATCCACATACAAGAGTAAAAATAAATAAGAATCAGTATATTTCTTGAAATAACAACACTGATCCTTTTCACTCCTGTGAAAACCATTCTTGCTCATGAATGAGTCAAATTTCTTGTACCATTGTCTAGGTGCTTGCTCAGAATTTGAATAATAGTTAATTTCACAACAGGAACAAATATTTTAGCATAATCAATACCTTTCCTTTGTGAATATCTTTTAACCACTAACCAAGCCTTGAACCTCCTTTTGCCATCTGGTTCAGCCTTGATTCTGAACACCACTTGTTCAGCAAAGCTCTCTTCCCTGCAGGTAACTTAGTCAAAACCCACGTGCTTTTCTTTTCAAGTGAGTACATCTTATCATCCATGGCTTGCTTCCACTTGATTGAATCCTCCACCTATAGGGCTTCATCAAAAGACTCTGGTTCCCCTTCGTCAATCAGCAACAAATAATGTAATGAAGGTGAATACCTATCTGGTGCTCTGATGGTCCTCGATGATCTCCTCAACACTGACTCAGGTGTCACTTGCTCCGCCTCTAGTTCTTCATCAAAACACTCTCTTGTAACTCAATCTCAACTCCCACTTGCTTTGTAGTCTCTGAATTCGTCTTATCTTTGTCCTTGAACATGGCATTTTCATCAAAGGTCACGTCACAGTGTCTCAAGATCTTTCTGTTTTTGTCATCCCAAAACCTGTAGCCAAACATGTCAGAACCATAGCCTATGAAGTAGCACTTCACAGCCTTGGCGTCAAGCTTGTCTCTTTTCTCCGGATCAACATGAACATAAGCAGTGCAACCAAAAGTTTTCAAATGAGAGTACTTGAGTTCTTTTCGTGTCCATACCACTTCTGGAATCTTGAATCCTAGAGGAACTGATGGTCCTCTGTTAATCAAATATGTAGCTGTGCTCACAGCATCTGCCCAAAACGTCTTTGGCAATCCATAATGTATTCCCATGCTCCTTGCACACTTATTCAATGTTCTGTTCATCCTCTCAGCAATTCCATTCTGTCTTGCCTCACCAGGAACTGTCCGCATTAATCTGATTCCCACAGCTGAACAGAATGCTTTGAATTCTGACTTATCGTACTCCCCTTCATTGTCAGACCTTAGGCATTTGATATTCAAACTGGTCTGATTCTCAACTTCAGCTTTCCACCTCTTGAATGTGTCAAACACATCTGACTTGTGTTTCAAGAAGTCAACCTATACCTTCCTGCTGAAATCATCAATGAAGATGACATTGAACTTGGATCCACTAAGTGATGAAACTGGAGATGTCGCCAAACATTAGTGTGCACCATTTCCAACCGCATTTTCTTTGGTTCTCTGGGGACCTTCATTAAGCTATCTCTTTTCTGTTTGCCCATAACATAGCCCTCATAGAAACTCACACAACAAGAAAAGTGATTTTACATTACACATTTTAGGCAACACTTACAGAAATTGTGTATCCAAATATATATTAAAGTAACACTTCCTTTTTATTGTTGTATCAAATTAACATAGGTACGTATTTTAACTACACTTCTATCTAGTGTAGCCAATCAACAAATTGTATGTGTACGTTGACAACACTTTTGTCTATTGTTATGGATATCTATAACTAAAATGTATTTTTGACTACACTTATCCATATCTATTATAATAAATTTCAATTTTAGATACATATTGAGGTAACACTTTGTTATGAATATTGTAAAAACTTAAAATATATATGTATGCATTTTAACTATAGTTCTTCCCGTTGTAGTTAAATGTCACACTGTATTTTTATTTTGGCAATAATTTAGAAGTGTTATTTTGTGCATTTTTCATTATACTATGTTCCCAATATTTATATTCAATTGCCAATGTAGTATTTTCGAAAAGGAAAATGCCTCCCAAAAAATAGAAGAGTAGAAGTATAATAACATGGACATTTATTTATATTTTTATTTTGGCAATAATTTAGAAGTGTTATTTTGTGCATTTTTCATTATAAATTATATGTTCCCTATATTTATTCAATTACCACTGTAGTATTTTCGAAAAGGAAAATGCCTTCCAAAAATTAGAAAAGTAGAAGTATAATAACATGGATATTTATTTCTCTTAAAAAAACTTATTGTAATGTAAAAACAATTCTAAATATTAGGGTAAGAATTTTTAATTTTTTTGCAAGTGTCTTTCCCACAAAAGAAAAAAGTGATTTTTTTTTTCTCTTGCAATTGTGCTTAATTTGCACCGAAGGATGATTTGGGAGTAAAAAATGCCTGGGTAAACTTTAAAATAACTTAGGTACTATTTTTGCGAATCTCACCAAACTGAGCTGCATCCATCCTCTTCTTCCACTTAGCAAAAACGAAAACCAAAAAAAAAAAGTCTTCTTCCCTGATTTCCGAAGCTCCCTCCCCGAACGGCAGTTTCCTTTCCCTATCCTATAGCCATGCCTATCTTCGTTCCTTTCCTTTCTTGTTCTCATTTCCTAATCTCAGGAGTTCCATGCTCAATTGACAGCAACCGCTGTAATCTCAAGCCAGTTCCAAAGGTAAGAGAAGACCTATCTCCAGAACAATTATCTTCAACCCCGTGTCTCATTTTTTTCTGAATTTTTCATCCTCTTACATGGGGTTTTCTTCAGGTAGAGGGAGAAGAAGACCCCTATTTGAAATTTGATGATTTGAGGATAGATTTTGGTCATGTGATCTTCTTGAAGGTTTTAACTTTGCAATAAACAAAAAGGTGAGTACTTATGTTATTAATTTGTTTTAAAAAGTCTTGTATAGGTTTGATTTTGTACTTCATTGGGATAATTTGGAACTGTTATTGCAAGCTGATCATTTTAAGAACCTACTTGCAATTTTGCTAAATTTTATTGTCTGTTCTTTCTTGGTGTCTGAATTATTTGGGTGTTTAATTTGTATGAGACCAATTTTGGGTTTCTGAGTGGATCGGAAAAGTTATACTATAAGGATTTTCGTTGAAAGTTTCTTGCTGTATTAAGTTATGGGTTTTAAAATTTTCATTGTGAAGATGGAAACTGAAGTGGTATTGCATATGGAAGGTCCAGTTAGCTTATATGTAAATTTGATTTTTTTTTAATTTTCTATTCTTTGGCTCCTTTTCATATAATGTAATAAGTTTATCCATGTTTTTTGCATTCTGTACTTAAATCAAAATCCCACAGTCCATGGAGAATGCAAACAGTTGTTGAAAATTCAGATAATGGCATTTTTTCTTGATGGAACCTTGAACCTGAACCCAGAAATCCTGAGCATCAGGTACAGTCATACATGACTAAAGTCATCTTAACTTCTGCACGGATGTATCTCATAGCTACCTTAATTGTTAATTCATTAGCATCATGATCTTGGCCCCATCTCTTGAGCAACAACATATAGATAGCTATAATAAGTCCAGATTCATGCTTTACAAATGCACTGGCGTGCATAATTATGCACAAAATATCATTGCTTTTGATCTGTATAATAGAGCAAGAGTACTTCATGCAACATGCTTAAACTGACTGTAACAAATCTAAATAAATATGACAATGAACAAATCCATTATATGCTACTTTACATTTTTGTGGACAGTTTAAAAAATTGTTGATCAAAGGATGATTAATAGATTCCATCTTTTGTCTTTTATCTTTTGTCTTTTATCCCATAATGTTTTCTAGTTTTTGCCCTGTTGGGATATTTTTACCATTTTTTTTTTTGTGGTTTTGGCGATTTTTTATTTTCTAATTTCAGACCCAAAAACATCAAACAACCTATAGACAAGTTATTTTCTTTTTCTTTTTTCTTTTGGGTTCCTTTTTTGGGAAAAATGTGTCATACCTTTGGTTTCAACTTTCTGTGTTTAGTTTCAGATAATTTTTTTTCAAGCTGTATTAAGGACCTTCAATTTTCAAATGAAGATTATATAGTATTTGAACAATTTGGGGTTTTTGGTACTTGATGATTTTGACAGGCTTTTTAGTTAGATGTGGTGACTGCATTTTTGGAAGCCTTCATAGTTTAAGCTCTGTTTCCCCTTTTAGTTGTTCAAAAAATTTTTTATTTTGTTATTGTTTAGTAATATTTATAATTCTATGTACTTGAAATTCATTCATTCTTTTTTTTTATTTTGCATAGAAGTAGATACTCTTACTTGGTTAAGGTTTAAATTTTTATTTTTGATTTTCTTATTGTTTAGTAATATTTATAATTCTATGTACATGAAATACATTCTAAGCATTCTTTTTTATTTTGCATACAAGTAGATACTCTTACTTGGTTAAAGCTTTGAACCCTGCTTTTTCTTTAATCTTGACCCATTAGCTAGATATGTCATTTGATATCATGTTTCTTTTTTGATTTGTAGATTTATTTTGGATCTCATTAAAAATGAGTATGGATAAAAGTTGGATGAATTTATCAAGGAGAAGTTCTTCTTATATGGAAGGGCTGGAAAAGTTTCTTGATTTTACAGTTGATAATGCGAGAATCGATGGTCTAATTTTGTGTCCATGTAAAAAATGCAAGAATGCTATATGCATGACAAGAGAAGAAGCAAAAACTCATCTAATTTGTGATGGTTCCATTGCTGGTTATACTAACTGGGTTGCCATGGAGAGTTTCCATCTTGTCATCCTGTAGACAAACAAACAACACAACCCGAATCACCTAGGCATACAAGAACTTATGATGACTTACAAAGCTTGCTCTTTGATATCTTTAGGCCATCAGATTCAACTTGTAATAAGACCGGTGAAGAAGAAAATGAAACTTTAAGGCCTAATCAAGTTGCTGAATTTTTTTATAAGGTGATAAAAGACTTAGAGCAAGAATTATTCCCTGGTTCAAAAAAAGTCTCAAAGCTGTCTTTTATTGTTAGAATGCTTTATATGAAATGTATACACAAATGGAGTGAAATCTTTTCAAGATCTTCTTGATTTCTTAACTGAGTGCTTTCCAGAAGAAGCACATATACCTAAAACTTATTATGAAATGAAGAAGGTTGTGAAAGGATTAGGCCTTGGTTATGAACAATATGATGCTTGCATAAATGATTGTATGCTGTACTGGGGTGAGAATGAGGAAAAACAAGGTGCAACATATGTAGTGAACCAAGATGGTTAAGAAGTGAAAATAATCCTACTGGTGAAGATCCATCTAGAAAAGGAATTGCAGGCAAGGTTGTCTGGCACTTTCCTTTGAAACCAAGACTACAAAGGCTCTTTATGTCACCCAAAACTGCATCTTTGATGAGGTGGTATGCAGAGAGTCGTGTTAAGGATGGTAAAATAAGGCATCTTGCAGATTCACCAGCTTGGCAAAACTTTGATTACTGTAACAAGAAATTTTCCAAAGATGCTCGTAATATTAGGTTAGGCCTTGCATCAGATGGATTCAATCCCTTTAGAACTATGAGTGTTTCACATAGTACTTGGCCAATTATCTTGATGCCGTATAACTTACCTCCAGGAATCTGCATGAAGGAACCATATTTTCTTTTATCCTTACTTATTCCTGGGCCAACAGCTCCTGGCAACAATATCGACATATATCTACAACCTCTAATAGAAGAGCTTAATGAATTTTGGGAGGTGGGTGCATATACATATGATGCATCATTAAGAATGTGATTTGGCACGTAGTAGTGAAGACAACACCAAGAGCTACTCATGAAGAATGTGATTTGGAAATAATGGATGTTGATATGTATAGTACAAGGAACAAAGAAGATTTAGTATCATCTTCTAGTATTGGAGATATTATATGGGTTAGAGAGGATGTGCATGGCAGTATAATTGACGTGGAAATGCGGATTCCAGCAAAATGACATCAGTCTATCATCATCTGGTAAGGAAGCACCAATTTTATTTGCTAGTTACTGAGATTTTTCTTCTAATTGTGATTGTGACTGGTTTCTTGTGTTGATAGTTTCTTCAGCTTTCTTACTTGGCTATATATTTCTATATACTTTTACCATTACACATTCCAATTATATATGTACTTGTGTTTCTAGAAGATGTGACATGCTGCACTGCCTATTACTGAGGAATTCTCCTTAGGTGGAAGTTATATACTGAAGCTGTATATTTTGATTTGCTGGACAATGACTGAGTATATGTAGTCCCTTGAAACAAATGTACCATGAGATACTTTTTCATAGGATCTGTAATATGTTTTATTCGATATAGGAATATGTAATATTATTCTCATGTACTCTTCATGGGATACATGTTTCTTATTGATATCACGATAAATTTGATTAAAGGCTTCCTGATAAATTATTCAAAAGTTTGTTATCATGATGAATTCTTGATGAATGATATCCTGAATGACCCACGAATTATTTCTTCAAGTGTTCAAGTGAAGCTTTAGCAATGCCTTTGATACTGTGTCAATCAAACCAAAAATGTGTTAAAATGATAATTAGGATTTATATCAATTAAAAATAATGGCTCCAATCAAGACTTGAAGGAAAACTTATTTTTTCATAAGCTCTTAAGAGAACACAATAAACATCATCCTAAGACCATGCTCGAAACTCAATGAATCTCTAACAAAAGGCACGAGCAACTTGCCCAAAATTGGTATTGGCTTCATCTTGAACAGAACAAAAGTATTTTCTTTGACAATTATATTTAGAGTATAAATTAAAAATTATTAGATTTGACCAAATTGATTAACATATTAATTCTATTTATTATTCATTTGAAGTTATTTTACTGAAACCTTGGGTTCTATCTCAATTTCCATTAAATCTCAAAAGTAAAAAAAGAAGAAGAAGAAGAAACTCAACTAGGCCATGGTTTTTGAACTGGAGCTCAAGTTCTTGCAATTGAAGTGAACTTAAGTCAAGTTTGATCACTGAAATTATTAATTTAAGTTCCTGATGATGAATAACTAATTAGCCTTCCATTTCATTGGCATAAAAAATATTGAAATCTTTTATTGCTATAATTTGAGTTGAGCTAAACCCTTCCTATATTTCAAATAAGATCAGTCTTGAGTTTGATCAACCAAAAAAAAAAAAACTCAACTCTTAATTTTCCACCAGAGATAGCTACACTTTTGCCTTTCAAAAAAAAAAAAAACACATAACTTACTATAATGTGCAGTATTTTTTTATTTCCCTCAAAAAAGATTTTTTGATGAATTTTAATTATGTGAAGTAAAAAAATACTATTTTCAGCTAACATTCTTATTTGAGGTGGTTGTAGAAATTTATAAAATTATACACGTTTAATAATGGCGGGAGTCATTGCCTCCATAATGAGAAAAGAGGGGGAAAGTGAAAAAACAGAGCAATAAGGTAGAAGACATCTAGTTGCTCTCTGTTACTCACAAACTCTGTGGATTCCGAAAGGTAAGAGTAGAATCTATTCCTAAACAATCATTCTCCACTCCTAAATTTGCAATTACTAATCTAGGAATTTTTTTTCTTCGTTATTACCTTGGAAAAGAAGACCCATTTGCTGAAATTGGGTATTCCTTTGAAAGATTTGGGTGGCACTGGATTGTTGAAGGATTTAATAAACGAGAAAGGTTAGTCTTCCGTTGTAGAATTTATTTTCTTTTATGAAAAAATTCTGTAATATGGTCAATTTTGTAGGATTTAGGTGCTTTGTTAAGATTTCCATACGTGTTAATGAATGTTAATCTACACATGCACGCCCTGATATACATGCATATATTTATTATGATGCAATTATGCCTTGTAAAATAGTACCTATATGGGTTCGAGCCAAGGTTTAGCTATAAACATTCAAGTCATGTTTACATTCGTGAACATGATTTAGTAACATGAAAAGGCTAAGACAGGCAATCTAAATCATGAGTCAAAAATTAAGTTTTCAATTAATGTTCTTTGAAATCTGGTATAGTTTAGTAGATTTTGATCCACTTAAAATTGACCAACTAATCTTTGAAGATGTTTTATTCATACATAATATGTTTTTGGCTGTAGACATGGTTCCAATGACAAGAAGTAGAAGACATAATGAGGATGAGGACGAGACCTCAAGGAACTTGGTGGATGGATCGAATAGTGAATTAGAACTTGGTGGATGGATCTACACATGGACGCCCTGATATACATGCATATATTTATTATGATGCAATTATGCCTTGTAAATTAGTAGCTATATGGGTTCTCTCCAAGGTTGGGCTATAAACATTCAAGTCATGTCTACATTCGTGAACATGATTCAGTACCATGAAAGGTAAGAGTAGAATCTATTCCTAAACAATCATTCTCCACTCCTAAATTTGCAATTACTAATCTAGGGATTTTTTTTTCTCCGTTATTACCTTGGAAGAAGAAGACCCATTTGCTGAAATTGGGTATTTCTTTGAAAGTTTTGGGTGGCACTGGATTGCTGACGGATTTAATAAACCAGAAAGGTTAGTCTTCCGTTGTAGAATTTATTTTCTTTTCTGAAAAAATTGTGTAATATGGTCAATTTTGTAGGATTTAGGTGCTTTCTTAAGATTGCCATATCTGTTAATGAATGTTAATCTACACATGCACACCCTGATATACATGCATATATTTATTATGATGCAATTATGCCTTGTAAAATAGTACCTATATGGGTTCGAGCCAAGGTTTAGCTATAAACATTCAAGTCATGTTTACATTCGTGAACATGATTTAGTAACATGAAAAGGCTAAGACAGGCAATCTAAATCATGAGTCAAAAATTAAGTTTTCAATTAATGTTCTTTGAAATCTGGTATAGTTTAATAGATTTTGATCCACTTAAAATTGACCAACTTATCTTTGAAGATGTTTTATTCATACATAATATGTTTTTGGTTGTAGACATGGTTCCAATGACAAGAAGTAGAAGACATAATGAGGATGAGGACGAGACCTCAAGGAACTTGGTGGATGGATCGAATAGTGAATTAGAACTTGGTGGATGGATCTACACATGGACGCCCTGATATACATGCATATATTTATTATGATGCAATTATGCCTTGTAAATTAGTAGCTATATGGGTTTTCTCCAAGGTTTGGCTATAAACATTCAAGTCATGTCTACATTCGTGAACATGATTCAGTACCATGAAAGGTAAGAGTAGAATCTATTCCTAAACAATCATTCTCCACTCCTAAATTTGCAATTACTAATCTAGGGATTTTTGTTTCTCCGTTATTACCTTGGAAGAAGAAGACCCATTTGCTGAAATTGGGTATTTCTTTGAAAGTTTTGGGTGGCACTGGATTGCTGAAGGATTTAATAAACCAGAAAGGTTAGTCTTCCGTTGTAGAATTTATTTTCTTTTCTGAAAAAATTGTGTAATATGGTCAATTTTGTAGGATTTAGGTGCTTTCTTAAGATTGCCATATCTGTTAATGAATGTTAATCTACACATGCACGCCCTGATATACATGCATATATTTATTATGATGCAATTATGCCTTGTAAAATAGTACCTATATGGGTTCGAGCCAAGGTTTAGCTATAAACATTCAAGTCATGTTTACATTCGTGAACATGATTTAGTAACATGAAAAGGCTAAGACAGGCAATCTAAATCATGAGTCAAAAATTAAGTTTTCAATTAATGTTCTTTGAAATCTGGTATTTTGATCCACTTAGAATTGACCAACTAATCATTGAAGATGTTTTATTCATACATAATATGTTTTTGGCTGTAGACATGGTTCCAATGACAAGAAGTAGAAGACATAATGAGGATGAGGAGGAGACCTCAAGGAACTTGGTGGATGGATCAAATAGTGAATTAGAAATTCACATCACCCAACTACCGAACATTCAACAAGGTATGAATTTAGTCAAGGTTACACATCTATATTTGGATATTTTTCATTTATGTTGTTCTGATTTTGTGAGAGAATAGTAAGTTTCTCTTAATCATTAAGATTTTGAGTTATCTTTTTCTTCATAGGTGAAACTACTGCTTCACAAAAGAGGGTGCGAGGAGAGACTTGCATGACATCTGTTTGGGGTTTACAACCCGACACAAAAATTGAAATCGAAGCAAATGACCTTGGTCAACCTGTCGGAGATAATGTAAGCAAGCTAACCCATTTCTTGGGAACAATGGCAAGAAATGGCATGTATGCTCCAATCGATATCTTATCTTGGAATAAGATGGGAAAATTGAAGGAAGATATGTATAAAGTTGTTCGGGTAATTGTAGATTTCAAATAAATCTAGTGTAAATACAGTGCAATTACTTCTACGATCTATTTTTTCTTTACTCTTTTCAGGAAAAATTTAATATCCCGCCCATATGTGAAGACTGGATAATGCAATCCTTAGGTAGCAAATGGCGATGCTTCAAGTGTAAGGCTCGGAAAAAGTATTTTGATCCTACTAAAACTGTTAGTGAGCTAATGAGTAATAGGCCGAAAAAGGTAACTGCAGTGCAATGGAGAAATATTCTCACCTATTGGAAAACTGAAGAATCACAGGTATTCTGGCTAATCTTCTTTTACAAAAATTGTGATCTCTTTATTGAACTATTAATTATTCAATTGTCTCCTTAATTTCTTCTAGGCTATAAGCAGAAGAAATAAGATCAGCAGGACCAGTAGAAAATTGATGCAAAACACAGGGAAGAAGTGCTTTGCACAAATTCAATATGAAAAGGTAAATCATAACCCTTTTAAAATTAAAAAATTTAAATATGTTCATAATCTTGTAAAAATATCTAACATTTCTTTTCTTTAAAATAAGAAAAAAGAACTAAACCGTGAACCGACAAGGTGTGAAGTGTTTGACATGTGCTATTCCTCAAAAAGTGAGGATTCATCTAATGTGCTTGTGCAAGTAAAGGTATGTCCCATTCTTTTCTTTTTTTTTTCTTTCCTAAATTCTTGATTTTGGTGTGTGGTTAGCTTGGTTGGCATGAGGTATTGGTGTATGGTTTGCTTGGTTGGCTTGAGATATTGATGTGTGGTTGGTTTGGTTACAAGGAAGCTTTGAAGGATGATCTTTGAGTTCTTGTCTCTTGTTGGTCATAGAAATAAAATTAGAGGTTTTCTTGTCTGAATATGGTGGCTTGACATTTTTTACATTAATATTATTACAAGGAGTTTTGAATTTTTTTGGTTTATCAGCTCTATCAATAGCATGGAAATATCATACAGTTTTCTTCTCATCACCATTGTCTTTTATGTATCTTTGTAGCATTATAATGATTTAATCAAAACATCCTCAAATGGAGCTAGAAGTGGACTGCAATTCGCTTAAAGTGCATAGTACATTTGCTTCACCTTTTGTATTTTGTGATCTAATAAAATTATCATTTTTAGGACAAACTTTTCATGTTGCCCTATGATCAGTTTTTTTTTATTGTATTCATTTATTTTTCTCCTTGGATGTCTCTTTTTATTCTTTATGCATGAAAAATACATTCGATGCTAGGCTTACAATAAAGTTACTATGAGAGTAAAATTTATAATAGTTGATTAGTTGGTACTCTATCTTTCATAAAGCCATTTTTTTTAATCTAAAAGATCCTCTTCTAGTGTGGTCTAGTGTGTGCAATGACAAACTATTATGCTAGGTAATTTCCAGTAACATTCATGCCCTTGTACAAACATTATCATTAGCCAAAAGACAGCATAATGAACTACCAAGTGATTCTCCATAGCTTTGTACTTATTTAATCCCTTTTTCTTTAATTTTGTTGGTTCATTTAGGAAAGATGAAGGCATGCAACGATCAACTTGAAGATCCGTCTATGGATTTAACTAGTCCAGATGATACTTTTCCTAAGGTGATAGGTAAAGAGAAACCTGGAAGGCTTCGCACTTATGGGCTTGGTGTCACTCCAACTGATGTTTATGGTGCAACACCTAGCCGGAAGGCAAATCGTAACATGTTATTCAAATGCCAAGAAAAAATGAGACAAATAAGGGAAAGCGTTTCTTCTGACATAGCTCATCTAAAGGGAATGCTGATGCAACAAAACAATTCTATGAATAATTCAGCCCCATTTGATTCACCACTCATGAACGAGACTACTTTCATTAAGGTAATTTTTTTCTTCCTAGACACAATAAAGGTAAAAAATAATTTTCTAAAATAAAAGAATGCATATTCTTTTATATTTTGTACGTAAGCTTAGTAATATTTGACTTATGAAACTAATCATCTTACACATTTTATTTTATTCAAGGTTGGACAGCTTGTAGTTTCTAAAAGTATAGTTAATCATTCACAAGTTGTGGCAAAAGGAGTTGTTCGAAGTGTAGATCCTTTTGAGCATGTTGGAGACGAGGAGTTGGGAGAAAGTTGGAGTGAAGTTCATGTTAATATCCCAATCAAGCGAGATGAGAGACTTGTGAGATCTTATCAGCATTTCAAGACTATTGGAGATGTCATTGGAGTATCAGTTGCTTGGCCTAAATTTTTGGCACTTTTACCAAAAACAGAATTATCAAAATATTTTTTCACTTGCAAAATCATTTTATTGAATGATTTTTTAAATTACTATCGTTCATTGCAGGTTGCAAGTGATGATGATTAGCAAACTAATTGCATGTGAAGATGATCATCAATGGAGCCTACGAATGGATACGTCTTGTCAAGTTTATTAAGCTAATTATTATTAAAAACATTAAATATTAGTTCTTTGTATTCTCTATTTCCTTTTTGTGTTTAAGTATATTTTAATGGATTTGTGATTTGTTGGTTAATTTGTCTTGAAAGAAATTTCATAAATGAGTAAATTTATGACTTGGGGTTATATGATGTTTAAGTTGATTGCTTATCTTATATGGTATAATGTTGTATAATTTAGTTATAGATTCAGCATTCTTATGGATGAATTTTAAACATTTCAACGCTCTATATAGGTAGGAGAAAACTTTGTAAATTTTGCTTACAAATGTAGGTGCTGTCACACTAGGCCTTTCATATAGAGAGGAAATGCATCACAATAAAATGTAAGAAAATGTTAACTTGGCAATACTTTCCACAGCTGTGGTGTCAAATTTAAATAATTTTAATATGTTGAATGTAACATTAACAATATTATATACTATTTCAACAAGACTCCAATGCAACACCTTCAATGGTAAACAAAACTAGTATAAAATATCACAAATAAATTGCAATAACTATTTAATTTAGCTACACCTGCAATTGATGAGAGATAGTATTTTAAATAGAATTTTAATATATTGATGGTAGAATTTGCAACATTATTCGCTGTTATAAAGAGAGTCTTAAGGCAACAGTTTCAACTGTAAAAAATAAGTCTATAGCATCACAACAAATATGTAATGAAAGCCTATTTTCGCAATAGTTTGAAATGGAACAAAATAATATTTAAATAAATATTTTGATATACAAAATTACCATTAACGATATCATCAATCGTTGTAAAATTAGGTATAATGTAACACTTTCAAACATAATTTAAAATTACTTTATCATATCACTTATAATTGTTGCCAAAACTTTTCGTGACGGCCACTTAGAAAACACTTTCCAAATTTGTTGCTAATTAAAAACCGTTGCAATAGACCTACATTAAAATTGTCACAAGTGTAACTAAAAACATCTTTTCTTGTAGTGTCATATCAATAGATTTCAGACCCTCTAAAGCTCCTTTTGCAACCAGCATCTTCATCCATTTAGCACTCATGTGTCCTAGTCTGTTATGCCACATACTTGAACTGGAAGCATATTCAGCAACAATAGCCATATTTATACACCCTGCAGTGATGTATAAGATTCCATATTTTGTACCACACGCTACCACCATAGTACCTTTCACAATCTTCCACGAACTCTTCCCAAACTCTGTTGCATAGCCGGTGCTATCCAACTGACCAAGAGAGATCAGATTCTTCTTGAGACTAGGAATATATCTGACATCCTCCAATGTCCACTGATTTCCAGCTGGAGTTTGTATGCAGGCATCTCATTTTCCTTCAATGTCCAAGTTCTTATTATCAGCAAGATACACTTTCCCAAAATTTCCAAACTTGAAATTTTGGAACAATTCTTTTCTCGGAGACGAATATAAAGATGCTGTCCACACTAAGGATTAGAACATCCCCAATATCTTCTGGTGAATTTACATAATCATTATCATCTCCAGATTTGTGATTCTGCTTCTTCTTTGGTTTTGTACAGTCAGCCCTAAAATGTCCTTTTTCTCCACAGTTCCAACACGTTATGTTTGGTTTGTTTGGATATTTTTCTTTGATCCTCGATTTTGATCAGCCATGTTTGCTTTGGCTCTTCGATCTGCTTCTCCCCCTTTGGTCAACTGTGCGAGCACTACCCGATGAATTCCCAATTTCTCATTTGCGAATACTTTCGTTGAGAACAATCTCTCGGATTTTATCGAACTTTTGTTTCTCAGACCCACGAGAACTGCTAATCGCAGCAACAACAGTATCCCAAGACTGGGGTAAAGAAGACATCAAAATAATTGCTTTTATTTCATCTTCGAAATTAATATCCATAGAACTCAATTGACTCACTATCATATTGAATTCGTTTATATGATTCGCAACAGATCCACTTTCAGACATCTATAAATTGAACAATTTATGCATCAAATATACCTTGTTCATAGCCGACGGTTTTTCATACATATTCGCGAGCACTTTCAACATATCCGCTGTTGACTTTTCCTTGACGATGTTAAATGCCATGTTTCTGGACAGCGTCAATCGGATCAACCCTAGAGCCTGCCGATCCTTGAACTTCCACTGCTCCTCGATCATGGAATTCGGCCTCACCCCAAACAAGGGTTCGTGAAGATCTTTCTGGTACAGATAATCTTCAATCTGCATCTCTCGGAAACCAAAATTGGATCCATCAAACTTCTCGATTTCAATCTTCGTACTCTCCATTTGCACAGATCATGATGAATCTCTCCAAGCTCTAATAACAGTTGTTAGGATCAAGAACACACTACCAATCACTAGCGAAGAAAGCAAATATGAAGAAGATAACTACACGAAGAATAAAAGATACAGCCTAAAATATTAATTAAATATTAATCTGGATCCACAACCTAGCAAGACCATCTTGTTGCATAATACAAACCGTAAGAAAAAATGTGATTGGTCAATCCTTGAAACCAAACAAGATGAAGTTATTAGTGAAGCTTGTGCTTCTAATATAGCTATTACATTGACATATGATGCGCTCCAGAAATTGTCCTAAATAGTCATTTCCCTATTTTACAAAAATTGCATCAACATGTGATGTGCTTTAAAAGTTGTCCTCAGGATTTTCTCACATTTTAATTTGAGATTAATCAAGATTTTGTCTAATTTTATAATTGTGTATTTAGGCTTTAGAATTTGTGAGCATACTAAAAAATGAAAACGGAAAATATACGCAAATATACAATTTTTTTAACCTTTAGGTCATATATAATTCAGTAATAAGCAATAGCATGAAATATTTACATAATTTACTTCATGGAAAAAAAAATTTAGTAGATATTCACCAAGAACAGATCATCTTGATTTGATGTCATGTAAAATAGTAAGAGCAATCTCTATTTAGATTTGGTCAAATGGTCGACCCGATCTTTTATTTGCAGTAAATACAATACTATTCTTTCAAGATTGCAAGAATAAGCCTAATTATATTGTTATTGTACTTTTGGTATATAAGAAGTACTTGTAACGTAATTAGGTGCTCGAATTATCATCAACGTTCTCGTATGGTTTGTCAGCATGCATGTGCATTTGTTTTCTTATTATTGTTAGTTTTTTAAAACTTACTATTGTTAGTTTAATAGATGTTTCCATTTTGTTAATTTCATCATTTTAAATATTTCGGTATCCCTCGTGGCTTCCAACATTAATATATCGACTGGGGATTGGGTTGAGAAGCAGAAAGTGAATTGTAATGGTAGTTTGGAGATGAAGTGATGATGCTTTGGTGGTGGGCAGCATGGCTGAATAATATATACAATATAATACTTCGCCAAAATATGAACCAAGTAAAAGACCGGAAAAATAGATTGTCATAACACTTTTCCAAAGTATAATATGCGCGTGAATTGCACGTAACTTGCACAGCTACAAATGACCATTAAAAGTAGTAATTTATAAAAGAATGAAAGATGTAAATGGATAGGTCGCATAAAGAAATGAAAATTGACAATAATACTATCTTGCTGACATATTAGTCAATTTCTCAAATTTATTTAATAAATATTTAGTGTCGGACCAATTGGTTGCACCTGGTGAAATTGAGGCATTTAGGAAAGATTTCATAGATTGCATAGGTGATTAGCTCTGTTACTTATTGCTATTAAGTACTCTTTCATGGATTTACTTGAACAAAACTTACCATATCGTTGCCAATCACTTTGCAAATTCCCATAGCGCATGATTCACAGTTCATACATTACTTGATCTCCTCACATTTTTCTTTTTGAGTTAGACGAATGAAGTCCCAAAATCCATGCACCAGTATCGAAATATTGAGCAATTAGATCAGCAAGATAGTGATGGCCAAAAAAATAGGACAGCATACAAGACTCCCATCGGGTCTACTCCATATAGATTGGTTTATGGGAAGTCTTGTCATTTACCGGTGGAGATTGAGCATAAAGCATATTGGGCTATCAAGTTGGTTAACTTTGATCTTAACATTGCAGGAAATCAGAGAATGCTCCAAATCAACGAAATTGATGAATGGAGGAGAGAAGCCTATTATAATTCACGAATCTACAAGGAGAAGGTGAAGCAATGGCACGACAAACACGTGTTGCCAAACCGAGAATTTAAGGAAAGAGGTTGTACATCCTGATAAAGCTCAAATCTCGGTTGAGGCTCTTTCCCGGAAAGCTCAAATCTCGATGGTCCGGACCGTTTGAAGTAAATAAGGTCTACCCTTATAGTGTAGTGGAGGTTGCACATCCAGATAAAGGAACATTTAAAGTTAACGGTCATCGCCTCAAACTCTATCATGGAGGGGATCCTAAGGTACTTGAAAAAGTTTCTTTAATCCTCCATGATCTGGATGATAAGTGATTTGAAATGCTTTCTATACATCTGTACATAATTTTATTTACTTTGGTTTTGACTTTTAAGTTTTAATTGTTTCGAGTTGTGGAAAGTTTCTATTGTGTGTTGTTTGGTGTAATTTTTATGTTCATGCATTATTATTTTGTTAAAATTGGTTGTTGAATTTGTGGTTGCATGCTTGTAGTCTTGAAAATTCAAAAAAAAAAAAAAGATAGGAGAGCGAAGCTGGCCCCGGAGCTAGTGGTGGAGCAAGTGGTGCATGAACGCTACATCTGGGGAGTTCTCTTTTCTCTTTTTCTCATGCTCTTTCTTTATTTTCTTCCTATGTTTTTATGCTTGAATTCTAATTTTGTCCTTGTTTCCAACTTTCTCTTATGCATTCTTGTTGTGTAGTATATAGAAGGTGCAGCTTGCTGCTCATATGGGTTCACCCAGCCTTCACGTACGAAACAACCCTTTTGTTAACCGTTTTTGTGTTTGGTTGTTTGGAATGCATTGTTTAAATTCTATTTATAGTCTTTTGTGTATCTTTCTCCAAACATTGGGGACAATGTTGCCTTAAGTGTGGGGGGGTTGGCTTTAGTATAGTTTATTTTTATGAATTCTGGATGAATTTTCTTATTTTTATTTTTGGAATCATCAAGGTATTTCAAAACTTGCATGTTCAATCTTTTCTCAGAGAGTAGTTATACAATCATTCTAAATGTCTTAACTAGTACCTTAAATTTGATTAACTAAGCACCCCTTGTATTCTTTGCTTGTATAAAATTCATCTTTTAACACATTTTCCTTTGCTTTTGTTGTACTGATTATGGAGTTGAATCTTGTATTATTGTCCTTAGAATTTAACAAAATTTTTGTCCTAGAAACCGCATTCACTTGCCTTGAGGCTAAATGAATAGGTAACCTTAGTTTGATCTTGAAATAAGGGTAATAGGCCTTCTTTGTCCCGATTGAGCCTTTCTAGCCATCTCTTTTTATTTTATCCATAGTACCCTACTTGAAGCCTTTATGCATAAATTTTCCAATCTATATTTTTTATTTTTCCTTCTTTCAAATTTTAAACTCCACTCTTTATATTTATTGACCCGTCTTTGCGAGAGCTAAATGCATTTTTACCCTTAAGTTAGCAAAGAGTATTGTGGAAATTTGAACAAAAGGTGGAATGGAAGATGATAGGAAAAATAGGTTTTATGGGTAGAAAAAAAAAGAGGGGTGTGATGACCTTATATGATCGAAAATTGAATTATACCTCAAAAAAAAAAGAAAAATATGTGTATCTTTATTGCTTTGAAGGCTTATCACATTTCTTGATGCCTTCATTGTTTTTATTGTATTATTGTAAATTTTGTCATGATTGAGGTATAAACTTTTGCCATAGATGGGTGATGATGGAAAAGTTGTGGATGGACTCTGATTTGTACAAGTTTGTTGAATCCAAGGTGAGGAAATTTTGTAGAGAATGGGAGTTTGTGGTTAAATATATGGGAATGGTGATATTTCTTGCGGCTAATAAGGCTTATTACATTTGTTTTATGTCTTATTCCTTTCTATTTAGCTCTCATTTCTTTGACTTTGAATTCCTTACCTTTCATTTGATACCTTAAACTTTCCCTGAGCCTAAAGTTACAAGCTTGAAAGTCCTACCTGAAATACCTAAGGGGAGGGGGGGGGGGTGAATTAGGTCTTTGGCTAATTTTTGCAAATTCAAACCTTTTATATGTATAGACCAATTAAAGATGATATGAACAAGAGAGAAACAAGTTATGGCAAAGCAATATAAGAAATGTAGACCAATGAACACAAGCAATTTATAGTGGTTCGATCCTCAAGATCTACCTCCACTACCTTAAGTCTACACTTAAGGATTTCAATAACTCTACTATGTGCTCAAGTTCACAGATTACAAGAGAGGCTCACCACACTATGGTTTTACACTTACAACCTCTTCTAGTAATTTTTACAAACAAGGCTCACCACACTATGGTTTTATATCTCAAACAACCTTGAATTACAACTTCAAGGATCACCCTTATCTAAAGGGTTTTATGTTATCAAGATAACCTTGCTAGAGCTAGTAGATCAACACAATTGAATAAGTAAAGATGAGTGTGTAGATGTTACCACTTGTTGGTAGAAATTACACAAAGTTGCACCTTCACACTTTGATGTCTTTGGATTGATCAATTGAATGCACAAGACATAAGAGAGCTTGAGAAATGTTCGTAATAGACTTTAGAAAGCTTAGAGTATTCAAATATTCAAAACTTACAAAAGATTGCATGTTTATAGCTTTTATAGAATTTGAAAATCAGTTGAAACAGCTATAAAACGGCTAATTAACGGCTATTTTCAGGAAATTCGGACGACCGAATTCTGCGTCCGAATTTTTCGGACGACCGAATTCTTCCTGCTTCGTCCGAATCTTCGTTCGAATTTCTCTGGAAAAACAGTGACCATGCTGAAGACCAAAATTCGGACGACCGAATTTTTCTTCATGCGTCCGAATCTTCTTCCGAATTTCTCTGGAAGAACAGTAGCAAACTTTTGCTACCAAATTCAGATGACCGAATTTCTTGGAATTATGTTCAAACTTTGTAAAATCATTTGAAATCAATCTTCCAAGTATTTGAAATATATTTGGTATATATAGATAACTTATTTAGACAAATATCAGTTTCAAAACCAAAATCAAACTCCTTTGATCATATAAAGTTTACACAAAACCACATTTACTAAGAATTCATTCAAAAACCTTTTAAGATTAAGAAATCAATTTTATGCTCTCTTATGCATTCAATAGACTCCAAGACATACAAGTGTAGAGTTTACATAGATATTACCTATCATCATACCTACTCTACACTTCAAGTCTTCAATGCCTTGAGTTCATCTTTGGATAAACCTCAAAAGACTCATAGCTTATTGAGGTTGTTCTTGCTCTTTGGCCTGAAGGCAATGAGACTTCAAACTTCTTTCTTCACAAATCCTATCACACAATATAAACATATTAGTTCTCATCAATATTTGTCATGAATCAAAATTACATGATTTGCCCTTAGGGCTAACAATCTCCCCCTTTTTGATGATGATAAACTTTGATGCAATATGTGATGGATTTAAACAGATTAGCACAAAGAAGAATTCATGTCAATGATAGAAAACAAGCAATTTTAGAATATTGACATACACAAGGCTCAATATGAGCCTATGACCCAACCAACCTCCATTAACCTCCTTCCTTCCAACTATTAGGATAAAAGATATAGAATTTAAGCACTTAGAAAAGATTCTAAGAGAGGTTTTAAGGTTGTAATAGTTTAACAATGCTCCCCCTTAGATTGTGCTCATTTTTCAACACATATGGACTAGAGGTGTCATGCATCCGAATTTTTTGCATAGCAAGTCCAAACTTTAACATAAGTAAAATGAAAGCTGCAAATTTTGTAAATAAGCTTTCCTAAGGTTGTTCAAACATATTAGAAGAGATTAAAACATATTTGAATTAATTTGAACAACAAAAGAGCACATTTTGACAGTGAAATTTGAATGCATCCGAATTTTATAGCATGCATCCGAATTTTGAACCACATGCGTCCGAATTTTAAACCACATGCGTCCGAATTTTTAAGCTTATGTCCAAACTGCAATAGATTCAATATAATTGAAGTTTAAAGTGACATAAAGGTTTCATATTGTTGTTTAAACATAATAGAAAAAGCAGCAACATGCTTAATAAGATAAATAAACAAAATACAGTAAAGAGTATAGAAAAGAAGTCTTAGTCTTGTGATGATGAGGTTGATGGGGAGGCTTGGCTCACTCCTTTCTTGATTGCCAAGTGCTTAACTCTTCCTTGACTGAAAGAGATTGTTGCTGGAGATACAATTGCAGCTTGAGCTACTTGACTTCCTGCCACGGGTGGATCTTCATGAGCATGTTCTTGCTCTTCTTCTTCTGCTATAGTCTCATCATTTCCACCCTGATCATCCTCTTCATTACTGCTATCTTCATTGTCTCCTTCCTCTGCTTCTCTATCTCTTTCTTCCTCATTTCCATCTTGAGGCTTAGAGGGTCCTTCACCACTTTGAGTGTTTCTCATAAGGATTTCTTCAATGTGTTTTACTCTATTTTCCACTCCATCTAATTTTCCAAGAACCATTGGAGCAAATGACTCAAAGAACTTATACATTTTCTCCATTTCCTTGACATGATTGTGCAAGGCTTCTTGGAATGCTTTGGCTATAATGGTGTCACCTCTAGTTACTCCTTTACCACTTCACCCAATTTCAGTTTCTTCTTCAAATAATCTCCTTTTTGTTGGAGGTTGCTCCCCCTCACTTGAGGTGTCATGCTTTCTTTTTGTTTTCATTTCCCTAGCAAGGGTTTCCTCTTCATCCTCTTCTTCTTCTTCCTCTTCACTTTCTATGATTCTCTCTCTTTCTATTCTTTTTGGAGGGGTTTCTCTTTTTGTCCTCCATACATTATCCTCATCATGAACTAATTGCATTCTCTTAAGAGTTTCATTTGTGTAAATTTCACCAATCTTAAAGGCTTGCCCTCTTCCAGGAAGTTTGATCTTAAAATGCTTAAAGATTCTAGTCAATAACCTTCCAAATGGAAATGCCTTGGTTACTGTTTTTCTGGCAGCAATCATATGTTTCAAGGCTATATACCCAAAGTTCATTCTTCTATGCTCATGCAGGGCTAACATGATTACCATATGCATATTTCCAACTGATGACTTGTGTCCAAAATTAGGAACAATCATTGTAGTCACCATGTGATGCAAAACTCTACCTCTAGCATCCAAATTCTTAATTTCCCTTTCCTTTATGGCTCTAATCTCTCTTCCATTGGTAAATGCTTCCTCAAATCTAACATGTGTGAAGAGTTCACGATCATAGCAATGCATGGATGGTGAATAATATCTAGCTCCATCGTCACCCACTTCACAAATTCTATTTATCAATCCTTCATTGAATTCAATGTCTATTTGTGATACTCTAGATGAATACCATTGTATCACATTATCCCCTATCATCTCAATTCTCTCCTCTTTCAAGTTTGCATAGAATTCATATATCAAAGTAGGGATAATATTCTTCATCAATGAATAGTAAACTACTCCAACCAATATCATTGAAATGAGATAGGACAATATCCATGTTTGACAGTTTATCAATATCCACCTTATATCCAGGAATGATTTTTCTACTACTCTTATTCCATTTATCAAATTCATGAGTAGATTTAATAGAGATAAACCTGTCAACCCCAGATTGTGTTTGAGGAATACGAATTCTTCTTGGCTGATTGAGGATTGAGTCTCCATCTCCTTCCTTAGCCTTTCCTTTTCCTTTCTCAACGTTTGGCTTCTTTGTTCTCACCATGATGTTTTCTCTTGAGAAGGATTGGTTTTCTGTATGAAATTAGGGCTTAGAAGTTTAAAAATGAAGGAAAATCGGGATGAGAATATGTAATTTTGAAGGGATTTTGATTCGGAAGTGAATGGGTATGAGAGGTTTTAAAAAGGATGTGAAATTCGGAAGTTGAAGTGTTAAGAAGATTGTTTAATCTTCATTTAAAGGGTCACGTCCGTAAAATTCGGACGACCGAATTCTCAGGTCTGCGTCCGAATTTTGAGCGAAAGTTTCTGTTTCTTCAGTTCAAAAAATTTGGTCGACCGAATTTTCTGACCTGCGTCCGAATTCTTGATCAAAAGTCTCTGTTTCTTGTCACTCAGAAAATTCGGTCGACCGAATTTTCTGTAGTGCATCCGAATTTTGAATAAAAAATTTCCTGCATTCACCAAAACTTCAATACACACATTAGTCATTGAATCTTGAAATTCCTAAGAGTCTTCTTAGGTGATTGAACCTTTCCTCAGCCAAAGGCTTTGTAAATATATCAGCAATTTGATCATTTATATTTATATATTCTAAGCATATATCTTTCTTAATCACATGATCACGAATGAAATGATGTTTTATCTCTATATGCTTAGTCCTAGAATGTTGAATGGGATTTATGCTCAAGTTAATGGCACTAGTATTATCACATAATATGGGCACACAATTGAATTTAAGACCATAATCAAGTAATGTATGATGCATCCATAGCAATTGTGCACAACAACTTCCTGCAGCTATGTATTCAGCTTCTGCAGTGGATAAAGACACACAAGCTTGCTTTTTACTAAACCAAGATACAAGACAACTACCAAGAAATTGACAATGACCACTTGTGCTTTTACGTTCAACTTTAGAACCAGCATAATCCGCATCAGAATATCCAATAAGTTCAAAAGATGAAGTTTTTTAAAACCAAAGGCCATAGTCATGAGTATCAATCAAATAACGAAAAATTCGTTTGACAGAAATTAGATGAGATTCTTTAGGATTTGATTGGAATTTAGCACATAAGCATACAGCAAACATAATATCTGGTCTACTAGCTGTGAGATAGAGTAAGCTTCCGATCGTACCTCTATATAATTTTTCAGCAATACTCTTACCTTTCTCATCTTTATCAAGTTTAGTTGATGAACTCATTGGAGTACTTATTCCTTTTGCTTGATCCATTCCAAACATTTTCAATAGCTCCTTAGTATACTTTGCTTGATTGATGAAGACTCCATCCTTAGTTCTCCCATCATGCTCATCTCAAATTCATTTTGCATAGTTTTAGCAAACTCTTCACAAAGAGAAGTATTAGTAGCACCAAAAATGATATCATCAACATAGATTTGTACAAGTAAAATGTCATTTTTAGAGGATGTTTTTATAAAAAGAGTTGTATCTACTTTTCCTTTAGTAAAACCTTTTAAAAGAAGAAAACCACTTAATCTTTCATACCAAGATCTTGGAGCTTGTTTCAGTCCATATAGAGCTTTAGTTAATTTGAAAACATGATTTGGAAATTTTTCATGAATAAAGCCAGGAGGTTGTTCTACATAAACCTCTTCTTCAATAAAACCATTTAGAAAAGCACTTTTGACATCCATTTGAAATAGTTTAAAGTCTTTAAAACAAGCAAATGCCAAGAGTATTCTGATAGACTCTAATCTGGCCACTGGAGCAAAAGTTTCATCATAATCAATAGCTTCTTCTTGATTGAAGCCTTGAGCAACAAGTCTAGCTTTATTTCTAACAACTTCTCCTAGTTCATTTAACTTATTTCTAAATATCCATTTTGTACCAATAACAGAATGATCATGAGGTCTAGGAACAAGAGTCCAAACTTTATTTCTCTCAAACTGATTTAACTCTTCTTCCATAGCAATAATCCAGAAATTATCACACAATGCATCATCAATATTTTTAGGTTCAATATGAGATAAAAGGGCAAAATTATCAATAAAGTACCGTCTTGTTTTGACTCCTTGAGAGACATCACCAATGATTTGCTCCTTAGGATGACTTCTTGCATATGTGAGATCCTTTGGAAGTTCTTGATTATTGCTTGATTGACCATCATGTTCTTCCTCCATTATTTCTTCTTCTTTAGCATGATCTTCCAATGTAGGTACTTGGTGTTGAGTTTGATTTTCAACCATTGGGGAACCTGCATCATCTTCATTTCTTCTTTGGAGATAAATATTAGATTCATCAAAGGTTACATGAATAGTTTCTTCAACACATAATGTCCTTTTGTTATAGACTCTATATGCCTTTTTATTTGATGAATAGCCTAGAAATATGCCTTCATCAGATTTTCTATCAAACTTACCAAGATTGTCACTAGTGTTTAAAATAAAGCACTTACAACCAAACACTTTAAAATAGACAATTGATTGAGTTTTATCAAATACAAGTTCAAAAGGTGTTTTTCTTATAAAAGGTCTTAGTAACACTATATTTATTACATAGCATGCTGTATTTACAGCTTCAGCCCAAAAGTATTTAGGTAAAGAATTTTCACGAAGCATTGATCTAGCCATTTCTTGTAATGTTCTGTTTTTCCTCTCAACAACACCATTTTGTTGAGGTGTTTTGGCAGCTGAAAAATTATGAGTGATACCATACTCATCACATAATTTTGTAAAATCTTGGTTGCAAAACTCTCTTCCATTATCACTTCTAATAGAGATTAAGTTGCAGTTAAGAGAAATTTGAACCTTCTTGAAAAGTTTTGAAAATTCATAAAATGTTTCATCTTTTTGTGATAAAAAGATTACCCATGTAAATCTGGAAAAATCATCAACAATCATATAAGCATATCTTTTACCACCAAGACTAGTAGTCCTCATAGGTCCAAATAAGTCCATGTGAACTAGTTCAAGAGGCTTTGAGGTAGAAACCATTTTCTTTGGTTTGAAAGATGTTTTCGATTGTTTTCCATATTGACAAGCATCACAAATACGGGTTTTATCAAAATGCATTTTTGGTAATCCTCTAACTAGTTCTTGAGTAGAAAGTTTGTTCAATAAATCCATGCTTACATGTCCTAATCTTCTATGCCATAAAAATCCATCATTGTCATGAATGGCAAGACATTTAATATCATTAGTGATAAGCTCATCAAGATATAGCACATATACATTACTAACTCTTTTAGCTACAAAAATAGTTTTATTACTTGCACTATCAAGAATAGTACAAGTCTCATATTTAAACTCTACTTTGCAACCATTGTCACATAATTGACTAATGCTAAGTAAATTATACTTTAAACCATCAATAAGTAGAACTTGCTTGATAAGAGGGAAGGAACCTTTACCAATGTTACCTATTCCAAGTATTTTCCCTTTCTTCTTATCTCCAAAAGTGACAAAACCTTCACTTGTAGCTTGAAGCTCACTAACAAGTGATGCATTCCCAGTCATGTGCCTTGAGCAGCCACTATCAAGAAACCATTTAGTGGCACTTGATCTTGAGGCAAATTGTATCTATACCAAATTGGAAAGAGTGATTTTTGGTACCCGTATCTTCTTGGGTCCAAGAGGGTTAGTAATAGCTCCTTTAACTCTCCAAATGGTCTTCACTCCATTTTCTATCTTTCTTTTTATAAAGCACTTAGAAACTTTGTGTCCATGCTTACCAGAATATGTACAACAAGTATGAGACCTATAATGAGAAGATTCATTAACAAATAACCCTTTTGGTTTTGGATCAAAACAATCATGTGTAAAACCGAGACCATGCTTTACAAATGAGGATCTTTGATAACCAAGTAATTTATTTAAATTTTCTCTTCCATTTGTAAATCTCTCAATGCATAAAGTAAGATCATTTACTTTCCTTTTTAAAAGCTCATGATCTTTTAGCATTGATTCAAGAGAAGTAATTCTTGAACAAAGCTTTTTGTTTTCAAAAGATACAAGTTGTATGGTAGTATTCAAAACATCCTGTTCAATGGTAAGAGAATTAATGGTCTCAAGATGTCTATCATTTTCAATACAAAATTTTGAATTTTCATTTGAAAGATCGTTAATTTTGGATTTCATTTCTTTATTTCTTCTTGAAGCCTTTTTCAGTTCTTCATACAATTCTACAATTAAGTCACTAGAATCAATATCATCATCACACATATTTGAAATAGAGGGTGAAGATTGTACCTCATCATCAATGGCCATAAAGCATATGTTGGCCTTCCCTTCACTTTCATTCTCACTTTCTTGTTGATCCCACGTTCCAGCTAGTCCTTTTCCTTTCTTGGCAGATTTCTTTCTGTTTTTGCTTTCTCTTTCCCTCTCTAACACTTTGGGACAGTCAGCAATAAGATGCTCTGTACTCTTGCATTCAAAGCATTGAGGTTTATATGATGAGGATTGTCCACTCTTCTTGACTGGCTTTCTTCCTTTCTTGAGAAATTCCTTTTTGTAGAATCTCTTGAACTTCTTCACTGCCATTGCAATCTCTTCTTCTCCACTGTTTCCTCCTTCTTCTTCACTTGAAGATTGTTCTTGTTCACTCAAGTTGTTTGAGGCATTAAGAACTACTCCTTTTCTTCCCTTTTCCTCATCTTCCTTATCATTCAACCGTTTCATCTTCATTTCATGAGTAAGTAGTGATCCAATAAGCTCTTCAAGAGGAAGAGTTTTTAGATCTTTGGACTCCTCAATAGCAATCGTCTTTGGCTGCCAAGATTTTGGTAGAGCATCCAAAATCTTTCTGTTTTGCTCTCCCATAGTATAGCCTTTACCATAAGCTTTCAAGCCATTGAAAATATTAGTAAACCTTGTAAACATATCACTAATATTTTTCACCTTGTTTCATAGTAAATAGTTCATAATCTCTAACAAACATAGCAAGTTTAGTTTCTTTAACTTGATTAGTACCTTCATGTGTAATTTGAAGTAATCTCCACATATCATGAGCAGAATCACACCCACTAACTCTATTATATTCAGTAACATCTAATGTACAACTTAATATATTAATGGCCTGATAATTTAATGTCATTTTCCTTGAATCATGCTCATCAAATTCATCAGTGGATTTGGGTTCTGAGGTTACTCCATCTGCTCTCATTTTCATTGGGACATAGGGACCTTTCTCAATTATGTTCCATAAATCAAAATTGATAGAACATATATATATATTAACTCTAGACTTCCAAAAAGTATAATTTGTTCCATCAAACAATGGAGGTCTGTTTGTAGAAGATCCTTCTAGGTAAGGTAGGTTTGAAATATTAGCCATAGGATCTTTGTCTTCTAGGTTGTAAAACCACACAAAAAAGTTCTACCTCTGATACCAATTGAAATACCTAAGAGGGGGGTGAATTAGGTATTTGGCTAATTTTTGCAAATTCAAACATTTTATATGAATAGACCAATTAAAGATTATATGAACAAGAGAGAAACAAGTTATGGCAAAGCAATATAAGAAATGAAGACCAATGAACACAAGCAATTTATAGTGGTTCGATCCTCAAGACCTACCTCCACTACCCTAAGTCTACACTTAAGGATTTCAATAACTCTACTATGTGCTCCAAGTTCACAGATTACAAGAGAGGCTCACCACACTATGGTTTTACACTTACAACCTCTTCTAGTAATTTTTACAAACAAAGCTCACCACACTATGGTTTTATATCTCAAACAACCTTGAATTACAACTTCAAGGATCACCCTTATCTAAAGGGTTTTATGTTATCAAGATAACCTTGCTAGAGCTAGTAGATCAACACAATTGAATAAGTAAAGATGAGTGTGTAGATGTTACCACTTGTTGGTAGAAATTACACAAAGTTGCACCTTCACACTTTGATGTCTTTGGATTGATCAATTGAATGCACAAGACATAAGCGAGCTTGAGAAATGTTTGTAATAGACTTTAGAAACCTTAGAGTACTCAAATATTCAAACTTACAAAAGATTGCACGTTTATAGCTTTTATAGAATTTGAAAATCAGTTCAAACAGCTGTAAAACCGCTAGTTAACGGCTATTTTCAGGAAATTCAGACGACCAAATTCTTCCTGCTTCGTCCGAATCTTCGTCTGAATTTCTCTGGAAGAACAGTGACCATGCTGAAGACCAAAATTTGGACGACCGAATTTTTCTTCATGCGTCCGAATCTTCTTCCGAATTTCTCTGGAAGAACAGTAGCAAACTTTTGCTACCAAATTCGGACGACCGAATTTCTTGGAATTATGTTCAAACTTTGTAAAATCATTTGAAATCAATCTTCCAAGTATTTGAAATACATTTGGTATATATAGATAACTTATTTAGACAAATATCAGTTTCAAAACCAAAATCAAACTCCTTTGATCATATAAAGTTTACACAAAACCACATTTACTAAGAATTCATTCAAAAACCTTTTAAGATTAAGAAATCAATTTTATGCTCTCTTATGCATTCAATAGACTCCAAGACATACAAGTGTAGAGTTTACATAGATATTACCTATCATCATACCTACTGTACACTTCAAGTCTTCAACGCCTTGAGTTCATCTTTGGATAAACCTTAGAAGACTCATAGCTTATTGAGGTTGTTCTTGCTCTTTGGCCTGAAGGCAATGAGACTTCAAACTTCTTTCTTCACAAATCCTATCACACAATATAAACATATTAGTTCTCATCAATATTTGTCATGAATCAAAATTACATGATTTGCCCTTAGCGCTAACACTACCTAATCGAGGTTAAAGTTTGATTACCGTATTAGTGGAGAGGTTATGTGAATGTCAGGCTTATGAGGCATTATGCTTTATTGATGTGAATTCCTTGGCGAATAATATGACATTCCCCTCTTATAATTATTGAGCATTTGCATTGGCTGGACACACACAAACATACGAATTCTTACTTGCTTTATAAGACAAGGGGGTGATTGTTTAATCTTTGTGATTGGTATTTGGGACGGCATTTAGGTTGTTTGTGTAGACAAGCTCAAAATTTTCTTAAGAAGTAATGTTGTCTCTATGCTACCTCCCTTTGAAATGCTTCAGAACACTCTTAATTTCTTGTGGTTTATTGTTCAAATTGCTTAGTTGTTTTGTAGTATTGCTTGGGGACAAGCAATGTCTAAGTGTGGGGGAGTTTGATATTTCATATTTGTGCTTAATATAATGATCATTTTGAGCTCAAATTTCTATTGAATTTTAGTGTTTTAAACACCATTTACACTCCCTTTATCTATTATTTGGTTTAGATGAGTTTATTGAAGATTTGGAGCACAGTGAAGCAATGAAGGAGATTCTACATACTTATAAGGAAGAAAAAAAAAAGAATAATGCAAAACAGGGTAGCGGGACAGAACAATTCAAGTGGGATTTTGACCTCCTTAGCGATTTCAAATGCAAACATGATCTTCTGGACAATTATAGAGGAGATTCTGAAATTTCCAGAATGGTAACATTTACATCAATCTGAAATCGTTTGGTAACCCTACATATAGTGCAAATTCAGTATTTCTTGATTTGGTTCCAGTTTTGACACATTGTGGTTTAATTACCATAACTGGAGTTCTAGATGTCCATGGAGGTTATTCAAAGCTCTGTAGAAACATAAGAGTATTTTCTACAACGTTTATGAAGACAAGAAAACCTAGATCGTCTGATTTAATACTCTGAATCACCAATAATCCAAACGGTACAGTTTTGACAGAAACAGAATTTTCTGCAATTGTTGCTCTCTTTTTGGGAGGTATATTTATACCCTTTTAGGGCATTTGAAGGGGGCGGCCACCTAGGGTTCCAGAGAGGAGAAAAGCAGAGAGAAAACATCCCAAAACCTCTCCCAAAATCATCAATCTTTGCAAGAGAAATCAAGAAAGAAAATCAAATCTTTGAAGAAGAACATCAATCTTGAACATTCAAGCTCAAGAACACAACTTTTCACAACCAAGTTGGAGAACTCCAAGCCTTGAAGAAGAGAAGATTTGAGCCATGAAAATGAGCAATTCTTACATTTTCTTTATTGCTTTGTGTTCTTTGAATTTTAATATGTTGATGAGCTAAATTCTTGAATACTTGGATGGTTATGAACCCCAGTTATTATCTATGTGAATTTTCTTGGTTGATTGAATTCCGAATTCTTGTGGATTGTTTGTGGGTTTGATTGTTTGAATTGATTCATAATCTGGATTTTTTCACTTGGAATTGAGAAAGGAAGGGTGAAATACACCATATACAAACAATGGGGATGATTTAGGTGACTAGAGATAGAAACCTGAACATCTTCTTGGTAATTAGAGAAATCTAATTTGGAGGTTTGATTGGTTGAATTAATTCAGTTGTTGATTGACTCATAATCTGGAATTTTCACTTGGAATTGAGAAAGGAAGGGTGAAATAGACCATACACAAACAATGGGAATGATTTAGGTGACTAGAGATAGGAAGCTCATCTAGAGATAGAGTGAGTTCTAATTTAGGAATTTCATCAAACATAGGAAGGGGAATTCATTAACCAAGGGACTTTTCTATCACATAGGTAATTCTAGGGGGATTTTCCATTCAAGTATTATTCTCTCAGTTGAAATTTTCTCCTACAAACTGAATTTTTCTGTTTAAGTTAGATTTTTATTCCTAGTTGTTATTTCAATCATTTTCACAAGCAAATTTGATAGACTAAACAATAGAGTCGAAAGTGAGCAATGATAATTGATCATCCCCGTGGATACGACATTTAAATTATTTGTCATTATACTAATCAAAACGATAGGTGCACTTGCCTAGTGTTTTGTGTGAAAATTGTTAGAGATTGTGATAAAATTTAGTATAAGGGTATACAAAACAACACAACACCTTACTAGATAAAAAACTCAGGGGGAAAAACTCTAGTGAAGGAAAAAGAGTACACTACTCTTTATGTCATATTTACTCCCCCTGATGAGATAATTTTTTAGATTTGTTAACCGATACTTTCCAATCACCTTACTAGAAGAACAGTAGCAAACTTTTGCTACCAAATTCGGACGACCGAATTTCTTGGAATTATGTTCAAACTTTGTAAAATCATTTGAAATCAATCTTCCAAGTATTTGAAATACATTTGGTATATATAGGTAACTTATTTAGACAAATATCAGTTTCAAAACCAAAATCAAACTCCTTTGATCATATAAAGTTTACACAAAATCACATTTACTAAGAATTCATTCAAAAACCTTTTAAGATTAAGAAATCAATTTTATGCTCTCTTATGCATTCAATAGACTCCAAGACATACAAGTGTAGAGTTTACATAGATATTACCTATCATCATACCTACTGTACACTTCAAGTCTTCAATGCCTTGAGTTCATCTTTGGATAAACCTTAGAAGACTCATAGCTTATTGAGGTTGTTCTTGCTCTTTGGCCTGAAGGCAATGAGACTTCAAACTTCTTTCTTCACAAATCCTATCACACAATATAAACATATTAGTTCTCATCAATATTTGTCATGAATCAAAATTACATGATTTGCCCTTAGCGCTAACACTACCTAATCGAGGTTAAAGTTTGATTACCGTATTAGTGGAGAGGTTTTGTGAATGTCAGGCTTATGAGGCATTATGCTTTATTGATGTGAATTCCTTGGCGAATAATATGACATTCCCCTCTTATAATTATTGAGCATTTGCATTGGCTGGACACACACATACATACGAATTCTTACTTGCTTTATAAGACAAGGGGGTGATTGTTTAATCTTTGTGATTGGTATTTGGGACGGCATTTAGGTTGTTTGTGTAGACATGCTCAAAATTTTCTTAAGAAGTAATGTTGTCTCTATGCTACCTCCCTTTGAAATGCTTCAGAACACTCTTAATTTCTTGTGGTTTATTGTTCAAATTGCTTAGTTGTTTTGTAGTATTGCTTGGGGACAAGCAATGTCTAAGTGTGGGGGAGTTTGATATTTCATATTTGTGCTTAATATAATGATCATTTTGAGCTCAAATTTCTATTGAATTTTAGTGTTTTAAACACCATTTACACTCCCTTTATCTATTATTTGGTTTAGATGAGTTTATTGAAGATTTGGAGCACAGTGAAGCAATGAAGGAGATTCTACATACTTATAACGAAGAAAAAAAAAAGAATAATGCAAAACAGGGTAGCGGGACAGAACAATTCAAGTGGGATTTTGACCTCCTTAGCGATTTCAAATGCAGACATGATCTTCTGGACAATTATAGAGGAGATTCTGAAATTTCCAGAATGGTAACATTTACATCAATCTGAATTCGTTTGGTAACCCTACATATAGTGCAAATTCAATATTTCTTGATTTGGTTCCAGTTTTGACACATTGTGGTTTAATTACCATAACTGGAGTTCTAGATGTCCATGGAGGTTATTCAAAGCTCTGTAGAAACATAAGAGTATTTTCTACAACGTTTATGAAGACAAGAAAACCTAGATCGTCTGATTTAATCCTCTGAATCACCAATAATCCAAACGGTACAGTTTTGACAGAAACAGAATTTTCTGCAATTGTTGCTCTCTTTTTGGGAGGTATATTTATACCCTTTTAGGGCATTTGAAGGGGGCGGCCACCTAGGGTTCCAGAGAGGAGACAAACAGAGAGAAAACATCCCAAAACCTCTCCCAAAATCGTCAATCTTTGCAAGAGAAATCAAGAAAGAAAATCAAATCTTTGAAGAAGAACATCAATCTTGAACATTCAAGCTCAAGAACACAACTTTTCACAACCAAGTTGGAGAACTCCAAGCCTTGAAGAAGAGAAGATTTGAGCCATGAAAATGAGCAATTCTTACATTTTCTTTATTGCTTTGTGTTCTTTGAATTTTAATATGTTGATGAGCTAAATTCTTGAATACTTGGATGGTTATGAACCCTAGTTATTATCTATGCGAATTTTCTTGGTTGATTGAATTCCAAATTCTTGTGGATTGTTTGTGGGTTTGATTGTTTGAATTGATTCATAATCTGGATTTTTTCACTTGGAATTGAGAAAGGAAGGGTGAAATACACCATATACAAACAATGGAGATGATTTAGGTGACTAGAGATAGAAACCTGAACATCTTCTTGGTAATTAGAGAAATGTAATTTGGAGGTTTGATTGGTTGAATTAATTCAGTTGTTGATTGACTCATAATCTGGAATTTTCACTTGGAATTGAGAAAGGAAGGGTGAAATAGACCATACACAAACAATGGGAATGATTTAGGTGACTAGAGATAGGAAGCTCATCTAGAGATAGAGTGAGTTCTAATTTAGGAATTTCATCAAACATAGGAAGGGGAATTCATTAACCAAGGGACTTTTCTATCACATAGGTAATTCTAGGGGGATTTTCCATTCAAGTATTATTCTCTCAGTTGAAATTTTCTCCTACAAACTGAATTTTTCTGTTTAAGTTAGATTTTTATTCCTAGTTGTTATTTCAATCATTTTCACAAGCAAATTTGATAGACTAAACAATAGAGTCGAAAGTGAGCAATGATAATTGATCATTCCCGTGGATACGACATTTAAATTATTTGTCATTATACTAATCAAAACGATAGGTGCACTTGCCTAGTGTTTTGTGTGAAAATTGTTAGAGATTGTGATAAAATTTAGTATAAGGGTATACAAAACAACACAACACCTTACTAGATAAAAAACTCAGTGGGAAAAACTCTAGTGAAGGAAAAAGAGTACACTACTCTTTATGTCATATTTACTCCCCCTGATGAGATAATTTTTTAGATTTGTTAACCAATACTTTCCAATCAAATTTTACTATCGGTAAGGTCTTAGCGAATAGATTTGTCAAATAATCAAATGATCAAATTCATTGCACATTAATATCACATCTCTTCTATAACTCGTGAGTAAAAGTATACTTTATCATATCTCCTTAGATATATTTCAACCTTTATTATCATCCAACAGTACAGTTGGAATTATTTCTTAGAAGATATAGATTTATCTCGAATACATTAATCATGATCACACATATTCTCGACCAATATCATGAATTTCTATTTCTTCAACATGAGTTAAAGATATGGCTGTTATAATCAACACTTGCCTATAAATGAATGATTTATGTGGATTGTTTAGGTAACTTATACCTAGAATATCCATCTCAACAGGAGTTGAATTTTTTTCAATATTTGGGATAAACTATCTCAACGAGATATCAAAAGGCAAGCATTATATTGTCTCAAAATTCATTACGTAGAGAAGAACTATAATAGATATCTATTTGCACGTGGACAAGTGTATTCATGCACTCAATTGCACAATTATGGTACTTCAAAACCAAATAGTTCTTCACTATCCTTTAATAGATATAAAGGATCTCACTATAATAACCCAATGACAATTGATGTGCTATGTCCATATGAAACATCTTCAGGATGTTCAATCAAAAGAAAATGTTGACTTTTCAAAACGCTGATCCCAATACTTACTCCTCTAAATTCTTTAGGAAAAATATATTGATAATCAAATCATTTTCTCTTTCGAGTATTTTATTTTCAAAATCTAGAGATCAATCACACTTCAGGCGTGTATCAAAATCATATGGCGATAGAATTTATATATTTGTCATGTTGGAACATTTATCCAAATAAGAATATCTATAGTTAAAATATCACATTGACTCACTCTACAAGAGTCAGTCAAATAATCAATTTGTAATTTTATGCAAATAAACAACATTTTGAAATTTCAGTTCATTAATGCTTGTGCGTAAATCAAGATAATGAAAGTCATAAATGATATCCTCTTTAATTGATGATTTTCTCCCCCTAATGTGGATAACACTATGCCAATCAATAAATTGTACAATGAGGATATCTTCTAATAAAGAAATACATATAACAAGTACAGCTACGTATATAATTTCTACATATATGGACATACTCGATCATCCTTTTAATACGAATTCACTAAGACAATCTCATTATGTTCTATAGGAACAATTACATGCTTCAAGCATATCGAGTCCATCAGAGACTTCAAATATAAGTACTATTCTCAAATGATAATAAAGATAAACACATATTAAGTGTTATCTTGTTATTATGCACTATTATTCCACCACTAGAAATATATTTATTCGTTATCAGCGCCAAGTCTTACGAAAAATCATACGGCATAACTCATAGCAAATATTCACTTTTGTAGTTTGCATTTTATAAGCAAATATTAATTGCTATCTCCTTGGGATTACACTTCAGGTGTATAATTCCTGGGGGGAATACATGTACACTTCAAGTGTACTTGTGAATAGTTTAAACTTTTTCATATTTCTCATGTGAACTTTATCATTTCGAGTCTACAGACCTCGATTTGGAAATCCTCATTCTGAATACAGTATATTATATGCATTGATACCACTGAAATCATATACTTGTATAGTTCCAATATTTCTTAATCATGTTGAGATCTTATCATTGTCAAAGTTTTCAGGTACCTGAATTTCTGTTGGAAATAATCTATCAATCATGTTTGGGAAACAAATTCTGCTGGAATTTGAATCTCCTTGACTTAACATATATGACTATCTTAAGTCTTTGCTGCAGTGAGGAGTTTGTGTCCTTGGAACTGACTTATCTATCATATTTCAGTTGTGTCTCAAATTTATTTGTAATGGTAGATTATTCTTCAGAGATATTAAATATAGTAGGAGTAGTTGGATGTTAGTCAATTAATATACCTGACTATATAAATTATCCTTTGAACTTTTGGTTCAAGGTATCTTCTATTAGGATCAAAATAGAAGACCAAGATGAGACACAAACTAATATCTTTATCCAACCCCATGTTTTCTCCTCTTTATGTTGGGGCAACATATTCAAAATTAGCAAAATACGAATCTCTCCCAACATATTTTATAATTTCTTTGAAAACCCATCTCATTACCTTTGTGGCGGAGCAACATACACAGTGTAACTCTAAATTTATGATGAGAAATATTTGGTTTCTGACAAAAAACTAACTACTATGAGAAGAATCATAATGTGTTGGCAAATATGAAATAAGTGCTAATATATCACAGTCATGAACATTTTACAGGATGTTCAATATTTATCTCACTACAACCAGTATTATTAGGACAAATTATATCTTTTGGGAGAATGTTAAAATATGAGCTCATTATCAATGAATTGTGCAAACTACAGGTTACAAAAATAGCAATATACATACGACACAGCATCATTACTATCAGTAGCATAATTTAGAAAATTAAAAAAATATCAATAATTAATAGAGTTTTATAACATGCTTGACGTACTACACGTACGTGACAAATTATCATATTGTATAAATAACATGTTAGAATTATTACTTTTCCATTTTCCTTCTCATTATTTTCTCACTTATGATGAGTATCTATTCACTGGAGATTTAATGAGTCATTCTTATAGTATAAAAACAACGTATATTTCTATTAGCCGCGACCAAAATCTCATACATAAATATATTATAATTTCTAATGTCATTCACTTCAGGGAATGGCATAAAAACATTTGTTCGAGTATCAAAATATTTTATCCAGGACTCATTTAGTCTCAGAAGATATAAATTTAAAATACTTATGAAAAACTTCTTCTCGATATTGCTACTATAGGAAAATGTTAGAGATATGAGAAAGGAAAAATCTTTTATTCATCACATTACTAGTAATATTTCTCCTTATAACTTTAATTGAGGAGAAATTCTAAATGCGATAAAATTTTGCATAATAATAGACATAAAATATTTTAGGCACACATATAATAAATCAACATTAGCATTTATATAACAATCATCTTCTGGTGATTGTATATTTGTTTCACAATTTGGTAGTAATCAAGTGGCTTTGATGCTTTGTATTTTTTTTAAATGATGTCTTCAGGACCTACAATATCCAGATGCATATATATTTTGATTGCCATGATTATATGGATTAGTCATACCATATCCGCATCTATGTCCATGGCTTCGACCATGATTACGACCTCTTCCAGGGCCATAACCATGGGTGCATCCAATTATACCGTGCTTTTAGATCCTTCTACAAAACTAGTGGATCTCTCACGATAAGATATTCTGCCTTTGATCCTCTTGGAGGAGAAATATTGTGACTTTTATATGATTTTGAGATGATGATGCATTACTTTCAACAATGGTGTTTGCCAGACCCATTGCATCTCGACAAATTGAAGCATCTAGTACCTATGACATATAGTTCTTTCTATAAATATCAAGAAAAAAAAACGTGTTTTGAAAGGTTTGCCATGGGAATTCAAAGGTAGAAAAAATACCTCTTTTTTCTCTTCATTAAGCTCTCAACTTCGGTGGTAGAGACTCGTGCTGATAATGTGATATGAATTTGTTGGGGCGCAGTCGTCATCGGCACAATGAAATCGTAATAATAATATAAAGAATTGAATAAGAAAACTATAATAAAGATAAAATATAGAGAGAAACTAGAAAGAAAAAATAGAGAGAATACAAGAGCTTTTATTGTTTCTCTGAGAGTAAATTAATGAATAAATGACCGTATTCAGTACATCAGTCTAAAGCTCTATTTATAGAGTTCAAGGGTACATTTCAATAAGACAAATCCTATCGCCAATTAAAGAAGTGATAGAACTATACCATTTATCTTCTGGATAGTTGGAGTATCTCTATAACTCTAATATTGGATTATATCTTTGATATCAGATAATGGATATCTACAATGTTAATTTCATAACAGATTTCAATTTTTTTTTGAATTCTTTTAGTTATATTAGGAATAATTACATGTCTAGTTGAACCTGATTAAATTAAATTTTGCATGATTAGGTATACTATTTTGGTGGAGCAATATCGAATTCTACAATCAATTGTCTCAAGGAAGCTACAGATCAGGGTATTCGAGATATCGCTATACTGTGGGGATTATACTTATCTTTTATGGTGGTGGAGTGAATTGAAGCAAAAAAGCATAGCTTTATTGAGTGAGATGATGAAATCAAAGATTTTGAGGGGAAAAATAAAATATTATTCTAAAATTTTAAAGAGTATAATTATTATAATTTGGAAAAATTTGCTAGTCGTGGAAGAGAGACCATCTTGTTGCATAATCAGACACCAAAAGAAGAAAAGTGATTGTTTAGTCTTGAAACCAGCAAGATGAAGTTATTTCTGAAGCCTATGCTTCCGACTTAGAGACTGCATTGCTATATGATGCACTGTAGAAATTGTCCTAATTAGTCATTTCCTTATTTTTCAAAAATTGCATCAACATGTAATGTGGTTTAGAAGTTGTCCTCAGGTTTTCTTCACATTTTAATTTGATATTAATTAAGAGTTTGTTTAATTTTATGATTTTGTATTCAACCATTAGGTTTTGTAAACATACTAAAACATAAAAATGCAAAATATGCAACTATACAAGTTTTTTGTTATGAAATAATATGTGGATGTTCATATTAGTCAGTTTCTTGAAGAGAACTCGACTCCCAAAATATGTCAGTTTTCTAAAGGGAACTCGGCTTCCAAAATATAACTCCTAATCAGATTTGAGTTTGCATAAGCTCTTGTATTATAAGCATATATATAGGGCCATATGATGACATTAATAAGATGATAAGGAATTGGTCTTGATTCTTGAGTTCTACTTTCTCTCACTATATTCTCTATTTCCTTTAGATTTAGATTATTTTCCAAACATATTGAGTGACGCTTTTACTTTAATTCTGCATTGCCAACACTTAAATTCATAACATGTTATCAGCACGAGTCTCTGCCAACGGAGTTTAAAGATTAATTGAGAAAAAAGAGGTATTTTTCTATTTTTGAATTCTCATGGCAAACCTTGCCAAACTCGATTTTTTTTGCTCTTGACATTTCTGAAAGAATTATTTGTCTTAGATACTAGATGCTCAAATTCATCTAGATGCAGTGGGTCTAGGAGACACCATTGTAGAAAATAATGTGTCATCATCTCAAAATCGTGCAAAAGCCATGATCTTTTTTCGCCACCATCTCTATGAGAATTTGAAGGCGGAATATCTTACCGTAAGAGATCCACTTATTTTGTGGAATGATCTGAAAGAAAGATTTGACCACCAGAAGATGGTCATTCTACCAAAAGTACGGCATGATTGGATGCACTTACGGCTACAAGATTACAAATCTGTAAGCGAATATAACTCCGCGATGTTTAGAATTTGAGAAAAAATCATTGACACTGATATGTTAGAGAAAACTTTCTCTACTTTTCATGCCTCGAATATTGTCCTGCAGCAACAATATCGAGAGAAAGAATTTAAGAAATATGCTGAATTAATTTCTTGCCTTCTTATGGCGGAGCAAAACAATGAGTTGTTAATGAAAAATTATGAAGCTCGACTAACAGGTTCTACTCCATTCCCTAAAGTGAATGCAGTTAGAACCCGAGATATGGCCCAAGAAGAGGTCGTGGTCATGGTCAAAACCGAGAACATGGATGCGACCATGGTAGAAAACATCCATATAATCATGGCGAACAAAATAGAGTGTTAGGCACGAAAAATAACAAAATCCACCAGAAGTTGCCCAAAAACAATGAGAAAAGAGAAGAGAAGGAAGAGATACAGAAGATCACGAAGATAAATGTTATCCGTGTGGTATACAAGGCCATTGGTCCCGTACCTGTCCTACGGCAAAGCACCTTCTTGAGCTTTATCAAGCATCAATTAAGAAGAAGAGTAAAAGTCCTGAAACAAACCTTACTTCCCAAAATTCCATTCTCGATGATGGTGATAACAATAATCTTAATGATGCTATTGTTGATGTAACTCATCTAGATGTGGCTAATTTTTTTGAGCATTCAAAAGGAAGAATTGACCATTTGATTGGTGATGGAAGTGTCCAAAAAAAATGAGACTTCTATTCAATGTTTTTCCTAATTTTTAGTTTAGTTTATGTTTAGTTATATTTCTTTTGTAATAATCCTTAGTGATCTACTAATATTGTTTGTAATAGAACTTTATTTAAGTATTTAAACTTTATATTTTTATATGTTCAGATGGTTCTTATGCCTTATTATGACTCTCAAAATACCACTCAGGATATTTGCCTCATTGATAGTGGTACTACACACACTATACTAAAAAGCGAGAGATATTTCTCTTGTTTAAATATGAGAGAAACAAGTGTTTACACTATAAATGGTAGTGCAAAACAGATTGAAGGCTCCGAAAGAGCTAGTATTTTATTGTCTGGTGGCACAATAATCGCTATCAATAAGGCATTATTTTCCTCGAAATCTAGAAGAAACTTATTGAATTTTAAAGATATCCGTCGAAATGGATATCATGTTGAAACAATGGAGGAAAAAAAATTTGAGTATCTTTGCATTACTCAAGCTGTCTCCGGAATGAAATCTATCTGAGAGAGATTTCCATCTCTTTCTTCGGCCTATATTACGCAAAATTAAATAGTGTTGAGATGCATCAGTTAGTAAACTAGAAGTTTACTAATCTCGCTACATTTAGCATTTGGCATGACCGTTTGGGTCACCCAGGATCAATTATAATGCAAAAAATAATAGACAATATGCATGGACACCCATTGAAAGATCAAAGGGTATTGAATAAATTTCCACGTGTTGTTTGCTCTCAAGGAAAATTGGTTATTAGAACATCCCAAGCAAAAGTGGGAGTTGAGTCCCCCATGTTTTTAGAACGGATTCATGGTGATATATGTGGGTTTATTCACCCATCTTGCGGGCAGTTTAAATATTTTATGGTGTTAATAGATGCATCGACCCAATGGTCGCATGTTTGTTTATTATCTACTCGTAACCTGACATTTGCGAGATTACTTGGGCAAATAATTCGCCTGATAGCGCAATTCTCAAATCACCCTATTAAAAGGATTCGTCTAGATAATGTAGCTGAATATTGTTCTCAAGCCTTTGATGCTTACTGCATATCAATTGGCATTATTGTTGAACATCCTGTAGCACATGTTCACACTCAAAATGGTTTAGCAGAATCATTTATCAAAAGATTACAATTAATTGCTAGACCACTTTTAATGAGAACAAATCTTCATGTATTAGCTTGAGGACATGCTATTTTGCATGCTGCAACACTTGTGCGTATCAGGCCATCAAGTTATCATGAATTTTCTCCTTTACAATTAGCCTTTGGCTTTGAACCAAATATTTCTCATCTGAGGATTTTTGGATGTGCGGTGTATGTTCCTATAACACCCAATCAGCAAAGTAAAATGGATCCTCAAAGGAGATTGGGGATATATGTTAGATATGACTCTCCCTCTATAATAAGGTATCTTGAACCTATGACGGGAGATATATTTACGGCAAGGTTCACTAATTGTCATTTTGATGAGTCTATGTTTCCCAAGTTAGGGGGAGATAATAAACCAAAAGGAAAAGAGCTTGTTTGGATTTTCCATTCAAGTATTATTCTCTCAATTGAAATTTTCTCTTGCAAACTGAAATTTACATAAACTGAATTTTTCTGTTTAGGTTAGATTTTTATTCCTAGTTGTTATTTCAATCATTTTCGCAAGCAAATTTGATAGACTAAACAATAGAGTAGAAAGTGAGTAATGATAATTGATCATCCCTGTGGACACGACATTTAAATTACTTGTCATTATACTAACAAAACGATAGGTGCACTTGCCTAGTGTTTTGTGTGAAACTTGTTAGAGATTGTGATAAAATTTAGTATAAGGGCATGCAAAACAACACAACACTCTGTGGTGACTTAAGGGTAAAAATGCATTTAGCTCTCGCAATTGAGAGAATAATACTTGAATGGAAAATCCCCCTAGAATTACCTATATGATAGAAAAGTCCCTTGGTTAATGAATTCCCCTTCTTATGTTTGATGAAATTCCTAACTTAGAACTCACTCTATCTCTAGATGAAAGTCCTCTACTTTTAGATTAATTGGTTGAAATCTCTTCCTAACCAACTCAACCTAAAAATCCATTTACATTAGTGAATTTCCAATTAGATTCTCTCATTACCAAGAAGATGTTGAGGTTCCTATCTCTAGTCACCTAAATCATCCCCATTGTTTGTGTATGGTCTATTTCGCCCTTCCTTTCTCAATTCCAAGTGAAAAATCCAGATTATGAGTCAATCAACAACTGAATTAATTCAAGCAATCAAACCTCCAAATTAGATTTCTCTAATTGCCAAGAAGATTTTGAGGTTTCTATCTCTAGTCACCTAAATCATCCCCATTGTTTGTATATGGTCTATTTCACCCTTCCTTTCTCAATTCCAAGTGAAAAAATCCAGATTATGAATCAATTAATAGCTGAGTCAATTCAAATAATCAAACCCACAAACAATCCACAAGAATTCAGAATTCAATCAACGAAGAAAACCAATCATTCACATAGATAATAGCTAGGGTTCATAACCATCCAAGTATTCAATAATTTAGCTCATCAATATATTACAATTCAAAGAACATAAAGCAATAAAGAAAGAGTAAGAATTGCTCATTTTCATGGCTCAAATCTTCTCTTCTTCAAGGCTTGGAGTTCTCCAACTTGGTTGTGAAAAGTTGTGTTCTTGAGCTTGAATCTTCAAGATTGATGTTCTTCTTCTTCAAAGATTTGATCTTCTCTCTTAATTTATCTTGCAAAGATAGAAGATTTGGGAGAGGTTTTGGATGTTTTTCTCTCTGTTTCTCTCCTCTTTGGAACCCTAGACAGCTGTCCCCTTCAAATGCCCTAAAAGGGTATATATATATACCTCCCAAAAAGAAAGCCACAATTGCAAAAAATTCTATTTCTGCCAAAATAGTACCGTTTGGATTATTGGTGATTCAGAACATTAAATCGGACGATCTAGGTTTTCCTGTCTTCATGAACGTTGTAGAGAATACTCGTATGTTTCTACAGAGCTTTGAATCACCTCCATTGGACATCTATAACTCCAGATATGGTAATTACACCACAAAGCGGTATTGAAATCTACCCCAAAAGAGAGTGAAAAGCAGCTTAAAAACAGCTTCAGATTGATACAAACGGTGCCACTTAGTTCACACCAAACGGCGCCGCTTGCCCCCAGTTTTGGTGCAAGGTTCTGCGGCCCAACTGTGACACTATTTTGACTTCTAGGTGAATTCAGAGCATTACATCGGTTGATATAGGTCTTGATGTCTTCATAAAAGTTGTAGATCCGGAGCTGAGCTTTCCACATAAATGGGGCATCTATAACGCAAGATATGGTCATTATAACAAACTATGTCAAAAATGAAACACAATGCAGAATAGGTAAATTTGCAGCATAAGCAGGGCAGGCAAATGAACTCCGATTGACACAAATTTTACCATTTTGAAAACTTCAGAATGTCCTATATAATTGTCTAGAATACTACGTTTGCATTTGAAATCCTCATGGAGGTCAAAATCCCACTTGAAATGTCTCTATCAGTCTGTTTTCCTCTGCATTTCTCTGTTTTTTTCTTCATTGTGTAAAATCTCTTTGTTTGCTTCATTTAATTCCAAATCTTCACCAAACTCAACTAAAGCAAATAAGAGATAAAGGGAGTTTAAATGGTGATTAAAAAACCAAAATTTAGTAGAAATGTGAGCTCAAAATGATCATTATATGATGCACAAGTATAGAATATCAAACTCCCCCACATTTAGACATTGCTTGTCCCCAAGCAATACTACAAAACAATTAAGAAATTTGAACAATAATCCACAAGAAATAAAGAGTTGTTTGAAGTATTACAAAGGAATGCAAAACAGAGAAAGCATTATTTCTTGAGAAATCTTGAGCAATTTCAATCTAAAAGTCATCATAAGTACCCGTCACAAAGATTAGACAATCACCCCCTTGTCTTACAATGCAAGCAAGAATCTGTGTGTTGTGTTTCCAGCTATTGCAAATGCTCAAAAATTATAAGAGTGAATTTCATGTTATTGGCCAAGGAATTCTCTTCAAGAAAGCATAATACCCCATAAGCCCGGCATTTGCAAAACCTCTCCACTAATACGGTAACCAAAATTTAATCTCGATTAGGTAGCTCTCTATTTGACATGTCCAACTCATCATGGCAATCTATGGTCCTGCTTGCATCACATATTGTTACCAATCGCTTTGCAAATTCCCATTGAGCATAATTCATGGTTCATACATTACGTGATCTCCTCACATTTTGCTTTTCGAATTGGAGGAATGAAGTCCCAAAATCCTTGAACTATGAGATCAACAAGATAGTGATAGCCAAAAAAATTGGTTGAAACAAACATATCTTGGCAATCTTGTGTTTGACAAAAATATAATACCTTGCCAAAAATATATTATGCATGTAAATTACATGTTGCTTATACGTAACTTGCTTAACTAGAAATTACCTTCAAAGCAATAACTTATAAAAGAATAATTAATGTAAATAGATGGAGCGTATAAAAGAATGAAAATAGACAATAATACTATCTTGTAAAGATAGTTATTATTGAATAACATAAATTGTCAATTTCTCAAATTTATTATGTAAATATTTGGTGCCAGACTAATTGGTTGAACCACTAGTGAAATTGAAGCATGAATTGGGAATAATTTGACAAGTTGCATGGACTCCATCAACAATACAATTCAGTTGTTCAATGATAGGCTTAAGGTTCTTGTTGAAGACCTTAATGCAAATATATCTTATGCCAACTTCTCCTATATAAACATCATGGGGATTCAATTCGAGTCTCCTCATTCTATAGGTCATTAGCTTAGTTACTTGTTGCTAGCAAGTACTCTATCAGGGATTTACATGAACAAAAATGACCATATTGCTGCCAATCTATTTGCAAATTCCTGTTGCTCCTAATCCATTGCACCCCTGGTGAAATTGAGGTATTTGTTTGGAAAACATTTGACAAGTTGTGTTGACTTCATCAATGATGCAATTCATCTATTCAATGATAGGCTTAAGGTTCTAGTTCAAGACCTTAATACAAATTTCTCTTCTACTAATTTCACTTATACAAACCTCATGGAGATTCAATCCAAATCTCCTGCTTGTATATGTAATTAGCTTAGTAACTTCTTGCTAGAAAGTACTCTATCATTGATTTACATGAACAAAAGTGGCCATATTCCTGTTGCTCCTATTCCATAATTCATTCAATACTTGATCTCCTCACATTTTGCTTTTCTAGTTGGAGGAATGAAGTCCCAAAATCTTTGGAGCATTATTGCAATATTCAACTGTTAGGTAAGCAAGATAGTGATAGTAAAAAAAAAAAATTAGTTGAAACAAATGTATTTTGACAAACTTATGTTTGACAGAGTGTAAAGGCTTGAGAAATAGATCATCATAACACCTCTCCAAAATATAATATGCAACAAGAACCTTAAGCGTCATAACATGTGTACATAAGACTATAGTACATAGATTTATAAGGATTAATTTACTTGGAGTTTGCTGAACCACAGAGCAGACTAGGTCCTCATAACATATGGTGCAGGCCTTCTCTGGTTAGCATTCTCTATAATACTTCTATGTAGCGCTCTCTATAATACTTTAAGTATAGAAATTTTCATTCACATAACCTAAACTAAACAAATAAATTCTAAACTTTAAAAGATAAATTTTAAACATTAAATATTATAATTAGTAATGTATTTAAGAATGTACTGTACTAGAAGATTTGAATCTATCCTTTCCAGTAATGGAAAAAAAAAAAGAGACTCTTCCATTGTGCAGGCCGTCTACCAAGCTGGAAACTTCTACTGGGAACTTTAGTTTTTAAGAAACAAAACAAAAAAGAAAAAGAAAAATATCTGACTCTAAAATGTCACGCTTCCAAACTGGCCGTCAGTTGCAATATTATCAATATTAAATTATTTTATAATGAGATTTTCTGATAAAGTTAGAAATTCTGAGCTCTAAAGTATTAAGTTTTAAGCGTGATTATTAAAACTTTAATCTTAATTAAGGTTTCAGCTCAAATTTTACCAGCTTATGAGGCAGTAAAATTTGTATAAAATATGGTATATTTAATGATGTAAATAATACAATTTATCAATAACTGATAATTTAATTCAAATAAATTTTAAAAGATTAATTGATAATTAAAAAATAATAATCTAATTAAAAAATTTTATGAACTTTGACACAGAAATTAATTATTTAATATATTTATTGCCTCACAGTCAGTAATTATTTTATTTTATTTTTTGAAATTTAACCTCAGTATTTGCTCGGTGACATCGTAAGTTCTGCGGAGCCATAGTGGGATGGGGACTGGCAAAACCCTAAAGGACATTCATCAAGTTTGGTACTGACCACAGCAAAGAAATCTATAGAAAAACGCCTCTTAGAGTTCTAAAACCTTAATCAGACATAAATAGATTCAAATCCATTTCTTGGTGTTTGAGTACGAAGAAATAGATATTTGTACGGTTCAACATTTTAGAAATTTTCAAAATTATTGGTGTGAAAACTCAATATCCGCTTAATTGTTGCTTAAAACTAAAATTTTCATCAATCCTTACATCTTAAATTTAATTGGTTGATCATTCATTTAATTCTCTTTTTCAACTCTGATCTTTAACATGTAGTACTTAAGTTATTGTTGCGGAATTGGCGTGGTAATGGATAAATATTTAGTTCGGGTAGTTGATGATAAAATGAGAAGTAAAATAATAAATGGAAGAGACACAAGATTTACGTGGAAACCCTCCAATGTAGAGGGAAAAAACCACGGGGCGAGAGAGGAGTAAATGCACTATGAAAAATATGGAGAAGATACAAATGGTTTTACACCCACACAAAAAATACACTCAAGATAACACCTCACTACACTCAATAAATATGACAAGAGTGTGTATATATATGAAGAGGTAGTATATGAAAAGAGTGGATAGTTTAGAGAAATTCTTTTAGAGAATTTCTCTCTTGGATGTCATTCCTATTGGATGTGACTCCTCTCTATTGGATGTCTTCCTCTCTTGAATGTCATCTTTGCTCCAAGCAAGATTGCCTTATATAGAGATGTATCACCATGTGAATACACTTCAAGTCTTCCTTCCATTGTTGAAAATGTGCCATCTTAGTCCAAGTTAGCTCACCTACCATAGCTAACCAACATTGAATTTCCTTAGCCACTCAAAGACTAAGATAAACCATGAAAAACATATGGCCAACCAATATAGACTTTAAGTGTGAATCTTAGAATTCTAAGGCAATTTCAACAATCTCCACCTTGACTTGAATTCTAAGATGATCGCCTTATAAAATGCCAAAACTAATTTTTCCATCAAAACTTCTCAACATCAAATTTCATGACAGAAGCCATGTTGTGAAACCCAAATAAATTTTACAACGCTCTGATACCAGTTTGTTGCGGAATTCGCGTGGTAATGGATAAATATTTAGTTCGGGTAGTTGATGATAAAATGAGAAGTAAAATAATAAATGGAAGAGACACAAGATTTACGTGGAAACCCTCCAATGTAGAGGGAAAAAACCACGGGGCGAGAGAGGAGTAAATGCACTATGAAAAATATGGAGAAGATACAAATAGTTTTACACCCACACTAAAAATACACTCAAGATAACACCTCACTACACTCAATAAATATGACAAGAGTGTGTATATATATGAAGAGGTAGTATATGAAAAGAGTGGATAGTTTAGGGAAATTCTTTTAGAGAATTTCTCTCTTGGATGTCATTCCTATTGGATGTGACTCCTCTCTATTGGATGTCTTCCTCTCTTGAATGTCATCTTTGCTCCAAGCAAGATTGTCTTATATAGAGATGTATCACCATGTGAATACACTTCAAGTCTTCCTTCCATTGTTGAAAATGTGCCATCTTAGTCCAAGTTAGCTCACCTACCATAGCTAACCAACATTGAATTTCCTTAGCCACTCAAAGACTAAGATAAACCATGAAAATTTGCGGAATTGGCGTGGTAATGGATAAATATTTAGTTCGGGTAGTTGATGATAAAATGAGAAGTAAAATAATAAATGGAAGAGACACAAGATTTACGTGGAAACCCTCCAATGTAGAGGGAAAAAAACCACGGGGCGAGAGAGGAGTAAATGCACTATGAAAAATATGGAGAAGATACAAATGGTTTTACACCCACACTAAAAATATACTCAAGATAACACCTCACTACACTCAATAAATATGACAAGAGTGTGTATATATATGAAGAGGTAGTATATGAAAAGAGTGGATAGTTTAGGGAAATTCTTTTAGAGAATTTCTCTCTTGGATGTCATTCCTATTGGATGTGACTCCTCTCTATTGGATGTCTTCCTCTCTTGAATGTCATCTTTGCTCCAAGCAAGATTGCCTTATATAGAGATGTATCACCATGTGAATACACTTCAAGTCTTCCTTCCATTGTTGAAAATGTGCCATCTTAGTCCAAGTTAGCTCACCTACCATAGCTAACCAACATTGAATTTCCTTAGCCACTCAAAGACTAAGATAAACCATGAAAAACATATGGCCAACCAATATAGACTTTAAGTGTGAATCTTAGAATTCTAAGGCAATTTCAACAGTTATCTTCTATTAGTTATCTTTGTCTGCTCTTAACGTCGTATTACTCTTTTTCTCGAGGGAAAGATGATGAGTGGTCAGATCAAGAACTTCTCAGTGTTGAGTTTAGTGGTGGCGGCAGCGATGCTTGCGCTGAATCTTGGAAATGAGGTGGGGTTAAAACCTCTTGTTCCATGCGATAATGGCAACTGCAATAATCTCATTTCGTAATTAAAGCAAAAAATTTATTACTTCATCAGGTGTGCATTTATAGTGAGTATCATACATAGGTGAAGTTGGGAACACGACATGTCAGGAGTCAAATCTTTTTCTTTCCAACAATTAACCTATTACGAGCTCCAATTTGATAGGTGTGATGTTAACACCATAAAAGTCACAAAGAATTGATTTGTGGCTCCAAATTTAAAATTCCTCTTAAACTCTATGTATTCTGATGTTCTGCAGTACAAAGTTTGCTATATAGAACTTATTTAACTACCGAGACAGAATATGATCGTCTGGTTATACATCAGAAAGTCAATGCAAGCCCCCTTCCGTTAAAATTACAGACTAAATATTCCCAATGGCGTGAAGGAAAGAAATTTGAATTGAGGAATTCATGAGATTTTGAATCGATAGAAGAATTTTGATGAGCAACACATAGGACGCAAAGAAACGCATGCACAAACAAGGAAAGAAATTAATCAATTAACCCATTTTGGGGTATCATCATCCATATTAATGATTAAAACGGACAAAAGAAGAGACAAGATTGGCATTGACAAGGGAAAAAATTTTAAGATATAACGTAACCTGTATGTTTGCAGTAATTATTTTTAACTACTCACCAGCGTAATCTTTGGAGTGCCTCATCTTGCTCCTAAAGTATATATAAGCAATCATCAACTCTAATCACATCACGCATAATCACCTCAAGATTATTTCTCAAGTGACTCATTTCACTGTTATTTCTCAAGTATCAGTCCTGGGGATGTCAGATTCTTTGTTTGTGATAACCGCAGTACTCTTGCCCATGATGATGGTAAACACTACCATAGCATTCAACTGCCTTCATGCTCTCCAAGATGTTATTCCGTGCCAAGATTACTTAGTATGCGGTGCTTCTAAGCCCAGCGCCGACTGTTGCAAAGGTGTCAAAGACTTTCCTAACATAGCCAATGAGCCCAAAAGAGAATGCCGGTCTCTCTGTAGGTTAATAAGAGAAAAGCCAAAGCTATGCCCGGACTATGCTATGCCAATCTTAACGTTTCACTCTAAGTCCCCATGTTGACTGCAACAAGTAAAGGACGCGTTTTCTCTTGATGCTATGTGTAATGCATGTGTTGACTTTTTGGCTTCAATTAAATCCCGCACCAGTGGGTGAAGATTTGAGGGGAGAGTTTGAGAGTTATAAATAAACTCCTTCTCCTCCTATTAGTATCATCGCAAGTTTGTATCTCTTCTCCCACATTAATTAAAAGCAGGCTGCGTAAGTGGTGCTCGGAGACTAGGCAAATTTTTGCCGAACTCCGTTATCAAATTTGTCCGGTTGTGTTCTTTTCTTATCTCTCCGTTGTTTATTGTTATTGTTTCTTTTCGATTACACTATTCAATATTATTTGTTGGGTATATTCGTAGTGTTTTGTTTTTTTCAATTCACTAGAAGTTTGTTTTAGAGGGAATTATTACCTGAAATTCTCAACAAGTGGTATCAGAGCCGAAGGTTCATCCTTGGCTTGTTTGTTGGGTATTGTAGTTTTAATTATCTAGGAAAATTTTGTCTAAGGAGGTTGCTATTTACGCGGTTCACTTATGACCCTCCAATCTTTCCTGTAATTTTTTTTTGGAATAATTTTTGGTACAATACTCAGTGTTTCGAAACATTTAATTCTATATTTTAGTTCTGTAATGGCATCTACTACAAATGTAGTATCAGAGAAATCAGTTTCCTCTTCATCATGATCAAGGATTCCGGTGTCCAATTTAAAATTGGCAGTAGAAATATTTGACAGTACTAGCCATTTCAGCGTGTGGCAAAGGGAAGTCTTGGATCCCTTTTCCAGTAGGGTCTTGACATTGCCAATGCAGAAAATAAACCGGAAGATGTTGAAGATCATGATTGGGATATTATACATCGGTTGGCATGCGGAACAATTCGGTTGTGACTGTCCAGGAAGCAAAATTATGCTTTCAAGAACGAGACATTTACACATAAATTGTGGAAGGCAGTGGAGGACAAATTTCTGAAGAAGAGTGGTCAAAATAAGCTCTTTATGAAGAAAAGGCTGTTCCGATTTGATTACCGACAAGGTACAACTATGAATGAATATATCACTATATTTAATCAATTAGTATCAGATCTGTTGAATTAGATGTGAAATTTGGGGATGAAGATTTGGCTTTGATGTTGTTATCATCTCTTCCTGATTAATTTGAACATTTGGAGACTACGTTATTTCATGTGAAGGAGAATGTGTCATTAGATGTTGTGTGTTCTGAATTGTATAGCCCTGAATTAAGAAAGTAGGATAAGATGAAAACCAAATCAACGATATGAGAAGAAGCATTGGTGGCAAGAGGTCGTCAGCAAAGCCAGTCAAAGGGGAGGAGAGGAAGGTCCAAGTCCAAAAGTCGAGTCATTGCCAAAGATGAGAGTGCTTCTGTCATGAGAAAGGGCACTTGAAGAAAGGGAAGACTCTGCAAGATGCAAATGTTGCAGAATGCAAGAGTGATGCGGAATCAAAAGTTTCTCCTGTGGTTTCACCTTCAACATTGCATCCAGATGAATGGATATTGGATTCAGGTTGCACCTATCATATGTGTCCTATTCGGGAGTGGTTCTTTGAATTTTAAGAACTCGATGGTGGCGCTGTCTACATGGGCAATGATAATCCATGTAAAACAACCCTGATAGATTCAATCAAGCTGAGCAACAATAATGGATCCATTAGAATTTTACGGGATGTGCAATACGTGCCAAAGTTGAAGAAGAATCTCAAATCATTGCAGGCTTTAAAATTAAAAGGCCTAGTTGTGACAATGTCAGATGGAGTTTTTAAAGCAATTTCAGGGGCACTGGTGATGTTGAATGGTGAAAGGAAGAACAATCTATATTACTACCAAGATAATATAGTGGTGGAGACAAAAGCAGCAGCAATTTCAAATAGCAAAATGGATGTCGAAGCAACAAATTTGTGGCATATGTGATTGGGACATGTTGGTTAGAAATCCTTGCAAATTCTTGCCAAGCAGGGATTGTTGAAAGGTACGAAGACTTGCAAATTAGATATTTGTGAGCATTGTGTTCTGGAAAAATAACGAATAGTGAAATTTGGCACTGCAATCCACAATACAAATGGCATTCTGGTTTATGTGCACTCAAATATGTAGGGACCTACCAAGACTCCGTCAATCAGTGGTAGACATTATTTTTTCACCTTCGATGATGTGCTTGGAATTTTCCTTAAGTGGAAAGCTGGAGCTAAAAACCAGACATGTAGGAAGATCAAGGTTCTCCGAACAAATAATGGTGAAAAATACAAGAGCGATCCATTCCTGAAGGTATTCCAAAATTGTGGCATAAGGCGGCACTTCACAGTCAGCAAAACACCGCAGCAGAATGAGGTGTCAGAGCGTATGAACAGGACACTAGTGGAGAAAGTTTGTTGTATGCTGTCTAATGCTGGGTTAGACAGAAAATTTTGGGCTGAGGCTACAACATATGCTCAACATCTCGTCAATTGTTTGCCATCATCTGCTATAGATGACAAAACTCCTTTCGAGGTATGGTTTGGAAAACCTATTACTGATTATGATACTTTGCGTGTTTTTGGCACTCCGCGGCAGGTGGAGTGTATTCCAAAATAGGTGGAGTTTGAGTAGACAGTGGTGATCCCAGTAAATAGCACCACTAGTGACTCTCCAAGGGCAGAAGAAGAGTTAGATGAGGAAGAAGTTTCAACCCAAGAACCTCTACAGTGATAGGAGCGAATTTTCTTTAGAAGAACAAGACGAGAAATTCAAAAACCTGCTCGTTTTATTGACATGGTAGCTTATGCACTTCCAGTTGTTGATGATATTCTATCCACCTACCCAGAAGCCATTGAAAGTTCAGAAAGTGGTAAATGGGCAGGTGCAATGAAAGAAGAAATGCAATCTCTCAAGAAGAACTAGACGTGGAAGCTGGCATAACTACTGAAGGGCAAAAAGGCTATTGGATGCAAATGGGTATTTGCCAAGAAAGAATGATTTCCTGATAAAGATGAGGTTTGGTACAAGGCAAGGTTGGTGGCTAAAGGTTACCCTCAGAAGGAGTGAATTGATTATAATGAGGTATTTCCTCCAGTTGTTAAACATTCCTCCAGTCTATCTTGCGGTCAACAGTGACTTTGTCTGCAACAGAGGTAGATTATATGGCGATTACATAGGCCGTGAAGGAAGTAATTTGGGTTCATGGGTTGCTTAAAGACTTGGAAGTTGGTCAGAAACAACTTGAGGTTTATTCTGACAGTCAGAGTGCTATTCACTTAGCAAAGAATCAAGTCTTTCATGCACGGACGAAACACATTAATGTTCGCTATCACTTTGTACGAAAAATTCTTGAAGAAGAGGAGATACTTCTCCAGAAGATTCACACGGCAGAGAATCATGCAGATATGTTGACCAAGGTAGTTACAATGGCCAAGTTTGAACATTGTTTAGACTTGGTTAAAATTCTCCACATTTGAGTTAGAGCCTCACAACGCAAAATTTGAAACACAACGAAGACCGTTTTTATTTTTTGTTTTATTTGAGAAGATTTGTATTTGGTAGGATTTGAAATTAAGCCAAGGTGGAGATTTTTTGATATTTTGGTTTCAATTAAATCCCACATCGGTGGGTGAAGATTTTGTCGGGGAAGTTTGGGAGTTATAAATAAACTCCTCCTCCTCCTATTAGTATCATCCCAAGTTTGTATCTCTTCTCCCACATTAATTAAAAGAGGGTTGCTTAAGTGGTGCTCGAAGACTAGGAAAATTTTTGCCTAACTCTATTATCAAATTTTTCATAGTGTGTTCTTTTCTTATCTCTATTTTATTTTGTATTTTTTTATTGTTATTGTTTATTTTCGATTATAGTGTTCAATATTATTTGTCGGGTTTATTCGTAATGTTTTGTTTTTGTCAATTCACTAAAAGTTTGTTTTAGAAGGAATTATTACCCGAAATTCCCAACAGCATGCGTGTCCTAAAAACTTCCCATCTTATACTGATTCATTTGTTGATGATTTGCAGGTTTGAGAGAGGAAGCAAATTCTAGGGAAAAGCTTGTTGAGAACCAGATTGTATAGTGACGTTGGACATTCTCTTTTCCGAAATCAAGCGTTGATTATTTGCTCTTATCCACTGCAAGTAGAAACTTTTGTGTTTGTCCAAAGCAAATAAATTTGCTAGTGCCTTCTTCTATTTGTCCGTCCTTGTTATTTCAAGGCTAAAGTGAAGTGTTATCGTGCATAAAATTAATCTCTACGAAAAAAAGTCTTATTGTATTTTAAGGAGTTCAAGTTCAAACAAGACAATGGAGTCTCGTACATTAGCAAGCTCCATTACTAATTTTTTATTTTGTTAGTTTTCAAAACAATGGCTGCTATTAAGCACGTTGAAGTTAATTTAGTACTTCATGGGCAATTTTTTGAAACCTCTTATTATTAGTTAGATACGAGGTACTCATTTTCTTAATTTCATCCTTCTAAGAACAGAAAAAATATAAAAATACAAAATCTTTAAAAAATATAAAATTGCAGGAAATTCAGAAGCAGGAAATTAAGAAAAAACAGAAAAAAATAGAAAAAAGAAAAAATAGGAAATTAAGAAGCAGATAATAACCAAAATTAAAATTGCAGGAAAAAATCAAAACTTGATTACCTCGGCGTGTGGAGACGCGGGCACTGGGGGCGATTCGGCAGCGATGCAGCGCTGGCAGTGCGTGGGAGGAAGGCTGGGCAGCGCTGAGCGCCGCGGTTGCTTTGGGCAGAGGCAGGCGAGGGCGGTTCTTTGGGCGGCCCGCAGGGTAGTACGAAAGCGAGGGCAGGGCGCAGCCTCGCGGCCCACAGGCGATATAGAGAGGCGGGCGCCCGCAGTTTCAGGTAGCGGTGGGCGGTGCAGCACCGCGGTTGCTTTGGGCGATGCGAGCGCTCACGGGCGCGAGGGCGGTGGAGGCTCGGGCGGTGCGGCGCCGGCGTGGGGAGCCCCGCAGTGCAGGGCGAGCTCGGCAGTCGGGGAGCTCGGCGAGCGGGGGCTCGGCAGGCCGGGCTCGGCGAGGCGGGGGCTCGGCAGCCGGGGCTCGGCAGGGCGGGGGGCCTCGGTAGGTTGGGCGGGCTCGACGAGGCGGGGGAGCTCGGCAGGCTGGGGCTCGGCACGCTGCGAAGTTCGGCACGCGGGGGGCCTCGGCACGCCGGGGGCTCGGCAGGCGCGGGAGCTCGGCACGCTGGGAAATATTGAATGAAGGGGAAAGTGTTCAAATTCTGAATAAGAAAAAGGGGTTCGTCGCAGATCTGCGACGGAATATTTTTCAATTTTTTTATTAACGGTAAAAAATCGGTCGCAAATTCGTCTAAAAAATGCAACGGTTTTTTTTTTCATTTTTTTCCAAACAGCCAAAAATTCTATCGCAAAATCGTCTGAAAAATGCGACGATTTTGCAACAAAATTAACTTCAATTTGGCGGCACTTTTCGCGGTTATTTAAAAGTCAAATGTCGTACCAAATTCGTCCCAAATCTGCGACGGATATGGAATTTATTTTTAATTTTATATATTAACGGTAAAAATGTGGTCGCAAATCCGTTTCCATTTTGCGACGGATTTGAGACATAATTTAATTTCTAATGTGTTTCTTAAGTTCTTTTTTTTCCTCTTCCACTCCTCTAATAAGTTTATGGTTATGATTTGTTAATAATCAATAATTATGACATATATTCATTTTATTTATCATATATATTGTGCTAGTATATGTATTTACCTCATCAGCACTATATATTGTACAACATTATTACATAGTATAAATTAGTCATACTTAAAACTTTAACTATTAATGTTACACACATATGGAATATACCTTTATATATTTTGGTGTGATGTGCCATTATAGTCAACAGATTTGTTTTATCAAAATAAGTTACAAAGTACAAATTCGTATGTGTCTATATATAAATACTATTAAATATTTAATTAATCAATTCCTTATGAACATCGTGAGTTATGGCTCACAAAAAACAAATAAGGATGCAAGAATATGAGGAAAAAAAATTAATCTGTTGCAAATCTGTCGCAAAAATAAATCCGTCGCAAATTCGTCGCAGATCAGTGACGCATTTGCGACGGATTTGCAACAGATTAGCGACGCATTTGCAACAGATTAGCGACGCATTTGCGACGGTATTTATATAAATATTTTATTTTTAAATTCCATCGCAAATCCATCGCAGATCTGCTACGGATCTGAGACGGATTTGCGACAAAATATTTGTTAATATTTTTATATTTTTATTTTTTATTTCCGTGGAAAATCTGTCGTAGATCAGCGACGAATTTGCGACGGAAGATTTGTAAATTATTTTATATTTATATTTTTAAATTCCGTCGCAAAGCCGTCGCAGATCTGCGACAGATTTGCGACAGTATTTATGTAAATATTTGTAGAAGGCTTTGCGACGGAATTTAAAAATATAAATATAAAAAAATTTACAAATCTGCAAATTCGTCGCTGATCTGCGACGGATTTGCGACGGAAATAAAAAATAAAAATATACAAATATTAACAAATATTCCGTCACAAATCGGTCGCAGATCCATAGCAGATCTGCGACGAAATAATATCCGTTACAATTTAATCCACTTATTTTGCTTGTAGCGGTTCTGTTGCAAAACCGTCGCTATTTTGCGACAAAATATGTCGTCGCAATTTTTCGTCGCAAAATTCATTTTTTCTTGTAGTGGATGATTTAGGTGATTAGAGATAGAAACCTAAACATCTTATTAATAATTAGAGAAATCTAATTAGAAATTCACAATTCTTAATGCATTATAAGGTTAAATTGGTTAGAAAGAGACTTCAACTAATTAATCTAAGAGTAGAGAACTTTCATCTAGAGATAAAGTGAGTTCTATTATTAGAATTTCATCAAACATAAGAAGTGAAATTTATCAACCAAGAGACATTTCTATCACATAGGTAATTATAGGGTAATTAACTATTCAAGTATTGTTTTCTCAATTGAATTCTCTCTTGCAAACAAAAATTCGTTAAGTTGGTTTAATTGGCTAAGTTAGACTTCTATTCCTAATAGTAATTTCAATCATTTTCACAGACAAATTTGTTAGGCTAAACAATAGAGTAGAAAGTGAGTAATGATATTTAACCATCCCCGTGGATACGATATTTAAACTTGCTTGCCATTATATAAATTTAAACGATGGGTGCACTTGCCTTATGTTTGTGTGCAAATTATTGAGGATTGTGATAAAAGTAAGTATAAAGGCATAGAAACAAAACACAACACAAATTATTTGCTTAAGGAATTGTACACCAATATAATGAAGTCTCCTCTTTATTTCAGGCGCGATGCAACAAAAAATGAACACTACCTTATAATGGATTTATCATCTTTCTTCTTCTAATGGACCCAAACCTTTCCTATTTCTTGTGTCGAATTTGTGGTTACTTTGTCATTTCTCCTTGATTATGATTTACCTTGATTGTGATTTAGTCCATAAATCATAATCAAGGAGAAATGACAAAGTCAGGTTAATCGGATCATTTCTTTTGTCAAAAGATTACAAAGTAGGACGTTTCTTTTGACTTGCTACGAATTCAGGTTCAATTACCACAACTTTGCTAATAGCCTTCATTCTCTTTCACTCTTCAATATAAATTAGTTCATCCAATGGAAAAGGCCACGCACAACCACAAAGCTGTCGCACTCCATATCCATCCCTCAATATTTTTCCTTGGTAAACATTTCTAGTTTCAGCCTAAGGATAAGCACTGCCTCGGGCAAAAGGCTCGAGATGAGCATATTTTTTGTGGTTTACTAGGTTTTGGTCTCTCCAAATTGTATAAGGATTAGTTTTTCTCAACCCCACGTGCCTTGTTATTGCATCTTTGGAGACACCCTGGTGAACAACGGAAATAACAACAATCTATCGACAAAGGCGAAAGCCAACTGTAACCCGTATGGGATTGTTTCCCAAACGGTCCGACTGGCCTGTTTACTAATGGTGAAAACATTGCCGAACTATCTTGGTATGCTTTTCACACTTTACACCTGATCTTGTCAAAAGAAAAAAAAAAGTTTGCCAAACTACTTTTATTATCAACCTTCTTTTTTGCTTTGATATTACAGCAATGCTGTTAGGATTTAAGGACTTTATCCCTCCATTATCAACAGCAAAAGAGGAGGAGATCATGCAATGTGTGAATTATGGAACAGAAGTCGCAGGAATTCTTGAGGAGACAGGTAGTAATTTTGTAATTTGTTTTCATGGATCCATGCTACAATACTCACCTTGTTAGCTTCTTCCTAAATTAACAACTAATGACTTGGTTTTTGGTACTAAATTTTCAGGCGGATCGAGTCAGCTTGAGCAAGCAGCTGGTAAATCATATGACCACTATTTCCAGTCTTTCAACTCTATCTGAAAGTGAGAATTCAGCAAGGGAGCATCTAGGAAAATGTTTGTACACTTTGTGGATGGGTAGTAATGATTACATCAACAACTATCCCAAACCCCAATCTTCTCCAACAAGCCGAACATATTCCTCGGATAAATATTGGAAATTCTTTGTTCAGAAACATGCTTACAACTTGTAATTCAAGACATTGCACTGCTTTTATTAGTTTTATTTGACTGTCTATTTAGGTAGTGTTGAAGGTATTATTAATTAATATAGGTGTAGAAGGTATTCTAATCTTAAAGTTAAAATTCTTAGAGTTCCACTAAGTGTTACTATTTTGCAGCGACTGTAGAATCTTGGGGCAAGAAAAAATGCAATATTTGGTGTTGGACTGATTGGTTGCACTCACGGTGAGATTGATGCATTTGGGAAAATCTAATAAGTTGCACTGTCTCCATTACCAATGCAGTTCAGTTGTTTAATGACAGGCTTAAGATTCTTGTTGAAGACCTTAATGCAAATTTCTCTTTTGCCAATTTCACCTATATAAACATCATAGGGATTCAATATGGGTGTCTTGCATCTATAGGCAATCAACTTAGTTACTTGTTGCTAGCAAGTTAGGAGAAATAGTATCAAAATTATTTAGTGAAATACAATTGGCTATTTTGCTTTCCTTTTTCAATATTGAAATCCTGAACTAAGGAAGCAGTTAAAATTTTCTAATAGAGAACAACAAAGCATCATATAATTGAACAGTAAGCATATATGAGGTCGTGTATAATTGCAAAGAAATCAAGTTTCAAAAGGAAGTTCGGCTTGTTGCATCCCAAGTTGTTGCAAATGCTAAATTTACTTCGTAGTTGCTTTATTTGATGATGATATTTTCCACTCCTAATCCAAATGACCTGAGTAAATAACAAAGATTAGAAACTGTACTTAATTGAGGAAGTTGCGTAAATGAATTCTGGAATTTCAGTATGATTGTAAATTTTGGAAATTAATTCATGGTGCAAGATTAATTTACCTGTATAGAAGCAAAAATCTGACCGGCAGGTGGCCTGGATTCTGTGATTGTCAAAGTTGTAGAGGATATTTGTTGGAGGCAGAAGATGAAGTATTATTAAAGTAATTGAAGTGTTTTAGTTCTAGAACTAAAAGGAATTCCTAGGAGTAAATTTGTTTGGGCTTTGGTTTTAATGGATTTAGATGATTTGAATCTATTGGGCTTTGTTGTTCTTGGGTTGATATGAATGTTGTCTGATGTTTGACAATATGGGCTCTGTTAAGGCTGAATTGTTTCCTCCATGGGTCCGTGGATTAGGCTTTTATTTGTTGAGTCAAAATCAGGAAAAAATAGAGTAGTTCTAGTCATTTTTTCTGTATGAATTTGGAGTGGGAAGATCTTCCAGATTCATTGAACTTGGACATCTTTCTGCTTCATCGAAGTTGAAGTTTTCAACGATTGGTGTTTTATTTTCTGTGAGTTATTGCTGCGCAGAGACGGTGATGTTGCTAATTTGGGAAAGGAGTAAGTTTTTTACATTTTTGTTCTTCATTTACGGAATTTGGTTGTAGATGGATTCATATGTAAGGTTGTATGAACCCTTTGTCGTTGTAGTACTTGATTCTCATTGTAGTTTGAAAATGCGTGATCAATTGTTTAAGAATTGTGATGGTTTCTACAAGCTAAAAATACCTAGCTACTCTGAAAATACATTCTGGTTTTACTATTAGACAAAACAAGTTGTGCTTTTAGGGAGTCATTCTGATGAGAAAAAGATCGTTGGCATATTGCAACGAAGCACTAGAGGAACTATTTTGAAAATAAAAATATCTCGTATAGAAACAGTTGGGCCTTCTAATATTTAGGTTTGAGTAATGGTTCAAAATACTGGGATGTGGTATAAGAAGTTATTTTGTCATGTAAACTTCGCTGATGTATTAGTTCCTTTTCAATGTAATGTTTGAGAAATATATTATTTAATATTTTAGTCGATAGTTGTCTTTGCGGTTTTGTAATATATGATTTGTTTCTAATGTTTCTACTATAGTAAATAGGGATCATAAGGTAATCTTAAGTCCGTAATAAATTGTAATTTTTAAAATGTTGCGTACTTCAGATGCAAATGGTGGTAGAATATTTCTGATTGAAGATTTTATATCCTAGATATTTGAAGTGCTTAACTTAAATTCCAAATCTCAACAATCTTACAAAATAAGACATATTTTCGCTGAGAGGATAAGGGATCATATCCCAATCTAGATTATTCATATGAATTCCTTTGACTTCCAAGAAACAAATCAAAATTTTATTTTTCTTTTGTAAATTTTATCAAATCTTTTGTCAAAAGCAATTTTTTTTGTAAAATGTCATTTTCTTTCAGGAGTTGAATATTCAAATAATTTGCAACGACAAGCCACTTTCTCAAGTTTTTCAATTTAGAAAATGCTTCATCTAACACTTCACAAATTTGAACAAGAAGAAAACTAGAAATATTTTTAGAAGAACCGGAGGGGCTAGCTTGAGTGATTTAGATAAGCTAGATTCAAAGCATTCTATCTGTAGCACTTCTTTTCCAGATTTCAATGACTTGAAATCGTTCTTGAGTTGAACATATTTTTTGGGGAGATTTTTGTATTCCTGGTAAAGTTCATTATAAGCATCTTCAAGTTCCTCATAAGCTCTAAGGTTAGAAAAGTCTACCTTTTCCTTAGTCTTGTTAGGCTGATGTTCATCTTTGTCATTGTTGCTGTAACGTATGCCATCTTCTTCTGCCATCAGATATAGATTTGCCTTTTCATTGCTATCTTCTTCTTCTTCTTCTTCTCTGGTTGAGGAGATAGAATCATCACTGTCACTCCATGTGCTAGCTACCATAGCTTTCTTTTTCTCCTTTCCCATTTTCTTTAGCTTGGAACAATTTGAATTGATGTATGTAGGATTCTTGCACTCACAGCACAACACGTCCGTTCCTTCTTCCTTTCATTGAGATTCAGGCTTTGGGGGAAGATTCTTTTTTAGCATTTTCTTGAGGTTCTTGCCAATCTTTTTGGAGAATCTTCTAAATTTTCGAGCTAGTAGAACCTTCTCTTTATCCTCCACTTCACTGAATGTTTCATGGTCACTGGATAAAGCTTTCAAGGCAGTGTCACCTCTTTTTTTCTTCTCACTGGTGGAGTTTTTCTACACAGTCATCATCATTTCATGTGTCAATAGAGATCCAATGAGTTCATCACATATATATCTAGTCAGATCCTTAGCTTCACACAAAACTATGACTTTAGTTTTCGATTTTTTAGTCAAAGATCTGAGAATCCTTTTGACCATTTGATAAGATTATATTTTAATCATTAATTAGAATTAATTTTCTACTTATTTAAGGGCTAATTGATATAAATCTTATGACTTTGACTTGTTTTGGTGAATTAAATATTTATGTACTTAGTATGAATTAATTAAGATTATTTTATTTATAAAGTACACTTTAATTCACTGATTTTACTAATTATTGATGCAGGGGCAAAATGGTAATGTCAAGAGAAGAAAATAGGAAAGAAGAATTGGCTAGGAAAGGAAAATAAAAATTTACTATGCTATTTCAAAATTAATAAGGATTCAATTTAAAGAAGGAAAAAGAAAGATTATAAATTTAACTTTGATTTGGAATAAGATTTGAAATCTAAATTGGATTTAAATTCCTAATACACCAAAAGTTAGAGGAATTCGGCAGCCAAGGAGAAGGCAAAATTAGGGCAGCCAAAGCAAGGAATTTGGGCAGCCTAAGGGAAAAGAAATCGGGCAACCAAGAGGAGATTTTTCGGGCAACAAAAGAAACAAATTTGGGGTAGCAATTGGAGAGGAATTCGGGCAGCCAAAGGGGGATAAATCGGGCAACCAGGGAGAAGCAAATCTGGGGGACAGCAAGGAGGAAATTGAGGCAGAATAAATTGGACAAGAAAGAGACAAAACGGGAAGAAAGCAATCTTGACAAGAACAAGTGTTGACCCAGAATGGAGTAAAAACAGTGGCACAAAGCTTGAGAACAGAGAAGCTCTTTACTTTTTTTTTTGTTTATTTATTTTTTATGTTAATAAATTTATAGTTTTGAATATTCGGATCATGAATAGCTAAATCTTTTGTGACTAAGACTTTCGATGAAGGCTGAAACTCTTATGCATTTAATTTATTTCAATTAAAGATTGTTTCTTTTATCTCGATTTTGGTTAATTGTTATTATTCTTCTTAATGCTTGCAATTTTCTGGCAAAATTTTGCATTCCTTTAAATTTATTCTAGTGGCTGAGAAGTATTAGTTTAAATTGGATCATGGTAATAACAACACATCGTAAAACTGACTAGAGATAGATTCGGTTTCTTTGTGTGGTTTCTAGCGAGTAGGAAACAAAAGTTAGGGAATTCTATAGAGGTGTTTGCGGCTTTGATAATTAAAATCACGTAGAGATACGATTGGTTTATTAATTAAAGTTAGGAGCTTTTCACCAATAGATTGGGTCTAGCTTATAATTGGGGATTCTACCATTAACCAAGTCGAGAATTAATTTGAAGAAATTAATTATTTGTCATAAGAGGAGTAAGCTGGATTTGGAGTGTCTTAGTATATTCATTGTCATTGATTTTTAATTAATATAATTATTAATTTTTGTGTTTATTATTATTGTTATTTATTTTGTTAATTAAATTTTAGATAAAATCACATTTATTTTGGTTTAAGTTAGGTTATAAGTAAAAGAATTTTGCAGTTAGGTAGCAATCCTCGTTAGGACGACTTGTACTCACTACTTTATTACTTGTTCGATATTTGTGCACTTGCAAATTTCACATCACCATTTCATCCTCAGTTAGCTCTTTGCCAAGAGCTTTCATTGAGTTCAAGATGCCAGTGAACTTATTGTTTATTTCAGACATAGTCTCATCAATTTTCATGGAGAACATTTCGTTGTCTCTCCACCATATGTTGATTTTTAATCTTTAACCTAATTTGTACCTTCGTAGGTAATTTCAAGTTTGTCCCACACTTCTTTAGCTGATTTATAACCAAAAATTTTGTTGTACTCCTGCACATCGAGTGCACAATGGACAATATTCAATGCTTTGGCATTGACTTGGATCTTTCTTCGGTTAGCTTTAGAATATTCAAATTCTGGATTGGCAACGTTAACATCCTTAACAGTGTTTGAGTATCTTGTAGGGGCTTTGTTGGACTCAATATGCAACTTTTCATTATTTTGGAGGATGCACTGATGCAAATAGTTAGGCTAATCATTCTAGTACTAAAATAGCTTCAAAAAGTTATCATGCTAACTGTTCCCAACAGACAGTTTTAGCGACATTTTATGAATGGCAATTTCAACATGTCGTTCTATTGTGTGGAGAGTATAGTTTGAAATTTATCATTCTTACACAAAATATGTTTTCCATATAGAGAGTAAGTGAAAGAAAAACAAGCGAACAACCAAATGAAAGTAAAGCAAGAAATCAAAATGAAACCAACAAATTTTATAATAGTTTGGCAACATGTCTACGTTGACTCTTTAAGAATCTTATCTCAAGTATTTTCACTAAAAATAATCTCTTTAACAGTTGAGATCAAACCATACAATCCAGTGTAACTTACACCTGAGATACTCTCAAGTTATACGCATTAGTTTTATAAATAGATCTATGAACTATAACACTAAATAGACATATTATCTAAAGTTGTACGCACATATTGAAATCACCACACAAGAATTCATTAAATTACATAAAACATGTTTTGTTTACCATCAAAACTAGAAGGCTGTATCCTTAAGTCAACATATTCCCCCACACAAACTATTCAATCTTAAATTTCAAGAAGAACTTTTCTTTATTACAAATTAGGCACCTGACTCTGCAGAGTGTCTCTGTAATGGAGGTTGAAAGTTCCTTCACATTTTATGAATCATTTCATATTCTTCTCTAAATCATATTGGGAACTAAGTCCTCGAATGTTAAGCCTCATTTAAACTGTGATGTGGTTGCTAATAAAGAAAAATAGCAAACGTAATTTTTTACACAATCATAGAAAATACTATAGTAGGAATCTGATGAAAACACTTGAAGAACACATTAGCCATTGCTATCACAACCTTGTAAGTTCGAATTGGGACTTTCTTCAATAAAAGAATGAGACCTTCCTCTAAGTATTTTACTTCCTAAAAAGAAACAACATCAATAGAAGAATATGGCCCAATAGACTCGATCAGTTCATCAAGAAGTTCATCCAAATTCATATCAACAGTCGATGTTAATGAGGTTATCTAAAAGGTAGTAGCAAGAAAAACTGATAAAAAGCAGATCAGAGAAATCTTAAATAAAACCTATAAAGATGAATCACTATGCCATGGTGATCCACTACCTTGAATCACTATGTCATGGCAATATTTCAACACGACCTCTACGCAATCGTATCACCGCTTTGCTGCCCAATGTTAACACAGTTTCCTCTAACATGTGAACTTGTGGCAAGGGATTGGAACTTGCAAACTTCAAGTGTCCAGAATCACAAGAGCGAAAAAATGATAGAACTAGAAAATGGGAAGAACAAGGAAAGAGCGGCATAAAGAGTAGAAAAGTGAGAGTTGATTTTTTCTCGTTCCTTCAGAATTCCCCAAACCAAGGTATTTACAGGTGACATTTTGGGTGTTAGGAAAAAGAAAATTAAGCAAGCCATAAATGGCACTAAAAGAATGAAACGGCTTTGTAATAAACAACCTTGTTATAAACGGAAATTAACGGTCAATCGTTACAATTGCCACTAAATGGCAATAAATGGCTAGTTATTAGCATTGCCAATAAATGATCAGCCGTTACAATGTCGTTACCATTGTCAATAAATGATCAACTATTACTAGGATTAAAATTAGAGGTTACAAGCTGCTATTTTCCCAACAATCCCCCACAATTCCGAACAAAGGAAGGGATGAAACTTAAACATCAATATCTTTTGATTGAATTGATGCATAGTGAAATGAGGCAACAACCCAGTCAATAAAGTGAGTTAAACTTGAACTTTGTTAACTCGGGTTGAGACTCCCAAAACACATAACAAACCTTAATGTTTGCAAGTTCCGCGATAAATATACTTAGCACTATTCAAGGCCATGCGCATACCTCGTGTCCTCATGAATGCTCTAGAGAAGACTATCTCAGTCTCTTATAGAAGGTGGCCCACCTTCACACCCAAGTAGGTGATTACTAAGTAATCATTAAGAGTTGTTTAAACTCAACCTCCACAAATAATTTATCAAGTCTCTCTTATAGGTACCACCCAAACATATAGTGCTATGAATTCTTTCACAAAATAATAGTTATGTTTCCATAAAGTCCTTCTCACTAGGGCTATGGATACATACGCTACCATATATATATATATATATAGTTTTGTTTGACCATGAATGGTATCCTATATATATATCACCAATCCGTGGGTTTAAGACCCACTCCTCTTGATGATTAAAGTATTACTTTCCTCATTAATCCATTTGTGAGAGGATCTTCCAGGTTCCTCCGAATCTCACATATTCGCAATAAATGTTTTACTACACTATGTCGGATACGAACATGTCTTCTTTTACCATTGCAAACACTATATTTTTCTATCTCGACAACTACCTGTGAGTCATAATGAAGGGAAACAAAAATTAATGACCTTCCACACACAAGTATATCTGCCAAAAGGTTCCTTAGCCATTCTACTTCCTGACCTACCATCTCAAGGGCAATAAATTTAGCTTCCAATGTGGAACATGCAACACATGTTTACTTTGCAGACTTCCATGAAATTTCACCTTCACATAAGGTATAGATAAGTAGAGCTAACTTCACCATCAGCTGAAACACAGTTTGCATCACAAAAACCTTCTAACACTGCAGGGAAATTATTAAAATGCAAACACCAATAAATAGTTCCTTTTAAATATCTTAGCAAATGAAGGAGTGCATTTTAGTATTCAAGTCTAGTATAATTCATAAGAAACATAACACTGCCTATAATCTTGGCATATTCACTCGATGACACCCTAGGCCCTTTATTCTTTTTTAGTGGTATACTTGAAACATATGGAGTTTTTGTTGGTAAGAGTATTCATCGGCTCGGTTTGAAAAAAATTCGGTTTCAATCTTTGGAGAAAAATCGGTGTTTTTCATTTTTTTTTCAAAACCAACTAAACATAATTTACCTTCAAACTGAATTTTCTTCAAACCAAAATATTTCAGTTTGGAAAAAATCAAAAAATATGACATTAAAAATTTTAAATATAGAATAGCATTGATTATACTGTAACATTAATTATAATCTTAATTAAAATCTAATTTAGCTTGATTTATTAGTTTTTAAATAGTAATTGTGAAAATATATAAAAATTAAGTATTTTAAATTTTAAAATAACCTTAATTCAGAACTAACTCAATTAGGATTATTAACTTTCAACTATACCTAATTATTAATTTGGAGAAAATTTATTTTTTTGGTTTTTGCTTGGTCCAAATCGAAACCAACCATAGTTTAATTTGGAGATGAAAAATTGAATTTCCTCCAAATTGAAATTTGAAAAAACGTAACTGAAAACTGAATTAAATTTCGATTGGTTGGATTTTTAAATTTTCTCCAAATATGCACACCCCTACTTGCCGGTACCAAATCAAAAGAATTAAACTTTCTCAATATTTTTTTCTCGTAGTGAGTATGACTCAAGGAGAAACCATTCTCAGTTTCGTTTACTTTAATTCCAAGAATTACTTCAACTTCTCCTAAGTCTTTCATTTCGAATTGAGATGACGTAAATGCCTTAGTTTCATTTACAATACTCCTATTTGTACCATAGATTAGCATGTCATCCACATATAAACAAATAATCACACAATTTGTATCAAACACTTTGGAATAAACACAAGAATTAGACATATTCATAGTATAGACATTATTTATCAAAGTCTGATCAAATTTCTCATACAACTGTTTTGGGACTTGTGTAAGTCCATAAAGTAACTTTTTGGGTTTATATATTTTATTCTCTTTGCCAGGGACTATGACACCCTTAGATTGTTCCAGATAGATCTCTTTTTTCAAATCACTATTTAGAAAAGCTGTTTTTACATCTATTTGATGCGCCACTAGACTATGAATTGGTGCAAGAGCAACCAAGATTCTGATTGTTGCTATTTTAGTTATAGGAGAGTATGTATCAAAAAAGTCAATGTATTTCTTTTGAGTAAACCCTACTACCACCAGTTTAGCTTTAAACTTTTCTATAGTATCATCAGGTCTCATTTTCCTTCTAAAAATCCATTTACATTTAAAAGGAAAATAAGCTCAAAAAAGTCAGCATCTCTAGATTCACATATAGAATAATCAGATAAAGACATGAATCTATATGCAGCACTATTCTGAGCATAATTAATAAATACATAATCAAAAGTCTTAGGTCCAATATTTTTCATTTTAGGACTAGGTATGCTAACTTTTGCAAGGCACCCCCACACTCTTAAGTAGTCTAGATTAGGTGCAAATTCTTTCCACAATTCATAGGGAGTTTTATCTAACTTTTAATAAGGCACTTTATTAAGAATATTACATGAAGACAAAGCTGCCTCCCCCCACAATTTTTTAGGCAAGCCAAAAATGAACAACATAGAATTCATCATTTCTTTAAGTGTTCCATTTTCCCTTTCTATTATACCATTTTGTTAAGATGTGTAAGGTGCAGTAGTTTTATGAATAATACTTTTTTTTTTCACAAAACATCTGAAGGGAGTTTGATCCATATTCTTCACATCTGTCAGACCTAAGTCTTTTTATTTTCGTATCTAGTTGATTTTCAACCTTAGCTTTAAATTTTTAGAACACCTCTTCAATTTCATCTTTGGATTTTAGAAGATAAACCTTCGTGTATCTAGAAAAGTCATCAGCAAAAGTAACACAATAGTTTTTACCACCTTTGCTAGTAGTGTTCTTAAAGTCGACTGAATCCTAATGTATTAATTCCAACAAGCATATTGTTCTACAAGTGATAGGTTTGAAAGGTTTATTTCACAAATTTCACTTCAACACAAATGAAGCATTTATCACAACTGTTCTTATCTGTAGCATCAATCAATTTAAGAGTTCTAAGTCGCTTGATGGATGCAAAGTTTGCATGACCTAACCTACAATTCCACAAATCAACAAACTCAGCAATACAAGCAGAAGAAGTACTTGCATTATAGTTCAAAATAGTATTCAGTACAAAAAGTCCATTGGATAGATACCCTTTCCCCACAAAATTCCCATTTTTTTAGTACAACTCTATCAGCTTCAAAAATAATTTTGAAATAGATTAGCTTTAACAGACAAGGAAGAAACAGATATTTGTTTATCTTTTAAACAATTAGCCTCTTTAGTTCTCATGTGACTTATCAGCTCCTGAAGAGATAAATCTTTCCTTTTGTGCTTCAATTGATTTATGTAATCACTCCATGATGGGGAAAACTTTTTTACCAGCATATTAGCTTGTAAAATTTCACACAGCTTCATGCCTTCATTTATCACGTCAGTAACCAAATTCTCATATTCATGCACTTGATCCATCACAAGCTTATCATCTACCATTTGAAATTGTAGCCATTTACCTACTGCATATTTTTTCTTTCTAGCATCATCACCACCATATCTCTTTTCCAAAATATCCCAAATATCTTTAGCATATATTTATTTCACAAATATATCAAACAAAGAATTACACATGTGATTCAACGAATGCCTCCTAACTGTTTTGTTATCTTTGGAGAATTTTCTACAAGCCTCATCATCAAGTTTAATAGTCAAATCAATGGAAGATGTAGTAATAGGGGTATCAAGTAGTTCAGTTTGAATAGATGGCATATCAGAAAAAAGCACATAATCAACATCTATAGCTTCAAAAAATATCAATAGTTTTTGTGACCAACGCTTATAATTGGTTCCATCCAATGGTTCTAGCTTCGTAAGGCCAAGCAAGGCTTTTTGATATGTAGCAGTCATAGTTGGTTTACTACTAGTAGTTGAAAATATTGCTTTCAGATTGTAAAAAAGTAGTTGCAAAACAACCTGATAAAAAGCAGACTAGCAGCAGAGAAATATTAAATAAAACCTATAAAGATGAATCACTATGTCGTGGTAATCCATTGCCCTGAAAGCAATATTTTGGTGCGACCTTGAAGCAATCATATTGCCGCTTAGCTCCCTAACATTAACACAATTTTCTCTAACATGTGCACTCATGGCAAAGGATTGAAACTCGCAAACTTCAAATGTCCAGAATCACAAGAGTAGAAAGAGTAGCAAAGAGAGAGTTGATTTTTTCTCATTTCTTCAGCATTTCCCAAAGCAAGGTATTTATAGGTGAAAACTTGGGTGTTGGGAAAAACAAAATTAAGCAAGTCATAAATGGCAATAAACAGATAAAATAGCTTTGCAATAAATAGGCTTGCAATAAATGGAAAAAAATAATTGGCCATTACAATTGCCACTAAATGGAAATAAATGGCTAGCCATTACCATTGCCAATAAACAGTCGATCGTTACCATTACCAATAAAATCAGAGGTTACAAGTTGCCATTTTTTCATCAAGTTAAATTTTGCAAATTCCCATCCTCTCGGGATTTGAAGCTGATTGTTCTATGGAGAATACAAAAATTAGAGAAACTTTGGACTCCTTTCAATCTCCAAATTAGAAATTTGGAAAGATGTAGAAATCTTTAATTGAAAACATTGAGATTGAAGCTTTCTTCTTCTTCTTCTTTCTTAATGGTCAAAACCACTTATAGCACGTGAATTGGATTTGATGCCCTTGTTCTGTCCCGGACAGCTTTGGTATCAAAGTTTTGATGTAGGTAGAAAGATCATAAACTAACACATTTGTGGCCTCATTGAATCCCAAGATGAAGAAATTTAAGCAGCCTAGAATCAAATGTACATTCAACATGAAACAAAATGATGTATTCTACAACTGATGTAAAAGACACAAACAAGCATACGTTTGAGTAGATTAGAATGCAAGCTTTCTTCTTCTTTTTTTGGCAAATATAAAGAGAGATAAAGATATGTGTTGTTCTTGGGTTAAAATATTTTACTTACAAATGTTTCACTGAGCATGCCACTTATTTTTGTTAGAAAAGCAAGAAAAAGAAATATCAATGAGAGTCAACTAAAATATGGGTGCAAAGAATACAAGGATTTCAAAAATGAACTATGAAATCACTGCAATATGTTTGAAAATGAAAATGAAGAATATTACTAACTAATCAATGATGACAGAATGCTAAACAAGAATCCTAAAAGAGCTATGACTAATATCAACTAAGAACTTCTAATATAACTGAGAGAGTTTCATTTTTCTTGTGTCATTTCATGGGAGAGATCGATGGGGCTTTTATTGTGTTTGGCCCCTTTTTTTGAAAAAAAAAATTTAAATGGACTTGAGTGAGGGAGGTATGTACTAGTATGGCCATAACACCATTACATATGGCATTATACGGGTATAACGCCTCTCATCCTAGGCGTTATTTTCAATTCTCACAATAGCAGTGGACCACCAACCTTCTTCTTTAGCAGCCACGACTAGTAGCCAGCAGATTTACTGATGGCGGGCTTCTTCATTCTTGTACCTCATTCCTCCCTTCCTTTGTTTTATTTTGTTGGCTTTTTTACAAAATTTTTGCAGTGTTTCCACCTAACATTGAGGTTTTTCCATTCCTGTTTATTCCATTTTCTACTGACTAGACGCCATTTTTTTCCTTTTTTCGCGTTGCTTGAGCTTTCTGTTTCTTTTGTCTTTCTTTATCCTTTATTATTTTTTTTTTTGGAAAAACGTACTGATTAGTGCAATTAATCTACATATTTTCTCTCTTTCTTTTTATGTTATGGTCTAGGAATTATTTTGGACAACTAAATAATATTTTGGTTTATTTCTAATTAATGTTACAAGTTAATTTTTAAAAAATTTATTTATTAGGTAAGTTTTTTGCATATAGTGCGTGAAAGGCTGCTACGAAATTTTTATTACTATTTAGTTTTAATTATTGTTTAAAAAATGTGTTTCATTGCTTATGTAGTGTTTATGATTTTTAGTAAATGTTAGTTAGAATAACGTGAGATGCAGTTATTAATCAATGTTATGTAAATATTTTTATTTTTAGATAATTTTTTATTTAAAAAAATGATATGTTGTACATATAATTAAAAAATATTAGTTTTCTTGATAAAGAATAATATTTAGAAGAATATATTTGAAAAGGCTTATTAATTTGAAAAGACACTGAATTGAGAGAATAGTAGATGGATGAGAGTAGAGTACTTGCAAATGTTCATTCTAGGTCGATAGATCCGAGTTTGCTAACTAGACAGTCAAAATTTGTTTGGAAAGTTGTAGGGAGACTTTAGAGGGATCTTTGCCTGTACACCGCTTTGACCATATATTTTATGATATATATAGTCTTGCTCTGACTAGAGTTCATGAGTTGATATATAGAGTGGGATTCGAAAGACTGGCTCGTGTGGGGTTTAGGTTTGTCGGCCACGCACTAATCACATCGTTGGTCAAGCGATAGCGTACGGAGATGCACAGTTTTCACTTGATATGTAGTGAGACTACCATTACCTTGTAGGATATAGCGATCCTATAGGGATTGCCTATTGATGGACATCCTATGATCGGTCCTCAGAACATTCACTCTAAATCTGAATAGATTGAGATGATCGATATACTTCTTAGATACAAGGTTATTACATATGATCTATTTTAGATCATTAGACACAAGATATGAAAGGAACCACTAGAGGCATTTATTATGAGACCACTTGCTAATCATCCTTCTGCTGCTTATGCTCATGAAAGGTCATTTATTCTTCGATCACTCAAACATCCAAATACCACTACGTTATCTGTGTTTTCTAGATAATCTAGACACTACCTAGTCATATAATTGGGGCAATGGAGTTCTTGGAAACTTGTACCGGTGCCTATATGATGCATTGCTAGGTGATTTAACGAAATTCACGGTCTTACCATCCTTGTACAGTTGTGGGTGCGACAGCAGATCCCATTGCTGCAGCCTTCCAGACTTGAGCCTTGTGTACCCATCCTTTCACATGCAGCATACAAGTGTTTTAGCTCTAAGGGCAAATCATGTTGTTTTGAGTAATGATAGACATTGATCATTGCGTAATCGTAAGAGAATATTGTTATTACTTTGATATGGACTAATGTGTTTAATTATTGTGTGACAGGATTTTTTGATTAAGAAGTATACAAGTCTCATTGCCTTGATGCTAAAATGTAAGAACAACTCAAGTATGCTAGAGTGATTAAAGATTGAAGAGTTTGTTCAAGATGATTGAAGGCTTTGAAGACATAAAATGTAGGTTACATGTGCTTAATAGGTAAATATTGTAAACCCTACACTCTTGAGCCTTGGAATCTATGAGCTACATTTGATAGCACAAAACTTGATTCGAAAAGACTTTTATTAAGTTTTGAACTATAACTATAAAGTTTTTTATTAACGGCTTTTGCACCTAAAAGTTTTTTATTGACTTATCTTTGATGCTAGAATACTTTCAAACTTATTGTGCTTGATTTCTAGTTAACTTTTGAGAGCACAAAACCTAGTTTTAAACTTTCAATGGTTTTGAACTCACTTGAATTTTCATTAATATTTTTTGAACTAAAAAGGTCGTTAATGACATATCTTTGAGACTAGAATGTTTTCCAACTTGTTTGAATTGATTTGAATATATTCTGACAAATTTTGAAAATTTTGGATACAGGATGAAAATTCTGTCAACTAAATTTTTCCTACACAGTGAACAGTACACTATTTAATGAATTTGATGAACAGTGCTATATTCATGTGAATAGTATACTATTTGGCTTAACAGTAATTTTTAGAGAAATTCAGTTGTAGAGGTCAAATTTCGTTGAATGAATTTGATAAACAGTGCTACTATTTACGTGAACAATAGCTTTCGAATTTTACTGTTATTAACCGTTTTTGAATGTTTGAATTGATTTATAAACTCTATTTAAACCCCAAACTTTAAATTTTCAAGTAAACTTCTGAATTTTTGAATTCCTACAAGCTCAACCTTGTTTTACATCAAAATCATTTGAAAAGCTCTCAAATTGTCTTGTGCTCAATGGTTGAAATTCAATATTCCAAAGGCAAGAGGTTATGTGTTGCTAGCTATTATATTTATCCACCAAGAAGTGTTGGTAACATTCAAAACTGTATCTTTATAATATTGTTGTGATTGATACAAGGTTATCAAGAGACTTAGAACCCTTGTGGATGGTAAGCCATTGACTAGACTAATCAAAGTTGTTGTATAAAACCCATTGGTGAGGGTGAACCATGAATAGATTGGTCTAGGTTATCTAGTGACATAAAAATCTTTGTGATAAGGGTGAACTTTGTTTATCGGATTCAAAAGAGGTAGTTGTGGTAAAACCATTGAAGGGTGAGCCTCTTGTGTAATTGCTTGATTTAAGCATTTAGTGGATTTGTTGAAATCCTTTAGCGTAGATTTAAGGTAGTGGATGTAGATCTTTGAGAGATCAAACCACTATAAACCGTTTGTTTATTTCTTTTTAGTTTTACTTGTTCACATAATTATATTATTATTATTTGTTCTGAGTTATTGATTGATTGATTGTAGTTTTATTATTTGATCATCTTGCCTCAACCATTAAATCACATATAAACTTGAAGTTTGTATATTTGAAGAGGATCTTTTATTAAGGCAAAGAATTTGGAAAACTAGAAAAGATTTTGATAATTAGCCAAAGACCTAATTAACCCTCCTCTTAGGTCTTTCAAGATGTCGCTGGTCCGTGCAGTTCAACACCAATCTATTACTGATGCACGTGTTGCTCAACTACCAGGATCAGTTAGATGTGTTTGTCAAATTCCGTGTGTTGAAGTCGATTCAGCACATTTTAACACAACACACACAAACAGAAAAGTAAAGTTTGACACAGTGAAATTGTTAACACAGTTCAGCTCAACAGTCTACGTTTGTGGAGCCATGCCTAGAAAAGTAAACTTTATATTTCATAGGTACAGGAACACGCTCTCAATCTGCTCTTATGATTCCCCTAGTGAACTTGGCAAAGCACCCTTTGCCCAAGCTGTCTCAACAGCAAAAAATCCAGCAACCACAGTGTTGCCTTCACGATTGGAAACACAACAACCACAACTCCTGCCTCCACAATTATTGAACTATCATCCAACCACATCACGCTCTTGTTGAACTCTCCTCAACAGGATCTGTCTAACTCCTTTCGTCAAGATACGGCAAGATCCTACTTACACTTAATATTTTCAACTAACCTCGATCAATCACAACACCTTTTACTTCATTAGATGGTTTGAACAGAATCTTGTCAAGTGCACTCCAGTGTTTTTTGAACTTTAGTTTTCAACACAATTTAATTCATGAACAGAATAATGAGATGATAAATTGTGCTGATGAACTCTCTCAAAATATAGCCTCTAAATCATGAGTTGAAAGAATGACTCTCTTATGAATATTGTATGAAAAACATAAAAGCCTCTCATGGGAATAATTCTGAGTAATGTCGAGAGCTCCTTGAGAGTTTTCTCCAATAGTTAATTTCGAGAGTTTGATTTGCTTTGCCTTGAAGCTCATATATATAATATGCTAAAGAGTCTTAAGCTTTCTTCATCTTCAAGATTGATATCCCAAAAATATAGCAAGAAATCGCAAGAATATAGGAATTCAATCTTTGATATTTGTTGTAAATAGATTTTCATGAGATTCTCCAAATCCTAAAAGCTTTAGGAGATACTAAATATCTTCTTCTTGCCATATTGGAGTTTTGCTCAAATAATGACGACATTTAAAGTAGACTTCTTTATGCCATAAAGTTCTTCTTGGCAAATAATATCTCATCAAATCCTAGTGCCAAGAGACTTTCCATATATGATTGCTCCATGTTGTAACAATCTCCCAAACATGTCATAACAACCTCCACCTTTGGCATTGTTTACTGCAAAACCTCCATAAGCCTTCACAACTACTTCCTCAGTTAAGTGTATGTCTTGAGAATTTCGCGGAAGCACCTTGACGTCATACATTCAGTAACTGCAGAGCATTATGTTGAACTAGAGCATAATATTGCATGCATTTCAACAATAGTTCAAAAGGAATAATAAACCAAGAATTTTGGTAATGCAACAGGGCATATTATAGTCATCCCAAAAGTAGCCAAAAGTAATAAAACTGTTAGACAAAGCAATAAAATTGTTCAACAATTAAAAATTGCAAGTTACATCTCTATTAGTCAGTTTAATAAAAATCCACAAACTCCACAAGCATAGACTCCCCCTATCTCCTCAATCTCCTCCCTTTCTGGCAAACTCCTATCTGCATATTTTCTCCCCCTATCTACTTCATTTCATGATCTCTCCCTTTTCGCCAGAAACAAGGCCAAAGTGTCACTACTTTTTTAAAAGCTAATCAAGAGTTTCTTGGAGACGAAGTTGTGTGGAAGAGACTGTCACCAGCTGCTATGAAATGTCATCTAGTTGTCAAAGTCTGACATTGGTTGATGCATTCTACCACTTGTTCTTAAAGAGTTTAGGTGTCCTCATGGGCAGATATTGAAGTGACTCTGACATGAGAAGAGCTTGCAACAACTCTTGTTGACCTCCTTTGGCACTTGTTGTACTGGGAGAATCTGGTATGGAGATCTTAGATTTGGGCTTTGTCAAGGGTAGCTCCAAAGTCTTAATGTCATTGACAACAACATCCTTACTGAAAGCTTGAATACCTCGACATGAAGAAAGATAGTCAGTAAGAAGAGTTGTTGTACTTACAGTGCTTATCCACGCAAGTTTACAATAGAATTAGACATATCAGAACCAATGTTAAACTGTCTTTCTGTTCTAATCAGGTATAACAACACTGCTTTGTCCCTCAACACAACTGATATATTGGCAAATGGCATCCAATTTGTACAGGACAATTTGTATAGAGTAAAGTACTTCACTGTCAAAGAAGAAGACTTCAACCAATTTTCTCCATATCACAATTGAAGTGTATCTCCTGTCAATTCTCTACAAACTACTTTCATGTCAAAGTCACTATTGATTCGACTACCTTCAATTTCAGGATGATGATTGGCTCCAAGTACACTAGCTAGCAGTTGAGGAGAGAAGAAGATTACAACACCACTAACATAGACAGTCTGATAAAATAAACTTTCTGCATCATCCACTTCTTTGTCAAGATTGACATCTGCATCATCAAGTTGAGGTTATAGGATTTAGTAAAAGTGATAGAGTCATACATTTTAACCCTTTCCAATAGATCTATTAATCCAAGCTGTTCAAATTTAGCTTCATCAATCAATTTTTCAACCAACAAAGATGTCACAGACACATTTCTATGTTGTAGTTGACTGTCATAGTTGAAGAATAACACATTAGAATCATATTTTTCTTGAATTTTGCCATTGTCTATCTTCTCTCTTTTTACCCCGTTTCTCAAGCCTTTCCTCATGGGTTCCTTCGTTTTTCTTTTCCCTTTCTGTTTTGCTGACATCTTAACTACTTTGACCTTAACATCATTAGAATTTATATCTTCCCTATTAATTTCTACCATTTCAACAGGATCTAACTTAACATGGGGACTAGATTGTTCTTCTTATGGTTTTTCAGATTGAAATTCTCCAACATCAGTAATAACAGGAATAGCCTTAGTAACTGACATACCATCAGAAAATGCTTCTAATTCAATAAGAGGGTCATCAACAATTCTAGATTCAGCATGAGAACTAGGTGCATTATCAACCTTTATTATCAACGTTCAACTCAACTCCTTCGGTTAAACCCCCTCCCCAATATGCACAGATTCAACAGACATCACATTACCCTGATTTATAGCTCTAGGTTCAACAGATTCAACTTGTACAGTCTCCACAACAAACTCATTAGAAGGTAGATTAACAGGCATTACATTCTCATAATCAACAGTAGAATGATTATCATCAATTCTAAAGAAATAATCATGCACAAAAATTGCATTCTCAAGTAGCTCTCTATGAATCTCAAGAACATGCATAGCGTAGTTTATGTAATTTAGATAGCACGAGATAGTAAAACCAATAATGCCTCCATCATATGATATAATCTGCATATTTTATCTTTCTTCAACATTTGGTAGAGATGAAGCAGCAGGATATTACCAGATATGTCACCCTCTGTTGTTGAAACCCTAGGTGTGTCTGTCAAACTTCGCTATGATCTGACAGGCTCCATTATTCTCAAGGTTTCACAGGCATTGTGCTTCAGGGAGGAACAAAATTTCTTTAGAGTGTATTTGTGAAGTTGATTAAGGTGAGAAATCGAAGAGAGAGAAGAACTGGTATTGAACAATCAGACTTTTTTCCCAGCAAAATAACTGCCTTTAGCAGTTTTCAAAACCGCTATTTAGATCCCTTCTGCTAAGTTGTCAAAATCCTGGCTATTTTTGTGCTTTTTCAATTTTTTTAAAAAATAATGAATACAAAAAAAAATTAAACAAATATTTACAACAAAATATGTGGAACACCTCCTACATAGTGCATAATCCCAGTGCACTTCTTAATTCCTCAAATCTTGAAGCATTGAAAGGTTTTGTTAAGATATATGCGAACTACTTTTGTGTTGCAATATATTCAACTATAACAATATTTTGTTCAACAAGTTCCCTAATGAAGTGATGATGTATGTCAATGTGCTTTGTTTGGCTGTATTGGACTGGATTTTTTGAGATATCTATTGCACTTGTATTGTCACAATACATTACCAGTTCCTTTTGTGTCAATCCATAGTCATTTAATATTTGCTTCATCCACAAGAACTGAATACAACAACAACCACCAAATGAAATGTCTGCACTTGCAGAATTGGCTACTCCTCTTCCTCATATGAACTCTCAACCTCCACTTCAGTTGGAACTTCTAATTTGGGATCACCATCGATATCAGATGTTAGACCTAATGAGTCAGCAACTGCTGCTCTGTACAATATTGTCGATTCGAATGCCACGAGCTCCATCACCTGCATCGTATAAATATCCATCGATGAATCATTTATGATAAAAGTATAGTGATAGTCAACAGATTGATGCCCGTCAAAATATCCACCCATGCTGGTGGCAATATCTCATTCTCGTTATTCATGCACAAGCAATGGTTGAAAATCCACAGGAATGTGGACTCCAGCTTGACCAAACTCTGGTTGGATATCCCACAAGAGATCCATTTGATCTTCATCATCTGTAAAAAACCTAATTGAATTCAGGTGAAAAATATGGCTACTGTAGAATCTTACGAATGCACCAAGAAGCTGGGTCTATGCTTCTAATGACAAACATCTTTTACACCAATCTGTTATAGGAGATTTTGCTTCTAAGGATCTAACTTTTTAGTGCTACTCCTGTGAAGAATGCTTCATGCTCATCGTTCTAAATTTTGCTATCATAGAACAAAAATATTCTATTAGATTCAAGAGCAGCATTTCATAAGTAAAAGTTTGTGAGAGTTGTAAGTGATCATTTCATAAGTAAAAGTTTGTGAGAGTTGTAAGTGATCTTTAGGAAGGGAGATTGCAAGTGATCTTCGAAAATATCCTTATATAACCACGTTTGTTTAGGGGATTACATAGAATTACGGCAATGCATGCGTGAAGTAATAAAACGATGCAATGCCTGCTGCTTACGATTAAAGAGCATATTCTGAAGATAGATTCAGTCTTAGAATATTGTAGTAGGACAGAAAAAATTGCATAAAAGTTAAATGTAGAAGAAAAAATAAGAAAGAGATGAAGATTGTAAGACCCAGATTGATGCCCTTTCTATCTCCAATATCTGTTATTATAAGTAGGGTCCCATCAAACTTTTGTCAGATTCCAACCATCAACTAGAACTCTATTCAAAAGATTGCCTTTTCGGCTGCGGGACTCTTATCACTTCTACACCAAATCTTTCGTGAGATCTTTTAATTAATTTGCAACCTGGATTCAGTTTCTCTCCAGGCTAATCGGCATCATAATTCTTTTGGACCCTTAATCAAAATTTTCTCTATCTGATATTTGCAATTTGATCAGAGACAAGATGGCAAGTGATGGTGGGATTCCTTTCTAATAGTGTGCTGAAGATGTACCTCCTTTTAACCTAAAAGCATTGCACTTTTCTTGCATTTTATACAAATACTAGTACTACTACGAACTTTTTTTAAGCATCAAACACTTTCTTTAAAAAAAAAAGTTTCAAAAATTTTCAACACAGTGATAACATAAAAAGTAAATTATTTAATCATGACGTGCACAATTATCATAGAAAAGTTTTGAATTTGATTTAAATTTTTATTTTTCGATATGTAAAATGAAAAGAAAAAATAATAATTAAATATAAGTCATGCATTAGAAAGGAAAAGTTGCGAAATTTTTTGAAAAGGTGAATTAAATGTTTTCCTATATTCTTATCCGTTGGCGCCGTTTGTTCAATGGTGGGTTTACGTAATTCTCACTGAGGTACCTTTTGCAACGTCCATATCGTGGCCACTTCCCGTGTAATCCTTGTCATAAAGTGCATACAAAAAGTCCCTCTTTTGAAGCAGATATTTTAAGGTGCCAGACTACGTGTATTATCGCATTTTTGTCCCAATCATATAGGCATGACTCCTTTTTTTCTCATCTAAGTGATATCTTAATGCTGAGTTTTAGTCGTCGTTCAACGCGTTTTCATCATGCGTTGTTCATTTTTTTTTATTTTCTGGGAACAATAACGCATTTTCATAATACGTTGTCAATTTTTTTCATTTTCTCAGAAACAGAACGCATTTAAATCATGCGTTGTCCATTTTTTATTTTCACGAGTAAGAACGCATTTTCATCATGCGTTGTTAATTTTTTTTTTTTTGGAAACAGAACGCAGTTTGATAATGCGTTGTCTGTTTTTTCTTTTTCTCGCAAACACAACGCAGTTCCATTTTTGTCTCAAGTACGCATTTTGCGAGCATGCGTTGTTGATCTCTTTTTCACCAAGAACTCTTGATCATCATGCGTTTTTTATTTTATGTTTTTTCTGCTATCGCGCCTTATTCATTATGCAAAGAGAATTACTAATTCATTTATATTTTTTTATTGAAAATACATGTCATGTTTTTTTTTTGGTAGACATCATTAAATCAAATTTAGTTAAACAAAAATTATGATCTAAAAATTTTTTGTCTTTTCATGTTTAATTAATTTAAAATTTTAATAGAAATTGAACATAACTAATTTTCAAATTTACAAAAGAAAATACTTGATTCTAGAATCTAAAAACTAAATGACTAATCCAAAGATGACAATTGTATTGATATGTATGTTGTATTAAAGATATTTTTTACTTTTTTAGATAATTCTAGAATTCATTGAAAACTAAAAAATAATTAGAAGAAACACAATGGTTGATTCTAGAATAAAAAAAAAGAAAAAGAAAAGACTAATCCAATTTTCTCATTCAATATAATTTGAAAATACTTGTCATGTTTTTTTTTTGGGTAAACATATCACTAAATCAAATTTAGTTAAACAAAAATTATGATCATAACCACATGTACATTCTATTACAAATTTTAATTTTTTGTCTTTTCATGTTTAATTAATTTAAAATTTTAATAGAAATTGAACATAACTAATTTTCAAATTTACAAAAGAAAATACTTGATTCTAGAATCTAAAAACCAAATGACTAATCCAAAGATGACAATTGTATTGATATGTATGTTGTATTAAAGATATTTTTTACTTTTTTAGATAATTCTAGAATTCATTGAAAACTAAAAAATAATTAGAAGAAACACAATGGTTGATTCTAGAATAAAAAAAAAAGAAAAAGAAAAGACTAATCCAATTTTCTCATTCAATATAATTTGAAAATACTTGTCATGTTTTTTTTTTGGGTAAACATATCACTAAATCAAATTTAGTTAAACAAAAATTATGATCATAACCACATGTACATTCTATTACAAATTTTAATTTTTTGTCTTTTCATGTTTAATTAATTTAAAATTTTAATAGAAGTTGAACATAACTAATTTTCAAATTTACAAAAGAAAATACTTGATTCTAGAATCTAAAAAACCAAATGACTAATCCAAAGATGACAATTGTATTGATATGTATGTTGTATTAAAGATATTTTTTACTTTTTTTAGATAATTCTAGAATTCATTGAAAACTAAAAAAATAATTAGAAGAAACACAAAGGTTGATTCTAGAATAAGAAAAGACTAATCCAATTTTCTCATTCAATATAATTTGAAAATACTTGTCATGTTTTTTTTTGGGTAAACATATCACTAAATCAAATTTAGTTAAACAAAAAATTATGATCATAACCACATGTACATTCTATTACAAATTTTAATTTTTTTGTCTTTTTCATGTTTAATTAATTTAAAATTTTAATAGAAATTGAACATAACTAATTTTCAAATTTACAAAAGAAAATACTTGATTCTAGAATCTAAAAACCAAATGACTAATCCAAAGATGACAATTGTATTGATATGTATGTTGTATTAAAGATATTTTTTTACTTTTTTTAGATAATTCTAGAATTCATTGAAAACTAAAAAATAATTAGAAGAAACACAATGGTTGATTCTAGAATAAAAAAAAAAAAAAAAGAAAAGACTAATCCAATTTTCTCATTCAATATAATTTGAAAATACTTGTCATGTTTTTTTTTTGGGTAAACATATCACTAAATCAAATTTAGTTAAACAAAAATTATGATCATAACCACATGTACATTCTATTACAAATTTTAATTTTTTGTCTTTTCATGTTTAATTAATTTAAAATTTTAATAGAAGTTGAACATAACTAATTTTCAAATTTACAAAAGAAAATACTTGATTCTAGAATCTAAAAAACCAAATGACTAATCCAAAGATGACAATTGTATTGATATGTATGTTGTATTAAAGATATTTTTTTACTTTTTTTAGATAATTCTAGAATTCATTGAAAACTAAAAAATAATTAGAAGAAACACAAAGGTTGATTCTAGAATAGAAAAGACTAATCCAATTTTCTCATTCAATATAATTTGAAAATACTTGTCATGTTTTTTTTTTGGGTAAACATATCACTAAATCAAATTTAGTTAAACAAAAATTATGATCATAACCACATGTACATTCTATTACAAATTTTAATTTTTTGTCTTTTCATGTTTAATTAATTTAAAATTTTAATAGAAGTTGAACATAACTAATTTTCAAATTTACAAAAGAAAATACTTGATTCTAGAATCTAAAAAACCAAATGACTAATCCAAAGATGACAATTGTATTGATATGTATGTTGTATTAAAGATATTTTTTACTTTTTTAGATAATTCTAGAATTCATTGAAAACTAAAAAATAATTAGAAGAAACACAAAGGTTGATTCTAGAATAAAAAAAAAAAAAGAAAAGACTAATCCAATTTTCTCATTCAATATAATTTGAAAATACTTGTCATGTGAGTAAACTATATCACTAAATCAAATTTAGTGAAACAAAAATTATGATCATAACCACATGTACATTCTATTACAAATTTTAATTTTGTCTTTTCATGTTTAATTAATTTAAAATTTTAATAGAAGTTGAATATAGCTAATTTTCAAATTTACAAAAGAAAATACTTGATTCTAGAATCTAAAAAACCAAATGACTAATCCAAAAATGACAATTGTAATGATATGTATGTTGTATTAAAGATATTTTTTACTTTTTTAGATAATTCTAGAATTCATTGGTTGATTCTAGAATAAAAAAAAAAGAAAAAGAAAAGACTAATCCAATTTTCTCATCCAATATAAAAAGAAATAAGCTTTCATTTATCATTCCACATAATCAGTTTTACATGCAATCTGCAGACCGAAACAGCAGAAGAGCAAGAAGGAAACAGTAGAAGACCAAGAAAAACAGTAGAAAAGGTAGATAAAGTATTCTTATTTGATGCAAGCTTTAATTTCTTTTCCTACAGTTCTTGAAAAGGCTTCCAATTTTGTCTTGTTTTCAGCTTTGCTACTTCCTGTGCAACACAGTGAAAGAAATTGCTTCCGTTGCTTTCGTTTTCAAGCTGGTAAATTAGCTTGCTTTTTCTGCTTTTCATTTGTGAGAATGATCAGTTCAACCCTGTTACTATTTTGTTTCTTTCTCTGTGATTTATTATATTGCATGAAAGTTTTTGTATCCTGTCACATTTTTACACTGTATTATATAAGAGAGTTTATATAATAGAACTTAATGTGGAAATAAAAAAAAAACTAGTCCTTGGCAGTAAAGTAAACCTACTTCACTATTACAAGAAAGTTTGGACGATAATATTATATCAATAAATAAGAGGAATACACAAAATACAGAATTGAATCTTTCAATTGTAAACTTGCTAAATAGTCAAATAGCAACAGAAAGTGAACAAGAGATATTCTTGAAATCAGCATCATGTCAATCTACAACAAGAGAGCCAGTAAACAGATGAAGACTGAAAATAGAAATTCTTTTGGCACACAAACCATAGAGCAAAAAAAGCAGCAAATGCTGGAACGACGACGTCAAGCGTATCACCAAATGCCTCAAGAAAAAAAAGAGGAACTCTTACACCGAAGACGTCATGCACACAATACTCTATCTGTGGAAAGGAAAGAGCAGATCTTAGCAAGAAGACAGGCAGCATATAAACAAAAAAAGGAAGCTGCAAAACCAACCATTGGTTTGCTCATTGCTGACTGTGAACAACAAAAAGATGAAGTTCCTGGTTATCAAGAATTATTTCAAACAACAGAAAAAGCCCTTACTCCAACTGTAGAAGAGCATTATGCCCATCAGTTTGATAAATCTGAAGCAAGTAGTTCTACAACTAGACTTTCTGGACAACAAATAACTTTTCATCCTCCAGGTAAGTTTAACTGTAAAATGTTCTTTGTCATATATTTTAGTTTGCAATCTAATACATTTATTATTGCAGTGAATGATGACTTAAATTTTGCTACGACTTGTGAAAGGCAACCAGCTGATAGTCCATTAATTCTACCAACAGTGCCTGACTGCAAATATTGTTTTGCTAAAAGATTTCATAGTGAACCACCAAAGTTTTGTTGCAGTGAAGGGGAAATTATGTTCATATCTCATCCTATGCCGTATGACTTGGCTCGATTATATGTGAGTGATGAAGAAGAAGCTATTGAGTTCAGAAAGCATGTAAGATCATACAACAATCATTTTGCATTCACCACATTTGCAGCCAAATATGATTCAGATATGACAAAAAAACACAAAGGGAATTTACACTTTCAAAATTCAAGGACAAGTTTATCACTTTTTAGAGGATCTACGAGCTCAAAGTGAAAAGGAAACAGGTATTCAACTATACTTCTATGATACATATGCTGAGCTGAGTAAAAGAGTTGAAATCTGTCCACATTTTAATGTTCATACAATCAAATTACTGATGCGAATATTGGCAAGCAATCCATATACAGTCTTCTTTAAAAGTTTAAAAGATTTATCTTACCTAGAAGACTGCAAAATCATATTGAACAAGGATCCTGGTCTAGACCAAAGAATCTACAATCTACCATTTGTGTCACAAGTTGCTGCAATATTAACGGAATCAGAATACTGTGAAACAGAAACAGCTTGTCACATACAGGTTTATACACATTCCAAATCAAGTCATAGAATCTACCATGCTTATAGTTGTTATGATCCACTACAATATCTTTTAATCTTTCCCAATGGACAAGTTGGCTGGCATTATAATATACCAAGACTACCATCAAGAAAACCAACAGAAAGACATAGAGTTGGTGTTACACTCACAGAGGACATACCAAGAATCGATTCTGTATCAAATTTTTTCGAAACAGAAAGAAAAGGTAAGTAACCAATAATACTTCGTTTCTGTTTGCAACAAAAAATGCCTATTTCACTTTTGTTAATATACTTACTACTTTCATTTACGATTGGCAGGAATATCTGATGGCAAGAAGAAAATAAATAGAGTGAGTTGTAGAGAATATTACTGCTATAAACTTCAAATGAGATCAGATGACAAATCAATGCTTCTACATACTGGAAGGCTACTCCAACAATACGTAATTGACATGTATATAAAAGTAGAAACGCAAAGGCTGGAATTCCAAAGGAACAGACAAATGCAAATAAGGACTGAATTATTTCAAGGCCTTCTTGATTCAATTTCAGTTGGAGAAACAAGAAGTTCAAATGTCGGAAAAAAAATCATTTTGCCTGCATCATTTGTCGGTGGTCCTAGAGATATGCGGAAAAGATATATCGATGCCATGGCATTAGTCCAACATTTTGGTAAGCCAGATATATTTCTTACAATAACTTGCAATCCAATGTGGCATGAAATACAAGAATGTCTTTTACCTGTGAATTAGCTCAAAATCGACCAGATTTGGTATCTAGAGTATTTAAAGCTAAATTAGAATTATTAAAAATTAAAATTATGAAAAAGCATGTCCTTGGTGAAGTTGCAGCATGTGTATTTGTTATTGAATTTCAAAAAAGAGGTTTACCACATGCTCATTTTTTGTTGATAATGAAGCATAAATCAAAACCTTTAAATCCTGAAGCTTATGATAGATTAGTGTGTGCTGAAATTCCAGATGAGACAGAGAATAAATATTTGCATGATATAGTTATAAAACATATGATGCATGGACCTTGTGGAAGTTACAATGTTAAAAATGCTTGTATGAGAAACGGAATATGTAAAAATCACTATCCAAAAGCATTTTCAGAATATACCACAGAAGGAGAAGATGGTTATCCTTATTATCGCAGAAGAAATAATGGGAAAACAGTAAAAGTCAGAGGTCAAATATTAGATAATAGATGGGTTGTTCCTTACAATAAGTATTTATTGTCATTATTCAATTGTCATATAAATGTAGAAATTTGCTCAACAATAAAGCTAGTTAAATACTTGTATAAGTATATTTACAAAGGTCTTGATAAGGTAAGTTATCAGATAGTTAATGATGATTTTCATGATGAGATACAACAATTTCAAGCAGCTAGATGGATTTCTCCACCAGAAGCTATTTGGAGATTATATGCTTTTTCACTTAGTGAAATGATGCCAGCTGTATTCACTTTACAAATACATCTACCTAATCAACATCCAGTAACATTCCAAGCAAATAATGATATCAGAAATGTATTAAAATATCCAAGCATATCAAATACAATGCTAACAGAATTTTTTGTTATGAACAGGACAAATCCAACAGCAATCAGATTGAAGTGTCTATACAAGCAATTTCCCCAACATTTTGTTTGGTCAAAAACTGATAAAATTTGGACAGAACGGAAGCAATACTCTGTCATAGGAAGAATGGTAACTGTATCACCAACTGAAGGAGACAAATACTATCTAAGACTGCTCTTGTCTCATGTTTATGGACCAACATCCTTTGAAGATTTGTTAACAGTAGATGGAAAATTATACACATTTTTTCGTGATGCAGCAAATGCAAGAGGATTGTTACATTCAGAGAATGATATCCAGTTGTATCTTGAAGAAGCCGCTTCTTTTCATATGCCAAAAACTCTACGGCGCTTATTTGCTACTATTCTGGTTTTCAATGGACCACGTGATCCAAAAAAGCTTTGGCAGAAATTTGAATCTCAATTGAGTGAAGATTTTATTCACCACAAACAGATCACTGGTTTCAGTGCAGAACAAATAAGAAGAAGAGTTATTGAAGACATAGATTCTTTTTTGCAAAGCATGGGAAAATCTATCAATGACTTTGAGTTTGCTCTTTACACTATGGATGTTTCTGTTCAAGAAAAAATGACACGAGAAATTGAATATGAGAAGAACATTGATGTTTCAGAAGAAGACCTTTTAAACAGAAATAAACTGAATGCAGGGCAAAAACAGGCTTTTGAACAAATATTGACAGCTGCTATCCAACAAACAGGAAGAAGCTTTTTTATTGATGGACCAGGTGGAACAGGAAAAACATTCTTATACAAGACACTATTAGCCACAATAAGGTCAATTGGACTCATTGCAATAGCAACAGCGAGTTCTGGAGTTGCGGCATCATTGTTACCAGGAGGTCGGACAGCACACTCAAGGTTTAAGATACCATTAGATATTTCAGAAACTAATGCATGTCAATTGAGCAAGCAAAGCAGCACTGCAAAGTTGATTAGAGAAGCAAAATTGATCATATGGGATGAAGCTCCAATGGTTAATAAGCATGCAATAGAAAGTTTCAACTTCTTGTTACAAGACATCATGGATAATCAAGAACTGTTTGGGAAAAAAGTTATTGTTTTTGGAGGTGATTTCCGTCAAGTTCTACCAGTTGTTCGAAATGGATCAAAAGAAGAAATTCTTAACAGCAGTTTACTAAAATCAGATATCTGGCCTAAGTTACACAAGTTGAACTTGACAGAAAATATGAGGGCTATTGAAGACCCTTCATTTATAGCTTATCTCTTACGAATTGGTGATGGAATTGAGCCTACTGATTCTAATGATAACATCAAATTACCGGAGCACATGACCATACCATTTATTGAAAAAGAAACCTCATTATTGGAATTGGTAAACTTTGTGTTTTCAGATTTATCTCTCTTTGATACCGATCCAGCAATTGTCATGAAAAGAGCACTTTTGACACCAAAGAATAACTGTGTTGATGATATAAATGATCTGATGATTGATAAATTTCCTGGAGAGCCAGTGCTCTACACAAGTGTGGATAGAACAACAAATCTCAAAGATCAAGCAGACTATGAAGATTTTCTTAATAGTCTACAACCTACAGGCCTACCACCTCACAAGTTAAAGCTGAAAAGAAATTGTCCAATTATACTATTAAGAAATATCAATCCAACAGAGGGTTTATGTAATGGGACACGATTGATCTGCAAGGAATTGAAGAAGCACATTATCTATGCTGAAATTGCTGTTGGACAACACTATGGAAAACCAGTTATTCTTCATCCAATTCCATTGGAATCATCTACTGGTGATAAGCATGGCATTCCTTTCAAGCGAACACAATTTCCAGTTCGACTATGCTTTGCAATGACAATAAACAAGGCTCAAGGACAAACATTGGATTCAGTTGGAATATATTTACGTGAACCAGTTTTTTCACATGGACAACTATATGTTGCTCTATCTAGAGCAAAATACTCCAAGAACATCAAAGTTTTGATCATTCCACCAACATTTGAAGAAATCTCTGCTCTAACTCTCACAAGGAATATAGTCTATCCAGAAGTTTTTAAACTTTCACAGCATAGTGACCAAAGCCTAGCGTAAATTGCAGCAAAAACTATAGTTACACTCCTGAAATTGATATACTAATCATATATCCTTAATCATTCCAGCATATAGATAAGTATTCATTACAATTTATAAAAATACATTTATTGTTATTATGTATGAATTTAATGTACTAACATTCTCTTTTTACAGATTATGAAGACCATAATTTCAGTTAAGTCTATCATACCAGGTATGATGAGTTGGACTGCAAAAGTTCGAGTGCAAGAAAAAATGCAAGTTCGAAACTCAATCACAACTCCAGGAAAAGTATACCAGAGAATGATTCTCATTGATGATGAGGTTAGTTAAGCCATTTCACTTGTAAAAAAAAGAAAAAAATACTACTGAAATAACATATATGTATTATCTTTTATTAATGTCAGGGAAATAGAGTTATTGGTATACTCTTTGATAGAAGTGTTGACCTTTACCGTGAGAAGTTCATTCCCTACAAAACCTACTATGTGTCAAATGCAATAGTTGAATATGTAAAACCACAATTTATCATCGATGGTATCAAAATTCAGTGGATAATTTCTGGTAGAACAATCGTTGAAGATGGGCCAAATAATATTCAAGATGCAATGATTGGAAAATTTCAGTCTACACCATTCAAAGACTTCCCACGATATGCAGATCATGAAGACTCAATCGGTAAGATCAAATATAACATTTTATTTCTTACATTCATCCTATAATCAAAATGCAATAATATAATAGTTTGCTAACTTTTATATAACTTGTCATTTCAGATGTCCTTGCAATTGTCTTGAATGTCTTTCCTATCAAAGAATCACATTACACAAGTTCAGTGCGTAGAGACATCTTGCTTATAAATGAAGAGTAAGAATTTATTATTTTGTATCATCAAATCAAAAAAAATTCATAAATACAGCAAATGAAACAAATGTTTTCTATTTCAACTACAGGTTAACTCCTATCAAAATGACCTTATGGAATGAATTTGCTGAAAATGAAGGCAATATTTTGAATGAAATACAAGCTACACAGCCTGTTGTGTATTGCAAAAGAGTTGGTGTTGGAACATTTAATGGTACATAAAATATTCAAAAATACATGATAACAAATTTGCACTTTACAACATTTTATACTACAATTTACAAATTGCTAATCAATTTCAAAATTGCAGGTCTGAATCTAAAAACGAGATACACTACGACCATCAACATTAATCCTCCAATAGGAGAAGCAAGACAATTGAGAAATTGGTAAGTCCATCAATATAAATTTGAAAATATATGTTATTCAACAATAACAAATTTTTAATACAATAGTTTTTAAGTATAATCAGTTTGACTACATGATAAATAGGGCTATCAGAAATCAGGACATTCTAAATCAAAAAATCAATGAAGGAGGATACAAAAACTTTGACCCAACACTCTTGTTTCAGCCAGACCAGAAAATCACACCAATAACAGAAATTGAAACAACAGACAAGGTTTGTCTAATTCATCTTATAAAACAATGCTTACAAACATTTCTTATTATCTTAAATTATGCTTTCCTCTTTTGCTACAGATTGTATGGGTCAAAGGTTCAATAAACATAACAAATCATCAACAAACCTTTTTTTATATGAGCTGCAAAAACTGTTTTTCTGCTACATCAGCAGAACCAGGACAAAAATTTCCATGCATCTATTGTGGTGAACATACATACGCAAAACCAAGGTAAATATTCAATTAAAGATATATACATATTTATGTGTCTGTGTATGTCTATGTGTTCCATTCAAATATACAATTGTTACACTGACATATATATATATATATATAAACAGATGTGCAGTTGAAGTTGATATTTGTGATGAACATGGAACCATAACAACAACTGCATTTGGAGACATTGCCGAAAAAATATTATCGCTAACTGAACAACAAGTGATGGAACTTCCTCACCAGGTATGAAAACAACATTAAATAAATTCCACATACAACTGGATTTTCACATTTTATATATCATATAATATTAACATTGATTATGCAGGAAGTCAATCTACCAATTGCATCAGCTATATCTAATCTACAAGACAAGGAATTCATGGTTCAAATTAAACCAGCAAGAGTACAACCTGGTTCAAGCAAACAAAGATTCAATTTGCAATACTTCTTTGAAACAAATGCACTGACCAGCACCAAATTCATCTTGCTAGAGGAAAAAAAAGAAGAAATCACCACTGCCACTGAAGGTAATATCAAAACCCATCACAATATACAATACTACAATACTCATTAAATTCAGATGTTAACAATTTATGGATATGACAGATAAAAAAATAGAAAAATCAACAAAACAATGTCTGCTGGAAGATGTTGATAAATCAAAAAATGAAGACATGGACACTAGCACTGGCTCAAGCTATGTAAGTGCATCAAAGAAGACAAAATATGACTGAAAAAACAACTAGATCTGTTGTGTATATTTTCTAGCTAAATAGTTTCTGATATACTAACTACCTTTTGTCAGTGTGTTGTGTATAACTAATGAAACCACCATAGAACTACCTACTAAATAAGACAAATGTATCTCTTATGTATATTTTTGTCTATGCCGTTTGGATCACTATAACTAATGGCATTTCAAATTTTGTTTGTAGAATAACTTTCAATACTAGAAGAAAAGTAATGTGGGAAAAGAAGCAAAGAAACTGAAAAAAGTAAAAAGATTATCACTTACACTCTGGTCTAAGAAACCTCTTAATAGAAAAGAAACTAACATTTATAGGCTTAAAGTCAATAAATTTCCACAGGAACAGATAGCTTCCTTGATCTTATTAAAAATCCTAAAAGGAAATCTGTTCTATCTGCAATACTTACAGTGGTATGGTAAAACATTTCACAGATAAGAATAAACCTAATCTTTTAGGAGACATTCTATGAACAGATTTACAAAAGCATTTGAAAATTGTTTCGATATAGTAATTCTAATTTAATTCCTTGAGCATATCTAATCTTCTTTATTTGACAAGAAAAAGAAATTTTGAAAACTATAAAATGTTCCAAGAAATGTTAATGTAATTATGAAATCCTTGACTGATATAGAGAGGAAAAAATAACAAAATCTCACATATCATAAAAAACCTGATAATGTTAGAGATATTACACGAACAAAAAATACCTAGAATAAAGACATAGATTACTTATAGATACTATAAATTTAACATGACACTAACACAAACAAAAACAACAAAGTATCTGATTCATTCTTAGAAAACACAAAATTTATTTGATTGTAATCTGGGATTTACAAGTTCAGCCCCTCTCCACCTAAAAAACCACTTCTAGATATCTAGGCTCCAATTTTAGAAAAGTAAAACATTGACAATCCATAACCTTTGAAAAAGCCCCACTTGGCATAACAACATTAGTAAGTGCACTCAAAAGATCATACATTCACTAAGTAAAAACAAAATGCTTATTCCCTATCCATTTATATGCCAAGAGCCTATATACGTAAGCAGATTTCTCTTTTTTTCATTAAATAGGAGCATAACAAATACTGCTACAATCCAGAGAGAGCAACATAAAGTTTCTGTTAGCTAAGTGCACTGCATAGTAGTTTCTCTTTCGTTCCTTTTCCAATCCCCATTTCCCAAGTTTGTTAAAATCCATGTGCAATAAAGAAAAAGAGAGCCAAAACCAAAAAAATGCTTAGCTCGTTATCCATTTATATACCAAAAACTGGTATACATATACAGATTTTATTTTTGCAGTGAGATATACCACAAAGTTAAAATAATTCTACACATATCACTTATGATATCTAGAAAATTTACCTGGATAAAGAAATCAAAAAAGCATCTGCTACCTCTAAATCTTTTAGAACTCTTTAAGAACATATTGGAAATCTTTAGCAACCTTAGTGTCAGTAATTGTTTTCCTGGCCTGTTTAAGGGAAAACAAAAGAAGTTTAGATCATACAACAAGAAGAATCATACAAACAGCTTCCTTGGTTTTATCGAAAATCCTAAAACGAAATCTGTTCAGTGTGCAATACTGACAATAATATGGGAAGAACAGTATATAAACAGATTTACAAAAGTATTTGAAAATTGCTTGGATATACTAATTCTAATTTAATTTCCTCAGCATATCTAATCTTGTTTATTTCAGGAAAAAAAAGAAATCTTGAAAAGTATAAAGTGTTCCAAGAAATTTCACCAATGTATAGCAGTATAAGCAAATGTTAAGAGCTTGTCAAGTGGGAAGAGGGAGATTTCTGCAATAAAGAAAGTTGTAAATCAGATGTGAAATACCTAAGAGGGGGGGTGAATTAGGTATTTGGCTAATTTTCACAAATTCAAACTTTATAGATGAGAAGACCTATTGCAGATTAAGTGAATGAGAATAAACCACAGTTTATGACAAAGCAGTATAAGAAATGTAAACAAATGAACACAAACAATTTATAGTGGTTCGATCCTCAAGATCTACCTCCACTACCTTAAGCATACACTTAAGGATTTCAATAACTCTACTATGTGCTCAAGTTCACAAATTACAGGAGAGGTTCACCACACTTTGGTTTTACACATACAACCTCTACTTGTAATTTTTACAAACAAGGCTCACCAACCTATGGTTTTATATCTCAAACAACCTTGAATCACAACTTCAAGGATCACCCTTATCTAAAGGGTTTTATGTTATCAAGATAACCTTGCTAGAGCTAGTAGAACAATACAAGTGATTAAGTAAAGAAGAGTGTGTAGAAGTTACCACTGGTTGGTAGAATTTACACAAAATTGCACCTTCACACTTTGATGTCTTTGGATTGATCAATTTAATGCACAAGATGTAAGAGAGCTTGAGAAATGTTTGTAATTGACTTTTGAAAGCTTAGAATATTCAAATTGTAAGTTCTTGCAAAAGATTGCACGTTTATAGCTTTTATAGAATTTGAAAATTAGTTGAAACAGCTATAAAACGGCTAGTTAACGGCTACTTTCAGGAAATTCGGACGACCGAATTCTGCGTCCGAATTTTTCGGACGACCGAATTCTTCCTGCTGCGTCCGAATCTTCTTCCGAATTTCTCTGGAAGAACAGTAACCATGCTGAAGACCAAAATTCGGACGACCGAATTTTTCTTCATGCGTCCGAATCTTCTTCCGAATTTCTCTGGAAGAACAGTAGCAAATTTTGCTACCAAATTCGGACGACCGAATTTAATGGAATTGTGTTCAAACTTTGTAAAACCATTTGAAACTAATCTTCCAAATATTTGAAATACATTTGATATATATAGATAACTTATATAGACAAATATAAGTTTGAAAACCATCATCAAACTCATTTGATCATTTAAAGTTTACTTAAAAACTTTTAGAACACAAAACCATATTTTCTAAAGATTCATTCAGAAGTCTTTTCAAACTTAAGAAACAAATTTTTATGCTCTCTTATGCATTCAATAGACTCCAAGACATACAAGTGTAAAGTTCACATAGATATTACCTATCATCATACCTACTCTACACTTCAAGTCTTCAATGCCTTGAGTTTATCTTTGAATACACCTCAAAAGACTCATAGCTTAATGAGGTTGTTCTTTGCTCTTCCTTTTGAAGGCAATGAGACTTCAAACTTCTTTCTTCACAAATCCTATCACACAATATAAACATATTAGTTCTCATCAATATTTGTCATGAATCAAAATTACATGATTTGCCCTTAGGGCTTACAATCTCCCCCTTTTTGATGATGACAAACTTTGATGCAATATGTGATGGATTTAAACAGATTAGCACAGAGAAGTATGTATGTCAATGACAGAAATTAACCAATTTAGCACATTGACATGCAAAAGGCTCATTATGAGCCTATGACCCAACCATCCTCCATTTGCCTCCTTCCTTCCAGCAATTAGGATAGAAGATATAGCATTTAAGTATTTAAAAAACTTCTAAGAGAGGTTTTAAGGTTGTTAAAAGCTTATCAATGCTCCCCTTAGATTGTGCTCATTTTTCAACACATTTGGACTAGAGATATCATGCATCCGAATTTTGTGCATAGTAAGTCCAAACTTTAAAATAAGTAAAATGAAAGCTTCAAATTTTGTAAATAAGTTTTCCTAAGGTTGCTTAAACATATTGGAAGAGATTAAAACATATTTGAATTAATTTGAAGAGCACATTTTGACAACACAATATGGATGCATCCGAATTTTATATCATGCATCCGAATTTTCAATCTCATGCGTCCGAATTTTGAATCACATGCATCCGAATTTTTAAACTCATGTCCAAACTGCAACAGATTCAATATAATTGAAGAGTTGAAATGATATAAAGGTTTCATACTGTTGTTCAAACATAATGGAGTAGAGTAAAATAGATTGGAACCAATTTGAATAAACAGAAAAGAAATTTTGACCATAAATATAAATGCATCCAATCTTAAAACCTTGCATCCGAATTTGATTAAGGACTGAGTTCACATAATGACTAAGGTTTCACAAGTATTACATCATATTACATCATATTTTTCTCCCCCTTTTGTCATCATAAAAAAAATTTAAAGAGATCAATGAAAATGAGATGTTCAAGTTAGCATATAAAAGAAGCTCTCATCACTAGGATTTCATCATTGAGCTTCAGAATAGAATAGAAAATATTTAACAAGTTCAGAATAGAAAATGCAACAAAATGCTTAGAAAACTGAACAAAATACAGTAGAGAGATTAGAAGAGAAGGCTTAGTCTTGTGATGATGAGGTTGATGGGGAGGCTCGGCTCACTCCTTTCTTGACTGCCAAGTGCTTGACTCTTCCTTGACTGAAAGAGATTGTTGTTGGAGATACAATTGCAGCTTGAGCTACTTGGCTCCCTGCCACTGGTGGATCTTCAAGAACATGTTCTTGTTCTTCTTCTTCTGCTATAGTCTCTTCATTTCCACCCTTATTATCATCTTCATCACTGCTATCTTGATTATCTTCTTTCTCTGCTTCTCTTTTTCTTTCCTCCTCCTTTCCATCTTGAGGTTTAGAGGTTCCTTCACCACTTTGAGTATTTCTCATAAGGATATCTTCAATGTGTTTTACTACATTTTCCAGTCCATCCAATTTTCCAAGAACCATTGGAGCAAATGACTCAAAGAATTTATACATTTTCTCCATTTCCTTGACATGATTGTTCAAGGCTTCTTGGAATGTTTTTGGCTATAATGGTGTCCCCCTCTAGATACTCCTTTACTACTAGACTTAACTCCAGCTTCTTCTTCAAATAATCTCCCTTTTTTGTTGGGGGGTTGCTCCCCTCACTTGAGGTGTCATGTTTTCTTTTTGTTTTCATTTCCCTAGCAAGGGTTTCCTCTTCATCCTCCTCTTCTTCTTCCTCTTCACTCTCTATAACTTTCTCTCTTTCTATCCTTTTCGGAGGAGTTTCTCTTTTTGTCCTCCATACATTATCCTCATCATGAACTAATTGCATTCTCTTAAGAGTTTCATTTGTATAAATTTCACCACTCTTAAAAGTTTGCCCTCTTCCAGGGAAGTTTGATCTTAAAATGCTTGAATATTCGGGTTAATAACCTTCCAAATGGGAATGCCTTGGTTACTTGTTTTTCTGGTTGCAATCATATGTTTCAATGCTATATACCCAAAATTCATCCTTCTATTCTCATGCGGGGGCTAACATGATTACCATATGCATATTTCCAACCGATGACTTATGTCCAAAATTAGGAACAATCATTGTGGTCACCATGTGATGTAAAACTCTACCTCTAGCATCCAAATTCTTAATTTCCCTTTCCTTTATGGCCCTAAACTCTCTTCCATTTGTAAATGCATCTTCAAATCTAACATGTGTGAATAGTTCACGATCATAGCAATGCATGGATGCTTTGAATAATATCTAGCTCCCTCATCTCCTACTCCACATATTCTATTTATCAATCCTTCATTGAATTCAATGTCCATTTGTGATACTCTAGATGAATACCATTGTATCACATTATCCCCTATCATCTCAATTCTATCCTCTTTCAGATTTGCATAGAATTCATATATCAAAGTGGGATAAAATTCTTCATCAATGAAGAGCAAACTACTCCAACCAATATCATTGAAATGAGATAGGACAATATCCATATTTGACGACTTATCAATATCTACCTTGTATCCGAGGAATGATTTTTTCTACTATTCTTATTCCATTAATCAAATTCATGAGTAGATTTGATAGAGATAAACCTGTCAACTCCAGATTGTGTTTGAGGAATGCGAATCTTTCTTGGTCGATTGAGGATTGGATCTCCATCTCCTTCCTTAGCCTTTTCCTTTTCCTTTCTCAACATTGGGCTTCTTTGTTCTCACCATGATGTTTTCTCTTGAGAAGGATTTGTTTTTCGTATGAAATTAGGGCTTAGACGTTTAAAAAATTAAGGAAAATCGGGTTGAGAGTGTGGGATTTTGAAGGGATTTTGATTCGGATGTGAATGGGTGTGAGATGTTTTAAAAAGGATGTGAAATTCGAAGTAGTAATGTTGAAGAGATTGTTTCGACTTTATTTAAAAAAGTCTCAGTCAGTAAAATTCGGTCGACCGATTTTTCAGGTCTGCGTCCGAATTTTCGAGCGAAAGTTTTACGTTTCTTGATTCAGAAAAATTGATCGACCGAATTTTCCGACTGCGTCCGAATTCTTGATCAAAAGTCTCTGTTTCTTGACACTCGGAAAATTCGATCGACCGAATCTTCTGCAGTGCATCCGAATTTTGAATCAAAAATTTCCCTGCATTCATCATGACTTCAACAAACACATTAGTCATTGAATCTTGAAATTCCTAAGAGTCTTCTTAGGTGATTGAACCTTTCCTCGACCCAAAGGCTTTGTAAATATGTCGACAATTTGATCATTTGTATTTATATATTCTAAGCATATATCTTTCTTAATCACATGGTCACGAATAAAATGATGTTTTATCTCTATATGCTTAGTCCTAGAATGTTGAATAGGATTTATGCTCAAGTTAATGGCACTAGTATTATCACATAATATGGGAACACAATTGAATTTAAGACCATAATCAAGTAAAGTATCTTTCGCATCCATAACAATTGTGCACTAACAACTTCCCTGCGACTATGTATTCGAAACTTTCCGCAGTGGATAAAGACACACAAGCTTGCTTTTTACTAAACCAAGATACAAGACAACTACCAAGAAATTGACAATGCCCACTTGTGCTTTTTACGTTCAACTTTACATCCAGAGCATAATCCGCATCGAATATCCAATAAGTTCAAAAGATGAAGTTTTCGAAAACCAAAGGCCATAATCATGAGTATCAATCAAGTAACGAAAAATTCGTTTAACATAAATTAGATGAGATTCTTTAGGACAAGATTGGAATCTAGCACACAAGCATACAGCAAACATAATATCTGGTCTACTAGCTGTGAGATAGAGTAAACTTCCTATCATACCTCTATATAATTTTTCATCAATACTTTTACCTTTGTCATCTTTGTCAAGTTTAGTTGATGAACTCATTGGAGTACTAATTCCTTTTGCATGGTCCATTCCAAACCTTTTCAATAGCTCCTTAGTATATTTTGCTTGGTTGATGAAGACTCCATCCTTGGTTTGCTTAATTTGTAGTCCAAGGAAGAAACTTAGTTCTCCCATCATGCTCATCTCAAATTCATTTTGCATAGTTTTAGCAAACTCTTCACAAAGAGAAGTATTAGTAGAACCAAAAAATGATATCATCAACATAGATTTGTACAAGCAAAATATCAGTTTTAGAAGATGTTTTAATAAAAAGAGTTGTGTCTACTTTTCCTTTAGTAAAACCTTTTGAGAGAAGAAAACCACTTAATCTTTCATACCAAGATCTTGGAGCTTGTTTCAGTCCATATAGAGCTTTAGATAATTTGAAAACATGATTTGAAAATTTTTCATGAATAAATCCAGGGAGGTTGTTCTACATAAACTTCTTCTTCAATAAAACCATTTAGAAAAGCACTTTTGACATCCATTTAAAATAGTTTAAAGTCTTTAAAACAAGCAAATGCCAAGAGTATTCCGATAGACTCTAATCTGCTCATTTGGAGCAAAAGTTTCATCATAATCAATACCTTCTTCTTGATTGAAGCCTTGAGCAACAAGTCTAGCTTTATTTCTAACTACTTCTCCTAGTTCATTTAACTTATTTCTAAATATCCATTTTGTACCAATAATGAGAATGATCATGAGGTCTAGGAACAAGAGTCCAAACTTTATTTCTCTCAAACTGATTTAACTCTTCTTCCATAGCAATAATCCAGAAAATTATCACACAATGCATCATCAATATTTTTTAGGTTCAATATGTGATAAAAGTGCAAAATTATCAATAAAGTACCGTCTTGTTTTAACTCCTTGAGAGACATCACCAATGATTTGCTCCTTAGGATGACTTCTTGCATATGTGAGATCCTTTGGAAGCTCTTGATTATTGCTTGATTGACCATCATGTTCTTGCTCCATTATTTCTTCTTCTTTAGCATGATCTTCCAATGTAGGTACTTGGTGTTGAGTTTGATTTTCAACCATTGACGAACTCTGTATCATCTTCATTTCTTCTTTGAAGATAAATATTAGATTCATCAAAAGTTACATGAATAGTTTCTTCAACACATAATGTCCTTTTTATTATAGACTCTATAAGCCTTTTTATTAGATGAATAGCCTAGAAATATACCTTCATCGATTTCTGTCAAACTTACCAAGATTGTCACTAGTATTTAAAATAAAGCATTTACAACCAAATACTTTAAAATAAACAATTGATGGAGTTTTATCAAATAGAAGTTCAAAAGGTATTTTTCTTATAAAAGGTCTTAGTAAAACTCTATTCATTACATAGCATCTTTAGTATTCTGACTTCACCAAAAGTACTTAGGTAAAGAATTTTCACAAAGCATTGATCTAGCCATTTCTTGTAATGTTCTGTTTTTCCTCTCAACAACTCCATTTTGTTGAGGTGTTTTGGCTGCTGAAAAATTATGAGTGATACCATACTCATCACAAAATTTTGTAAAATCTTGATTGCGAAACTCTCTTCCATTATCACTTCTAATAGATATTAGATTGCAATTAAGAGAAATTTGAACCTTCTTAAAAGGTTTTGAAAATTCATAAAATGTTTCATCTTTTTGTGATAAAAATATTACCCATGTAAATCTGGAAAAATCATCAACAATCACATAAGCATATCTTTTACCACCAAGACTAGTAGTCCTCATAGGTCCAAATAAGTCCATGTGAACTAGTTCAAGAGGTTTTGAGGTAGACACCATTTTCTTTGGTTTGAAGGATGTTTTTGATTGTTTTCCACATTGACAAGCATCACAAATCCGAGTTTTGTCAAAATGCATTTTTGGTAATCCTCTAACTAGTTCTTGAGTAGAAAGTTTGTTCAATAAATCCATGCTCACATGTCCTAATCTTCTATGCCATAAAAATCCATCATTGTCATGTATTGCAAGACATTTAATGTCATTAGTAATAAGCTCATCAAGATATAACACATATACATTACTTACTCTTTTAGCTACAAAGATAGTTTTATTGCTTGCATTATCAAGAATAGTACAAGTATCACATTTAAACTCTACTTTGCAACCATTATCACATAATTGGCTAATGCTAAGTAAATTATATTTTAAACCATCAATAAGTAAAACTTGTTTGATAAGAGGGAATGAACCTTTACCAATGTTACCTATTCCAAGTATTTTCCCTTTCTTCTTATCACCAAAAGTGACAAAGCCTTCAATTGTAGCTTGAAGCTCACTAACAAGTGATGCATTTCCAGTCATGTGTCTTGAACAGCCACTATCAAGGAACCATTTTGTGGCATTTGATCTTGAAGCAAATTGTACCTATACCAAATTAGAAAGAGTGATTTTTGGTACCCATATCTTCTTGGGTCCAAGAGGGTTAGTGACAGTTCCTTTAACTTTCCATATAGTCTTTACTCCAGTTTCTATCTTTCTTTTTATAATGCATTTAAACACTTTGTGTCCATGCTTACCACAATATGTACAGCAAGTATGAGACCTATCATGAGAAGATTCTTTAACAAATGTCTCTTTTGGTTTTGAATGAAGGCAATCATGTGTAAAACCTAGACCATGCTTTACAAATGAGGATCTTTGATACCCAAGTAATTTATTTAAATTGTTTCTTCCATTTGTAAATTTCTCAATGCATAAAGTAAGATCATTTACTTTCCTTTTTAAAACCTCATGATCTTTTAGCATTGATTCAAGAGAAATAATTTTTGAACACAGCTTTTTGTTTTCAAAAGATACATCTTGTATGGTAGTGTTCAAAACTTCCTTTTCAATAGTAAGAGAATTTATGGTCTCAAGAAGTCTATCATTTTCAAGACATAATTTTGAATTTTCATTTGAAAGATTACTAATTTTGGATTTTATTTATTTATTATTTCTTGAAGCCTTTTTTAGTTCTTCATACAATTCTAGAATTAAATCACTAGAATCAATATCATCATCACACAAATTTGAAATAGAAGGAGAAGATTGTACCTCATCATCAATGGCCATGAAGCATAAGTTGGCCTTTCCTTCACTTTCATCTTCACTTTCCTGTTGATCCCATGTTCCAGCTAGTCCTTTTCCTTTCTTGGCAGATTTCTTTCTGTTTTTGCTTTCTCTTTCCCTTTCCAACACTCTGGGACAATCAGCAATAAGATGCTCAGTACTTTTGCATTCAAAGCACTGAGGTTTATATGATGAAGATTGTCCACTCTTCTTGACTGGTTTTCTTCCTTTCTTGAGAAATTCCTTTTTGTAGAATCTCTTGAACTTCTTCACTGCCATTGCAATTTCTTCTTCTCCACTGTTTCCACCTTCTTCTTCACTTGAAGATTGTTCTTGTTCACTCAAGTTGTTTGAGGCATTTAGCACTACTCCTTTTCTCCCCTTTTCCTCATCTTCCTTATCATTCAACCTCTTCATCTTCATTTCATGAGTAAGTAGCGATCCAATGAGTTCTTCAAGAGGAAGAGTTTTTAGATCTTTGGACTCCTCAATAGCTAGTGTCTTTGGCTGTCAAGATTTTGGTAGAGCATCCAAGATCTTTCTGTTTTGCTCTCCCATAGTATAGCCTTTACCATAAGCTTTCAAGCCATTGAAAATGTTAGTAAACCTAGTAAACATATCACTAATATTTTCACCTTGTTTCATAGTAAACAATTCATAATCTCTAACAAGCATAGCAAGTTTAGATTCTTTAACTTGATTAGTACCTTCATGTGTAATTTGAAGTAATCTCCACATATCATATGCAGAATCACACCCACTAACTCTATTATATTCAGTAACATCTAGAGCACAGCTCAATATATTCATGGCTTGATAATTTAGAGTCATTTTCCTTGAATCATGCTCATCAAATTCATCAGTAGATTTGGGTTCAGGAGTTACTCCATCTGCTCTCATTTTCATTGGGACATAGGGACCTTTCTCAATTATGTTCCATAAATCAAAGTTAATAGAACAAATATATATTTTAACTCTAGACTTCCAAAATGTATAATTTGTTCCATCAAACAATGGAGGTCCCTGTTTGTAGAAGATCCTTCTAGATAAGGTAGATTTGACATATTAGCCATAGGATCTTTGTCTTCTAGGTTGTAAAACCACACAAAGAAGTTCTGCTCCGATACCAATTGAAATACCTAAGAGGGGGGTGAATTAGGTATTTGGCTAATTTTCACAAATTCAAACTTTATAGATGAGCGGACCTATTGCAGATTAAGTGAATGAGAATAAACCACAGTTTATGACAAAGCAGTATAAGAAATGTAAACAAATGAACACAAACAATTTATAGTGGTTCGATCCTCAAGATCTACCTCCACTACCTTAAGCATACACTTAAGGATTTCAATAACTCTACTATGTGCTCAAGTTCACAGATTACAGGAGAGGTTCACCACACTTTGGTTTTACACATACAACCTCTACTTGTAATTTTTACAAACAAGGCTCACCAACCTATGGTTTTATATCTCAAACAACCTTGAATCACAACTTCAAGAATCACCCTTATCTAAAGGGTTTTATGTTATCAAGATAACCTTGCTAGAGCTAGTAGAACAATACAAGTGATTAAGTAAAGAAGAGTGTGTAGAAGTTACCACTGGTTGGTAGAATTTACACAAAATTGCACCTTCACACTTTGATGTCTTTGGATTGATCAATTTAATGCACAAGATGTAAGAGAGCTTGAGAAATGTTTGTAATTGACTTTTGAAAGCTTAGAATATTCAAATTGTAAGTTCTTGCAAAAGATTGCACGTTTATAGCTTTTATAGAATTTGAAAATCGATTGAAACAATTTATAAAAGCGGCTAGTTAATCGGCTACTTTCGAGAAATTTGGACGATCGACTTCTGCGTCCGAATTTTTCGGACGACCGAATTCTTCCCTGCTGCGTCCGAATCTTCTTCCGAATTTCTCCGGAAGAACGAGTAACCATGTTGAAGACCAAAATTCGGACGATCGAATTTTTTCTTCATGCGTCCGAATCTTCTTCCGAATTTCTTCGGAAGAACAATGTAGCAAATTTGCTACCAAATTCGGACGACCGAATTTAATGGAATTGTGTTCAAACTTTGTAAAACCATTTGAAACTAATCTTCCAAATATTTGAAATACATTTGATATATATAGATAACTTATATAGACAAATATAAGTTTGAAAACCATCATCAAACTCATTTGATCATTTAAAGTTTACTTAAAAACTTTTAGAACACAAAACCATATTTTCTAAAGATTCATTCAAAAGTCTTTTTAAACTTAAGAAACCAATTTTTATGCTCTCTTATGCATTCAATAGACTCCAAGACATACAAGTGTAAAGTTCACATAGATATTACCTATCATCATACCTACTCTACACTTCAAGTCTTCAATGCCTTGAGTTTATCTTTGAATACACCTCAAAAGACTCATAGCTTAATGAGGTTGTTCTTTGCTCTTCCTTTTGAAGGCAATGAGACTTCAAACTTCTTTCTTCACAAATCCTATCACACAATATAAACATATTAGTTCTCATCAATATTTGTCATGAATCAAAATTACATGATTTGCCCTTAGGGCTTACAAGATGCATCTAGCAGAATGGCTCATGTTTCTACTAAAAGGTATTCCAGTATATGCCTCATCAATGGCTATAAAATTCAACAGGCCTCTAGAATGGATCTTCTTTAACTTTGACATGAATCCTAATGTGGCAATTAGTTCTGGTGTTACATAGAGCAATCTTATAGATGCTTTTCCACATTCCAGATATTTATAGATTTGCTCAAACCAAATGAAGAGCACAATCACGTGCACGGAGAATTATTTCGCATGAAATCTTAAGCATTGCAGAAACTATAGCAGCATTCTTTCAGGGTAGCAATTAGAATTCCAACAAGAACAGCAACTCCCCAGCCCTGAATTTCAATTTCTACAATTCTTAGTCAAGCCCCTAAGAATGTCAAATTGATAAAATCTACAAGATGATCTCATTGTTCTTTAGTCTGTTTGCTCATTCCAAATCAAAGAATGTCTATAATGGGGTAGAGGTGCAGTGAAAGAGTTCAGGAACATACATGATGGACACAGTCAAAGGTAAAGATCATGGCATTGATGTTGCCGGGATTAAGAATCAAGAACAAACCTCTTGAACAGGCTTATCATAGTCCTTCAGGTTCACAAATTCATTCACTCCAAACATCTTTGCTGTAAATCAAGAAAAATATAATCATCACCAAGTATCCTTTTTTAATCTCAATTTGATAATAAATAGAATCTTCCATACACTTCCTGTCACATAGGGAGATATATATACCTTCTTCAAGCCTAGCAAGATTCAGATCAATGCCGATAATCCTTGAAGCACCAACTATTCTGGCTTCTTTTGCAGCCTGTTTTAGATCATAATTCCAATAATAAGGATCTTCATAATTTTACCAAAAGAATTGAGGGAGAGACATAATGCTTGGACTATCTGAAGACTTTACAGAAAGGCCTACAGCACCCAATCTAAGAATAGCCACAGAAGAACCCTTTGTTGGTTTAGCAAGTAAATTACACTAAATATCAATCAAGATGAAAAATTTTGTATATTATGCTTGCTGAAACAACACTTAGCATACAGAAGACAAATCTATAAAGCATAATAATAACAGAACCAGGGCTTGAAATTGACATACCCTGCGGCCTCATGTCTGAGAATTCGAGGAAAGACGGAGTTCTGGCCCTGCAAAATTGAAGATCAAAGAATGAATTTTGCACCAGCGTAATGCAGACCGAAAAAAAATATATGCTCTTAGATTAACTGAACAGTGGATACCTTCCCAAAAGTAGACATCAGTATGGCGAAGAAAGCTGAACAGGATCTTCAGTATACTGGTCAGCTTCACTTGCTTCCTTAAGCTTGGCAAAAATCTCCTTCATCAATTGACTGATTTCAAAACACTAACAACAGTATCAATAAGATCTCTTAGATACAAAAATGATTTCAGAATTTCAATTTTCACATTACCGAGACAGATAAAACCATACAGTATCAAAACGTATTCACTGAAATCAAAAGTTCAAATTTAAAAGAACAAGAATACATACCCTCCGTCTTTCATTAGCATGCTTCAAATTCCTTAAGCTTGGCAAAAATCTCCTTCATCAATTGACTGATTTCAAAACACTAACAACAGTATCAATAAGATCTCTTAGATACAAAAATGATTTCAGAATTTCAATTTTCACATTACCGAGACAGATAAAACCATACAGTATCAAAACGTATTCACTGAAATCAAAAGTTCAAATTTAAAAGAACAAGAATACATACCCTCCGTCTTTCATTAGCATGCTTCAAATCTGTATTTTTTTCCCACCACAAACTCACAGACCAAAAGAGGATGCAAGAAAACGAAAATGTCAGCTGCAAAAAGGAAACCCTAAGTGTTAACCCTAATTCAATTAGATCCACTTTCTTTCAACTCACAATAAAGATCAAAACTTCAGATTTAAAAAACACAAGAATACACACCCTCGGTCTGTCATTAGCATGCTTCAAATCTGTATTTTTTTCTCACCACAAACTCAGAGACCAAGAGAGGATGCAAGAAAACGAAAATGTCGGCTGCAAAAAGGAAACCGAAAAGAAGACTAAACATCCTTTTGTTTTTGCGATAAAGAACGCATTATTGGTAATGCGTTCTTATTAGAACAAATTACCACAATGCGTTGTTTTGATAATTCTGTCAACTACACAATCACTAATTCAATCAGTAATTGGTTCTCGCACGTAGTGCGAGAGACCTCCCCTAGTCACATCAAAGAGAGAAGTATGGCAGTCAGTAAATCTGGATGAAATCACCCATCAAAAAAAAATCTGGATGAAATCAATTTAAAGTCATATATATCAATAAAGTTACAAAAAATAATGGAAAGGAAAGGTGGCGAAAATAGAAGCAAAACTTAGTTGTTTAGCTTAGTAATATTGTTAAAACGGGCTTTAACCCGCGGGCAGGCTTGGACTTAGTAAATCCAAACCCGCGGGCAGGCTTGCCATCTTCTCTTTTGCCCCTTTTAGAATTCAGTTTCAGCAGACTGCACAGTCCGCTCTTTGCAAGTTTGCCCTAATCAATCTTCAGCTCAAGAGGTCTTCGTATCCACAAAGAACAAAAGCAATTCTTATCTTCTTTCTGCTTCAGTCCATTTTCCTCCAAATCTGTCCAAAACCTCAAGTGAGTTCAAGATTTATTTTTTTATTTCTTCTTCTTCTCGTTGGTTTTTCAGTTTTACTTTTGCTGGGCAAATGTTTTGTTGGGATCCTAGAATCACTGTAGTTTACGGAAATTGTACTTGGTTTATTTTTTTTGGCAGTTGCTTACCTGCTTTGGTTAATTATCTCGTGCTAATCTCTCTTGTAGTTGGACAAAGTTGAGTTGTTGTTTCTAAAAAGAAAAGAACTCGGACACCCTCCCTTGTATTATTGCCACAGATTGTGAACTTTTAACAGTTGAGAAGAAACAACAAATAGGGAAAATGAGTCAGTTACTCGTATTCATTTCTATAATTTGTAGATTATATCAGGAAAGAAAGAGGGACTACATGAGGAAAGACAAATAACAGGACTTGAACACAACAAACAATAGCTTCTTTCTTTCTTTCTACCAGTTTTTGTTAATGAGAATCGTACTATTCTATGAAGAAGATGATAAAATCACTTTCAGGTTTTCTTATTCTCCTTTTCAAGATTTGAGAAAATGATACTATTTTCATCTTTCTTGCTTGTGCTTCTCCTACCAGAATGATGCCTAGAAAACTATTTCCAGATCTTGTAGCTATTGGTACCCCTTTTCGGAGCTCTATCATTCATTGTTATTCGACAAGAACCACTGTGTTTCAGAGAAATTCTTGGCTTATAAGACTCATTTCTCAAGAAATCACGATGATCAAAAGCTTCACTGATCTTCATAGCAGGGAATTTGTACTTTACCTAGATTGGGTTGAAAATTACCGTTTTCTTTATTCTGAAGATTAGCAACATGTAAGATTAGCAAATAGGGAAATGATGATTCAAAAGTTGTTTGCGCCATTATAGGTATAGATTTGACTTCGGTCTGCATGATGCTAATGCAATAAGTCCCACAGAAGCAATTACACCCGACAATATCAGTTTCCTTAAAAAATTGGCCAGAGCATCATTGTAGTTGGACAAAGTTGAGTTGTTTTTTTTTCAATTGTGCTTAATTGAAACATTGATATTGGTTTGTTACATAATCTGATCATGTTTGATTGACTCCATATTTGAAATTTAAATTGTACAAAATTTACTTACATGTTACAGTATGGATGACCAAAATAATACTGATCTTCGAGGTGATGAAGATGAAAGTTCATTGCCCAATCAAAACTCTAATGTTGTGGAGAGTGAGCTTCAGTCAAATATCAAACCTTCAAAGAAGGCAAAGACTACCACTTCATCTGTGTGGTCATTCTTCAAAGACTTGGGCGTTGGAAAAGATAGGAAGCCAAGAGCAAAATGTCTTGGTTGCAGAAAAGAGTATGTAGCAGGAGGGTCTAAATATGGGACTTCTAACATTAGTTGTTATGTCAAGGTTTTTCATCAATTAAAATCTCAGTTTCAAAATGTGGGGAATATGCTTATAGATAATGCTGGGTAAGTAAGAAATAGAAATATTTCCCAAAAATTTCTGCGTGAAAAAATTGCGGGTGCAATTATAAGGCATGACCTTCCTTTTTCATTTGTTGAGAATGAAGGGATTAGAGATATTTTTAAATATTGCAACCCTGATGTGAAAAATATTTCTAGGAATACTGATGCATCTAATGTATGGAAGCTTTATATGGAAAAAAATAGTTTAAAACAAATACTAGTTGATGTTCCAAGTCGAATATGTCTCACATCTGATGTTTGGACAGCTTGCACATCTGAAGGTTATATTTGTTTGACTACTCACTTTATTAATGTCGAATGGAAATTGAAGAGCTTCATACTATCTTTTTCGGATTTCCCTCCTCCCCATTCAGGAGTTGAATTGGCAAGAAATGTTTTTGATTTGTTAAGAGAGTGGGGAATAGAGAGGAAAATATTTTCAAAAACCTTGGACAATGCATCTTCTAATGACAAGATGCAAGATATTTTGCGGAAGCAGCTTTGTTTGCAAGATAGTTTGTTATGTAATGGGGAATTTTTTCGTATTCGTTACTCAGCACATATTTTGAATCTAATTGTGCAAGAAGGTTTGAAAGTAGCTAATGATGCTTTGCATAAGATTAGAGAGAGTGTGAAGTATGTTAAGGGGTCGGAATGGAGAATGAAGGCTTTTGAAGAATGTGTTAGACAAGTGGGCATTCAAATGGGGATTCATTTGAGATTGGATGTATCTACTAGTCAGAATTCTACATATATGATGCTTGAAAGTGCATTGAAATATCGTCGTGCATTTTCTAGTCTTTCTTTAAGTGATAGAAATTACAAGTATTGTCCATCATTGGAAGAATGGACAAAGGGTCAAAAGATGTTAGAATTTCTCTGTCCTTTTTTTGAGATTACTAAGTTGATATCTGGTTCCTCTTACCCGACCTCTAATTATTACTTTATGCAATTTTGGAAAATTGAGTGTTTATTGGTGAATAATGTGACTAATGAAGATGTTGTCATAAAGGACATGGTTACAAGGATGAAATCTAAATTTGACAAGTATTGGAAGGAGTATAGTGTTATTCTTGCGCTAGGAGCTGTTCTTGATCCTCGCATAAAATTTCAATTGTTAGAGATGTTTTATAACAAGGTTAATCCAAGTACTACTTGTGAGAAGATGGATATTGTGAAAAAAAAAGATGAAGCAGTTGTTTGAACAATATTTAAAAAAAAAAAACAGCAAATGCATCAAGTTCTCTTTCACATGAGCTTGTGCCTTCTATACAACCAAGTGAAAGTGGATTGGGAATAGATACAGATGATTTGGATAACCTGTTATCTCCAACAGATGTAAGTTTCTTTAATATTCTTGTTTAGTTTAAATATTTGAATATCGTCAAATTTAAACATTCTCTACTAATGTCTTGTTTTTTTTAATTTTGTATGCTTCGTTGATTAGGATTTTAAGATGTTTGATAGTCAAGTTGTTACCAAGAATGGAAAATCTCAATTGGACATATACTTGGATGAGACAAAGTTGGAATGGAGCCATTTTCAAAATATGAATGTCTTACAATATTGGAAAGACAACAGGTATAGATTTCCTGATTTAGTATTGGTGAAAGTAGACAATATCGGAATCTACTTTTAGTATTGGTGCTCAAGTCCTTAATAAGTATAGAAGTTGTGTTCTTCCTCAAAATGTACAAGCATTATTATGTGCACGTAATTGGTTTCATGGTTTTATTCCTGAGGATAAGTAATAAGTGTTAAGATTGATAAATATAAATTTCTTTACTTTAAATCTAATGTACAATTATCATAAATTTACTTTTTAAATTACTTTATATTTTATCCTTACAGATGAAGATGACGAAATGACATTAAAAGAACCAACTATATCTAGAGCGGGTTCAAATATTCTGGAAGATGAAGATGAAGAAGATTAGAAAATTGCTTAAGACTTGTATTGTTAAAGTTCTTTCCATTTTCATCAATTCTTTTTTTTTTTTTGGTTAATGTTTGTTTTTAAAGATTCAATTACTTTGAAATTTCCAAAATCGATATTTTTGGTTAATGGTTAATGTTTGTTTTTTTTTGTTAATGTTTGATTTAATTTTATTGTTTGGACATTACTTCTAGGGGGTTCAAGAATCAAGTACGAGATTTCTTGGCATTTCAGCCTAGTAAGCATGAAAGATTTGTACGGTTAGAACTATTACCTAGAGTAGAATATGTGGGTTCATGCATAAATATGAAAAAAAAGGAAGAAAAAAAACCAATAATTATAGACATAATTGATGCTTGATCTCATTCGTTAGCTCAACGCAAAATGTTTAAGAAATAACTATAAGTTTTTGGACATCAAGAATTTCAATATCCTTATTTTGAAAACATTCATCAGGCATCATTGGATTCATTGCGTTAAAACGAAAAGTTAGTCATGTTTATAATTAGCCAGGTAAAAGAGTTGATAGACAAAATGACTGTGATTTTCAAATATTTATAATTCAGCAAGGTTGAAGCCCATTTTTCTTTTTATTTTCTTTAAAAAAAATTCTCTCAAAACGACATCGTTTTGATAATTTTAAAATATTTTTCCAAAACGATGTCGTTTTGCTCTCTTTTTGCAAAATGACGTCGTTTTACGAAAACTCGAGGGCTGGCCCGTTTAGCCCGCAGGCTGACTATCACAGGCCACGGATTGGGGTTTCCCAACTCGTGAAAAAAACGGGCTAGCTCGCTCTGCTTCGTTCAAGGGCAACCCGCGACGGGCAGGAGTGGGATAACTCGTTTGACACTACTATAGCTGAGGCCTATCAATAAGTCCGGTCCGGTACATTGGGTCTCGAACTCGAATTCGGTATAAACAAATTGGGTCCAGTATTATTCATTTCGGATTCGATATTGAACCTATTTAATAGATACAATAAATAAAACATGTTTGGGATAGTTATACCTGGACCTATTTACTTGTTACCTGTTTATATATACATCAAATAATATATTTGATATATATTTCTGTAATGTATAATAGATATATAAAAATCAAATTATAACTATTGGATGAATCTTAATCTAATGGTTAGAAAATTAGCTTTTACTTCTTTTCGTAATTGAGAACTTTTACTTTGTTTTCACTTATGTAATATATTTTACTTTTATGTTTTATTGAGTATGTTTATGATTATCCTAAAGATTCAATTGGATAATGAGAAATGAAAATAAGATTGGAGATTGAGAAATGAAGATATAATGGTTGAATATTCAGTGTTGCAACTTGTATATTTGATGAAAGTTTGACAATTTGTATTAAAAAGGTATTTAACGTTTAATGATATTTGAGTATTTTGTATTATAAATTATATGATTATTGTAATTTATATCATAAAAAATTGATGGTGTTTTTTATATTTGAAGAAAATTTGTCATTTTGAATTGATACTTTGTGTTGTGATACTTGTAAGTTTATAAGTTTTCTACAAAAAAAAAAAAAAACATACCAAAGTAGGTATAACCGGACCCGATTTGGGATCCAAGGGGTCTGGGTAATATTGTAATATCTTGGACTAGTCAGATAAACAGGTCGGGTATGGAACCATTAAGTGGCAAACGGGTCTGGGTCTAAAACGTAGGGGTCTAGATCCAATCGAACCTCCTATAAAAGCTTTGTGCTTTAATTCTCATTATCTAAAATTTTAAATTTTTTAATTAGTTACAAAAGTTTTGATTGGCCAAGAGATTTTAGTCTTTTAAATTTATCTAAATTTATATCATAACTTTTAAATTTTAAAACTTTTAAACTTTTTATCACATCTCTACATCTCTTGCCACTTATCCATTATTAGAATTAGTTAAAATTAAATTTATTTTTTTCCCAACATACATCTATACATATATACTAGCCTAAACCCGTGTGATGCACGGATATACTTTAAAAATAAAAAATATTAAAATTTAATTTTTAAAAAATATATAAAAAGAAATATTTTTTACCTTTCAAAATATATGTGTTTAGGAAAAAAATTAAATAACACAGAATAATAAAATTTTATTTGTTCAAAAATATCAAATACCTTCTTTCCCATCTTAAGCTCTTAACATATGATTTTTACCTATTTTATTCCTGTCAATACAAAATTAAGAGTACTATTGATTACATCGAATATACTTTTAACTTTTTAAAAATTTCTAATTCACATATAAATATTGCTGATTTTTTTTGTAAAATATAAATAACATGTATTATTTATTAAATCAAAGAAATTTGAACTTATTCAAACTCTTATTGGTTTAGAAAAGCTCCCTTATTTGCTTCATTAATCAAGTTTTCTTTTTTATTTTCCGAAAACAAAATCCTTAATGGCAAATCTATTTCTCTTTATCAATAATAAAGAAAAAATTTAATTATTAATTTTTTTGGACTTCAATTTGTAATAGCATTTTTCAATTAACTCATTAAGTCAGATAAAGAATGATTTCAAAATGATCTCAATGGATTATATAATATATCCAAATGATTTCTTATTTCTGAGGTTTTTTTTAGACGATAAATCAAAGCAAATGAAAATTTAAACAAATCAATGATATTGAGGTTTAAATAAGAATTTATTTATTTCATTATAAATTATATAACATTTATCTGTTTATTTTCTCCTAATAAGTAGATAATTATTTTTGTATAATATTTTAATAAATATAAGCAAGAAAGATATCGGGAGATGCAATAATGAAATATAACATAAAATGAGAGAAAAAATTATAAAAGAGAAGAAAAAGTAAAGAAATTAGAAGAACACAAGAAATAGATGTTATAAGCAATGCCATTGTGGTACTAAGAAACCAAAGAAGACAGAATATTAGCGAAAAAGTGCATAATAGGTAATAGGAAACATAATGTAAAATTTTTAGCCTTAAAACCTGTGATCAAAGGTGAATGAAATAAACAATTCTAATATTTTAAAAAGAAAAGAGAAAACAAGAAATTATAGCGCTTACATCTACTTATAAAGTACCTAAAATTCAAGTTCAAAAAATTATCATATAGGCAACAATTCTAATCTAAAATTTAAACATATTTTAGTGTAATCAAATAAATAAAAAAGATTCATTTGCATTGCTTAAGGATGCGCTAATAAAATACGTCAAAGAAATCATCAAATTTTATGTTACAAAATAAAACACATATTAGATATCGAGTGAAGGAGTTCAATCTAAAGAAATTAAAACCTTAAATGAAATTTTAGGTAATTCAATCAAATTAAAGTAAATACATCATTTAAGAGAATAATAAAAGGATTCCAAAAGAATTGATAAAATACAGCACTCAAATTCTTATAAAAAAAACTATAAATCAAATGGAAAAAGAAAGAAAGAAGTGAAAGAATTATATTAAGATTGACGATAAAAGGAAAAATCATAAAGATTGGATCTTCTGGATATGAAGAGATTTGAGAGATAATTAAATCAAAACAAAAGTGAAAAATGTGATTACATTTTAGAAAAGAGAAGAGAAGAAAAAAAGAATGTGCAGAAGAGAATAATAATTATGTGCATTGTGTGTGGAAAAAATGGTTAGACATTCAGAATTTAACTTTAATAAATTTAATTTAAATTAAAATATTTTGTTAAACAAAAATGATAAACATAAAAATTATGTTTGTTGACAATTATTGAATAATTAAAGTTTTACTTCTACAAGTAATTGGAAATATATAATTTATTTTTTAAAAAATATGAAATTCAAAATTTAACTTAATATATAAGTATAAAATTTATTTTAATGGGTTGAAAATAATTTTAACCAATGAAAAAATTTTAAAGTAATAATTAAAGTTTCAAAGTAACATAATATGTAAAATTAAAAATTATAATTAATATATAAGTTAATTTAAAACTATTTTAATGGATTAAAAATGATTCCAACCAATCAAATTTTGAAGACTAATTCAAAAGTAAAAAATTTAAGAAATTAAGATCATTCGAAAATCAATCTTAAAATAATTACTTACTGCTATCATCCAAATAAAGAAATAAAAAATTCACGAAGTCTTTGCTTCTTATTCTCCTAATGCATGGCCATATTAAAATTAATATTTCCTTTTGAGGGAGGAAAAAAAAGAAGAAATAGAAACTTTCATCTAAAAAAGAGAAAAGAATATGACTACCTTGCATCCATTTCTTTAACAACTACTTTTTCGTTTGTCAGTAATATTGAAATACATATATTACTCTTTCTCCTCCTCCATAATGCTTTAAACTCCATCCCTAATTACATTATTATATCACATGATCCAAAAGGTTCTTTAATTTATAATTTATGAATTATCTTGCGGGTTCTTTCTCTTATGCTTATCAGAGGCACAAAAGATTCTTTAATTACTAACATATTTTCTTTTTTAAAGTTTAAATTTTATCCAATAATTTATCACTTATGCAACAATTTATAAATATTTTATTTTCCTTCTTTGAAGGTTATAAATCAAGCAAAAAAGTAAGTTCGAATTTGATACGCAAACTAATTTACATATATTTTCAATGTTTGAATTAATAGACAGCTTCTATCATCCTAATTTACATTTCATTAGGAGAATGGAAATCCTATAGAAGGTATTATGAGTTTAGCATATTGTTTTTCATTTGTTTATGCACTATTCCTTTTTCATTTGTTATTGGTCATGTTATGTATAATTTTTTATTTTTGAGAACAAGAATTATAAAACTATCTCATATTATAAGTTTTCTTTTTTTGATCAGTTTCTCAATATTCTCACTTGCAATTCTTGAAACCATTCTCTTCAAGCCATATTTAGGTTTATTATACTTGCTTTGTATGCATTTTGTTCTTAATTTATTTAAAATTCTATTATGCCAATAAACATTCAATTTTATTTAAGGATATATTTTTTCTCTAACAACATTATTATTTTAGCATTGAAGTTGAAGTCTTTAAACTTTATTATAGTCTTTGAATTAAGTTTATTATTTTTTCTTTAAATTAATATTATGCACCCGTGCATTGTACGAGCCTTTTTTAGCTATATGTGTGTGTGTGTGTTTTATGAATTTTAAATTAAAAGAATCTGTTAATTTAGAAATTTGAGTGTCTTGGTTAGTTGTTCATTCACAATTGGAACCTTAAGATATTGTAACATGAATCTTTAAATTTCACTCTATCAAACATTCTATTATTAATCAATTAATTTTATAATTCAAATTCAGGAAAAAATAAAATCTCTCGGGGCCATATTTATTTTTGACACGTACTAAATTGTAACTTATTTAATCTTAATTATAAAATAAATTTTAATTTGTAGGAGAATTTCCCCAGTGGTAATGAAAATGCAAAAACACGCGTTGTGTCATATCTGTGGCTAATCACAGTGCACTTTCCCACTTATATGCTTTCTGTTAAAAACGCTTTTCCAACTTGTAATGTGCGAAGCGACATGTAATGCTTTGGTGAGCAAAGTGTTTCCCGCTAAAACTCAAGCGAAAGAGCCACCGAAAACTTCGCTTTCAAATCTTATCTGGAAAAGGATAAGCATATTCCACTTTTACAAAAAGAATGATCACTTTTAGGCCGCCACTCAAATCCTCTCACACAAATCCTTCCTTCATTCGTTTCCTTAACAATCATAAATTGTTATGTATTTTTATATATTATTTTATTTCTTTTAAAATTCTTTTATTATTTTAAAATTTTATATATTTTAAATTTTTTATAATCATCTAGTAGTATTATATTGATTGAAAAAGCTATTTTTTGACTGTCATATAATTGAAATTTCCATTTTTTCCCTTAAGGAAAAAAATGTGGGATCGATTGACGCAATAATCTCCCTAGATGATATACTTTACTTTTAGAATATTTTCTTTTCAAAAAAAAATACAGGTAGTACTGTGACTCGTATAAAACTTATATCTCTAAACGAAGGAAGGTAGTTAAAAATATTTGAAGAGAAAATATATTTCTTTTAATAAAACAGAATTTGTGTTGCCACAATAATTTTTTCTTAAATGATATTTTATCTGTCTTATTTCTGTTGATAGTATTTACTTGCACAATAAATTTTATATAAAATTTAAATCGTATTATAAATATACATAATGTAACAATAAATAAAAAATATGTAGGCTATTAGATACTTTATATCAAATTAAATATGTAAAAATAATATATATTATGTATAGTGTCTTTGATAATACCTAACATATTAAATTTTTTTCTTTAAAGGAGAGTGCCAAATATTTAGACATCCTAATTTAGTAAGACACTAACTGAAAATGGAATGTTCAGAGCTTTGGATATTCTAATATACTCTCTAGTAAATTGTTTAAGGACTAAATTGGAGCACATGTAACCATGTAATTAATGCAAACTCATTAATTTGTCTTTGCCTAATAATGTTGTTATATGTGATACAGTTTAATTGATAAATTCGATAATGTATTAAAAGGTGTACGAAAGGATGGGAATATTGAAGATGTAATTTTTTTGTGTAAATCCAATTTGAGGTGCAGCAGCTATTGCTTTGAGGTCGACAAATTCGTCATCACAAGGCTGAATTATTGTCGCATACATGGTTTGATGAACTACTCCATTAATGGAAATAATAAGCCTTAACCAACTAGACTGTCCAACGGCACTGCCATTCATTGTTCTTGAGAAATCAAATTGTTCTTGCATTTTCTAAGGACTTTAGATACATATGTGTGTGTGTGAGTAAGAGAGAGAAAAAGCGATAGAACCCCTTTTTCTTGAGAAATCAAATTGGTCTAGCATTTTCTAAGGACTTTACGTACATTTGTGTGTGTGTGAGTAAGAGAGAGAGAGAGAGAGAAAGCGACACAACCCCTTTTTCCCTAAAATTAGGCTTGTAACGTTGTCAATGAGCTATCCTCAAGGGTACAATCTGAGATATACATTTGTACATACATGTAGAGTGATGCTTATAAAAGGACTACGCTTAATGATTCTATTACCAAGGGTACAATCTGAAACATGTCTTCAGCATAGTCTAGCCTTCTTTTTCCTTCATTCTATTTCCTGCCGTATTTCAGAATTTTCTCTCTATCTAGAATTCTTTTCTGATCAGATGGCCTCAGAATTGCCTAACAGTTTTTCGACTGAATCTTATGAGTTTGAAGATCTCGGAGTATTAGAATTCGACGAAGATACACTTCGAGAATTGCTTGAAGAAGAGCCACAGGAGGAAGTGCAGGATAACTATTTCATGACTGAATCTGTGGAGACTCAGCACAACATGAAGATGGAGAACTTCGATCCCATTGAGAAAATCGTGCCCCCTGGAGACAACCATAATTGGTTCAAGGCCGTAGAAACAACCCCAGATGTGCCAGTCAATGATTTAGCTTTCTGGTATACAGATGTCTGCAGTGAATATATGGTTATTGGTAATATTGAGACGAAAGAAGCCGCAGACAGTTCTCAAATGCATAATGCATTTCAAATGGATGAGGAAGCATATACAGGCCTATGGCAGGATAACTGATCATAGTACCTTCTTTTCATGGGCAGACGCAGGATTCAAAACCTGGGGATCCAGAATCCAATATATTATATCATTTTTAATTAATTAAATATCGACGTACGTAATTAAAATACATATTGTCGCTTGTTCAAATTAAAATCTAAGCGAATTTATACTAAATTTTCAACAATTTGTGTTTTCAATATATATTAGTAAACATTCAAAAAAAATAATCTTTCAATATATATTTGTATTTTCAGTACTGTTCACAGACCGCCCAGCAGTAAAAACGTAAAAAATATTAATTTAAGAAGTAAAAAATATATTTTTATTTTTAATTTTTTTATATTTTATTTCATATTACTTTAATTTAATACTAATTATTAAATTTAAAGGAAGTAATATAAATAGTAAAAAGAACGGAAGAAGAAGAAAGAAAAAAATAAAAATAAAATATAATCACGTTAAAATTATCAAAATAATACACTATCATAAAAAAAATGATTGTTTTTTTTTACACACCATCTCAATTGTAGTATAATCCAAAAGAATATTTTGAAAAATCCCCCATATGGCGTAGGTCCACATATGACTGGTTTTAAAAGAAGAAAGGAACGATACAAAATCCTTTGACCCCGTAGAATAACTCGAGTATAGGTCCTATGAATCTTAAATTTGTTACCATTTAGAGTTGAAAATTAGTGTATATGAATTAATTCTAAGATTTTTTCTTATTTAATAAAAGGATTTTTATTAATATGAAAAATGATTGAGGTGTGAGTTTATATTTGTTACCTTTTCTAATTTTTATTTTTATTTTATAATAGCACTCAGTTGTTTTAGTTCCTTAAGTTTTTTCTGTTGATGTGTTAGAATTTTGCACCAAAGTGATCTAAATTCCAAGATGATAACATTATTCTTTTCTTTCAAATTTCTCTTGTTCCGGTAATTTAAGATAAAGTAAATCTCACATTTAAATAATTCAAGTGTATGTTTTCTCAAATCTTTTCTACAATCAATCCACTGATCCAAAGCAAACCTAAGCTCAATAAGCACATCTACGTTTAATCGGGGGCGTGCCTTGGCCCTCTTTTTTTTTTTTTTTTTTTTCTAAACCAATATCAGTTTATATACATGTAGTGTATAAAAAATACAATATACAAAAAAGGGGTGCCCTAATCTTTTTTAAGAAAATAATAATATGTGAAAACGTATAAATATGGGCCCCACAAAGGAACAAGTGGCCCAACTTCTAAGGAATAATTTGTTTGCGCATAATTATATGTAGTTTTTTTAATTATATATAGTAAGAAAAAAATTTTTATTTCTAAGAATTTATAAAATTCTTTAAAGAATTCGAAGTATAAAAACTCATATCTACCAACGACTATTTTTTTCGTGAAAAAAATTAGTTTATTAAATTACGTATAATTTAAAGTTAATTTATATATAAAAAATATCAAAATCAACCTGGAATCGACCGATTTTGAAGTTGATAACTATGCTACCAAAATTCCACCATATTTTGGTCAATTGTGACATCAAATTCCACCAACTCCTAGTGAAATTTCTTGACAAATTATACCCACTTGACAAATTGTACCCCAAGTGGGTACAACTTGATAACAAATTCTGAGAGTATGGTGAAATTTGACATCAATTAGTATAATACTAGTATTCATATTATATATTTATTTTAGTATAATATTAGTATTTATTATGTATTTGTAATATTAGTATAACATTATGTATCAATTAGTTTTATGTTTTTTCAAATTCGTTATTATGTATTTATTTTCATAAGTTTAATTATAGTTGAGTTTATGCTACTTTAATGTGAATTTAGAGTAACCGTTTAGCTTTTTTAATTAAATTTTATGTGATGATATCCTCATTAAGCATCATTAATTCACATTTACGTTGTATTGGTTGATGAGTATTTCATTAATATGTTGTTATTGTAAAATTATTAATTATTGCTATCATCAATTTATTATAATATTAATAATATCATTTCTATAAAATATATTTTTAAATATATATTAATTTAAATTGAAATTAAATGTAAGTTGATATTTACTATTTTCATATATATTATTACTGCACTTTGACTTTTAAATATTTTTTTTTAAAAAAAATATATATATATTTTAGAAAATATTATTTTAAATTTAAATTTAATGTGAGCTAATGTTTATTATTTTCGCATATATTATTGTTGTGCATCTACTGTTAAATATAATTTTTTTAAAACCATAATTTTTTAAAATATATTATTTTAAATATGTGAGGTGATGCTTATTATTCTTGCTTTTAAATATAATTTTAAAAATTATATTTTTAAAAAATGTATTTAAAAGTGCATGTGCAACATTGATATATGCAAAAATAATAAACATCACCTCACATTAAATTTAAATTTTAAAATAATATTTTCTAAAAAATATATTTTTAAAAAATATTTAAAATTCGATGTGTAATAATGATATATGTAGAACTAGTAAACATCACCTCACATTTAATTTAAATTTAAAATAATACATTTTTTAAAAAATATATATATTTTAAAAAATATGATATTATTGACACTATAATAATTGATGATGATAGTGATTAATAATTTCACAATAATACTATATTAATGAAATACTCATCATTCAATACAACGTAAACGTAAATTAATGATGTTTAATAAGAATATCATCACATAAAATTTAATTAAAAAACCACAATGATTACTCTAATTCACACTAAAGTAACATAAACTAAATTACAATTAAATTTATGAAAATCTAATAATTAAAAAAATATATACAGTTGAACAATTATCGTGACATAATAATGGCATTCGATAATCAACATTATACTAATTATGCAAGTAAACTTATGAAAATAACTACATAATAGTGAATTTAAAAAAAATCAGTGCAAATTCTAGCAGGTTTTGGCGAAATTTGACATCAAATTATATATATACACATTTTGTAGTATGTATGTATGTATGTATGTATATGTATATATTACATATATATATTCTTTTTAATCTTTCAAGTCTAAGGTTGATAATTAAGTCTATCTTAAGGCTATTTTTCATTTACTAAAACTATATCTGTTTCTAAACTTCAAAATTATGTCAATTTTCTCTCTTTAAATAATATTTTAAATAATTATCAACCTAAAAAAAATAAATTTAAAAAATTAAAATAAAAATAAAAATTTTAAAAAAGAAATTAAGCGACAAGAAATTCCTAGCAAAAAAAAGCAAAACAAAAAATACTCTAAAAAAGACAAAAGAATGAAATTGTATCATTTCATGGTTCCCATAGATTTTGCCACCAAAAAATATATATATAGAGCAGAATAATTGTCCAAAGAAAATAGAGCCAAAATAAAATTTTATAAATTTCATTTGTTCAAATTTTTTTAATCAATAATTGAATAGTAATTTTGAGGCAGCCCATGCGATTTTTTAATTACAAATGGCAAGTGTAACAAAGTGAAGATTTGTCTTCTCTGGTAGTGCAATTTCGGCTAGAAATTGGCGGAAATTGAACAAAATTTCCGCTAACAATTAGTAGAAAATTTGGGTGAAAATTGCGTACAATTTTTGCTAGAAATTGACAAAAATTCCCCTCAATTTTTGCTAATTTTTACGAAAATTGTGCGCAAAATTTGCTACTTGCTAGCACAAGTGATGTAGAATGTTAGTTCATCTTTAAAATTGACTGTTTTTAGGTCAATTTTGAAATTTTTATATGTAAAAAAGTATAAAATTAGATATCATTTGATAAATTAAAACTTTATTTGTGAAAAAAATATAATTATTATTGACAGATTTGAGTTTTAGTATTTTAAAAGTTTCAGAGAAATATAAGAATTTTTAAAAGTAAATAGTAAATAGTATAATAAAAAAATTACATATAAAATGCCCCAAAGAAAGTGTCAAATTTTTTGTGGGGGTCCTATATTCTTTTCTTTTTCTGTTCATCCATTTGTAAATTTATCTCTTCTTCTAATTCTTTCTTTTGTTATTCTCTTTTCCCTTATATGCTAGAAAATTAAAGATACAGTATCGCTAAGAGAAACATTTTTTAAAGAAAAATATATATTAAATAAATTAATAAATTAAGTTAAAATAAAAAAATAAAAAACCTCGAAAAATCATAACTAATTTTACATCTTAAAGCTCTTTTCCGTGACAAGTAATTTATATATATAAATTTATCTTAGTAAGTAGGTCGCAAGGATGGGTCACTCAAGGCAAAAGAAAACCAGGAAATTTGCTCAGGCCTATTTTACGGTGCATGAAAAATTTTTATCATCTGATTCAGATTTATTTTTCAACAAATTTATTTACATTTCATAATATTTTTCAAAATAAGTTTCGGTAAAAAGTCTAAAACAATTTACTTCTCATAACTTAAATAAAAATTTTTATCAAAGGAATGTTACAGAGGACAATTAGTACATAGTTTTATAGCGGAACTGATATTTATCTTCAGAATCTTCACGAGTGCAGAACTGCAGAAGTTGATGGAAAATTTTGGTTAGTATTTCAAATTGAAGTTTATTATTTGAGAGATTGATTTTTTAAAAGATTGGTTTGGAAAACTAAACATTTTTAAAAAATAAAAAATATTTAAATAATTAGTTAAAGATAAAAGTAAAGTAAAAAAAATAATGGATCAATTCATTGTATAAAAGGAGGAAAAAATTCTAAAACCAATCAAAAGTAAAATTAGTGTATATACCGGAGCACTGAAGTTAGGCATACCTATCAAAATAGGTTGGATTCTTAGCTTGACAGCAAGCCAATGTGTCCCTTGCACAATAAGTGAACTCTGCATTTGTTGCACTTTCTATGTCAAACATTAATTGAATGATTCAAGGAATAAGCGAGTCAAAATTTTTTGACGGACAGTGCTAAATAAATCAACTTGATCCACGTGGGGTTAAAACTATGAAACTGTCTATAATAACCTCTAATTAGAGGGAAAGATTCAACTTTTCCTCTAAAATCTTCTCTTTCCTTATAATATCTCCACTTCAATCTCTCTTCTAAATTAGCATTACTTCTATATTGATTTTTTTATTTAAGAAAGATTATCTAAATTACAGAAAACAACAATCATAAATTTGTTATTTAAGAAAGATTAAAAAAATTTATTTACTGTTCATTCAAGTATAGTCTATTAATGCATCTCTTTATTCACAACAACAATTAACTATTGCGTCTCTTTGTCAATTTGTCAATTTTTACCAAGATAGTTAACTGTAACATATTTTCATTCAACTAACCTAATTCAATCTTTGAACTATAAAACTTATTTTAAAAGTGATTTACGAAGGACAATGGATTATGTTCTTGAAGCGGTAAACAGAGAGTAGTTAACTGTGTGGAAGGAAGGTTTTGAAAAACGGTCCACCTTGGTACTTCTTTTTGTATGTGTGCTCTTTGACTAAAGAGCTTCTTTAAAGGGAATTTTATGAACGAAAATGTAATCTATCTAAATGTCTTAAAGGAAAAAAACCTTAAATTTCTAACCAAAATAAATCTATTCAATCATACAAATAAATTCACACCTCTTAGTCTGAAATAAGACTAAATCATTATATATAAAAATAAATATACAAAACTAAGTGATTATATATAAAAGAAACTAAAAAAACATTGACAGTAGTATGATTTAGTTTTTAGTTTTTTTAGAAATATAAATAAATGAAATATACTATTCATTCTTGATAGCTTTTTTTATATTTTATTTTAGGCACTATCTCCGTTCCAAATTGAATATTTACTTTCTCATTTACAATGAATTCTACTCTTTTCGTAACTATTACTTCCTCCACCCTTAATTAAATGTCAATTTTTTATACAAAATAAATATTCAATTTTTTCAAGGTGAAGGAACACTAAAATAGAGAGGAACTCCCGAAGATGGAACGATGTATAACATTTCTCAAGGAACTTCTTAATTTTCTGTCAAAAAGTCCATATTTTTAGTCAGAAGTTATGGCTGAAATCAGATAAAGTTTCCACCAATTAATGTGCTACAATAATAACAATAATATAATTATTTGTTGTCTTAAAAATATCATGTAACTTTAATTTTTATATTTTTCGTCCCTAAACTATTACTTATGTTTTCGTTCTAAAAAAAACTATTTTTAGTTGGAAAAAAAATTATCCCCACGGCCAGTTTCGCAGCGAATGCTGGCCAAATGGACTATGTGCAGCACAGCGAGCTCCATCCCAATGGCAATTAAGTCCAATCAAGCCATTTCCTGAAAACTCGATCCGCAACCACGCGAATTCCCTAGACGAATCAGCCCAAATTGAAACTCTAAAACGTGACAAATACAACTTGCTCCATTGGGATGGCTTCATAGTGCCTAAACCCCTGCCATAATCGAACGCTGATCACAATCGCCCACTCAAAACTGTTCCACCCATCTAAACATCCAGGGTTTTGGGACATGATTCTCCAGCGCAATTTGAAAGAAAATGCCAGAGCTGCTGGTTATGGTAAGTTTGTCGTACTTGTTGGAGACTCTTTGGGTAACTTGACTGCAAAACAAAGCTCAAGTAAGTGGAAGGGATCTTTCCCCAAGAATCCTCCGATGCTTGAGTTAGTATTGGATACAAGTGTGTAATATAAGATGAAAATACAAGTATTTATAAGAATTCATACTTGGAGAGCTTAGGTAATCAAGTCTAAGAGATTCTGAAAGCTGGTGGTTTGCTCTCTCCAGATCATTTACGTTAGTTCTGTTTCCGTTGTCTGACTATTTGTTTATACTTACGTTATTATCTATTTGGCTAAGGTTGTCTGAACTTACCATTTCATGTCTCCGTAGATAGCGCCATCTTGCAAAATATTGCAATGTCTATGCAGAAGTGCGAAAGGAGGGCCTTTGTTGAGATGCTGGAGATTCCTTCGAAGCTCTTCCCATATTTCAATGGGTCTATCCCTTCATCTTTTCATTTTTAGTACTGATATTCTGATGTATATTTTTGGTGAATGGCAGTTGTTAGATTCCCATAATCAACTGAAGGAAATCGACATGATGATGAGGATGATATTCCTTTGATTGGTCGTTGGTCTCGGAAGAGAAAAACTCCTGCCGTAGACCCATTGTCTATCGCTTCAGGCAAACATCTCGGCTTTGGCTCTGGCTGCTGGAGCAGCAAGTTGTGGAGGGTTTGGCTCCCGATAGCGATTCTATGAACAAGAAATATCATGTTGATCCGCTGCCTCTACACAAAGGAGATATTTTTGCAGCACAATTTCACCCGACTTGGTCACTAGATGTCAACTGGCGAATGTGTCACCTTAATCAAGCACAGGAAACTGTGGAAGGCATGATTTCTCCCCATGGCAGTAAGATAATGTCCCGATGCAACAATGTAGAAGCATACAAAAACTATTGCGTGTCTTCACATGAGGTTGTTGCTTTTCGTTGGGAACTTTGGCGGCACATTTAGACTATTGAAGAGTTGGGCGAAGTGCTCCAAGTTCAATTGAATAATCTCCTTTAGGAGGATGAAGATTTAAAAGGAGAAATTGACGAGATGCAAGCTGCCAAAAGGGCTTCTGAGCGCAAAGTTGAAGAACTTCATAGAGAATTGAAAGATAGGGTGCTGACTACACCAAGTTGATTAAGGAGCTACAGCGTACCATTGATCAAGTCTTGGGTCCGGTCTGCTTCGTGCTCCTATTGTAGGGAGGATTTAGAGATCCTTTTTAAAAGGTAAGGACATGGAAGATTTGTTCAAGCATTTGGCTATTCCTCTCACTCAAATTGTTATGACTTGGGTGTTGAGATGCAAACTAAGTTCCACATGGAAAAATTGATGGAAGAGTTGTCTAAATATAAGATTCAAGATAATTCCATTAGTATGAGGCATTTTGGGAGATACCCAAAAATAAATCCGTGAGGGCTTAGCCCAAAGCAGATAATATCATACTAATGTGGAGTTTGGAAGACATCAGACAACTCTAACAAGTGGTATCAGAGCCGATGGTTCGTCTGGGTGACGTGGCACTGTGTGGAAAGCCCTCTCGTTGGAGATCTGCGGTTGATGCCTTGTGTCGAAAGTCTTCCTAATAATGTGATGGTCAGGCAGCATGTCCCGCTGGTTGCGGTGCAAGATAGTTGGCAGATCAAATGGATTACCTCTGAAGGAGAGGTCATGACCTGTGTGGTCCTTAGTTTGAGGAGAGAATTGTGGAGATGCAAACTAAGTCACACATGGAAAAATTGATAGAAAAGTTGTCTAAATATAAGATTCAAGATAACTCCATTAGTATGAGGGCTTTTGGGAGATACCCAAAAACAAATCTGTGGTGTCAAAAGTCTTCCTAATAATGTGATGGTCAGGCAGCATATCCCGCTGGTTGCGGTGCAAGATAGTTGGCAGATCAAATAGATTACCTCTGAAGGAGAGGTCATGACTTGTGTGGTCCTTAGCTTGAGGGGAAAATTGTTGAGATGCAAACTAAGTCACACATGGAAAAATTGATGGAAAAGTTGTCTAAATATAAGATTCAAGATAACTCCATTAGTATGAGGCATTTTGGGAGATACCCAAAAACATATCTGTGAGGCTTAACCCAAAGCAGACAATATCATATTAATAAGGTGTTTGGAAGACATTAGACAACTCTAACATTGGGTTGTTAACTTGGGAAGGGAATATCATTGTGACTTTGAGCTTCCAAAGAACCTTTGGGACTGAACGAACAGAAGGCATCTATGCTGAGGTTTCCTTGGTCTTCTTTGGGTACTTCTGCCGGGTCTACTTTGACTTTCTCTCCTAATATCACTAACCATGCCTCGTAGTCTTAGCTATATTTTTAATGGCTAGAGTTTGGGTACTTACAGACCGAACCAATTTTTTTTTCTTGAGTACTCGTTATTCTCTACTCGTGAGACATTTTACTGACTCATTTTTGGTAGCCTTTTTATTTTTCCCGTTTCTCTTTGTGTTTGGCAGTCGAATCGTCGCTACTTTAGGCTTTTTTGATTGCTGCGCTTGTTCTCGCGATTGAGGCTTATCTACCTTTTTGTTGGGGTGTATTTAGAATTGTGTAATCTTAACTGACTTGTCACTCTTTGTTTGCTGGTGTATTTTCCCAGTTTTGAGGTCACTAGACCTTTTATTTAAAGGCATATTTTGTAATTTTTGCTATTTCTTATTTAACTTTTTGTACTATAATCTTCTCCATGGCTTTCCTCCCCATCTTTTCATATGTCGTGCATTCCCAGTTAGCTGAATTTTTGTGAACGAAGGATCCCCTTATTCATTATATTTTCAACGGAGGCTAGGGGTGGTCGTGAAGTACTAAAGATCAAGCTAGATTCTCTCTACAACGCTTGTGGGCCTACTAGGGAAAAGCTTGAAAGACATCTTTCGATGATCCAAGTGTATGTGTCTCTATTGGACCATACTCCTATCTTGAGTTTGATAATCATTTTTCGTTTATTCAATCATGGAGATTGATGGCAAGAGTAGGTTCTATGAAGAGTTTCTGCTGAGCTTTTACCCTCATATCCAAAGGGTTTTGAAATTCCGTTTTCCTTTTGATGTCCATGTGCAGGAGGCTCCAATGGAGTCCTTGGAGTTTATGCTAAGGGAACTAGTGTCTCTGTCTCCTAATGATTCTAAAGATTCCAGTGACTCCAGTGATTTTCTCGATATTTAACGTGGTTTTAATAATATTTATTATGGATCAATAATAAAAATACGTTTTATTTAGCACTTGATCTTCTTTTCATGTTTTGATGATGTGATAAGATAGAAAAAAGAGAACTTCATAAAGGGTGTAATACAGAATATAAGACTAACAGATAAAATTTTCACAAATTAGTCACGTTCCATGGCCTTGCCAGTTCTCTTCCTTCAGCATTTTTTTTTCTATAACTTTCATTCTCGAACGTTGTGACAACCATACATGCTCCTTCCCTTGTGGCATCTAGTTTTCTGTTGGGATCTATTTTGCTGGCTTCATTTTTGCATAGCACTAGTTCTTGGATAGGTTGGGGATTACTTTAGAGTTATAATATTTGGCTACTAGCCTTTTGTATTGCTTCGCTCGTGTTGCCCAAAGTCAAGTTTTTCCTACTAGAACCAGGTTTTTTTTTTGCTAACCTTTGATTGTTGCCTTCTTCATGAAATACTTATAGGTGCTCAGAAAGGAGCCCAAGTTCTAAGGGAATCAGTGCTCGAAGCATAAATTAAATGGAGATTTCTTGGTACCTTTTTGGGGGATGGTTCGATATGCCCATGGCACATTGTGCAGTTCATCATACCACCTACCCTTAGTCTGATCCAAACACTTCCTCAAACTTTGAAGAATAGTTCAATTAGTGACTTCGGACAGTTTGTTTATTTGTCGGTGCACTACTGAGGTAAATCATCGCTCCATGTGCAACTCACTACAAATTCTCTAAACTCTTTGAATCGAATTGCTTTCCATTATTTGTTACCAAGTTCTGTGGGATACCAAAATGGGTTATGAACTCTTGCCAAAAGAATTCTTTTACTTTACTGGCTATGATGGAAGCCAAGGCTCAAAGTTCAATCCACTTGGTGAAATAATCAATAGCTACTATAAGATATTTTCATCTTGTCAGTGCTTTTGGGAGGGGCCCTAGAAGATCCTTCCCCCATTGTGCAAATGGAATGAGATTTCCTATAGATGGGTACTCCATGGCTAGCATACAGTGTACATTCGAATGTAACTGTCATTTCTCGCTATGATTAACCAAGTTTTTTGCGTATTCTTCCACTCTTGGCCAGAAGTCCCGTACCTCATGATTTTTTAGACTTGACTTTGAATTCCTATATGTGCTCCACAAATTCCTTTGTGAACTTCCCGTAAGGCGTAGTTTTCATTTTCTGGGATGACCCATTTCATCATAGGTCATAAGTAAGACCTCCTATATATTGTGCCATTGATGATTACATACTTGGATGCCATGGTTTCTATCTTTCGAGGCTGATCTTTATCTTGGGGTAGAGTCCAAGAGACAATGTAATTCATGATCAAGGTCATCCAGGTGTTGTCCTGACTGAGACCTATAATCTCCTCTTCAATGCTCTCTTCTGTTAGCGGTTCTATCTAAGTACCTGACATGGGCTCTCTTTTAGGCAACTTAGACAACACGTCAATGTTGTTGGTTTCTCTCCTTTCAATTTTTTCAAACTTGATAAATTGGAACCCTCTATCAGTCTGTGGATAAAATGTAGGTATTTCTTCATATTTTCCTCTTGGGCTTCATTATAAGCGGGATATTTGCCTAAAGATTACTTGTGAATCACTTCGAACAACCAATGTCCAGCAGATTTCTCGATTAGGCTCTTTAGATTCTCATTTTTCTATCATATCTTATGTTTCTGCTGTATGTTCTACTATAAGGTCTGTAAATGCTTACCCCTGGATTATTTTTTATGGGTGTAGTCGATATGATACTCACTTTAACTCAAAAGTCCACCGAAGTATTCTTCACAACATATTTGGCTTGTGCATAGGCTGCCTAATTCTAGCATCAGTTAGTACCTGAATAGGATGGCTTTAAAAGTATGGTTGTAATTTCCGAGCGACCATAACAATTGTTAAGATGTACTTCTCTAGGGTGGTGTATCATTCTTCTACCCCATGTAAAACATGGCTCACATAATAAATTGGTTTCATTACACCGTCTCTTTCTGCACCCAGCACTGAGTTGATGGCCTCATCAAATATTGCCATGTAGACATATAAGGTTTTCCCGTCTCTAGGGACTATCAGGAGAGGAGGTTGGCCTAGATATTTTTTTAACTGATCAAAAGCTTGCTAGCAATTTTCATTCCATTTGAATTTGCATTCTTGTCTTAGGATGTCATATTGCTTGCAATTTTCATGCCACTCTAACTATGCTCCCGCTCTGTACCAGTAAATCTATCGAACCAATGAATTTTATGCTTTTTCCTATAAACTCGTATGAAGGTACTTCTATGAGCACTAACCTGTCTTGGGCAAGCCCATTTTGTCAAAAAGTGCTTTTAAATAGGATGTTAGTTTAACTAGGATTCGATGAACTATCCACTCAGTCACTTCTAAAGAGATCACCAGAGGTTGGTCATCTAAAATTTTTTCCCATTTGGTCGAGAGTTCTTCGCTACCACATTAATTATATGGGCTTTCAGCTTTTGGTCTGCTGCTGGCCCAATGTCTACCCGCACCCTCTCTTCGCTTTCTTTTCCCAGCTAAACCGAGCTATGTAATCAGTGACCGACTCTGCCATTTTTGTAGGATATGTAGCAGGTCATCTATAGTTTTCTAGCATCTAATATTGGCAAAAAAGTGTATTAGAAACCGTACACTCAGCAGATGAAAAGTGGATCTACTACGCTGCTTTAGGAAACTTGGGAACATTCGGCATAAAGCTTTGTTAGAAGCATCTTTCTGTAGCATGAGAGGCTTAAACCGATAATATTTTCTTATCATCTCATTATTTTTTCACATACAAAGAACTAATTTCTTGTAATAAAAGTATATATGTTCTCTTCATTTCATTTCATTTGATATTTTTACTATATTAGAATGTCTCAAAATAATTAATACTTTTTTATTAAAAAAATAGTTTAATATATTTTATACTATCAATCAACTACTAACTCGCTATATATTTTTTTATATATTTAGATTTAATATAAAATATTCACTAACTCATATATTTTTTATTTTTTATTTTACTATATTATTTTTATAATACAATTCAAACATTTACATAAAACTTCGTATCCGGTCAAGCACTGTCAAATAAAATGAGACTGAGGGAGTATCATTTTAATATCAAAATTTTGAGATTCTTGTTGATTTAGGCTTATATTGAACAGGTACCATCTATCCTTCTTCTTTTTTTTTTTAATGAATTATTTAATCTTAAGGTAGAATAAGCTCATTTATGTCCTTATAAATAACCATATTGAGTGATCTAACACCAAACAAGCCGTTTTGTTGTCCTTATATCATTTATCAGGAGGATGTTCCCTAATAATTCTAATCATGGGTGGCCTCTAAATTTCTGGAATTTCTGGTTTCCGCATATAGGCTTTAAGTTAGCATTTGAAGACGGAAATTAGAGAAAAAACATGATAAGAGCATTTCAAATTTTTTTATTGTTTGTAAAATGAAAAAGACACCCTTTTAATCTGCCTAAGGAATAAACATATATGTTTTCAATTATTGCCTTTCAACATCACTGATAAAAACAAAAACATGACTAGAAGGAAAATGAAAACCATCAGAATCTTGCAAAATGCACTTGCCTGTTTTCTTTTCTCCTTTCATCACATCAGTCCATTTTTGACAAATTGGTGTGAAACCCCCCTCTCATAATTAACTAGTTCGTTAGCACATGATATTTGACTTTGATGAATCAATTAAGTGAGGCGGCTACCATAAAAATCTAGTTATGATATTTGACTTTGATGAATCAATTAAGTGAGTCGGCCACTACGACGAAGACATCTTTTTTAGTAGTGGAAACATATACCTCCAAGAAGAGGGATAGGGAAGGTGAGAAAGGCCAGACAGCATGGGTTTTAGCAGGGTTGCTCTGATTGCTCTTCTTTTATGTGGTAAGCCTGTATTATCATTATTAGAAATCATAATTTCACACTCTTTTGTTTTTTTAGTAATCCTGTACTGTTACAATGGAAGATTGGGAAAGGAAATTAGGATATAATAACAATCATTTTTTTTTTTGAGTAATTCAATACTGTTACAAAAGGGACAAGGGAAAGGGAATGGACTTTATTGGGGATGATGAGCATCAAACTTATGTCCTTTCAATCTGGCAAAGAGTGTTCCAACAACTGGGTTACTGCCTTGCTTATATCTTTTTTAAGGGATAGGAATACTAATCTGAATTGTTTCCAAATGTTTACCCCATGGCAGGCGTGTTTCTCTTGGGATCCAATATGGATAAGAAAGGAGTATTGGTTGTGGCTTGTCCGCAGTATTGCTTAGATGTGGAGTACATGACCTGCGATAGCTCAACTACAAAACTCAGTCCAAGATGCAATTGTTGCTTGGCACCAAAGGGTTGTTCTCTTCACCTTTCAGATGGAACTTCTGTATACTGTGGTTGAACTTCAAAAGAAATTGAATGCTTCATCTTAATATATAGTTGACGCCCTTTAATAATATAGAAATTGCAAAATACTATGGCATATTAGTTTGATTTGCAATTCTTTGAGGAATTGATCTGCAGTTCTTTGAAGAATTACTCTATTGTGAAGCAAGAATGTATTCATCTGGTACAGAAATAAAATAAACTGCAATGAGAATACTTGCTAATTATTCATTTTTTCATGTGATTTTACAATTAGTTCATTGCATCATGCTTAAGCTTTGCTTTACAGTTTGCTTTACAGTTTCCCTTTGGCTTTCTCTTCTCTTCCTTTCCCTTTGATGAAATTTTATAACTTTGACTAGATGATTTTATTTACAAAGTACACTGATTTTACTAATTATTGAAGCATGGGTAAAATGATAATTTCTAGAGAAGAAATGATGAAAGAAGAATTTATTAGAAAAAAAGTGAAAATAAAAATTCACCTTATCATTCTAAAATTGACAAGGATTGTAATTTGAAGAAGAAAAAAGAAGATTTCAAAATTGATTTTGACTTGAACAAGGATTTGGAATCCAAATTGGATTTGAATTCCAAAGAGACTTCTATATATATATATATATGCTAGGTTCCCTGCAGTAGAAAGAGGTGTGCATGTGGGTGTGCATTCAGATTTTTTGTTCGGTTCGATTTTATCATTTTTTAAACAAATCAACCAAATTTAAATGAGAATTGAACTGAACTGAACAAAAATTAAAAAAAACTGATAAATAGAAAGTACTCAAAGTAGAAGCTAAAATGAACATAATATCCAATTAAGAACAAGTTGAAAAAAAAGAAAAAAGATTTGAAATATGACCCGATCCCAAGATGTATGATGGAATGAAAGGGATTATTCCTATTTCACGTATTAGATCTCCTATCTTATCTCAATTAAGAGGGGTCATGGAAAGAACAGGTTCAAAATCACGATCAATTCCTTTTTCAAATCCTGCTGCAGCTGCACGAGCCCTTCCCGCGTGCCACAAATGACCTACGAAGAAGAAGAATCCTAGAACAAAATGAGAGGTAGCTAACCAACTTCTAGGAGAGACATAATTGACTGCATTGATCTCGGTAGCTACGCCACCCACGGAATTTAAAGAACCTAAAGGAGCATGAGTCATATATTCTGCGGAACGCCGCTCTTGCCAAGGTTGTATGTCTTTTTTCAACCTACTCAAGTCCAACCCATTTGGACCTCTTAGAGGTTCTAACCAGGGAGCACGCAGATCCCAAAAACGCATCGTTTCTCCTCCAAAAATGACTTCTCCGGTTGGGGAACGCATTAGATATTTACCTAAACCAGTAGGCCCTTGAGCGGATCCCACGTTAGCCCCAAGACGTTGGTCTCTAACTAGAAAAGTAAATGCTTGAGCTTGAGAAGCTTCTGGCCCAGTGGGTCCGTAAAACTCACTAGGATAAGCTGTATTATTGAACCAGACAAAACAACACGCAATGAAACCAAAGACGGATAAAGCCCCTAAACTATAAGATAAGTAACCTCTCTAGACCATACAAGTGCGCGTCGAGCCCACGCGAAGGGTATAGTTAAGATATGCCAAATTCCACCAAGTATTCAAATGGAACGTAACCATACATGACCTCCGACTATATCTTCTAAATCATCCACACTAACAATCAACCCTTCCCCTCCAAAGGGCGATTTTAGTAATTAACGACCCTTCCCCCTTTCCCCCGGAGCCCAAGTATCATACACGCCCCCAAAATATAGAGCCTTGAATACTAGAAGAAAAGCACCTAGACCTAACAAGATTAAGTGAATACTGAAATACCTAAGAGGGGGGTGAATTAGGTATTTGGCTAATTTTCGCAAAAGCAAATCTTTTATGAGTTTAGACCAAGATCAGATTATATGAGCAAAATAGAGACAATTTGTAGCAAAGCAATGAAAGAAAGCAATAGCAAAGAACTCAAACAATTTATAGTGGTTCGATCCTCAAGATCTACGTCCACTACCTTAAGCTCACACTTAAGGATTTCAAACTATCTACTATATGCTCAGGTTTACAAATTACAAGAGAGGCTCACCACACTATGGTTTTACACTCACAACCTCTTCTAGTAACTTTTTACAATACAAGGCTCACCAAACACAGTGGTTTTATATCTCAAACAACCTTGAATCACAACTTCAAGGATCACCCTTATCTAAAGGATTTTATGTTATCAAGATAACCTTGCTAGAGCTAGTAGAACAACACAATTTAATAAATAAAGAAGAGTGTGTAGATGTTACCACTTGTTGGTAGATATTACACAAAGTTGCACCTTCACACTTTGATGTCTTTGGATTGATCAATTGAATGCACAAGACATAAGAGAGCTTAAGGAATGTTTGTAAAAGGCTTTAGAATGCTTAGAGTTTTCAAGAATTCAAAACTTACAAAAAATTTCAAGTTTATAGCTTTTATAGAATTTGAAAATCAGTTTTAACAGCTATAAAAAGGCTAGTTAACGGCTATTTTCAAGAAAATTCGGACTACCAAATTCTGCGTCCGAATTTTTCGGACGACCGAATTCTTCCTGCTGCATCCGAATCTTCGTCCGAATTTCCTAGAAAAACAGTGACTATGCTGAAGGCCAAAATTCGGACGACCGAATTTTTTCTTTATGAGTTCGAATCTTCTTCCGAATTTCTTTGGAAGAACAGTAGCAAACTTTTGCTACTAAATTCGGACAACCGAATTTTTTGAAAGCATATTCAAACTTTGTAAAATCATTTGAGATTTAACTTCAATAAGTTTGAAAAACATTTGGTATGTATAGAAAACTTATTTAGACATAGATAAGTTTGAAATCCAAAATCAAATTCCTTTGATCATATATAGTTTACTTAAAAACTTTTAGGACACAAAACCACATTCATCAAGAAATTCATTCAAAGCCTTTTAAGATTAAGAAACCTATTTTATGCTCTCTTATGCATTCAATAGACTCCAAGACATACAAGTGTAGAGTTTACATAGAGATTTACCTATTATCATATCTACTCTATACTTCAAGTCTTCAATGCCTTGAGTTCATCTTTGAATAACCTTCAAGAGACTTCATAGTTTATTGAGGTTGTTCTTGCACTTTGGCTTGAAGGCAATGAGACTTCATACTTCTTAGTTCACAAAACCTATCACACAACATACAAGCATATTAGTCCTCATCAATATTTGTCATTAATCAAAACTACATGATTTGCCGTTAGGGCTAATAATCTTCCCGTTTTTCATGATGACAAACTTTGATGCAAAATGTGATAGATTAAAACAATGTAGTATATAGAAGTATTAATGTCAATGATAGAAAATAACCAATTTAGCACATTGACATATAAAAGGCTCAATATGAGCCTATGACCCAACCAACCTCCATTTGCCTCCTTCCTTCCAACTAAACTAGGATAGAAGATATAGCATTTAAGCATTTAGAAAACTTCTAAGAGAGGTTTTAAGGTTGTTAAAAGCTTAACAATGCTCCCCCTTAGATTGTGCTCATTTTTCAACACATTTGGACTAGAGATATCATGCATTCGAATTTTAACATATCAAGTCTCAACTTTAAAATAAGATAAATAAAAGCTTTAAAATTTGTAAATAAGCTTTCCTAATATTGTTCAAACATATTTTGAGAGATTAAAACATATTTGAATTAATTTGAACAACAGAGGAGCACATTTTGACAATGAAATATGGATGCATCCGAATTTTAGAGCATGCATCCGAATTTTTAAACTCATGCATCCAAATTTTGAAAGTTTAAGTCCAAACTGCAATAGATTCAATATAATGGATGTTTAAAGTGAAATAAAGCTTCCATAATGTTGTTCAAACATAATGGAAGAGATTAAAACATATTTGAATCAATTTGATCAACAAAATATCACTTTTTGGCCACAAATATGAATGCATCCGAATTTTGAATCCAAAGTTTTTGCAACTCAGTTTAGCTTTACAAAAGTTTAAGAAAATTCAAGCATAGATGCATTCATCACATTCATCACAGAATCATCATTGCAGGCATCATTCATCATATTTATCATTGCAGGCATCATTCATTTTCATCATATTTTTCATCATATTTCTCCCCCTTTTGTCATCACTCAAAAAAAAAAAAAAGAGGGATCAATGAAAATGAGACTATCAATTTAGTACATAAAGGAAGCTCTCATCACTGAGATTTCATCATTGAGCTTCATTGTTACATAAAATGCAACAAAATACTTAACAAGTTTAGAATTACATAAAAAATCAGTATAGATAAGCAACTTAAAAGCAGTAAATAGAATAGAAGGAAAGAAAGCTTAGTCTTGTGATGTTGATGTTGATGGGGAGGCTAGGCTCACTCCTTTCTTGATGGCCAAGTGCTTCACTCTTCCGCGACTGAAAGAGATTGTTGATGGAGAGACTATTTCAGCTTGAGCTACTTGGCTGCCTGCTATTTGTGGCTCTTCATGTGCATGTTCTTCCTCTTCTTCTTCTGCCACAGTCTCTTCATTTCCACCTTGATCATCATCTTCATCATTACTGTTATTATCATCTCCTTTCTTTTCTTCCTTATCTCCTTCTTCCTCATTTCTATCTTGAGGCTTAGAGGGTCCTTCACCACTTTGAGCATTTCTGATAAGGATTTCTTCAATGTGCTTTACCCTACTCTCTAGTCCATCTAACTTTCCAAGAACCATTGGAGCAAATGATTCAAAAAACTTATACATCTTCTCCATTTCCGTGACATGATTGTTCAAGGCTTCTTGGAATGCTTTGGCCACTATGGTGTCACCTTTAGTAACTCCTTCACCACTTGAACCAATTCAAGTTTCTTCTTCAAACAATCTCCTTTTTGTTGGAGGTTGCTCCCCCTCACTTGAGGTGTCATGCTTCCTCTTTGTCTTCATTTCTCTAGCAAGGGTTTCTTCTTCATCCTCTTCTTCTTCCTCCTCTTCACTTTCTATCTTTTCTTCTCTTTCTATTCTTTTTGGAGGGATTTCTCTTTTTGTCCTCCATACATTATCCTCATCAAGAACTAATTGCATTCTCTTAAGAGTTTCATTAGTGTAAATCTCCCCACTCTTAAAAGCTTACCCTCTTCCTGGAAGTTTAATCTTAAAATGCTTAAAGATTCTTGTCAACAACCTTCCAAATGGGAGTGCCTTGGTTACTATTTTTCTTGCAGTAATCATGTGTTTCAAGGATATATAACCAAAGTTCATTCTCCTATGCTCATGCAAGGCTAACATGATTACCATATGCATATTTCCAACTGATGACTTATGTCCAAAATTTGGAACAATCATAGTAGTTACCATATGATGCAACACTCTACCTCTAGCATCCAAGTTCTTGATTTTCCTCTCCTTTATAGATCTAAACTCTCTTCCATTGGTAAATGCTTCTTCAAATCTAACATATGTAAAGAGTTCACGATCATAGTAATGCATGGAAGGTGAATAATATCTAGCTCCATTATCAATCCTTCACTAAATTCAATGTCAACTTGGGATACTCTAGATGAATACCATTGTATCACATTATCCCCTACCATCTCAACTCTTTCCTCTTTTAGGTTTGCTTAGAATTCATATATCAAGGTAGGATAAAATTCTTCATCAATGAACAACAAACTACTCCAACCAGCATCATTGAAACAAGATAGAACAATATCCATGCTAGACAATTTATCAACATCCACCTTATATCCAGGGATAATCTTTCTGCTATTTTTATTCCATTCATGAAATTCATGAGTAGCTTTGATTGAGACAAACCTGTCAACTCCAGATAATGTTTGAGGGATTCGAATTCTTCTTGGTTGGTTGAGGATTGAGTCTCCATCTCATTCCTTAGCCTTTCCTTTCCCCTTCTCAACATTTGGCTTCTTTGTTCTCAGCATTGATATTTTCTGCTGAGAAGTATTGATTTTTAGTATGAATTTAGGGTTAGAAGTTTAAAAGTGAAGGCAAATCGGGATGAGAATGTGTGGTTTTGAAGGGATTTTGATTCGGATGTGAATGGGTATGAGAGCCTTTTAAAAGGACGTGAAATTCGGAAGTTGAAATGTTGAGAAGACTTGTTTAATTTACATTTAAACAGTCGCGTCCGTAAAATTTGGACGACCGAATTCTCAGGTCTGCGTCCGAATTTTTGGTCGAAAGTTTCTGTTTCTTCAGTTCAGAAAATTCGGTTGACCGAATTTTCTGACCTGCGTCCGAATTCTTGATCAAAAGTCTCTGTTTCCTTTCACTCAGAAAATTTGGTCGACCGAATTTGCTGTAGTGCATCCGAATTCTGGATCCGAAAATTTCCTGTTTTCATCAAAACTTCAATACACACATTAGTCATTGAATCTTGAAATTCCTAAGAGTCTTCTTAGGTGATTGAACCTTTCCTCAGCCAAAGGCTTTGTAAAATATGTCAGCAATTTGATCGTTTGTATTTATATATTCTAAGCATATATCTTTCTTAATCACATGATCACGAATGAAATGATGTTTTATCTCTATGTGCTTAGTCCTAGAATGTTGAATGGGATTTATGCTCAAATTAATAGCACTAGTATTATCACATAGTATAGGCACATAATTGAATTTAAGACCATAATCAAGTAAGGTATGCTGCATCCATAACAATTGTGCACAACAACTACCTGCAGCTATGTATTCAAGTTCTGCAGTGGATAAAGACACACAAGCTTGCTTTTTACTAAACCAAAAATGAAAGGTGTAATTTTTGAAATAAGCTTTCCGAAGGTTGTTCAAACATAGTAGAAGAGATTAAAACATATTTGAATCAATTTTAACAACAAAAGTACACTTTTTGACAACAAAATCTGGACGCATCTGAATTTTTGAATCATGCATCCGAATTTTGAAATTTCAAGTCTAAATTGTAAAATATGTGAGATGGAAGCTGTAATTTTTTAAAATAAGCTTTTCTAAGGTTTTTCAAATATGATAGGAAGGATTAAAACAGTTTTCAAATAATTTGAACAACAGAAAAATATTTTTGGCATGAAAGTTTGGATGCGTCCAAACTTTTGGTCTACATCCGGATTTCAAGTCGCAACAAGTTTAAAAAGATTATTTTGCAGTTTCAAATGAATTGTAAAAGTACTCAAATATGTATGTCCATAAAGGCACTCATTTTAGCTTTGCAAAACCACAAAACTCATGTATTCAATTGTTTTCATGAATCAATATGAAATCATAAATCAAGTCAAGAACTAAGTTCAAGATTTCAACCTTAACTTAACTATATTCCAGAATCTCAGAAAACAACTAAAACCTCACATATTATAACACTTTCAATTTAAATTCCAAATGCAAAAACGCAGCCAAATATTTTCACATTACTCATTACATAGTGCATATCAGCACATACATAGCATACATTGCAGCATGATTCTCATCAGCACATATATAGCACACACATTTCAGCATATATATAGCACACACATTGCAGTATAATTCTTTCTCCCCCTTTTGTCATCACTCAAAGATGGGGTAATGAAAATGAGACTGACAATTTAGCATATTCAACTAGGGCAAAAAAAAAAATAGTAACTAACAGTTTAGCATATTCTTGTAAGTCAACTTCTTCTCCCCTTTTATAGCAACAATTAAGCTTGGAGTGATCAAAGTATCATTAACAAATGAAGCTCTCAACAATAAGGTTTCATCTTTGAACTTCACACAACTATTATAGAAGCCACATTAAACAGTTATAAAGTTTGGAAATTTAAAGAGAAAAACAGAGAAATTGCATAAACCAAGCTAGGAATTGTTCGTAAGTCATACTAAGCATATCAAAAGTATATAAAAGCAGTAAGTATAGATAAGATTAAAGATATGCTCAGTCTTGGATGTTGATGGAGAGTCCTTTCTTGATCCCTTCTTGATTGATACATGCTTGACTCTTCCTTGGCTGAATGTTGGATTGGATGGTGTTGTCACTTCAGCTCTTGCAATTAGACTTCCTTCTTGGCTAATTCCAGCTTGCTGCTTTCCTTGATCTCCTCTTTGTGACTCCGCAGCTTGCTCACTGTCATCCCCTTGGTCACCATCATCATCATCATCTTCGTCATTATTGACATCATCTCTATCTTCTTCCTTTTTCTTGTTTTCTCCATCACCCTTATGATCATCCGTTTCTTCTTGAGTTCTAGAAGGTCCTTCACCACTGTGAGTATTTCTCATCAATATTTCCTCAATGTGTTTCACTCTATTTTATAAACCATCTAATTCTCCAAGAACCATAGGAGCAAAATTTTCAAAGAACTTATACATTTTCTCCATCTCCTTGATGTGGTTGTTCAAGGCTTCTTGAATTGTGTCTCCTCTAGAAATTCCTTCAACACTAGGAGCTTCTCCAACATTGGGATGTGACTGAGGAGTAGGCACTTCTTCAAAGAGTCTTCTCTTGGAGGGTGGTTGCTCCCCCTCATTTGATGAATCATGCCTCCTCTTTGTCTTCATTTCCCTTGCCCACGTTTCTGCTTCATCTTCTTCTTCCTCAATTTCCTCACTTTCTTCAACTTCTACTCTTTTTGGAGGAGTTTCTCTTTTAGTTCTCCATACACCATCTTCATCAAGAATTAATTGCATCCTTCTAAGAGAGTCATTTGTATAGATTTGTCCTCTCTTGAAATCTTGTCCCCTAACAGGAAGTTTAACTTGGAAATATTTGAAAATTCTTGTTAAAAGTCTCCCATATGGTAAAGCTTTGTTGTCTGTTTTTCTAGCACTAATCATATGCTTCAATGCCATATACCCAAAATTTAATCTTCTATGCTCATGTAAAGCAAGCATAATCACCATATGTATATTTCCAACAAATGATTTATGTCCAAAATTAGGGATAATCATGGTTGTTATCATATGATGCATAACTAGTTCCCTAGCATCAAAAGCTTTGATTTCCCTTTCTCTAATGGACCTAAACTGTCTACAGTTTGTGAAAACCTCTTCAAATCTATCATTTGTAAATAACTCACAAATATAACAGTGTTGTCCCAAAGAGAAATACCTTGCTCCAATATCACTTACTCCACAAATTCTATTCACTAAGGCGTCATTAAACTCAAAGTCTACTTGAGACACTCTAGAAGAATACCATTGAATTACATTATTCCCCTCTCGTTCAACTCTTTCTTCTTTAAGATTTGCATAAAACTCATATATGAGAGAAGGATAAAATTCTTCATCAATGATCAGCAAATTGCTCGTTCAACTCTTTCTTCTTTAAGATTTGCATAAAACTCATATATGAGAGAAGGATAAAATTCTTCATCAATGATCAGCAAATTGCTCCAACTAATATCACCAAATAAAGACAGAACGTTACCCATATTGGTGAGTTTGTCAATGTCCACTTTGTTTCCAGGAATGATCTTTCTGGATTTCTTGCTCCATTCTTCAAATTCTGATGCGGCTTTGATGGAGACAAATCTGTCTACTCCAGATGATGATTGAGGAACTCTGAATCTTCTAGGTTCATTGAGAATCAGTCCTCCATCTCTTTCCTTTTCTTTCCCTTTTCCTTTCTCAACATTTGCTCTCTTAGTTCTCACCATGATGTTTTTCTATTTGAAATGCAGTGAATTATGAGAAGTGTTTAGGGTTAGGAACTCAAAAATCCAAGTGGTTTGATGTGAAAATGGTGAAATTGCACAGAGATTTGGGTTTGGACGCAGATGGGTACAGTGGAATTTGAAAAGAGAGAGAGTCCGGATGATATATAATGTGAGTAACGGCTGTTTGGGTTTTTAAAACCGCTGTAACTGCAAAGTTTGGATGACCGAATTTTCAGGTCTGCGTCTGAACTTGCGTCCGAACTTCTCTGTTTCTTCAGTTTAAGAAAGTTCAGACGTCCAAATTTTCTGTCAAGCGTCCGAACATGCGTTCGAATCTTTCTGTCTAGAATTTTCTGGAGAAAGTTTGGACGTTCCAATTTCATTCAATGCATCCATATTGTGCGTCCAAATTTTCCCTGTTTTTTTTTTCAAACTTAAGTTCACACATTAGTAATTGAATTTTGAAATTCCTAAAAGTCTTCTTAGATAATTAAACCTTTCCTCAGCCAAAGGCTTGGTAAATATATCAGCAATTTGATCATTTGTATTCACATAGTCCAAGCATATTTCTCCTTTAACAACATGATCATGAATAAACTGATGCTTAATCTCTAAATGCTTGGTTCTAGAATATTGAATGGGGTTTATGCTTAAATTAATAGCATTAGTATTATCACATAGTATAGGCACACAATTGAATTTAAGACCATAATCAAGTAGAGTATGCTGCATCCATAGTATTTGAGTACAACAAATACCAGCTGCAATATACTCAGCTTCAATAGTAGACAAAGACAGACATGCTTGTTTTTTACTGTACCATGACACAAGACAACTACCAAGAAATTGATAATGACCATTAGTACTTTTGCGTTCAACTTTACATCCGGCAAAATCAGCATCTGAATATCCAATAAGATCAAAAGATGAAGATTTTTAAAACCTAAGACCATAGTCATGTGTATCAATCAAATAACAAAAACTTTGTTTGACAGAGATTAAATGAGACTCTTTAGGACAAGATTGGAATCTAGCACATAGGCACACAGCAAACATAACTCTAGAGTAAACTTCCAATCACACCTCTATATGACTTTTCATCAATATTTTTACCTTTTTCATCTTTATCAAGTTTAGTTGATGAGCTCTTTGGATGCCTATCCCTTTTCCTTGATCCATTCCAAATCTTTTCCATAGCTCCTTGGAATACTTTGCTTGATTTATGAAGACTCCATCCTTAGTTTGCTTGATTTACAACCCAAGAAAGAAATTTAGTTCTCCCATCATGCTCATTTCAAATTTATTTTGTATTGATTTGGCAAAATCTTCACAAAGAGATGTATTAGTAGCACCAAAAATAATGTCATCAACATAAATTTGCACAAGTAAAATATCATTATTACTAGAGGTTTTTATAAATAGTGTTGTATCCACTTTTCCTTTTGAAAATCATTTTGACAAAAAAAAATCCACTTAATCTTTCATACCAAACTCTTGGAGCTTGTTTCAATCCATATAGAGCCTTGGTTAATTTGAAAACATAATTAGGAAACTTTCATGAATAAAACCAGGTGGTTGTTCAACATAAACCTCTTCTTCAATAAAACCATTTAAAAATACACTTTTGACATCCATTTGGAATAGTTTAAAAGCTTTAAAACAAGCAAAAGCCAAGAGTATTCTTATAGATTCAAGTCTGGCTACCGGAGCAAAAGTTTCATCATAATCAATGCCTTCTTCTTGGTTGAAACTTTGAGCAACAAGCCTAGCTTTATTTCTAACAACTTCCCCTAGTTCATTTAATTTATTTCTAAAGACCCATTTTGTACCAATAATGGAATGATCATGAGGTCTTGGGACAAGAGTCCAAACTTTATTTCTTTCAAATTGATTTAGCTCCTCTTGCATAGCAATAATCCAAAATTCATCACACAATGTATCATCAATGATTTTAGGCTCAATATGAGATAAAAGAGCAAAGTTGTCAATAAAGTACCGCCTTGTTTTAACTCCATGGGAGACATCACCAATGATTTGCTCCTTAGGATGACCTCTTGCATATCTTAGATCCTTTGGAAATTCTTGATTACAAAATTCTCTTCCATTGTCACTTCTAATAGAGATTAGTTTATACTCAAGGGAGATTTGAACCATTTTGAAAAGTTTTACAAATTCATGAAACATTTCATCCTTTTGAGCTAAGAAGATCACCCATGTAAATCTAGAGATGTCATCAACAATCACTTAAGCATATCTTTTACCACCAAGACTAGTAGTCCTCATTGATCCAAACAAGTCCATATGAACAAGTTCAAGAGGTTTTGAGGTAGAAACCTTTTTCTTTGGTTTAAAAGTTGTTTTTGATTATTTTCCATATTGAAAAGCATCACAAAGATAAGTTTTTTTAAAATGCATTTTAGGTAATCCTCTAACTAACGCTTGTGTGGAAAGTTTATTCAATAAATCCATGTTCACATGACCTAATCTTCTATGCCATAAATATCCATCATTATCATGAATGACAAGACATTTGATATCATTTGTAATAAGTTCATCAAGATATAGTACGTATACATTTCCTACTCTATTAGCAATAAAGATAGTTTTGCTACTTGCACTATAAAAAATAGTACAAGTGTTACATTTAAATTCAACTTTACAGCCATTATCACATATTTGACTAATACTAAGTAGATTATACTTCAAACCACCAATAAGTAATACTTGCTTAATGAGAAGGAAAGAACATTTACCAATGTTGCCGATTCCAAGTATTCTTCCCTTCTTCTTATCACCAAATGTGACAAAACCTTCACTTGTTGCTTGAAGTTCACTAACAAGTGAGGCATATCCTATCATGTGTCTTGAATAGCCACTGTCAAGAAACCACTTAGTGGCACCTGATCTTGGAGCAAAACAAAACTACACCAAATTTGAGAAAGTGACTTTTGGTATCCACATTTTTTTGGGTCCAAGAGGGTTAGTGAAAATTCATTTGACTCTCTAAATGGTTTTAACACCATTTTCTATTTTTCTTTTCACATAACATTTGACAATTTGTGTCTATGCCTAACACAATATGTACAGTATGAGACATTGAAATAAAAGTTTCTTTAGCTAAGAAGTTTTTATATTTTGGAGCATAACTTTCATGAGTGTAACCAATACCGTTTTTGCATATGAATATCTTTGATAACCAAGTAATTTATTTAAATTTTCTCTTCCATTTGTAAATTTTTCAATGCATAATGTAAGATCATTAACTTTCTTTTTTAATATCTCGTGATCACTGAGCATTGTTTCAAGAGAAATGACTTTTGTGCAAAGATCTTTATTTTCAAGAGATATGTTTTGTATAGTTACATTTAAAATTTCTTTTTCAATGTTTAGGCAATTAATAGTCTCTAAAAGGTTTCCATTTTTAAAACATAACTTTGAATTCTCATCTAATAACTCATTAATTTTGGTCTTCATTTCCTTATTCATTTTTGAAGCCTTTTTCAGTTCTCCATACATTTCAACAAGTAAATCACTAGGATCAACATCGTCATCATAGTAAGTAGAAATAGAAAAGTAGATTGTAGCTCATCATCAATAGCCATAAAGCATATGTTGGCTTTTCCTTCACTGCCATCTTCACTTTCTTGTTGATCCCAAGTGCTAGCCAATCCCTTTCCCTTCTTGGTAGATTTCTTTTTGAGTTTGTTGTCTCTTTCCCTTTCCAAGACTTTTGGACAATCGGCAATAAGATGTTAGGTGCTTTTGCATTCAAAGTATTGAGGTTTGAAAGATGATGGCTGTCCACTTTTCTTGATTGGCCTTCTTCCTTTCTTGAGAAATTCCTTTTTATAGAATCTCTTGAATTTTCTTACTGCCATAGCCATCTCCTCATCTCCACTGTTTCCATCTTCTTCACTTGATGACTTTTCTTGTTCACTAAGATGATTGAAAGTTTTGAGTACAACTCCCTTTCTTCAATTCTCTTCATCTTCAATATCATTCAATCTTTTGACCTTCATCTCATGTGTAAGCAATGATCCAATGAGCTCTTCAAGTGAGAGATTTTTCAAATCTTTTGATTCCTCAATAGCAAGTGTTTTCGGCTACCAAGATTTTGGTAGAGCATCCAATATCTTTCTGTTTTGCTCTCCAATTGTGTAGATCTTCCCATAAGCTTTTAAACCATTGGAAATGTTAGTAAATCTTGTAAACATATCACTAATATTCTCACCTTGCTTCATGGTGAATAGCTCATAATCCCTTACTAGCATAGCAAGCTTTGACTCCTTTACTTGGTCTGTTCCTTCAGGTGTTACTTGACGTAATCTCCACATATCATGGGCAATGTCACATCCAATGTTCATGGCTTGGTAGTTCAATGTCATTTTCTTTGAATCATTCTCATCAAACTTGTCTATAGGCTTTGGCTCTAAATTTGCTCCATCAGCTCTCATTTTTATTAGTATGTAAGGACCTTTCTCAACAATATTCCACAATCAAAGTTAATAGAACAAATATATATCTTAACTCTAGATTTTCAAAATGTATAATTTGTTCCATCAAACAAAGGTGGACTATTTGTGAAAGATCCTTCCAAATAAGGTAAGTTTGAAATATTAGCCATAAGTTCTTAACTTCTAGGTTGTAAAACCACACATAGAAGCCATTGCTCTGATACCAATTGAAAGACCTAAGAGGGGGGGTGAATTAGGTCTTTGGCTAATTTTTGAAAATTGTCTCCTTTTTATGAATTGAGTTTGAGCAGATTATATTCGCTTGTTTTAATGAAAGAATGATTATATCAATGACGAAGCAATAAACAATTTAAGAACAATGAACACAAGCAATTTATAGTGGTTCAATCTCTTCAAGATCTACTTCCACTACCTTGAGTCTACACTCAAAGATTTCAATCAATTCTACTATATGCTCAAGTTCAAACAATTACATAAGAGGCTCACAACACAATGGTTCACCCTATCAAAGGATTTTATATCCACCAACAACCTTGAATCAAAATCTCAAGAATCACCCTTACCTAAAGGATTTTATGTTTACAAGAAAACCTTGTAATGAGCAAGTAGAAAAAATTAGATTAAATAGAGTATGGATGAGATGTTACCACTTCTTGGTAGATGAATACACAATATAGCACCACTTCACTTTGTTGTCTTTGGAATCTTGAATGATCACTTGTAAGCACCAGACAAAAAAGAGTTTTGATGTTTGTAGGGAAAATTTAGATGACCGAATTTTAACCCTTGCATGCGAACTTGCGTCGGAATTTCTCAGGAAGTATAGTAGCCATTTTCAAAGTTTGAACGTCCAAACTTGCGTCCGAACTGTTCAAACTTTGTGAAATCATTTGAAAATCAACCTCAATAAGTTTGAAAACATTTTGTATAAAGAGATAAGTCATTTAAACTTAAAAACCGTTGCCAAAACACTTTGATTACTCAAAGTTTACTCAAAATCATTTAAGACTCAAAAACACACTTGTTAATCAAAAGTTTGATTACTCAAAGTTTACTCAAAATCATTTAAGACTCAAAAACACACTTGTTAATCAAAAGTTCATTCAAAGCCTTTTAAGATTTAAAAACAAGTTTTTTGCTCTCTTATGCGTTCAATAGATTCCAAGACAAACAAGTGTAAGGTTTACAAAAGATATACCTATTTAGCAAGTGTAAACCTACACTAGAGTCTTGAAAGCCTTCAATCCATAGGACGTGCTCTACATTCTTGATCCTTGGTCACATTTGAGTTGTCCTTAGCACTTCTTGCTTCAAGGCAATAAGAACTCCTTACTTCTTAATCCAACAATCCTATCACACAAATGACATAAGAATTAGTCCTCATCAATGTTTGTCATTAATAAAAACTAATCATAAGTATATAATTTCCCCTCAGGGCTAACATATATGAGCTAACTTGAGTAATTGTTATGTAATAGGAGTATTGGATTAATAAAAGCTAAGAAGTCTCATTACCTTGAAGATAAGATACTAAGGACAACTCAAGATGTACTCAAAGAATTAAAGCATGAAGAGCATGTCCTAGCGATTGAAGGCTTTGAAGACTTTAGCGTAGGTTTACACTTGCTAAATAGGTATCTTCTTGTAAACCCTACACTTATTGTCTTTAGAATCTGAGGAGCTTATAAGAGAGCACAAAACATGGTTTTCAAATCTTAAAAGGTTTTGATTATACATGTTTTACCAAGTTCCTGACAACGACTTGCGGTTTGAAAGCCCTTAAAAAGATTTATCTTATAGTCCAAAATGATTTCAAATTTGTTATACTTGATTTCTAAATATTTTGACAAAGTTTGAATAGTTCAGACTCCAGTTTGGATGTCTGAAATGAAAACCTTGGTTTTTGAATTTTAGAGAAATTCGGACGACCATTTGGGCACTTTTATCCTAGTAGTCTGAAAATAGAGAAGTTCGGACGATCATTAGGATGCAGGAATCCATGTTCGGTCGACCAAACGTTACCATTGCAAACTGTTACTAGCCGTTATTTGAATGCTAAAACTAATTTTCAAACCATATAAAAGCCATAACTTCAGATTTTTGAGTAGTTTTTGAACCTTTAAGAATCTTTACTCTTACCAATCATTCTATATCAAAAAGCTCTCCTAAAAAAGTTGAAGTGGTACTTGATTTGTCATCATCTACCAAGTAGTTGGTAATATCTTTCTCTGATACTTCATCTATTTGCTTTCTTCAAGGTTATCTTAAGGATATAAAACCCTTTGAAAGGGTAAACCTTGATTGTTGTAAGTGAAAAGAAGTTGTGGAGTAAAAACTGTTAGCCGTAAGGGCAAATCATGTAGTTATGATTAATTTTGATTAATGACAAATATTGATAAGGACTAATATGCTTGTATGTTGTGTGATAGGATTTGTGGATTAAGAAGTATGAAGTCTCATTGCCTTGAAGCCATAATGCAAGAACAACTCCAATATGTCAAAGTGATTGAAGATTGAAGAGTTTGTTCAAGATAATTGAAGGCTTTGAAGACATAAAGTGTAGGTTACATGTGCTTAATAGGTAAACTTTGTAAACCCTACACTCTTAAACCTTGGAATCTATGAGTTGTAATTGAGAGCACAATGGTTTTACATCAATGGTTTTTGCACTTAAAAGGTCTTTAATGACTTATCTTTGAGGCTAGAACATTTTTCAACTTGTTTGAATTGATTTGAATATGTTTTGACGAAGTTTGAAAAATTCGGATGCAAGTTCGGACGCAGGATGAAAATTCGGTCGTCTGAATTTTCCCTACACTATGAACAGTAACCATTGTTCAGTGAACTGTAACTACTGTTCAAGTGAACAGTGCCGACTATTTTTCCAGAGAAATTCGAACGCACGTTCGGACGCACCTGAAAAAATTTAGTCATTCGAATTTTGAATAGTACCAGTGAAAAAACTATTCACATGAACAGTATTTTGAAAGAAATTTGGATGCACGTTCGAATGTACAAGAAAAATTCAGTCGTCCGAATTTTGAACTGTATCATCCGAATTTTCTGAAACTAGCCGTTACTAGCTGTTTTATGACTATTTTAACTGATTTTCAAAATATATAAAAGCCACAAACTCCAGATTTTCAAAGAACTTTTGAACTTAAGAAATCCTTGAAGTTCTAACTTGTTTGACATCAAAATTATTTGAAAAGCTCTCAAATTTCCTTGTGCTCAAAGGTTAAAATTCAAGATTCCAAAGGTAAGAAGTGAAATGGTGCTAGCAATTGTATTCATCCACCAAGAAATATTGGTAACATTCAAACTCTATCTTTACATTATTGTTGTGATTGATGCAAGGTTATCTTGTGCCGTAAAATCCTTTTGGTAAGGGTGAGCCATAGACTAGATTAATCAAGGTTGTGGTGTAAAACCCATGTGTGGGTGAGCCTTGGATTAGATTCGTCTTTAGGTTGTCTTTAGATATAAAATCCTTGTGGAATGGTGAGCCTTGTTTGTAGGATTGCAAAGGAGGATGTTGGTATAAAACCCTTGTTGGGTGAGCCTCTTCTGTAATTGCCTAAATTGAGCATATAGTGAATTGGTTGAAATCCTTGAGTGTGGACTCAAGGTAGTGGATGTAGATCTTGGAGAGATCGAACCACTATAAATCGTGTGTTCATTTTTTTATATCTTTACTTGTTTACATACTTGTGTTATTATTATTTGTTCATAGTTGTTGATTGATTGGTTGTGGTCTTATAGCTTGATAATCTTGTCTTAACCATCAAATCACATATAAACTTGAAGTTTGTGAATTTAAATAAGAGCTTTTATTAAGGCAAAGGATTTGCAAAAAGGAAAAAAGTTTTTGATAATTAGCCAAAGACCTAATTCACCCCCCCCCCTCTTAGGTCTTTCAAAAACATTGTTGGGTAAGCCTCTATTATGTCTTGTATAATTCTTATAATTGAATTTGTTTGAAATTCTTGAGTTAAGGCTCAAGGTATTGGATGTAGATCTTGTGTGATCAAACCACAATAAATTGCTTGTGTGATCTTCTCTCCTCTCTCTTTATTTTGGAATTCATTGTGTTGAATATCTTCTTGTTAATTTGATTTCAAATCTCTTCCAATCTATATTTTCAAAAAGGAAAAAGTTTTTGAAAATTAGCGAGAACAATAAATGTTAACTACCCCTCAAGAAAAAAGAATAGGATGAATAAAAAGGCAATCAAAGAAAGAAGAATAAAGAACACAATGATTTATAGTGGTTCGATCTCTTCAAGATCTACATCCACTACCTTGAGAACTAGGCAATTCGATTGACAGAATTTAGACCTCTGCCTCTAACTTTCTGTAGAAATTCAGCAGCAATGAGACCGCAACAACATTCTCTAACTTTCTCTAACTTAAGCACAACAAGTTTGAAATCATTTTAGACTGAAAGATAAGTCATTTAAAAGCTTTTGGACTCTAAGTCATTATCAATCACTTGCTCTTAATATGCATTATACAAACCTTTTAGGCCCATAACCGAGGTTACAAATAGTTTGTGCTACCACATACAATACATAGATACCAAATGTAAGAGATGTAGGGTTTTGAAAGATATACCTATAAGATAAGCAAAACCTTGCAATATAATATCTTCAAAGCCTTCAAAAATTGGCATGCTCTAATTCTTCAAGATTTTAAACTCACCTGAGATATCCTTTTCACTTTATCTACAAGGCCAAGAGATCACATAGCTTCTTCAATCCAAAAATCCTATCACATAATTATGGTTCAAGTTAGGCTACACCAATGTTTGCCATTAGTCAAAACAACAAGATTTGCCCTTAGGGGTATCAATGACATACTTTGATGCAAAATGTGAAGGATTGAGAACAATAAATGACCAATTAAGAATAATGAAGCGTAGATGTCACAAGGAATAAATCAACAATTAAGTACAGTGACAATAAAATGGCTAATGAGAAACGTATAGCCTAACCAATCTCCATTTGCCTCCTTCCTTCCTTCATAACTAAAGGATTTAGCATTAAGGCATTAAACACACCTCTAAGGGAGATTTTTAACGATATAAAAAGGCTTGCAAAGTTTCCCCTTAGGTTAAGCTTACTTATGAAATAGTTTGGACTTGAAGAGAGGTAAATTCTGAATTCAAGTTTCCAAGTCCGAGTTGTAAAAATCACAAAAATTTGTCTAAATTTTGATTAAATGAACTTTCTCAAAGTTTTCAATCAAGGTTAGAGGAGTTTTAAAGACAGTGTACAAGGTTTGACAACAAGTGAACAGATTTTGGGAAATCTTGGACCAAGCCTGAATTCCAAGTCTGAATTTGAAAAGGTTTAATCCTTGAAACCAAAAATAGTAAATAGCATGTTTAACATCCCATATCCAAGTCTAGGTCCAAAGATCATAAAGTTTAATCAATCCAACAACGAAACCACAAATCACAAGCAATTATTAAGCCATCGTCAAGTCAATCAACATAAAGTCCATCAAGCTTCTCAAGCCATAAGAACATCATATCAACAGTCACTAAGTGTTTAAAATACCAACTACTCACTCCCCTTACTCACATAAAATTAAACAACCATATAAAACCATATACAAAAGGAATTTGAAAACCACTCATCATGAACATTGATGAGTATTTTGTAATAAACTATTTACTAACCTTTTTGTCATCAATCAAATAATGTGGTCAAAGTGAGCGAAGCAATAAAATAGAAACTCTGAATACTATGTAATCATCATAGAGCATCAACTAAGTAAGTTCATTTCAAAAAGCTCATAAATTACATACAACAAGTAAGATCATATACGCAGTTTTTAATCAAGAACGGATAAACTAAACTAAATAACAACTATACTCATTAAGTACTGAGTAACAAAAATTAATCAACATAAACTAAACAACAACTAGACATAAACTAATAAGAGCACATAAACTAAGAGAGATAGGAATAGAAGGCTTAGTCCTCTTTGCTAGCATCATTCTCTAGTAGTCTCATCATTGTCTTCACTCCTTATTTGTTGGTGGTGATAGATTTTTTCCCTTTCGCTAAATATGGAATGGACCTTCACTTGCACACTTATCTTCGGTATAGTTTGGTACTACTAATACATCTCTTTGTGAAGAGTTTGCCAAATCAATGCAAAATGAATTTGAAATGAGTATGATGGGAGAACTAAATTTCTTTCTTCGGCTGCAAATCAAGCAAACTAAGGATGGAGTCTTCATAAATCAAGCAAAGTATACCAAGGAGCTATTGAAAAGATTTGGAATGAATCAAGCAAAAGGGATAGGTACTCCAATGAGCTCATCAACTAAACTTGCTAAAGATGAAAAAGATAAAAATGTTGATGAAAAGTCATATAGAGGTATGATTGGAAGTTTACTCTATCTCACAGCAAGTAGACCAGATATTATGTTTGTTGTGTGCTTATGTGCTAGATTTCAATCTTGTCCTAAATAGTCTCATCTAATTTCTGTTAAACGTATTGTTCGTTATTTGATTGATACACATGACTATGGCCTTTGGTTTTCAAAATCTTCGTCTTTTAATCTTATTGGATATTCAGATGCTGATTTTGCCGGATGTAAAGTTGAACGCAAAAGTACTAGTGGTCATTGTCAATTTCTTGGTAGTTGTCTTGTGTCATGGTATAGTAAAAAACAAGCATGTGTGTCTTTGTCTACTACTGAAGCTAAATATATTGCAGCTGGTAGCTGTTGTGCTCAAATACTATGGATGCAACATACTCTACTTGATTATCGTCTTAAATTCAATTGTATGCCTATACTATGTGATAATACTAGTGCTATCAATTTAAGCATAAACCCCATTCAACATTCTACAACTAAGCATATAGAGATTAAGTATCATTTTATTCGTGATCATGTTGCTAAAGGAGATATATGCTTAGATTATGTGAATACAAATGATCAAATTGCTGATATATTTACAAATCCTTTGGCTGAGGAAAGGTTTAATCACATAAGAAGGCTCTTAGGTATCTCAAAATTCAATTACTAATGTGTGTACTTAAGTGTGACAGAAACAGGGAAAATTCGGATGCACAATTTGGATGCATTGACTGAAAATGGAACGTCCAAACTTTCTCCAGAAAATTTTGGACAGAAAAGTTCGGACGCATGATAGAAAGTTCGGACGTCCGAACTTTCTAAAACTGAATCCGAACTTTCTAAAACTGAAGAAACAGAGAAGTTCGGACGCAAGTTTAGAAGCAGACAAAAAAATTGGGCCGTCTGAACTTTGTGGTTATAGCGGTTTTAAAAAACCGAACGGTCATTACACACATTATTTATCATCCGAACTCTCTCTTTTCAAATTCCACTCTACCCATTTGCGTCCAAACCTAAATCTATCTGCAATTTCACCGTTTTCACATCAAATCACTTGGATTTTTGAGTTCCTAACCCTAAACACTTCTCAGATTTCACTGCATTTCAAATAGAAAAACACCATGGTGAAAACTAAGAGAGCAAATGTTGAGAAAGGAAAAGGGAAAGCAAAGGACAAAGATGGAGGATGGATTCTCAATGAACCTAAAAGAATTAGAGTTCCTCAATCATCATCTGGAGCAAACAGATTTGTCTCCATCAAAGCTGCTTCAGAATTTGAAGAATGGAGCAAGAAATCCAGAAAGATCATTCCTGGAAATAGAGTGGACATTGACAAACTCACCAACATGGGTAACGTTCTGTCTTTATTTGGTGATATTGGCTGGAGCAATTTACTGGTTATTGATGAAGAATTTTATTCTTCTCTCATATATGAGTTTTATGCAAATCTTAAAGAAGAAAGAGTTGAAAAAGAGGGGGACAATGCAATTCAATAGTATTCGTCTAGAGTATCTCAAGTAGACTTTGAGTTTAATGATGCATTAGCGAATAGAATTTGTGGAGTAGACTATTATATTCGCGAGTTATTTACAAATGAAAGATTTGAAGAGGCCTTCACAAACGGTAGAGAGTTTAGGTCCATTAGAGAAAGGGAAATCAAAGCTTTTGATGCTAGGGGAAGAGTTATGCATCATATGATAACAACCATGATTATCCCTAATTTTGGACATAAATCATTTGTTGGAAATAAACATATGGTTATTATGCTTGCTTTGCATAAGCATAGAAGATTAAATTTTGGGTATATGGCATTGAAGCATATGATTAGTGCTAGTAAAACAGACAACAAAGCTTTACTATATGGGAAACTTGTAACAAGAATTTTCAAGCATTTTCAAGTTAAACTTCCTGTTAGGGGACAAGCTTTCAAGAGAGGACAAATCCATACTAACGACTCTCTTAAAAGAATGCAATTAACTCTTGATAAAGATGGTGTATGGAGAACTAAAAGAGAAACTCCACCAAAAAGAGTAGAGGTTGAAGATAGTGGGGAAACTAAAGAAGAAGAAGATGAAGCTGAAACGTGGGTAAGGGAAATGAAGACAAAGAAGAGGCATGATTCATTAAGTGAGGGGGAGCAACCTCCCTTCAAGAGAAGACTCTTTGAAGAAGGTCCTAGTGTTGAAGGAATTTCTAGAGGAGACTCAATTCAAGAAGCATTGAACAATCACATCAAGGAGATGGAGAAACTGTATAAGTTCTTTGAAACTTTTGCTCCTATGATTCTTGGAAAATTAGATGGTTTAGAAAATAGAGTCAAGCACATTGAGTAAATATTGATGAGAAATACTCAAAGTGGTGAAGGGCCTTCTAGAACTCAAGAAGAAGCGGATGATGATAGGGATGATGAAAAAGACAAGAAAAAGGAAAAAGATAGAGATGATGTTAGTGATGATGAAGATGATGATGATGATGGTGACCAAGGGGATGATAGTGAGCAAGTTGTGAAATTACAAAGAGAAGATCAAGGAAAGCAGCAAGCTGGAATTAGCCCAGAAGGAAGTCTAATTGCAAGAGCTAAAGTGACAACACCATCCAATCCAACATTCAGTCAAGGAAGAGTCAAGCATGTAGCAATTGTTGTGTTTTGTTTCTATGCCTTTATACTTAATTTTATCACAATCCTCAACAATATGCATACAAACACAAGGCAAGTACACCCATAGTTTAAATTAGTATAATGGCAAGCAAGTTTAAATATCGTATCCACGGGGATGGTCAAATATCATTACTCACTTTCTACTCTATTATTTAGCCTAACAAATTTTTTTGTGAAAATGATTGAAATTACTACTAAGAATAGAAGTCTAACATAGCTAATTAAACCAACTTAACTAATTTTTGTTTGCAAGAGAGAATTCAATTGAGAAAACAATACTTGAATGGTTAATTCCCCTAGAATTACCTATGTGATAGAAATGTCCCTTGGTTGATAAATTTTACTTCTTATGTCTGATGAAATTCCAATGATAGAACGCACTCTATCTCTAGATGAAAGTTCTCTACTCTTAAATTAATTAGTTGAAATCTCTTTCTAACCAATTCAACCCAATAATGCATTAAGAATTGTGAATTTCCAATTATATTTCTCTAATTATCAAGAAGATGTTTGTGTATGGTCTATTTCACCATTCCTTTCTCAATTCCAAGTGAAAAAATCCAGATTTTGAATCAATTGTCAATCACCCTTCCTTTCTCAACTCCAAGTGAAAAAATTCCAGATTATGCATCAATAATCCACTCAATCAATTCAACCATTCAAACCCACAAACAATCCACAAGAAATTCGAATTCAATCAACCAAGGAAACAATTCATTCACATAGGCAAAATCTAGGGTTCATACCCATCCAACTATTCAAAAGTTTAGTTAATCAATATATTACAATTCAAAGAATATAAACCAATAAAGAAAGAGTAAGAATTGCTCATTTTCATGGTGTAAAATCTTCTCTTCTTCAAGGTTGAAATTCGTCGCTGTAGCATTGAGAAAATTGCAGCTTTTTCCATGAATCTTCAAGGTGGATGTTCTCCTTCTTTGAAGATTCAATCTTCTCTCTTGATTTCTCTTGCAAAGATGAAGATTTGGGATGGTATTTGAGTGAGTTTTGGTGTGTTTTTGCTGTTTTTATCCAACTCCAGCAGTCCCTCTTATTTTTGCCCTAAAGGGGTATTTAAATCTCCCCAATAGAGAGAAAAAAGCAGCATAGAAACAGTTTTAAATCGACACAAACGGTGCCGCTTGCCCCCAGTTTTGGTGCATTAAATCGCCTGATCTATGTCTTGATATCTACATGAAAGTTGTAGAGCAGGATCTTAGATTTCCTCAGAGATTTGAATCACCGAAATTGGGCATCTAGAACTTATGATATGATCATTATACCAAAATGTGTCAAAACTGGAACACAATGCAGAATAAGTGAATTTGCAGCATAAGAAAGGTAGGAAAATGAACTCCGATTGACACAAATTTTACCATTCGGAAAACTTCAGAATGTCTTCTATAATTTTTTAGAATACCACTATTGCATTTGGAGTCTGTATGGAGGTCAAAATCACACTTGAAAATTCTCTACCAAGCTGTTTTTCCTCTGCATTTCTCTGTTTTTTTTTTTCATTGTGTAAAATCTCTTTGTTTGCTTCGTTTAATTCCAAATCTTCAATAATCTCACCTAAAGCAAATAAGAGATAAAGGGAGTATAAATGGTGATTAAAACACCAAAATTTAACATAAAATTAAGCTCAAAATAATAATTATATAGAGCACAAATATGGAATATCAGCAATCAAGAAGAGATCAAGAAAGGACTCTGCATCAACATCAAAAGACTGAGCATCTCTTTAATCTTATCTCTATTTACTGCTTTTATATATTTTTTATATGCTTAGTATGACTTATGAACAATTACTAGCTTGGTTTATGCAATTTCTCTATTTTTCTCTTTAAATTTCTGAACTTTACTACTATTTTAATGTGACTTATGTAATAGTTGTGTGAAGCTCGATGATGAAACCTCAGTGTTGACAGCTTCTTTTAATGATACTTTGATCACCCAAGCTTAATTGTTTCTATAAAAGGGGAGAGGAAGTTGATTTACAAGCTTAATTACTATAAACTGTTACTCACTATTTCTGTTGGCTATAGTTTAATATGCATGACTCAAAAATTCGGATGCATGTTCTGAAATTCGGATGCATCCATATTTTGTTGCCAAAAAGTGCTCTTTTGTTGTTCAAATTGATTCAAATATGTTTTAATCTCTTCTAATATGTTTGAACAACCTTAGGAAAGCTTATTTTCAAAAATTGCAGCTTTCATTTAACTTATTTTACAATTTGGACTTGATATGTCAAAATTCGAATTCACAACGTCTCAAGTCCAAACTTGTTAAAAAATGAGCACAATCTAAGGGGAAGCATTGTTAATCTTTTATGACCTTTAATACCTCTCTTAGAAGTTTTCTTAATGCTTAAATGCTATATCTTCTATCCTAGTTGTTGGAATGAAGGAGGTAAATGGAAGTTGGTTGGGCCATAGGCTCATATTGAGCCTTTTGTATATCAATGTGCTAAATTAGTTATTATCTATCATTAATATCAATGCTTCTTTATTCTACATTATTTAAATCCATCACATTTTACATCAAAGACAGTGTTCGGGCTACGTTTGTTTTAGGCCAAGCGGAAATAGAAAAGCTTAAGAATCTTGTCTTGTCCAAACAACCTAAGATACTCCATGCTTCTATATTTGTGGTTACAAATGCATATATTTGGATATGCATGGTGAAAGCTGGGGCAGCCATTGGGGAGGAGGTGAAAGACGAAGAAGAAGAACGTTTCGCTTTTGCTGTGGATTGCAGACCGCGTTTCGATCCACCCATACCTGCTAATTACTTCGGAAATTGCATTGTGTCATCCGTAGTTACATCTAAATGCTCCCAATTGATTGGAGAAGAAGGAATTTTCACCGCAGCATTTGAAATTGGAGAAGCCATTGAGAAAGATTGAAGAACATGGATGGTGTCTTGAAGGGCGATTTCATAAGGCCCTTTCAGCATCTAGACCTGAAGAGGATTCTTGCAGTTGCCGGATCATTCAAGTTTGATGCATATGGTGCAGATTTTGGGTGGGGAAAGCCAGAAAAGTGTGAGCTGATTACAATAGAAGCCATAATTTCACACAGCAAGTGCAGAAAATCCGAGAGCAGTTTCGAGTTTGACTTTTGTTTGCCAAAGATTAAAATGGACGCTTTTACACGTATCTTCAATGAAGGCTTAAATATCATCTCGTAATTTCCTGTATAAATCTATAAAGCCTCTGTATCTATACGGCTTACCCGTAAGTTAGAAATTGGTTCTTGTAAAGAAATAAGGTATATTCTTATCTACAAAGATAACATTTTCATCATTATCATAATCCTCCACTAAGAAAATTATTTTAAAGAAATTATATATTTTTGTGAAAACAGAAAACTAATTCTCAAGAGGTGGGAATCTGATTCATGGAGGTGAAGTACAAATCACATGATTAGACGTAACAATTTTTTCATACAAAGCGACAAGAAAATCACTTTCCAGATTGGTTTGCGGAGCCTGGGAATCTTTTCCATTCAATAATGCACTAATAGGCAAATAATCACATCACTTGTATGTGAATAAAAGGGCCCCATCAACCAAATCAGGATATTTGACAGAGATAAACCAAAGGATCTCAGATTACCCCTTGGAAAATTGGAAAGTGCGGAAAAATGTTTGGGGATCAAATCTGGAAAATTCTATCCAATACTCTTTCAACTAAATCAAGACTACAGGTATGCTTCCTAGTTGAGAATAATTTATGTCCTATTTTCCAATTTGAAACAGAAACTTTGGAATAGCTATTCTTGAAACGTTCTCTTGCTAGAGCTGCATGGTTTAACTCTACATGAAATATTAAATTGGAGACTTTAGTAACTGGAGTATATATGGTTGGATCAAAAAGTTGGTCAACCTCAACAATCACATCTCTATTAATATTGATGGCAGATCAGAAATTCTGAACTACGGGGCTGTTCTTATGGAATTTATTTGGCAGTATACGAACAAATTGGAGCATGGAGAGGAGGTACTATACATAATTGATTATGTAATATCTATTAATAATATAACACGTTTTGAATTCAAAAGAGGAAAAAATTAAAAATTACATTCTAATTAGACTATATAAAGGTAGTTTGAATCTAAAATAAAAATTTGTAATTATTATACAGGAATATCTTTTCATATTTCCTTGGAACACACATTAAAAAATCACATTTATTTATTAAAAAATTCTCAAAATATCATTTAATTATTTTTGCAAGTCTCAAAATATACATATTCTTTTATTCACTTATTTATGCCCATCAACTAAAATTGAGTGTCAAATAATAGTACTCTCCCACGCCACACCGTGGCTTTCAGTAGATTATTGCTCACGTGTCACTCGTCCCTCTTTCTCTAAGGGTAATTTCATCCCAATACCCCTTTCTTCCAAATTATAATGCCCAAATCTCATGTGACTTGCCATGTTTGTATCAACCCAAACTCGTACCACATTTGTGACTGGATCCAGTAAAATCAATTCACTACAAGAAAATGGAGCTCTAGTGACAATTTTGGCTAGTAAATAAATTTGGTCACCACAGTCATTCTTTAGTGACAAAAAAGTTGTCACTACTGAGGAAAAGCTGCGGTGAAAAAATTATAATTTCCTCACCAGCGATGACCCTTTGGTGACAAAAATTTTGAACATTAGCGAGAAATTTTAAATTTCTCACCAAATGATATCTTTTGGTGACAAAATTTTACTTTTCTCACTAATGCTATCCCTTTAGAGAAAAAAAAAATAGTATTGGCAAGAAAATTTAAATTCCTCACCAAATGATATCATAAGGTGACAAAATTTGATTTTCTCAATAATAATGACCCTTCAGGAGCAAAAGGATATCAAATATAAATTTTCTTGTCAAAACATAGTGACAAAATTATTTTTCCTAACTAAATAGTAACCCTTAGCAATGAAATCTGAATTTTCTCATTAAAATATAATATGAAAAAACATATATTTTCTAGCTAAAAAGATGCATTTTTGTGAGAACATAATAAATTCTTTAACAAAAGTTACTAATTAGGGATAGCAATATTGTTGTTCATTGTATTTTACTTTTCTAACTATATTGTAGTTTGAAATAATTATTTTTGTACTTATATATACTTTAATAAAGCATTACTTAATTTATATGAATCTATAATATACATATACATACATACATACATACATACATAAATATATATATATATATATATATATATATATATATATATATGTATATTTATGTATGTATGTATGTATGTATGTATTGTATACTATATATACACACGCACATGTCAATATAGTAAATATATTGTAAGATATATAGGACATGTACACACACAAACACATGCACATTTATTAATATATACATGTAAATATAATATTTGTCAATAAAGTAGTAATTATTTCACATAATAAACCCTAATGCCCCCAAAGGTCTACAAAATAATATTTTTACCACTAAAATTTTGATACTTTTTCAACTTGGTCCAAATATAATTACAAAATATCTCCCTCAAGTTTTTAAAAATGATATTGTGACCACACATTATGGACTTAACGAAAAATAATGTCAAACTATATTGGTGACATAGTAATTTTTAGACTTGAGGGACTAGTTTAGACATATTATTAGACAGAAATATAAATTATCTAAATTTTAGGGGTTAATGAATTATTTTTCCAGAATTTTGGGAGGTTAGAAGTTTGGTAGTCATTTTAATGTACATATTTCTTCTATTTTTGAATTCTATCTAATCTATTGTCAATTTTAAAGCAAAGAGTAACCTATTTTTTCTGATCTTTTGAAAAAAAGATTCATTCTCTTCATAAAAAATAAGAGATAGAACCAATTAAGATTTCTTTTTCAAATCATTTCGGGAGTTGAATACATCATTCAAGAATTGTTTGCGATCCAATCCTATGAATATATATAATATGTGTACTATATATAATGAACATTGTATATATAGTGTACATTGTTTATTATAATATATCTATACATAATATCTATAGTATATAATATATCTATATAAATATAACGGAAATTAGCTAAAATGGTCCCCAAGTTAAGAGCTTTTCATGTTTTCATCCATAAAGTTTTTTGTTTTTACTTTCAGCCGCTATGATCCTTGAAGATTTTTGTAATGGCTGGCGTGGTATTCCCACCGCTCCCTACCTAGTAAACCTACTGGAAATGTGCATGCCACAATCACGTGCCCTCTGATGGAGGACCAAATTGTCATTTCACATGATTTATCTCCAAACCAAAAAAAGTTTACAAAGATTTACTATAAATGAATTATGTACCATATATACTTTATGTAATGTGTACATTATATGTATATGGTACATATATAGGTGTAATATATTGTTTATATTTAGGAAAAATAACCAAAATGGTTAATATCAGATCTCTTATAGAATTCATGAGTAAAAAGAATCGCATGGAAGTATACCTTATCATATCTCCTTCGATATAAATCAAACTATATTATCATCCAACAATAAAATTAAAATTCCTTCTTAGAAGATATATGTTTATCTCGAATATAATAAAATATTAATATGATCGTACATATTCTCAACCAACATCATAAATCTCTATTTATTCAATAGAAGTCGAAGATGTTGCTATTATAATCAACACATGGCTATAAATAACATGATTTGTATGGATCATATAGTAATTTATACTTTATATATCTATCTCAACAGGAATTAATTTTTTTTAAGATTCAAGATAAAATATCTGAAAGAGATATGAACGGGCAAGCATAATGCCATCTCCAAATTCATTGGATAGAGAATAACTAAAATAGACATCGACTTGCACGTAGACAAGTGTATTTATACACTAAATTACAGAGTTATAGTACTTTAGGACCAAATAATTTTTCAATATCCTTTGTTAGATACAAAACATCTTTATCACGTATAACAACCCAATGACCATTAATGTGCTATGTCCATGTGAAACATCTTCAGGATGTTTAATCAAAACAAAATGTTGATTTTTCAAAATTTTGTTCACAATACTTGCTTTTCTAAATTCTTTAGGAAGAATATCTTGATCATCAAATCTTTTTTCTCTTTTGCGAATTTTATTTTCAAAACCAAGAGATCAAGGTTCACCAATAATTGTTATGCTCAAGTGCTTTGACATTACTTGACTTTGGTCTAAATTTCAAATGTGATTCTATTTTGTGTGATAACACTAGTGCTATAGATCTAAAAATTAATCTAATGCAACATTTCAGAACAAAGCATATAGATAGCAAGCATCACATTATTTATGATCATATTGCTAAAGAAAATGTGTGCTTAGAATATTTATACATAAAGAGCAAATAGCTATCATTTTTACAAAACCATTGGTTGAGGAAAGGTTTTGTTATCTATGGAGATGCTTAGGAATATAAAAATTCTATTACTAATGCTTAGGAATATAAAAATTCCATTGCTAACTTGTTTATCCAAGTATAGTGAAAATAGGATAAATTCGGAGGCAAATTCAAATGCATGCTTAGAAGTTTGGTCATCCAAGTTGAATTTCTAAAATTCTAGATAGAAAAATTTAGCTGCTAGTTCGGACACATGACACATAATTCAGTAGTCAAAATTGGTTGAAATTAAGTCAAATAAGAGAAATTCGACTGCAAATTCGAACACATGGTTGAAAATTCGGTCGTTCAAATAGGGCAGTTTCAGAAAACTATATGATGGCCAAATGGCTATTCCAGCTTCTTTATTCAAAATCCCATTGAGCCGAATCCTGCCGTCTCTCAAAACCTGTCAAACCCTCTCTCATCCAAACCCAAATTTCACCCTTTTTCATTAATTTTTCTTGAAATCATCCTTATTGAAAAACTTAAGAGGGGGATGAATTAGGTCTTTGGCTAATTTTAAAATCTTTTCCTTTTAAAAAATTTTATTAAAGATGACTTGAACTCCAAATATTTATGATATTGATAGAAAATAGTTGGAGATACATAACACTATAATTACAACAACAAATGCTAACAACTTATCAAGAAAAACTTAAGGAGATCAATGAATGAACATGTAAAACATGAAACACGAGGAACACAACCAATTTATAGTGGTTCGATTTCTTCAAGATCTACATTTACCATCTTGAGCCCTCACTCAAGAATTTCAACCACATCTACTATAATAATAATCCAAATAAACACACAAGAGGTTCACCAAAAAAGGATTTTACTTCACAACCTTTTTTTCAAATCAAGAATAAAGGTTCACCGTATGTGATACCCCCAACTCCTCCGCTAGGTTCCACTGCGGCTGAGTAAGGTACCAGCGTGCCTCTCGGCACTAATGTGTACAACTACGAATCCGTTCAGAGGAAAATGAAGGAGAAAAGTATACATATAATACAATATGATACAATTATAGAAAATATCAGCGGAAGTGTATAAATATATAAGTAGATCTTATATCTTATGTTATCTAAGTTCAACCTTCATTTACAAATGGCTGTAAAATAGACTTTTCCCGCTCTCTAGCGAAAGGTAACAGAAAAGGGCACAAATTGGTTGAACACATATGTAAGCCCTTCAACGAGCTAACTCCGAAGCAAATCAAAGAATTGCTGATCTGATCCATGATTTATGACATCTAAAAATAACCATTAAACAAAAACACGTGTGAGCTAGAAAGCTCAGTGAGTTCACGTGTGTGCTGGTGTGTTTCCAAAATATGAGGTTTCTAGAATATGAGGGTAGACGTATGTGCATAGTATTTTAAAAGTGTTTTATATTTAATTAAGTTTTCTTGTTCCAAAATAATGCACAATATCTCATGATCAGGTTTGGGCTTAGTTGGAAAGTCTGAGCGAATCAAGACACCTCAGCATGGCTCCTCAAACCAAAATTTCTTAAACATGATAAAGATTCAGATTCTTGCTCAACGGTAGAATTACCGGAACCAATAACGGGGTCATCAGGAAACAAATCCCGGCATCCCGTAGTCAATACCAGCCATACACCGAGATCTAACGCTCGATTTGCATGCACTCACCTTATGCCTCCCCAAACAAACCCCTGTGCTAAGGATTTGGGGCACCTACTACCCAACTCCCGGTGATCAACCTTAACATTGAGTCCCTCTTGACTCTCTGTTAAGTGACCGCAGACAAAAACCCGTAGTACCAGTTGGGCCACGCCCTCCCTGACATACTACGTCCTCATCAAGTGGATCCACAAGACTCACTTTGCACGTTCCACGCCAGCGGAAGAGGCCCTAGTACGGGGGACTAGCCATGTACAGTGCAATCCACTGACGCTTCAGGCTCAGATCATATCCAAATCATATCTGGTCAGGACGGAGTTTTTATGCACATTTTCAAATATCAAGGCCACTCAAGTAGCCATCCAAATGATTCCAAATTCATAATCAACTCAAATTTCAACGTAACATCAAAATAACAACCGTCCACCAGTTAAAACATGTAAATGTAAGTTTTCCAAATATGCCATGAAAATGCACATGACTTTCTAAAAATACACAATAAAATATTTCTCGAAGATCACTTACATTTGTAGATCATGTTCAAATATTTTAATATTCAAATTAAATAAATACTTATTTGGAGCACCGCTCCGAAATATTTCTAAAGCACCAGTAAGAATATATGGTGGAGAACCTCTCTGATTTAAAATAAATAATTAAAGCAAGTCTCGTAGAGAACCTCTCCAATTTAAAGCAAGTAGTAAAAGGAATTCTCAAAATAAAATAATATATTTTCACTTATGAATAGTAAATTTTGACAACACTAAAAATATAGTGAGTTTGGGATTTGTAAACTCACCTGGTAGCAAGTGTTAAAGTTACTTGCTATTTTACGAAACATGCAAATTCTCTACAAATCCAAATAGCTAACCTTTGGTCGAAAACCCTGAAGATGGTAAATTCTAAGTTATATAGAACGAGTCTCCTTAAGATATTCTAGGCATAAATCTAAGCCTTCATTTACAATTATAAAAACACTCAATTATGAAATACTTTATACATATGTATTCTTATAAAAAGTCATCTATATATATTAATATCATTATATTATAATAAAATAATATAATAGTATCATTATTATATTCTCAAATATTTTTATATGTATATTAATGTAATATATATATATATACACACACATATATTTTTAATAAAATTTTACAAAGACTAAATATTCTCAAACACTAAATATTAAATGTTTAAAAGAAAAATATATAGAACAAAAATATCATTTAATTTAAATCTCGAATCCCAATATTTAACCACCTTCAGATTTATTTTTAAATTCTAAAGGCTAAATATTCTCAAACACTAAATATTAAATGTTTAAAAGAAAAATATATAGAACAAAAATATCATTTAATTTAAATCTCGAATTCCAATATTTAACCACCTTCAGATTTATTTTTAAATTCTAAAGGATAAAATTTTGCAACTAAAACAAGAGAAATGTAACTCAAACTATACTAAATTAAAAAACTTTAAATCAAAAACAATCAAAATATCTTCTAATACCAAATTTAAAGAAATCACTTAATAAATTAAAGAAATCACAAACCAAATAACATTAGTAATTAAAACAATATTGAAATCAAAGAAAACTATACGAGACTTGAAATAAAAATACAAATTTTACTCAACACCTAATTTCTACCATAATTTCTAAGGAAACCATAAAACAAACTAGAAAAAATTACAAACAAAAATAATATAAAATCTTACCTTAAAGAAGAGGAGGAATAATCGATTGAAATGAAAAAGAAAGAAAAATAAAAAGAGCAAACTGAGAGAAGAACGAAACCAAAGAGAAAAATGGGGAAAGATCAAACAGAAGAAAGAAAGAAGCAATCTGTGAAAGAGGGCAAGAGAAATGGAAAAGAAAAGAAAGAAGAGAAAGCAACCAACGGAGAGAAAACAAAATGGAAATAAATGAAGAAAAAATAACAAAACAAAAACCCCTTAATAGAAGTCAAAAGGCGGTGGACATTGGATGACTAAGGAAGTTGAATAGTGACATGCATGCCACTTGGCTTCTTTTGGCATTTTGACTTTTTGTTTTTTTTCTTTTTTTTTTGTTTTTTTTTACAAAAACCTACAATATTCAAGAATATTCAAAAATAGTCAAGCATGTACAAAAATTATATTCTAAAGTATTTTTAACTTAATAAATTATTCTAACTCATGATAATAATTTTTTTCAAATAATTTATATATATATATATATTTTTAAAATAAATATGCCTAGACTATCTCAAATGTGGGATGTTACATTCTCCCTTCCTTAAAAGAATTTCGCCCTCGAAATTCAAATGTATATATCTAACTATTCGGGATGTTTTCTTCGTATATACTCTTCGGTTTCCGAAGTTGTTCCTTTAATCCCATAATGTCTTCCAAACATCTTTATATATTTAAATCAACTTTCCTCTTATTTTCTTTACACTACGCTCCACAATCTATGCTAGTCTTTTCTTCATATGTTAAATCTGTTTTCAATTCCAATACTTCATCATTCAAAATATGATCTGATAATGGTTGATACTTTTTAGTTATGACACCTCAAACATATCATATAATATAGTCAGGTCTTCCGAAAATATTAACATGTATGATATTTTATCAATTCTGTTTTTAAATTTAAATGACCTAACATATCTGGGACTCTATTTTCCTCTTTCTTGGATGTTCACATCTTCCCTGGTGAGATGTCAGTTTCAAGAATACCTTATCTTCAACTTCAAACTGGAGTTCTCTTTTTCGGAGATCGGCATAACTCTTTTGTCTACTTTTAGCCACTGTACGTCTACGATAGCTAATCTTACTTGTTTTTTTTTTTTTTGCATATCTTTCACTTTCAGCATCAAATTTCTTCGTTTCTAATAAGATCAAACCCCAACCTTATCCTAATATAGGGATGTTCTGTACTTTCTGTCATATAATATCTCAAAAGATGCCACACCAATTGATGAGAATAAGTAGTATTATAAACAACTTCTGCACAAGCAAATTCTCAATCTGTTTGTTTCCAGAATCCAAAGTGCATGCTTAAAAAATATCTTTGAATGTCTGAATTATTCTCTTTGTTTGTGGATGCTGTGAGGTATTAAAATTCAAGTTGGTTCCAAGATGAACTTGTAATTTGAATCAAAATTGAGAGGTAAATCTTTAGGTCTCAATCCGAAAGACTATCAATATATATTATGTGCCACCTTACTATTTCATCGTCATACAATTGAGTTAATTTATCCAATGATATGTCATTTGAATAGCAGGAAAATGTATTGCTTCAATCAGTCAATCAACAATTATCCAAATGACATGTTTTTGTTCGAGGAAATCTCCCAGCAAAATCCATGGGAACATCCTTTCACTTCCATTCAGGCACCGATAAAAGTTGCAATAGTCCTGCTAATTTCTGATGTTTAGCCTTCACCCTCTAACAGGTAAAACAAGTTGATACATATTTAGTTATTTACTTCCTCATTCTATTCCACCAAAATTTCTACTCCAAATCCTTGTACATTTGGTTTTCACCTAGATACATTGTGTAATTACTCTTACGTGCTTCTTCTAGAATATTCTGCTTAAGTTCATTATTCCTAAGAATGCAAAATTGCCGTTGAAAATAAAAGCTCCATAATCTTGTACTAACTGAGAGTCCAACTGTTTCTTGGCTTCCATCCGTTATTTGAATTCTTGGAACTCATTTGTTCTTTTGGACATCTCAAATGTCTTGCAGTAAAATAGCTTTTATGGTCAAACTTGTAATCTTCACCTTTCTACTTAGAGCATCTGTTAAAATATTGGCCTTTCCGGAGTGGTAAGGAATGAGACATCTAAAGTTGTTTAACAACTCTATCCAATACTGTTGTCGCATATTCAAATCCTTCTATAAAATTAAATTCTTTAAACTCTTGTAATTAATGTGAATCTCATACTTGGCCCATATCAATAATATCTATAGGTTTGCAAGGCGAAACATGTTTCTGTAAATAGCAAGTCTTGGGTTTAGTAATTCTGCACACCCTCTTGTAATTTTCTAGAACTATAAGCAACTATTTTTCCTTTCTACATCAATGCAACAGTAAACATTATTTCAAGTTATCTGTGTACAAGAAATATTCATTGCTCGAATCTAGCAAGATTAAAATTTGTTCTAAAATGAGTTATCGTAGTAGTTCCTGAAAACTTTTCTCACAGCTATCAATCCACTTGAATTCAATTGCTTTTTATGTTAACTGTGTTAGATGTGCAGAGATCTTATGACAAACAGTTATTCTCAAGAAGCTACATATTCTGGTTGGTGTTTTGGCTTGTTCCATCCAACACTCACATTCACTGAATTTAGCATACAAACTACATACCGAAGAATCTACCATATGGTTCTGAGATGTTGTTCCATGTCTCGGAATTTAGTAAGTACCCAAGGTTATCATCGATGACAACAACGACAAATTGATTCAGATAAGGGTGAAAGATTCTACGCATCAGATCCATGAAAATAACTAGTGCACTCTTCAGTCCAAAGGGCATGACCACAAAAGTCGAATGCCCATACTGAGCATTAAAGCAATTTTTAAAACATCTTGTGCTTTCCTTCATACTGGATAATATTCCCGTCTTAAATCAATTTAGAGTAACACTCAACCCCTCAAGCTGATCAAACGACTCATCAGTGAATGAAGTGGATATTTGTTCTTGTTGGCTCAGACACTATTCAATCTCCAATAGTCTATAAACATTTCCAAGGTTTTCTCTTTCTTTTTAACACATAACACAGTGCTATCCATGGAGATGTGCTTGGGTGGATAACCCTTGCTACAATAGATCTTACTTTTCCTTGAACTCTTTTAATTCTCCTTGTATCATTCAGTGCAACATTTTGGCTATGGTTTTAACTCAATACAGAACTCCACTTCTCGCCTGGAGATAAAGTTCTTAATTTCTTCAGACAAAGTCCTTAAATTCCTTAATCAGGAATATCGAATCCAAATTCAGCTTCTCTCCATGCTTATTCAATAAATATATTATATATTCATAACTTCCATTCCAAAAATTAAACAAGTCTCTACTTTAATTTTCTTTACCTTTGAACTCAAGAATTGACTGAACTGGTCGACTGAATATGACTATTCTCTGTCGACAATCTACTTATGCATACTATTTAAATAATCAGTCCATTCATGATATCACATCATATTCTTTTAAAGATAAAGCAACCAATGTCCCAAGTAATCCTATGTTCTCAACATAAATACGACATTCAGGATATGTCTTTTCTCAGATACTCTAAAGCCTCCCATCAGTGTACGAACCATTATCTGATAATCTATCACGTAGAAAGATTTAGGGATATATAGTGCAAAAGGCATGCTTACAAACAAATGTAAGAATCCAAGATGTATAAATACTCTAGTTTGATGAGAAAAATATTTAATAAAGTAATAACAAACATAGTGATGAAAGATAGCGGGAAACCTAAGTCTTGTTTATAGAGTCGGAGAGCTAGTCTACTGTGACTAACTTAGTGTGTGTGTATAAAGATTTGTAATTCACTCTCTGCACAAAAGCACAACTCAATATAAATATATCTAATATCATACTCATAATTATAATCTCAAAAAAAAAAATAGATATCATGTCCAGAAAGAGTTATGTTGTATATTCATATATTCATAGACCAACCATAGCGTTAGAGGCAGAAGATATATGACCCACCAGGTAATCTTATTTAAAACATACAAAATACTTAAGCAACGGCTCACTATAACACAAAATCTGAGATTCTATACGATCCCAAGCCCTAATAGACTATGTTCAAGATTCAGATAATCCTACACATACATAGACACATAACAAAAGAGAAAGTATACAAATAATCAAATAAAGGTCTTTACCCAAGGGTCACGACTTAATAAGAATTCTGTTCGATCCCCTAAATACTCTAGAATCCCTTAAGACTAAGCTTTGGCAGACGTCAAAGTCTTATCTTACCACGTAATCAAACTTTCATGATCCTGAATTACTTCGTCAATTTCACGTAGATGAGCATCATAAACTTTAACCATCATATCTAATAGCTCCTCTAACATGTCATCTTTAATAGCCCCATGTTTTCTATTGCGGCATAAATAGCTCAGTAGACAATCTAATCATCGTAACTCCTTTTTTAACCTCACAAAATGCTCATTCATTGCTTAGATATGATGCTTATATAGCACATACTTAAGACAAAAATATGGACTAGCCAACTCAGGCAATGGTAACAAAAATCAAGAATAAAAGATTGTTCGAACAAATATAGAGAATGCTTCAGAAATAGTAGTAAGTAGGGTTAACAAGATTTGGTGAATCGAGTAACTCCTTTCCAATAACAATCTCTCCGTCGAATGTATTTCAACTGACTTGATAAGTTCAGGCTCACGGGATACTTTATTAAGGTCATCCTCAATGCATCCACCAATTATGAGGGCTCACGTAGTAGGCCAATATACCTACTTACCCTCAAACACATCTACCAGTCGCGACACATGTCTCTTTGGGAGTATCTTCCATAGCAGAAGAAATAAAGAATCATCTCCAAACGGTTAAAACTTGCATAATAAACACCTATGACTTATTTAGGATCTACAAATTCAAGTTTAGTAATGAACCTCAAGCTCTGATACCAAATGTGATACCCCCAACACCTCCGCTAGGTTCCACTGCGGCCGAGTAAGGTACCAGCGTGCCTCTCGGCACTAATGTGTACAACTACGAATCCGTTCAGAGGAAAATGAAGGAGAAAAGTATACATAAAATACAATATGATACAATTATAGAAAATATCAGCGGAAGTGTATAAATATATAAGTAGATCCTATATCTTATGTTATCTAAGTTCAACCTTCATTTACAAATGGCTGTAAAACAGACTTTTCCCGCTCTCTAGCGAAAGGTAACAGAAAAGGGCACAAATTGGTTGAACACATATGTAAGCCCTTCAACGAGCTAACTCCGAAGCAAATCAAAGAATCGCTGATCTGATCCATGATTTATGACATCTGAAAATAACCATTAAACAAAAACACGTGTGAGTTAGAAAGCTCAGTGAGTTCACGTGTGTGCTGGTGTGTTTCCAAAATATGAGGTTTCTAGAATATGAGGGTAGACGTATGTGCATAGTATTTTAAAAGTGTTTTATATTTAATTAAGTTTTCTTGTTCCAAAATAATGCACAATATCTCATGATCAGGTTTGGGCTTAGCTGGAAAGTCTGAGCGAATCAAGACACCTCAGCATGGCTCCTCAAACCAAAATTTCTTAAACATGATAAAGATTCAGATTCTTGCTCAACGGTAGAATTATCGGAGCCAATAGCGGGGTCATCAGGAAACAAATCCCGGCATCCCGTAGTCAATACCAGCCATACACCAGGACGAACGTTCGATTTACAGACTACCTTATGCCTCCCCAAACAAACCCCAGGCTAAGGATCTGGGGCACCTACCAGTCCAACCCTGGTGATCAACCTTAACATTGAGTCCCTCTTGACTCTCTGTTAAGTGACCGCAGACAAAAACCCGTAGTACCAGTTGGGCCACGCCCTCCCTGACATACTACGTCCTCGTCAAGTGGATCCACAAAACTCACTTTGCACGTTCCACGCCAGCGGAAGAGGCCCTAGTACGGGGGACTAGCCACGTACAGTGCAATCCACTGACGCTTCAGACTCAGATCATATCCAAATTATATCTGGTCAGGACGGAGTTTTTATGCACATTTTCAAATATCAAGGCCACTCAAGTAGCCATCCAAATGATTCCAAATTCATAATCAACTCAAATTTCAACGTAACATCAAAATAACAACCGTCCACCAGTTCAAACATGTAAATGCAAGTTTTCCAAATATGCCATGAAAATGCACATGACTTTCTAAAAATACACAATAAAATATTTCTCGAAGATCACTTACATTTGTAGATCATGTTCAAATATTTTAATATTCAAATTAAATAAATACTTATTTGGAGCACCGCTCCGAAATATTTCTAAAGCACCAGTAAGAATATATGGTGGAGAACCTCTCTGATTTAAAATAAATAATTAAAGCAAGTCTCGTAGAGAACCTCTCCAATTTAAAGCAAGTAGTAAAAGGAATTCTCAAAATAAAATAATATATTTTCACTTATGAATAGTAAATTTTGACAACACTAAAAATATAGTGAGTTTGGGATTTGTAAACTCACCTGGTAGCAAGTGTTAAAGTTACTTGCTATTTTACGAAACATGCAAATTCTCTACAAATCCAAATAGCTAACTTTTGGTCGAAAACCCTGAAGATGGTAAATTCTAAGTTATATAAAACGAGTCTCCTTAAGATATTCTAGGCATAAATCTAAGCCTTCATTTAAAATTATAAAAACACTCAATTATGAAATACTTTATACATATGTATTCTTATAAAAAGTCATCTATATATATTAATATCATTATATTATAATAAAATAATATAATAGTATCATTATTATATTCTCAAATATTTTTATATGTATATTAATGTAATATATATATATATATATATATATATACATACATATATTTTTAATAAAATTTTACAAAGACTAAATATTCTCAAACACTAAATATTAAATGTTTAAAAGAAAAATATATAGAACAAAAATATCATTTAATTTAAATCTCGAATCCCAATATTTAACCACCTTCAAATTTATTTTTAAATTCTAAAGGATAAAATTTTGCAACTAAAACAAGAGAAATGTAACTCAAACTTTACTAAAATAAAAAACTTTAAATCAAAAACAATCAAAATATCTTCTAATACCAAATTTAAAGAAATCACTTAATAAATTAAAGAAATCACAAACCAAATAACATTAGTAATTAAAACAATATTGAAATCAAAGAAAACTATACGAGACTTGAAATAAAAATACAAATTTTACTCAACACCTAATTTCTACCACAATTTCTAAGGAAACCATAAAACAAACTAGAAAAAATTACAAACAAAAATAATATAAAATCTTACCTTAAAGAAGAGGAGGAATAATCGATTGAAATGAAAAAGAAAGAAAAATAAAAAGAGCAAACTGAGAGAAGAACGAAACCATAGAGAAAAATGGGGAAAGAACAAACTGAAGAAAGAAAGAAGCAATCTGTGAAAGAGGGCAAGAGAAATGGAAAAGAAAAGAAAGAAGAGAAAGCAACCAACGGAGAGAAAACAAAATGGAAATAAATGAAGAAAAAATAACAAAACAAAAACCCCTTAATAGAAGTCAAAAGGCGGTGGACATTGGATGACTAAGGAAGTTGAATAGTGACATGCATGCCACTTGGCTTCTTTTGGCATTTTGACTTTTTGTTTTTTTTCTTTTTTTTTTGTTTTTTTTTTACCTACAATATTCAAGAATATTCAAAAATAGTCAAGCATGTACAAAAATTATATTCTAAAGTATTTTTAACTTAATAAATTATTCTAACTCATGATAATAATTTTTTTCAAATAATTTATATATATATATTTTTAAAATAAATATGCCTAGACTATCTCAAATGTGGGATGTTACATCGTATCAAAAATAGCTTTATATTTTCAAGAAAATGTTGAATAAATATATAGATTAGAGAATAAAGAAAGTTTTAACGAAAAAATAAGTGGATAATGACAAATGTTAGCACCACTCACTTTTTTGTCTTTGGAGTCTTAAATAGTTACATGTAGCACAAGACAAAAGAGAATTTTTGATGTTCAAAAGAGTATAAAACTTCTTAAAGTGTTCAAAAGTTAAAATCTAAAGTGTATGACTTTTATGAGGTTTGAAATTGAATTTGAACGTTCAAAAAGCTACTAGTAATGTCTAGTAACAATGTCATTCAGTCAACTGAATTTGGACCTTTGCATCCAAATTAGTTGTTTGAATTTCGTTTTAAATTCAGCAGCCAAGACATAGTTGAGAAGTCTGAATTGGAGTCTAAACTTTTCAAACTTTGTCAAAATATTTGAAATCAAGAACAATAAGTTTGAAATCATTTTTGACTGAAATACAAGTCATTTAAGAACTTTTGAGCTACAAGATGTTATCAAACACTTGGTATTTCAATATTAATAGAAGTCTTTTAAAGCTCAAAACCAAGTTAAAAAAAAAGTTTTTGCTATCATATGTATTGCTTAGATTCCAAATACAAGAAGTGTAGGGTTTACAAGAAATATCTATTAAGCGAAAGAAAACTTACGCTTAAGTGTCTTCAAAGCCTTCAACTTCTTGAACAAACTCTACAATCTTTACCCACCTGAGCTCATTTGCGGTATCATTAGCACTATAGCTTTAAGGTGATAAGATCACTTAGCTTCTTTGACCAAAAGTCCTGTCACACAATTAAACTTTCCTAAGGTTGTTCAGTCATGATAGAAGTTTAAAATAGTTTTGAACAGTTTGGGCAAAGTTAAAAGCTTTTTTGGTAAGAAAAATTTGATGCATCTGAATTTGGAGACTACATCCAAATTTTTGGTAGACTTTTCAAAAGTTGATTATTTCAATTCCAAATGAATGACATAGGTGCAAAAACTATTTATGATCATATTGGCACTCTATTAAACCCAATACACCTACAATGAACATTATTTTGCAATAAACCAATTTAATCATCATATTTCATACTCAACCTTAATTAACCATAAAAAGCCACAATCAACCATAAATCATAACTACAGAACCATGTTGCCACATAACAGCCATAATAATCAGACATAAACCATAAAACCATAACTATAAAACAAAACTACAAAACAACCATATTTCATACAATTCGACATACATTTGCCATCAATCATACGCTTTTCACCCCTTTTTGTCATCAATCAAATTTGGGGTGCGCAAGGTGAGGTAAAGTCAAAAGCAACCTCTGAACACAATTGCATCATCTTTGTGCTTCAACCAAACTTACATAGACTAGAAACATACATAGAAACATGAAAGCATAGATATGTAAGGATAGATGAGCTATAATAGGTACATGAACTAGAAGTTCATAAGTTAAAAGAAGCCATAGTAAAGAAGATAAGGTTAAGAAATGATCAATCTTGAATCTTTTTCTTGGTCTTTACTCCATATTTTTTGGTGGTAATGGTCATGTTGCCTTTGAGCTCTATATGAAGTGGACCATCGCTTGGTTATTCCTATCCGGTATAGTTCAGATTTGGAGTAGTATCAAACCTAGAGGATCTTCTTGTTTCCTTCTTTCTTCCTTGTACAAATGAGACACTGGAAAGGGTAGCAATCTCAGTCTTTTCTAACAAGTCCCATTTCTCATTAACTTCTTCTGGAATCCCTTTTTTAGCCCCAATTATTTGTTCTTGGTCATTACCATTTCCTTTATCTTCTTGCATATCTTCATCATCTTTTCCCTCTTCATCCTTTCCATCATCTCTAGCTATGAACTTTAACTCATCCCCATTATAATCTTCAGCATTATCATCATCACTATCTACTCTTTTTCTCTCATTATCATCATCATCATTTTTCTCTTATCTTCTTCGTCATTCTTTTCCTCCTTATCTTCTTCATTTTTTCTTTTCATCTTCTTGTGCTTTTGAGATCCCTTCACCACTTTGATACTTTCTCTTTAAGAGTTCTTCAATGTTTCTTACTCTTGTCTCCAATCCATCAAGCTTATCCAGAACCTATAGGAGCATTAGGTCCCAACAATGCCCTAGAGGAGGGTGAATTAGACTTTTTCAGAATATTAACTTTTTAAAGTAGAATTAAAAATATGAAAGTTGATGTGTTATTAGCTAGCTGATAAAACAAAAGTTAAAGTCAAGATTGAGCTAACTATTAGTAAAATTAGCTTGAGGATCTTACAAAGGTCTTGCTTGACTCAGAATCCAACTTTCCATTATTTTGAATGATGTATAGATACAGATAGTCAGGCTAATCATTGCATTACAAAATAAACTTCAAAAAGTTGTCAAGCTAATAGACACTTTGAAAGTTAGTTTTGTGTGACGTTGGTAGAGTAAAACTTTCAGCATGTCTTTCAATTATGTGGAAAGTATGCTTCGAGCTTAATCATTTTTCAGAAAATGTGTTTTCCAAAACAGAAGATATATACAGGTAAATCAAGCAAACATTCAAAGTCATGCAAGAATAAAAAGGGACATGAGAATTTTTATAGTGATTCGGCAACATGCTTACATCCATTCCTTGAGAATCCCATCTCAAGTATTTTTACTAACCTAATCTCTTTAGCGGTAGAGATCAAATAATACAACACTAAGTATCTTACACTAAAGAAAATCTCAATTTATACCTACTAGTTTTACAAATAGACCAAGCAACTATCACCACTAGTTTTTCAGTAGATCTAGCAACTATCCCTAGATTTTCAATAGATCTAGCAACTATTTTCTACCCAAGAACTTCCTCAGCCTTGGTGGCATAAGTTTACAACCAGCACTTGTGAATCATGAAGAGATGAAGATGAAAAGATAGAATCTTTCATTTGCTTCCAATATCAGCTAACACTTTACACAGTTTCTCTTTGATGCTCGGTGGTATATCTCTCTTTCAAATTTCAATTTTCTACTCTTAACTTGAAGAACTCTCAACTTCTTTGAGAAACACACTCTTCTCTCACTTGAAGACTTAAGGGTGCAACGGGTTATATCTATAGCAAAATACAATATCCTACGAAAAGATAAAAGAAAATTTAGTCAAATGGTACTTTGGACAAGTCTTGTTCAAAGGTCAAAAATTTCTTTTTCAGAAAAATCAACTTTTTGTAAAACGTAGATGAAGAAGTGAATTCTAGTCGTCATAGCTTGATTCTTTCACAGAGAGTCATCTTATTCCTTTTGTCTCAAAAATTGCTTCAAAACACCTTTTTGCCATATTTGTGTAAGCCAAAAGAGGTAAAGCTTGACAACTTTTGAAAAAGTTATTCTAGCTAGCTAAAAAGTTGAAAAGTGATTTTGGTTAGCTATAAAGACGCACTAACGCATCATCAGGTAAGCAATGATAAGTCATTGTCATGCTGACTCACTTCAAGATTCTACACTCTGATAAAAGTAGCTTAATACAAATGAATCTTGCTTTATAGTTTTGAAAGTAGCATGACAAAAAGACCAAAGTTGAAATTTTTTGTCCTTTTCTTGAAAGATTTCCAGATGCAATATTGAGTAAAAACTTTTGAGTCATATTTTTAAGGACTGAAAACTTTGGTTTTGACTAAAGCACACATTGTGACACATTATCTCAAATTAATTCTTAACAAGAATCTAAAAATTGTACCCATGAATGTACACTGGCTGATTCTTGAACTTGTACGGCTTGATCATGAACATTCAGGAAACATTGTGAAATCATCTCAACAAATACTCATTAGATTACATTAAAAAATATTGTTTTAGTCATCAAAATTGGAAGGTTGTATCCTTAGGTCAACTGAGAAAATATTTCGAAAAACTTATACATCTTTTCCATTTATTTGGTGCGGTTGTTGAGGGCCTTTTGGAAGATATTAGCAACAATGGTGTCTCCCTGACTGATACTCTCACCAGCAAAGTCATCCACCTCATTTGATTGTGGTAGAGAGGTTTTTTCATCTTCAAATAGCCCCTTTTTAGTGGGAGGTTGCTCCCCCTCACTTTGTGGCTCATTTCTCTTCTTAGTTTTCATCTCTCTAGCTTGCATCTCTTCTTCATATTCCTGTTGTTCTTCTTCTTCTTTACTTTCTATGTCTTCAGTTTCTTCTGGCTTTTCATCTTTTGAGGAAGTCTTCCTTTTGTATCTCCATACTCCATCATCATCAAGAGTCAACTGCATTTTTTTGAGGGATCCATTTGTGTAGATGCATCCACTCGCGATGTTCAAGCCTCTTTCGGGGAGTTAAACATGGAATTGTTTGAATAGCTTTGTGAGTAACCTTTCATTGAGCAATGCCTTGTTCTCCGTCTTCCTTGCTCCCATCCTATGTCTCAAGGCTATGCACCGAAAGTTCATCCTCCTTTGCTCAAGAAGTGTAAGCATAACTACCATATGCCTATTTCCGATAGATGACTTGCGACCAAAGTTTGGAATAATTATGGTGGTAAGCATATCAATTAAGACATGACCTCTAGCATCTAGCGGCTTAATATCCCTATTTTTCAACCTCCTAAATTCACTACAATTTGTGACTGCATTTTGAAATCTCTCATTGGTGAATAGTTCATGAATATAATAATGTTGTCCCAAAGAATAATAGCTAACCTCTTCATCAACAACCCCCATATTCTATTCACCAGACCATGAATGAATTCGAAATGCATTTGTAATACTCTAGATAAGCACTATTGCACAACATAATCTCCAATAAGTTCAATTTTTTCTTGCTTACAATTTGCATAAAATTCATAAATTAGGGAGGGGTAGCAATCGTCATCAATTATTAACAAGTTAATCCATCCTATAGCACCAAATAGCACCAAATAGAGATAGCATATTACCCATTCCAGAATTTTCACATGTCCACCTTATGCCTGAAGATTATCTTCCGATTTCTTCTACTTCAATCCTCAAATTCAACTCCGTCTTTTGGTGACACAAACCTATCCAATTCGGATGAAGCTTGAGGACCCCAAATTCTTCTTGGTTCATTGATAATCAACCCACTGGCAATTTACTTCCCTTTCTCCTTTCCTTTTCCAACACTAGCTCTCTTTGACCTCACCATGTTTAATTCCAAAGGAAATAAGGAGTGTAGAAGACAAAGATGTAGGAGATTTCAAGTGAGAATGGTAAAATAAGGATAAATTTTGAGTTTGGACAAAGTAGGTTCCATGGGTTTTCATAGGACAGAAGAGTTCGGGTGTAGGAATTTGAAAGAAATGAGAAAAATGGCTGTGTAAACCCTTTTAAAAACACTGAAAGCACATATATAGTTCGGAAGACCGATTTTTTGTTAAGCGTCCGGACTTCTTAAATCCTTCTCAACTTCAACAAATTCAGATAATTGAATTTTTTTCGTGCGTCCGAAATTGAGTATAAATTTTTCTATGTGGAATCTTTAAAGAAGTAGTTTGGACGTCCGAATTTCAGGGCACTTGGAGATCACATAGAAGGAGAGTAAGCCAGGTTAGATCAAGATTGTTATGTTTCCATGGAGTGATATTCGACTTCAGTGCTAGAGTGACAAATGATGTTTTGCTTCTTTGCACACTAAGAGATAAGATGATTTCCTAGAAAACTACAATAGCCTATATTGGAACATCTGGTGTTGGGACAACCTACCTATTCTGTATCAGGGAAGACAAACATATCAAGTGTAGTATGAGATTTAAAATGTAATACCAGTGTAATGGTTCCTTTAACATAACGAAGTATACGTCGAACCAGTCATAAATAAGAGAAACACGAAGCATGCATAAATTGAGATACAAAATTAACACTAACTGCTAAATTAGGTTGTATGAGAGTCAGATATTGACGTCATGTGTGCTCTTTCTACATGGAAAGAGCATAGTAAGATTGTGACATGTAAACTAATGTAAACTAGTTGTTGTTTCAATAACTTACACGCCCAAAAAAATGATAAGTTGGGGTCAGTTCCTTCATCATAAATGCTCGTGCATGGAGTGTTAACCGCTAACTACATGTTGTCAACGTAAAGTAAAAGAACAAAGTGCCTTGTGAAAAGTGATATATAAACAATGAAGGATTTGCCAAACTACAGAAGAAAACAAACTAAAAAGACCAAAACAAGCTCTTGGGGGGCATATTTAAGACCATAGAGTGCAGGATCAAGTTTCCAGACGCAGTTCAATTTGGTGGGAGTTCTTCCAACATGGCAAGACCAATGTGTGTAGTGCAGCTTATTACTGGGAAATAAGTCCCGAACATTTTGTCTCCATCACGATTTGAACCCTGGTCCCCATTTTGGGTGCCAAGGGTCATTCCACTATAGTGCTGATGCTTTACTGTTGCTTACTAACAAATTAAATTATATACTTAAATAATAAATTTTAATAACAATAATTTATATCCTAATAATATATTTAATATATTAGCAATGTAAATAATAATAATTGAAATATTAAATTCATATCTTTGAAAGCATCTATTTTATAGAAATATATATTTAGTAATTTATAAACTTAACTAATATTTTTATATTTTTCTTTTAGAACATTTTTATTTTAATTATTTAAAAATATACTATATTAAAATTTTATTGTGAATTCTATATTGAAAATAAATTATTGAAAATTTTCTTTACTTTTGTTTCAGGATGAATGGGGTAATATTTAAAATTTATTTCCTTTAGAAACAAGCATACAGATAAACTTTATACCAATATATTATAGATACTACATATTGACAAAGATTTACTATAAATGAATTCTATACCATATATACTTTATGCACTATATACACTATACCTATATAGTACATATATAGGTATAATATATTGTTTATAGTTATATAGATATATTATATGCTATTAGATATTATGAATGTACACTATATACAATGTTCATTACATGTGCTATATACATTGTTGACTTAAGGATACAACCTTTCAGTTTTAATGACCAACAGCACATGTTTTAAGTAATGTAATGAGTATTTGTTGAGGTGATTTCGGAATGTACCTTGAATGACATGATCAAGGCGTACAAGTTCAAGAATCAAGCTGTGTACATATATGGGTATATTTTTAGATTCTTGTTAAGGATTGATCTAAGATAATATGTCTCAATATGTGCTTTAGTCAAAACCAATGTTTTAAGTCTAAAAAATATGGTTCAAAAAGTTTTGATTCAAAAACTGCATCTAGAAATATTTTGAGAAAAAACCAAAATGTTTCAACTCTGGTCTTTATATTAAGCTACTTTCAAAACTATCGAGTTAGACACATTTGTGTCAAATTACTTTTACCAAAATACAAAACTCGAGGCTAGTCAGTATGACAGTGGCTTATCGTTGTTTACTGACAACGTGCTAGCAAGCCTTTTAAGCTAGCCAGAATCACTTTTTAACTTTATAACTAGCAAGAATCACTTTTTCAAAAGTATCAAAGCTTTAAAATTTTTGACTACACAAATATGGAAAAGAGGTGTTTTGAACTAATTTTTGAGACAAAAATAATAAGTTGACTTTCAATGAAAAAAATCAAGTTAGGATGACTGGAATTCACATATTCACCTATGCTTTACAAAAAACTTTTGACCTTTGAGCAAGACTTGAACAATGCACCATTTGACTATATTATCTTTTCACTTTTCATAGGATATTGTATATACTATAATTTTAACCCTTTGCACCATTCAATCTTTAAAAGATGTGTATGTGTTTCTCAAAGAAGTTGAGAGTTCTTCATGTTGAGAGTAGAAAGCAGAAACCTATAAGAGAAACACTTCTGCACAGCAAATAGAAAAAGTGAAATTGGGATATGATAATGCAAGCAAGTGAAAGCTTCAATGTTTTTACCCTCATCTCTTTATGGTTCACAAGTGCTAGCTGTAAAATTGTACCACCAAGGCTGAGGAACTTCTTGGGTGGAAAATAGTTGCTAGATCTATTAAAAAGCTAGAGATAGTTGCTAGACCTATTGTAAAACTAGTGGTGATAGTTGCTGGATCTATTTGTAAGACTAGTGGGTACAACTTGAGAGTTTCTTGGGTATAAGATACTTTGGCTTTTATGATTTGATCTCTACATTAAAGAGATTGGATTAGTGAAAATAATTGAGATGGGATTCTCAAGGAGTAGATGTAGGCTGTTGCCGAACCAGTATAAAAATGGTTGTGACTCTTTTTATTCTTTCTTAACTTAGCTTTGACTGTTTGCGTGTTTTACCGTTATTTATCTTTCATTCTGCAACATATCTTCAGGAAAACTGAACTAGTTCAAAGTGTATTTTTTACACAATGGAAAGACATACTAAAAGTGTTATTCAAACTCTGTCACATAAAATATCATTCAATGTCAATTAGCTCGATTTTTGAAGCTATTTTTGTATTGCAATGATCGCCTTGGCTAGTCACCTCTATGCATTCTCCAAAACAATAGAAAGTTACACATTGAGTACAACAAAATTTCCCTAAGACACTCAAGCTAATATTATAGTAAGTTAGCTCAACTTGAGAAAATTAGCTTGATACTCAAATTAGATTTCATCTTCTATTTTATTAGCCAGCTAGTAGCACTTCAACTTTCGTATTTTTAATTTCACTTTAAATAGGTCTATATTTTTGAAAAGGTCCAATCCTCCCCCCTCTTGGACATTGTTGGGACATACAATTGGTATAAGAGTTGATCTGTTGTAAGGCAAAAAGTTTAAAGGCCTAGAGAGGATCCATGGCTAGTACCTCCGAGCTGCTGATTATGGTTTACGAGAAGGACAATCCATTTCACTTCCACCACTCTTTAGTGGTTCGAACTTTTCCTATTGGAAAACTAGGATGAGAAATTTCATACAATCCATAGAAATTAAACGTTGGAAAGTCATTGTTAATGGTCCTACTATTCTATCAAGTTTGTCATTGAGAATTTTAAGTTTGTCAAGCTAGAATCTAAATATTCTAAAGCTGACTAGAGACGCATCTAAATTAATGCAATGCTTTGAACATTCTTCACCGTGCTTTTGATGTGAATGAATACAATAAAATTTCTACCTATAAATCTGCTAAAGAATTGAGGGACAAACTTGATGTTACCAATGAAGGAACCAATCAAGTTAAAGAGTAAAAAATCAACATGTTGTGGAGAGACTATGAAATATTCACTATGAGACCTGATGAAACTATTTTTGAAATGAACAATAGATTTACTGATATTATGAACTCACTGAAAGCTATGGGCAAAGAGCTAACTGAGGAAGAAATGGTTAAAAAGATTCCTAGACCCCTTTCTAAAAAATGGAAAACTAAAGTAACAGTTCTCTGTGAAGTAAAGATCTAACCAGGTATGGGTACCATGAACTCATCGGATCTCTTTTGACACATGAAATGATGATGACTCATGGAAAAAGTTTCACTAGTGAGAAAAAGAAAAAAGGTGACTTTGCATTGAAAGCTTCATCTAGCCACAATGAAACATCCAGTGAAATGAAGGATGATGAGATGGCTCTACCAGCACAAAAATTTAGAAGATTCTACTAAAAGAATGGCAAATATCTCAGAAGGAAGCCAAAAAAGAATCATCTCCCAAAGCCAGAATCTTAGTAGAAGAAAGAAGGAACAGAAGTTGTGTGCTATGAATTCAAGAAGCCTAGACACATCAAGCCAAACTTTCTGAAGCTAAAGAAAAAGAGGAAAGAAGGCGAAAAGGAAAGCTATGGTAGCTAGCACTTAGAGTGACAGTGATGATTCCAACTCCTCAAGTGAAGAAGAAGAAAGGTGCACTGAAAAGGCAAACCTATGTCTGATGGCAAAAGAAGATGGTGAATGCAGCAACAGCAAGGACAAAGATACAGATCTGCTTGACTAGACCAAATATGAGGCATATCTTTCAGATTCTGTAGCTTATGAGGAACTTGAGATGCTTACAATGAACTTTACAAAGAGTGCAAAAATCTCACAAAGAAATATGTGCAACTCAAGAAAGATTTCAAGTCATTGAAACTTGAAAAAAATGTCTATAGACAGAATTTTTTGAATCTAGCTTATCTGAAATTACTCAAATTAGTTCGCCTGGTTCTTCTAAAACCATTTCTAGTTTGCTTCTTGGTCAAATTTGTAAGCAGTTATATGAAGCATTTTTTGGGCTAAAAAACTTGATAAAAGAGCTTGTTATTTCAAATGATTTGAATATTGAACTTTTTAAGAAAAATGACTCTTTACAAAAAAAAACTTTTGACACTTTGTACAAGATTGGACAAAATTTAAAAAAGGAAAAGAGAATCTTGATTTGCTCCTTGGAAGTCAAAGATATTCATTTGAAAAATCTTGATTAGGATATGATCCATCATCTTCTTAGAGAAAATATGTATCTAACTTTGTAAAAGCATCATCCTCTAGTCACTCACCTATAATCTGCTTTGCTTGTGGTCATGAAGGACACAAAGCTAACTTGTGTAGAAGAAAAATTCTTGAGCTAGAATGATCTGGATGCCTAAAAGCTCTCAAGCTAATGCACCTAATGACCAGAAAGGACCCATGTCAATTTGGGTACCAAAAAGGAAATAATATGTTTTGCAGGTGTGCCTTAAGAGTAAGCTAACAAAAAATAGATAGTACGCAGAAATTAGATGCTCTAGGCACATGACGGGTGATCAAAAGAACTTCTCCCAACTAAGCTGAAAGAGGTTAGAACTGTTAGCTTCAGTGATAACAACAAAGCTAAAACCATAGGAACTGGTAAATTTGGAACTAATCCTTGCATTAAAGATGTTTCTTTAGTGAATGGCCTAAAATATAATCTCTTGAGTCCAAGCTAATTATGTGACAAGAACATGAAAGCTATCTTTGAACCATCTTGCTGTAAAGTTGTGATAATTCATGATGATACTGTAGTATTCATTAGTAAAAGAGTTGAGAATATTTATATGCTCGATCAAACTGTCTAGATAGCCTGAATGGTATCGATCTAGCTTGGTTAACTAATGGTAATTGGTTATGGCATAGAAGGCTAGGTCATTGTAGCATGTATTTGATCCCAAAATTTTCAAGGAAGCTTGTTGATGGTCCTCTTAAACTTAAATTTGAAAAAGATAGCCTGTGTGATACATGTCAATTTGGAGATGCCATATGAACAATATATGCTACATACCCAACATTGGATACTTTAAGGTTTTTGGATGCAAGTACTTCATTTTAAATGATAAGAAGGACTACTTGGGAAGATTTGATACAAAGGCTGATGAAGGAATCTTCATTGGATATTCAAATCAAAGCAAAGGGTACATAATATTTAATAGAAGAACACTTTAGTGAAACTAGCTTGACTATATCCAATGAAAAAGAACATGAGCTACTTGATAATAAAGTGGAAGTGCTCAAAAGAATGAAGAAATCAGCAATGAATCTTAAGGAGAAAGTGGTGAATTGAAAGATGTTGAACAAGAAATAAGTCAAGCTAACGATTATGGAGCTAATCATAATGAAGAGCTAATTTCTCGAGCTAATCTGCAGAACCTGCCCAAAGAATGGAGATTTCATAAGTATCAAGCTAAAGAAAATCTTTTGGCAAAACCTTCAGAGAAAAACATCACAAGGATCCAACTTAGAAACATTGTTGGAAATGTTGCATGCGTCTCATAGATTGAGTCTAAAAAGTATGAGGAAGCACAACAGGATGAAAGTTGCATGTTGGCCACGCAAGAAGAGCTAAATTAGTTTGAAAGGAACAATGTCTAGAAGCCAGTTCCCAAGCCCAAAAATCAGTCTGTCATAGGCATAAAATGGGTGTTCAGAAACAAATTTAATGAGAATGGGAATGTTGTCAGTAAAAAAGCAAGTTTAGTTGCTCAAGAACATTTGCGTAGCAAGGTTAAGCACATTTTGCACTCTATCGAGCTTTGCAATTGAACACATTATATACATTTTGCAATACTCAACCACAATGTTTATTAGCAATTTAAATCAATTCGACCACAAATCTTACTATATTTTGAAAACAACTCAACATTCAACCTCAATACTTACTACATTTTGCAATCAACATTACGTACGCCCCTTTTGTCATCAATCAAATTTGGGATGTTCAAAGTGGTTAGAGTAAAAAAGAAGCTCTCAAAAAGAATTGTATCTTCATTGAGCTTCAACAAAACATTACATACTAAAAACCATAGAAATACAAAAACATAGAAATGTGAAGATGCATGAGTTATACTAAATACATAGACTAGAGGTCACCAACAAAAAAGTTCATTCATTAAAAACATGAAAAATGAGATAAGGTTGAGAAATTCTTAGTCTCAAACTTTCTTCATGGTCTTCACTCCATGTTGGTTGGTGGTGATGGCCATGTTGCCTTTGAGCTCTATGTGAAATGGACCTGCTCTTGCTCGTTCATTGCCGAAGTAGTTTGGTTTTGGTGTTGTAGCCAATGAAGAAGACCTTCTTGATCCGTTCTTTCCAAAAAGTTGTTTCATTCTTCCATTTCCATATGAAATGGTTGAGAGGGTAGTTATCTCGGCTTTCTCCATTGTATCCCTTTCCCCACTAGCCTCTTCTTGGAGGCCTTTTCCATCTCCACTAGTTTTCTTTTTCACGTCTCCTTTGTATCCTCTTTTGTGTGCTTTTATCACCTTTTTCCTCATCCTCATTTGCACTTCCTCTAGCCATTGGCTCAAAATTATTTCCATCATTATCATCATTCTCTTTGTTAGCTCTAAGGACAAATCATGTAGTTATGATTAGTTTTGATTAATGAAAAATATTGATGAGGACTAATTTTTATATCATTTGTGTGATAGGCTTGTTGGATTAAGAAGTAAGGAGTTCTTATAGCCTTGGAGCTAAAAGTGATAAGGACAACTCAAGTGTGATCAAGGATCAAGAATATGAAGCATGTCCTATGAATTGAAGGGTTTAAAGACACTAGTGTAGGTTTACACTTGCTAAATAGGTATACTCTTGTAAACCCTACACTTGTGTGTCTTGGAATCTATTGAATACATAAGAGAGCACAAAACTTATTTTTTAATCTTAAATGGCTTTGAATAAATTTTTGATTACCAAGTATTGTTTTTAAATTAAGAAAACTTTGAGTGATCAAGTGTCTTGGTAACGATGTTTGAGTTTAAAAGATTTTAAGTGACTTATCTTTTAGTATAAAATTATTTCAAACTTATTGAGGATGATTTTCAAATGTTTTGACAAAGTTTGAACAGTTCGGACGTCCAAACTGTGACATGGTTACTATTTTTCCAGAGAAATTCGGACTCAAGTTCGGATGCAAGGGACAAAGTTCAGTCATCCAAACTTTCCCAAACAATATATCACAGTAATGTTCAGACAACAGTTCGGACGCAGAGGATCATGTTCGGTCGTCCGAACTCCTCAAAAACTAGTCGTTACTAGCCGTTTTATGACTGTTAAAATCGATTTTTAAAATCTATAAAAGCCATAAACTTCAGATTTTTAGTAATTTTTGAACATCTAAGAAATCCTAATCCCAACACTCTAAAATCCTTTGAAAACATCAAAGTTCTCTTTTGTCTTGTGCTTACAAGTGATCATTCAAGATTCCAAAGACAACAAAGTAAAGTGGTGCTATATTTTTTAATCAACTACCAAGAAGTGGTAACATCTCATCCATTCTCTATTTAATCTTGTTTTCTACTTGCTCATTACAAGGTTTTCCTGTAAACATAAAATCCTTTAGGTAAGGGTGATCCTTGAGATATTGATTCAAGGTTGTTTGCAGATATAAAATCCTTTGGTAGGGTGAACCATGTTTGTAGAATTGCAAAAGAGGTTGTAGGTGTAAAACCATTTGTGGTGAGCCTCTTGTGTAATTGATTCAATTTGAGCATATAGTAGATTAGTTGAAATCCTTGAGTGTTGAATCAAGGTAGTGGATGTAGATCTTGAAGTGATCGAACCGCTATAAATCGCTTGTGTTTATTGCTCTTAAATTGCGTATTGTTTTGTCATTGAATTCATTATTCTCTCATTGAAACAAGTGTATATAATCTGTCCAAACTCATTTTAGAAAAAGGAAATAGTTTTGGAAAATTAGCCAAAGACCTAATTCACTCCCTTCTTAGGTCTTTCAATTGGTATCAGAGCAAGGGCTTCTTTGTGTGGTTTTAAAACCTAGAACTTAAGTTCCTATGGCTAATGTTTCAAACTTACCTTATTTGGAAGGATCTTCCACAAGTAGACCACCTTTGTTTGATGGAACAAATTACACATTCTGAAAATCTAGAGTTAAAATATATATTTGTTCTATTAACTTTGATTTGTGAAAAATGAGAGCTGATGGAATTGCTATGGAGCCAAAACCTATAGACGAATTTGATGAGAATGATTTGAAGAAAATGACATTAAATTATCAAGCCATGAACATTTTGAGCTGTGCACTAGATGTGACTGAATACAATCGAATTAGTGGATGGGACACCGTTCATGATATGTGCAGACTCCTTCAAGTAACAAACAAAGTAGCAAACCAAGTAAAGGAGTCAAAGTTTGCTATGCTAGTAAGAGACTATGAGCTATTCACCATAAAACAAGGTGAGAATATTAGTGATATATTTACAAGATTTACTAACATTTCTAATGGTCTAAAAGCTTGTGAGAAGAACTACACAATTGGAGAACAAAACAGAAAGATATTGGATGCTCTACCAAAATCCTGGCAACCGAAGACTTGAAGAGCTCATTCGATCACTGTTTACACATGGGATGAAGGTCAAAAGATTGAATGATATTGAAGATGAAGAGAAGGGAAGAAAGGGAGTTGTACTTAAAACCTCCAATTATATGAGTGAACAAGAGAAGTCATCAAGTGAAGAAGATGGAAATAGTGAATATGAGGAGATGGCTATGGCAGTAAGAAAATTCAAGAAATTCTATAAAAAGAAATTTCTCAAGAGAGAAAGAAGGCCATTCAAGAAAAGTGGACAGTCATCATCATTCAAACCCCAATGCTTTGAATGCAAAAGCACCAAACATCTCGTTGCTGATTGTTCTAAAATTTTGGAAAGGTAAAAAGACAACAAACTGAAAAAGAAATCTATCAGGAAGGGAAAGGGACTGGCTGGCACTTGGGATCAACAAGAAAGTGAAGATGACAGTGAAGTTAAAGCAAACATATGCTTTATGGTGATTAATGATGAGGAACAATCTACTCCTTCAATTTCCACTTATTGTGATGATGATATTGATCCAAGTGATTTACTTGTTGAGATGTATGGAGAATTGAAAAAGCCCTCAAAAAGGAATAAGGAAATGAAAAAAAAATTAATGAGTTATTAAATGAGAATTCAAAGTTATGTTTTAAAAATGGAAAACTTCTTGAATCTATTAATTGTTTAAACATTGAAAAGGAAATTGTAAATGTAGCTTTACAAAACATTTCTCTTGAAAATAAACATCTTTGCACTAAAATCATTTCTCTAGAAACAATGCTTAGTGATCATGAAATATTGAGAAAGAAAGTTGATGACCTTACTTTATGCATTGAAAAATTCACAAATGGAAAAGAAAATCTAAAGAAACTACTTGGATCTCAAAGACCTTCTAGTATGAAAAATGGTCTTGGCTATATTCATAAAAATAATGTTCCAACATATAAAACTTTCTTAGCTAAAGCCACTTCTACTTCAATGCCTCATATATGTTGCACATATTGTGGTAAACATGGACACAAAGTTTCAAAATGTTATGTGAAGAGAAAAATAGAAAATGTTGTTAAAACTATTTGGAAAGTTAAAAGAATTATCACTAACCCCCTTGGACCCAAGAAAATATGGGTACCAAAAGTCAATTTCTCAAATTTGGTGTAGGTTCGTTTTGCACCAAGATCAAGCACCACTAAGTGGTTTCTTGACAGTGGATGTTCAAGACACATGACAGGAAATGCCTCACTTGTTAGTGAACTTCAAGCAACAAGTGAAGGTTTTGTCATTTTGGTGATAAGAAGAAGGGAAAAATACTTGGAATCGGTAATATTGGTAAAGGTTCTTTCCCTCTTAGTAAGCAAGTATTACTCATTGATGGTTTGATGTATAATCTACTAAGTATTAGCCAATTATGTGATAATAGTTGTAAAGTTGAATTTAAATGTGACATTTGTACTATCCTTGATAGTGTAAGTAGCAAAACTATTTTTGTTGCAAATAGAGTTGGGAATGTTGATGTACTATATCTTGATGAACTTGTTGAAAATGATATTAAGTGTCTTGCCATTCATGATAACGATAGATATCTATGGCATAGGCGATTAGGTCATGTGAGCATGGACTTGTTGAACAAACTTTCCACACAAGAATTGGTTAGAGGACTACCTAAAATGCATTTTGATAAAACTCGCCTTTGTGATGCTTGTCAATATAGAAAACAATCAAAAGCATCTTTTAAACCAAAGAAAATGGTTTGTACACCAAAACCTCTTGAACTTGTTCATATGGACTTGTTTGGACCAATTAGGACCGCTAGTCTTGGTGGTAAGAGGCATGCATATGTGATTGTTGATGATTTTTCAAGATTTACATGGGTGATCTTTCTAGCTCAAAAGGATGAAGTTTTTCATGAATTTGTAAAACTTTTCAAAAAGGTCCAAATCTCCCTTGATTGCAAATTAATTTCCATTAGAAGTGATAATGGAAGAGAATTTTGTGATCAAGACTATACAAATTTTTGTGATGAATATGGTATATTACTCATAATTTTTCAATTTCCAAAACACCCCAACAAAATGGTGTTGTTGAAAGGAAAAATAGAACCTTACAAGAGATGTAAATACTCTTTGCCAAAATATTTTTGGGCTGAAATTGTAAATACTGCTTGCTATGTAATGAATAGAGTTCTTTTAAGACCTTTTCTACGAAAAATACCTTTTGAACTTCTATTTGACAAAACTCCCTCAATAGTTTATTTTGAAGTATTTGGTTGTAAGTGATTTATCTTAAATACTCATGACAATCTTGGAAAATTTGATAGAAAATCAGATGAAGGCATATTTCTTGGTTATTCATCAAATTAAAAGGCCTATAGAGTTTATAACAAAAGAACATTATGTGTTGAGGAAACCATTCATGTGACTTTTGATGAATCTAACATTTATCTTGAAAGAAGAAATAAAGATGATGTAGGAACCTAAATGGTTGATAATAAAACTCATCATCAATCACCTACTTTGGAAGAACACGCCAAAGAAGAAGAAATAATAGAGCAAGAACAAGATGGGAAACCTAGTAATGACCAAGAGCTTCCAAAAGATTTAAGATATTCAAAAGGCCACCCTAAGGAGCAAATCATTGGTGATGTCTCCCAATGAGTTAAAACAAGGCAGTACTTTATTGATAACTTTGCTCTTTTATCTCATATTGAGTCTAAAAACATTGATGATACCTTGTGTGATGATTTTTGGATTATTGCTATGCAGGAGGAGCTAAATCAATTTGGAAAAAAATAAAGTTTGGACTCTTGTCCCAAGACCTTATGACCATTCCATTATTGGTAAAAAATGGATTTTTAGAAATAAATTAAATGAACTAGGAGAAGTTGTTAGAAATAAGGATAGGCTTGTTGGTCAAGGATTCAATCAAGAAGAAGGCATTGATTATGATGAAACTTTTGCTTTGGTAGCTAGACTTGAATCCATAAGAATACATATAGCTTTTGCCTGTTTTAAAGGTTTTAAACTATTTCAAATGGATGTCAAAAGTGCGTTTCTAAATGGTTTTATTGAGGAAGAGGTTTATGTAGAACAACCACCCGGTTATATTCATGAAAGTTTCCTAATCATGTTTTCAAGCTAACTAAGGCTTTATATGGATTGAAACAATCTCCTAGAGCTTGGTATGAAAGACTAAGTGGATTTTTTCTTTCAAAAGGATTTTCAAAAGGAAGAGTGGACACAACACTGTTTATAAAAACCTCTAGCAATAATGATATTTTACATATGCAAATTTATGTGGATGACATTATTTTTGGTGCTACTAATACATCTCTTTGTGAAGAGTTTGCCAAATCAATGCAAAATGAATTTGAAATGAGCATGATGGGAGAACTAAATTTTTTTTCTTGGCCTGCAAATCAAGCAAACTAAGGATGGAGTCTTCATAAATCAAGCAAAGTATACCAAAGAGTTTTTGAAAAATTTTGGAATGGATCAAGCAAAAGGGATAGGCACTCCAATGAGCTCATCAACTAAACTTGATAAAGATGAGAAAGGTAAAAATATTGATACAAAGGCATATAGAGGTATGATTGGAAGTTTACTTTATCTCACCGCAAGTAGACCAGATATTATGTTTACTATATACTTATATGCTAGATTCCAATCATGTCCTAAAGAGTCTCATTTAATTTTTGTTAAACGTATTTTTTGTTATTTGATTGATACACATGACTATGGCTTTGGTTTTCAAAATCTTCATCTTTTGATCTTGTTGGATATTTGGATGCTGATTTTTCCGGATGTAAAGTTGAGCGTAAAAACACTAGTGGTCATTGTCAATTTCTTTATAGGTGTCTTGTATCTTGGTATAGTAAAAAACAAGCATGTGTGTCTTTATCTACCGCTGAAGCTGAATATATCGCTGCCGGTAGTTGTTGTGCTCAAGTGCTATGGATGAAGAACACTCTACTTGATTATGGCCTAGAATTTAATTGTGTGCCTATACTCTGTGATAATACCAGTGCTATCAATTTAAGCATAAATCCCATTCAACATTCTAGGACTAAGCATATAGAGATTAAACATCATTTTATTTGAGATCATGTTGCGAAAAGAGATATATGCTTGGAATATGTGAATACAAATGATCAAATTGCTGATATATTTAACAAGCCTTTGGCTGAGGAAAGGTTTAGTCACTTAAGAAGGCTCTTAGGTATCTCAAAATTCAATTACTAATGTGTGTGTTGAAGTATGGTAGAAACAGGGAATATTCAAATGCATAATTTAGATGCATTGAGAGAAATTCGGACGTCCAAACTTTCTCTAGAAAATCCTGGATAGAAAGATTCGGACGTATGTTCGGACGGATGACAGAAAATTCGGTTGTCCGAATTTTCTGAAACTGAAGAAACAGAGAAGTTCGGATGTAGGTTCGAACGCAGACCTAAAAAAATTCGGTCATTCGAACTTACCACTTGTAGTGATTTTAAATGAATCCGAACGGTCATCTCTCACACTTTTTAACTTCCAAACTCTCTTCTCTCTCAAAACCCACATAACCCTCTTGTGTCCAAACACAAATTTCTATGAAATTTCACCACCTTCACATCAAATCGACTGAATTTTTGAGTTCTAAACCCTAAACACTTCCTACAAATCACTCTCTTGCAAACAAAAACATCATGGTGAGAACTAAGAGAGCAAATGTTGAAAAGGGAAAGGGGAAGGCAAAAGAAGGAGATGGTGGACTAATTATAAAAAAACCAAGGAGAATTAAACTCCCTCAAACATCATCTGGATTGGACAAATTCATCTCCATCAAGGCTGCCTTAGAGTTTGAAGAATGGAACAAGAAAAATAGGAAAATTATTCCTGAATACAAGGTGAATTTGGAAAGACTCTCCAACATGGGTAACGTTTTATCTCTTTTTGGTGATATTAGTTGGAGTAATTTGCTAGTAGTTGATGAGGAATTTTACCCTGCACTTATATATGAGTTTTATGCAAATCTCAAAGAAGAAGAATTGAACATGTGGGGGAAACTGTAGTGCAATGGTATTCTTCTAGAGTATCCCAAGTGAATTTTGAGTTTAATGATGCATTGGTTAATAGAATTTGTGGAGTAGATGATAATGAAACAAGATATTAATCTCTGGGACAACATTGTTATATTCATGAACTATTCACAAATGAAAGATTTGAAGAGACCTTCACAAATGGTAGGGAGTTTAGGTCCATTAGGGAAAGGAAAAGTAAGGCCTTTGATGCTAGAGGAAGAGTGATGCATCACATGATTACTACTGTGATTATCCCAAATTTTGGACAAAACTCATCTGTTGAAAATATGCATATAGTAGTTATGTTGGCCTTGCATGAGCATAGAAGATTGAACTTTGGATTTATGGCTTTAAGGCACATGATTAGTGCAAGAAAAATAGCCAACAAAGCTCTACCGTATGGGAGGTTATTAACAAGAAATTTCAAACATTTTCAAGTTAAACTTCCAGTAAGAGGACAAGTATTTAAAAGTGAAGAGATATATACTAATGACTCTCTTAGAAGGATGGAATTAGTTCTTGATAAAGATGGCATATGGACAACTAAAAGAGAAACTCCTTCAAAAAGAGAAGAGGTTGAAGAGAGTGAGGAGGTTGAGGAAGAAGCGGATGAAGAAGAAACACTAGCAAGAGAAATGAAGACAAAACGAAAACATGACACCTCAAGTGAGGGAGAGCAACCTTCCTCAAAAAGAAGACTCTTTGAAAAAGTTCCAACTCCTCAATCTCAACCAAATGATGAAGAAGCTCCTAGTGGTGAAGGGATTTGAACAACCACATCAAGGAAATGGAGAAAATGTACAAATTCTTTGAATCATTTGCTCCAATGGTTCTTAGAAAATTGGATGGATTAGAAAATAGAATGAAGTAGATTGAGGAAATTTTGATGAGAAATACACAAACTGATGAAGGACCCTCTAGGCCTCAAGATAGGGATGACAAGGATGATGAAGAAGATGAGAAGGAGGATGAAGGTGATGACAGTGGAGATGAAGATGATAATGGGGATGATGATCAAGGAGGCAACAATGAGTTCGTGGCAAGACAAGGAGAGGGAAATGAAGCTATACAAGAAGAGCCACAATAAGGAGGAAGCCAAATCGAAAGAGCAGAAATCATCTCGCCATCAACTATCTCTTTCAGCCAATGGAGGGTCAAACATGTGGCAATCAAGAAGCGATTCATCAAGGCCTCTCCATCAACATCACAAGACTGAGCATCTCTTCAAACTTATCTCTTTACTGTTTTTATTTACTTATTTGTACTTAGTATAACCTATATGTTTTATTTCCATTTTAGTTTGTGAAATTTCTATGCTTTTCCTTAATTTCTGCAATTTCTGTAATAGCTTGGCTTATGAAGCTCAATGATGAAACCTTAGTGTTGAGAGCTTCTTTTATTAATGATACCTTGGTCACCCTAAGCTTAATGTGCTAAGTAGTCAGTCTCATTTTCATTAACCCCATTTTTGAGTGCTAACAAAAGGGGAAGAAAGAATGATGAGACTGTAAAATGTGCTCTCTGTGTGTGCTATGTGCTGATGTGCAATATGTAAAATGAATGTGTACTGTGAAAATATTGGAAAATGTGTTGTGCGCGTGTGCTATGTGCTGATGTGCTCTATGTGCTAATGTGCAATATGTAAAATGAATGTGTACTATGTAAATATTGGCTGCATTTGGAATTTTAATTGAATGTGTTATAATGTGTGAGATTTTGGTTGTTTTCTGAGTTTTTTTTTTTTTTTTTGGAATATGGTTAAGTTAAGGTTGAAATCTTGATCTTGATTCTTGACTTGACCTATGATTTTGAATTACTTCATGAAAACAATTGAATGCATGAGTTTTGTGCTTTTGCAAAGTAAATTGAGTGCCATAGTGGACATACATATTTGAATACTTCTACAGTTCATTTTGAAATTCGGATGCAGACCCAAAGTTTGGATGCATCCAAACTTTCTAGCCAAAAATATTTTTCTATTGTTCAAATTATTTGAAAACTATCCTAATCCCTTCTATCATATTTGAACAACCTTAGAAAAGCTTATTTTCAAAAGTTAAAGCTGTTATCTCACATATTTTACAGATTGGACTTGGAATCTCAAAATTCAGATGCATGATTCAAAAATTCGGATGCATGTTTCAAAAATTCGGATGCATTCATATTGTGTTGATAAAAAGTGCTCTTTTATTGTTTAAAGTGATCCAAATCTATTTTAATCGCCTCTGATATGTTTGAACAATCTTAGGAAAACTTTATTTCATCTTAAACTTTTATTATATGAGATTTATTGCAGTTTGGACTCATAGTCCACAATTCAAAATTTCTTGAAAAATGAACACAATCTAAGGGGGAGCATTGTTAAACTTTTACAACTTTTAAAACCTCTCTTAGAATCTTTTCCTAATTCTTAAATGTGATATATCCTATCCTAGTTGTTGGAAGGAATGAGGTAAATGAAGGTTGGTTGGGAATTGGTTATTATCTATCATTGACATCAATACTTCTTTGTACTACATTGTTTAAATCCATCACATTTCGTATCAAAGTTTGTCATCATCAAAAAACGGGAGATTGTTAGCCCTACGGGCAAATCATGTAGTTATGATTAGTTTTGATTAATGACAAACATTGATGAGGACTAATTCTTATGTCATTTGTGTGATAGGATTGTTGGATTAAGAAGTAAGGAGTTCTTATAGCCTTGGAGCTAAAAGTGCTAGGACAACTCAAGTGTGATCAAGGATCAAGAATATGGAGCATGACCTATGAATTGAAGGCTTTAAAGACACTAGTGTAGGTTTACACTTGCTAAATAGGTAAACTCTTGTAAACCCTACACTTGTGTGTCTTAGAATCTATTGAATACATAAGAGAGCATAAAACTTGGTTTTGAATCTTAAATGGCTTTGAATAAATTTTTGATTACCAAGTATTGTTTTTAAAACTGAAAATGGTTTTAAGATAACCTTGAGTGATCAAGTGTCTTGGTAACGGTGTTTGAGTTCAAAAGATTTTAAACGACTTATCTTTTAGTATAAAATGATTTCAAACTTATTAAGGATGATTTTCAAATGTTTTGACAAAGTTTGAGCAATTCGGACGTCCAAACTATTTTTCCAGAGAAATTCGGACGCAAGTTCTGATGCAAGGGGCAAAGTTCAGTCGTCCGAACTTTCTCAGACAACATGTCACAATAATGTTCGAATAATAATTTGTGGTGAACCTTGTTTGTTGGATTGCAAAAGAGGTTGTAGGTGTAAAACCATTTGTGGTGAGCCTCTTGTGTAATTGATTGAATTTGAGCATATAGTAGATTAGTTGAAATCCTTGAGTGTTGACTCAAGGTAGTGGATGTAGATTTTGAACAGATCGAACCACTATAAATTGCTTGTGTTCATTTCTCTTAAATTGTTTATTGCTTTGTCATTGAATTCATTATTCTCCTATTGAAACAAGTGTATATAAAAAGGAAAAAGGAAACAAGTGTATATAATATGAGATAAAAGAGCAAAATTATCAATGAAGCACTGCCTTGTTTTAACTTCCTGAGAGACATTACAATTAGGGTAGCCTTTTGCATATCTTAAATCCTTTGGGAGCTGTTGGTTACCACTAGGTTGGCTTTCTTGTTCTTGTTCAATCATTTCCTCCTCATTGGCATGATCTTCCAAAGTTAATGCTGGAAGATGAGATCGTTCAACATTCATTGAAGTACCTACATCATCTTCAATGAATGATGATGAAGCACTGCCTTTTTTTAACTCCTTGAAAGACATCACCATTGATTTGATCATTAGGGTGACCTTTTGGATATCTCAAATCCTTTGGGAGCTCTTGGTCACGACTAGGTTGGCTTTCTTGTTCTTGTTTAATCATTTCCTCTTTGGCATGATCTTCCAAAGTTAATACTTGAAGATGAGATCGATCGTCATTCATTGAAGTACCTATATTATCTTCATCTCTTCTTTAAGATAGATATTAGATTCATCAAAGCTCAAATTAATGGTTTCTTCAACACATAAGGTCCTTTTATTATGGACTCTATAGGCTTTTTTGTTTGAAGAATAACCAAGAAAATACCTTCATTTAAGATAAACCATTTACAACCAAATACTTTAAAGTAGGCAATTGAAGAAGTTCTACCAAAAAAAGTTCAGAAGGATTTTTTGTAGAATTTTTTGGACTTCTTGACCACCATAGCCGTTTCATCATCTTTACCATCTTGTTCTTCATCACTAAATGATTCTTCTTGTTCACTAGGATGATCATTAGCTTTGAGACCAACTACTTTTCTTCACTTTATCTGTATCTTCTAGATCATTCAATCTCTTGATCCTCATTTTATGTGTGAGAAATGATCCAATGAGCTCTTTAAGGGAAAGAGTCTTCAAAACCTTTGATTTCTCAAGAACTTGTGTCTTTGGTTGCCATGAATCTAATATCTTTCTATTTTGTTCATCAAGGGAATAGTTTTCCCTATAGGATTTCAACCCATTACAAGCTTTGAATCCATGACTTGATTTGTCCTTTCATGTGTCACTTGAAGAAGCATCCACATATGGTGGACAGTGTCACATGCACTCACCCAGCTGTGTTCATTGACATCCAATGCACAACTAAGGATTTTCCTTACTTGATAATTTGGTGTCATCCTTTTTGAGTTACTTTTATTAATTCATCACTTGTCTTGAGTTCCTTATTAATTCCATCAGCTCTCAAATTCATTGCAACATAGGGACCTTTCTTAATAATGTTTCACAAATCAAAGTTAATAGAGCAAATATAAATCTTAATTTTAGATTTTCAAAAAGTATAGTTTGAACCAACAAATAAATGAGGTCTATTTGTGGAAGATCCTTCCAAATAAGGGAGGTTTGAGATATTAGCCATTAAATCTTCACTTCTAGGTTGTTAAATCACAAAATGATGTCCTTTCTCTAATACCAATTGGAAAACTTTTTACTGAAAATTCAATAGCCAAGTTATAATTCAAACATCTAAATTGGAGTACGAACTTTTTCAAACTTTGTCAAATCATCTGAAACTTAACCACAACAAATTTGAAATCACTTTACACTAAAAGATAAGTCATGTAAGAGCTTTTGAGAACTTAGCAGTTATCAAGCACTTTGTATTTCAAGAATGAGTAAAATCTTTTAATGCTCATAACTAAGTTTAGAAAAAGTTTTATACTAGCACATGTACTGCTTAGATTCCGAATGCAAGAAGTGTAGAGTTTACTAGGCATAACTATAAAGCAAAAGCAGTCCTACACTCAAGTGTCTTCAAAGTCTTCAACCTCTTGGACATACTCTTCCTTCTTTAGCCACTTGAACTCATTTGAGCTGTACTTAGCACTATAGCTTAAAGGCAATAAGATTACTTAGCTTCTTTAATCAAAAATTCTATCACACAATTAATATTAAAGTTAATCATCATCAATGTTTATCATTAATTAAAATTACAAAATTTGCCCATAGGGCTAACAGTATTGATACTCCTTAAAAGGTTTTTTATTTTACCCATAGCTCTAATTTGAGACTGGATAAAGCGAATCTTGGTTTTCATTTTTCTCGTGATGGACTGGGAAGATGGGATACATGCCAAATATTGACTTGGGATACCGCACATGACTGCAAGAGTCATGATAATGTTATCGAGGAATGTCTTTATCATAATATTTTTGCTTTCCACTTCGGTCAATTAGCAATAATTTTCTGGGAACTTCCAAAATTTATTTTATGTAGCTTAGCAAGGAATTTTTGACTCATGGGTACAGGACCCTTTACATGTAAAACTATTGCTCATGCAATTTGGAATCCTAATTTTGGTCAATTGATCGTGGAAGATTTTGCCAATAAATATTACTTATTTTGGTGTTTATCAATGTTAGTATACATTTGGTTTACACAGTAATGAAGATCTTTATACTGCAGCTATATTTCTATTATTTCTTTCTGCCTTATTCCTAATAGTTGGTTGGTTACACCTGCGCTGAAATGGAAACCAAGTATTTTGTTGTTCAAAAATGTCAGATCGCGTCTGAATCATCATTTGTCAGACTCTTTGGTATAAGTTCCTAGATCCAAAGGGAAGTATATTCAATGGAATATTTTTTTAGATGTATTATTACATCCCCAAGGGTTAAATTCACTTTTTATAGGTCTATGAAATCTTTACGCCCAAAATCCCGATTCAAGTAGTCATTTATTTGGGACCTCCCAAGGAGTAGGAACTGTCATTCTAACTCTTCTTGGAGGATTTCATCCACCAAGGCAAATTTTTTATGGCCGACTGATAATGAGCATCATCATTTATCTATTGGATTCGCTTTTCTCATTGTTGGCCATATGTATAGAACTAATTTAAGGATTAGGCACAACGTAAAGATATTTTAGATGCACATTTGAGAATGCGGACATAAGGATCTTTATGACACAATCAATAATTCACTTTTTTTTTTCAATTAGGTCTTGCTGTAACTTGTTTAGGGGTTCTTGCTTCCATGGTAGCCAGTATTTGATATGTGATAACTAACTTCAAAGAATATTTATTATCATCTAGTTCTTTATGAATAATGTGATATCTCAAATGATATGCTTACAATCTTATTGATATCTCTCATCCCATTTATTTTAGAAAAAAGAAATCTTAGAGCATATATATTAAAAACTTGCAATTAACTTATGAAAATTAAAAAATTTTAGTATACGTAATTTATGAATACTAGACCTATGTGAATAGTAATTTCCAACCAACTTACGCCTCTTTTTATAAATGCACCAACTTGCAAATATCATCAACGCTTGTACAAGTGTGAATATATGTTCATATTCTTATTATTTTGAACTTCTAGGAGATTATATAGGAAAAGAACAATATACAAAAATAGTCCCCAAACTATTTTAGTTGTTGCAAATTAGTCTCAAACCTCACATTTTAATATTTTTACTCCATCATCTTTATATATTTCAATGTTCATAGTCCCAAACACTATTAATGTGATGGAGACTGATGAAGACATACACCTTGGGAGATCCGTAATTTACAAATTAATATGTATTGTTTTTCCATATGTCCATCACTAATCCTTTGCTAATTAGCAAGGGATTAGCAACGGCCCCTCTAATTCAAAAATTAATATATATTTTTAATTTTTCTTCACTAGTCCATCACTAGTTCATCGCAAATGTGTAAGGGATTAGTGATGGCTCTATAATTTACAAATTCATATATATTTCTTATTTATCAGCATATTATCATCCGTAATCCCTTCCTAATTAGCGAAGAATTAGCTATGACTCCTTAATTCACAAATCAATATGTATTTTTAATTTTTACTCACTAGTCCGTCACTAATCCTTCGTAAACTTGCTAGTGATTTGCGACGACCCCATAATTTACAAGGTAATATGTATTTTCTATTTATGACCATAGCCTCGTCGCTAATTAGTGAGAGATTAGCAATGATGCCCTAATTTTTAAATTAATATGTATGTTTTATTTTCTCTACATGTCCATCTCTAATCCCTCACTAATTACCAAGGGATTAGCAAAGGGCCCCTAATTCACAAAATTAATATATATGTTTTTAATATTTTCACTAGTCCCTCATTAATCCGTCATGAATTTGAGAGGAATTAGAGAAGGTTCCATAATTTACAAATTAATATGTATTTTTTTGTCACCATCGTGCTGTCACTAACTAGTGACGATAACCCAATTTACAAATTAATAAGTATTTTTTTATTTTTCTCTCTATGTTCACCTCTAATCCATTGCAAAGTTACAAGGGATTAGCGATGGTTCCATAATTTACAAACTAATATGTATTTTTTTATCACTCTATTACTGTTACTAATTCCTCGATAATTAGTGAGGGATTAGCAATGTGTTAAAATTGCCTTAAAAATTCTAAGATTCACACTTCAAGTCTATATTGGTTGGCCACATGTTTTTCATGATTTATCTTAGTCTTTGAGTGGCTAAGAAAATTCAATATTGGTTAGCTATGTTTGATGACCTAACTTGGACTAAGATGGCACAATGTTGGTTGGCTATGTTTGGTGAGCTAACTTAACACATTTTCAACAATGGTAGGAAGACTTGAAGTTTGTTCACATGGTGATACATCTCTATATAAGGCAATCTTGCTTGGAGCAAAGAAGACATCCAAAAAGACATCCAAAAGAGATGAATTCATCCAAGAGAGAAATCCTCCAAGAGCATCTCCCTAAACTATCCTCTCTTTTCATATACTACCTCTTCATATATATACACACTCTTGTCATATTTATTGAGTGTAGTGAGGTGTTATCTTGAGTGTATTCTTTGTGTGGGTGTAAAACCATTTTGTATCTTCTCCATATTTTTCATAGTGCATTTACTCCTCTCTCGCCCCGTGGTTTTTTCCCTCTACATTGGAGGGTTTCCACGTAAATCTTGTGTCTCTTCTATTTATTATTTTACTTCTCATTTTATTATCAACTACCCGAACTAAATATTTATCCATTACCACGCCAATTCCGCAACAAACTGGTATCAGAGCATTGTAATATTTATTTGGGTTTCACAACATGGCTTCTATCATGAAATTTGATGTTGAGAAGTTTGATGGAAAAATTAGTTTTGGCATTTGGCGAGTTCAGATGATGGCCATTCTCACCCAGCATCGGTTGAAAAAGGCCCTTGCGAGAAAGTCGAAAAAGCCGAACACCATGTCGGATGAAGATTGGGAAGAGTTGGATGAAAAAGCCTTGTCAGCAATCCAACTTTGTTTATCCAAAGAAGTTCTGCGAGAGGTTATCAAGGAGGATACAGCTGCAGGTATGTGGCTCAAGTTGGAGTCATTGTATATGACGAAAAATCTTGCAAACAAGATTCGTCTCAAGAGCGCCTCTTTACCATTAAGATGGTCGAAGGTACACCCATTCAAACTCACCTTAATGAGTTTAATTCCATCATAGTTGATTTGGAAAATTTGAATGTTGAAATCAGTGATGAAGATAAAGCTGTTTTGTTAGTATGCTCACTCCCCCGATCATACCGTAACTTTAAGGATATTATGTTATACGGTAGTAATGAGACCCTAACATTTGATGAAGTCAACCAAAATCTCTTGTCTAAAGAAAAATATGACTATGAGAATAATTCAAAGGATGAAGCTGAAGGGTTAATTGTTAGAGGGAGAACTATGGATCATGGTATTAGCAGTAAAAGTAAATCTAGATCAAAGTCTGGAGGCCGAGATAATAAGAAATTTTGTCGCTATTGCAAGAAAAAGGGACATGTGATTTCAGAATGCTTTAAGTTGAAGAATAAGCAGCAAAGAGGCGAAAACAATAATAAAAAGAATTTAGAAAATTCAGCTGAAGCAAGTATTGCTCAAAAAGAGTCTGAAGGTGAAGTTTTGTCTGTTACTGATTTTGGAACTAGATCTAAAACGGAATGGATTCTAGATTCTGGTTGTTCCTATCACATGTGTCCTCATAAAGATTGGTTTACCACTTATGAATCAGTTGATTGTGGTGTTGTCTTAATGGGGAATAATGCTCAGTGTAAAGCTGTTGGAAAAGGAACCATTAGAATTAAAATGCATGATGGCATGATTAGAACTTTAACCGGTGTTAGACATGTTCCTGATTTGAAACAGAACCTTATCTCTCTTGGCACCCTGGAGTCCCTTGGGTGTAAATATACAGCTGAAGGTGGAGTTCTAAAGGTCTCTAAAGGTGCTCTTATTTTAATGAAAGCTAACAGATTTGGGACTTTATATGTGTTGCAAGGATCTACTGTTACAGATTCCGCAGCTGTATCATCATCTATGTCAGATTCAGAAGTCACAAACTTATGGCATATGCGTCTTGGCCATATGAGTGAAAAAGGAATGACCATCCTGAGCAAGAGAGGTCTTTTGTGTGGTCAGAATACCGGTAAGTTGGAGTTCTGTGAACATTGCATTCTCGGTAAACAGAAAAGATTAAGTTTTGGTATCGGAATTCATAGAACCAAAGATACTCTTGACTATATTCATTCAGATCTTTGGGGACCATCACGTGTTCCTTCAAAAGGAGGACATCGTTACATGCTGACCATTATTGATGATTTTTCTCGTAAAGTCTGGGCTTATTTTTAAAGCACAAAGATGAAGTTTTTTCCACTTTTAAAAAATGGAAGATTTTGATAGAAAACCAGATAGGGAAGAAGGTCAAGCGACTCAGGACCGATAATGGTCTAGAATTTTGTGGAGGTGATTTCAACACGTTCTGCAAAAATGAAGGAATTATGAGACACCGTACGGTTGTCGGTACGCCTCAACAGAATGGCATTGCAGAACGGATGAACAGGACATTGATGGAGAGAGTTCGTTGTATGCTCTCTAACGCTGCCTTGCCTAAAGAATTTTGGGCCGAAGCTGCATCTACCGCATGTTATTTGGTGAATCGTTCCCCACACACATCACTTGACTTCAAGATTCCAGAGGAAGTTTGGTCAGGTAATCTTGTTGATTATTCAAATTTGAAAATTTTTGGATATCCTGCATATGCACATGTAAACCAGGGAAAATTAGAGCCTAGAGTTCGAAAATTCATATTTATGGGTTATGCATCTGGTGTGAAAGGGTATCGCTTGTGGTGTCCAGAACTTAAGAAAGTAATTATCAGTAGGGATGTTACTTTCAATGAAAATGTGCTAATTCTCCATGGAAAAGAAATTGTCAGTTCTTTTGACATAGGTGATTCAAAGAATACCAACGAGAAGGTGGAGCATGAGTTTGAAATACCAACTCCTAGTGAAGAGAATATTTCCTCATTTCCAATCACATCGGAGGTTCACGATTCCATTGAACCAGATCATCGTGAAAATTATTCTATTGCCAAAAATAGACCCAGAAGAGAAATTAAACGGCCTGAAAGATATAATGGAGAAATTTTAATTGCTTATGCTCTTGCAGTTGCAGAGGATACAGTTGAAGGTGGAGAACCTCACACATACTCTGAAGCAATCTTGTGTCCTAATTCTTCTGAGTGGCAGGTTGCGATGCAAGAAGAAATTGAATCTCTACACAAGAATGATACTTGGCAGTTGGTGAAATCGCCAAAAGGTCAAAGAGTTGCAGGCTGTAAATGGGTCTATAAGAAGAAAGAAGGCAACCCTGGAGTTGAAGATGCAAGATATAAAGCACGTTTAGTTGCTAAAGGCTATACTCAAAAAGATGGTGTAGACTTTAATGATGTGTTTTCTCCTGTTGTTCGTCACACTTCTATACGTGTACTTCTTGCCCTTGTTGCCTTGCAGGATCTTGAGTTAGAACAACTTGATGTCAAGACCGCTTTCTTACATGGAGAGCTCGAGGAGCAGATTTATATGCAACAACCAGAAGGATTTGTTATTCCTGGAAAAGAAGACTACGTTTATCACTTGAAGAAGTCTCTTTATGGACTAAAACAGTCTCCAAGACAATGGTACAAAAGGTTTGATTCCTTTATAGTTGAAAATGGGTATTGTCATAGTCAGTATGATAATTGTGTTGATCACAAGAAGTTTTCAGATGGATCTTTTGTCTACTTATTGTTATATGTTGATGACATGCTAATTGCTGCTCGTGATAAGTCACTAATCAAAGAATTGAAAGATCAATTGAGCAGTGAATTTGAGATGAAAGATCTTGGTGCTGCAAAGAAAATTCTTGGTATGGAGATTCATAGAGACAGATCAGTTGGAAAATTATATTTATCTCAAAGAAATTACATTGAGAAAGTTCTTGAGAGATTCAACATGAATAACTCAAAACCTGTGAGTACTTCTCTTGCAGCTCATTTTAAATTATAATCTGATTCTTGCCCTCAGTCTAATGAAGAGAAAGAGCAAATGTCATATGTACCTTATTCTAGTGCAGTTGGTAGTCTTATGTATGCTATGGTATGCACTAGACCTGATCTTGCACAGGCAGTTAGTGTTGTGAGCAGGTACATGAGTAATCCAGGTAAAGAACATTGGCAAGCAGTTAAATGGATATTTCGGTACTTGAAAGGTGACACCGAATATTGTTGTTGGATATGTTGACTCTGACTATGCAGGTGATCTTGATAAGAGAAGGTCTTGGTCAGGTTATGTATTTACTTTATGCAATTCTGCCATTAGCTGGAAAGCTAGCCTACAGTCTATTGTGGCACTATCAACGACAGAGGCAGAATATATTGCAATCACTGAAGGTATCAAAGAAGCAATTTGGTTAAGAGGCTTGGTTACTGATCTTGGTTTAACACAGGATGTTGTTACTGTATTTTGTGATAGTCAAAGTGCTATTCATTTAACCAAAAATCAGATGTATCATGAAAGGACCAAGCACATTGATGTGAGGCAGTATTTTATTCGAGATGTTGTAGCAAATGGGAAGATCATTGTGAAGAAAATTGCTACAGCTCATAATCCTGCGGATATGCTCAGGAAACCAGTTCTAAATATCAAGTTTAAGCATTGCTTGGATTTGATTGGTGTTCACCAATTCTAAAGGCCTTTTAGGGCATGACAAAAGAGGAATATGCACATAATTTTATAAGGAGATCATCTTAGAATTTAAGTCAAGGTGGAGATTGTTAAAATTGCCTTAAAAATTCTAAGATTCACACTTCAAGTCTATATTAGTTGGCCACATGTTTTTCATGATTTATCTTAGTCTTTGAGTGGCTAAGAAAATTCAATATTGGTTAGCTATGTTTGGTGACCTAACTTGGACTAAGATGGCACAATGTTGGTTGGCTATGTTTGGTGAGCTAACTTAACACATTTTCAACAATGGTAGGAAGACTTGAAGTTTGTTCACATGGTGATACATCTCTATATAAGGCAATCTTGCTTGGAGCAAAGAAGACATCCAAAACGACATCCAAAAGAGAGGAATTCATCCAAGAGAGAAATCCTCCAAGAGCATCTCCCTAAACTATCCTCTCTTTTCATATACTACCTCTTCATATATATACACACTCTTGTCATATTTATTGAGTGTAGTGAGGTGTTATCTTGAGTGTATTCTTTGTGTGGGTGTAAAACCATTTTGTATCTTCTCCATATTTTTCATAGTGCATTTACTCCTCTCTCGCCCCGTGGTTTTTTCCCTCTACATTGGAGGGTTTCCACGTAAATCTTGTGTCTTTTCCATTTATTATTTTACTTCTCATTTTATCATCAACTACCTGAACTAAATATTTATCCATTACCACGCCAATTCGGCAACACAATGGCGCCCCAATTTACAAATTAATATGTATTTTTTTATTTCTCTCCATATGTCCATCACTAATCCCTTTCTAAGCAAGGGATTAGCAAGGGTGCCTCTATTTTACAAAATTAGTATATATTTTTATTTTTCACTAATTCCTCGCTAATTCGTCATAAATTTGTAAGGGATTAGTGATGGTTCCATAATTTATAAATTAATATGCACTTTTTTGTCACAATGGTATCATTGCCCCTTGCTAATTAGCGACGACATGCCAATTGGCAAATTAATATGTATTTTTTATTTTTCTCTACATGTCTGTCACTAATCCTTTGCTAATTAGCAAGGGATTGGCAACAACCCCTAATTCACAAAATTAATATATTTATTTATTTTTTCACTAATCCCTCGTTGATTTGTCACAAATTTATAAGAGATTAGAGACGGTTCCCCAATGTACAAATTAATGTGTTCTTTTATATTTTTTACAAATTTGTGAGGGATTTGGGATGGCCCTTAATTTACATGCTAATATGCTTTTTTCTAACTTTTTTTCTTCACGTAGCCATTGCGTGCAAATTTGTTAGAGATTGTGGGGTAAGCTCACCAAGGCATTAAACTTGCCGAGCTCTTTCTGCTTCAGTACAACAAAAGTGAGTTACTATTATCTCTTTGAGGCAATTTAATAGAATGCGTGATATTATGCTTTTATTGAGGCACAAAGGTTCGCTACCAAAAAAAGGGAGGCTTTTCTTAACACTTGTTAAATTCGTGATAAAACTAACTTTTACCCTCAATTTTAGCTACCGTAGTAAATAATTTACTTTTGCAACAATTTCTTTTACTTCGGAAATTATCCATGGACAAAATTCTTTTTTGTCACAATTTTATTGAATTTGTGGTAAAAAATAATTATTTAACCACAAAGATTTCATAACTTAGGCCAAAAACAAACTTTATTAACTAAAGTATATTTAAATTGTGATAGAAACCATTGATATCAACGAAGAACATGTACAACTGATATCTCCCACAGTACAACTTGATATAGTTGATTTGGTTCGAGCACCTCTTTTCCTAGTGAAAATGTATATTTTTTAATTGAGTTTAAATTACTATCTTACATACTGGAAAACTTTGTTGACGATTTATCAACTAAATGCAGTAGATTTGGTCTAAGAACTTTTCTCCTAAAAAAGGTGTCAGTTCAAATCCTAATTTGAGCAAATATGCATTTTCATTTAAATATTAATATTCTCATTTATATTAATAAATGTTATCTTAAAAACATATGTCAACTTCTATGCCAAAATTAAGCACGTTTGGAGGAATCAACTTCTTCTCCAAAAAAATTTTGACATACTATCGTATTACAAAATTTTCAAAAAATAAAAATACAAATTATAAAAAGATAAATTTATAAAAAATTATCTTGTATTAGTAATATAACCGTATGCTCCATAATTCCCCAAATTTCTCCATGTAGCAGCTGTTGACTTTGGCATCATTATAAATCCAACATCGCTGGGTTTTGCTTTAGGGGAAGATTTCAAAGGTTATAAATAACATTCTCCTCCTCCTATTAGTTTTATCCCAAGTTTGTATCTCTTCTTCCACTATAAATAAAAACAGGCTGCTTGTGTGGTGCTCGTAGACTAGACAAATTTTGCCGAACTCCGTTATTAAATTTTTTTGGGTGTGTTCTTTCCTTATCTCTTTTATTCTGCATTTATTTATTGTTATTCTTTCTGATTATACTATTCAATATTATTTGTTGGGTATATTCGTAGTGTTTTGTATTTTTTAATTCACTAGAAATTTGTTTTAGAGGGAATTATTACCCGAAATTTCCAATAAGTGGTATTAGAGCCGAAGGTTTCATCCATGGCTTGTTTGCTTCTCTTAAAATAGTCATTGTTGGTTATTTTAGTTTTAATTATCTAAGAAAATTTTGTCTAAGGAAGTTGATATTTAAGTGGTCCACTTGTGACCCTCCAATCTTTCTTGAAATTTTTCTTGGAATAATGTTTGGTACAATACTCAGTATTTTGAAATATTGAATACTATATTTTAGTTCTGTAATGGCATCTTCTACAAATGTAGTACCAGAGTCATTAGTTTCCTCTTCATCATGGTCGAGGATTCTGGTGTCCAGTTTGGAATTGGCAGTAGAAATATTTAACGGTACTGTCCATTTCGGCATGTGGCAAGGGAAAGTCTTGGACTCCTTTTTCCAGCAGCATCTTGACACTGCCATTGCAAAAAATAAACCAGAAGACGTTGAAGATAAAGATTGAAATATTATAAATCAGTTGGCATGCAGAACAATTCGGTCATGCCTGTCCAGGGAGCAAAAGTATGCTTTCACAAACGAGACTTCTGCACAAAAATTGTGGAGCATTGGAGGATAAATTTCTGAAAAAGAGTGGTCAGAATAACCTCCTTATGAAGAAAAGGTTATTCTGATTTGATTACCGACCAGGTACTACTATGAATGAATGCATCACTATGTTTAATCAATTAGTAGCAGAACTGTTAAATTTAGAAGTGAAATTTGGGGATGAAGATTTGGCTTTGATCTTGTTATTGTCTCTTCCCGATCAATTTGAACATTTGGAGACTACATTACTTAATGGGAAGGAGAATGTGTCATTAGATGCTGTGTGTTCTGCTTTGTATAGTCATGAATTGAGAAAGCAGGATAAGATGAAAACCAAATCAACGACATCAGAAGAAGTATTGGTGGCAAGACGTCATCAACAAAGCCAGTCAAAAGAGAGAAGAGGAAGGACCAAGTCAAAGGTCGAGTCGTTGCCAAAGATGAGTGTGCTTTCTGTCATGAGAAAGGACACTGGAAGAAAGACTGTCCAAAGTTGAAGAAGAAAGGGAAGACTCCGCAAGATGCTAATGTTGCAGATTGCAAGAGTGATGCAAAATCAAAAATTTCTCTTGTGGTTTCACCCTCAACATTGCATCCAGATTAATGGATATTAGATTCAGGTTGCACCTATCATATGTGTCCTATTCAGGAGTGGTTCTTTGAATTTTAGGAACTCAATAGCAGAGTTGTCTACATGGGCAATGATAATCTATATTAAACAACCTGGATAGGTTCAACCAAGCCGAGGAATCATGATAGAACCACCAGAATTTTGCGGAATGTGGTGTACGTGCCAAAGTTGAAGAAGAATCTCATCTCATTGGGGGCTTTAGTATCAAAAGGCCTAGTTGTGACGATACGAGATGGAGTTCTTAAAACTTCAGGGGCACTGGTGATGTTGAAAAGAGTGAGAAAGAATAATCTGTATTACTACCAAGGTAGTACAGTAGCGGGAACAATATCAGCAGCAACTTAAAGTAACAAGAAGGATGTCGAAGCAACGAAGTTGTGGCGTATGCGGTTGGGATATGCTGGTGAAAAATCCTTACAAATTCTTGCCAAGTAGGGATTGTTGAAAGGTACGAAGACTTGTAAATTAGAATTTTGTGAGCATTGTGTTTTGGGAAAACAACGAAGAGTAAAATTTGGCATCTGCAATCCACAATACCAAGGGCATTCTGGATTATGTGCATTCAGATGTGTAGGGACCTACAAAGACTCCGTCAATCAGTGGTAGACATTATTTTGTCACCTTCGTTGATGATTTGTCCAAAAGATTTTGGGTGTTTACTATGAAGAATAAGGATGATGTTGAAAACCAGACATGGAGAAAGATCAAGGTTCTTCGAATACATAATGGTAGAGAATACAAGAGTGATCAATTCCTTGAGGTATGTCAAGATTGTGGCATAGGGCGACATTTTACAGTCAGGAAAACACCACAGCAGATGGGGTGTCAGAGCGTATGAACAGGACGCTAGTGGAGAAAGTTCGTTGTATGCTATCTAATGCTGGGTTAGGGAGAAAATTTTGGGCTGAGGCTATAACATGTACTCAACATCTCGTCAATCGTTTGCCATCATCTGTTATGGATGGCAAAACTCCTTTAGAGGTATGGTCCGAAAAACATGCTACTGATAATGATACTTTGCGTGTATTTGGTTCTATTGCATATTATCATGTGAATAAATCTGAAAGACCTAAGAGAGGGGTGAATTAGGTCTTTCGCTAATTATTGAAAACTTTTCCTTTTATGAACTTGGTTTGGAAAGATTATATTCAATTGATTCAATGACAAAACAATTCATAATGAAGAACAAAGAGCACAATCAATTTATAGTGGTTCGATCTCTTCAAGATCTACATCCGCTACCTTGAGTCCACACTCAAGGATTTCAACCAATTCACTATTTGCTCAATTTAGGCAATTACACAAGAGGCTCGCCCAACAATAGGTTTTACCATAATAACCTCTATTCAATCTAATAAACAAGGTTCACCCTTATCACAAAGAGTTTTATGTCACTAGACAACCTAGACTAATCTACTCCAAGGCTCACCCACACACGGGGTTTTACACTATAACCTTGATTAATCTAGTCTATGGCTCACCCTCCACAAGGGTTTTCAGTCTCTTGACAACCTTGTATCAATCACAAAAAATAATGTAAAGATAGAGTTTGAATGTTACCAACACTTCTTGGTGGATGAATACAATAGCTAGCATCACTTCACTTCTTGCCTTTGGAATCTTGAATTTTAATCATTGAGTACAAGGCAATTTGAGAGCTTTTCAAATAATTTTAATGTAAAATAAGTTAGAGCTTGAAGGATTTTTAAAGTTCAAAAGTTCACTAAAAAATCTGGAGTTTATAACTTTCATAGATTTTAAAAATCAGTTTTAACAGTCATAAAACGGCTAGTAATGGCTAGTTTCTGAGAAGTTCGGACGTCCGAATTTTTACCTCCGCGTCCGAACTGTACTGTTCACGGAAAACAGTGTACTGTTCACTGTTACTGTTCACATTCGAATGACCAAACTTGACCATCTGCGTCCGAACTTGCGTCCGAATTTCTCTAGAAAAATAGTCGGTATTGTTCACAGTGTAGGGAAAATTCGGACAACCGAATTTTCTCTTATGCGTCCAAATTTTGCATCCGAATTTTTCCAACTTTCTCAAAATATATTCAAATCAATTCAAACAAGTTGGAAAACAATCTAGCCTCAAAGATAGTCATTAAAGACCTTTTAAGTGCAAAAATCGTTGATGAAAACTTTATAATCCAAGTAAGTTCAAAACCCTTGAAACTTTTCAAATCAAGTTTTGTGCTCTCAAATGCAACATATAGATTCCAAGACTTAAGAGTATCGGTTTACAAAGTTTACCTATTAAACACATGTAACCTACTTTTCATGTCTTCAAAGCCTTCAATCATCTTGAACAAACTCTTCAATCTTCAATCACCTTGACATATTTGAGTTGTTCTTGCATTGTGGCTTCAAGGCAATGAGACTTGCTTTCTTCTCAATCCACAAATACTATCACATAACATACAAGCGTATTAGTCCTGATCAATGTTTGTCATTAATCAAAACTAATCATATCTACATGATTTGCCCTTAGGGCTAACAATCTCTCCCTTTTTGATGATTACAAACTTTGATGCAAAATGTGATGGATTTAAACAATGTTGTACAAAGAAGAATTGATGTCAATGATAGATAATGACCAATTTAGCACATTGACATACAAAAGGCTCAATATGAGCCGATAGGATAGGATATATAGCATTTAACCATTAAGAAAAGATTATAAGAGAGGTTTTAAAGGTTGTAAAAGTTTAACAATGCTCCCCTTAGATTGTGCTCATTTTCAGGAAATTTAAAATTTTAGACTATGAGTCCAAACTGCAATAAATCTCATGTAATAAAAGTTTAAAGTGAAATAAAGTCTTCTTAAGGTTGTTCAAACATATCAGAGGCGACTGAAATAGATTTGGATCACTTTAAACAACAAAAGAGCACTTTTTGGCAACACACTATAGATGCATCCGAATTTCTGAAATATGCATCAGAATTTTTTTAATCATGCATCCGAATTTTAAGATTTCAAGTCCAAACTGTAAAATATGTGAGATGGAAGCTTTAATTTTTCAAAATAAGCTTTTCTAATGTTGTTCAAATATGATATGAAGGACTAAGACATTTTTCAAACAATTTGAACAACAAAAAAAGTATTTTTGGCAAGATAGTTTAGATGCGTTCGAACTTTTGGTCTTCATCTGAATTTCAAGTCCGAATTTTTGGTAACAAGTTTAAAAAGATGAATTTCCTGTGGAAGTACTCAAATATTTATGTCCACAATGGCACTAGTTTAGCTTTGCAAAACTACAAAACTCAAGCATTTAATTTGTTTTCATGAAGTCAAAATCATAGATCAAGTCAAGAACCAAGATCAAGATTTCAACCTCAACTTAACCAAATTCCAAAATCTCATAAAACAACCAAAATCTCACATATTATAACACATTCAATTTAAATTCCAAATGCAGCCAAATATTTTCAGATAACACACTCATCACATAGCACATTTGCACATAGCACACTCATTTTACAGCACATAGCACACTTGCACATTACATTTTTGCAGTCATCATTCTTTCTCCCCCTTTTGTCATCACTCAAAGATGGGATTTAAGGAAAATGAGACAACATTATCACATATCATATATAATCAGTATTTTCAACTAGGGCCAATAATAAGCAAATTTCAAGTCAAATAATTAACATTTCAAGTAATCAACAATAAGCAACTTGTAACAATTTAGCACATTTTGGCAAATCTCAAGTCAAATAATTAACATCTTATTTGAGCAACAACAAGCAACATGTAACAGTTTTAGCACATTCTTGTAAATCAACTTCTTCCCCCCTTTTTAGCAGCGATTAAACTTGGGGTGAGAGTACTTGGACAACAAAAGTGAAACAAAAGAAGTTCTTATCACAAGGATTTCACATATTGAGCTTCAAAACATTATAATGACTAGAAAGGCACAAGTAAATTTCAATGTTAAAGCATAACATGTGCATCAAGGCATAAACTAAAATAAGTAACAAAATAGAGTTTAGGGATAGAAAGGCTTAGTCTTGGATGCGCTTCATGGTCTTCACTTACAAATCTGTTTGTTATGATGGCCATGTCTCCCTTTATCTCTATATGATGGGGTCCTTCATTTGCTGACTCCTTGCCCTTGTAGTTCAGCTTTGGAATGTTACCAATCGAGAGGATCTTTGGATCTTCTTCCTTTGAACCATATTTTCCTCCTCCCTTGGTTGAAGGAAATTGGTGATGGATTTTTTTTGTTTGACTTTGTTAAGCTCCATTCACTCCTTCTTCTTGCTTGTTATCTTAGACTTTACCTCTTTGTTCTTCATTCTCATGCTCTTCTTCTTGCTTGGGGTGCTTCACTGCCTTTTCCTTCATCTTTGTCTTCTTCTTTAGCAACAAATTGATAGCCATCTCAATTTTCATTGTCATTATTATCATCCTTATTACAACCATCTCCACCCATATTATCTTCTTGATCTTCTTCATTTTCCTCTTCACTGTCCTCTTTCTCATCTTCTTTCTTTTCTTCTTCTTTGGCTTTATAAGAACTTGCACCATTTAAAACCACTTGAGAAATCTTTCTCAAGTCTTCTTCCATATTCTTGACTCTAGCTTCTAAACCATCAAATTTGCCAAGAATCATTGGAGCTAAGGACTCGAAGAATTTGTCCATCTTCTTCATTTCCTTTACATGGTTGTTCAATGTCTCTTGAAGCACATTGGCAACTATGGTATCACCTATAGTGAGATTATCACCATCAATTTCAAGGCCAGCATGAAACTAAGAAAGAGAGATGTGACTAAGGCGGCAAGTAAGCAAACTGTGCACGCTAAGAGAAGAGGAAAGATGTTCGCAATTACTACCACAAGAAAGCCGCCCCCTATCTTCTAAAGGGGCCCGTTACTTCGTTTGTACCTTTCACACAATTCTTCTGGTCATGCCTTTTCTTCTTTACTTTCTATATTGCCATATGCAATGATGGAGATGGAGTACTCGGGATCAGCAGAACATGGTGTACCCATGTGATATGCGTAAATGGAGTTCTATTAGAAAGGACGAACAAGACGTAAGATGATTGAAAGCATTGTTCCTTCAATAGAGGGTACCTCTTCAAATAGTCTTCCCTCTCACTAGATAACTCATGCTTCATTTTAGTTTTCCTTTCTCTAGCAAGGATTTCCTCTTTATCTTCTTCTTCTTCTTTATTTTCTTCTTCACCACTAGCACCTCTTCTATCACCCCTTAGAGGAGTTTCTCTTCTAGCCCTTCATACATTATCATCATCAAGTATCCAAACCATTCGCTTTAGTGAGTTGTTGTTGTAGACTTATTTACTCTTTACTGGTAAACCACTAGAAGACAATTGCACTTGGAAATACTTGAAAACTCTAGTTAACAATCTGCCATGTGGTAAAGCCTTACATTTGGTTCTTCCAACTGCCATTATATTCTTTAGCACTATACATCCAAAATTCATTTTTCTTTTCGTATGCATAGCTAGCATAATTATAGCATACATATTATCAACAGAATATTTGTGCCCAAAATATGCTATAATGAAGGTAGTAAGCATGTGATGCAAAATTCTTTCACTAGCATGAAAAGTTTTATCTCTCTCTCCTTTATAGTCTTGAGGCTTCTACAATTTGTATAGGCATTCTCAATCCTTTCATGTGAGTATTACTTACTTATAAAACAATGTCCCCCGGAAGAATAATGCCTAAACCCAATCCTCAACATCACAAATTCTATTGAGCAATGCATTACCAATCTCAAAAATCAACTTGTGATATTTTTGAAGAATACCACTGAATAGCTTTATTACCCATTTGCTCAACTTTTTCTTCCTTAATATTTGCATAAACTTCATAAACTAACAAAAGTAATAGCATTCATCAAACACAAGCAAACTAGTCCAGCTCGCATCATTTAAAAATGAGAGTATATTACCCATTTCGGATAGTTTGATGACATCCACCTTGTGGCTTGGATTTATCTTATGGCTCCTTTTTGTCCAATCATCAAATTCAGTAGCAGCCTCTATTGTGACAAATCTATCCAGCCATGACATGCTTCGAGGAACATAAACCTTCCTTGGTTGATTGATCACTGGTCCTCCTTCTCTATCTTTGGCTTTTCCCTTTCCTTTTCTCCTGTTAGGCTTCTTTGTCCTCGCCATTGTGAATTTCAGAGAAAGGATGTGATTTTCAAAGAGTATTTAGTGCTTAGAATACGGGAATCAAGTGAGATTAGTGATTTAATAGTGAAGTTTGGGCATCCGAATGTTTTGTACGTGTCCAAACCTTGCATCTGAAATTCACCTGGAGCTACAACACTTGAATACACTCATTAGTTATTGAATTTTCAAATCCCTAAGCTTCTTCTAAGATTGGTCAAACCTTTCTTCAGCTAATGGCTTAGTCCTAGAGTTCTGAATCAAATTTAAGGTCAAATTTATAGCACTAGTGTTATCACATAAAATGAGTGCACCTTTGAAGTAAAGCGTGCTTTTTCCACAGCACTTGAGTACAATAACTACTGGCGGCGATATATTCGGTTTCGACGGTAGATAATGACACAAAAGCTTGTTACATGCTATAACAAGAGACAAAACAATTACCAAGAAATTGAAAATGACAACTAGTACTTTTACACTTGACTTTGCATCTAGCAAAGTCGTACCCGTATATGCAACAAGATTGAAAGAAGAACATTTTGTAACCAAAGTCCATAATCATATGTATTAATGAGATAATGAAGAAAACGCTTAATGGGAATCAAATGAGACTCTTTTGGACAATATTAAAATCTAGCACACAAGCATATGGTAAACATAATATTTGGTGTACTTGTGGTAAGATAAAGTAAACTACCAATCATGCCTCTATATACCTTTTCATCAACATTTTTACCTTTTTCTTATTTATCAAGTTTGATTGATGAACTCATTGAAGTGCTTATATCTTTTTCTTGATCCATTCCAAATCTTCTTCAAAAAACTCTTTGGTATATTTGGATTGATTTATAGAAGTGTCATCCTTGGTTTGCTTGATTTGTAATCCAAGAAAGAAGTTGAGTTATCCCATCACGCTCATTTCGAACTCGCTTTGCATCAACTTGGGAAATTTCTTGAAAAGTAAAACATTAGTAGCATCAAATATGATATTATCAACATATATATTTGCACAAGTAAAAGATCATTGTTGCAAGAAATTTTTTATGAAAAGAGTAGTGTCAACTTTTCTGCTTGAAAATCCTTTTCAAAGAAGAAAACCACTCAATTTTTCATACCAAGCTCTAGAAGCTTGTTTTAAATCATACAAAGCTTTGGATAATTTGAAAACATGGTTAGAAAACTTTTCATGATCAAAACCGGGTGATTGTTCCACATAAACCTCTTCCTCAATAGAACCATTTAGAAAAGCACTTTTGATATTCATTTGAAATAACTTAAAACCTTTAAAGCAAGTAAAAGTCAAAAGCACTCTTATGGACTTAAGTCTAGCATTCGGAGCAAAGGTTTCATTATAATCAATTCCCTCTTCTTGATTGAATCCTTTGGGTGACAAATCTAGATTTATTTCATACACCTTTCCCTGATGTATTCAATTTATTTCTAAAAAACCATTTTGTGCCAATAATAGGGTAATCATGGGGTCTTGGGACAAGTTTCAAAACTTTGTTTCTTTTGAAATTATTTAGCTCTTCTTGCATAACAATAATCCAAAAATCATTACACAATGCATCATTAATATTCTTAAGCTCATTATGAGACAAAAGTGCAAAGTTGTCAATGAGTACCGTCTCATTCTAACATCTTGTGATACATCACCAATGATTTGCTTCTTAGGGTAGCCTCTTGCATATCTTAGATCCTTTGGTAGCTCTTGGTCACCATTAGGTTGGTTATCTTGTTCTTGCTTACTCATCTCTTCTTCATTGACATGATCTTTCAAGGTTGAAGCTTGAGGATGAGTTTGCTTATCTTTCATGGAAGCACCTACATCATCATCATCTCTTCTATCCAAATAGATGTTAGCCTCATCAAAGCTTACATATATGGTTTCCTCAACACATAAAATTCTTTTATTGTATAACTCTATTAGCCTTGTTGTTAGAGGAATAACCAAGGAATATCCCTTTATCCAATTTTCTACCAATTTTTCCCAAGTTGTTGCGCATATTTAATATAAAGCACTTGCAACCAAACACTTTGAAATAGGCAATATAGGCTAGTGGTATTCAATATAAAGCACTTTGTTACGTTTATTCATTTATATTTGATAAAACTTGTCAAATTCTAAGGTATTCTACGAAATAGAAGTTCAAAAGATGTTTTTCTCAAAAATGGCCTCAAAAGAACTCTATTCAAAACATAACAAGCATTTTTTTCAGCTTTGTCCCAAAAATAATTTGGTAAAGAATTTTCACCAAGCGTAGACTTAATCATTTCTTGTGAAGTACGATTTTTCTTTTCAACAACTCCATTTTATTGAGGTGTTTTGGCAGCTAAAAATGTTGTGAACAATTCCATTCTCATCACAAAGTTTTGTAAAATTCTTTCCCATTGTCACTTTTGATAGAAATCAATTTTCACTCAATGGGAGATTTGGACCTTTTTGAAAAGTCTTACAAATTCATGAAAAAAAAAACTTTATTCTTTTGTGCTAGAAATATCACCCATGTAAATCTTGAGAAATCATTAACAATCACATAATAATACCTCTTATCACCAAGACTAGTGATCCTCATTGGTCCAAACAATCCATATAAACAATTTTAAGAGGTTTTGAAGTGAAAATCATTTTCTTAGGTTTGAAAGAAAATTTTGTTTGTTTTCCAAATTGGCGAGTATTACAAGGATGATTTTTCTCAAAATGAATTTTTGGTAATCCTTTAACAAGTTCTTAAAAAAAATTCAACAAGTCCATGCTAACGTGATCAAGTTTACTATGCCATAAATAACCATCATTATCATGAATTGAAAATCATCTAACTTTATAAGCAACAAGTTTATCAAGGCAAGGCACATAACCATTACTAATACAATTTGCAACAAAAATAGGTCTACTATTGACATCATCAAGTATAGTGCAAGTATTACATTTAAATTCAACTTTTCAATCATTGTCACATAATTGACTAATGTTAAGTAAGTTATATTTCAAATCATCAATGAGCAAAACTTGTTTAATGAGGGAGGAATGTTACCTATACCAAGAATTCTTCCTTTCTTCTTGTCATCGAATGTAATGAATTCTTCATTTGTAGCTTAAAGCTCACTAATGAGTGATGCATTTTCTGTCATGTATCTTGAGCAACCACTATCAAGAAACCATTTAGTGGCCCTCGATCTTGGAGGAAAATGTACATACACCAAATGATATTAAGAGACTGTTGGTACTCACATTTGCTTGGGTCCATGAGGGTTAGTGATGATTCCCTTTACTCTCCAAATGATTTTAACACCATTTTCTATTTTTCTTTTAACGGAGCACCTAATGGCTTTGTGTTCATGTTTTCCACAATATGTACAACAAGTATGAGGCATTGAACTAGAAGTAGCTCTAACAAAGAAATTTTTATATTTAGGCCCATTATTTACATGATTGTAATCAAGAACATTTCTAATAAAAGAAGATCTTTGAGATCCAATTAGTTTGTCAAGCTTGTCTCTTCCATTTGTAAATTTTTAAATACATAATGTAAGATCATCAACTTTCCTTTTCGAAATTTCATGGTCACTAAGCATTATTTCAAGAGAAGAAACTTTTGTACAAAGAGCATTATTTTCAAAAGATATGTTTTGTAAAGAAACATTTAAAACTTCTTTTTCACTATTTAAACAATCAATAGATTCAAGAAGCTTTTGTTTTCATAATATAATTTTGAATTTTCATTCAATAACTCATTAATTTTGAATTTCATTTCCTTATTTTATTCTTGAAGCCTTTTTAAATTCTTCATACATTTTAACAAGTAATTCACTAGGATGATGAACATCATCATCACAACAAGTAGAGGTAGAGGGAGTGGATTGTACCTCATTGTTTATTGCCATAAAGCATACATCGACTCTTTCTTCTGCATCAGTGGCTTGAAGTAGTTTCCACATATCATGAGCGGTGTCGCATTCACTCACTTGATAGTACTCATTCATATCCAATGCAAACTCAAGATATTCCTGGCTTGGTAATTCAATGTCATCATATTCGTTCACAGTGCAGGAAAATTTGGACGACCGAATTTTCTTTTATGTGTCCGAATTTTGCATCCGAATTTTTTAAACTTTGTCAAAATATATTCAAATCAATTCAAACAAGTTGGAAAACATTCTAGCCTCAAAGATAGTCATTAAAGACCTTTTAAGTGCAAAAATCGTTGATGAAAACTTTATAATCCAAGTAAGTTCAAAACCCTTGAAACTTTTCAAATCAAGTTTTGTGCTCTCAAATGCAACTTTTAGATTCCAAGACGTAAGAGTGTAGGGTTACAAAGTTTACCTATTAAGCACATGTAACCTACACTTCATGTCTTCAAAGCCTTCAATCATCTTGAACAAACTCTTCAATCTTCAATCACTTTGACATATTTGAGTTGTTCTTGCATTGTGGCTTCAAGGCAATGAGACTAGCTTTCTTCTCAATCCACAAATACTATCACACAATATACAAGCGTATTAGTCCTGATCAATGTTTGTCATTAATCAAAACTAATAATATCTACATGATTTGCCCTTAGGGCTAACAGAATCAAAGTTGGATCCACGAGCAAAGAATGCTCTATTTATGGGCTTCAATGTTGGAGTTAAGGGATACCGTTTGTGGTGTCTAGAGGTAAAGAAGACCATAATCAGTAGAGATGTTACATTTGATGAATCTGTCATGTTAAATAAGGTAAATCCAGAAGAAGTTGATGGTATTCAGCGGCAGGTGGAGTTTGAGTAGACAGTGCTGATTCCAGCAAATAGCATCACTAGTGACTTTCTGAGAGCAGAAGAGGTGTTAGATAAGGAAGAGGTTTTGACTAAAGAACCTCTACAGCAATCGGAGCCAATGGCCATTAGAAGAACAAGACCAGAGATTCAACACCTGCTCGTTTTACTGATATGGTAGCTCTTGTTGCACTTCCAGTTGTTAATGATGTTCCATCCACCTACCCAGAAGCCATCCGAAGTTCAGAAAGTGGTAAATGGGTAGGTGCAGTGGAAGAAGAATTGCAATCACTCGAGAAGAACAAGACGCGGAGGGTAACACAACTACCGAAGGGCAAGAAGGTTATTGGATGCAAATGAGTATTTGCAAAGAAAGAAGGATTTCTTGATAAAGATGGGGTTCGTTACAAAGCAAGGTTGGTGGCTAAAGGTTAAGCTCATAAGAAGGGAATTGATTATAATGAGGTATTTTCTCTAGTTGTTAAACATTCCTCCATTAGAATTTTGTTAGCTTTGGTAGCACAGTTGAATTTGGAGCTAGCTCAACTTGATATGAAGACCACATTCCTACACAGTGATTTGAAGGAGGAAATCTATATAACTCAGCCAAATGGATACAAGGTTGCTGGTAAGGAAAATGGGGTTTGCAAATTAAATAAATCATTGTACGGACCGAAATAATCTCCGAGGCAATGGTACAAGCAATTTGACGGGTTTATGAAGGGTCAGAAGTACACAAAGAGGAAATACAATCATTGTGTGTATTTGCACGGGCTTCAAGATGGTTCTTACATCTACTTACTCTTATATGTTGATTATATGCTGATAGCAGCAAAGAGCCAAGTTGAGATTGACAGATTGAAGGCTCAATTGAGTAAGGAGTTTGAGATGAAGGATTAGGGGGGAGCCAAGAAGATTCTCGGCATGGAGATAAATAGGGACAGAGAGAGAGACAAGCTTTGGCTGACACAGAAATAGTATCTAAAGAAGGTATTACAACGTTTTGGTATGCATGAAGATACAAAACCTGTAAATACCCCACTTGCTCCTCATTTGAAACTTAGTAGCTAGTTATCTCTAACAACAGATGAAGAACGAGAATACATGGCGAGAGTCTCATATGCAAATGCAGTTGAAAGCTTGATGTATGCAATGGTGTGTACGAGACCAGATATTTCACAAGTTGTTAGTGTTGTAGGCAGGTACATGCATGTTCCGAGCAAGAGTCATTGGCTAGCTGTGAAATGGATTCTACGGTATCTTCAAAATACCGCAAATGTTGGATTGAAATTTGAGCGGGTTGAATCACTTGGTTATTGTGTAGTTGGATATTGTGATTCTGATTATGCAGATGATTTGGATAAGCAACGGTCTACAACTGGCTATTTGGTCACTTTAGCAAAAGTGTCAATTAGTTGGAAGTCTACCTTGCAATCAACAGGGCTTTATCTACAATAGAGACAGAGTATATGGCGATTATAGAAGGTGTGAAGGAAGCAATTTTTCTTCACGAGTTGCTTAAAGACTTGGGAGTTGGTCAGAAATAACTTGAGGTTTATTCTGACAGTTAGAGTGCTATTCACTTAGCAAAGAATCAAGTCTTTCATGCACGGAAGAAGCGCATTGATGTTCGCTATCATTTTGTACAGGAAATTCTCAAAGAAGAAGAGATCCTTTTTTGAAAAATTCATATTACGGAGAATCCTTCAGATTTGTTGACCAAGGTGATTACAAGGGCCAAGTTTGAACATTGTTTAGACTTAGTTAATATCCTGCACATTTGAGTTAGCGCCTAATGACGCAAAATTTGAAGCACCGCGCAGATCATTTTTATTTTTTGTTTTGTTTGAGAAGATTTGTATTTGGTGGGATTTGAAATTTAGCCAAGGTGGAGATTTGTTGACTTTGGCTTAATTATAAATCCCACATCGGTGAGTTTTGCTTTGGGGGAGGATTTGAAAGGTTATAAATAACCTTCTTCTCTTCCTATTAGTTTTATCCTAAGTTTGTATCTCATCTTCCACTATAAATAAAAGCAGACTGCTTGAGTAGTGCTCGGAGACTAGGCAAATTTTGCCGAACTCCAGTATCAAATTTTTCTTGGTGTTCTTTCCTTATCTCTTTTATTCCACATTTAGTTATTGTTATTCTTTTCGATTATAGTATTTAATATTATTTGTCGGGTATATTCGTAGTGTTTTGTAATTTTCAATTCACTAGAAAATTGTTTTAGAGTGAATTATTACCCAAAATTTCTAACAGCAGCTGCAAAGCTATAATCCAGCAAAATATGCAAAGTTGAATCAAGAACAGTACTACAGAGGTCAACAAGGGAATCAGATTACAAATAATAACCCCACTCATTGATAACTAGAATTGTTTTTTTTTTTATGTGAAGGGCTGAATCTTTGTGTGACAATGGTTATATATGGTGGCAATATTGGTGAAAAGAGAGAGAGTGAAGCAGAAGAAAAGGAAGAGGGAGGAGAAATTTATTTTTGTAAATGTTAATGCAAGAAAATATCAATTTTGAAATCGACAAATTGGTTTTAAATCAGTTTCAAAACAAAAATTTGAAAATGACTTGAAATCACATAAAATCAGTTTTAATTTTGGTGGTTACTCCTTGATATTGAAATCGAAAAAAATCACTTTAAAAAATTGACCTAAGAACCAACTTTTTTAGCCAAATATAGCATAACATTCGATTTTAAAACTGCACTAGAAACGATTTGAATTGACCCAAGTGCACGCATGTGTGCACACGCTAATAATTTGGGGCAAAATTTGCTCCCTGCATGACTCGAACTGCATCACTGTTGTGGGAAGAATGTGCTCCTCCACCAGGTTAAGCTTGCTGTTGTAATATTCTTCTATAATTATTTTATTTATACTGTATATGTATATATTATATTGCTAAATCAATAATATGTATTATAATTATTTCTTAAGTAATAGATTATATAATTTTTTAAAATAATCTTATCTATAATAGAACTTAGAGAAATAAAATATTATAAATGCGACTTATTATATTATATTTTAATATATTATTTTGAAACTGACTATATAAATTTGAATCCAATTTAAATCCGTACATAAATCAACTTCTATTTTTTTTTGTATCTAACAAAAAAAAAGATAATCTAAAATTTTTAATAAATTTCATTTTGAATGAAATGTTTCTAATTTTTATTAGGTTATAAACACATATTATTAACTCATTAAGTGTGTTTACTAATTAATCAAAAATTCATAATTGTATTTATATAGACAAAATATATTATCATTGCATATAATTACTATTTTACATACGTGCATACTTATAAGAGTGTTAAGTATAGATCACTTGTATGAGTTTTATTTATACTTGTACAATAATTAAAAATAAGTATATATAGATCAACATATATACTAAAAATAAGTAGTACAAAATAAATATGTTATACTACTGTTTACTTAGCTATAGGTAATTATAGATATACATAATCCAAATACATATGTATACCAATCACATATTGGTCACAGTAATTCTTTTAAATTCATCAAAAGTATAGGAATTCACATCATAAATTATAATTATAATCTATAAATTTTAATTATTAAATATTATATTTAAAATCGATTGAAAATTTATTTGAGACCGCCAATCATATTAGAAACCAATTCGAACATGCATAGGGTTATCAACCGATTAGAAGCTGATTTAGAATCGGTCTAGAGCATAGGGTATTGAAACCGATTAGAAACTAGCTATATTTGAAACCGATTTTAATTGATTTCTAATTAGAAATGGATGATAAATTTCATCAAAAAATAAAATAAATTTAGTTTAGAAACCAATATGAAACCAATTTCTTAATCTATAAAAAATAAAAATACTTAATTTAGAAACCAATTAGAAGCTGAATTTTAAAACTGATTTTAATTGGTTTCTAAATTGTAAAATTTGTCAAAAATTTAAAAATATTTGGTTTAGAAACCAAATTTTAAAATTGATTTTGATCGTTTTTAATTAGAAAGTGATTATAACATCTACTAAAAAATTAAAAAATATTTGAAACTAATTAAAATCGATATGAAACCGATTTGAAACCATTTTACTAGCAGTTGGTTTCAAATCATTTTCTATTTCTAAATAGAAACTGATTTTAGAGATTTTAAATTTTTTGTTTTCTTATAGTGTGTGGAATGACTCTTTTACCCTTATATGTAAAGATAAATTTTTCAAAAAAATTCATGACTAAAATACAATACTCCTTAAATAGATAAAATTCTATTAAAAATGTGTTGGAGGATTAAAATAGCAAAAAATTACAAATTGGACAGAAAATATAAAACGTATGATCATATTACAAATCTGTCCGACGGCTTATATGGGTCCTTCATATCCTGTAAAAGAGACCGTGCAAGACCTATCTTTTTTGCTACCATGACTCTTTCCTCTTTGACAGGAAAGATCTTCTACACTTTCCATCACAACTATGGCCACGGTCTTGCACATTCCTTTTGCAGGACGTACAGAACCGAATCTGATCCGTCAGATCAAATTTAAAATTTCATCTAACGAGTCACATTTTTGGCCCTATATATATATATATATATATATATATATATATATATATATATATATATATATTTTCACAAACATTTCTAAATCTGCGCAACCGTCTAATCCCACGAACTAGATTCGATCTTGCATGTGCACGTGCAAGTAGTAGTGTCAAACGGGCCGGCTCGCTCCGGCTCGGACTAGCCCGTCGCGGGCTGGAAAACCCCAACCCGCGGCTCGCGATAGTCAACCCGCGGGCTTTTACAAAAACGACATCGTTTTGAGGAAAAATATATTTTTTAATATTTTAAAAAGATCCAAACGACGTTATTTTGAGAAAAAAATATTTTTTAATATTTTGAAAAGATCAAAACGACATCGTTTTGAGGGAAAAATTTTTTAAAAATAAAAATAAAAAGAAAAACGGGTTAGCCCACGCCCGGCCCGTGTTAGCCCACGGACTAAACGGAACGGGCTAAAAAAGCCCATGATTAAACGGGCTTGGATATCTTTAGTCCAAACCCGCTAATACGGGTCAGCCCGCGGGCTTTGGCCCGTATTGACAGTGTTACGTGCAGGACCGTAACCAGACGCTTCCATCATTCACTCATATTTCCAAAAAACTGAAGTTGGAATTTTCGTTTACATCATTATTTGTTTTTTGTTGCAATCAAACACCCTCTTATGCTGTGGGGAACGGGTGAAGATATTTTTTGTATTTACTTTTGAAAAATAATATTCTTAATTCATTTTTAGTTTCTTTCACTTCCCTCTCACCTTTTTATAAATAAAAAGAGCTTTAGTTTTTCAGAACCAGACTTGAACTGAAATTTAAAGCTTTTTTGGGTACTAAGATATTTTTAATTATTAAAAAATAAAAAATTTAAAAATTAAAAAAGTGAAAATATCACTTCACTTTACTTTTTTTTATCTTTTTTTCCCGAATGTTTTGTTTCCACTACTATGCCATTTTCTGTTCCCTTGCCATCAAACTGCAACATGATAGCCGTTTTTTGTATTTACTTACACATCATGTTCATTCCTGGTTCTCTACTCATGCCACCATCTCAGCAAATTCTCCAACTCCTCCAATGTAGTGAAGAGCTATTACTGCCAAACCATCTAAATTACTTACCATGATCATCTAGAAATTGACTTCATTACCTGACTCTAAACCAAAAGATCAAAGATACGCATGGATTCAACAATGGGCTCCAAACCCACACTCACAATCTTTGAGAATTACTCAGCTGCTCCATCTCATGCCTCCGCGATTGAGTTCTCGCTCCCTCTCACTTTCTTTGACATGAGATTTCTGAATTTCTTCGCGATGCAGCGTGTTTTCTTCTACGAATACGAGCATCCCAATGCCTATTTCATTGAAACCACCGTTCCAGAACTCAAAGAATCACTAGCCCTCACTCTCAAACACTATCTTCCCCTTGCCGGAAGTTTGATCTATCCACTTAACTCCGGTAAGCCAAAGTTTAGGTATGCTTTTGGAGACTCAGTTCCTATGGTAATTGCAGAGTCCAGTGATGACTTCAAATATTTGACGGCTAACCATGCTAGAGATGCTGTTCGATTCTGCCCTCTTGTCCCGCGGTTGCCGCCGGCAACCGATGAAGTGAACTCCAAAGTCTTCCGGCTGCTATCCGTGCAAGTTACACTATTTCCGAGCACGGGAATTTCAATAGGAATTACCTTCCCACATGTGATCGTCGACGCAAGTAGCATAATCGGTTTCACCAGGACATGGGCCTCGATCAACAAACAAGGTACGGATGCTCATCTGGTGGCTGCAGGTGAGCATTGTCTACCATTCTTTGACAGATCGGTGATCAAAGATCCTCACGGCTTAGCCGACAAAATTTGGAGCTTCATGAAAGGTCATTTCCAGAGATTGCTTGATCCTATACAACCTCCTATTAAAGACAGTGTTCGAGCAACGTTTGTTTTAGGCCAAGCGGAAATAGAAAAGCTTAAGAATCGTGTCTTGTCCAGACAACCGAAGATACTCCATGCTTCTACATTTGTGGTTACAAATGCATATATTTGGATATGCACGGTGAAAGCTGGGGCAGCCATTGGGGAGGAGGTGAAAGACGAAGACGAAGAACGTTTCGCTTTTGCTGTGGATTGCAGACCTCGTTTCGATCCACCCATACCTGCTAATTACTTCGGAAATTGCATTGTGTCATCCGTAGTTACATCTAAATGCTCCCAATTGATTGGAGAAGAAGGAATTTTCACCGCAGCATTTGTAATTGGAGAAGCCATTGAGAAAAGATTGAAGAACATGGATGGTGTCTTGAAGGGCGATTTCATAAGGCCCTTTCAGCATCTAGACCTGAAGAGGATTCTTGCAGTCGCCGGATCACCCAAGTTTGATGCATATGATGCAGATTTTGGGTGGGGAAAGCCAGAAAAGAGTGAGCTGATTACCATAGAAGCCATAATTTCACACAGCAAGTGCAGAAAATCCGAGGGGAGTTTCGAGTTTGGCTTGTGTTTGCCAAAGATTAAAATGGACGCTTTTACACGTATCTTCAATGAAGGCTTAAAGAATATCATCTCGTAATTTCCTGTATAAATCTATAAAGCCTCTGTATCTATACGGCTTACCCGTAAGTTAGAAATTGGTTCTTGTAAAGAAATAAGGTATATTCTTATCTACAAAGATAACATTTTCATCATTATCATAATCCTCCACTAAGAAAATTATTTTAAAGAAATTATATATTTTTGTGAAAACAGAAAACTAATTCTCAAGAGGTGGGAATCTGATTCATGGAGGTGAAGTACAAATCACATGATTAGACGTAACAATTTTTTCGTACAAACCGACAAGAAAATCACTTTCCAGATTGGTTTGCGGACCCCGGGAATCTTTTCCATTCTAAAATAATCACAGCACTTGCATGGCGTTTCGTTCCAGTCCTGCACGTCCTTTTTGCAGGACGTGCCGGACGAATCGTGGGTCTTTGAATTGGTCTAAATCTAATTCAATGGTGGGGATTCTATAAAGATATTTAAGAAATATTAAAATTTAAAAAAATTAAAAATGTATTAAAAATTAAAAACTTCCGTTATAGTTGAAAAATAAATAGTTTTTGCATTGGAAATCGCTGTCAAAAGACAGCCATCAAGTGTTATCAGATCAATTTGTCTCTTTCCCTTTTGTTCCTTCTTTTCTGTCTTTCTGTCTTCAGTTTTGGTAGATTTCTCTCATTTCTCCGTTCAAATTTCAATCAGAAATTTTCCTTTCTTTCTCATTATCGTCTCCATCTCTCTCTCTCTCTCTGTCTCTGTCTCTCTCTCTCTCTATCACTATTTGTATGTGTCTGGTCGATTCAAATAATTGTTCGACGCAAGTTTGTCCAGCCCAATCTCAGCTATTTGTTCTTCATCCTCTTACCTCCGGCAAACAAAATATTGATGGGTAGATTTCAGTTTCGGTGCAAGACTTCTTCGATCATTGCCGTGAATGAATCACTGCAACATCATCCAAATCGCAAGGAGATCATGGAAGCTTTTGTCAAGATAGGCTTTGATGGTTTGACAAAGCTTCGCTTGAAGAACTTCAAAAGCTGAAGCCTTTATGCTCTCCGATGATCGACTATTGAAGATATCGGAGAAGGATGTTGCTCGAATTTACAAGCTGCCAAGAGGACCAAACCCCATCGTTGCTCCTACAGGAGGAAAGAAAGAGAAAAAAAATGCAGCTTTGATCGCAAAAAAAACTTGGACTGCTGCCTTCTTCAAAAAATTATGTCACAGTAGATGAAATTGAAGAAAATCTGCTGGAATTTAAAGGGGATAGTCAGTTGTTTGCAAGGCTATATGTGCTGCTGGCAATAAGCACAATGTTAATTCCAAAGTACTCTATGAAGATAAATATGACATATTACGGTAAGTATGTCAAGGATATGAAAGCCATTGGGAGTTTTAACTGGGTAAGACATGTTAGAGAGTTCTTATTTGAAGGGGTTGCAGCATTTTGTAAGAAGAATAAAAAGAAGTCTGCAAGATGGCCAGAAGGGAACATGCATCTCTTGCTGGTAATTACGTCTAATTTGAGACGTTTACTAATTTGAACAATTTTTATGTCTATTTCGGATAATTATAAGGCCCGTTGATTTTCAACAATTATTCTGTTGAATATTTATTAACCTTATTGTGAACAATTATTTGGGTGACTTTGAACAATTATTTTTAAGTGTATTATTGGACAATTGTTCAGTTTACCGCAAACAATTCAAAGCAAGTGAATAATTGTTCAATGTAAATAGAAACACAGTACTCCAGTGTAACAATCATTCTATTTGTAGGGAACAATTGTTTAGTTATTTTGAATGTTCAATTGACTTTGAACAAGTCTCCAATAAAGCTTGAACAATTGTTCGCGCTGGTATAAAAAAATTTTATTTGCATTGAAACAATTGTTTTCAATAGTTTGAACAGTTGTTCAGATTGATGAATAATTGTTGAGGCAGCCAATAATATTTTGTATTGAGAAACTGGTGTTTGAAATCTGACTAAACCTATTTGTAATTCCCAAACTCAGGTGCGGTATCTGGAAGTGGTGGATAGAAAGGTGAAAGGCAAGTTACCTTGTTCGGTACGTTGTATCGAATGTGATTGCATCACCAAATAGGCCGTAATCCAACTTCATTCTTCCATCTGCCCAAAATATGTTGGCAATCCTCTCCTCGCTGTCTACTTGGATCTCATAGTAAAAAGACGGGTTTAAGTATGCTTCTTGGTGGAAATATTCTTGCAAAGCCGAGGCTTCCTCTTTCGCCATTGCCCTTTGCCTTCTTCTAACGAGATTAGAGACATTCAATAAGGATAAACTCCAAAAAAAAGCAGTTCTTTTTTACATGCAATAAGGACAAACTCTACAAAAAAAAAGTAATTTTTTTTACATGCAATAAGGACAAACTCCACAAAAAATAGGCCTTTTTTACATGCATTAAAGAGTAAAACTTCACAAAAAAGTAGACCTTTTCAAACAAATGAAGTTACCTGATTCGTGGTTGCATTTGGATTTTCCTTCATGCTGAATATCTGCTCACTACAAACCCAATTCGCAGAGGATGATGGGAAGGAAAGGAAGAAAGAAGACAGAGAGAGAGGAAAAAAACAAGTGAGAGAGGGAGCAGAAAGAAATAAAAAGAGAGTTTGTTTCTTCTGATCATCAACTGTTGATTGATATTGACATGCCACAGCTTTTACCATGACAAGACTGAAATTAGCGGGAGTTTTTGATTTTTAACACATTTTCAATTTTTTTTTAATTTTGATTTTCCTTAAATGCCCTTATAGAGTCCCAGCCGTTGGATCAGATTTAGACCGATCTAACGGCCCACGTTCCGTCCAGCATGTCTTGCAAAAAGGACTGGAGCGAAACGCACTTGTATGTGAATAAAAGGGCCCCAACAACCAAATCAGGATATTTGACAGAGATAAACCCAGGGATCTCAGATTGCCCCTTGGAAAATTGGAAAGTGCGGAAAAATGTTTGAGGATCAAATCTGCATCAGAGGCACAAATAGATGATCTGGAAAATTCTATCCAATACTCTGGCAACTAAATCAAGACTCCAGGTATGCTTCCTAGTTGAGAATAATTTATGTCCTAGTTTCCAATTTGAAACAAAAACTTTGGAATACCTATTCTTGAAATGTTCTCTTGCTAGAGCTGCATGATTTAACTCTACATGAAACATTAAATTGGAGACTTTAGTAACTGGAGTATATATGGTTGGATCAAAAAGTTGGTCAACCTCAACAATCACATCTCTAATAATATTGTTGGCAGATCAAAAATTCTGAACTACGGGGCTGTTCGTATGGAATCTATTTGGCAGTATAAGAACAAATTGGAGCATGGAGAGGAGGTACTATACATAATTGATTATGTAATATCTATTAATAATATAACATATTTTGAACTCAAAAGAGAAAAAAAATTAAAAATCACATTCTAATTAGACTATATAAAGGTAGTTTGAATCTAAAAAATTTGTAACTATTACACATCAATATCTTTTCATATTTTCTTGGAACGCACATTAAAAAATCACATTTATTTATTAAAAAATTCTCAAAATATCATTTAATTATTTTCACAAGTCTCAAAATACGCATATCCTTTTATTCATTTATTTATGCCCATCAACTAAAATTGAGTCTCAAATAATAGTACTCTGCCACGCCACACGGTGGATTTCAGTAGATTATTGCTCACGTGTCACTCGTCCCTCTTTCTCTAAGGGTAATTTCATCCCAATACCCCTTTCTTCCAAATTATAACGCCCAAATCTCATGTGACTTGCCATGTTTGTATCAACCCAAACTCGTACCACATTTGTGACTGGATCCAGTATAATCAATTCAGTACAAGAAAATGGAGCTCTAGTGACAATTTTGGCTAGTAAACAAATTTGGTAACTACAGTCATTCTTTAGTGACAAAAAAGTTGTCACTACTGAGGAAAAGCTGTGGTGAAAAAATTATAATTTCCTCACCAGCGATGACCCTTTGGTGACAAAAATTTTGAACATTAGTGAGAAATTTTAAATTTCTCACCAAATGATATCTTTTGGTGACAAAATTTTACTTTTCTCACTAATGCTATCCCTTTAGCGACAAAAAAATAGTATTGGCAAGAAAATTTAAATTCCTCACCAAATGATATCATAAGGTGACAAAATTTGATTTTCTCAACAATAATGACCCTTTAGCGACAAAGGAAATGGTCATCAGCTAGAAAATTAAACTTTTAGAGACCAAATTTAAATTTTCTTGTCAAAACGTAGTGACAAAATTATTTTTCTTAACTAAATAGTAACCCTTAGCAATGAAATCTGAATTTTCTCACTAAAATATAATTTGAAAAAACATATATTTTCTGGCTAAAAAAGATGCATTTTTGTGAGAACATAATAAATTCTTTAACAAAAGTTACTAATTAGGGATAGCTATATTGTTGTTCAGTGTATTTCACTTTTCTAACTATATTGTAGTTTGAAATAATTATCTTCTGTACTTATATATACTTTAATAAAGCATTACTTAATTTATATGCATCTATAATATACATATACATACATACATACATACATACATACATATATATATATATATATATATATATATATATATATATATATGTATGTATGTATGTATGTATTGTATACTATATACACACACACACATGTCAATACAGTAAATATATTGTAAGATACATAGGACATGTACACACACAAACACATGCACATATATTAATATATACATGTAAATATAATATTTGTCAATAAAGTACTAATTATTTCACATAATAAACCCTAATGCCCCAAAAGTCTACAAAATAATATTTTTACCGCTAAAATTCTGATACTTTTTCAACTTGGTCCAAATATAATTACAATGTTTCTCCCTCAAGTTTTTAAAAATGATATTGTGAGGACCGCACATTGTGGACTTAATGAAAAGTAATTTCAAACTATACTGGTGACATTGTAATTTTTAGACTTGAGGGACAAGTTTAGATATATTATTAGACAAAAATATAAATTATCTAAATTTTAGGGGTTAATGAATTATTTTTCCAGAATTTTGGGGGGTTAGAAGTTTCGTGGTCATTTTAATGTACATATTTCTTCTATTTTTGAATTCTATCTTATCTATTGTCGCTTTTAGAGCAACTCAGGCTTACACTATGAATGAAGTCTATTCCAGACTCAAGAATAAAGTTGATTCATCCACATCTTCTCCTGTCACAATAAGTGATTTTAAAAAGGAGATTAATTGATTGAAATTAGAAATATCTGGTTTAAAATAAAAAATATTGAGTTTAACAATAGGTTAACTCACCTTGAAAAAGGAAAACAACAGGTCATAAGAGAACATCTGGTGGAACCTTCTGAGAAGACTCCTGAATATCTTAATATTTTTCAGTAGTTACTTTCGTAGAAATGGTATATTAAACTTACCATTTTAATAAATCAAAGTATAATATTCCTAATTTAGCCACTTCAATTGATAGTGGTGCTTATATGAACTGCCTTAAAAGGGTATAGTTCCTTCTTAATATTTTGAGAAGACCACTAGGGGATTAACCTCTGCCAGTGGTGAAAAAATGCAGATTGAATACAAACTTACAAATATAAGTGTCTGCAAAGATGAAGTTTGTATTCCAACTTCATTCTTACTTATGAAAAATGAAGGACTTAAAAGGGGGTGAATTAGGTCTTTGGCTAATTATCAAAATGTTTTTCCCGTTTTACTAATCCATTGCCTTAATAAAAGCTCTTCTTCAAATTGACAAACTCCAAGTTTATATGTGAATTTGAAAGGAATGGTTGAGACAAGATGATCAAACAATAAAACCACAACCAATCAATCAACAACTAAGAATAACTAATAAAAACACAAATATGTAAACAAATAAAGCTATAAAGAAATGAACATATGATTTATAGTGTTTCAATCTCTCCAATATCTACATCGACTACCTTGAGTCCACACTCAAAGATTTCAACCAATTCACTAAATGCTTAAGTCAAGCAATTACACAAGAGGCTCACCTTTCAATGGGTTTTACCACAACAACCTTTTTTCAATCCAATACACAAGGCTCGCCCTTATCACAAAGGGTTTTATGTCACTAAACAACCTTGACCAATCTAATCAAAGGCTCACCCTTTCCAAAGGGTTTTATGTCACACAATAACCTTGATCAATCTAGTCAATGGTTTATCCTTCTCAAGGGTTTTATGCCTCTTGACAACCTTGATCAATCTAGTCAGTGGTTCACCCTTCACAAGGGATTTATGTCTCTTGACAGCCTTGAATCAATCATAACAAGAATGTAAAGATAGAGTTTTGAATGTTACGAACACTTCTTAGTGGATAAATACAATAGATATCACCACTTCACCTCTTATCTTTGGAGTCTTGAATTTTAACCTTTGAGCACAAGGCAATTTGAGAGCTTTTCAAATAATTTTGATGTAAAATAAGTTAGAGCTTCAAGGATTTCTTAAGTTCAAAGTTCTTCTTCAAAATCTAAAGTTTGGGGTTTATATTACGCTTAAAATAAGTTCTAACGTTTGAAAAATGGCTAGAAACTGCTAGTAATAGTAAAATTCAGACGTACTATTTACTAAATTAGGTTGATCAAATTTAACCATTGCGTCGAAATTTTTTTGGAGACCATTTTTTTCCTTCTGCCTCCAAATTTTGGTTCCAAATTTCTCTGGGAAAATGGTAGTTACTGTTTACTAAAATAGTGTTACTGTTTACCGAAATAGTAGATATTGTTCACTGTGCAGGAAAAATTCGATTCGATCGACCGAATTTTCATCTTGCATCCAAATTTTCCAAACATCGACAAAACATATTCAAATCAATTCAAACAAGTTGGAAACATTCTAGCCTTAAAGATAAGTCATTAAAGACATTTTAAGTGCAAAGACCATTGATGAAAACTTTGTAGTTCAAGCGAATTCAAAACCATTGAAAGTTTAAAACCAAGTCTTTGTGCTTTCAAAAGTTAACTAGAAATCAAGCACAACAAGTTTGAAAACATTCAAGCATCAAGGATAATCAATAAAGACCTCTTAAGTGCAAAAGCCGTTAATGAAAACTTTATAATTCAGATAAGTTAACCATTGAAACTTTTCAAATCAAGTTTTGTGCTTTCAAATGCAACTCATAGATTCCAAGGCTTAAGAGTGTAGGGTTTACAAAGTTTACCTATTAAGTACATGTAACCTACACTTCATGTCTTCAAATCCTTCCATCTTCTTGAACAAACTCTTCAATCTTCAATCATTTTGACATATTTGAGCTGTTCTTGCATTGTGGCTTCAAGGTAATGAGACTTGTATACTTCTCAATCCAAAAATCCTATTACATAATAATCAAACACATTAGTCCATATCAAAGTTTTCGACGTTATTCTCTTAGAACTATGCAATAATAAATGTTTGTCATTACTCAGAACAACATGATTTACCTTTAGGGTTAACAATCTCTCCCTTTTTAATGATGACAAATATTAATGCAAAATGTGAAGGATTTAGACAATTTAAGCATAGAGAAGTGTTTATGTCATATACTAGTTGAAGATGATACCAATTGAAAAAGTTTGAACAATGTCAATTGAAAATCAAATTTAAACATTATGCAGTATTATGACATAAACTTGGCTCAACATGAGCCTATAGCCCCAACCACTCTCCATAAACCTCCTACCTTCCATCAAACTAGAAGGTATAGGATTTAAGCAATATAAACATACTTCTAAGAGAGCTTTTAAAGGCTAGAAATCATTTTCAAAGCTCCCCCTTGGATTGTGCTCATTTTTTAGAAAGCATTTAAACTGTAGACTAAGTCCAAACTACAATAAATCCAACATAATGAATGTTTAAAGTGAAATGAAGCTTTCCTAAGGTTGTTCAAACATAGTAGAAGAGATTAAAACATATTGGAGTCAATTTGAACAACAAAAGAGCACTTTTTGGCAACAAAATATGGATGCATCCGAATTTCAGGACATACATCCGAATTTCAAGTCTGAAAGACCTAAGAGGGGGAGTGAATTAGGTCTTTGGATAATTTTCAAAAACTATTTCCTTCTTATGAAAAGAGTTTGGACAGATTATATTCACTTGTATCAATGAGAGAATAATGAATTCAATGACAAAGCAATAAACAAATTAAGAGCAATGAACACAAGCAATTTATAGTGGTTCGATCTCTTCAAGATCTATATCCACTTCCTTGAGCCTACACTCAAGGATTTCAACAAACGGTTTTACACTTACAACCTCTTTTGCAATTCTACAAACAAGGTTCACCCTACCAAAGGATTTTATATCTATAAACAACCTTGAATCAATATCTCAAGGATCACCCTTACCTAAAGGATTTTATGTTTACAAGAAAACCTTGTAAAGAGCAAGTAGAAAACAAGTTTAAATAGAGAATGGATGAGATGTTACCACTTCTTGGTAGATAATTACACAATATAGCACCACTTCACCAGTTCTAAGCACAAGACAAAAGATAGCTTTGATGTTTTCAAATAATTTTAGAGTGTTAGGATTTCTTAGATGTTCAAAAGTTACAAAAAATCTGAAGTTTATGACTTTTATAGATTTTAAAAATCAGTTTTAACAGTCATAAAACGGCTAGTAACGGTTATTTTCTGAAGAGTTCGGACGACCAAACTTGATCCTCTGCGTCCGAACTGTCGTCAGAACATTACTGTGACATGCTGTTTGCAAAAATTCGGACCACCGAATTTTGCCCCTTGCATCTGAATTTTTCTGGAAAAACAGTAACCATGTCATATTTTGGACGTCCGAACTTGCGTCCAAACGTTTCAAACTTTGTCAGAAGATTTGAAAATCAACCTCAATAAGTTTGAAATCATTTTGTATTAAGAGATAAGTCATTTAAACACTTTTGATCTCAAAAGCCGTTAGCAAAACACTTTGATCATGCAAAGTTTACTCAAAATCATTTAAGATTCAAAAAACACACTTATTAATCAAGAGTTTACTTAAAGCCATTTAAGATTCAAAAATAAGTTTTGTACTCTCTTATGCATTCAATAGATTTCGAGACAAACAAGTTTAAGTTTTACAACGATATACCTATTTAGCAAGTTTAAACGTACACTAGAGTTTTTAAAGCCTTCAATCCATAGGACATGCTCTACATTCTTGATCCTTGATCACACTTGAGTTGTCCTTAGTACTTTTAGCTCCAAGGCAATAAGAACTCCTTACTTCTTAATCCAACAATCCTATCACATGACATAAGAATTAGTCCTCACCAATGTTTGTCATTAATCAAAACTAATCATAACTACATGATTTGACCTTAGGGCTAACAATCTCCCCCTTTTTGATGATGACAAACTTTGATGCAAAATGTGATGGATTTAAACAATGTAGGACAAAAAAGTATTGATGTCAATGATGGATAACAGCAACTTGAGCACATTGATATACAAAAGGCTCAATATGAGCCTATGGCCCAACCATCCTCCATTTACCTCATTCCTTCCAACAAGGATAGGATATGTAGCATTTAAGCATTAAGAAAAGATTCTGAGAGAGGTTTTAGAGGTTGTAAAAGTTTAGCAATGCTCCACCTTAGATTTTGCTCATTTTCAGAAAATTTAAAATTTTAAACTATGAATCCAAATTGCAATAAATTTCATGTAATGAAAGTTTAAAGTGAAATAAAGTTTTCCTATGGTTGTTCAAACATATCAGAGGCGATTAAAATAGATTTGGATTACTTTAAACAACAAAAGAGCACTTTTTGGCAACATAATATGGATGCATCTGAATTTTAAGATTTCAAGTCCAAACTATAAAATATGTGAGATGAAAGTTGTAATTTTTGAAAATAAGCTTTTCTAAGATTGTTCAAATATGATAGGAAGGATTAAGACAATTTTCAAACAATTTGAACAAAAGAAAAATATTTTTGGCCAGAAGGTTTGGATGCATCCGAACTTTTGGTCTGCATCCGAATTTCAAGTCTGAATTTTTGCAACAAGTTTGATAAAGATGATTTTGCATTATCAAATGAACTGTAAAAGTACTCAAATATGTATGTCCACAATGGCACTCAGTTTAGCTTTGCAAAACCACAAAACTCATGCATTCAATTGTTTTCATGAAGTAATTCAAAATCACAGGTCAAGTCAAGAACCAAGATCAAGATTTCTACCTCAACTTAACCAAATTCCAAAATCTTAGAAAACAGCTAAACAAAATCTCACATATTCAATTTACATAACATAACACATGCACATACGCATTACATATTCAGCACATAGCACACAACACACAACACATAACACATACACATTACATTTTCCAGTAAACATTACAGTTTGCACATTGCAGTTTGCAGGCATTACAGTTTGCACATTGCAGTCTGCAGACATTACAGTTTGCACATTGCAGTCTGCAGTCATCATTCTTTCTCCCCCCCTCCCCCCCCTTTTGTCATCACTCAAAAATGTGGTTAATGAAAATGAGACTGATTGTTTAGCACATTAAGCTTAGGGTGACCAAAGTAGCATTAATAAAAGAAGCTCTCAATACTAAGGTTTCATCATTGAGCTTCATAAGCCAAGCTATTACAGAAATTGCAGGAATTAAGGAAAAGCAAAGAAATTTCATTAGCCAAGCTGGAAATTAAAACACATAAGTTATACTATGTACAAATAAGTAATTAAAAAAATAGTAAAGAGATAAGTTTGAAGAGATGCTCAATCTTGTGATGTTGATGGAGAGGCCTTGCTAAATCCTTTCTTGTTTGCCACGTTGAAAGACCTAAGAGGAGGGGGAGTGAATTAGGTCTTTGGCTAATTATCAAAAATCTTTTCCCTTTTTGTAAATCCTTTACCTTAATAAAAGCTCTTCTTTAAATTCATAAACTTCAAGTTTATATGTGATTTGATGGTTGAGAGAAGATGATCAAACAATATGACTACAACCAACCAATCAACAATTAAGAACTATTAATAATAATACAAGTATGTAAACAAGTAAAGCTATACGAAAATGAACACACGATTTATAGTGGTTCGATCTCTCCAAGATCTACATCCACTACCTTGAGTCCACACTCAAGGATTTTAACCAATTCACTAAATGGTCAATCCAAACAATTACACAAGAGGCTCACCCATCAACGGGTTTTACCACAACAACCTCTATTCAATCTAATAAACAAGGTTCACCCTTATCACTAAGAGTTTTATGTGACCAGACAACCTTGACCAATCTAATCAAGGCTCACCCTCACCAATGGGTTTTACACAACAACCTTGATTAATCTAGTTTATGGCTCACCCTCCAACAGGGTTTTAAGTCTCTTGACAACCTTGCATCAATCACAACAATAATGTAAAGAGAGAGTTTGGATGTTACCAACACTTCTTGGTGGATGAATACAATAGCTAGCACCACTTCACTTCTTGCCTTTGGAATCTTGAATTTCAACCTTTGAGCACAAGGAAATTTGAGAGCTTTTCAAATAATTTTGATGTAAAACAAGTTAGAGCTTGAAGGATTTCTTAAGTTTAAAAGTTCTACAAAAAATCTGGAGTTTATAACTTTTATAGATTTGAAAATTTGGCTTTAACAGTCATAAACGGCTAGTAAAGGCTAGTTTTTGAGAAGCTGGGACGTCCGAACTTTCTCCTCTGTGTCCGAACTTGCTTCCGAGCTTTTTCGAAAAAAATTGTTCACGTGAACAGTGTTACTGTTCACAAGTTCGGATGACCAAACTTGGCCTTCTGCGTCCGAACTTGCGTCCGAATTTCTATGGGAAAATAATAATACTGTTTATTGAATAGTGTACTGTTCACAGTGCAGGAAAAGTTCGGACGACCGAAGTTTTTCTTATGCGTCCGAACTTGCGTCCGAACTTTTTCAAACTTTGTCAAAACATATTCAAATCAATTCAAACAAGTTGAAAAATCTTGTAGTCTATTAGATAAGTCATTAAAGACCTTTTAAGTGCAAAAATCATTGATGAGGACTTTATAATTATGGTAAGTTCAAAACCATTGAAACTTTTCAAATCAAGTTTTGTGCTCTCAAATGCAACTTATAGATTCCAAGGCTTATGAGTGTAGCGTTTACAAATTTTACTTATTAAGCACATGTAACCTACACTTCATGTCTTCAAAGCCTTCAATCATCTTGAACAAACTCTTCAATCACTTGAGATGCTGTGAATCTGAATTTTGACATATCAAGTCTGAACTGTAAAATAAGTGAAATGAAAGCTACAATTTTTAAAAATAAGCTCTCCTAAGGTTGTTCAAACATAGTAGAAGAGATTAAAACATATTTGAGTGAATTTGAACAACAAAAGAGCACTTTTTGGTAACAAAATATGGATGCATCCGAATTTCAAAACATGCATATGAATGTTTGATCATGCATCCGAATTTTGAGATTTTAAGTCCAAACTACAATAAATTCAATATAATGAATGTTTAAAGTGAATTAAAGCTTTCCTAAGGTTGTTCAAACATAATGGAAGAGATTAAAATAGTTTTCAAACAATTTGAACAACAGAAAAATAATTTTTGGCAAAAAAGTTTGGATGCGTCCGAACTTTTGGTCATAAGTATGAAATGATGATTTTGCACTTTTAAAAGAACTATAGAAGTACTCAAATATGTATGTCCGCAAAGACACACAGTTTAGCTTTGCAAAATCACAAAACTCATGCATTCAATTGTTTTTATGAATCAATCCAAAATTATAGGTCAAATCAAGAACCAAGTTCAAGATTTCAATCTCAACCTATCTAAATTCCAGAATCTCAGAAAACAACTAAAATCTCACATATTATAACATCGGCACGTTCATTGCACACATTGCAGCATGATTCTCATCAGCACATTCATATCACACGCCTTGCAGCATCATTATCAGTACATATACAACACACTTACAACAAGCACATAACACATTTTCCAGTCATCATTCTTTCTCCCCCTTGACATATGCATGGATTTTCAAAAATTCACACACTTTCTATTCATGCATGAGGAATTTCACTACTATTTCATATTTTCACACATTTTGACATCATATTTCTTCTCCCCCTTTTGTCATCAAGCAAAGTTGGGGTAAGAGTACTTGGACAAAAAAAGTGAAACAAAAGAAGCTCTTATCACAAGGATTGCATATATTGAGCTTCAAAACATTATAATGACTAGAAAGGCACAAGTAAATTTCAATGTTAAAGCATAACATGTACATCAAGGTATAAACTAAGATAAGCAACAAAATAGAGTTTAGGGATAGAAAGGCTTAGTCTTGGATGCGTTTCATGGTATTCACTTCCAAATCTATTTGTTATGAAGGTCATGTTTCCCTTGATCTCTATATGATGGGGTCCTTCATTTGCTGACTTCTTGCCTGTGTAGTTCGGCTTTGGAAAGTTACCAATCGAGAAGATTTTTGGATCATCTTTCTTTGAATCACAGTTTTCACCTCCCTTGGCTGAAGGAAATTGGTGATGGATTTTTTTTTGTTTGACTTTGTTAAACTCCCTTCATCTCCTTCTTCTTGCTTGTTTTCTTGTGCTTTACCTCTTTGTTCTTCATTCTCATGCTCTTCTTCTTCTTAGCGTGCTTCACTGCCTTTCCCTTCATCTCTGTCTTCTTCTTTAGCAACAAATTGATAGCCATCTCAATTTTCACTGTCATTACTATCATCCTTGTTGCTGTCATCTCCACCCATATTATCTTCTTGATCTTCTTCATTTTCCTCATCATTGTTATCTTTTTCGTCTTCTTTCTTGTCTTCTTCTTTGGATTTATAGGAACTTGCACCATTAAAAATCACTTGAGAAATCTTTTTCAAGTCTTCTCCCATATTCTTGACTCTAGCTTCTAAACCATCAAATTTGCCAAGAATCATTGGAGCAAAGGACTTGAAGAATTTGTCCATTTTCTTCATTTCCTTTACATGGTTGTTCAATGTCTCTTGAAACACCTTGGCAACTATGGTATCACTTCTAGTGAGATTATTACCTTCAACTTCTTTTCCTTCAATAGATGGTACCTCTTCAAATAGTCTTCTTTTGTGGAAGGTTGCTCCCTCTTACTAGATAACTCATGCCTCATTTTTGTTTTCCTTTCTTCAGCAAGGATTTCCTCTTCATCCTCTTCTTCTTCTTCATTTTCTTCTTCCTCAACCTCCTCACTTTCTTGTTAATAGTCTCCCATACGATAAAGCTTTGTTGGCTGGTTTTCTTGCACTAATCATATGCTTCAATGCCATGAATCCAAAGTTTAGTCTTCTATGCTCATGTAAGGCAAGCATAATCACCATATGCGTAGTGGTAATCATGTGATGCATAAACCTTCCTCTAGCATCAAAGGCTTTGATTTCCTTTTCCCTAATTAACCTAAATTGTCTACTATTTGTGAAAGCCTCTTCAAATCTTTCATTTGTGAACAATTCATGAATAAAGCAATGTTGTCCCAATGAGTAATAACTTTCCTCATTATCATCTACCCCACACTCTAGAGGAAAAACCATTGAACTACATTATTTTCCCTCATGTTCACTTATCTCCTTTTTTTTAAGATTTGCATAAAACTCATATATAAGGGCAGGATAAAATTCTTCATCAATAGAGATAGAACATTACCCATATTTGAGAGTTTATCCAAGTTTACTTTGTTTCCAGGAATTTTTTTTTTTGTTCTTCTTGCTCTATTATATATAATTTAGCAATATATATCCAAACTTCAATTTTCTTTTCTTATGCATGGCTAGCATAATTACAGCATACATATTATCAATAGAAGATTTGTGCCCAAAGTATGCTATAATCAAGGTAGTAAGCATGTGATGAGAAATTCTGTCACTAGCATCAAAAGCTTTTATCTCTCTCTCTTTTATAGTCTTGAGCTTCTACCATTTGTACAGGCATTTTCAATCCTTTCATGTGAGTATAATTTACTTATAAAACAATGTCACTCGGAAGAATAATGCCTAAACCCAACATCCTCAACATAAAAAATTCTATTGAGCAATGCATTATCAATTTCAAAAATCAACTTGTGAAATTCTTGAAGAATACCACTGAGTAGTTTTAATACCAATTTGCTCAACCCTCTTTTTTTTTTCTTAATATAAACTTCATAAACTAAGAAAGGTAATAGCATTCATCAAACACATGCAAACTAGTACAGCTCACATCATTTAAAAATGAGAGTATATTACCCATTTTGGATAGTTTGATGACATCCACCTTGTGGCTTGGATTTATCTTATGGTTCCTTTTTGTCCAATCATCAAATTCAGTAGCAGCCTTCCATGTGACAAATTTATCAAGCCTTGACATGCTTTGTAGAACATGAACCTTCCTTGGTTTATTGATCACTGTTCCTCCTTCTATTTCTTTGGTTTTTCCCTTTTCTTTTCCCATGCTAGGCTTCTTTATCCTCACCTGGAGCTACAACACTTGAATACACTCATTAGTTATTGAATTTTGAAATCCCTAAGCTTCTTCTAAGATTGGTCAAACCTTTCTTCGGCCAAAGGCTTAGTAACGATATCATTAATTTGTTCATTAATGCAAACATACTTTAAATAAGTATTACCCTTAGTAAAATGATTTATAATCAGATGAAGTTTGATTTCTATATGCTTTGTCCTAGTTTGTTGAATAGTATGATGGTCAAATTTATTGCATTAGTTTTATCACATGACATAGCCACACATTTGAAATATAGACCATAATCACTTAGAGTATCAATAAGATAATAGAGAATGTGTTTAACAGCAATCAAATGAGACTGTTTAGGTCAAGATGAAATCAAGCATACAAGCACATGGCAAACATAATATTGGCTTTACTTGCTATCAAATAGAGTTGACTACTCCTATGAAATCTTTTTATTCTTGTTAAGCATAGTTGATAAACTTATGGAAGTGCTTATACCTTCACTTGATTCATGAAAGTGCCATCCTTGGTTTGCTTGATTTGTAAGCCAAGAAAGAAATTGAGTTTCCTATCATACTCATTTCAAATTTACTTTGCATTAACTTGGCAAACATATCACAAAGCGAAGTATTGAAAGCACAAAAAATTGTATCATATATTTGGACAACTTATAGATCATTGTTACAAGAGGTTTTTATGAGAAGAGTAGTATCAATCTTTCATCTTGAAAATCCTTTTTAAAGAAGAAAACCACTCAATTTTTCATACCAAGCTCTAGGAGCTTGTTTTAAATCATACAAAGCTTTGGCTAATTTGAAAACGTGGTTAGGAAACTTTTCATGATAAAAACCTGGTGGTTGTTCCACATAAACCTCTTCCTCAATAGAACCATTTAGAAAAGCACTTTTGACATTCATTTGAAAGAGTTAGAAACCTTTAAAACATGCAAATGCCATAAGCATTCTAATTGATTTAAATCTACTAACCGGAACTAAAGTCTCATTATAATCAATGCCCTCTTTTTGATTGAATCCTTAGGCGACAAGTCTAACTTTATTTATCATAACTTCTCCAGATTCAATGAGTTTATTTCTAAAAACCATTTAGTTCCAATAATGGAATGATCATGAGATTTAGGAATTTTCAAATTTTGTATCTTTCAAATTGATTTAATTCCTCTTGCATAGTAATAATCCAAAAATCATTACACAATGCATCATCATATCGATAAAGTACCGCCTTATGTTTACTCCTTGGAGATATCACCAATGATTTGCTCCTTAGGGTGGCCTTTTTGGATATCCTAAGTTCTTTTAGAGCTCTTGGTCACCACTAGGTTGGTCATCTTGATTTTGTTCAATCATTTCTTCCTCATTGGTATGATCCTCTAAAGTTGGTGCTTGAAGATGGGTTTGATAGTCATTCATAGATGTACCTACATCATCTTCATCTTTTCTTTCCAAGTAAATGTAAGATTCATCAAAACTAACATGAATAGTTTCCTCATCATGTAAGGTTCTTTTTGTTATAAACTCTATAAGCCTTGTTGTTAGAGGAATAACCAAGAAATATCCCGTCATTCAATTTTCTATCAAATTTTTCAAATTATCGCACATATTCAATATAAGGCACTTGCAACCAAATGCTTTGAAATAGGCAGTACAGGCTAGTAGTATTCAATATAAATTACTTTGTTACGCATATTCATATATATTTGATACAACCTGCCATGTATATTTAAATTCTAGAGTATTCTCATTGATCCAAACAATCCATATAAAACAATTTTTAAGAGGTTTTGAAGTGAAAATCATTTTTTTAGGTTTGGAAGATTCTTTTGTTTGTTTTCCATATTGACAAGTATCTCAAAGACAATTTTCTCAAAACACATTTTTAGCAATCCTCCAACTAAATCTTGAGAGGAAAGCTTGTTCAACAAATCCATGCTCACGTGACCAAATCTTCTATGCCAAGAGAATCAATATGTATCATAAGCAACAAGACATTCAAGTTTATCAAGATAAAACACACATTGAAACATTTTGTGAGTAATTGATCAAATCACAAAATATCATTTTGTCATACAAGTTCGGGCGCCCGAACTTGTATGACAAAATGATATTTTGCGACCGAACTTATGGTCTATATTCAAACTTCAAGTCTGAACATTTTGTAAAGTTTCATAAAGATGTTTTTGGCCAACCAAATGCATAGATATTCAATCATAGCTATTTTAATCATTTTATCATGACATATAATCAATTTCAAAAACATATCAACCATGAATTCAATCTCATATCATCAATCTTACCTAATCAACTTCACAGAAGCAATTGACAAGTCATGGTTGGCAAATTTTCAAATCTTAACAAAAGGGATTCTCAACTGAAACTTCACATATTGTCATTTAACTTTTTATTCATTGTCACACAATTGACTAATGCTAAGGAAGTTATAGTTGAAATCAGTACCAAGCAATATTTGTTTAAAAAGAAGAGAGGAACCTTTACCAACATTTGTTACTCCAAGAATTCTTCCTTTCTTCTTGTCTCAAAAGCAAATCCTTCATTGGTTGCTTAGACCTTGATTATGAATGAGGTGTTTTCTGTTATTCTTTAAGCCAACATCTTCAATATACCGCTTAGTGGTGCTTGAGTTTGAATTGAGGAGTACCTGCAATGAAGGAGAGGAAGTATCCTTTGGTACCCATACTTTCTTGGGTTCGTGGGGGTTAGTAATAATTCTCTTAACTCTCCAAATGGTTTTTACACCATTCTCTACTTTTCTTTTAACATAACAATTGGTGACTTTATGTCCATGTTTTCCACAATAAGTACAACAAGTATGATGAATGGAAGTAGAAGTATCACAAACAAAGAAGTTGTTATATTTAGGCACATTGTTTACATAATTATAACCAAGACCATTTTTGACAAGAGGAGATCTTTGAGCTCCAAGAAATTTATAAAGATTGTCCCTTCCTTTTGTAAATTTTTCTATACATGGTGTAAGTTCATCAACCTTCTTTTTCAAAGTCTCATGATCAACAAGCATTCTTTCAAGTGACAAAATCTAATTTTCAAGGGACATGTTTTGTAAAGAGACATTTAAAACTTCTTTTTCAATATTCAAACAATCAATAGATTCAAGAAGTCTTTTGTTTTCACAATATAATTTTGAATTTTCATTCAATAACTCATTAATTTTGAATTTCATTTCCTTATTTCATTTTCGTATAGCTTTACTTGTTTACATACTTGTATTATTATTATTAGTTCTTAATAGTTGATTGATTGGTTGTAGTCTTATTGTTTGATCATCTTGTCTCAACCATCAAATCACATATAAACTTGAAGTTTATGAATTTAAAGAAGAACTTTTATTAAGGCAAAGGATTTGTAAAAAAGCAAAAGACCTAATTCCCTATGTAATTCTTCATACATTTCAGCAAATAATTCACTAGGATCATCAATATCATCATCACAACAAGTAGAAGTAGAGGAAGTGGATTGTACCTCATCATTTATTGGCTCTTTCCTCATGTGTTATTTGAAGAAGTCTCCACATATCGTGAGTACTCTATCATTCACTCACTCGATGATATTCATTCACGTCTAATGCATAACTCAAGATGTTCATTTCTTGGTAGTTTAAAGTTATCTTCCTTGAGTCGTTCTCATCAAGTTTCTTCATAGGATTTAGTTCCCTTGTAATTCCATCAGCTTTTATTCTCATAGGCACATAGGGACCTTTCTCAATGATACTCCACAAATAAAAGTTAATAGAGCAAATAAAAATTCTAATTCTAGATTTCCAAAATGTATAATTACAACCATCAAACAAAGGAGGTGTATTTGTAGAGGAACCTTCCACATAAGGAAATTTGATAAACTAGCCATATAATCTTTACTTCTAGGTTGTTAGACCTTAAAACGAAGACCTTGCTCTGATACCAATTGAAAGACCTAAGAAGAGGGGGGGGGGGAGGGGGGAATTAGGTCTTTTGCTTTTTTACAAATCCTTTGCCTTAATAAAAGTTCTTCTTTAAATTCATAAACTTCAAGTTTATATGTGATTTGATGGTTGAGACAAGATGATCAAACAATAAGACTACAACCAATCAATCAACTATTAAGAACTAATAATAATAATACAAGTATGTAAACAAGTAAAGCTATACGAAAATGAACACACGATTTATAGTGGTTCGATCTCTACAAGATCTACATCGACTACCTTGAGTCCACATTCAAAAATTTTAACCAATTTACTAAATGGTCAATCCAGACAATTACACAAGAGGCTCACCCTTCATTGGGTTTTACCACAAAAACCTCTATTCAATCTAATAAACAAGGTACAACCTTATCACTAAGAGTTTTATGTCACTAGACAACCTAGACCAATCTAATCCAAGACTCACCCTCACCAATGGATTTTACACAATAACCTTGATTAATATAGTTTATGGCTCACCCTCCACAAGGGTTTTAAGTCTCTTGACAACCTTGTATCAATCACAACAATAATGTAAGGAGAGAGTTTGGATGTTACCAACAGTTCTTGGTGGATGAATACAATAGCTAGCACCACTTCACTTCTTGCCTTTGGAATCTTGAATTTCAACCTTTGAGCACAAGGCAATTTGAGAGCTTTCCAAATAATTTTGATGTAAAACAAGTTATAGCTTGAAGGATTTCTTAAGTTTAAAAGTTCTACAAAAAATCTAGAGTTTATAGCTCTTACAGATTTGAAAAATTAGCTTTAACAGTCATAAAACGGCTAGTAACGGCTAGTTTCTAAGAAGTTTGGACATCCGAACTTTCTCCTATGCTTTCGAACTTTTCTGGAAAATACTGTTCATCGTTACTGGTCACAGGTTCGGACGACCAAACTTGGCCTTCTGCGTCCCAATTTCTCTGGAAAAATAGTTGGACTGTTCATTGAATGCTTGTCCTCTTACTGGAAGTTTAACTTGAAAATGTTTGAAAATTCTTGTTAATGATCTCCCATATGGTAGAGCTTTATTGGCTGTTTTTCTTGCACTAATCATGTGCCTTAATGCTATAAATCCAAAATTCAATCTTTTATGCTCATGCAAGGCCAACATAACTACTATATGCATATTTCCAACAGATGATTTGTGTCCAAAATTTGGGATAATCATAGTAGTAATCATGTGATGCATCACTCTTCCTCTAGCATCAACGGCCTTAATTTTCCTTTCCCTAATGGACCTAAATTCTCTACCATTAGAGAAGGCCTCTTCAAATCTTTCATTTGTGAAGAGTTCATGTATATAACAATGCTGTCCCAGAGAATAATATTTTGTCCCATTATCATCTACTTCACAAATTCTATTAACCAATGCATCATTGAACTCAAAATCTGCATGGAATACTCTTGAAGAATACCATTGCACTACATTTCCCCCCACATGTTCTATTATTTCCTCTTTTAGATTTGCATAAAACTCATAAATAAGTGCAAGGTAAAATTCTTCATCAACTACTAGCAAATTACTCCATCCAATATCACCAGGAAGAGATAAGATATTACCCATATTGGAGAGTCTTTCCCGGTTCACCTTTTATCCAGGGATAATCTTTTTGCTTTTCTTGTTCCATTCTTCAAACTCAAAGGCTGCCTTGATGGAGATTGTTAGCCCTAAGGGAAAATCATGTAGTTTTTGATTAATGACAAATATTGATGAGAACTAATATGCTTATATATTGTGTGATAGGATTGGTGAACTAAGAAGTATGAAGTCTCATTGCTTTCAAGCCAAAGTACAAGAACAACTTCAATAAGCCAAAGTGATTGAAGTTTGAAGAAGGTTGTTCAAAGATGATCTAAAGGCATTGAAGACTTGAAGTGTAGAGTATATATGCTAAATAGGTAAATCTCTATGTAAACTCTACACTTGTATGTCTTGGAATCTATTGAATGCATAAGAGAGTATAAAATTAGTTTCTTAATCTTAAATGACTTTGAATGAACTTTTTGATAAATGTGGTTTTGTATCTTAAAAGATTTTGAGTAAACTTTGCATGATCAAAGAAATTTGATTATGGTTTTCAAGCATATATATGCCTAAATAACTCATCTATTCATACAAAATGTTTTCAAACTTATTGAAGTTAAATCTCAAATTATTTTACAAAGTTTGAAAGTGCTTCCAAAAAATTCAGTCGTCCAATTTTTGAAGCAAAAATTGGTTTATGTTTTTCAGAGAAATTCGGACGAAGATTCAGACGCAGGGAAAAAATTCGGTCGTCCGAATTATTTTCAGTAACCTACAAAAGTGACGTCTGAATTTTGAAACTAGCTGTTACTAGCCGTTTTACGACTGTTAAAGCCAATTTTTCAAATCTATAAAAGCCACAAACTCCAGATTTTTGAAAGAACTTTTGAACATTCAAAATCCTTGAAGCTCTAACTTGTTTTATATCAAAATTATTTGAAAAGCTCTCAAATTTCCTCGTGCTCAAAGTTTAAAATTCAAGATTCCAAAGGCAAGAAGTGAAGTGGTGCTAGCAATTGTATTCATCCACCAAGAAGTGTTGGTAACATCCAAACTCTTTCTTTACATTATTATTGTGATTGATACAAGGTTGTCAAGAGACTTAAAACCCTTGTGGAGGGTGAGCCATAGAGAAGATTAATCAAGGTTGTTGTGTAAAACCCATTGGTGAGGGTGAGCCTTGGATTAGATTGGTCTAGGTTGTCTAGTAACATAAAACTCTTAGTGATAAGGGTGAACCTTGTTTATTAGATTGAAAAGAGGTTGTTGTGGTAAAACCCATTGAAGGGTGAGCTTCTTGTGTAATTGCTTGGATTAAGCATAAAGTGAATTGGTTGAAATCCTTGAGTGTGTACTCAAGGTAGTGGATGTAGATCTTGGAAAGATCGAAGCACTATAAATCGTGTGTTCATTTATTTATATCTTTACTTGTTTACATACTTTTGTTATTATTGTTTGTTCTTAGTTGTTGATTGATTGGTTGTGGTTTTATTATTTGATCATCTTGTCGCAACCATTAAATCACATATAAACTTTGAGCTTGTGAATTTGAAGAAGAGCTTTTATTACGGCAAAGGATTAGCAAAAAAGGGAAAATATTTTGATAATTAGCCTAAGACCTAATTCATCCCCCCCCCCTTTAGGTCTTACAGAGATGAATTTGTCCAATCTAGAGGACATTTGAGGAACTCTGATTCTTCTTGGTTCGTTTATGATCAGTCCTCTATCTCCTTCCTTTGCCTTCCCCTTTCCTTTTTCAACATTCGCTCTCTTAGTTCTCACAATGACGTTTTTATTTGCAAGAGAGTGATTTGTAGGAAGTGTTTAGGGCTTAGAACTCAAAAATTCAAACGATTTGATGTGAAGGTGGTGAAATTTCAGAGGGATTTGTGTTTGGACGCAAGAGGGGTATGTGGGTTTTGAGAGAGAATAGAGTTTGGAAGTTAAAAGGTACGAAATATGACCATTCGGATTCATTTAAAATCGCTGCAACCGCTCAGTTCGGACGACCGAACTTTTCTGTTTCTTTAGTTTTCAGAAAATTCAGACGACCGAATTTTCTGTCATGCGTCCGAATCTTTCTGTCCAAAATTTTTTGGAGAAAGTTTGGACGTTCGAATTTCTCCAAATTATGCGTCTGAATATTCCCTGTTTCTACCATACTAAAACACACAAATTAGTAGCTAAACCTTTCCTCAGCAAAAGGCTTGGTAAATATATCAGCAATTTGATCATTTGTTTTCACATATTCCAAGCATATATATCTTTTAACTACATGATCACGAATAAAATGATGTTTAATATCTTTATGCTTAGTCCTAGAATGTTGAATAGGATTTATGCTTAAATTGATAGGACAAGTATTATCACATAGTATAGTCACACAATTGAATTCTAGACCATAATCAAGTAGAGTGTGCTTCATCCATAACACTTGAGCACAACAACTATCGGCAACGATATATTCAGCCTCAGCGGTAGATAAAGACACACATACTTATTTTTTACTATACCAAGATACAAGACAACTACCAAGAAATTGACAATGACCACTAGTGCTTTTAAGCTTGTTAGCCCTAAGGGCAAATCATGTTGTTTTGATTAATGACAAATATTGATGAGAACTAATATGCTTATATTCTGTGATAGGATTTGTGAACTAAGAAGTTTGGAGTCTCATTGCCTTGAAGCCAAATTGCAAGAACAACTCAAATATGTCAAGGTGATTGAAGATTGAAGAGTTTGTTCAAGATGCTTGAAGGCTTTGAAGACATGAAGTGTAGGTTACATGTGCTTAATAGGTAAACTTTGTAAACCCTACACTCTTAAGCCTTGGAATCTATGAGTTGCAATTGAGAGCATAAAACTTGATTTTAATGGTTTCAATGGTTTTAAACTTACCTAAATTATCAAATTTTCATAAATGGTTTTTGCACTTAAAAGGTCTTTAATGACTTATCTTTGAGGCTAGAAGGTTTTCCAACTTGTTAGAATTGATTTGAACATGTTTTGACAAAGTTTAAAAAATTCGGATGCAAGATTCGGACGCAGGATCACAAATTCGGTCGTCCAAATTTTCTATTGAATGAGAATTCAAAATTGTTTTGTGAAAATAAAAAGTTTCTTGATTCTATTGAATGCTTGAATATTGAAAAAGAAGTTTTAAATGTCTCTTTACAAAACATGTCCCCTGAAAATAAAATTCTTTGTGAAAATATTTTGTCTCTTGAAAGAATGCTTGTTGATCATGAGACTTTGAAAAAGAAGGTTGATGAACTTACACCATGCATAGAAAAATTTACAAAAGGAAGGGACAATCTTGATAAAATTCTTGGAGCTCAAAGATCTCCTCTTGTCAAAAATGGTCTTGGTTATAATTATGTAAACAATGTGCCTAAATATAACAACTTCTTTGTTAGAGCTACTTCTACTTCCATGCATCATACTTGTTGTACTTATTGTGGAAAACATGGACATAAAGTCACCAAATATTATGTTAAAAGAAAAGTAGAGAATGGTGTAAAAACTATTTGGAGAGTTAAGGGAATTATTACTAACCCTCACGGACCCAAGAAAGTATGGGTACCAAAGGATACTCCCTCTCCTTTATTGTAGGTACACTTCAACTCAAACTCAAGCACCACTAAGTGGTATATTGATGATGTTGGTTTAGAGAATAACAGAAAACACCTCATTTATAATCAAGGTCAAAGCAACCAAAGAAGGATTTGTTTATGAGGCAAGAAGAAAGGAGAAATTCTTGGAGTAACCAATGTTGGTAAAGGTTCCTCTCTTCTTTTTAAACAAATGTTGCTTAGTGCTGTTTTAAACTATAACTTGCTTAGCATTAGTCAATTGTGTGACAATGAATAAGAAGTTAAATGCCAACATGCGAAGTTTCTGTTAAGAATTTCTTTTGTTAAGATTTGAAAATTTGCCAACCATGACTTGTCAATTGCTTCTGTGAAGTTGATTAGGTAAGATTGATGATATGAGATTGAATTCATGGTTGATATGTTTTTGAAATTGATTATATGTCAAGATAAAATGATTAAAATAGCTATGATTGTATGTCTATGCATTTGCTTGGTCAAAAACATCTTTATGAAACTTTACAAAATGTTTGAACTTGAAGTTTGAATGTAGGCCATAAGTTCGGTCGCCCGAACTTGTATGACAAAATGATATTTTGTGATTTTGATCAATTACTCACAAAATATTTCAGTGTGTGTTTTATCTTGATAAGCTTGATGAACTTGTTGCTTATGATAATGATTTTCTTGGCATAGAAGATTTGGTCATGTGAACATGGATTTGTTGAACAAACCTTCCTCTCAAGATTTAGTTGGAGGATTGCTAAAAATGTGTTTTGAGAAAATTGTCTTTGACATACTTGTCAATATGGCAAACAAACAAAAGAATCTTTCAAACCTAAGAAAATGATTTTCACTTCAAAACCTCTTAAAATTTGTTTATATGGATTGTTTGAACCAATGAGGATCACTAGTCTTGATGGTAAGAGGTATTCATATATGATTGTTGATGATTTCTCTAGATTTACATGGGTGATCTTTCTAGCTCAAAAGGATAAAGTTCTTTTCATGAATTTGTAAGACTTTTCAAAAGGGTCCAAATCTCTCTTAAGTGCAAATTGATTTCAATTAGAAGTGACAATGGGAGAATTTTACAACCAAGTCTTTACAAAATTTGTGATGAAAATTGAATTTCATATAATTGTTTCAACTGCAAAAACCCCACAACAAAATGGTGTTATTGAAAGGAAAATTTGAACTTTGCAAAAATTGGTTAGATCTATGCTTTGTCAAAATTTCTCAAAAAATTTGTTTTGAGCCGAAACGATAAACAACACATGCCATGATATATAGAATTCTTTTAAGATCATTTTAAAGAAAAACATCTTTTGAAGTTCTCTTTTATATAACTTCTCAAGTTGCATATTTTAAAGTGTTTGATTATAAATGTCTTATCTTGAATACTTATGATAACTTACTTAAATTTGATAGAAGATATAGGTATATCTCTTTACCATTCTTCTAATAAAAGGCCTATATATTTTATAATGAAATGAACCTTATATGATGAGGAAACGATTCATGTTGGTTTAGATGAATCTTACATTTGCTTGGAAAGAAAAGAAGAAGATGATGCAGGTACATCTATGAATAACTATCAAACCCATCTTCAAGCACCAACTTTGGAGGATCATACCAATGAGGAAAAAATGATTGAACAAAATCAAGATGACCAACCTAGTGGTGACCAAGAGCTCTCAAAGAACCTAAGATATTCAAGAGGGCACCCTAAGGAGCAAATCATTGGTGATATCTTCCAAGGAGTAAAAATAAGGCGGTACTTTATCTCATATGAGCCTAAAAGTATTGATGATGCATTGTGTGATGATTTTTGGATTATTACTATGCAAGAGGAATTAAATCAATTTGAATGTTACAAAATTTCAAAATTCCTAAATCTCATGATCATTCCATTATTGGAACTAAATGGTTTTTAGAAATAAACTCAATGAATCCGAGGAAGGTGTAAGAAATAAATCTAGATTTTTCACCGAAGGATTCAATCAAGAAGAGTGAATTATTTATGATGAAACCTTTGCTCCGAATGCTAGACTTAAGTCCATAAGAATACTTTTGACTTTTACTTTCTTCAAAGGTTTTAAGTTATTTCAAATGAATGTCAAAAGAGCTTTTGAAAATTGTTTTATTGAGGAAGAAGTTTATGTGGAGCAATAACCCAATTTTGATCATGAAAAGTTTCCTAACTGTGTTTTCAAATTATCCAAAGCTTTATCCAAAGCTTTGTATGATTTAAAACAAGCTCCTAGAACTTGGTATGAAAAATTGAGTAGTTTTCTTCTTTAAAAAGGATTTTCAAGATGAAAGGTTGATACTACTCTTTTCATAAAAAAAAAACTCTTGTAACAATGATCTATAAGTTGTCCAAATATATGATACAATCTTTGGTGCTTCTAATACTTCACTTTGTAATGTGTTTGCCAAGTTGATGCAAAGTAAATTTGAAATGAGCATGATAGGAAAACTCAATTTCTTCCTTGGCCTACAAATCAAGCAAACCAAGCATGGCATTTTCATGAATCAAGTTAAGGTATAAGCACTTTCATAAGTTTATCAACTATACTTGACAAGAATAAAAAGGTTTCATAGGAGTAGTGAACTCTATTTGACAGCTTGTAGAGCCGATATTATGTTTGTCATGTGCTTGTGTGCTATATTTCATCTTGTCATAAAGAGTCTCATTTAAATTGTTGTTAAACACATTCTCTATTACCTTATTGATACTCTAAGCGATTATGGTCTGTATTTCAAATGTGTGGCTATGTTATGTAAAAACACTAATGCAATAAATTGGACCATCATGCTTTCAACAAACTAGAACAAAGAATGTTTGCACTAATGAACAAATTAATGATATTTTTACTAAGCCATTAGATGAAGAAAGGTTTGGCTAATCTTAGAAGAAGCTTTGGGATTTCAAAATTTAATAACTAATGAGTGTATTCAAGTGTTGTAGCTCTAGGTGAGGACAAAGAAGCCTAGCATGGGAAAAGGAAAAGGAAAAGCCCAAGAAAGAGAAGGAGGACTAGTGATCAATGAACCAAGGAAGGTTCATCTTCTGCAAAGCATGTCATGGCTGGATAGATTTGTCACAGTGAAGACTGCTACTGAATTTGATGATTGGACAAAAAGGAACCATAAGACAAATCTGAGCCACAAGGTGGATGTCATCAAACTATCTGAAATGGGTAATATAATCTCAGTTTTTAAATGATGTGAGATGGACTAGTCTGCTTGTGTTTGATGAATGCTATTACATTCCTTAGTGTATGAAGTTTAAGCAAATATTAAGGAAGAAAGAGTTGAGCAAGTTGGTAATAAAGCTATTCAGTGGTATTCTTCAAGAATAACACAAGTTGATTTTTGAGATTGATAATACATTGCTCAATAAAATTTGTGATGTTGAGGATGTTGGGTTTAGGCCTTATTCTTCCGCGGGACATTGTTTTATAAGTAAGTTATACTCACATGGAAGAATTGAGAATGCCTATATAAATGGTAGAAGGTTCAAGACTAGAAAGGAGAGAGAGATAAAAGCTTTTTGATGGTAGTAAAAATTTTGGGAATCACATGCTTACTACCTTGATTATAGCATACTTTGGGCACAAATCTTCTGTTGATAATATGTATGCTGTAATTATGCTAGCCATGCATAAGAAAAGAAAAATGAATTTTGGATATATAGTGCTAAAGAATAAAATGGCAGCTAGAAGAACTGAGCATAAGGCATGGTCATATGGATGATTATTAACAGGATTTTTCAAGCATCTCCAAGTGCAATTGTCTTCTAGTGGTGAAGAAGTCTACACCAGCAACTCACTAAAGAGAATGCTTTGGATACTTGATGATGATAATGTATGAAGGGCTAGAAGAGAAACTCCTCTAAGGATTGATAGAAGAGGTACTAGTGGTGAAGAAGAAAATGCAGAAGAAGAAGAGGATTAAGAGGAAATCCTTGCTAGAGAAAGGAAAATAAAAAAAAAAGGAGCATGAGTCACCAAGTGAGGTGGAGCAACACCCCACAAAAAGAAGACTATTTGAAGAGGTAACCTCTATTGAGGGAAAAGAAGTTGAAGGTGATAATCTCACTAGAAGTGATATCATAGTTGCCAAGCTGTTTCAAGAGACATTGAACAGCCATGTAAATGAAGTGGAAAAGATGAACAAATTCTTTGGTCCTTTGCTCAAATGATTCTTGGCAAATTTGATGGTTTAGAAGCAAGAGTCAAGAATATGTAAGAATACTAGAGAAAGATTTCTCAAGTATTTTTGAATGGTGCAAGTTCCTGTAAAACTAAAGAAGAAGACAAAGATGAAGGAAAAAACAGTGAAGTAGTCCAAGAGAAAGAAGAGCATGAGAATGAAGAACAAAGAGGTAAAGCCTAAGAGAACAAGCAAGAAGAAGATAGCACCCCAAGAAGGAGAAGAGCATGAGAATGAAGAGCAAAGAACAAGCAAGAAGAAGGAGGTGAAGGAAGTCTAACAAAGACAAATCACAAATCCATCACCAATTTCCTTCAGCCAAGAGATCAAGGGAACCATAGCAATCATAACAAACAGATTTGGAAGTGAAGACCATGAAGCGCATTCAAGACTAAGCCTTTCTATCCCTGAACTCTATTTTGTTGCTTATTTTAGTTTATGCCTTGATGCACATGTTATGCTCTAACATTGAAATTTACTTGTGCTTGCTTATTTTAGTTTATGCCTTGATGCACATGTTATGCTCTAACATTGAAATTTACTTGTGCCTTTTTAGTCATTATAATGTTTTGAAGCTCAATATATGAAATACTTGTGATAAGAGCTTCTTTTGTTTCACTTTTGTTGTCCAAGTACTCTTACCCCATCTTTGATTGATGACAGAAGGGGGAGAAGAAATGTGAATGACAAAATGTGTGAAAATGTGAAATAGCAGTGGAATTTCTCATGCATGAATAGAAAATGTGTGAATTTTCTAAAAATACATGCATATGTCAAGGGGGAGAAAGAATGATGTATGCAATGTGCTATGTAATGTGAATGTGATTGCTGTAAATGTGCTACGTATGTGTACTGTAGGTCGAAATGTAAAATGAATGTGTACTGTGAAAATATTTGGCTGCATTTAGAATTTAAATTGAAAGTATTATAATATGTGATGTTTTAGTTGTTTTCTGAGATTTTGGAATATGGTTAAGTTGAGATTGAAATCTTGAACTTGGTTCATGACTTGACCTATGATTTTGAATTTCTTCATGAAAACAATTGAATACATGAATTTTGTGGTTTTACAAAGCTAAACTAAGTGCCTTTGTGGACATACATGTTTGAATACTTCAACATTTCATTTTAAAAGGCAAAATCACCTTTTCAAACTTGTTGCAAAAATTTGGACTCAAAATTCGGATGCATGTTTTGAAATTCGGATGCATCCATATTTGTTGTCAAAATATGCTCCTTTGTTGTTCAAATTGATTCAAATATATTTTATTCTCTTCCATTATGTTTGAACAACCTTACGAAAGATTTATTTCACACTAAACTTTCATTATATTGAATTTATTGCAATTTGGACTTGGAATGTCAAAATTCGGATGCATGAGTCAAAAATTCGGATGCATCCATATTGTGTTGTCAACATGTGCTCCTTTGTTGTTCAAATTGATTCAAATATGTTTTAATCTCTTCTAATATGTTTGAACAACCTTAGGAAAGCTTATTTTCAAAAATTGCAGATTTCATTTCTTCTATCTTATTGTTTGGACTTGATGTGTCAGATTCGGATGCTTAGCATCACAAGTCCAAACTTGTTGAAAAATGAGCACAATCTAAGGGGGAGCAATGTTAAGCTTTTACAACCTTAAAACCTCTCTTATAATTTTTTCTAAATGCTTAAATGCTATACCTTCTGTTAGCCCTAAGGGCAAATCATGTAGTTTTGAATAATGAAAAATATTCATGAGGACTAAAATGCTTGTATGTTGTGTGATAGGATTTGTGGATTAAGAAGTTTGAAGTCTCATTGCCTTGAAGCTAAAATGCAAGAAAAACTGCAATATGTCAAGGTGATTGAAAATTGAAGAGTTTGTTCAAGATGATTGAAGGCTTTGAAGACATGAAGTGGAGGTTGCATGTGCTTAATAGGTAAACTTTGTAAACCCTACACTCTTAAGCCTTGGAATCTATGAGTTGCAATTGAGAGCACAAAACTTGATTTAAATGGTTTCAATGCTTTTGAACTTATCTAAATTATCAAGTTTTCATAAATAGTTTTTGCATTTAAAAGGCCTTTAATGACTTATCTTTTAGGCTAGAAGGTTTTCCAACTTGTTAGAATTGATTTGAACATGTTTTGACAATGTTTGAAAAATTCGGATGCAAGATTCGAACGCAGGATGAAAAATTCGGTCGTCCAGACAAATTCGGAAGAAGATTCGGACGCAGCTGGAAAAATTCGGTCGTACGAATTTTTCCCGCATAGTGAACAGTAGTGAATGGTACGTGAACAGTAACGTCCGAAAATTTTCGACCAAAAATTCAGTCGTCCGAATTTTCTAAAACTAGCCGTTTTATGGCCGTTTTAACTGATTTTCAAATTCTATAAAGGCTAGAAACTCTAGATTTTTGAAAGAACTTTTCCACAAAAGAAATCCTTGAAGCTCTAACTTGTTTTACATCAAAATTATATCAAAAGCTCTCAAATTGCCTTGTGCTCAAAGATTAAAATTCAAGATTCCAAAGGCAAGAAGTGAAGAGGTGCTAGCAATTGTATTCATCCACCATGAAGTGTTGGTAACATCTAAACTCTATCTTTACACTGTTGTTGTGATTAATACAAGGTTGTCAAGAGACATAAAACCCTTGTGGAGGGTGAGCCATATACTAGATTAATCAAGGTTGTTGTGTAAAACCCATTGGTGAGGGTGAGCCTTGGATTAGATTGGTCTAGGTTGTCTAGTGACATAAAACTCTTTGTGATAAGAGTGAACCTTGTTTATTAGATTGAAAAGAGGTTGTTGTGGTAAAACCCATTGAAGGGTGAGCCTCTTGTGTAATTGCTTGGATTAAGCATATAGTGAATTGGTTGAAATCCTTAAGTGTGGACTCAAGGTAGTGGATGTAGATCTTGGAGAGATTGGACCACTATAAATCGTGTGTTCATTTCTTTATAACTTTAATTGTTTACATACTTGTATTATTATTATTTGCTCATAATTGTTGATTGATTGGTTGTGGTCTTATAATTTGATAATCTTGTCTTAACCATCAAATCACATATAAACTTGAAGTTTGTGATTTTAAAGAAGAGCTTTTGTTAAGGCAAAGGATTTGCAAAAAGGGAAAAGATTTTCGATAATTAGCCAAAGGCCTAATTCACCCCCCCCTCTTAGGTCTTTCAATTGGTATCAGAGCTAGGTCTTCTTTTTAAGGTTTAACAACCTAGAAGTAAAGATTATATGGCTAGTTTATCAAATATGCCTTATACGGAAGGTTCCTCCACTAATAGACCTCCATTGTTTGATGGTTCTAATTATATTTTTTGGAAGTCTAGGATTGAGATTTACATTTGTGCTATTAACTATGAATTGTGGAATATTATTGAGAATGAAAGCCGATGGAGTTACAAGGGAACCAAAGCCCAGGGAGGAATATGATGAGAGCGATTCAAGGAAGATGACATTAAACTACCAAGCAATGAACATTCTTTGTTGTGCGTTGGTAGTCAATGAATACAATAGAGTAATGGAATGTGATTCCGCTCATGAAATGTGGAAGCAACTTCAAGACACTCATGAAGAAGAAAGAGCAAATGTGTGCTTCATGGCAATGGAAGATGAGGAACAACCTACTCCATCTACCTCTACTTCTTATGATGATGACACTGATGATCCTAGTGAATTACTTGTTGAGATGTATGGAGAATTAAAGAAGGCTTCGAAAAAGAATAAGAAAATGAAAACTAATGATCTATTGAATGAGAATTCAAAATTGTTTTGTGAAAATAAAAAGCTTCTTGATTCTATTGAATGCTTGAATATTGAAAAAGAAGTTTTAAATGCCTCTTTACAAAACATGTCCCTTGAAAATAAGATTCTTTGTGAAAAGATTTTGTCTCTTGAAAGAATGCTCGTTGATCATGAGACTTTGAAAAAGAAGGTTGATGAACTTACACCATGTATAGAAAAATTTACAAAAGGAAGGGACAATCTTGATAAAATTCTTGGAGCTCAAAGATCTCCTCTTGTCAAAAATGGTCTTGGTTATAATTATGTAAACAATGTGCCTATATATAACAACTTCTTTGTTAGAGCTACTTCTACTTCCATGCATCATACTTGTTGTACTTATTGTGGAAAACATGGACATAAAGTCACCAAATGTTATGTTAAAAGAAAAGTAGAGAATGGTGTAAAAACCATTTGGAGAGTTAAGAGAATTATTACTAAGCCTCACGGACCCAAGAAAGTATGGGTACCAAAGGATACTTCCTCTCCTTTATTGCAGGTACACTTCAACTCAAACTCAAGCACCACTAAGTGGTATATTGATGATGTTGGTTTAAAGAATAACAGAAAACACCTCATTTATAATCAAGGTCAAAGCAACCAAAGAAGGATTTGTTTTTGAGGCAAGAAGAAAGGAGAAATTCTTGGAGTAACCAATGTTGGTAAAGGTTCCTCTCTTCTTTTTAAACAAATGTTGCTTAGTGCTGTTTTAAACTATAACTTGCTTAGCATTAGTCAATTGTGTGACAATGAATAAGAAGTTAAATGCCAACATGCGAAGTTTCTGTTAAGAATCCCTTTTGTTAAAATTTGAAAATTTGCAAACCATGACTTGTCAATTGCTTCTATGAAGTCTATGAAGTTGATTAGGTAACATTGATGATATGAGATTGAATTCATGGTTGATATGTTTTTGAAATTGATTATATGTCAAGATAAAATGATTAAAATAGATATGATTGTATATCTATGCATTTGCTTGGTCAAAAACATCTTTATGAAACTTTACAAAATGTTTGAACTTGAAGCTTGAATGTAGGCCATAAGTTCGGAAGCTTGAAACTTGTATGACAAAATGATATTTTGTGATTTTGATCAATTACTCACAAAATGTTTCAGTGTGTGTTTTATCTTGATAAGCTTGATGAACTTGTTGCTTATGATAATGATTTTCTTGGCATAGAAGATTTGGTCATGTGAACATGGATTTATTGAACAAACTTTCCTCTCAAGATTTAGTTGGAGGATTGCTAAAAATGTGTTTTGAGAAAATTGTCTTTGACATACTTGTCAATATGGAAAACAAACAAAAGAATCTTTCAAACCTAAGAAAATTCATTTCAAAATCTCATAAAATTTGTTTATATGGATTGTTTGGACCAATGAGGATCACTAATCTTGATGTTAAGAGGTATTCATATATGATTGTTGATAATTTCTCTAGATTTACATGGATGATCTTTCTTGCTCAAAAGGATGATGTTCTTTTCATGAATTTGTAAGACTTTTCAAAAGGGTCCAAATCTCTCTTGAGTGCAAATTGATTTCCATTAGAAGTGACAATGGGAGAATTTTACAACCAAGTATTTACAAAATTTGTGATGAAAATTGAATTTCATATAATTGTTTCAACTGCAAAATCCCCACAACAAAATGGTGTTATTGAAAGGAAAATTTGAACTTTGCAAAAATTGGTTAGATCTATGCTTTGTGAAAATTCCTCAAAAAAAATTTTTTTTGAGCCGAAACCATAAACAACACATGCTATGATATATAGAATTCTTTTAAGATCATTTTAAAGAAAAACATCTTTTGAAGTTCTCTTTTATATAACTTCTCAAGTTGCATATTTTAAAGTGTTTGATTATAAATGTCTTATCTTGAATACTTGTGATACTTACTTAAATTTTGATAGAAGATATAGGTATATCTCTTAACCATTCTTCTAATAAAAGGCCTATAGATTTTATAATGAAAAGAAATGAAACGAACCTTATATGATGAGGAAACCATTCATGTTGGTTTAGATGAATCTTACATTTGCTTGGAAAGAAAAGAAGAAGATGATGCAGGTACATCTATGAATAACTATCAAACCCATCTTCAAGCGCCAACTTTGGAGGATCATACCAATGAGGAAGAAATGATTGAACAAAATCAAGATGACCAACCTAGTGGTGACCAAGAGCTCTCAAAGAACCTAAGATATTCAAGAGGGCACCCTAAGGATCAAATCATTGGTGATATCTTCCAAGGAGTAAAAATAAGACGGTACTTTATCAATAACTTTGATCTTTTATCTCATATGAGCCTAAAAGTATTCATCATGTATTGTGTGATGATTTTTGGATTATTACCATGCAAGAGGAATTAAATCAATTTGAAAGATACAAAATTTTCTCATTTCCTAAATCTCATGATCATTCCATTATTGGAACTAAATGGTTTTTAGAAATAAACTCAATGAATCCAGGGAAGGTGTAGAAATAAATCTAGATTTGTCACCCAAGGTTTCAATCAAGAAGAGAAAATTGATTGTGATAAAACTTTTGCTCTGAATGCTAGACTTAAATCCATAAGAATTCTTTTGACTTTTATTTGCTTTAAAGGTTTTAAGTTATTTCAAATGAATGTCAAAAGTTCTTTTCTAAATGGTTCTATTGAGGAAGAGATTTATGTGGAACAACCACCCGGTTTTGATCATGAAAAGTTTCTTAACCATGTTTTCAAATTATCCAAAGCTTTATATGGATTGAAACAAGTTACTAGAGCTTGGTATGAAATATTCAATAGTTTTCACCTTTCAAAAGTTATTTTTTAAGAAAACTTGACATAAATATTTTTATTAAAACCTCTTGTAACAATGATCTATAACTTGTCCAAATGTATGATACAATTTTTTGGTGCTTCTAATACTTCACTTTGTGATGTGTTTTCCAAGTTAATGCAAAGTAAATTCGAAATGAGCATGATTGGAAAAATCAATTTCTTTTTGGCCTACAAATCAAGCAAACCAAGGATGGCACTTTCATGAATCAAGTTAAGGTACAAGCACTTCCATAAGTTTATCAACTATGCTTGAAGAGAATAAAAAGGTTTCATAGGAGTAGTCAACTATATTTGATATCAAGTAGAGCCAATATTATGTTTTTCATGTGTTTGTGTGCTAGATTTCATCTTGTCCTATAGAATCTCATTTGATTACTGTTAAACAGATTCTTTATTACCTTATTAATACTCTAAGTGATTATGGTCTATAATTCAAATGTGTGACTATGCTATGTGATAACACTAATGCAATAAATTTGACCATCATACTATTCAACAAACTAGGACAAAGCATATAGAGATCAAACTTCATTTCATTAGAGATCATTCTACTAAGGGTAATACTTGTTTAATGCATGCTTGCATAAATGAACAAATTAATGATATCATTACTAAGCCATTGGCCGAAGAAAGGTTTGACCAATCTTAGAAGAAGTTTAGGGATTTCAAAATTCAATAACTAATGAGTGTATTCAAGTGTTGTAGCTCCAGGTGAGGACAAAGAAGCCTACAATGAGAAAAGGAAAGGGAAAGAGGACCAGTGATCAAATGAACCAAAGAAGGTTCATGGTCCTCAAAGCATGTCATGGCTGGATAGATTTGTCACAGTGGAGGCTGCTACTGAATTTGATGATTGGACAAAAAGGAACCATAAGACAAATCCAAGCCACAAGGTGGATGTCATCAAACTATCAGAAATGGGTAATATACTCTCATTTTTAAATGATGTGAGATGGACTAGTTTGCTTGTGTTTGATGAATGCTATTACCTTCCTTAGTTTATGAAGTTTAAGCAAATATTAAGGAAGAAAGAGTTGAGCAAGTTGATAATAAAGCTATTCAGTGGTATTCTTCAAGAATATCACAAGTTGATTTTTTTTAGATTGATTATGCATTGCTCAATAGAATTTGTGATGTTGAGGATGTTGGGTTTAGGCATTATTCTTCCGGGGGACATTTTTTTATAAGTGAGTTATACTCACATGAAAGAATTGAGAATGCCTATATAAATGGTAGAAGCCTCAAGACTAGAAAGGAGAGAGAGATAAAAGCTTTTTGATGCTAGTAAAAGAATTTTGCATCACATGCTTACTACCTTCATTATAGCATCCTTTGGGCACAAATCTTCTATTGATAATATGTATACTGTAATTATGCTAGCCATGCATAAAAAAAATGAATTTTGGATTATATAGTGCTAAAAAAATATATATAATGGAGCAAGAAGAACAGAAAAATTATTCCCGGAAACAAAGTAAACTTGAATAAATTATCCAATATGGGTAATGTTCTATCTCTATTTGATGATAGTGATTGGAGCAATTTAATAGTAGTTGATGAAGAATTTTATACTGCCATTATGTATGATTTTCATGCAAATCTTAAAGAAGAGAGAATTGAACATGAGGGGGATAATGTAGTTCAATTGTATTCCTCTAGAGTATATCAAGTGGATTTTGAGTTCAATAATGCCTTAGTGAACATAATTTGTGGGGTAGATGATAATGAGACAAGGTATTACTCATTGGGACAGCATTGCTTTATTCATGGATTGTTCACAAATGAAAGATTTGAAGAAGCTTTCACAAATGGTAGACAATTTAGGTCAATTAGGGAAAAGAAAATCAAAGCCTTTGATGCTAGAGGAAGGGTTATGCATCACATGACTACCACTATGCATATGGTGATTATGCTTGCCTTACATGAGCATAGAAGACTAAACTTTGGATTCATGGCGTTGAAGCATATGATTAGTGCAAGAAAACCAGCCAACGAAGCCTTACCGTATGGGAGACTATTAACAAGAAAGTGAGGAGGTTGAGGAAGAAGAAAATGAAGAAGAAGAAGAGGAAAAAGAGGAAATTATTGCTGAAGAAAGGAAAACCAAAATGAGGCATGAGTTATCCAGTGAGGGGGAGCAACCTTCCACAAAAGAAGACTATTTGACAAGGTACCCTCTATTGAAGGAAAAGAAGTTGAAGGTGATAATCTCACTAGAAGTGATACCATAGTTGCCATGGTGTTTCAAGAGACATTGAACAACCATGTAAAGGAAATGAAGAAAATGGATAAATTCTTCGAGTCCTTTGCTCCAATGATTCTTGGCAAATTTGATGGTTTAGAAGCTAGAGTCAAGAATATGGAAGAAGACTTGAGAAAGATTTCTCAAGTGATTTTAAATGGTGCAAGTTCCTATAAAGCTAAAGGAAGAAGATCCAAAGATCCTCTCGATTGGTAACTTTCCAAAGTCGTACTACACGGGTAAGGAGTCAACAAATGAAGGACTCCATCATATAGAGATTAAGGAAACATGGCCATCACGACGAACAAATTTGGAAGTAAAGACCATGAAGCGCATCCAAGACTAAGCCTTTCTATCCCTAAACTCTATTTTGTTGCTTATTTTGGTTTATGCCTTGATGCACATGTTATGCTTTAACATTGAAATTTACTTGTGCCTTTCTAGTCCTTATAATGTTTTGAAGCTCAATATGTGAAATCCTTCACTTTTGTTGTCCAAGTACTCTTACCCCATCTTTGATTGATGACAAAAGGGGGAGAAGAAACGTGATGACAAAATGTGTGGAAATGTGTGAAAATGTGTAATAGCAGTGGAATTTCTCATGCATGAATAGAAAATGTGTAAATTTTCTGAAAATACATGCATATGTCAAGGGGGAGAGAATGATGGCTGCAATGTGCTATGTAATGTGAATGTGCTTGCTGTAAATATGCTACGTATGTGTACTATAGATCAAAATGTAAAATGAATGTGTACTGTGAAAATATTTGGCTGCATTTAGAATTTAAATTGAAAGTATTATAATATGTGATGTTTGAGTTATTTTCTGAGATTTTGGAATATGGTTAAGTTGAGATTGAAATCTTGAACTTGGTTCTTGACTTGACCTATGATTTTGAATTTCTTCATGAAAACAATTGAATACATGGATTTTGTGGTTTTGCAAAGCTAAACTAAGTGCCTTTGTGGACATACATGTATGAATACTTCAACATTTCATTTTAAAAAGCAAAATCACCTTTTCAAACTTGTTGCAAAAAATTTGGACTCAAAATTTTGATGCAAGGTTTAAAAATTCGGATGCATGTTCTGAAATTCGGATGCATCCATATTTGTTGTCAAAATGTGCTCCTTTGTTGTTCAAATTGATTCAAATATGTTTTATTCTCTTCCATTATGTTTCAACAACCTTAGGAAAGATTTATTTCACATTAAATTCATTATATTGAATTTATTGCAATTTGGACTTGGAATGTCAAAATTCAGATGCATGAGTTTAAAAATTCGGATGCATGCTTTAAAATTCAGATGCATCCATATTTCATTGTCAAAATGTGCTCTTTTATTGTTCAAATTGATTCAAATATATTTTAATCTCTCATAATATGTTAGAACAAACTTATGAAAGATTATATACATAATTTGAAGCCTTTGATTAACTTATTTTGAAGTTTGGACTTGCTATGCAAAAAATTCAGATGCATGATATCTCTAGTCCAAATGTGTTGAAAAATGAGCACAATCTAAGGGGGAGCATTGTTAAACTTTTACAACCTTAAAACCTCTCTTAGAACTTTTTCTAAATGCTTAAATGCTATATCTTCTATCCTAATAGTTGGAAGGAAGGAAGCAAATGGAGGTTGGTTGGGTCATAGGTTCATATTGAGCCTTTTGTATGTCAATGTGCTAAATTGGTTATTTTCTATCATTGACATTAATACTTCTATGCACTACATTGTTTTAATCTATCCCATTTTGCATCAAAGTTTGTCATCATCAAAAAAGGGGAGATTGTTAGCCCTAAGGGCAAATCATGTAGTTTTGAATAATGACAAATATTGATGAGGACTAAAATGCTTGTATGTTGTGTGATAGGATTTGTGGATTAAGAAGTTTGAAGTCTCATTGCCTTGAAGCTAAAATGCAAGAACAACTCCAATATGTCAAGGTGATTGAAGATTGAAGAGTTTGTTCAAGATGATTGAAGGCTTTGAAGACATGAAGTGCAGGTTGCATGTGCTTAATAGGTAAACTTTGTAAACCCTACACTCTTAAGCCTTGGAATCTATGAGTTGCAATTGAGAGCACAAAACTTGATTTAAATGGTTTCAATGCTTTTGAACTTATCTAAATTATCAAGTTTTCATAAATAGTTTTTGCATTTAAAAGGCCTTTAATGACTTATCTTTTAGGCTAGAAGGTTTTCCAACTTGTTAGAATTGATTTGAACATGTTTTGACAATGTTTGAAAAATTCGGATGCAAGATTCAGACGCAGGATGAAAAATTCGGTCGTCCAGACAAATTCGGAAGAAGATTCGGACGCAGCTGGAAAAATTCGGTCGTACGAATTTTCCCCGCATAGTGAACAGTAGTGAATGGTACGTGAACAGTAACGTCCGAAAATTTTCGACCAAAAATTCAATCGTCCGAATTTTCTGAAACTAGCTGTTTTATGGCCGTTTTAACTTATTTTCAAATTCTATAAAGGCTAGAAACTCTAGATTTTTGAAAGAACTTTTGTACAAAAGAAATCCTTGAAGCTCTAACTTGTTTTACATCAAAATTATATCAAAAGCTCTCAAATTGCCTTGTGCTCAAAGATTAAAATTCAAGATTCCAAAGGCAAGAAGTGAAGAGGTGCTAGCAATTGTATTCATCCACCATGAAGTGTTGGTAACATCTAAACTCTATCTTTACACTGTTGTTGTGATTAATACAAGGTTGTCAAGAGACATAAAACCCTTGTGGAGGGTGAGCCATATACTAGATTAATCAAGGTTGTTGTGTAAAACCCATTGGTGAGGGTGAGCCTTGGATTAGATTGGTCTAGGTTGTCTAGTGAAATAAAACTCTTTGTGATAAGAGTGAACCTTGTTTATTAGATTGAAAAGAGGTTGTTGTGGTAAAACCCATTGAAGGGTGAGCCACTTGTGTAATTGCTTGGATTAAGCATATAGTGAATTGGTTGAAATCCTTAAGTGTGGACTCAAGGTAGTGGATGTAGATCTTGGAGAGATCGGACCACTATAAATCGTGTGTTCATTTCTTTATAACTTTAATTGTTTACATACTTGTATTATTATTATTTGCTCATAATTGTTGATTGATTGGTTGTGGTCTTATAATTTGATAATCTTGTCTTAACCATCAAATCACATATAAACTTGAAGTTTGTGATTTTAAAGAAGAGCTTTTGTTAAGGTAAAGGATTTGCAAAAAGATAAAAGATTTTTGATAATTAGCCAAAGACCTACTTCACCCCCCCTCTTAGGTCTTTCAAAGCTCAACTTTACATTCGGCAAAATCAGCATCCAAATATCCAACAACATCAAAAGATGAAGATTTTGAAAACCAAAGACCATAATCATGTGTATCAATCAAATAACGAAAGATGTATTTAATAGAAATTAAATGAGACTCTTTAGGACAAGATTGGATTCTAGCACATAAGCATAGAGCAAACATAACATCTGGTCTATTTGCTGTGAAATAGAGTAAACTCCCAATCATAGCTCTCTATGTCTTTTCATCAACATTTTTACCTTTTTTATTTTTATCAAGTTTAGTTGATGAACTCATTGGAGTGCCTATTCCTTTTGCTTGATCCATTTCAAATCTTTTCAACAGCTCCTAGGTATATTTTGCTTGATTTATGAAGACTCCATCCTTAATTTGCTTGATTTGCAGCCCAAGAAAGAAATTTAGTTCTCCCATCATGCTCATTTCAAATTCATTTTGCATTGATTTGGCAAACTCTTCACAAAGAGATGTATTAGTAGCACCAAATATAATGTCATCCACATAAATTTGCACAAGTAAGATATCATTATTACAAGAGGTTTTTATAAATAGTGTTGTATCAACCTTTCCTTTTGAAAATCCTTTTGAGAGGAGAAATCCACTTAGTCTTTCATACCAAGCTCTAGGAGCTTGTTTCAATCCATATAAGGCCTTGGTTAGTTTGAAAACATTATTAGGAAACTTTTCATGAATAAAACCGGGTGGTTGTTCCACATAAACCTCTTCCTCAAAAATACCATTTAGAAATACACTTTTGACATCCATTTGAAATAGTTTAAAACCTTTAAAACAGGCAAAAGCTAAAAGTATTCTTATGGATTCAAATCTAGCTACCGGTGCAAAATTTTCATCTTAATCAATACCTTCTTCTTGATTGAAACCTTGAGCGACAAGTCTAGCCTTATTTCTAACAACTTCTCCTAGTTCATTTAATTTGTTTCTAAAAGCCCATTTTGTACCAATAATGGAATGATCATGAGGTCTTGAGACAAGAGTCCAAACTTTGTTTCTTTCAAATTGATTTAGCTCGTCTTGCAAAGCAATAATCCAAAAATCATTACACAAGGCATCATCAATGTTTTTAGGCTCAATATGAGATAAAAGAGCAAAGTTGTCAATAAAGTACAGCCTTGATTTAACTCCTTGGGAAACATCACCAATGATTTGCTCCTTAGGGTGGCCTCTTGCATATCTTAGATCCTTTGGAAGCCCTTGGTCATTACTAGGTTGGCCATATTGTTCTTGCTCTATTATTTCTTCTTCTTTGGTGTGTTCTTCCAAGATAGGTGCTTGATGATGAGTTTGATTATCAATCATTGAGGAACCTACATCATCTTCATTTCTTCTTTCAAGATAAATGTTAGATTCATCAAAGGTCATATGAATAGTTTCTTCAACACATAATGTTCTTTTGTTATAAACTCTATAGGCCTTTTTATTTGATGAATAAGCAAGAAATATACCTTCATCCGATTTCCTATCAAACTTTCCCAGATTGTCATGAGTATTTAAGATAAAACACTTACAACCAAATACCTTAAAATAAACAATTGAAGGAGTTTTATCAAATAGGAGTTCAAAATGAGTTTTTCGTATGAAAGGTCTTAAGAGAACTTTGTTCATTACATAGCAAGCAATATTTACAGCTTCGGCCCAAAAATATTTTGGTAAAATTTTTTACAAAGTATTGATCTAGCCATATCTTGTAAAGTTCTAGTTTTCCATTCAACAACACCATTTTGTTGGGGCATTTTGGCAACTGAAAATTTTTGATAATACCATATTTATCACAAAATTTTGAAAAGTCTTGATTATAAAATTCTCTTCCATTATCACTTCTAATAGAAATTGGTTTGTACTCAAAGGAGGCTTGGAGCTTTTTGAAAAGTTTTACAAATTCATAAAAAGCTTGATCCTTTTGAGCTAGAAAGATCACCCATGTAAATATGGAGAAGTCATCAACAATCACATAAGCATAGCTTTTACCACCAAGACTAGTAGTCCTTATCGGTTCAAACAAATCCATATGAACAAGTTTAATAGGTTTTGAGGTAGAAACCATTTTCTTTGGTTTAAAAGATGTTTTTGATTGTTTTCCATATTGACAAGCATCACAAAGACGAGTTTTACCAAAATGCATTTTAGGTAATCCTCTAACTAATTCTTGTGTTGAAAGTTTATTCAATAAATCCATGCTCATATGACCTAATCTTCTATGCCATAGATATCCATCATTATCATGAGTGGAAAGACACTTGATATCATTTGCAACAAGTTTATCAAGATATAGTACGTATACATTTCCAATTCTATCTGCAACAAAAATAGTTTTGCGACTTACACTATCAAGAATAGTACACGTTTCACATTTAAATTCAACTTTACAGCCATTATCACATAATTAACTAATACTAAGTAGATTATACTTCAAACCATCAATAAGTAATACTTGCTTAATGAGAGGGAAAGAACCTTTACCAATATTACCGATTCCAAGTATTCTTCCCTTCTTCTTATCACCAAATGTGACAAAACCTTCACTTGTTGCTTGAAGTTCACTAGCAAGTGAGGCATTTCCCGTCATGTGTCTAGAGCAGCCACCATCAAGAAACCACTTAGTGGTACTTGATCTTGGAACAAAACGAACCTACACCAAATTTGAGAAGGTGACTTTTGGTACCCACATTTTCTTGGGTCCAAGGGGGCTAGTGAAAATTCCTTTGACTCTCCAAATGGTTTTAACACCATTTTCTATTTTTCTTTTCGCATAACATTTTGAAACTTTGTGTCCATGCCTACCACAATACGTACAACAAGTATGAGGCATTGAAATAGAGGTGGCTTTAGCTAAGAAGGTTTTATATTTTGGAACATTATTTTCATGAATGTAACCAAGACCATTTTTTACATAAGAAGCTCTTTGATAACCAAGTAGTTTATTTAAATTTTCTCTCCCATTTGTAAATTTTTCAATGCATAATGTAAGATCATTAACTTTCTTTTTCAACATCTCATGATCACTAAGCATTGTTTCTAGAGAAATGATTTTTGTCCTTCATACATTATCATCATCAAGTGTCCAAGGAATTCTCTTTAGTGAGTTGTTGGTGTAGACTTCTTCACTCTTTATTGGTAAACCACTAGAAGACAACTGCACTTGGAGATACTTGAAAATTCCTGTTAATAACCTTCCATACGGCAATGCCTTATGCTCGGTTCTTCTAGCTACCATTATATATTCTTTAGCACTATATATCCAAAATTCATTTTTCTTTTCTTATGCATGGCTAGCATAATTACAGCATACATATTATCAATAGAAGATTTGTGCCCAAAGTATGCTATAATCAAGGTAGTAAGCATGTGATGAAAAATTATTTCACTAGCATCAAAAGCTTTTATCTCTCTCTCTTTTATAGTCTTGAGCTTCTACCATTTGTACAGGTATTTTCAATCCTTTCATGTGAGTATAATTTACTTATAAAATGATGTCACTCGGAAGAATAATGCCTAAACCCAACATCCTCAACATCACAAATTCTATTGAGCAATGCATTATCAATATAAAAAATCAACTTGTGATATTCTTGAAGAATACCACTGAATAGTTTTATTACCAATTTTCTCAACCTTTTTTTTTTTTTTTATATAAGCTTCACAAACTAAGGAAGGTAATAGCATTCATCAAACACAAGCAAACTAGTCTAGCTCACATAATTAAAAAAAAAATGAGAGTATATTACCTATTTCGGATAGTTTGATGATATCCACCTTGTGGCTTGGATTTTTTCTTATGGTTCCTTTTTGTCCAATCATCAAATTCAGTAGCAGCCTTCTATGTGACAAATCTATCAAGCCTTGATATGCTTTGCAGAACATGAACCTTATTTGGTTCATTGATCACTGGCCCTCCTTCTCTTTCTTTGGCTTTTCCCATGCTAGGCTTCTTTGTCCTCACCCGGAGCTACAACACTTGAATACACTCATTAGTAATTGAATTTTGAAATCCCTAAACTTCTTCTAAGATTGGCCAAACCTTTCTTCGGCCAGTGGCTTAGTAACGATATCATTAAGTTGTTCATGAATGCAAACATACTTTAAATAAGTATTACCCTTAGTAGAATGATCTCTAATGAGATGAAGTTTGATCTCTATATGCTTTGTCCTAGTTTGTTGAGTAGTATGATGGTCAAATTTATTGCATTAGTGTTATCACATAACATAGCCACACATTTGAAATATAGACCATAATCATTTAGAGTATCAATAAGGTAATAGAAAATGTGTTTAACAGCAATCAAATAAGACTCTTTAGGACAAGATGAAATCTAGCACACAAGCACATGACAAATATAATATTGACTCTACTTGCTGTCAAATAGAGTTGACTACTCCTATGAAACCTTTTTATTCTTGTTAAGCATAGTTGATAAACTTATGGAAGTGCTTATACCTTAACTTGATTCATGAAAGTGCTATCCTTGGTTTGCTTGATTTTTAGGCCAAGAAAGAAATTGAGTTTTCCTATCATACTCATTTCAAATTTACTTTGCATTAACTTGGAAAACACATCACAAAGTGAAGTATTAAAAGCACAAAAAATTGTATCATATATTTGGAAAACTTATAGATCATTGTTACAAGAGGTTTTTATGAAAAGAGTAGTATCAACCTTTCTTGAAAATCCTTTTTAAAGAAGAAAACCACTCAATTTTTCATACCAAGTTCTAGGAGCTTGTTTTAAATCATACAAAGCTTTGGATAATTTGAAAACATGGTTAGGAAATTTTCATGATGAAAACCAGGTGGCTGTTCCACATAAACCTCTTCCTCAATAAAGCCATTTAGAAAAGCACTTTTGACATTCATTTGAAGGATTTTGAAACCTTTAAAACATGAAAATGTCAAAAGCATTCTAATTGATTTAAATCTACTAACCGGAACTAGAGTCTCATTATAATCAATGCCCTCTTTTTGATTAAATCCTTGGGCAACAAGTCTAACCTTGTTTCTAACACCTTCTCCGGATTCAATAAGTTTATTTCTAAAAAACATTTAGTTCCAATAATGGAATGATCATGAGATTTAGGAATATCCAAATTTTGTATCTTTCAAATTTACTTAATTCCTCTTGCATAGCAATAATTCAAAAATCATCACACAATGCATCATCAATAATTTTAGGCTCATATGAGATAAAAGAATAAAGTAATTGATAAAATACCATCTTATGTTTACTCCTTGGGAGATATCACCAATGATTTGCTCCTTAGGGTGGCCTTTTTGGATATCCTAAGTTCTTTGGAAACTCTTGGTCACCACTAGGTTGGCCATCTTGATTTTGTTCAATCATTTCTTCCTCATTGGTATGATCTTCCAAAGTTGGTGCTTGAAGATGGGTTTGATAGTCATTCATAGATGTACCTACATCATCATCTTTTCTTTCCAAGTAAATGTAAGATTCATCAAAACTAACATGAATGGTTTCCTCATCATGTAAGGTTGTTTTTGTTATAAACTCTATATGCCGTTTTGTTTGAAGAATAGCTAAGAGATATACCTATATCCGTCTTTCTATCAAATTTAAGTAAGTTATCACAAGTATTCTAGATAAGACATTTATAACCAAACATTTAAAATATGCAACTTGAGGAGTTATATGAAAGAGAAATTCAAAAGATGTTTTTCTTCAAAATGATCTTAAAAGAATTATATTCATCATAGCATGTATTGTTTATGGCTTCGGCTCAAAACATATTTTTGAAGAAGAATTTTCACAAAGTATAGATCTAACCAATTTTTGTAAAGTTCAAAATTTCCTTTCAATAACACCATTTTGCTATGGGGGTTTTGCAGTTGAAACAATTATATGAAACTCAATTTTCAGCACAAATTTTGTAAAGACTTGGTTGTAAAATTCTCCCATTGTCACTTATAATGGAAATCAATTTTGCACTCAAGAGAGGTTTGAATCTTTTTGAATAGTTTTACAAACTTATGAAACACTTCATCTTTTTGAGCAAAGAAGACTACTAAAGTAAATATTAAGAAATCATAAACTACTACTAAGGCATACTTGATGTCATCAACACTAGAGTTCCTCATAAGTCCAAATCAATCCATATGAACAAGCTCAAGATGTTTTGAGGTATAAAAGCATTTCATGGGTTTGAAAAATTCTTTTGTTTGTTTTCCATATTGACAAGTATCTCAAAGAAAATTTTCTCAAAACACATTTTTAGCAATCCTCTAACTAAATCTTGATAGAAAGGTTTGTTCAATAAATCCATGTTCACGTGACCAAATCTTCTATGCCAAGAAAATCATTATCATAAGCAACAAGACATTCAAGCTTATCAAGATAAAGCACACATTGAAACATTTTGTGAGTAATTTATCAAAATCACAAAATATCATTTTGTTATGCAAGTTCGGGCGACCGAATTTATGGTCTACATCCAAACTTCAAGTCCAAACATGTTGTAAAGTTTCATAAAGATGTTTTTGGCCAAGCAAATGCATAGATATTCAATCATAGCTATTTTAATCATTTTATCATGACATATAAACAATTTCAAGAAGTTTTGTGGTGAAAATCATTTTCTTAGGTTTGAAAGAAAATTTTGTTTGTTTTTCATATTGGCAAGAATTACAAGGATGATTTTTCTCAAAACTAATTTTTGATAATCCTTTAACAAGTAAAAACAATATTCAACAAGTCCATGCTAACATGATCAAGTTTACTATGACGTAAATAACCATCATTATCATGAGTGGAAAATCATCTAACTTTATAAGCAACAAGTTCATCAAGGCAAGGCACATAACCATTACTAATACAATTTGCAACAAAAATAGTTCTACCATTGACACCATCAAGTATAGTGCAAGTATTACATTTAAATTCAACTTTTCAATCATTGTCACATAATTGACTAATGGTAAGCAAGTTATAGTTCAAATCAAAACTAAGCATCATTAGTTTAAAAAGAAGAGAGGAACCTTTACCAACAGTGGTTACTCCAAGAATTCTTTCTTTCTTCTTGTTTGGAAAACAAATCCTTCATTGGTTGCTTTGACCTTGCTTATGAATGAGGTGTTTTCCTTTATTCTTTAAGCCAACATCATCAATATGCCACTTAGTGGTGCTTGAGTTTGAATTGGAGAGTACCTGCAATAAAGAAGAGGAAGTAACCTTTGGTACCCATACTTTCTTGGGTCCATGGGGGTTAGTAATAATTCCCTTAACTCTCCAAATGGTTTTTACACCATTCTCTACTTTTCTTTTAACATAGCATTTGGTGACTTTATATCCATGTTTTCCAAAATAAGTACAACAAGTATGATGCATGGAAGTAGAAGTAGTTCTAACAAAGAAGTTGTTATATTTAGGCACATTGTTTACATAATTGCAGCCAAAACCATTTTTGACAAGAGGAGATCTTTGGGCTCCAAGAATTTTATCAAGATTGTCCCATCCTTTTGTAAATTTTTCTATACATGATGTAAGTTCATCAACCTTCTTTTTCAAAGTCTCATGATCAACAAGCATTCTTTCAAGAGACAAAATCTTTTCACAAAGAATCTTATTTTCAAGGGACATGTTTTGTAAAGAGAAATTTAAAACTTCTTTTTCAATATTCAAGCATTCAATAGAATCAAGAAGCTTTTTATTTTCACGAAACAATTTTGAATTCTCATGCAATAAATTATTAATTTTGGTTTTCATTTCCTTATTCCTTTTTGAAGCCTTTTTTAATTCTCCATACATCTCAATAAGTAATTCACTAGGATCATCAATATCATCATCACAACATGTAGAAGTAGAAGAAGTGGATAGTACCTCATCATTTATTGCCATAAAGCACATATTAGCACTTTTCTCATGTGTTATTTGAAGAAGTCTCCACATATCGTGAGCGGTCTCGCACTCACTCACTCGATGGTGTTCATTCACATCCAATGTACAACTCAAGATGTTCATTGCTCGGTAGTTTAAAGTTATCTTTCTTGCGTTGTTCTTATCAAGTTCCTCCATAAGCTTTAGTTCCCCTGTAATTCCATCAGCTTTTATTCTCATAGGCACATAGGGACCTTTCTCAATGATACTCCACAAATCAAAGTTAATAGAACAAATAAAAATTCTAATTCTAGATTTCTAAAATATATAATTAGAACCATCAAACAAAGGAGGTCTATTTGTAGAGGAACCTTCCACATAAGGCATATTTGATAAACTAGCCATATAATCTTTACTTCAAAGTTGTTAGACCTTAAAAAGAAGACCTTGCTCTGATACCAATTGAAAGACCTAAGAGGGGGGTGAATTAGGTCTTTGGCTAATTATCAAAAATCTTTTTCCTTTTTGCAAATCCTTTGCCTTAATGAAAGCTCTTCTTTAAATTCACGAACTTCAAGTTTATATGTGATTTGATGGTTAAGACAAGATTATCAAGCTATAAGACCACAACCAATCAATCAACAACTATGAACAAATAATAATAACACAAGTATGTAAACAAGTAAAGCTGTAAAGAAATGAACACACGATTTATAGTGGTTCGATCTCTCCAAGATCTACATCTACTACCTTGAGTCCACACTCAAGAATTTCAACCAATTCACTATATGCACAATTTAGGCAATTACACAAGAGGCTCACCCAACAAGGGTTTTATACAAACAACCTCCTTTGCAATCCTACAAATAAGGCTCACCCTTCCACAAGGCTTTTATATCTAAAGACATCCTAAAAACCAATCTAATCTAAGGCTCACCCACACACGGGTTTTACGCCACAACTTTCATTAATCTAGTCTATGGCTCACCTTTACCAAAAGGATTTTACATCACAAGATAACCATGTATCAATCACAACAATAATGTAAAGATAGAGTTTGGATGTTACCAACGCTTCTTGGTGGATGAATACAATTGCTAGCACCACTTCACTTCTTGCCTTTAGAATCTTGAATTTTAACCTTTGAGCACAAGGCAATTTGAGACCTTTTCAAATAATTTTGATATAAAACAAGTTAGAGCTTGAATGATTTTGAATGTTCAAAAGTTCTACAAAAAATATGGAGTTTATAGCTTTTATAGATTTGAAAAATTCGCTTTAACAGTAATAAAACGGCTAGTTTCCGAGAAGTTCGAGCGTCCGAACTTGCGTCTGAACTTTTTTGGAAAATACTGTTCACAAGTTTGGACAACCAAACTTGGCCTTCTGCGTCCGAACTTGTGCCCGAATTTCTCTGGAAAAATTGTGGTACTGTTCATTGAATAGTGTGTACTATTCACTGAATAGTAGTTTTGTTCACAATGCTGGAAAAGTTCGGACGTCCGAACTTTGTCTTCTGCATCTGAACTTTGCATTTGAACTTTTTAAACTTTGTCAAAACATATTCAAATCAATTCAAACAAGTTGGAAAACCTTCTAGCATATAAGATAAGTCTTTAAAGACATTTTAAGTGCAAAAACCATTGATGAAAACTTGATAATTAAGGTAAGTTCGAAACCATTAAAACCATTTAAATCAAGTTTTGTGCTCTCAAATGCATCTCATAGATTCCAAGACTTAAGAGTGTAGGGTTTACAAAGTTTACCTATTAAGCACATGTAACCTACACTTCATGTCTTCAAAGCCTTCAATCATCTTGAACAAACTCTTCAATCTTTACTCATTTTGACATATTGGAGTTGTTCTTGCATTGTGGCTTCAAGGCAATGAGACTTCATACTTCTTAATCCAACAATCCTATCACACAACATACAAGAATGTTAGTCCTTATCAATATTTGTCATTAATCAAAACTAATCATAACCTCATGATTTGCCCTTAGGGCTAACACATATGTTGGCTTTTCCTTCACTGTCATCTTCACTTTCTTATTGATCCCAAGTGACAGCAAGTCCCTTTCCCTTCTTGATAGATTTCGTTTTGAGTTTGATATCTCTTTCCTTTTCCAAAGCTTTAGGACAATCGGCAACAAGATGTTTGGTGTATTTGCATTCAAAGCATTGATGTTTGAATGATGATGACTGTCCACTTTTCTTAATTGGCCTTCTCCCTTTCTTGAGAAATTCCTTTTTGTAGAATCACTTGAATTCTTACTGCCATAGCCATCTCCTTATCTTCACTGTTTCCATCTTCTTCACTTGATGAATTTTCTTGTTCACTAAGATGATTGGAGGTTTTGAATACAACTCCCTTTATTCCCTTCTCTTCATCTTCAATATCATTCAATCTTTTGACCTTCATCTCATGTGTAAGCAGTGATCCAATGAGCTCTTCAAGTGGAATATTTTTCAAATCTTTTGATTCCTAAATAGCAAGAGTCTTCAGTAGCTAAGATTTTGGTAGAGATTCCAATATCTTTCTGTTTTGCTCTCCAATTGTGTAGTTCTTCCCACAAGCTTTTAGACCATTGGAAATGTTAGTAAATCTTGTAAACATATCACTAATATTCTCACCTTGCTTCATGGTGAATAGCTCATAATCTCTTACTAGCATAGCAAGCTTTGACTCCTTTACTTGGTTTGTTTCTTCATGTGTTACTTGAAGTAATCTCCACATATCATGGGCGGTGTCATATCCACTAACTCGAGTGTATTCAGGCATATCTAGTGCATAGCTTAAAATGTTCATGGCTTGGTAATTTAATGTCATTTTCTTTGAATCATTCTCATCAAATTCGTCTATAGGCTTTGGCTCTAAAGTAACTCCATCAGCTCTCATTTTCATTGGTATGTAAGGACCTTTCTCAACAATATTCCACAAATCAAAGTTAATAGAGCAAATATATATCTTAACTCTAGATTTCAAAAATGTATAATTTGTTCCATCAAACAAAGGTGGCCTATTTGTGGAAGATCCTTCCAAATACTTTTAAGTTTGAAACATTAGCCATACAAAGAAGCCCTAGCTTTGATACCAATTGAAAGACCTAAGAGGGGGTGAATTAGGTCTTTGGCTAATTTTCAAAAACTATTTCCTTCTTATGAAAAGTGTTTGGATAGATTATATTCACTTGTGTCAATAAGAGAATAATGAATTCAACGACAAAGCAATAAAAGAATTAAGAGCAATGAACACAAGCAATATATAGTGGTTCGATCTCTTTAAGATCTACATCCACTACCTTGAGCCTACACTCAAGGATTTCAACCAATCTACTATATGCTCAAATTCAATCAATTACATAAGAGGCTCACCACAAACGGTTTTACACCAACAACCTCTTTCGTAATTCTACAAACAAGGTTCACCCTACCAAAGGATTTTATATCTATAAACAACTTTGAATCAATATCTCAAGGAGCACCCTTACCTAAAGGATTTTATGTTTACCAGAAAACCTTGTAAAGAGCAAGTAGGAAACAAGATTAAATAGAGAATGGATGAGATGTTACCACTTCTTGGTAGATGATTACACAATATAGCATCACTTCACTTTGTTGTCTTTGGAATCTTGAATGATCACTTGTAAGCACAAGACAAAAGAGAGCTTTGATGTTTTCAAATGATTTTAGAGTGTTAAGATTTCTTAGATGTTCAAAATTTGCAAAAAATCTGAAGTTTATGGCTTTTATAAATTTTAAAAATCAGTTTTAACAGTAATAAAACGGCTAGTAACAGCTAGTTTCTGAGGAGTTCGGACGACCGAACTTGATCCTCTGCATCTGAATTGTCGTCCGAACATTACTGTGACATGTTTTCTGGGAAAATTTGGACGATCGAATTTTGCTCATTGCATCTGAACTTGCGGCCGAATTTCTCTGGAAAAACACTAACCATGTCACAGTTTGGACGTCCGAACTTGCATCCAAAGTTTTTAAACTTTGTCAAAACATTTGAAAATCAACCTCAATAAGTTTGAAATCATTTTGTATTAAGAGATAAGTCATTTAAACACTTTTGAGCTCAAAACACTGTTACAAAAACACTTTGATCATGCAAAGTGTACTCAAAATCATTTAAGATTCAAAAACACACTTATTAATCAAGATACTTAAAGCCTTTTAAGATTAAAAAATTAGTTTCGTGCTCTCTTATGCATTCAATAGATTCTGAGACAAACGAGTGTAAGGTTTACAAGGGATATACCTATTTAGCAAGTGTAAACCTACACTAGAGTCTTTAAAGCCTTCAATCCATAGGACATGCTCTATATTTTTTATCCTTGATCACACTTGAGTTGTCCTTAGCACTTTTACCTCCAAGGCAATAAGAACTCCATACTTCTTAATCCAACAATCCTATCACAAAAATGACATAAGAAATAGTCCTCATCAATGTTTGTCATTAATCAAATCTAATCATAACTACATGATTTGCCCTTAGGGCTACCAAAGTCCAAATTGAAATTGATTGATTTTAAACACAAAATTTGCGAGGTAAGCTCATTCCAATCAATCATATAACTGTACAAACTTAAGCAAGCAATGTTGGCATCAATATATCTCAATTATAGCATAATTTAACTCAAAATGAGAACACTTACTCAATCTGTTACAGTTTAATACATGCAATTTCAGATTTCTTAACAACATATGTCAAACAGTTTTTCTTCTCCCCTTCGTCTGTAATTATACAGCATTTTGTAGACAAGCAGTGCGACAAGTTTAAATTGCATAGCAGCAACAAATTTCAGCTAAAGTTTAGTTCAACAAATTCTAGCAAATTTCAAAATTTTAGTTCCCCACTAAATTTGAAATTTTTATCACATAGCAAATGTGAAATTTCCAACACATAACAAATTTAGGATACAGTTTTAACACACATCAAATATGAAATTTTCAGCACACAACAAATTTAACATATAGCAAATTCACATTTTGTCATCATTTCTTCTCCCCTTTTTGTCATCAATCAAAGATGGGTTAACAGTAATTGGACAACAAAAATGAAACAAAAGAAGCTCTTATCACAAGAATTTCACAAATTGAGCTTCAACACATTCTAATGACTAGAAAGGCACAAGTAAATTTCAATGTTAAAGCATAACATATGCATGAAGTCATAAACTAAAATAAGCAATAAAATAGAGCTTAGGGATAGAAAGGCTTAGGCTTGGATGCGCTTCATGGTCTTCACTCCAAATTTGTTTGATGTAATGGCCATGTCTCCCTTGATGATGGGGTTCTTCATTTGCCGACTCCTTGTCCGTGTAGTTCGACTCTTGAAAAATTGCCAACCAAGAGGATCTTTGAATCTTCTTCCTTTAAACCACATTTTTCATCCTCCCTTGGCTGAAGGAAATTGGTAATGGATTTGTGATTTGTGTTGACTTTGTTAAACTCTCTTCACCTCCTTCTTCTTGCTTTTCCTCTTGGGCTTCACCACTTTATTCTTCATTCTCATGCTCTTCTTCCTCTTGTGGTAATTCACTTCCTTCTCCTTTATCTTTGTCTTCTTCTATAGCCACAAATTGATATCCATCTCCATTTTCACTATTATTACTATTATCCTTATTGCTGCTATCTCCATCCATATTATCTTCTTAATATTCTTCATTTTTCTCTTCACTGTTCTCTTTCTAATTTTCTTTCTTTTCTTCAATGGCTTTAGAGGAACTTGCACCATTTAAAACCACTTGAGAAATCTCTCTCAAGTCTTTTTCGATATTCTTGACTCTAGCTTCTAAACCATCAAATTTTCCAAGAATTGTTGGAGCAAAGGACTCAAAGAATTTGTACACCTTCTCCATTTCCTTTACCTAACTTTTCAATGTCCCTTGAAACACCTTGTCAATGATGGTATGATCTCTAGTCGGATTATCACCTTCAACTTTTCCTTCAATAGATGGTACCTATTCAAATAGTCTGCTTTTTGTAGAAAGTTGCTCCCCCTCACTTGGTGACTCGTGTTTCCTCTTAGTTTTTTTTTTAAATCAGCTTCTTCAGCTTCTCTATCATCAGCTTTTTCTTGTATTTCATTCTTCAAGGAGTTTCTCATTTTGTTATCTACTCATTATCATCATCAGGTATCCAGTGCATTCTCTTTAGTGAGTCATAGGTGTAGACTTCTTCACTATTTACTTGTAAACCACTAGAAACAATTGCACTTAAAATACTTAAAAACTTTGGTTAACAATCTTCCATGTGGCAAAGCCTTATGTTCGGTTCTTGTATCTGCCATAATATGCTATAGTGTTATATATCCAAAATTCATTTTTCTTCCCTTATGCATGGCAAGCATAATTACAACACGCGTATTATCAACAGAAGATTTGTGACCAAAGTATGGTGTGATTAAGGTATTGAGCATGTGATGCAAAATTCTTCCACTAGCATCAAAAGCTTTTATCTCTCTCTCCTTTCTAGTCCTAAGGCTTCTACCTTTTGTATAGGCATTCTCAACCCCTTCATGTGAGTATAACTCACTTATAAGACAATGTCCCCCGGAAGATTAATGCCTAAACCCAACATCCTCAACATCACAAATTCTATTGACCAATGCATTATCAATCTCAAAATCAACTTTTGATAATCTTGAAGAATACAACTGAAAAAATTTATTACCAATTTGCTCAACTCTTTCTCCCTTAATATTTGCATAAACTTTATAAACTAAGGAAGGTTGACAATATTCATCAAACACAAGCAAACTAGTCCAGCTCATATTATTTGAAAATGAGAGTATGTTACCCATTTCAGATAGTTTGACAACATCCACCTTGTGACTCGGATTTATCTTACGGTTCCTTTTTGTCCAATCATCAGATTCAGTAGTAGCCTTCACTGTGACAAATCTATTAAGCCTTGACATGCTTTGAGGAAAATGAACCTTCCTTGGTTCATTGATCAGTGGTCCTTCTTTTCTTTCTTTGGCTTTTCCCTTTCCTTTTCCCATGCTAGGCTTCTTTGTCCTTACCATTATGAATTTCAGAGAAAGGATGTGATTTTCAAAGAGTATTTAGCACTTATAATATGGGAATCAAGCGGGATTGGTGATTTAATAGTGATGTCTGGATGTCCAAATGTTCTGTATGGGTCCAAATCTTGAATTCGAAATTCACCTAGAGCTACAACACTTGAAAACACTCATTAGTTATTGAATTTTAACTATATAGAGTTTGGCCAAACCTTTCTTTGGCCAATGGCTTAGTAAAAATATCATCAATTTGTTCATTAGTACAAATGTGCTTTAAACAAATATTACCCTTAGTAGAAAGATCTCTAATGAGATGATATTTGATCTCTATATTATTTGTCCTAGTTTATTGAATTGTATTAATGATCAAATTTGTTGCATTGGTGTCATCACATATTATAGCCACATATTTGAAATCTAGACCATATAGAGTATCAATAAGGCAATGCATAATGTGTTTAATAGCAATCAAATGATACTCTTTAAGCCAATATTGAAATCTAGCATATAAACACATGGCGAACATAATGTTGAGTCTACTTTCTGTCAAATAGAGTAGACTACTATATAACTTTTTCATTCTTGTCAATCCTAGTTGATGAGCTTAAGGGAGTGCTTATCCCTTAGCCTGATTCATAAAGGCACCATCCTTGGCTTGCTTGATTTGTCGGCCAAGAAAGTAATTGAGTTGTCCTATCAAGCTCATTTTGAATTTACTTTGTATCAACTTGGCAAACACATCACAAAGTGAAGTATTAGAAGCACCAAAAATTGTATTATATATTTGGACAAGTAATAGATCATTGTTAAAAGAGGTTTTTATGAAAAGAGTTATGTCAATTTTTCTTTCAAAAAACTTTTGAAAGAAGGAAACTACTCAATCTTTCATACAAACTCTAGTAACTTGTTTCAATCCATATAAGGCTTTTGAGAGTTTGAAAACATAGTTAGGAAATTTTTATGAGTGAAACCAGAAGGTTGTTTTACATAAATTTCCTCATCAATAAAGTTTTTTGAGAAAGTACTTTTCACATCATTTGAAAGAGTTTGAAACCTTTAAAACATGCAATTGCCAAAAGTATTCTAATTGATTTAAGTCTAGTAACCGGAGCTAAAGTCTCATTATAATCAATGCCCTCTTCCTGATTAAATCCTTGGGCATTAAGTTTAGCCTTGTTCTAACCTCTTCTCTGAAATTATTTAGTTTATTTCTAAAAATCCATTTTTTACCACTAACGGGGTGTTCAAGGGGTTTAGGAACAAGTTTTCAAATTTGTTTCTTTCAAATTGACTTAATTCCTCTTGCATAGCAATAATCCAAAAATCGTCACACAATGCAACATCAATACTTTTAGGCTCATGATTAGATAAAAGAATGAAGTTATCGATAAAGTACCGTCTTGTTTTTACTCTATGGGAAACATCACCAATGATTTGCTCCTTAGGGTGGCCTCTTGGATATCTTAAATTCTTTGGGAGCTCTTAGTCACCACTAGGTTGGCCATCTTGATTTTGTTCAATCATTTCTTCCTCATTGGCATGGTCCTCCAAAGTTGGTGCTTGAAGATGGGTTTGATAGTAATTCATAGATATACCTACATCATCTTCGTCTCTTCTTTCCAAGTAAATGTAAGATTCATCAAAAGTAACATGAATGGTTTCCTCATCATATAAGGTTCTTTTTATTATAAACTCTATAGGTCTTTTGTTAGAAGAATAGCTAAGAGATATACCTATATCCAATTTTCTATCAAATTTAAGTAGGTTATCACAAGTATTCAAGATAAGATATTTATAACCAAACACTTTAAAATATACAGTTTGAGGAGTTCTATAAAAGAGAATTCTATTTATCATAGCATATGGTGTTTACGGCTTCGGGCGAAAAATATTTTTGAAGAAGAATTTTCACAAAGCATAGACCTAGTCAATTTTTACAAAGTTTAAATTTTTCTTTCAATCACACCATTTTATTGTGTGGTTTTTGCAGCTAAAACATTATATGAAATTCAATTTTCATAACAAATTTTGTAAAGACTTGTTTGTAAAATTCTCTCCCATTGTCACTTCTAATGAAAATCAATTTGCACTCAAGGGAGGTTTGAATTTTTTTTAAAAAAAAAGTTTTACAAATTCATGAAATGCTTCATCCTTTTGTGATAAAAAGAGTACCCAAGTGAATCTTGAAAATCATTAACAATAACAAATGCATAGCTCTTACCATCAAGACTAGTGGCCCTTATTGGTCCAAATGGATCCATATAAACATGTTCAAGAGGTTTTAAAGTTGACACCATTTCCTTGGGTTTGAAAAATATTTTTGTTTGTTTCCCATTTGGCATGCATCACGGAGACTATTTTTCTCAAAATGCATTTTTGCCAATCCTCCAACTAAACCTTGAGAGAAAAGTTTTAATCATCTTATCATGACATATAGTCAACTTCAAGAACATATCAACCATGAATTCAATTCCACATCATCAATGTTATCTAATCAACGTCAAAGAAGCAATTGGCAAATTTTCAAATCTTGACTAAAAGCATTCTTAACTGAAACTTCACATGTTGGTATTTAACTTCTTATTCATTGTCACACAATTGACTAATTCTAAGCAAGTTATAGTTCAAATTAGCAATAAGCAACATTTGCTTAATAAGAAGAGAGGAACATTTACCAACATTTGTTACTCCATGAATTCTTCCTTTCTTCTTGTCTCAAAAACAAATATTTTATTGGTAGCTTTGACCTTGTTTATGAAAGAGGGATTTCCATTATTCCTTGAGCCAACAACATCAAGATACCACTTAGTGATGCTTGAGTTTGAATTGAAGTATGCCATCATTAAAGGAGAGGAAGTATCCTTTGATACCCATACTTTCTTGGGTCCATGGGGGTTAATAATTGAAAGACCTAAGACGGGGGGTGAATTAGGTCTTTGGCTAATTATTGAAAATCTTTTCTCTTTTTGCAAATCCTTTGCCTTAATAAAAACTCTTCTTTAAAATCACAAACTTCAAGTTTATATGTGATTTGATGGTTAAGACAAGATTATCAAATTATAAGACCACAACCAATCAATCAACAACTATAAACAAATAATAATAACACAAGTATGTAAACAAGTAAAGCTATAAAGAAATGAACACACGATTTATAGTGGTTCGATCTCTCCAAGATCTACATCCACTACCTTGAGTCCACACTCAAGGATTTCAACCAATTCACTATATGCTTAATCCAAGCAATTACACAAGAGGCTCACCCTTCAATGGGTTTTACCACAACAACCTCTTTTCAATCTAATAAACACGGTTCACCCTTATCACAAAGAGTTTTATGTCACTAGACAACCTAGACCAATCTAATCCAAGGCTCACCCACACCAATAGATTTTACACCACAACCTTGATTAATCTAGTCTATGGCTCACCCTCCACAAGGGTTTTAAGTCTCTTGACAACCTTGTATCAATAACAACAATCTATTACTATACTAAAAGTATGGATAGGGGTCATGAGGATTTAAACATAATTGTTTCTTCTTTTTTTGGATTGCCTAAAATGCCCTTAGAAAAATAAATTATTATTATTTTGATGGACTAACCATAGGACATTAAAAACACACAAGGTATACAAATATAATTATTTCATATAAATCCATCCTTTAAACTCTAATTTAATTATAATTATTTGGGAGTTACATAAAGAGTAATAAAAAATAAGAGTTATTTGGGAGTTACATTAGTTAAAGAAGAGTACTCTTTTTTTTTTTAAGGAAAAGAACAGTACTTTATTAGTTTATTATTTTTGTTGTTGTTATTTATATTACTATTAGTATTATTATTAAAAATTTAAATCATAAGCGTTATGTGGGAGTTACATGAGTTAAAAAGACGAATAAATAAAAAATAATAATTATACATAAATAATTAATAGAAAAGTTCTTAATTAGATTTTTAACTACTAAGTAATAATATTTTAACTCCTCTACTTCAGTTATAAATTTTTTCTAATTCAAAAATATAATGTAATGGAAGATATAAATAGATCATACAACCTCTATAGAATAGATTATATAATTAAAACTATTATTGAAATATTATACGGATAAAATAATCAAGAGTAAATAAATGTACTTTAACTTCTACCTTTGTAAGAACAAGAAGAATGATAAAGAAAAAAAATAATATTATTTTACAATAAAAATATAATTATCATTACAAAAACTCAAATGTAAATATATTTAACGAAAAATAAAAAATATAATAGCATGAAAATAAAAATAAAATATTAATATTTTTTAAAAATCAAATAAATATAAAAAATAATTATATTGAATAAAAATCTCAATACCAGTATAACTTTTGAAACATTTATACGTGCAAATATTGCACGTACTTTGTGCTAGTAATATAAAAAGAGAGTTTAGAAGTTACCAACACTTCTTGGTGGATGAATACAATTGCTAGCACCTCTTCACTTCTTGCCTTTGGAATCTTGAATTTTAATCTTTGAGCACAAGGCAATTTGAGAGCTTTTGATATAATTTTGATGTAAAACAAGTTAGAGCTTCAAGGATTTCTTTTGTGCAAAAGTTTTTTCAAAAATCTAGAGTTTTTAGCCTTTATAGAATTTGAAAATCAGTTAAAACGGCTAGTAACGGCTAGTTTCAGAAAATTTGGACCACCGAATTCTGCGTCCGAATTTTTCGCTACAAAATTCAAACGACCGAATTTTTTCCATGCGTTCGAATCTTCTTCCGAATTTTTTTGGAAGAACAGTGATCATGCTGAAGGCCAAAATTCGGACGACCGAATTTTTTTTTCATGCGTCTGAATCTTCTTCCGAATTTCTCTGGAAGAATAGTAGCAAACTTTTGCTACAAAATTCGGACGACCGAATTTTTTGTCCTGCGTCCGAATCTTGCATCTGAATTTTTCAAACTTTGTCAAAACATGTTCAAATCAATTCAAACAAGTTGGAAAACATTCTAGCCTCAAAGATAAGTCATTAAAGACCTTTTAAGTGCAAAAGCCATTTATGAAAACTTGATAATTTAGGTAAGTTCAAAACCATTGAAACCATTTAAATCAAGTTTTGTGCTCTCAATTGCAATTCATAGATTCCAAGGCTTAAGAGTGTAGGGTTTACAAAGATTACCTATTAAGCACATGCAACCTACACTTCATGTCTTCAAAGCCTTCAATCATCTTGAACAAACTCCTCAATCTTCAATCACTTTGACATATTGGAGTTGTTCTTACATTTTAGCTTCAAGGCAATGAGACTTCATACTTCTTAATCCACAAAACCTATCACACAACATACAAGCATATTAGTCCTCATCAATATTTGTCATTAATCAAAACTACATGATTTGCCCTTAGGGCTAACAGTAATGATTCCCTTAACTCTCCAAATGGTTTTAATACCATTTTCAACTTTTCTTTTCACATAACATTTGGTGGCTTTTATGTCCATGTCTTCCACAATAAGTACAACAAGTATGAGGCATGGAAGTAGAAGTAGCTCTAACAAAGTTGTTATGTTTAGACACATTGCTAACGTAATTGTAGCCAAGACCGTTTTTCACAAAAGGAGATCTTTAAGCTCCAAGAAGTTTATCAAGATTTTTCTCTCCTTTTGTAAATTTTTCAACACAAGAAGTAAGGTCATCAACCTTATTCTTCAAAGAACCATGCTCAACTAGTATTTTTTCAAGAGATGAAATTTTTATTCAAAGTGCTTTATTTTCAAGGGACAAGTTTTCTAAGGAAACATTTAAAACTTCTTTTTCAATGTTCAAGCATTCAATATAATCATGTAGCCTTTTGTTTTCACAAAATAATTTTGAATTATCATTTAATAATTCATCAATCTTTGATCTCATTTCTTTGTTTTCCTTAGAAATCTTCCTTAACTCACCATACATATCTACAAGTAGCTCACTGGGATCAGTAATATCATCATCATAAGAAGTAGAGGTAGATGGAGTAGGTTGTCCCTCATCTTCCATTGTCATGAAGCACACATTTGCCCTTTCTTCTTCATGAGTGACTTGATGTAGCTTCCATATTTCATGAGTGGAATCACATTCCATCACTCTATTGTATTCATTGACGACCAATGCACAACAAAGAGTGTTCATTGCTTGGTAGTTTAATATCATCTTCCTTGAATCACTCTCATCATAGTCCTCCGTGGGCTTTGGTTCTCTTGTAATTCCATCGGCTTTCAATATCAATGGCACATAGGGACCTTTCTCCACAATATTCCACAATTCATGATTAATAGAACAAATATAAATCTCAGTCCTATACTTCCAAAAAGTATAATTAGAACCATCAAAAAAAGGAGGTCCATTAGTTGAGGATCCTTCCATATAAGTCAAATTTGATGAATTAGCCATAGAATATTAACTTTTAGGTTGTTAGACCTAACAAAGAAGCCCTTGCTCTGATACCAAATGAAAGACGTAAGGGAGAATGAATTAGGACTTTGGCTAATTATCAAAATCTTTCTTCCTTTTTGCTAATCCTTAATAAAAGCTCTTCTTCAAATTCACAGACTCCATGTTTATATGTGAATTTGAAAGAAATGGTTGAGACAAGATGATCAAAAAATAAAACCACAACCAATCAATTAACAACTAAGAATAACTAATAATAACACAAGTATGTAAACAAGTAAAGTTATAAAGAAATGAACACATGATTTATAGTGGTTCGATCTCTCCACGATCTACGTCCACTACCTTTAGTCCACACTCAAGGATTTCAACTAATTCACTAAATGCTTAAGTCAAGCAATCACACAAGAGGCTCATCCTTCAATGGGTTTTATCACAACAACCTCTTTTCAATCCAATACACAAGGCTCACCCTTATCAAAAAGGATTTTATGTCACTAGATAACCTAGACCAATCTAATCAAAGGCTCACTCTCACCAAAGAGTTTTATGTCACTAGACAACCTTGACCAATATAATCAAAGGCTCACCCTCACCGGAGGGTTTTATGTCACACAACAACCTTGATCAATCTAGTCAATGGTTCACCCTTCACATGGGTTTTATATCTCTCGACAACCTTGATCAATCTAGTCAATAGCTCACCCTTCACACGGGGTTTTATGTCTCTTGGCATCCTTGAATCAATCACAACAAGAATGTAAAGATAGAGTTTTGAATGTTTCCAATAATTCTTGATGGATAAATACAATAACTATCACTACTTCACCTCTTGCCTTTGGAATCTTAAATTCCAACCTTAGAGCACAAGGCAATTTGAGAGCTTTCCAAATAATTTTGATATAAAAGAAGTTAGATCTTGTAGGATTTCAAAAGTTCAAAGTTCTTCTTCAAAATCTAAAATTTGGGGTTTATATTGAGCTTAAAAATCAGTTCCAACGTTTGAAAAATGGCTAGAAACCGCTAGTAACAATAAAATTCGAGCGTATTGTTCACTAAATTCGGTCCACTTAATTTCATCTTTGCATCTGAATTTTTTCAGAAGTTACTGTTTACAGAAATAGTAGTATTATTCAAATTCGAGTGACCGAATTTTTCTTTCTGCATCCAAATTTTGTGCCTAAATTTCTCTAGAAAAACAATAGTTACTATCCACTTAAAATAGTGTTATTGTTCACGAAAATAGTAGGTGCTGTTCACTGTGCAAGAAATATTCGGCTGACCAAATTTTCATCCTGCATTCAAACTTGCATCCAAAATTTTCAAACTTTGTCAAAACATATTCAAATCAATTCAAACAATTTGGAAAACATTCTAGCCTTAAAGATAAGTCATTAAAGACCTTTTAAGTGCAAAAACCATTGATGAAAACTTGGTAAGTCAAGTGCATTCAAAACCATTGAAAGTTTAAAACCAAGTCTTTGTGCTTTCAAAAGATAACTAGAAATCAAGCACGATAAGTTTGAAAACATTCTAGCATGAGGGATAATCAATAAAGACCTCTTAAGTTCAAAAGTCGTTGATGAAAACTTTGTAATTCAGGTAAGTTCAAAACTATTGAAACTTTTCAAAGCATGTTTTGTGCTCTCAAATGCAACTCATAGATTCCAAGGCTTAAGAGTGTATGGTTTACAAAATTTACCTATTAAGAACATGTAACCTACACTTCGTGTCTTCAATGCTTTCAATCATCTTGAACAAGCTCTTCAATCTCCAATCGCTTTGACATATTTGAGTTGTTCTTGCATTATGGCTTCAAGGCAATGAGACTTGTATACTTCTCAATCCAAAAATCCTATCACATAATAATCGAACACATTAGTCCATATTAAACTTATCAACATTATTCTCTTAGAACTATACAATGATCAATGTTTGTCATTACTCAAAACAACATGATTTGCCTTTAGGACTAACAAAAAATCTTTCACAACATGTTATTTTGGGCACACCATTTATAAATGAAGACATGCCTATTAAAGCTGATAATATTGGCATATAGGCTAAGTATAATGGGACTAAATTTCAACATATTATGGATGATATAGTCAATCCATATAAGACCTTTATTATGGTCTACAATGATGATATTCTAGTATTTTCCTAGAATATTGTTGGCATTTGGACCATCATTAATATAAGAGGCCAACACCTATAGATGTTCTATGAGAAAATTGATAATTTTGTCACTAATTCCTACCAAAAGATTTGTTAGATAGATTAAATAGAGCAATAATATTCTCCAAGTTTTATTTGAAATATGGTTATTGGCAGATTCAGATTCACCCCAAAGACAGATATATAACTGCATTTGTTGTTCCTAATGGACATTATGAATGGAACGTAATGCCATTTGGTCTGAAGAATGCAGCTTCAAAATTTCTACATATTGTGGATGATATATTCAATCCATATAAGGCCTTTATTATGGTCTATATTGATGATATTATGGTATTTTCCCATAATGTTGATCAACATTTCAAACACTTAATATTCATAAGTGTTTAATACTAAATAATGGTTGAGTCATTTCTGCCCCAAAAATGAAGTTATTTCAAACTTCAGTTCAATTTTTGGGGCATCATATTTTTTGGGGGAAAATAATCCCTATAGACAAAAGTATTGCATTTGCTTTTAAATTCCCAGATGAAATAGCTAATATTAAGTATCTGCAAAGATTCTTAGGCAGTCTCAATTATGTTTCTGCTTACTTTGCCAAGGATACTACAATTATGTATGCTAGGCTAAAAACGAATGCAAGTCCTTGGACTGCTCAACATATGAAGCAATTAAGAAAATTAAATAGAAGGTGAAAAGGATACCCTATTTAAATCTTATAAATCCTTAGTTTTCTAACATTGTGAGAACTGATACCTAAAATATAGGCTATAGAGGTATTCTGAAACTAAAGAATCCTCATACTAATTAGGAAGAAACGGCTAGATTTGTTTCTGGAAAGTGGAATCTCATTAAATAGAAATATTCCACAATTAAACCTACTATGCTTTGATTTGGGACACAAACTATTCATTACTGTGAAATGGATTCTTTAGATTATTTCTATAGTCTCTCATCCAGAGATAAAATTATATCCATAGGTCTATATTTTGAGGGATATTGCCTCATACAAATTTTTATCAGACAATCACAAACTCAGATTAGGGTATACATCAAAGTACACTTTTCCATGGCAGAAAATGGTCTGGATTACTCCCATAAGGGAAGGTTTCCAATCCAAGCATCTAGCATCTCTTAGAGTTGCCAATATTAAAGAATTCAAACCTGCAAGAGTTAGAGGCTTGAAAGCAACCTGGATTAAACCAATATGAATATATTTATAATCCTGGTGCCTATATCGATGCAAATTACCAGGTGAAAGTAACTTTAAATTTTAGATATTATTATCCATAGTTACTGTCCATTCCACTAATTTAATGGACTATTTTGATTTAAAATCAAATGTACCAATTTGGTAAATCCTTTTAGGATCTACGGATGGAATTGTCCATCTGTTCAAAACCTCTTCATTATTAGAGGCTTCAACTAGCTCAGAATTCTTCACCAACTGAGAATTATTATAGAAGACAATATTCTTCTAAACATGTATTGAGTTAGATATATTCCATTTAACATAATAAAAAGGCACATGTTTCAAAACTAAGCATATGTTTCTGCTAAAATTATAGGCTCATTACAACCATTATGAATAGTCGGAAGTATATGAATTCACTTAATCTCAGGTTTATAAAATGGATAAACACGTCTGTCAAAAACTTACAGGTAGAAATAATAGACGTACCTTCATCATCAATCTGTCACTATAACACCTAACGCGACTTAGGATGACGTCCCATTTATTCATAATATAAATCAAAGATTATTATTGTAATCCAGTTTCAACAAACTATGCATAATTATAAACTATAATTCACATAACAAACACAGAAATTTACTTATGAAATATGCTGTTTATTAGATTAAATAGAATATATTAGTCTAACAGCACATATTTTATGGCTTTGATACCAAATTAATGGTAAGCCAAAACTAAATAAACATAATAACTTAAAGATTGTAGACCAAGAAATAGTTGAAGAAATTTACAGAATTTTATTTATAGGGGAGATAGAATTTTTACGAGAGGTAAAATGCTTACCTTCTTATTACAATGTACAATATTTATAAAGGTTTTTGAACTTGGAACCCAGATTTCAAACCTAATCTATAATGGATTTCAAACATTTCAAATCCAAAAATATCTAAGAAATATCTAGTAATATTTCCAAATAAGGTCCTAAACCATTTGAACCCCAATAATTTCCTAATAAAACAAAATGCAAATAGTAAAAAGGGGAAGACAACCAAGTTTTATTTTTATGAAAAGTCAAAAAGTAAATAGTAAAAGACAAATGCTACTTCTATCAAGGAATATCCATTGAGATATTCTTTCTTGATCCTTCTGGGTCTTCAGAGTACTTGAAACCTTTGAACTGCTTGAGCTTTTTCCTAACTCACCTTTACCTTTTCTTCTGTCCTTTGATTTTTGACTGGGTCTAACTAAAGCAACTATATCTTAAATCTTCTTAAATGGCTCAAATTGGGTATCCACTTGGTTGGGGTCTTCTGCACCAGGTTCATCTGCAGACAAGTCACTCTTTTCGTCGAAAGTAGTTATGACTAACATTTTCGTAGGAAGATTTTGCTGAAAGGCTTCGAAGAATTATGCCTTCATGTACTCCATACATTTGACCATAATTTGATCTAGATTCAAATTTGGATATTTTCTTTCCAAATGTATTTTTACCTTAGTAAGATCAATCAGTCCTGTACTAGGTACTGAGGGAGATGCTTCAAAATTCTTTTCTTTGTAAAGAGCAATTTTCTTTACAATTGCATCTACTATATCCTAAATAGACCATTAGAGCCACCAAGAGAAATGGAAAGTACGAACCAGAATTGGTATTCCCAATTCATCAATTGAGGTATTAACACCCCATTTCCAACTCCATGAAATGTTGAATTCAACAAAGCAATGAAAAACACACTGTCCAAACACAATTTTGTCTTGACTCTAAAGGAATGTATGACATTCAAGCCATTCTTTATATGAGTTTTCAATGTTTGGAGACGGAAGAGATAACTTTGGCCCAAACTTTCTCTACCATTGGTAAAACTAATTGGGGATAGTTTTTGTCCGTAGGATAAAATCTTTTCCCATCTGAAAAAACCAAGAGTGTTTCTACTTGGGATTCTTATAATAGAATGCATAAGTCCATGCATCTACATAGTCCCAGTAATTGTACTAGTAGACTTGGTTTTCATTCGTGACAGTTCAGATTTTGCATGGATCCATGCCCCAGTCTATCAGATTTAAAAACCTTAAAATAGCACATTTGCTGTAATTAATAATACCAGATTCAATATTATTATTCTGATAATGGTGCTTGATCTCAACAGAGTGAGATGCCTCCAAAATTGTCACATAGTACATTATGGGTTTATACTCCCTTTTAGGATAACGATTAATATGCAAATATTTTTGCATGAGATACCACACATCATTAATTCTATGGAGATCTTCTATTTCAATAGGAATAATTTCTTCCCTTTCTTCAATATCGTGGAATTTTAATTCAAATTCCACTAAATCTTTCATCAAAATTTTTTATGAAAGATTCCGCTGGGATGGTGATGATTCACCAAACCCTTCCTTTCCCACAAGATATTGCTTGAGGTTCACCAATTTTGAAGATGATAAAGGTTAGGGAGAATTTCTACTCCTTCCTCTGCGGCAAGCATGAGATCCTCGATTTGAGAAAGCACCTAGAACATAGGATTCTCAATTTGAGGAACCTCCTCTAGGGGATTGGCCTCTGTATCGGCATGTCATCGGTCAAGTGCTTTCACTGCATGAAACATTATTCGTGAACCCTGCAAAAATTAGGCAAGGAGTTGGATTCTCCTTTATTATATTAAATATCAAAATCAAATATAGATAATTGTGCTTGCCAACCGGGAAACATTTGTTTGGACACAAGATTTTTTTCATCTTTTTGTATTATCTACTTAGCAGCACTACAATCAATTCTTAATAATAACTTATGATTAAGCAGATCGTCTTGCATTTTATTAATGTACTTCGTAATAGAAATCATTCTTTCTTAATTGTGGAATATTTCTGTTAAGTGAGATTTTACTTTCAGAAACAAATCTAACATGTTCTTCCTAATTAGTATAAGGACGTTTTTGTTTCAGAATACTTCCATAGCCTATATTTGAGGTATTAGTTTCCATCATTTTAGAAAACTGAGGTGTTAAACAGGGCAGTATTTTCACCTTCCTTAATTGCTTCAGTATGCTGGGCAGTCCAAGGACTTGCATTTTTTTTAGCCTAGCATACAGAATTGTTGTATCCTTGGCTAAGTCCTTATAATAAGTAGAAATGAGAATATTATTCCTCTATGTAATCTATCTAACAAATCTACTCTCTCAATCTGAGGAAGACTTGATTAAATTAATTGATCAAGTTAATGATCCACGAATATATATGTACAGTGTAAAATATCTCCATATAATATATACATATCTACATGTAATATCTAGATATAATATAATATCGTGTACTATATTGATATGTACATATTAGATGTAGATATTATACAATATATATACACACACAAATAATATATTATACATATGAAATGAATAATGTATTATTCAAGTATATATTAGTGAAGAACAGTTATTTTGAACTGTACAATAGCTAGAAAAGGTGATAATGTTCTGGAAATACAATACTGTTATTGGTAATGAGTAACTTTTGAAAAGGAAATTATTACATATATGTATTTGATCATATTATATTTGTTAAAATAATGCATTGGCTATATATAGTTTTTCTTTAATATATATGTTATAAGTAGAGATTATTATATTTATTCTCATAGTGACAGTACTTATTTTTTACAAAAAAAAGTAATTAGTAATATATTTTATGAAAATAAGTATTAATAGTTAAAGAGATTGCATGTGTCTTTCTATATATGCATAATGAGATTTTTTAAACAAGTATAGATTATTCCATTCCGGAGCATATATTAGTGAGAAAAATAGATTTTTGTCGGTGGGAAATAATTTTTCACCAATAGGACAAGTATTTACTGGAAAAAAAAGAAATTGTTGTCACTATAGAATATGTTTTGGCGACAATTTCTTTTGTCGCCAAAAAATATTCTTTAGCTGGGAACTAAATGTCGCCATGTATTGGTGAGAAATTGTAATTTGTATCAAAAGGATAATTTTTTAGCAAGGAAAGTTACATTTTCTCACTGATACTTGTACTTTTATCGCCATATGGTCACTATTACTGAAAAATTAAAATTTCTGTAGCGAAAACGACACTTCAGTTACAACAAAAGTTTTTGTGACTAAAGTCTGTCTTTAGTGACAAATTGTTTTTCTATCAAAACTTTTGTCACCAAATCTCCATTTGCCCGAGTGTAGAAAGACATATTTTTGCATCGGTTTGGCAACACTTGTCCTCATCCTAGCCTAATGTCGAAACCGGATTGGGATCTTTAAGAATGATCAATCACATTGTTCAACTTGGGTCAAGATCTTTGGACGTAACCATGTACGGAGCAAAGCCTGGCGGAAATGCTAATACAAGCCAAGTGATTTTGTTAATCTTTCTTGGCCTAGAAAAAGCATAAATTGAGCTAGGGTAGTAGTAGCTCAATTGGTAGTGCGTTCCTTAACAAAACTAAACTTCGATACTCATAGAGCGCAGTGCTATTTGCTTTCCTTATCCCTTTTGTAATAATATAGGATTACTCAAAAAAAATAAAAGAACCTAAATTAGCTAAAATATAGCTGGCCGAAAGTTTTTTAAAAATTAATTTTTTTTGAAACATTCCTCAAGCTTTGCTGAGTGCATGGAAGGAAGCGTGTGCATCTACAACACCAATTAAAATTGTGATTCCATTAGGAACACTCTTGAGCCTAGCAAAACTTGTAGGCCCTTGCAAAGCCAGCATCGAGCTCTAGGTAAAGGGAATTGTAAATGTTCCTATGGATCCCAATAGATTTAAGGAAGGTGAATGGCTAATACTTAATTACATTGATTGCTTCATTCTAGCCACCAATTTGACTTTCAATCTATTGTTGACCTTTAAATGGAAAAATGTCAATTAGAGAAGGATTCGGCGAGGGGATTGCTATATACAGTATTTTTTTAACTATATATAGTAACAAATTTCATTATTCACTATTTATATTTAAGAATTCTAAAGTTTCTCTTAAACCTTCGAAACACCAAAACACAAATTTATCAACAACTACTCCGTTTTTGTGCAAACAAATGTTAGTTTATTAAATTATATCTAATTTTGTGTCTTTATACATATAAACATCTTCAAAATTGACCATTAAATAACTGAGCTGTGCTCAACTTGTACCAAGAAGTAGTACAAGTTGCGCCGCTACTTGCACCACTAGGCGCAAGTGCTGCCCAAAGTATATATATATATATATATATATATATATATATATATATATATATATATATATATATATATATATATATATTAAACAATTTGGTTGGGCAAGATATTAGTTTGCTTGTATAATTTTTTGGTAAAAAAAAAGGGCAACACACGCCAAGAAATTGGCTCCTATTGCAGCCAACATATGCCGATTTTTAGTGCATGTTGGCAGCCAGCAGCAACATGCACCAAATGCTATTTTCTTCAAAATTTGATTGTTTTAAGATCAATTTTTAAGAGATTTATATGTACAAATACGTTAAATTAGATATAGTTCGAGAAACTATTCTTTTAACGTGTAAACATGGAGTGATATTTTGTATATCTGAATTTTGATATTTTGAATGCTTTAAAGAAACTATAAAAATCTGAATGTTAAATAGTAATTAATAAAAGTATTTTGTATTATATATAGTCTAAAAACTGTATATAAAAACAGTGTTTAATGAGATTTTAATGGGTGACGACTGACGATTGAATGATTTGAATCTCAATAGCACGGGCCAGTGGGGTAGGTATAAGTGGTAGGGAAGCCCAAACAAGATCAATCTAGTCATCTAGCTCTTCCGAAGGCCCTTGGTTCGGAAGTTGACACACCACCAAGGAGCCCAAGCATGGAAGAAAAATGACTTCCGCAAAACTACCGATTGTAGCTAACTTCTTAATGTATAGGCTACTTTCTTAAATTATAAATAGCTTTTAGGATTTGAATGTCCTGCAAAAAATGGAAACTTTCTGGATTAAAATCAAAGACCAAACCAAATGAGTGAGGACGGCTGGTCGTTCCCCAACATTTTTAAAATCTTTTTTGTAAGTTGCAATATTTTAGTCATATATTTCTTTAAATTCGTCCACACAGCATTTTTTAAAATTTGTTTACATAGATTCTCACCCCTGAAAGTTAAGATTCTAGTTCTTGTTCTATCTATGATTAAAATCTCACTTGGTTTCTCTTATTTTTAGCTACTAACATAAGTTGAACCTTAATCTATTGTGTCTATGATCTACAGACTTTCTGCTTCAGTTTCATCACAAATTCTATAATTCGGGACAAAACCTCCAAGGGTAGCAAATTACTTCACAGAAATGTTTTGAGATGCAGAACCTAAATTTTTAGCATGATGCAATCACTGCTCCGTAGAATAGACCTAACACAGATGGTATCAACATTGCAAGGTCAAAAGGAGTTCATGTAACAGGCTTAACCATAAATATTTGTGATGATTGTGTTTCCATTAGTGATAGTGCCGAACAGTTGTGTATTATGAAAGTAACTTTTGGACCTAGCCATGGCATCAATGTGGGAAGCCTTGGACAAATTAGAATAAAGAACGTGTTGGAGGTACCTATGTTAGAAACTATAGCCTCATGTTATCATTTCAAGAATATTGTCCCTATAACAAGTGCATACTGAGGTTTAGTAGAAAAACAAATATAGATCACTGGAACTTGAACAAATTTGTTTCTTCATTTTTGCCAAGAATGATAATTTGTCCTAATCCTAGTAGTGTTTACTGATTTTGATATTTTCTAAAAGGTTCTTCTTCTTGACAGAAGCCATCGCAAATTAAAATTAGTAAAGTTAGCCAATAACATTGGAGGTACTTCAGCAATTCTCGAAGTTGTGAAGCTTGCTTACATCAAGGGTTTCCATGCCAGGGAGTGCAAGTTGGTTAGATTGACCTATCCTACACTGAGAATTAAGGTCCAGCCACCACCAGTTGTGTCAATGTGGTGCCAACATCTACCAGCAAACAGAATCCGCCAGTTTGCACAAAGAGTGCCAAATCTCCTTAATGGTAGCGGCAAATTTTAAAAATTGATTGTTGGGTAGTGAAGGCTTGCCATATAGGCTCATTTCTAGAAACCAAAACAAGCGAGAATTAGTAATAATAGCATAGGGATAGTGTATAGGGGTGTAAACGGGTCCAATCGGGTCCGGGACATCCTATTCCGGACTCGGACCCGATGAATCAATATTGGTACCGGATCCGGCCCAATTACCCGACGGGTCCAAATAGGGTGGACCCGTATCCTACCCTATATTGTCTCGGGTCGGGTCCTGGTAAACCCGATAATGTATTTTAATATAAATTTAAGTATATAAAATATTTATTATTCAAAATTTAATCTGGTAATCGGGTCTATCGGATCCGAAATTTTGTGTACTGTACCCGTACCCATTTATATATGTACTATCGGGTCCAGGTCCGAGTCCGGGTAAACGGGTATGACTGTTATCCCGGACCCGAGATTATCGGACCGGGTCCGAGTACGATCCGACCCATTGATAGTCCTAATAGTGTATACCAAATAGTGAAAGAAAAAATAAGTTTGAAAATATGCACCCCTTTCATGCTTCTTTCTCAGCAAGATTAGCTGATTGGTGAAGCGGTATAAGCAACAAAACAAATTTGCTTTCTTGTATGTCAGTCTTGAAATAACATTTTGGCCTACTATCATTTTGAAATAACATTTTCTTGAAATAACATTTTGAAAAAGTCCAAGAATACTTTGCATAGCATAAATTAGACATCATACATGATTTCTTCTGTTTTGGCCCTTTTACATGTCATATTATACATGAGTACGAAATATTTGTTTGATATAAATGACATTTCTTTCTTAAGTTAAATCATCTTAGTGTAAGAAACTGATTCATGTCAAGCATCATTTAATTGGGAGAACAAAGAATATTATTAAATAATCTAAATTGTAGGAAAGCAATATGGATGAAGTAATTCCAATTATATTACATTAATGTGTTTGGATAGTACAAAAGAATGTTGATGGAAAGGAAGATAATGCCCGTTCTTTGCTTTTTTATAACATATACAAATAAATGAATTATATAGTCTAATAGTTGTAGATTTCTTTTTAGATATCTCATATAATGTTTTACAATTTTATTATATTATTTAAAAAACATAATAAAATGTATATAACTTACATAAAAATGTATAGTCTGATTATTATGGTTTAATTATATTTTCTTTATTTTGACTATTTTGCATGTCATATTATAAATGGATGTGAAATATCTGTTTGCTATAAACATCATTTTCTTTCATAAATTAGTTCATCTTAGAGTGAAAAGTATAATTCATCTTAAATTAATTTCAATGAATTTCTGTTCATTAGTATTCGAACCAAACTCATTTTCACTACCTCTTAATCTATCAATTTCGTTGTTCGTTTTTGTATCATAGTGGTGGAGTTAAAAACATAACCCCTTAGATACAATAATGTTTAATTAGCTTAAATATTACTCTCAACTTTTACAATATCATTTTTTAAATTTTCTCTCTTCGAGTTATTGTCATTGAACAATTTTTTCCTAAATTCCGAATTTTTCCAATAAAATTTGACTTCCCAATTAATTTCCATCTAGAACCTCAAGGAAAAATATGACGATTTTTTAGAGAATTGGCTATGAAGTTGATTTTATCCTTTAAAATATAGAAAACATGGCCAAATAGACCAATTTGTTAAAAGAAGTTAATATATAAAACTAGATAAAAAAAATTTTGAGAATGAAAACAGCACTTTGAGAAAATTTGAGGACTGCCGATAATTATTTTTAATTAAATCATAAAGAAGTGACATGTGGACAATTTTAGATTTATTTGAATTCTCATCATGCCAAGTAGAATTATGTGCGTTTATGAGCATATAGATTAATGTGTCTAACATAAGCTCATAAAATTACTAATCACCTTAATTTTTGTGAAATTAAATAGATTATAAAGTAATGACTACTAATAAAATTAAAGCAATGGACTTCTACAATTTTTAATAACTATACATTAATTTTCATGAAATTCAATTCATTTTGAAGTTCATTGAATCTACTAATCATTTTAATATTTATTGATATGTAATTAATTGTAAAACCAATGAATCTATAAATAATATTAAATATTAAACAATGAACTTTAAAATTTTTGAATACTACTAATTATTATGAACTTATCTTATATATATATATATAACTATAGCTCTTTATTCAGTTTATTTCTTAGCTTAAGTACATAACTAAAACACACAACTCAATAACATCAGTAGTGTAATGACTTCATTCATAACTAATAGCGGAGTAACAACAAATATAGATAAAATTAAAATATTGAGTCAAAAAAGGCATACGAAAAGATTTTGAATATTGCTTCAATTAATAGAATTTGAAAAGATTTATATCTAAAAAAGGCATATGAAAAGATTTTGAATCTTACTTCAATTAATAAAATTTGAAAAGATTTATATCTAAAATTTTAAATAAAATTTGATTTCATTAAAAAAAATTTAGTAAATAATGTCAATCATGAGCTACACCTTATCTTCTATATTAATAGGGTACAAGAAGTTCAAATATTTAAATATAATATTATCTATTAATTATTTTTTAAAATAATTATACTATTTATTATTAAAAAAATAAATAAATAAACATCCGCGAATGCGCGACCTTTAACACTAGTGTTCTTTAATAGACAAACCGTCCTAACGGTTTAATATTGATGTTCGGTAAAAACGAATATGCTTATTTGGTGTGGACATTCTTGTCATTCGCGAAATTGACTCAACCGTGACCGTTTTTCTTTTTCCTTTTCCTTTCCTCTAGTTTTGGTAGTGGATCATCATCTATATCACCTGGTAGGGATGAAACTAGGGGTCGGGACCCCAGTTCCCAACCCTAGCCTAGCATCTCCATTGTTGTCTCCATCTCTGACTTATCTCCCACATAGAGAAGGGTAAAATTCTTATCTTTGCCCGGTAGGGAAAAGAGAATCTCCATCTCGAGCCAAACCGAGAACTAGCAATTAGGGAACTGAAATTAAAATTCTCCATTGGAACAAAAGTAAGTAATTGGGGCGAAAAATTCACTAGCATTGTACAATATTTAAAAGAACACACAAAATATTTTTTTTAAAAAATGGTGCAATAGACATGAAACTAACTTTAAAATAATAATGAACAAGACTTTGAACTATTAAAAAAGAGAGAAAGAGAGAGGTCAAGATACATAGAAAGAAACTAGAATTTTATTGAGAATTTTTCATTATACACCTTCTTTACAAGCTACTCCATATGATCTTATTTATAGAGGTTGAATTGACCCTTCCCATTATAGGCCATTAGTAGCCTTTTTTATAACTTATATAATTAACCTCCAATGTTTTCTAAAATAATAGAGGTGATGGGGTAGTGGTCTATAAAAGATGGATGTTATAACTTTGGTAACTCCTAACCTTTCATATTCCATCACCTCAAACATGAATGAATATTTGGGATAATGAACATCTACATAATTGATATCTTCATAACACTCCCCATTTGATGTTCATTATACAAAGAATATGTCTCATTAAAATCTTATTAAATAAAAACCCAGTGAGACAAAAACTCTAGTTGAAAAAAAAAAGAGTACACTATTCTTTTTGCTCAAATATTGAACTGACGCATGTAAAAATTCATGTCTCAAATATTGCAGTGGTAATATCATAGTGAATAAATCTTTTATAATTTCACTTTTGATCAAACCTTTGGCAAATTCAACTTCATATAGAAGGAACGGTGAATTCTATCTCTTTTAATATATTCTCAAACTTTATCATCATCTAACAATATGAAATTATTTTCTTAGAGGACACAATACAATTTTCTTGAATATGCTTAGTTATTAATTCTAACCACACACCTTCATAAATTGGTATTCTCTTTGATATGAGTCAAAGAAGTGGCTACTACGAATCACAATATTACCACATGCTTATTCATGACATGATTTGTGTGGATCAAATAAATAAGCATCACAATACATCCATCTCTATAGGAGTTAGATTTTCTCAATATTTGAGATAAGCTATCTTAAGGGGAGATCAAATGACAAGTTTAAAGTCATCTAAAAAATCATTGGTAAAAGAAAAACTAGAATACATATCCATTTGTATACTGGCAAGTATACGTACTAACGATGCATAGCTATAGTAGTTTTGGACTACAGAGTTCTTCAACATCCCTTTATAGATATTGTGCAATAATTCGACAAGCATTGATGTGTCATGTGTATGTGAAGCATCTTCAAGATGGTCAATTTATACATCAAAACAAAATATTGATTTTTCAAAACCTTGATCACAATACTTGCTTTTGCAATATCTTGATCATCATATCCTTTTCTCTTTTGAATATTTTATTTTCAAAATCAGCTAAGCTTCAAGTATGTTTCAAAATTCGTATAGCTAAAGAATTCATATATTTATTATGCTGGGACATCTATCCAAATAGGAATTCATACATAACACTTGATTTGCAATTCTATGCAAATGAACAATTCTTTGAACTTTCAGTTTATTAATACTTGTGCATAGATCTAGCTAATGAAGATCATAAATAATATCCTTTTTTGGAGTGATCATATTCTCCCCCTAATGTGGAGAACATTAGTTCAATCAACAAATTGTGTAATAAGGATATCTTCAGACAAATAAATACATATAGTAAGTATATCTATGTATAGACATTCTCAAACAAGGACATACTCTATTATTATTCAATAAAAATTCACTATGAGAGTCTTATTATATTGTACAAGAATAATATACTTGTATGCTTCAAGTATATTGAGTCCATCAAGGACTTCAAATATAAATGCTGTTATGAAATTACATCAATGATAAATACATATTAAGTATATCGTGCGCTATTAATTATATCCACCACTAAAAATATATTTCTTCGTAATTAATACCAAGCTCTTACAAAGAATAATATGCTACAATTCATAGCAAGTACTTATCTTTTATAGTTCACAATTTATTACCAAATATCCATTGCCATCTTTTTTGTATTACACTTCAGGTGTATAATTCTTGCAAAAAATTCATGTACACTTCAAGTGTACTTGTGAATCATTCGGACTTTTCATATTTCTCATGTGAACTTTATCATTTCGAGCCTGCAGACTTCAATTAAATAACTCATTATTCTAAATCAATATATTATACACATTAAATTATTGTTGTTTTACAGTTGCACAGTTCTAGTAGTTCATAATCATGTTGAGATCTTATCATTATCGTCGTTTTCAGGTACCTAAATTTCTTTTGGAAGTAATACATCAGTCATGTTTGAAAGAAAATCTACTGAAATTTATTTCTCCTTGACTTAACATATATGACCATCTTAGTCTTTGCTCATTTTATGTGCGAATAATTTGTATCCCTGAAATCAACTTATCTACCACGCCTTAGTTATATCTCAAATTTACTATCGTGGTATATTGTCCTTAAGGGACGTCAAATATAATATGAGCATTCTTTGACATTATTTTTTGAACTTTTTGTTCAATGTATCTTCTACGATGATCAAAATAGAAGATCAAGATGAGACACAAACTAATATCTTTCTCCAGTTTCATGTTCTCTCCTTTTTATGTTGGCGCAATATATTCAAAATCAACAAAATATGACTCTTCTCATTGAGATTCTCCCCAACATATTTACTTAACTTCTTTGAGGACCCATCCCATTATCTTGTGATGAAGTAATATACATAGCACACTTCTAAATCTAAGATGGGAAATATTTAGTTTCTGACCACAAATCAAAGACTGCAAGGAGAATCTTAATGTGTTGGCAAAATATGGAATAAGTACTACTATATAACAATCATGAACATTCTACAAGATGTTCAACATTTATCCTAATATAACAGGTATTATTAAAGCAAATTGTACTACTATGAGGATTTAAAGTGTGAGTTCATTATCGATAAATTGCAAATTATAGGGTGCAAAAATAAAAAATATACATGTGATTATTCTGTTGATGCATCAACTAAAACTTTCTTCATAGTACTCCCGAAATTAACACTTTCAACCCCAAATAATACTGGTAATATTTAAATAATTAATTTACATACAAAACAAGTAGCATATAAGAATTCGTGATATTAATAAACTTCTGATTTTGTAATATTTTTCACAAATTCCTAGTTATTCTTTTTATTTTAATGATTTGATATGATTTAACTAATCATGCAAACTAATAAATTATCTAGGTAAGCAAACTTCAAATTTACTCAGATATGCAACTCAAAACTTTGGCACGGTATAAAACAAGAAAGAGAAATGGTTTTATAAAATTATCCCATAAAAAAATAGTCATGCATTGATCAAGACTCCATTTATCATATGTCTCAATATAATCTTCGTTATGAAAAATATATCTAAAACTCAATAATTTTCAACAAGGCATTAAAATGTATTACATACTAGCATTTCACCTTTGAAATGAACATAAGCTGAATTGAATTAACTCTTCTAGATAATTAGCTAGTCCTTCTGACACTACCGTCATTGTTTATACTCTGAACATATATTTTAAACATGTTCGAATGAACCACTATAACATATATATAGTTTGTCATTCATGAATTATTATCCAATGATAAGAGAATACCAAAATTTAAATAACATAATATGAAAATTGAAAATCTACAAAATGATAGGAAATACAAAAACAATAACTCAATAAATCATATTTTAACAATTTCTATCAACAACAAAGATTCTAAAAATTTCCCATTGATATGCAGAAAATTCGGTCACATCATCATTTATCATAGTTAATATCAGTAGTATAATTTTAAAAATGAAATAACATTTCTATTATTCGTTCTTGATCGATACATAATAGCATACAACAAATATTTTCATAAGGTATTAAATCATAGCTTTCTCTTGTTCCTTTCTCATTATTTTCTCACTTGAAGTGCGAAATTGTGCTCTAAGAATTTGATGAGTCATTTTCACTATTATATAATTGCTTAGAATATTTCTGCCACAACTAAAATCTCTTTCACAAATGAAAAATAAGTTCTAATCATATTCATTTCAAGGAATATTATAGAACTCACAGTTGGGCATCACAAGATTTTCATCATGATTTAACTTCTCATTCTTCTGCTATTTTGAGGAACCATTCTTGTCAGAATGAAAAAATACATTTACCATGACCACATCTATGATTTTGACTACGACCATGATCACACTACCACTGAGATTATAAGTCATGGTTTCATTCTCTACAAGGAATGAAGTTGAGCCATTAGTCAATCTTTATGATTTTAATTAACAACTCATTATTTTGTGCAATGGCCAAAAGACATAAACCACATAAAAATATTTTTCTCAATATTAATATTGCAAGAGGATATTTTTGAGATATGAACAGGAATAATAATTTCTTATCATATCACTGCTAATATTTCCTCCCTGAAACATTGATTGAAGAGGAATATTAAATGTGACAAAGTTATATATACTAATAAAAATAAAATTTTATAATTACAAGTATAACCAATCATAACTGCATTTGTATAACAACCATCTTTTTGTGGCTTTATATTTTTTCCAAAATATCACCAGCGATCAAGTAGTTTTGATATTTTATTACAAATAGTATCTTCAAGATCCACCATATTTAAAATGAATTTTAACATCATATATCTATAATAGATAATTTCTTTCCACGTTATGAAGAATTATAAACTAAATTTTCATAAAAATTAACCTAGAAAATGAAGATGCATGATAGAGAAAGCTTACCTCAAATCTTAAAATCCTCAAACAGAAATAGAAACTTGGAATGAAGGAAATGAGATTCTTGATAAAAGCTTCTGCGACTTCTAATACAATTTCAAATAGCCCTTGGTAGAGACTCGTGCCGAAAACTTGCTATGAAATTCTGGTCGCAATGGACATGAAACTAACTACAAAATAACAATGAACAAGACTTTGAATTGTAATAAAGAGAGAGAAAGAAAGAGCTCAAGAAATATAGAAGAAACTAGAATTTTATTGAGAAATTTTCACCATATATCTTCTTTACAAGCTACTTCATATGGTCGTATTTATAGGGTTTGAAGTGATCATTCCCATAATAGGTCATTAATAAGCTTCTCTATAGTCTACATAGTTTGCTTCAAATGATCTGCCATGTTCTCTAAAATAATGGAGGTAATGGGGATAATGGTTTACAAAGGATGAATGCTACAACTTTGGTTATAATCCCTAACCTTTCATATTCCATGACCCCAAACATGAATTAACACTTGAGATAATGTACATCCACATAATAGATATATTCATTACACAAAACACACTTTAATAAAAGTACTTACACAACATATCAAATAAAATCACACCAATTATAATAGCAATAGTTTATTCTTAAAAGAAGTACTAGTTTTCAAGTTACTTTTCAATTGCGTTTAAAAAATAAAGAAAAAATATTTGAAGAATACTCCATGGCAAGATTATTGCGTATAAGAGCTTATATATACGAGTATATATTAAAGAAATTTAAGTGTTTATAGATATGAAGAGCTTGTAATTCCTTAAAAACATCCCAAATTTGGACTCCTTCAATTGGTTTGAGCCTTCATTAGAGACTTCCAATAGGTTCGACATCTCATAACTAATTCACATTAACTCACTCAATTGTATTCAATTGCATGCAAGACACAATTCAACACATTCATGGCTTGATAGTAAAGGGCATCTGTAGATATCTTCCCCATCGATTCTTCAATAGACTTTGGAACTTGTCTATCACCAATAAACATAGAAGGAATTTAAGGTCCATTCTAAATTAAATTCCACAAATCTAAAAATAGAACAATAAAATTCTTAATATGGTGTTCCCAAAACTATAGTCTGAACCATTGAAATATAGAAGTTTATTTGTTGAATAGCCTTCCAAATAAAGGAGGGATGATGTATTTACCATAGAATCTTTTCCTCTAGGTTGTTAAAACATGAAAAGAGGGCCTAATCTAATACCAATTAAAAATTCTAAGAGGGGGTGAATTAGGAATTTGGCAAACTTTTTAAAAGTTTCCCTTTTTTTAAAATAGTTTGGAAATTTATTACCTCCAATATTTTGAATTTAAGAAAGGGTTGGTAGAAGAAATAAATGAGTCTCAACAAATCTGACAATCAAACACTAAGAATAGAAAACAGAGCAATAAAGGAAAAGTAATAAATGCAAGATATAGATGAGAAAACAGTAAAAGCAAAGCACTCAAAGAGTTATTATTTATCTGACCACCCTTTAATATCAGTACCATGAGCCTATCCAAGGATTTTCAAACTGCACACTAAATCCCTTTCTCAAGTAAATGATGATAGGGAATATTGATATTACACCAAAGGATCACTATTTTATGGGTTTTATACCACGACCTCTTTACTAACTATTAATCAGACTTACCTATAACCAAGTATGTTTTATGCCCCTAGGACAACTTTATATCAACCCACAAAAGATAGACAAAGATAGAACAAGGTTACCACAATTGATACGGAGGAATACAACCTTTGAAACTCCTTGTCTCTTTACCCCTTTTTGAAGATTTCACTCAATGAAGCACATAAATATTTGGGAATGATGAAGATTGAATGTGTACCTTGTAATCACTTAAGAGTAGCAAGAAAGTACTCAAAATTTGATGAAAAGCATTATACAAATGCGATCGAATGTTTAAAAACAACTATATATCATATAGAAATTGATGGCTTTGGTCTACTGTAGGCATTCTGTCACGTTCGGGAAAAATCTCGATCAACTAAACCTAAGGCGTCCACTAACCAAACTTTCAAAGTTCAAACTCAGGCAGGAAACTAAAATATTCAAACTTCGTTGCTAGAATAAGAGGCTTAGGTTGACCGAACCTAAAGCATAAGTCAGCTAAACTCTAACTGAGGCTGACTAAATTTTAAACTTATCAACCCAACTGTTCTAACACTAAGTTAGATAATGTCACTAACTTCTCAACATTGAAAAACACTTTTTTTAATCAAATCAAAACCTTTAGAAACATTTGATCAAACTCAAAAAACATCAAAGATTTTGAAATCAATCATTCGCATTTTTCAAAACTCATTTTATGCTTCAGAGAGGAAATAAACCAACAAAGAGCTCGAGTTTACAAGAAATTGTACCTTAACGACCTAAGACCCTAAGCACTAAATCTTCATGAATCTTCAAGGTAAGATTATATCTTGATTAGATCTTCAATATAGCTTTTGCTTTTTCTTCAATTAATATCATTCTTGAATAACTTATCTCTTCCAACCAAAAAATCCTATCACACTTGAGATAAATAATTATTAGTCCTCAACAATATTTGTCACAAACAAACTAGGAAGTATCCGTAGGGCCAACAATCTTTCCCTTTTCGATAATGACAAGATTTGAATCAATGTAAGATGATTAATTCACAATAAAGTACAAGGAAGTACGTCGCAGAGGATATAGAATAAGTAAAGCACATTGACATGTATTGGCTTTGAAGAGCCAATGGCCCCCAACCAACCTACATAAGTCTCCTTCCTTCTATCTAAAAAGTAATTTTCAAAAGGAAATAGCTTTAAGTCAGACATAAAGGGAGGTTTCAAAAGATTTTGAAGAAATGTAAGTTTAGCTCCCCTTTAGACATAAAGGGAGGTTTCATCCGGACAAGACTTTGTAAGCTTCAAAATGTGCTCAACCTTCACAAACTCCATCCTATTGAAGCTACTTCTAATGTTTTCATCGTATCTTCTTCTTTTCATGGCACTTTCCAACATTATATTCTAGTGTTTAAACACTTTAGTGAGCAAGCAACCATATGGGAGAGTAAATTTTTGGAATCTTAACATACTCAAGCATGTGATTGAGGGCAGTGAAACCAAAGTTCATCTTCTTATCCTTATGCAAGGCTTGCATAATCGTTATCTAAATTACTATTATGGAAGATTTGTGTCCTTTTCGTGGGAGAATTGAAGTGGATATAATGTGGTGCATAATTCTTGCACAAACACCAAGCTTCTCTATGGTTCTTTGCTTAGCATTTTCAAAACTTCCTCTTCTTTTGAATACTTCCTTTAATCTGTTGTAAGAGAAAATATCTTCATTATCCATGATATTTGTATTGTTGTAATGTTTTATTCCTTCATCTCCAACCTCAATTATGCAACAAAATAGAAGATCATCGAACCTTGTCTCAAGGTAGTCTACTCTGGAGGTATACCATTGCACTCTATCTTCATCAACTTCTTCAATCTTCAAATTTGCAAAGAACTCCAAAATATGAATTGGATACTATTCATCTTTGGTAGTCAACAAGTTGCTCTATCCAATTGATGTAAAGTTGCTAATCTCATCTTCAAAGCCATCCTCAAAATACTTGACATTGTGCTTGTGTCCAGGGAGAATTGCTTTAGAGGATTTTCTAATGGATTTAAATTTCTTGGAGGCATGTGCATTAGAAAACCTACAATCCATCTTCACTCCTTGCATGTTTAGTTGTGATTTCTTCATGGTTCTTTGGATCAAAACATTTTCCTTTGATTCAGTTGACTCCTCTTGCTTAACCAAAATTTTCTTTTTCTCAACTTTCTTTTGTCGTTATGCTTGAATTGGTTAAGGCTTCTTTGTTGTAGCTTCTCCTTTCCCCTTCTTGTTAACATCACCCTTATTTTCTTTCCTTGGCTTAGGAACTTTTGAAAGAACATTTTTCTACTGATCTTCAAATGCTTCCGGTCGAATGAGGTTTGAGTGGCAGTAATATTTTGGCAATTTTGAGTGAGATATGGGATAGGATTTGATTTAATATGATGTTGTGTGATAGAAAAAAGTATTTGACTAGAAAGCATCTGAATGAAAGAGTTTAGCAAAGAAACAAATGATATGAAACTACTTGACTTCTTTACTGTCTTCTATTGGCTACCATTACACAACTGCTTTGGTTAACTAAGTTTTACACATATCTACCAAGATTCTTACTAAAATAAATTACGTTTGTGACATATTTTTGTGATATTTTATCGCAATTGTCATTATAAAGTGATATTAAGTCCTTTGTCTAGTGTCAGGAAAAATAAGGTAAATAAAATGACGTAGTTTTATGATAATATAAATATGTGTTCTAGTTTAAGGCTATATAGTGATAGTTATTGAATGTCATAATAGCAATATGACTAAGATGAGATGAAGGGAACGAGCAAAGGAAAAAAAGAGAGAGAGAGGGAAACCTTGAAGCCAATTCTTTCTGGGTGAAAATGAAAAATATGGCTAATGTTACTTCTTTCCTTCAATTTCTCACTCACTTTCTTTTTCTCTCTCTACAGCTCTACTCAGCGATACTGGGTTTTAGAAGAAGCATTTTAGAAGAAAATGCACCAGCAATTAACAATGGTTTTGTGAGAAATTATTCAAGGGTTATGTCATCAATATTATTACAAAGCCTATATCAAGAATCGATTTCCATATTAGACCATTCATGTTTTTGTTATTGCTGTTTTTCTAGGTTCCTTGTCCCTCACCTCCCACTTGTTGGGAGATTAAGGAAATAAAAGATACAATAAAATCACAAAATAAAATGACCCACATTACCAAGAATAAAAACGATTCTCTTAAAAAAAAAAAAAAACTCCAACCACTAAAAAAATAATTCTGGCAACAAAAAGATATTGAATGTAATGACAACAGGATTTAAGTAAAAAACTTCAAAAAGGGTAAAATCCACATGTCAAACATTGATCAAAACTTCCACTATGAAAATAGAGTAACAAATTCTTTTTCTAGATATACTAGAAGGTAGTACAAATATCCTCACCAAACTAGGTGGATATCAAGAAAAGAGAGATTAAAAATAATCTCACAGTAGAATGAAAAATCAGAATGGCTAAACAACTCTCACTCTATTTTTCTCTCTACCTCACTTTGATTCATCTCATATTCTAATGTTCTCTCCACTCTTCTTTTTCTCTTCTTCTTGCCAGCGCAATTCTCTCCTTTAAACACCTAGTAGTTATAGGCGAGAGAAGCAAGCACCATTCGCAAAAATTGGATAACGAGGAATGGCCTTCAACAAAAATTCTTGACTTTGCACGGCTTCTCGAATTCTTCATGCAAGACTACTGTAGTCTTCTGCAACCTTGTTGAATTTTTTTTGTTCTTGCAATTCTTATGGTGGGACCAAATGAGTTGAAAAATCTCACATATCTCCTCTTTCAACTCATTGAGGGAGCTTCACCATGGAAGTTTCTTTCCTACAAAAATCAAACTTCTCTTTGGACAATGATTTGGTCATCACGTTAGCACCATTCATGTCTATGTATATCTTCTCAAGTACTAATTCCTTTGACTCCAAGACATCTCAGATCCAATGATACCTAACATCGATGTGCTTAGATTGAAAATGAAAAGTTGAATTTTTGCAAAGATAGACAGTACTTTGAATATCATAGTAAAGTTCATACATTTCTTGCTTAATTCCCATAGGTCTCTAGTTCTCCCCCCATCACTAAGCAGCACGTACTGTTGAGAATTATATGTTATAGAAGGCCTCTTATCTCTGGTAGATCTCTTGAGTTCTAGCAATGGTGGTGGAATTGGGGGTACCACTGGCTTAGCTATTGGAATATCATCATCATTTTCCTGCTTTGCTTTAGCTCCCCCATGCTAGTCGTGATTGATCTGTTGATGTGTTGGATCTAGGTTAACTGGAACTTTTGGAGCCTTACCTAGTTATCATCTTTCTTGATATCTTCAATGGTTTGATCTTTAAAGATAACAACATCTCTACTTCTAATTAATTTCTTATCAACTAGATCCCACAGTCTATATCCAAACTCTTCATTTCCATATCCCAAAAAAATGCATTGTTTGGTCTTACTATCAACTTTAGACCTCTCATCCTTGGGAGTAAGAGCAAATGCTCTACAACCAAAGATTCTCAAATGCATTAGGAGCCCTTTTTCCCTGTCCAATCTCTTTGTGGAATATCACCACCCAAAGTAACTGACGGAGAAAGGTTGATCAAGTGGATTGCTGTACTTATTTGCATAACCTTCATTATCAAGCTTGTCGGTAGAGATGAGATTGAGATAAACATCTGCTATATGTCTCACATTCTTCAAAGTTAGTTGACATCCGGTATTGGAATAGAAATTAATGTCTCCAATGCCGATGATTTTACAAGAGTCATCATTTCCCATTCTTACATGACCAAGATCTCTTAGAGTGTAAGATGAAAAGAATTCCCTATAAGGAGTGACATGATAAGAAGACTCTTAAGTTAATAACCCTATCACTGTTGTGACTGACCAGGTTAATACTTGAATCATCACAAACAAGTTTGATTTCATTATCGATTGTTGTTGCAGCTGTCTCTGAATCATTGTTCTTGTCTTCAACTTTTGTTTTGGCTCGATCTTTCTTCTATTTTCGACATTCATGCTTGTAATGCCCCTTTCTCTAGATAGAAGTATTCAACTTCTCTCTTAGGCTCAGACTTTCCTCTTCACCTATATTGTTGGGACCTCTTGTCTTGCTTCTTCTCCTTATTTGGTTCTTCTTTACAATGAAGTGCTTGAGGCTCTGGATTTAATAGTTGGTCCTTCCTCCTAGTTTCTTCATTGTACAAAGCTTCTTTGACCATCTTCAAAATAACAGCACCACCTGAAACAAAACTCAAGACGGAAACAAGTGTTTTCCAACTGTCTGGAAGTGAAGTGAATAGTAGATGTGTTTTCACATCCTCATCTAGCTTAACCTTCACAGTGTCGATGCGGTTTATTAATCCCTAAAAATCATTCAGGTGTTCAGACATATTTTCTCCTTCTTTGTACCATAATCGTGTGATCTGTTTCAACAAAGAAGCTTTGTTAAGACCATATTTTCTTTCAAACATGGTTTCTAATTTCTTCCACATTAAATTTGTCTTTATTTCACCTGAAACATGATTGAAAACACTTTGTTCAATCCAACTTCTAATAATAGTTGTTCTGTGGTCAATGGTCTACTGTTGTTAAGAATCCCACATGGGGTGCTCAGCAAGAACTAAAAACATTCATAAATGTGACGGTTCTCCTACCTTGGCAGGTGCCTTTTGAGGTACGGCTCTCTCGAGCCTTGTGAGTTCTTGACAAACTGTAGTATCAGAGCCATGATAGAAATAGAAAATTTGGAAATTAGTATCCAGGAAAAATTAGAATCCATAGATATTGACATAAATAATAGTGATACTTACCCTATAACTGATATATCTGATGAATAGTTTACAGATTTTGAAATTAATTATAATCAAGATTGGGATAGTGAAACAATATAAATACAGATCATATAATTGATGATACTGACTGGGGATGTAATACTGACTAATGACTTGTGAAATTTGTAATAACCTGTTAACTGAAATTATTGTGAAATTTGTAATAACCTGTTAACTGAAATTAGGCAAATTGATAATCAAGTAAGTCAATTAGAACAATTACTATCAGAACAGATTAATTTATCTAAGAATGACAAAAGTACACAGATCTACAATAAATATGATACAGGAAAGATATGAAAATATTTTTATAACTTGGGGCATAGCAAAGGAAAGACAACAAACGATACATAAAGAATCAACAAAACATTATAGGCAAGATCATTTATTAAATGGATAATAAATATAGACTTTTAGAAGAATCAGAGGTTCAGTTAAAAACAGATAAATATTTAATCAAAATACAAAAAACTATAATCTATATTGGAAAAGAAATAGTAACAAAAATTGATAAATTAGGAAATTTCTTGGGAACATTAATTATAGAAAAAGGAACAGAAAAAGAAAAATATAAAGGCAAAGAATTAATAGTATATCCAACAGAAAAAATAACATCTGAAAAATTTAAAGAAGATATTAAACTTTTAAATAGGTATTTAAAGAATTTAAAAATTCCATCTGGATATAAAGGAAATGCATAGTTCTGAAACAGAAACTATTCCACCAGAAATAGATAATTTAATTACCCAAATAGGGAATTTGGATATAAATGAAACATTTGTTAATTTAAAACCTGAAATAAGTTAACCAAAACCTGAATGGAATTCACATGTAACAGATATACCAAGTACTAGTTCTGGACAAACTTCTAATCGACCATTTAACAGACTAGTTACAGGATATGCTAGGATAACATCAGCACTTAGACAGCCAGATGCTTACACTCCATATGATAAAATGAAAGGCGAACCAATAAATCATTTTGGAATATTTCTAGATTTAGATGTATAACTAATATAGAAGAAGTCATTGAAAAATGGAAAACCTCTTTAAGAATAGCAATATCTGTAAATAAACTGGACAAATCATCAACACAATATTTTATCGAACGAAGTATGGTTAATAGTGTTTTAAGATATTGGCAAAATTTACCACAAGATCCAATAAAATTAATATTTGACCAAGATGATAATATTGCAAATATGATCACCGAGGCAACTGAAGTGATTAAGTTAGAATTTTATGGTGAAGGGAATTTTTTTAAGGACCCAGGAACGATTCAAAAACATGCTATAGCTTTACATAGATTAACTTTATGTGATATTTGTGAAATAGATAGATATATATGTGTTTTTCAAGATTATTATTATCATATATATAATCAAGTTCCTAATACATTAGATTATTTAACTATGTTTTATTCTAAAATACCTGACCTAGGGGACAAAAATTAATAGAAACTTATAAAATTAGTGAAAATGATACCTTAAGAAAAAGAATAACTCATTTACGAGATAAATTTAGTGAATGGTGTGGTGATTCTATTTTAGCTAAACTAACAAGAGGATTAAAGAAACGAATATCTTTATGTTGTGATAAACCTAAAATGCCATTAATGATAGGATGTGACAGTCCTTATTATTATTCTAAAATCAAAAAGAAATATAAAAGACAAAAACATTATAAGAAAAAATATTTTAAGAAAAGAAAGACTACATACTATAAAAAACGACAATATAAAGCTCCTAAAAAGCCAACATATAAAAGAACAAAGAAAAATCCTCAAGAGTGTAGATATTATTACTGTAAAGAATTAGGACATTATGCTAATAGATGCCCTAAGAAATTTGAGAAAAATAAAAAGAAAATTGAAATAGATGAAGATATTCAAAACATGATAGAAGTAGGAGATTTCATACAAATAAATGATTTTGAAACTCTAAGTATAGATGAAAGTATTTTCATAATCACAGAAATAAAATACACTGAATCTTCAGAAGATGAATGATCAAGAAGTAGCTAGTTCATCAAATGATAATTTATCTGAACCTGTTATACAAATAACAAAAGATGAGACAGGAGAATATCAAAAAGATATTTTAATAGATAAAAAAATTAAAAGAAATGCAAAAAGAAGAATTTTCATTAACAATTTATTCTGGATTTAAAACTAATATTTTTTGATAAAATAGGATTAAAACCTCGAAAACATAATTTATTTTATGGACTAAATATTCAAGAAAGAGCTTAGAAAACACTTTAACAAGTGATAAGATAATAATTCCTTTATTATCCATAAAAGATTTACAAGAAAAATTACAAAAAATAAAGCCAGAAATAAGAAATATATTAGGCTGGATACATATAGGAGCAATACAGATAATAATAAAAGCAACTTTTAAAGAAGGATTAAATACTCCTATTGATTTAGGACTCATGGATAACAGAATAAGGAATAAAGAAGAAGCTTGTTTAGGAATATTAAAAGGAAATTTACAATATGAAAATTTTAAATTCAACATATACCCTAGAATATCTTATCATTTAAATGATAAAGATTTTGATAAAACATTAAGTTTAATTCAAGATTTTAAAAGACCAGAATTCTTTTATAATCATAATAGACCATATTCCATAACATATGCCATATCATATGCTATTTCTAATACACATCATTCAGAATGCTTTGAAATAAAAGACATAATAGATTATCCATACATATTTAATGAAGTATGTCAAAAACAACTTCCTACTTTACATAAAATAGAAGAAATAGAATCTCTTCCATTAGAATTAAATTTAAAAGAAAAACCACTTTTAGTATCAAATAATTTACGTCCTAGACTCAGTTTTATGAATACATGAGTAAGAAGTTTACCTCTTACTAAAACAAATTCAATTAGATATATTACAAAAAAGGATGATAATATAAGAAATTATAAAATTGATGGAGAATATTTTAATGGTATAACATTTCAACATGTAAAAATTTTAATAGATACAGGAGCTAATGAAAATTATATTAATTATCAACTTTGTAATACACTACAAAAACATAAATTAGAAAGCCCTCACCAATATTCAAATTTTAATGGAGAAATCCATGAAATAGATTATGCAGTAGAAACATTAATTAAGTTTGAAGAAACTATCATCCCAATAAGATTACTTATAGAAAATGAAGGTGCAAATGATACGTTAGAAATTATGTTAGGATTAACGTTTTTAGAAAAAGTAAAACCTTATCGAATAACCTCATATGGTATAAAACTTACTTATATATTCCAAAATGGCTAGTCCTTATAGTATGACATGCAATCCGAGGAAGGAAAGATGGAGACGATGGAATTTTCGGCTTGAACAAACAAAGACTCAACTTTCGAACAAACAAACAATTCATATACACACAAGATAATTAAATTCCTACGACACCTCTTAGAAACTTGTTCTAAGCAATCCCGATAATAAGAATTTAACCAAGTAAGAAGAACGCTTACACACCACAATCGGAAATCTCAATTGATAAGTGAAAGTGTAGTTCTTGGAGTAACAAGAGCAAGAGGAATCAATCCTCTCAAAGTGGTGGCGGCAGCCCCTCTCAAATGACACTCAAAATCTGACCTAATTGTCTCAAAGAAGGCTACTTATAGCTAGGGTAAGATATGAAAGGGTTGGGCTTAATGATACATGTAAGCCCAACATAAAACAAGACATAAAATAAGACATAAAACAAATCCAACAAGATTGGCAACCCAAGTTTGGACTTGAGCCCATTACATAGCCTTCAAGTAGTAAAATCATCCGACCTAAATATTTTAGACAAATGGACCAAGTTGGGCTGTGGCCCAACTAATTCTCCTCCAACAGGTTTGGATAACTATATCCTCTTCAAATGTTGGTCCACATAGGCAAATAAGGCCTCTTGAAGTGCCTTAGCCCTAGCTCTGGTCATTGGCCCAACCGGTATAATTAGCTCTTTATTGGACACGTCCAAACCATCATAGTAATCCGTAGTCTTGCTCGCATCATAGTATACATATTCCAACAGGAATTACATACTCAGACTATAAAGCATAATATTTTGCAGCCTATATTGATAATGGATCAGGATCTTGTCTCTGTAAACTAGATTGTTTTCCTGAACAATACCATACCACCTTAAACCCAATTAAAGGACGAGATATTTCTAATCAACTAATTGAAATAACATCTGGAATAGCTAAACTAATAATTTTACTTGGATCATTTTTAATTAAGTGTCCTCCTTTTTACTTTTATAATACTGGTACCGATGTTTTATTAGGAAATAATTTCCTTCAATTATTTCATAAATTTACTTTTGATACTTTAGCTTATCAAATTCTTTTTAAAACTCCTTGTCATCATCTGATTATTGTCAAACGACTCAAACATGCTTATGCTAAACCATTACCCATCCCCTTTAAACCTCGCATAGCCTAGCGTGATGGTATTGGATATACACAAAAACCCACTTTTCCTACAGGAACACCATTGTTAGAATATCAAGTAGCTATAAGATATCTTGATACGGAAATAGAAACTTTAAAACTTAGATTAGAACAATGCTATAGTGAAAACCCCTTACAATTTTGGGATAAAAATCAGTTATTAGCTACCTTAGAAATGGTAGATGAAAATAAGATAATGAGGGTAACACCAATGAGGTATAATGAAATAGACCAGAAAGAATGTAAAGAACAAATAAATGAATTACTTAATATGAATTTGATAAGACCCAGTACATCACCACATAGTTCACCAGCCTTTATAGTTAGAAAACATGCTGAAATAGTTAGAGGAAATGCAAGAATGGTAATCAATTATAAAAAAATAAATAATAACACAAAGTTTGATGGATATTTTCTCCCACATAAAGAAAGTTTGATAAATTTAACAAAGCATAAAAATGTCTTTTCTAAAGTTGATTGTAAAAGTAGATTTTGGCAGATTAAAATACATCCACATAGTATACCATACATAGCCTTCTCTACCCCACAAGGACAATACGAATGGTTAGTAATGCCTTTTGGATTGAAAAATGCTCCTCAAATATTTCAAAGAAAGATGGATAATATCTTTAGGAATTATGATTATATTTTTGTTTATGTAGATGATATATTGATTGCATCCGATAATATTCATGATCATATTAAACATTTGAATATGTTCTGTAATCTTTGCGTTGACCATGGATTAGCTTTATCAAAAAAGAAAGCAAAAATATCACAAAATAAAATAGAATTTCTTAGTATGAATATAGATGGTAAAGGTATAGAATTACAAAATCATATTTTAGAAAAAATAGTTAGATTTCCTAATAAATTAAATGATAAAAAACAGGTACAAAGTTTTTTAAGAATACTAAATTATGCATCAGATTTTATAGAAAATTTATCAGCATTAAAACAACCTTTACAAAGTTTATTAAGAAAAGATAAAATCTTTTCCTTTAATCAAACATTAGAAAATCATGTAAAATTAATAAAAGAAAAAAGTAAAACATTGCCAAAATTACAACTTCCTGATGATAATGATGATTTGATATTAGAAACAGATGCTTCTGAAAAATTTTGGAGCGGAGTATTAAAAAAGATAGATTATGACAACCACAATAAAATATGATAATCTTTATGCTGATATACATCTGAAACATTCAGTGACACAGAAAGTAGATATCATATCAATGAAAAGGAATTACTTGCTGTAGTAAAAAGTTGTAAAAAAATTTATTACTTTCTATTACCGAAGAAATTTTTATTACGTACAAATAATACTTAGGTAAGAGCCTTAATTTAGAACAATTTACCTTCTAGACCATAATACAAAAGATTGATTAGATGGCAAAGTCTATTATCTGAATGTATGTTTGATGTTGAAATTATCAAAACTGACAAAAATGTGGCAGATTTCTTAACCAGGGATGGCGGAAATACTAAATCAGATTTACAACCATTTTCAAGATATGAATCAAGAAGTCCAAAATATTAAAGAAAATTTATCTGATATACTTGACATAGCCAATCTTCCTGGAATGACTAAGGAAGTAGCTGAACTATTGCTTACTGAATGCAGATTAATCAATTCCAGACTGAACAGATATGATATAACTCATGCTATTGTTAAAGGATTATTAAGTAAAATCGAAATGGAAAAGATATCTAATGAAGGTCCTTCTGAAATAGAAATTGAAGGTCCTGATCAACGTCCTAAGCATGACGGGATAAAAACTGCCAATAAAACTATTTCTCTCAGACCACAGAAACCACTTCAGATCACTGAGAGAAATAGAAATAAAGATATTTTATCACCTCCTATAGAAATACAAAATTTACTAATGAGAGAATTATACAGTTTCTCAAATATAGATACTTTATACATTGATTTTTCTGGTATATACCCCAAAATAATTTTTATTCAAGATTCTTCTCCTGAAGAAGTAAGAAAATGGTATGATTTTTATTCAAGATTCTTCTCCGAAGTTGCAGAAATCTGTCTACTACCTACCTGGGTAAAAGATGGAGTTAAAGATTTTTATCTAAACAACCCCACTATCACCCCGAATGATATTTTGGTCTTAAAGTTATTTTCTGCAGGACCAGATTTTTATGAAGAAGATAGATATCCTGCTTATCACTTTATACAGGTTGGAAAAGTCGACACCTTAACAATCTCTGTTCCTACAGAGAGAAAAAACTTCAAAAAATTCGATGAAAAGGACATCCATTATAGAAAAGCTATTGGGATAAGGATTATACTACAACAAATGGAAATAAGCTTCAAAAAAGGATTCAGGACATATGAAGGTCAGAAAATGCATTCCTCTATGATGATTAGTCCTGCAAAGAGAACTCCTCCATCAGCAGAAAGATATCTACAAACCAAGATAAAAATGTTAAACAACGGCATAATAAAGTCAAGCCCAAAAGCACAAATGAAGATATGCCAGTTCAGAAAGCATCCAAAGGGGACATGTCTAGCATGCATGCCACAAAAAGACAAACAACAACTCACTCCTGAGAAAGACAACTCTGATTAAAGAAAGACAAAAGATTTGACATCACCCAGATTTGATTGCAAGAAGACAAACGAGTCAGCAATACACTAAAGACTTGATTGCAAAACGATAAATGAATTAGCAAAGCATAAGGGAAAAGATGTGATGGAAGACAAGATAACCATACACCTGTAAAAACACTAATAGTGTGTAATAGTAGTATCAATAATGGTGTGTAATAGTCAGTTGTTCTTGTAAGTTATAAAAGGAGACCTAAAGGAGGAGGAGAGTGATAGAGAACCTCTTCGAAATTCTTACCTCCTTTCTCTTGTATCAGTATGAATAAGTAAAAATCCTTTGAATTTCCTCTTAGACTTTGATCTTTTTTCTATTCTTGAAATACTTTTATTATAACAAAAAACCTCCAACATTACCCATATCTTATACTGTACGCTCTAAGGTAGGAAACGAAATAGAGTTGAGCTAGATTATACTGAAGGAACGAGAGAGAAGTTATCAAACTTCTGGTTGGGAATGAGACGCCTGTTAAAAGTCCCCTCGGATACCCGATATAATTGTAAAAAAAAGAATTAGGTACAGAAGCGTGTTGGACTTACTTTGTTATACTATTTGTGTTTTAAGAATAGATTAAAGCTATTTGTCTGTAACAGGAAATTCAATAAGTTCAAAACCAGAAACCTCATTTTACAATATTAAGACATTCATTAAAAGAATTCAAATCATGTTTCTTCATCTCGCACTATGTAGACGACACTTATATGGATTATTAAAACGAAAGAAATATTTGTGGAATATGTTTGCTGCTGCAGAAACGATTGAAGAAAAGCAGGAGATATTTGATATGATACATGAAATCCTTGAGTCTATAGAAACTGTTCGTGAATATATGCAGGCCTACGCTTATTAAAAAAAAAAATCTTGCAATAATTGTTAGACATTTGAGGTTAGATAAATGTATGTATTTTAGTTTATAACATGAATAGTCTTTTATGTATGATATGGTGAATAAAATGATATTGATATCTTTAACTTCTCTGTTTCAGTTTGATATAGTTACAATTTTTCAAAATAATGAACTAAAAAGTTTATTTATCCTTACACGAGAATTTGGAGACTACAGATTTTTGTTATTAATGTTTTGGTAACTAATTTCCATTTCTCCAGTAGTGTGACTTTCCATGTAAATACAGCATCGGGCCACAAGTATATAAAGTGTATTATTTGTGTTGATTATTTTTTCTGAATTGTAATGAATTTTATTGAAAATGAAACTTACTTATCCATTTTCTCTCTTTGAACTCTATTTTTATGATTTGAAGAAACTCCTTAGCTGGCCATACTGATGGTTGAAGAAATGACTGCCAGTGAGAACCAAGGATGATTGTTATTTTGCACGTACTATTCATGAGCACAAGATTTTATTTATACTTGATGCCTCAAGTAAAACTAAATAAGACCTATGATATGCTACTTTTGATATTGCAACTTACATTCTTTAATCACTTGTATTCGTTTGAAAAACAATTGATTGGCCTATTTAGAGTAAAAAAACATCTATAAATTGATAGTTTCTCCATTTCTCCTTGACCAATGATGAAAGAAGGGTTGCAGAAAAAATGAAAAATGATTAAAGTTTATTCAAAATTATACTATTACCAATTAGTATAAGAAAATTTCATTAATAAAAAATAAAATTTCAAAAAGCAACTTTTCACTCCAAAAATTGAGACGAAGTTGTGCATTTATTCATACTACCATTTACCTTTGAGTGTGGATAAAATTGTGGAAACTAAGTGGTTTAGAGTAGGCAATACTTTTGAACATCTGTAAATTAGAGGAGCCATCAATTTAGAGTAAGTTGAACCACAATTTTTTGATTTAATTTACATGAGAAATACCATGCTTCTCCCTCAGAGATTGGAATTTTTAGTGACTTTCTTTCTCTTAAATTTAAATAGTTTCAATCCGTTGAAGTTTGAGAATATAATACACTACGAAAATGATTTGACACAAACTCAAAGAACGAAGAAAAGATATGAAAAAAACAATTTGGCATCACTCTAGCAACATTTTGCCTCAACCTAGCCTATGTCGAAGCTGGGTCGGGATCTTTAAAAGTGATAAAGCACACTATTCAAGCAAGGTCGGGATCTTTAGACGTAACTACATATGGAGCGAAGCCTGTGGAAATGCTGATATAAGCCAGGTACTTTATGCTAATCTTTCATAGCATAGGAAACACACAAATTATGCTAAGATAGTAATCGAATTGGTGAAGCATTCCTTAACAGACCTAAAGGTCTCGATTTCATTGCTCATCAAATACAATGCTCATTTCCTTCCTTTATCCCCTTTGTAAGAATATAGGATTAGTCAAAAAAAGAAACAAACACATATGAATTAACTAAAATGTTGTTGGTCAAAAGTTTTTTTAATTTAATATTTTTCAAAACATTTCTCAGGCTTTGTTGGGTGCATGGAAGGAAGCATGTGCATCCACAACACCAATTAAAATTGTGATTCCATCAGGAACATTCCTCTTGAGCTAGGCAAAACTTGAAGGTCCTTGCAAGGCTCCAATCGAGCTCCAGGTACAGGGAACTGTAAATGCTCCTGTAGATCCCAGTGGATTTAAGGAATGCGAATGGCTAATAGTCAATTACATTGATAGCTTCAATCTGCCCGGCAGTGGAACCTTTGATGGGCAAGGAGCCCAAGCATGGCAGTAAAATGATTGCCATAAAACTACTGATTGTAGCAAACTACCAAATGCAGGCTACTTTCTTAAATTATAAATAGCTTTTAGGATTTAAAGGTCTCGCAAAAAATGAAAATTTCTTAATTAAAATCAGAGACGGAACCAAGACAGGAAGCACGACTTGCCGACCCTGACATTTAAAATATATTTTTTACGAGTAGTATTGATTTACACTTTTAGTCATATGATTTTTCAAATTCCCCCTACAAAATTTTTTAAAACCTTAACTTGCTTGCTTTTATTTATAGTTGCTAACTGGAGTTGATCATTAATCCATTATGTCTATGATCTACAGAATTTCAGCTTCAACTTCATCACAAATTCTATAATTGGTGACATAACCTCCAAGGACACCAAACTATTTCACATAATGTTTTGGGATGTAAAAAACTAACTTTTCAGCATGTTACAATCACTATGTCAAAGTTTGGTCGTCCAAACTTTCCCTTACAGCATGTCACAGTAATATTTAGACAATAGTTCGGACGCAAAGGATCCAGTTTGGTGGTTCGAACTTCTCAGAAACTAGTCGCTACTAGCTATTTTACGACTGTTGGAACTGATTTTCAAAATCTATAAAAGTTATAAACTCTAGATTTTAAACTAATACTGAGCACTTGAAGAATCCTTACATTCCAAAATCATTTGAAAACATCAAAGCTCTCTTTTGTCTTGTGCTCTCATGTGATTATTCAAGATTTCAAAGACAACAAGGTGAAGTGGTGCTAACTTGTGTAATCATCTACCAAGCAGTGGTAAACTCTCATTAAATCTCTGTTTTTTTTTCTCTCTTTATCTATTTGCTCAATACAAGGTTATCTTGTGACATAAAACCCTTTTGGTAAGGGTGATCATTAAGGCATTGATTCAAAATTGTCTTTAGATACAAAATCCTTGTGGTAGGGTGAACCTTGTTGGTAGCATTGCAAAAGAGGTTGTTGGTGTAAAATCCTTTTGGGATGAGCCTCTTGCGTAATTGATTGAATCTGAGTATTGAATAGATTGCTTGAAATATAGTGTGGACTCAAGGCAGTGGATGTAGATCTTGAAGAGATCGAACCACTATAAATTGCTTGTGTTCTTTACTCTTCCTTGTGTATTGCTTTATCATTCAAACAATTGAATATAATCTTTCCAAACCAAGTTCATAAAAAGGAAATAATTTTCGAAAATTAGCCAAAGACCTAATTAACCCCTCCCCTCCCCCCCCCCCAGGTCTTTCAATTGGTATCGGAGTAAGGGCTTCTTTATGTGGTTTTACAATCTAGAAGTTAAGATCTTATGGCTAATGTTTCAAACTTACCTTATTTGGAAGGATCTTTCACAAATATACCTCCTTTGTTTGATGGAACAAATTACACATTTTGGAAATCTAGAATTAAGATATATATTTGTTCTATTAACTTTGATTTGTGGAATATTATTGAGAAAGGTCCTTATATACCAATGAAAATGAGAGCTGATGGAGTTACTAAAGAACCAAATCCTATAGACGAATTTGATGAGAGTGACTCTAAGAAGATGACATTAAATTACCAAGTCATGAACATATTGAGCTGTGCATTAGATGTGAATGAGTACAATCGAGTTAGTGGATGCGACACTGCTCATGATATGTGGAGATTTCTTCAAGTAACACATGAAGGAACAAATCAAGTAAAGAAGTCAAAGCTTGCAATGCTAGTAAGAGATTATGAGCTATTCACCATGAAGCAAGGTGAGAATATTAGTGATATGTTCACAAGATTTACCAACATCTCCAATAGTTTAAAAGCCTATGGGAAGAATTACACAATTGGAGAACAAAATAGAAAGATATTGGATGCTCTACCAAGTCTTTGCAACCGAAGACTCTTGCTATTGAGGAATCAAAAGATTTGAAAACTCTTCCACTTGAAGAGCTCATCGTATCATTACTTACACATGAGATGAAAGTCAAGAGATTAAATGATATTGAAGATGAAGAGAAGGAAAGGAAGGGAGTCCTACTTAAAACCTCCAATCATCTTAGTGAACAAGAAAAATCATCAAGTGACGAAGATGAAAATAGTGAAGATGATGAGATGGCTATGGCAGTAAGAAAAATCAAGAAATTCTATAAAAATGAATTTCTCAAGAGAGGAAAAAGGCCATTCAAGAAAAGTGGATAGTCATCATCATTGTTCAAACCTCAATGCTTTGAATGCAAGAGCACCGAGCATCTTGTTGCCGATTATCCTAAAGCTTTGGAAAAGGAAAGAGACATCAAAGTCAAAAAGAAATCTCTCAAGAAGGGAAAAGGACTTGCTGGCACTTGGGACCAACAAGAAAGTGAAGATGACAATGAAGGAAGAGCCAACATATGCTTTACGGCAATAAATGATGATGTACAATCTACTCCTTTAATTTCCACTTGTTGTGATGATGATATTTGTTAGCCCTTAGGGCAAATCATGTAGTTTTTTATTAATGACAAATATTGATGAGGACTAATATGCTTATATATTGTGTGATAGGATTGGTTAATTAAGAAGTATGAAGTCTCATTGCCTTCAAGCCAAAGTGCAAGAACAACTTCAACAAGCCAAAGTGGTTGAAGTTTGAAGAAGGTTGTTCAAAGATGATCTAAAGGCATTGAAGACTTGAAGTGTAGGGTATATATGCTAAATAGGTAAATCTCTATGTAAACTCTACACTTTTGTGTCTTGGAATCTATTGAATGCATAAGAGAGCATAAAACTATTTTTCTTAATTTTGAATGGCTTTGAATGAACCTTTTGTTAATAATATATTTTTTGTATCTTAAAAGATTTTGAGTAAACTTTGCATGATCAAAGAGATTTGATTATGGTTCTTAAGTTTACATATGTCTAAATAACTTATCTATACGTACAAAATGTTTTTAAAATTATTGAAGTTAAATCTCAAATTATTTTATAAAGTTTGAAAACAAAATTTTAAAATGGCTATTGTGCTTCCAAAAAATTCAGTCGTCCGATTTTTGTAGCAAAAATTTGGTTACTGTTTTTCCAGAGAAATTCAGACAAAGATTCGGACGCATGAAAAAAATTTAGTCGTCCGAATTTTTGCAAGGGTGATCCTTGAAATTGTGATTCAATGTTGTTTGTAGATATAAAATCCTTTGGAAGGGTGAACCTTATTTATAGAAGTGCTAAAGAGGTTGTGAGTGTAAAATCATTGTGTGGTGAGCTTCTTATAGTAGATTGTTTGAACTTGAGCATATAGTAGATTGTTTGAAATCCTTAAGTGTAGGCTTAAGGTAGTGGACGTAGATCTTAAAGAGATCGAACTACTATAAATTGTTTGTGCTTATTGCTCTTACATTGTTTAACAGCTTTGCTATTATTGTTTAATTCTCTTATTGAACCAAGCTCACACAATCTATTTTTGCCTAGAATTATAAAAGGACTTTGTTTGAAAAAATTAGCCAAATACCTAATTCACCCTCCCTCTTAGGTATTTCAATATTGATCCTAGTGAATTGCTTGTTGAGATGTATGGAGAACTAAAAAAGGCCTAAAAAAGGAGTAAGGAAATGAAAACTAAAATTAACGAGTTATTGAATGAAAATTCAAAATTATGTTGTGAAAATGGAAAACTTCTTGAATCCATTAATTGCTTAAACATTGAAAAGGAAAATTTAAATGTAGCTTTACAAAGCATATCTCTTGAAAATAAAGATCTTTGAACAAGAATCTTTTCTCTAGAAACAATGCTTAGTGATCATGAAATGTTGAGAAAGAAAGTTAATGATCTTACATTATGTATTGAAAAATTTACAAATGGAAAAGATAATCTTTACAAATTACTTGGATCTCAAAGATCCTCTCTTGTTAAAAATGGTCATGGCTACAATCATAAAAACAATGTTCCAAAATATAAAACATTAGTTATTAAAGCTACTCCTATTTCAATGTTTCATACATGTTGTACTTATTACGGTATACATAGACACAAAGTCTCCAAATGTTATATTAAAAGAAAAATAGAGAATGGTGTTAAAACCATTTGGAGAGTTAAAGAAATTATCGCTAACCCCCTTGGACTCAAGAAAATGTGGGTACCAAAAGACACTTTATCTAATTTGGTGTAGGATCTATTTGCCCCAAGATCAAGTACCACTAAGTGGTTTCTTGACAGTGGTTGCTCAAGACACATGACGGGAAATGCTTCACTTATTAGTGAACTTCAAGTGACAAGTGAAGGTTTTGTCACATTTGGCGATAAAAAGAAGGGAAGAATACTTGGAATTGGTAATATTGGTAAAGGTTCTTTTCCTCTCATTAAACAAGTATTGCTCATTGATGGTTTGAAATATAATTTACTTAGTATTAGCCAACTATGCGACAATGGTTGTTGAGTTGAATTTAAATGTGACACTTGTACTATTCTTGATAATGTGAGTGGCAAAACTATTTTCGTTGCAAATAGGATTGTAAATGTATATGTACTATATCTTGATGAACTTGTAGCAAATGATGTTAAATGTCTTGCCATTCATGATAATGATGGATATCTAAGGCATAGGAGATTAGGTCATGTGAGAATGGACTTGTTGAACAAACTTTCCTCACAAGAATTGGTTAGAGGACTACCTAAAATACATTTTGATAAAACTCACCTTTGTGATACTTGTCAATATGGAAAACAAACAAAAACATCTTTCAAACCAAAGAAAATGATCTCTACATCAAAACCTCTTGAACTAGTTCATATGGATTTGTTTGGACCAATGAGGACCACTAGTCTTGGTGGTAAGAGGCATGAGTATGTGATTGTTGATGATTTCTCAAGATTTACATGGGCGATCTTTCTAGCTCAAAAGGATGAATTTTTTCATGAATTTGTAAAACTTTTCAAAAAGGTCTAAATCTCCCTTGAATGCAAATTGATTTCTATTAGGAGTGTCAATGGAAGAGAATTTTGTAATCAAGACTTTATAAAATTTTGTGATGAAAATGGTATTACACATAACTTTTCAGTTGCCAAAACACCCCAACAAAATAGTGTTGTTGAAAGGAAAAATAGAATTTTACAAGATATGGCTAGATCAATGAGTTGTGAAAACTCTTTACCAAAATATTGTTGGGCCAAAGCTATATACACTGCTTGCTACAAAATGAATAAAATTCTTTTAAGACATTTTCTATGAAAAATACCTTTCGAACTTCTATTTGATAAAACTCCTTCAATTGTTAATTTTAAGGTATTTGGCTGTAAGTGCTTTATCTTGAATACTCTTGACAACCTGGGAAAATTTGATAGAAAATCGAATGAAGGTATATTTCTTGGTTATTCATCAAATAAAAAGACCTATAGAGTTTATAACAAAAGATCATTATGTGTTGAAGAAATCATCCATGTGACTTTTGATGAATCTAACATTTATCTTGAAAGAAGAAATGAAGATGATGTAAGTACCTCAATGATTGATAATTAAGCCCATCCTCAAGTACCAACTTTGGAAGAACATGCCAAAGAAGAAGAAATAATAGAGCAAGAACAAGATGGCCAACCTAGTAGTGACCAAGAGCTTCCAAAAGATCTAAGATATGCAAGAGGCCACCCTAAGAAACAAATCATTGGTGATGTCTCCCAAGGAGTTAAAACAAGGCGGTATTTTATTGACAACTTTACTCTTTTATCTCATATTGAGCCTAAAAACATTTATGATGCCTTGTGTGATGATTTTTGGATTATTGCTATGCAAGAGGAGCTAAATCAATTTGAAAGAAATAAAATTTGGACTCTTGTCCCAAGACTTCATGATTATTCTGTCATTGGTACAAAATGAACTTTTAGAAACAAATTAAATGAACTAGGAGAAGTTGCTAGAAATAATGGTAGACTTGTTGCCTAAGGATTCAATCAAGAAGAAGGCATTGATTATGATGAAACTTTTGCTCCAGTAGCTAGACTTGAATCCATAAGAATACTTTTAGCTTTTTCCTGTTTTAAAGTTTTAAACTATTTCAAATGGATGTCAAAAGTGCATTCCTAAATGGTTTTATTGAGGAAGAGGTTTATGTAAAACAACCACCAGGTTTTACTCATAAAAAGTTTCCTAACCATGTTTTCAAGCTAACCAAGGCTTTATATGGATTGAAACAAGCTACTAGAGTTTGGTATGAAAGATTAAGCAGCTTTCTTCTCTCAAAAGGATTTTCAAAAGGGAGAGTTGACGCAACACTATTTATTAAAACCTCTTACAATAATGATCTCTTACTTGTGCAAATTTATGTAGATGACATCATATTTGGTGCTACTAATACATCTCTTTGTGATGAGTTTGCCAAATTAATGCAAAATGAATTCGGAATGAGCATGATGGGAGAATTAAATTTCTTTCTTGGACTACAAATTAAGCAAACTAAAGATGGAGTCTTCATAAATCAAGCAAAGTACACCAAAGAGCTCTTGAAAAGATTTGGAATGGATCAAGCAAAAGGAATAAGCACTCCAATGAGTTCATCAACCAAACTTGATAAAGATGAGAAAGGTAAAAATATTGATGAAAAGGTATACAGAGGTATGATTGGGAGTTTACTTTATCTTACCGCAAGTAGACCGGATATTATAGTTGTTGTATGCTTATGTGCTAGATTTTAATCTTGTCCTAAAGAGTTTCATTTAAGTTCTGTAAAACGTATTTTTCATTACTTGATTGATACACATGACTATGGCCTTTGGTCTTCAAGATCCTCATCTTTTGACCTTATTGGATATTCAAATGATGATTATGTAGGATGCAAAGTTGAGAGTAAAAGTACTAGTGGTCACTGTCAATTTCTTGCTAGTTGTCTTGTATTATGGTATAGTAAGAAACAAGCATGTGTGTCCTTATCTACCGCAAGGGCTGAATATATCGCCGCCGGTAGTTGTTGTGCTCAAGTGCTATGGATGAAGCACACTCTACTTGATTATGGTCTAAATTTTAATTATGTGCCTATTCTATGTGACAATACCAGTGCCATCAATCTAAGCATAAATCACATTCAACATTCTAGGACTAAGCATATAGAGATTAAACATCATTTTATTCGTGATCATGTAGCTAAAGGAGATATATGCTTGGACTATATGAATACAAATGATCAAATTGCTAATATATTTACCAAGCCTTTGGCCGAGGAAAGGTTCTATTGTCTAAGAAGACTTTTGGGAATTTCAAAATTCAATTACTAATGTATGTGTTGAAGTATGGTAAAAACAGGAAATATTCAGACGCATAATTCGGATGCATTGTGTGAAATTTGGACGTCCAAGATTTCTCTAGAAAATCCTGGACAAAAAGATTCAGACGCGTGACAAAAAAATCGGTCACCTGAATTTGCTGAAATTGAAGAAACAGAGAAGTTCATATGCGAGTTCGGATACAGACCAGAATATTCGGTCATCCAAACTTTGCGGGTACAGCAGTTTTCAAAAGAATCAAACAGTTATTCCTCTCATTTCTAACTTCTGAATTCCCTGTTCCTTCAAAGCCCACACGATCCATCTGCGTCCAAACCCGAATTTATCTGTGATATCACCATCTTCACTTTAAATCACTAGGATTTTCGAGTTCTAAGCCCTAAATACACCTTATAATTCACTTTCTCTCAAAGAAAACCACCATGGTGAGAACAAAGAGAGTAAATGTTAAAAAAGGAAAGTGCAAAGCAAAGAAAAGTGATGGTGGATTAATCATCAACGAACCTAGACGAATTCAAATTCCTCAAAGCTCATCTAGAGTGGACAAATTCATCTCCATCAAGGCTGCCACTGAATTTGAAGAATGGAGTAAAAAGAGCAGAAAAATTATTCTTGGACACAAAGTCAATATGGATAAACTCTCCAAGAGCAGAAAAATTATTCTTGGACACAAAGTCAATATGGATAAACTCTCCAATATGGGTAATGTCCTATCTCTATTTGGTGAAATTGGATGGAGTAGTTTACTAACAATTGATGAAGAATTTTATCCTGCTCTTATATATGAGTTTTATGCAAATCTTAAAGAGGAAAGAATTGAACATATGGGAGATAATGTGGTTCAATGGTATTCATCTAGAGTGTCACAAATTGTTTTTGAGTTCAATGATGCTCTAGTAAACAGAAGTTGTGGAGTAGATGATAGTGGCGCAAAGTATTACTCTTTGGGGCAACATTGCTTTATTCATGAATTATTTACCAATGAAAGATTTGAAGAAGCTTTCACTTATGGTAGGCAATTTAGATCTATCAAGGAAAGGGAAATCAAGGCATCAGATGCCAGGGGAAGAGTATTGCATCATATGATTACTACAATGATAATTCCAAACTTTGGACATAAGTCTTCCTTTGGTAACATGCATGTTGTAATAATACTTGCTCTACATGAACATAGAAGGTTAAATTTTGGATATATGGCTTTGAGACACATGATTGGAGCAAGAAATATTCGAAATAAGGCCTTGCCTTATGGAAGATTACTTACTAAGTTCTTTAAGCATTTCCAAGTCAAACTTCCCGGAAGAGGACAAGTTTTCAAGAGTGGAGAGATCTACACTAATGATTCTCTCAAAATGATGCAATTAGTTCTCAATGGAGATGGAATATGGAAAACAAAAAGAGAAACTCCTTTAAAAAGGGAAGAAGTTGAAGAAAGTGAAGAGGTTGAAGAAGAAGAAGTTGAAGAAGAAGAGGTTGAAGAAGAAGAAGATGAAGAAGAAACTTTAGCAAGGGAAATGAAGACAAAGAAGAGGCATGAATTATCAAGTGAGAGGGAGCAACCTCCCTCCAAGAGAAGACTCTTTGAAGAAGTGTCTACTCCTTAATCACATCCCAACATTGAAGAGGCCCCTAGCGGTGAAGGGATTACTAGAGGTGATACCATCGTTGCTAAGGCATTCTAAGAAGCCTTGAACAACCACATCAAGGAAATAGAGAAAATGTACAAGTTCTTTGAATCCTTTGCTCCAATAGTTCTTGGAAAACTAGATGGTTTGGAAAATAGAGTAAAGCACATAGAAGAGATATTAATGAGAATGTTCAAAGTGGTGAAGGAACCTCTAGGCCTCAAGAAAGAGAAGAAACGGATGATGATAAAGATAAGGAAGACAGAAAGAAAAAGAAAGATAATGATGATGATGATGATAATGATGATGATGACCAAGGAGCTGATTTTGAGCTAGTGGCTAGAACAAGAGAAAGGAATGAAGAAAAGGATGCCAAGTCACAAATGAAAGATCAAGAGAAGCAGCAAGCTGGCATTACTAAGGAAGGAAGCTTGATTGCAAAAGTTGAAATCATCACTCTATCCAACCTGACATTCAATCAAGGAAGAGTTAAACATGTGGCAGTTTAGAAGGGATTTAGCAAATGCTCTCCATCAACATCACAAGACTAAGCATCTCTTCTCTCCTATCTCTACTGCTTAGATGTACTTAGTATAGTTTATGCATTTCACAACTATTTTTATTTCTAGCATGGTTTCTGCCACTTAGATGTTCTTTCTAGATTTTTTTTTTTTTTTGTGAAATTTTTATGAAGCTCAATGATGAAACGTTAGTGTTGAGAGCTTATTTGGTTAATGATGCTTTGATCACCCCAAGTTCAATTAAGGGAAGAAGAAGTTTGTTTACCAAAATGTGCTAACATGATAAAAGCTGCTTATTATTGTTGTTATGTTATTTACTTGGCTTGATGTTTGCTGCTTATTGTTGTTGATACTATTACCAAAATATGCTAACAGTATGTTATTTTGCTCATACTGCAAAATGAGACTTAACTATGATGAGACTTAACTATGATGATTGTGATTCACCCAATCTTTGAGTGCTAACAAAAGGGGGAGAAGACAAAATGTGTTTATGCCAGATGAAGTATGTTTATATTAAATTGCAGTTATGACTAAAGCTGTTGTTGTATCGATATTGAGTGATGATAATAGGCGAGTTGAGATTGAATTCTTGACCAATATGTGATTTTGTGTATGAGTAAATTGAATGCCATTGTAGCTATACATATTTGAGTACTTCTATAGTTCATTTGAAAATGCAAAAATACCTTTCCAAACTTGTTGAAAAATGAGCGCAATCTAAGGGGGAGCATTGTTATTCTTTTCTGACCTTTAAAACCTCTCTTAGAAGCTTTCTTGATGCTTAAATGCTATATCCTCTATCCTAGTTTTTGGAAGGAATGAGGTAAATGGAGGCTGGTTGGGCCATAGGCTCATATTGAGCCATTTGAATGTCAAAGTGCTAAATTGGTTATTATTTATCATTGACATCAATGCTTCTTTGTACTACATTGTTTAAATCCATCACATTTTGCATCAAAGTTTCTCATCATCAAAAAGGGGGAGATTGTTAGCCTAAGGGCAAATCATGTAGTTTTGATTAGTTTTAATTAATGACAAACATTGCTAAGGACTAATTCATATGCTATTTATGTGATAGAATTTTTGGATTGAGAAGTTATTGCCTTGGAGCTAGAAGTGCTAAGGACAACTCAAGTGTCTTATGAATTGAAGGTTTTGAAGACTAGTGTAAGTTTACACTTGCTTAATAGGTATATTCTTGTAAAACTTACACTTGTTTATCTTGGAATTTATTGAATGCATAAGAGAGCACAAAACTTGTTTTTGAATCTTAAATGGCTTTGAATAACCTTTGAATTACCAAGTGCTTTGATAACAGTCTTTGAGTTCAAAAGTTTTAAATGACTTATCTTTTAACACAAAATGATTTCAAACTTATTGAGGTTGATTTTCAAATATTTTGACAAAATTTTAACAGTTCGGACGCAAGTTCGGACATCCAAACTGTGGACATGACTGCTGAATTTTCAAAGAAATTCGGATGCAAGGGTCAAAGTTCGGTCGTCCGAACTTTCCCTTACAGCATGTCACAGTAATGTTCAGATGATAGTTGGGACGGAGAGAATCAAGTTCGGTCGTCCGAACTCCTCAGAAACTAGCCGCTACTAGCTATTTTACGACTGTTGGAACTGATTTTCAAAATCTATAAAAGCTATAAACTCTAGATTTTAAACTAATGCTGTGCACTTGAAGAATCCTTACATTCCAAAATCATTTGAAAACATCAAAGCTCTCTTTTGTCTTGTGCTCTCATGTGATTATTCAAGATTTCAAAGACAACAAGGTGAAGTGGTGCTAACTTGTGTAATCATCTACCAAGCAGTGGTAAAATCTCATTAAATCTCTGTCTTTGTCTCTTTATCTATTTGCTCAATACAAGGTTATCTTGAGACATAAAACCCTTTTGGTAAGGGTGATCCTTAAGGCATTGATTCAACGTTGTCTTTAGATATAAAATCCTTGTGGTAGGGTGAACCTTGTTAGTAGCATTGTAAAAGAGGTTGTTGGTACAAAATCCATGTGGGATGAGCCTCTTGCATAATTGATTGAATTTGAGTATTGAATAGATTGGTTGAAATCCTTGAGTGTAGACTCAAGGTAGTGGATTTAGATCTTGAAGAGATCGAACCACTATAAATTGCTTGTGTTCTTTACTCTTCCTTGTGTATTTCTTTATCATTGTGTTCATTACATTCTCATTAAAACAATTGAATATAATCTTTCCAAACCAAGTTCATAAAAAGGAAATAGTTTTCAAAAATTAGCCAAAGACCTAATTCACCCCCCTCTTAGGTCTTTCAACATTGCCAAGTCAAATGGAGTTAATGTAATAGGCGCAACCATAAAGACTAGTGACGATTGTGTTTCCATTGGTGATGGTGCAGAACAACTGCACATTACCAAGGTAACATGAGATCCTGGCCATGGCATTAGTCTGGGAAGTCTTGGACAGAACAAGAATGAAGAATCTGTTGTAGGTATTCACATTAGGAGCTATACCCTTATTGGCATATCAAACGGTATCAGAGTAAAGACATGGCCAGCATCAGAAGATGGCGATGTTGTTGACTTGCATGTTGAAGACATTATCATGCGAAATGTTCATAACCCTGTTATCATTGATCAAGGATATTGTCCCCCGTAACAAGTGCACATTGACAGTAAGTGGAAATACAAATATAGATAGCTGGTACTTGAACAAATTTGTTTCTTGATTCTGGTCAAGAAAGATAATTTGTTCTAATCCGAGTAGTGTTTAGTGATTTTGATACTTTCTAAATGTTTCTTCCTCTTGACAGATGCCATCACGAGTTAAAATTAGTAAAGTTAGCTATAATAACATTAAAGGTACTTCAACAACTCCATAATTTGTGAAGCTTGTTTTCAATAAAGGTTTTCCATGCCAAGGAGTGGAAGTTGGTCAAATTGACCTATCCTATAATGGGAATCTAGGTCCAGCCACCACTAATTGCGTCAATGTGGTGCCAACGTCTATCGGCAAACAGAATCAACCAGTTTGCACAAAGAGTGCTAAATCTTCTTAGTGGTGATGGAATGTTGGATAATTTGCAACAGAATCCACCGACAAATTTGCAAAAGGGAATGTTGGATAATAGAGGCTTGCAATATAGGTTCATTTGTTAAAAAAAAAAAACTAGTGAGAATTAGTAATAATAGCATAAGGATAGTGTATACCTAATGGTAAAAGAGAAAAATAATTTTAAGAATATACACCCCTTTCATGCTTCTTTCTTTGCATGATTAGTTGATTGGTGAAGCAGCATAAGCTGCATAATCAATCTATTTTATTGTATGTCAGTCTTGAAATAACATTTGACCTACTATTATTGTAAGTAGTAAAGCTAAAAAAGTGCAAGAATACTTTCCATAGTATGAATTAGAGATCATAAAGGATTTCTTCTATTTAGGCCCTTTTGCATGTCATAGTGCATAGGAGTATGAAATATTTGTTTGTTATGAATCATATTTTCTTTCTTAAGTTAATTCATCTTAGAGTAAGAAACTAATTCATCTCAAGCATTTTTTGATTGGGAGAAAGGGAAAGTGTTATTAAGGAATCTAAATTGTAGGAAAGTAATATGGATGAAATAATTCTAATTATCCTATTCATGTGTTTGGATGGTACAACAGAATGTTGAAGGAAAAGAAGATACAGTTTGTTCTCTATTTGCATAACATATAAAATAAATTAATTATATATTCTAATATTTGTAGAATTGTATTTAGATATCTCATGTATTGAGAATTGCCAATAATTCTTTTTAATTAGAATGTTCTTTAATAGACAAGTAGTCCAAAAGGTTAAAAGAGGTTTTGAAGTTGGGTAAACAGAATATGTCAACTTGGTGTAGACATTTTCGTCATTCGTGCAATTGACTTCACCATGGCTGATTTCTTTTTTCTTTTTCTTTCCACTAATTCTAGCCTTGGATCACCATATATATCCACCAGTAGGGATGAAACTGGGGACCCCAGGTCCCAACCCTAGCGTAGTATCTCCATTGTTGTCTCCATCTCTAGCCTAGCCTGACATGTCAGTATGAATATAATTCTCATCTCAACCTAATAGGGAAAAGAGAATTCCCATCCCTGGTCGAACCAAGAACTGGGAGTTAGGGATAAGAATCTCTAATAGGCCAAGAGGAGAACTGAGGAAAATTTTCTCCATTAGGCCAAAAGTAAGTAATTTAGAAGGAAAACTCTCCGATATTGCACAATATTTAAAAGAACACACAAAACAATTTTTTTGAAAGGACACAAAGCACAGTTTAAAAAATATAGTTATACAACATATCAAATAAAATCACATCAAATACACATACAACACATCAAATAAAATCTTTCCAATTAAAATAGCAATAATTTATTCTTAAAATAAATTCTAGTTTTCAATTTACAATTCAATTGTATTGAAAAATTAAAGCAGAAATAATTGAATATAACTCCATGGAAAGATTACTACATATAATAATTTATATATGAGAGTATCAAATATCCCAAGTTTGAAATCCTTCACTTGGTTTGTACCTTTATGAGTGACCTCCAATAGCTTTCACATCTCACAATTGATTCACATCCACTCACTCATTTATATTCAGTTGCATCAAAGATACAACTCAGCATATTTATTGCTTGATAGTTAAGGGTCGTCTTTTTGACATCTTGCACATCATATTATTCAATAGACTTTGGAACCTTTTATGACCAAGAAACTTAGAAGGAATATAAGGTCCATTATCAATCAAAGTCTAGAAATCAAAGTTAATAGAGCAAATATAAACCTTAATACAATTTTTCCTAAAAATATATTTTGTGCCATTGAAAAATAGAGGTCTATTTGTTGAAGAGCCTTCCAAATAAGGCAAGGATGATATATTTGCAATAGAATATTTTCCTCTAGATTGTTAAACCACAAGAAGAGGACCAAACTCTTATACCAATTGCTAAACTTTTGAAAATTTCCCTTTTTCAAAATACTTTGGAAATTTATGACCTACAAGATTTTGAATATAAGAAAGGGGTTGGTAGAAGAAATAAATGAGTCTCAACAAGTTAAACAATCACTAAGAGTAGAGAAAGCAAAAAAAAAAAAAAGGAGCAGAGCACTCAAAAAGTTATAGTGGTTTTATCACCCCATGATTTAAATTCACTACTTTGAACCACAACCAGGGATTTTCACACACCACACTAAATCCCTTTCACAAACACATGATGGTGGGAATTACAAATATTACACAAGAGGATCACCATTTATGTGTTTCATACCACAACTTCTTTACAAACAATTCATAAGGCTCACCTGCATAAGATTACCACAATTGATATGGAGGAATACAACCTTAGAAACTCCTTGTCTCTTTACCCCTTTTTGAAGAATTTGCACAATGAAGTACATAAAATATTTGGGAATGATGAGGATTGCATGTGTATCTTGTAAGAACTAAAGAGTAGCAAAAAAGTACTCAAATTTGGAGTGAAAAGTAATATATAGATGTGTTCCAACGTTTATACCAAAATTGACAATTTTGGTCCACCAGATATGGCCTAATCGACCGACCTGTCAATTGAAGGCATTTTGTCACCTTTTGGAAGAATCTCAGGCGATTGATCCTAAGGCCTCTGCTAACCAAACCTTCAAAGTTTAAAGACGTGGGAAAGTGAAATAATCAAACTTTAGAACTAAAATAAGAGGCTCAAGTTGATTGAACATATATCATAGGTCAACTAAACCCTCAACATAGGTCGACTAAACTTTAAAGTCATCAACCTAAGTGTTCAACCACTAAGTAAGATAATTTTACTAACCACCAAACAGTGAAAAGCACTTTTTTAATCAAATCAAAACTTTTGAAAACACTTGATCAAACTTGAAAACTACAAAGGTTTTGAAGTCAACCATTCTCATTTTTCCAAACTAATTTCATGCTTCGAAGAGGAATCAAACCAAGAGAGCTCGTGTTTACAAGAAATTATACCTTAGAGACCTAAAACCCTAAGTACTAAGTCTTTAAGAATCTTCAAGGTCGGACAACATCTTGAGTAGATCTTCAATATAGCTGTTGCTCTTTCTTCAGTTAATAACATTCTTGAAAAACCTATCACTTGCAATCCAAAACTCCTATCACACTTAAGATAAATACTTACTAGTCCTCATCAATGTTTTTCGTAATGAAAACTAAGAAGGGTCACTGGGGCTTACAATCTCTCCCTTTTTTATAATAACACACTTTGATCCAATGTGAGAGGATTATTTCACGATAGAGTACAAGGAAGTGCGTCATAAATAACATAGAACAAGTAAAGTACATTGACAACTATTAGTTCCGAAGAGCCTATGGCCCAACCAACATCAATAAGTCTCCTTCCTTCTATTTAAAGAGTAATTTTTGAAAGGATACAGCTTTAAGTCAGACATAAAAGGAGGTTTTGAAAGATTTCAAAGAAATATAAGTTAGGTCCCTCTTAGAAAAAGTATGTTTGTTTTGGTGATTTCAAAGTGTAAAACTATTTTTGATCCTTGCAAAAGAAGTTTTTCAATTCAAATAATGTTTGCAAGGATTGGGAGAATTGAAATCAGTTGCAAAAATAGCATTTTTCTAAAGATTCATGAACTTCGGTCGACTTTGATAGGATCTTTGATTGACCAACATTCCCCCAAATTTCCAACACTTTGCTTGATCAAGGCTTTGGTTACCCGGATCCAGATTTGTTGCATCAATGAAAGCCTTCCAAACACTACCCATACTAAATTAAAACTTTACCAAATCATTTTAAGAAACTTTGTGTTGTTGAAATCAAGTAAGAGCAAGTTGCTTTAGAATCCTTTAGAAAAGTTTTGAAGCTTAAAAAATTAGGGTAGTAATTTTCTAAAACACTTAGACTTGGCCCAAAACAACTCTACATCCATCATCACCGAGTCAAAACAACGTTGTTGGTATATACATAACACCAATAGAGTCTTCTCATCCTTGCCACTTTCTTCCTTTATGGAAACATTATCAAATTTTTTCTTCTTACCATGCTAGGCTCTCCCTGAACTTGTGTTTCATTTGTTCTTTCTCCTTTGAACTTCTTGGTAGTGGTTGTAGGGATGTCACACTTGCTCAAGCTCGAGCGATTTCTTCATCCGAACAATGTTTTGCAAGCTTCCAAATATGCCCAGCCTTCACAAACTCTATCCTATTGAAGCTACTTCTAATGTATTCATCATATTTTCTTCTTTTCACTCCATTTTATAACTTTATATTATTGTGTGTAAACACTTTAGTGAGCAAGCAACCATAGGGGAGAGTCATTTTCTAGAATCTTAACATACTCTAGCATGTGATTAAGGGAAATGAAGCAAAAGTTCATCTTCTTACCCTCACACAAGGCTTGCATAGAGGCCATTTTTGTTGCCGTCATAGAAGATTTGTGGCCTTTACTTGCAAGAATTGTAGTGAAAATAATGTGGTGCATAATTCTTCCATAAACATCAAACCTCTTTATGGTTCTTTCCTTAGCATTTTCAAAACTTTCTCCTCTTGTGAATACTTTCTTGAATTCTCTATAAGCGATATTTCATCATTTGTGATGCGTGTATTTTTGTAATGTCTTCAAAGCCATCCTCAATTATATAGCAAAAGAGATGATCATCAAACCTCATCAAGGAATTCTTCTCTAGAGTATGCCATTGCACTTTGACTTCATCAACTTTTTTCTTCTTCAAAATTGCAAAGAACTCCCAAATTTGAGTAGGATAGTATTCATCTTTAGTGGTCAACAAGTTGCTCAATCTAAGCAATGTAAAATGGCTAATCACATCTTCTAGCCATCATCAAAATACTCGATATTGAGTTTGTGTCCTAGGAGAATTTCTTTATAGGATATTTTCAAGGCTTCAAATATCTTGGAGGCATCCACACTAGTAGACCTGCTATCCATCTTGCCTCCTTGCACATTTAGTTGTGATTTCTTCATAATTTTTTGAACCAATGTAGTTTTCTCTAATTTGATTCACTCCTCATGCTTAACTGGAATTTTCTTGCGCTCAATTTTCTTCTTTCTCTTTGCTTGAATCGGCCGAGGATTCTTTATTGTTGCTTTCCCTTTCCATTCTTGCTAATATCACCTTATTTTCTTTCTTTGGCTCAGTAACCTTTGAAAGAACCATTTCCACCCATTTTTAAATGCTCTAGTATACTGAAGGTTTGTGTGGTAGTAAAATTTTGGTGATTTTGAGTGAGATATGGAATAAGATGTGATGTAATATAATGTTATTTTGAACACAGAGGATTTGAGTAGCAGAGAGTTTAACAAAGAAATGAAATGAAATGAAATTGCTCGATCTCATCAGTTTCTTTTATTTTTTTTACTATTACGCGATTACTTTGGTCAACCAAGGTTTACACACTTGAATTGAAATTTGTTTTCCTCGATTGAACCCTTCTTTTGGACCATTCTATTTTAATCTCAATTGACCCCTTCGGTCACTTGAGATTTTGACATCTTGATTAAGCTTGTCCAAATAACCATTCTATTTCTATCTTGATTGACCACTTCTGTTGATCGATCCTAGTAACCTCTACTGAAGTTTTAGTAAGCTTCCAAACACAGCTTCTAGTAATGAATTTAGGTCTTTCACATAAGTCAACCAAGATTCCCACCACAACAAATTATGAATTTAGTGACATATTTTTTGTCATATTTTATTCCAATTATCATCATAAAGTGCTATTAAGTCATTTGTCAAGTGTCGAGAAAAATATTGTAAACAAATTGATGCAGTTTTATGACCATATAAATAAACGTTCTATAAAGCTATATAGTGATACTTATTGAATGTCATAAGAGTAATATGCCTGAAAAGAGATGGAGGCAACAAGTGAAAAAATAAAAGGCTTACTATCTGCAGCATTGATATTCACTGATTACAGTATGACTGTATTTCATTTTAATTTTTTTTATATCTCTAAAACTTAAAACTTTCTCAACCATCTCTCTTACTTGTAAACAAATTATTGAAGAATCGGAGTTTTTGAAGATTACTTGAAGTAATGTGCGGTGAAGTACTGTCAAACACTGAAGATATTGAGGTAAAAATGCATTCTTAGCTTCTAAAAATGGATTTTAAATGTTACTATATGAGTCCCCAAGGATAATTCAAGGACCGACTCAAATGGCTCCAGCCCAACATGGCGGTGGGCAAGGGGAACAAGTCTCACCGCCGGTTGAGGGGACAATCTCACATTGCCCCTCCAGCGATAACAGGGCCTATTCCATTACACCTCACTATCATTAGAGGCGCCTCCACTAGCATGGCCCACTTGAACAGGATTATAGTCATCGAACTACTAGAATAGTGCCAATTTTTCTTATCAATATTGCTTGTCACAATGTCTACTCTTTTATTCCTGCTACATATTTGTCTTCTGCTCGTATACTATGTATATTCATGTACGTTATGCTCTTGTGATTATGCAGTTGTTTTCGGGGAATGGGTACCCGGTTCCATTAATTCTTCCTTCCTAGGCATACTAATGTTATCCATTTGTTGTTGGTTAGGAACTTCCTACCATGCAATGGATTGATTGAGGCATACATTGAAGTCCTGATGTAAACTTAGTGTTCCTTGGAAGAGAGTTGTATTAAATTTTTATTTATTTTCATGAACATTTTTAAACAATACTGATATTGGTTGGCCTTTAGACCATATTGAATTCAAGATGGTAATACGTTTAGATTTCATTCATAGATGTTTGGATTAACAATACTCCAGTAAGAATTTAAATGCAATATTGAACATCTTTAAATACGTTGAACATGATAGGCCATATGCTAACATCAATGCATTTATCGCCACTAAGTACTAGGTCATCCCTTGTCGCCACCTCTCGACTGCCGCCACTCAACTAAAATCTCTAACAACTCACCTAACATTTGGTCCTACTGCTGGCCCATCTGGGTCAGGGATTCCGGGTCCTCGAGGTGATGCATGCAGAGTTAATCATGTTCAACCATTGCAATAAATTATTCACTTATCTAATTAATAGTAAGTCACTATAAGTGAATAATTATTCACTCTTGAGTAAAAAATGTCAGGGCTAATGAGTGAATAATTATTCACGCAATTAATAATCATATGTTGTTATTAAGTGAATAATTATTTCATCTCGGGTGAATAACTATTCATTCCTAGTTGAAATAATTTTTCATGCCTTATAATTTCCTTTACTAGAATGAGATGCATATTACCGTTTGGGCTGCCGCTGGACATATTTTAAATGAACTTGGCTAGACTATTACGCGAAAATTGGATTATATGTTTCTACTAGTTGATTACCTTTACAAATCCTAAATCTTTTAGGATGGGGACCATATAGACTCAGATCAATCTTGGAAGATGCTTTTAGGACCAGGATAGTCCCAAACGCCAAGAGAATGTAAAGCTTGGTGAAGGATTCGATGGGCAAGTATGATCGGAAAATTGTCGCTCAAACCTCATCAACGAGACATGATTCTTGGGTAATTGTGACAACCTCGTGGCCCAAGCAAACTACAAAGTTTTCTTGGACCTGGCTACCTATTTGGAACTTTGTAGGGAATCAATACCCTACCCTACAATTCAGAAGCTGCACACAGTCTGAACGTCGTTTTTCGTTATTTGAAGTTCATCCCATTTTTCAAGAGGAAAAATCTCTTTTATGGGATCATTGCTTCGCAGAGGTGTTCTACCATCTGTGCTTTAATAGTAGTTAGTTGTGGTTGTGTCACACCTTCAAAGCCAGTAGTTTTAATGGCGTCTATCTTTGACTTGCTTTGACGATCCCTTGGTATTGCGTGATTAACATCCACAATTAGTTATAGACGGCACTTAAGTGGGAATCTCTGAGGACCCATGACTATTAATCATTGGAGGGGAGGATAGCGGAAAGAGTCATAGATGTTTTGAGAAAAAGTTGGAGGAATTTTGAATGCAAGTGATGAGTTTTACCTGTTAGGTTAATTAATATGAACTCTCTTTAATGAAGTAAATAATCATTCACTCTTGTTCAATACCAACACATAGAGGAGTTTGATATGAACATAATAATTATTTACTCATATTAGTTGCAATCTCAATAACTAATTATTTTATGTCAATGTGTACTTTGAGAAAATAAATAATAGATATTAAAAAATAATCATTATTTTTTAAAAAAATTTTCAAATTATTTCAAATAGCAATTAACATTTAGACTCTCCAAAATATCATTCGTGCATCTCAATCGTCAAATCAAAAGATAATTTATAAAATTGTCCGATGTTGGAAAAAAAGACCCTTGATAATCGAATCAAAGTAATCATTGCAGTAGGAAACCTAGTAGGCATATCCTGACGTAACGGCTGGCTCACCTCCTGTGGCGGTTCCCCTGCTTGAGGCAATAAACTTGTTTCTCTCCAACCGAGTGCTTGAACGGCTTAGCTTTTTTCTCATCTTATCGAATGGCTGTAACATGATTTCTCTAAATTGGCAAAATTCTACCAAATTCTGCACTATGGGCAATGCATCCAAGCAAAGCAAAAAACTTCCTCAAAACCCTTCACAAAACCTTCCTCACTGTCCACAATGTACTCCTCAATCTCTCTCTCTCACACCCCGCCACACTGTTACAGAGTCACATTCTCTCTCTATTTCTGTATCTGCGTCTCTAACTCATTGACATGTTTTTGTATGTCAGATGGATTTGTCGGAGCGGTACTGTTACAAGCCAAAATTGAAATGGAACCCCAAGGTTGAAGAATACTTTGTCAAGGCTTATGGAGCTGATCATTTTTCGCGCATTTCGGATGCCCTCACGTAATTTTCTTTTCTTCTTATCCTTTACCTTTTTCTACTGCAAATTCATTTTAGTGGAAAGGTGGTGTTGCATTAATTTGTAATAGAATTGGAATATTAGGTTGAATCGTTTGAAAAGGTTATGAAAAGATTCGAGTTGCCTCTCGTATCAATGTTGAACATTGTTTGATAAGGAGTGGCTTATATTTGGTGGATATACTTAGATTTGGAGGTTGTGCTTTCTTTCATTTGTTTACATCTTGCAAATTAAATAGAAAACTGACTGTACAATAATGGTTATAACTTTTTCCCCTGTATTGTTTCCCAGTATTCTGAATCCAAGTTCAATTATATGAAATAAAAAAATTGGAGACCTATCTAATGGAGCACAATATAACACATTTAGAAAAGATAATTGAGGAACAGAAAATTGGCCTGGGAAAGGGTCATTTTCCTCCTACTTTATGTTTGTTGGTGATTCAAATCTTTTAGCATTTCAATTTCTTTGGTAAGACTAATATATACTCTTGGGGTTATTCTTTTTATGCTTTCTTTGCACAATGAGTTAGATTTCAAAAAGTATTGCAATTTTATTGATTGGTGATTGGTAAAATACTTTTGAGTTATTAATGTAACAGCAACAACCATGCTGTTTTTGTTGTCATCTATAGGGGACTTTGAAAAATATCCTTGAAGATAAGCAAAACACGATCTCAGCTGGCTAGGACAGAAGTTCTCTTCTTTGTTTAGCTTGTGGATGTGGGTTTGAGTAGGAGGTCATCTTGTTGTTAGTTCACGATCGGGTTATTGCATTTTTCCCCTGCCCCTTTCAAGCTTATGCCTTGGTTGTACAGCATTTTTCACCTTATATGTGCGCAATTGATCTTCTGCATAAAGTGTGTTTAAAACAACAATAGTCAGAATTTTTGAAGATAATGCTTGTATTCTCGAGTTGGGTATTTATAGAGTTTCTGTTCCAATATTAGGCGTCCATCGTGTTACTCTTGTATCCGTGTAAACTCTCTCAAATCAACAAGTGATGCTGTCATCGAGAAGCTTTATGCAGTACTAGAGGAAAACGGTTTTCAAAATGGTGAAAATGAAAGATCTACTAGTCTCAAAGCTTCTGATGATCTGGTAAAGGAACCCATGGGGCTCTCTGATAGTGCTGAACCTCGGATGCAATATGCTCGGAAGGTTATCGTGTCAAAGTGTCAAATACCTGGTCTAGATTATGTAATTTTTGTCGAAGGTTCCGGTCCACATGCTATTGACTATGGATATAAGGAAGGTAAACCTCCTAAGGAAGTTCTTGTGAGTAGGAAATGTGCAGAGGCTGTTCTTCGTGGGGCTCAGGTCAGTATGTTATAGTAGCTGTTATGGGTGAGCTTGGCAATTTGCTAACTTCCTCCCATTAAACTATCTGTAGTTTCTTCCAAAATTTGAAACTTCATTTGCTTATTTTGTGAAAATGCACTTCAAAAGTTCTGACTAATCTTGGCTTTTGTAAAATGACCATAGAAAGTTGAGGGTATCTATCCATGGATCCTTTTCTTATCTATTCTAGCCATATTCCTTTTATAGGTTTTTGTGCCTGGTGTATTAGCCTGCAGTGCTCATGTAGAGAAAGGGGATCTAGTTGCAGTTTCAGTTGCTGTGGAGCAGCCTGGTGTTGATGGTGGATGGAGCACTAACATAACACGTGGAACTGTTCTACAGGGATTGCAAGCAGGCAAGAAATACCGTGTCCTTAATTAGAGATTCATGTTTTATATGCTTGCAAAAACTGAGAGCTTTATGCATAATGATGATTCCACGGAGAGGAATACTTCCGTCTTGTTAAATCCCAGCTTGTCTTGTTCACGAAAGGTATGTGGAATTTTACAGGAGTTAAGCTTGGGGTTTAAGTTGGGTCATGAAATCATGTTCTTAAAAGTATGCAGCAGATACTTTTGAATGTGTGACTTTGAGATCTTCATAACTCAATTTTTTATATTATGTTTGTGCTTGAATTTCACATCTGGCTTTTGAGTTTCTTGCGTAGGGAGTTCTATGATTGTTCTTTGTCATTGCCTCTCTTAGTGGATGTCATTTTCTGGACATGTTCTTGCAACATCAAGGCATTATAACAGTCCTTTCATGTATCTACCTTTTTATGTGTCCACAGCCTTTATCTTGTCAAAATGCACATTTAGTAGAATTTTCTAGTCCTTATAAGACAGAACATGTAAAACTGTATTATGCAGAGAACAAAATGCATTTAATGGATTATGCTAGATTAATTGCCAAGCAGCTTTCAGAAAAAGAGTTTCTACATGTTGGGTATGTTTGTTATCACTTTTTCTTGGTTTATTGGCCCCGTCCAGCCTTTTCTGTTTGCAAGTTAACCACTATGGCTCCATGTTAGCAAGATACGTAATGGCTTCTTATCTGTTGCTTGTAGACTTGAAAGCTGATTATTCTGTTCTTTTTGGCTAGAGGATATAGGTGGTGTTAAGTGGAAATTTGCTGTATTATAAATGGTTCAGGGTATATCGGAAATGGAAAAATAGCAAATATTCTTCAGCTGGTGTTTTGCTTTATATCTTCTTTTCAATGCGTCAAACCAAAGGCGGGGGGTTTTTCTGCGGGTGGGGGGCAACTTGATATCTCATTTCCTGTAGAAGTGCAGCAACTGACCTCTGGTGGGATGTGATACCAATTGAAGATTGTACTTTGTACACTTTGGACACTACCATGGGTACCTGTGGCATATGAATTTGTACCTTTTCCGTTTTGTTTGTGAGATGTAATAGTGCTCTTATAAGGACACCTCTAGAAAATGTCACAAAATATTTGATGCTTTTGAAGATGTCATCGGTTGTAACTAGAATATTAATGCTCTTTGCTATAAAACTTGAACAACAATCTTCCTCTTCCATTTTGCTTCTTTCTCATATTGGTTGTAACTTATGTAGAACTTCCTTACTGTTCTCTGAGGTTCTTATATCTTATATATATATATATATATTTATATAAGCAGAGAAAAAAACTCTCCATCTGAACCCTAAAGTTTCAATTGTAACAAGATTTTGGGTGATGTTTTGTATTGTACCTCAGTAATCTTCAATGTGATTGGAGTCCAATTTTCCCTCTGAATTGGCACCAGATCGTTATGGCGTGTTGTCATACCGGAAAAACACAAACTTTACTAACTTTTCTCCTCTATAACATTGTGGACTGGTCTTACGGATGGCTGTGCGAATTATGTGCTCTTTTATACGTCTAGCAGGTCAATTTTTATTTGCAGATAGGTCTATTTGAAGGAAAAGGATTACTGATTTTACTGTTCTGCTTTTGCATATTTGAGGGCCTCTTGTGAGTTTCGGGTACAAAACCTGATCTGGAATATCTTCATGATTAATATAGTGAACTTTGAAAAGAATAAGGTTCCAATTTGATTGTGAATTAGTTCTCTTGGAAAATATCTTCTGAAAAGCGTCCTTTCCAATGTCAGTCAACTTTTTTTTGCATCCAGCTGCAGAAGCTGGTTCATTGGGATAAAGAAAATGCGCCTAAATTTGCTACTTCATTTATTTGGCAAGTAAGAAGATTCATGTAGGATAACAATGCATTCTGTGTTTCTCTTGTTTTAGTCATCTTCTTCCATCTAGTCATCCACTTCGCTGCCTTCTCTTCCAAATCCCTTAGATGAAATACTTTGCCAAGTGCCAATATTCAACTATATTAGATTTAAAGAATCTATCAAAAATAATCACTGGTTGCTTTTTCCATGGAAGGTGGTTGACAAATAACTGCAAAGTTATTATTGTCTGCAAGCAAGTGATCTTGGTTAAAAAGTTTAAAATAAGCCAGATAGATGCGTAGTGTGTTACTATTTCAAATCTGAGTGTCATCCCTTCTGACATGGCTGCTAAATGAAGTTCTTCTTTACCTTGTGGTAATGTGGTGTCCTTCAATGACTAATTCCTCAATATCACGCACCTCATAGAGCAGCCTGACAAGTTTGTCTAATCATACATCTTCAATTCTTCATACCATATGATAATGAATGTCCCTTTTTCCATATTATTGTTTTGTCAAAAAAACCAAGTCTATATGTTTTCGTAAGCTTTTATGTTTATGGAGTTAAAACTTTCTCTTGTTTGGTTCTCAATTTCTTTTGACACACTTTTTTGACATAGCCAAAGAGGAGATTCTGAGACCTTTCATTTTCACCACCTTATCATGCTCAATATTGAACATGAAAAGTTGGGATGCTTTTGACTCAAAGATCCATTTACAACCAATTGCTTAATATTTTCATATACAATACCAGCAGCACTAGTGAAAGAGTGGGGTAACTAGGCTTCCCTGTTAGTCAAGTGGATCTAAGAACAATATTTCTCTGATAAAAATCTTTGGAAATTAACATGTTGCATTTTTTTTTTCTTTTTTGTGGTAAACTTTTGGGACTTGGATGAGAGTATAGCTTTGGATAGGAAGAAGTGGAAAGAATATATTCATGTTGACGAATGCACGTAATCCTTTCTTTGGTTCACGTAGCTGACCCCAGTTTGGGATTAAGGCTTGGTTGTTGTTGTTTTGGTGGTTGGGGGTAAACTATTGGGACTACGCATGAGATGTTCCCCTTGAAGTTTCTTGTAATTTAATGTTGTATTCTTTGTTTGCTATTTTATCTTCTTGTTATCTTACTTTGTCAAAGAACAAGGAAGAGTTATCATGGTATATTGGGGATATCTAATGTAAGTTCTGCTACAGACCCTTATCATCTTGAAAGAAATGGTCTTTATATTGGGCAAGGAACCACCATGTTATCAAGAGCTGGGATCTTCCGTGTACCTGAAGGGGTTGCAGTGGATATGAATAATAGAGTATATAGACTTCCGTCCTTCAATGGTACAGTTTTCTTTTCTTGGTCCAATATCACTGCAGGTTAACACAATTTCTTATTATTGCATTCGTGTGAGGGATTATGGCATCTTGGATTGGTCCACACCACTTGATGTAATTTTGGCTCTTTCTGAAATGTTTGCCATCTTTTGCTAATGATTTACTTGTTTGAGATTGAAGATTTGCTTGAGGGAGAAATTTTTCTTCAGAACCTGCCAAGCATTGTTGCAGCTCATGCATTAGGTAAATTCTTATAGTTGGAAACTCTATTTGTCTTACAGATTTCTGTGCAGTTTTATGTTTTTGTCTAGAGTAATCATATTTGGTCGTATATTCTGAATCCTATATAGATACATGTGCGCAAGCACCTGGAGACCACTAAATTTTCGGTCTTGTATCATGAATCAACATCGTCAGTAATGAAATTGGCATGGGATTGAGTTATAAAGAAAGCTATTTCATCTTCCTCGGCCAAACAAGTTGGAACTAAAACAGATACAGGAAGATAGATGTTACATTGCAAAAACACCAACTATATGCACACTTTAGGGGTTTTGGGAATTACTCACTTCTACCCATGTGGAATGTTCGAGTAAAAGTTAGAAGATATTAAACCAATAGGACATTTAGACTTAGTCAAGCTAGTGACAATTAGGTGAAGCTAATCATGATTAGATTTTAGTTGAAGCCTGTTAAGTTGATAAATGCTAATTGAATAGGGTACAACGTGAAACACTGCTCGTTGTTTGCTTCGTGAAGAAGTAAACTGGGAGTCTCGTGGCAAATACAGAAACACAGCCATATAAAATATTATTGCAGAGATCTATGACCTCAAGCCACATGGTATTGCTCAATAACTGATGCTGATTATTTTGACATTTCCCCGTGCATCTCTGTAGATCCTCAACAAGGAGAAAGAATATTAGATATGTGTGCAGCTCCTGGAGGAAAAACCACGGCAATAGCAATCCTTATGAAGGACAAGGGAGAAGTTATTGCTGTTGATCGATCTCACAACAAGGTGCACCTTCTTAACCTAAAAGGTGATTTAACTGTCATAACTTTGAGCAATCTTTTTTAATGTTTATTGCCAAAAAAAGTATAAAAAATGGGTAACATGTCTTCTTTATGGGCTTTGAATTGTGCAAAATGGTAAGTGAAAGCTATTTGTGATTTCTTGTGGGGATTATGCTCATTTGCTGCATTATTTTTGAACACAGTATTATTCAGAAACAGTGGTATATCTAATTTGGGAGCCCTTCTTGTACAGCTTTAAAGTTGGTAAAATAGGATAATGTTCTATTAAACAATTGAACGTAAGTTGTCAAACCACTTGTTACAATCTTAGAGAATTTAGATGCTCCTGGATCAGAATAATGTTGTATAATAGACGATTATGGTTTGTCAAATCTATGAGAGAAAAGATAAGTATTGGTTCAAAACATAATTATGTCTGTATAGTCTTTCTCTTTTCCTTTTTCTATACTTGTTCCAGTTTATCAATCGAAGAAACTAGTGATGCAAACTGATTCTGTACTTAATTTTCTGCTTAGATTATCTTTGTTTTATTTGTGGTTGTTAGAGGTATCTTTGTAATTTTGTCTATTGGGTCTCTTGGGGCGGGTTAGCTTATTACAGTCAAGTGATACGTAAGGGTGTTTCTGTAAGGAAATTACTTCGTCAGGGCATTAAGAAAGATGAGTGGTGCTTCTCTTAAAAGCTTTGTGGTTAAAAATGGCTAACGGGGCGTCCCGCCAATTCTGGGCCTATCTGGACTGGGTCTGAGGACCGGGCTGTGAACCAGCAGGCTGGCCTAGGGGTTTAGCTGATCCCATGTCTGGCTGGTCCATTATCACTCCTTTTCCCATAAAGAGACCAAAGCAGGTGTTAAGGGTGGGGTTTATGAATAGGATTTTGCTGAAGCTAAATCGTTGTTGCTTTGTTGAAAAGTGAAGGATGGTATTTCTTTCAATGCTATAGTCGCTTTTACTTGCATATTTGTTATTTTATTGGGATATCAAGCTATTACAGTGGATGAGAGGGTAATGATTCACAGTTAATGTGAGGATTATATTCTTATATGAGGTAGAATCAGAACTCTATATAATGAAATAGGGTCTGTCTTCTCATAAATAACCATTGTATAGAAGCTTTACATTTAGACACACACAGAAGAATTTTCATCTCAACTCTACAGCTCTGCATTTACTAATCCTGTGTGGCTTTTATTTTTTGTGAGTGCTTACCTTGATCTCATTAAAATGGCAGGTGCTTGATATCCAGAAACTGGCAGCAGAAATGGGTTTGAATTGTATCACCTCATACAAGCTTGATGCCCTCAAAGCTGTCTGTCAAACTAAATCTGATGATTTGGCTGCCCCACAGATCCTTGATGATGTTAATGGTGCTGGAACGAGTTTGAGCTTAAGATTGAGGATATCATCAACAGCTGCCACAGAATCTTTGGATGATGAGTTGATTAGTGAAAAACATTGTGGTTAGTTCTGATTATTTGAAGTTAATATGTATTCTGTCATCGGATTGAATCATTATCCAGGTTTAACTCTATAAATGCATAAACTTTTTGATATCTCATGCAATGTTTTAAAACAAACATAAGTGTTGTCTCATGCATGTAGAATCAATAATAAGTGATTGACCCAACATTATATACCCTTACTGAGGATCATGTACGCATTAGACAACTAGACTTGCATCCATAAATAACATCTGAGATTTGAGACCTAGAAAAGTAATCCTGATAGTTTCTCTAGAACTTGTTACTTTTAGGGGAATATTCCGTTTTTACTGGGTAGTCTGTACTTTCAAAAAGCGAACTTATTACTCTTATCTGCGACATAAATTTCCGAATAACTTGGTTTATTGCAGAACACACGCACACTCTCTCTTCTTCTCCTCCTCCTTCCCTTGCCTGCAAGTCGGTATATATTAGCTGCCTGCCAGTTAATGACAAACTGTAATCTAGTTGTCGTATCTGATGCTTTCGTTTTTACCTTATGCACTTTATAGTTTTATTAGGGTGAAACTTGATCCTCAGGTAGAAGTTCTCATTCTTAGCTTCTTCTATGCTTCATATCTCTTGTATTTTAGGCCAGTCCAGTATTAGTGCTATCCAATTTTGACTTGATAACTAAAGGATGCTGCAATTCATGTCAAGACTTTCAGTAGTCGGCATAGATCTTTCATGAGTTCATTGCTGCCTAAATTAAGGATTAGGTTGGAGTGCACTAGGGGAAACTGCTGTTTCAAATAGAGGAAAGACAGAAAATAATATAGATAGATTTGAAATTTATTCCATTTTTGATTTATTTCCTGTTGATCTGTACAATATGATCACCTTTTGACGTTTCCAGTAAACTGAGTATTTGTAGTTATTTACACAAATGTGGACATTATGATCAATACCCATGGTAGAAATGTTGTATTCTTCACCAGTTATTTTTCATAGTATTTCATCTCATCGTCACTTCTTATTGAGCATGCTTCCTCTTTGTCAAATTGAGACTAAGCTGTCGTGTGCACATTGGTTTCCTTTGAACTTTTATTCTTCTTCTTTAAATGTACCTTCACATATTCTTCCATTAACTTTATTCTGATAGGTAAATCAAAACACATCAGCAGAAATTCAAGTCATCGACAATTTGACATGTTAATAGCTTCTTTGTTGGAATTCCATCTTTTTATATTTTGTGGACCTTTATTTTCTCCAGAATGAAGGATGTTTTTGTTTCCTGCTGATTTGGTCAATATTTCATAAAATTCTCTTTCGCCAGTGTGGTTATGATTGTTTTGCTTACTTGTGCATCAATTCGAGTTGACTCTTTTAGTGCAAGAGGTTTAGGTATCTATTTTAAATTTTCTTTTAAAATCCACCATATGCAGGAAGGACTTATGTTTTAACGGTTAGAGCTGGCCGCAAGGCCTTGCATAAATATACCTGAATGTAAATGAATAATTATAGCATGCATAATCTTGTTTACATCCCATTCCTTATGAAACTGTGGATATGATTTTGCTTTCGACTTTGCTATGAATTCCATTTGTTCTTTTGCTCATAGTATTTGAAGGCAAGTGCAGCTTTTATTTCTTTTGCATAGCACTTCTGGTGCTCTTCCAATATTGCAAGGAAGCACCTCTTGACCTGTGCAAATGTTACTGGAGAGCATTTCTCATCCTGAAATTCATATTTTATCTCTAATCTACTTCTTCAGATAGCAATGAGCAACCAAAGAATGGAAGTTATGCTAGTAAAGCCAAGCTCAGAAAGGAGATTCGGAAAATGAGGAATGGTCCCGGAAGAAATCACTTGTCTGGCGGTCGAGTTGAAAAGTCGAAAGGATTTTTAACAAATAGCTTTGATCGGGTTCTTTTGGATGCTCCTTGTTCTGCCCTTGGTCTGAGACCTCGATTATTTGCTGGAGAGGTAGGCCCGCTGTTGAAAGTTGAAAGTTAAATCCTTCTGAAGCGATTGATTATTTGTTTGGTGGGTTCCTATAGAGCATTCTATATCTTGCTTTCTCTCAATATTGATCTCCCACTAGAGATTATTCATCTTTGGGTTACGACATTAGTGCTTGCTCCTTCATGCATCATTTTTGTTTGGTTTTGGTGGTGAAGAGAAGGACTTGTTCACCCATCAAGCAGAGTGTTGCATTACTTAGTTAATAAGGCCTCGATCCAGCTGATTCAGTATGCATTTCAAGTTTTATATCATAGGCTTAATCTTGTGCTTTGGGGCTAGTAATTATATATAACTTGATCAACTTTCAATTCTTCTCTGGCTGGTGCTGTTGCTTGAGAAAGTTTTGGGGTGCAATGAATCCTTATTACATGAAGATTTCAATTTAGAATGTTTTAGCTGTTGTACCAATATTTTGTTGATAGCAACATTTGATAAATGAATTAATCCATTGATTTCTTGCTCTATACAACTTTTCTTAAATGTAGTTGTCTAAAGAATTATCCAAAAAAGAAGTGGGTGCTCAGTTTTTCTGGGTGTTGGTTAGATGCTAGTGCCCTAAGACATATGGAAAAGTAACTCTAATTTGAAAGTAACTACTAGGCGTATACTGATCTTTAGATTTCCTGTTATCCTGGCTATCCTATCACCCAAAAGAACTGGAAACCAAGCACATTCCAGTGGTTCTCGCTCACTTATTCTTGGCAAAAGCACACAATTTTAGCTGCATGAATTCTAGAACCACATCATGGCGCAATGTGCCCAGTTCTCATCCGCCAAACTGAAATTCTCCCAAAACTTATGTACTGTGTGACAAGTGAAGGAAGTTTATTTCTCTGTCATTTGTTTTGGCAATAGCTTCTGGTGTTTTGCGGACCTAGCATTAGTGGATTCACAAAATGATCAGAGGGCTGCAATGCTGTAGTCATTATTTTACTTTCTCGAGGATGCCTTATCCTCTCTTGCATTTCTTCTTTTCATTAATGATTTTTGTATGCAGGAGACAGTAGAATCATTGAGGAATCATGCTAAGTACCAGAGAAGAATGTTTGATCAAGCTGTTCAACTAGTTCGGCCTGGTGGAGTCATCGTATATTCCACGTCAGTATGATATATGCATGCCCTGGTCAATATAGTACATCTCTGTGCATCTTTGTCTGCATATAAATGGTATTTTTCGAAAGTATAAACTATAACTGTCATGAGGATGCAAGCACATCCTCTCATGCACGTGTGTGCGCGCACATATATATATAGATATATTATGGCACCTGAACATTTTTCCCCTTCTTTTTTGAATATATATATATATATATATATATATATATATTATATTATGGCACCTGAACTTTTTTCCCCTTCTTTTTTGGATGTGTTTCTTTTCATCTTTTTCATCTATCTTTCCATTTTCCAACTAACTTTATCTCTATAGACTGACTTGCATGATCATGATGATATTGTACATTTGGTAATTTTGATTTTCCTTAGAACCATCACTTTGTTGGAGATTTGTTTTTAAGTAGTCAACTATATTCTTAGGCAGGGGGGTCTAGGATTTGACATTAGAGAGGTAGGAGATGTGTCTGTTAGTTTGAAGTTTCTAAAGTTTCCTTCAATTTCGTGATGAGTCTGCTTGATCTTCTATATTAAAAAGGCTTACATTTTGTTCCCAAAAAAAAAAAAAAAAACTGGTAAAATCTCCAAAAGTGTCTCAAATGTAAAATGTTCTGAGGAGTCCCTAAATGAACAAAAAAGTCTCAACCTGGTCCTTTTTTCCAGCACTGTTACAAAACTAATGGTCATGCATGGTAATGTCAACCAAAATAGGATATCTCTCCCTTATCCCTTCTCTCTTCTGGTCACCAATTGTGCTTCCTCTTCTGTGATACCCAAACCCAAAGCCCAGAGCCACTGCCTCCCCCAGCCCCGTCAATGCAACCCATCGCCACAATTAAACATTTCTCTTCAAGAACCTTCAATGAATAGGATGTCCAATTTTTCATCTCTGGTCAACAATGGCAAAGCCCATTCATCTTCTTCTCTACTTCCTTCCTTCATGCCTTATTTGTTATATTTACAGTATTGAATCCTCCAAGTCCTAGTTATCTGGGATTTACTTCTTATAATACCGAGATGGTAACACAAGGTTCATGCCAGCGATTAACTTCTTATCATAGTGTTGTGCTACTGGAAAGAGGAGTTGTAATCTGCTAGTTTGCTCCAGAATTGCTCAGAATTGAAAGGTAAAAGAAAGTAGGGCTGGTGGTGGTAGCTGGAATGAGGGAAAATAAGAAAAAGGGGGAAGGGAGGGGGTTGGAGGGATCAAGGGTTTTCTTTAAGATATAAATCTTCCATGGAGCCCTCAAATTTTTTGGGAGTTTTCAGAAATTTCAGTTGACTTTGTTATGTTCGACAGTAGTTTAGTGATGATCCTTGGACAGAAGGACCAAGTTGACTCTTTTTGCTTTCAGCACTTTGCTTGATATTTCTAAATTCGAGGGGCTACTTGAGAGACTGCAAAATTTTCAAGAACAAAATCCAATTATCGCTAATATAAATGGTATTTAAGTCAGACTAATTGATCCTTAAATCATTTATTAAAAAAAAAAAAATGATCCCTAATTACCACAAGTAAATTTTAACTTTAACCAACACTATAGTTGACTGAACAGAGTATGAGTCAATTGCTAGGTTAAAATCACATTATGTAACAATTACTCTGGGGCATAAACTAGCCAAACCCAAACAAAAATTTAGAAAGGGAACAAGCAATTGTACATGGTTGGTGTAACCTCATGAAGGATTTCTTGTGGAAGAAAATGATCTGATAACTTATGTTAAGCAAACTCAGCAAGAGTATTAGTCTTTTGGAGATCAAAATTTCAATTAAAAATTGAATAACCTTCAATAAGTTAATCCATTCTTTTCTTTCTTTTGCAGTTGGTTATTTCTTGGCTTCTTTTCTACTGTTGGCAGCAAAAAGTAGTAGTAAACATGTTGGCGGAGGATAAGAGAAATGAATCTTACAATTGATCTCTACACAACAGAACTGAAAATTTTTAATTCTGAAATGCGTGGGAAAACACAGATTCTCTGATTAGGATTAAATATTCACACACTTATATGGTCCTGATTTTCTAGCATGCTTACATGGCCAGGTTATCTTAATGTGAAAGCACATTTCACTTATAAAAAGATAAATAGAGGGAAAAATGTAAAGGTACCAAGTGAGCATTATCCATTCTACTAGATATCTATCATTGCAGACTAGAGCCTCATGTCTCCTACTCCCACTCTCTTATGGAACTGCAGCCCCCCCCTCTCCCTTCCCACCCCACCTTCCCCTTCTTTTTGTTAAAAGGGCTCCTCTTTTCCAAAATTCATTTATTTCCATTGTTTTTTCTAGTGGGAAATCAGTTAATTTTTGGAACTGAGGAGACGGTAAATGTAAGGAACCTCAACAAAACTTTATTTCAATTCAATGACTTTTATTTATGTTTTCTGTAGGGATACTATGAACAGTTGAATATCAATTTATTTTGTTGCACCAACTGACATCATATTTTGCTGATTTTTGCTTCTGGAAGGAGCTGCTTGGACAGCCTTTATTTTGTGGTGAGAATAGTTGTAAACAGGGACCACATAAACAGCGAGTTCAGATTTCTTGTGAATCAGCAATCCGGCTATATCATCTCTCTCTCTCTCTCTGTTATATAGTCACCAGAACATTTGTCTAATGACTGGGAATGATGTTTGAAAATCCAAAATTTTTTTTCTCCATATAATATTGTATAGCAAGTTCAGATTTCCTGTGAATCAGCCATCTGGCAATATCATTCCCCCCCACCCCCCACCCCCACCCCCACCCCACACGTGCTGCAACCCCACAATATATAGTAACTGGAATATTTGTTCAACGACTAGAAATGGTGTTTGAAAACACCTATAATATTGTATATTTTAGAATTTTATGCTTCGACTTTTTTATTCGCTACTCCCTTTTGTTGAAAGTTAACAAGACATCCATTCCCATTCTTTAGCCGTTATTGTATAAGTAGCTTATGCTTCTGTGTGATTACAATTATATATTTTCTGATCAGTGCGATGCATGTCCCATGCAACAGATGTACAATAAACCCATGTGAGAATGAAGGGTTAGTTCGATATGCGCTAGACAAATACAAATTTCTCTCCCTTGCATCACAGGTTTGCTCTAGCTTGGTTATGTTATTTGAATATTTACAGAATGTGATGAGTTCATGAAAATTTACGTACTATGAAAACTTACACTGTAACAAATTTCACAAATTCTGGTCAAACAACAGAATGTGGCAGTTTTACTGATACTTGAAATTAATTTTTAGTTGGACTATGCCAGAGATCCTGCATACTGTTCAAGTAAATCTCTGTGTGCTTATGTTTTTGCTCCTTTTGAAATTATTAAGCCATTCATATGGTCAGGCTTCAATCTCTTTCTGCTAGCCTGAATATATTACTTATAGTGTGGATCTGCTTAAATGGAGTAAGAAAGTGAGAAATTACATTTAATAAAATATCAAGAAATTACACTTAATAAAATATCAAGAAATTACACTTAATAAAATATCAATCATTATAGACTACTTCTATGAGGAAGAAAATGATAAAAGTTCCATCATCATGCTAATGATGATATCGATGATCCCTTATTTTAGTGCAGGACTTCTGTCACTGACCCAGAGTCAGCAATTCTTTCAGTGATCCTTATTCTAGGTCCTCCTTGTAGCTTCCAGCTTCTTGTCTGTATTCTAAGTGGGCTGAATGTTTGATTGTGTTTTTAATCCTCGATCAATTGCAATATATCAGATATCAATGGTAATGCTTATGCTTTCCATTGAGCTCTTAAATATTTGGTCTCTGTGTTGGATCTTCTCGTGGAAGTTTTGATCATTTTGCACTTAACTTCATAGTCAAATCTCCTGATTCAAAGGATGAAGCAGTTGCCTTTTCATGCAAAATTTATCAATTTACCTAAAGGGGAAATTTATCAAATGTACTAAAAGGCCCATGGTTATTCCTGATGTTATGCAATAATGGTACATAGCAGCGACATTTTGATGCTTTTTGTGGCACTGTTTTTGCTTATCTTAAAGGGTCTCCATACAAGAAGTATCAGGTGGTCTTTGGAGTTGATATTTTCTCTGAAACCAGTTACTGCTTTGCATGCATAATTATAGTAGTGGTACAATATTGTGTGTTAATTGAGCTTGCACTGATTCTGCAATGTCTTGCAGCATCCACGAGTTGGGGGGCCAGGCCTTGTTGGTGGTTGTGAACTGTCTGATGGATATATGGAGTAAGTACTACAATTTTGGTGCATGATCTTGAATATTGAAGCTGAGTTCTTTTCTTTTCTTCATAGTCAAATGCCTCCCAAAGCACGGGTGAAATTTATTTTCCATTTAGATTTGTGTTTATCCACCGAATGGTTTTGTTCGTTAATCATCATTGTTCCCACAATAAGGTATCATCTTTGGGTTACTTTTAGTCTCCTTAACAATGTGGATTGTTGCACTGCAGCCATAACTTTTTTGGTTTATGTTGTATGGAAAGTAAGGAATACTAAATGATGATGATCATTTTGACATAACATACTTATAGAGAAAGTCTTCCAGGGATTAATTGTCAATAGTGTGGCGCTGGAGCACGTCTTTTGACCTTAGAATCTGTATGTTAGAAGCAGCAAGTTTATATGCCTTATTCAATGGAAAGTTTGAATGTCCTGTTTTAAGTTATGTAAAGTTAGATTAGAAAGACATTAATTGCTGCTGTATTAAGATTACTGTCCTCTGGAACTGCTAATAATTATAATATTGTTATCATTATAAGAAGAAAATTTAGTAATGAAAAGAAATACAAGAAAGAGAAGGGCTTCTTTATTATTAATCCTGGAATTGTAAACGCTGCAAAGTTGCTGTTGATTTAAGAACGGCATCTAACCTCTTTTCAAATTAAGAAATAAATTCTATTTTCTACTATGAGAACAAGGGATTTGACCCTTTTTCCTCTCTTCTTTCTTGAAATTAATAAGATAGTTATCGCATTGTAAAACCTTGTCTGAAAGCCGCAATCATTTAATGTTTCTCTCCTTATTTTTCATTCTTTGGTCAAGTTTAAGCAATGCTTTCCATTCCTTCTTTCACACTGTTGTATACTAACAATGTAAAAATGTCTTGATTGTTCAGGGAATGGTTAAGACCAGGTGAGGACGATCTTGTTCAGAGGTTTGACCCATCTTCGCCTCTCGATACAATAGGCTTCTTCATAGCAAAGTTCAATGTTGGTTCGAAGAATGATCGAGTTATATTTACTGCATAGGTATCACGTAGGGATCAGATCCCGTTGTCTTTACATTTCTTAACAAATACACTATTGCATGAAATGGTTCAACCAAACAACTCAAATGTGCAGCATAATACCAAACTAAGGACCTATTGGGTCTGGAAAAAGTTCTTACCTATAGGGGATTCGATCTAGACTTAAATAAATCCTGCCATTTTGCTCGAATAACGGACATTCCGTACAACAACAGCCCTCAATATACATCGTCTCTACTCACATCCGCTTTCATTTGCCTCTTCTTTTGTGCATGAATATGTAATAAATTCAATTAAACCAGTAAAAAGAAGTGTCCTTCCTATAGACGAAGACGAAAATAAAAGTTAGACAATTATACACAAATGAACACATCCAGCTCAAGAAGCACAATGAAAATCATTACTTTTAGCCCAAAAAAAGTAAAATTATACTACTATATAAACAGAAAATAGCGAAATCCGATGTGAACTTATTTGGCTTTCCAATTTAGTAAATCTCACGTCCAAAATGAAGCAAATTAATAATCGAATAAAACAAACTTGCCTTATCTACGTTGATAATGGGAAGGGAAGGGAGGAAGGGTGTCGTTGTTCGGGCAATGAAATGGATTAACAGAAACATACAATGTGATCCATGTGGCCATGAGAGACGAAGAGAAACTGCTGAGAGATGGCACGTGGAGGCACTTTCCAATGTCCAAAGCTATGCTCAGTGCAGGGATTATGACACAAGTTTCATGGCCTGCAATTGAAACTCCGTCAATCTGACAGCCCTCTATGCTCAATCCCCATTCTTGCCTTTTCTCGGTATCCTTCTTCTTAGTCGATGATTCTGAGCTTCTGCTGCTGGACGTCTTCTCCTGTATATTCGAAATCCAATAATTCTTAGCTTCCTCCATTCGCAAAATTCAACTAAAATATTACTCCTGCTCTGCTTCAGATGTCTTTCGCCGTGGGAGCGGGGCTTTAGGCGGCACGGGGAAGGGCCGTTGTTTACTAATGCGTTTAAGCGTGCGTTCATGCAATCTCCGGCAACCATAACCAGGGCCATAACCATTTACGAAGCAGAATACAAAAGTAGGTAAAAAACCCCATGATACACCGACGGCCTTGAGTTTTGCCTTTATCACAATTAATTTCCTTACTTTGCGTTAATTTATTAACCCGTTAGAATTATTACTATCAAACGGCTCATCCGGTCACAGGCCACTCTTTAAACGGGTCAGAGTGGGCTGATTTATTTTTTGACGGAGTTCATACCCATTCGTACTAGGCTCGCAGGTTAAACGGGTCAGCATAGTCTTTTTTTTAAACAAAAAATCAATCCATTTCTCATTGAACGAAGGATACGAAATAAACCAGATTGATTTTTTGATCAAAAGTACTATGTCAAATTTTCGATTTTTCCTCTTCCTCTATCTCTATCCCATAGGTATAGGTACAATGTTTGAATCAATAGAGAACCTTTCTTCTGTATGAATCGATATTATTCCATTCCAATTCCTTCTCGATACCTCCCAAGGAAAATCTTGAATTGGATCCCAAATTGACGGGTTAGTTCAGATATATTCATGAAAAGAATTGATTCAATACATTTCTTATGTACCCATAGGTACTATTCGGGATTTGAATCAGATTTCGGATCAATCTGTATTGATTGACTGCCTCCATTATGGCAAATACCACTCTTTTTGGTTGTGGATCTTCCAAATCATTCCCGCAGGATATCCGGACCCATTTTTTTCTGATCCTTCGAGAAAAAGATTCATTCTCTTCATAAAAAATAGGAGGTAGAACCAATAAAGATTTCTTTTTCGATTCATCCCTGGAGTTGAATAACTCATTCAAGAATTGTTTTCGAGTGTATCCTCCCCTGTTCCGGTCATGGAATAGATGAAATAAATCAAAAAATAGATTTTTGTTCAAGTTTTTTTAAAAAAAAATCAAAATTCTTACTATACATTTCTTTTTCTCTTTTTCTCTCGCTATCATATATGAGAATATAAATATATGATTAGGATAAACACAATCTTTGACTAATCACAAATGCTTTTAAAATAGAAAATGATCATTAATTATATCTATCATACCTAATATGAATAAATTTATATAAGAAAAATATTTAAAATAAAAGTGAATTAATTAACCTTAATTGTAGATATAATTAGAATGTATGATGTAAAAAAATTTGGTATCAAGATTATTATATATTCTATTTTTTATAATACTTCTAATACAAAAGTTAAAAAAAAAAATTGGCCCATTCTGGCCCGCATTTAAACGGATTTGAAAAAGCTAAATCCAAGCCCGCTTATATTATGGTCCAAATGGGCCAGCTCAGGGCTTGAGCCGATTTTGCCTCTGCAAGTTAGAATTGACTTCTTTTTTACTCCCATTTTATTTCGTTAGTGAAGTCTGGATGGATAAGATCCTATAGTCTAGATTATGAATTTCATAATATTATTGGCTCAGCTCAATAGTAGATTTTGAGTAGAGTTAGATATATTTATTATTAACTCATTCCTCTGTTCACAATTAAATATTCAATTTTAACTTATGATAACATTAATGAGAATAATTTGATTATTAAAAAATTATAATAATATCCTTATTAATTAAAGAGGTTAATAGTAGAATTACATATTGATGGAACTTAAATCCCTTAAATTAAGGAAGTGAAAGAGATTATTAGCGGGGCTCTTGTATTAGTGAAATTTATTTTTCTTAATTAAGAAGGCTACTAATAAAAGTTTAAACAAAATATAGGATTAAGTTTGTATAAGTACTCTAAACTTTGACAGTCCTAATGTCACACCTTATGCCTGTGAGCCCGAGCATGCGACTCATGGGCTTGGCAGGACTCATAACCAACTACTTGGCAACCGTCCTCACTTTGTCAAAATGGATATCCCAAATTGACTATAGATATTAAGATCCATGCTTATATACAAATTATAAGTTTCATAATTATTCCATGTGGGATCTTCTTGGGACATCACATTCACCAGCCCTTAAGACCCTAGCGTCCTAGCTAGGTGCTCTCAATGCCACATGACTGAACCAGGATGTGAGATTCTAGAGGTGGCTCTCACCGCGCACGGTGTAGTACTTAACTCTCACGCGTCTAGTAACCGCTCTGGTACCCATAGCCAACTACTTGGCAACCATTCTTGTTTTGCCAAAATGGATATTCCAAGTTGACTATAGATACTTAAGCCCATGCTTATATACAAATCATAAGTTTCATAATTATCTCATGTGGGATCTTCTTGAGGCATCACACCTAATAATTGAGTGCCTAATTCCAATACTATGCCAACAAGTATCCAATTTGGATGAAATTCGTTAATTCAAATGAAAAATTCATGAGCCCACCTATCATTTTAAAAAAATATCATGAGCCCAAACTTTGGGGTTCTTGACAATTGAATACTCAATCCTATTACTATGATAATTAAGTGGCCAATTTGGATAGATATGATAATTTAGTCATAAAACCCATGACTTGCTACAAATGTGTTCAATACCTTTTAGAAAAATTAGAAATAATATTTTGCTCGTTGGTACTGGAAGGAAGTCAATAACGAGAAATTATAGAAAAAAAAAATATTGTGACACTTTACAAACTCTTTTCAGCTTTCTACCTATGGAGAAATCTTCGATATTGAGAAGAAGTTTTTGACTTGTCTCTTGCAATCAGAGTTTGAACTCACCTAATATTCATGCCTTGCTTGCTTATAGTGATGCTTTGTTTCAACATTTAGTTCCTTTTTAGTAGAATCATCTCTATATATTTTTGTTTCTCACATATCGGATTATCAGCCCATTGGAAGAATCCACATTAATTATTTTGCAACATTTTTTTTGCAAAAATTTTGAGCAAGGTATTTAGTTTTAGAGAACAACACAAAGAAACAAAAACATGTTATAATTACACTACTTATAGTTTGAACATCTATGAAAATTTCTGCAAGGATTCTATCCAAATTGGGTATTTAATTATTATATTACTAGAATTGGATACTTAAATGTCAAGACCAACCCCCAAAGTTTGGGGGTACTTGTACATACTTAACCCTTATATTTTTTAAACTGACATCTGGGCTCATGAATTTTCTGTTAGAGTTAATAAATTCCATTTAAATTAGGTACTTAATTGTCATAGTTATGGGATTGAGTGCTCAATTGTCAAGATCCTAAAGGTTTGGATACTTATACGGATTTAACCTTAAAATATATAATTATTTTAAAAAAATAGATATTCAATTGTAAATATTTTAAAAATAAAATATAAAACATTCAATTATGAACGGAGAGAATATTTTAAAAATTTTATATATATTTAGTTTTAGATTATGATTGGAAAGAGAGAAAGAAATAAATGTAACAAATTTGATTATTTAATTAGACACACTAATTAAGTCCTGCTTCCATTTACTTAACTTTTTCTTCTTATTTAGTAAAGAATACATGCCATAGAGCAACGAAATTCAAAACTTCCACGCATGTCATTCTTCTTCTTTTTCCGTTTTTTGTTTTTAGCATTTTTATTCCTCAAACGAAGGAACTGGCCTTGTTCAATTTCATATAATATAAATACTTTATAACAACTAGATAAATCTACTATCCCCACTTAAAATTATTTTCGTTCTAAATTTACAAAAAGTTAAGAGAATTATGGAATAGCATTATATAATAGATTAAAGGACTAAATTATTACTTTTAATTTACTCAAATTACTTCTCATTTACTACTAAACTACATTGATATTGGGTAAAGTTTTATACTTGAAATACTAGTAGTTTAAAAATTAAAAAAAAATAAATTTCGGGGTTTTTTTTGGAGAAATATATAACTGCCAAGGGTAAAATCAACAAAAGAACTACAAATACTTTCTTAATTTTTCAAAATGACAATTTAAATTTTTTTGAGACAATCTAACACAATAGATAATTTCAAAAGAAAAGTATAAGATGAAGAACGAATCCTTTGCTTTGATATCCTTTTTGATGTGCAGAGGGAAGAACATGAAAAAGATAAAAGCCACAAGTACGTATGATGATTTAGGGGGAAAAAAAAGGTATATTTGATGGCAATAAATAGATTCAATTTTACACATTTTCTGGATTCTTTGGTCAAACATTTTTAAGAAAATTCTTTTGTTTGTCATTATAAGGAGGAATTTTCCGAACCAGAATTTACATAAGGAATAACCTAAAATAACTATTTGATCCCTTTGGAAATGCCAGTCGTATTAGAATAATTTTCTTTGCATCGTTTTTATTGATTGAGGATTTATTACTTTCTTTTTCAAATTCACCTTGATTTTTTTAACTCCACCAAATCAATTTAATTAGTTTTTCAATTCTCATAAAAGTAAATGTGCCTTTTTACATTATAATTCTAGCTAATAACAACATCATTTTTAATTTGAAATAAAAAATTGATAATAATACTTCGAAATGAAGATAGTATATCATTAGTCATATATTTCTTGCAAGATGAAGTTAACGTACAAAGAATTTTGAGTTTCAATTAATTGATAGGATATACAACCAATAGCCTTCTCTATTAAATCATCTCAAATAAACTCTTGAATGTTAATAAGGAAGAGAATTAGAAATTCTTCAAAAACAAGCAAATAAAATGAAAAATAGGTAAAGTTGCTGTGGCTTCATTTAAAATAAATAAATAAAGGTATAATATTAAAAAAGAATATTATATTCTTTTATATGAATAAACATAAAGGACCTTAAATTTCGAAAAGGTTTCCTCCTACAAAAAAGGTCCATATATTGAAATGATCAGACTATTTGAAGCATTATTCGTTCTTAATATTACTTCTTAAGTATAGCTATTGCAGTAATGATAAGAAATTTAGAATATAGAAAAAGAATTAATTAGGAAATAAAAGTTACTTGTTTTTTGGGCAAGAGAAAATGAAAAATTTCGAACTTCCCACGTTCTTGGATTCCCAGCTTTCGTATTTCACTTATGATAAGGAGACAAGAGTCAGAGCCCATTACATACACCCCAAACTGTTCAGCTCAAAGATCCAAGGATTCATACTCTCAGCGTAAGAAGATTTGGCAGAGAACGCCGCCGGCAGCAAACTATAGAAGAGTAGACAGTTGCGAAGAAAAGAGAAGCCGGGATGGAAGAATTCGGAATCGGTTTTCACTTCACGCCAACGGACGTGGAGATGTTGGTCTTATTTCATTTGAAAGTGAAGGGTAAAAGCTTGTCCTCGAAGATCATTCAGAGGGATATCTATGGTGAAAATGGAACACCATGGATGATCTTTAAAGAAGATGATCCGCAGGGAGATATAATAGTTGATGTTGATTCAACCAAGTCGAGCAAAGATATGAAGGCTTTGTATGTAATTACTAAGCTGGTAAAGAAAAGTAAGATGATGACGACAAAGGTAGCTAGTTGCGGAACTTAGGAGGGGCAGATGGGAAAGAATTATATCAACATGAATGATAAGAAAATCGGGTACAATAAAATATTTAATTTCAGAGTAAAGAAGACGTTGTCCGTCGACAACACTAATAACTCGATAATGCGTGCGTATCACTTGGACGGTGATTTCTTGAATGGGTTTTCCAATGATTATGCGATATGTAGGATTAAGAGGGTCTATCCGAGACCTACTTCGGACAAATCAGGCAAGGCTTATTCAGGAATTGAAACTCATGAAGCTCAACAAGTTGAAGAACATCAAGTATCATCAAGTCTTACCGTGCAAATCTCAGACAAAGCTTATGATCAAGAAACCTGAACTAAGGTTGCACGAGTTCAAGAATGTCAAGAACTTTCAAGTTTTGCAGAACTGCGTAGCTGCCAGCGTTCAACAGTCTGCTAAGAGAAAATACTCAACCACGTTTGAAGAGGAAACTAATGGTGAAGGCCGTCGTTCAAAAGCCAAAGGATGGAAGACATGTTGAGGACCTGCAGTATTGCTAGCAAAGGGGCACTGGTTCATGTGAGTTTGCAGCTGTGAAGGAGTTGCCAGAATTGGTTCCTATCGAAGAGGGAAGCTTGATGACAACCGACAGAGATTTTTTCAGTGGATTTCTGCAGAATGATGAAGTTTTGCATATGATTGATTGGACTAATTGTGTGGAGCCAAGCACTATCATCAACGAGTTTGATGCATTCATGGGATTGTAGATGGATGAACAGAATGAAAATTTTGAGTTTGCAGAGTGGAGCAACTAGGAAATTAATTATATACTAGGATATTTGGACCAGCAGGAGCAACCTGGAATCTGATTCAGAAGTTGGATATTATCTATCCGCATACAAACTATTTTCTTTTCTGTTTCTTAAGAAATTGCGAATTCTAGATAATGAATAAGAAGAACTTGTAAGTAGGAAATAAATGCAAGTTTATATACATCTGAGCACAACATTCTTCTCAGAATCCCTGTTTTTAAAAATTATTCGGTAGTTAAGAAACTAATTGTTTCTTAATCTAATTCTAATACACCATCGGTTGCATGAAACTGATATCAACCAAACTAGTCAAATGTGTAGCGTTTCTAATATGGTTTTGGACTAACTTCATACCTATAACTATAGGGGTTTCAATTTGAGGAACTTTAGTAATTTAATATGATGCCTTTTAATATAGCTGAAATTCTTTTGATCCCTCAAATTGCATATAAGCTTTCTGAGGACTCTGGTCTCCCTAACATTGTATCCTGAGTTCAGAACTGGTAGTTCTCAAAATATATGATGCATTTTGCTGCGTCCATATGGTTTTTTCTTTAATAACAATTCTTGTAGGCTAAGTTGGGATGTAGCCATAGATCGCTGTACTTTCAAACTTTCACGAGTTAACAAACACAGTTTTTGCAGATGTTAGCTTGTTGAGCTGGAAAATATTTGACTGGAAACAGAGATTGGCGGAGTTGAGAATGTAACACCTTCTAAATTCTTTGCCCCCCGTTTTTTTATAAATAATATTTCTAACTCGAAAGAACTTTTATGTTTTTTTTCTTTTCCAAATATTATTGAACGGCTGAAAAAATAGAGTATACAGCTACATAGTGTAACATTGGGCTAGAAGAGAGTATGAAGTTTGACTACCGGACATTTCTGTCAACTAATTGGCACTGGTAGTTCCCCAGGCAACTAGAAGGATACAGGTCAAATGCAGTAATGAAAGGAAAAGTATGCCTACAGAAAATGGTAAGACTCCACATCACAAACCCTCTGTAAGGGCAAATACTTGGCCTGCCTAACGTGAAGGCAACGCAGAAACTTCTTGCTCAATGACCTGATAATACCAATGAACAGAAAACTTAGAATTTGATCGTGAAATTATAAGATAAAAAGTAAGCAGGTAAAATATTGCATGACAGTGTTCAGTAATAAACAAAAGTGTTCAACCGAACACAGAAAACACAGTTGTTGATCTAATCTGCATCTCCGTGATCACATGTAAGCAGAAATGTTTTAACATGGAAATTAGACAGACTGTTGGTATGACCTTCCTTCTACTAAAGATTACAACATATAGACATTCATTGAACACTTTACAATTTGAAAACATTCAAAAAGCACAATAGAAGATTCAACTTTTTCAACTTTATATCCAATAGTTTTTGAGAGTGTGTAAAGGCAACTCACATGTAACTGATAGCGAGCTGAAAAGTGGATCAAAACAATTGCCTCGTGTCTAAACCTGTCTGCATAGTTGATTATCTAGTAAAGTACATACACTGAGATCAGAAACGAAATCAGACATCCAAAAGAAATATGGACAGGTAGAAGGAATCGACATTACAAGTGATATATCTGGCCTCAGATAAATAAGTGTGCCCATAATCTCTTGCATCCTCCACTTTCATGGTGTTTTCAACAAAGGTGCTCTACGAGTGTAAACGGGTCCTAACGGGTTTGGGATATCCTGTCATAGACCCGAATCTGATTTACTATTCCCGAACCCATACCCGATCCTATTACACGACTGGTCTGAATGAGATGGATCCAGATCCTATCATATAGGGTCTTAGTTCGGGTTTGGGTAGATTCAATTATAATTTTAAAAAAATAAAAAAATCATAATAAATATAAAATACAATTCAAATATCATGTCATAAACTCAAGAAAATAACAAGTTTAATGTCTTCAAGCACAATTCTTAAATATACTTTTTAACCAAACAAACTCAATGTCTTCAACTCAAGAAAATAAATATATAAAATATTTATTATTAAAAATTTATTCGGGTCCTGGGTCTACCGGGTAAACGGGTATAGATCTTGTACCGTACCCGTACCCATTTAGAAGATGTATTATCGGTTCATGTCCAAATCTGGATAAACGGGTATAGATCTTGTACCTTACCCGGACTTATCAGGTTGGGACCGGGGCTTTACATATGATGGAGAAATCGTTAGAAATAATAAAGATAGCTTGAACATAAAAAGTACCATGCAATGACATGTACACTCCAGATTGACAACTCCCAGAGAGAGCTCCAGTTTTTAGCTATAGATAGCAGAGAGTGTTGTTTCGAAATAAGTAGTATCTAGTGTTAATTGAAGCGAAATGCATATTGACATAGCTTATATCACTAAAAGCAGATTCTTGGATATCTAAAATCATACACTTCCTTAGATTAACGTAGAATTTTAGGTAAAAAATACTTGTTTCAAAATGACAAGATGCCCTCCAATCTAACTTCGTAGTTAATTAAGTGCACATTCTCTAGTACATACTATGTTTCAATAACTCATGATGAGATGCTCAGGAAGTATCAAAACTTTCCTCCAAACAACCTCAAAATGGCTATACATGCAAATGTAAGTAATAAAAGGACTAGCTCCAATTCAAACATCCAAACCATTGTGGAATTAGGAAGAAAAAGGTAGGACAGAAAGGAATTAAAATGTTAACTGAAACAAAAGCAAGAGCAAAGTTTTCCTCAAAAAGAAGTTCATATACCGCTATTGATCATATAAACAGAAAAAGAAACAACCACGGGAGTAAATGATAGATAAAATTGTTATAGCTCCATAATTAGACTCTTTGCTCTCAAAGCGTCAATGTTGTTGCTATCAACAATAAAGTCGGGCATGGTATCTACTGTGAAGGCAATTTCAGGAGCTGTTGTAGTATACATTATCTGTAAAAGCACAAGCCAGAGCCCAGCAATCTGTTATGTGTAAAATGTGTTACATTTAGCTGCATTTTGAAGTTTATTTTGGCTGCATTTGGAATTAAAATTGAATATGGTGTATTATGTGAAATATGGTTGTATAGGATGCTATAATGTTGACTTGTGCATATATACATATAATGTTGGTTGTTTTCTAAAATTTATAAAAATGGTTGAGTTGAGATTGAAAAAGAAGTATGAGTTTGAAAACAACTTAATGTATGAGTGCTATTGTGGCTATACATATTCGAGTATTTCTATAGTTCATTTGATAATGCAAAATCACCTTTTCAAAATTGATGCCAAAAGATTAGATGCATCCAAACTTTCTTGCCAAAAATATTTTTCAGTTGTTTAAATTATTTGAAAACTATCTTAATCTTTCCTATCATATTTGAACAACCTTAGGAAAGCTTATTTTCAAAATTTGCAGCCTTCATCTCACATATTTTATAGTTTGTACTTGAAATTTCAAAATTCGGATTCACAACATCTCAAGTCCAAACTTGTTGAAAAATGAGCACAATCTAAGGGGAAGCATTGTTAATTTTTTCTGACCTTTAAAACCTCTCTTAGAAGCTTTCTTAATGCATAAATGCTATATCTTTTATCCTAGTTGTTGGAAGGAATGAGGTAAATGGAGGTTGGTTGGGTCATAGGCTCATATTGAGCCATTCGAATGTCATAGTGCTAAATAGGTTATTATTTATCAATGACATCAATGCTTCTTGTATTACATTTTTTAAATCCATCACATTTTGCATCAAAGTTTGTCATCATTAAAAAGGGAGAGATTGTTAGCCCTAAGGGCAAATCATGTAGTTTTGATTAGTTTTGATCAATGACAAATATTGATAAGGACTAATTCATATGCTATTTGTGTGATAGGATTTTTGGATTGAGAAGTAAAGAGTTCTTATTGCCTTGGAGCTAAAAGTGCTAAGGACAACTTAAGTGTGCTCAAGGATCAAGAATATAGAGCATGTCCTATGAATTGAAGGCTTTGAAGACTCTAGTGTTGATTTACACTTGTTTAATAGGTATATTCTTGTAAACCCTACACTTGTTTATCTTGGAATCTATTAAATGCATAAGAGAGCACAAAACTTGTTTTTGAATCTTAAATGGCTTTGAATAAACTTTGAATTACCAAGTGTTGTTTTTGAATCTTAAATGGTTTTGAGCAAACTTTGAATGATCAAGTACTTTGGTAACGGTCTTTGAGTTCAAAAGATTTTAAATGACTTATCTTTTAGTACAGAATGATTTCAAACTTATTGAGGTTGATTTTCAAATATTTTATTTGAACAGTTTGGATGCAAGTTCGGACGTCCAAACTGTGAACCTGACTACTATATTTCCAGAGAAATTCAGAAGCAAGTTCGGATGCAAGGGCAAAGTTTGGTCGTCAGAACTTTCCCAGACAGCATGTCACAGTAATGTTCGGACGACAGTTTGGACGCAAAGGATCAAGTTCGGTCATCCGAACTCCTCAAAAACTAGCCGTTACTAGCTGTTTTATGACTGTTTAAACCGATTTTCAAAATCTATAAAAGCCATAAACTTTAGATTTTTTGTAACTTTTGAACACTTGAAAAATCTTAACATTCCAAAATCATTTGAAATCATTAGAGCTCTCTCTTGTCTTGTGCTTTCATATGATTATTTAAGATTCCAAAGACAACAAGGTGAATTTGTGATAACTTATGTAATCATCTACCAAGCAATGGTAATATCTCATCCATTCTCTGTTTAATCTTGTTATCTACTTGCTCAATACAAGGTTATCTTGTGACGTAAAATCCTTTTGGTAAGGGTGATCCTTGAGGTATTGATTCAAGGTTATTTTTAGATATAAAATCCTTGATGTTAGCCCTAAGGGCAAATCATGTAGTTTTGATTAATGACAAATATTGATGAGGACTAATATGCTTGTATGTTGTGTGATAGGTTTTGTGAACTAAGAAGTATGAAGTCTCATTACTTTGAAGCCAAAGTGCAAGAACAACTTCAGTAAAGCAAAGTGATTGAAGTTTGAAGAAAGTTGTTCTTAGATGATCTAAAGGGATTGAAGACTTGAAGTGTAGAGTGTATATACTTAGAATAATCATTAACAAGCCAACTTGTGAGCCTAGACCCTTTTTTTTTTTTTTGTTTTGCTATTACTATTTTCTCTTTTTTTTTTCTCTATCTTATACGAGCATATAAATCTATTATTAAGATAGAAAGAATCTTTGATCAATCACCAAAGTTTTCAAAATAGAAAATATATATATACGTACATACATACATACATTCCCAACGGACGATTGATCTCATCAGTGGTATCCGAGGCTCCATTTCCGTTGTTCCCTTCCATTCTAGCGATGATTCTTCTAAATCATAATCACATAAAAGGAAAAAGGTAATCACTCTACGGTGATCCCATTCTTGACACCAAATAATTAGCCACAAAAATTGCAAGAGGTTGATCGGTACAAATGAACTGGATAACCTCTACAAGAAACACTGGAACCGCTAACTTCAACTCTTTTCCCTCAATGAAAAAGTCAGATTAAGAGCTCGATTTGAGGGGAAAACCTCGTTTTATTGCGAGAAATCTTGATATACTCCCGAGAACACTAGAAACAGTTACATTTAAGTTTGCTAACAATGGATTTTAATTAAAAAATAAATAATATTAGTTGGACCTGTTTTGAACGGCTTTTGCTTTTGTTGGTCAATAGTTACATACTTTTGTAACAAGAAGATAACTCAATTAGTTGAAAATACTTTTCACTATACAATAAGTAGAGGATACTGTTAGAATCAAATTTAGTGGCTGAGGACTTCCTTGTCAAGAACACAAATCACAGAAGAATTTTCTTTTCAAAATAGTACTTATATTCAAAGACGCAAATGACTTGTGATTTGTATACAGAAAGTCATATTACGTGAAAGGCAATCTTCCTAACCAAAGAATGTTAAGGGGATAAATATGTAGTGCTGACCAAAAGACGAAAAGGAAAATGGAAAATGGACACAAGAAAACACATTAAGGATCACATCAATCAACCAAAAATGCAGCGTTTGGACCGAAAGATTACTTCTTGAAGAGGGAATTCAAGATGGCAAATGAGGCAATTCGCTCATTGGACCATCTATTCAAGGGCGTAGAGATGATCAAGATTCATTTACATTTTAAATAAATGATTAAATTTAAAAAATAAATATTATTATGGACACTATAAAAATATCACATGATGAGCAAAAAAACTGTATAATTGAATAGTTTACGATCTACTTGGATTTGATTTTTTTCTTGAAAAAATTTTCATATTCTGTGGGTATAAATTCGTTAATGTGAGAAATAATATGGGGTCTAAATTAAGTTGACCTTTGAAAACAAAAGTGAGATCTTTTTTCTTTTTAGTGTAATTGAATGTAAATTTGAAGTCAAACGATAGTTCGAAGTAAATTCGCAGATCTTTGAAATTCCTCTTTCTCTTTACATGACATTCCCTGGTTTGTTCTCACCGTTTGGACCATTTCCATTATGGCTGGCTAATTAACATGGGTACTAATTATATGTGCTTGCTTAAGTCTGATAGAAAGATGCAGGGAGTGGGGCATTTGGTGGAAAATCACATGGGTATGTTGGATCTTGTTGGGCTTACTAGGTACACTTGAAAATCATAGCACACAAAATCAAATGAGTTCCCCCTATCTCCTCTTCAATCTAGGTCCATTGCTTCATTAACTTGGATGCTTGAATTCTAATTAATTAAACTAGATATAGCATGTCAAATCCCAAGGGTGGCCCTGGTAATAGCAGCCTCTCAAATTTTCAATAATACATGTATTTTTAGAAATATTTTGAAGATTTCAATTTTTTTGAATATTAGAAATACGATAAATGTGAATGAACCCGAAAATAATTAGAATCTAGTAAAAATATTTCTGATCAACCACCACATGATTCTAACTATTTAATATTTCCAAGCAAAGCATGCTTTGAAATTGGTATTTGGACTTCTATTGCAAAAGTGGCTCTATTCTTATTCACGTCCAAACGCAAAAGGATAGACTTTGCAATCGTTGGATTTCTCAACAGTCCTCAAAATCTTTTGCTTCTTTCTTGAAACAATCACTTTTCATTTGCCAAAGAAATCTATATAAATTTATTTAGACATTGAAATACACCTAACTTAGTTACGTGCTGAGCAGAAATATTTCACCAACTTCAAATTAAGGTCAAACATGGTTCTATAATTTTTTTTTGTTTTTCAAGACTTGCATTCAATAATTTCAACATCGATTTTGAAACGTGTATACAATCGTGACACTTTGGCAATTAAAATCTTGTTTTCTTGTATTTTTGTTGAACTTGTATTATAATAAGCATATTTTGCAGTCTATATTTGGACCCGAAAACATTAATTTCCTCTTTCAAACAAAGTTTTGAAATGATGTGTCCAAATTTCAAATTTGCTTATATCTATATGATTTGATCCTTATAAATTTAATGTTATTAAGCTTTTAAAATCGAAATATACAATACGAAAATTACTAAGCTCGTGTATTTTATATCTATAAAGATTAACTTACAATTTATGTTTATAAATATTACATTCCACTCAACTAAAAAAATTAAATGAAGGTTAGTTTGATAACATTATTCCTTTTTATCATACTCATTTTTAGAATTCAATCCCCACTCAAAATAAACCAAAAGGAAGTCTGTCAAAATACATCTTCCCTCTGCGGTGGTCCAACGTTGATCAATATCATAGCAGACGAATTTCTCTCTAGTTTTTCTTTAAAAAAATCACGTTTTTCATTAAAAACAGACGAATTTAGTCGCAGCAAGGCAATGAGCAAAGATTCTACGAAGGATTCTCTCGCGTTTGAGGTAAAAAATCGCTAATTCTAATTAAATTGGAGTTTGTATAATTTTTTAAAAATTTTGCATAAGTTTCGCCACTAAGTGGCTCAACTTTCAATGGAGTTGCGCTACAAAGTGGCAAAATCAATCGCAAATTTCGTTAGATTTGGCCAAATTTCGCCAGGAAATTTGTGGAGAAATTTAGCCAGAATATGGCGAAAGGTTACAGCAAAATTTGGCCAATAGTTTTACCAATGAAATTTGGCCCATAATTTCATCGGTTTTTGGCGAACGTATTGGCCAGATTTCACAAATTTTTGTATTTTTTAGAATAATCACTTATTTAGTTGTATTGTTGCATTTTTTATACTTTATAATTATATTGTACTTTGTAATTTTTGAAATTTTTTTAATATAAAACGATATAAAATGCTGAGTAGTATGATAAACTAACCTTTTTACGCGAAGATTCTTTTTTGTTGTTTGTAGATCTGAGTTTTTCTACTCAAATGCTTTAGAAAAATTTAGAAACTCTTCGAAGTTAAAATGAAATAATAAAAATTTTTCGCACTACATATAGTCCAAATAAAACTCTATATTGCATTGCCCTTTTCAGAATTCTATCCCCACTCAAAATAAACAAAAAAGAAGTCTGTCAAAATACATCTTCCCTCTGCGGTGGTCCAACGTTGATCAATAGCATAGCAGTGTAGCAGTGGTAGTAGTCAAAAAATATGGTCCAAATTGATTTCCTATTCCTTGTGCTACAATAAAAGTATTCAAACCTAAAGACCAAAGACAGAAGTTTGATGGCGGCAAAGGTAACGGTCCTCACCTCTAAAATTCTCCTCGTTCTTTCAAAATCTCCATGTACCATTTGCTTGCCATTGCCTCGTTAGGCCTCTGTGCCCTATGTATGAATATTCTAGATGTAGGCATCGAGGTAATTACTTAATTAATCATTTATTTTATTTAATTATATGTCTCCAGTTTTGTGATCAGTACAATGATTTAAAATTTTTAATATAAAGATGAATAATTTTGATCATAATTTTCTCCATGTTATTTCAAAGGACTCATCAATTTATTAAAGCCACGGATCGATAACTGTCATTCTATATCAGTTTAAAATTAAAAAATTTAAGTACCAAATAAGTAATTACGAATTCAAAGCTTATTTGTTTAAAATTTTGTTTTTGAGCTTATGAATTGGACATATTTTTCTCATCTTGAAACACATCAAGTGTATGGTATAATTTCTACAAAACATTAATAAAACTTTTTGTTTAGAACAAATTTTGCCCCTTAAGATTGTTGACCACGTGTTACTCATATACTCAACCACTATTGTACTGTGGTATTAGGGAAGAAAATGACTTAAGCAGATTGCCGAAGCTGACCAGCCCGAGATCCAAAATAGAGCTGCATTCAAGAATTTTATAAGAAAACATTTTATTTACACACACATACATACATATGTGTGTGTGCTTAGCAGACATAGATAAAGTGCAACACACACATCACAAAAAGGTGTATTACAGAGTGGTAGATGTGCATTCAAATTTCAAGGAGTGGAAGTTTGATTAAAAGAAAATAATAGTAAAAAGTTGGTCTTTTGCAAATTGATTGAAAAAGTAATAAAAAAATAGTTGAAATATTTTTCTCATAAAATGACTAGAACTCCTTACTTTTTTTTTTCTCCAAAAAAATAAAGAAATCATATAAACATAAGGTTTCCAAACTTATTGCCTTCCCACTTCCTGAAATGTTTATTAAAAATCTAATTATAAATAGTTTTACACTAAATTAGGACAAACTCTTTTGATGCAAAGCAATTTTTAAAGCATTATGAATTGCTTATTCGTTTCTGATTTTAGTTTAAATAAGTTAAAAAAACTATTTTTGAGAAGTTAAAATAGATGTGCTTTTCAAAATAAGTTTCGATTATTGAAATATTTAATAATTTAAAATTTTTTAAAATAACTTTTTCATAAACATTTCATTTTAGTAGCATACAAAAAATTTCAACAAACAAGGCTCATTTAAGTTTTTCCAAACAATGTTTTATTCCCTGAGATTGAAAGGAGAAAAGCTGGGCCTATTTTGTAAGAAAGTCTAGACTCTTTTTTTGAATTATTGTTGAAAATTGAAAGTATTTATCAAAAAAGAAAAATGGATTTGCTAAACACTATACAACAAGAAGTTAAACTAAATTAATTTTATCTGTCCGCAACTTTTAGCTTTGAACCAAGAAATTCTATTTGGACCAGACCATGACAGTCACTTTCTTTGATTTCAATCTTTTTGGCTTAGCAGCCCACACATACACTGCATATAAAAAAATAAAAGAAAAACAAAAAAGAGGAGAGATTAGAAAGGAAAACATATATAGGTGACAAAATTTGCAAGATTACGAAGGTCCTCTTAGCTGTTTCCATATACCGTATCTTTGTAAAAGGAAAAGTTCTTGGTATGGTCAGTAAAATTTATTATTAAAAATACTTTCTCAATTTTAAAATATAAAATATGTTGATAATTTTTATGTAAATTAATAAATATAAAATAATAAGTATTTTTAATATTTTATCTTTAACTAATTTAATTTATTTTTTACTAGTATAATAGAGAATAAAAAAATTACTCCTTCAAATTTCAAAATTACAAGGCTTTTTGGATATTTTTTCCTTCTTAAAATATTTTGTCTTTTACAAATTTTAAAAATTATTTTTTAAAAGTTACCCTCACCATAAATATAATTTTTTTATTTTTTATTATATTCGTAAAATCAGTTAAGGTTATAATAAAAAAAATTTCCTCAATTTATACAAAAAGAGTTGAAATATCTTATATTCTAAAACAAATGAAATATATTTATAGGTGATGGTAAATTTAGAAAATTAATTTTTAAAATTTATAAAATGTCAAATATTTTTAGAAGACAGAAAGAGTTCAAAAGGTTTTATATTTAAAATAGACACAGTCCTATAAAATTTACTATATGACCCTCAAAAAAAAAGAAAAAAGAAAAAAGGAAAGAACTACTATCTGTCATGTTGTGATATTTTAGGAAAATATTAATTTTCATTTTTTTTTTGGGAGATTACTTGACAGTATTCAAATTCTTAGCCTTCCTTCAAACATGTTATTATATGAGTAAATGTTATGATAATTTATAATAAGTTACGAATCTGGTTTTAATATCTATATAGTCAGTTGTAGACTTATAGTGTTGAGTATTATCCTTTGTTCTAATATAGGCAACCGCGCAAAACATCCGCTCCAAAAGGCACAATTTTATCTTGCATCAAATTAGTTTATAAACTATAGAAGGATAAGCAACAGTTATCGTTGGGTTATAAGTTTTGATAATGCGTCATGTTTCTCATTCACATCCTAACACCCTAAGCATGGCCAAGCGTCGCCTCAAGAAAGAGCTGAAACTTGCCAAAGGTAGCCAGCTCAGCTGGCAAGAGGCTTGGCCCTCAACCCAAAGGTTGAGGGTTCAAACCTCACCAGAGGCATCCAGTCCCCCCGGGCATATGCGAACTGGTAGAACAATTAAGGTACTCTCGCTGCCAGCGGTAGGGTGGGGGTTCGACTCCTGCTGGGAACCTGGGAGCTATATTTGAGGGGATATAGTGGAACAATCAGTTTGGAACGAGTCCCTTATGCGCAGTAGTGTACAGGGGCTTTTGGAAACCTGAGACCCAATTCGTGCACATCCGCGATTTACATACTCCATAGCTTTAGGGGCAAAAGTTATGGGGTCCAGGAATAGTTAGACTTAGCTTAGAAACCTGAATTATCAAAAAAAAAAAAAAAAGAAGAAGAAGAAAGAGCTGAAACTCAATAAAACTATTTTATTTTGAATTTTAATTTTTTATAAATAATTCGTTTAAATTCTATAAAAAAAGGAGGGGAAAAAAGATCCACATAGAAAAAGAAAAAAACAAAAAGGATTCAGAGCTGAAACAATTGTTGTGGCCCATAGTATTAGAATATTTAAAACGCACCATATAATATATATAATAAATTAAAAATATAAATAATATACTATTAATAAATATTAAAAATAATATACTTTATAATATAAATAGTATAATATAGTGTCACTAACAATGAATCACTTATAGTATAGCAGAAATATTGACCATAAAACGTCAACCCAATTACAAAAGGAAAAATTCCTCTGTTTCACTTCTTTTTGTCTCTATTTTTGAGCGAACACCGTTTGTCTTCGGGTCTACGTTTTTGCTGACAATTTTGCAAATGTACACACATGGAGAAGAAGGTGAATAAGCTTTCTCATGGGAGTGAACTATCATTGGGTGTACTTTTATAGAAATAATGATGACGTTTGACAAAATTGTTATAATAATTTATAAATAAATTAATTAACAGGACATTTTTAGGTGGAATCATTGCATTCATGAGTGCAATAAAATAAAGAGTTAAAAGAGAAATGTATAACCACTTCTGCCCCTACATGAATGAGAATTAATTGTTAATCATGAGATTCTTCTGCTTTCAATACTATTCAAGGTACAATCATTCGTCCGATGAGCTGTCCCAGCTATTTCATCCGCCGGACGTCGATGATTTAGAATTTTTAGTAAAATTTAATATAATTTTTTTATTTTAAATTTATTTTTATAAAAATTAAAAATAAAAAATTTTAAATCTAAATTATATTTAATCCGTCCCTTATAGTTGTAGTGTACATTTCCTTTTATTATTCATTTTATATTAGTACAAGAAATATTCAACAAAAAAGATTTAAATTTTTAAGTGAATTATATATAATATAGTGTGCTTTACAATATATTTAGAACTTGTTGTCAAAAAAAATCGAGTATAGGGAAATAATCAGATAATCACTATTGTTAAACATTTTAATTATCATTATATTGTTCTAACTGATTTTGGTTGCTTTTGGCTTTGGTTTTCAAAGTAATAAAGAGTTTTTCAATAACTTATCAAGTATAATAGACTATTACATGATCAGTCAATTTTGCCCCTGGAATAAACAACATGTTCCTCCAAGGTATTCCAAAAGTACTTTACTGTACTGGCCAAGTGAAAATCTTTTAGGGTTAAATGAAGTTAACCTCCTCCAACTTCTTTTGAGCATCATATTGCCCAAGAACTTTTAATTCTATTGGTTTCAGTGCCTTCGATTAATCTTTTTATTGTAATATCCATTGCAATTAATTTTCAACTTACATTCAAAGCATTCAATCTTCTTTGCTATATTTACTATTTGGGTTTGATTTCAATCAATAATTTAGTGTAGCTTAATTGAAACGCATTTAAAATTTAAGTACAATTTTATAATTTAATATACTTTATTAAATACAATTAAACTTTGTATGATAGGGTTATAATGTGACCATATCTCATCATTTGAAGTCATTGCGAGGAACATGTCTACTCACTCAACTAATAATTTGGTTTAGTTAAAGGAGTGGAACAGGTCAAATTGATTCAACTAAAAGATTAAGGTGGACAATTTGACATCAAGAAAAGTACAAGGGGCTGCTATATATAATCCATATTTTCATATAAGCAAGAAAAAAATTAACAACTGTTAAAATAAACCAAATTAATTTTCTTCAAGCATACGATAGTTTAGAAAATTAAAGGTTAAATCTTAACAACTTTAAAAAAAAAGAATTACTTAATTTTTGGTTCAGATCTCTTTCCTATTCTCTCACTATCAATATAATATTGTTACGTGTTTATTAGAAAATTTTCAAAAAAATATAAAATTTTAAAAAAATAATAGAATAATAAGAGAAATGAAATAATATCCCAAGAGTGATGAGGGACAGAATGGGAAAGAGATTTGAGAGAGAGGATTCTCAGTGCTTAATTTTAACGAGGGACACATATTTGTCTCTTTTACTTTACTTGTCCACTTCTTTCCTTGAACTTTCCTGTAAATCTTTCCCAGACTAGTGGTTTTGACCATAGAAGTTTTATCACAAAAAATAAGCGCCAAACCGGCTGAGCCTTTTGACCAAGCCCACCATGAAAACGTTGCTTTGCAGGTGAAAAGTAGCACGCTTTTATCCGGCATTAGGGGACAATTTGCAATAAATTATTATTGTGTCCCTTTTTTGGCGACTCATTATGTGAACGGAAGCCGGCTTAACTCTTCTCGTTCCCCCTTATTTTTTTTGGACACATTGGATACCCCTTTTCTTTTGAAAAAAGAATGTTTGACTCAAAGAAAAGGATAGCATAATATTTTTTGCCGCAAGATGACATTCTTTTAATTTATTGTCTCCGTTAGAAATAAGTATGCGAACAATTTTTTTTTGGTTTTACATTGTGAAGTTGAAAAAATTACTCCCTACATCTTTGTTTTTTTACAATGTTTAATTAAATATAGAGTATTATGTAAAAATTTAAATTATATTATAAAAAATAATATAATAAAATATAACGAATATTTGAATTAACACTCATCTTATTTCAAATCTAAAGGTATACATAGATTGAATTTGAATTTATAATATCATGTATTAAATTTCACGAGAGTAAAATTTTTATAAAAAAAATAAAATCTAATTACATTATTTTTTTTTACTGTCTAGACATCGTATTATGTTCTTGTTTCTAGCTGATTCTATCTTTAACGAAAAATTGGTTTCATCCAAAGTATTTATTTTGCTAGATTAATCTTTTGTGCCGGAGAAAAAAAAAACCTTAAACTTGTGAAAATTCATATTAAAACTGTTTAGTGTGTCGTAGTGAAAATATATATTTTTTAAAATACATCGGGATATTGCTACTTGCTTGTCTTAGCGGCTACGGAGTAATTTCGGCTGAGCAAAGATGGGAGAAAGGCCCGGCAGCCGCTCCGTGACATTTTTAAAATTCTTTTTTATATGTATTATTTTTATGCTTTTAAATTTGCTTTAATAATATTTTTTTAAAAAAATTATTGTTCTCTAATGCCCATGTTTTGATTCGTCTATGTGACTAAGGTCATACTTGGACAAGATTTTATTTTAAAATCAAATTTAAAATTTTAAGTGTGAGACTTACATCAATTCTTACAAACAATTTAACTTTTATGAAATTTAAGGTAAAAATTTAAAAAACAAACGCTATTTAATTACGTATTGTGAGATCTTGGTTCTTTACCATGGTGTGCGTTTGCCCTAAGAATTAGGGGCCAGATTTATTAGTCTTTGAGGCGATGCTCTTGGAATTGTTACTGGAGTTAATTCATTGGAGGAATTCTTTCTGGTATTATATTTATGAAATTGAGCCAAAAAAAAGAAAAAGAAAAAATGCAAACTCTCTTTTTTTTTAATTTTCTTTTTTCTTTTTAAATCTTTTTTGTTAGGAGAGATCAGAGAAGTAATATCCCTTAACGGGGGTCAAGGTTAATTTATCCCAACCCTATAGTAGACTCAATCTATATTACCTAGTCCAATCTTATTTCTTAAAATAAAGAAAAATTACAAGTTCAACGGTAACAATAAGCTTGTGTTATATTTAACAAACCGGGACAGACAGAGTCTCATCCTTTATTCTGCACTACTAAGCAACTGCTTAACCTTCTATTTGAGAAGAGTTAATTCAAAAAACTGCTTTGACCTTCAATTTGGGGTTAAGAAATTCAGAAAGTAGAAGTTTGATCCTCCATTTGGATTAAGGGAAATGGAAACAGAGGAGAGGCGATGATTCAAAGGGTTCAATTTTTAGCATTTGGATAGTTTTTTTTAATGAAAAAAATTGAGAGGAAAATAAAGAGATTGACTTTAGTATTAAAACATAAATCTTCTTTCTATACAAAAGTGGCAAAAACGAAGATCAAGAAAATTAATTTTAATAATATTTTTTATATTTTGAATAAATTATCCTTACTCTAAAATTTTTATATTTAGATAAAAATACAAATAAAAATGCAAATAATGGTTACCCTATAATTTCATTTCATTACTTTTTTTTTTATTTTTTGATATAAATGTCTGTTTGTAGTTTAGATATCCCAATAAAACTCTTATCATACACATTTTTTTCTCAGATCCTCTCCTCTATTATCTCTCAAATCATTATTAAGCTGTTAAGATTCTTTCATTTCTTCTAGATTTTATATTTTTTAAAATTTTTCTTGTAAACATATAACATTATATTGGAGAGGGAGAAGATAAATGAGAGGATTTGAACCAAATTTCTTAATAAGAAAGACATGATTGAGGTGGCTCATTATCCACTATCTCCAACTAATTGATGTTACCTTTAAAGGTGTCACTTTCCCTAGGTATTTATTTAATTTTTCCTTGGAGAAAAAGCAATAGATAGGAAAAAAATTCACTTTTTTTCTTTGAAATTTCAAAGGTTTTGTACTGCACATTGTCAATGATATTAAATTGTAATGAAACCCATCATTTATACATTAGTAGCCTTTGTCAAAAGAGATGGCAATTAGGTCTGCTTAATTACTAGTGCAGTATGATTTACACTCTTCAGGCAGTGTTCTTGGGCAAAAAGAGGCTTCTTCTCATGTAATTTTGGTTGTTATGGCCGATCTTATTATTTATAGAAAGCAACATTTTTACAGTTTCTTTTTTTCAAAAAAAAAAAAAAATTTGACCCTTGGTAAGAATTCCACAACAAATTTTCAAACAATTTGGAGGAGTAAGTAGAATTTGAATAAACCTTTGATTGAGGTCAATACATATTAACTTGGACTCAGTAGTTTCACCAAGTAGTAAATTTTGAAAGGTAAAAATTAAGTATTATAGCAAGTAATAGAAGAGGAAAAGGTTCATCAAAAAGAAAAAAAAAGAAAAAATAGGAAGAGAAGAAGATATTTGTATTATGTAATGTTTTCCTATAAAGTAATAAAAGCGGCTAAAAATTTGTGAGCGAAAAAAGTTGACAAACTATATTTAAACAGTATATTACTACTAAATTGTCCGAGCGTTTAACAAAGTTAATACTAAATATTTCTTATGATTTGGTTTCTTTTATGAAAAGAGATGCAGTATTTATATTTTTCTTTTAACTTCTTTCGCTCTGCTTTTTTTATCATTCAAAAGACTTTAATATCTAAAGAAGACCAAAAAATTCAAGTAAAACCTTATCCAAAAAATTAGTTATAAGTATTAAACTCTTTTCATTTATAAAAAAAATAAGAAGGAAGTGTAAGAAACTAAAAAAAAAAAAATTTGTGAATAACACTACCCCATTTAAGACCCAGTTTTGGCAGAAATGGCTATTGAGTAAATTGATCAGTAACGAAATGGTAGAGAATATTCTGTTTTTCATGCAAATAGAGAGAAAATTAGTTTGATAAGTTATACCTAAATTCTATTTACTCTCTACTTTTCACTTATTTTCCAATTTTTTTTGAAGGAAAAACAACTTTCATTTATTCTCCAATTGATATACAAACTTTCAAATTATTTTTCCAGTTGCCAACTCTGTTTGCCCCTCCCCCCACCCCCTGCGTCCTCTCTTCCCAGATGAAAAATGCATATAAAATTAAGAAAATAAAATAAGAGCCAATAGTTGCTAACTTAGTTGGTAAGGGCTTTGGCTCTCAATCTAAAAGTTAAGGGTTCAAATTTCACCGGAAGCATCAAAGTTCCTTCGGAGCACATGCGAGCTGGTAAAACAATCAATGATACTTTCCCTGTGGGAGTTATATTAGGAAGATATAGTAGAACAATCAGTTTAGAGCAAGTTCCCTATATGTAGTAGTGTATAGGGACCTTAGGAACCTGGGAGTCAGTTCGTGCACATGCCGTAATTTACATACTCCATAACTTAGTGGACAGAATTATAGGGTCAGAAAATAGTTAGATATAATTTAGATACCTAAATTATAAAAAAAATAAAATAAAATAAGAGACAAGTAGAATTTCAGATAATGGCGGAGACAAATCACTTCCTAAAATGTTACTTTGCAAAGGTATATTATTTTTTATTTTACTTTTCCTTCTTCTGCGAAACTTGACCGGGATGAATTCTTCATCACCTCTAACTTGAGCAAAGTCCACGTAGAGCTTAGAGATAGGAATAGATTACCTTTCAGAATTCATTTCAACAGAACTTGGTCGACTGCTGGTGGGCTATGAGATGTGCGAAAGAGGAGTCTGCTCCACACCCAGGAAAAAAAAAAAAGAAAAAGAAAAGAGGAGTCTGCTCCTGCATTAAACGAGTTAGGTTTTGCATTAAATTTGTCGGTACATTTGGATTTTTTTTTTGGGTTAATACGAAATTTTCATCATCTGCCCTACTTTTTTCCTCGTATGTAATATATATTCACAAATAAAAAAAGTTTCTCAAACAAAAATAATTATTCAAGAAAAAGCAGTGCAATTTTCCTCAAAAAGAAAAAAAGAAAGAAAGAAAATTAGTACAATTTATATTATTATTAACTCTATTCAGTCTATCCCATTTTATTTGATCATATTTGATCGAATGAGTTTTATATAAAAATTAAATTTTATTATAAAAATAATATAATATAATAAAAAAATAAAAAATTTATAGATCAATAAATATTTTATATTAAATTTAAAAATAAAAATAATATATAATAAAATTAATAATTAATTAATAATATAAAATATATTATTTTTTTTATAAAATATGTTAATTATTTTAAAATTTTTTAATATAATAAAAATATTAAATAAAATAAAACAAAGAAGTATTATATTTCCCTCAAAATGGTGGCATCGGCCAGAAGATCTTGAAAGCGCGTAAAATGGGGCATTGGCCAACTGAAAAAGCCATCGCATTCAAAGTCTTCTTCAAAAACACCTAGTTAAAAAAAGTCCTGAATTTCCACGCACCAAACCACATATGACTCGAAAACCCAAACCCCGAAATTCCCTCTTTCTTCCGACTTTTCCCTCTGCATCTCTCAATTTTCCTCTCCCCCTAAGGCCTAAGCACTGATAAATACTTCTGTTCATGAAAAATTTCAGTAAAGTTTAGCATTCTTTTGTTCCCTTTGTTTCATAGTTCGGTTCCCCAGTTCTTCTGGTTTGTTTTGTTGTTTTCTTGTTCGGAAACTTGAGTTTATGGAGGAAATCTTTTCAAATTTCACCTAAAAGTTTCCTCCTATGGTTTTCCTATCTGGATTTAAGCAGAAATTGCTGTACCTCTACTGGGCTTAAGGAGAAGGTGGTTTTGTGTGGTATTCTGGTGGGTCTTGTTCTCATCCAGAGAAAATAGATAGAGGAATCAGGGTACTTATGGTGTGGAAGATTCTCCTCGGTTTGGTGTTTCTGTTCTTTTCTTCCTGTGGCTTTACTGCCGTTGGAGAAGCTCATAGTCTCAAGAATCTGAATCCCAATGTCTCTAATCTTGCTGGGATAGAATTGCCTGATCATTTGAGCTTCAATGCTGTTTCTTCTTCCTCTAATTCAGGTTGTAGTTTTGCTAAAATGAAGAAATCAACCACGCATTCCGCGGTCTTGGAAGAGGATAATCACGAAGAAGACGATGAAGATGATGAGGAAGATGTTTCAGAGCTTTTGAATTTGCAGAAGCCATCTGTCAAGCTTCATCTGAAACACAGATCCGCAAATAATGAAGCCAAGGCAAAAGACTTGGTTTGGGAGTCCACTTCAAGAGATTTCCTCAGAATTCAGACACTGCATACAAGAATCATTGAAAAGAAGAATCAGAACACAATTTCTAGGCTAAACAAGGACCCCCAAAAACCCAAAGACAAGTACACGCCACTAAATGTTGTACCGGCTGCCTCTTCGGAATCTTACACCAAGGAATTTTCCGGCCAGCTGATGGCAACCCTTGGGTCAGGGGTCAGTCTTGGTTCAGGAGAATACTTCATGGATGTTTTTGTTGGTACACCTGCTAAGCATTTCTCTTTGATTCTTGATACTGGTAGTGATCTTAATTGGATTCAATGTGTTCCATGCTATGATTGTTTTGAACAAAGTGGCCCTTTTTATGATCCTAAAGATTCCTCCTCTTTTCAAAACATAAGCTGCCATGATCCCCGGTGCCATCTCGTTTCATCCCCTGATCCACCACAACCTTGCAAGGCTGAGAATCAGACTTGCCCTTATTACTACTGGTATGGAGATAGTTCCAACACTACCGGTGATTTTGCCCTTGAAACCTTTACAGTTAATCTCACAGCAGTCTCTGGAAAATCCGAATTCAAGAAGGTGGAAAATGTGATGTTTGGTTGTGGTCATTGGAATAGAGGCTTATTTCATGGTGCTGCTGGATTGTTAGGACTTGGGAGAGGCCCTCTCTCATTTTCCTCACAACTCCAATCACTATATGGCCATTCCTTTTCATATTGCCTTGTTGATAGAAATAGTAACACAAGTGTTAGCAGCAAATTGATTTTTGGTGAAGACAAGGACCTCTTGAATCACCCTCAATTGAATTTTACCACATTGGTTTATGGGAAAGAAAATCCTGTTGATACATTTTACTATGTCCAAATCAAGTCAATTATCGTTGGAGGGGAGGTGCTGGACATACCAGAGGAGATATGGAAATTGACACCAGAAGGTGCTGGTGGCACAATTGTTGATTCCGGTACTACATTGAGTTATTTTGCCGATCCTGCCTACAAGATTATTAAGGATGCATTTGTGAAGAAGGTGAAAAACTACCGGGTTGTCAATGATTTTCCCATCTTGGTGCCTTGTTACAATGTTTCAGGAGTTGAAAAACCTGATCTGCCATCATTTGGGATTGTGTTTGCTGATGGTGCAGTTTGGAATTTCCCAGTTGAGAACTATTTCATCAAGATTGATCCCGAAGAATTTGTTTGCTTGGCAATTTTGGGGACTTCAAAATCTGCTCTTTCAATCATTGGCAACTATCAACAGCAAAACTTTCACATGCTATATGACACAAGACAGTCAAGACTGGGATATGCACCAAGAAAGTGCTCTGATATTTAGCTTTTTTGTCAAGATTTTGGGTTGGGAAAACTGTAAACAGATTGGGGGTTTAGATGGAGAATTTTGGGTGTTCTTCATTTTCTTCTTTTAAAATTTTGTATTTTATTTTGCAAAAAAGAAAGTATAGATACAAAATACTTGATGATAGTGTTTGTCCATTGATTTACAAGAAGAATATAATCCTTCTAACAAAAGTGTTTGACGTTTTTCTTCAAATGGTAAACCTTTTCCTCATCCGCTAGCTCCTCGTTTTACGCTTTTAACTTAAAGATCAATTCAATTCCCCAAAAAAAGAATAAATAAACAAATAAAATAAAATAAACTTAGAGATAAATTCTGATATTATACAGGGCAAATTAGCGTTATTGATCCTCAATATTTTAACGTTTAGTATATTTAGTCCCTATTGTTTTATTTTGTAATTTTTCATCCCTCATGTTTTTTCGAGAGAACATTTAAGGAATCGCTGCCACTTCCACGGTGGTTTCCGGCTGAGCACGTCACGTGATTTGCACAAATGGTTCAAGACAAGGGTAAAAGGGAGATTCTCCTATTGCTTGACCAAAAAAAAAAAGCAAGAAATATCAACACAGGTGGGGAAGGGGGATTCCAATGCATTCTTTTACAGTAGAATGCGTTTCTGCTAACTGATTTCTCTGCTACCCGATTTCTCCCAAAATAAACTAGGGGTTTTTTCCCAATAGAAAATTAGCAGCGCATGGACCTAACAAAGACATGGCTGAACGAATTGATGGAGATGATGAATAAGTCAAAAATGCAGATCTTGACCATCCGTTTTCGACAGCATCAGTGACAAGAGAAGGATGATTGGCCCAACTGAAAAATTTTTTTGTTGATATCCCACGTCGAAAAACATAATAATTCGTCCTCTTGCTCCCATCATGATCAAGATGATGAAGACTCACATGCTGAAGCTTGGCAATCCCAGGTTGTAAGCTCTGCTTCTGGACACTTTCTCGGTTTGCATCAATATTTACCTCTTTTCTCTTTCTGCGGCACGAGCATCGTTGGACGATCAAAATTACAAGGACAACAAGAATTCCCACAGCTGCTGCCACCAACGTAATTTGTACCCAATCCTTCATCTCTTCTTCTCCACTGTTGGAGTCTTGATCTTGAAGTTCAATCCTTCTGGCCAGAGCAGAAAAGAAGGAAAAGACGGAGGCGCAGAGAGAAGGAAAGGCAAAATAGGAAAGGGAACAAAGGAACGCGTGAGCCGTGGACTACGAAATTGAGAAGAATGATTCCCCACCTGTGTTGATATTTCTTGCTCTTTTTTTTTTTTTTTTTGGTCAAGCAATAGGAGAATCTCCCTTTTACCCTTGTCTTGAACCACTTGTGCAAATCACGTGACGTGCTCAGCCGAAAACTACCGTAGAAGTGGCAGCGATTCCTTAAATGTTCTCTCAAAAAAATATGAGGGATGAAAAATTACAAAATAAAATAATAGGGACTAAATATACCAAACGTTAAAACATTGAGGATCAATAACGCCAATTTGCCTATTATACAGCGCTGATATGTTTTTTGAAATATTCTTGCTGCATTTTCCTACTTAATTATCAACCACGGAGCGGTAGGACACTGTTCATTGTTTTTCCATAAGAAAACCTGCTTCGGCATTATCCTTTTACAGACTCAGGCATCCGCGAGACAGAAGCAAAGATGGATACCGCCTCCCAGGAACCACTACAAGATAAATGTCGATGGAGCTTTTGATGGTGATAGGACAGGAGCGGGGGTAGTAACACGGGATTTGGATTGTAAAATTATGGCTGCTTTGGCCGCCAAAGCACAGTCCGGGGTTGTTGATTTTGAATGAGAGGAGATTTAATTGTTTGTGTCTAAGAATTTATAGTCTATATTTCTTTCTTTTTTATTTTTTTATTGGGATTTTCTTTTGGTGTTTTTCATTTCTTTCACAAAAGGCTTGCAGAGTTTTTTTTTCTTTTTTTTTTTGGTTCTAAGTAAAGGGTGCGGGAGATTTGATGGATCTTGGAGGGATGGTTTATTTTTTTCTCAACTTGTTATCGATATTCATTTTCGAGGATAATTTAAGACAATATGATAAAAGAAGCTTTAGAAAAAGACAAAAGGAAAATCCCTCAAAAAGAAAAAGACAGGGAAAATCACGACAGGACAAGCTTCTGAAGCAAATTGCAAATAGTTTTTTCGGAATCTGTAAGGACCAATGGGCAGCGCATTTGTCTTCGACCTTCATTGTCTAGGCATCGTGGCGCTGTTCTATATTTTCAATAAATGTTTATTTGTTCAAAAAAGGCAAAAATGGAAAAGAAAAGAAAGAGCAGAGTGACAATGATTTAAAAATTAAGCATTCCAACAACAAGTTTAAAGTAAAATCTTGGGTTTGAAACCCATATATGAAAAAAAATTTTATTTGAAACTCTCTAGTAATTCCTTTGAGGGATTCCACTATAAAATGAATTGGATTACGCCGATAGGGGAAGTAAAAAATTGTAGATTCTGGTCCACGAGAAACATATTGGGCCTCCCCATTTTGAAATTTCGCATTAGCTTTCCTTGTCCTCTTTGGGTTGAATATTCAGAAATGGCTCATTTAACGAACTCCTACTTTGTTGTTTATTTATTTATGTTTTCGTTAGGGAACCCTGACCAAATGCAGAAGCCTTTCCATTTTTGCAACTCTCAATTTAACCCCTATCTATTTCTCTTCTCTTCCATTCTCCTGACTTATCTTTTCTTTACTCTATTCTCTCCTCTACAAATTATATTTTAAATTAAAATAGTTAAATTAGTTACCTGGACTTTATTTAAGCTGGATATATATATATATACACACACATATATTATCATTTCTTTAATAAAATTACCTTACACAAAAAAAAAAAGAAAGAACATTGGGGAGCTTCATGCAAGCAATGGTCGTAAGGAGCTTCGAGCAAGAACATTCAATTTCTAAAAGGAAAGAACAGGAAAGGAAATAAACAAACCAATTGCCAAGGTCATTCGAATAAAGATAATACTAGGATCAAGAATGCAAGATTGAGTTAACTTCACTTAAATTTGAACTGTTTTTTTTTGTTGAGATAGGTTAGAAAGAATGACGGAAAAGAGAAAGTCCCATGGGCCCAAAATGAGGAAGTTATATTGCTTTTAAGCATAATAGCTAATATATATAGCAAAAGTATTTTCTTTTGATGAATAAAGGGCAAGATGGATTGAAACCAAAACCTTTGCTTTTCTAAGGAGATGTATCTTTCCTTCTCTCTGGAAAACAATATTTCTTTGAAAAGTATAAGGATCTTATTTATTTCACAAACAGTAATTTACATCCTAGATATCTTAGGCTAAAATTTGACATATCCTATAAAAGGATTTGGAGCCACACAACAGTTGTCCGAATTCTCACAACTGAATAATGATTGAAGTGTTAATTAGTTCACCGTACAATGATTGTAGTGAAGTATATTATACAATGTACAAAGTATACCGATGGTATAAGTAGTACACCATTATTAATGTTTATACTAACTGGACTAATTACAGTTTAAGCTGTACCGACGCTTCATCCTCGCACCCCTAGTTCGATCGTTAACTTTCATCTTCTTAATTATTTTGCTTTAATCTCCCTTTATTTGTTTTAGGTTGAACAAAAACAATACTAAATTGATTTATATTTCTTTTATATTTTTTATTTAAAACATTCTCTTGTTTTTTAGGGAAAAAAAGGAGATACAATATATATATATATATATATATATTAAGTACAAAGATCTATCGGCATGAGTCGAAGTACGTCATTAGGTATTTCTCCACACCTTAGAAGTTTAAAAGAAGAGTTAATACACCATTGGGCTAAGGTATGTGCTACGCATTGCAAAGTCTATACATTCCTGGCATAGCGACTTAAGCTCAACAAAGATACTGCACCAATGTTTTACCGTTCGATTCAACTTGCAAAGGAAAATGCTCCTTTTACCTTGAAATATTAACTCCATTTGTCCTTTTATGTATTCCACAATATCTGTTCTATTTGTAATATCAATAAAAACTTAATAATTTTTTTTCACTTCTTCTCTTTAAGTCTTTTCATCCAATCACTTCCTAGACTTTGCTTTAGACATAAAGAGCTCATCAAATAAGGAAAGAGTAGCAGTAGATCACAAAATTAACATAAAAACTCTTGTTCTCAAGACAGCTAGATTCCTTTGTTATCCAAATATGTCGAGCCTCTGTTACAATGACGGGTATTTGTTTTTCATCAAGGCTTTCGATTGCAAACTCGAGTAAATCCTGGAAGTTATGTGCTTGGCAATTAGCAAGTAATAACTTCTCGAAACCTAATACTTGCTCGGCTTGTTTTTGCAAGTTGGATTTGTTAGCCAGTCTGTTTTGACATTCCAAAGGAAATGTTGAACCCTAGGAAGGATATCAAGATGCCAAAAACCTTTCCACAATTGAGCCTTGCATCCAGAAGAAGAGCTTGAAGTTGCTCCTTCTCCTTCCGTAGCTAGAGAATGTAACAAATAGTGGCACTTCGAACAACATATAATTCCGATTTTGTGTAATGACAAACTAATCTATCCATATAATTCTCTTGATCACCAATGGGAATCTGTTTGATCGCCTCAATCTCAAAGGCACAAAAAAGCTACTAAAGAGTGACATCATTCTAACATCTCTAATGAGGGTCAATCAGTTCAGTAATCTCACCGTGATATACAATTTGTTTGCCTTTACATGCCGGTTTAAAGGAATGCAGCTTAGGTAGCGGGCGATAATAAAAATTCTAATGGAACTTCCATTTTCAAACTCCCAATTGCTGTATGTCTCTCCTATTGTTTTTGGCTCATTTTTCATCCCACATGGAAACTCAAGAAACTTGGAGGCTTCCTTACAACTATAAAAGGAAGCCTCATCCCCCTTTGTATAGCATCCCAAAATATAGCTTTGATTACTTCTTTAGGCTATTGTTTTATCTCTTCTATCTTCTTACAAAATAATATTGGTGGTGTTCGAGGAGTAGGCAATATTAGCCGAACCTCGTTAATTTCTCAGTGCTCTTTTATTTATTTTAATAGTCATTGTTGAATATTGTACTTTTAATTATCTAGGAAAATTTTGTCTAAGGAGGTTGGTATTTAAGCGGTCCGCCTGTGACCCTCTAATCTTTCCTGAAAATTTTCTTGGGATAATTTTTGGTAGAATACTTAACCTACTTGGTGTTTTGATTTGTTTCCGCAACAATTGGAATCAGAGCCAAAGGTTTTCTTGGGTATGCTCTATGGTTGCATCTTAGACTAATCTTCCATATCAGAAAGAAAACTCTTGGTTTATTGACATTTTGCATTTGTTGGCTATTAATATTTTTGGAGCAGAAATGGCAGAACCATCAATGGCGATAGCATCCACTTCCTCAATTTTGTCAAGAATAGCAATGACAAATACAACATTTGTTTTTGATGGAACAGGACATTTCGGCATGTGGCAGGGTGAACTTCTAGATGCTTTATTTCAGCAAGGTCTAGATGTTGCCATTGAAGAAAGGAAACCCGATGAAATTGATGAAAAAGAATGGAAGACTATCAATCGATTGGCATGTGGTACAATTCGGTCGTGCTTATCAAGGGAGCAGAAATATGCATTTTCAAAGGAGACTTCGTTTATAAATTATGGATGGAATTTGAAGAAATTTTTTTGAAGAAGAGCAGTCAAAATAAGCTTCACATTAAGAAAAGATTGTTTCGTTACTTATGTTTATGGTACCACTATGAATGAACATGTCATCAATTTTAATCAGCTGGTTGCTGATTTGTTAAACCTGGACGTGACCTTTCATGATGAAGATTTGGCTTTGATGCTGTTGGGATCACTTCCTGAGGAGTTTGAGTTTCTTGAGACTACTCTACTCCATGGGAAGGTTGATGTGACTCTCACAGAAGTAACTTCTGCATTATATAGTTACAAACTTCGAAAGAAAGAGAAAGGGAAGGCAAGTAGGGCAGCATAAGAAGCGTTGGTGGTGAGAGGTCGCTCTCAAAGCAGAAGTAGAGAGAAGAGGTGGAGATCAAAATCCAGACCAAGCAAAGATAAATGTGCCTTCTGTAGAGAAAAAGGGCACTGGAAGAAAGATTGTCCAAAATTGAAGACTAAGAGCAAGAATGCCAAAGGAAAAACTATTGCAAGCTCAAATGTAGCTGAGTGTGCTGATGAAGAATCAGATTTTTCACTAGTTATCACGCCATTAACAAGTCATTCTAATACTTGGCTCTTGGATACATGTTGCAGCTATCATATGTGTCCAAATCGAGACTGGTTCTTTGATTAAAGAACTAGAAGATGGAGTTGTGTACACTGCAAATGACATTCCCTGTGAAACACATGGAAAATGCTCAATTCGTCTCAAGAATGATAATGGATCATTCATAATTCTAAATGATGTCAGATATGTACCAAACTTGACAAAGAATCTCATTTCCATGGGGGCTTTGGAAGCAAAGGGTTTCGATGTCAAGATAAGCAAAGGAGTAATGAAAATCATATATGGAGCATTAGTTATGCTAAAAGGAATTTGGAAGAGCAACAACTTGTATTATTATCAAGGAAGTGCAGTTATGGAGACATCATCAAATATTGCTACTATAGATGATGAAGAGATAGATACAACCAGGCTTTGGCATATGCACTTGGGACATGCTGGTGACAAATCCTTGAAAACTTTATCGAATCAAGGATTATTGAAAGGAGTGCAAACCCGAAAATTGGTGTTGTGCGAGCACTGTGTCAAAAGGAAGTAGACGAGAGTAAAGTTCGGCACTGCAATCCATAATACTAAGGACATTTTGGATTATGTCCATTTTGATGTATAGGGTCCTTCCAAAATAGCTTCAATGGGAAGAAAGCATTACTATGTAACCTTTGTCGATGATTTTTCACGAAGAGTGTGGGTGTACACTATGAAGACAAAGGATAAAGTGCTAGACATTTTTCTTATTTGGAAAAAGATGGTGGAAAATCAAATGGGGAGAAAGGTTAAATGTCTCAGAACGAATAATGGTGGAGAATACAAAAGTGACCTATTTTTGAAGATTTGTCCAGAAGAAGGAATTGTACCACACTTCTCGGTTAGAAATACACCACAACAAAATGGGGTGGCATAACACATGAACCGAACATTGCTGGAGAAAGTTTGGTGTATGTTGTCCAATACTGGGTTGGGCAAACAATTTTGGGTTGAAGCTGTAACTTATGTATGCCATCTCATTAATCGATTACCATCAACAGTTAATGATGGTAAAACTCCTCTGGAGAAATGGTTTGGAAAGCTTGCTACTGATTATGACTCTTTACATATATTTGGCTGCACTGCTTATTATCATGTAAAGGAATCAAAGCTAGACCCAAGAGCTAAAAAGGCATTATTCATGGGAATCACTGCTGGAGACATAGATATCGCCTATGATGTCTTGTAGATAAAAGGATAATTTTTAGTAGAGATATTATTTTTGATGAGTCAAAAATGTTGAAGAAAGTGACAAATGAAATCTCTCAACAAGCAGATGAAGCTTTTCAGCAGGTGGAGTTTAATAGAACTTTGAACCCAGTCAGAAAAGAAGCAGATGAAGACGCACCGGAGATAGATGAAGAGTCAAATGAAGAAGATAGTTCAACTGATGAAACTCAACAGCAACAACAATCCCAGATGCAGCATGTACCAATTGCATTGAGAAAAGAAAAGAGGACCATCAAAAGGCCTCTTTGCTATGATGATACAATATTATGTGCAATCTCAATTGCAAATGATGAAATTCCTAACACTTATAGTGAAGCTATTCAGGATGTTAGTGGTGACAAGTGGAGGAATGCAATGGAAGAAGAAATGCAATCCTTTGAGAAGAATCAAACATGGAAGCTAACAAGCTAACCGAAGGGGAAGAAGGCAATTGGTTGTAAATGGGTATATGAAAGAAGAATGGATTTCCTAACAAGTCTGACATTTGTTACAAGGCAAGGTTGGTAGCTAAAGGCTATGCTCAAATAAAGGGAATTGATTATAATGAAGTATTTTCTCCAGTTGTGAAACATTCCTCAATCAGAATCTTATTGGCCTTGGTAGCACAATTAGATATGGAACTAGTTCAGATGGATGTGAAGACTGCATTTCTACACGGAGACTTAGATGAGGAAATCTATATGAGTCAGCCAGAGGGATTCAAAGTTGCTAGGAAAGAAAAGTTGGTGTGTAAGTTTAACAAATCATTGTACGGATTAAAACAATCCCCAAGACAATGGTACAAGCGATTTGATAAGTTCATGCAAGGGCGAAAGTACACAAGAAGTAGGTATGACCATCATGTATACTTTCACAAGCTACAAATGAAACATTCATATATCTTCTCCTATATGTTGATGATATGTTGATAGCTTCAAAGAATAAAGAAGCAATTGAAAAGTTGAAGGCTCAACTCAATAAAGAGTTTGAGATGAAGGATTTAGGAGAAGCAAAAAGGATTTTTGGTATGGAGATATGCAGAGACAGAAAATTGGGGAGACTGTACTTAACGCAGAAATAATATCTGAGAAAAGTACTAAAGTGCTTTGGCATGAATGAACAATCAAAGCCTATTAGTACCCCCCTTGATCCTCATTTTAAGCTTAGTGCATCTTTATCTCCAAAGAATGATGCAGAATGGGAATATATGTCAAAGGTTCCTTATGTAAATGCTATTGGTAGCTTGATGTTTGCTATGATGTGTACAAGGTCTGACATTTCACAAGTAATTAGAGTTGTAAGCTGGTATATGCATGATCCTAGTAAGGAACATTGCCAAGCTATGAAATGGATTTTACTGTATATTATCAAAATCGTGGATGTTGGTTTAATGTTTGAGCAGGATAAAGATGATAGTGATTTGGACAAACATAGCAATATCATCATAGATCGCCTAAAATTTTCAAACATAGCAATATCATTACCAATATAAATCTAATCATCCATATATAAGCAAATAATCCTCCTTCTGCAATCTTAACAAACAATGTATGCTCATAGGGACATTTTAAAAAATCTTTCTTCACAAAGTAAGACTCAATTCGGTTATATCAAAATCGTTGAACTTGTTTTAGCTCATATAATGCCTTCTTAAATTTATAAATTTATACTCACTTCCACACTTTATATAACTAGGAGATTCATCAATAAATACCTATTCTTGAAGATCATTGTGTAAGAATGCTGATTTTACGTCCGATTAGAAGATAGGCTATGACTGTTGTGTTGCCAATACAATAACCAATTTGATGGTATCATGTCTTGAAATAGGGCAAAATACTTCTTTGTAATCCACTCCAAAATCTTGCTTCTAGCTTGTTGCAACTAATAGTTCCTTGTACTTCTAGACTTTTCCATTCTCTTTCAACTTCGTCTTGTACACCCACTTGGCACCAATTGTTTTGTACTTTCAAGGAATATTAGTCAACTCTTTTGCTCTATTCCTTTTGTAAGCCCTAAGGGCAAATCATTTAATTTTGATTCATGACAAATATTGATGAGAACTAATATGTTTATATTGTGTCATAGGATTTGTGAAGAAAGAAGTTTGAAGTCTCATTGCCTTCAAGAGGAAGAGCAAAGAACAACCTTAGTAAGCTATGAGTCTTTTGAGGTTTATTCAAAGATGAACTCAAGGCATTGAAGATTTGAAGTGTAGAGTAGGTATGATGATAGGTAATATCTATGTGAACTCTACACTTGTATGTCTTAGAGTCTATTGAATGCATAAGAGAGCATAAAATTGGTTTCTTAAGTTTAAAAGTTTATTGAATGAATTCCTAGTAAATGTGGTTTTGTGTCCTAAAAGTTTTTAAGAAAACTTTAAATGATCAAATGGGTTTGATTTTGGTTTTCAAACTTATATTAGTCTAAATAAGTTATCTATATATACCAAATGTATTTCAAATACTTGGAAGATTGATTTCAAATGATTTTACAAAGTTTGAACACAATTCCATAAAATTCGGTCGTCCGAATTTGGTAGCAAAAGTTGGCTACTGTTCTTCCAGAGAAATTCGGAAGAAGATTCGGACGCATGAGAAAAAATTCGGTCGTCCGAATTTTGGTCTTCAGTATGGTCACTGTTCTTCCAGAGAAATTCGGAAGAAGATTCGGACGAAGCAGGAAGAATTCGGTCGTCCGAAAAATTCGGACGCAGAATTCGGTCGTCCGAATTTCCTGAAAATAGTCGTTAACTAGCCGTTTTATAGCTGTTTCAACTGATTTTCAAATTCTATAAAAGTTATAAACGTGCAATCTTTTGTAAGTTTTGAATCCTTAAAAATTCTAAGCTTTCTAAAGTCTATTACAAACATTTCTCAAGCTCTCTTATGTCTTGTGTATTCAATTGATCAATCCAAAGACATCAAAGTGTGAAGGTGCAACTTTGTGTAAATTCTACCAACAAGTGGTAACATCTACACACTCTTCTTTACTTATTCAATTGTATTGATCTACTAGCTCTAGCAAGGTTATCTTGATAACATAAAACCCTTTAGATAAGGGTGATCCTTGAAGTTGTGATTCAAGGTTGTTTGAGATATAAAACCATAGGTTGGTGAGCCTTGTTTGTAAAATTACTAGAAGAGGTTATAAGTGTAAAACCATAGTGTGGTGAACCTCTCTTGTAATCTGTAAACTTGAGCACATAGTAGAGATTATTGAAATCCTTAAGTGTGGACTTAAGGTAGTGGAGGTAGATCTTGAGGATCGAACCACTATAAATTGCTTGTGTTCTTTTGTCTACATTTATTATATTGCTGTGCCATAAACTGTTTTTTCTCTTATTCACTTAATCTGCAATAGGTCTACTCATTTATAAAGTTTGAATTTGCAACAATTAGCCAAATACCTAATTCACCCCCCTCTTAGGTATTTCAATTGGTATCAGAGCTAGAACTTCTTTGTGTGGTTTTACAACCTAGAAGGCAAAGATCCTATGGCTAATATTTCAAACCTACCTTACCTAGAAGGATCTTCTACAAACAGACCTCCATTGTTTGATGGAAAAAATTACACTTTTTGGAAGTCTAGAGTTAAAATATATATTTGTTCTATCAATTTTGATTTATGGAACATAATTGAGAAAGGTCCCTATGTCCCAATGAAAATGAGAGCAGATGGAGTAACCTCAGAACCCAAATCCAATGATGAATTTGATGAGCATGACTCAAGTAAAATGACACTAAATTATCAGGCCATGAATATATTAAGTTGTGCATTAGATGTTACTGAATATAATAGAGTTAGTGGATGTGATTCTGCTCATGATATGTGGAGATTACTTCAAATTACACATGAAGGTACTAATCAATTTAAAGAATCTAAACTTGCTATGCTTGTTAGAGATTATGAATTGTTTACTATGAAACAAGGTGAAAATATTAGTGATATGTTTACAAGGTTTACTAATATTTTCAATGGCTTGAAAGCTTATGGTAAAGGATATACTACTGGAGAACAAAACAGAAAGATTTTGGATGCTCTACCAAAATCTTGGCACCCAAAGACGCTTGCTATTGAGGAGTCCAAAGATCTAAAAACTCTTCCTCTTGAAGAGCTTATTGGATCACTACTCACTCATGAAATGAAGATGAAACGGTTGAATGATAAGGAAGATGAGGAAAAGGGAAGAAAAGGAGTAGTTCTTAATGTCTCAAACAACTTGAGTGAACAAGAACAATCTTCAAGTGATGAAGAAGGAGGAAACAGTGGGGAAGAAGAAATTGCAATGGCAGTGAAGAAGTTCAAGAGATTCTACAAAAAGGAATTTCTCAAGAAAGGAAGAAGGCCAGTCAAGAAGAGTGGACAATCTTCATCATATAAACCTCAATGCTTTGAATGCAAGAGTACAGAGCATCTTATTACTGACTGTCCCAAAGTGTTAGAGAAGGAAAGAGAAAGCAAAAACAGAAAGAAATCTGCCAAGAAAGGAAAAGGACTAGCTGGAACATGGGATCAACACGAAAGTGAGGATGAAAGTGAAGGGAAGGCCAACATATGCTTTATGGCCATTGATGATGAGGTACAATCTTCTCCTTCTATTTCAAATTTATGTGATGATGATATTGACTCTAGTGACTTAATTGTAGAATTGTATGAAGAACTGAAAAAGGCTTCAAGAAGAAATAAAGAAATGAAATCCAAAATAAATGATCTTTCAAATAAAAATTCAAAATTATGTATTGAAAATGATAGACATCTTGAGACCATTAATTCTCTTACCATTGAAAAGGATGTTTTGAATACTACCATACAACATGTATCCCTTGAAAACGAAAAGCTTTCTTCAAAAATTACTTCTCTTGAATCAATGCTGAAAGATCATGAGATTTTAAAAAGGAAAGTGAATGATCTTACTTTATGCATTGAGAGATTTACAAATGGAAGAGAAAATTTAAATAAATTACTTGGTTATCAAAGATCCTCATTTGTAAAGTATGGTCTCGGTTTTACACATGATTGTTTTGATCCAAAACCTAAAGGGTTATTTGTTAATGAATATTCTCATTATAGGTCTCATACTTGTTGTACATATTGTGGTAAGCATGGACACAAAGTTTCTAAATGCTTTATAAAAAGAAAGATAGAAAATGGAGTGAAGACCATTTGGAGAGTTAAATGAGCTATTACTAACCCTCTTGGACCCAAGAAGATATGGGTACCAAAAATCACTCTTTCCAATTTGGTATAGGTACAATTTGCCTCAAGATCAAGTGCCACTAAATGGTTTCTTGATAGTGGCTGCTCAAGGCACATGACTAGGAATGCATCACTTGTTAGTGAGCTTCAAGCTACAAGTGAAGGTTTTGTTACTTTTGGAGATAAGAAGAAAGGGAAAATACTTGGAATAGGTAACATTGGTAAAGGTTCCTTCCCTCTTATCAAGCAAGTTCTACTTATTGATGGTTTAAAGTATAATTTACTTAGCATTAGTCAATTATGTGACAATGGTTGCAAAGTAGAGTTTAAATGTGTTAGCCATAAGGGCAAATCATGTAGTTTTGATTAATGACAAATATTGATGAGGACTAATATGCTTGTATGATGTGTGATAGGATTTGTGGATTAAGAAGTTTGAAGTCTCATTGCCTTGAAGTTAAAATGCAAGAACAACTCCAATATGTCAAAGTGATTGAAGATTGAAGAGTTTGTTCAAGATGATTGAAGGCTTTGAAGACATGAAGTGTAGGTTGCATGTGCTTAATAGGTAAACTTTGTAAACCCTACACTCTTAAGCCTTGGAATCTATGAGTTGCAATTGAGAGCATAAAACTTGATTTTAATGGTTTCAATGGTTTTAAACTTACCTAAATTATCAAGTTTTCATAAATGGTTTTTGCACTTAAAAGGTCTTTAATGACTTATCTTTGAGGTTAGAAGGTTTTCCAACTTGTTAGAATTGATTTGAACATGTTTTGACAAAGTTTGAAAAATTCGGATGCAAGATTCGGACGCGAGGATGAAAAATTCGATCAGTCCGAATTTGCTTGCATGCAATGAACAAAGTATATACTATTCATGTGAACAGTAATACTATTCATGTGAGCAGATCCGACTATTTTTCCAGAGAAATTCGGAAGAAGATTCGGGACGCGTTTGAGGAAAATTCGGTCGTCCGAATTTTCCCCGCATAGTGAACAATGAGTGAACAGTGAGTGAACAGATGCGTCCCGAAAATTTTCGACCAAAAATTCGATCGTCAGAAAAAATTCGGACGCTAGAATTGATCGTCCAATTTTGTCTGAAACTAGCCAGTTCATTAGCCGTTTTATGGCCGTTTTAACCGATTTTCAAATTCTATAAAGGCTAGAAACTCTAGATTTTTGAAAGAACTTTTAAACATTCAAAATCCTTGAAGCTCTAACTTGTTTTACATCAAAATTATATCAAAAGCTCTCAAATTGCCTTGTGCTCAAAGATTGAAATTCAAGATTCCAAAGGCAAGAAGTGAAGTGAGTGCTAGCAATTGAATTCATCCACCAAGAAGTGTTGGTAACATTCAAATACTCTCTTTATATTATTGTTGTGATTTATACAAGGTTGTCAAGAGACATAAAACCCTTGTGGAGGGTGAGCCATAGACTAGATTAATCAAGGTTGTTGTGTAAAACCCATTGGTGAGGGTGAGCCTTGGATTAGATTGGTCTAGGTTGTCTAGTGACATAAAACTCTTTGTGATAAGAGTGAACCTTGTTTATTAGATTGAAAAAGAGGTTGTTGTGGTAAAACCCATTGAAGGGTGAGCCTCTTGTGTAATTGCTTGGATTAAGCATATAGTGAATTGGTTGAAATCCTTGAGTGTGGACTCAAGGTAGTGGATGTAGATCTTGGAAAGATCGAACCACTATAAATCGTGTGTTCACTTGTTTATAGCTTTACTTGTTTACATACTTGTGTTATTATTGTTTGTTCTTAATTGTTGATTGATTGGTTGTAGTTTTATTATTTGATCATATTGTCTCAACCATTAAATCACATATAAACTTAGAGCTTGTGAATTGAAGAAAAGCTTTTATTACGGCAAAGGATTTGCAAAAAGGGGAAAAAGATTTTTTGATAATTAGCCAAAGACCTAATTCACCCCCCTCTTAGGTCTTTCAATTGGTATCAGAGCTAGGTCTTCTTTTTAAGGTTTAACAACCTAGAAGTAAAGATTATATGGCTAGTTTATCAAATTTGCCTTATACGGAAGGTTCCTCCACTAATAGACCTCCATTGTTTGATGGTTCTAATTATATTTTTTGGAAGTCTAGGATTGAGATTTACATTTGTTCTATTAACTATGAATTGTGGAATATTATTGAGAAAGGTCCCTATGTGCCATTGAGAATGAAAGCCGATGGAGTTACAAGGGAACCAAAGCCCATGGAGGAATATGATGAGAGCGATTCAAGGAAGATGACATTAAACTACCAAGCAATGAACATTCTTTGTTGTGCATTGGTAGTCAATGAATACAATAGAGTAATGGAATGTGATTCCGCTCATGAAATGTGGAAGCAACTTCAAGACACTCATGAAGAAGAAAGAGCAAATGTGTGCTTCATGGCAATGGAAGATGAGGTACAACCTACTCCATCTACCTCTACTTCTTATGATGATGATATTGATGATCCTAGTGAATTACTTGTTGAGATGTATGGAGAATTAAAGAAGGCTTCGAAAAAGAATAAGGAAATGAAAACCAAAATTAATGATCTATTGAATGAGAATTCAAAATTATTTTGTGAAAACAAAAAACTTCTTGAATCTATTGATTGTTTAAATATTGAAAAAGAAGTTTTAAATGTTTCTTTACAAAACATATCTCTTGAAAATAAATCTCTTTGTACAAAAGTTTCTTCTCTTGAAAAAATGCTTAGTGATCATGAAATTTTGAAAAAGAAAATTAATGATCTTACATCATGTGTTGAAAAATTTACAAATGGAAGAGACAATTTTGACAAACTACTTGGATCTCAAATATCTTCTCTTGCTAAAAATGGTCTTGGTTACAATTATGTCAATAATGTGCCTAAACATAACAACTTCTTTGTTAGAGCTACTTCTACTTCCATGCATCATTCTTGTTGTACTTATTGTGGAAAACATGGACATAAAGTCACCAAATGTTATGTTAAAAGAAAAGTAGAGAATGGTGTAAAAACTATTTGGAGAGTTAAGGAAACTATTACTAACCCCCAAGGACCCAAGAAAGTATGGGTACCAAAGGATACTTCCTCTCCTTTATTGCAGGTACACTTCAATTCAAACTCAAGCACAACTAAGAGGTATATTGATAATGCTGGCTTAAAGAATAACGAAAAACACCTCATTTATAATCAAGGTCAAAGCAACCAAAGAAGGATTTGTTTTTGAGGCAAGAAGAAAGGAGGAATTCTTGGAGTAACCAATGTTGGTAAAGGTTCCTCTCTTCTTTTTAAACAAATGTTGCTTAGTACTGATTTGAACTATAACTTGCTTAGCATTAGTCAATTGTGTGATATTAAATGCCAACATGCAAAGTTTCAGTTAAGAATTCCTTTGTTAAAATTTAAAAATTTGCCAACCATGACTTGTCAATTGCTTCTATGATGTTGATTAGGTAACATTGAGGATATGAGATTGAATTCATGGTTGATATGTCCTTGAAATTGATTATATGTCATGATAAAATGATTAAAATAGCTATGATTGAATATCTATACATTTGCTTGGTCAAAAACATCTTTATGAAACTTTACAAAATGTTTGAACTTGAAGTTTGAATGTAGGCCATAAGTTCGGTCGCCCGAACTTGTATAAAAAAAATGATATTTTGTGATTTTGATCAATTACTTACAAAATGTTTCAATGTGTGTTTTATCTTGATAAGCTTGAATGTCATGTTGCTTATAATAATGATTGATTTTCTTGGCCTAGAAGATTTGGTCACGTGAACATGGACTTGTTGATCAAACTTTCCTCTCAAGATTTAGTTGGAGGATTGCTAAAAATGCGTTTTTAGAAAATTGTCTTTCACATACTTGTCAATATGGAAAACAAACAAAAGAATCTTCCAAACCTAAGAAAATGACTTTCACTTCAAAACCTCTTAAAATTGTTTATATGGATTGTTTGGACCAATGAGGATCACTAGTCTTGATGGTAAGAGGAATTCATATATGATTGTTGATGATTTCTCTAGATTTACATGGGTGATCTTTCTAGCTCAAAAAATGAAGTTCTTTCATGAATTTGTAAGACTTTTCAAAAGGCTCCAAATCTCTCTTGTGTGCAAATTGATTACTATTGGAAGTCACAATGGGAGAGAATTTTACAATCAAGATTTTACAAAACATTGTGATGAGAATGGGATTGCTCACAATCTTTTGCACTTATATTTGATAGAATACTCTAGAATTTAAACATACATGACTGGTTGTATCAAATATACATGAATACGTGTAACAAAGTACTTTATATTGAATACTACTTGCCTATATTGCCTATTTCAAAGTTTTGGTTACAAGTGCCTTATATTGAATATGTGCGATAACTTGGAAAATTTGATATAAAAATTGAATGATGGGATATTCCTTGGTTTTTCCTCTAACAACAAGGCTTATAGAGTTTCTAAGAAAAAAGAACCTTACATGATGAGGAAACTATTCATGTTAGTTTTGATGAATCTTACATTTACTTGGAAAGAAAAGATGAAGATGATGTAGGTACATCTATGAATGACTATCAAACCCATCTTCAAGCACCAACTTTGGAGGATCACACCAATGAGGAAGAAATGATTGAACAAAATCAAGATGACCAACCTAGTGGTGACCAAGAGCTCTCAAAGAACCTAAGATATTCAAGAGGGCACCCTAAGGAGCAAATCATTGGTGATATCTCCCAAGGAGTAAAAATAAGGCGGTATTTTATCAATAACTTTATTCCTTTTATCTCATATGAGCCTAAAAGTATTGATGATGCATTGTGTAATGATTTTTGGATTATTACTATGCAAGAGGAATTAAATAAATTTGAAAGATACAAAATTTTTGAAATTCCTAAATCTCATGATCATTCCATTATTGGAACTAAATGGTTTTTAGAAATCAACTCAATGAATCCGAGGAAGGTGTAAGAAATAAATCAAGATTTGTCACCCAAGGATTCAATCAAGAAAGAGTGAATTGTTTATGATGAAACCTTTGTTCCGAATGCTAAACTTAAGTCCATAAGAATGCTTTTGACTTTTACTTTCTTTAAAGGTTTTAAATTATTTCAAATGAATGTTAAAAGAGCTTTTCTAAATGGTTCTATTGAGGAAGAGATTTATGTGGAACAATCACCCGGTTTTCATCATGAAAAGTTTCCTAACCATGTTTTCAAATTATCCAAAGCTTTGTATGATTTAAATCAAGCTTCTAGAGCTTGGTATAAAAACAATCGAGTGTTTTTCTTCTTTCAAAAGAATTTTCAAGAGAAAAGGTTAAAACTATTTTTTTTATAAATAAAAAAAAAAAACCTCTTGTAACAATGATCTATAAGTTGTCCAAATATATGATACAATTCTTTTTTGGTGCTTTTAATACTTCACTTTGTGATGTGTTTGCCAAGTTAATGCAAAGTAAATTTGAAATGAGCATGATAGGAAAACTCTATTTCTTTCTTGACCTACAAATCAAGAAAACCAAGGATGTCACTTTCATGAATCAAGTTAAGGAATAAGCACTTCCATAAGTTTATCAACTATGCTTGACAAGAATAAACAGGTTTCATAGGTGCAGTCAATTCTATTTGACAGCAAGTAGAGCCAATATTATGTTTGTTATGTGCTTTTGTGCTAGATTTCATCTTGTCCTAAAGAGTCTCATTTGATTGCTGATTAACATATTCTCTATTACCTTATTGATACTCTAAGTGATTATGGTCTATATTTCAAATGTGTGGCTATGTTATGTGATAACACTAATGCAATAAATTTGACCATCATACTATTCAACAAACTAGGACAAAGCATATAGAGATCAAACTTCATCTCAATAGAGATCATTCTACTATGGTTAATACTTAATTAAAGCATGTTTGCATTAATGAACAAATTAATGATATCATTACTAAGCCATTGACTAAAGAAAGGTTTGACCAATCTTAGAAGATGCTTAGGGATTTCAAAATTCAATAACTAATGAGTGTATTCAAGTGTTGTAGCTCCAAGTGAGGACAAAGAAGCTTAGCATGGGAAAAGGAAAGGGAAAAGCAAAAGAAAGAGAAGGAGGACCAGCGATCAATGAACCAAAGAAGGTTTATGTTCCTCAAAGCATGTCATGCCTGGATAGATTTGTCACAGTGGAGGTTGCTATTGAATTTGATGATTGGACAAAAAGGAACCATAAGACAAATCCAAGCCACAAGGTGGATGTCATCAAACTATCCGAAATGGGTAATATACTCTCATTTTTAAATAATGTGAGATGGACTAGTCTGCTTGTGTTTGATGAATGCTATTACCTTCTTTAGTTTATGAAGTTTAAGCAAATATTAAGGAAGAAAGAGTTGAGCAAGTTGATAATAAAGCTATTCAATGGTATTCTTCAAGAATATCACAAGTTGATTTTTGAGTATTATGCATTGCTCAATAGAATTTGTGATGTTGAGGATGTTGGGTTTAGGCATTATTCTTCCGGGGGACATTGTTTTATAAGTGAGTTATACTCACATGAAATAATTGAGAATGCCTATATAAATGAAGAAGCATCAAGACTAGAAAGGAGAGAGAGATAAAAGCTTTTTGATGCTAGTAAAAGAATTTTGCATCACATGCTTACTACCTTTATTATAACATACTTTGGGAACAAATCTTCTGTTGATAATATGTATGCTGTAATTATGCTAGTCATGCTTAAGAAAAGAAAAATGAATTTTGGATATATAGTGCTAAAGAATATAATGGCAGCTAGAAGAACCGAGCATAAGGCATTATCGTATGAAAGGTTATTAACAGGAATTTTCAAGTATCTCCAAGTGCAATTGTCTTCTAGTGGTCTACCAATAAAGAGTGAAGAAGTCTACACCAACAACTCACTAAAGGGAATTCCTTCGACACTTGATGATGACAATGTATGAAGGACTAGAAGAGAAACTCCTCTAAGGGGTGATAGAAGAGATGCTAGTGATAATGAAGAGAAGGAAGAAGAAAATGAACAAGAAGAAGAGGATGAAGAGGAAATCCTTGCTAGAGGAAGAAATATAAAAAGGAAGCATGAGTCACCAAGTGAGGGGGAGCAACTCCCCACAAAAAGAAGACCATTTGAAGAGGTATCCTTCATTGAAGGAAAATAAGTTGAAGGCTAGAGTTAATACCATAGTTGCCTAGGTATTTCAAGAGGCATTGAACAACCATGTAAAGGAAATGAAAAAGATGGACAAATTCTTCGAGTTCTTGGCTCCAATGATTCTTGGCAAATTTGATGGTTTAGAAGCTAGATTCAAGAATATGGAAGAAGACTTGAGAAAGATTTCTCAAGTGATTTTTAAATGGTGCAAGTTCCTATAAAGCCAAATGAAGAAGATCAAGAGGATAATATGGGTGAAGATGGCAGCAATAAGGATGATAGTTATGACAGTGAAAATTGATATGGCTATTAATTTGTTGCTAAAGAAGAAAGAAGATGAAGAAAAAGGCAGTGAAGCACCCCAAGAGAAAGAAGAGCATGAGAATGAAGAACAAAGAGGTAAAGCTCAAGAGAACAAGCAAGAAGAAGAAGGTGAAGGAAGTCTAACAAAGTCAAATCACAAATCCATCACCAATTTCCTTCAGTCAAGAGATCAAGGGAACCATGGTCATCATAACAAACAGATTTGGAAGTGAAGACCATGAAGCGCATCCAAGACTAAGCCTTTCTATCCCTAAACTCTATTTTGTTGCCTATTTTAGTTTATGCCTTGATGCACATGTTATGCTTTAACATTGAAATTTACTTGTGCCTTTCTAGTCATTATACTGTTTTGAAGCTCAATATATGAAATCCTTGTGATAAGAGCTTCTTTTGTTTCACTTTTGTTGTCCAAGTACTCTTACCCCACCTTTGATTGATGACAAAAGGGGGAGAAGAAATGTGATGACAAAATGTGTGAAAATATGAAATAGCAGTGGAATTCCTCATGCATGAAGAGAAAATGTGTGAATTTTCTGAAAATCCATGCATATGTCAAGGGGGAGAAAGAATGACTACAAAATGTGCTATGTGCTTGTTATAATGTGACTCATGCTGCAATGTGTGCTAATGTGTGCTATGTATATGTTGATGTGCAATAGATAATGAGTAATGTGAAAATATTTGGCTGCATTTCTGCATTTGAAATTTAAATTGAACATGTGAGGTTTTGGTTATTTTCTGAGATTTTGGAATATGGTTAAGTTGAGATTGAAATCTTGAACTTGGTTCTTGACTTGACCTATGATTTTTAATTACTTCATGAAAACAATTGAATGCATGAATTTTGTGGTTTACAAAGCTAAACTAAGTGCCTTTGTGGACATACATGTTTGAATTCTTCAACATTTCATTTTAAAAGGCAAAATCACCTTTTCAAAATTGTTGCAAAAATTTGGACCCAAAATTCGGATGCAAAGTTCAAAATTCGGATGCATGTTCCAGAAATTCGGATGCATGCATATTTGTTGCCAAAAAGTGCTTCTTTGTTGTTCAAATTGATTCAAATATGTTTTATTCTCTTTCATTATGTTTGAACAACCTTAGGAAAGATTTATTTCACATTAAACTTTCATTATATTGAATTTATTGCAATTTGGACTTGGAATGTCAAAATTCGGATGCATGTGATTCAAAATTCGGACGCATGTGATTCAAAATTCGGATGCATGCTATAAAATTCGGATGCATCCATATTGTGTTGTCAAAATGTGCTCTTTTGTTGTTCAAATTGATTCAAATATGTTTTAATCTCTTCTAATATGTTTGAACAACCTTAGGAAAGCTTATTTACAAAATTTGCAGCTTTCATTTTACTTATTTTAAAGTTTGGACTTGATATGTCAAAATTCGGATGCATAGTATCTCTAAACAAAACTTGTTGAAAAATGAGCACAATCTAAGGGGGAGCATTGTTAAACTTTTAAAACCTTAAAACCTCTCTTAGAATCTTTTCTAAATGCTTAAATGCTATATCTTCTATCCTAGTTGTTGGAAGGAAGGAGGCAAATGGAGGTTGGTTGGGTCATAGGCTCATAATGAGCCTTGTGTATGTCAATATGCTAAATTGGTTATTTTCTATCATTGACATGAATACTTCTTTGTGCTAATCTGTTTAAATCCATCACATTTTGCATCAAAGTTTGTCATCATCAAAAAGGGGGAGATTGTTAGCCATAAGGGCAAATCATGTAGTTTTGATTAATGACAAATATTGATGAGGACTAATATGCTTGTATGATGTGTGATAGGATTTGTGGATTAAGAAGTTTGAAGTCTCATTGCCTTGAAGTTAAAATGCAAGAACAACTCCAATATGTCAAAGTGATTGAAGATTGAAGAGTTTGTTCAAGATGATTGAAGGCTTTGAAGACATGAAGTGTAGGTTGCATGTGCTTAATAGGTAAACTTTGTAAACCCTACACTCTTAAGCCTTGGAATCTATGAGTTGCAATTGAGAGCATAAAACTTGATTTTAATGGTTTCAATGGTTTTAAACTTACCTAAATTATCAAGTTTTCATAAATGGTTTTTGCACTTAAAAGGTCTTTAATGACTTATCTTTGAGGTTAGAAGGTTTTCCAACTTGTTAGAATTGATTTGAACATGTTTTGACAAAGTTTGAAAAATTCGGATGCAAGATTCGGACGCGAGGATGAAAAAATTCGGTCGTCCCGAATTTGCTTTACGCAATGAAACGATATATACTATTCATGTGAACAGTAATACTATTCATGTGAACACGATCTGACTATTTTTTCCGAGAGAAATTCGGAAGAAGATTCGAGCGCAGCTGAGAAAATTCGGTCGTCCGAATTTTTCCCCCGCATAGTGAACAATGAGTGAACAGTGAGTGAACAGATGCGCCCTGAAAATTTTCGACCAAAAATTCGATCGATCCGAAAAATTCGGACGCGAGAATTGATCGTCCAATTTTGCTGAAACTAGCCGTTACTAGCCGTTTTATGGCCGTTTTAACTGATTTTCAAATTCTATAAAGGCTAGAAACTCTAGATTTTTGAAAGAACTTTTAAACATTCAAAATCCTTAAAGCTCTAACTTGTTTTACATCAAAATTATATCAAAAGCTCTCAAATTGCCTTGTGCTCAAAGATTGAAATTCAAGATTCCAAAGGCAAGAAGTGAAGTGGTGCTAGCAATTGAATTCATCCACCAAGAAGTGTTGGTAACATTCAAATACTCTCTTTATATTATTGTTGTGATTTATACAAGGTTGTCAAGAGACATAAAACCCTTGTGGAGGGTGAGCCATAGACTAGATTAATCAAGGTTGTTGTGTAAAACCCATTGGTGAGGGTGAGCCTTGGATTAGATTGGTCTAGGTTGTCTAGTGACATAAAACTCTTTGTGATAAGAGTGAACCTTGTTTATTAGATTGAAAAGAGGTTGTTGTGGTAAAACCCATTGAAGGGTGAGCCTCTTGTGTAATTGCTTGGATTAAGCATATAGTGAATTGGTTGAAATCCTTGAGTGTGGACTCAAGGTAGTGGATGTAGATCTTGGAAAGATCGAACCACTATAAATCGTGTGTTCACTTGTTTATAGCTTTACTTGTTTACATACTTGTGTTATTATTGTTTGTTCTTAATTGTTGATTGATTGGTTGTAGTTTTATTATTTGATCATATTGTCTCAACCATTAAATCACATATAAACTTAGAGCTTGTGAATTGAAGAAAAGCTTTTATTACGGCAAAGGATTTGCAAAAAGGGAAAAGATTTTTGATAATTAGCCAAAGACCTAATTCACCCCCCCTCTTAGGTCTTTCAAAATGTGATACTTGTACCATTCTTGATAGTACAAGTAATAAAAATATTTTTGTAGCTAAAAGAGTAAGTAATGTATATGTGCTATATCTTGATGAACTTATCACTAATGATATTAAATGTCTTGCTATTCATGACAATGATGGATTTCTATGGCATAGAAGATTAGGACATGTAAGCATGGATTTGTTAAACAAACTTTCTACTCAAGAACTAGTTAGAGGATTACCAAAAATGCATTTTGATAAAACTCGTATTTGTGATGCTTGTCAATATGGAAAACAATCAAAAACATCTTTTAAACCAAAGAAAATGGTTTCTACCTCAAAACGTCTTGAACTAGTTCACATGGACTTATTTGGTGGTAAAAGATATGCTTATGTGAACGTTGATGATTTTTCCAGATTTACATGGGTAATCTTTTTATCACAAAAAGATGAAACATTTTATGAATTTTCAAAACTTTTCAAGAAGGTTCAAATTTCTCTTGATAGCAAACTGATTTCTATTAGAAGTGACAATGGAAGAGAGTTTTGTAACCAAGATTTTACAAAATTTTGTGATGAGTATGGCATCACTCATAATTTTTCAGCTGCCAAAACACCTCAACAAAATGGTGTTGTTGAGAGGAAAAACAGAACATTGCAAGAAATGGCTAGATCAATGCTTTGTGAAAATTCATTACCTAAATACTTTTGGGCTGAAGCTGTAAATACAGCATGCTATGTAATGAATAGAGTTTTACTAAGACCTTTTATAAGAAAAACACCTTTTGAACTTCTATTTGATAAAACTCCATCAATTGTCTATTTTAAAGTGTTTGGTTGTAAGTGCTTTATTTTAAACACTAGTGACAATCTTGGTAAGTTTGATAGAAAATCTGATGAAGGCATATTTCTAGGCTATTCATCAAATAAAAAGGCATATAGAGTCTATAACAAAAGGACATTATGTGTTGAAGAAACTATTCATGTAACTTTTGATGAATCTAATATTTATCTCCAAAGAAGAAATGAAGATGATGCAGGTTCCTCAATGGTTGAAAATCAAACTCAACACCAAGTACCTACATTAGAAGATCATGCTAAAGAAGAGGAAATAATGGAGCAAGAACATGATGGTCAATCAAGCAACAATCAAGAACTTCCAAAGGATCTCACATATGCCAGAAGTCATCCTAAGGAGCAAATCATTGGTGATGTCTCTCAAGGAGTCAAAACAAGACGGTACTTTATTGATAATTTTGCCCTTTTATCTCATATTGAACCTAAAAATATTGATGATGCATTGTGTGATAATTTCTGGATTATTGCTATGGAAGAAGAATTAAATCAGTTTGAGAGAAATAAAGTTTGGACTCTTATTCCTAGACCTCATGATCATTTTGTTATTGGTACAAAATGGATATTTAGAAATAAATTAAATGAACTAGGAGAAGTTGTTAGAAATAAAGCTAGACTTGTTGCTCAAGGCTTCAATCAAGAAGAAGGTATTGATTATGATGAAACTTTTGCTCCAGTGGCCAGATTAGAGTCTATCAGAATACTCTTGGCATTTGCTTATTTTAAAGACTTTAAACTATTTCAAATGGATGTCAAAAGTGCTTTTCTAAATGGTTTTATTGAAGAAGAAGTTTATGTAGAACAACCTCCTGGCTTTATTCATGAAAAATTTCCAAATCATGTTTTCAAATTAACTAAAGCTATATATGGACTGAAACAAGCTCCAAGATCTTGGTATGAAAGATTAAGTGGTTTTCTTCTTTCAAAAGGTTTTACTAAAGGAAAAGTAGATACAACTCTTTTTATTAAAACATCCTCTAAAAATGATATTTTACTTGTACAAATCTATGTTGATGATATCATTTTTGGTGCTACTAATACTTTTCTTTGTGAAGAGTTTGCTAAAACTATGCAAAATGAATTTGAGATGAGCATGATGGGGGAACTTAGTTTCTTCCTTGGGCTGCAAATTAAGCAAACCAAGGATGGAGTATTCATCAATCAAGCAAAGTATACTAAGGAGCTATTGAAAAGGTTTGGAATGGATCAAGCAAAAGGGATAAGTACTCCAATGAGTTCATCAACTAAACTTGATAAAGATGAGAAAGGTAAGAGTATTGATGAAAAATTATATAGAGGTATGATCGGAAGCCTACTCTATCTCACAGCTAGTAGACCAGATATTATGTTTGCTGTATGTTTATGTGCTAGATTCCAATCATGTCCTAAAGAATCTCATCTAATTTCTGTCAAACGATTTTTTCGTTATTTAATTGATACTCATGACTATGGCCTTTGGTTTTCAAAAACTTCATCTTTTGAACTTATTGGATATTCTGATGCGGATTATGCTGGTTGTAAAGTTGAACGTAAAAGCACAAGTGGTCATTGTCAATTTCTTGGTAGTTGTCTTGTATCTTGGTTTAGTAAAAAGCAAGCTTGTGTGTCTTTATCCACTGCAGGAAAGCTGAATACATAGACTGCAGGAAGTTGTTGTGCACAATTGTTATGGATGCAAAGCATACTTTACTTGATTATGGTCTTAAATTTAATTGTGTACCCATTTTATGTGATAATACTAGTGCCATTAACTTGAGCATAAATCCCATTCAACATTCTAGGACTAAGCATATAGAGATAAAACATCATTTCATTCGTGACCATGTGATTAAAAAGGATATATGCTTAGAATATATAAATACAAATGATCAAATTGCTGATATATTTACAAAGCCTTTGGGCTGAGGAAAGGTTCAATCACCTAAGAAGACTCCTAGGAATTTCAAGATTCAATGATTAATGTGTGTATTGAAGTTTTGGTAAATGCGTAAAACTTTTGATTCAAAATTCGGATGCATCTGCGAAGATTCGAGTCGATCGAATTTTTCGAAAGTGTCAAAAAGCGAAAACTTTTGATCAAGAATTGGACGCAGTCGAGAAAATTGATCGACCGAATTTTCTGAACTGACGAAACAAAACTTTTGCTTGAAAATTCGGATGAAGACACTGAAAAATCGGTCGACCGAATTTTACGGACGTAACCCTTTAAATGAAGATTAAACAATCTTCTCAACATTTCAACTTCCGAATTTCACATCCTTTTTTAAAACCTCTCATACCCATTCACATCCGAATCAAAATCTCTTCAAAATCACACATTCTCATCCCGATTTTCCTTCATTTTTAAACTTCCAAGCCCTAATTTCTTACAGAAAACCAATCATTCTCTAAAGAAAACATCATGGTAAGAACAAAGAAGCCCAATGTTGAGAAAGGAAAAGGAAAGGCTAAGGAAGGAGATGGAGACCCAATCCTCAATCAGCCAAGAAGGATTCGCATTCCTCAAACACAATCTGGAGTTGACAGGTTTATCTCTATCAAATCTACTCATGAATTTGATGAATGGAATAAGAGTAGTAGAAAAATCATTCCTGGATATAAGGTGGATTTTGATAAACTGTCAAACATGGATATTGTTCTATCTCATTTCAGTAATATTGGTTGGAGTAGTTTGCTATTCATTGATGAAGAATTTTATCCTACTTTGATATATGAATTCTATGCAAACTTGAAAAAGGATAAAATTGAGATGATAGGGGATAATGTGTTACAATGGTATTCATCTAGAGTATCACAAATGGACATTGAATTCAATGAAGGATTAATAAATAGAATTTGTGGAGTGGGTGACGAGGGAGCTAGATATTATTAAGCATCCATGCATTGCTATGATCGTGAACTCTTCACACATGTTAGATTTGAAGATGCATTTACAAATGGAAGAGAGTTTAGAGCCATAAAGGAAAGGGAAATTAAGAATTTGGATGCTAGAGGTAGAGTTTTGCATCACATGGTGACTACAATGATTGTTCCTAATTTTGGACACAAGTCATCAGTTGGAAATATGCATATGGTAATCATGTTAGCCCTGCATGAGCATAGAAGAATGAACTTTGGGTATATAGCCTTGAAACATATGATTGCTGCCAGAAAAACAGTAACCAAGGCATTCCCATTTGGAAGATTATTAACCAGAATCTTCAAGTATTTTAAGATCAAACTTCCTGGAAGAGGGCAAGCCTTTAAGAGTGGTGAAATTTATACAAATGAAACTCTTAAGAGAATGCAATTAGTTCATGATGAGGATAATGTATGGAGGACAAAAAGAGAAACCCTTCCGAAAAGAATAGAAAGAGAGAGAATCATAGAAAGTGAAGAGGAAGAAGAAGAAGAGGATGAAGAGGAAACCCTTGCTAGGGAAATGAAAACAAAAAGAAAGCATGACACCTCAAGTGAGGAGGAGCAACCTCCAACAAAAAGGAGGTTATTTGAAGACGAAACTGGAATTGGGTCAAGTGGTATAGGAGTAACTAGAGGTGACACCATTATTGCCAAAGCTTTCCAAGAGGCCTTGAACAATCATGTCCAGGAAATGGAGAAAATGTATAAGTTCTTTGAGTCATTTGCTCCAATGGTTCTTGGAAAATTAGATGGACTGGAAAATAGAGTAAAACACATTGAAGATATCCTTATGAGAAACACTCAAAGTGGTGAAGGACCCTCTAAGCCTCAAGATGGAAATGAGGAGGAAAGAGATAGAGAAGCAGAGAAAGAAGACAATGAGGATAGCAGTAATGAAGAGGATGATCAGGGTGGAAATGATAAGACCATAGCAGAAGAAAAAGAACAAGAACATGCTCAAGCTGCAATTGTATCTCCAGCAACAATCTCTTTCAATCAATGAAGAGTTAAGCACTTGGCAATCAAGAAAGGAGTGAGCCGAACCTCCCCATCAACCTCCCCATCACAAGACTAAGCTTTCTTTTCTAATCTCTTTACTGTATTTTGTTTAGTTTTCTAAGCATTTTGCTGCATTTTCTATTTCGAACTTGCTGTTTTTTATGTAATAGTGAAGCTCAATGATGAAATCCCAGTGATGAGAGCTTCTTTTATATGCTAACTTGAACATCTCATTTTCATTGATCCCTTTAATTATTTTTTATGATAACAAAAGGGGGAGAAAATATGATGCAATATGCAATATGATGCATTACATGTGAAACCTTAGTCATTCTGTGAACTTAGTCTTTACTAAAATTCAGATGCAAGGTTTTAAGATTGGATGCATTCATATTTATGGTCAAATTTTTTTTTTTCTGTTTATCCAAATTGGTTCCAATCTGTCTTACTCTATTCCATTATGTTTGGACAACATTATGAAACCTTTATATCATTTCAAAACTTCAATTATATTGAATCTGTTGCAGTTTGGACATGAGATTAAAAATTCGGATGCATGTGATTCAAAATTCGGATGCATCCATGTTGTGTTACCAAAATGTGCTCATTTGTTGTTCAAATTGATTCAAATATGTTTTAATCTTTTCTAATATGTTTGAACAACCTTAGGAAAGCTTATTTACAAAATTTGCAGCTTTCATTTTACTTATTTTAAAGTTTGGACGTGATATGTCAAAATTCGGATGCATAGTGTCTCTACACCAAACTTGTTGAAAAATGAGCACAATCTAAGGGGGAGCATTGTTAAACATTTACAACCTTTAAAACCTCTCTTAGAACTTTTTCTAAATGCTTAAATGCTATATCTTCTATCCTAATTGTTGGAAGGAAGGAGGCAAATGGAGGTTGGTTGGGTCATAGGCTCATAATGAGCCTTGTGTATGTCAATATGCTAAATTGGTTGATTTCTATCATTGACATCAATACTTCTTTGTGCTAATCTGTTTAAATCCATCACATATTGCATCAAAGTTTGTCATCATCAAAAAGGGGGAGATTGTAAGCCCTAAGGGCAAATCATGTAATTTTGATTCATGACAAATATTGATGAGAACTAATATGTTTATATTGTGTCATAGGATTTGTGAAGAAAGAAGTTTGAAGTCTCATTGCCTTCAAGAGGAAGAGCAAAGAACAACCTTAGTAAGCTATGAGTCTTTTGAGGTTTATTCAAAGATGAACTCAAGGCATTGAAGACTTGAAGTGTAGAGTAGGTATGATGATAGGTAATATCTATGTGAACTCTACACTTGTATGTCTTGGAGTCTATTGAATGCATAAGAGAGCATAAAATTGGTTTCTTAAGTTTAAAAGTTTGTTGAATGAATTCCTAGTAAATGTGGTTTTGTGTCCTAAAAGTTTTTAAGAAAACTTTAAATGATCAAATGAGTTTGATTTTGGTTTTCAAACTTATATTTGTCTAAATAAGTTATCTATATATACCAAATGTATTTCAAATACTTGGAAGATTGATTTCAAATGATTTTACAAAGTTTGAACACAATTCCATAAAATTCGGTCGTCCGAATTTGGTAGCAAAAGTTGGCTACTGTTCTTCTAGAGAAATTCAGAAGAAGATTCGGACGCATGAGAAAAAATTTGGTCGTCCGAATTTTGGTCTTTAGTATGGTCACTGTTCTTCCAGAGAAATTCGGAAGAAGATTCGGACGAAGCAGGAAGAATTCGGTCGTCCGAAAAATTCGGACGCAGAATTCGGTCGTCCGAATTTCCTGAAAATAGCCGTTAACTAGCCGTTTTATAGCTGTTTCAACTGATTTTCAAATTCTATAAAAGCTATAAACGTGCAATCTTTTGTAAGTTCTGAATCCTTGAAAACTCTAAGCATTCTAAAGTCTATTACAAACATTTCTCAAGCTCTCTTATGTCTTGTGCATTCAATTGATCAATCCAAAGACATCAAAGTGTGAAGGTGCAACTTTGTGTAAATTCTACCAACAAGTGGTAACATCTACACACTCTTCTTTACTTATTCAATTGTATTGATCTACTAGCTCTAGCAAGGTTATCTTGATAACATAAAACCCTTTAGATAAGGGTGATCCTTGAAGTTGTGATTCAAGGTTGTTTGAGATATAAAACCATTGGTTGGTGAGCCTTGTTTGTAAAATTACTAGAAGAGGTTATAAGTGTAAAACCATAGTGTGGTGAACCTCTCTTGTAATCTGTAAACTTGAGCACATAGTAGAGATTATTGAAATCCTTAAGTGTGGACTTAAGGTAGTGGAGGTAGATATTGAGGATCGAACCACTATAAATTGCTTGTGTTCTTTTGTCTATATTTATTATATTGCTGTGCCATAAACTGTTTTTTCTCTTATTCACTTAATCTGCAATAGGTCTACTCATTTATAAAGTTTGAATTTGCAACAATTAGCCAAATACCTAATTCACCCCCCTCTTAGGTATTTCACCTTTCAATGGATGCAATCTCTTCATCTGTTTCCTTTTGCAATTTTAGTTCCTCGACAACTTCCTCTAAGGTTTTGGGGTCACAATGTGAAAATAATACAAAAATGAGCAGATGGATTCTCAACTTGATAAACTCTAGTTACCTCATAATCAAATATCGAAGTAGGTTTTTTCTAGCACGTTGAGATCTTGTTTAACAATCAAGATTTCTTATCGATTACCTTATTGAACAATATGGATTGATTTTATGTTGGTTGCCCTATCAACTGCTGCATCTCCACTACGGACTGCAACCTTTCCTCTTCACTTTCACCATCAAAGTTGATAGGTACTTGTAAAGGAACGTTGTTATTCCATGGCCAAAACTTTCCTTCATCAAATACTACATACGATTGACAATATATTTCTCAGTGATAGAATGATAAAACTTATAGGCTTTTGATTGATCACTTGTACCAAGAAAGATACAATTTCCCCCCTTCTCATCTGCTTTTTTCCTCTTTGGATATGACATATGGGTATAGGCAATGCACTCAAAGATTCTGAAGTATTCCATAATTGACTTTCATCCACCCTATACTACCTTGGTGTCATATTTTGACAAGTGTTGGATGTTTGTTCAATATATGGACACTCCAATTGACTGTTTCAAGCTAAAATGACTTTGGAATGGCACTACTTGTCAATAGACTCTGTACTGTTAGCCCTAAGGGCAAATCATGTAGTTTTGATTAGTTTTGATTAATGACAAATATTGATAAGGACTAATTCATATGCTATTTGTGTGATATGATTTTTGGATTAAGAAGCAAAGAGTTCTTATTGACTTGGAGCTAAAAGTGCTAAGGACAACTCAAGTGTCCTATGAATTGAAGGTTTTGAAGACTCTATTGTAGGTTTACACTTGCTTAGTAGGTATATTCTTGTAAACCCTATCTTGTTTGTCTTGGAATCTATTGAATGCATAAGAGAGCACAAAACTTAGTTTTGAATTCCTAAATGGATTTGAATAAACTTTGTATTACCAAGTGTTGTTTTTGAATCTTAAATGGGTTTGAGTAAACTTTGAATGATCAAGTACTTTGGTAACGGTCTTTGAGTTAAAAAGATTTCAAATGACTTATCTTTTAGTACAAAATAATTTTAAACTTATTAGGACGTCCAAACTGTGAACATGACTACTGTTTTTTCAGAGAACTTCGGACACAAGTTCAGATGCACGGGGCAAAGTTCAGTCGTCTGAACTTTCCCAGACAGCATGTCACAGTAATGTTCGAAAACTAGCCGTTTTATGACTGTTTGAACCGATTTTCAAAATCTATAAAAGTCATAAACTTTAGATTTTTTGTAACTTTTGAACACTTGAAAAATCCTTACATTCCAAAATCATTTGAAAACATCAAAACTCTCTTTTGTCTTGTGCTCTCATGTGATTATTCAAGATTTCAAAGACAACAAGGTGAAGTGGTGCTAACTTGTGTAATACAAGGTTATCTTGTGACATAAAATCCTTTTGGTAAGGGTGATCCTTAAGGTATTGATTTAAGGTTGTCTTTATATATAAAATTCTTGTGGTAGGGTGAACCTTGTTTGTAGTATTGCAAAAGTGGTTGTTGGTGTAAAATCCTTGCGGGATGAGCCTCTTGTGTAATTGATTCAATTTGAGTAATTGAATAGATTAGTTGAAATCCTTGAGTGTGGACTCAAGGTAGTGGATGTAGATCTTGAAGAAATCGAACCATTATAAATTGCTTGTGCTCTTTGTTCTTCATTGTGAATTATTATTTTTTTTTTGTCATTGAATTCATTACATTCTCATTGAATCAATTGAATATAATCTTTCCAAACCAAGTTCATAAAAGGAAAAAGTTTTCAAAAATTAACCAAAGACCTAATTCACCCCCCTCTTAGGTCTTTCATGTACCATATTCAAGATAGTGCAATTTTTCTATTCACAGACTCCATTTTGTTAAGGCATATAAGCTGTAGTAAGTTACCTTTTGGTTCCTTAGATCTCACAAAATGTCGCAAATTCTTGTTAACATATTCTACTTCATGATTAGTATAAAGAATTTTAATTGGGTTCCCCATTTTTTTCTCAACTAGTGTTTCATAAATTTTGAACGCTTCAAAATTTTCTTCCAAGAAATATACCCAAATGTTATGACTAATATTATTAATAAAGGTGATGATTTAATGTTTACCTCAATTGAACGATGGATTAATTAATTGGGCCACAATGATTAGAAGGCACTAATTCTAAAGCATACTTCTCTATCCAAGACTTTCCTTAAGGGAATTGATTATAGTGTTGTTTTTCAACCACACATTCTTCACAAACTTGAGATGGAATTATAATTTGAGGAAGGACAATCACCATCTTCTTTTGCTGCAATGTCTTCAAACCTCAAAATTTCAAGTGACCATAGCGCAAATGCCATACCCACGATGTGTCCTACAATTTTGCTGAGAAGTAAGAATGGGCAGGAGTGTGAAAATAAACTAGGAACATACAATTTGTAGTCATTTTCACTTGAGTAATAAACCCCTAGTTATCATCTTCAATTTGGAAAACATCTTTGATAGTAATTTGGTACCTCTTCTCTTGCAATTAACCCACACTAAGCAAATTTGCCTTTAAATTTAGATCGTAAAAAACATTAGAGATAGTGTGAGTAAAGTTATCTTGGGTTTGGAGAGTTATCCTTCCTTTGCCCATAATAGAGACTGTTGAATTATCACCAAACCTTATAGTATTCTTGAATGACTCATCCAAATTAGAGAACATCTACTCATCTCTACTCATGTGGTTACCACAACCTGTATCCAAGTACCACAAGTTTTGGATGACTTTCATCATTCAGATGGTATACCATCAAGAGAGACATCTCTTCTTCCTTCTCTGCATAATTTGTTTGTACCACTTTATTCAAGTTAGTACGTCATTTTAATTTATAATGGTCATACTTACCACACATGTAGCTTTTAATAGCTAACTTTTCTATTGACTTTCTCCTAGGAATAGTGGATTGTCAAACTTTGTGACTACGTCCTCTTTCTTTGCCTTGAGGTTGATTTTCTGTCAACTGTGATTGGTTGTCAGTCAACTAGTATTGTTGATGATCACTACCCCTCTACCTCTACTTTTGATTCTCCTTCTACTTCCTCCTTTGGATGACGAGTGATTGCTTGTTGTTGAGGTCTTTAATACTTGCTCTTCCTTCTTCCGCTAGTTGATTTTCTCCTCATGAACCAACAAAGAGCTCTTCAACTTATCAATGGAAAGAGAATCAATATCTTTAGATTCTTTTATTAAACACAAAAAAATAATTGAATTTTGGCCTCAACGATCAAAGAATATTCTCCATAATGGTGATAGCTTGCAACTTTTCACCATAGATTCTCATTTGGTTTGCAATCACCATTGTTTTCCCAAAGATAGTTGTGGCACCTAATTCACGCATAAAGTTTCAAACTTAGTTTGAAGCCTTTAAAGCTCTCATCTAGCCGTTGTGTTCCCTTACAACTTCTTCTTCATGGAGTTCCAAATCTACTTGTAGGTATTTTTGCTAGGTATCGCCTCCAAGATTGCTCGATTAATGACTTGAAAAAGATAATTTTTTGCCTTAAGATTCATCATTTTCATTGCTTCCAACTTTTGTTTTTGTGCTACTCTAGACCCAGCAACCTACCAATATTCTTTGGGCCTCAAGAAGTTCTCCATTAACATGCTCCAATGATCATAGTGATTATCAAAATGTGAGTTGTGGTTGAACAAAGTTGTCAATGACCATTGAGATGTACAACTACTACAAATTGATTTTAAGAAACTAATATTCTAAAAAAGACCTCACAACTTCCCCATCTCTTTCACTACCTAAGTAGTAATACCACTATAGGATAAATTTAGGAGGAATAGATAATGTAGTAGATAAAGGAACAAAATATGAGAAAACTTGGAATATCATTAATGGTTAACACTCACATGTCATTACAGCCATAAATTGCTTTATCTATTGAGCTACAATTAACAGATAAAAATTAAAAATAGGAACTGCAACTTGCTTAGTTGACTATAAACTATAGACATACAATAGTCGACATATTCCTAAAGACAAAAGAAGAAGAGAAGATGCTCTATCTAACATATTCTGTTTTCATTTTGCTAAATTGAGTTAATAATAAATAAATGAACGATTCACACTAGGAGTACAAAAATAAAAAAGAACATCTAGAATTGTGCAAATATAAAGCAATCTCGTAAAACCACGCAACTAGCAATTATGTAAAAGAAATTGAAATATACTTGCATAAAAATTTCAATGGTTTTATGTTACGACGTGCAACAATATAGAGTTTGATAAAAATTTTCATAGCAAAATGATATAAGAAAGTGACCGCTATGTATTCTTAGATTCAATTTCCACAAATTCATGCATTGAGAGTTTTCTTTCCCTCTTAATTTTTCGTTTTTCCTGGGAGATGTACAAAATAAACTTTGAATGCAAAGATCAATTCAAAATATAAAGGAAATATAAATGTTTTTAATTATTGAGAATAATTTTAAATCTACCAATGGACGAGCAAATATAAGGGATATATAAATCACGTGCTCACGTGCAAAATCCTAAAATTAATTATTAAAATTTATAACTCTTTTGTCTTCATAAAGAAACAAAAAAGAAGAATAGAATTTTGCAAATACATAAAGAAATTAAATCTAATGAACAGAGAAAATAAGAATAGATAATTTGCCTCAAAAGAAATTCTCAAAGCATCCATTCTATTCTGCATGTTGATATTTCATATTTGTGCTTAATATAATAATTATTTTGAGCTCAAATTTATGTTGAATTTTAGTGTTTAAAACACCATTTACACTCCTTTTATCTCTTATTTGGTTTAGATAAGTTTATTGAAGATTTGGAGCACAATGAAGCAATGAAGGAGATTCTACATACTTATAATGAAGAAAAAAAAGAAAAATGAAAAACAGAGCAGCAAAATAGGGCAGCGAGACAGAACAATTCAAGTGGGGATTTTGACCTCCTTAGAGATTTCAAATGCAGACAAGATCTTCTAGACAATTATAGAGGAGATTCTGAAATTTCCAGAATGGCAAGATTTACATCAATCCGAATGCGTTTGGTTCCAATTTTGACACATTGTGGTGTAATTACCATATTTGGAGTCCTAGATGTCCAATGGAGGTGATTCAAAGCTCTGTAGAAACATAAGAGTATTATCTACAACTTTTATGAAGACAAGAAAACCTAGAGCGTCCACAATCCAAACGGTATCATTTTGGCAGAAACAGAATTTTCTGCCATTGTTGCTCTCTTTTTGGGAGGTATATATATATATATATATATATATATATATATATATATATCCTTTTAGGGCACTTGAAGGGGGCGGCTGCCTAGGGTTCCAGAGAGGAGAAAAACAGAGAGAAAATATCCCAAAACCTCTCCCAAAATCGTCAATCTTTGCAAGAGAAATCAAGAGAGAAGATCAAATCTTTGAAGAAGGAGAACATCAATCTTGAAGATTCAAAGCTCAAGAACACAACTTTTCACAACCAAGTTGGAGAACTCCAAGCCTTGAAGAAGAGAAGATTTGAGCCATGAAAATGAGCAATTCTTACTCTTTCTTTATTGCTTTATATTCTTTGAATTGTAATATATTGATGAGCTAAATTCTCGAATACTTGGATGGTTATGAACCCTAGTTATTATCTATGTGAATGATTGGTTTTCTTGGTTGATTGAATTCCAAATTCTTGTGGATTGTTTGTGGGTTTGATTGTTTGAATTCAGTAAGCTATTAATTGGTTCCTAATCTGGATTGTTTCACTTGGAATTGAGAAAGGAAGGGTGAAATAGACCATATACAAACAATGGGGATGATTTAGGTGACTAGAGATAGAAACCTCAACATCTTCTTGGTAATTAGAGAAATCTAATTTGGAGGTTTGATTGCTTGAATTAATTCAGTTGTTGATTGACTCATAATTTGGATTTTTCACTTGGAATTGAGAAAGGAAGGGTGAAATAGACCATACACAAACAATGGGGATGATTTAGGTGACTAGAGATAGGAACCTCAACATCTTCTTGGTAATTAGAGAATCTAATTAGAACCTCAACATCTCAACATTTTTAGGTTGAATTGGTTAGGAAGAGATTTCAACAATTAATCTAAAAGTAGAGGACTTTCATCTAGAGATAGAGTGAGTTCTAATTTACGAATTTCATCAAACATAAGAAAGGGAATTCATTAACCAAGGGACTTTTCTATCACATAGGTAATTCTAGGGGGGTTTTTCATTCAAGTATTATTCTCTCAATTGAAATTTTCTCTTGCAAACTGAAATTTACATAAACTGAATTTTTCTGTTTAAGTTAGATTTTTATTCCTAGTTGTTATTTCAATCATTTTCACAAGCAAATTTGATAGGCTAAATAATAGAGTAGAAAATGAGTAATGATAATTGATCATCCCCGTGGATACGACATTTAAATTACTTGTCATGATACTAATCAAAACGATAGGTACACTTACCTAGTGTTTTGTGTGAAAATTGTTAGAGATTGTGATAAAATTTAGTATAAGGGCATGCAAAACAACACAACAAGTTTTTGGCGCCTTTGCCGGGGAGTAATTGGTCAATATTAGAAAAGCTCAAACTCTATTGATTTAGTCATTTTACTTGTTAGTTTGTGTAATACTTGTTACTAGTGTTAGCATTTGTTTTCTTGTTTGTAATTTTGTTAGTTATTGGTGAATTGAAGTACTTAGTTTGTGTTCCTCTATTTTTGTTTTGTTTAAGCTATTTTTCTGTTTTTGTTCTGTTTTGGTGAAGAAAAACAAAAATATCTTGCTTTAAACATTTACTTTTATTTGTGGTGAAGGTGTGAATTTGTTTTGGTTTATGATCTCAAGTGATTTGGAGGAATTGCCTTAACTTAATTCCCAAGCTGAACAGATTTTTCATTGGGATCCAAGGGGTATCAATCTTGAAGTAGTACTTGAGGGAGTTGAAATTGAAGGTGAAAATATTCAACAAGTGAACAGTATGGCACACAACGGGAATGAAAGGCAAAGAACTATGGGAGATTATGCACGACCTTCTTTGTTAGGAACGGAGTCAAGCATTGCTCGGCCAAGAGTTGAAGCAAACAATTTTGAGATCAAGCCAAATATTATCCAAATGGTTCAACAATTGGTGCAATTCGATGGTTTGCCGGACGAAGACCCAAATGCTCACATTGCTAACTTTTTGGAAATATGTGATAGTTTCAAGATTAACGGGGCTTCTGAAGATGCCATTTGCCTTCTGCTATTTCCATTTTCATTGAGGGATCGAGCCAAGTCATGGTTGAAGTCACTTCCACCGGGCCCTATTACTACATGGAACGATCTTGGCGAGAAGTTTCTCGCTAAATACTTCCCTCCGGCAAGGACAGCTAAGCTAAGGAATGACATCTTCTATTTTCAACAAATGGAGAGTGAGATCTTATATGATTCTTGGGAGAGGTGGAAGGAGCTACTGAGAAAATGCCCACATCATGGTCTAGATTTGGGGCTGCAAATGCAAACATTCCATAGTGGGCTAAATTTTCCTTCCAAGCAACTCATTGATACTTTTTCGGGAGGAACTACAAATTTGAAGACACCGGAAGAGTTACATGACCTTATTGAAAATATTGCAATGAACAATTACCAATGGGGGAGTCTTAGACCGAAAGCCAAGGCTAATGGAGTACACAATATAGATATGATGATGGCTTTGGAGGCTAAGTTTGATGCCCTAAACAAGAAGATCGAGAGCTTAAGTCGGTCACCTTCAATCTCCCAAGTGATGATGGCTTGTGACTTTTGCGGAGATGGTCACCCAAATCATGAATGCCAAATCATGGGAACTTTTAATACATCGTTATCGGAGCATGTGGAATATCTTGGAGGAGGGAGGCAGCCCAACAATCCTTATAGCAATACTTATAATCCGGGGTGGCGGAATTATCCAAACTTTTCATGGAGTAATTAAGGGCAACAAAGACCGCTACATCCTCCCGGTTTCCAATCTTCATCAAGCTCTCGACCCCAACCATCTCTTCCTTACGAACATCAACCTTCTCCACCTCCTCAACCACTGGTGAAGTCTAGCCTTGAGGAATTAATGACAAAGTTTATTGCAGCAACCGAAAATCGGTTCCAAATTCAAGAAGCATCCCTAAGGAACAAAGAGGCTTCTATTCACAACTTGGAAGATCAAATAGGCCAATTGGCGAACGCTTGTTTCAGAAAGGCATGTTGGAACCCTTCCAAGTAATACCTAGCAAATCCGAGAGAACATGCTAAAGACATCACTTTGAGGAGTGGGAAGGAATTGGAGGTTCCAAAGCAAAAGGAGCAAGAAAGAGAAAGAGGGAAGATAGAAGAACCATTGCATGTTGATGATGAAGAAAGGATTGAGAAGAAAGAAGCACAAAACAAAAAGGAAATTCCAGAATACAAGCCAAAAATTCCATATCCTGCCCGACTTCAACAAGAGAAAAAGGACGAACAATTTGGTAAATTTCTTAAACTCTTTAGGTGACTAGAGATAGGAACCTCAACATCTTCTTGGTAATTAGAGAATCTAATTAGAAATTCACTAATGTAAATGCATTTTTAGGTTGAATTGGTTAGGAAGAGATTTCAACCAATTAATCTAAAAGTAAAGGACTTTCATCTAGAGATAGAGTGAGTTCTAATTTAGGAATTTCATCAAATATAAGAAAGGGAATTCATTAACCAAGGGACTTTTCTATCACATAGGTAATTCTAGGGGATTTTTCATTCAAGTATTATTCTCTCAATTGAAATTTTCTCTTGCAAACTAAAATTTACATAAACTAAATTTTTCTGTTTAAGTTAGATTTTTATTCCTAGTTGTTATTTCAATCATTTTCACAAGCAAATTTGATAGGCTAAACAATAGAGTAAAAAGTGAGCAATGGTAATTGATCATCCCCGTGGATACGACATTTAAATTACTTGTCATAATACTAATCAAAACGATTGGTGCACTTGCCTAGTGTTTTGTGTGAAAATTGTTAGAGATTGTGATAAAATTTTGTATAAGGGCATGCAAAACAACACAACACATATTTTCTCCTACACTAGTGCAGAAGTTAAGAAAATTTCAGTTGCAGTTTGCATGTACAGCTTCAAATTTTGTGTGATGAATCCTGAATATGTAAGTTCAATCTTCTTAACCAAATGGAATGAATAGTCATGTGAAAAATATCAAACCTCTTCGGAGGTCCATTGATCACAAAATGCCTTTGCACTTGCTTCAATCTCCTATGCATCCTCAGATACTGAGTTGAAGATATCTGATATCAGAATCGAAATATCTTTAGGATTTTCTTGATGTCAAGAATATCTTAAACTTGAACTTCAACTGAAAATGACTTCCAATCACTACAAGAAATTTGATATTTTGTGATGGACTATTCCTTCACAAATCCGTAGAAAAACATAAATTGCGGCGGATTTGCGAAGAAATAGTTCGTCGCAAAAATATAAGTCGTAAATTTACTACGGGCAAGATATATGCGACGGATAATCATCCGTCGCCGATTTGCGACGGATTTGCGACGGTTTGCATTTGTAATTAATAATTATTTTTAATAATTAATAATTAATAATCAAAATTGATTTGTGACGGAGGATAATCCGTCGCAAATCAATTTTGATTATTAATTATTAATTATTAAAAATAATTATTAATTAAAAATGCAATTTAATCTGAAATTTTAATTTTTAATTAAATATTTTAAAATTTTAAAATAATAGTTTTCAATAATTTTTAAATGATTATTTTTAAAAAAGCATAATTAATAGAATAATAAAAAATAAAAAATTAAATTAAAATAAATATAATTAATCCATTAAACATCAATGTTTTATGTATACAACATTGAAAAAAAGTAAACAAAATCTATGTAACTATAGATGGCGGCGCTGCGGACGGTGGAGGAGGCAGAGGTGGATATGGAGGGCCAGTCGTTGGAGGATGGTCGTCAGGCGGATCGATCGGGTAATCCTCATCAGCCCCGTCTGTCTGCTCTTTAGAATCTGGTATCAGAAAAGGAGGTGGAGGTGGAGGTGGAGGTGGAGAAGGCGGCGGAGACAGATGTAGTGCCTAGGGCATTACTTGCAAATACTGGTCCAAGCTAGCAAAGCGTTGCTGGAAATAACCGCGCTTCGACCTCTCTCTCTGCAACTGACTGTGAAGAGATGCGTACTTTGGATGCGATGTAATCGAGAAAGCTGTTGGAACAGAAGGCGACGTGGATTGACATAACCTCTGTCGCATGTGAACTACCTCGGAACCCAATCCAAAAATCCGATTATTTGAAGCACCGCCAGCAACCTCCACAAATAGGGACTTCTCATCTGGTGGATGCTGAGAAGTCACCGAATCCTGAGACTCCACCTGCGAATAGCGCTCCTTCAAGGCGTTGACAATATCCTGTAAATTGTATACAACATAAATTTATAACGGTTTCTAACAATAAAATAATTAATATAAAATACGGAGTAATATAATTTGTAAACTTACCAACGTATGTTGTGATTTCTCACTGACAAACGTACCATTCTTATATGTGTGCATCGCCTCGTACATATCGGTGAAGTGGAAGTCATCTTCGCGCTCCTTACGCTACAATTATATTAATATAAATATTTAGTAATTATATTAGAATTAAATAACAAGGATAAAAATAATGATTACCATCCGAAGCTCGTGCTCGCTGAAGGAAATGCATCCTTCTGTGTGAGTCGATCCAGGAACGGCTGCTCTGTTCCGCTTAGCAGCGACTGAAACACGCTTGAATTGTTCCGTACTCCAGTGTTCCCGCTAGAGTTGGCTTCAAAATTCAGGAGATGATCAAATAGATGATGAGTACATTTGTTGTCCCAAATACGTCGTATCTGATCAGCATGTTCTGGAAGCCATCGATGCAAAGTCATTTTTAAAAAATCAAATATATAAAATATATATAGCTATATATATATATATATATATATATATATATATATATATATATATATATATATATATATTATAATTTGTTACTTACACTCCACATTTAGAACCACATGTCCCGAAGCTTTAATGGGACCGTCTTAAAATTAGGATACGGTCCAGTGAAGTGCCGGTAAAATGTATCCGATATCGAATGCACCGTCCCCTCTGGTGGGAAGAAATTGTTCCGTTACACAAATGAACAGTTAGTTATTCAACAAAAGATTCGAATAAATTTTTGCCACAGTAAATAGAATCAGTCTGAGTCCCATCTGTAGAAGCGGCCGTAGAGGGTACCGCAGAAGCTGTGGTCAAAGGCGTATGCTCAGACTCCGCTACACGTGTGTCATCCTCACTCGGTAAAGACATTGGCCTAGGTAAAGACGGAGAAGGAGTACGATCAACCATCCCAATCGAACGTGATATACGTGGAGGCATCTGAAAAAGAATAAAATTTTCGTTAGCTATGTAATCATTAGTAATATGTAAAAAATAATATAAATTAAATTTAAAAATTAAATAAGTGAAGTAGCATATGTATACGTGTGCATACATACAATAAATTATTCACTGTTTTCGTCCTCACTCGAATCATCTTCTGATTCCCATTCACTTTCAACTTCAGTATCAGAATCAGTCACGTCATGGAATTCTAGGTATATTATCATCTAAAATCTCCCCTTCACCTGTTTCATGCACAAGTTCACCAATTATGACATCTTTACCACGTACACTAAATGTCATCGATTCATCTACATCTTCTTGGTATTTTTTTTTGTTCCACTTAGTAGCGGCTAAAAGACGTCTGAATTGTTCCGTGCTCCAGTGATCCCGCCAGAGCTGGCTCCAAATTTCAGGAGATATCCACGGTGGACATTTCCCCTTACACCGAGCTTTTGATAGTTGATCAGATAGACGAATAGTGCATTTGTCGTCCCAAATATAATTTGTTATTTACACTCCACATTTAGAACCACATGTCCCGAAGCTCTAATGGGACCGCCTCAAAATTAGGATACTGTACGGGGAAATGCCGGTGAAATGTATCCAATATCGAATACACTGTCCCCTCTGTTGGGAGGAAACTGTTCCATTACACAAATGAATAGTTAGTTATTCAATAAAAAATTTGAATAAATTTTTGCCACAGTAAATAGGATCTTACTCGTCGCTACTCGGGGCTATCAGAATGCGGACTTCCTCTGTTTGAGTCCCACCTGTAGAATCAGCCGTAGAGGGTACCGCAGAAACTGTGGTCAAAGGCGTATGCTCAGACTCCGCTGCAAGTTCTACAAACAGTACGCTATAAAACCCTTAACCCCATCTTTATATTCATTTGTGATTCCCTTAATCCCTTGCGTATGTCGCTTATACATCCAACTACGATCATCCATCTACATTAAAAATTTTGGCTATTAAATTTTACCAAATTCTAGAAAAAAATTTATGAGTTTGGCATGTCTTGTTAAAATATTGTCGAAAACTTAGACAAGTGTTAAGCAAGTATACAAAAATTTCGGTAGCATTTCCGCTGTAAATTGGACGTTTTCCAGGCACAAGGCCACCACAATCCATCCCCACAGCCAAATTTAATTCTCCACAATCCAAAATTCATAACGCCGCCTCAAAAATATTATAAACATCTTCACAAATTAAAAACCATAAAAACCATGCCCAATTAAAAAAATTTAAAAAACTGCAAAAAAATTAAAAAGCAGAAAAAAACATGTGCAAAAAATTACAAGAAAAATAGAAAAAATAGTAAAAAAAATAGAACAAAAAAATAAAAATATAAGAAAACTTTCAAACTAAAAGAAAAAAGAAAAAAAACTGCCAAAAACACAAAAAAGCAGAAAAACAAGTCCCAAAATTACAAGAAAAATAGGAAAATAGGAAAAAAACATAAAAAAGAGGAAACAGAAAAAAATAGAAAATTAAGGAAAACAAATTTGGTAAAAAAAATAGAAAATAAATTCTGGAAAAAATTTGCTTACCTAGGTCCGGTGGGAGGCACGCGGCGGGTTGGGGAAGCGCGGCTGGGCAGGTGCTGGAGTGGGTAGGCGCGGCAGGCCGTGTGAGGATCCCGGCAGCGGCACTCGGCACGTTTCGCCAACAAGTCGAACGGAGGCTCGCGACCAAAGGCAATTTAGGGCCAAGTGCGAATAAATGGGACAAGGAGTATAATTTTGGTATGGAAGTTCCACGTTTTGTGTTTATTGAGTAAAAGCAAACGTAAAGGAAATACAAGATATTTGGCCGGCACAACACCAGCACTCTCAACAACCCAACACGACACTCGAGTTGCTAAGCCTATTAATCCTAACAACCTGGCACTACACCAGCATTGCTAAGCCCAAGCGTTCCAAGCACTACGCAAAGGAAAGTCGAAGATACCAGAATAGCCTATGCTATTACAAGTCTAAACAATGATCAAGATTCAATAATTCCAATAATGAGCTAATGAGCCCTTATTTAAAGGGGTTAAGGAAAGTCCTTGTCTTTAAATCCTCTCCTTTATTGAGATGGCCGTTTCAGCCGTTTCCGTCCGTTTATGTCCGTTTCAGCCGTTTCCATCCGTTTCGACCGTTTCCAGCCGTTTCCATCCGTTTCTAGCCGTTTCCAGCAGTTTTCCCACCACATTGTCCTCCTTTATTAATTGCAGTCGTTTTGTGGCTTGCTCTTTATTATTTATAGCCAATGTTGCCCGCAGACCCGCATATGAGGCCAAACGGCCGTTCTGCCTTGCTAATATGGCTGCCGTTCAAGACCGGCGCCAACAGCTTTCGTGCGTCCAGCCCTACCCGGTTCCTCAACAATCCTCCCTTCTTCAAGTATTACCTTGTCCTCAAGGTGGATGTCTTTGGGGCAGTTGAATTGGAGTTCATTATGGTCTTTCTTGCAAACCTTATCTTTCAACTTGCTTTTCCAGCATTTGAACGTCATCATGCCTTGACTTCCACGATTTGTAATTTGTGGTTGCCGCAACATTCGACCGTCCTTTATAGAACTGGCCAACTTCTGCATATCATCAGCCTGGTTCACCATCTCCAAGCTGTTAATTCTGCACCGTTTTGGTTCTTGAGAATATAGGCCTGCCAAGAACATTTTCTACCTTCCCACATAAAATCCATAATCATAACAGCATTATCAAAATTATTCTTACCAACTTCTCGAAGCCAAGGATTTCCAAAAATGACTTTAATTCTTTAACATTAAACGGGACTAATGAACTGGTGCTCTGCTTAGCTCTTTGCACAACTTTGGTATTGATGAAGTTATGAAACGCACCATCATCTCTTGGGACTACCACTTCTGTTTCAGCCACTACCTCCTTTTTCACCATGGAAGGGGGTCTTGGTGCACCGTTGAGGGGATTTATTGCTAGTTCACCCTCTGCATCTTCTTTCTTGGGCTTGTTCTCATTGCCCTTAGTTTTAAATAACTCAAATCCAGACTCATCGTCTGTCCAACATTCGTGATCATCAAATAGTGGGTTTGCCCTCATTTGAATATCCTGTTTAGGACTGATTTGGATTATGGAACAGAGTGATCTACCGTCCTCATCAATAATGGGGAAAGAATTTCTACCCACAACTTGGGACTGCACATGTTCTTTAGGAGCAAATCTGTTCGATGTACCAGCATTTTGGTTCTCAAGCAGGCTAAATAGTTTGGAGAAATTAGCCTGCATACCTTTCATTTGGAATACCGCTCGGTCAATTCGGTTCATGATTCGAGCCTGGCTCTTTTCCAATTGCTCGATGCGAAATAGATTGGAGTGTGAGCTTCCCTCATCAACTTGATGTTCTGGGACAGCTATCATAAATTAAAAGTAAGGTCACTTGAGAAAGCACACTTTCTCTCAAAGAAAGCACCAATGTCAGGATCCCGACAGCGGCACTCAGCACGTTTCACCAACAAGTCGAACGGAGGCTCGCGGCCAAAGGCTACGTTTCGGCCAAACGGGGCAATTTAGGGCCAAGTGCTGGAGGGGGAAGGCGCGGCAGGCCGTGTCAGGATCCCGGCAGCGGCACTCGGCACGTTTCGCCAACAAGTCGAACCGAGGCTCGCGGCCAAAGGTAATTTAGGGCCAAGTGCGAATAAACGGAACAAGGAGTATAATTTTGGTGTGGAAGTTCCACGTTTTGTGTTTATTGAGTAAAAGCAAACGTAAAGGAAATACAAGATATTTGGCCCGCACAACACCAGCACTCTCAACAACCCAGCACGACACTCGAGCTGCTAAGCCTATTAATCCTAACAACCTGGCACTACACCAGCATTGCTAAGCCCAAGCGTTCCAAGCACTACGCAAAGGAAAGCCGAAGATACAAGAATAGCCTATGCTATTACAAGTCTAAACAATGATCAAGATTCAATAATTCCAACAATGAGCTAATGAGCCCTTATTTAAAGGGCTTAAGGAAAGTCATTGTCTTTAAATCCTCTCATTTATTGAGATGGCCGTTTCAGCCGTTTCCGTCCGTTTCAGCCGTTTCCATCCGTTTTCGACCGTTTCCAGCCGTTTTCATCCATTTCTAGCAGTTTTCCCGCCACATTGTCCTCCTTTATTAATTGCAGTCGTTTTGTGACTTGCTCTTTATTATTTATAGCCAATGTTGCCCGCAGACCCGCATATGAGGCCAAACGGCTGTTCTACCTTGCTAATATGGCTGCTCGCGCAGCATTCTGCCGTTCAAGACCGGCGCCAACAGCTTTCGTGCATCCAGCCCTACCCGGTTTCTCAACAGGCCGCGGTTGGAGGCGGGGCAGGCGACGGCTGGGCAGTGGGAAAGTGGGAAAGAATGGGTGTTCAAATTCTGAATAAGAAGAAGGTATTTATGATGGACCGTCGCAAATCCGTTGCAAATTTGCGACCGAAATGTTTTTCTAATTTTATTTATTAACGGTAAAAAATCTGTTGCAAATCCGTTGCCATTATAAGATGCGACGGATTTGCGACGGAAAGGTATTTCTAATTTTATTTATTTACGGTAAAAAATCTATCGCAAATTTGCAATGGATTTGCGACGGAATTAATTTCAGTGTGGCGGCTCTTTTTCGCGGGTGAAAATTTCAAATTTCTTTTCAAATTTGCAACACATTTGAGACAGATTTGCGACCAAAAATTAATTTCTAATGTGTTTCTTAAGTTTTTTTCTTTCTCTTCCACTCCTCCAATAAGTTTATGGTTAAAATTTGTTAATAATCAATATTTATGAAATATACTCATTTTAATAATCAAATATGTCGTGCTAGTATATAAATTAACTTCATTAACACTATATGTTGTATAGCATTACATGTTATAAATTGGTCATATTCAAAGTTATAACTATTAATATAATACAAATATGTAATATACATTTATATGTTTTGTTTAATGTTTTATTATACTCAATAGATATGCTATACCAAAATAAATTACAAAATACATATTCGCATGTGTCTTTATATAAAAACTGCTAACTAAATAGTACCAATATTTTATAATTCATATTACAAGTGTATTTTTTGCTATATATGTTTAATTAAAATGACATTTATGAACATCGCCAGGTATGACTCACAAAAAAGAAATAAGGATGCAAGAATAGGAGGGAAAAAACATATTCCGTTGCAAATCTGTCTCAAATAATCTTTCGTAGCCAATCTGTAGTAAATTTGCGACGGAAAAATAAATTTATAATTTATTTTTACTAACCGTCGCAAATCGCCATTTAACTACCGATTTGCAATGGAAATTTTTTTTTAAAAAATATTTTCTTTTTATTTTTTCATCTCAAATCTGTATCTAATCTGCGACGGATTTGCGACAGAATTTGTAAATTTTTTCTATTTTTTATTCACGTCGCAAATGCGTAGCAAATTTACGACAAATTATGTGGTCGCAAATCCCTCGCAATTTAGCTACGGATTTGCAACGGAAAATTTTTTTTTTAAATATTTTCTTTTATTTGCCGTCGCATATCTGTAGCTAAGTTGCGATGGATTTGCAATGGAATGTATAAATTTTTTCTATTTTTTTATTTACGTCGCAAATACGTAGCAAATTTGTGAAAAATTATTTGGTCGCAAATTTATCGCAATTTTGACTACGGATTTGCGACGAGGAAAAAAATTTTTTTAAAAATATTTTCTTTTATTTCGGTCACAAATCTGTAGCTAAGTTGCAACGGATTTACAACGGAATATATAAATTTTTTCTATTTTTTTATTTACATCGCAAATACGTAACAAATTTGCGACAAATTATTCGGTCGCAAATTCATCACAATTTGGCAACGGATTTGTGACGGGGAAAAAAATTTTTAAAATATTTTCTTTTATTTGCCGTCACAAATCTGTGGCTAAGCTGTGACAGATTTGTGACCGAATATATAAATTTTTTCTTTTTTTTATTTACGTCTCAAATACGTAGCAAATTTGCGACAAATTTATTCGGTCGCAAATTCATCGCCATATGGCTACGGATTTGCGACTGAATATATTTAAACATTTTTAAATATCTATTGTTTCTTTTTCGTCACAAATCCGTCGCAAGTTGCAATGGAATGGTGACGATTTTTATTTCGTTGCTATTTTTGCCCACTTATTTCCTTCGTAGTGATTCCGTTGCAAATCTGTCGCAAATTGGTGACAGACTTTGCCGTCACAAAATTCGTTTTTCCTTGTAGTGAATTCAGAACATCACTGAAAGGTGGTACGTAGCTATCTGATATCAGAACCAGAATGCATTCTGCATAGATTGCTTCCAAGACTCGTGGACTGGCAACTTCGTAGCCACTTGGGCATAGGCAGAACCTGCTTTTCCTCAGCATAAATTCGTAAGAAACTCTGCTGGGGAGGTTGTCATATACTTGTACATCTTGATCTTTTTCTTTCCATTGCTCTAGTAGAAGATACCTGATGTGACCGTGTAAATGACCTGCAAAGAAGGATAGGATTGATCTTCTTGAAGGTGACGGGCCTCCAATTAGGCCCGTAATTTCTCCTGTTCTTAGATGAATTTCTGGTAGGGAAACGTCTTTTAAAGGGTTGAAGCCTTCATAACTATTGGCATGGAACTATTGAATAACAGTGGAACATAACTTGTTGAATAGGGTCCCTGAAATCCAATTTCAGTCAAACATAGTTGAGAAATTACGAAATGGATAAATAAAAAGAATTTGTTCCAGCTACATCATATTCACTAACCCAATCATGGCAGGAAAGCATGAAATGGTCTGCCCCTAGGCTTCGGTTCCAAAAGGGATGTTTTGCAGCAATCAGGTCTATATAGTCAGCAACACTTTGGCCAATGGCTTGCCTATCTTTGGCAGTAGCATCATACAAATACTGCACCAGCATAACAACACTGAATGGGAGGAAATACACAAGGGCCTCATCTGGGTCTTCTGTTCGATACAAATTCCCCATTTCCATTTCATGGATGAATCTTCCTTCTGTTGAGTATATACTCCTACAAGGGCCATCATGAACGATTGGAGGTTCCCCTTCTTCATATACATATATCTTGAATATCTTCTCCATCTCTAGATAGCTCCTACAATTTTCTGCTGTTCAAATTTTCTATTTAATGCAGGAACATGTATCAAGGATTTTAGAATTTGTGCGTACCTGTGAAATGCATTTGCATTTCTGTAGACAGGTCCATAAGGGACATAGTCAGGGTCATTGTGGATTGATATCAAGCTTGCATTTCGAGAAGCTGCTCGAATGGAGAACCGAGCATTGGAGAGAACATTCTCACACCTCTCTAATTTGCTATATACCTCTTGCTTGAGCTTTCCTTGCTAGTTGATTCTTGCTTCAGATTCTCTTTATTTTCTTCCTAATAAAACAGTAAAAAATTAAAATGCGTATTTACAACCAAAAGAATAATTTGCTATAGCGAATTTCTTACATGTCGAGGGAGATTAAGAGTGGGAAGCTTAAACACAAGCTTGTGATGGAATGAGCCATTTGAATTAGATAAACCAGACGGATCAACTGCATTTTGCATAAGATAATCACTGTTCTCAGCAGCCAAGGACTTTTTCTGATAAAAACCCACTAATTTCCATGTAAATGAAGAAGAAAATGACATCGCTGATCTTTCTGGACCAAATGAGCAAGCAATAATGGAGATCAAAGCTATAGGGACCACTACTAGAAAAAATGGGATTAGCGACGGATATTAACGACGGTCACATTCTGTTGCTAACTTTGCAACGACTTAGCAACAAACTACAAAGCATTGACCAAAATTTCGTTCGTGGCAAATCCGTCGCTATTTTGCGACGGATTTGCGAGGGATAGATAATTTCAGTTTTAAAAATAAATTTTATAATTCAAAAATACTATGCATCGCTAATCCCTCGCTAATTAAATTTTTAAAATTTTAAATTTAGAAACCCTAAACCCTATTCTGTAACATCCGTCCTTTAAACATTTTCTGTGTGTCTATTGTGTGGTAGAATACACCAGTTCAGCAACAGTAAATTAGGCCTGAGATATTTTGTATTTGTAAAAAAAAAAAATATTAATAAACTGATGGAATTACCATCAAGTGGCACGTGGCCACTTGAATGGTGACTTATCGCATATGAGCCTTGACCGCCTCACCGAGGATAGATATATAGGATTCGAATTGCATTATAGGATTCAAATTGTATTTCGTTTCATTTGCACTGTTCTTCTCTTGCTCTCAGATCATCTTCCTCTCGTCTCTTCTTACTTCAAAATTCCTTAGTTACAATTAAGGTAATGATTCTAGTTATCTTCTTTATTTAATTTTCTTGTTCATAATTTCTTTCACCTTATATTGTAACTTGGTTATTGAGTAGAAATTATTTATTTTAGTATGAATTATTTATTTTAGTAGAAATTTGATGTCTGTGGAATTTGTGAAATTTTTATTCTAGAATTGATATTTATGGTATTTATGACATTTTTATTACCTACACCATATAGTTGAAAATAGAATAAATAAATTAAATAAATACTATTCTGGTAACTTATCATAATAAATAATTATTTTCGTATAATTTGTACACATAAATAAAATCCTATGATTTTTACATTATATTTTTGATAATGGAGTTAGTTTATTATTATACTAATAATAGGTACTTATTTTATTATGTTTTGTATTATTTTATTAATAATGGTATTAGTTTATTATTATATTAATAATAGGTACTTATTTTATTATGATTTTGTATTACTTTATTATTAATGGTATTAGTATATTATTATACTAATAATAGGTACTTATTTTATTTATATATATAATAAACTCATAATACATTAGATTATATTTTTGACTCTAAGTATAGATATATGTATATAGTCTCGAACTATCCGATAAATATGTGTTTTATTTAGGCTTATATTTACGCCTAGAGTAGTTAAAAAGCTACACCCGATAAATTAAAAATTTATCATCGTTTAGAAGGGTTTTGACTAAGGCTTAGTCACCTGCATTTGTGGGAAATTCGCACACTTTGATAGGCAGCGAGTAGCCTATACACCTATATACAGTGATCAGGTGAGTTTACAAATCCCAAACTCACTATATTTTTAGTGTTGTCAAAATTTACTGTTCACAAGTGAAAATATATTACTTTATTTTGAGAATTTCTAATTGGACAGGTTCTCCACGAGAATTGCTTTAAATTATTTATTTTAAATCGGAGAGGTTCTCCACCATATATTCTTACTGGTTCTTTAGAAATATTTTGGAGTGGTGCTCCAAATAAGTATTTATTTAATTTAAATATTAAAATATTTGAACATGAACTACAAATGCAAGTGATCTTCGAGAAATATTATATTGTGTATTTTTAGAAAGTCATGTGCATTTTCATGGCATATTTGGAAAACTTGCATTTACATTTTTGAACTGGTGGACGGTTGTTATTTTGAAGTTCTATTGAAATTTGTATTGATTATGAATTTGGAATCATTTGGATGGCTATGTGAGTGGCCTTTATGTTTGAAAATGTGCATAAAAACTCCGTCCTGACAAGATAAGATTTGGATATGATCTGAGCCTGAAGCGTCAGTGGATTGCACTGTACGTGGCTAGTTCCCCGTACTAGGGCCTCTTTCGTTGGCGTGGAACGTGTAAACTTTGTCTTGTGGATCCACTTGATGAGGACGTAGTATGTCGGCGAGGGCGTGGCCCAACTGGCACTACGGGTTTTTGTCTGCGGTCACTTAACAGAGAGTCAGGAGGGGCTCAATGTTAAGGTTGATCACCAGGGTTGGACTGGTAGGTGCCCCTGATCCTTAACCTGGGGTTTGTTTGGGGAGGCATAAGGTAGTCTATAAATCGAATATTCGTAGTGGTGTATGGCTGGTATTGACTACGGGATGCCGGGATTTGTTTCCTGATGACCCCGTTATTGGTCCCGGTAATTTTACCGTTGAGCCACCATTTGACTGTTTGTCATGTTTGAAAATTTAGATTGATGCGTTATGCTGATGTGTCTTGATTCGCTCAGACTTTCCATCTATGCTCAATCTCCACCATCGTTTTGTATATGTCCATTTAAAATAAGAAAAATATTTAATTGCATAAAAAGGAGTTTGTACATATATAGGAATTCATTCGCATAATTTTGAAATTTCAACCACACACGTAAACTCATTAAGCTCTTCTGCTCACACCTATTTTTAACACATCTATTTCAGATGAAGCATATTCGGGGACCGAGCAGTGAGTCTCATGTTTACTATAACTTTAATTCCAAGAAGATTGTTCGCCCTGCATATGTACTGTTGTAACATATTGTATATTTTGTTTCTCTTTCGCTAGTAAGAGAAAATATTGTATTAAGGATCTACTTTCATATATATAAGAACTTCCGCTGTTGTTTCTGTTGATTATATTATTTTATAATTTTATTATTATTATCAGTGTTATTATTATTTCTTCTTCCCCGAACACTAGTACTTGAATATATTAGTGCCGAGAGGCACGCTGGTACCTTACTCAGCCGCAGTGGAACCTAGCGGCGGGGTTGGGGGTATCACAGTTGGTATCAGAGCTCTTGGTTCGTTATTAGGTTCGAATTAGTAGATCCTAGACGAGCCATAGGAGTTATGATATGGGTCTAGCTGTTCGGAGGTAGAGTTATGACGAGTACTGATGATAGCATTTGTTTTGTAGGTTAGCGATATGGCGGAGCGAGATAATGTATTACATAGAGACCATAAGTGGATTTATCAGGGAGGCACTGTCGTTGATACAGCAGGAGGCTCGACACCGTCTTCATCATATTCTATCCGAGAGATAGTGCCAGCGAGACCAGTGTTACCTTTGGTTGAGGTAGATGAGAGTGAGTCGGGGGAAGAACCTATTGTGAGAGTCCCTATGCAAGAAGGAGTGGTTGAGGAGGAGGAGGAGGAGGATCCGAGCGAACTATCTTCTGAGCCAGTAGAGGAGCCTGTCGAGATAGTTAGGGATGCTAATGAGGGAGAGACTGCTGGGGGAGAGAGGCCTGCAAATTTGCCCATTCCAGCTGACCCTATTCCTCCTGTGCCTGTAGCATTTTCTACATCTGTGGGATCAGCCTCTTCATTCTCAGTTCTATCACCTTTGTTTGATCCAACCCCTCCCTATTTGTGCCCGCAGTGTGTGCTTTATGAGAGCCGCATTCAAGTAGAGAGTGAGCATATTTCAGAGTTATAGAGGGAGCTAAGACGAGTTGATCGTTTGTTATACTCATTTAGTCGTGGTAGGGAGCATAAGGCTACCAGAGCCGAAATACTGGAGGTGCAGCTAGATAGGATGACGGAAGCTCATGCTGCACGTTTACGGGAGATCGATGAATTGATTGAGGACCGTGACGGTTTGGTTCGATGGGTTGAGGAGATTATAGGATCTATGGGAGCCTGGTCTCAGGGGCTTCGAGATCAGCTGAGAGCTCTAGCAGGATCCCTAATCCTTAGTCCCAGACTTTTATTTGCCTACTTGTATATATATATTTTGCTATATGTATCTGTTTGTCTACCTTATGATTACAGTCCCTTAGGACTTGGGGGGGGGGGGATCTTATAGGATCCTAAATTTTTGTATTGTAACGGCTTGTTGAGGAGGCCTTTTGTATTGCCTTAAGTAAGGTGACCTACTAGGCCATCCACATTTTGTATCTACTCTATTTTGGTCTATGAATGTAAGAATATATATATATATATATATATATATATATATATATATATATATATATATATGGACATAACTCCTTCTTGTTTGATATTAATTTTAGATGTATAATTTTTCATAAATTATTTGTTTTATTTTTTTCTTTTCGTTACCTTATTTGATAATTGAGTGCAGTTATATGTTTCATTAGCTATAAGCCTTCTGTATGCATAGAATGGCCTCGCAACCACATCCAACAACCTTTAGTGCTGAAACTCAAGATGAAACTCCCCAACACTCACAGCCAGCACAACCTGAAGGACAGCCATCTTATCCAGAGCAGACTGGTGCAGATAAAATTGAACAGTTTATGATGAGAATGACTGCGTTTTTGGAGACAGCTATTGGAACACGAAGGACGGATCGAGTATCACCTCCGGAAATAGATGAATCCTTGGAGAGATTTTTAAAATTTAGACCTCCAGAATTCTTTGGAGAGGCGGAGCAAGAAGTTAAAGCTGATCTATTTTTGGAACAACTGCCGGACATTTATGATACTCTGGGATATGATGATAATAAAAAAGTAACTTTTGCAGCTTTCCGTCTCAGAGGAGCTGCTCGCGATTGGTGGTTGAGGATGTCTGAGTCTCAGACTGTAAAAAGCCTACACTGGACCTGGATTGACTTTCAAGAGGAATTTAAAAAGGAATATATTCCGCGTTGGATTCGGGAGCAACGTGAGGATGAGTTCCAACAATTACGACAGGGAGATATGACAGTAGCCCAGTATACGGCTAAGTTTAACCGATTGGCTAAATACTGTCTAAGAATAATAGATACTGAAGAAAATAAGACTCGGCAATTTGTGAAGGGATTACGAGTGGCACTGCAAAGAGCTTTAGCACCTTTACCCCCTACAGGATTCTATGCAGCAGTTGAGGCAGCCACTCGAACTGAGCTAGCAGATCGAGCATTAATGCAGAGGAAGATTACCCCTATATCAAGCTCACGATTTGTTAAACGACCTGGAGAAGACTTATGGACAGCTGGGGATAATAAGAGAAGCCAGACTAATCATCCAAACATGACAAGGGGAAATTTTGCTGGGACTTGTAATTATTGTGGTCTTGTTGGACATAGTGTTGATAAGTGCTACAAAAGAATGGGTTTATGTTATCAATGTGGTAAGACAGGCCATCAAAAGGCGCAATGCGCGGAGATGAGGTCAGGCCCTACTGAGGAACCAAAAAGTGCTGGACGTCCACCTACTACACGAGGGATTATAGAGCAAAAGAATAGCAAGCCACAAGTAAGAGGCAGAGTGTATGCAGCAGATGGTCAACCACTAGATGTTGAGGCAAATGTGGTAGAAGGTACGTTACAGATCTTTTCTCATCAAGCTAAAGTACTTATCGACCTTGTATCATCACACTCATTTGTAAGCTTGCATTTTACACCCCATATCCCTATACCTTCTTGCATGATGAGTTATCAGATGATGGTTAGTACACCAATGGGTGATTGTAGGGTGACTGAAGTGATATATCCGGAGTGTTGTATTTTTATCGAAAACATAGTATTACTTGGGGATTTGATTGCTTTAGCCTTTGAAGGGTATGATGTGATATTAGGAATGGATTGGTTAGCAAAACATTATGCACAAGTGGATTGTAGACAGAAAATAGTCAGATTTAGTCGACCAGGTCAGCCAACCCTTGAGTTCAAAGGTGATAAAACCAAAATGGATACTCTTTTAATTTCCGGTATAAAAGCAAGGAAGTTATTGTGGAAAGGGTGCCAGGGATATTTAGCATATTTATTGAATAAACCCGGAAAACAACTGAAGTTAGACTCAATAGCTGTGGTGAAAGAATTTAAGGATGTTTTTCCAGAAGAATTGACAGCTTTACCTTCAGAGCGAGAAGTGGAATTTAGTATTGAGTTGACCCCAGAAGCGGAACCTGAATCTAGAACGCCATATCAAATGACACAAGAAGAGTTAAAAGAATTGAAAGAACAGTTACAAGGTTTGTTGCAACAAGGTTTTATTCGTCCAAGCACGTCTCCCTGGGGAGCACCTGTTTTATTTGTCAAAAAGAAAGATGGAACTCTGAGAATGTGTATAGATTATCGGGGATTGAATGGTGTCACTATCAAGAATAAATATCCACTGCCATTGATTGATGAGTTGTTTGACCAACTTCGAGGAGCAGGGTGTTACTCTAAATTGGATTTAAGACAAGGATATTACCAGGTAAGGGTGCGAACAGAAGACATTCCTAAGACTACTTTTAACACTCGGTACGGGCATTATGAGTTTATGGTCATGCCATTTGGACTGACAAATGCACCCCCTATTTTTATGGACCTGATGCATAGAGTGTTCCAACCATATCTGGATCAATTTGTCGTCATTTTCATCGATGATATCCTTGTTTACTCACCAAACCCGGAGACATATGAGCAGCATCTCAGAACTATATTGCAGACTCTTCAAGAGCATAAATTGTATGCTAAATTCAGTAAATGTGAATTTTGGATGGAACAAGTCATTTTCTTGGGTCATGTGGTTAATCGTGAAGGAATCGCAGTGGACCCGGCCAAGGTAGAAGCTGTAACATGTTGGAAACAACCTAGAACACCCACTGAGATACGAAGTTTCTTAGGAATGGCAGGCTATTACAGGAGATTTATCAAAGATTTTTAGAAAATCTCTGCACCTTTGACACAATTAACGTGAAAAGCAACTGAGTTTAAATGGACCGATCAATGTGAGCAGAGTTTTCAAGAACTAAAGAGACGCCTTACGTCAGCACCAATCATGATCTTGCCAGATCCAAGCAAGGAATATTCATTATACACAGATGCCTCGAAAGAAGGATTGGGGGCTGTATTGATGCAGGAGGGAAGAGTAGTTGCTTATATTTCTAGGAAGTTAAAAGATCATGAGAAAAATTACCCAACCCATGATTTGGAATTGGCAGCAATTGTTTTCGCCCTGAAGAAATGGAGACATTATCTATATGGGGCAAAGTATGAGATTTATACTGATCACAAGAGTTTAAAGTACTTATTTTCACAAAAAGATCTGAATATGCGGCAGCGACGATGGATGGAGTTATTGGAAGAATATCGGTGTCCTATTATTTACCACCCGGGAAAAGCTAATGTTGTAGCAGATGCTCTCAGCAGAAAAGTGAAGATAACAAGTTTGACCTTCATATCTACATTGCAGCAGGAAATTCGAAGTGCCCAAAAGGGTAATAAAGAGTTTCAAGAATTCAAGAAACGAATGGAAGCGAAGAAACTGTCTGAATTTTGAGTAAACCTGGAAGATAAAAGCCTCTATTTTCGGCAGCGACTCTGTGTTCCTAATGAGAAGATGTTAAAGCAGAAGATTTTAGAAGAAGGACACAAGAGTAAATATACTATGCATCCAGGAGAAAATAAAATGTATAAGGATTTGAAGCAGAAGTTTTGGTGGAATGGAATGAAAAAGGACATAGCCGAATATGTCTCTACTTGTCTCACCTGTCAGAAAGTAAAAGCCGAACATCAAAAGTCAGTAGGGCTATTGCAACGCTTACCGGTGCCAGAATGGAAATGGGAATATGTTACCATGGATTTCGTTATGGGATTACCGCGTACAAAAGGACAGAAAGATGCTATTTGGGTAATTGTTGATAGACTGACCAAAACAGCACATTTTCTAGCTATCAATATGACCTATTCTCTGGAGAAGTTAGCTCAGTTATATGTGGACGAAATAGTAAGGTTACATGGAGTACCTGTTGACATTGTTTCGGATCGAGACCCAAGATTTACCTCTAAATTCTGGCCCAAATTTCAGGCTGCTCTTGGAACCAACTTGAGTTATAGTACCACTGCGCATCCACAAACAGATGGACAAACAGAAAGAACAATTCAAACTCTGGAGGATATGTTGCGAGCATGTGTTTTGGATTTTGGAAATAAATGGATAGATAATCTTGCTTGTGCAGAATTTGCTTACAACAATAGTTATCATTCATCAATTGGAATGGCACCTTTTGAAGCATTGTATGGTAGGAAATGTAGAACACCCCTATATTGGGATGAGGTTGGAGTTCGAAGAACCAACCTGGGAAACCGAAGAGTATATACAAAGAAAGCACCCTGAATTGTTAGGTATGTGTATTTGAAATTTCGAGGACGAAATTCTTTGAAGGTAGAAGGAATGTAACATCCTGTCCTTTAAACATTTTCTGTGTGTCTATTGTGTGGTAGAATACACCAGTTCGGCAACAATAAATTAGGCCTGAGATATTTTGTATTTGTAAAAAAAAAAAAATTAATAAACCGATGGAATTACCATCAAGTGGCACGTGGCCACTTGAATGGTGACTCACCTCATATGAGCCTTGACCGCCTCACCGAGGATAGATATATAGGATTTGAATTGCATTATAGGATTCAAATTGCATTTCGTTTCATTTGCACTGTTCTTCTCTTGCTTTCAGATCATCTTCCTCTCGTCTCTTCTTACTTCAAAATTCCTTTGTTACAATTAAGGTAATGATTCTAGTTATCTTCTTTATTTCATTTTCTTGTTCATAATTTCTTTCACCTTATATTGTAACTTGGTTATTGAGTATGAATTATTTATTTTAGTAGAAATTTGATGTCTGTGGAATTTTTGAAATTTTTATTCTAGAATTGATATTTATGGTATTTATGACATTTTTATTACCTACACCATATAGTTGAAAATAGAATAAATAAAATAAATAAATACTATTCTAGTAATTTATCATAATAAATAATTATTTTCGTATAATTTGTACACAAATAAAATCCTATGATTTTTACATTATTTTTTTGATAATGGAGTTAGTTTATTATTATACTAATAATAGGTACTTATTTTATTATGTTTTGCATTATTTTATTAATAATGGTATTAGTTTATTATTATATTAATAATAGGTACTTATTTTATTATGATTTTGTATTACTTTATTAGTAATGGTATTAGTATATTATTATACTAATAATAGGTACTTATTTTATTTATATATATAATAAACTCATAATACATTAGATTATATTTTTGACTCTAAGTATAGATATATGTATATAGTCTCGAACTATCCGATAAATATGTGTTTTATTTAGGCTTATATTTACGCCTAGAGTAGTTAAAAAGCTACACCCGATAAATTAAAAATTTATCATCGTTTAGAAGGGTTTTGACTAAGGATTAGTCACCTGCATTTGTGGGAAATTCGCACACTTTGATAGGCAGCGAGTAGCCTATACACATATATACAGTGATCAGGTGAGTTTACAAATCCCAAACTCACTATATTTTTAGTGTTGTAAAAATTTACTATTCACAAGTGAAAATATATTACTTTATTTTGAGAATTTCTAATTGGACAGGTTCTCCACGAGAATTGCTTTAAATTATTTATTTTAAATCGGAGAGGTTCTCCACCATATATTCTTACTGGTGCTTTAGAAATATTTCGGAGTGGTGCTCCAAATAAGTATTTATTTAATTTAATTATTAAAATATTTGAACATGATCTACAAATGCAAATGATCTTCGAGAAATATTATATTGTGTATTTTTAGAAAGTCATGTGCATTTTCATGTCATATTTGGAAAACTTGCATTTACATGTTTGAACTGGTGGACGGTTGTTATTTTGAAGCTATATTGAAATTTGTATTGATTATGAATTTGGAATCATTTGGATGGCTATGTGAGTGGCCTTTATGTTTGAAAATGTGCATAAAAACTCCGTCCTGACAAGATAAGATTTGGATATGATCTGAGCCTGAAGCGTCAGTGGATTGCACTGTACGTGGCTAGTCCCCCGTACTAGGGCCTCTTTCGTTGGCGTGGAACGTGTAAACTTTGTCTTGTGGATCCACTTGATGAGGACGTAGTATGTCGGCGAGGGCGTGGCCCAACTGGCACTACGGGTTTTTGTCTGCGGTCACTTAACAGAGAGTCAGGAGGGGCTCAATGTTAAGGTTGATCACCAGGGTTGGACTGGTAGGTGCCCCTGATCCTTAGCCTGGGGTTTGTTTGGGGAGGCATAAGGTAGTCTGTAAATCGAATATTCGTAGTGGTGTATGGTTGGTATTGACTACGGGATGTCGGGATTTGTTTCCTGATGACCCCGTTATTGGTCCCGGTAATTTTACCGTTGAGCCACCATTTGACTGTTTGTCATGTTTGAAAATTTAGATTGATGCGTTATGCTGATATGTCTTGATTCGCTCAGACTTTCCAGCTATGCTCAATCTCTACCATCGGTTTGTATATGTCCATTTAAAATAAGAAAAACATTTGATTGCATAAAAAGGAGTTTGTCATATATAGGAATTCATTCGCATAATTTTGAAATTTCAACCACACACGTAAACTCATTGAGCTCTTCTGCTCACACCTATTTTTAACACATCTATTTCAGATGAAGCATATTCGGGGACCGAGCAGTGAGTCTCATGTTTACTATAACTTTAATTCCAAGAAGATTGTTCTCCCTACATATGTACTGTTGTAACATATTGTATATTTTGTTTCTCTTTCGCTAGTAAGAGAAAATATTGTATTAAGGATCTACTTTCATATATATAAGAACTTTCGCTGTTGTTTCTGTTGATTATATTATTTGATAATTTTATTTTTATTATTAGTGTTATTATTATTTCTTCTTCCCCGAACACTAGTACTTGAATATATTAGTGCCGAGAGGCACGCTGGTACCTTACTCAGCCGCAGTGGAACCTAGCGGCGGGGTTGAGGGATTAGCGACGGAAATAATAAATTTTTTAAAATTTTTAATTTGGAAAATTCGAAACCCTTTTCCATTGCTAATCCCTCACTGATTAGCGAGGGATTAGCGACAGAAATAATAATTTTTATATTTTGTAAATTGGTTACATTTTTAAACCCTTTTTCGTTGCTAATCCCTCGCTAATTAGCGAGGGATTAGCGATAAAAATTGCATATTTTTAAAATTCCTATTATAGTTTTTCCTATATATTCTACGAGTGTTGTAATTCTGTGAATGACCACTATTTTTTCATTCTATAATCTTCATATATTGTAAATTTTTATTCTAATTAAATGTACACTTTATTATTAATATCATACGTACATAATTTATAAAGTTAATATGTATTTATACCATATATTATTTATATATGTTAGAAGAAAAATATATTGTATTAAATATAAGATATATTAGTGTAGTGTAATATATTATAATTTTTATAGTATTCATTGTTCATTACTTCAATTACTTTTTTCTAAAATGGTGTACAACATAAATTATTTTGAATCGGTGTTTATATTACTTGGTTTGAATATCAAAAAGTTATTGATAATTCTGCCTAGATTATTCTCGGGTACTCCAATGAAGATTGAGGGATGTATTAGTTGTGAAATTAGAATTTAATTGGATTGAAATATAATTTATAGCAGCATCTATATGTGTTTTTTATTTGCGTCGCTAATCCCTGGCTAATTAGCGAGGGATTAGCGACGGAAAATTAAAGACACATCATAAGAATGCGTTCTAATGGAGTTAGCGATAGAATAGCGACCGCTTGTTGATGAACGCATTATGATCGTTCGTTGTTGACGCGGTAGCCAAATGCGTTGTCTCTAAAACCGCGTCCGGCCTGCGCGTGAAGGACGCATCATTAGTATGCGTACTTATTATTTTTCTGTACAATGCTTTCTGGAAATGCGTTCTTCGGTACGTTTACAGACGCCGACCCTATTTGGTAATGCATTTTCCTTCGTTAATTTGAAACCAAATTGCAGAACCGTCGGCAAACTACTGTCTGCAAAACGCTCAACGAAAAAAATCCTTCCCTCCCTCATTCCCCGCCTCTTTCAAGCAGAACTCTGTTTGTGTCCATGCAAAAATTTTTGGAGCTGCAGTAGGTAAAATTTCGCACCTTCATTTTGCTAATTGAACGGTGATTGGTTTGCGTTCTCTGTTTGTAGGCATTTTGAGGATTGAAGATTGCGCATTTCTGAATATTGCCGCCTGCCCATTGCTGAAGATTGAAGTGAAATTGCCGTGTATGTGAGGTATGAGCCGGCTGCTTCTTCTGCTGCATTGTCAATTGCGATGTTATTTCTTCTTGTTCCTTGCTTCGGTTGGTTTTATTGCGTCAACTGTCTGCAAACTGAGCCAAATGCGTTGTTTTGAGTTTTAGTTTCGCGGTGAAAGAGTTGATTTGGGTTATTGTTTTTGTTTGAGGTTTTGTTCTGTTGTTGTTTTAGTTTTAGTTTCGCAGTCTGTAGGCATTGATAACCTGCCGAAGATTTCAGCCCTAATTCAAGCAGAAATTTCCGAGGCATTTCTTTGAACAAAATAGTATTGGACTGGTGAAATAAAAAAATTTATGAGGCATTTCTTTTATCATATTTGGCTAACCCAATTTCTGCACACATTAATATCAAAATTTCACAAACTATTACACATGAAGATTTACTCAGTCCTAAATATATCTATCCGAATGCACTAAAATTTGAAAATCCCCCTTTCTCTAAAACCGATCCTCTCTTTTTGGTTTTTTCTAACTGGATAATATCACTTAGTTGAATTCTGGGGAAACATCTGCTTCTGCTTTTGCTCGACTCCTAGATTTGTTCTGTAAATATGTGGATAAGTTCTCAGACAAAGGCCTGCTTTGCGGCTTTAGGAAGCAACTTCTTTTTACAGGGTTGAGGTCTTCCTTTCTCCAATAAACTCCTCTTTCGTTCAGGAGTTGTTGGCGCAATTCTAACTGGAAAAAAAACTAAATAAAACCAAAAGAAAGGCTTCAATATTCAAGGAACACATATATTTCTTTTAATTATTTAAAGATGAAAAATGTCAAGCACAATTCACAAGTAGTATTATTGCGGAGGGGTATTTAATTATTGGTGGCTGCATCTTATGTTAATTTCTCTATTTAATAGGTGAGTTGCCTTTTGCATATTTTTTAGTTGATTCAATTTTCAAATGAGGGTATATATGACCTCCTCTTATGAAAAGATTTCCTCTCGGACTCAAACTCAAATAATTTGATAAATAACTGAAATTAGATAGGGATTGAAATTTAATGTTCTCTTAGGTTTGTGCAATCTACAAATAATTTCTATGGTAAACAAAAACGGGATATTTGGAATAATAAATGTCATGAGCGACTTTCTGACCAGTTATGTAAGGCTCGTGCTAAACAAAAACGTCCAAATTGGATTTCGCCTGAATTTTGGGACCATATGCAACAGGAGTGGAGAACAGAAGGGTTTCAACGCATTTCTTCTGCAGCTAAACGGAATAGAGCTGCTGTTAGTGGCACATCTCACACGGAAGGATCTATATCTTTTACGGAGCATGAGAATCGAATGGTATGTTTTATTAGTCTATAATTTTTAAACTTGTTCTTAAATTTTTCCTACAAAAATTAATACTTGTATCTTTCATGTTGAAATCATAGCGGAAAGAAAAAGGTGATGACTTTACTTACGTGGAGTTATTTAAAAAACTTCACACTTTTCAAAAAGGGTCAAAGTAGGGTGAGTTTGTCAGTGAGAAGTCACGACAAACTTTGGTACGAATCAACTCTCTTTTGTACTTATAAGATAGCAATTGTAATTCTTAATACTTATACAGCTTTTATTTCATATTTTTGCAGGATAATGTTAACGTAATTAAAGAACGTTATTCTTAGCCAGAGTCTGAAAGTTCTGTGACTTCTCGTCAGGTTGTTGACGAGAAGTCACTGTTTCTTGAGGTTGGGGGAGGTTTCAAGAAGAATCGTGTCTTTGGATTAGGCTCTGAGGGATCGAAGGTCAGACGGAGGTTGGATCATTCTTCTACTTCTAAGGGAGCACCTATTTCCTCGTCTCACGATGTTATCAAGTTACAAAAAAGGTGCATCAAGTACAACAGAGTATGACAGATTACTTATCATTTCTGTCACAAACTTTTAATCTGCCTCCGTCTCCATTGCTTGGTGAGAATGATGATTCCGACGATGGCGATGATGATGACTACACAGTAGACCCACCGGATCACCATCCTTCTCCCCAAGGCCCCATGGATTCGCCACCGCCACCGCCACCGCCACCGCCCTCAACTCCAACTCCGGCATCTGCCGTCCAGGCTAATTAGTATATTAGAATTTTAGTTTGTAAATGGATGACTGTATTTGATATTTGATATTTTTCAGACATTTTATTTATTGATTTGTATTTGTAAAAGTATTTCTTTCTCTTGATATTTGTTCACGTACAATATTTCTATTTTATGAAGTTTTAATTTTTAAATTTTTACAGGATAATTTTATATAATTAATAAAAATAATTTTTTAAAAATATATTAGCGACGGATTAGCGACGATTTTTTAATTAACTTTTTTAAATATAGCGACGGAAGGTTTAAAAAATAAATATTTTTGAAATTTAAATATTCATTGCTAATCTGTCGCTAAGTAGTGACGGATTAGCGACAGATATTTTTTATTTTTTAAAAACATAGCGACGGATTAGCGATAGATATTTTAAACTTTTTAAAAATATAGCAAGGATTAGCGACGGATAGCTAAAATTTAAATATTTTCGAAATTTAAATATTTGTTGCAAATCCGTTGCTATTTAGTTGGACTTCTCATCTGAAGAAGTGGAATGACTTTCAAAGTAAGATCGGAGCCAGAAGGGGGGGTGAACCCAATTACTGTCTTCATTATTAAGATGTAAGAGGAAAATGACTAAAATGAATATATTCAAGTTAGAAAGAGGACTTATTGAATTTCAAATGAATCGTCGGACTTACACAACTGAGATTTCTAAGACTAGTGTGATATTGAATAGCTTATTGAAAGGAGAAGAACGATGTGAACACAAGGAAGTGCATCCCGGATTAATTATTTCTTCACATCACTTCAGCGAACCATACCCTCTTGTTAAGGAAATAGAGAGATTAAGTCTTGTCACCATGGATCACTTAAACCAGTTTGCTTACCCATACATATCTGGTTACGCGAAGTTTACTATACGGTTTAGCGGCAAAAAATTAAATTAAAATAAAAAATATAAATATAAATTAGCTATTGATGTTGCGACGGATACGTTTTGCGTTGCTAATCCGTCGCTAATAAGCGACGGATTAGCAACCGATTATAAATTTTTTTTAAAAAATATCAATTTATCCGTCGCTAATGCGTTGCAAAAATCGTCGCTAATAGGTTAGCCCAAGACTTTGACCACCTTTTATTTCGGACGCAAATCCGTCACTGATTGCGAGGGAAATGAATTTTCGTCGCAATTAACGACGCCAATTTTAGCGACGGAGCTATTTGTTGCTAACTTATATTTAGCGACGGATATGTCCGTCGCTAATATCAGTTTTTCTTGTAGTGGACTAGAAGTAAGGGAATCAAAGCAGAAGACTTTGAACAACAGAAATGCAGTTTTCCCACAAGCCACATTCTCATGTGAAAGTCTACTTCTTTCTTGGTTCTTCCAAAATGGTCAATCCCATAGCTGCAGAGATAGTTGAAATCGTCAGATTTGCTAAGTAAAGGTTTGATTCATTGCTTATGCACAGGGTATTCCTTGTTGCCGATTACATGTATTCCTGCCGGTTTGCAGAAAATTGCCAAAAAGGTTAGTTCATGCCAATTACCATGTAGCTTTAACTGTGCCTTTTCATGGATAGCTAATTCTTTGATTGTGAAGCCTTTCTGATTCTTAACCAAATGTTGCACCATGTGTTTCTTTTGGTACTTTCATACGTACACATAATACGTGTAACAAGTTTTAGAAGCCAAAAAAGTCTGTCATCAATTTGTATGATCTCGCAATTAATTAACTAGGCCATTCGGAATTATCTAATCTATATCTTGTACAAGGTAAATCTAGAACTTGATGGGATGTGACTATTTTGCCATAAAATATTCTGATTTACATGTGTGTATATACCTTGATAAAGATACAAGGCAATCCCAGCCTTATACATGAATAGAAAAATTGGTTCCACACGAATAGTATGCAAGAATTCTTCTACTCAACCGAACCTTATAAAAGTCCAAGAATTGTGGAACAATTTGTTCAGAATGTGCTTCAATCTTGATCTCTCAGAATTACATTCTTCCTTTCAGTGGTGTTGTTGATTGGAACTCTTTTTCACTTCAAATTTCAGTTAGTGATTTGCAAAAGTTGAAGGGTATTTTAGTGGGAGTTTCCGAAGATGGGTATAGAATAATGCTAGAGGGAGTTAAGCAGGTACAACATTTTTTGATAAATGATCCCCCAAAGAGGTATAATGTATTTCATATGATTCTTCACTCTATTTGGTTTAGAGGTATTGTGAATGATCTTTGAAAAGAAGAAATGAGGGAAGGGAGTTTGCTAATTTGAACGGTTCCAAAAAACAGAAGAAAATCTTAATAATTTTCTATATGTTCCTTTACATATGTACCCCCCAAAAAGAAAATATTCTTGTTTTCATTCTAAATAAACCCCCCATCCAAAAAAAAAAAATTCTAGTTCTCATCTTAAATAACCTACTTTTTTGATACCAAAAAATGTAACTATATCTTTTTTTTTAAATAAAAAACCAACTTTGATAATATTCATAAATATTTAGAGTTGACAACATTTCAATAACATCCCTAATCACGTAAAAGATTATCTTTGGGATGAAGTTAAAGTCCATAGATTCTATTACCTCATTATATATTTATTTTTATTTTGAAATTTCCTTATGCTCTAGCTAACCAATTTTATTGTCAAGTATAATGGAATGGTATTTAATGCAATTTTGTTTCATTCTTACCGAATGTGATTATATCCATATTCCACACTTGGTCATGCTCTAAACAGGATATCATACTGTAAGCCCTAAGGGCAAATCATGTAATTTTGATTCATGACAAATATTGATGAGAACTAATATGTTTATATTGTGTCATAGGATTTGTGAAGAAAGAAGCTTGAAGTCTCATTGCCTTCAAGAGGAAGAGCAAAGAACAACCTCAGTAAGCTATGAGTCTTTTGAGGTTTATTCAAAGGTGAACTCAAGGCATTGAAGACTTGAAGTGTAGAGTAGGTATGATGATAGGTAATATCTATGTGAACTCTACACTTGTATGTCTTGGAGTCTATAGAATGCATAAGAGAGCATAAAATTGGTTTCTTAAGTTTAAAAGTTTGTTGAATGAATTCCTAGTAAATGTGGTTTTGTGTCCTAAAAGTTTTTAAGAAAACTTTAAATGATCAAATGAGTTTGATTTTGGTTTTCAAACTTATATTTGTCTAAATAAGTTATCTATATATACCAAATGTATTTCAAATACTTGGAAGATTGATTTCAAATGATTTTACAAAGTTTGAACACAATTCCATGAAATTCGGTCGTCCGAATTTGGTAGCAAAAGTTGGCTACTGTTCTTCCAGAGAAATACGGAAGAAGATTCGGACGCATGAGAAAAAATTCGGTCGTCCGAATTTTGGTCTTCAGTATGGTCACTGTTCTTCCAGAGAAATTCGGAAGAAGATTCGGACGAAGCAGGAAGAATTCGATCGTCTGAAAAATTCGGACGCAGAATTCGGTCGTCCGAATTTCCTGAAAATAGCCGTTAACTAGCCGTTTTATAGCTGTTTCAACTGATTTTCAAATTTTATAAAAGCTATAAACGTGCAATCTTTTGTAAGTTCTGAATCCTTGAAAATTCTAAGGTTTCTAAAGTCTATTACAAACATTTCTCAAGCTCTCATATGTCTTGTGTATTCAATTGATCAATCCAAAGACATCAAAGTGTGAAGGTGCAACTTTGTGTAAATTCTACCAACAAGTGGTAACATCTACACACTCTTCTTTACTTATTCAATTGTATTGATCTACTAGCTCTAGCAAGGTTATCTTGATAACATAAAACCCTTTAGATAAGGGTGATCCTTGAAGTTGTGATTCAAGGTTGTTTGAGATATAAAACCATAGGTTGGTGAGCCTTGTTTGTAAAATTATTAGAAGAGGTTATAAGTGTAAAACCATAGTGTGGTGAACCTCTCTTGTAATCTGTAAACTTGAGCACATAGTAGAGATTATTGAAATCCTTAAGTCTGGACTTAAGGTAGTGGAGGTAGATCTTGAGGATCGAACCACTATAATTGCTTGTGTTCTTTTGCCTATATTTATTATATTGTTGTGCCATAAACTGTTTTTTCTCTTATTCACTTAATCTGCAATAGGTCTACTCATTTATAAAGTTTGAATTTGCAACAATTAGCCAACTACCTAATTCACCCCCCCTCTTAGGTATTTCAATTGGTATCAGAGCTAGAACTTCTTTGTGTGGTTTTACAACCTAGAAGGCAAAGATCCTATGGCTAATATTTCAAACCTACCTTACCTAGAAGGATCTTCTACAAACAGACCTCCATTGTTTGATGGAACAAATTACACTTTTTGGAAGTCTAGAGTTAAAATATATATTTGTTCTATCAATTTTGATTTATGGAACATAATTGAGAAAGGTCCCTATGTCCCAATGAAAATGAGAGCAGATGGAGTAACCTCAGAACCCAAATCCACTGATGAATTTGATGAGCATGACTCAAGGAAAATGACACTAAATTATCAGGTCATTAATATATTAAGTTGTGCATTAGATGTTACTAAATATAATAGAGTTAGTGGATGTGATTCTGCTCATGATATGTGGAGATTACTTCAAATTACACATGAAGGTACTAATCAAGTTAAAGAATCTAAACTTGCTATGCTTGTTAGAGATTATGAATTGTTTACTATGAAACATGGTGAAAATATTAGTGATATGTTTACAAGGTTTACTAATATTTTCAATGGTTAAAGGATAAACTACGGGAGAACAAAACAGAAAGATTTTGGATGCTCTACCAAAATCTTGGCAGCCAAAGACGCTTGCTATTGAGGAGTCCAAAGATCTAAAAACTCTTCCTCTTGAAGAGCTTATTGGATCACTACTCACTCATGAAATGAAGATGAAACGGTTGAATGATAAGGAAGATGAGGAAAAGGGAAGAAAAGGAGTAGTTCTTAATGCCTCAAACAACTTGAGTGAACAAGATCAATCTTCAAGTGAAGAAGGAGGAAACAGTGGGGAAGAAGAAATTGCAGTGGCAGTGAAGAAGTTCAAGAGATTCTACAAAAAGGAATTTCTCAAGAAAGGAAGAAAGCCAGTCAAGAAGAGTGGACAATCTTCATCATATAAACCTCAATGCTTTGAATGCAAGAGTACAGAGCATCTTATTGCTGACTGTCCCAAAGTGTTAGAGAAGGAAAGAGAAAGCAAAAACAGAAAGAAATCTGCCAAGAAAGGAAAAGGACTAGCTGCAATGTGGGATCAACAAGAAAGTGAGGATGAAAGTGAAGGGAAGGCCAACATATGCTTTATGGCCATTGATGATGAGGTACAATCTTCTCCTTCTATTTCAAATTTATGTGATGATGATATTGACTCTAGTGACTTAATTGTAGAATTGTATGAAGAACTGAAAAAGGCTTCAAGAAGAAATAAAGAAATGAAATCCAAAAAAATTGATCTTTCGAATGAAAATTCAAAATTATGTATTGAAAATTGAAATACCTAAGAGAGGGGGTGAATTAGGTATTTGGCTAATTTTACAATTTCAAACTTTATAGATGAGCAGACCTATTGCAGATTAAGTGAATGAGAATAAACCACAGTTTATGACAAACAGTATAAGAAATGTAAACAAATAAACACAAACAATTTATAGTGGTTCGATCCTCAAGATCTACCTCCACTACCTTAAGCATACACTTAAGGATTTCAATAACTCTACTATGTGCTCAAGTTCACAGATTACAGGAGAGGTTCACCACACTTTGGTTTTACACATACAACCTCTACTTGTAATTTTTACAAACAAGGCTCACCAACCTATGGTTTTATATCTCAAACAACCTTGAATCACAACTTCAAGGATCACCCTTATCTAAAGGGTTTTATGTTATCAAGATAACCTTGCTAGAGCTAGTAGAACAATACAAGTGATTAAGTAAAGAAGAGTGTGTAGATGTTACCACTGGTTGGTAGAATTTACACAAAATTGCACCTTCACACTTTGATGTCTTTGGATTGATCAATTTAATGCACAAGATGTAAGAGAGCTTGAGAAATGTTTGTAATTGACTTTTGAAAGCTTAGAATATTCAAATTGTAAGTTTTTTTTTATAAAAGATTGCACGTTTATAGCTTTTATAGAATTTGAAAATCAGTTGAAACAGCTATAAAACGGCTAGTTAACGGCTACTTTCAGGAAATTCGGACGACCAAATTCTGCGTCCGAATTTTTCGGACGACCGAATTCTTCCTGCTGCGTCCGAATCTTCTTCCGAATTTCTCTGGAAGAATAGTAACCATGCTGAAGACCAAAATTCGGACGACCGAATTTTTCTTCATGCGTCCGAATCTTCTTCCGAATTTCTCTGGAAGAACAGTAGCAAATTTTGCTACCAAATTCGGACGACCGAATTTAATGGAATTGTTTTCAAACTTTGTAAAACCATTTGAAACTAATCTTCCAACTATTTGAAATACATTTGATATATATAGATAACTTATATAGACAAATATAAGTTTGAAAATCATCATCAAACTCATTTGATCATTTAAAGTTTACTTAAAAACTTTTAGAACACAAAACCATATTTTCTAGAGATTCATTCAAAAGTCTTTTTAAACTTAAGAAACCAATCTTTTATGCTCTCTTATGCATTCAATAGACTCCAAGACATACAAGTGTAGAGTTCACATAGATATTACCTATCATCATACCTACTCTACACTTCAAGTCTTCAATGCCTTGAGTTTAGCTTTGAATACACCTCAAAAGACTCATAGCTTAATGAGGTTGTTCTTTGCTCTTCCTTTTTGAAGGCAATGAGACTTCAAACTTCTTTCTTCACAAATCCTATCACACAATATAAACATATTAGTTCTCATCAATATTTGTCATGAATCAAAATTACATGATTTGCCCTTAGGGCTTACAATCTCCCCCTTTTTGATGATGACAAACTTTGATGCAATATGTGATGGATTTAAACAGATTAGCACAGAGAAGTATGGATGTCAATGACAGAAATTAACCAATTTAGCACATTGACATGCAAAAGGCTCATTATGAGCCTATGACCTAACCATCCTCCATTTGCCTCCTTCCTTCCAGTCTATTAGGATAGAAGATATAGCATTTAATCATTTAGAAAACTTCTAAGAGAGGTTTTAAGGTTGTTAAAAGCTTATCAAAGCTCCCCCTTAGATTGTGCTCATTTTTCAACACATTTGGACTAGGGATATCATGCATCCGAATTTTGTGCATAGCAAGTCCAAACTTTAAAATAAGTAAAATGAAAGCTTCAAATTTTGTAAATAAGTTTTTTTTAAGGTTGCTTAAACATATTGGAAGAGATTAAAACATATTTGAATTAATTTGAACAACAAAAGAGCACATTTTGACAACACAATATGGATGCATCCGAATTTTATATCATGCATCCGAATTTTGAATCACATGCGTCCGAATTTTGAATCACATGCATCCGAATTTTTTAAACTCATGTCCCAATCTGCAATGCATTCAATATAATTGAAGATTTGAAATGATATAAAGGTTTCATACTGTTGTTCAAACATAATGGAGTAGAGTAAAACAGATTGGAACCAATTTGAATAAACAGAAAAAAATTTTGACCATAAATATAAATGCATCCAATCTTAAAACCTTGCATCCGAATTTGATTAAGGACTGAGTTCACATAATGACTAAGGTTTCACATGTATTGCATCATATTGCATCATAATTTTCAATTTGATTAAGGACTGAGTTCACATAATGACTAAGGTTTCACATGTATTGCATCATATTGCATCATAAGGTTTCACATGTATTGCATCATATTGCATCATAATTTTCTCCCCCTTTTGTCATCATAAAAAAATTTAAAGGGATCAATGAAAATGAGATGTTCAAGGTAGCATATAAAAGAAGCTCTCATCACTAGGATTTCATCATTGAGCTTCACTATTACATGAAAAATATTTAAGAAGTTCAGAATAGAAAATGCAACAAAATGCTTAGAAAAACTGAACAAAATACAGTAAAGAGATTAGAAGAGAAGGCTTAGTCTTGTGATGGTGAAGTTGATGGGGAGGCTCGGCTCACTCCTTTCTTGATGGCCAAGTGCTTGACTCTTCCTTGACTGAAAGAGATTTTTGTTGGAGATACTATGGCAGCTTGAGTTACTTGGCTTCCTGCCACTGGTGGATCTTCAAGAGCATGTTCTTGTTCTTTTTCTTCTGCTGTGGTCTCATCATTTCCACCCTGATCATCCTCTTCATTACTGCTATCCTCATTGTCTTCTTTCTCTGCTTCTCTATCTCTTTCCTCCTCATTTCCATCTTGAGGCTTAGAGGGTCCTTCACCACTTTGAGTGTTTCTCATAAGGATATCTTCAATGTGTTTTACTCTATTTTTCAGTCCATCTAATTTTCCAAGAACCATTGGAGCAAATGACTCAAAGAACTTATACATTTTCTCCATTTCCTTGACATGATTGTTCAAGGCCTCTTGGAAAGCTTTGGCAATAATGGTGTCACCTCTAGTTACTCCTTTACCACTTGACCCAATTCCAGTTTCGTCTTCAAATAACCTCTTTTTTGTTGGAGGTTGCTCCCCCTCACTTGAGGTGTCATGCTTTCTTTTTGTTTTCATTTCCCTAGCAAGGGTTTCCTCTTCATCCTCTTCTTCTTCTTCCTCTTCACTTTCTATGATTCTCTCTCTTTCTATTCTTTTCGGAGGGGTTTCTCTTTTTGTCCTCCATACATTATCCTCATCATGAAGTAATTGCATTCTCTTAAGAGTTTCATTTGTATAAATTTCACCACTCTTAAAGGCTTGCCCTCTTCCAGGAAGTTTGATCCTAAAATGCTTGAAGATTCTGGTTAATAATCTTCCAAATGGGAATGCCTTGGTTACTGTATTTCTGGCAGCAATCATATGTTTCAAGGCTATATACCCAAAGTTCATTCTTCTATGCTCATGCAGGGCTAACATGATTACCATATGCATATTTCCAATTGATGACTTGTGTCCAAAATTAGGAACAATCATTGTAGTCACCATGTGATGCAAAACTCTACCTCTAGCATCCAAATTCTTAATTTCCCTTTCCTTCATGGCTCTAAACTCTCTTCCATTTGTAAATGCATCTTCAAATCTAACATGTGTGAAGAGTTCATGATCATAGCAATGCATGGATGCTGAATAATACCTAGCTCCCTCGTCACCCACTCCACAAATTCTATTTATCAATCCTTCATTGAATTCAATGTCCATTTGTGATACTCTAGATGAATACCATTGTATCACATTATCCCCTATCATCTCAATTTTATCCTCTTTCAAGTTTGCATAGAATTCATATATCAAAGTGGGATAAAATTCTTCATCAATGAAGAGCAAACTACTCTAACCAATATCATTGAAATGAGATAGGACAATATCCATATTTGACAGCTTATCAATATCTACCTTGTATCCAGGAATGATTTTTCTACTATTCTTGTTCCATTCATCAAATTCATGAGTAGATTTGATAGAGATAAACCTGTCAACTCCTTGTGCTTGAGGAATGCGAATCTTTCTTGGTCGATTGAGGATTGGATCTCTATCTCCTTCTTTAGCCTTTCCTTTTCCTTTCTCAACATTGGGTATCTTTGTTCTTACCATGATGTTTTCTCTTGAGAAGGATTTGTTTTCTGTATGAAATTAGGGCTTAGACGTTTAAAAATGAAGGAAAATCGGGATGAGAGTGTGGGATTTTGATTCGGATGTGAATGGGTGTGAGATGTTTTAAAAAGGATGTAAAATTCGGAAGTAGTAATGTTGAAGAGATTGTTTCAGCTTTATTTAAAAAGTTTCGTCCGTAAAATTCGGTCGACCGATTTTTCAGGTCTGCGTCCGAATTTTCGAGCGAAAGTTTCTGTTTCTTCAATTCAGAAAATTCGGTCGACCGAATTTTCTGACCTGCGTCCGAATTCTTGATCAAAAGTCTCTGTTTCTTGACACTCAGAAAATTCGGTCGACCGAATCTTCTGCAGTGCATCCGAATTTTGAATCAAAAATTTCCTGCATTCATCATGACTTCAACAAACACATTAGTCATTGAATCTTGAAATTCCTAAGAGTCTTCTTAGGTGATTAAACCTTTCTTCAGCCAAAGGCTTTGTAAATATGTCAGCAATTTGATCATTTGTATTTATATATTCTAAGCATATATCTTTCTTAATCACATGGTCATGAATAAAATGATGTTTTATCTCAAGATGCTTAGTCCTAGAATGCTGAATAGGATTTATGCTCAAGTTAATGGCACTAGTATTATCACATAATATGGGAACACAATTGAATTTAAGACCATAATCAAGTAAAGTATGCTGCATCCATAACAATTGTGCACAACAACTACCTGCAGCTATGTATTCAGCTTCTGCAGTGGATAAAGACACACAAGCTTGCTTTTTACTAAACCAAGATACAAGACAACTACCAAGAAATTGACAATGCCCACTTGTGCTTTTACGTTCAACTTTACATCCAGCATAATCAGCATCAGAATATCCAATAAGTTCAAAAGATGAAGTTTTCGAAAACCAAAGACCATAATCATGAGTATCAATCAAGTAACGAAAAATTCGTTTAACAGAAATTAGATGAGATTCTTTAGGACAAGATTGAAATCTAGCACACAAGCATACAGCAAACATAATATCTGGTCTACTAGCAGTGAGATAGAGTAAACTTCCTATCATACCTCTATATAATTTTTCATCAATACTTTTACCTTTCTCATCTTTGTCAAGTTTAGTTGATGAACTCATTGGAGTACTAATTCCTTTTGCATGGTCCATTCCAAACCTTTTCAATAGCTCCTTAGTATATTTTGCTTGATTGATGAATACTCCATCCTTGGTTTGCTTAATTTGTAGTCCAAGGAAGAAACTTAGTTCTCCCATCATGCTCATCTCAAATTCATTTTGCATAATTTTAGCAAACTCTTCACAAAGAGAAGTATTAGTAGATCCAAAAATGATATCATCAACATAGATTTGTACAAGCAAAATATCAGTTTTAGAAGATGTTTTAATAAAAAGAGTTGTGTCTACTTTTCCTTTAGTAAAACCTTTTGAGAGAAGAAAACCACTTAATCTTTCATACCAAGATCTTGGAGCTTGTTTCAGTCCATATAGAGCTTTAGATAATTTGAAAACATGATTTGGAAATTTTTCATGAATAAATCCAGGAGGTTGTTCTACATAAACTTCTTCTTCAATAAAACCATTTAGAAAAGCACTTTTGACATCCATTTGAAATAGTTTAAAGTCTTTAAAACAAGCAAATACCAAGAGTATTCTGATAGACTCTAATCTGGCTACTGGAGCAAAAGTTTCATCATAATCAATACCTTCTTCTTGATTGAAGCCTTGAGCAACAAGTCTAGCTTTATTTCTAACTACTTCTCCTAGTTCATTTAACTTATTTCTAAATATCCATTTTGTACCAATAACAGAATGATCATGGGGTCTAGGAACAAGATTCCAAACTTTATTTCTCTCAAACTGATTTAACTCTTCTTCCATAGCAATAATCCAGAAATTATCACACAATGCATCATCAATATTTTTAGGTTCAATATGTGATAAAAGTGCAAAATTATCAATAAAGTACCGTCTTGTTTTAACTCCTTGAGAGACATCACCAATGATTTGCTCCTTAGGATGACTTCTTGCATATGTGAGATCCTTTGGAAGCTCTTGATTATTGCTTGATTGACCATCATGTTCTTGCTCCATTATTTCTTCTTCTTTAGCATGATCTTCCAATGTGGGTACTTGGTGTTGAGTTTGATTTTCAACTATTGACGAACCTGTATCATCTTCATTTCTTCTTTGAAGATAAATATTAGATTCATCAAAAGTTACATGAATAGTTTCTTCAACACACAATGTCCTTTTATTATAGACTCTATAAGCCTTTTTATTAGATGAATAGCCTAGAAATATACCTTCATCAGATTTCCTGTCAAACTTACCAAGATTGTCACTAGTATTTAAAATAAAGCATTTACAACCAAATACTTTAAAATAAACAATTGATGGAGTTTTATCAAATAGAAGTTTAAAAGGTGTTTTTCTTATAAAAGGTCTTAGTAAAACTCTATTCATTACATAGCATGCTGTATTTACAGCTTCAGCCCAAAAGTACTTAGGTAAAGAGTTTTCACAAAGCATTGATCTAGCCATTTCTTGTAATGTTCTGTTTTTTCTCTCAACAACTCCATTTTGTTGAGGTGTTTTGGCTGATGAAAAATTATGAGTGATACCATACTCATCACAAAATTTTGTAAAATCTTGATTGCAAAACTCTCTTCCATTATCACTTCTAATAGATATTAGATTGCAATTAAGAGAAATTTGAACCTTCTTAAAAAGTTTTGAAAATTCATAAAATGTTTCATCTTTTTGTGATAAAAATATTACCCATGTAAATCTGGAAAAATCATCAACAATCACATAAGCATATCTTTTACCACCAAGACTAGTAGTCCTCATAGGTCCAAATAAGTCCATGTGAACTAGTTCAAGAGGTTTTGAGGTAGACACCATTTTCTTTGGTTTGAGGGATGTTTTTGATTGTTTTCCATATTGACAAGCATCACAAATCCGAGTTTTGTCAAAATGCATTTTTGGTAATCCTCTAACTAGTTCTTGAGTAGAAAGTTTGTTCAATAAATCCATGCTCACATGTCCTAATCTTCTATGCCATAAAAATCCATCATTGTCATGTATTGCAAGACATTTAATGTCATTAGTAATAAGCTCATCAAGATATAACACATATACATTACTTACTCTTTTAGCTACAAAGATAGTTTTATTGCTTGCATTATCAAGAATAGTACAAGTATCACATTTAAACTCTACTTTGCAACCATTATCACATAATTGGCTAATGCTAAGTAAATTATATTTTAAACCATCAATAAGTAAAACTTGTTTGATAAGAGGGAATGAACCTTTACCAATGTTACCTATTCCAAGTATTTTCCCTTTCTTCTTATCACCAAAAGTGACAAAGCCTTCACTTGTAGCTTGAAGCTCACTAACAAGTGATGCATTTCCAGTCATGTGTCTTGAACAGCCACTATCAAGAAACCATTTTGTGGCATTTGATCTTGAAGCAAATTGTACCTATACCAAATTAGAAAGAGTGATTTTTGGTACCCATATCTTCTTGGGTCCAAGAGGGTTAGTGACAGTTCCTTTAACTTTCCATATAGTCTTTACTCCAGTTTCTATCTTTCTTTTTATAATGCATTTAAACACTTTGTGTCCATGCTTACCACAATATGTACAGCAAGTATGAGATCTATAATGAGAAGCTTCTTTAACAAATGTCTCTTTTGGTTTTGAATGAAGGCAATCATGTGTAAAACCTAGACCATGCTTTACAAATGAGGATCTTTGATACCCAAGTAATTTATTTAAATTGTTTCTTCCATTTGTAAATTTCTCAATGCATAAAGTAAGATCATTAACTTTCCTTTTTAAAACCTCATGATCTTTTAACATTGATTCAAGAGAAATAATTTTTGAACACAGCTTTTTGTTTTCAAAAGATACATCTTGTATGGTAGTGTTCAAAACTTCCTTTTCAATAGTAAGAGAATTTAAGGTCTCAAGAAGTCTGTCATTTTCAAGACATAATTTTGAATTTTCATTTGAAAGATCACTAATTTTGGATTTTATTTCTTTATTTCTCCTTGAAGCCTTTTTTAGTTCTTCATACAATTCTAGAATTAAATTACTAGAATCAATATCATCATCACACAAATTTGAAATAGAAGGAGAAGATTGTACCTCATCATCAATGGCCATGAAGCATAAGTTGGCATTTCCTTCACTTTCATCTTCACTTTCCTGTTGATCCCATGTTCCAGCTAGTCCTTTTCCTTTCTTGGCGATTTCTTTCTGTTTTTTGCTTTCTCTTTCCCTTTCCAACACTCGGGGACGATCAACGATAAGATGCTCAGTACTTTTGCATTCAAAGCACTGAGGTTTATATGATGATGATTGTCCACTCTTCTTGACTCGGTTTTCTTCCTTTCTTGAGAAATTCCTTTTTGTAGAATCTCTTGAACTTCTTCACTGCCATTGCAATTTCTTCTTCTCCACTTGTTTCCACCTTCTTCTTCACTTGAAGATTGTTCTTGTTCACTCAAGTTGTTTGAGGCATTTAGCACTACTCCTTTTCTCCCCCTTTTCCTCATCTTCCTTATCATTCAACCTCTTCATCTTCATTTCATGAGTAAGTAGCGATCCAATGAGTTCTTCAAGAGGAAGAGTTTTTAGATCTTTGGACTCCTCAATAGCTAGTGTCTTTGGCTGCCAAGATTTTGGTAGAGCATCCAAGATCTTTCTGTTTTGCTCTCCCATAGTATAGCCTTTACCATAAGCTTTCAAGCCATTGAAAATGTTAGTAAACCTAGTAAACATATCACTAATATTTTCACCTTGTTTCATAGTAAACAATTCATAATCTCTAACAAGCATAGCAAGTTTAGATTCTTTAACTTGATTAGTACCTTCATGTGTAATTTGAAGTAATCTCCACATATCATGTGCAGAATCACACCCACTAACTCTATTATACTCAGTAACATCTAGAGCACAGCTCAATATATTCATGGCTTGATAATTTAGAGTCATTTTCCTTGAATCATGCTCATCAAATTCATCAGTAGATTTGGGTTCAGAAGTTACTCCATCTGCACTCATTTTCATTGGGACATAGGGACCTTTCTCAATTATGTTCCATAAATCAAAGTTAATAGAACAAATATATATTTTAACTCTAGACTTCCAAAATGTATAATTTGTTCCATCAAACAATGGAGGTCTGTTTGTAGAAGATCCTTCTAGATAAGGTAGATTTGACATATTAGCCATAGGATCTTTGTCTTCTAGGTTGTAAAGCCACACAAAGAAGTTCCCGCTCTGATACCAATTGAAATACCTAAGAGGGGGGGTGAATTAGGTATTTGGCTAATTTTACAATTTCAAACTTTATAGATGAGCAGACCTATTGCAGATTAAGTGAATGAGAATAAACCACAGTTTATGACAAACAGTATAAGAAATGTAAACAAATAAACACAAACAATTTATAGTGGTTCGATCCTCAAGATCTACCTCCACTACCTTAAGCATACACTTAAGGATTTCAATAACTCTACTATGTGCTCAAGTTCACGATTACGGGAGAGGTTCACCACACTTTGGTTTTTACACATACAACCTCTACTTGTAATTTTTTACAAACAAGGCTCACCAACCTATGGTTTTATATCTCAAACAACCTTGAATCACAACTTCAAGGATCACCCTTATCTAAAGGGTTTTATGTTATCAAGATAACCTTGCTAGAGCTAGTAGAACAATACAAGTGATTAAGTAAAGAAGAGTGTGTAGATGTTACCACTGGTTGGTAGAATTTACACAAAATTGCACCTTCACACTTTGATGTCTTTGGATTGATCAATTTAATGCACAAGATGTAAGAGAGCTTGAGAAATGTTTGTAATTGACTTTTGAAAGCTTAGAATATTCAAATTGTAAGTTTTTTTTTATAAAAGATTGCACGTTTATAGCTTTTATAGAATTTGAAAATCAGTTGAAACAGCTATAAAACGGCTAGTTAACGGCTACTTTCAGGAAATTCGGACGACCGAATTCTGCGTCCGAATTTTTCGGACGACCGAATTCTTCCTGCTGCGTCCGAATCTTCTTCCGAATTTCTCTGGAAGAATAGTAACCATGCTGAAGACCAAAATTCGGACGACCGAATTTTTCTTCATGCGTCCGAATCTTCTTCCGAATTTCTCTGGAAGAAAAGTAGCAAATTTTGCTACCAAATTCGGACGACCGAATTTAATGGAATTGTTTTCAAACTTTGTAAAACCATTTGAAACTAATCTTCCAACTATTTGAAATACATTTGATATATATAGATAACTTATATAGACAAATATAAGTTTGAAAATCATCATCAAACTCATTTGATCATTTAAAGTTTACTTAAAAACTTTTAGAACACAAAACCATATTTTCTAGAGATTCATTCAAAAGTCTTTTTAAACTTAAGAAACCAATCTTTTATGCTCTCTTATGCATTCAATAGACTCCAAGACATACAAGTGTAGAGTTCACATAGATATTACCTATCATCATACCTACTCTACACTTCAAGTCTTCAATGCCTTGAGTTTAGCTTTGAATACACCTCAAAAGACTCATAGCTTAATGAGGTTGTTCTTTGCTCTTCCTTTTGAAGGCAATGAGACTTCAAACTTCTTTCTTCACAAATCCTATCACACAATATAAACATATTAGTTCTCATCAATATTTGTCATGAATCAAAATTACATGATTTGCCCTTAGGGCTTACAATCTCCCCCTTTTTGATGATGACAAACTTTGATGCAATATGTGATGGATTTAAACAGATTAGCACAGAGAAGTATGGATGTCAATGACAGAAATTAACCAATTTAGCACATTGACATGCAAAAGGCTCATTATGAGCCTATGACCTAACCATCCTCCATTTGCCTCCTTCCTTCCAGCTATTAGGATAGAAGATATAGCATTTAATCATTTAGAAAACTTCTAAGAGAGGTTTTAAGGTTGTTAAAAGCTTATCAAAGCTCCCCCTTAGATTGTGCTCATTTTTCAACACATTTGGACTAGGGATATCATGCATCCGAATTTTGTGCATAGCAAGTCCAAACTTTAAAATAAGTAAAATGAAAGCTTCAAATTTTGTAAATAAGTTTTTTTTAAGGTTGCTTAAACATATTGGAAGAGATTAAAACATATTTGAATTAATTTGAACAACAAAAGAGCACATTTTGACAACACAATATGGATGCATCCGAATTTTATATCATGCATCCGAATTTTGAATCACATGCGTCCGAATTTTGAATCACATGCATCCGAATTTTTTAAACTCATGTCCCAACTGCAACAGATTCAATATAATTGAAGATTTGAAATGATATAAAGGTTTCATACTGTTGTTCAAACATAATGGAGTAGAGTTCACATAGATATTACCTATCATCATACCTACTCTACACTTCAAGTCTTCAATGCCTTGAGTTTAGCTTTGAATACACCTCAAAAGACTCATAGCTTAATGAGGTTGTTCTTTGCTCTTCCTTTTGAAGGCAATGAGACTTCAAACTTCTTTCTTCACAAATCCTATCACACAATATAAACATATTAGTTCTCATCAATATTTGTCATGAATCAAAATTACATGATTTGCCCTTAGGGCTTACAAAAATGATAGACATCTTGAGACCATTAATTCTCTTACCATTGAAAAGGATGTTTTGAATACTACCATACAACATGTATCCCTTGAAAACAAAAAGCTTTCTTCAAAAATTGCTTCTCTTGAATCAATGCTAAAAGATCATGAGATTTTAAAAAGGAAAGTAAATGATCTTACTTTATGCATTGAGAGATTTACAAATGGAAGAGAAAATTTAAATAAATTACTTGGTTATCAAAGATCCTCATTTGTAAAGCATGGTCTCGGTTTTACACATGATTGTTTTGATCCAAAACCTAAAGGGTTATTTGTTAATGAATATTCTCATTATAGGTCTCATACTTGTTGTACATATTGTGGTAAGCATGGACACAAAGTTTCTAAATGCTTTATAAAAAGAAAGATAGAAAATGGAGTGAAGACCATTTGGAGAGTTAAAGCAGCTATTACTAACCCTCTTGGACCCAAGAAGATATGGGTACCAAAAATCACTCTTTCTAATTTGGTATAGGTACAATTTGCCTCAAGATCAAGTGCCACTAAATGGTTTCTTGATAGTGGCTGCTCAAGGCACATGACTGGGAATGCATCACTTGTTAGTGAGCTTCAAGCTACAAGTGAAGGTTTTGTTACTTTTGGAGATAAGAAGAAAGGGAAAATACTTGGAATAGGTAACATTGGTAAAGGTTCCTTCCCTCTTATCAAGCAAGTTCTACTTATTGATGGTTTAAAGTATAATTTACTTAGCATTAGTCAATTATGTGACAATGGTTGCAAAGTAGAGTTTAAATGTGATACTTGTACCATTCTTGATAGTACAAGTAATAAAACTATTTTTGTAGCTAAAAGAGTAAGTAATGTATATGTGCTATATTTTGATGAACTTATCACTAATGATATTAAATGTCTTGCTATTCATGACAATGATGGATTTCTATGGCATAGAAGATTAGGACATGTAAGCATGGATTTGTTAAACAAACTTTCTACTCAAGAACTAGTTAGAGGATTACCAAAAATGCATTTTGATAAAACTCGTCTTTGTGATGCTTGTCAATATGGAAAACAATCAAAAACATCTTTTAAACCAAAGAAAATGGTTTCTACCTCAAAACCTCTTGAACTAGTTCACATGGACTTATTTGGACCTATGAGGACTACTAGTCTTGGTGGTAAAAGATATGCTTATGTGATCGTTGATGATTTTTCCAGATTTACATGGGTAATCTTTTTATCACAAAAAGATGAAACATTTTATGAATTTTCAAAACTTTTCAAGAAGGTTCAAATTTCTTTTAACTGCAACTTAATCTCTATTAGAAGTGACAATGGAAGAGAGTTTTGTAACCAAGATTTTACTAAATTCTGTGATGAGTATGGTATTACTCATAATTTTTCAGCTGCCAAAACACCTCAACAAAATAGTGTTGTTGAGAAGAAAAACAGAACATTGCAAGAAATGGCTAGATCAATGCTTTGTAAAAATTCATTACCTAAATACTTTTGGGCTGAAGCTGTAAATACAACATGCTATGTAATGAATAGAGTTTTACTAAGACCTTTTATAAGAAAAACACCTTTTGAACTTCTATTTGATAAAACTCCATCAATTGTCTATTTTAAAGTGTTTGGTTGTAAGTGCTTTATTTTAAACACTAGTGACAATCTTGGTAAGTTTGATAGAAAATCTGATGAAGGCATATTTCTAGGCTATTCATCAAATAAAAAGGCATATAGAGTCTATAACAAAAGGACATTATGTGTTGAACAAACTATTCATGTAACTTTTGATGAATCTAATATTTATATCCAAAGAAGAAATGAAGATGATGCAGGTTCCTCAATGGTTGAAAATCAAACTCAACACCAAGTACCTACATTGGAAGATCATGCTAAAGAAGAGGAAATAATGGAGCAAGAACATGATGGTCAATCAAGCAACAATCAAGAACTTCCAAAAGATCTCACCTATGCCAGAAGTCATCCTAAGGAGCAAATCATTGGTGATGTCTCTCAAGGAGTCAAAACAAGACGGTACTTTATTGATAATTTTGCCCTTTTATCTCATATTGAACCTAAAAATATTGATGATGCATTGTGTGATAATTTATGGATTATTGCTATGGAAGAAGAATTAAATCAGTTTGAGAGAAATAAAGTTTGGACTCTTGTTCCTAGACCTCATGATCATTCTGTTATTGGTACAAAATGGATATTTAGAAATAAATTAAATGAACTAGGAGAAGTTGTTAGAAATAAAGCTAGACTTGTTGCTCAAGGCTTCAATCAAGAAGAAGGTATTGATTATGATGAAACTTTTGCTCCAGTGGCCAGATTAGAGTCTATCAGAATACTCTTGGCATTTGCTTGTTTTAAAGACTTTAAACTATTTCAAATGGATGTCAAAAGTGCTTTTCTAAATGGTTTTATTGAAGAAGAAGTTTATGTAGAACAACCTCCTGGCTTTATTCATGAAAAATTTCCAAATCATGTTTTCAAATTAACTAAAGCTCTATATGGACTGAAACAAGCTCCAAGATCTTGGTATGAAAGATTAAGTGGTTTTCTTCTTTCAAAAGGTTTTACTAAAGGAAAAGTAGATACAACTCTTTTTATTAAAACATCCTCTAAAAATGATATTTTACTTGTACAAATCTATGTTGATGATATCATTTTTGGTGCTACTAATACTTTTCTTTGTGAAGAGTTTGCTAAAACTATGCAAAATGAATTTGAGATGAGCATGATGGGGGAACTTAGTTTCTTCCTTGGGCTGCAAATTAAGCAAACCAAGGATGGAGTATTCATCAATCAAGCAAAGTATACTAAGGAGCTATTGAAAAGGTTTGGAATGGATCAAGCAAAAGGGATAAGTACTCCAATGAGTTCATCAACTAAACTTGATAAAGATGAGAAAGGTAAGAGTATTGAATGATCGGAAGCCTACTCTATCTCACAGCTAGTAGACCAGATATTATGTTTGCTGTATGTTTATGTGCTAGATTCCAATCATGTCCTAAAGAATCTCATCTAATTTCTGTCAAACGATTTTTTCGTTATTTAATTGATACTCATGACTATGGCCTTTGGTTTTCAAAAACTTCATCTTTTGAACTTATTGGATATTCTGATGTGGATTATGCTGGTTGTAAAGTTGAACGTAAAAGCACAAGTGGTCATTGTCAATTTCTTGGTAGTTGTCTTGTATCTTGGTTTAGTAAAAAGCAAGCTTGTGTGTCTTTATCCACTACAGAAGCTGAATACATAGCTGCAGGAAGTTGTTGTGCACAATTGTTATGGATGCAGCATACTTTACTTGATTATGGTCTTAAATTCAATTGTGTACCCATTTTATGTGATAATACTAGTGCCATTAACTTGAGCATAAATCCCATTCAACATTCTAGGACTAAGCATATAGAGATAAAACATCATTTCATTCGTGACCATGTGATTAAAAAGGATATATGCTTAGAATATATAAATACAAATGATCAAATTGCTGATATATTTACAAAGCCTTTGGCTGAGGAAAGGTTCAATCACCTAAGAAGACTCCTAGGAATTTCAAGATTCAATGATTAATGTGTGTATTGAAGTTTTGGTAAATGCAGAAACTTTTGATTCAAAATTCGGATGCACTGCAGAAGATTCGGTCGACCGAATTTTCTGAGTGTCAAGAAACAGAAACTTTTGATCAAGAATTCGGACGCAGGTCAGAAAATTCGGTCGACCGAATTTTCTGAACTGACGAAACAGAAACTTTTGCTTGAAAATTCGGACGAAGACCTGAAAAATTGGTCGACTGAATTTTACGGACGTAACCCTTTAAATGAAGATTAAACAATCTTCTCAACATTTCAACTTCCGAATTTCACATCCTTTTTAAAACCTCTCATACCCATTCACATCCGAATCAAAATCTCTTCAAAATCACACATTCTCATCCCGATTTTCCTTCATTTTTAAACTTCCAAGCCCTAATTTCTTACAGAAAACCAATCATTCTCTAAAGAAAACATCATGGTAAGAACAAAGAAGCCCAATGTTGAGAAAGGAAAAGGAAAGGCTAAGGAAGGAGATGGAGACCCAATCCTCAATCAGCCAAGAAGGATTCGCATTCCACAAACACAATCTGGAGTTGACAGGTTTATCTCTATCAAATCTACTCATGAATTTGATGAATGGAATAAGAGTAGTAGAAAAATCATTCCTGGATATAAGGTGGATTTTGATAAACTGTCAAACATGGATATTGTTCTATCTCATTTCAGTAATATTGGTTGGAGTAGTTTGCTATTCATTGATGAAGAATTTTATCCTACTTTGATATATGAATTCTATGCAAACTTGAAAGAGGATAAAATTGAGATGATAGGGGATAATGTGATACAATGGTATTCATCTAGAGTATCACAAATGGACATTGAATTCAATGAAGGATTGATAAATAGAATTTGTGGAGTGGGTGACGAGGGAGCTAGGTATTATTCAGCATCCATGCATTGCTATGATCATGAACTCTTCACACATGTTAGATTTGAAGATGCATTTACAAATGGAAGAGAGTTTAGAGCCATGAAGGAAAGGGAAATTAAGAATTTGGATGCTAGAGGTAGAGTTTTGCATCACATGGTGACTACAATGATTGTTCCTAATTTTGGACACAAGTCATCAATTGGAAATATGCATATGGTAATCATGTTAGCCCTGCATGAGCATAGAAGAATGAACTTTGGGTATATAGCCTTGAAACATATGATTGCTGCCAGAAATACAGTAACCAAGGCATTCCCATTTGGAAGATTATTAACCAGAATCTTCAAGCATTTTAGGATCAAACTTCCTGGAAGAGGGCAAGCCTTTAAGAGTGGTGAAATTTATACAAATGAAACTCTTAAGAGAATGCAATTACTTCATGATGAGGATAATGTATGGAGGACAAAAAGAGAAACCCCTCCGAAAAGAATAGAAAGAGAGAGAATCATAGAAAGTGAAGAGGAAGAAGAAGAAGAGGATGAAGAGGAAACCCTTGCTAGGGAAATGAAAACAAAAAGAAAGCATGACACCTCAAGTGAGGGGGAGCAACCTCCAACAAAAAAGAGGTTATTTGAAGACGAAACTGGAATTGGGTCAAGTGGTAAAGGAGTAACTAGAGGTGACACCATTATTGCCAAAGCTTTCCAAGAGGCCTTGAACAATCATGTCAAGGAAATGGAGAAAATGTATAAGTTCTTTGAGTCATTTGCTCCAATGGTTCTTGGAAAATTAGATGGACTGAAAAATAGAGTAAAACACATTGAAGATATCCTTATGAGAAACACTCAAAGTGGTGAAGGACCCTCTAAGCCTCAAGATGGAAATGAGGAGGAAAGAGATAGAGAAGCAGAGAAAGAAGACAATGAGGATAGCAGTAATGAAGAGGATGATCAGGGTGGAAATGATGAGACCACAGCAGAAGAAAAAGAACAAGAACATGCTCAAGCTGCAATTGTATCTCCAGCAACAATCTCTTTCAGTCAAGGAAGAGTTAAGCACTTGGCAATCAAGAAAGGAGTGAGCCAAGCCTCCCCATCAACCTCACCATCACAAGACTAAGCTTTCTTTTCTAATCTCTTTACTGTATTTTGTTTAGTTTTCTAAGCATTTTGCTGCATTTTCTATTCCGAACTTGCTGTTTTTTTATGTAATAGTGAAGCTCAATGATGAAATCCCAGTGATGAGAGCTTCTTTTATATGCTAACTTGAACATCTCATTTTTATTGATCCCTTTAATTATTTTTTATGATGACAAAAGGGGGAGAAAATATGATGCAATACATGTGAAACCTTAGTCATTCTGTGAACTTAGTCTTTACTAAAATTCGGATGCAAGGTTTTAAGATTGGATGCATTCATATTTATGGTCAAATTTTTTTTCTGTTTATCCAAATTGGTTCCAATCTGTCTTACTCTATTCCATTATGTTTGGACAACATTATGAAACATTTATATCATTTCAAAACTTCAATTATACTGAATCTGTTGCAGTTTGGACATGATATTAAACATTCGGATGCATGTGATTCAAAATTCGGACGCATGTGATTCAAAATTCGGATGCATCCATGTTGTGTTACCAAAATGTGCTCATTTGTTGTTCAAATTGATTCAAATATGTTTTAATCTTTTCTAATATGTTTGAACAACCTTAGGGAAGCTTATTTACAAAATTTGCAGCTTTCATTTTACTTATTTTAAAGTTTGAACGTGATATGTCAAAATTTGGATGCATAGTGTCTCTACACCAAACTTGTTGAAAAATGAGCACAATCTAAGGGGGAGCATTGTTAAACATTCACAACCTTTAAAACCTCTCTTAGAACTTTTTCTAAATGCTTAAATGCTATATCTTCTATCCTAATTGTTGGAAGGAAGGAGGCAAATGGAGGTTGGTTAGGTCATAGGCTCAAAATGAGCCTTGTGTATATCAATATGCTAAATTAGTTGATTTCTATCATTGACATCAATACTTCTTTGTGCTAATCTGTTTAAATCCATCACATACTGCATCAAAGTTTGTCATCATCAAAAAGGGGGAGATTGTAAGCCCTAAGGGCAAATCATGTAATTTTGATTCATGACAAATATTGATGAGAACTAATATGTTTATATTGTGTCATAGGATTTGTGAAGAAAGAAGTTTGAAGTCTCATTGCCTTCAAGAGGAAGAGCAAAGAACAACCTCAGTAAGCTATGAGTCTTTTGAGGTTTATTCAAAGATGAACTCAAGGCATTGAAGACTTGAAGTGTAGAGTAGGTATGATGATAGGTAATATCTATGTGAACTCTACACTTGTATGTCTTGGAGTCTATTGAATGCATAAGAGAGCATAAAATTGGTTTTTTAAGTTTAAAAGTTTGTTGAATGAAGTCCTAGTAAATGTGGTTTTGTGTCCTAAAAGTTTTTAAGAAAACTTTAAATGATCAAATGAGTTTGATTTTGGTTTTCAAACTTATATTTGTCTAAATAAGTTATCTATATATACCAAATGTATTTCAAATGCTTGGAAGATTGATTTCAAATGATTTTACAAAGTTTGAACACAATTCCATAAAATTCGGTCGTCCGAATTTGGTAGCAAAAGTTGGCTACTGTTCTTCCAGAGAAATACAGAAGAAGATTCGGACGCATGAGAAAAAATTCGGTCGTCCGAATTTTAGTCTTCAGTATGGTCACTGTTCTTCCAGAGAAATTCGGAAGAAGATTCGGACGAAGCAGGAAGAATTCGGTCGTCTGAAAAATTCGGACGCAGAATTCGGTCGTCCGAATTTCCTGAAAATAGCCGTTAACTAGCCGTTTTATAGCTGTTTCAACTGATTTTCAAATTCTATAAAAGCTATAAACGTGCAATCTTTTGTAAGTTCTGAATCCTTGAAAATTCTAAGCTTTCTAAAGTCTATTACAAACATTTCTCAAGCTCTCTTATGTCTTGTGCCTTCAATTGATCAATCCAAAGACATCAAAGTGTGAAGGTGCAACTTTGTGTAAATTCTACCAACAAGTGGTAACATCTACACACTCTTCTTTACTTATTCAATTGTATTGATCTACTAGCTCTAGCAAGGTTATCTTGATAACATAAAACCCTTTAGATAAGGGTGATCCTTGAAGTTGTGATTCAAGGTTGTTTGAGATATAAAACCATAGGTTGGTGAGCCTTGTTTGTAAAATTACTAGAAGAGGTTATAAGTGTAAAACCATAGTGTGGTGAACCTCTCTTGTAATCTGTAAACTTGAGCACATAGTAGAGATTATTGAAATCCTTAAGTCTGGACTTAAGGTAGTGGAGGTAGATCTTGAGGAGTGAAGCACTATAAATTGCTTGTGTTCTTTTGTCTACCTTTATTATATTGCTGTGCCACAAACTGTTTTTTCTCTTATTCACTTAATCTGCAATAGGTCTACTCATTTATAAAGTTTGAATTTGCAACAATTAGCCAAATACCTAATTCACCCCCCCTCTTAGGTATTTCACATACCATTAACTTTTGTTTTGAATTTAGATTGTTGTATATTTGTGTTTAGGACAATAGTACTCTTGAGGAAGGAGCAAAAGAAATTGTCATGAAGAAGATGTGCAAGACCTGGTAAGATTTCTGAAGCAAATTGAAATGTACAAATTTTCAGCCACATAAGGACAATGAAGAGCTCCTCTTACATCGCCCAGATGAGCGTATTGATCCTGAGCAACGGATAACGCCTTGTTGCTTATTGGAAGGATCCAGAAGTGCAGGTTATAATTTGGACTATTTTCTCAACTGTCAACTGTGAAATCTTATTAATTTTTTAATGATCTGTTTTATAATTGAAACCTTGTAATTATCACCTCTTAAAAAATAGTTGTCAAGTAGTGAAGGAAATAGCAAAGAGAAACAAGAAAAATAAAGCAAATATGGAGTTTCCACAGAGGACTAGAAGAACTGAATTTAGTGACATTGTGAATGGGTTAAGTAGCCTTTAATGTTTAAATCCTTTTTTTTTGGCAAATTAAAATAATGTACGGAATTTCTGTGGATGGCATCTACTGGGGAGTAACCATCAAGATAGGATCTTTTCAAATGAACCCGTATTCCAAAAGCTGAAGTTGCAGTAGATGAGGATACAAGAACTGTGATTGTGAGTAATAGTTAACAATTTTCCTATGTTTTTTTACTTGTCCATGTATATTAAACAGACATATCCACACATTCAGCTTGACTGAATAAAAACAAAAAATAAAAGCATTTTATAGTTTAAGATGCCATGAAAATGGTTGGTATATATTAATATTTACTGGTACTAAAATGTGATTTCACGTGTTGAAATACTTGAAGACGTAAAAAGTGTGAATCCTTACGTTGAATGAATGAGGCTTTTTGTTTACATCAGCATATTATCATTGATAGGGAGATTCCATAGTTTAAGTAAATGCAAAAATCTAGTTCTTTATTTGCCATGACTTTCATTTTACTTGCTAATATACTGCACATGAGGAGATTTACTCCCTAGAGTTCACTTACCCAGCAATGATTCTCTTGAAATGGCATTATAGTATAATGGCATAAATGCAGAAAACTACATCCTCAAAGTACTAGTTCTCAGTGGCTTTCGTTTTCAACACTTGTAGCTCTCCTTTTCTTATCTTATTCATAGGAACTTCTGCAAACACGATCATCTCAAGTGCCCGAGCACGAGCAGGCAATAGATTTCAAAGAGCAACAACTCAAAAGTATCCTGGGAAAGGATGGACATGGTCATATACGATGTACGGTTGAAGGCTAACAAACTAAGAAGCAAAATTCCTCTACCTCATCTCCCTTTGATCCCCAAAGTATTCCACAAAACATTCTTGATAAAATTGCAGAAAAGATAAAAGATGTGCGAGAAGAGGGGTGTGCCGAGGTTGCTACAGCACTTAAAAGTTTCATAAGTGCTAAGGGTGGAGGGCAAGTCGAGCAATCTCCAAGAGTAGGAGTAACTGCTAATCTGCTAGTAAGTTTATAATATTTCTGTTGTGCAATTTACTTGAAAATAACTGAGCAACAATTGACTTGTCTTAACTCTTCATTATTTTAGTTATAATTTATCCTTCCTAGTATTTCAAAAAACTCCATGTGTTTCTTGCTTCATTGTCTATGTTCATGCTTCTATTTGGGATTTGAGATTTAGAGAGAAATGTGGATTTCAGATACGGAGAGGAATTGAAGAGAAAGCAGCGTTTAGAAAAGAGAAGATCTAATTTTCCTTTTTTCTTCATTTCAATGTTTTAAATAAGACAAATGAGAAAGCATGGAGTTATCTCATTTGTTAGTGTATGTAGAAATTTTACCTATCTAAAAGAATATTGAGAAGATAACAACTAAACATTTTATTGAAGAGAAATCTCTCTAACTCACTCTATATAAATAATCATCTCACCGCATATATTTATAACTTCAAATTAGTCAAAACTAACTAGGATTTGATTTACCAAAACCAAACCTAACTAGGAACTAAATCCTATTAGGAAATCATAATTATCTAGAAACCAATGTGAACTGGGAAACTAACTTGGTTTAGTAGTCTACATCTGCCTCCCTTAAACCAAGTTCTTCAAACTTAACTATGCCAAGCATCTTCTTCAACTTCAAAAATAATTCCGCCATTAATGCTTTGATGAAGATGTCTGCAATTTGATATGTAGTTGGATAATAACGAACCACAATTTCTTTATCTCGAACCAACTCTCGAATAAAATGATACCTGATATTTATGTGTTTGCTACGACCATGTAAGACTGGATTTTTGGTCAAATCAATATCAAACTTATTATCACAAAATATAGTAGTAGGACTAGTCGATTGATGTTGCAGAAAGTCAAGTATACGCCTTAACCAAATTACTTGAGTAGCACAATTTGTAGCTGTCATGTATTCTGCCTCTACTGTAGATAAAGCTACTACTTGCTGCTTCTTTGAAGACCAGGAGAATATTTCAAAACCCAAAGTAAAAGCATAACCAGAAGTGCTTTTATACTTCACTATATTACCAGCCCAGTAACTATCTGCGTATCCCGAAAGAGCTATACTATTAGTACATGAATAAAGAATGCCATCAGATTGCGTACCTTTAATATATCCCAAAATCATTTTTGCCACTTGCAAATATGATTGGCAAGATGATTCCATAAATCTACTAATCAAGCCAACACCATAAGTAATATTAGACCTTGTGGCAATTAAATATCTCAAATTTCCAACCAATCTTATACAAGTAGTAGCATCAACAAGCACTTCAGTCCCTTCTTTTGTTAACTTCAATTTCTCCTCAATAGAAATAATGATAGGTTTGGCTTTATCCATCCTAAATTTCTTCAAGATATCACTTGCATACTTTTTTTGAGAAATAAAAATTTCTCTATTCAATTGTTTAACTTCCAAACCAAGATAATGAGACATCAATCCCAAATCTGTCATCTCAAAATGGTTTATCATAGCCTCCCTGAATTCATAAATTAATTTGAGATTGTTGCCAGTGAAGATAAGAACATCAACATACAAGCACACAATAAGAATATCCCCAGCACCATTAAACTTCGCATATAAAGTATGCTTGTAAGGGCATCTCTCAAAACCATGATCAAGAAAACAAGAATCAATACGAATATACCAAGCTCGAGGAGCTTGCTTCAACCCATATAATGCCTTCTTCAATCAGTAAATCTTATCTTCTTGACCCTCTTTAACATAACCATCAGGTTGCTTAACATATACTTCTTCTTCGATACTCCATTCAGGAAAACAGACTTAACATCCGGTTGATAAATATTCCAAGAACTTTGAGCAGCAAGAGATATAATCATATGTACCGTAGCAAGCTTGGCAACATGTGCAAATACCTTATGCAATATCAAATTTTGAATAATTTTCATCTTCACACAAGAAAGTGGACGAACTCGATATTTTGTAAATAATTTTGTTGCTAACTTATCTTGATCAATGTACTCTTCCAAGTTGAAATCCATTAGAATCTTCGAAGATGAAGTCCTTCTAGACAAATGCGTTAAAATAGAATTGGGAGTAGTGATGATACAACATACTCCAAACCATAAGGATCAACCAAGGGCAAATTCTTTCCTTCTACTCTTATAGCATCCAACCAGCTATTGCAACTCCTGTTGTTCCCTTGACTTCCTTTAATCCTTGACGGCTCAAAAATGCAACAATTCATTACTTGTTTCTCAACAATATCCTCAAATTCTACTTTTTCAAAAAATTTATCAACTTCAAAGCTATCACAATAATCCATCAATAAAAAATTTCAACTTTTGGATTATCTTCAATCACCAACATATCATTAGTAGGACTCAACAAAGAGATTTGATTGTCACAAGAAGGAAAATCCATGGAGGTAGTATTTTCATCATCACTCAAATCAATATTTTCTTCTGGAGAACTATCAATTCAATCATAATTCTCCAAATTGGATGATTTAACTTCATCTTGAATCGTTTCTACCAAATCTTTTCTTTCATCTGGAGAAGGTGAAGTTTTTTTTCTTCTCCTCATAAAAAACAATACTCTCATTTAAATCAAAAACCTTTTCTTTTCCAACTATTCCTTTTTTACTAGAATTCAAAATAGAAATCTTACCTACAAAAGAATGTATCAAAATAGTCTAACTTTTCTTTGTTGATCTTGCATACAGAAACCTCTCCGCTACATCTAACTCAATTGTAGTTTGAAGATGAAACCACACAAGGGTATTCTGATTCTTTCTCTTCTTCTCTTCTTCTATTAATTCAGCATTGGGGGACGGTTGCTCAAAACCTTTCTCAATGATATCCCAAATGTCGAGCATTGAAAGGAGCTTTGCATATATTGCCTCCACATATCAAAATTATTTTTGCCATCAAAGAAAAAACTGAACAAGGAGTAAAAACCTTCTGATCCATGCTTAACCTTTTTAAATAAGGAAAAGAAACAAACAAATATTGCTTCAATGACAAAGCACAGAGATGCAGTGCAAACTTGGATATGCAAAAGGTCAAACTTTATTGCAAGGAGTCGAGACCAATTATAGGAAATGGTCTCAAAATTTCTTCACCAAAGTTCTTGCAGAGTAGACTGTCTTGAATAGTGAGAGCAATCTCTATTTTCTAATCAAGAAATTCAAGAAGCTCAAGGCCTCAGTCAATTGGCTTTGTTGTTGCAGCAACAGCAACAAAAATACTTTTTTCTTGAGAACACAAAGGTTCATACAGATATCATTAGGATTTCCTGTGCTCAATCTCATTCTGAATTTTCGGTTAAATGTCCCTCTCCTCTCTGGCAGAATATTGAATTTTATATTATATTGCAATTCAAACCAGAATGAGAAAACACCCCGTTCTTATGTGCCCGATCCAGCTCTTATGTGGTTCTGGTATTTTGTCATTGCATATTTTGTCTTGCTGCGTGTATTTGGTATTAGAGCTAAACCTCATATTAGAATCTTTAGGATATCATGCATAGACCTATCATGCATACCTAATTGTGAATAGGCTCCCTGAGAAGGTTTGGATTTTCCAGTTCTTGCATCTTGGGTTAAGCTTAGTATATTCTTTTGTCCTTTGATTATTAGTAACCCTGCTCAATTCCTTGGATTAGTATGATCTGTGTTCCCATATAACACCATCAGAAAACCAAGATCATTGAGTACCTGAACACTTCAATAGACAATTGAATTTATCGACCAATCCAAGTTTTTGTTAGTTTGAAGATCCCACATAGGAAAAGGTGCTTCCCCGGCCAGAAAGAGAAGGTGCCACTGCTAGCACAGACTTGTGTAAGATTCTTCCTCTTGATTCAAACTTGGCATTCTCCTTTTGATCAATTATAGCCCATTTCTAGGCTGGCATATTTCATTCACTCCCCAGGTTGCATATTCCTTCCAAAAGCATAGCATGTCTACCTCTTCCAGTATTGTTTCATTGATTAGGTCTAGTCCATCTAGTTCTCATAATACTTCTCAATCCTCTCGTATACCTAATGTTTATGGGCTTTATTCTATTTTTGAAAATGAAAAATATCCTTTGACTTCATATCCTATAGTTAATCCCTACAATATTTATCAAAAATCCAAAACCAATGGTGGTGTTTGTTTTAAGCAAGTATTTGGAAAACCTCAGTTACAATCGCATTCCAAAGACTTCGTTCAAGCCTCTCAGTTTTCCACCCACAAACTTATTGCCTCTACAGAAAAACAATATGTTACTGTTAAGATCCCTTCAGAATTTCCTGCTACTTGGATCAAAGGTGGATATTCGCATATCCATTTTGGGGCAGTTCGGTTGGCCTTAACACTTCATGCAAAGAAAGGATTACCCATAGCTTCACGGATTGCTTTGTTGGATTCTCGATTCTGAAAATATGAGCATAAAGTAATTGAAACGGTGCAGACTATCCTCAATTCTGGTACCATCTTTATCACCCTATTTCCTAATTTTACCAAGCACCTTGAAGATCCATCTCTACCCACTGTTTTTCGAGTCTAGATCCAAATTTCAGGCCCTGAGCTTGAAAATAGTTACCTCGCAACCCTCCATCATCAAATGGCCTACGGGATCCAGAACCGTGCCTTAGATCTTCTTGTGCCTGAATTTTGAGTGACTCTTGATTGGAAAGGATTTACTTGAGGGCTGAATTCTGGGCCACAGCATTAGCTGCTTGACAATTAAGCACTGGGTGGCTTGACTTTCCTTGTCATCAAGTGCATTGGGTGGCTTGACTTTCCAAGCATGTTTGTCCGATCTTTCTCAAAAGTATGTAATGGAGGAAACTGAGAGGCAAGAAAAGATGCAGAGGGAGGATCTATCGAATGCATCACATAACTCAGATTTGCTGCGGGAGCAGACCCATAAGTAACATAATACTCAAAATTCTTGCCGGTAGGTTCTCCAAGAAGTCCAACAGCGGGATCTCCTTTTTCATACTGTTGTTTAAGGATTTGCTGAGAAGATAGCTTTGGAGCTGCCAAGTCATCATCAGAACTGGCTGCAAGACAATCTGGACAAGAATAGACATCATACCATATGTGACCTTTTATATCCCTATCTTGGAAAACTGGGCGACCATGCGAAGCGAACTTTACAATCAAAAGATTTGGGGAATACCACTGATCACCATCCATCATTGAGAATTCAATAGGGAAGACAATAGAGACCTTATTTCGTCCTGCAAAACAGATTTTAATAGTACCATGTGGCTTGGTATGAAAAGTGGGTTCAATGTTTTGGACTGGTTTTGAAGTGGTGGTCTAGTGGTGTTCATAACTAGTAACCCATGAGGAGGGTAGTAAGGCTTGTAATTGATCTCTGGTTGAATTTCAACAGTACCATCTTCCAAGATAGGGATATAAAATGTCACATATGGTATGATGTCTGTTCTTGTCCAGATTGTCTTGCAGCCAGTTCAAATACACGCAGCAGCACAAAATATGCAAAATTAATAACTATATAGACATAAATATTAAGATGAAGCGAAGGATCATAAAATTGGAAACTAGAAAAATACCAATCTTATAGTTTCATAACCATCAAACCATATACTTGTTAGGTTTTGGAGCCTGATTAATATTTAATTAGTTTTTTACGTTGTACCTTTTATTCTATGGATAGCTATTTTTATGGCATGTATTCTTCGTAACTGTATATACTCAAAATCATCAATATATAACCCTACTACCGTAGAGTTTACCTACGGGGGTTACCACGTATTTTATTTCTCCTCAGATTTCTCTTTCTCTTTTCTTCTTCGTTTATTATTTTCTTCATTAGAGATTGTGTGGTGTGTTCTTGATCCTAACAACTGGTATCAGAGCTAGGAGAAATTCACCACGATCTATGCAGATGGAGAGTACGAATATTGGAATCGATAAGTTTGATGGATCTAATTTTGGTTTCTGGAAGATGCAGATTGAAGATTATCTGTATCAGAAAGATCTTCACGAACCCTTGTTCGGGGTGAAGCCGGATTCCATGACCGAGGAGTAGTGGAAGCTCAAGGATCAGCAGGCTCTAGGGTTGATCCGATTGACGCTATACAGAAACGTGACGTTCAACATCGTCAAGGAGAAGTCAACTGCGGATCTGTTGAAAGTGCTCGCGAATATGTACGAAAAACTGTAGGCTATGAACAAGGTATATTTGATGCATAAATTGTTCAATTTACAGATGTCTGAAAGTGGATCTGTTGCGAATCATATAAACGAATTCAATATGATCGTGAGTCAACTGAGTTCTGTGGATATTAATTTTGAAGATAAAATTAAAGCAATTATTTTGATGTCTTCTTTACCCGAGTCTTGGGATACTGTTGTTACTGCGATTAGCAGTTCCCGGGGGTCTAAGAAACTGAAGTTTGATGAAATCTGAGATGTTGTTCTCAGCGAAAGTATTCACAAACGAGAAATTGGGGATTCATCGGGTAGTGCTCTCAGCGTTGACCGAAGGGGGAGAAGCAAATCAAAGGGCCAAATCAAACATGGCCGATCAAAATCACGGAACAGAGGAAAGTCTCCAAACAAACCAAATGTAATGTGTTGGAACTATGGAGAAAAATGGCACTTTTGGACTGACTGTACAAAACCAAAGAAGAAGCAGAATCACAAATCTGGAGATGACAATGATTCTGTAAATTCAGCAGAAGATATTGGGGATGCTCTAATCCTTAGTGTGGATAGCCCGGTTGCATCCTGGATTTTGGATTCGGGTGCATCTTTTCATTCGTCTCCGAGCAAGGAATTGTTCCGAAATTTCAAGTCTGGAAATTTTGGGAAGGTGTATCTTGCTGATAATAAGAGCTTGGACTTGAAGGAAAAGGAGATGTCTGCATACAAACTGCAGTAGGAAATCAGTGGACATTGGAGAATGTCAGATATATTCCTGGTCTCAAGAAGAATCTGATCTCTATTAGTCAGCTGGACAGCACAGGCTATGTAGCAGAGTTTGGGAAGAGTTCGTGGAAGATTGTGAAATGTGCTATCGTGGTAGAGCGTGGCACAAAATCTGGAACCTTATACACCACTGCAGGGTGTATACATATGGCTACTGTTTCTGAATGTGCTTCCAGTTCAAGTCTATGGCATAACAGACTTGGACACATGAGTGCTAAAGGGATGAAGATGTTGGTTGCAAAAGGAGCTTTAGAGGGTCTGAAATATGTTGATATGAGTTTCTGTGAGGGCTGTGTTATGGGCAAATAGAAAAAAGTTAGCTTCACGAAGGTCCCCAGAGAACCAAAGAAAATGCGGTTGGAAATGGTCCATACTGATGTTTGGGGACCATCTCCAGTTTCATCACTTGGTGGATCCAAGTTCTATATCACCTTCATTGATGATTTCAGCAGGAAGGTCAGGGTTTACTTCTTAAAACACAAGTCAGATGTGTTTGACATATTCAAGAGGTGGAAAGTTGAAGTTGAGAATCAGACCGGTTTGAAGATCAAATGCCTAAGGTCTGACAATGGAGGGGAGTACGACAAGTTAGAATTCAAAGCATTCTGTTCAGCTGAGGGAATCGGATTAATGAGGACAGTTCCTGGTAAGGCAAGACAGAATGGAATTGCTGAGAGGATGAATAGAACATTGAATGAGCGTGCAAGGAGCATGAGAATACATTCTGGATTGCCAAAGGTGTTTTGGGCAGATACTGTGAGTACGGCTGCATACTTGATTAATAGAGGACCATCAGTTCCTCTAGGATTCAAGATTCCAGAAGAGGTTTGGGCAGGAAAAGAACTCAAGTACTCTCACTTGAGAACTTTTGGTTGCACTGCTTTTGTTCATGTTGATCCAGAGAAAAGAGACAAGCTTGATGCTAAGGCTGTGAAGTGCTACTTCATAAGCTATGGTTCTGACATGTTTGGCTACAGATTTTGGATGAGAAAAATAGAAAGATCTTGAGACACTGTGACGTGGCCTTTGATGAAAATGTGTTGTACAAGGACAAAGAGAAAAATGATTCAGAGACTACAAAGCAAGTGGGAGTTGAGATTGAGTTACAGGAGAGTTTGCCTAGTGATACTGCAACAAAATCTCAAGAAACTCCGGAGACTGTTGCTGAAAAACTTGAGGCGGAGCAAGTGACACTTGAGCCAGTGCTAAGGAGATCATCGAGGATCATCAGACTACCAGATAGGGCATTCACCTTCATTACATTATTTGTTACTGACTGACGAAGGAGAATGATATTCTATATTTGTGCTTTATATAATGATCATTTTGAGCTCACATTTATACTAAATTTTGGTGTTTTAATCACAATTTACACTCTCTTTATCTCTTATTTGCTTTAGGTGAGTTTGTTAAAGATTTGGAAGTAAATGAAGCAAACAAAGAGATTTTACAAAATGAAGAACAATAGAGAAATGCAGAGGAAAAATAGACTGGTAGAGACTTTTAAAGTATGATTTTGACCTCTATAAATATTCCAAATGCAAAAATGGTATTCTATAATATTATATCAGACATTCGTAATTTTTCAGAATGGTAAAGTTTGTGTCAATCGGAGTTCAGTTGCCTACCCTGCTTATGCTACAAAGTCACCTATTCTGCATTGTGCTCTATTTTTTGACACAGTTTGGTATAATGACCATATCTTGAGTTATAGATACCCAATGGATGTGATTAAAATCTCTGTGGAAAGATAAGATCCGGATCTACAACTTTGATGAAGACATCAAGACCTAGATCAGCCGATTTGATGCTCTTAATACACCTTGATGTCAAAATAGTGTCACAGTCGGGCAGCAGAAACTTGCACCAAAACTGGGGGCAAGCGGCGCTGTTTGTGTCAATTTGAAGCTGCTTTTAAGCTTCATTTCTCTCTCTTTTGGGGCAGATTTTGATACCCCTTTAGGGCAAAAACGAGAGAGAGGGCTGGAGTGGCCAGAAAACTCCAAAAACCTACTCAAATCCCATCCCAAATCTTAATCTTTGCAAGAGAAATCAAGAGAGAAGATTGAATCTTTGAAGAAGGAGAACATCCACCCTGAAGATTCCAGAAAAAATCTGCAACTTTCTCAACAAAATCGTGAAGAACTTCAACCTTGAAGAAGAGAGGAGATTTCAACCATGAAAATGAGCAATTCTTCCTCTTTCTTTGTTGTTTTATGTTCTTTGATTTGTAATATGTTGATGAACTAAAATTTTGAATACTTGGATGGGTATAAACCCTAGATTTTGCCTATGTGAATTAATTGTTTCCTTGGTTGATTGAATTTGAATTTCTTGTGGATTGTTTGTAGGTTTGAATGGTTGAATTGATTGAGTGGATTATTGATGCATAATCTGGAATTTTTGTTCACTTGGAATTGAGAAAGGAAGGGTGATATATAATTGATTCATAATCTAGAAATTTTCACTTGGAATTGAGAAAGGAAGGGTGAAATAGACCGTACACAAACAATGGGGATGATTTAGGTGACTAGAGATAGAAACCTAAACATCTTCTTGATAATTAGAGAAATCTAATTGGAAATTCACAATTCTTAATGCATTCTTGGGTTGAATTGGTTAGAAAGAGATTTCAACTAATTAATCTAAGAGTAGAGAACTTTCATCTAGAGATAGAGTGAGTTCTAGAGATAAAAGCATAGAAATAAAACACAACAAGTTTTTGGCGCCGTTGCCGGGGAATTCGGTTAATATTAGGAAAGCTTGAACTCTATTGATTTAGTCATTTTACTTGTTAGTTTGTATAATAATTGTTGCTAGTATTAGTATTCATTTTGTTGATTGTAATTTTGTTAGTTATTGGTGAATTGAAGTGTTTAGCTTCTGTTTTTGTGTGTTTGCCCTGTTTTAGTGAGAAAACCTTGGTTTGAATTTTTAGTGAGCATTTTTTTTGTTGAATTTTTGTTGTATTTATAGTTAAGGAATGAGTTTTTTGGATTATGATTTATCACCACAACCCTCTCAATTGATGATGTCTTATGACTGTTGTGGAGGTAGTTATCCAACCTATGAGTGTCAAGCCATGGGAACTTCCATTGCATGGTCAATGGAGCAAGGGAACTATCTTAGAGAAAGCAAACAATCCAACAATTCATACAACAATACTTATTATTCGGGATGGCACAATTATCCAAACTTCTCATGGAGCAATCAAGGGCACCAAACACAAACATATTCTCCCAGTTTCCAAACTTCATCAAGTTCCCGACCCCAAGTGTTCCTTCCGTACGAATACCAACCTCCTCCACCTCCTCAACAATTGGTGAAATCTAGCCTTGAAGAGTTGATGACAAAGTTCATAGCGAATACTGAAACCCAAGTTCAAACTCAAAAGGCCCTTAACCAAAGAACGGAAGCATCCTTAAAGAACCAAGAGGCCACCCTTCAAAACTTGGTGAAACTAGTTTCAGAAAGACAAGTTGAGACTCTCGCAAACAATATAGAGCCAAACTCTAGGGAGTGGACTGAAGCTACTAGTTTGAGGAGTGGGATGGAATTGAATGTCTCACAACCTAACGTGCAGGAAATAGGAGAAGGTAAGATGGATGAGAAAGTGCATGTTGAAGATGAACAAGAAGGAATTGAGAAAAGTGAAGGGCAGAAGAAAAAGGATGAAGACCCTTTGGAGATATCTTTGTCACAAGATGAAGGATCAAAGAAGGAGCATCATGAAGTTGGTGAAATCATGGTACATTTGGAGTCATCTCCAGTCACAACTGAAGGAGTGGAGTTTGAGAAAATTGAGAGGGAAAAAGAGAGTAGAATGAAGTCTTCCATCGAGGATTCTCAGGAGCTAGAGTTGAAAAAGTTGCCGGATCATTTGGAGTATGCTTTCCTTGCGGATAATTCTAAGCTTCTTATGATCAATTGTATTAGTCCTTTATTTTACTCCCACAACACATTAATGGAAGAAGGCCTCAAACCAGTGGTGCAACCCCAAATGAGGCATGACCAAAATCAAGTTTTCAAGCCGGGAGATCAAGTGTTATTACATGACCCTCAATGGTACATGAGTAAGCTTAAGTTGAAATGGACTTCCCCGTTTTTGGTAAGCAAAATATTTCTATTTGAAGTTATGAAAAACTATCATACAAAAAGGGAAGCATTAATGGTAACCCACCATAGACTTAAACTTTATCATGTTAGAGTTAGAAAGAAGAGAAAATTGCCTCCACACTTCTATAACCCGGGAGGGGGGGGGTGTAAGTGATTTTCACAATCTTTGCTCTCCTGTACTTGTACATAATTGTGTTTAATGTGGTTTTGAGTTTGAAAATTTTAATTTCCTTGAATTGTGAAGAGTTTTATAATGTGTTGTTTGGTATGATTTTTAAGTTTGTAATAAATTATTGTGTTAAATTTTGTTATTGAATTTGTAGTTGAGTTTGGCAAAAAAAAAAAAAAAAGTACTGTTCATCGCGTTTCACTGTAGCATTCCTGGGCTAAAACGGCCCCGCTTGGTGTGCTCCAAGTTGCGCTGGGTTACTGTTCATTTTTTTTCCCCATTTTTGTTGGTTCTTTCTTGCTTTCTTCTATACCTACCATGTGTTTGATGAAATGCCACAATGAAACTTGTTAAATTTGTGATTTTCTTTATTACTTTGCACTCCATTAGCTTACTATAGACTTTCTTTAATTTAGTGGTTAGTTTAATTAATTTTTTTACGTAGCATGTTTAAGAGTTAATTAGCCTTTGTTTTAAATTTTAGTGATAATTGTTTTTCTTGTTTAGTAATTTGTGATTTTTCATTTTTTTATGTATTACTTTTGACGTTATTTGTGACATTTTTGTTTTCACATTGGTAGCTTAGTTTCTCTTAACGATTGATTTTGGAAAAGATAGCATGTCAACGAAAACCACTACCCCACCCATAAAGGCTATCTCACTGGGCTTTGGCGGTAACTTTTTCCAAGGCTGTTCCAAGCTAGAGTGGTGGAACTGGCGGTCTATGAATGAAGTGGAGTTCTTTCTTTTCTATTTTTGACCTTTTATTTATTTATTTTCATGCAATATATATATATATATTTTGATTCAGTTTTTCTTATGTCATTATTTTCTGTTTTCTTTTATTTCCTTTTGCTGTGAAGTATATAGAAGGTGCAGCTTGCTGCTCATTTGGGTTCGCCTAGCCTTTACGTACGAAACAACCATGTTTTCTTACCGTTTTGTGTTTGGTGGTTTGGTGTGGCGTTCTTCTGTAGTTTATGTCATATATTTCTATTTATGCAGTCTTTTGTTTATCTCTCTCCCAACATTGCGGACAATGTTATCTTAAGTGTGGGGGAGTTGGCTTTAGTAGTGTAGGCTACTTTCATGATTTTTGTTGAATTTGCTTGTTTTTATTTTTGAAATCTTCAAGGTGCTTCAAGACTTGCATGTTTTATCTTTTCTCAAAGAGTAGTTATACAAGCATTCTAAAGGTCATGACTAGTACCTCAAACTTGGATTAAGTAAGCACCCCTTGTATTCCTTCCTTGTTTGAAATTCATCGTTTAAGCACATTCCACTTTGCTTTTGTTGTGATGATTATGGAATTGAATCTTGTGTTATTGGCCTTAGAATTCAACATAACTTTTACCCTAGAACCTGCATTCACTTGCCTTGAGGCGAAATGAGTAAGTGACCTTAGTTTGATCTCGAAATGATGGTAATTGGCCTTCTTTGTCCCGATTGAGCCTTTCTAGCCACCGCTTTTTATTTTATCCATAGTACAATTTCTTGAAACCTTTGTGCATAAATTTTCCAATCTATATTCTAGATTTTTCCTTTTTTAAATTTTAAACTTCACTCTTTATATTTAGCCCTTCTTTGCGAGAGCTAAATGTATTTTTACCCTTAAGATTAGCAGAGAGTATTGTGGAAATTAGAACAAAATGGTGGAATGGAAGGTGATAGAAAAACAAATGGGCTTTATAAAAAAAAAAAAGAGAGAGAGGGGAAAGAGCAGTGAGATGACCTTATATGATAGGGAATTAGATTACATCTCAATCGGAAAAAAAAAAAGAAAAAAAATTGTTATATATTTATCTATTATTGAGAAGGCTTCTTACATTTCTTGATGCCTTCAAGATGTATATATGATTTCATTATTATTATTGTAAATTTTGTCATGATTGAGGTTAAATTTATGGGTTGACAAAGATGGTGATGACGGACAAGTTGTAGGTCGAAGCATAATGTGTGCAAGTGGTTGAATTCAAAGTGAGGGGATTTTGTAGAGAATGGGAGTTTGTGGTTGAATGTAGGGGAATGGAGATATTCTTTGTGGCTAATAACGGTTATTACTTTTGTTTTATGTCTCATTCCTTTCTCTTTAGCTCTCATTTCTTTGACTTTGAATTCCCTACCTTTCGTTTGGCACCCTAAACTTTCCCTGAGCCTAATATTACAAGCATGAAAGTCCTACCTAATCGAGATTAAATTTTAGTTACCGTATTAGTGGAGAGGTTTTGTAAATGCCGGGCTTATGGGGTATTATGCTTTCTTGATGAGAATTCCTTGGCCAACAACATGAAATTCACTCTTATAATTTTTGAGCATTTGCATTAGTTGGAAACACAAGGCAATTTGAGAGCTTTTCAAATAATTTTGATGTAAAACAAGTTAGAGCTTGAACGATTTTTAAAGTTCAAAAGTTATCCTAAAAAATCTGGAGTTTTTGGCTTTTATAAATTTCAAAAATCAACTTTAACAGTCATAAAACGGCTAGTTTCTGAGGAGTTCGGACCCGTCCAAACTTGCTCCTCTGCGTCCGAACTTGCGTCGGAACATCACTTTGACATGTTGTCTGGAAAAGTTCGGACGTCCAAACTTGCGTCCGCATTTCTTTAGAAAAACAGTAACCATGTCACGGTTTGGACTTCCGAATTGATCAAACTTTGTCAAAACATTTGAAAATCAACCTCAATATGTTTGGAAATATTTTGTACAAAGAGGTAAGTCATTTAAACACTTTTAAACTAAAAAACTGTTACCAAAACTCTTTGATCAGACAAAGTTTACTCAAGATCATTTAAGACTTAAAAAGCATACTTGTTATTCAAAAGTTCATTCAAAGCCATTTAAGATTCAAAACACGTTTTGTGCTCTGTTATGCATTCAATATATTGCAAGACACACAAGTGTAGGGTTTACAAAAGATATACCTATTAAGCACATGTAACCTACACTTCATGTCTTCAAAGCCTTTAATCATCTTGAACAAACTCTTCAGTCTTCAATCACTTTGACATATTGGAGTTGTTCCTGTATTTTGGCTTCAAGGCAATGAGAGTTCCAACTTCTTAATCCAACAATCCTATCACACAAATGACATAAAGATTAGTCATCATCAATGTTTGTCATTAATCAAAACCTTATGATTTGTCCTTAGGGCTAACAATCTCTCCCTTTTTGATGATGACAAACTTTGATGCAAAATGTGATGGATTTAAATAATGTAGAACAAAGAAGTATTGATGTCAGTGATAGATAATAACCAATTTAGCATATTGGCATTCAAAAGGCTTAATATGAGCCTATAGCCCAACCAACCTCCATTTACCTCCTTCCTTCCAAGTAACAATTAGGATAGGATATATAGCATTTAATCATTTAGAAAATGTTCTACGAGAGGTTTTTTAGGGTTGTAAAAGTTTAACAATGCTCCCCCTTAGATTGTGCTTATTTTTCAACAAGTTTGGACTTAAGATGTTGTGAATTTGAATTTTGACATATCAAGTGCGAACTGTAAAATAAGTGAAATGAAAGCTGCAATTTTTGAAAATAAGCTTTCCCAAGGTTGTTCAAACATAGTAGAAGAGATTAAAACATATTTAAATAAATTTTAATAACAAAAGAGCAGTTTTTGACAACAAAATATGGATGCATCTGAATTTCTGAAACATGCATCTGAATTTTTAAATCATGCTTCTGAATTTTGAAATTTCAAGTCCAAACTTTAAAACATGTGAGATGAAAGCTGTAATTTTTAAAAATAAGATTTCCTAAGGTTGCTCAAATATGATAGGAAGGATTGAAACAGTTTTCAAACAATTTGAACAACAGAAAAACATTTTTGGTAATAAAATTTTTATGTATCCGAACTTTCGGTTTGCATCCAAATTTTGGACAAGAAGTTGAAAAAGATGATTTTGCATTTTCAAATGAGCTGTAGAAGTACTCAAATATGTCTGTCCATAATGATACTCAGTTTAGCTTTAAAAAACTACAAAACTCATGCATCCAATTTTTTTTATGAGGTAATGCAAAATCATAGGTCAAGTCAAGAATCAACAAATTAATCAAAATTCCATAATAATCTCAGAAAAAAACCAAGATCTCGACATAACACATTCTTTGCACATAGCAGAATTTGCGGTTAACTATTAGCACATAGTCATCATTTACACACAACACATCTTGTAACATTTTGCACAGTTTACATAACATATAGCACATTTTGTCATAATTCTTTCTCCCACTTTTGTCATCACTCAAGATGGGTTTAATGAAAATGAGACAGCATGTATCGCATTTAAACAGTATATTGACCAACATTTGATTTTGTTATCATTCAAATCAAAAAAGCAATATGTAGTATCTCAACAACAATAAATCAACTTTTTCTCCTTTTTTTAGCAGTGATTAAACTTGGGGTGAGAGTACTTGGACAACAAAAGTGAAATAAAAGAAGCTCTTATCACAAAGATTTCACACATTGAGCTTCAAAACTAGAAAGGCACAAGTAAATTTAAATGTTAAAGCGTAACATGTGCATCAAGGCATAAACTAAAATAGGCAACAAAATAAAGTTTAGGGATAGAAAGGCTTAGTCTTGTATGTGCTTCATGGTCTTCACTTCTAATTTTGTTTGTTATGACGGCCATGTTTCCCTTGATCCCTATATGATGAGGTCCTTCATTTGCTGACTCCTTGCCCGTGTAGTTCGGCTTTGGAAAGTTACCAATCAAGAGAATCTTTGGATCTACATCCTGTGAACCACATTTTCCTCCTTTCTTGGCTTAAGAAAATTGGTTATGGATTTGCAATTTGACTTTGATAAACTCCCTTCACCTCCTTCTTCTTGCTTGTTCTCTTGGGCTTTACCTCTTTGTTCTTCATTCTCATGCTCTTCTTCTTCTTGGCATGCTTCACTGCCTTTTCCTTCATCTTTGTGTTCTTCTTTAGCAATAAATTGATAGCCATCTCAATTTTCACTATCATTACTATCATCCATATTATCTTCTTGATCTTCTTCATTTGGCTTTATATGAACTTGGACCATTTAAAACCACTTGAGAAATCTTTCTCAAGTCTTTTTCCATATTCTTGACTCTAGCTTCTAAACCATCAAATTTGCCAAGAATTATTGGAGCAAGTCTCTTGAAACACCTTGGCAACTATGGTATTGCCTCTAGGGAGATTATCACCTTCAACTTCTTTTCCTTCAATAGAGGGTACCTCTTCAAATAGTCTTCTTTTGTGGAAGGTTGCTCCCCCTCACTAGATAACTCATGCCTCATTTTGGTTTTCCTTTCTCTAGCAAGGATTTCCTCTTCATCCTCTTCTTCTTCTTCATTTTCTTCTTCCTCAACCTCCTCACTTTCTTCAACCTCTTCTTTTTTTGTTCTCCATATACAATCTTCACTAAGAACTAATTGCATCCTCCTAAGAGAGTCAGTAGTATAGAATTTCTCCACTCTTGAAAGCTTGTCCTCTTACAAGAAGATTGACTTGGAAGCGTTTGAAAATTCTTGTTAATAGTCTCTCATACGGTAAGGCTTTGTTTGCTGTTTTTCTTGCACTAATCATATGCGTGAATGCCATGAATCCAAAGTTTAGTCTTCTATGCTCATGCAAGGCAAGCATAATCACCATATGCATAGTGCTAATCATGTGATGCATAACCTCTAGCATCAAAGGCTTTGATTTCCCTTTCCCTAATGGACCTAAATTGTCTACCATTTGTGAAAGCCTCTTCAAATCTTCCATTTGTGAAAATTTCATAAATAAAGCAATGCTGTCCCAATGAGTAATACCTTGCCTCATTATCATCTATCCGACAAATTCTGTTCCCTAAGGCATCGTTGAACTCAAAATCCACTTGATATACTCTAGAGGAATACCATTGAACTACATTATCCCTCTCATGTTCAATTCTCTCTTCTTTAAGATTTCCATAAAACTCATATATAAGGGCAGGATAAAATTCTTCATCAAGTACTAGTAAATTGCTCCAATCAATATCATAAAATAGAGATAAAACATTACCCATATTGGAGAGTTTATCCAAGTTTACTTTGTTTCTAAGAATAATTTTTCTGTTCTTCTTGCTCCATAATATTCTTTAGCACTATATATCAAAAATTCATTTTTCTTTTCTTATGCATGGCTAGCATAATTATAGCATATATATTATCAACAGAAGATTTGTGCCCAAAGTATGGTATAATTAAGGTAGTAAGCATGTGATCCAAAATTCTTTCACTAGCATCAAAAGCTTTTATCTCTCTCTCCTTTATAGTCTTGTGGCTTTTACCATTTGTATAGGAATTTCAATCCTTTCATGTGAGTTTAACTTACTTATAAAACAATATCCCCCGGAAGAATAATGCCTAAACCCAACATCTTCAACATCACAAATTCTATTGAACAATGCATTATCAATATCAAAAATCAACTTGTGATATTCTTGAAGAATACAACTGAATAGTTTTATTCCCAATTTGCTCAACCCCCCCTTTTTTTTAAATATAAACTTCATAAACTAAGGAAGGTAATAGCATTCAATAAACACAAGCAAACTAGTCCAGCTCACATTATTTAAAAATGAGAGTATATTACCCATTTCGGATAGTTTGATGACATCCACCTTCTAGCTTGGATTTATCATATGGTTCCTTTTTATCCAATCATCAGATTCTGTAGCAGCTTTCACTGTGACAAATCTATCCAGCCATGATATTCTTTGAGGAACATGAACCTTCCTTGGTTCATTGATCACTGGTCCTCCTTCTCTTTCTTTGGTTTTTCCCTTTCCTTTTCTCATGCTAGGCTTCTTTGTCCTCACCTGGAGCTACAACACTTGAATATACTCATTAGTTATTGAATTTTTTTTAAATCCCTAAGCTTCTTCTAAGATTGTTCAAACCTTTCTTCGGCTAATGGCTTAATAAAAAAAAATCATTAATTTGTTCATTAGTGCAAACATGCATTAAACAAATATTACCCTTAGTAGAATGATCTCTAATGAGATGAAGTTTGATCTCTATATGCTTAGTCCTAGTTTGTTGAATAGTATGATGGTCAAATTTGTTGCATTAGTGTTATCACATAACATATCCACACATTTGAAATATAGACTATAATCACTTAGAGTATCAAGAAGGTAACCGAAAATATGTTTAACAAATATCAAATGAGACTCTTTAAGACAACATGAAATCTAGCACACAAGCACATGACAAACATAATATTTGGTGTACTTGTGGTAAGATAAAGTAAAATGGCAATCATACCTTCATATACCTTTTTTTCAACCTTTTTACCTTTTTCTTGACCCATTCCAAATTTTCTTCAAAAAACTCTGGTGTATATTTGGATTGATTTATGGAAGTGTCATCCTTGGTTTGCTTGATTTGTAATCCAAGAAAGAAGTTGAGTTCTCCCATCATACTCATTTCGAACTCGCTTTGCATCAAGTAATTCTTTATAATCAGGAGTCTCTCAAAATTTAGGCACAACATCAGTCTACTTAGACATCCTTCTTGGCACAAACTATTTCTGAGGTACGCTCTAAGGTTAAAGCATTGCATTAGCAACTTTCTTTTCTGGTCCAATACACTACTGAATGGTCTCCCAAAATGAGTCGCTTACTCTCTGAGAAGGAATCATTGTAACACCAGCTCTGATCTCTAGAATCTCAGTATCTATCTCTCAACCAATAGTCTCAAACCAGTCTGTTCACTACTCCTGCTTGTTTTCCCCAAATACCTCCTACAACTCTCCCTCTCATGGCTCAAACACCCTGGCCTATATCTAGTTCTACCTACTCTCCTTCTTTAGCCCCCTGGAAAGATTCACCACATCATGAGAAACATAGTTCAAACCCGATCCCCAGAGTTCTAAGCCTCATCCAAAACCTCCGCAGCTACCAGTATCATTACCTTTATTCACACCATCAGATCCTACTATAGGAGCCTTTTCTATCCAACCACAATCAATCATGACTATCTGCGATCCACCAAATCCTATTTCTTCCTTCCTTAAACATGTTACCTCATTCTCATCTATTCGCCCTATAATACATACATCACCATAAGCAGAACCTTCTGATACATCTTCTGATACTTCTTCCATGGAATCTTCTGACCCTTTTCAAAGCTTTGGTCAAATTTATATGATGGGACCCGAACTAATGGTTGAACCTATTGAAAAATTGATGGAAGCTGAAGAAGCAGAACCTTTGCAAGCTGCTCAAACCATTGTCAAGACTGAACATCATTGCAAATTCACCCTGTATGTCATTCCCCCATCAAATGGCGGCAAAGATTTCAGTCTCTGTATGCTTGGTTAGTCACAGATATGCAGCAATATCCTATAGATAATGTTGTCAAAAGATTTGTAGCACGACTTGAAGGCAGTCTTTGGGATTTCTGGATTTCTCTTGGGGAGTATTGTCAACTCCAATTCCTCCAGCTGACTAGTGTAGAAGACGTCATTACCATTCTTCGAAGGCATTTTTTGGTAGAAATTACACACGATGTTACCAATGCTCGTACTGAATTTCTCAAGATGAAATGTTGTTCCATTCAACTGAAAGATTTGGAAAAGCATTTTGACTGCATGTGCAAACGGTTTTACATCATTAATTAGATTCATGATATTAGTCTGAAGCAAGCCTTTGTCAATTCAGTTCCAGAAGAATTAGCAGATGAAACAATGCGTCAGATCTGCTCACAGAATGGTGATTGGCAACAGATTACTATTAGGCAAATTTGGCAAATAATGCAGCAGGCATTGGAAAAGATTTGTGTGCAGACTTGGTTCTGACAAAAATATCAAACTAGCACCAAATTGCTATGTCCTACCTGCTCAGAAAAATATCTGTCCATTAAGTATAAGGATGACAAGAAATGTGATTGTTCTTCAAAGATCTCTCTCAATTAGGGAAATTTTGAAAATTCAAAAAGAAATGGGGATTTCTTCAAAAAAAGGGCAACAAGGAAAAATCCAAATTTGATCGATGTTACATTTGTCATCAAAAAGGCCACTTTGCAAGAAATTATCCTAAACGATCCAAATGGCAACAGTTCATCAACCAGATTTCTCCTCATTTAGATCCAGGTGAACATTCAGATATTGAATCTCTTTTTGATATCCTAGATGAGCCAACTACAGACTCTCTTTTAGCCATTGCATGAATCGGTAAGTGATGATTCTGATCCTGAATCCCCTGAGTCTATTTTTATGTTTAAATCATCATTCATGAGCATGTCTCCTAAACCATATCCCCTCAGTTGTGCAACTGTCATCCCTGACCATGCATCATTTGGCATTCCCGTAGTTGCTGTACAAGATACAGGAGCAGCATGCACTATTATGAACCCTAAAATTCTTTCATCCCATTACTGGACACCATGCATCAAAGCATTTAGAGCAGCCATATCCAGATCTTGCCTAATGTTACAATACAACACCAAATTTTAGGATCTGCACTTCCTTAGAAAGATTTGATCATTGGATTCGACATTCTGTGTCAATTACCACAACTGTCATACACCCATTCTGGTATCTTGTACAAAGGACATTCAGTCCCTTGGGCAATCTCACAAAACGTTTTCCAGCTCACACACCAATCTGATCCCTTTGATCTTGTTCGTACAGATATCATTAGGATTTTCTGTGCTCAATCTCATTATGAATTTTTGGCTAAATGTCCCTCTCCTCTTTGGCAGAATACTGAATTTTATATTACATTGCCTTTCAAACCAGACAGTGAGAAAACACCCCAAAAGGCTAGTCATAGTGGAATGTCTCCAGAACATTATAAACTAGCTACAAAAGAGTTATAGCAATTACTTACAGAAAATTTGATTGAGCCCACATCTTCTTCATGGGCCTCTGAAGCCTTTTATGTCAATAAAAGAGCAGAACAAATTCGGGGAAAAATGCCAGACTAAAAGTTGCCTCTTCATATTTTCAAAAGGCAATGACAAAAATTTTTCATGAGCTTCTCCCCAATGTTCTGATTTATATTGTTGATATACTCGTCTTTTCCAAAGACATTGATTCCCATCTCCAACTCCTTAAACAATTTCACCAGATTGTTCGATCTTTTGGAATCATGCTTTTTGAAAAGAAAATGGTTTTAGGAAAGCAAGAAATTGATTTTTTGGGAATGAAGTTCTTTGATGGATGTTATGTTCCAAAACCCCACATTAATCACAGATTGCAGGAATTCCCTGATGAAATTCTCAGCACAAATCAGTTGTAGTAGTTCCTTGGCTTTGTCAATTACATCTACAATTTCATTCATCGCATAGCCCAACCAAGGTTCCTGCTTTTAGTCAAACTCAAAAAATCTCCATCACCTTGGATAGCTCAACATGCAGAAGTAGTTAAACAGTTGAAGGCTTTAGTTTCAAAAGCCTCCCCTGTACAGATTCAAGTCGATGGTCTTCGCATTCTGCAAACGGATGCCTCTAATGAATCTTGAGGAGCAATATTGTTTGAAGAATTTAATGGGCAATGTCATATCTGTGGTTACCAGAGTGGTCAGTTCAAAGAATCAGAAAAACATTACCACTCTACCTTTAAAGAAATCTTGGCTGTCAAACGAGGTATCGAAAAGTTTGAATTCTTTCTGGTTAGTCATCACTTCCAGATAGAAATGGATATGTCCTTTTTTTCCGGAATGATACCGTTTAAGCAGAAGACAATCCCTAATGCACAACTCTTAAGATGACAGCAATGGTTTTCTCAGTACACCTTCACAGTCAAACATATTCCTGGAAAAAACAAACATCCTAGTCAATTATCTCGGTTGGAACCCTCCTTCTAAACCAATACCTTCACACACCCTCATTCCATGTATCGCACCATTCAATTTTTCTTATCTACCTCCTGAAATTGTTGAAACCATTCTTGATTATACCTTACCCCTTCGCAGTTCCTTGAATTATAAACTCTTCCACAAGTTTCTTCTTCAACACCATGGTACATCTGTATTCCGTGGAATTCACAATCATCAGGAACACCTATTCTACACCATATTTCGCTTATGTGAACTTTGGTATCTTCTGAAAATAGCTTATTGTTATTTCTGGCCCAGAAGAACATCCACCTCGGCTATATCATTTCTCCATTGAAGAGATATTGGGTTAGTACAGTTATAACATAGCCAATCCAAAGGCCCAAAGTAGACATCCAGGCACAAGGATAGATATGTTGGCTCAGATGGCAATAAAGAATAATGTCACAACTTTAACAGATGATCACATGCCATATGTCTATCCGATAGAGATTTCTTTATATCCTGATTGGCCTGCGCATCCCAACTTTGCTTAAGTGCTAATCTATACAATAGCGCACCCTGCAAATATTGATTATGACAGTCATGGCCAACACATTCTCCACTTTCCTAACTCTTCATATTCAAATGGCGAGAATCTTACTTTAGATGAGCCTTAGATGCCTCATTACAATTCGAAATATGACAGCAAAGCAGAAGATCATTCAAGTCCATAAAGCACAAGGTGACCCACATAGACAGACAACCCATGTGACTAAAGCTGGCCTATCCAATGTATCATGATTGCTTTAGCTTTATTGGTTTTGCCTTTGTTCAAAGTTTGTTGTTGTGTAATACTTTATTACTTTGGTTTGTTGGATTGTACTAAGTAAGAATATTTACTTTCCTTAGTCTGTAAGTTTTAGTTGTCTATAAAATCAAATGCCTTCAGTCACTGAAGAGCAGAGGTGGACGAGATGTTGAAAAGATTACAGTATTTGGTTTGATGGTTATGAAACTATAAGTTTGGTATTTTTCCAGTTTCCAGTTTTACGATCCTTCGCTTCATCTTAATATTTATGTCTTTATAGTTATTAATCTTGCATATATCGTGTTGCTATGTCAGCAGAACTGGCTGCAAGACAATTTGGAAATGGTGAAGCCATTTTCCTCTTGGCAGACTCACCCAACACACCTCACTATGTTATAACATAGCCAATCGAAAGGCCCAAAGAAGACATCCAGACACCAGGATAGATATATTGACTTAGATGGCAATAAAGAAAAATGTCACAACTTTAACAGATGATCACATGCCACATGTCTATTCGATGGAGATTCTTTCATATCCCTACTTTACTAAAGTACTAATCTATATAGAAGCATACCCTGCAAATATTGACTGACAGTCATGGCCAGCGCATTCTCCACTTTATTGACCCCTCATCTACAAATGACGAGGATCTTACTTTTGATGAGCCCTGGATGCCTTATTACAATTCAGAATATGACAGCGAAGTAGAAGATTATTCAAGTCCATAAAGCACAAGGTGACCCACACAGACAAACAACCCATGTGAGTAAAGCTGCTTATCCAATCTATCATGATTGCTTTTGATTTATTGCTTTTGCCTTTGTTTAAAGCTTGTTGTTGTGTAATACTTTATTACATTGGTTTGTTGGATTGTACTAAGTAAGAATCTTTACTTTCCTTAGTGTGTAAATTCAATTGTCCATTGAAGTGTTCAGGTACTCAATGATCCTGTCTAGGGACAAAAGTACAGTGAGGTGCATTGGGTGAATCTACAGAGAGGAAAATGGCTTCGCCACTTTGAAGTTGAGATGGCAAAGGAAGCTCTCTTGGGATGAAATGGTTCAAAAGCCCACATATTCTGGCTTTGGTACCACTTGTAGAAATTTTATCTATCTAAAAGAATTTTGAGAAGATAACAACTAAACTTTTTAATATTGCCAACAGTGTATGGGTTTGGCTATGCACAATATTTATATTCAGATGTTTTCTCATTTGTGATCATAGAATTGTAGTAAGGACCTTTTCAAGTGACTACGTTTCTAACATGACCGTTTTGCTTAATCATATTACCATTATCAGTAAGTAAGGCATAAATCTTAGTACTAAGCAAATACTTTCATATTCTTTTCCCCCGTACTAATATTCATGTTTGTACAACCAAAATATCATATATATATGGATATGATCTTCAAATTCTAATTATTTTTGTTAAAATATTTTTGACAAGTTCTTGATATCTCTAACACGAATCATGGACGTTTTTCTACATCAGAAGATGGCAGTGTACAATCTTTTACTTGTGAGCCATAATAGCCACCCCAAGTAATGATCATGTCTACCATTTTGAGTATTTATGTCACGCCCCGTGTCCGCAGGCCTGAGCGCGCGACTCATGGGCCTGGCAGCACCCACGGCCAACTACTTAGCAACCGTTCTCGCTATACCAAAATGGATATCCCAAGTTGACAGTAGGTACTTAGGCCCATGTTCATATACAGAGAACTTTACTTATAGCTAAACATAAGCATTACTATGTTTTGTTCTAGTGCTTATTACTTGAAATTTGTTAGAATTCTAATCCCGATAGATACTTCCTACTTTCAGTCTCGCTAGGTACTTCCTACTTTCAATGCATGATAGCACATTCCGTGTTTTGGATACACATGTTTTATTTTTCTGATATTATAAAATTTCATTCTTTTAAAATTTGTTGGATGATCATATTATGGCTACTAAATGAAACTACGTATAGGTTGTGATTATTGCAAAATAAAATTTTATTTGTGATGGCATTACAATATTCCCCACAATTCAAAAGAGTCGTAAAAACAAAATTTAAATTGGATACATGAATTTTTTTTTGTCAATGATATATTTTTTGTAACAGTAGTGCAATGCAAAAAAAAATCAAATAAATAATAGTATAAGGTATTGTGTGAGCGTAAAATATTCTCGATTGACAAGGAATTGTCACAAAAAAGAAAAAAATTATTATACTTTGTTGCGTTAGCAAAATTTTATTGTCTACCATGTAAAAAACTATTTAAAAATTTAAATTTAGATTTGTATCAAGATACTATTCTCGTCAATAAATGTCATGCTTAAAGGTAATAATTATAATTTATTATTAAATTATTCTGATGATTGATATTTATTTACGACAATAAACAATCAATTTTAAAATAGTTTTGCGTCGGCATTTGCATCAAAAACATGTGTGGCGAACAAGTGGCCTTTTGTTGCCTCATTTGCTATATTTTTGTGTTGGAAAAATCTCCCTGTGAAAAGGAAAAGTTTTCATAAGAAAAGGCAATTGCAATAGTAATCTCTCGTGATGAAGTATTTGCGGCACCTTTAGATCCGATACCTATTTTGCCATCGCATTGTCGATGTGAAAACCCTTTTGTCTCTAGAAGATATGTGTTTGTGACAGCACTACGCTACGGCAAAAACTCTCTTTTTAGTAGTGGAAGGTGAAAGTAGATTGATAGTCCAGCTTTTTGTAGACTGACTAATACTAGAACAATATCATGAAAGCTTATATTTGAAAGAAGCAATGCTTACAAGCATGTCAGAGCCATAATGCTTTGATTTTTCCCATGTAGTAAGGGCAAGATAATCTACCACTGGTCCCCCATCTGGACAACATTTCATAAGCCAAGAAATAACGAATGACCCACATAACAGCTACTTGTATGGTGTTACTATCTTGAGCCAACAAGAATATTACTTTCCAAACTGACTGAACAAGGTAAAACCATTAGTATAGAGTCCAAGTCTTACATTCCTAGACTTAGCTACAAATGAGGAATGTGATCTATTGGAAGACTTCCAACCTTCTGCATCAAAAGGATGACTTATTGTCCCAACCACTGCCTCATGCTCAGTACGCCACACTTCATGTGTGTGGCAGTGGCCTCTAATGCATAGAACCATTACAATGATGGGATTAAAGAGAGGTAGTGCATTTCAAAGTATAGTACATTCTTCTCCGCACTTGAACGACCTTTTTTGGCTTCTATCTGGGATAGATACAAAACTTGTATTCTGTAAGCATCTCGTTCTCCTTCCAAAAGAGCATTCTATTTGTCCATATAGAAGTTCTAATCTTGAAACAAGTTTTTTCTGAAAAGGCATACAACCATTGATTCAACATTCTACTTGTCCATATAGAAGTTCTAATCCCGAGACAAGTTTTTTGGACTCGTAAAATTTTATGGGCATATTGATGCCTTCTAAAGTAACATCCTTAATCAGCTGTGTTATAGCATCATAGCAAGCCTTAAGCTGGTTGTAGTTGAACTTGATGCTAAGAAATTGGGCAATCATGGACAATTGGGATTGGGTTTGACATCTGGGCCACCAAGGTTGGTTAACAGCTTGTAGCAACTTGTAGAACCTTTGAGCATCTGGATTAGGTTCTTTGCCACTCGAAAAGGTTCTTTTTCTATCCTATCATATCAAAATGCATCAAAGACCATATTCCTAGATGGATTTGGATCCTCTGACAGGGTTCCCTTTTTATTAACATAATTTTCATTATTTCTTTCGTCAGCTGGAAAAAGATAAGGTTCCCCACGATAATACCTTTGATAGTAGTTTGGAATGAGTCGATGGCAACATAAATGATGCTTTACAGTGTCAACATCAAGGTATTTTCGATTCCTGCACTTGGTGCAAGGACACTTAATGAGACCCTCATCTAACAAATGTGGTTATGAGGTTGAAAATTTCACAGAACTATCAAGGCCATTCAAAAATTCGCTTGTTATCCCTTTCTAACTAGTTAAGATTCCATTGTACATCGATGATCGATCAAGCCTTATAAGTGGACTTTGTATAGGGACAATCCAACGTCATGATTAAAAAATACATTTGCATAAGAGTTCATGGTTAGAAAACTTGAAGAATATATGATTCTTCAAACTTTAAAAGGAAAATGATTAAAAAAAGAAAAAACTACACGTTAATTGCTTGAAAACAAATGGATGTCAAAATTCATAGAAAAAGGAAAAAGATTTTTAGGCCTCTTGCATGTTAAACTCTCCTCAAAGAAAATTGTATACATAGTTAAATCATACATAAAAGTGTAATTTCTGGGCAAGAAACATTTCCAAACTGAATAAACTCATAAAACGAGATAAGTGAAAACAGAATTTAGTGATAACAACATGAATTGGAGGACATACAAGAACTTTCAACAATTTGCAAGAGAAGTTATTAATCATCAAGGAACGGAATTAAGCCATAAAGCTAAATAATTAATAATAAAGTGAAATTCTATATGATACATGATAATAATGGATCATTCTTTATGACGCCAATAAGAATACCATAGAGGGACCCGCACATACAAGAATCATCAAAAGGGTGACAAGAATTGTTTTATACAGATATAGAGAAAAAAATTAAATATTCAAGATAGTTTCAAAAACTTCCATGAGATATTTGTTGAGGATTAGACAAAATCATGCTTTCCTACTGTACATTGCCATTCTATTGATCCAACCACCTCATCAAATAACAATCTTTTAGTTTATAATAATGTGAATACATAGATAACAATAAATCTATAAAATAGCTTGGGAAATGCCTGCCACATTCGTAGGGATTGAAAACCAATTATCACCACATTCTTAGGGACCATATAGATAGTATCTCATCTTAGGGGTGTTCATTCGGTTTTCGATTCGGTTTTTTTTTTTTTTGAGAAAACCGAACCGAACCGAATTATTAACAGAAACCGAACCGAATAATGAATTTCGGTTCGGTTCGGTTTGAGCTAAATCCGAAATGCAAAGAGAGGAAAAAAAATAGAGGAAAAAAACAATTTCTAATGAAGATATCCTTAGGATTAACCTGTACCAGATGAACATCCTCTGTTGCCGATAATTTCTCCTTCTGCACATATTCAGACAAAGTTTTCACACCAATTTTAGCATAAATATCAAACAGTTTAGCTCTGGGCAAATCTTGTGAGTCTTCCCGTGGATACCAGACAAAAAGAGGACGGGAAGAAGACTGATCAAAAAGGTCTTTGAGATAAAGATCATCTACAATAAAGACATCGCGTTTATCTAGTAACAAAATTCCACCAGAACTTGAATAAACCGGGATTTTAAGCAACTTTTCACCAAGAACCTTTTCTGTCTTTACATTCCAGTGCTTCAGAACAAACCGCCAAGAAGCACAACATTCAGTGCTTGACAATCTGTGATCACAATCTTCCCAGGATTTCCAAAGCTTGCAGTAATCATCAAGAGAAGGATTAACTTTAACTTCCAAAATTCTGAAGAAGAAGCCAAGAACATCCTTTTGAAAAGGTCACAAGTAATTCTTCATTTCGTTGCTCCTACAAAAGTCGGGTGCATTCCAACAATGCATACGCAGCAGCAGGATCCAAGCTATCTTCAGGTAGTCGAAGGCCCAAAGTTACAAACTTCACACTAGAACTGAAAGAAACCACCACCCCCATACTCTGGAGTTCCTCCTTAAACTTGTGAATTTTATTGCCGTAGTACTTATCGCTATCATCAATGAAGGGCAATAAAGCAATTGAAGAGATTGATTCCCAATCTAGGCCAAAGAGGATGCATTCTTTAGGTGATTTATAGACTCCAAGTTTGGTCCAAGTCGGCGGTGTGTGGCTGCAACGGAAAAGGAGAGTATGGAGAATGGAGGCGCGACGGTGAAGAGAAGGTAATCGTCTACAGTCTGACAGAATAAGCCTGGAAGCCCTAAGTCATCGATCGTTAATAACGCATTCTATTAATTCGTCATTTTTTTTTAAAACAAAATCACTGAACGCATTACAAGTATGCGTTCTTGATTATATTTTCGGTTTTCGGAACCGAAAACCGAACCGAAAATTTTTAAAAATTGGCAATCCGAACCAAATCAAACCGAATTAATAAAAAACCGAACCGAATTTGGAAATTCGGTTCGGATCGGTTCGGATTTTCGGATCAATCAATATAGTGAACACCCCTATCTCATCTTGTGTTTGGCCTAGTGGATTGGGATTGTTCATCTAAAATTCCATTTTGGGTAGCATCTGGATTAGACTTCAATGGAAGCAGATAGGTGGCCTGTTAACTTAATTTTAGGCGGTATGAATTTAGAATGTCGGTAACCTTTTAACACTGGTATTTGTTGAGAAAATAAGGTTGAAGAGTTACCCTCGACTAGCAACGACACAAAGGCTAGGTGATAGGAGACTGTTCCTTGATTGATGAATAAGCGTCCGTCTCACACCAGATTTATATCGACAATTAACTTCCATATGCTTCCTTACGCATGGAATTCAATTCTACCAACTTATGCCCTTCTCATAGGACGGCCCCTACACTCCCTTCCACTCCTCCCAATCGTAGATTTCACACACGACCGACCAAATCGATATGCACAACATCCCTTTAAACTGAGTGGATAAGATAGATAATTATTTCCTAGTGATTTTATTACACCTCCAAATTGTTTCTCCATCCTCCGTTAATTATCATACACATTTTTTTTTTCAATAGCATTGCATTAGGGTTTGATATTCCATTTTGTTTTCCAGACAATATTCTAACAATAGGACTATTGCACCTCACTAACCTAATTTTCTTGCCAATCGGCTGGTGATAGAGACACTAGTAGTCATTTCCTTTTTTGTACAACTACCGTGTTTCTGTAATTGGTATGCAGGACTAGTAGTAATTTCTGATATGCTTTTGTTGTTTGCATGCCTCCAGCATAGAGCACACACTCTGATTGAAGATCGGGAAAGTTTTATAGACAACAACGGATATCCAAGCCAGTCATTGAAGAGGCACAGAATAGCATAGGTCAGTAGTAGTCAAACAATCTCACTTGCCTGATAACAATGGGGAGATTTTTGGTTTGGGAATTCATGCACCCTAATTTGCTGCATATGGTGACGACGTAGTTATGACATTCTCAATTGGCTAGAAAATAGGTTATGCATCTCGTTTGTTAATTTTTGGCATATTGCCCCAAGCTGGGGCCTTACTTTACAAAACTATTGCTTGTGCATTCTTCATTTTTTCCTACTGTGACCCTTGCAACAAGTACCATACTGGACCAGAAATAAATTCCTTCCTCCCTTCGCACAAACTTGCTCTATAACTAATGCATGATAATGATTCCCCAAGCCAATAAAGTAATACTGTTGAACCCCCATCTGAGTTAAACCTGCCAAAGTAATAATTGAGTTACTGATGTAAACATTTCTTACCGAACTGTGAGGTGTCTGCTTGTTGCAACATCAATTTTTTCTAAAGGCATTTTTAAACTGTGACTAGCGAATTAGGGTTAATGTTTTTAAAAGAAAATCAGCATAAATTGATACCTTCCGATGCAATAGGCTCACCGCACATATATGAAAAAAATTTTCATCTTGTTTCAATTAGGGAAAAAAAGTTTTTAACCTCTCAAAAGAGAGGAAAATAATTAAAAATGACTCTAAATTATAGCTTGATTAAAGTTTTAGCAGAATCAGCACAAATTGGATGCTATATATGCTCTACGATGTTAGGGTTTAGGGTTCGGTTATTGTGTACATTTTTTAGTACTTGTCAATTGTTAGTGGAGGACTTTCTTCATATAGCATTCCCTCCTTGTAGTCCCTTTTCCTATTGAAACTGAACAATTTTCATGAAGCATTTTTTGCCGCGACTAGCTTTTTTATGTTGTCATTGGTAAGTCATATTGCAGCAACGGGAAATTTGACCTTTATTCAGAATGCAATTCAGTTGTACTTAATTTTAGCCTAAATACGGAACAAGAGACTTTGTGTGTTTTGCGTGGTCACTTGCGATCACAATCGCACATATTGTTCTTTGAATATATTGCTAGGATTATTTAGTTTTCCTTCAACTTTTTCAAATAAGATAAGTAGTGTCATGTGAACGTGTCCCTGGCCTGCCAATTTTATTACATTTCGAGGAACTTCACTCTCTCCTATTTACATGTTATGCATCAGTTCTTGCGAAACCCATGCTGAGAGATGTTACTGTTGAAGTACAAGTTAAAACGTAGTTGTACATTGACTAAAATGCTAAATACTGATAGCAGATGGCTATGGCGGAATCTAGCCAATTGCATTAGCAATGTCAATTTGCTGATTGGTCATTATCTTTGGAGAATGTTTTTCTACATATATGCATCCAGCTCAAGGCAGAGAACGGTATGTGGTCTTTCCAGGGATTCACCATAGAGGGTTTCTCCTAACTAATCGAGAGGTGGATAAACCAAACTTGCATCCCATCTCAAGAAAGTTTAGGCATTTACGGAATGAGTATTCCACAATGAAGTGGCCATTGGAGGAGCATAGCGGTGCCAAATGGAATTTGATGACGAGCACCATCGCCGATTATGACCAACACTGATCTCAATGATCTAGGTTGTAACTCTCTATCTATCTCCTTCCTGAATATTCCTATTTAGAATGGTATTACCTAAAGTGTGTAGTTGCCCTTGCATTTAGTTCCATCTATACCCAATATGGTTGTTATATTTGTAGGTGGGAGAATAGTTATTTTAGGGAATTAACAATGCAAACAAAACATATATGCATCGTCAACAATCAAGTTCTAACCGAACTGTTGAATCATAATTTTTCTCATTGTCGTATAGTTCCATTAAGGAGAAAAAATAATAACTGGTCCAACTAATATAATCCTATTCTCTTTGGCCTTCTTTTGTTAGGTTAACATTGACGCTGCAGAGTTTAGATGGAAGGGCCTTCCAATCTACCACCTAATGCGAGATGTTTTCCTTTGCTTGTTCCTCGATGTAGGGTCCACCCGGTGACATTGAAGAAAATCAACTAAAGTCACGACATGATGACATTCAGCTAAGAAATGTCAACATCCAGCTTCATTTTATCAATATTCCAGACGTAGCTCTTAATTCACCTCCTTACTCATTCAGTAGTAAAAGAAAGGTAGGCAGCAGTAGCAGTACAAATAGAGGGAAAAAAAGGCATGTCTTAGTAGATACAGGACACCGCAAAGTGTGGCACATCGGGCGCTCTGATTGGTACCATTCAATCGAGAGAATTCAAACTCTATTGAAGATTTAGAATGATGGTTTTAATCGCGTGTCAATGCTATCTACACAATTCCTCTTCTGGTCGTGTGGTGCATGAGTGCAATAAATAACACAGTATTTTCTCTAATAAAGACCCGTCTTAACTAGAGACAAATGTTTGTATTCATAACCCTTAGTCAAAGTTTAGGTTGAAGAGTAGTAACAGTTTCTCATTCAATCAAGACATTGCATTCATATTACATGACCGTTCATGACAATATTGCATCCAAAAAATGTATCAGAAGAACTACGAGTGATTTGGTTGTATCTGACCCGCACAGACGACATCATTGATCTTCAGCCATTCCCTTCCTTGTTTACATGTACCACTCTTTCTCATGCCCAAAATGCTACAAGTGGTGTCAGCCAAGAAAAGATGTGATTCACATTCCTTTTCACTTGACAGGTCACTCACCAATAGTCCGTTACATTCGGGAAGATAGTATGTCCAATTTTGATCTACCAATTCCCCAACAAACACTGAGCAGTGGGTTCTATAGTATTGTCGCCAAATAGATACCACCTAGCCGTGAAAGGATATGCTTGTCACAGTTCCCCAGGTAGATATAGTGCATAAAAATATCAATGAAAGCAAGCATTAGTACCACTGATTCATGAAAGTGTTGTGAAATTATTCAGTTATCACACATGTTGCTGGTGCTGAAAGTGAATGAATAGACAAGATATATGACTAAAGAAATAGTAGAAAGACAACATGGCAGCAAACCTCAGGGAAGATTATAACAAGTATAACGAAAGAAATTTGAGACCAATAATCTTCTTCCTATAATGTTATTGGAGTTGGAAAAGATTATAACAACTGCAGTTTTATGGAAGACGTTATAATATTAACTTTACGTCTTGAACTAAGTATTAGATCAATTCCTTTTACAAGTTCAGGGTTGATTAGTTACATTCTAGTAGAAATCTCTCCCACTCTACCTTAGGCAGTTGGATAGTGACTTGCTTACTGCACAGATCATAGTGGAATGATTTTTGGCTCAACAGGAAATTGAATTGCCTGAAATACAAATGTAGCTATCTCATCTTCTTCCATAAACTGGCCTCGGTAAATATAATGCAAGTCCGTAGGCTTAATTCTCGAGCCACGCTGGCACACATCCATGAAGTGGTTCTTAATGGTTTGTTGTGATAATATGTGAGGTAAGAATTCATCATGCTGTTTGGTCTAGAGTATGCATCGGAATCGTTAGCCTTGACCATGAGTTAATATTGGTGTATGCAGTAACTTGGTCATATAATTGTAAACATAGGTTCTTATGGTATGGGTTTGATCCTGGCAAGTGCCTACAAGAGTAGTTTTCTACTTCACCCATGTGACAAATTGTAAAGTAGGGGAATCAAATTTCCTACCATGATTTCTACTTTACCAGAAGGTTGTAGCTTAACTTTTTGGACCCCCTATCACTTTACAACTTCACGTGCCAAATGGCCCTTATTTTGGATCTTTTACACCTGCGTACAGTTCTCACCGAACTGGTACAGGATAGTTCGTGCACTTGTTACAAGATAGCATATATAAAAAGAATGTTCTACGAAAACATGCGTCTATTTTCTTGGTTTGTAATGGGTGACAAGGCACCATACGTTATGCTCAAAGATAGACGTATGGGTGTATTCACAAGTTGGGAATTGGCACGAGAGTCTGTTCACGGTTGTAGCAGTAACTCATACCATGGATAAATAGTGGACGATGCTTTTGATACATGGAACCAGTACCATTGTCATCATCATCTAGTAGATCATTTGTCAGGTGTTATGAAATATCAAAGGCGGCTAATGAAAAGACGGAAACATCGTTCTGTCCTTCAGCCTGGAAACCAATACAATAGTTATAGTGAAACCCTACTAAGTTTCCTAATACAAGTATACCATCTAAGGTATATTTAGATATTACAAGGTAATATAAGATATATTAAGATATTGCTTTAGTACTTCCCCTCATGTTGGAGCATGCAGATTACGAATGCCCGACTTGGACAAAAGAAAAAGGAACTGATGATGTCCTAAGGCCTTGGTGAAGAGATATGTAGGTTGGGAAGCAGTGTGAATATGTTGAGGAGCAAGTCGTTTAGAAGTAATTTCATCATAAACAAAATGACAGTCGACATCGATATGCTTTGTACTTTCATGATAAACAGGGTTTTCAGCAATATGAATAGCTGCATGGCTGTCACAATGGAGTTTAGTAGGCTGCAATTAAGGGACACCATTTCAACTCACAACACACATCAGCCACGGAACTATATTCAGCTTCGGCAGATGATCGAGAAATCGTATCTTGTTTCTTGGTCTTCCAAGAAATAGGAGATGAGCCCAACATAATGAAATAACAAGAAAGAGAGCATCGCGGGATTGGACACGATGCCCAATCAGAGTCACAGAAGGCAACAAGCTGGAGATCACTAGCAGAGTGAAGGAAAATACCTTGTCCGGGACTATTTTTCAAGTAGCGCACCACTCTCAATGCTGCACTCCAGTGTGCTTCTTGAGGTCGCTGCATAAATTGGGCTAAGGTATGCACAGTATAGCTGAGCTCCGGTCGAGTGATGGCCAGATAAATAAGACGACCAACTAGACGACGATAGCATTCTGGTGAGGCTAGGAGTGCACCAGTTGCAGTCGCAAGTTTATGATGTTGATCTATGGGGGTGATGGATGGTTTTGCGCCTAACAAGTCAGTCTCTGAAATAATATCCAACGTATATTTTCATTGAGAGAGATACATACTCTCAGGAGTACGAGCAACTTCAATGCCAAGAAAATATTTGAGAGAACCAAGATCTTTCATTTTGAAACAGCGACAGAGATGCAGTTTGAATCTCGCAATTGAACTAGAATTGTTGCCTGTGATAATAAGATCGTCAACATAAACAAGGACACTTAAAAAATGCCATTAACCTGATAAATGAACAAGGAATAATCAGCCAAAGATTGTCGAAAGCCATATTTCTTTAAGACCGAGGCAAGCTTAGAGAACCAACATCGTGGAGCTTGCTTCAAGCCATATAAGGATTTCTGTAGCTTGCAAACTTCCCCTTGTTGAGTAGAATGAAATCCAGGTGGCATGTGCATATAAACATCTTCTTCCAAAGCACCATGCGAGAAGGCGTTGTGAACATCCATTTGATGCATCTCCCAATGTTTAGCAACCGCCATAGCTAAGAGAACTCTCACGGTCCCCATTTTCGCAACAAAGGCAAAAGTCTCATTGTAATCTATTCCTTCATGCTGAGTATTTCCCAAGATGTCTAGACGAGCTTTGTATCTTTCAATGGTACCGTCTAATTTATACTTTTATGCAATATACCCATTTGCTACCTAAGGCGCTCTTTCCCGGAGGTAGATTTGTCAAACTCCAAATCCCATTTTGTTCTAAAGCTGCAATTTCAAGTTGCATAGCCTTACGCCATTCAGGAAATTTCATTGCTTCAGTAAAATTCCGTGGCTCGACCCCTGTAGTAATAGCAGCCAGAAAACCAGCATGTTTTGGAGAAAAATTAGCACAACTGTCATAATGAGCTAGAGGATAGAGACACTGGCCTGAGGATTCTGAGGGAGAGCGAGTAGAATGCAAAGAATGAGGAGCTCGACATTGACTCGAATACCAGACATAATCTTGCCAGTGTGCTGGTTTCTTTCTGTCACGCGTGCTACGGCGTAAGAGGTGCTCATCTTCTGTTGTTTCTGTAGCGTCTTCACTCGTCAAATTGTCAAAAGAACCTTGGACATTTCTGGCTATTGATCAGAAAATACTGCAGAATCAGAAATATTAGGCTCACTTGAGTTGCCCTGAGGATGAAGAGTGGTACTCTCTCTATGCCCCTTTCATCACCTCTGCTCCCCCTTGTATCGAGAGGGCTGCCCCTAGAGGTAGTAGAAGAGAAAGAATCGGGAAAAGAAACGAAGGAAGACGTAGGAAGAGAGGTATCAGGAAAAAGAGGAGGGGGCTTGGAAGGGAGTGAAGAAGAAGAGGAGGAATCATAAGGAAGAACTGTTTCACAGAAATGAACATCTCTAGAAACAAAGAAGTCATGAGTGTCTAGATCATAGATGCGCCAACCCTTTTTCTCATGAGGATAGCCAACAAACACACAATCTCTACTTCTAGAGGCAAACTTATCCTTGTCACGTGGAATTTTGGAGGCGTAACATAGACATCCAAAAACACGAAGATGAGAGTAATCGGGCGCTTGACCAAAGAGAATCTCATAGGGTGCTTTCCCACCTAAAAGAGACGAAGGAGTACGGTTAATTAAATAACCGGCCGTCAGAATACACTTCTCCCAGGATTCCAAAGGAAGATGAGATTGAAAGTGTAGAGCATGAGCTATATTGAGAATGTGACGATGTTTGCGCTCAACTCTACCATTTTGTTGAGGGGCACCTACAATGGCAGTTTGATGAAGAATGCCATGATCATCAAAATAGGATTTTCAGGCTAGAAATTCAGTTCCATTATCATAATGAATACACTTCAGTTGTTTGCCAAATTGTGTTTTAACCAAGGCACAAAACATTCATAAGGTTTTGGCAACCTCACTTTTCTCAGCAAGAAGATAAATCCAAACAGCACGAGAACAATCATCCACTACTATTAAAAAATAAGATGCACCACAGAATGCAGGTGTTCTATAAGCACCCCAAATATCACAGTGGACAAGAGCAAAATGTTCATCAGATTTATTGCAACTAATAGGAAATTTATCTGTTGTCTGCTTAGCCTTAAAACAAGCATCACAAGGATTTGCTTGCATAGACAAATGGTCTTGAAAAATTGGTAAATAATGGATGAAATACCTAAGAGGGGGGGTTGAATTAGGTATTTGGCTAATTATTTCAAATTCAAACTTTATAAATGTGTAGACCTATTGCAGATTAAGTGAATAAGAGAAAAAACAGTTTATGGCACAGCAATATAATAAATGTAGACAGAAGAACACAAGCAATTTACAGTGGTTCGATCCTCAAGATCTACCTCCACTACCTTAAGTCCACACTTAAGGATTTCAATAACTCTACTATGTGCTCAAGTTTACAGATTACAAGAGAGGTTCACCACACTATGGTTTTACACTTATAACCTCTTCTAGTAATTTTACAAACAAGGCTCACCAACCTATGGTTTTATATCTCAAACAACCTTGAATCACAACTTCAAGGATCACCCTTATCTAAAGGGTTTTATGTTATCAAGATAACCTTGCTAGAGCTAGTAGATCAATACAATTGAATAAGTAAAGAAGAGTGTGTAGATGTTACCACTTGTTGGTAGAGTTTACAAAAAGTTGCACCTTCACACTTTGATGTCTTTGGATTGATCAATTGAATGCACAAGACATACGAGAGCTTGAGAAATGTTTGTAATAGACTTTAGAAAGCTTAGAATTTTCAAGGATTCAGAACTTACAAAAGATTGCACGTTTATAGCTTTTATAGAATTTGAAAATCAATTGAAACAGCTATAAAACGGCTAGTTAACGGTTATTTTCAGGAAATTCTGCGTCCGAATTTTTTGAACGACCGAATTCTTCCTGCTTCGTCCGAATCTTCGTCCGAATTTCTCTGGAAGAACAGTGACCATGCTGAAGATCAAAATTTGGACGACCGAATTTTTTCTTCATGCGTCCGGATCTTCTTCCGAATTTCTCTGGAAGAACAGTAGCAAACTTTTGCTACCAAATTCGGACGACCGAATTTTATGGAATTATGTTTAAATTTTGTAAAATCATTTGAAATCAATCTTCCAAGTATTTGAAATACATTTGGTATATATAGATAACTTATTTAAACAAATATAAGTTTGAAAAACCAAAATCAAATTCATTTGATCATATAAACTTGACTTAAAAACTTTTAGGACAAAAAACCACATTTACTAAGAATTCATTAAAAAAAAAACTTTTAAACTTAAGAAACTAATTTTATGCTCTCTTATGCATTCAATAGACTCCAAGACATACAAGTGTAGAGTTTACATAGATATTACCTATCATCATACCTACTCTACACTTCAAGTCTTCAATGCCTTGAGTTCATCTTTCAATAAACCTCAAAAGACTCATAGCTTACTGAGGTTGTTCTTTGCCCTTTGTCTTGAAGGCAATGAGACTTCAAACTTCTTACAAATCCTATCACACAATATAAACATATTAGTTCTCATCAATATTTGTCATGAATCAAAATTACATGACTTGCCCTTAGGGCTTACAATCTCCCCCTTTTTGATGATGACAAACTTTGATGCAATATGTGATGGATTTAAACAGATTAACACAAAGAATTATTCATGTCAATGATAGAAAACAAGCATTTTAGCATATAGACATATACAAGGCTCATTATGAGCCTATGACCCAACCAACCTCCATTTACCTCCTTCCTTCCAACGACTAGGATAGAAGATATAGCATTTAAACATTTAGAAAAGATTCTAAGAGAGGTTTTAAAGGTTGTAAATGTTTAACAATGCTCCCCCTTAGATTGTGCTCATTTTTCAACAAGTTTGGTGTAGAGACACTATGCATCCGAATTTTGACATATCACGTCCAAACTTTAAAATAAGTAAAATAAAAGCTTCAAATTTTGTAAATAAGCTTTTCCTAAGGTTGTTCAAACATATTAGAAAAGATTAAAACATATTTGAATCAATTTGAACAACAAATGAACACATTTTGGTAACACAATATGGATGCATCCGAATTTTATAGCATGCATCAGAATTTTGAATCACATGCGTCCGAATTTTGAATCACATGCATCCGAATTTTTAATCTCATGTCCAAACTGCAACAGATTCAATATAATTGAGGTTTTGAAATGATATAAAGGTTTCATAATATTGTTCAAACATAATGGAATAGAGTAAGACAGATTGGAACCAATTTGGATAAACAGAAAAAATTTTGACCATAAATATGAATGCATCCAATCTTAAAACCTTGCATCCGAATTTGACTAAAGACTAAGTTCACATAATGACTAAGGTTTCACATGTATTGCATCATATTCCGAATTTGACTAAAGACTAAGTTCACATAATGACTAAGGTTTCACATGTATTGCATCATATTTTCTCCCCCTTTTGTCATCATAAAAAAATTAAAGGGATCAATGAAAATGAGATGTTCAAGTTAGCATATAAAAGAAGCTCTCATCACTGGAATTTCATCATTGAGATTCACTATTACATAAAAAACAGCAAAATATTTAAAAAGTTCAGGATAGAAAATGCAGCAAAATGCTTAGAAAACTGAACAAAATACAGTAAAGAGATTAGAAAAGAAAGCTTAGTCTTGTGATGGTGAGGTTGATGGGGAGGCTCGGCTCACTCCTTTCTTGATTGCCAAGTGCTTAACTCTTCCTTGACTGAAAGAGATTGTTGCTGGAGATACAATTGCAGCTTGAGCTACTTGACTTCCTGCCACTGGTAGATCTTCATGAGCATGTTCTTGTTCTTTTTCTTCTGCTGTGGTCTTATCATTTCCACCCTGATCATCCTCTTCATTACTGCTATCCTCATTGTCTTCTTTCTCTGCTTCTCTATTTCTTTCCTCCTCATTTCCATCTTGAGGCTTAGAGAGTCCTTCACCACTTTGAGTGGTTCTCAAAAGGATATCTTCAATGTGTTTTACTCTATTTTCCAGTCCATCTAATTTTCCAAGAACCATTGGAGCAAATGACTCAAAGAACTTATACATTTTCTCCATTTCCTTCACATGATTGTTCAAGGCTTCTTGGAATGCTTTGGCAATAATGGTGTCACCTCTAGTTACTCCTTTACCACTTGACCCAATTCCAGTTTCTTCTTCAAATAACCTCCTTTTTGTTGGAGGTTGCTCCCCCTCACTTGAGGTGTCATGCTTTCTTTTGGTTTTCATTTCCCTAGCAAGGGTTTCCTCTTCATCCTCTTCTTCTTCTTCCTCTTCACTTTCTATGATTCTCTCTCTTTCTATTCTTTTCGGAGGGGTTTCTCTTTTTGTCCTCCATACATTATCCTCATCATGAAGTAATTGCATTCTCTTAAGAGTTTCATTTGTATAAATTTCACCACTCTTAAAAGCTTGCCCTCTTCCAGGAAGTTTGATCTTAAAATGCTTGAAGATTCTGGTTAATAACCTTCCAAATGGGAATGCCTTGGTTCTTGTTTTTTACAGCAGCAATCATATGTTTCAAGGCTATATACCCAAACTTCATTCTTCTATGCTCATGCAGGGCTAACATGATTACCATATGCATATTTCCAACTGATGACTTGTGTCCAAAATTAGGAACAATCATTGTAGTCACCATGTGGTGCAAAACTCTACCTCTAGTATCCAAATTCTTAATTTCCCTTTCCTTTATGGCTCTAAACTCTCTTCATTTGAAAATGCATCTTCAAATCTAACATGTGTGAAGAGTTCACGATCATAGCAATGCATGGATGCTGAATAATATCTAGCTCCCTCGTCACCCACTCCACAAATTCTATTTATCAATCCTTCATTGAATTCAATGTCCATTTGTGATACTCTAGATGAATACCATGGTATCACAATACCCTATCCTCTTTCAAGTTTGCATAGAATTCATATATCAAAGTAGGATGAAATTCTTCATCAATGAATAGCAAACTACTCCAACCAATATCATTGAAATGAGATAGAACAATATCCATGTTTGACAATTTATCAATATCCACCTTATATCCAGGAATGATCTTTCTACTACTCTTATTCTATTCATCAAATTCATGAGTAGATTTGATAGAGATAAACCTGTCAACTCCAGATTGTGTTTGAGGAATGCGAATCCTTCTTGGCTGATTGAGGATTGGGTCTCCATCTCCTTCCTTAGCCTTTCCTTTTCCTTTCTCAACATTGGGCTTCTTTGTTCTTACCATGATGTTTTCTCTTGAGAAGGATTGGTTTTCTGTAAGAAATTAGGGCTTGGAAGTTTAAAAATGAAGGAAAATCGGGATGAGAATGTGTGATTTTGAAGGGATTTTGATTCGGATGTGAATGGGTAAGAGAGGTTTTAAAAAGGATGTGAAATTCGGAAGTTGAAATGTTGAGAAGATTGTTTAATCTTCATTTAAAGGGTTACGTCCGTAAAATTCGGTCGACCGATTTTTCAGGTCTGCGTCCGAATTTTCAAGCAAAAGTTTTTGTTTCGTCAGTTAAGAAAATTCGGTCGACCGAATTTTCTGACCTGCGTCCGAATTCTTGATCAAAAGTTTCTGTTTCTTGACACTCAGAAAATTAGGTCGACCTAATCTTCTGCAGTGCATCCGAATTTTGAATCAAAATTTCCTGCATTTACCAAAACTTCAATACACACATTAATCATTGAATCTTGAAACTCCTAGGAGTCTTCTTAGGTGATTGAACCTTTCCTCAGCCAAAGGCTTTGTAAATATATCAGCAATTTGATCATTTGTATTTATATATTCTAAGCATATATCCTTTTTAATCACATGGTCACGAATGAAATGATGTTTTTATCTCTATATGCTTAGTCCTAGAATGTTGAATGGGATTTATGCTCAAGTTAATGGCACTAGTATTATCACATAATATGGGTACACAATTGAATTTAAGACCATAATCAAGTAAAGTATGATGCATCCATAACAATTGTGCACAACAACTTCCTGCAGCTATGTATTCAGCTTCTGTAGTGGATAAAGACACACAAGCTTGCTTTTTACTAAACCAAGATACAAGACAACTACCAAGAAATTCACAATGACCACTTGTGCTTTTACGTTCAACTTTACAACCAGCATAATCCGCATCAGAATATCCAATAAGTTCAAATGATGAAGTTTTTCAAAACCAAAAGCCATAGTCATGAGTATCAATTAAATAACAAAAAATTCGTTTGACAGAAATTAGATGAGATTCTTTAGGACGTGATTGGAATCTAGCACATAAACATACAGCAAACATAATATCTGGTCTACTAGCTGTGAGATAGAGTAGGCTTCCGATCATACATCTATATAATTTTTCATCAATACTCTTACCTTGCTCATCTTTATCAAGTTTAGTTGATGAACTCATTGGAGTACTTATCCCTTTTGCTTGATCCATTCCAAACCTTTTCAATAGCTCCTTAGTATACTTTGCTTGATTGAAGAATACTCTATCCTTGGTTTGCTTAATTTGTAGCCCAAGGAAGAAACTTAGTTCCCCCATCGTGCTCATCTCAAATTCATTTTGCATAGTTTTAGCAAACTCTTCACAAAGAGAAGTATTAGTAGCACCAAAAATGATATCATCAACATAGATTTGTACAAGTAAAATATCATTTTTAGAGGATGTTTTAATAAAAAGAGTTGTATCTATTTTTCCTTTAGTAAAACCTTTTGAAAGAAGAAAACCACTTAATCTTTCATACCAAGATCTTGGAGCTTGTTTCAGTCCATATAGAGCTTTAGTTAATTTGAAAACATGATTTAGAAATTTTTCATGAATAAAGCCAGGAGGTTGTTCTACATAAACTTCTTCTTCAATAAAACCATTTAGAAAAGCACTTTTGACATCCATTTGAAATAGTTTAAAGTCTTTAAAACAAGCAAATGCCAAGAGTATTCTGATAGACTCTAATCTGGCCACTGGAGCAAAAGTTTCATCATAATCAATACCTTCTTCTTGATTGAAGCCTTGAGCAACAAGTCTAGCTTTATTTCTAACAACTTCTCCTAGTTCATTTAATTTATTTCTAAATATCCATTTTGTACCAATAACAGAATGATCATGAGGTCTAGGAACAAGAGTCCAAACTTTATTTCTCTCAAACTGATTTAACTCTTCTTCCATTGCAATAATCCAGAAATTATCACACAATGCATCATCAATATTTTTAGGTTCAATATGAGATAAAAGGGCAAAATTATCAATAAAGTACCGTCTTGTTTTGACTCCTTGAGAGACATCACCAATGATTTGCTCCTTAGGATGACTTCTTGCATATGTGTGATCCTTTGGAAGTTCTTGATTGTTGCTTGATTGACCATCATGTTCTTGCTCCATTATTTCCTCTTCTTTAGCATGATCTTCCAATGTAGGTACTTGGTGTTGAGTTTGATTTTCAACCATTGAGGAACCTGCATCATCTTCATTTCTTCTTTGGAGATAAATATTAGATTCATCAAAAGTTACATGAATAGTTTCTTCAACACATAATGTCCTTTTGTTATAGACTCTGCCTAGAAATATGCCTTCATCAGATTTTCTATCAAACTTACCAAGATTGTCACTAGTGTTTAAAATAAAGCACTTACAACCAAACACTTTAAAATAGACAATTGATGGAGTTTTATCAAATAGAAGTTCAAAAGGTGTTTTTCTTATAAAAGGTGTAAGCCCTAAGGGCAAATCATGTAATTTTGATTGGTGACAAATATTAATGAGAACTAATATGTTTATATTGTGTGATAGGATTTGTGAAGAAAGAAGTTTGAAGTCTCATTGCCTTCAAGAGGAAGAGCAAAGAACAACCTCATTAAGCTATAAGTCTTTTGAGGTGTATTCAAAGATAAACTCAAGGCATTGAAGACTTGAAGTGTAGAGTAGGTATGATGATAGGTAATATCTATGTGAACTCTACACTTGTATGTCTTGGAGTCTATTGAATGCATAAGAGAGAATAAAATTGGTTTCTTAAGTTTAAAAAGACTTTGAATGAATCTTTAGAAAATGTGGTTTTGTGTTCTAAAAGTGTTTAAGTAAACTTTAAGTGGTCAAATTAGTTTGATGGTGGTTTTCAAACTTGTATTTGTCTAAATAAGTTATCTATATATATCAAATGTATTTCAAATACTTGGAAGATTGATTTCAAATGATTTTACAAAGTTTGAACACAATTCCATGAAATTCGGTCGTCCGAATTTGGTAGCAAAAATTTGCTACTGTTCTTCCAGAGAAATTCGGAAGAAGATTCGGACGCATGAAGAAAAATTCGGTCGTCCGAATTTTGGTCTTCTGCATGGTCACTGTTCTTCCAGAGAAATTCGGACGAAGCAGGAAGAATTCGGTCGTCCGAAAAATTCGGACGCAGAATTAGGTCGTCCGAATTTCCTGAAAGTAGCCGTTAACTAGCCGTTTTATAGATGTTTCAACTGATTTTCAAATTCTATAAAAGCTATAAACGTGCAATCTTTTGCAACAAAAAAAATTTTGAACATTCTAAGCTTTCAAAAGTCTATTCCAAACATTTCTCAAGCTCTCTTATGTCTTGTGCATTCAATTGATCAATCAAAAGACATCAAAGTGTGAAGGTGCAACATTGTGTAAATTCTACCAACAAGTGGTAACATCTACACACTCTTCTTTACTTATTCAATTGTGTCGATCTACTAGCTCTAGCAAGGTTATCTTGATAACTTAAAACCCTTTAGATAAGGGTGATCCTTGAAGTTGTGATTCAAGGTTGTTTGAGATATAAAACCATAGATTGGTGAGCCTTGTTTGTAAAAATTACTAGAAGAGGTTGTGTGTGTAAAACCCAAGTGCGGTGAGCCTCTCTTGTAATCTGTGAACTTGAGCACATAGTAGAGTTATTGAAATCCTTAAGTGTATACTTAAGGTAGTGGAGGTAGATCTTGAGGATCAAACCACTATAAATTGTTTGTGTTCATTTGTTTACATTTCTTATACTGTTTTGCTATAATCTGTTTCTTTCTTATTCATATCAATTGTAATTGGTCTATACATATAAAAGATTTGAATTTGCGAAAATTAGCCAAATACCTAATTCACCTCCCCCCCCCCCCTCTTAGGTATTTCAAAAGGTCTTAGTAAAATTCTATTCATTACATAGCATGCTGTATTTACAGCTTCAGCCCAAAAGTATTTAGGTAACGAATTTTCACAAAGCATTGATCTAGCCATTTCTTGCAATGTTCTGTTTTTCCTCTCAACAACACCATTTTGTTGAGGTGTTTTGGCAGCTGAAAAATTATGAGTAATACCGTACTCATCACAGAATTTAGTAAAATCTTGGTTGCAAAATTCTCTTCCATTATCACTTCTAATAGAGATTAAGTTGCAGTTAAGAGAAATTTGAACCTTCTTGAAAAGTTTTGAAAATTCATAAAATGTTTCATCTTTTTGTGATAAAAAGATTACCCATGTAAATCTGGAAAAATCATCAACAATCACATAAGCATATCTTTTACCACCAAGACTAGTAGTCCTCATAGGTCCAAATAAGTCCATGTGAACTAGTTCAAGAGGTTTTGAGGTAGAAACCATTTTCTTTGGTTTGAAAGATGTTTTTGATTGTTTTCCATATTGACAAGCATCACAAATATGAGTTTTATCAAAATGCATTTTTGGTAATCCTCTAACTAGTTCTTGAGTAGAAAGTTTGTTTAACAAATCGATGCTTACATGTCCTAATCTTCTATGCCATAGAAATCCATCATTGTCATGAATAGCAAGACATTTAATATCATTAGTGATAAGTTCATCAAGATATAGCACATATACATTACTCACTCTTTTAGCTACAAAAATAGTTTTATTACTTGTACTATCAAGAATGGTACAAGTATCACATTTAAACTCTACTTTGCAACCATTATCACATAATTGACTAATGCTAAGTAAATTATACTTTAAACCATCAATAAGTAGAACTTGCTTGATAAGAGGGAAGGAACCTTTACCAATGTTACCTATTCCAAGTATTTTCCCTTTCTTCTTATCTCCAAAAGTAACAAAACCTTCACTTGTAGCTTGAAGCTCACTAACAAGTGATGCATTCCCAGTCATGTGCCTTGACCAGCCACTGTCAAGAACCCATTTAGTGGCACTTGATCTTGAGGCAAATTGTACCTATACCAAATTGGAAAGAGTGATTTTTGGTACCCATATCTTCTTGGGTCCAAGAGGGTTCGCAATAGCTCCTTTAACTCTCCAAATGGTCTTCACTCCATTTTCTATCTTTCTTTTTATAAAGCATTTAGAAACTTTGTGTCCATGCTTACCACAATATGTACAACAAGTATGAGACTTATAATGAGAAGATTCATTAACAAATAACCCTTTAGGTTTTGGATCAAAACAATCATGTGTAAAACCGAGACCATGCTTTACAAATGAGGATCTTTGATAACCAAGTAATTTATTTAAATTTTCTCTTCCATTTGTAAATCTCTCAATGCATAAAGTAAGATCATTTACTTTCCTTTTTAAAATCTTATGATCTTTCAGCATTGATTCAAGAGAAGTAATTTTTGAAGAAAGCTTTTTGTTTTCAAGAGATACATGTTGTATGGTAGTATTCAAAACATCCTTTTCAATGGTAAGAGAATTAATGGTCTCAAGATGTCTATCATTTTCAATACATAATTTTGAATTTTCATTTGAAAGATCATTAATTTTGGATTTCATTTCTTTATTTCTTCTTGAAGCCTTTTTCAGTTCTTCATACAATTCTACAATTAAGTCACTAGAGTCAATATCATCATCACATAAATTTGAAATAGAAGGAAAAGATTGTACCTCATCATCAATGGCCATAAAGCATATGTTGGCCTTCCCTTCACTTTCATCATCACTTTCTTGTTGATCCCATGTTCCAGCTAGTCCTTTTCCTTTCTTGGCAGATTTCTTTCTGTTTTTGCTTTCTCTTTCCTTCTCTAACATTTTGGGACAGTCAGCAACAAGATGCTCTGTACTCTTGCATTCAAAGCATTGAGGTTTATATGATGAAGATTGTCCACTCTTCTTGACTGGCTTTCTTCCTTTCTTGAGAAATTCCTTTTTGTAGAATCTCTTGAACTTCTTCACTGCCATTGCAATTTCTTCTTCCCCACTGTTTCCTCCTTCTTCACTTGAAGATTGATCTTGTTCACTCAAGTTGTTTGAGGCATTAAGAACTACTCCTTTTCTTCCCTTTTCCTCATCTTCCTTATCATTCAACCGTTTCATCTTCATTTCATGAGTGAGTAGTGATCCAATAAGTTCTTCAAGAGGAAGAGTTTTTAGATCTTTGGACTCCTCAATAGCAAGCGTCTTTGGCTGCCAAGATTTTGGTAGAGCATCCAAAATCTTTCTGTTTTGTTCTCCCGTAGTATATCCTTTACCATAAGCTTTCAAGCCATTGAAACTATTAGTAAACCTTGTAAACATATCACTAATATTTTCACCTTGTTTCATAGTAAACAATTCATAATCTCTAACAAGCATAGCAAGTTTAGATTCTTTAACTTGATTAGTACCTTCATGTGTAATTTGAAGTAATCTCCACATATCATGAGCAGAATCACATCCACTAACTCCATTATATTCAGTAACATCTAATGCACAACTTAATATATTCATGGCCTGATAATTTAGTGTCATTTTCCTTGAGTCATGCTCATCAAATTCATCAGTGGATTTGGGTTATGAGGTTACTCCATCTGCTCTCATTTTCATTGGGACATAGGGACCTTTCTCAATTATGTTCCATAAATCAAAATTGATAGAACAAATATATATTTTAACTCTAGACTTTCAAAAAGTGTAATTTGTTCCATCAAACAATGGAGGTCTGTTTGTAGAAGATCCTTCTAGGTAAGGTAGGTTTGAAATATTAGCCATAGGATCTTTGCCTTCTAGGTTGTAAAACCACACAAAGAAGTTCTAGCTCTGATACCAATTGAAATGCCTAACAGAAGGGGGGGGGAGTGAATTAGGTATTTAGCTAATTATTTCAAATTCAAACTTTATAAATGTGTACACCTATTGCAGATTAAGTGAATAAGAGAAAAAACAGTTTATGGCACAGCAATATAATAAATATAGACAGAAGAACACAAGCAATTTACAGTGGTTCGATCCTCGAGATCTACCTCCACTACCTTAAGTCCACACTTAAGGATTTCAATAACTCTACTATGTGCTCAAGTTTACAGATTACAAGAGAGGTTCACCACACTATGGTTTTACACTTATAACCTCTTCTAGTAATTTTACAAACAAAGCTCACCAACCTATGGTTTTATATCTCAAACAACCTTGAATCAAAACTTCAAAGATCACCCTTATCTAAAGGGTTTTATGTTATCAAGATAACCTTGCTAGAGCTAGTAGATCAATACAATTGAATAAGTAAAGAAGAGTGTGTAGATGTTACCACTTGTTGGTAGAGTTTACACAAAGTTGCACGTTCACACATTGATGTCTTTGGATTGATCAATTGAATGCACAAGACATAAGAGAGCTTGAGAAATGTTTGTAATAGACTTTAGAAAGCTTAGAATTTTCAAGGATTCAGAACTTACAAAAGATTGCACGTTTATAGCTTTTATAGAATTTGAAAATCAGTTGAAACAGTTATAAAACGGCTTGTTAACGGCTATTTTAAGGAAATTAGGACAACTGAATTCTGCGTCCGAATTTTTCGGACGACCGAATTCTTCCTGCTTCGTCCGAATTTCTCTGGAAGAACAGTGACCATGCTGAAGACCAAAATTCGGACGACCGAATTTCTCTTCATGCGTCCGGATCTTCTTCCGAATTTCTCTGGAAGAACAGTAGCAAACTTTTGCTACCAAATTCGGACGACCGAATTTTATGGAATTGTGTTCAAACTTTGTAAAATCATTTGAAATCAATCTTCCAAGTATTTGAAATACATTTGGTATATATAGATAACTTATTTAAACAAACATAAGTTTGAAAAACCAAAATCAAACTCATTTGATAATATAAAGTTGACTTAAAAACTTTTTGGACAAAAAACCACATTTACTAAGAATTCATTAAAAAAAAAAGCTTTTAAACTTAAGAAACCAATTTTATGCTCTCTTATGCATTCAATAGACTCCAAGACATACAAGTGTAGAGTTTACATAGATATTACCTATCATCATACCTACTCTACACTTCAAGTCTTCAATGCCTTGAGTTCATCTTTGAATAAACCTCAAAAGACTCATAGCTTACTGAGGTTGTTCTTTGCTCTTTGTCTTGAAGGCAATGAGACTTCAAACTTCTTTCTTCACAAATCCTATCACACAATATAAACATATTAGTTCTCTTCAATATTTGTCATGAATCAAAATTACATGATTTGCCCTTAGGGCTTACAATGGAGAATTGTATCAGAAGGATGACCGAGTCTTGAATGCCACAACTCTTTGGAAGCACTAGTTTGAACATGACAAAGTGTATGAGCAGCCATCTTGTGCAGAGAACAGACCCCATTTTTGCATTCACCCACACCAATCAGAATCCTCTATGGTTGGCCCTGGATTAAAAAAAATGATTAGTGAAAGACAGTGTGTAGTTTAACTCATTGGTTAATTGGGATATAGAGATAAGATTTCAGGTCAGCTTCGGCACAAGCAATACACGAAGCAGAATGAAATTATTCTCAAAAAGAGCACTTCCCTCTGGTCGTGCAATAGTTTGAGTTCCATCAGGAAGAATAACCAGCCAAGGAGTGATTTCATGAACATCAATTAAATAAGAAGAATTTCCAGTCATGTGATGGGAGGCTCCTGTATCTAGAAGCCAATCTTGTTTGTCAAACTTACCCGTCAAGCTCTCTTGAGATGTAGAAGGCTTAGAGGAGTCTAGAAGAGACATTAGTGTTGTTTATTGGGTTGTATTAAGACCTGAAAAATTTCTGCAATCCGTTGAAGATGCACCATCACAACTGGAGATAAAAGATTCTGCCTGGACAGCATTGGCGTGAACCATTCGAGGCTGTCCACTCCCTCGACTCGTTGCACCTCTACCTCCTCCACGTCTACCACCATTTGTTGGTGTTGTTGAACGTTCCTTCCACCATTCTGAATATCCAATAATCTGAAAACAACTTTGGGAATCATGGCCTTGTTTATTGCATATTGAACACTCAAGCCCTGCTTTTTTGAGACATCTGTACTCATTGATCGCGCACGGATGGCAAAGCTTACTGCATCTGTGATATCATCTTTGTTGTGTGCTATAGCTCTGTGTCATTCTTCCCGAATCACCATGGAATATGCTTGATTAATCTTGGGCAACGGCTCCATACTGAGGACGTTAGAACAACCAGTGCCGAAAATCATATCATCCAGATCCATCAAAAATTAATGAAGCTTCTCTTCATCTTGTCACCGGACCAATTTAGTAGTCAAGTTACATTGACAACCCTTGCACTCATAGGTAGAAATACGTTCGTAATTGGCCAATTTGTCCTATAGTTTCTTCAATTTACCATATAACTGCATCACAATTTGGCCTTGCTGGCGACAGTTTGCAATTGCTGCCTTCAGTTCATGAATTCGTGGCCCATTGCCTATAGAAAATCGTTGTTGAAGATCTTTAGCCAAGTCAGTGTATGTTATTGTTGAACGTAGTGATGGCTCGACGGTGTTAAAAATCCAAGCCACAACCATTGAGTTAATCTGCCACTAATCTTCAAGTTCGGTTGCATCATCATCAGGCTGTTGTGGAGTACCATCTACAAAGCCAAGCTTTTTCTTTGCTTGCAAAGCAATCCAAAAAGCCTTTGCCCATTCATCAAGGTTTTCTTGTTGGAGTTGAACATGAGTCAGTAGTGTGCGGGGACTGTCGCCTCGCCTGACATGAGCGAATAAACTCCAGTATCTTTGTTATTCTGTACACAAGCCGCCATTATGAGAACCTAAGCTCTGATACATTTGACCAATTTTGACCAATTTTGTTGTCTGAATATACGTTTACCAAAGAAATATGCCATCTTTTCTTGGTTCCCTCAATTAATCTATTTGTTCCTTTTTAACATTGTTGAATGTTTCAGGCCAACCACTTCTACAGGCCTCCTTGTCAGGAAGTCCCTGCTCGGAGTGTGGAACCTTAGTCTTGCTATTCCTCGACTAAGGCTAGGATGACCCACGGCATCCCTTGGCCACAGTTTCTCAGACCCGGGCATTTATTTCCTTACCCGACTATGATTTGTTAATGTAATGGCTGCTAATATATTGAATTTTATTAGTCAAACCAAAGGTGTATTTTTTACCAAGCCCAAAGTGAGAAAAAAAATAAAAAAATTAATTCATCCAACACTTTGACAATCACCATTTCACCCTAATTGTAGAATGTGGCAGAATTGTTACCTCAATAGGTATCTGTTTTATAGGAAATTTCAAATCAATTGTAATCCATTCCAAAGCTAATAAACATAATATTAGCGTCGAAACCATGAATCTCTGTCTCTATAGCTTCCTCCAAGCATGCATTAAGTTCAAGTTTCTGGAACTTCACTGGGCAAATGGACATAACTTCTGCAGTTAATATGCACCATTTTTGGTCCACTGTTATAAATGGATTATTAGGCTTTCTCCTCCCATTTTAGAACGGTTCACAGAAACACATATGTAGAGAAATATCGATCCTCTGAACAAAGAGAATACTAGCATAATGGATTCTACATTACCACAATTCACAGAAAAAACTCTTAGTCGGCGAATGTGACTTCTCCTTTTCACTTTGTTTGGCCACAGCCTTTGGTTCTGTTGTCCAAGAGGTGCTAAACAATGGATCTGAAGTTGAGCTGTTAAAAGGATTGTTCATCTAAGGCTTTTAAATTTGTTTGCCTTTGTCTTCGATTGACAAAAACTATTCAGCCTACGGTGTAAAAGGAAGGCCTAAACAAGATTATTGTTGCAACATTTTGAGGGATTTTTTTCAACTCATTGGATCCCACAGCAATGGTTTCAAAATATTGAAAAGGAAATAGTCAACAAAAGATGCAGAGATTTTGTTTGAAAATTTGAGCAAGCCATGATCAAGAATTACGGCTGAAGCATGCAAAGTTTGTTTGAAACTGTATTAGAGTGTTATATAAATGCAGGCATGGCCCGAGACATAGATACAATAAGATCCATATCAGGGTATCTAATGAAGTTTGGAGGTGCAGTAGTTTTTTGGCAAAGCAGACTACAAAAATGTGTCACTCTCTCTACCATAGAAGTAGAGTACATAGCAACTACTAAAGCATGCAAGAAAACCTTGCGGTTGAAAATGTTCTTACGTAAATTCAGAATGTAGCAAGAAAGGTACAAATTTTACTGTGATAGTCAAAGTGTTATCCATCTTTGCAAAATTTTAACTTTATATTCTCGATCTAAGCACATCAATGTTCAGCATCATTGGATCCAGAATGTCTTGGAGTCCAAAGAATTAGTAATTGAGAAGATACACACTCACGAGAATGGTGCTGACATGATCACAAAGTCATTGTGCAAAGAGAAGTTTGACTTTTGCAGAAGAGAAACTGGTATGGTGAAACTCCTTTAATAAGTTGAAGGGAGAGATTTGTGAGATTTTTTTCAACTCATTGGGTCCCACACCAATGGCTACAAAACCTTGAAAAGAAAATATTCAACAAAAGCTGCAGAGATTTTGTTTCAAATTTTGAGCAAGCCAAGATCAAGAATTGCGGCTGAAGCATGCAAAGTCAAGATTTCAGCTGCAGTGAATGAGAGGTCATGTCTCACCTACCTCTTTTGGTGAAAAGTGTCTTGCTTCCCTTGCCTATAAATACAAGTGAAAGACCTAAGATGGGGGGGTGAATTAGGTCTTTGGCTAATTATCAAAAATCTTTTCCCTTTTTGCAAATTTGTTTCCTTAATAAAAGCTCTTCTTTAAATTCACAAACTTCAAGTTTATATGTGATTTGATGATTGAGACAAGATAATAAAACAATAAGACCACAACCAATCAATCAACAACTAAGAACAAATAATAATAACGTAAGTATGTAAACAAATAAAGCTATAAGCAAATGAACACACGATTTATAGTGGTTCGATCTTTCCAAGACCTACATCCACTAACATGAGTCCACACTCAAGGATTTTAACCAATTCACTAAATGCTTAATCCAAGCAATTACACAAGAGGCTCACCCTTCAACGGGTTTTACTATAACAACCTCTATTCAATCAAATAAACAAGGTTTACCCTTATCACAAAGAGTTTTATGTCACTAGACAACCTAGACCAATCTAATCCAGGGCTCACCCTTTTCAATGAGTTTTACTCAACAACCTTGATTAATCTAGTCAATGGCTCACCCTCCACAAGGGTTTTAAGTCTCTTGACAACCTTGTATCAGTCACAACAATAATGTAAAGATAGAGTTTGGATGTTACCAACACTTCTTGCCTTTAGAATCTTGAATTAAAACCTTTGAGCACAACGCAATTTGAGAGCTTTTCAAATAATTTTGATGTAAAACAAGTTAGATCTTGAAGGATTTTTAAAGTTTGGAGTTTTTGGCTTTTATAGATTTCAAAAATCAGCTTTAACAATCATAAAATGGCTAGTAACGGATAGTTTCTGAGGAGTTCGGACGTCCGAACTTGCTTCTCTGCGTCCGAACTTGCTTTGGAACATCACTGTGACATGTTGTCTGGAAAAGTTCGGACATCCAAACTTGCATCCGCATTTCTCTGGAAAAACAATAACCATGTCACAGTTTAAAAATATTTTGTATAAAGAGGTAAGTCATTTAAACACTTTTAAACTCAAAAACCGTTGTCAAAACACTTTGATCAGACAAAGTTTACTCAAGATCATTTAAGACTTAAAAAGCATACTTGTTATTCAAAAGTTCATTCAAAGCCATTGAAGATTCAAAACACGTTTTGTTCTCTGTTATGCATTCAACAGATTTCAAGACACACAAGTGTAGGGTTTACAAAAGATATACCTATTAAGCACATGTAACCTACACTTCATGTCTTCAAAGCCTTTAATCATCTTGAACAAACTCTTCAGTCTTCAATCACTTTGACATATTGGAGTTGTTCTTGCATTTTGGCTTCAAGGCAATGAGACTTCCAACTTCTTAATCCAACAATCCTATCACACAAATGACATAAAGATTAGTCATCATCAATGTTTGTCATTAATCAAAACTTAATCAAAACCTCATGATTTGTCCTTAGGGCTAACAATCTCTCCCTTTTTTATGATGACAAACTTTGATGCAAAATGCGATAGATTTAAACAATGTAGAACAAAGAAGTATTGATGTCAATGATAGATAATAACCAATTTAGCATATTGGCATTCAAAAGGCTCAATATGAGCCTATAGTCTAACCAACTTCCATTTACGTCCTTCCTTCCAAGTAACAATTAGGATATGATATATAGCATTTAATCATTTAGAAAAGGTTCTAAGAGAGGTTTTTTAGGGTTGTAAAAGTTTAACCATGCTCCCCCTTAGATTGTGCTTATTTTTTCAACAAGTTTGGACTTGAGATGTTGTGAATTCGAATTTTGACATATCAAGTCCGAACTGTAAAATAAGTGAAATGAAAACTGCAATTTTTTAAAATAAGCTTTCCCAAGGTTGTTCAAACATAGTAGAAGAGATTAAAACATATTTGAAAATTTTAACAACAAAAGAGCAGTTTTTGACAACAAAATATGGATGTATTCAAATTTCTGAAACATGCATCAGAATTTTTAAATCATGCTTCCGAATTTTGAAATTTCAAGTCCAAACATTAAAACATGTGAGATGAAAGCTGTAATTTTTGAAAATAAGATTTCTTAAGATTGTTCAAATATGATAGGAAGGATTGAAACAGTTTTCAAACAATTTGAACAACAAACAAACATTTTTGGTAAGAAAATTTTTATGCATCCGAATTTTTGACAACAATTGAAAAAGATGATTTTTCATTTTCAAATGAGCTGTAGAAGTACTCAAATATGTCTGTCCATAATGATACTCAGTTTAGCTTTAAAAAACTACAAAACTCATGCATCCAATTTTTTTCATGAGGTAATGCAAAATCATAGGTTAAGTCAAGAATCAACAAATTAATCAAACTTCCATAATAATCTCAGAAAACAACCAAGATCTCATGCTTCAAATGCAATCAAATAGTTTTACATAACACATTCTTTGCAAATAGCACAATTTACAGTTAACTATTAGCACATAGTCATCATTTACACACATAGCACATTTTGTTACATTTTGCACAGTTTACATAACATATAGCACATTTTGTCATAATTCTTTCTCCCACTTTTGTCATCACTCAAGATGGGTTTAATGAAAATGAGACAGCATGTATCGCATTTAAACAATATATTGACCAACATTTGATTTTGTTATCATTCAAATCAAATAAGCAATATGTAGTATCTCAACAACAATAAATCGACTTTTTCTCCCCTTTTTAGCAGTGATTAAACTTGGGGTGAGAGTACTTGGACAACAAAAGTGAAACAAAAGAAGCTCTTATCACAAGGATTTCACATATTGAGCTTCAAAACTAGAAAGGCACAAGTAAATTTCAATGTTAAAGCATAACATATGCATCAAGGCATAAACTAAAATAGGTAACTGTAAGCCCTAAGGGCAAATCATGTAATTTTGATTCATGACAAATATTGATGAGAACTAATATGTTTATATTGTGTGATAGGATTTGTGAAGAAAGAAGTTTGAAGTCTCATTGCCTTCAAAAGGAAGAGCAAAGAACAACCTCATTAAGCTATGAGTCTTTTGAGGTGTATTCAAAGCTAAACTCAAGGCATTGAAGACTTGAAGTGTAGAGTAGGTATGATGATAGGTAATATCTATGTGAACTCTACACTTGTATGTCTTGGAGTCTATTGAATGCATAAGAGAGCATAAAAGATTGGTTTCTTAAGTTTAAAAAGACTTTTGAATGAATCTCTAGAAAATATGGTTTTGTGTTCTAAAAGTTTTTAAGTAAACTTTAAATGATCAAATGAGTTTGATGATGATTTTCAAACTTATATTTGTCTATATAAGTTATCTATATATATCAAATGTATTTCAAATATTTGGAAGATTAGTTTCAAATGGTTTTACAAAGTTTGAAAACAATTCCATTAAATTCGGTCGTCCGAATTTTGGTCTTCAGCATGGTTACTGTTCTTCCAGAGAAATTCGGAAGAAGATTCGGACGCAGCAGGAAGAATTCGGTCGTCCAAAAAATTCGGACGCAGAATTCGGTCGTCCGAATTTCCTGAAAGTAGCCGTTAACTAGCCGTTTTATAGCTGTTTCAACTGATTTTCAAATTCTATAAAAGCTATAAACGTGCAATCTTTTATGGTGACTTACAATTTGAATATTCTAAGCTTTCAAAAGTCAATTACAAACATTTCTCAAGCTCTCTTACATCTTGTGCATTAAATTGATCAATCCAAAGACATCAAAGTGTGAAGGTGCAATTTTGTGTAAATTCTACCAACCAGTGGTAACATCTACACACTCTTCTTTACTTAATCACTTGTATTGTTCTACTAGCTCTAGCAAGGTTATCTTGATAACATAAAACCCTTTAGATAAGGGTGATCCTTGAAGTTGTGATTCAAGGTTGTTTGAGATATAAAACCATAGGTTGGTGAGCCTTGTTTGTAAAAATTACAAGAAGAGGTTGTATGTGTAAAACCAAAGTGTGGTGAACCTCTCCTGTAATCTGTGAACTTGAGCACATAGTAGAGTTATTGAAATCCTTAAGTGTATGCTTAAGGTAGTGGAGGTAGATCTTGAGGATCGAACCACTATAAATTGTTTGTGTTTATTTGTTTACATTTCTTATACTGCTTGTCATAAACTGTGGTTTATTCTCATTCACTTAATATGCAATAGGTCTGCTCATCTATAAAGTTTGAAATTGTAAAATTAGCCAAATGCCTAATTCACCCCCCCTCTCTTAGGTATTTCAATTGGTATCAGAGCGGGAACTTCTTTGTGTGGCTTTACAACCTAGAAGACAAAGATCCTATGGCTAATATGTCAAATCTACCTTATCTAGAAGGATCTTCTACAAACAGACCTCCATTGTTTGATGGAACAAATTATACATTTTGGAAGTCTAGAGTTAAAATATATATTTGTTCTATTAACTTTGATTTATGGAACATAATTGAGAAAGGTCCCTATGTCCCAATGAAAATGAGTGCAGATGGAGTAACTTCTGAACCCAAATCTACTGATGAATTTGATGAGCATGATTCAAGGAAAATGACTCTAAATTATCAAGCCATGAATATATTGAGCTGTGCTCTAGATGTTACTGAGTATAATAGAGTTAGTGGGTGTGATTCTGCACATGATATGTGGAGATTACTTCAAATTACACATGAAGGTACTAATCAAGTTAAAGAATCTAAACTTGCTATGCTTGTTAGAGATTATGAATTATTTACTATGAAACAAGGTGAAAATATTAGTGATATGTTTACTAGGTTTACTAACATTTTCAATGGCTTGAAAGCTTACGGTAAAGGCTATACTATGGGAGAGCAAAACAGAAAGATCTTGGATGCTCTACCAAAATCTTGGCAGCCAAAGACACTAGCTATTGAGGAGTCCAAAGATCTAAAAACTCTTCCTCTTGAAGAACTCATTGGATCGCTACTTACTCATGAAATGAAGATGAAGAGGTTGAATGATAAGGAAGATGAGGAAAAGGGGAGAAAAGGAGTAGTGCTAAATGCCTCAAACAACTTGAGTGAACAAGAACAATCTTCAAGTGAAGAAGAAGGTGGAAACAGTGGAGAAGAAGAAATTGCAATGGCAGTGAAGAAGTTCAAGAGATTCTACAAAAAGGAATTTCTCAAGAAAGGAAGAAAACCAGTCAAGAAGAGTGGACAATCATCATCATATAAACCTCAGTGCTTTAAATGCAAAAGTACTGAGCATCTTATTGCTGACTGTCCCAGAGTGTTGGAAAGGGAAAGAGAAAGCAAAAACAGAAAGAAATCTGCCAAGAAAGGAAAAGGACTAGCTGGAACATGGGATCAACAGGAAAGTGAAGATGAAAGTGAAGGAAATGCCAACTTATGCTTCATGGCCATTGATGATGAGGTACAATCTTCTCCTTCTATTTCAAATTTGTGTGATGATGATATTGATTCTAGTAATTTAATTATAGAATTGTATGAAGAACTAAAAAAGGCTTCAAGGAGGAATAAAGAAATAAAATCCAAAATTAGTGATCTTTCAAATGAAAATTTAAAATTATGTCTTGAAAATGACAGACTTCTTGAGACCTTAAATTCTCTTACTATTGAAAAGGAAGTTTTGAACACTACCATACAAGATGTATCTTTTGAAAACAAAAAGCTGTGTTCAAAAATTATTTCTCTTGAATCAATGTTAAAAGATCATGAGGTTTTAAAAAGGAAAGTTAATGATCTTACTTTATGCATTGAGAAATTTACAAATGGAAGAAACAATTTAAATAAATTACTTGGGTATCAAAGATCCTCATTTGTAAAGCATGGTCTAGGTTTTACACATGATTGCCTTCATTCAAAACCAAAAGAGACATTTGTTAAAGAAGCTTCTCATTATAGATCTCATACTTGCTGTACATATTGTGGTAAGCATGGACACAAAGTGTTTAAATGCATTATAAAAAGAAAGATAGAAACTGGAGTAAAGACTATATGGAAAGTTAAAGGAACTGTCACTAACCCTCTTGGACCCAAGAAGATATGGGTACCAAAAATCACTCTTTCTAATTTGGTATAGGTACAATTTGCTTCAAGATCAAATGCCACAAAATGGTTTCTTGATAGTGGGCTGTTCAAGACACATGATCTGGAAATGCATCACTTGTTAGTGAGCTTCAAGCTACAAGTGAAGGCTTTGTCACTTTTGGTGATAAGAAGAAAGGGAAAATACTTGGAATAGGTAACATTGGTAAAGGTTCATTCCCTCTTATCAAACAAGTTTTACTTATTGATGGTTTAAAATATAATTTACTTAGCATTAGCCAATTATGTGATAATGGTTGCAAAGTAGAGTTTAAATGTGATACTTGTACTATTCTTGATAATGCAAGCAATAAAACTATCTTTGTAGCTAAAAAGAGTAAGTAATGTATATGTGTTATATCTTGATGAGCTTATTACTAATGACATTAAATGTCTTGCAATACATGACAATGATGGATTTTTTATGGCATAGAAGATTAGGACATGTGAGCATGGATTTATTGAACAAACTTTCTACTCAAGAACTAGTTAGAGGATTACCAAAAATGCATTTTGACAAAACTCGGATTTGTGATGCTTGTCAATATGGAAAACAATCAAAAAACATCCTTCAAACCAAAGAAAATGGTGTCTACCTCAAAACCTCTTGAACTAGTTCACATGGACTTATTTGGACCTATGAGGACTACTAGTCTTAGTGGTAAAAGATATGCTTATGTGATTGTTGATGATTTTTCAAGATTTACATGGGTAATATTTTTATCACAAAAAAGATGAAACATTTTATGAATTTTCAAAACTTTTTTAAGAAGGTTCAAATTTCTCTTAATTGCAATCTAATATCTATTAGAAGTGATAATGGAAGAGAGTTTTGCAATCAAGATTTTACAAAATTTTGTGATGAGTATGGTATCACTCATAATTTTTTCAGCAGCCAAAAACACCTCAACAAAATGGAGTTGTTGAGAGAAAAAAACAGAACATTACAAGAAATGGCTAGATCAATGCTTTGTGAAAACTCTTTACCTAAGTACTTTTGAAGTGAAAAGTCGTAAATACAGACATGCTATGTAATGAATAGAGTTTTACTAAGACCTTTTATAAGAAAAAACACCTTTTGAACTTCTATTTGATAAAACTCCATCAATTGTTTATTTTAAAGTATTTGGTTGTAAATGCTTTATTTTTAAATACTAGTGACAATCTTGGTAAGTTTGACAGAAATCGATGAAGGTATATTTCTAGGCTATTCATCTAATAAAAAAGGCTTATAGAGTCTATAATAAAAGGACATTGTGTGTTGAAGAAACTATTCATGTAACTTTTGATGAATCTAATATTTATCTTCAAAGAAGAAATGAAGATGATACGGAGTTCGTCAATAGTTGAAAATCAAACTCAACACCAAGTACCCACATTGGAAGATCATGCTAAAGAAGAAGAAATAATGGAGCAAGAACATGATGGTCAATCAAGCAATAATCAAGAGCTTCCAAAGGATCTCACATATGCAAGAAGTCATCCTAAGGAGCAAATCATTGGTGATGTCTCTCAAGGAGTTAAAACAAGACGGTACTTTATTGATAATTTTGCACTTTTATCACATATTGAACCTAAAAATATTGATGATGCATTGTGTGATAATTTCGGATTATTGCTATGGAAGAAGAGTTAAATCAGTTTGAGAGAAATAAAGTTTGGAATCTTGTTCCTAGACCCCATGATCATTCTGTTATTGGTACAAAATGGATATTTAGAAATAAGTTAAATGAACTAGGAGAAGTAGTTAGAAATAAAGCTAGACTTGTTGCTCAAGGCTTCAATCAAGAAGAAGGTATTGATTATGATGAAACTTTTGCTCAGTGCTTGATTAGAGTCTATCAGAATACTCTTGGCATTTGCTTGTTTTAAAGACTTTAAACTATTTCAAATGGATGTCAAAAGTGCTTTTCTAAATGGTTTTATTGAAGAAGAAGTTTATGTAGAACAACCTCCTGGATTTATTCATGAAAAATTTCCAAATCATGTTTTCAAATTATCTAAAGCTCTATATGGACTGAAACAAGCTCCAAGATCTTGGTATGAAAGATTAAGTGGTTTTCTTCTCTCAAAAGGTTTTACTAAAGGAAAAGTAGACACAACTCTTTTTATTAAAACATCTTCTAAAACTGATATTTTGCTTGTACAAATCTATGTTGATGATATCATTTTTGGATCTACTAATACTTCTCTTTGTGAAGAGTTTGCTAAAATTATGCAAAATGAATTTGAGATGAGCATGATGGGAGAACTAAGTTTCTTCCTTGGACTACAAATTAAGCAAACCAAGGATGGAGTATTCATCAATCAAGCAAAATATACTAAGGAGCTATTGAAAAGGTTTGGAATGGACCATGCAAAAGGAATTAGTACTCCAATGAGTTCATCAACTAAACTTGACAAAGATGAGAAAGGTAAAAGTATTGATGAAAAATTATATAGAGGTATGATAGGAAGTTTACTCTATCTCACTGCTAGTAGACCAGATATTATGTTTGCTGTATGCTTGTGTGCTAGATTTCAATCTTGTCCTAAAGAATCTCATCTAATTTACATTAAAGCGAATTTTTCGTTACTTGATTGATACTCATGATTATGGTCTTTGGTTTTGAAAACTTCATCTTTTTGAACTTATTGGATATTCGATCGCTGATTATCTTTCGGATGTAAAGTTGAACGTAAAAAGCACAAGTGGGCATTGTCAATTTCTTGGTAGTTGTCTTGTATCTTGGTTTAGTAAAAAGCAAGCTTGTGTGTCTTTATCCATCTGCGAAGCTGAATACATAAGCTGCGAGTAGTTGTTGTGCACAATTGTTATGGATGCGACATACTTTACTTGATTATGGTCTTAAATTCAATTGTGTTCCCATATTATGTGATAATACTAGTGCCATTAACTTGAGCATAAATCCTATTCAACATTCTAGGACTAAGCATATTGAGATAAAACATCATTTTATTCGTGACCATGTGATTAAGAAAGATATATGCTTAGAATATATAAATACAAATGATCAAATTGCTAACATATTTACAAAGCCTTTGGCTGAAGAAAGGTTTAATCACCTAAGAAGACTCTTAGGAATTTCAAGATTCAATGACTAATGTGTTTGTTGAAGTCATGATGAATGCAGGAAATTTTTGATTCAAAATTCGGATGCACTGCAGAAGATTCGGTCGATCGAATTTTTACGAGTGTCAAGAAACAGAGACTTTTGATCAAGAATTCGGACGCAGGTCAGAAAATTCGATCGACCGAATTTTCTGAATTGAAGAAATAGAAACTTTCGCTCGAAAATTCGGACGCAGACCTGAAAAATCGATCGACCGAATTTTACGGACGAAACTTTTTAAATAAAGCTGAAACAATCTCTTCAACATTACTACTTCCGAATTTCACATCCTTTTTAAAACATCTCACACCCATTCACATCCGAATCAAAATCCCTTCAAAATCCCACACTCTCATCCCGATTTTCCTTCATTTTTAAACGTCTAAGCCCTAATTTCATACAGAAAACAAATCCTTCTCAAGAGAAAACATCATGGTAAGAACAAAGATACCCAATGTTGAGAAAGGAAAAGGAAAGGCTAAAGAAGGAGATAGAGATCCAATCCTCAATCGACCAAGAAAGATTCGCATTCCTCAAGCACAAGGAGTTGACGAGTTTATCTCTATCAAATCTACTCATGAATTTGATGAATGGAACAAGAATAGTAGAAAAATCATTCTCGGATACAAGGTAGATATTGATAAGTCTGTCAAATATGGATATTGTCCTATCTCATTTCAATGATATTGGTTGGAGTAGTTTGCTCTTCATTGATGAAGAATTTTATCCCACTTTGATATATGAATTCTATGCAAATCGAAAGAGGATAGAATTGAGATGATAGGGGATAATGTGATACAATGGTATTCATCTAGAGTATCACAAATGGACATTGAATTCAATGAAGGATTGATAAATAGAATATGTGGAGTAGGAGATGAGGGGAGCCGGATATTATTCAAACATCCATGCATTGCTATGATCGTGAATTATTCACACATGTTAGATTTGAAGATGCATTTACAAATGGAAGAGAGTTTAGGGCCATAAAGGAAAGGGAAATTAAGAATTTGGATGCTAGAGGTAGAGTTTTACATCACATGGTGACCACAATGATTGTTCCTAATTTTGGACACAAGTCATCGATTGGAAATATGCATATGGTAGTCATGTTAGCCCCTGCATGAGAATAGAAGGATGAATTTTGGGTATATAGCCTTGAAACATATGATTGCAGCCTGAAAAACAAGTAACCAAGGCATTCCCATTTGGAAGGTTATTAACCGGAATATTCAAGCATTTTAAGATCAAACTTCTCGGAAGAGGGCAAACTTTTTAAGAGTGGTGAAATCTATACAAATGAAACTCTTAAAAAGAATGCAATTAGTTCATGATGAGGATAATGTATGGAGGACAAAAAGAGAAACTCCCCCGAAAAGGATAGAAAGAGAGAAAGTTATAGAGAGTGAAGAGGAAGAAGAAGAAGAGGATGAAGAGGAAACCCTTGCTAGGGAAATGAAAACAAAAAGAAAACATGACACCTCAAGTGAGGGGGAGCAACCCCCAACAGAAAGGAGATTATTTGAAGAAGAAACTGGAGTTAGGTCTAGTAGTAAAGGAGTATCTAGAGGGGACACCATTATAGCCAAAACATTCCAAGAAGCCTTGAACAATCATGTCAAGGAAATGGAGAAAATGTATAAGTTCTTTGAGTCATTTGCTCCAATGGTTCTTGGAAAATTGGATGGACTGGAAAACAGAGTAAAACACATTGAAGATATCCTTATGAGAAATACTCAAAATGGTGAAGGAACCTCTAAACCTCAAGATGGAAAGGAGGAGGAAAGAAAAAGAGAAGGAGAGAAAGAAGATAATCAAGATAGCAGTGATGAAGATAATAATAAGGGTGGAAATGAAGAGACTATAGCAGAAGACGAAGAACAAGAACATGCTCTTGAAGATCCACCAGTGGCAGGAAGCCAAGTAACTCAAGCTGCCATAGTATCTCCAACAAAAATCTCTTTCAGTCAAGGAAGAGTCAAGCACTTGGCCATCAAGAAAGGAGTGAGCCGAGCCTCCCCATCAACTTCACCATCACAAGACTAAGCCTTCTCTTCTAATCTCTTTACTGTATTTTGTTCAGTTTTTCTAAGCATTTTGTTGCATTTTCTCTTCTGAACTTCTTAAATATTTTTCATGTAATAGTGAAGCTCAATGATGAAATCCTAGTGATGAGAGCTTCTTTTATATGCTACCTTGAACATCTCATTTTCATTGATCCCTTTAAATTTTTTTATGATGACAAAAGGGGGAGAAAATTATGATGCAATACATGTGAAACCTTATGATGCAATATGATGCAATACATGTGAAACCTTAGTCATTATGTGAACTCAGTCCTTAATCAAATTCGGATGCAAGGTTTTAAGATTGGATGCATTTATATTTATGGTCAAAATTTTTTTTCTGTTTATTCAAATTGGTTCCAATCTGTTTTACTCTACTCCATTATGTTTGAACAACAGTATGAAACCTTTATATCATTTCAAATCTTCAATTATATTGAATCTGTTGCAGTTGGGACATGAGTTTAAAAAATTCGGATGCATGTGATTCAAAATTCGGACGCATGTGATTCAAAATTCGGATGCATGATATAAAATTCGGATGCATCCATATTGTGTTGTCAAAATGTGCTCTTTTGTTGTTCAAATTAATTCAAATATGTTTTAATCTCTTCCAATATGTTTAAGCAACCTTAGAAAAACTTATTTACCAAATTTGAAGCTTTCATTTTACTTATTTTAAAGTTTGGACTTGCTATGCACAAAATTCGGATGCATGATATCCCTAGTCCAAATGTGTTGAAAAATGAGCACAATCTAAGGGGGAGCTTTGATAAGCTTTTAACAACCTTAAAACCTCTCTTAGAAGTTTTCTAAATGATTAAATGCTATATCTTCTATCCTAATCGCTGGAAGGAAGGAGGCAAATGGAGGATGGTTGGGTCATAGGCTCATAATGAGCCTTTTGCATGTCAATGTGCTAAATTGGTTAATTTCTATCATTGACATCCATACTTCTCTGTGCTAATCTGTTTAAATCCATCACATATTGCATCAAAGTTTGTCATCATCAAAAAAGGGTAGATTGTAAGCCCTAAGGGCAAATCATGTAATTTTGATTCATGACAAATATTGATGAGAACTAATATGTTTATATTGTGTGATAGGATTTGTGAAGAAAGAAGTTTGATGTCTCATTGCCTTCAAAAGGAAGAGCAAAGAACAACCTCATTAAGCTATGAGTCTTTTGAGGTGTATTCAAAGCTAAACTCAAGGCATTGAAGACTTGAAGTGTAGAGTAGGTATGATGATAGGTAATATCTATGTGAACTCTACACTTGTATGTCTTGGAGTCTATTGAATGCATAAGAGAGCATAAAAGATTGGTTTCTTAAGTTTAAAAAGACTTTTGAATGAATCTCTAGAAAATATGGTTTTGTGTTCTAAAAGTTTTTAAGTAAACTTTAAATGATCAAATGAGTTTGATGATGATTTTCAAACTTATATTTGTCTATATAAGTTATCTATATATATCAAATGTATTTCAAATATTTGGAAGATTAGTTTCAAATGGTTTTACAAAGTTTGAAAACAATTCCATTAAATTCGGTCGTCCCGAATTTGGTAGCAAAATTTACTCTTTGTTCTTCCGAAGAAATTCGGAAGAAGATTCGGACGCATGAAGAAAAAATTCGGTCGTCCAATTTTGGTCTTCAGCATGGTTACTGTTCTTCCGGAGAAATTCGGAAGAAGATTCGGACGCAGCGAGGAAGAATTCGGTCGTCCAAAAAATTCGGACTGCAGAATTGGTCGTCCAATTTCTCGAAAGTAGCCGTTAACTAGCCGCTTTTATAGTCGTTTCAATCGATTTTCAAATTCTATAAAAGCTATAAACGTGCAATCTTTTATGGTGACTTACAATTTGAATATTCTAAGCTTTCAAAAGTCAATTACAAACATTTCTCAAGCTCTCTTACATCTTGTGCATTAAATTGATCAATCCAAAGACATCAAAGTGTGAAGGTGCAATTTTGTGTAAATTCTACCAACCAGTGGTAACATCTACACACTCTTCTTTACTTAATCACTTGTATTGTTCTACTAGCTCTAGCAAGGTTATCTTGATAACATAAAACCCTTTAGATAAGGGTGATCCTTGAAGTTGTGATTCAAGGTTGTTTGAGATATAAAACCATAGGTTGGTGAGCCTTGTTTGTAAAAATTACAAGAAGAGGTTGTATGTGTAAAACCAAAGTGTGGTGAACCTCTCCTGTAATCTGTGAACTTGAGCACATAGTAGAGTTATTGAAATCCTTAAGTGTATGCTTAAGGTAGTGGAGGTAGATCTTGAGGATCGAACCACTATAAATTGTTTGTGTTTATTTGTTTACATTTCTTATACTGCTTGTCATAAACTGTGGTTTATTCTCATTCACTTAATATGCAATAGGTCTGCTCATCTATAAAGTTTGAAATTGTAAAATTAGCCAAATGCCTAATTCACCCCCCCTCTTAGGTATTTCAGTAACAAAATAGAGTTTAGGGATAGAAAGGCTTAGTCTTGTATGTGCTTCATGGTCTTCACTTCTAAGTTTGTTTGTTATGATGGCCATGTTTCCCTTGATCCCTATATGATGAGGTCCTTCATTTTCTAACTCCTTGCCCGTTCAGTTCGGCTTTGGAAAGTTACCAATCAAGAGAATCTTTGGATCTTCTTCCTTTGAACCACATTTTCCTCCTCTCTTGGCTGAGGAAAATTGGTGATGGATTTGTGATTTGACTTTGATAAACTCCCTTCACCTCTTTCTTCTTGCTTGTTCTCTAGGGCTTTACCTCTTTGTTCTTCATTCTCATGCTCTTCTTCTTCTTGGGGTGCTTCACTGCCTTTTCCTTCATCTTTGTCTTCTTCTTTAGCAACGAATTAATAGCCATCTCAATTTTCATTGTCATTACTATCATCCATATTATCTTCTTGATCTTCTTCATTTGGCTTTATAGGAACTTGGACCATTTAAAACCACTTGAGAAATCTTTCTCAAGTCTTCTTCCATATTCTTGACTCTAGCTTCTAAACCATCAAATTTGCCAAGAATTATTAGAGCAAGTCTCTTGAAACACCTTGGCAACTATGGTATCGCCTCTAGGGAGATTATCACCTTCAACTTCTTTTCCTTCAATAGAGGGTACCTCTTCAAATAGTCTTATTTTGTGAAAGGTTGCTCCCTCTCACTAGATAACTCATGCCTCATTTTGGTTTTCCTTTCTCCAGAAGGATTTCCTCTTCATCCTCTTCTTCTTCTTCATTTTCTTCTTCCTCAACCTCCTCACTTTCTTCAACTTCTTCTCTTTTTGTTCTCCATATACCATCTTCACCAAGAACTAATTGCATCCTTCTAAGAGAGTCAGTAGTATAGATTTCTCCACTTTTGAAAGCTTGTCCTCTTACAGGAAGTTTGACTTAGAAGTGTTTGAAAATTCTTGTTAATAGTCTCTCATACGGTAAGGCTTTGTTGGCTGTTTTTCTTGCACTAATCATATGCGTGAATGCCATGAATCCAAAGTTTAGTCTTCTATACTCATGCAAGGCAAGCATAATCACCATATGCATAGTGCTAATCATGTGATGCATAACCTCTAGCATCAAAGGCTTTGATTTCCCTTTCCCTAATGAACCTAAATTGTCTACCATTTGTGAAAGCCTCTTCAAATCTTTCATTTGTGAAAAATTCATGAATAAAGCAATGCTGTCCCAATGAGTAATACCTTGCCTCATTATCATCTATCCCACAAATTCTGTTCACTAAGGCATCATTGAACTCAAAATCCACTTGATATACTCTAGAGGAATTCCAATGAACTACATCATCCCCCTCATGTTCAATTCTCTCTTCTTTAAGATCTGCACAAAACTCATATATAAGGGCAGGATAAAATTCTTCATCAACCACTAGTAAATTACTCCAATCAATATCATCAAATAGAGATAGAACATTATGCATATTGGAGAGTTTATCCAAGTTTACTTTGTTTCCAGGAATAATTTTTCTGTTGTTCGTGCTATATAATATTCTTTAGCACTATATATCAAAAATTCATTTTTATTTTCTTATGCATGGCTAGCATAATTATAGCGTATATATTATCAATAGAAGATTTGTGCCCAAAGTATGCTATAATTAAGATAGTAAGCATGTGATCCAAAATTCTTTCACTAGAATCAAAAGCTTTTATCTCTCTCTCCTTTATAGTCTTGTGGCTTCTACCATTTGTACAGGCATTTCAATCCTTTCATGTGAGTTTAACTTACTTATAAAACAATGTCCCCCGGAAGAATTAATGCATAAACCCAACATCCTCAACATCACAAATTCTATTGAGCAATGCATTATCAATATCAAAAATCAATTTGTGATATTCTTGAAGAATACAACTGAAGAGTTTTATTCCCAATTTGATCAACCCCCCCTTTTTTTTAAATATAAACTTCATAAACTAAGGAAGGTAATAGCATTCAACAAACACAAGCAAAATAGTCCATCTCACATTATTTAAAAATGATAGTATATTACCCATTTCGGATAGTTTTATGACATCCACCTTGTGGCTTGGATTTATCATATGGTTCCTTTTTGTCCAGTCATCAGATTCAGTAGCATCCTTCACTGTGACAAATCTATCCAGCCATGATATTCTTTGAGGAACATGAACCTTCCTTGGTTCAACAAACACAAGCAAACTAGTCCATCTCACATTATTTAAAAATGATAGTATATTACCCATTTCGGATAGTTTTATGACATCCACCTTGTGGCTTGAATTTATCATATGGTTCCTTTTTGTCCAGTCATCAGATTCAGTAGCAGCCTTCACTATGACAAATCTATCCAGCCATGATATTCTTTGAGGAACATGAACCTTCCTTGGTTCATTGATCACTGGTCCTCTTTCTCTTTCTTTGGTTTTTCCCTTTCCTTTTCTCATGCTAGGCTTCTTTGTCCTCACTTGGAGCTACAACACTTGAATACACTCATTAGTTATTGAATTTTTTTATTTTAAATCCCTAAGCTTCTTTCAAGATTGTTCAAACCTTTCTTCGGTTAATGGCTTAATAAAAAAAATATCATTAATTTGTTCATTACTGCAAACATGCTTTAAACAAATATTACCCTTAGTAGAATGATCGCTAATGAGATGAAATTTGATCTTTATATGCTTAGTCCTAGTTTGTTGAATAGTATGATGGTCAAATTTGTTGCATTAGTGTTATCACATAACATAGCCACACATTGGAAATACAGACCATAACCACTTAGAGTATCAATAAGGTAATAGAGAATATGTTTAACAAAAATCAAATGAGACTCTTTAGGACAAGATAAAATCTAGCACATAAGCACATGACAAATATAATATTTGGTGTACTTGTTGTAAGATAATGTATACTGACAATCATACCTCTATATACCTTTTTATCAACATTTTTACCTTTTTCTTGATCCATTCCAAATCTTCTTCAAAAAGCTCTTTGGTATATTTGGATTGATTTATGGTAGTGTCATCCTTGGTTTGCTTGATTTGTAATCCAAAAAAGAAGTTGAGTTCTCCCATCATGCTCATTTCGAACTCGCTTTGCATCAACTTGGGAAATTTCTCACAAAGTAAAAGATTAGTAGCATCAAATATGATATTATCAACATATATATTTGCATAAGTAAAAGATCACTGTTGCAAGAGGTTTTTATGAAAAGAGTAGTGTCAACCTCTCCTCTTGAAAATCCTTTTGAAAGAAGAAAACCACTCAATTTTGCATAGTAATAATCCAAAAATCATCACACAATGCATCATCAATACTTTTAGGCTCATATGAGATAAAAGAATAAAGTTATTGATAAAGTACCGCCTTATTTTTACTCCTTGGGAGATATCGCCAATGATTTGCTCCTTAGGGTGGCCTCTTAGATATCTTAAGTTCTTTGGGAGCTGTTGGTCACCACTAGGTTAGTCATCTTGATTTTATTCAATCATTTCTTCCTCATTGGTATGGTCCTCCAAAGTTGGTGCTTGAAGATAGGTTTGATAGTCATTTATAGATGTACCAACATCATCTTCTTCTTTTCTTTCCAAGCAAATGTAAGATTCATCGAAACTAACATGAATGGTTGAGAGATATACCTATATCTGGCTTTCTATCAAATTTAAGTAAGTTATCACAAGTATTCAAGATAAGACATTTAAAACCAAACACTTTAAAATATGCAATTTGAGGAGTTCTATAAAAGAGAACTTCAAAAGATGTTTTTCTTCAAAATGATCTTAAAATAATTCTATTCACCATAGCATGTGTTGTTTATGGCTTCGACTCAAAACATATTTTTGAAGACGAATTTTCTCAAAGCATAGATCTAACCAATTTTGTAAAGTGAAAATAATTTTTTTTTTATTAATAACAAAATTGTATTCTTGGGTTTTAACAGCTGAAACAATTATATGAAATTCAACTTTCATCACAAATTTTGTAAAGACTTGTTTGTAAAATTCTCCCATTGTCACTTCTTACGGAAATCAATTTGCACTCAAGGGAGGTTTGAACCTTTTTGAATAGTTTTTCTTTTAAACTTATGAAACAGTTCATCTTTTTGAGCAAAGAAGAAAGTTAAAGTGAATATTGAGAAATCATCAACTACTACTAAGGCATACCTTAAGTCATCAATACTCAAGTTCCTCAATAGATTCAAGAAGTGTTTTGTTTTCACAATATAATTTTGAATTTTTATTCAATAACTCATTAATTTTGAATTTCATTTCCTTTTTAATTCTTCATACACTTCAACAAATAATTCACTAGGATCATCAATATCATCATCACAACAAGTAGAAGTAGAAGAAGTGGATTGTACCTCATCATTTATTGCCATAAAGCACATATTGGCTCTTTCCTTATGTGTTACTGGAAAAAGTCTTCATATATCATGAGCGGTGTCACATTCACTCACTCGATTGTATTCATTCACGTCCAATGCACAACTCAAGATGTTCATTTCTTGGTAGTTTAAAGTTATCTTTCTAGAGTCATTCTCATCAAGTTTCTCCGTAGGCTTTAGTTCTCTTGTAATTCCATCAGCTTTAATTCTCATAGGAACATAGGTACCTTTCGTAATGATACTCCACAAATCAAAGTTAATAGAACAAATAAAAATTCTAATTCTAGATTTCCAAAATCTATAATTAGAACTATCAAACAAAGGAGGTCTATTTGTAGAGGAACTTTTCATATAAGACAAATTTGAGAAACTAGCCATATAATCTTTACTTCTAGGTTGTTAGACCTTAAAAAGAAGACCTTGCTCTGATACCAAATGAAAGATCTAAGAAGAGAGGTGAATTAGGTATCTGGCTAATTATCAAAAATCTTTTCCCTTTTTGCAAATCCTTTCCTTAATAAAAGCTCTTCTTTAAATTCACAAACTTCAAGTTGATAATTGAGACAAGATGATCAAACAATAAGATCACAACCAATCAATCAACAACTAAGAACAAATAATAATAACTTAAGTATGTAAACGAGTAAAACTATAAGAAAATGAACACACGATTTATAGTGGTTCGATCTCTCCAAGACCTACATCTACTACCTTGAAGCCACACTCAAGGATTTTAACCAATTCACTAAATGCTCAATCCAAGCAATTACACAAGAGGCTCACCCTTCAATGGGTTTTACCATAACAACCTCTATTCAATCTAATAAACAAGGTTCACCCTTATCACAAAGAGTTTTATGTCACTAGACAACCTAGACCAATCTAATCCAAGGCTCAGCCTCTTCAATGGGTTTTACTCAACAACCTTGATTAATCTAGTCAATGGCTCACCCTCCACAAGGATTTTAAGTATCTTGACAACCTTGTATCAATTACCAACACTTCTTGGTGGATGAATACAATATCTAGCACCACTTCACTTCTTGCCTTTGGAATCTTGAATTTTAACCTTTGGAAAAACAATAACCATGTCACAGTTTGGACGTCTGAACTGATCAAACTTTGTCAAAACATTTGAAAATCACCCTCAATAATTTTGAAAATATTTTGTGTAAAGAGGTAAGTCATTTAAACACTTTTAAACTAAAAAATCGTTACCAAAACACTTTGATCATACAAAGTTTACTCAAGATCATTTAAGACTTAAAAACCATACTTGTTATTCAAAAGTTCATTCAAAGCCATTTAAGATTCAAAACAAGTTTTGTGCTCTCTTATGCATTCAAAAGATTCCAAGACACGCATGTGCAGGGTTTACAAAAGATATACCTATTAAACACATGTAACCTACACTTCATGTCTTCAAAGCCTTTAATCATCTTGAACAAACTATTCAATCTTCAATCACTTTGACATATTGGAGTTGTTCTTGCATTTTGGCTTCAAGGCGATGAGACTTCAAACTTCTTAATCCAACAATCCTATCACACAAATGGCATAAAGATTAGTCCTCATCAATGTTTGTCATTAATCAAAAATTATCCAAAACCTCATGATTTGCCCTTAGGGCTAACAACAAGGCTTCTAAAGAAGGAAGAGGAACCAAAAACAAGAAGAGAGAAAAGAAGAGAAGAATAAGGTGAGAATTGTTTAACCATTCTGATTTGCCATTTTCTTGTGAGATTATTTTAATCTCTTGGTTTTTGGTATCCACCTAGTTTGGTGAGGATATTTGTATGTGTATCTAGAAGAGCAATGTTTTACTCCATTTTCATAGTGAAAGTTTTGGTCAGTGTTTAACCCGAGGTTTTTTTCGGTTTTGAAGTTTTCCACATAAATCCAAGTGTCATTGCTTGTTTCTGATTTTTTTTGTTGCCAAATTTATTTTTGTTAATGGTATTGATAAAATCTCAGTTTATCGATACCGAAGCTTTTGGGAGAGTCATTTTTATCTTGGTAATGTGAGTCATTTATTTGAGATTTTTTATTGTCTTTAATTTTTCCCAACCTCCCAACACATTTTCCTATTTTCTTGATTTTTACTTTTAACATTTTGCTGTGCAGAGATGTTGCTATCAAGGCAATTGTCTAGTGAAGAACATCTAAGGGAACTTGAAGCTCGTGGTTGCCTAGTGTTGCAGGAAGCTGATGTCCACAACACGAATCATCATCCTGTCTCGAGGAACATGAAGTTTGATATGATAATCTTCAATTTCCCCTATGCAGGCCATTTCACATGGTTACGTGCAAGAGACGTCTTCATTATATTGTAAGTAAATGATTTACTCCCTGATATACAAGTTGAAAACCAAGTTTTCTCTTCCCAGTTGTATAAAAACCAAAATGAAACAAAAGTTCGTTGACTCTGGTTCAAGGGATCAAGTCTATTTTGGTTTAACAATTATGTTTGTCAAGTAGCTAGCTATTGATAATGTTAACGGTAATCCATGGTAAAGTGAAGATCTCTGAAATGCTACAACAGGAAAGTGAAGTTCATGTTAGCCACAGAATTGAATACTACTACAATAGATGGGAAGTGGAGAACCAAGCAGGACTAGCAGGACTACAGTTAAAAGAAAAAGTTGAGTTTCACAGCTGGAAATATCCTGGCTATCGAAACAAGAGAAGAAGCAGCAAAAATGGTGATGGGAATTTTCCTCTTAAAGAATGTTTTACCTTTGAATTCAGTTAGAGGAGTAAAATTTCTTCAGAAATTTACTGTATTGAGAAAGTTTTAAAATAGTCTTCAATTTCACTTGGAATTCTTAAAATATGAGAATTTTTGTGATGTGTATTAGAGATTTCCAATTAATATGCTTGAGTTACCAATTATGTAGTCATCCATTGTGCTTTCCAGATCAGGAAAAACATTTTCTCATTGCATGGATTTTAATTTTCTCTTGTTTGATGCATATTTTCATAGAGCTATGGTATCTCTTCATATATTCGATCTTTGAAAAATATGGAGGAAAACATGCATTAGTTTCTTAAAAAGAAAGCGTAAAATATTTAAAACGACAGTCATAAAAAGTCTATTGTTACAAATCAATAATGCAAGTCAACAGAGGAAGAATAAGTTAGTCAGCAAGCACAGGTGAAGATAGCAGAGGCACAGGTGAAGTTAGCAAAGTCAGCAAGTGACAGCAGAGCAACAACAATGCTGTAGCTTGCATCCAGTTCAAGTTTGTTAGGAGTAGTTAGTTAAACTCGGTTCATTGAGTGGGTTTGCTTATTTATTGCCTTGTATGTAAACTTCATTTTCCCTCCTATAATCTCAGTTGAATGAATGAACATTCCATAAATATATTTCCTCATGGTATCAGAGCTTCGAGTTTCCTCCTACGCAGCATTTTTCATTCTTCAATTGTTTACTTGATTCTTCTGTGATCCAGCATTTATTGGAGCATGTCATTGTTCTTTCAAAACCTAATTCAGGTTGATTATCAATTCTCCATTGGCGAATTTGGCAAATCATGAATTGCCACCTTCAAACCCTTTCCATTTAGCTTCGAATGAAAATCCGTCATTAGTTCTGGTTTCACTAGAACTTGATGGATCCAACTATCATCCTGGAGTTGCGCCATGAAGATGGTGCTCATTTTGAAGAACGAGCTTGGTTTTGTCGATGGTTCAATCGTAACTCCAGCAAAGGATGTAGTACATTAAAAGCAATGGGAGCAAGCAAACAACATGGTTCTGTCATGGATTACACTAGTTGTTTCTCCTTTAACCAGGCAGAGCATCCTTTGGATGGATTTAGCATATGAAGTTTGGCAGGATTTGCATGATCGGTATTAGATAGAGATTCTTATCATCTCTCTAATCTCATTGAAGAAATTCATGCAATGAAACAAGGTAACAAGTCTGTGAATGAATATTTTGCTCAACTTAAGGTACTATAGGAAGAGATGCTTATGCTTAGACCAATACCTAATTGCAGCTGTATACCAGCTTGTAGTTGTGGTGCTTTTAAGGCTATGAGAGAGTATTTTGATGTTGATTATGTGATAAGGTTCCAAAAAGGATTGAATTCCTCTTTTGATATTGTCAAATCACAAGTTTTAATGCAGACACCATTTCATTCTGTTAAAAAGGCTTTTAATATGGCTGTGAAACATGAAAGGCAACTGCATTATAATTCACCACAAACACCTGGTACAGAGATTCAATTTATGATGAATCAAGGTGTTTCTAGTAATTCTGGTGATGGAAATATGATTACTGATAGCACTCCATTTTATTATCATGGTAGTCGAAATGTTGATTCTATTAATGATGCTTATGGTTCTCAGTCTTTTGGTAAAGCAATTGCTTTAAAGAAAGGTGGTGTAGGGAATTCAAAGAAGCAATATGTTTGAACTTTTTGTTGTAAAACAGGACATACTATGGATAGGTGTTATAAAAAGTTTGGTTATCCTCCAATTTTCAAAACAAACACTAGAGGACATGGTGGTTCTAGTAATGTTCAGAGTAAGCTGATGTTTGGGAATATGTCAGTTCAAGGTTTGAATAGTTTTCCACAAGGAAGTTTAATGAATCAAATTACTGGACCTCATGATCATGGTTTTCCTTAATGTTCTGTACAATCTGGTTCATCCGAGAATGCTTATGGTACTAATCAAAATGGAATCACTCAAGATCAATTCTAGCAATTGGTAAAATTGTTGCAAGATATACAGGTACATTCAGGAAGTTCTTCTGTTTCTCCACAGATTAATCAAGCAACAGTTTTGTTAGCAAATTTTGATAATCCAGTTTTGGCAGCAAATTTAGGTAAATTTCCTAGTAATAATTCAAAGTATGGGATTTTACATTCTGATCATGTTATATGTTCATTTTCTTTCTTCTTATCTTGCACTCCAGTTTCCAATCTTTTTGTTGAATTACCTAATAGAGTCTCAGTTCCTGTCATTCATAAAGGTTTTATTTCTCTTAATTCTCACCTAACTCTTCATGAAGTTCTTTATGTACCATCTTTCAATTTTAATCTCATTTCTGTCATTAAACTTTGTATGCAAAATCATTGTTTTGCAATTTTTTATTCAACCAAATGTTTGATTCTGGACATTGCAACTATGAAGATGATTGGATTAGCTGAAGGTTGCAATAGACTATATTTCCTTTCTCCAGTCTCTGCTTCAGCAACTTCTGATTCTGCTAAGTCACGTTGTACTTTGTCTGTTTCTAGTTCTAATAATACTTTTGTTAATTTTCCTAATTCTGTTTTTGCTTGTAATGGTTCTTCTGAACTCGATTCTTTGTTATGGCACTGTAGACTTGGCCATTTGTCTCCTCAAAGACAATGTTTGCTTGGTTCTACATATAATTCAGCTTGTAATTCTTCTAAGTCTGTATGTTCTATTTTTCCTCTTGCTAAACAAAAGAAAATCCTTTTTGCTTTGAGGACTTCTCAAACAACTAAATGCTTTGAACTTGTCCATATAGATATTTGGGGACCATATAAGCAAAAGACTATTTATGGTCATAAATACTTCCTTACTATTTGTTAGCCCTAAGGGCAAATCATGAAGTTTTAATTGAGTTTTGAATAATGACAAACATTGTTGTGGACTAATCTTTATGTCAATTGTGTGTTAGGATTATTGGATTAAAGAAGTATGAAGCCTTGTTGCCTTCAAGCCAAAGTGCAAGAACAACTTCAATAAGTCAAAGTGATTGAAGATTGAAGAAGGTTGTTCAAAGATGATTGATTAAAAGGCATTGAAGACTTGAAGTATAGGGTACAAATGCTAAATAGATATATTTTTCTGTAAACTCTACACTTGTGTGTCTTGGAATCTATTGAATGCATAAGAGAGTATAAAATTATTTTTTAATCTTAAATGGCTTTGAATGAACTTTTTGTTAATAAATGTATTTTTGTATCTTAAAAGATTTTGAGTAAACTTTGCATGATCAAAGAGATTTGATAATGGTTCTTAAGTTTAAAAATGTCTAAATAACTTATCTATACATACAAATTGTTTTCAAACTTATTGAAGTTAAATCGCAAATGATTTTACAAAGTTTGAAAACGAAACTTTAAAATGGCTATTGTGCTTCCAAAAAATTAGGTCGTCCGATTTTTATAACCAGCAATGGTTACTGTTTTTCTAGAGAAATTCAGACACAAGTTTGGACGCATGAAAACAATTCGGTCGTCCGAATTTTTTCAGAAACATGCAACAGTAAAATTCGGAAGATAAGTTCAGATGCACAAGAAAAATTCGGCCGTCCGAATTTTCTGAAACTAGCCGTTTTATGGCTGTTAAAACTGATTTGCAAATTCTATAAAAGCTATAAACTCAAGAATTTTTGTAAATTTTGAATCTCTAATAACTCTAAACATTCTAAAACCTTTAGCAAACATTAAAGCTCTCTTTTGTCTTGTGCTTTCAATTGATCATTCAAGATTCCAAAGACAAAAAAGTGCAACATTTTGTAATCATCTACCAACAAAGTGGTAACATCTTACACATTCTCTTCTCCTCTTTCAATTGTGTTTTCTACTAGCTCATTGCAAGGTTATCTTGAGAACATAAAATCCTTTAGATAAGGGTGATCCTTGAGATATTGATTCAAGGTTGCTTTATTGCTTTGCTATTAATTGACTTATTCTCTCATTAAACCAAGCACATACAATCTGGTCTTGCTTAGAATTGTAAAAGGAATTTATTTGCAAAAATTAGCCAAAGACCTAATTCACCCTCCCCCCCCCCCTTAGGTCTTTCACTATTGTTGATGATTATAGCAGATATAGTAGGGTTTTTCTTCTCAAAGAAAAATCACAAGTTAGCCTTAAAATACAAGCATTTTATTCTTTTGTTCATACACAATTTTCTCAGTCCATTCAAAGCATTAGATCAGACAATGGTCCTGAATTTCACCTTCCTGATTTTTATCTTGCACATGGTATTTTTCATCAGACTGCTTGTGTAGCAACTCCTCAGCAGAATGGGTTATTAGAACGTAAACATCAATACATTCTTAATGTTACTAGAGGTTTAAAGTTTCAATCTCATTTACCCTTAATTTACAGGGGTTTTTGTATTCAACATGCTGTGTACCTTATCAATCTTCTTCCCACTCCATCTCTTCATAATTCTAGTCCTTTTGAATTTCTTTTTCATAAACCACCTGAGTATTCAAATTTGAAAGTTTTTGGTTGCTTGTCTTTTACTTGTACCCTGGAACACAATCGGGGAAAGTTTGATCCTAGAGCTAAAAAATCAGTGTTCCTAGGTTACTCTACCAAAATCAAAGGTTATATTCTTTTGGATTTCCATACAAGAAGCATTTTTTTCCCGGGAATGTTCAATTCTATGAACACATATTTCCATTCTCTTCTATTTCATCTGCTTCATCCTCTTCTTGTTTACCTTCCAAGGATTCTTCCTTTTCTATTGCTTCTTATACTTCTTCATCTTCTGATCGCAATGTAGAACAATATACTACCCCTCCTGTGTTTACTGATACCCAATTAGCTGAACAACATTCTCATTATGATAATCCTTCTTTTAACTCATCTTCCATTTCATCTCCAAGAAGATCAACTAGACAGAAACATCCACCTGCTTATTTGAGAGATTATGTTTGCAAATGTGAAATTTATAAGTGCACAAATATCGAACAAGTAATAAAATAGTGAGTACAAGTCGTCCCAACGAGGATTGCTACCTAACAGCAAAATTCTTTTACTTATAACCAAACTTAAACCAAAATAAATGTGATTTTATCTAAAATTTAATTACCAATAAAAATAATTAATAATAGTAATAAATACAAAAATTAATAATTTTATTAATTTCAAATTAATAGCAATGAATAGATTAAGACACTCCAAATCCAGCTTACTCCTCTTATGACAAATAATTAATATCTTCAAATTAATTCTTGACTTGGTTAATGGTAGAATTCTTAATTATAAGCTAGACCCAATCTCTTGGTGAAAAGCTCTTAACTTTAATTAATAAACCAATCGTATCTCTACGTGATTTTAATTATCAAAGCCGCAAACACCTCTATGGAATTCCCTAACTTTTGTTTCCTACTCGCTAGAAACCACACAAAGAAACCGAATCTATCTCTAGTCAGTTTTACGATGTGTTGTTATTACCATGATCTAATTTAAACTAGTACTTCTCAGCCACTAGAATAAATTTAAAGGCATGCAAGAATTGGCCAAAAAATTGCAAGCATTAAGAACAATAATAACAATTAACCAAAATTGAGATAAAAGAAACAATCTTTAACTAAAATAAATTAAATTCATAAGAGTTTCAACCTTCATCGAAGGTCTTAGTCACAAAAGATTTAGCTATTCATAATCCGAATATTCAAAGCCATAAATTTAATTAACATAAAAAAATAAATAAAGACAAAAGAAATAATAAGTAAAGAGCTTCTCTGTTCTCAAGCTTTCTCCGACTCTTTTTGCTCCATTCTTCCCTCAGTGAACCCTTTGTCCTTTTTCCCCCATCGCTTCTTACGATTTTTTTCTTCCTTTATATCCAATTGATTCTCCCTTTTTCTACCTCCTTGCTGCCCAAATTTTTCTCTTTTTGCTGCCCAAATTTCGTCCTATTGGCTGCCCGAAATTTGCTTCTCTTTGCTGCCCGAAAGTCGTCTAATTGGCTGCCCGAATTTCTCTCTTTGACTCACGAATTTTTCTTCTCTTCTTGGCTGTCGAAAATCTCCTTGCTTTTGTGTATTAGGAATTTTCAATCCAATTTGAATTGCAAATCCTATTCCAAATCAAAGTCAATTTTAGAATCTTCCTTTTTCTTCTTTAAATTGTATCCTTATAAATTTTGGAATGGTATGGTAAATTTTTATTTTCCTTTCCTAGCCAAGTTTTCTTTCATATTTTCTTCTCTTGACATTACCATTTTGCCCCTGCATCAATAATTAATAAAATTAGTGAATTAAAGTGTACTTTATAAATAAAATCATCTTAATTAATTCATACGAAGTACATAAATATTTAATTCACCAAAACAAATCAAAGTCATAAGATTTATATCAATTAGCACTTAAATAAGTGAGAAATTAATTCTAAATAATGATTAAAATTTGATCTCATCAACTATCCACCACTTAAGACTTTGATCGTCCTCGAGCAAAGATAGAAAAACTCAAGAATCTTAGACATGAAATCATTCATCTTGAAATCAACTTTCTTATCCTATTAAAATGGTCACCCATATGCATCGACTAGAAAGATTGATAGATAAATAATCAAGAATAATAACAATGTTAATACACATAACCGTGGAAATTGAAAGAAGTATTTTTGAAGCATACCATAACCAAACTCTTGATTCAATGTCTAGGCAATATTATACATCCAATAATCACCTTTATAATCACAACCGTATACATATACATTAAAGATTCACACAACCATAAGCTTGTAATCTTACACACTCTCCACTAATTTAGGTACTCTGGCTTCACTTAGATCAGGTAGGACTTTAGCGCTTGTAATGTTAGGTTAGGGAATTGGCTAACAAACGAAAGATATAAGGAGACAAAATAAAGAGAAGAGAGCTTGCAAAGAAAAATTGACCCCAAATCATAAACATATACTCCAACTCCTTTCTTGCTCCTTTAGTACAAAGAATCTCAATAGCCAAATTTATTTCCGAGAAATTCATTCCTTTCTCATGTATACATCAACTTTGGATATTATATGACCATGACTTGCAATAAGCACTCTTTCTTTCTTTTTTCTTTTTTTTTCTAATTCTCTCCTTTTTTAATTTTTTTTCTTTTTTTTCAAATTTTTTTTCATTTTTTTTTCAAAATAATAATATAGAGCAAGTCATTCTTTCCCTTTTCAATACCCTCTCAATCTTTCTTTCCTTCAAAACCTTAATATCCCGGTCCCAAGAAGCACAAAAGTGTTAAAGTATAAATCAAGCTCCCTACAAAGTTAAAGGTTAAAATATTGAGTGTTTATGAAAGCAAAATGACTCATTAAGGCACAAAAAAGGGTACTAGGGATAATTCTAAAGGTAGGCTTGAAAGACTCAAACGGTTCAACGAAGGCCTATGACCATCGTTTCTAAGATAAACCAGAGAAACCTTCTATTTCGCCTCGAGCATGTAATAAAACAAGCTCTAGTGTGTTGTTTTGATAAAAAGAGTGTCATCAAATATATAATAAAGTCTAAATATCTCATCAATTCACAAGTTCATGGTCAATAAAAATAATTTTAATTCCATAGTTAAGAATAATTAACAAAGGCATTATGCAAGGTTAAATTCCTTTCTTTACTTTCCAATCGACACATATAAATAATCATAATAACTCCTCAGGAATAAGATTCAATTACTTAATATTCAAACAATTTTCAGAAAATTTCACCATAAAATTCTGAAAAATTTTCAAAAAGTTGTCAAAATGAAATAGCCAATTTCATACCCCCCACTTAAGAGTAAACATTGTCCTCAATGTTCAAATATAAGAAATCACAAAGAGGGTTAAGAGACTTAGCCGAATCAACGAAACATCCAAGAAAGTCCAAGCTTTAAGGGTTTATGGGACCTCTACTTAGGCTCAAGCGCATCCTACAAAGAAATTAAAGAAAGTAAATAAGGGAAATCTATTTTTTTTTTTATAAAACTTGAAAGAAGAAGAAAAAATATCAAGAAGCAAAGCAACTTAAATAGTAGTTCTCGTTTATAGTCTCAAGCTTGACTTCCTGTGTAAGAGCATGAATTAAGGAGGATCATGGAAAAGACAAGTTTCTCCTCCCATAAGCATTCTTCTTGTCAAATCATTTTTTACTTTATGCCGCCTTAGGAAAGACTTCCTTTTTTCACATTATCCTCAATGTCCTTTTTTAGAAGCTCTCCTTCTTCCTTGAATGGTTTTATTCCAATTTGAATTCAATTTTTCTGCAAAAATTTTAGAAGAATCATCCACTACAGCATCTAGAATATTTATAGCACATATAGATTCTCCATTGGAGGAATTACTCAATGATTCAAAAACATTTAATTGTATACATTCATCCCCAACCCTCAATGTTATTTGACATTTTTTTCACATCAATTAAGGTTCTACCAGTATTCAAAAAGGGCCTACCTAAAATCAAAGGTAGATCAAAATCATCCTGCATATCTAAAATCACGAAATCCGCTAGAAAATATAATTTATCAACCTTAACAAGGACATTTTCTACTATTCCCCTAGGATACTTTATTGATCTATCAGCCATTTGGAGACAAATAGTAGTGTCATTAATTTCCTTCAACCCCAATTTTTTACAAATGGATAAAGGCATAAGGTTGATACTAGCACCTAAATCACACAACACATTTTTAAAATAAAAATCACCAATAGAGCGAGGAATATGAAAACTCCCTGGATCTTGCAGCTTAGGTGGTAATTTTCTTTGAAGTATTGCAGAGCATTCCTCGTTTAACCAAATCTGTTGAAAGTCTTTGAGTTTCTTTTTGCTAGCCAAAACATTTTTCAAATATTTTGCATATCAAGGTATCTGTGCTAAGGCATCCACAAAAGGAAGGTTAATTTGAAGTTTCTTGAATATTTCAAGAAACTTTTTGAATTGAGAATCAATGTAATAATGCTTAACAGCTTGGGGGAAAGGAAGAGAACTAAAATCAACATTGTAATTATTATATTCTTCCTCACCTTTCTTACTTCTCTTACATCGTGGATTTTTGGGAGCTTCAGAATTCTTAAAATCATCCTCTTTTCTATGCCCCACCTCTTTTCCTTTGGCGAAATCCTCTTTATCGATTACCGTAATAGCCTTCAACTCCCCAAGATTTCGCTCCGTGTCACTTGGAAGTGCTCCTTAAGGTCTATGGAGTAGTGCAGTTGCTAATTGACCCACTTGTACTTCTAAGTTTTTCAAAGAGGCTTTTATATTTTGTTGGTCAACTTCTATTGCTTTGAAAGATTTCTTGAGTTGTTGATTCTCATTCTCAATACTCACAAATTTGTTAGTGGCCATTTCAATGAACTTTGTAAGAGTATTCTCAAGGAGACTTACCTTTTCTTGGTGGATATCAGGTGGAGGCGGTGCTTGAACTTGATTATTTTGTCTCCATCCAAAATTTGGGTGATTCCTCCATCCCGGATTATAAATGGATGAATATGGATCATTATTCCTGTTATTTTGTCAAACAAAATTAACTTCATTATTATTATAATAAGAATTCACCATATTACCTTGCAAACATTGGTTTGTGAGATAATTTCCTCCACAAATTTCGCAGTGATGGTTTATGGCTGCAACATTCAACGAACTCAATCTCTTATTTATTGCATCAAGTTGAGCCATGATTCCTGCATTAGGGTCCATATCCACCACTCCAGCAACCTTCTTTGGGGGAATAGCTCTTGGGTTAAACCATTGAGAGCTATTCAAGGTCATCTCCTCCAATAAATTCCATGCAGCTTGCTCTTCTTTTGACATAAATGCTCCACCACTAGCTGCATCTAATGATGATCTAACATTTTCTCTGCAACCATTATAAAATGTTTGTGCTTGCATTGCTATTGGCATTCCATGATGAGGGCATAACCTAAGATATTCTTTGAACCTCTCCCATGCATCATGTAAAGACTCAGTAGGACCCTGCAAAAAAATTGTAAATATTAGATCTCATTTAAATAGTCTTAATTGGAGGAAAGTATTTATTTAAAAATGCTTCCTGCAATTGGTCCCAATTAGAAATAGAATTTGTAGGAAGAGAGTTTAGCCATGATCTAGCTTTATCCCTTAAAAAGAAAGGGAAAAGTTTGAGCCTTTTTGCATTTTCAGGTACTCCACCAATTTGGAAAGTATCACAAATTGCCAAAAATTTGATATGTGTGCTTGCGGATCTTCATGTGACAATCCGAAAAATGGAGTACTGAGAACCATTTGAATGAATGCTGGCTCAATCTTGAAAGTTGCAGCAGTGACTCCTGGACAGTTGATGGCTGGAGAAGGACCTTCCATCTTTGGCTTTGTATAGTCCTTCAAAGTCATACCCCTCGGCTGATTATTCTCCATTGCTTCACTGCTATAGTCAAATTCGAAACTATCCTCTGAAATTGAAGATTCGACAGGTGTGACGATTTTCTCGTATTTTCTCTTATAAAATTCACTCTTGTTATGACGAGCAAACTTTTCAATATCAGAAATAAAGATCAAAGATTCTTTATTTGAGGAACTATGAGTATTCATGCACAAATAATAATAATAATAATAATAACAATAACAAACAAAATAAATAAAAAATTAGAAATATCAAAAATATTTTTCCGACTTTTAAAAAAAAAAAGTTTAAACTTAGGCTTAGTAATTAAATTCTACACTAGATAAAAACAATCCCCGGTGCGGCGCCAAATATCGAACAAGTAATAAAATAGTGAGTACAAGTCGTCCCAACGAGGATTGCTACCTAACTGCAAAATTCTTTTACTTATAACCAAACTTAAACCAAAATAAATGTGATTTTATGTAAAATTTAATTACCAATAAAAATAATTAATAATAGTAATAAACACAAAAATTAATAATTTTATTAATTTAAAATTAATAGCAATGAATAGACTAAGACACTCCAAATCCAGCTTACTCCTCTTATGACAAATAATTAATATCTTCAAATTAATTCTCGACTTGGTTAATGATAGAATTCCTAATTATAAGCTAGACACAATCTCTTGGTGAAAAGCTCTTAACTTTAATTAATAAACCAATCGTATCTCTACGTAATTTTAATTATCAAAGCCGCAAACACCTCTATGGAATTCCCTAGCTTTTGTTTCCTACTCGCTAGAAACCACACAAAGAAACCGAATATATCTCTAGTCAGTTTTACGATGTGTTGTTATTACCATGATCCAATTTAAACTAGTACTTCTCAGCCACTAGAATAAATTTAAAGGTATGCAAGAATTGGCCAGAAAATTGCAAGCATTAAGAACAATAATAACAATTAACCAAAATAGAGATAAAAGAAACAATCTTTAATTGAAATAAATTAAATTCATAAGAGTTTCAACCTTCATCGAAGGTCTTAGTCACAAAAGATTTAGCTATTCATAATCCGAATATTCAAAGCCATAAATTTAATTAACATAAAAAATAAATAAATACAAAAGAAATAATAAGTAAAGAGCTTCTCTGTTTTCAAGCTTTCTCCGACTCTTTTTGCTCCATTCTTCCCTCAGTGAACCCTTTGTCCTTTATGTCCAATTGATTCTCCCTTTTTCTACCTCCTTGCTGCCCAAATTTTTCTCTTTTTGCTGCCCAAATTTCATCCAATTGGCTGCCCGAATTTCTCTCTTTGACTCACGAATTTTTCTTCTGTTCTTGGCTGCCGAAAATCTCCTTGCTTTTGTGTATTAGGAATTTTCAATCCAATTTGAATTGCAAATCCTATTCCAAATCAAAGTCAATTTTAGAATCTTCCTTTTTCTTCTTTAAATTGTATCCTTATAAATTTTGGAATGGTATGGTAAATTTTTATTTTCCTTTCCTAGCCAAGTTTTCTTTCATATTTTCTTCTCTTGACATTACTATTTTGCCCCTGCATCAATAATTAGTAAAATTAGTGAATTAAAGTGTATTTTATAAATAAAATCATCTTAATTAATTCATACTAAGTATATAAATATTTAATTCACCAAAACAAAACAAAGTCATAAGATTTATATCAATTAGCCCTTAAATAAGTGAGAAATTAATTCTAAATAATGATTAAAATATAATCTCATCAAATGTTCTTCCTACTTCTTCTCATTCTTTGTCTAATGTTCTTACATATGAAAAGCTTGCACCATATTATAAAACCTTTACTCTTAATGTTACTATGGATGTTGAACCTAAAAGTTATGCAAAAGTTTTTAAACATCAGGAATGGAGGAATGCTATGCAGACTGAAATAGAGGCTTTACAAGCCAGTAAAACATGGAAGTTAGTCCCTTTACCCCCTAATAAACATGTGATAGGGTGTAAATGGGTTTATAGAATCAAGAGAAAGTCCGATGGCTCCATTGAGAGATACAAAGCTAGGTTAGTAGCCAAAGGTTATATACAACAAGCCGATATTGATTATTTGGAGGCTTTTTCCCCAGTTATCAAAATGACAACTGTGAGACTGATTTTAGCTATAGCTATTGCTAAAGGTTTACATTTGCATCAATTAGATGTGAATAATGCATTTTTACATGGTGATTTGAATGAATAAGTGTATATGAGTATACCACTTGGTTACCAGTGTCCAGATAGCAGCCTGGTACGTAAGTTGGAAAAATCTTTATATGGTTTAAAACAAGCGAGTAGGCAATGGAATGCAAATCTGGTTTTAACATTACTTTCTCTTGGTTTCAAAGAGTCTTACTATGATTATAGTTTATTTGTCAAGTCTGATGCTGCTCAGTTTACTGCTGTTTTTGGTTTATGTGGATGATTTGATCATTGCAAGCAATGACTTGAATACAGTTCACACAGTTAAAACTACACTGCATGATCAGTTCAAAATCAAAGTTTTGGGATAATTGAAATATTTTCTTGGTTTGGAAATTGCAAGAAGTCATACTGGATTGAATCTGTCACAGATGAAATATACCATTGATTTGCTTAAGGAAACAGAATTTCTTGGTTGTAAAACGGTAAATACTCCTATGGATCATAGTATCAAATTGTCAGATGCAGATTTACCAATTCTAGTAGATAATCAATATTATAGAAGCGTAGTTGGAAAACTTCCTTATCTTACACTTTGCAGGCCTGATATTGCTTTTGTTATTTAACAATTAAGTCAGTTTCTTGATGCACCAACACAGCAACATTTAAAGGCAGTTCACAGAGTATTAAGATACTTGAAAGGCACTGTGGGTTAAGGTTTATTCTTTCCGGCAGCAAATGACTTAACTCTCAAGGAATTTTCAGATTCTGATTAGGCAGTTTGTGAGGATACAAGGCGTTCAGTTACTGGATATTGTATTTTCTTGGAAAAATCTTTAGTTTCCTGGAAAAGCAAGAAGCAGTCTACTATTTCAAGGAGTTCAGCAGAGGCTGAATATCGTGCTATGGCATTTACAGCCTATGAATTGCAGTGGATTACATATTTGATGCATGTTTTATGCATTCTATTATATGGTCCAATTCGAATGTTTTGTGACAATCAAGCAGCACTTTAGATAGTGGAAAATCCTGTGTTCCATGAACACACCAAAAATATTGAGATTGATTGTCATTTTATTCGAGAGTATGGAGACTGATCAAACCTCTTCCTATATAATCATCTTTGCAGTTAGTAGATTTATTAATTAAAGCCTTGTCTGCTCCTTTTTATCAGTTGTTGTCAGAGTATGGAGTTCAAAATGTTTACACCAAGTTTTACTTGAGAGACGTGTTAAAAATCAAGAATAAAAGTCAACAGAGGAAGAAGAAGTTAGTTAGCAATATGGAACGCACCAAAAATATTGAGATTGATTGTCATTTTATTCGAGAGTATGGAGACTGATCAAACCTCTTCCTATATAATCATCTTTGCAGTTAGTAGATTTATTAATTAAAGCCTTGTCTGCTCCTTTTTATTATCTAATAGCACTGTGCATATGCATGTATCATTGCAAGTGATAGAAGGTTGGAAAAAATTTATTTTTAAAACAAAAATATATCACGGTTTTAATTTTTAGATTAAAAATATTTTTTATTATTTTCTTTGTGCTTATTTGTATGATTTGTGGTGTATTTATTCGTTAGATGATAAATTTTATTATTTGAAAAGTCCAATATAACTATCATATTGCATACACTATAACAAAATTAATCTTTGCTGACACGTAACGAATCGCTCTTTAAGTACTACAATTATATATTGATTTTCGAATAACAACTAATCAATTCAATAATTATTGGGACATATTATACCATAAAAAAGGAAGAAACATTCAAAATTGTAAATCATGCTAACCCTCTTGACATACTTCTACAATATAATAGTACACATGTAGACTAGCTACTTTTCAACGGTTCAAGTTAATTACTTCCCCCATTTCAAAATAATTATTAATTTTTTATTTTTACCCTTTCAAGATAATTGTCAATCTCATTTTTCAATAATATATATATCACCTTTCCTCAAAAAAATTAATATATTTATTACCTTTTTCTTTTTAATATAATTTTGAAGTCAAATCCTTTCATTTCTTCAAAATAAAAATTAAATTTTGATCTCCAAATCATATGGGAAAATGCATAACACGTAAATTTACTATCTTTTCCAAGGTACTTAGACGATTGTGGTATTTTGAAAAAAGATTAGCCTTTTTCATTATCGGTTGACTAAGTTTATTCTCACAACTTACAAATATATGGTGAATGAATAAACGTATATGCACAGAAAACTTGCTGCTTAAAAAAAAAAAAGAAAAAAATGGAAATCTTAAACGTCTGCCTCTATACATTCTCCAACACCAGCTTTAGCTTTTAGTTGTTGGGAATTGCAGGGGCCAATAAGCATAGTTCTGCAGTAAATATCGATTGGATTTCCTTCAAAGAACTTCCTTTTATTAATGAATTTAGCCTAATTTTTGTCCCAGAGGACTGAAACACAAAACACATACAGATGGAAAAGAAGAAGGAAGACAGAAAGAGATGGATTCAACATTATAACAGTTCTCAGAAAATTCTTTTGGTCGGTGAAGGAGACTTCTCATTTTCTGCCTGTTTAGCCAAAACCTTTGGCACCGGTGTTAACATGGTGGCCACATCTCTCCATTCTGAAGGTGACTGATGAATGAAAGAAAGTTCTCAATTTTCTTGGGTTCTTGATAGAAAATATAAATGAGAGAGGCAATTATTTTCAAGAGTCACTCATTTTCTTGATTCCTATTAATCATTCATCTGTATGATGAACATATGTTCTTTTTATTTTTTTATTTTTGGTAAATAAATTTTAAGGTTCACACACTTTTGTTCTTTTGGTGCAGAGATTTTACCAGTGAAGCATTGGACTAGCGAAGCTCATCTTGAAGAGCTTGAAGAGCTAGGATGCCTTGTGTTGCATGAAATTGATGTTTGCAACATGAACCACCATCATATTTTAAGAAACATGAAGTTTGATATCATAGTCTTTAACTTCCCACATGCAGGCCATTTCTCTTGGTTAAATGAAAGAGACACTACACTCATCAAGTATGTAGAACTTTTCCTCTTTTTTTTTTATTTTTTTTTCCCTTCTTTAGATCTCCCTTTATTAGACAAATACACTGCTGCAGATCTTTGTAGTCTATGGAAACGTAAAAATGGCAAAATATAGATATATTTAGGTTCCACGTTTTTTGCTAATCCTCGCACGGAAAGCAGTCAAACTGTAAAGTGTACGAGTAATTCCTATGTTCTGTCTTAAAAAGTAGTAAATTCTTGAAAGATAACTTGCATTGGCAGTTTATTTAATTTATGGGCTTGATGTGTATATTCATTTTATTTGATTCAACTTGATCTAATGTTTGGTGTTTTTCCATTTACGTTCTTTTCTTGGGATATGGGAAAATTGTGTAAAATACAGCATGCACAAAGATTTGATAAAGACATATTTTAGAAGTGCCAGAGAGATGCTGGCAGAGGGAGGTGAAATTCATGTCACACATAGAGATGATTACCCGTACAACAGGTGGAAAGTGAAGAAAATAGCAAGACAGGAAGGTTTAGATCTGAAAGAGAAAGCTGAATTTCTGCAGGCAAATTATCCTGGCTACCATAACAAGAGAGGAAGCAACATAAATTGTAACAAAAAGTTCCCTCTGAAACAGTGTTTTACCTTCAAATTCACCTTGAGGGTGAATGCATTGGAAGTGAAATCTTGCTATGAAGTAACAGAAGATGCAAGCAGTGACTCCTCTAGCACGCTGATCACAGCTGCGGAACTTCTTTCTCTTGTTAAGTAAAAACTTGAGAATCTGCTTATTTGAGGATCTAATATCAGTTAGTGGTGCTATTGGTATTTGAAGGTTTTCTTCCTTTTTTTTTTTTTTTTTGGGGGGGTCTCCATTGCAAGCATATCCTGGGAGATAATGAACCCTTTTTTTTTTTTTTTTTGGTCTCCTTTGGAAGCTAATGAAGTATATATTTTTATTTAGATGAACATCCGGTGCCATTGACTGGATTCACTTGAAAGATTTCTCTGCTTTTAGCTGAAAGTACTTAGCGTGGTTTATTTGTCATTTAATTAGTACTTCTGCCATTTCTTTTTATAGTTAATTTCAACTATGTTAAGTACCATTTTACAAATACCTAGCAAATACATAGTCATCTATTAGGGTACGTATTAGCACCATAATCTTTATGGTTAATTTTAGCTATATGTTAAGTACCGTTTTATTCATAAAACATTGAGATACAAGTACCTTAAAAGTATATTTGTCAGATAATAGGATACCAGCGCCATAAAATTATATACACAATTTCGACTTTATTAAAAATCATTTTACTCTTCCAAAATTTTGGCCCAAGCACCTATTTTCTTGTAGGTCAAGCTTTGTGGATCAAGTTGATCCGGATCAAGAGGGGTAGTTCAGTAATTTTATCCTAAAATATAACGTATGTTTACATTTTTACTCATTTATTTTACAACTTGATTTTTTTCCCAGTTTTAAACAATTGTATGTTATTTTTAAAGTTTGAAGCTGTTTCAATTAATTGAACTTGAATGAATAGCAAAGAATAGAGTTTGAGAATTTAAAATTATGTTAAGCATAAATAAATAAGAAACTTGAGAGTTAAAAATTCTTTTTCACATAAGTATTTATAAATTCAGAAATCTTGAAGTTATAAAATTTACAATTAAATATGTATTTATTAAGCATGAAATGCAAAAAGGACAGAAATGAAAAACAAAGTTGGTATATATCAAGTTATTACGTGTTATACAATAAAATAAATAATTTAAAAAAGAGAATACATTTAAGGATATACTTGGATTGGGTTCCACACGGAACCCAATACAAATTTCTCATCTCACATCTCATTTTTTCTCTCACAAAAATTTCTCCCTCCCGAAACCCAAGACAAAAAATTTCAAAACCAAACTCTATCCAATCACACCCTAAAATATTTCAATCATATATTAAAACAATAGAACATAATCATTGAACTAAAACTTATCATGTTTCAACTATTTTACAGGAACGAAACATGGGCACTAAATCAGGTACGTGATAGATGGATGTAATTTGAAACCATCATCCTTAATTCTTTCTTCTTGTAGATGCTGTCCTTTGTTTATTTTTGTTTGTGATATGATTCTTTCAACAACTCTTTAGTAGTTTACTAAGAATTTAGCAAAATGATTGCAAATTTCTTCATCTTTTCAGCTCATTTCCCCACAGAAGCTGCTCCTACTTGCAGATTGTAGACTTTCCCATCTTGTTACAAATGCTACATGATAGAAAACAATAATGGTACCTTTGGTTTACATATTGCAGCCAATCTTGCAACCACCTATTGGTATCAGGAAGAAATGGAAATCAATAGCAACAACCTAACCAAATGAAAACTCTATGGTCTTTAGGAACACTATTTTACTGATTATCGTCGTACCTGTTTCTATTAGCTCAAACCTAAACCCAAGTCCCTTTTTTATGAATTACCTCCTTCTTCCGCTCTCCAAGATTACTTATTCCCATTGTTCTAGACATGCCTATCTTACAAATTCCTTTTCCAATGGCTCTTATAGTAATCTCTATTGCTATAATGCTTCAAGCCTAGATATGGGCTGAATGTATCATTCAACGTCAACATCTACACAAATATGTAATAGATTAAATTTTCTCTAAAACCATTATATATGTTATATTAATTGCTAATGGCTTAAATCCTCTTTCCAAGGAAGAGAAAACTTGAATGAAATATTAACTGGCAAAAGAACCGTTATTCAAAATTTCATTCAAAACTAATTTCACTTACTATTGAGTATATCTACAAAAATCATCAGACTAATCTTCAATTTAAAGCTTCAAATTCTTGGTCCAAACCCAATCGCTCAGCGCATGATTGCAGTATTTTTTATGGGAATAACACCAATTCAGTGCTATCAAAGTTTATTCTCAATAATTTGTCCTTTGAAATAAAGCTATGCCTAAATTCAAATCACATAAGTGTAGTACTTGTTATAATAAATTGAGATTTAGACGTTCCCATAAGCAACAAATATCATTCCTATTGTTGAGAACTCATATAATAGAACATCACACACTGTCTTGACATCATCTAGTGATTTTAAATAATAATTTAATCATTTTAAAACTAAAGCGACTAACAACAGCTTTTTAGAATTGACAATATATGACTCACCATTCTAGCACGATCACCATTTTCTTTAGTAGCTTAATCTTTCAAATCACCATTCTTAATCTTTAAAAGCACCCATTTTCTATGAAAATCATAATGCCATAATTAATAGAGTATCAGTTATTTATCTTCAATAGTTTTGTGGCCATACTGTCAAAAACATAGAATTGGATATGTGTCTTGGTATTCTTGAATTTGTAATATCTATCAACATCCTTCTTTGCCAAGGTGTGATATTGAATGCAACAACAGTCAAAAGACATTGTCCTGAAACAACAAAATCATGTAGTTAACTGATATTAATGAGTCTTGCTCTTTGATGGTTATATTTTTCATTTTAGTAAGAAAATTAGGACCAAGGCTTGCAAGAGAAAAATTGCATAGCCTCTAAATCATTTCAATGTGCAGAAGAATTCAATATACAGAAAGTTCACGGCATAATACAAAATCTATAATTCAAAACATGCACTTCTTTCCCTCTGAAATTGTTGTGTAAAACTGATTGCACTCTCTAAAATTTTGAAGAAATTGAAAAGGAAAATAAAAAGACTACATCTTGTTGTATAGTAAATACAATTAAATCAATAGTAGTATTTTCCTACATATTAGAAGTAAAGAAACCTCAAAACATAGTCTTTGTCTCACAACGAACATCAAGTTGTTGTATTCACAAAGATAGTTGACCAACCAACTTATAGCCCAAACACCAAGGTAAGCAGTGGCATCCACGCTCAAGCACATCATTAAACTTTCCTAAGTGTTCCTTTAAAACAACATTAGACTACTCAACTTGAATGCAACCAAGTGATTGAGCCATGGATCATACCTAGAATCATAATAAAGTTATTTTAGAAACAATCTGAACTGCCATCAGTAGAATCGCAAAGTAGTAAAAATGACAGGATCATTTTATCTATACTCTAGGATTTTCCTCAAAAAATTTATATGCAAAGATACATAGGTCTCTATCAGTTAATAACAAAGTTCTTATAGAAAAAAAAATTTCAACTTCATAATAAGCTCAACCATATTTTCAACGGACAATAAAATCTGACATTAATTCTTAATCACCTCAGTATGATATTCAAAGAGCCAAGAGAACCAAAAAGGATTACACACAAAAGTAGAAGCAAGTTGGAAGCAAAGTGAAACTTACAATTCGGGATTGTCCACTCTATGGGACTCCTTCACAGGTTTGACCATTCTGGCAGACAACTCTTTCTCTTGCTTTGTCTCATCCACCACCGGCTACAGCAACCGAGCACTATACAAACTTTCAATCCTCAAAAAATCCCTAAATTAAATTGTTAATGCAAAATGAATCATCACAAACACACTAATTAATTTGAAATTTTAGTACAGAACAGATCAAATGAATGCCCATAATGCGCAGCATGGCCTAGCATCATGAGTAGTCAAATTATCAAGCAACAAAAGTTTGATTTTCACCAGGAAAAAAAAAGTAACCATAGTGTGCCAATGATATTCCAGACCCAAAGAAAGGGTTTGAGTAGCAGAGCAAGAATGGAAAGAACCACTATTCTCCCACAAAAACAGGCATACCTTTGTTGCCAACTAAAATCCCTAAATACTTATAACACAAAAAATATTTTTTACAAACTTAGATCCGATTGCATGTGCTTTCCACTTCAAGCCTTCAAGCCTTCAAAGAATACTACACTAATAAAAATTCAGAAGGGACATTTTGTTCTCAAAGATTAGGGGCCTTACAATCCCATCCCAGCAGCAAGACCATTGTCTACAAACATCAAGAGGCGAAGTAGAAACACAGCTGTATAGTCCATCTATTTTAGCAGGACCAAAAGGAAAAAAGGGGAAAAAAGACTTATCAATATCTCGCAAATATGAACTATATGTACAGAGATGGAATCTCTTCCAATTAATCACTACAATTATTCTAACAATCAAATAATTAAGGAACAACTGAAATTCTTTCACATGAAAATTCCTAAAATTATTGAAAGTGCGACACATCTCAAACAACTAAAAACATCAAAAACTGCTGAACAATTTCTACATTCACTTCTTAAAATCGATTCTAAGTATTCCAGTCTCATGTCTCCCAATTTAGTTAACTGAAGCCTTTTCATTTACCAAATGAATACAGACAAAGGGATCAAGAAAACATGTACAAAAATACGTAGAATAGGCTCTCTGCAACCTCATATGCTTTTCTTGATTCCGACGACAAAGATTCCTATTACTGTAAACCATTTATTTCTTTGTTATGGGTTTTCCTTGCGGAAGAAAGAGGGTTGTGGGCGTGGCAAATGAGGGACCCAGCACGCGTTGCGATGGGTTTTTCCTGCCAATAACACATTTTCTATACTTCGAAAAAAAAAGAAAGAAAGAAAAGGCAGTGGCTTTTGTAAGAAACCTACGGAAATTTTGTTAAACCTTACCATTGCCGACAAGGAAGAGGGGTCGGAAAAACTACCACCTTTGGAACACAGAGCGCCCGACGAAGGGTTGTTACAGTGGCTCACAACCTCGTATAGCACCGACATGTATTAGAGCTCGATTAACTTTGTATATAACCGTGATGTCTACAACTTGTTAATCTTGGGTTTCAACCCACCAATCAAAACTGCCTTGAAAAAGTTGCAACTCTTTTATTTTAACCCTCTGTGAAATCAACTCAAAAATGTTAACTTTGGTACCTGTTCTTCCAATTGAGAAAGGAAAAAAAATACCTCACGATGGAGACCCGGTGGGGAATGAGGAAGAGGTTAAAGAAAGAAGAAAAAGAACTGATACCCAATATTACTCTGAAAACCTCTCAACTGCTTAGTAATTCTTTGACGCTTTGGACGAATAAATTCAAATAAGAATAAATTTAGAATTTCTCTGCCTTTTCATAATCCTGATATTTTTCATTCAGTTTTTGCTTCCAAGTCCGTCAATCTAATCTATATTCCATATGGTGCATACCTATTAGTTATTTGGTTTAATTATATATATAACTAAACCAAACAATTAATAAATATAAAATATGTAATATATACATGTAATATAAAATATGTGAATTTTATATTAGTGATAATTATAATAAGAAGTACATGTACTGTTTAAATATAAATAATTGAAGAGATTTCATTAAGTTCAAGTATTTATTTACTTGTATAAATTCATTAATTTTATAAACTTATCAACCTTATTAAAATTTGTGTTCAATTTTATTCAATTCATTGTATGTACAATAGTCTTTGATCATAAGAATTAAAATGTTGAATCCATTGTATGTAGAAAAGTTCTCAATGAAAATAATTAATATACCATTTAATTAATGTAATATCTAATTAAAAAATTTCAACCATAGATAAGGTGATTATTTATGGATGACCTTGGTGGTATAAAGATGGAAATGTCCTCAGTCAAACTGGCGAAAAATGCTGCAACCAAGGATGGGGAAAAATGCTGTCCCACGACTGGAATGGGGTGGTCCCCAACCTGCCCATTCCTCCTGCGACCACCCCATTTATCCTCACTTTTTTCTAATTATTTCTAATTAAAATTATATATATATATATATATATATATATATATATATAAAGACACACACGCACATATAAACTTATTATATACACTATCTATTCACAATTGAATGTCTCATTTGAACTTAGTAGAAAATTTAAAGAAGATCTCTAACTTATTCAATTTATCAACTTTATTCTCATTAACATTATAATATCTTTATTAATTAAAGTGGTTAATAGTAGAGTCCACAAGTTTGTGGAACCTAAATATTTTAAATCAAGGGATTTAAAAAGGTTTGTTATAGGCCAACGTGCTAGTAGAGATTACTTTCCTTAAATTAAGAAAGTTAATATTAGACATTTAGATAAAATATATAACTGTTTTAAAAAGTGGACGTTTGATTGTGGGCATTCAAAAATGAAAATGCATGCATTCAATTGAGAACGGAGAGAGTATTATATATATACTCTTATAATTGTGTAATTTTATCCATCTACCTATTGCAAATTATATATATACACTCATACATATATTTTTTTAAAAAAGGTAATTAATTATACTCTTATAGATATACATTTATATATACTCAATATACTTTTATATGTATACTTACATATATGTTTATACTCTTATATAGTTACTTATGCTTATATGTGTATAAATTATAAACATACAAGTGCATATTTACATATATTTATAGAATTTATATATAATTGTACACACATACCTATATGTATGTGTAGTTATGCAATATTAGAAACTATTAATCAATATATAAAAGCTAATTTTTCATCCTAATTATATTAAATTAATCATACATATAGTTTATATTGTAACCTTTTAAAACGTAAATTGTCTTTAAAAAGCTACTTACATAAAAAAACTAATTATCTAAAAAGAGTTCTTTTTTTTTGTGCTAAGTACCTAAAAAAAGTTTTATTTTCTTTACTAACTAGAGCCTAATTTTTTATTTGAATTATGTTGTAACTTGAATTAATATTTCTTTTTAGGAAAAGTATATTATTTTCTATCTTGATTCATTAAACATTTATTTAGTATGATTTTGACTGGTATTTTGAAAGAATATATAGATTAAATTTGAGTTCTTATTTTTTAAATACTATATAAGGGTAAAAATTTTAATTATTTATTTTTAACCTAATGAAAAATTTTATCCACAATTTTTGTTTAGCTTGATGAAGACTTTTATCTCCAATTCTCTATTTTGGAAGAGACTGAGAATAGAGAATCTCCTTTCCTCTCTAGACTATGAATGGGGATCCATTCCATCTCAACTTGTGAGAACATAGTAGAATGGGGGAACAGTGGGGAGAGGCAGGGTGACCGGAAGGGTCCCTGCCCCCTCCTGGTGGTATTAGCATCCAGTTGCATATTCTCCTTGGCTAAAGCAATGACGGTCCTGCAAGCTCTAAGGGCAAATTTTACAGTTTTGATTAATGACAATAATTGATATAGGCTCACTTGAGTAATTGTTGTGTGATAGAATTCTTGGATTGAATAAGAAAAGTGGTCTCATTGCCTTGAAACTAATATGACAGGATATCACAAATGTAATCAAGTAGTTGAAGAATATGGAGCTTGTCCTAGGAGATTGAAGGCATTGAAGTCAACATGATAGGTTTACCTTTGCGTAATAGGTATCTTCTTATAAACCCTACACTTCTTGTTCGTGGAATTTAAAGAATTCATAAAGGAGCACAAAACTTGGTTTTTAAATCCTAAAAGGTGTTGATCATTCTTGATTTACCAACTATTTGATAACGTTTGTAGTTCAAAAGCTTTTTAATGACCTATTTTTTAGTCCAAAATTATTTAAAACTTGTCGTAGTTGATTTTTAAATATTTTGACAAATTTTGAATAGTTCAGACTCTTATTTGGACGCTTTAAATGGAAATTTGGTTGTTGAATTTTCAGAGAAATTTGGACAACAATTCAGATGCACATATCCAAGTTTCGTTAACCAAATATATCCCACAGCTTGGTAAACAGAGAAGTTATGATGATCACTAGGACACAGTAGTCAATGCTTGGTCAACCGAACTTTACTGTTACTAGTTGTAATTTGAACATAGAAATTGAATTTCAAACCCTATAAAAGCCACATACTTCAATTTTTTAGTAGTTTTGAGTACTTTAAGAATCTTTATACTTCCAAATCATTTAAACATCAAAAAGCTCTCTTTGGTCTTTTGGTTCAAAGTAACTTTTGAAGATTTCATAGACAAAAAGGTGAAGTGGTGCTAGCTTTGTCTTCATCAACCAAGTTGTTGGTAATATCTTATTCTCTTACTTCATTGACTTGATTTATTCAAGATTTTCTTAAGGAAATAAACCTTTGGAGAGGGTAAACATTGATTGATATATTGAAAAGAGATTGTCGAGTAAAACCCTTGTTAGGTGAGCCTCTTTCGTATCTTGTTTAACTATTTCTATACCTGTATTGTTTGAAATCCTTGAGTGAGAACTCAAGGTAGTAGATGTAGTTCTTGACAAAATCGAACCAATATAAATTACTTATGTGTTCTTTTCTCTTCTTCCCTTACTTGGTTATTCAGTCTGTTCATTTAAAAATCTCATTGTGAACTTGAATTCCAATGTCTTCCAAACTAGATTTACAAAAAGAATTTTTTTTTCAAAAATTAGCCAAAGACCTAATTCACCCTCCCTCTTACTCTTTCAATTAGGAGCTATGGCTTCTTTGTGAGTTTTACAACCTAGAAGTTAAAATCTTATGGTTAATGTTCCAAACTTGCATTATTTGGAAGGGTCTTCAACAAATAGACCTTCTTGGTTTGATGGAACAAATTATACTTTTTGAAAATCTAGAATTAAGATATATATTTGTTCTATCAACTTTGATTTGTGGAATATCATTGAGAAATGTCCTTACATACCAATGAGGATGACAGTTGATGGAATCACTAGGGAACCAAAGCCAATGGATGAATATGATGAAAGTGACTCAAGAAAAATGACATTGAACTACCAATCTATGCATATCTTGTGCTGTTCATTGGATGTGATTAAGTACAACTAAGTAAGTGGATGTGACACCGCTCATGATATGTGAAGACTTCTTCAAGTAGCATATGAAGGGGCTAATCAAGTGAAAGAGTCAAAGCTTGCAATGTTGTGAGGGATTATGAATTATTCACCATGAAGCAATGAGAGAACATTAGTGACATATTCACTAGATTTACCAACATCTCCAATTGTCTAAAATCCTATGGGAAAAATTATTCATTTGAAGAACAAAATAGAAAGATATTGGACGCTCTACCCAAGTCTTAGCTACCAAAGACTGTTGCCATCAAAAAATCAAAAGACTTGAAGAGTCTTCTTCTTGAAGAGCTCATTGGATTATTACATACCCATGAGATGAAAATCAAGAGACTAAATGTTCTTGAAGATGAAGAGAAAGGAAGAAAATGAGCTGTACTTAAAGCCTCCAACAATCCTAGTAAGCAAGAGGAATCATCAAGCGATGAAAATGAAGATGGAGAAGAAGATAAGATGGCAATGGTAGTGTGAAAATTCAAGAAATTCTGCAGTAACGATTTCTCAAAAAGGAAAAAAGGCCATCAAAAAAAGGTAGACAATCATCATCATTATTCAAACTTCAATGATATGAATGCAAGATTACCAACCACCTTGTGGCCGATTTCTCAATAAGTGAGAGGGAGCAACCTCCCTCTAAAAAAAGATTGTTTGAAGGCATGCCAACCTCTCAATCACATCTAATGTTGAAGAAGATCTTGGCGGTGAAAGGATTACTAGAGGAGATACCATTGTTTCCAAGGTATTTCAAGAAGCTCTAAACAATCAGAACAAGGAGATTGAGAAAATCTTTGAACTAGAGTGAGGAACATAGAGGAATTTTTGATAAAGAATGCCCAAAGTGATGAAGGAACCTCCAAACCTCAAGGAGAAGAAGAAAAGAAAGATGATGCTGAAGATGAGGAGGAAGAGAAAGAAGATAAAGATGCATAAAAAGATGATGATGATAATGATAATGATAATGAAGAGAAAGGAGGAAGTTGTGAGGATGATGATGATGAACTCGGAGATGACTTTGAATTAGTTGCTAGAGAAAGGGAGAAAAATGAAGAAGAGGATGAAGGTGTGCAAAAAAAGAAGAAAATGAAAAACAAGATCAAGAAAGTGGAGATCAAGAGGAAAGGCAAGAGGATGTCCATGAAGAAGGAAACTTAATTGAGAAAACTGAAATCACCTCATCTTCTACCTTTAGCCAGGGAAGGTTGAAGCATCTAGCAAAGAATACGGGAACTAGGATATCTTCTTGATTGGCTACAAATTCGAGGCCAAATTATACCAAGAAGGATCAAGCAAGTGAAGGTCCCCTCCATATTGAACTGAAAGGGAATAAGGCCATCACCACTAACAAATATGGAGTGAAGACCATGAAAAGAATTCAAGAAAAAGCATTCATTAACCCTCTCTTATTTCATTGCTTTTATAATTTATGTACTTAGTGTAGCTTATGTACTCCATAACTATTATGTGCCATGCGCAGTCTATTTATCTAGTATAGTCTATGTATCTTCATGTTTCATATTTCCATGTAATGTTTTGAAGCTCAATGACAATACATTTGTATTGAGAGTTCTACTCAAGATGATCATATAAACCTCTTACGCCAGTTTGCTCAAATTGTCAAAGATTATGGTGTAATGCTTTCTAAAAGAAAAATGATCTTGGCTAAACAGAAAATTACTTTCCTAGGAATGCATTTCACTGTAGTACGTAAAATCCTGGAAATCATATTTCTGAAGAGTTACAGAAGTTCCCTGAGTCAAATCTTTCTCAGAAACAAGTTCAACAGTTCCTTGGTGTAGTTAATTATGTCCGAGACATCCTTCCGAAAGCTTATGAGCATATCTATCCTCTCACTAAGATGCTCAAGAAGAATCCACCTCCATGCACATCCTCATAGACTCAATCTGTAGCTGCTCTGAAAGAACAAGTGTCCAAAATTCAAAAGTTGCATCTGCCAACAAATAGTCACAGGATACTCTAGACAAATATTTGAGTGCAGTACTACTTGAAGAAATTGATGGCATCAGACATCTTTGTGGATTTGCTACTGGAAGATTCAAACCAGCAGAGATCCACCTTCAAGGAAATCCTAGCTGTAAAAAATGGAATAAAGAAGTTCAGCTTTTATCAAAGGGGTTTCCCCTTCTGTAGATTTTATCATTTCCAAGATGGGGAGGTTTTTCCCCATTGACCAGCTACAGATATGAGTTCGTTCCCCAAAATATTGCAGTTCAAACAGAAGCAAGTTCCTCATCTTCAACTGCTCAGGTGGTCAACGTGATTTGCGCAGTATTCATTTGAGATCAAACATATCAAAGGTAATTCTAATGTTGTGGCTGATTTCCTTTCTAGACCTGATTCTCTTATCACCAAACCCGTTATAGCCATGATCCGACCCAGCTATTCCAACCCACCTAGTATTCCTCCTAATTTTTCTCCAGACTACCCAATTCCATGTTCTGTTGACTCAATAATTCAAAAAAAAAAAATTTATGGGTTACAGATTTTTAAAGAATTCGGAGGATCCATCCTTAAACCATCTGGAATAAATTCGTGTTTCCCTTTCAGTTTGGTTTTTATTCTCAGACCTACTGATTTCCCTGCTCCGTTAAAATGGTTCTTCAGGCACCTCTGTCAACAGTACCATATTCTTCTTGAAATCTACTCTGCATTATTTTTTAAAGGGTTTATTCCAAGTATCTTTGAATTATTAACCTGGTTTAAACCTTTAACAGAATAGAAGAACTTACTTCTCACTTTCCCTAAACACTTCCTCCATTTTGACATTCATCATCCAATAGACCCCGATTTCACAGTTCACCCATACTTCCATCTCTACCAGGTCAATTCCATCACTGTGCTCGGCCTTCTTTGTTGAAAATAAAATTATGCCTCAAGAAATTTTGCCTGATGATTATGGTTTATGGAAATTCTCTACCAACCATCCTCACGAGATAAACATCAAAATAGCTCGTGAATGGTACCTTCACCACTTGCCTAATTCCCAACCAGACACTGAATCTCCTTTTGATTACTTTAACCTTCAGCCAGCTAGCTCTTCTCAGCCATCACACAGGTTTATATTTCCACGTATGGCTTTTGATGAAACTGCTTGTACCACTTGTGTCACCTCACTCAGAAAGGATGCACTCAAGCAAAAAAAGAAAAAAGCAAAAGCACATGCTCACCACCAGGACATCATTATTGAACGCAATATCACTGACCCTGGCTCCACTGATAGTGATGTTTCCACACCGATTGATTCCGAGCATTACAGCTATGAAGACTTTTCCATTTAATGCTCTGCACTTTGTTGTCTTTATTATTCAATGTGCTGTCATGAAAACTTTATTTCCCAGCTGATTAAAGCTGATAAGTGTGGTGTGATGTAAGCGTTGACCTCATTAGCTACTATGATGTAAGCAATGATGTCATATGCCAATAATTTAGTCTTCTAGGTCTTTCTTCGGAGCTCTATATAAAGAGCCATTGTTGTAAAATTTTCTCAGGCTTGGAAAGCCTAGCAAGCCTTGTAAGAGTTCTCCCGAGTAATAATATTTCTTTGTGTGCTAAACATGTCTTTCTAAGTTTCCTATATTCTTCTTCTCTACTTCTATTTCTGATATGGCTTTAGCTTAGATCCTTGTTTGGTGATACTTAGAAATTGAGAGTCTTCCTTCTTGGATTGTTGAAAGATAAGAGGACATGATCCTTTGAGTGCCCAAGAGTTAGTCGTTGTGTTGATCCAAGTCATACCTTATTAAGTAGTCCAAAAACTTGAGTTTCTGAAATTAGTCTCTTTCGAATACTTCCAGTTTCTAGGTCATCACTATATATGGTATCAGAGCCATAGGTATATCAGAAATTAAGCTAGAGTTGAAGAAGCCTTACATATTCATGTATTCTGAAACTTCCCGTTTAGCTGTGTCTTTAGATACTACTCCTTCTTTCCATCAAACTGCATCTAAAAAATTAGATTACTTATATGAAGTCACTGTAGATTCATCTTCTCAGTTTTCTCCTGAAAATCAACCTTTTATTAATCGTTATACAAATTATGCTAACTCCATAGTCTCTCCCTGGAAATCTTTTAAGTCCCTTATCCGTCAAACACCTTCTTCTGTCCAAGAGTATGTCCAATGCTCAAAGATGGACCAACATCCTACCTAATTCCATGTTCTGTTGACTCTGGGTGGAAAATCAGGAGCAATACTAGCTGGGTTGGAACAGCTGGGTCGGATCATGGCTATAACGGGTTTGGTGATAAAAGAATCAGGTCTAGAAAGGAAATCAGCCACAACATTAGATTTACCTTTGATATGTTTGACCTCAAATGAATACTACGCAAACCACGTTGACCCCTTGAGCAGTTGAGGATGAGGAACTTGCTTTTGTTTGAACTCCAGCATTTTGGGGAACGAACTCATATCTGTTTCTACCAAAAACTTTGATCCGATGAGATAAAAGCAAAACTTCTTAATCCTATTTTTGACAGCTAGGATTTCCTTGAAGGTGGAGTGCTAATGTATCTTTGCTGGTTTGAATCTTCCACTAGCAAATCCACAAAGATGTCTGATGCCATCAATTTCTTCAAATAGTACTGCACTCCAATATTTGTCACTTGCATCAGTCTGAAGTATCTTGTGGCCATTTGTTGGCATATGCAACTTTTGAATTTTGGACACTTGTTCTTCCAGAGCAGCTATAGATTGAGCCTGTGACGATGTCCATGGAGGTAGATTCTTCTTGAGCATCTTAGTGAGAGCATAGATATGCTTAGAAGCTTTCGGAAGGATGTCTCGGACATAATTAACTACACCAAGGAACTGTTGGACTTGTTTCTGAGAAAGATTTGACTAAGGGAACTTCTGTAAAGTTTAATGTAAATGTCAAAACCAACAAGAAGATCTTTGTCAGTTTCAGCACAACCAATAAGATGTAAACGAACTTCACATTTGGAGAAAATTGGATGGTAATAGGTTTCTTAGTAATTAAAGAAGTATAGAACGTTTTACCATTAGTAGTGATGAATTTCTTCTTGTGTTCTGTCCAATGTTTAGGAGGTAGGACAGATGGATTCATCATGGATACTGCAGCACCTATGTCAAAAAAAACTATAGCAAGAATTGGTTTATCATATTTTGAAGTTCAGATTTGAATAGGGGCTTGAGGATGTGTCTTATGGGTTTGGATAGTAAGAACTGGAATAGGTGATTTTTCTGGAAATGTTGGATCTGGTTCTGGAGGGACTGTTTCTGAAGAGACTGGTTCGGAGATATGATAGGACAATGGGATTTCGTCTTCTTCAATTGCAAAGAGAGTGTGTTCATCTAACTTATCTTGCTGAAAAAAAGGGATTCAAGGTCATTGTCATCATAGATAGGGCTAACCCGTTCAATCTGAGAGATAAGATTCTGCATTTTCTTCTTCTGAGGACATAGTTTTGCATAATGACCTTTTTGTTTGTAGACATAGCAATAGTCTGACTTGCTTCTGGAAGTCCTGAAGGATTTCTGTTTTCTTCTGAAGTATCTCTATTTTTTCTTTGAGGAACGCCTGTCTATTGTATGGATTCTGGAGAACTTCTTCTTTTTGGATAGTTTCTTGCAAGAGGATTGGTTGCAGTATGATTTGATAATCAGGTCTGAGTGCTTGCATACTTGGTCAATTTCTTTATCTCCTTTGAGATATTGCTTGATAACTTGCCGTTTGTGGCAGAGGTTTTCAAGACTTTGCAAGATGACTTGTCTGATTGGACCTGGAGTCATACCGAGGATAGATTGATATTTCTGTCTGATGTATATACATCGGCTCCTTGGGCTAAAGCTTGTGGGATTGAGTTTAGGAAAGCTTATTTTAGGCTAACATCTGCACCAATAAGATAAAACAACTGAGTCATTCATTATAAATATTTGTCTAAATCTGACATTTGAAAAGAGTAACATTTCATTTGAAAGAATTCTTTTCGTTTTAATTCAAGATCAGAATCAGGTTTACCAAGAAAACAGTAATAAAGTAATGAAGCAGCTTGATCTATTGAAGAGTTTAAGAATTGAGTTCTCTCAACATAATTGAGAGTAGTAAACCAGTGCTTCAATGTGCCGGTGAATCTGGAGGTGAACTCAGTGAGAATATTCTCTGCTGTGATGCCAGATAGTTCTCTGGTCGTCATCCAGCATGGAATTCTTGAAGTCTAACTGCCCATTTTGCTGGAGGGATGCCATTAAGTTGAAACGTAAAAGTGCCTGAAGCAGTTAGCTTCTTAGGGGTATGAGATGATTCAAGCCCATCAATAATAGGAGTGGCTTCAAATGTATCTCCTGTATCTTCTTCTTCACGAGTCATGTTAATTTGTGGAACTTCTAGTTCAAGTTCATCAGAGTAGGATTGTGTAGAAGAGATTATTTAGAAAATTTCGCCAGCTTATGACGAAATTTTTAGGTTAATTTTGCTATTTTTTAGTGCAACTACACTACAAGTTGCGTCATTCAGTGGCGAAACTTACTCATATTTTTTAAAATTTGATACAAATGTCAGTTTAATTAGAATTTAAGAGGTTTTTACCTCGAATTCGAAAGAATCTTTCGTGAAATCCTTGTTCATTATCTTGTTGCAATTAAATTTGCCTGTTTTTAATGAAAAATATAATTTTTTTATATATAAATTAAGAGAGTTTGAAGAAAAAAGAAAGAAGAGTTTTTAAAAAATAAATGTTTTTTAATAAATATAACAAAAAATTATATATAAAAATGACGGTAACGTAATCGCGTGCGCAATTGGAAAACTTCATCAATAAGACGACAAATATCTTTTCTACTTCCACAAACTTGTGATCCACTGGCAAGGACTCATCTAATCCACAAACTTCAACTTTATCTCAAAAGAAGTCAGACTAGAATACTTGCACTTCAACTTTATCTCAAAAGAAGTCAATCAGACTAGAATACTTGCACTTCAACGAACTACCCCTAGCGTGTGTGCAAAGACTTCCACCCAGAATACTTGCACTTCAACGAACTACCCCTACCGTGTGTGGAAAGACTTACACCCAGGTCGCAAAAATCGAACCAAACTGAAAATCAAATCGAAATTGAATCGTTTTTTATATTTCGGTTCGATTTTTTATTTATATGGTTCAGTTCGATTCGATTTTTAACGATTATATAATTTTCGGTTCGATTTTCGGTCGTTGTCATCGAACTGAAAATCGAATAGTTTTTTTTAATAAAAAAGAACTCATTATTGAAATGAGTTCATTGATAATACTAAATAGTAATGCGTTCATATTTTTGTATCATTTTAGAGTTTTTTTTTTGTTTAGAACTGAACCGAACCAAACCAACGGATCGGTTTCAACATATAAAATGATTCGTTTCGATTTTTATTCTTAAAAAAACTCGAACTGAAACTGAACAGTAAAATCGAAAACCGAACCAAAAATCGATTGCACACCTATCTGCAGCCAAGTTTTCTTTGGTTTTCTTTTGAAACCACATATCATTCCACTTCTTTATTGTTATCGGACCACATTACAAATCTGTTTTAAAATATATATTTTTTAAAACAAATTTACATCATTAAATTTTTTATTTTTATCTTTTTATAATACTTTTTAATTTTAAATTATATGATTTTTTGTCTTTTTATATAACTTAAAAAAACAAAATAATAAGTATTTTTTGTATTATATTTTTAACCAATAATATAATAAAAATAAGAGAATTATATATATAATAAGAGTAATTTTAAAAATTCATAAAAACTAATTTTTTTAAAAGTAAAATTGCTAAAAACTTTATATTTAAAAATAAATAAAAATTTTACATTATTTTTGTGCCCTTTTCCATATCACACAGTCACTCCTCACAGTGAATGAAATCTAACAAAAAATAATACATGTACTAGTACATAAAAAATTTATTAAGAGTATAATTGTCATTTATATATAATAGATTTGTTATTTTAGATTGGATTTTGTCATAAAAATTGACTAAATGATAGAAAAGGGAAATATAAAAAGAGTCTAAAACATGAAAAGTTGAAGATAAAGTGCAACGACATAAACTAAACTAAAGCCTTTCTTCGCTAGCATTTCTCACTAATTTCCCTAAAATTATAAACAAAAAGATTCTGATCGGTGTCATTAAATTTTTCGGATAGGAAGTAGAAATCACTAAGCAAACCGAAACACGTTTCTGGAGCAATCTTTCAGTATAAAGATTGGAATTCCAACGGCAACCTTTCCATTGAACATCAACATATTCAAGCAATGAAGCCAGCACAGCTGGTTTTCGTTCCCTCGCCAGGGATAGGACACCTACTCTCAACTTTTGAATTGGCCTAGATTCTTGTGGCTCAGGATGAGCGGCCACACCAAATCCCTGAACGAATCTCCGATTCCACGGATGAAATTTGTCGAGTTCGCCCAAGATCAATCCTCTTTCCCTCCGGGATTCAGGAGCGGATTATTGTATGAATTCATTGAGTCATACACAAAGGTAAAGTAAGAAATGTTCTTGCGGAAATTTCCAATTCTGAGACATCTGAACTTACTGGAGTCGTCCTAGACATGTTCTGTACTTCTATGATTGATGTAGCAAATGAATTTGCGGTTCCTAGTTATGTCTATTACACCTCTGGTGCTGCAATGCTTGGCCTTGTCTTCCATTTCCAACAACTAAGAGACGATTTTGGCGAAGATGTTACTGAGTACAAAGACAAAGACATTGATTTAGCTATTCCAACTTATATTAATCCTGTTCCTGTTAAGGTTTTCCCATCAGTAATCTTCGACAAGGAAGACGGTTGCAGATTGTTTCTTGATCAAGCCAAAAGATACCGAGAGACCAAGGGAATCATCATCAACACTTTTCTTGGGCTAGAATCCCATGCTGTTGAAGCTCTATCCAAGGATCCTAACATCCCTCCAGTTTATACAGTAGGGCCAATCTTGAATCTTAAGAGTGGAGAAAACCAAGAATCTGAGCTGATTATAAAATGGCTTGATCTTCAGCGCAACTCATCTGTTGTTTTCCTTTGCTTTGGGAGCTTTGGGTCATTTTCTGCAGAGCAAGTGAAGGAAATTGCCCTTGCTCTTGAGAACAGCGGACACAGGTTCTTGTGGTCCTTAAGAAAGCCACCGTCTGAAGGCAAAGTTGGACCTCCTGGAGAGTACGAGAACTTAGGAGAAGTCTTGCCAGAAGGGTTCTTGAAACGAACAGCAGAGACAGGAAAAATCATCGGATGGGCACCTCAGATGGCGGTGGCGGCTTTGTGTCGCATTGTGGCTGGAACTCAACGTTGGAAAGCGTTTGGTCTGGAGTGCCAATGGCGACATGGCCAATCTACGCTGAACAACAGGTGAATGCATTTGAAATGGTGAAGGATTTGGAGATGGCTGTGGAGATTAAGATGGATTACAGGAAAGATTTGCAGACAAACACTACAGAAATTTTGAGCGCAGATCTGATAGAAGAGAGGATTGGGTGTTTGATGGATCCTGAAAATGAAATCAGAAACAAGGTAAAGGAAATACAGAGGAAAAGTAGGTTGGCACTTGAAGAGGGAGGATAATCTTTTTCTTCCATTAGATGTTTCATTGATAGTGTTGTTAATAGAAAGTACTGATTTTGTTGCTTATGAGCAAATAATTTTAGACGTTTAGAAAATTGTTATTCGAAGCATGGATCTTCTTTTAGTTTTTGAATATCAAAATCAATAGTATTTCTTTACTCAGTTTTCTCATTGTTTGAAAAAATTAATTTGAATTTAACCAGAGTTATGTCTGTAGAGTTTAATTCATATTTACAGAGAAGATTTAATGCAAAATTCTTTTAATAACAAATTTGTATATTGGTTGAAGTGAAAAGAGGAAAGATTAAAGTAAAATAAGAAAAGTTAATATTTTTTCTGGCAAAAGTTGAATTACTAGATCTTGAATTTATTTGAACCACAAATGAGATTTAACCAGACAGTCATGATCGGCAAAAAAGCTTGTATATTAAATGGATGTAGGATAAAATAAAGACAAAATAAATAGATATAGAATCAACTTTGTCAATTTCTTAGAAAATAAAATTAATTATTGTAACTTTTTTCATTTTCAAAAGTAAATATTATTTTCCTATCGTATTTTTTTAAATAAGTTTATTCTTGAATGCATTGATTGTGCATTTCCTTCTTTTTTTTTAGAAGTTCTTTTTATTACTTATGTACTATATTTTTATTAACTAGTATATCATTTAAACATAAATAATATATTTATGTTATAATATTATGTTTTTTTAATTTACTATGTTCCGTAATTCATTCTAAATTACTGCTTCGTATTGTTTTTTAAAGCTAGTTCTTCTTATTATTTACATATATAAAAATATATAGATAATAGTTATGATAGTTAAGATAAGTAATGCATTATCTGTTTCATTAATACATAACCAAAAGTTTTTTACGATTCAAAAGAGTATAATTAAGAAATTAGACAATAATTTTCAAAAAATCAACAAAACTATTAACTATTCAATTTTTTAAAAATAATTTATTTATTTGAAGTTATTCTGTTTTATTTAATTTGCTTAACTTCAAGGAATTGCAACTCAAAATAAAAAAAGTTACACTTTTATCACTTTAAATTTCCTTTTTCTATTAACAAATAATTTATTTTTATAATTTTTAGAACAAAAATATTTAAATTGAAACACAATCCAAATAAATATATGACATATGCCTAACAACCCACACCTCCACGAACCAAAGTCTCCCAATTATCCTTCATCTCTCTCTTTTCTAATAAATAAAATATTTTCATACTACAGTCAATTTTTCGAAAACAAATTTTAAATTTGAATTTTTAAATTGTTTTAATTAAAAAGGAAATAAAGAAGCTAAAAGAAGAGTTTGAATGTCACTTTTCTCAATAGTACTAGTGTTGTCTCTCGCACAGACTTGTAAAAATATTCATTAGTGATCTCGTTTATTTTTTTCATTTATTATTGTTTTAAATTGTAGATAGTAAATATAAAATAAATTTAAACAACTAATATGAGTTATAATTTATGAAAATAAAAAAATATAATTAAAACTTTAAAACAATACATGCTTTGTCATCACACAAATGAAAATTTCTGAATAAGAAATAAAAGTTAATTGTACAAAGTTTTTCTTCCTAAATATTATATTTGATTTAGGTCAAGTTAGAGTACAATACAATAAATATGACATCCTAAGTAATAGAGCAACAAACAATGTTCTAAGTGTCAAAGTGGTCATTTATGTTCTTAACATGAAATGTACATACCACAAAAATGAATAAAAATTATTAGTTTGACTATGATCTATCTTGATATAACTTTTTAGAGCAATTTTTTTAATTAAAATATATGAGTAATTAAACATCAAACATCGTGCAAGAAAAAATATTGGAGGAAATAATAGTAGACATTGAGTCTCTCTTAAATTGTGCTTCTAATGATTTCGGTTCTCACTTGTGTTGCAAGTTGAATTTAAAAAAAAAGCTCAAATTATCAACTTGATGTGTTGTGTTGTCTATGCCCTTATACGTAGTTTTATTTCAATCTTCAACAATTTGCAAATAAAAACTAGGTAAACGCACCTATCATTTAGATTAGTATAATGGCAAGTATTTCAAATATCGTATCCACGGGGATGGCCAATTACCATTACTCACTTTCTACTATATTGTTTAGCCTAACAAATTTGTTTGTGAAAATGGTTGGAATAATTTATTAGGACAAGAAATCTAACTTAATTAATTAAACTAGCTTAACTCATTTGTCTTGTAAGAGAGAATTCAATTGAGAAAACAATACTTGAACGGAAAATCCCCCTAGAATTACCTATGTGATAGAAAAGTCTCTTGGTTGATGAATTGCCCTTCTTATGTTTGATGAAATTCCTCAATTAAAACTCATTCTATCTCTATATGAAAGTCTTCTACTCTTAGATTAATTAGTTGAAATCTTTTTCTAACTAATTCAACCCAAGAATGCATTAAAAATTGTGAATTTCTAATTAGATTTCTCTAATTACCAGGAAGATGTTGAGGTTTCTATCTTTAGTCTCCTAAATCATCCCCATTATTTATGTATGGTCTATTTCACCCTTTCTTTCTCAATTCCAACTGAAAAATTCTAGATTATGAATCAATTATAAATCACCCTTCCTTTCTCAATTCTAAGTGAAATAATTCCAGATTATGCATCAATTATCAACAAATCAATTCAACCAATCAAACCCACAAACAATTCACAAGAAATTCGAACTCAATCAACCAAGAAAACAATTCATTCACATATATAATATCTAGGGTTCATAACCATCGAAGTATTCAAGAATTTAGTTCATCAACATATTACAATTCAAAGAACATAAAGCAATAAAGGAGTAAGAATTGCTCATTTTCATGGTTGAAATCTTCTTTTCTTTAAGGCTTGAAATTTGACACTGTGGTGTTGACAAAATTGCAACTTTTTTCTTGAATTTTCAAGGTGGATGTTCTCCTTCTTCATATATTCAATTTTCTCTCTTGATTTCCCAAGCAAAGTTGAAGATTTGGGATGGGATTTGAGTGAGTTTTTTTTTGTGTTTTTGCTGCCACCTACCCACTCCCAGTCGTCTGCCCATTCTTGCCCTTAAAGGGTATTTAAATCCTACCCAAAAGAGACAGGAAAGCAGCAGAAAAATAGGTTCAGATCGACACAAACGGCGCCGCTTGGTCTGGACTAAACAGCACAGCTTGCTCCCAATTTTGGTGCAGTGTTCTGCTGCACGACTGTGACAGTACTTTTGAATTCTAGGTGCTTTCATAGCATTTAATCTACTGATCTAGGTCTTGATGTCTTCATAAAAGTTGTAGCTCCGGATCTTAGCTTTCCACAGAGCTTTGAATCACCTCAATTGATCATATATAACTTAATATGTGATTATTCTACAAAAACTGTGTCAAAACTAGAACAAAGTCCAGGACAAGTGACTTTGCAACATAAGCAAGGTAGGCAAATGAACTCCCATAAATTTTACCATTTTAAAAATTTCATAATATTCTCTATAATCGTCTAGAAAACAACTTTTGCATTTGAATTCTCTATAGAGGCCAAAATCGCACTTAAAAATTGTCTACTATTCTGTTTTTCTCTGCATTTCTCTGTTTTTTTCATTGTGTAAAATCTTCTTGTTTGATTCATTCAATTCCAAATCTTCAACAAACTCACCTAAAGCAAATAAGAGATAAAGGGAGTGTAAATAGTTATTAAAACACCTAAATTTATATAAATTTGAGTTCAAAATGGTCATTATATGAAGTACAAATATAGAATATCAAACTACCCCATACTTAGACATCGCTTGTCCCCAAGCAATACTACAAAACAAGTAAAAAATTTGAACAATAATCCACAAGAAATAAAAAGTGTTTTGAAGTATTACAAGGGAGTGCAAAACACAGAAAGCATTACTTCTTGAGAAATCTTGAGCGATCTACATAATCAATCTAAAAGTCATCCTAAGTATCCATCACAAAGATTAAACAATCACCCCCATGTCTTACAATGCAAGCAAGAATCCGTGCGTGTGTATATATCCAGCCAATGCAAATGTTCAACAATTATAAGAGTGAATTTCATATTATTGGCAAAGGAATTCTCATCAAGAAAGCCTAATGCCCCATAAGCCCGGCATTCACAAAACCTCTCCACTAATACGGTAACTAAAATTTAATCTTGATTAGGTAGGACTTTTATGCTTGTAACATTAGCCTCAGGGAAAGTTTAGGGTGCCAAACGAAAGGTAAGGAATTCAAAGTCACAGAAATGAGAGCTAAAGAGAAAGGAATGAGACATAAAACAAAAGTAATAACCCTTATTAGCCACAAGAAATATCACCATTCCCCTACGTTCAACCACAAACTCACATTCTCTACAAAATTCCCTCACTTTGGATTCAACCACTTGCACATATTAAGCTTCAACCCACAACCTTTCCATCATCACCCATCTTTGTCAACCCATAAATTTAACCTCAATCATGACAAAATTCACAATAATAATAATAAAAACATATATACATCTTGAAAGTATCAAGAAATGTAAGAAGTCTTCTCAATAATAAACAAATATATAACAATTTTTTTCTCTTTTTCTTTTTTTTCCGATTGAAGTGTAATCTTATTCCCGAACATATAAAGTCATCTCGCCACTCTTTTCCTTTTTTTTAAAGCCTATTTGTCCTATCATCTTCCATTCCACCCATTGTTCTAATTTCCACAATACTCTTTGCTAATCTTAAGGGTAAAAATGCATTTAGCTCTCACAAAGAAGGGTTAAATATAAAGAGTGGAGTTTAAAATTTGAAAGAAGGAAAAATCTAGAATATATATTGAAAAAATTTATGCACAAAGGCTTCAAGAAAGGGTACTACGGATAAAATAAAGAGCAGTGGCTAAAAAGGCTCAATCGGGACAAAGAAGGCCTATTACCATCATTTCAAGATCAAAATAAGGTTACTCATTTCGCCTCAGGGCAAGTGAATGTGGGTTCTAGGGTAAAAGTTATGTTAAATTCTAAGGCCAATAACACAAAATTCAACTCCATAATCATCACAACAAAAGCAAAGAGGAAATGTGTTGAAAAGATAAATTCCATACAAGCAAAGAATATAAATGGTGCATACTTAATCTAAGTTTAAGGTACTAGTTATGACCTTTAGAATGATTGTATAACTACTCTTTGAGAAAAGTTATAACATACAAGTCTTGAAATATCTTGAAGAGTCTAAAAATAAGAACAAAAAAAATCAACGAAACATCATGAAAATAGCCTATACTACTAAAGCCAACTCCTCCACACTTAAGACAATATTAACCTCAATATTGGGAGGAAGATAAACAAAAGACTGCATAAATAGAAATATAGTCAACTGAATCCAGCAAAATGAAACCTTAATAATAAAAATAAACAACTGCAAACAACACAAACTACACAAGAACACCACACCAAACAACCACACACAGATATGGTGAAAAACATGGCTGTTTCGTACGTGTAGGTTGGGCGAACACATATGAGCAGCAAGCTGCACCTTCTATACACTTCACAGCAAAAAGAAATGAAAGAAAGCTAGAAACAATGACATAATGAAAGCGGAAGTATAAAAGCATATCAATAAAATAAACAAATAAAAGGGAAAAAATAGAAAAGAAAGAACTCTCCTTCGTTCACAGACTGCCAGTTCCACCACTCGAGCTTGGGACAGCCTTGAAAAAAATTACCGCCAAAACCCGGTGAGATAGGCTTTATGGGTGGGGCAGTGGTTTTTTTACATGCTTTCTTTTCCAAAATCAATCGTTAAGAGAGACTAGGCTATCAATGTGAAAACACAAATGCCACAAATAACATTAAAAGTAATACACAAAAAAAAAATGACAATTGCAAATTGCTAAACAAGAAAAACAATTATCACTAAAATTTAAAACAAAGGCTAATTAACTCTTAAACATGCTAAGTAACAAATTTAAATAAACTAACTACTAAATTAAAGAAAAGAAGTCTATAATAAGCTAATGGAATGCAAAGTAGTAAAGAAAATCACAAATTTAACAAGTGTCATTATGGCATTTCATCAAACACATGGTAGGTATAGAAGAAAGCAAGAAAGAACCAAAAACAATGGGGAAGAAAAAATTATGAACAGTAAAACGACCATGAATAGTAAAACGGGCGCCGCTTGGAGCACACCAAGTGGTGCCGTTTTAATCCAGTCTGCAGAACTGGATTGCAATGCTACAGTTTAACTTTTTTTTTCCTTTTTTTTTGCAAACTCACCTGCAAATTCAACAACAAAATTTAACAAAATAATTGATTACAAACATAAAAATCACACCAAACAACACATTATAAAACTCTTCACAATTCAAGGCAATTAAAAGTTTCAAACTCAAAACCACATTAAAAAAATTATGTACAAGTAAAGGAGAGTAAAGATGGTGAAAATCACTTATCCCCCCGGATCATAGGAGTATGGAAACAATCATCTCTTCTTTCTAACTCCAGCATGATAAAGTTTAAGTCTAAGTTTACTTAACATTAATATCTCCTTTTTTGGATGATAACTTTTCACAACTTCATTGAGAGTCATTCAATAACACTTGATCTTCTGGCTTGAAAATCTTATTTTGGTCATTCCACCTTTTGGGTTGCACTACTAGTTCGAGGCCTTCTTCCATTAATTTGTTTGTTTGTTTTTTTTTTTCATATTGACGAGAATTACAAGGATGATTTTTCTCAAAACGAATTTTTGATAATCCTTTAACAAGTAAAAATAGTATTCAACAAGTCCATGCTAACATGAACAAGTCTATTATGCCGTAAATAAACGTCATTATCATGAGTGGAAAATCATCTAACTTTATAAGCAACAAGTTCATCAAGGCAAGGCACATAACCATTACTAATACAATTTGCAACAAAAATAGTTCTACCATTGACACCATCAAGTATAGTGCAAGTATTACATTTAAATTCAACTTTTCAATCATTGTCACATAATTGACTAATGCTAAGCAAGTTATAGTTCATATCAAACGACTAAGCAACATTAGTTTAAAAGAAGAGAGGAACCTTTACTAACATTGGTTACTCCAAGAATTCCTCCTTTCTTCTTGCCTCAAAAACAAATCCTTCTTTGGTTGCCTTGACCTTGATTATAAATGAGTGTCTTTTTCCATTATTCTTTAAGCCAACATCATCAATATACCTCTTAGTTGTGCTTGAGTTTGAATTGATGTGTCACTGTAATAAAGGAGAGAAGTATCCTTTGCACTCCATACTTTCTTGGGTCCTTGAGGGGTTAGTAATAGTTCCCTTTAACTCTCCAAATAGTTTTTACACCATTCTCTACTTTTTCTTTTTAACATAACATTTGGTGACTTTATGTCCCATGTTTTCCACAATAAATACAACAAGTATGATGCATGGAAGTAGAAGTAGCTCTAACAAAGAAGTTGTTATGTTTAGGCACATTGTTGACATAATTGTAACCAAGACCATTTTTTAGCAAGTTATAAGATCTTTGAGATCCAAGTAGTTTGTCAAGATTGTCTCTTCCATTTGTAAATTTTTTAACACATGATGTAAGATCATTAATTTTCTTTTTCAAAATTTCATGATCACTAACCATCTTTTCAAGAGAAGAAAACTTTTGACAAAAGAGATTTATTTTCAAGAGATATGCTTTTGTAAAGAAACATTTAAAAACTTCTTTTTCAATATTTAAACAATCAATAGATTCAAGAAGTTTTTTGTTCTCACAAAATAATTTTGAATTTTCATTCAATAACTCATTAATTTTGAGTTTCATTTCCATATTCTTTTTCGAAGTTTTTTTTAATTCTCCATACATCTCAACAAGTAATTCACTAGGATCATCAATATCATCATCATAAAGAAGTAGAGGTAGATGGAGTAGGTTAGTACCTCATCTTCCATTGCCATGAAGCACACATTTGTTCTTTCTTCTTCATGAGTGACTTGAAGTAGCTTCCACATTTCATGAGATGAATCACATTCCATCACTCTATCAGTATTCATTGACAACCAACGCACAACAAAGAATGTTCATTGCTTGGTAGTTTAATGTCATTTTCCTCGAATCGCTCTCATCATACTCCTCCATGGACTTCGGTTCCCTTGTAACTCCATCGGCTTTCAATCTCAATGGCACATAGGGACCTTTCTCAATAATATTCCACAATTCATAGTTAATGAACAAATATAAATCTCAATTCTAGACTTCCAAAAATATAATTGTAACCATCAAACAATGGAGTGCCTATTAGTGGAGTGAACCTTCCACATAAAGGCAAATTTGATAAACTAATCATATGATCTTTACTTCTAGGTTGTTAGACCTTAAAAAGAAGACACTGCTCTAATACCAATTGAAAGACTGCAAGAGGGGGTAAATTAGTGCTTTTGCTAATTATTGAAAATCTTTTCTCTTTTTGTAAATCCTTTGCCTTAATAAAAACACTTTTTAAAATCACAAACTTGAAGTTTATATGTGATTTGATGATAAGATACAGATTATCAAATTATAAAGCATCACAACCGATCAATCGACAACTATGAACAAATAATAATAACACAAGATGTAAACAAGAAAGTTTATAAAGAAATGAACACATGATTTATAGTGGTTCGATCTCTCCAAGATCTACATCCACTACCTTAGCTCACACTCGACGATTTCAACCAATTCACTATATGCTTAATCCAAGCAATTACACAAGAGACTCACCCTTCAATGGGTTTTACCACAACAACCTCTTTTTCAATCTAATAAACAAGATTCACCCTTATCACAAAAGAGTTTTATGTCACTGAGACAACCTGCACCAATCTAATCCAAGGCTCACCCACACCAATGGGTTTTACACCACAACCTCGATTAATCTAATACATGACTCACCCTCCACAAGGGTTTTAAGTCTCTCGACAACCTCAGTATCAATAACAACAATAATATAAAAAAGAGAGTTTAGATGTTACCAACACTTCTGGTGGATGAATACAATTATTAGCACCACTTCACTTCTTGCCTTTGGAATCTTGAATTTTAACCTTTGAGCACAAGGCAATTTGAGAGCTTTTCAAATAATTTTGTTGTAAAACAAGTTAGAGCTTGAAGGATTTTTTATGTTCAAAAGTTTTCTCAAAAATCTGGAGTTTGTGGCTTTTATAGATTTGAAAAATTGGGCTTTAATGATGAATAAAACTACTAAGTAATGGCTAGTTTCAGCAAAATTCGGTCGACCGAATTTTTGGTCGAAAATTTCGGACGACACTGTTCACGTACTGTTCACTATGCGGGGAAAAATTAGGACGACAGAATTTTTCCAGCTTCGTCCGGCGTCCGAATTTCTCTGGAAAAATAGTATTACTGTTCACATAAATAGTGTCACTGTTCATGTGAATAGTGTTACTGCTTTGTGTTGTCTATGCCCTTATATGTAATTTTATTTCAATCATCAACAATTTGCACACAAACACTAGGCAAGCGCACATATTATTTTGATTAGCATAATGGCAAATACTTCAAACGTCGTATCCACAGGGATAGTCAATTACCATTACTCACTTTCTACTTTATTGTTTTTAGCCTAACAAATATGTTTGTGAAAATGGTTGGAATAATTAATAGGAAAAGAAATTTAACTTAATTAATTAAACTAGCTTAACTAATCTTTCTTGTAAGAGAGAATTCCATTGAGAAAATAATACTTGAATGGAAAATCCCCCTAGAATTACCTATGTGACAGAAAAGTCCCTTGATTGATGAAATTTCTCAATTAAAACTTACTCTATCTCTAGATGAAAGTCCTCTACTTTTATATTAATTAGTTGAAATATCTTTCTAACCAATTCATTCCAAGAATGCATTAAAATTTATAAATTTCCAATTAGATTTCTCTAATTACCAAGAAGATGTTGAGGTTTCTATATCTAGTCACCTAAATCATCCCCATTGTTTGTGAATCGTCTATTTCACTCTTCCTTTCTCAATTCCAAGTGAAATTTTCTAGATTATGAATCAATTATCAATCACCCTTCCTTCTCAATTCAAAGTGAAAAAATTCCAGATTATGCATTAATTATCAACCAAATCAATTCCAGATTATGCATTAAAGCAATGTGAGACATGTATGGCTTTTCCTTTAGGTGAGAGGCTTAGAAAAAGATCTTTGCTATTGGTTTTTTGCATCTTTGCTAACTTTAATGGTAACCAACTTATGATGTGAAATTTGTAAGTGCACAATTATCAAATAAATAATAAATAATAAGTACAAGTTATCCTAAAGAGGATTGTTACCTAACTGTATAATTCTTTTACTTATAACCCAACTTAAAGCAAAATAAATGTGAATTTACTTAAAAACTAATTACTACTAAAAATAACTAATAATAATAGAAAATTAATAATTATATTAATTAAAATTCAATGGCAATGAATAAATTAAGACACTCCAAATCCAGCTTACTCCTCTTATTACTACAAGAAAAGACGTTTTTAATTACACTTGTAACCGTTTTAATATAGGTCTATTGCAACGGTTTTTAATTAGCAACGAATTTAGAAAGTGTTGTCTAAGTGGCCGTCACGAAAAGTTTTGGCAACAATTATAAGTGATATGATAAAGTAATTTTAAATTATGTTTGAAAGTGTTACATTATACCTAATTTTACAACGATTGATGATATCGTTAATGGTAATTTAGAATTTATAATCAATTTAAAGGAAAAACATCAAAAGAGTTCAAAAACAATACCTGATGAATAGATTAAGAGAATCGCAATTGAATAAAACATACTGGTGAGCCTTGGCTAGTGTCTCTTCATCTAATACCTTGTCTTGTCCATTACCTAATAGTCGGCCTGAATTATAGAAAACATTTAATTCTCCAACATTATTCCATGAACTATCTTCATTTCTTCCAACTTTGTTATATTTTGTTTCAACTTCATTAGACAAATAGAGTGAGCAAAATGTCAAACATTCTTCTGCTATATAACCTTCTGCAATGCATCCCTCTGGCCTACTCTTATTTCGAACATAAGACTTAAGCTTTGACAAGTACCTGTGATTTAATGAAAGAGTTAGGAGCCGTTTTACTAAACATTATATAATGTAATATTATTTTCCGAAATATAAAAAGCATTCATACCTTTCTATGGGATACATTCATCGATATTGAACTGGGCCACCTATTCTTGCCTCAGTCGCCAAATGAATTGTCAAATGCACCATGACATCAAAAAAAGAAGGGGGGAAAATTCTTTCTAGATGGCAAAGTGTTTCTGCAATCTCCATTTCTAATTTTGCAAGCTCACGAGGTTCAAGGTCTTTAGAGCATAACTCTTTGAAGTATCGACAAAATCGTAATAAACTGACCTTACTGTCTGTGGTAACAGTTTTCTCAAAGCTAATGGGAATAGTTGTTGCATGAGGACATGGTTGTCATGACTTTTAAGTCCAGAAACTTTAGGCGGCTTAAGTTGTACACATCTTGAGACATTAGCAGCATAACCATCAGGAACTTTGACTCTTTTTAAAACTCGACAAAGTCGTATCTTCTCTTTCTTGCTCATAGAGAAGCAAGCAGCAGGTAGATATGGTTTGTTTGATGAAGTTTGTTGAGGATGAAGACTTTCCCTTATACCCATATCTTGTAAGTCAAGACGAGCTTGTAGATGGTCTTTTGAATTATCCAAGCCTAGCAGTGTATTGATAATATTGTCAAATACATTTTTTTCAATATGCATAACATCAAGATTATGACGCAACATGTTATTCTTCCAATAAGGGAGATCAAAGAATATACTTCTTTTCTTCCAATTGAAAGGCAATTTGGGATTGTTAGTAACTTTCTTCCCAAACTTCATGGTGTACATCTCCAGCATCTGCATTACCGTAGACCCTATTAATTGAGGAGGTGGATTTCTCCGTTCTTCAGTCCCATCAAAAGATTGGACATCCTTTCGAAATGGATGCCTAGAATGAAGAAATCTACGGTGGCCCATGTAGCAAAACTTTTTACTGTGCCTTAACCACCTGGATGTAGTGTGTTCATGGCAAACTGGACAAGCAAACTCCCCTTTGGTGCTCCAACCAGATAAATTTGCATAGCCAGGAAAGTCACTAATAGTCCATAATAGGGCTGCTCGCATTTGGAAATTTTGTTTTAATGATGCATCATATGTATATGCACCCACCTCCCATAATTCATTAAGCTCTGCTATTAGAGGTTGTAGATATATGTCGATATTGTTGCTAGGAGTCAGTTGGCCCGAGAATAAGTAAGGATAAAAGAAAATACTGGGTTCCTTCCATGCAGATTCCCGGAGGTAAGTTATACGGCATCAAGATAATCGCCAAGTACTATGTGAAACACTCATAGTTCTAAAGGGATTGAATCCATCCGATGCAAGGCCTAACCTAATATTACGAGCATCTTTGGAAAATTCCTTGTTACGATAATCAAAGTTTTGCCAAGTCGGTGAATCTGCAGGATGCCTTATTTTACCATCCTTAACACGACTCTCGCATGCCACCTCATCAAAGAGGCAGCTTTTGGGTGACATAAAGAGCCTTTGTAGTCTTGGTTTCAAAGGAAAGTGCTGCACAACCTTGCCTCGCAATTCCTTTTCTAGATGGATCTTCACCAAGAGGGATTATTTTCACTTCTTAACCATCTTGGTTCACTACATATGTTGCAACTTGTTTTTCCCTCATTCTCACCCCCAAAGACAAAGATACAATCATTTATGCAAGCATCATATTGTTCATAACCAAGGCCTAATCCTTTCACAACCTTCTTCATTTCATAATAAGTTTTAGGTATATGTGCTTCTTCCGAAAGCACTCAGCTTAAGAAATCAAGAAGATCTTGAAAAGATTTGTCACTCCATTTGTGTATACATTTCATATAAAGCATTCTAACAATAAAAGACAGCTTTGAGACTTTTTTTGAACCAGGGAATAATTCTTGCTCTAAGTCTTTTATCATCTTATAAAAAATTCAGCAACTTGATTAGGCCGTAAAGTTTCATTTTCTTCTTCACCGCTCTTATTACAAGTTGAATCTGATGGCCTAAAGATATCAAAGAGCAAGCTTTGTAAGTCATCAGAAGTTCTTGTATGCCTAGGTGATTCAGGTTGTGTTGTTTGTTTGTCTACAGGATGACAAGATGGAAACTCTCCATGGGCAACCCAGTTAGTATAACCAGCAATGAAACCATCACAAATTAGATGAGTTTTTGCTTCTTCTCTTGTCATGCATACAACATTCTTGCATTTTTTACATGGACACAAAATTAGACCATCAATTCTCGCATTATCAACTACAAAATCAAGAAACTTTTCCAGCCCTTCCATATAAGAAGAACTTCTCCTTGATAAATTCATCCAACTTTTATCCATACTCATTTTTAATGAGATCCAAAATAAATATACAAATCAAAAAAGAAACATGATATCAAATGACATATCTAGCTAATGGGTCAAGATTAAAGAAAAAGAAGGGTTCAAAGCTTTAACCAAGTAAGAGTATCTACTTGTATGCAAAATAAAAAAGAATGCTTAGAATGTATTTCATGTACATAGAATTATAAATATTACTAAACAATAACAAAATAAAAAATTTTTTGAACAACTAAAAGGGGAAATAGAGTTTAAACTATGAAGGCTTCCAAAAATGCAGTCACCACATCTAACTAAAAAGCCTGTCAAAATCATCAAGTACCAAAAACCCCAAATTGTTCAAATACTATATAATCTTCATTTGAAAATTGAAGGTCCTTAATACAGCTTGAAAAAAAATTATCTGAAACTAAACACAGAAAGCTGAAACCAAAGTATGACACATTTTTCCCAAAAAAGGAACCCAAAAGAAAAAAGAAAAAGAAAATAACTTGTCTATAGGTTGTTTGATGTTTTTGGGTCATGAAATCAGAAAATAAAAAATCGCCAAAACCACACAAAAAAAATTTTGGTAAAAATATCCCAACAAGGCAAAAAATAGAAAACATTATGGGATAAAAGACAAAAGATAAAAGAGAAAAGATGGAATCTATTAATCACCCTTTGATCAACAATTTTTGAAACTGTCCACAAAAATGTAAAGTAGCATATAATGGATTTGTTCATTGTCATATTTATTCAGATTTGTTACAGTCAGTTTAAGCATGTTGCATGAAGTACTCTTGCTCTATTATACAGATCAAAAGCAATGATACTTTGTGCATAATTATGCACGCCAGTGCATTTGTAAAGCATGAATCTGGACTTATTATAGCTATCTATATGTTGTTGCTCAAGAGATGGGGCCAAGATCATGATGCTAATGAATTAACAATTAAGGTAGCTATGAGATACATCCGTGCAGAAGTTAAGATGACTTTAGTCATGTATGACAGTACCTGATGCTTAGGATTTCTGGGTTCAGGTTCAAGGTTCCATCAAGAAAATATGCCATTATCAGATTTTTCAACAACTGTTTGCATTCTCCATGGACTGTGGCATTTTGATTTAAGTACAGAATGCAAAAATCATGGATAAAATTATTACATTATATGAAGAGGAGCCAAAGAATAGAAAATTCAAAAAAAATCAAATTTACATATAAGCTAACTGGACCTTCCATATGCAATACCACTTCAGTTTCCATCTTCACAATGAAAATTTTAAAACCATAACTTAATACAGCAAGAAACTTTCTACGAAAATCCTTATAGTATAACTTTTCCTATCCACTCAGAAACCCAAAATTGGTCTCATACAACTTAAAACACCCAACTAATTCAGACACCAAGAAAGAACAGACAATAAAATTTAGCAAAATTGCAAGTAGGTTCTTAAAATGATCAGCTTGCGATAACAGTTCCAAATTAGCCCAAAGAAGTACAAAATCAAACCTATACAAGACTTTTTAAAACAAATTAATAACATAAGTACTCACCTTTTTGTTTATTGCAAAGTTAAAATCTTCAAGAAGATCACATCACCAAAATCTATCCTCAAATCATCTAATTTCAAATAGGGGTCTTCTTCTCCCTCTACCTGAAGAAAACCCCATGTAAGAGGATGAAAAATTTAGAAAAAAATGAGACACGGGGTTGAAGATAATTGTTCTGGAGATAGGTCTTCTCCTACCTTTGGAACTGGCTTGAGATTACTGCGGTTGCTGTCAATTGAGCATGTGAACTCCTGAGAATAGGAAATAAGAACAAGAAAGGAAAGGAACGAAGATAGGCATGGCTATAGGATAGGGAAAGGAAACTGCCGTTCGGGGAGGGAGCTTCGGAAATCAGGGAAGAAGAAGACTTTTTGTTTTTGTTTTTGTTTTTGCTAAGTGGAAGAAGAGGATGGATGCAGCTCAGTTTGGTGAGATTCGCAAAAATAGTACCTAAGTTATTCTAAAGTTTACCCAGGCATTTTTTACTCCCAAATCATCTTTCGGTGCAAATTAAGCACAATTGCAAGAGAAAAAAAAATCACTTTTTTCTTTTGTGGGAAAGACACTTGCAAAAAAATTAAAAATTCTTACCCTAATATTTAGAATTGTTATTACATTACAATAAGTTTTTTTAAGAGAAATAAATGTCCATGTTATTATACTTCTACTCTTCTATTTTTTGGGAGGCATTTTCCTTTTCGAAAATACTACATTGGTAATTGAATATAAATATAGGGAACATATAATTTATAATGAAAAATGCAGAAAATAACACTTCTAAATTATTGCCAAAATAAAAATATAAATAAATGTCCATGTTATTATACTTCTACTCTTCTATTTTTTGGGAGGCATTTTCCTTTTCGAAAATACTACATTGGTAATTGAATATAAATATTGGGAACATATAATTTATAATGAAAAATGCACAAAATAACACTTCTAAATTATTGCCAAAATAAAAATATAGTGTGACATTTAACTACAACGGGAATAACTATAGTTAAAATGCATACATATATATTTTAAGTTTTTACAATATTCATAACAAAGTGTTACCTCAATATGTATCTAAAATTGAAATTTATTATAACAGATATGGATAAGTGTAGTCAAAAATATATTTTATTTATAGATATCCATAACAACAGACAAAAGTGTAGCCAACGTACACATACAATTTGTTGATTGGCTACACTAGATAGAAGTGTAGTTAAAATACGTACCTATGTTAATTTGATACAACAATAAAAAGGAAGTGTTACTTTAATATATATTTAGATACACAATTTCTATAAGTGTTGCCTAAAATGTGTAATGTAAAATCACTTTTCTTGTTGTATGAAAAATAATTAATTTCTTTACATTAATCATCTTCTTGGTTAATGGTAGAATTATCAATTATAAGTTATACATAATATCTTAGTCAAAAGTTCCTAACATTAATTAACAAACCAATTGTATCTCTAAAAGGGTTTTAGTTATCAAAACCGGAAACACCTCTATACAACTCACTAACTACTGTTTTCTACTAGTTAGAAACTATACAAAGAAACTCAATTTATCTTTATTCAGTTTTACGATGTATTGTTATTATCATGATCCAATTTAATCTAATACTTTTCAACTACTAGAATAAATTTATAGGCATGTAAAAATTAACCAAAAAATTGCAAGAATTAAGAACAATAATAACAATCTTTAATTGAAATTATTTAAATTCATAAGTATTTCAACATTTATTGAAGGTTTTAGTCATAAAATATTTAGGTACTTATTATCCAAATATTCAAAATCATGCAATTAATTAACATAAAATAAACAAGATTAAAGAAAAAAATAAATAGAAGAGCCTGAATCATCAAATCCCAAGCCTTCAAAATTTTGCCTTCTCTTAGTCCTCTCTCGGTCAACCCCCTTGTTTCTCCTTGGTCTTCATTATTTTGTTCTTCAAATGGCTTCTGCCGTTTCTCTTATTTTTTCTGCCGCATGACCTTTGCCATCTATATATCGAGTCTGCTACGGTACAGATGGCCATTTTTTCCGCACGTGCGGAAGGCCATCCCAGCCGTTCGATCGGTTAAAAACTGATTCAACGGCCTGGAGCATTCAAGGGCAATTTGGGCCTCAAAAAATATTTCAATTCCCGCTCAAACTAAGAATAAATTTTAAAATCTAATTTTGAATTCAGATGTTTCTATCAAATTCAACTTCCTCACTCTCTCTCTTTATCATATCCGATTCTCTCTCTCACTCCTCTCTTCTTTCTCTTTCTTTCTCTCTTCTTTCTCTTTTCTTTCTCTGTTTTTTTGCTCTTTTCTCTATCATTGCTCTAGATCATTGTTACAAAAAATACTAAAAAATGGTAAATATCGATGGACAACAACAAGTTCGAAAGTGCAAGACTTTGTGGTTTTGAATGAGTGAAGACTTTGTGGTTGTGTTCACAGGTATGAAAATGACTTTGTATTGGAAAATAGATGAATTTTAAAGAAGAGCAACTCTTCTATTGTCTGGATTTCAGTGGTTCATGAATTAGGTTCTTGAGATGATTTTAGATTTGGTGAATGATTGTTCAAAAGACAACCTAAACTGAAGGCATTGGCAGTGAATTAGTTTATGTTGATTCCTGTGACTTGAAGAAAACGTTTTGATGATGAAGGATTTCAATGCTGGACATTTTTTTGTTATTTTACAAATATTCATGTAAACTTTGAATTCCGCAGTAATGAGAATAATTATTCACAATATACAGAATAATTATTTTCGAATGATTGAATAATTATTATGGTTATTGCCAGTAGAAGCAGACACAAGGATAAAATGTTCTCAACTGTCACTGATGCTCATGCATTCCACAATATATATGTCCACCATATTGGATTCGGAACAAAGATTATGTATGAGAAGAGATGTTCGAAGATAAACAAAGTGCAATACATGAAATACGTGTATAACAAGGAGGGATTTTGACAGGGAAGCAAATTTGACCTCATATATGTACGTCATTTGGCGACCAAAAGCGCCCTATCTTAGGCCTTTTGTGAATCAACTATTTCTTCTTCACTAATTTCTCAACCCCCCACCCTAACTTGGGGCAGCAAGGCACAAGCCTCAGCAACCCTACTCCCATTCCACCTACATCAGTGAATAATTATTATCCCTCACACAAGAATAATTATGCACAGCATCCACATTTGTCAATCAAACCACAATCATCATATCAATGAATAATTATTATTTAAACACAAGAATAATTATTTCAAGAATAATTATTCAGTCTCTGAGAAGCAACATTCAGTCCACAATCATCATATCAATGAATAATTATTATTTAAACACAAGAATAATTATTCAGCCTCCGAGAAGCAACATTCAGTCCACAAGCACTATGTCAGTGAATAATTATTATGCAAACATAAGAATAATTATTCAGCCTCCTAAACATATGCATCTACTAGTACACAGAATAATTATTATGTTCACACAGAATAATTATTCGTACCAACAGAAGGTGCATGCTGCCTTCTAGCCAGGAGGAAGGTTTTTTCCTGATTTTCTTTGCAAAATATTCTGCCCCCTGCATTCAGAAACTCAGCGATGTGTCTTGCCCAGTTGTACGTGTTGATGGTTTCTTTATCATCCAAATATCCTGAGTAGTTTGTTAGGCTAATCTTCTATAGTTATGGTGAATTTTTAAAACCAAAGGATAAAATTCAACTTTAAACTAAGCATTAAGTATTGACATTTTATCAATACATTGTGGTACGAATAATTATTCTGTGTACTAGTAGATACATATGTTTAGGATGCTGAATAATTATTCTTATGTTTGTATAATAATTATTCACTGATATAGTGCTTGTGGACTGAATGTTGCTTCTCGGAGGCTGAATAATTATTCTTGTGTTTAAATAATAATTATTCATTGATATGATGATTGTGGACTGAATGTTGCTTTTCGGAGACTGAATAATTATTCTTGTGTTTAAATAATAATTATTCATTGATATGATGATTGTGGACTGAATGTTGCTTCTCGGAGACTAAATAATTATTCTTGTGTTTAAATAATAATTATTCATTGATATGATGATTGTGGTTTGAGTGACAAATGTGGATGCTGTGCATAATTATTCTTGTGTGAGGAGTAATAATTATTCACTGATGTAGGTGCTGTGTGCTGAGGTTTTACAAGGCAAACTTGATGGTCGCCAAACAGCTTACATATATGAGGTCAAATTTGCTTCCCTGTCAAAATCCCTCCTTGTTATACACGTACTTCATGTATTACACTTTATCTATCTTCAAACATCTCTTCTCATACATAATCTTTGTTTCGAATCCAATATGGTGGGCATATCTATTATAGAATGCATGAGCATCACTGACAGTTGAGAACATTTTATCACTGTGTCTACTTATACTGGCAATGACCATAATAATTATTCAATCATTCGAAAATAATTATTTTGTGCATTGTGAATAATTAATCTCATTACTGCGGAATTCAAAGTTTACATGAATATTTGTGAAAGACCTAAGAGGGGGGGTGAATTAGGTCTTTGGCTAATTATCGAAAATCTTAATAAAAGCTCTTCTTTAAAATCACAAACTTCAAGTTTATATGTGATTTGATGGTTAAGACAAGATTATCAAATTATAAGACCACAACCAATCAATCAACAATTATGAACAAATAATAATAACACAAGTATGTAAACAAGTAAAGCTATAAAGAAATGAACACACGATTTATAGTGGTTCGATCTCTCCAAGATCAACATCCATTACCTTGAGTCCACACTCAAGGATTTTAACCAATTCACTATATGCTTAATCCAAGCAATTACACAAGAGGCTCACCCTTCAATGGGTTTTACCACAACAACCTCTTTTCAATATAAAAAACAAGGTTCACTCTTATCACTAAGAGTTTTATGTCACTAGACAACCTAGACCAATCTAATCCAAGGCTCACCCTCACCAATGGGTTTTACACAACAACCTTGATTAATCTAGTCTATGGCTCACCCTCCACACTACAAGAAAAACTGATATTAGCGACGGATATTAGCGATGGCCACATTCTGTTGCTAACTTTGCGACGACTTAGCGACGGACTACAAAGCTTTGACCAAAAATTTCGTTCGTCGCAAATCCGTCGCTATTTTGCGACGGATTTACGAGGGATAGATAATTTTAGTTTTAAAAATAAATTTTATAATTAAAAAATACTATGCATCGCTAATCCCTCGCTAATTAGCGAGGGATTAATTAGCGAGGGATTAGCGACGGCCATATTAAATTTTTAAAATTTTAAATTTAGAAACCCTAAACCCTATTCCGCTGCTAATCCCTCGCTGATCAGTGAGGGATTAGCGACAGACATAATAAATTTTTAAATTTTTTAATTTGGGAAATTCAAAATACTTTTCCATTGCTAATCCTTCGCTAATTAGCGAGGGATTAGCGACGGAAGTAATAAATTTTTATATCCTGTAATTTTTCAAATTCAATTTACTATGCCGTCGCTAAGCCCTCGCTGAATTGCGAGGGCTTAGCGACGGCCGTAGTAAATTTTTAAAATTTAAAATTTAGAAACCCTAAACCCTATTCTGTCGCTAATCCCTCGCTGATTAGCGACGGAAATAATAAATTTTATAAATTTTTTAATATGGGAAATACGAAACCATTTTCCATTGCTAATCCTTCGCTGATTAGCGAGGGATTAGCTACATAAATTATAAATTTTTATATTCTGTAATTATTCAAATTCAATCAACTATTGCCATTGCTAATCCCTCGCTGAATAGCGAGGGATTAGCGACGACCATTCTAAATTTTTAAAATTTAAAATTTAGAAACCCTAAACCCTATTCCGTCGCTAATCCCTCGCTGATCAGCGAGGGATTAGCGACGGAGATAATAAATTTTTTAAAATTTTTAATTTGGGAAATTCGAGACCCCATTCCATTGCTAATCCCTCGCTGATTAGCGAGGGATTAGCGACGAAAATAATAAATTTTTTATATTTTGTAAATTGGTTACATTTTTAAGCCTTTTCCGTTGCTAATCCCTCGCTAATTAGTGACGAAAATTGCATATTTTTTAAATTCCTATTATAGTTTTTCCTATATATTCTATGAATGTTATAATTCTGTGAATGATCACTATTTTTTCATTCTATAATCTTCATATATTGTAAATTTTTATTCTAATTAAATGTACACTTTATTATTAATATCATACATACATAATTTATAAAGTTAATATGTATATATTCCATATATTGTTTATATATGTTAGAAGAAAAATATATTGTATTAATTATAAGATATATTAGTGTAGTATAATATATTATAATTTTTATAGTATTCATTATTCATTACTTCAATTACTTTTTTCTAAAATGGTGTACAACATAAATTATTTAGAATAGGTGTTTATATTACTTGGTTTGAATATCAAAAAGTTATTGATAATTCTGCCTAGATTATTCTCGTGTACTCCAATGAAGATTGAGGGATGTATTAGTTGTGAAATTAGAATTTAATTGGATTGAAATATAATTTATAGCAGCATCTATATGTGTTTTTTATTTACATCGCTAATCCCTCGCTAACTAGCGAGGTATTAGCGATGAAAAATTAAAACGCATCATAAGAATGCATTCTAATGAAGTTAGCGACAGAATAGCGACCGCTTGTTGATGAACGCATTATGATCGTTCGTTGTTGACGCGGTAGCCAAATGCGTTGTCTCTAAAACCGCTTCCGGCAAGCCCGTAAAGGACGCATCATTAGTATGCGTACTTATTATTTACCTGTACAACGCTTTCTGGGAATGTGTTCTTCGGTATTTTACAGACGCTGACCCTATTTGGTAATGCGTTTTCCTTCGTTAATTTGAAACCAAATTGCAGAACCGTCTGCAAACTACTCTCTGCAAAACACTCAACGAAAAAAAACTCTTCCCTCCCTCATTCCCCGGATACTTCTTCTACTGCATTGAGGTATGAGCCGGCTGCTTCTTCTACTGCATTGTCAATTGCGAACTTATTTCTTCTTGTTCCTTGCTTCGGTTGGTTTTATTGCATCAACTGTCACAATTGGGGCCAAATGCGTTGTTTTGAGTTTTTGTTTCGCTGTGAAAGAGTTGATTTGGGTTATTGTTTTTGTTTGAGGGTTTGTTCTCTTTGTTCTCTTAGTTGACTTGGAGCTTGTTGACTTCTCTATCTTTGCTTCTTAGTCATCACTGGATACTAGGCAGTATTCATTGATAACTGTTTTGCCATGATCAGCATAGCTATTTATTATTATTTTGTAATAAGACATGCTAGGGATTATTTTGTGATGAAAGAGACGAGGTAACTTGCACATTTGGTCCTTGAAATACTTGTCGTCGTTATGGTCCCTACTGATTTATTGGTAACTTCATAAGGCTTCATGTTTCTTCTTGCAACTTTTAAGGTTTTGTGGTTTCTGGCAAAGAGAACCATGTGTGCGCTGTATGCTCAGTCTAGCAGGGCAGAAATTGAGGATTATCAGCTTTCCCTCCAAAGAAACAATTCCTAGTAACCAAATAAAAGTGCTAATTCAATGTCTAATCTAAATTAACCAAGAGCATAGTTGAAATTCCTTTTCAATTATGTTTAAGTTTGAGGAAGCTAATCACTAAACTCCATATTGAAGGAACTCCTGTTGAGGTTCTCCACTTGAATTCATCATTTCCCTTGTGTGTGAAATCCCAACACAATCATCCAAAGATTTTTTTTTTTTTGGGAGGGTCTCTCTGGTTAAATTGATACAATGTTTTAGAGTAGTCTGCTCCAGTCTGATCAATTCCTTCAACTCCTGCAAAACTCAATAACACTAGATCATCTGGACAAAACCATACCAAGAAGAAGGAATGTTTGAACTTCTTCATGGATGAAAAGGGCTCTCTTCTTCTTCCAATGACTATGATCTCTAGAAGCATCAGCAGCCCTCAAACACACCCAGGTTTCTCATGGTATGACATGCCTAAATATATCTATCCGAATGCACTAAAATGTGAAAATCCCCCTTTTCTCTAAAACCGATCCTCTCTTTTGGGTTTTTTCTAACTGGATAATATCACTTAGTTGAATTCTGGGGAAACATCTGCTTCTGCTTTTGCTTGACTCCTATGTGGATAAGTTCTCAGACAAAGGGGTATTTAATTAAAGATGAAAAATGTCAAGCACAATTCACAAGTAGTATTATTGCGGAGGGGTATTTAATTATTGGTGGCTGCTTCTTATGTTAATTTCTTATGTTAATTTCTCTATTTAACCGGTAAGTTGCCTTTTGCATATTTTTTAGTTGATTCAATTTTCAAATGAGGGTATATATGACCTCCTCTTATGAAAAGATTTCCTCTCGGACTCAAACTCAAATAATTAGTGGGTGATAACTGAAATTAGATAGGGATTGGAATTTAATGTTCTCTTAGGTTTGTGCAATCTACGAATAATTTCTATGGTAATTTATTATAGCAAAGGTATGTGGTGTTATAATTTTATCTTCTGTTGTTGTGGGACTGAATCTGGAGTGGCCTTTGAGCCTAGAAAAGCCTATTTTTTAGGGGAGACTCTGTCAAAATTTTCTTAGCAATTTCTTAATAGATAATGTGTGGATAATGTTATAGATGGATGATCGTAGTTGGATGTACAGGAGACACGTGCAATGGATTAAGGGGATTACATTAGAATATGAGCAAGGGGTAAAGGGGTTTATTGCCTATTGTTTGTCTAAAGGTTGGGCATCATGGCTAAGATGTCCATGTACAAAATGTAAAAATAGAGCTCACCTATCTCCAGATGAGGTAGAGATGCACTTGTATAGGTTCGGCTTTGTCTCTGATTATCAGTTATGGACAAGTCATGGCGAGGATCTTACACCAGCGCAGCCTACGTGCACAGTAGCTAGCACCTCTATTCGGCCGGCTGCAGTTAATCAATTGCAACAGATGGTCATAGAGGGAGTTGGTGGAGAGTTTCTGACAGACCCTCCGTCATCTTCTGATTTCGAGGAACAACCCAATGTAGAAGCTAAGAGATTTTATGATATGTTGGAGAAGGCTGACTCTCCTGTATGGGACGGGTGCACAACGCACTCATTGTTATCGGTTGTTTCTCGATTACTAAATATTAAGTCAGAGAATAATATTTCAAAGCGGTGTTTTAATCAGATGATACAACTAATGAAGGAGGTCTTGCCAAGCAATAATAAGCTTCCAGATGACTTATATCAGACAAAGAAGATGGTATATGGACTTGGTTTGCCTGTTCAGAAGATAGATGTTTGTCCGAACAGTTGTATGCTTTACTGGAAAAGGGATATAGACAAAAAAGGATGCAAGTTTTGTGGTCATGCCCGATATATGTCAAAGAAGAAGATCGTCAAAAATAAACAACATAAGGATGTTCCGTTCAAAAAGATGTATTACCTTCCTTTGACACTCAGACTCCAGAGACTATTTGCATCTAAAGTGACAGCCGAACATATCAGGTGGCATGCAGAAAGTCAGTCGGAGCCGGGAGTTATGAGCCATCCAAGAGACTGTAAAACTTGGCACCATTTCGATCGGACCTATCCTGAATTTAGCGCGGAAATTCAAAATGTTCGTCTTGGTCTATGCACCGATGGGTTTTCACCTTTCGGAATGTCGGGAAAGCAATATTCTACTTGGCCTATTATTGTTACTCCTTATAACTTGCCTCCTTGGATGTGCATGAAAGATCCAATGATGTTCCTCACAGTAATTGTCCCGGGGCCAAAGAATCCAAAACATAAGATCGATGTTTATCTACAACCTTTGGTGGATGAGTTATTACATTTATGGTGTAGTGGAGTCCCGACCTATGACATTTTGTTGAAGCAAAATTTTAAGATGCGTGCAACACTTTTGTGGACTATTAACGACTTTCCTGCTTATGGCATGCTAAGTGGATGGAGTACAGCAGGAATATTAGCTTGTCCTTATTGCATGGAGTTGACAAAATCATTTCAGCTGCAAAATGGGTCGAAACAATCTTGGTTCGATTGTCACCGGTGATTCTTGCCCTCCGACCACCCATACAGGAATGATACAAAGTCATTCAGAAAAGATAGGGGCCGTGAGAGATCCGTACCCATAATGCGAGCTTCTGGAGATGAGATGTGGGAAAGAGTGTGCAATTTTTTAAAAATAGTGGACACTGCTGTTGAAGTGGGGAGATACGCAGGTAGAGGAATCTATCACAATTGGGCCAAGATGAGCATCTTTTGGGATTTACCATATTGGAAAACTAATTTGATTCTCCATAACATAGATGTGATGCATAATGAGAAAAATGTCTTTGATAATGTGTTTAACACCATTATGGATGTAAAAGGTAAATCGAAAGACAACGTGAAAGCTCGCCGTGATGTTGAGATATATTGTGATAGGCCTGAGTTACATTTTATTAGTGTTAGTGACAGGAAAGTTTCCATTCCAAAGGCTAAATACTCGCTAACACCGGAACAGAGGAGACTCGTTCTTGAGTGGGTGAAGGATATTCAACTTCCTGATGGATATTCTTCTAATCTGGGAAGATGTGTTGATATGAAAGAGCTGAAAATGTCAGGAATGAAATCTCATGACTGTCATGTCTTCATGGAGAGATTACTTCCAATTGCATTCAGAGAACTTCTTCCAATACTAATATGGAACAGCCTAACGGAGTTAAGTATTTTCTACCGTGACCTGTGTTCTCCTAAATTATCAGTAGCTCGTATGAGGGAATGGGAGAAAACTATTGCAATTCTGGTTTGTAAGCTAGAAAAGATATTTCCACCCGGGTTCTTTGACGTGATGGAGCACCTTTTGGTCCACCTGCCTTATGAAGCGAGGGTAGCTGGTCCTGTTCAGTACCGATGGATGTATCCATTCGAACGGTAAATATACCTTTGACAATGTCTACTTTCTCATTTGATTTAATTGTCGTGTGAGGTAATGTACTTTTAATTTATAACTGATATTTCAGGTTCTTGTTCCGCTTGAAAAGTAAGGTTAAGAATAAAGCAAGGGTTGAAGGATCGATTTGCAATGCTTACTTAATTGAAGAAGCATCGACATTTTTTTCATATTATTTTGAGCCTCACGTGCAAACAAGATATACAAGCATTGCTCGAAATGATGAAGGTGCTAGCGAACCAAATATGCCTGGCCCTAGTTTGTCAATATGCAATACTTCAGGAAGGGTGATCGGGCAAATGCAAACCAGATATCTAACATCCGAGGAACTTAAGGCAGCTACAATTTATATATTTCTCAATTGCGATGAACTGCAGCCGTTTATTAAGTCAGTTATAATAATATTGATGAATCTTAAAGCGGTGCATTAGTATGCTGATACACTAATCCTCACAATAAGTGATTATTAAACAGAAAATTCAAGGACGAATTAGAAGCTGCTGCACCACAAATTACGGATAAAGAAGTTGACAGGAGATTAGAGGATGAGTTTCCGGCATGGTTTAGAACTAATGTAATTGTTACCCTCTTATATTATTTTGAGTATTTTATAACTTGCCTATTATCTGCCTTACTTAGTTACTTGTTACAGGTTAACCGTCCTGACAATCATGTTAGTGACAAAAATCTTAAAAGTTTGGCTTGGGGCCTTTCGAGGCAGGTTAAGTCTTTCCATGGGTACTTGATAAATAGTTTTAGATTTCACACGTACGATTACGAAATGGGAAAGAAAACCATTAATAGTGGGGTTTGCGTCAAAGGTGGAGAAGAAAATACGGGAGACTATTATGGAGTCTTGAAGGAGATCATTGAGGTGCAATTCCCTGGGTCTCCTTGTCAGAATGTTACCTTGTTCAAGTGTGATTGGTTTGACCCAACTATTAATAGGGGAGTGAAGGTGCATCCGCAGTTTAGAATGGTGGACATTAACAGCAGGAGGAAGTACCCAAAATACGACCCATTTGTGTTAGCTCAGCAAGCCAGTCAGGTATATTATGCATCCTATCCAGGCTACAAAAAGAACAAGTCTGATTGGATAACTGTCTGCAAACTGAAGGCTCGCCACGTAATTGACGCACCTATAGTAGATCGACCATAACAAGAGGAGACCGACGATTTTATGGCTGTTAATGTTTTCATTGAAGATGAGATGATTGGTGGACTTGCAAATGAACCGGGAGAAGGCGAAGTAGTAGCTATTGATGAATCAAGACCACAACATAATGTGGACGTGGCTGTCGAAGAAGATAATTCGGATACGGATTCTCCTACGTATGATGATATGGGAGATGATGTATTAGATAATGAAGAAAATGAATATGATTAGTTTCTTTCAATCGTGAGTTAATATTTTACAATTTTATGAATAATTTATTTGATATTTATATTTTCAGACTCTAACTTTTTTATTGATGTATGTGTTAAACTAGATTATGTCTACTGGCAGAGGACTACCAGAGCAGTCTGAGAGTAGAGATGATGGTACTCCGTCTCCATTTCCGGGTTCGCAGTTGCGCAGCTTGCCACCATTGCACTCACCATCATCTATAGGACAGCAACGAACACCTACATCGATACCTTCCACAGCTGCATCTGCGCATGGACCAAATATCTCAGACACACGAGTTTTGATTACACCTGATGGTGACAGGTAAGTACTTTTTATTTTTAAATAGCAGTTGATTTGGATAACATTCAAGGTATTTTTAACTTGCGTATTTTTAAAAAGTTAAATTTTTTTATCATTATTCCAATTTAATTTAACAAGCTTCTTTGTCAAATTTTGTAATGGTTAATTGAATATTCGTTGTGTTGAAATAGTTTCTCCCCATCGATGGCTGCTGTTAGAGAGATATCACTGATATTTCAACGACACTACACTGCACCTTATGCCAGATTTGCAGATATTCTTGTGGATGTAAGGAACATGTGGTTTGACTTATGGACTGTAAGTATAAAAAAATCTAAATTTTATTCTTTTTATATTGTTGCGATATGTGTTAATATAATCATAGTAGTAACTATGTAACAGACATATTTTTATTTAATGATTTTGCAGAGTCATTTTAGGTGGCTCCCAGAGCATAGCGATCAGATACGGGATATTTGGAATAAGAAATGTCGTGAGCGACTTTCTGACCAGTTATGCAAGGCTCGTGCTAAACAAAAACGTCCAAATTGGATTTCGCCTGAATTTTGGGACCATATGCAACAGGAGTGGAGAACAGAAGGGTTTCAACGCATTTCTTCTGCAACTAAACGGAATAGAGCTGCTGTTAGTGGCACATCTCACACGGGAGGTTCTATATCTTTTACGGAGCATGAGAATCGAATGGTATGTTTCATTAGTCTATAATTTTTAAACTTGTTCTTAAATTTTTCCTACAAAAATTAATACTTTGTATCTTTCATGTTGAAATTATAGCGGAAAGAAAAAGGTGATGACTTTACTTACGTGGAGTTAATTTAAAAAACTTCACACTTTTCAAAGAGGGTCAAAGCATGGTGAGTTTGTCAGTGAGAAGTCATGACAAACTTTGGTACGAATCAACTCTCTTTTGTACTTATAAGATAGCAATTGTAATTCTTAATACTTATACAGCTTTTATTTCCTATTTTTGCAGGATAATGTTAACGCAATTAAAGAGCGTTATTCTCAGCCAGAGTCTGAAAGTTCTGTGACTTCTCGTCAGGTTGTTGACGAGAAGTCATTGTTTCTTGAGGTTGGGGGAGGTTTCAAGAAGAATCGTGTCTTTGGATTAGGCTCTGAGGGATCGAAGGTCAGACGGAGGTTGGATCATTCTTCTACTTCTGAGGGAGCACCTATTTCCTCGTCTCACGATATTATCCAATTACAAAAACGGTTGAATGACGAGACAAGGATGCGGCAGAAAGTTGAGAAGAAGTTGCGTCACGTACAACAGAGTATGACAGATTACTTATCATTTCTGTCACAAACTTTGAATCTGCCTCCGCCTCCATTGCTTGGTGAGAATGATGATTCTGACGATGACGATGATGATGACTACACAGTAGACCCACCGGATCACCATCCTCCTCCCCAAGGCCCCATGGATTCGCCACCGCCCTCAGCTCCAACTCCGGCATCTGCCGTCCAGGCTAATTAGTATATTAGAATTTTAGTTTGTAAATGGATGACTATATTTGATATTTGATATTTTTCAGACATTTTATTTATTGATTTGTATTTGTAAAAGTATTTCCTTCTCTTGATATTTATTCTGTACAATATTTCTATTTTATGAAGTTTTAGTTTTTAAATTTTTACAGGATAATTTTATATAATTAATAAAAATATTTTTTTAAAAAAATATATTAACGACGGATTAGCGACGATTTTTTAATTAAAATTTTAAAATATAGCGACGGATTAGCGATGGAAGGTTTAAAAAATAAATATTTTTAAAATTTAAATAGTCGTTGCTAAGTAGCGACGGATTAGCGACACATATTTTTTATTTTTTAAAAACATAGCAACAGATTAGCGATAGATATTTTAAACTTTTTAAAAATATAGCGACGGATTAGCAACGGATAGCTAAAATTTAAATCTATTCGAAATTTAAATATTTGTTGCAAATCCGTTGCGATTTAGCGACGGTTTAGCGACGAAAAATTAAATTAAAATAAAAAATATAAATATAAATTACCTATTGATTTTGTGACGGATACATTTTGTGTTGCTAATCTGTCGCTAATTAGCGATGGATTAGCAACCGATTATAAATATTTTTTAAAAAAATATCAATTTATCCGTCGCTAATGCGTTGCAAAAATCGTCGCTAATAGGTTAGCCCAAGACTTTGACCAGCTTCTATTTCGGAAGCAAATCCGTCGCTAATTGCGAGGGAAATGAATTTCAGTCGCAATTAGTGATGCCAATTTTAGCGACGGATCTATCCGTTGCTAATCCGTCGCTAACTTGTATTTAGCGACGGATTAGTGACGGATATGTCCGTCGCTAATATCAGTTTTTCTTGTAGTGCCACAAGGGTTTTAAATCTCTTGACAACCTTGTATCAATCACAACAAAAATGTAAAGAGAGAATTTGAATGTTACCAACACTTCTTGGTGGATGAATACAATTGCTAGCACCACTTCACTTCTTGCCTTTGGAATCTTGAATTTTAATCTTTGAGCACAAGGCAATTTGAGAGCTTTTGATATAATTTTGATGTAAAACAAGTTAGAGCTTCAAGGATTTCTTTTGTGCAAAAGTTCTTTCAAAAATCTAGAGTTTCTAGCCTTTATAGAATTTGAAAATCAGTTAAAACGGCCACAAAACGGCTAGTAACAGCTAGTTTCAGAAAATTCGGACGACCGAATTTTTGGTCGAAAATTTTCACTTACTGTTCACTACTGTTCCAAATTTTTCCAACTGCGTCCGAATCTTCTTCTGAATTTCTCTGGAAGAACAGTCGGTACTGTTCACATGAATAGTGGGTACTGTTTATTGTGCATGAAAATTCGGACGACCGAATTTTTCATCCTGCGTTCGAATCTTGCATCCGAATTTTTCAAACTTTTTCAAAACATGTTCAAATCAATTCTAACAAGTTGGAAAACCTTCTAGCCTAAAAGATAAGTCATTAAAGACCTTTTAAGTGCAAAAATCATGTATGAAAACTTGATAATTTAGATAAGTTCAAAACCATTGAAACCATTTAAATCAAGCTTTGTGCTGTCAATTGCAACTCATAGATTCCAAGGCTTAAGAGTGTAGGGTTTACAAGTTTACCTATTAAGCACATGCAACCTACACTTCATGTCTTCAAAGCCTTCAATCATCTTGAACAAACTCTTCAATCTTCAATCACTTTGACATATTGGAGTTGTTCTTGCATTTTAGCTTCAAGGCAATGAGACTTCCAACTTCTTAATCTACAAAACCTATCACGCAACATATAAGCATATTAGTCCTCATCAATATTTGTCATTAATCAAAACTACATGATTTGCCCTTAGGGCTAACAATTTGTAAAATAACAAAAAATGTCCAGCATTGAAATCCTTCATCATCAAAACGTTTCTTCAAGTCACAGGAATCAACATAAACCAATTCACCGCCAATGCCTTCAGTTTGGGTTGTCTTGAACAATCATTCACTCAAATCTAAAATCATCTCAAGAACCTAATTCATGAACCACCGAAATCCAGACAATAGAAGAGTTGCTCTTCTTTAAAATTCATCTATTTTCCAATATCAAAGCCATTTTCATACCTGTGAACACAACCACAAAGTCTTCACTCATTCAAAAGGGTGAAAAACTAAATTTATCAACAAAAAATAAGAACTATCAAGACCAAATCAACAAAAAGAATGGTGAAAAGCTAAATTTACTGAAAAAATAAGAGAAAGATCAAGACTAAACAAAAATCACAAACATATCTTACTTGACTCCAAATCTTCGGTAAGTTTTGAAACTATTTTTTGTAAAAATGATCTAGAGTAATGACGGAAAAAAGAGTAAAAAAACCGAGAAAGAAGAGAGAAAGAAGAGATAAAGAAAGAGAAAGAAGAGAGGAGTGAGAGAGAGAGAGAATCGGATATGATAAAGAGAGAGAGTGAGGAAGTTGAATCTGAATTCAAAAGACGATTTTGAAATTTATTTTGTGACTTGAGCGGGAATTGAAATATATTTTGAGGCTCAAATTACCATTGAATGCTACACGCCGTTGGATCAATTTTTAACCGATCGAAGGGTTGAGAAGGCCTTCCGCACGTGTGGATAAAAAGGCCATCCGCAACGTAGCGGACTAGATCTATATATAGGTGCATTAGCATTAATTATTTTGTCTCATTCCACCATTTCGGGCAACAAAATCACGAACCAATTGCTCATTCATAAAGTTATTTAACCCCAAATCAAGTTAGTACTATTTAAATGCCATTTATTTACTTGACTTTATTACTTTAATTCACTAAACATGACATTTAATTGTCCCTGCACGGGTCACGTTAATGCACTACACCTTCTTTTTTTAAATACGTACTGAATTTATTTACAGTCGTAAGATTAAATTTAAAATATGAGTCGATGATTATAAAACTTTATTAAATTTTTTAAAAAAATTATATATAAAAATAAAAAATTTAATTCATTAAATTAAATTTAACATCTAAACTTGAGATCTGCACATCTGCAAAAAAGAACCTGCAACCCTAAACCAAATTGGTCCTGCAGTACTTCTCGGATGGTAACTTCCTCATTAATTCATTACATATTTAATGTTGCTTTTCATCGGCCTTTTCAAGATTATTACGTTGCTCCGAAGCTAACTTTTCAGATTCTGACGTCAGCGACAACAAGCTCCAATTTGGTTTAGGTCTGGCACGTTCTTGTTTTAGAATGTACAACGTCAAATCTAGTCAGTTGTATTAAATATTAAATATAATTTAATAGATTATATTTTTTATTTTTTATATATTTTTTAAATTTAATAAATTTTCGTAGTCATCGCATCAGATATGACTACTATAGATGAGTGCTACACGTCCTGCACTCAACAGGTTGCTTCTTTTACTTTAACTAGATTTTTATTCGATCTTGCACATCTTTTTTATAAGATGTAAAGGACTAAATTTGATCCGTTAGATAGATGTCAAATCTAATATAACGAACCAGATTTTTTATCTTTGTATGTATTTTTTATTTTCAAAAATTTGATAAATTTTTACAATCGTCCAATTAGATTCGATGACTGTAATTGAGTTTACACGTCCTGCAAAAAAAGACGTGCAGCACAGTAAAATAACCATACTTTGACCTCCTACTCCGGTAACATAAATCCACCTTCTTTTTACGCCCCTGATCCTGTGGACTTATCAAAACTGTTGGCTTTCACATTCTTTGATTTGGCAAAAAACCATCTCATCTACTATGTAATCTACCCAATGATACAAAGTCGCATGCCAGTCACGCCTAGAAGGACGGTGGGGGTCCCAAATATAATTCAAGAAAGAAGTGAATTGGATTTTATAAAATTTTCATTTATTAAAATTCTCCAGCTAATTTTACAAAAATCTTTAATCAAGCTAATCATATATGACGTATTTGCGTAAAACGTTTACGTTTTCAAAAAAATTAAAACTCAAAAACAAGAGACAAATAAGAACTCAGAATAACTTAACTAACCAACCAAATATAAGTGACCATTATTAACCATCGTAGTTAAAACTTAATTTTCCTTCATTCATTATAGACAAAAAATAATATCAGTCAAATATATAATAAAAAATTATATTATATAAATAATCTAACATTAATCATAAACTTTACATTAAAAAATTATCAAAGTAGAAATCATAATCTCTCAAAGTTACCAGAAATAAATCAAATATAAATATAATCAAACGAAAAGCATATTAATTGTAAAAGCTAAGCAGCACTTCGAAGAGAGGTTTGGGGGTCAGCAATTCAATAATTGTAAAAGAATAATTATTTATATAATTTTTTTTAAAAAATGTGTAGTAGCTAGCTAGTAAAAAATATGTATCCCCTTTTGGTAAAAGAGATGATGAGGTCATGTTAGAGTGAATAATAATTATTTTTTCAATATTGAATAAGTGAACTGAATAAATTTTCATGTTAGAGTGAATAATTATTCATTACTTATCGAATGCTCGCTAATAATTTTTTATGAGGGAGTAAATAATTATTCATCACATGTCGCATACTCGTTATGAAGTTAATAATTATTTATATAGTTAAATAATTATTCAAGTTATTGAAAATAATTATTCGTTGATAAGTGAATAATTATTCTAGAAACGTTAAATAATTATCTAACTCATAGTGAATAATCATTTATATTATGAATAATAACTTTTTAAGAAATAACCTTTAAGTAGAAGTGAATAATTATTCATTTAACATATCAAATGAATTAAGTGACCATATCAAATAATTATTTATAACAAATTAAATAGATATTTACATTTAACAAATAATTATTCACAAAAAAACTAAATAGAATAATTATGAATAGTTATTCATAACAAATTGAATTTATGTTTGAATCAAGTAAATATTTAACATACATTTGATTTGGTTAGATGATATGTTAAGAGTGAATAATGTTTTATACATAATTATTCATGACACAATGAACAATTATTCTTATGTAAAAGAATAATTATTCATGTAGTAGGTCTTTCATTAGTCTGCAATGTTTAACGCAAACTTACTTTCACCAACTTGATTGAGCCATTCCTTACGTAGCGTTGTTGATTTTCCTTTCTTTTTTTTTTTGGCAGTCTTTTGATCATAGCCTTTTTCTCTTGGTGCATCTACTCTTGGATGCTGCACAAGCTTTTCGCAATCTATTGAGGTTATCTCTGCTTTAATAGTCTTGTCAATTACTTGTCTATTGTGGTGATTAGGTTGTGGCAATAGATCTGCATCGTACAAAGTACAAAATAATTATTTATTTTCAATTGAATTGAGCAATTTTTTCATTAAGAATGAATAATTATTCATAACATATAAAATAACTATTCATCGAAACTTGAATAATTATTCGTTTCAGATGATGAAACAAATCATAAGTATTAGTTACATAAATTTAAATTCGATCTTCTGTTACACAAAACTCTAATCTGTACATAAAGTTTTTAGCAAAAATAGGCATTTCAACACTGTGCCATGAATAATTGTGTATAAAAAATTATTTACTCATAAAATATCATTGTGCCATATGATAGTCGGTTTGGAGAAAAATCGGTTTGATTATTTGGAGAAAAATTAATTTTTTAATTTTTTTCATAAATGGAATCAAACCTAAAAAATATTCAAACCGAATTTTCTCCTAACCGAATTATTTAAATGCTTTGAGCAGCGGTGTAGAAGAGGAGCAAGGCAGCAGTGTCGGCAGAGATGAGAGAGTTTACAACACATATTACTTTTAGAGTTTGAATTGGGGATTAAAGTTTTTATTTTAAGAAAAAATATTGGATTTGGGCTAATAATTTTCCTACTATAACCCGAGCCCAATTAATTTTTTTTGGAAGTCCAACCCGAACAGAACTCGAAATTTTATCTCTAATAGCCAAACCGAAAATTAAAATAATATTCGATTCGGTTCGATGTTTAATTTTTCTCTGAAGTGTGCACAGCTTTGTCTCCTCCTCATTACCATTACAAACATAATAATTACCTTTCATTTTTCTTCCTAACATAGCATAACCATTACATTCAACACAAACTTCTATTACCATAATTGTTTTTTTACTATCAAGAATATAACTTTAGAGTTTAAATAGAAGAAATCAAGAAAAAATAATCAAACAATATTCTTCAAATAACAATAGTAGATTTTTTTTTGTTTACTATTCAGATACAACAAACTAGTACTCTTCTCCTAAACCCTTTTTTTATATCATGAACTCAATTCACAATGCATGCAACTATAACAGATGAATTCGTAAAAATTGGCTAATGAATTTTTCACATAACGTCTTTTATCTTTATCGATACTAGTTTTGATTGCGAAAAAACAATAGCGAAGAGAATAGAGAGGAGAGAAGAAAGTGTCAATCTGATAGAGATTCAAGAAAGTTGATAAATGATAGAGAGAGAGTTAATCTTCAATAGAAGAGATATATGAGAGAGAGAGAGAGGAATGATCAGAACAGAAGAGGAAGAGAGAAATGAGTGGAGAAAAAAGTAAATTGTACTTTTAATTCTTAAAAATACATATTTATGCGAGAGTTGAAAAAATTTAGCTTCAAAATACCCCTAATATCTTCCGGTCATTAGATTAAAAAATTCCGATCCAATAGCTATGGTGGACCTTCCGCATGTGCTGAAGAAAGAGGCCCTCAAAACATTAACCAAATTGATTGCTGAATGCTCTTGAGCTCTGAAATCTAAGTTACTGAATATACATTATCCAGGAAAAAAGAAAAAGGAATGCCTTATACATTCCTATCAAAATCAACTTAGCTAAGGCTACTTCATTGCGACCCATAGTCGATGAATCTATCCCCTGTTTCAAGCAAACAAAATGATCTGTTTGAAGAAGTGAAGATGCATTTTGGGACTGCAGCACGTATTTGGGGCGCGATTTAGGAGAAGATGCTGATCCCTACAAAATTTGAATACAAGTCCTTAGAAAGGACAATTGTGCCTTCAAACTTCGAATCTCAGCTTCATGACCAAATGCGTTGGTTGTACATAATTCTGGCCAAGTGTGGCTCCAATTGCATTTCTTTTGTTTTTTAGAAGTTCTTTTATTATTTAGATACTATATATTATTTAATTAGGATATAATTGATACCTAAATAGTATATTTATGTTATAATATGATTTTTTACTTTATTAAATGTTACGTAATTTATTCTAAATTACTTCTTCGCATTGTTTTCATTAAAGTTAATTCTTCTTATTGTTTACAAAAATAAAAATATTTACCTAATAATTATGATAGTTTAAGATAAGTAATGCACTACGTGTTTGAATAATACGCATTCGAAAGAGTATAAATTAGGCAATTAGACACTATTTTTGAAAAAACTTAACAAAACTGTCAACTATTTATTTTTTCAAAAAAATTATTTTAATGTTTAAAATTATTACTGTTTTATTTGCTTAACTTTAGGTCATGAGTTATTTGTACTTAATTGCAACTCAAAGTGAAAAAAAAATTATTTTTTTTCACTTTAAAACTCGCTTCTTTATTCTTAATTAATTTACTTTTACAATTCTTGTGACAAAAATATTTAAATTAAAATACAATTCAAATACACATATGACAGGTGCCGAACACCCCACACTTTCACGAACCAAATAAATAACACATTTTAATACTATAGTCTGTGCTTCGAAACAAATTTTAAATTTGAATTTTTAGAGTATTTTAAAGAAGAAGGAAATGAAGAAGCTAAAAGAAGAGTTTGAATGTCACTTTGGTCAATAGTAAGATATCTATTTTATAATTAAAGAGATTACTTTCGACAAAGAAAATTACTCCATCGGTTCATTTCCATTGACTTTCTGCTTATTGAAATGTTTCAAAATATTTGATATTAGAAAATTACTCCATCGGTTATTTTCTATTGACTTCTGCTTATTGACATATTTCAAAATATTTAATACTTTTTATAAAAAATAAAAATTTAATATATTATATAATATCAATAAATTATTATTTCTACTATATATTACTTTTACGAATTTTTTTATCGTGTGCCTTTATATAAATAAAATATACTATATATGGTAGTTTGAATTTATAAAAAATTCTTAAATTTTATCATCCTACAGAACAATTTAAAAAACTCTAAAAAAATAAAAATAAAAATTACTAAATATAATTACTTAATCTATAATAACATGCACTCTTGGAATACATGTTAAGAAAACTTATGTTTATATATTTAAATTTGTGTTATGAATATATCAATTATATGGATATTTATTATCACAAGTATTAATATATATTTGAGGTTATAAAATATGAAAGGCTAAGGGTTACAATCAAAGTTGTAACATTGATCATTTATAAACCATTATCCCCATTACCTCTATTATCTTAGAGATCATGGTAAGTATGTTATGTAAGTTGTACGGGAACCTTTTAATAACGTATTATGGGAAATTAAGGTCACTTTTAACCCTACAAATATAATAGAGTAGCTTGTAAGAAAATGTATAGTGAAAAACTCTCAATAAAATTCTAATTTTTACATCTCTTGTGTTCTCTCTTTCTCTCTTTTACTTTAGTTCAAAGTCTTCTTTACTATCATTTTATAGTTAGTTTTTATGTCTTCTTTGCTTTCAGTACGAGACTCTGCCACTGAACCTTTGACGTTCTATGAAGGCAAGGCGCGTGAAACTCTATCACTAAGTTTTTTACCTTTATAATCAAGCAAGAAAGCTACTTCTCTTACTTAGCTTTGAACTTTCACAGTGAGCCTAAAAAACTTGGATCTTTGACTTGTAGAAAGAAATCATTTTTTCATAGACATAATGCTAAGATCCATCTAGATATAATGGGTCTTGAAGATACCATTTAAGAAATACTAAAGCAGCAAAACTACTTGATTACTAGCAAACTTTTAAGGAAATATACAATCACTAGAAGATAATTATTATATAAATACTACTAGTAATAGCAAGAAGAATATAGCTCAGAAATATTTTGAACTTTTATCTTCTGAGACTACATGAGTAATTGATAAAATATTTTGATGTCCGAATAGTTAATTTTATGCCATTTCCTGAAGTGAATGCCATTGGAACTTATAATTTATTTTTGAAAGAAATTTCGGTCGCGACCACAATTGTAATAGAAATAATCTTTGTTCTATATTTATAAGAATGACTCATTAATTTTCAATATATAGATATTCACCAGAAGTGAGAAAATAATAAGAATGAAAAAAAGAAAAGTAATAATTCCAATATGTTATAGATGCAATATGAGAGGTTTTTGGTCACGTACATGTAGTACATCAAATATGTTGCGAATATCTAGTAAGTATCGATTAAAAAAAATACAATACTGCTTTACTTTCCCAAATTAGACTAGTAATGATGCTAGTATCTATAATATTGATATGACGCATGCGAGAATAGCCAAATTTTTTTTTAATATCCAGAGTGATGTTTTGGTATTTGAAATATTGATAGAAAGTTTTGAAGCATTGAATTATTGTCTTTCTACTTTTTATTACTTTGTGATTATTATTTGAAACTTGTATACTATGAATTTATATACTAGTATTAGTATATTACTTTAGTTTGTTTTAGATTCAAGAACAGTGTAGACACAATGTACCAAATCAGTAGTGGTTCATTGAGACATATTTGAAATACATGTCCAAATAAATGGTAGTACAAAATTCTTGAAGAACTAGTTAATCAAGAACTTAGAAAACTTAATTGATTAAAAGCTCTCGAAGAGCTAGTAGATCTTTATCTAATGGTCAATTTTGTAATGCATTATTCTCTTTATAGTCTTGTTAGTTTAGCTGTAATGATATTCTAATTATATCAAGACATTTGATGAATAGGCTTTTGAGATGCATTATTATTATGACTTAAAATAAATATCAATTCTAAATACTACAATTGCTCTCTTTAGGTATATATTGTATAAAATTTATGAAATTGAAACGTAATATTAAGTAAACTTGAAGTTTACTAAATTAAATAATTTATTAATTGTCATGACATGTTAGACCATTCGTTAAAATATAAAGAATGATTATAAATTTGTAAAAATATTATGGAACTAGAAGTCTCCTAGTATAAAATTTTCTATATGATATTTGTTTTGTGTTATTTGAAAGTTACTACTATTACCTGTGGTTGAATAAGTTATTTTGGGATGAATATGGAGAAATTATTAGTTGATGCATCAATAGAATAGTCATATGTATATCGTTGATTTTTGAAACCTGTAATATACAATTCATTGATAGTGAACTCATTTTTACATTTTTCCAACGACGTAATTTGTCCTAATAATATTAGTTATATTGACTTAAATATTGAACATCCTGCAAAATGTTCAGGACTGTGATGTATTAGCACTTATTTTGTATTTTTTCCAAGGAATTACAAGTTCTTTTCATAGTAGCTGGTTTGTGGTCAAAAAATAAATATATCCTATCTAAGATTTAGAAATGTGCTATGTATATTACTCCACCACAAGGTAATAAGATAGGTACTCAAAGAGATTATATTTTGAATATGTTATCCCAATATAAAAAGAAGAAAACACGATGTCAAATAAAGGTATTAGTTTGTGTTTCATCTTAATATTTTATTTTGATCCTCATAGTAGATACTTTGAACTAGAAGTTCAAACGATAATTTATAAAGTCAGGTATATTAACTGACCAATATCGGGCAAATAATGCTCATATTATATTTGATGTCCCTGAAGCACAATCTATTACTGCCAATAAATTTGAAATACAATTGGAACATGGTAGATAAGTTGGTACCAATGATACAAACTCCTCACATTATGAAAGGAGTAGAGACTTAAGATTGTCATATATGTTAATTCGAGAAGATATAAATTCTAGCAAAAATTTTTTCAAACATGACTAATATATTATTTTTTGAAGAAATTTAAATACTTGAACATGATTAGGAACTATTGAAACTATACAAGTATATGACATCAACGTTATTAACATGCATAATATATTATTTTAGAATGAGAATTTTTAAATCGAAGTCCGCAGACTCAAAATCATAAAATTTGCATTAGAAATATGAAATGTTTCAACTAGTCACAAGCACAATTGAAGTGTACATATATTCCCAGTAGGAAGTAGACACTTGAAGTATAATTCCAAAGAGATAGCAATAGATATTTGCTTATAAAATGAAAAATATAAAAGTGAATATGTGCTGTGATTTATAGCGTATAATTATTTGTAAGACCTGATACTGATTACGAAGAAATTTATTTTTAGTGGCAGATATAATAGTGCATGATAATACTTAATATATGTTTGTCTTTGTTATCATTTGACAATAGTACTTACATTTAAAGTCTCTAATGGACTCGATCTGCTTGAAACATATAAGTGGATTGCTCCTATAGAACATAATGAGATTGTGTTAGTGAATTATTATTGAAAATATGATTAACTATATCCATATATGAATAAATCTATATGTAGTTATACTTGCTATATATGTTTATTTGTCGGAAGATATCCTTATTGCATAATTTATTGATTGAAATGATGTTCTCGACATTACGGAGAGAATATCATTATCGAAAAAATAAAATTATTTACGACTTTCATTATCTAGATTTATACACAAGAATTAATGAACTGGAAGTTCAAAACATTATTTATTTGCATAAAGTTGCAAATAGATTATTTGACTGACTTCTGTAGAGTTTTTCGATATGATATTTTAACTATGAAAATTTCTATATGAATAGATGTCCCAACAGGACAAATATATAAATTCTATAGCTACATAATTTGATGCACACTTGAAGCATGATTGATCTCTTGAATTTAAAAATAAAAATCCTCAAAAGAGAAGAGGATTTAATGATTAATATATTCATCCTAAAGAATTTAGAAATCAAGTATTTTGATCAAAATTTTGAAAAATTAATATTTTATTTTGATTGAACATCTTGAAGATGCTTCACATAGACATGACACATCAATAATGCTTTATATCTATAGAGAAATATTGAAGAACTCTTTGATCCTTAAATACCATAATTTTGTATAGTTAGTGCATGAATATACTTGCTAGCATGCAAGTAAATATCTATTTTAATTACTCCTTAATCAATGAGTTTTTAGATGCTATAAAACTTGTCATTTGATATCTCTTTGAGATAATTTATCTCAAAAATTCAAAAAATCCAACTCTTTTTGATATGGATATACAAGGTATAAGGTACCTATATGATCCACACAAACCACATCATTTATAGAGATGTGCTAATTATAACAGCCACATCTTTTACTTATGTTGAAAAAATAGAGATTCATGATATGAGTTGAGAATATGTGTGATCATATTAATGTTTTATTATATTTGAGATAAATATATATCTACTAAGAAAGAATTCTAACTTTATTGTTAAAATTCTAGAGAAATATTGAAGAACTCTTTGATCCTGAACTACCATAATTTTGTATAGTTAGTGCATGAATATACTTGCTAGCATGCAAGTAAATATCTATTTTAATTACTCCTTAATCAATGAGTTTTTAGATGTTATAAAACTTGTCATTTGATATCTCTTTGAGATAATTTATTTCAAAAATTCAAAAAATCCAACTCTTATTGATATGGATATACAAGGTATAAGTTACCTATATGATCCACACAAACCACGTCATTTAATAGAAGAGATATGATATTAATGTGTAACAAAATTCAATATTTTGATTATTTGACAAATCTATTTACTAAGACCTTACCAATAGCAATATTTGTTTGGAAAGTATCGGTTAATAAATCTCAAAAGATTATCTTATGAGGGGGAGTAATAATGACATAAATAATAATATATTCTTTTTTCTTCACTAAATTTTTTTTCCGTTGAGTTTTTATTTAATAAAATTTTAATAAGACATATTCTTTTTATCCGTTGGATATATCAATTATGTGAATGTTCATTATTTCAAGTATTAATCTATATTTGAGGTTATAGAATATAAAATGATAGGGGGTTACGACTAAAGTGGTAACATTCATCATTTTTAAACCATTATCTTCATTACCTCAATTATCTTAGAGAACATAGAGATCATGAAAAGTATATTATGTAAGTTATAAAAGAGCATATTAATGACTTATGATGAGAAATGTTACTTTCAACTTTATAAATAAAACTATATTGATTAGCTTGTAAAACAAATGTAGGCTCTGCTTGGATACAGTTCTAGCCACAACCCATTCCAAAATGAGATGGATTTCACTTTTTCAGCCTTTTGGACTGCGCCTGCGATGTTGACCCGTTTGGGTGCCCAAATAAGACGTGGCGAGCTTGCAGTTAAATTTTGACGGTGCAGGTTTTTGTTTATCCCGACCCATATACTAACGGTAACAATCGCGTGTAACCAATCGCAGACATTTAACACGATCAGTAAATGTAATTGAGCTAAGGACAACCACCACTGGAGAGGAGTTGCTGAGGAGTTATGGTGCAGTCACCTACCACCGTACAAGGGAAGCTTGTAAAGACCGTCGTTGTTCCAAGAGAGGAGAAATCTGTTGCATGTTTGCTGGCTCAGTCAAACAACCAGAGACTCCGCACTAGTGAAGGAAGCAACACTTCCACCGCCGATCTCCAAGTAAGTTGTTCGGAAAACATCTTTCTCTGCAAAGTTTCTATGCGGTTGGTTATCTTGCATTCTCTGAACTAGGGAATTTCACCCACCCTTACCTATTGAAGCAAACAATTAGTTTAACACATGGCAAAATTGCTAACTCGATGTTGCTGGTGTATCCTTCCGTTATCTTTGCTCCACACCGATTGATTCCTCATTCTCTGAAATCCAACTGAAAAGAATTGATTATTTGCCCTTCTTCGAATAGTTCTTTCTGGCGAAACTACTTCAGCGTCCGCCGCTGCCTCTTTTTCTTCCTCCTTTGTATAGTAGTACCGGAAGGCAATTGTGTGGTTTTGATGATGGTTATCCTCTTTATTTAAAGAATATTCAGTAGCTAACTATCTTTTTAGCCCATAAAGGTTGCAGAACCTTTTCTTTGGTATGGTTTGTGCATGTGATGCCACTTGCTTTATTCGCGATTTTGGCAATTATCTCCTGCTACTTATATGTGGATTTCATGAGGTTCTGAGGAACCGTGCTCCTCAATTACCTATTAATTTTGTTAGCATGTTCAGGTTTTCGAGCTACTTTCCTGTGGGGTTTTGCTAAAACATTATAGGCTTTAAATTTGAGATTTCTTGAAACAAGACACGGGTTTTTATGGGTTTTATTCGTTTTGGAGCCTTCTTAAAGATATGTTTAAGTTCTTAAGAATTGGAACTGTCGATACTGATTTTCTCTCCTGGGCAATTCGATCACAGTCTCACTTGATAGTTTATGCTATCATTTGGTACTTATTGTTGATCGCTACTTGGAAGGTGATGGGAAATATATCAGCTTTTGGACATGTATTTAGACATACATCCTGTGTTGAAAAAATGTAAACTTTTTCATGAAATGAACGGTATACTTGGCAGGGTTTGAATAATGTTATAAGAACTATTTCTCCAACATGATATGTTGTTGTGTGGAATATAATAAATAACAACGTACAGACTACACCTGAGGGATCTTCTTCTTGTTGGTGGGGGAAGGGGCGTTTGACTGCTAATACCTGTATAACAGTTTACTTCAGAAATATATATATACTTTTGTGCCACTAATTGGCAATGTTGTCAATCATCTAGTTTGTTTCTTGATCTTCTAGTTAAATGATGTACTAGAACCTTTGCAGCAACTCATTGTTCAGCAAACATTTATTATTGTTTTGTTTATTTTAGCTCAATGCACACTATATATTTCCAGGAAAGTTGTTGATTGTGATTTCGGTTGCGAAGCTTATAGTTAATTGTTGTTCATCATCATAAGCTGTTAAGTGCAATGTCTTTAAAAAGTTTTGGACCTTGTCAAGTGTAATACTACAGTTTTTTTTTTCTAAAGAACTGCACCAGCATAGAATAGATCATGTTGTCACCTTAGCTAGTTCTTGCCTTTCAAATTAGTTGATTCTTCCCTTTCAAAGAATTTTCACGATACATCAGGTCAATCATTTAAATCATTTATAGGATTTACTGATTCCTAAGAAGGGAGTCATTCCTTTCATTGTGTTCTTTGATTTGGTGCAGTCATTTGATTTAGCAACAGATTTAGTAATAAAAAGAATAATGAATGGAAAAGAATAATGGCTGGATACTAAGGATAGAATATAATCCGTCCGTGGAAGAAGAACTAATGGTCTGTTTGCGCAAGAAGCTAGTAATATTTTATGCTGGAGATTTCTATATATCTGAATCGGAAGTATTATTGTTGTATAATATGCAGATATGTTCATTCTTTACCTTTTGTGTCCAATATCAATGCTAATAACATGTAATCTCCTGTTAGTTATAATGCAAAATGTACCGTATGATCACTAAATATCACATCACTTCAAATCTGCCCTGCCTGAAATCAAGAAAATTGATGTTCAATGTCTCTAACACTTCTGCATTACACATCCTTTTATTCTTCTATTTGTTTTTATTCTACAAATTCCCAAGAAAACCAAGCTTTGCCCATTCGTACGATGCTTATGCAGTAGAAGTTGTACTTAAATAACATCAGCCCATGTTAAACTAAAACCAGTTTGCCTTCAATAACGAAAACTTGGTCACAGTGACAAAATGGCTGAAATCATATTTACTGATTAGCTTTTCCATATTTGGATACAGTCGAATTTTAAGGCATTTTCGTCCATATCATGTTGGTGCACCATTCATTTTATTTGTTAATCACTCAATGGATTAAAACTTTATTTCAACCGTAGATATAAGAGTTAACTTGACTATTCTTCATAGATTATCGGAAGAACAACCGTTGGTTAATTACAAAGCAACAAAGCACCACAGACTCCTACTGTCAATGTCGGTAGTACCACTACAATCCCTTGCTCTAGAATTCTTAATCTTTTTTCATTCAACAAAACGCGCGAGAATTGCCCAACTACTTATTGGATTGCCACGTTATAATTACATTTACCAATCACGAAACTTTTATTTATCTAAATAGTTGTCTTTCTCCGAGTTTTTTGCTAAGGAATGTTAAATCTCAGGACCCCGTAACCAAGCCCGACACTTTCAACGCTGATGTGAACTCCTCAAAGTGTGACAAGGTTATTCTATTATTAACTGACCACTGCTGTGCTTTGTCATTTGGATTCTGTAGATATATGTTAACTATTTTTTTGCCCTTCGATTCTCAGGCTGTTCAGGTAGAGGTACTTCCCTCCGAGCTTGACAACTGCCTCAGCATAACTGGTTCTAACCAGTTCCAACTTCCGGTTCGTAAGCGTCGACGACGAATAAAGGTAACCCTGCAAATAATGACCAATGCATATGTAGACTATGATGCTGTCCACATATGTTACCTCATTTTCTGAGATGACCTATTCGCTGGCAATGCTGCATTCATGCACGTTCCTTATGTCTTTCATAAAGAATTTGTAGAAGAGGGTTCCTATAGTATCTACGTATGTGAATTTTTCTGCTGCAGTTCCTTTTGAAGTGCTCATATTCATATTATAGGCTGTACATAAGGCTAATATGGTTATATTAACCTGTGTATATCAAGCGAAGATGCTGTCGAGTCTATGAAATTTGATAGGGCCTTCATGCCCCATGCTTCATATAATATTTTTTTCTACATGTTTCAATGATTTTCTGCTAAACTTCTACAATTCTTTCGGAGTCGTGCTTGCTGTACTTCGAAAACAACACCATAAACTATTGTTATCACGCTTTCGAGCTTCTACCCGATTGCATTATTCGTGACCAGTGTTCTTTTTCCCAAATGGAGGACAGTGGCAGCCAGCATCCTATGTTTGACGCTGTGGATATGTGGTCATTGCACCTGGAGAGCCTATTTCTCAACATTTGCTCACGCATTAAGGCAGAGAATGGAATGTTGTCCGGAGGAGGCTTCACTTCAGAAGGGTGGAAAGAGGTGGTCAGTGAGTGGTATAACATAACAGCCCGAGCCTACAATAGAGATCAACTTTACAGGAAGTATAGTCGAATGCGTAGGGAGTATGGCACTATGAAATGGCCATTGGAGGACCAGACGAGGTGCGGTTGGGATCCACAGACAGGCAAAATAACAGCAAGTGAGGAGACTTGGGAACGACTTATACGGGTACTAGAAACAAAGATTTCCACCTCCCTCCTACGCTTGTGCTGCCACTTTACACATGCTTATTTGTCTGTTGTGCAATCATTTGATATGGTTTAGGGTCTTGGTGTGGGCGGTTGTTGGTGGTTGTTGGTGCATCGATGATACCTTATGTTGTATCTAAGAATCCATATTTATGCTATGCACAGTCAGTTTTTATGCTAAACTGAATACGCATTGCGTACATCATTGACTGGGCCGACTTTGTCTTTCTTTTAACTATGTGAGAAAAATCTTCAGATATTTTCAAACTGATTTGGGGAATTGAATTTAGACATGTTACGGTGACTTCAATTATCCGCGATGTTTTTTGGTTTGCAATGGTTTTGACGCTGGCTGGTTTCATGGATTCCTCTTCACTTTACAAGAAGATTGTTGTCGCTTTCTCTGTCAACGGTCTATGCATCATTTCTGAAACTTCAGGCCAAAAAAATGCCATTTGTTTTGCTAATAGGTTTACTCTGCTTACTAGCATGCTATTATAGTTCTACCCAAGATTAACCCTGTGTTGCAATTCCATTATTTATCTCTGTTCCGATAGAAAATGCAGAGTATGATCTTTTTTTTGGCAGCAGTGCCTTGAACATTTTGAATAATTTTTGTTACTGTCAAACAGTTCAGAGGGGCTTATGTAATGCATCTTAGAAATTAATTTTCATCTTTTGGGAATCAAAACATAACAGCTTAGTTAGAAGGTTACATAATTTCTTTTTCTCAATGTGCACTGCTTACAGCCATCATAAGTGTTAATCGTACGTAACTGCACTAAGCATTTTCTTCTGTTTTATCTTTGTAGATTAAGCATGAGGCCAAACAGTTCAGGTTCAAAGGGTTGCCTAATTACGACCTTATGAAGATGGTGTTCTTCAACTCCGTTGCTCGAGGTTGCTACGCCCGTTCATCAATGCGAGGCCCAATGACAGCAGAGGAGGAGGTAAGGGCCAAGTTGCAGCACGACCACTCGTCCAAAGTTTTGCCTTTCCCAGATGTTGATGTCATCGGAAGCCCAAAGCGAAAAAGTGAAAAGCGAAAAGCCAGCGGGGGCAGTATGTGGAACAAGAGAAAAAACTCCGGCAGTTTCTTCAAGTCTGACATGGATGAAGGCTGGGTTAGTGTGGTCAGTAGTTGGAGACGTATCGAGGAACTCCGGCCTGAGGAGTGCGAGAGCAGATATTTGGCGAAGAGGGGAAAAAGAGAAGCTAAGGACACATATGACATCCCGCAATGCATGGAAGTTCTTAATTGCGACTTTAAGTACCTCACTCACAAGGAGTATGACATCGTTGCGGAGAGCTTCTATGATGGGGAGTAGTGGAGGCAGCGATGGCTGTCCATGGACCCGGATAAAAGGGCGTGGCTAGTGCGAAATAAGATATTGGAACCAACCACAGAAGGCGCTCAAGTCAGTGACGTAGATACTGCTGCGCGAGACAATGCTGATGCAACAATCTAAATCAATAACGATATTTAATCCTGTTGTGCACTTATGTTTTAGTTTGGCAGAATATACACATGCAAACTGACCAAGAACTTGGGTGTTTCCCCTTTTAATTTTGGCATTTGAACTGTTGAAATGTCGGTAATTTCTAAAGTTCTGTTTTATGCTGTGACAGTATACTATTATATATTATGGTTTGGTTATGTTACTTCTTCTGTTCTGGTAAAAAATTGATGTTTATTGTTTGCGGCTGGTAAAAAAAGGTTATGTTGCTTGAGCTGGTTTGTGTTCGGTTTGTGGATCATGGGATAAGATGGTACATTGAATGATGCTTACTCGCTGTAACCAGGAATGTTCATTATCTGGACCCTTATCTAGTGCAGGAACAGCTTACTAGAAAACAGTTGCTTGCTGAGTTCAAACAGAAACATAGCTGTGTTATGTATATTTTCACAACTCCTTCAGCCACACCTGACTGCGCATTTGAAGTGCAGATTTCAACAGTACATTTATAAAGGTATGTGTTTGTATCAATAAATATTCTACAATTTCAAGGCAATTAGTTAAAAATAGTACTGCACACGTTTACTTGTGACCTTTTAACATGTAGTTGGAAAGAGTATCCTGCCAATATCATGCATCACTGCCGTGTTTGACCTTTTTTTCATTGCTGTGTTTGACCTTTTTATAGAGGTTGTGTAGTCATGATTGCTATGCACAGTTATCATTGCTATGCAGTTATCTTGAAGGGGCCCATGCATCAATAATATGACATTTTTTATTTCATATTGGGGGATCGTTTAGTGGCAAATTTTGTCCTATAAACAAAGGGACAAGGATGCGGTGTAAATCCAATCAGAATCAATGGGCAAAAATGCTGCTTATGTTGTCTTTCAAGGCAGAAAAACCGGTGTGATCCTCAGTTGGGGTGAATGTTTAGAATCTGTAAATGGCTTTAAAGGAAATTGTTATGAGGGTTTTCATTCTGTTCGTGAGGCAAAAGATGCATGAGCAACCCACTTGCGTTCAGGTAATGTGCAACCTACAAACTCCTCCTACACAAATCTATTTGAAGGGCAGACCGCAGCTTTTGGGAACGATGAACGCTCTGAACCTTTAATGTAAATAGCAAGTACTGGACACGCGGGCTACCTGCCCCGGTCTCCACCGGCTCGGTGGATCAGAAGAAAATATGATACGGTACGTATATTCGTTGCTGTGTAATGTGGCTTGACCATGTCTTCTTTATTTTTGGAATTAATAAATACTATGCTATTTGGTATGTATGCTTTTTTCCTGCAAGAAGGCAAGACAAATATCCCGTCCACCTTAGCTGCTGTTGGGCAATTAGCACTTTTGTTTCCAAACGAGAATGCAACAATCTCTGTGTTTTGGGCAGCTAGAATTTTGTGAGTCTAATCTCTGTGGCTGGACCAGTTGTTTGGAACAGATCTCTGGGGCATACCTACTACAACCATTGTATTTTTGATTTTATTATTGAATTGAAAAACTCGTGCCTGTACAAATGCCACGACATCCCAGATTCTGTAGATATATGAGAGTTTGAATAATATTATAAAAATCTCCTAGTTCACATTGTTTGCCTTTGTCTGTTGCGAAATTTGTTGAATTTTTAAGTTATATTTTTCGAGACAAATATATTTTAATTTATTATAAAATTCGAGACAAACAATTTGTTTTAATTTTAATTCTATCCTTATTATTAAACACGAACAAACAATTCTATAATTGCAAATCAGAGTGTGGTTCAATTGTCTACAATTATTATAATAATGCACAAAACCATCTGACAAAATTCTTGTTACTAGCATATGAAATACGGAAAAAAACCACAAGCTACAGATGCAGGACTTGAGGCTACCATTTGCTGATGCCGATGTACGCATAGAGCAATCTTGCAATTTTACTAGTTATAAAAAAATTTTAAATATTATGAAAAAAATTATTAAAATAAGTTAAAATGTAAATAATATTTTTAAAGGGGACTTGTCGTTTTCTTCCAATCCTTTGCTACTATTCAAGGGAATTGTTCCCCTTTTATGAACCCTCTCCCCACTGTCTGCTGCATAGTGCACATTAATAATGTGCATAGTGCACATCAATAATGTGCATCACTGAAACATGTTTTGGCCGTAATGTAAACTGTGCTTGTATGCACTGATTGGAGATTGGCCATTTGTTTGTGTTCAAATCTGGTGAAGCTGGTAGAACATGGTCAATTTTTTATTAGTTTGGGAAATTTCGTCCTACATGATGGATTGCATGCTGGCATGCTATCACATCCACACACCAATCGCAGATAACGTGTAACATACAAGAAAAAAGGTAGGGGACCCCATTCCAAATTGTTTGAAAAGGCATGCATTAAGGACTGATAAAGATACTCCTCAAGTCAAACAATCCAGGCTGGGAAAGTTTGCTTTGTCAGAGATGTATATAATAGCTCGCAACAAATTTTTTATTTATGAACTATAGAAGATATGTTGCTGAGGCTAGATCGCGCATGCGAACCCTTTACAGATGAATTTGATTCACGTGTATGATTTTTTGGACGATAAGCTTTTTTGATACTCTTTGAAGATAATCGTTGTTTGTAAGTCACGGGTATACTAGCACTATCATGTCTGCTCTACAAATATGTGTACCGAGACACATCTGAGGGCTATGAAACTTCGTAAGCAGGTGACATGTAATTATTAGGTCCTATTCTTTCGGCATTTTTTTCCTCAACATTACTAATGAGTGAAGCAGCTGAATTTCACTCCAACACTTTAGACAGTGATTCGTTAGTAGCAGAACATACAAGCTCAAGCAAAGATGAACAGGCCTAAGGAGAATGCAGCTAATGACGTTGATGCAGTACGAAAGTTTGATCCAATGCCGCAGGGAAAAAATGCCATGTCGCACATCCATACTTAGAGGACCAATGTGGGTGGACGAACTCCTCAATGGCCACCCGACGCGAATATGGCAAAATCTACATATAGGTAAGGATCCATTCATGCATTTATGCAATGTGTTAGTTTCTGCAGGTCACTGGGTTGACCAACCACAAAAAAGAGTTGATGTGAGGGAAAGCCTGGCAATTTTTTTACATGTTGTTACGAGAAATAACAAGCACAATGACGAAGTAGAACGTTTCTAACATTCTACCGAGACTATTGCTCAACATGTAAAAAAAATGTTAGACTACTTATACATACTAGCGCCTCAATATATCAAGCCAGGGAATGTTGAGGTTCCACATCCGAAGATAATCAATAACGGTAAACATTTTCCATAGTTCATGGTGAGGATTGTATTCTTTTATAGCACTTTTTTTTTTGTATTAATCTACTACCTCATGGTTTTATTAATTCCTTTGAGAAAATTGATGCTTGCCTATTTACGAGAAGATTATCTGCTAATATGGGAGTTAGTAATTTCAGGACTGTATTGGGGCGATAGATGGGACACATATTTCAGCGCACGCTAAAGGATCGACCCGTGAAACATCTAGGAATAGGAAGTCTACAATCTCACAAAATGTCATAGCAGCATGTGACCACGATATGAAATTTGTGTTCATTTACGCAGGCTGGGAAGGGAGTGCGCACGATTCTAGAATTCTCTTCGATGCCACAACGAAGAAAGCCGCAGAATTTCCAAAGCCCCCTGAAGGTACAAATGGACTCGGAGAACTATATATTTCCAAAAAGGATTCTCTTAGAAATGTTACTAATATTACAAGGACCCCAGTGGGTTTAAAGTTTCTTGTTGACATAATTCTGGAGCTGAAATACAACATGTGTACACAATTTTGATAGGAAAATACTATCTTGTCGATGCGGAATTTGCTAATTAGCAGGGTTTTCTCGCACCATACAAGGGCGAGTGGTACCATAACAGTGATTTTATGGGTGCTACACATTTTCAAGGGCCACGAGAATTATTCAATCGAAGACATTCTTCCATAAGAAATGTAATGGAGCAAACGTTCGGAGTCTTGAAGAAGCGATATCCGATATTGACTGAGAGAATGCCGCCCTATAGCATGGCTAGGCAAATAGCAATTATTGTCGCGTGTTGTGTGGTTCATAACTTCATTCGTATGCATGATATAAATGACCCATTTTTTTCCCATATTCCAAATGAAGCTGGGATGCACACATTCAAGATACATCCTTAGAACGTGCTCCGTTCGTTGTCGATGTAATGGAAAGATGCACGCCAGTGGAACTTCGGGCGTGGTCAAACTTCAGAGATTCGTTAGCTGAATCCCTATGGGAAAACTACATTGCCGACGGCATACATAGTAGTTTCTGAGAACTAGGGAATTTTTTAAGTGGGATTTGAGCTGTTGTTGTATGGAATGCAGATCCAGTGGGAACATCATAACATGTTGCAAATTCTTTTTTAGTAAAAGCAGTGCTGATGTTCAGATGTTGTGAAGCCTTTTCTAGAGCCAGGTTTTTTTTTTAAAAAAATGTGACTTTTTGAGCTTGATTTTGTCCATGGAGGGAATTTGCGGGTGATGCTTTTGTGGGAAGGCATTAATAGGAGGACGACTTGCTCTCAGGAGTAATAATTATATGTAAAAATTATGCGTAATGCAGGATTTGTTAGAGTATGATTAAATGAAAATTGAGTTTGAATTTATTTTGATGGTTTTAGATTTCATAAAAATATTCTTCACGCCCGACTTCTAGGTCAAATGTAAAGAAAAAAATTAAAAAGTAAAACTCTGATGCAACTTCGTAGCAATTTAACAAAGATGTAAAAATAAAATAAAAGAAATAAAAGTCAAAAGTTATTTGCATAACAACTTCCAACTGAGGTTAATTTGTTTGTCTTTTATGAACAATGCCACTAAGTTTTCACGGACAGCATTTACATATTGGAAAAAAAGACATTACACTCTTCCCAATCGAAGACCTTGCACGCGCGCGCGTACTTGGTGTGTGGGCCGAAATGGGATCCGCCACAGACGAATTCAGAGGCAATGATAGAAATTTTACAGTCCAAACAGCCAGCTAAGAATTCATAGCGTGTCAGGCACAAACGGGTTACCGTTTGCTATTCGTGCCCATTTGGAAATCAAACCGGAATTTGAAAATCAATCCAAGCAAAAAATTCTCAATAACATTTTAGTTTTTATATTTTTTATGTTATTTTTTCTCTCTTTTATTATAGTTCAAAGTCTTTTTTATTATCATTTTATTATTAATTTTTACTTTTATTGTGACGAAATTTATAATAATTTAAGATAAAATATCTATTAATCTATATAAAATAATTATATTATAATCCTTTTTTTTTACCATAGTCAACAGAAGTGGATTGAGGAAGGGAGTATTGAACATCATTTGACAGAGTCAAATAGAAAAGTTTGCCGCCATTAACGAAATCGCATGCTCAACCGGGAAAGTTCATGAATAGGTAGACAAATGTCTTTTCTACTTCCACAAACTTGTATTCCACGGGATCATCCAATCCACAAACTTCAACTTCATCTCAGAAGAAATCCAATTAGAATACTTGCACTTCAACGAACTACCCTACCGTGTGTGCAAATACTTCCCGCCCACGTCGCCGCAGCCAACTTTGCTTTGGTTTTCATTTGAAACCTCATGTGATTCCAGTTTTTTATTGTTTTCGGTTTTATAGTCATCCAGTTATCACATATCAAAATTTAAAATAAATTTATACTTTTATATTTTGTTTTTTATATTTTTATAGTATTTTGTAATTTAATATAAATTAAAAAATAAAAAAGAAAAATTTCTTATTATATTCTTAAATATTACTCTATTCACTCTATTTAATTTGACAATATTTGATCGAATACAGAGTTTTATATATTTAAATTGTGTTAAAAAATAATATAATATAATAAAAAATAATAAATATATAGGTCAGTAAATAATTATGTCATATCTAAATATATAAAAATATTATATAATAAAATTAATAATTAATTAATAGTATAAAATATGTTAAAATTAAATAAAATAAGGCAAAGAGAATAATATAATTAAAAAAATTATATTTATAATAACAAAATTTATTTTTAAAATTTTTTAAAAATAAATATTTTGAAAAGTGAGAAAATGATTAAAAAATTTTATATTTAAAAATAAATATATTATTTTCATGTCTTTTCTCATATGACTCTTTAACTCTTCACAATGAAACCTGACAAAAAATAAAACATTCGTCCGTATGTAAAAGACTTATAAAGAATATAATTATTATTTATATATAATAGATATGCCATTTTAGATTGAATTCTGTCATAAAAAATGATTAAATGGTAGAAAAAAAGAATATAAAAAGAGTCTAAGCGCATGAAAGTTGAAGATAAAGTGCAATGACGTAAACTAAAACCTTTGTTCGGCGACATTTCCAACAAATTTCCAGTTATAGACAAAAAGAATCTAACCGATCTCATTAAATTTGTCGGATAGGGAATAGTATCTTTTATGTCTTCGTATGATGGGTCGCACAAGCAAACCGAAACGCGTTTCGGGAGCAATCGTTCAGTATAAAGCTCGGAATTCCAAGGCAACTTTTCTATTGTCCATCAACATATTCAAGCAATGAAGACAGCAGAGCTGGTTTTCATTCCCTCGCCAGGGATAGGACACCTACTCTCAACTGTTGAATTGGCCAAGATTCTTGTGGCTCAGGATGAGCGGCTGTCAATCACAGTGCCCATCATCAGGTTTCCCTTTGACACAAAGATCACCAGCTACACCAAATCCCTGAACGAATCTCCAATTCCACGGATGAAATTTGTCGAGTTCGCCCATGATCAATCCTCTTTCCCTCAGGGATTCAGGAGGGGTTTATTGTATGAATTCATTGACTCACAAAAAGGTAAAGTAAGAGATGTTCTTGCTGAAATTTCCAATTCTGAGACATCTGAACTTACTGGAGTCATCATAGACATGTTCTGTACTTCTATGATTGATGTAGCAAATGAGTTTGGAGTTCCTAGCTATATCTATTACACCTCTGGTGCTGCAATGCTTGGCCTTGTCTTCCATTTCCAACAACTAAGAGACGGTTTTGGAAAAGATGTTACAGAGTACAAAGACCAAGACAATGATTTAACTATTCCAACTTATATTAATCCTGTTCCTGTTAAGGTTTTCCCATCAGTAATATTCGACAAGGAAGACGGTTGCAGATTGTTTCTTGATCAAGCCAAAAGATACCGAGAGACCAAGGGAATCATCATCAACACTTTTCTTGGGCTAGAATCCCATGCTGTTGAAGCTCTATCCAAGGAACCTAACATCCCTCCAGTTTATACAGTAGGGCCAATCTTGAATCTTCAGAGTGGAGAAAACCAAGAATCTGAGCTGATTCTAAATTGGCTTGATCTTCAGCGCAACTCATCTGTTGTTTTCCTTTGCTTTGGGAGCTTCGGGTCATTTTCGGCAGAGCAAGTGAAGGAAATTGCCCTTGCTCTTGAGAAAAGCGGACACAGGTTCTTGTGGTCCTTAAGAAAGCCACCATCTGAAGGCAAATTTGGACCTCCTGGAGAGTACGAGAACTTAGAAGATGTCTTGCCAGAAGGGTTCTTGAAACGAACGGCAGAGATAGGAAAAATCATCGGATGGGCACCTCAGATGGCGGTGCTGTCACACCCAGCCGTAGGCGGCTTTGTGTCGCACTGTGGGTGGAACTCAACGCTGGAAAGTGTTTGGTCTGGAGTGCCAATGGCGACATGGCCAATCTACGCTGAACAACAGGTGAATGCATTTGAAATGGTGAAGGATTTGGAGATGGCTGTGGAGATTAAGATGGATTACAGGAAAGATTTTCAGACAAACACTACAGAAATTTTGAGCGCAGATCTGATAGAAGAGAGGATTAGGTGTTTGATGGATCCTGAAAATGAAATCAGAAACAAGGTGAAGGAAATACAGAGGAAAAGTAGGTTGGCACTTGAAGAGGGAGGATCATCTTTTTCTTCCATTAGATGTTTCATTGATAGTGTTGTTAGTAGAAAGTACTGATTTTGTTGCTTGTGAGCAAATAATTTTCGACGTTTAGAAAATTGTTATTCGAAGCATGGATCTTCTTTTAGTTTTTGAATATCAAAATCAATAGTATTTCTTTACTCAGTTTTCTCATTGTTTGAAAAAATTAATTTGAATTTAACCTGAGTTGTGTCTGTAAAGTTTAATTCATATTTACAGGGAAGATTTAACGCAAAATTCTTTTAATAAAAAATTTGTATATTGGTGAAAGTGAGAAGAGGAAAGATTAAAGTAAAATAAGAAAAGTTAATATTTTTTCTGGCAAAAGTTGAATTACTATATCTTAAATTTATTTGAACCACAAATGAGATTTAACCAGACAAAGTCTTTTTGCCTCCCGCTAACACTTAAAAACTCCCAAGATATTGTTAAAGAGAGCCAAACGCCATGATAAGTGACTAAGTTAAAGACAAAATAAATATTTCTTAGAAAATAAAATTAATTATTGTAACTTTTTTCATTTTCAAAAGTAAATTAATTACCTAAATTACTGCTTCGTATTGTTTTTTAAAGTTAGTTCTTCTTACTGTTTACATATATAAAAATATTTAGATAATAGTTATGATAGTTAAGATAAGTAATGCATTATCTGTTTCATTAATGCATAACCAAAAGTTTTTTACGATTCAAAAGAGTATAAATTAGGAAATTAGACAATAATTTTCAAAAAATCAACAAAACTATTAACATTTAATTTTTTAAAAATAATTTATTTCTTTAAAGTTATTCTGTTTTATTTGCTTAACTTCAAGGAATTGCAACTCAAAATAAAAAAATTTACAAATATTTCTCTATTATCAAATAATTTATTTTTATAATTTTTAAAACAAAAATATTTAAATTGAAACACAATCCAAATAAATATATGACATATGCCTAACAACCCACACCTCGACGAACCAAAGTCTCCCAATTATCCTTCATCTCTCTCTTTTCTAATAAATAAAATATTTTAATACTACAGTCAATTTTTCGAAAACAAATTTTAAATTTGAATTTTTAAATTATTTTAATGAAGAAGGAAATAAAGAAGCTAAAAGTAGAGTTTGAATGTCACTTTTCTCAATAGTACTAGTGTGGTATCTCGCACGACTTGTGAAAATATTCATTAGTGATCTCCTTTATTTTTTTCATTTATTATTGTTTTAAATTGTAGATAGTAAATATAAAATAGATTTAAACAACTAATATGAGTTATAATTTACGAAAATAGAAAAATATAATTAAAACTTTAAAACAATACATGCTTTGTCATCACACGAGTGAAAGTTTCTGGATAAGAAATAAAAGTTAATTGTACAAAATTTTTCTTCCTAAATATTATATTTGATTTAGGTCAAAGTAGAGTACAATACAATAAATAGTAGAGCAACAAACAATGTTCTAAGAGTCAAAGTGATCATTTATGTTCTTAACATGAAATGTACATACCACAAAAATGAATAAAAATTATCAGTTTGACTAGGATATATCTTGATACAACTTTTAGAGCAATTTCTTTAATTAAAATACATGAATAATTAAACATCAAACATCGTACAAGTAGAAATATTAGAGGAAATAATAGTAGACATTGAGTCTCTCTTAAACTGTGCTTCTGATGATTTCGGTTCTCACTTGTGTTGAAAGTTGAATTCTTTTAAAAAAAAGCTCAATTTATCAACTTGATGTGTTGTGTTGTCTATGCCCTTGTACATAATTTTATTTCAATCTTCTACAATTTGCACACAAACACTAGGCAAACCTACCTATCATCTAGATTAGTATAATGGCAAGCACTTCAAATATCGTATCCACGGGGATGGTCAATTACCATTACTCACTATCTACTCTATTGTTTAGCCTAACAAAATTATTTGTGAAAATGGTTGGAATAATTTACTAGGAAAAGAAATCTAACTTAATTAATTAAACTAGCTTAACTCATCTTTCTTGCAAGAGAGAATTCAATTGAGAAAACAATACTTGAATGGAAAATCCCCCTAGAATTACCTATGTGATAGAAAAGTCCCTTGGTTGATAAATTGTCATTCTTATGTTTAATGAAATTCCTCAATTAAAACTCACTCTATCTCTAGATGAAAGTCCTGTACTCTTAGATTAACCAATTCAACCCCAAGAATGCATTAAGAATTGTGAATTTCCAGTTACATTTCTCTAATTACAAAGAAGATGTTGAGGTTTATATCTTTAGTCACCTAAATCATCCCCATTGTTTGTGTATGGTCTATTTCACCCTTCCTTTCTCAATTCCAAGTGAAAAAAATTCCAGATTATGCATCAATTATCAACAAATCAATTCAACCAATCAAACCCACAAACAATCCACAAGAAATTCAAACTCAATCAACCAAGAAAACAATTCATTCACATAGATAATATCTAGGATTCATAACCATCCAGATATTCAAGAATTTAGTTCATCAACATATTACAATTCAAAGAACATAAAGCAATAAAAGAGTAAGAATTGCTCATTTTCATGGTTGAAATCTTCTATTCTTTAAGGCTTGAAAATCGACACTGTGGTGTTGAGAAAATTGCAGCTTTTTTCTTGAATCTTCTAGGTGAATTTTCTTTTTCTTCAAAGATTCAATCTTCTCTCTTGATTTCCCAAGCAAAGATGAAGATTTGGAATGGGATTTGAGTGAGTTTTTGTGTGTTTTTGCTGGCTCCTTCCCGGTCCCAGCCGTCTGCTTATTTTTGCCCTTAAAGGGTATTTAAATCCTACCCAAAAGAGAGAGGAAAGCAGCAGAAAAATAGGTTCAGATTGACACAAACGACGCCGGTCTGACTAAACGGCCCTGCTTGCTCCAAATTTTGGTGCAGTGTTCTGCTGCACGACTGTGACTGTAGTTTTGACTTCTAGTTGATTTCATAGCATTAAATTAGCTGATATAGGTCTTGATGTCTTCATAAAAGTTGTTGCTTTGGATCTTAGATTTCCACAGAGCTTTGATTCACCTAAATGGATCATATATAACTTAACATATGATCATTCTACAAAAATGTGTCAAAACTGGAACAAAGTCCAGGACAGGTGACTTTGCAACATAAGCAGGGTAGGCAAATGATTGACGTAAATTTTACCATTCTGAAAACTTCGTAATGTTCTCTATAATCGTCTAGAATACCACTTTTGCATTTGAATTCTCCATAGAGGCTAAAATCCCATTTAAAAATTCTCTACTAGTCTGTTTTTCACTGTATTTCTCTGTTTTCTTCATTGTGTAGAATCTCATTGTTTGCTTCATTCAATTCCAAATCTTCAACAAACTCACCTAAAACAAATAAGAGATAAAGAGAGTGTAAATGGTGATTAAAACACCTAAATTTAGCATAAATTTGAGCTCAAAATGATCATTATATGAAGTACAAATATAGAATATCAAACTGCCCCACACTTAGACATTGCTTGTCCCCAAGCAATATTACAAAACAAATAAGAAATTTGAACAATAATCTACAAGAAATAAAAAGTGTTTTGAAGTATTACAAGGGAGTACAAAACAGAGAAAGCATTACTTCCTGAGAAATCTTGAGCAATCTGCACAATCAATCTAAAAGTCATCCTAAGTGTCCATTACAAAGATTAAACAATCACCCCTACAGTGCAAGCAAGAATCCGGCCGCGTGTGTGCATATATCCCACCAATGCAAATTTTCAACAATTATAAGAGTGAATTTCATGTTATTGGCCAAGAAATTCTCATCAAGAAAGTCTAATACCCCTTAAGCCTGGCATTCACAAAACCTCTCCACTAATACGGTAACCAAAATTTAACCTCGATTAGGTTGGGCTTTTATGTTTGTAACATTAGGCTCAGGGAAAGTTTAGGGTGCCAAACGAAAGGTAAGGAATTCAAAGTCAAAGAAATGAGAGTTAAAGAGAAAGGAATGAGACATAAAACAAAAGTAATAACCCTTATTAGCCGTAAGAAATATCACCATTCCCCTACATTCAACCACAAACTACCATTCTCTAAAAAATTCCCTTACTTTGGATTCAACCACTTGCACATATTAAGCTTCAACCTACAACCTTTCCATCATCACCCATCTTTGTCAATACTTGAATACTTGAATGAGAAAATCCCCCTAGAATTACCTATGTGATAGAAAAGTCCCTTGGTTGATGAATTGCCCTTCTTATGTTTGATGAAATTCCTTAATTAAAACTCACTCTATCTCTAGATGAAACTCCTCTACTCTCAGATTAATTAGTTGAAATCTCTTTCTAACCAATTCAACCCAAGAATGCATTAAGAATTGTGAATTTCCAATTAGATTTCTCTAATTACCAAGAAGATGTTGAGGTTTCTATCTTCAGTCACCTAAATCATCCCCATTGTTTGTGTATAGTCTATTTTACTCGTCCTTTCTCAATTCCAAGTGAAAATTTTCAAATTATGAATCAATTATCAATCACCCTTCCTTTCTCAATTCCAAGTGAAAAAAATTCCAGATTATGCATCAATTATCAACAAATCAATTCAACCAATCAAACCCACAAACAATCCACAAGAAATTCGAACTCAATCAACCAAGGAAACAATTCATTCACATAGATAATATCTAGGGTTCATAACAATCCAACTATTGAAGAATTTAGTTCATCAACATATTACAATTCAAAGAACATAAAGTAATAAAGGAGTGAGAATTGCTCATTTTCATGGTTGAAATCTTTTCTTCTCTAAGGTTTGAAATTCGTCACTATGGTGTTGAGAAAATTGCAGCTTTTTTCTTGAATCTTCAAGGTGGATGTTCTATTCTTCAAAGATTCAATCTTCTCTCTTAATTTCCCAAGCAAAGATGAAGATTTGGGGTGGAATTTGAGTGAGCTTTTGTGTGTTTTTGCTGCCTCCTTCCCACTCCCAGTCGTCTTCCTATTCTTGTCCTTAAAGGATATTTAAATCCTACCCAAAAGAGAGAGAAAAACAGCAGCAAAACAGGTTCAGATCAATACAAACGGCGCCGTTTGCTCCCAGCTTTTGTGCAGTGTTCTACTACACTACTGTGACAGTGGTTTTGACTTCTAGTTAAATTCATAGCATTAAAACTTCATAAACGTTGTAGACCCGGATCCTAACTTTCCACAGAGCTTTGAATCACCTCAATTGGACATATATAACTCAAGATATGATCATTCTACCAAAATTTGTCAAAACTGAAACAAAGTCCAAGACAGGTAAATTTCCAACATAAGTAGGGTAGGCAAATGAACTTCGATTGATATAAATTTTACAATTCTGAAAACTTCAGAATGTTCTCTATAATTGTCTAGAATGCCACTTTTACATTTGAATTCTCCATAGAGGCCAAAATCCCACTTGAAAATTCTCTACAGTCTATTTTTTTCTGCATTTTTCTGTTTTTCTTCATTGTGTAAAATCTCCTTGTTTGCTTCATTCAATTCTAAATTTTCAACAAACTCACCTAAAGCAAATAAGAGATAAAGGGACTGTAAATGGTGATTAAAACACTTAAATTTAGCATAAATTTGAGCTCAAAATGATCATTATGTGAGGCACAAATATAGAATATCAAGCTCTTTTTTATTTGTTTACATGCTGCTAATGTCCTCAGTAAGAGTTGTTTTACAAAAATCAACTATAATTAAGAACGTTAAATTGATATACTACAATAAATTATTAATAAAACTTGAAGAACTGACTCATAAATTCTGTATTAAGTTTAATACTTATGTATACAAACCTAAAATAAATCGATAATCATAACTGTTAGCCCTAAGGGCAAATCATGTAGTTTTGATTAATGACAAATATTGATGATGACTAATATGTTTATATTGTGTGATAGGATTTATGGATTAAGAAGTATGAAGTCTCATTACCTTGAAACTAAAATGCAAGAACAACTCCAATGTGTCAAAGTGATTGAAGATTGAAGAGTTTGTTCAAGATGATTGAAGGCTTTGAAGACATGAAGTGTAGGTTGCATATGCTTAATAGGTAAACTTTGTAAACCCTACACTCTTAAGCCTTGGAATCTATGAATTGCAATTGAGAGTACAAAACTTGATTTAAATGGTTTCAATGGTTTTGAACTTATCTAAATTATCAAGTTTTCATACATGATTTTTGCACTTAAAAGGTCTTTAATGACTTATCTTTTAGGCTAGAAGGTTTTCTAACTTGTTAGAATTGATTTGAACATGTTTTGACAAAGTTTGAAAAATTCGGATGCAAGATTCGGACGCAGGATGAAAAATTCGGTCGTCCGAATTTTCTTGCACAATGAACAGTATCGACTGTTTTTCCAGAGAAATTCGGAAGAAGATTCGGACGCAGCTGGAAAAATTCGGTTGTCCGAATTTTCCCCTGCATAGTGAACAGTAAGTGAACAGTGCGTCCGAAAATTTTCGACCAAAAATTCGGTCATCCGAATTTTCTGAAACTGGTCGTTTTAACTAATTTTCAAATTCTATAAAGGCTAGAAACTCTAGATTTTTGTAAGAACTTTTGCACAAAAGAAATCCTTGAAGCTCTAACTTGTTTTACATCAAAATTATATCAAAAGCTCTCAAATTGCCTTGTGCTCAAAGATTGAAATTCAAGATTCCAAAGGCAAGAAGTGAAGTGGTGCTAGCAATTGTATTCATCCACCAAGAAGTGTTGGTAACATTCAAATTCTCTCTTTACATTTTTGTTATGATTGATACAAGGTTGTCAAGAGACTTAAAACCCTTGTGGAGGGTGAGCCATAGACTAGATTAATCAAGGTTGTTGTGTAAAACCCATTGGTGAGGGTGAGCCTTGGATTAGATTGGTCTAGGTTGTCTAGTGACATAAAACTCTTAGCGATCAGAGTGAACCTTGTTTATTATATTGAAAAGAGGTTGTTGTGGTAAAACCCATTGAAGGGTGAGCCTCTTGTGTAATTGCTTGGATTAAGCATATAGTGAGTTGATTGAAATCCTTGAGCGTGGACTCAAGATAGTGGATGTAGATCTTGGAGAGATCGAACCACTATAAATCGTGTATTCATTTCTTTATAACTTTACTTGTTTTAGATACTTGTGTTATTATTATTGTTTATAGTTGTGTATTGATTGGTTGTGGTCTTATAGTTTAATAATCTTGTCCTAACCATCAAATCACATATAAACTTGAAGTTTATGAATTTAAAGAAGAGCTTTTATTAAGGCAAAGGATTTTCAAAAAGGGAAAAGATTTTCGATAATTAGCCAAAGACCTAATTCACCCCCCCTCTTAGGTCTTTCAATAACCTTGCATTACATGATAAAATCCTAACTAAAGTTTTATCATATATTTGCTATTATATAATTCTTACTTGAATGTATAAAGGCAATGCATTACCAATGTTGTATGCATTAATATAATGAGTTTTCTTATAAAATTAAAAAGTTTAGGCATCAAACAGTAGTTGAATACATTATGATCAGGCGTCCATTAATGAACTCGTAACAGTAATACTGTCTATAGTGTAAAAGTTAAAAAAAATAGAGAACACATAAGAACGACAAAAAAAAAGGCATCAACAGTTCATGAATGCATTAAGGTAATGAGTTTTTTATAGATGCATTACGTTAATGCATCCTTAAGGTGTAAAAAAAAAAAAAAAAAGAAGTGACGCATTACGGTAATATATTGTACGATAAAATATATTGGTGCTTAGTAGTTTCACTTAGAAAATATCTATTTTGTGATTCACAAGATTATTTTTGGGACAGAAAATTACTCCATCAGTTCATTTCTATTAACTTTGCTATATTGAAATGTTTCAAAATATTTTATATTTTTCATAAAATAAAAATTTTAATATATTATATAATATCAATAAATTATTAATTTTACTATATATTACTTTTATAATTTTTTTCTAATGTGTACCTTAATGTAAATAAAATATATTGTTTATCGTAGTTTAAGTCTATTAAAAATTGTTAAAAAGTTTTCAACCTACAAAAAATAAATTACTAACCACAGTTACTTAATCTATAATAACATATATTCATAAAATACATATTAAAAATATTTATTTTTATATATTTAAATTTAACATAAAAAATTTAAAATATATAACTCTAATTTTTTGCACAGTCAACAGAAATGGACTGAAGAAGGTAGTATTCAACATCATCTGACACAGTCAAATAGAAAAGTTTGCCGCCATTAACGTAATCGCATGCGCAATCGGGAAAGTGCATCAATAAGAAGACAAATATCTTTTCTAGTTCCACAAACTTGTGATCCGCTCACTGGTAAGGACTCATCTCAAAAGAAATCAATTAGAATACCTGCACTGCAACAAACTACCCCTAGCGTGGGTGCAATGACTTCCACCCATGTCGCCGCAGCCAAATTTTCTTTGCTTTTCTTTTGAAACCTCATATGATTCAACTTCTTTATTGTTTTCGGTTTAGTTATCACATAACAGATCTGGTTTAAAAAATATATTTTTTAAAATAAATTTATATAATTAAAATTTTTATTTCTGCCTTTTTAGTACTTTTTATTTTAAATTATAAGTTTTTTTGTCTTTTTATACAAATTAAAAAAGATAAATATTTTTCTTATTATAATTTTAACTAATAATATAATAAAAATAAAGAAAAATATTTATAATAAGAGTAATTTTTAAAAAATAATTTTTAAAATTTATAAAAATAAATATTTTAAAAGTGTGAAAATTACCAAAAAGCTTCATATTTGAAAATGAATGAACAACTATACTATTTTTGTGACCTTTTCCGTATCACACAGTCACTCTTCACAGTGAAATCTAACAAAAAATAACAAATGGACTCGTACATGAGTTATTCATCAAGAATATAATTATCATTTATATGCAATAAATATATTATTTTAGACTGAATTTTGTTATAAAAATAGACTAAACGATAGAAAAAGGAATATCAAAAAAGTCTAAAGGCATGAAAATTTGAAGATAAAGTGCAACGACCTAAACTAAACTAAAGCCATTCTTCACTAGCATTTCCACCGGTGTAATTAAATTAGAGACAAAAGGATTCTCACCGGTGTAATTAAATTTGTCGGATAGGGAATAGAAATCATTATGTTTCTGGAGCAATCTTTCAGTATAAAGATCGGAATTCCAAAGGCAACTTCTCTATTGAACATCAACACATTCAAGCAATGAAGACAGCAGAGCTGGTTTTCATTCCCCTGCCAGGGATAGGACACCTTCTCTCAACTGTTGAATTGGCCAAGATTCTTGTAGAACAAGATGAGCGGCTGTCAATCACTGTGCCCATCCTCAAGTTTCCCTTTGACGCAAAGATAACCAGCTACACCAAATCCCTGAACGAATCTCCAATTCCACGGATGAAAATTGTCGAGTTCGCCCAAGATCTATCCTCTTTCCCTCCGGGATTCAGGAGCGGTTTATTGTATGAATTCATTGAGTCACACAAAGGTAAAGTAAGAGATGTTCTTGCTGAAATTTCCAATTCTGAGACATCTGAACTTACTGGAGTCGTCATAGACATGTTCTGTACTTCTATGATTGATGTAGCAAATGAATTTGGGGTTCCTAGTTATGTCTATTACACCTCTGGTGCTGCAATGCTTGGCCTTGTCTTCCATTTCCAACAACTAAGAGACGATTTTGGCGAAGATGTTACTGAGTACAAAGACAAAGACATTGATTTAGATATTCCAACTTATATTAATCCTGTTCCTGTTAAGGTTTACCCATCAGTGATCTTCGACAAGGAAGACGGTTGCAGATTGTTTCTTGATCAAGCCAAAAGATACCGGGAGACCAAGGGAATCATCATCAACACTTTTCTTGGGCTAGAATCCCATGCTGTTGAAGCTCTATCCAAGGATCCTAACATCCCACCAGTCTATACAGCAGGGCCAATCTTGAATCTTAAGAGTGGAGAAAACCAAGAATCTGAGCTGATTCTAAAATGGCTTGATCTTCAGCGCAACTCATCTGTTGTTTTCCTTTGCTTTGGGAGCTTCGGGTCATTTTCTGCAGAGCAAGTGAAGGAAATTGCCCTTGCTCTTGAGAAAAGCGGACACAGGTTCTTGTGGTCCTTAAGAAAGCCACCATCTGAAGGCAAATTTGGACCTCCTGGAGAGTACGAGAACTTAGAAGAAGTCTTGCCAGATGGGTTCTTGAAACGAACAGCAGAAACAGGAAAAGTGATCGGATGGGCACCTCAGATGGCGGTGCTGTCACACCCGGCCGTGGGCGGCTTTGTGTCGCCCTGTGGGTGGAACTCAACGCTGGAAAGTGTTTGGTCTGGAGTGCCAATGGCCACATGGCCAATCTACGCTGAACAACAGGTGAATGCATTTGAAATGGTGAAGGATTTGGAGATGGCTGTGGAGATTAAGATAGATTACAGGAAAGATTTTCAGACAGATTCAGAAATTTTGAGCGCAGACCTGATAGAAGAGAGGATTAGGTGTCTGATGGATCCTGCAAATGATATCAGAAATAAGGTGAAGGAAATGCAGAGGGAAAGTAGGTTGGCACTTGAAGAGGGAGGATCTTCTTACTCTTCCATTAAATGTTTCATCGATAGTGTTGTTAGTAGAAACTACTGATCTGTTGCTTGTGAGCAATTAATTTTCGATGTTTAGAAAATTGTTCGAAAATTGTTATTCAAAGCACGGATTTTTTAAAAAGTTTTTGAATATCAAAACCAGTATTTCCTTATTCAATATTCTCACTGTTGGGTAAAATTAATTCGGATTTAACTGAGTTATGTCTATAAAGCCTAATTCTTATTTATGAGAGTAAACCTAACACAAAACTCTTTTAATATAATATTTGTATATATTTTGAGTGGCAGTGGTTAATGCAGTGGTGGAAGTGGAAAGAGGAAAGATTAAAGAAAAATAAGAAAAATTAATTTTTTTCTGGAAAAAGCTGAATTACTATATCATTAATTTATTTGAACCACAAAAAATTCCCAAGATAGTGTTAACTTAATTTATTAATTTTTCTCGGATACATAGATTTTTTTCCAATTCTTTTATTTTCATAAGTTGTATTTTTATTTTTTATTTTTTTCCCTTAGTAATGTATGATTCTGGTTACCTAGTATTAAAAGAGTTTAATAAACCTTCTACAGACAATTACAACTGGAAAATGAAAATACATTTATCATTAAAAGATGTTGTATTTTGTGAGTTTTATAGAGAAAAAGAAAGAGGCACATTATATTTATTTCTCACCAAAATTTAAAAAAAGCAAAGAACTCTTTTTTAAAAATAAAAATCTTCAATAACAGTAAAAATAAAACAAAAGTACTGAATATCAAAATATTTGAAATTACATAGGGTTTTTTTTTTATTTTGGTACCATTAACTATTAGCAATTTGGCTACTTAATTGACAATGAAGGAACTAAGTTTGTTCAGTTGCCATATAATTTGGCTGCAAAAATGCAAACGTCGAATTATTCAGAATAAGTAAGATTTGACTAGAATTGAGAGGGGAGGATTACATAAGTTCAGAGAGAACGATGGTGCTCCTATGGTTAGGGCTTCTTTTTTCAACACGTGCGAATAGCTTTTGCGTTGTTTTTTGATCAAATGATTGAGGAGCATAAAAAATTAGATATTTAAAAATTTAAAAAAGTTATCTTTAAAAGGTACAGTGACCATTTCGGGCAACGAAATCACGAACCAATTGCTCATTCATAAAGTTATTTAACCCCAAATCAAGTTAGTACTATTTAAATGCCATTTATTTACTTGACTTTATTACTTTAATTCACTACTGTTCCCGCACAGGTCAGGTCACTGTGCTGCATGTGGACATGACTCATCTGTCGTTGTCGATCAGATTTAAAATTTGATCCGTCGACTATAAAAATTTATTAAATTTTTAAAAAAATTACATATAAAAATAAAAAATATGGTCCGTTAGATCAGATTTGATATCTGATCTAATGGATCAAATTTAATTCTATAAAAAAAACGTGCATTACCTAAACCAAATTGGTCCCCGCACTACTTCTGGGATGGTAACTTCCTCATTAATTCATCACATATTTAACGTCGCTTTTCATCGGCCTTTTCAAGATTATTACGTTGCTCCGAAGCTCACTTTTCAGATTCTGACGTCAGCGGCAACAAGCTCCAATTTGATTTAGGTTCCGCACGTCCTTTTACAGGCAGGACCAAATCTGGTCCGTTAGTTCAGATGTCAAATTTGATTCAATGGGTCATATTTTTAACCCTTTATATATATTTTTAAAAAATTTAATAAATTTTCGCAGCCGTCGGATCAGATATCAGATCTGACCCGACGGCTATAGATGAATGCTGCACGTCCTGCACTCAACAGGTTGCTTCTCCTACTTTAATCGGATTTTTATCTGGTCCTACATGTCCTTTTTGCAAGACGTGCAGGACTAAATTTGGTCCGTTAGACAGATGTCAAATTTGATCCAACGGACCAGATTTTTGACCTCTGTATGTATTTTTTGTTTTCGAAAATTTGATAAAATTTTGTAGCCGTCGGATCAGATCCGAGATCTAATCCACCGGCTGCAGGTGAGTCCTGCACATCCTGTAAAAAAGGACGCGCAACACAGTAAAATGACCCTACTTTAACCTCCTACTGCGGTAACATAAATCCACATTCTTTTTACGCCCTGATCATGTGGACTTATCAAAACTGTTGGCTTTCACATTCTTTTTTTTTTTTTATTCTAAGGAGGGGAATACCCAAAATCCACTCAACAAATTACAATGTGCTCATGGACCAATCTTGGCCACTGAAATCTATTACTATCTGCCTCTAAACACTGTAAAACCTCTTGAGGAGGAGTCTCAAAAAGTCTCACTCAAATACCACCAAAAACACCCATATTAGCCAAAGTATCTGCCACACTATTAACTTCACGATAGCACCGCTGAAATATCTCCCATGGTTGCAGCAAAAGTTGTTGACATTACCAATATATATTCCTTAACCTTGGGCTAACATTAGATTTACCGGTTAGTATATTAAACACAGCAGTCGAGTCCACTTCAATCTCCAATTTTCTATAACCCTTGTTCCATCCTATACGAAGACCCTGAAGAACAGATAAAAATTCAGCAACAATCGAAGAGCAACAACCAAGCCTTGATGAAAAACCCAGTAGCCATTCTCCGAGATGATTCCTAAAAACACCACCTCCACTTGCTCTTCCTAGATTACCCTTAGCAGCTCTATCAGTATTCAGCTTTATCCACCTCTCCTCCGGCGGTTGCCATGAAATCATTCTAATAATCTTAGTACTAGCGGGGTGAGTATTGGCAATCCTTAAACTCCCCACCTGACTATTAGCTAAAAGTTGGCTCTTTAACATCATTGACTTACCATCCAAAGAGACTTTCTGACCATTAAACACTCTATCACAGCGCCATTTCCATAACTACCAATTCACAATACAAAGAACTTGCAAATTAGTGACTTCAAACGGGAAATTATGCTCCAACTCCTTAGATCTCAACACACAATCCTTAAAACCATCTCATCTGCTATGGAATCTACCCAATGATACATAGTCGCATGCAAGTCACGCCTAGAAGGACGGTGGGGGTCCCAAATATAATTCAAGAAAGAAGTGAATTGGATTTTATAAAATTTTCATTTATTAAAATTCTCCAGCTAATTTTACAAAAATCTTTAATCAAGCTAATCATATATGAAGTATTTGCGTAAAACGTTTACGTTTTCAAAAAAATTGAAACTCAAAAACAAGATACAAATAAGAACTCACAATAACTTAACTAACCAACCAACTATAAGTGACCATTATTAACCATCGTAGTTAAAACTTAATTTTCCTTCATTCATTATAGACACAAAAAAATAATATCAGTCAAATATATAATAAAAAATTATATTATAAATAATCTAACATTAATCATAAACTTTACATTAAAAATTTATCAAAGTAGATATCATAATCTGTCAAAGTTACCAAAAATAAATCAAATATAAATATAATCAAACGAAAAAGCATATTAATTGCCTCCTTAATCTACCCACACTACATGTATAAGCTAAGCAGCACTTCGAAGAGAGGTTTGGGGGTCAGCAATTCAATAATTGTAAAAGAATAATTATTTATATAATTTTTTAAATAAATGTGTAGTAGCTGGCTAGTCAAAAATATGTATCTCCTTTTGGTAAAAGAGATGATGAGGTCATGTTAGAGTGAATAATAATTATTCTTTCAATATTGAATAAGTGAACTGAATAATTTTTCATGTTAGAGTGAATAATTATTCATTACTTATCGAATGCTCGCCAATAATTTTTCATGATGGAGTAAATAATTATTCGTCACATATCTCATACTCGTTATGAAGTTAATAATTATTTTTTATATTTAAATAATTATTTAAGCTATAGAAAATAATTATTCGTTGATAAGTGAATAATTATTCTCGAAACGTTAAATAATTATGTAACTCATAGTGAATGATCATTTATATTATGAATAATAACTTTTTAAGAAATAACCTTCACGTAGAAGTGAATAATTATTCATTTAACATGTCAAATAAATTAAGTGACCATATCAAATAATTATTCATAACAAATTGAATAGATATTTACATTTAACAAATAGTTATTCACAAAAAACTAAATAGAATAATTATGAATAGTTATTCATAAAAAATTTAATTGATGTTTGCATATAGTAAATATTTAACATACATTTGATTTGGTTGGATGATATGTTAAGAGTGAATAATTTTTTATACATAATTATTCATGGCACAATGAATAATTATTCTTATGTAAAAGAATAATTATTCATCTAGCAGGTCTTTCATTAGTCTGCAATGTTTAACGCAAACTTACTTTCACCAACTTGATTGAGCCATTCCTTACATAGCGTTGTTGCTTTTTCTTTCTTTTTTTTTTTTGGCAGTCTCTTGATCATAGCCTTTTTATTTTGGCGCCTCTACTCTTGGATGCTGCACAACCTTTTTGCAATCTATTGAGGTTATCTCTGGCTTTAATAGTCTTGCCAATTACTTGCCTATTGTGGTGATTAGGTTATGGCAGCAAATCTGCACTGTACAAAGTACAAAATAATTATTTGTTTCCAATTGAATTGAGCAATTTTTCACTTAAGAGTGAATAATTTTTCATAACATATGAAATAACTATCATCGAAACTTGGATAATTATTTGTTTCAGATGATGAGACAAATGATAAGTATTAGTTACATAAATTTAAATTCTACCTTCTATTACACAAAACTCTAATCTGTACATAAAGGTTTTAGCAAAAATAGGCATTTCAGCATTGTTGTCTCCTCCTCATTACCATTATAAACGCAATAATTACCTTTCACTTTTCTTCCTAACATAGCATAACCCTTACATTCAACACAAACTTCTATTACCATAATTGTTTTTTTTTTACTATCAAGAATATAACTTTAGAGGTTAAATAGAAGAAATCAAGAAAAAATAATAAAACAATAATCATCAAATAACAATAGTAGATTTTTTGTGTTTACTATTCAGATACAACAAACTAGTACTCTTCTCCTAAACATTTTTTTTATATCATGAACTCAATTCTGCATGCAACTATAACAGATGAATTCGTAAAAATTGGCTAATGAATTTTTCACATAACTTCTTTTATCTTCATCGATACTAGTTTTGATTGCGAAAAAACAATAGCGAAGAGAATAGAGAGGAGAGAAGAAAGAGTCAATCTGATAGAGATTCAAGAAAGTTGATAAATGATAGAGAGAGAGTTAATCCTCAATAGAGGAGATATATGAGAGAGAGAGAGAGAGAGAGAGAGAGAGAGAGAGGAATGATCAAAACAGAAGAGGAAGAGAGAAATGAGTGGGGAAAAAAGCAAATTGTACTTTTAATTCTTGAAAATACATATTTAGGCCGGAGTTGAAAAAAATTTAGCTTCAAAATACTCCTAATCTCTTCCGGTCATTAGATTAAAAAATTCTGATCCAATAGCTATGGAGGGCCTTCCACATGTGTTGAAGAAAGAGGCCCTCAAAACATTAACCAAATTGATTGCTGAATGCTCTTGAGCTCTGAAATCTAAGTTACCAAATATACATTTATCCAGGAAAACAGAAAAAGGAATGCCTTATACATTCCTATCAAAATCAACTTAGCTAAGGCTACTTCATTGCGACCCTTAGTCGATGAATCTATCCCCTGTTTCAAGCAAACAAAATGATCTGTTTGAAGAAGTGAAGATGCATTTTGGGACTGCAGCACGTATTTGGGGCGCGATTTAGGAGAAGATGATGACCCTACAAGATTTGAATACAAGTCCTTAGAAAGGACAATTGTAATGAAATTGCTAATGAGGTTGAGGTTGGTCAGTCAGTGGTTGGTCAGTCAGTGCATGAACAGAATTCATCCTCTGTGCATGAAAATGAACAACATAACAGATCTGTTAATGAAGCTTAGTGCATTTCAGCTCACAATGTGTCTGATGTGGAGTATGATTGATCAGCATGAGGTTACACAGACAAAGCTGATGTGGAAAGCTGATGTGGACAAAGCTGATGTGGAAGAGATTGTTTAGTTAGTTATTTTTATTTATCAGAACAGCATTGTAAAATGCGTTCTGCATTGTATTTGGTGTATATAAACTGATGTATTCTAGATTTTCTGCTTAATGGAAAAATCGAAGTTTGCTTCTCCATTCTTTCTCTGAAGTTTTCTTTCTCTGTCTAAAATCTGAATGCAGTAGTTTGTATTAGTTACATTGCCTGCACTCTTCAATTTCAACATGGTATCAGAGCAAAGTTTAGCTTTTGTTGTCTTTCGAAGTTGTTTGTGATTTTTGTTTTTCAGAATTCAATCTATGTTGTGAAGTTTCTCAAGAGTTTCTGCTCAAGTCTGGACATGGCGGCCAATGCAGAATATTTACCTACAAATCCTATGTACCTGAATCCAAATGATAGTTCAAGTTAGCCACTGGTGCAACCGGTACTCACAGAATAGAATTATCATGCTTGGAGTAGAGCAATGCGCGTGGCGTTGATATCTAAGAACAAAATCGGGTTCATTACTGGTTCAATTGAAGCACCGACAAGAGGTACTCGCAACTTTACTCTATGGAAACAGGTGAATACTACAGTTTTATATTGGTTGATTAATTCAATGAATACAACTATTGCTCAAAGTGTGATGTTGTTAGACACTGCTAAAGAAGTGTGGGAGGATTTGTATGAACGATATTCTGGTGGTGATTTGCATCACTTGTCTGATTTAATTGAAGAAATACAGAATGTGGAACAAGGAAGTAAAACAGTAAATGAGTATTATACTCAATTGAGGATATTATGGGATGAACTGTCTGTTTTAAGGCCTTTGCCTTCGTGTGTGTGTGAACCTAGTTGAAGCTATGGTGCTATTAAGAAGATGAGAGAATATTATGAAGCAGAATGTGTGATACGGTTTTTGAAAGGCTTAAATGAACAATCATGTGTTTTCTATGGCAATAAAGCATGAGAGCAGCTCTATTACTCTTCTAATCATAATCCAGAGATTCACATAATGCTATCAAAACCAGTGAATATGAGTCATGACAAAGATAGTAAGGGAAGTTTTGGTAAGAATGTGATGCAGCATGCTGAGAGAACCAACAGTTTGAGTAATGTTGTGGCTTGAAGTAATAGGAGAAATTTTGGACAGAAGTTTTTACAATGTACTTTCTGTGGAAAATCTGGACATACTGTGGACAAGTGTTATAAAAAACATGGCTATCCTCCAAACTTCAAATTTATAGTGGGAATAGAAATCAGGCCAATGCAGTGATTATGAGTACATATATGGCTATATCAGATGTAGTGGATTCCAAGGTAGGGATTATACAAGAGCAGTATTCTGTTTTGATGCAAATGTTGAAAAACATACAAATGCAGATTGCAGAAGTTGCACTTGGGCATTCTCCGGTGGCAGGACAGGCAACAACACTTACTACTAATTTTGACAAATCTGCATATACAGGTGAGTATTTTTCTGAAACATCAAGGCATTGGATTTTGGATTCAGGTGCTACAGATCATATAATTTGTTCTTTGGATTACTTTACTTCATCTAAACCTATTCATGACATTTTTGTTAAACTTCCTAACTCCAATTCAGTGGTTGTGACACATAAAGGTCATGTTACTTTGTCTAGCCCTTTGAAATTGTATGATATTTTATATGTGCCTACTTTCCAGTATAATTTGATTTCTGTGGATAAACTCATACAACAAAACCACTGTAAGCTTGTGTTTCATCCTCATGGTTGCTTGATACAGGACGTTGCAACGTTGAAGAAGATTGGATCAGCTAAATGTTGCAATGGCCTATATTATCTTGAAGGTTCATCTTCTGTTCTACTTTTTACTTTTGCTTCTGACAATACAGCTAGTACTTGCAATCCTTCTGGTTTAGTAATTCCTTCTTATTTTCATAATAATCATTCTGTTTCTGCTGTTAGCAAAGGGCATATTTGGCATTTTAGGTTACGTCATCCTTCTTCTCAGAGAATGCATATTCTCAAAAATATTTGGCCAGATATTGTTCTTCCTTGTGATTCAAGTTGTACTGTTTGCCCTCTTGCTAAACAAAAGAAGCTTTCATTTCCTTTAACTAATTCTGCTACTTCTACTTGTTTTGAGCTGTTACATATGGATATTTGGGGACCTTACAAGCAAGCTACCATACATAAACAGAAATACTTCCTGACTGTGGTTGATGATTACAACAGATTTGTTTGGATTTTCTTGATGAGAGAGATAAAACAGAAGTTAGAAAAAAACAGAAGTTAGAAAACTTATTCAAGACTTCTGTATCTTTGTCGAAACTCAATTTGCCAACCAAATTCGAATTATTAGAATTGATAATGGCTCAGAATATCATATGCCTTCATTCTTTCAAGTCAAAGGCATAATTCATCAAATTTCTTCTGTTGAAACTAGGGCTATCAACGGGCCGGGTCTTACCCGGACCCGACCCGATAATCTCGGGTCCGGGATAACATTCATACCCGTTTACCCAGACCCGATAGTACATATTCTAAACGGGTATGGGTACGGTATACAAAGTTTCGGACCCGATAGATCCGATTACCCGATTAAATTTTGAATAATAAATATTTTATATACTTAAATTTTTTATAACCGTTAGATGAGTTTGATCTAAATGTGAATTATCTATATATTTATATTAAAATACCTTATAGGGTCTACCCAGATCCGACCCGAGACCCTATAGGGTAGGGCACAGATTCAACCTATTTGGACCCGTCAAGTAATCAGGTCGGATCCGGTACCAATAATGATTAATCGGGTACGGGTCCAGAATAGGGTGTCCCGGACCCGTTTACACCCCTAGTTGAAACCCCACAACAAAATGATATAGTAGAAAGAAAACATCAACATATCCTCAATGTTGGTAGAGGTCTTAAATTACAGTCCAATATTTCTTTGTCTTATTGGGGTTTATGTGTTCAACATGCAGTCTATTTGATTAATAGACTTCCTACACTAGTTTTGCATAACAAAACTCCCTACTTTATGCTCTATGGAAGAGATCCTACTTTCACAAATCTTAGAGTATTCGGTTGTCTTTCATTTGCTTCTACTCTTGAACAAGGCAGAACTAAATTTGATCCTAGAGCAAGGAAGGCTGTATAGTTAGGCATTTCACAATCCGGTAAAGGTTATATCTTACTGGACTTGTCCACCAAAGCTATCTTTGTCTCAAGAAATGTTGTGTTTCATGAGCATGTATTTCCTTTTCATTCTTCTACTATTTCTGAATACTCATCAACATCTTCTCAATTACCTATTCTGCATGATTCAGAATTAACTTCAACTTCTTTTCAATCTATTCCAGTTGATCATCATTCAACAACCACTAGTTCTTCAAACACTCTTGCAGATTCTGAAAGTATTCATCATGAATCTGCTTCTACTTCTATAGCTCCTCCTGTTACAGTTTCTTCACCTCATCATGATCTTGTTTGTACTTCTATGCCTTCTTCCATTACAGTTTCTTCACCACGTAGATCAAATAGACCAAAAACCAAACCTACTTATCTTGATGACTATGTTTGTAACCAGTGCTTAAAATCTCCACATTCTTTGGCCAATGTCATGAATTATGATTTGTTAGCACCTGCTTACAAAACTTTTACATTGAATATTTCTGTTAATACTGAGCCTATGTGTTATGAGGAGGCTGCTAGACATTCAGTTTGGAGAGAAGCAATGCAGAAAGAAATTGAAGCACTGGAACAGACTAAGACATGGAGTTTGGTTTCTTTGCCACTTGGTAAATGTCCTATAGGTTGTAAATGGGTGTACAAAGTGAAATATCATTCAGATGGGATAGTGGAAAGATATAAGGCTAGATTGGTGGCCAAAGGATATACACAGTAGTTAGGAGTTGATTACTTAGACACTTCCTCACCTGTGGCTAAAATGACCACAATCAGAACAGTGTTAACTGTTGCAGTAGCCAAAGGATGGCATTTATATCAATGTGATGTTAATAATGCATTTTTACACAGTGATCTTGAAGAGGAAGTTTATATGTTGCCTCCTCCAGGTTTTGACAGTGCAGACAAATCTGTGGTATGTAAATTGAACAAATCACTATATGAATTAAAGCAGGCCAATAGGCAATGGAATGCTACTCTAACTCAAGCCTTGCTCACACTTGGTTTTCAACAGTCCAAGAGTGATTATTCTTTGTTTACCAAGGTAGTTTCCAATGATTTTATTGTAGTCTTGGTTTATGTTGATGATGTTGTTTTGGCTAGTAATAACAACTTGGAAGCAATTGATGAGGTTAAATCCTTCCTCCATGCTCAGTTCAAAATTAAGAATTTGGGGTCTTTGAGGTATTTTCTGGGATTTGAAGTAGCTCGAACCAGTGCTGGTTTGAATCTATCACAGAGAAAATATAAAGTTGATCTTCTGACTGAGTTTGAGTTTCTCGGTTGTAAACCAGCAACCACACCTATGAAGGCAAATGCTAAGTATGAACATGGTAATTCTATGGTCTACCTTATCACACAACTTACATGAGTTTGATTGGCAAGCTGTTATATCTAACTATAACAAGACCTTACATTAGTTTTGCAATACAACAATTAAGTCAGTTTTTGGATCATCCTACAGAGAATCGTATGAGAACAGCACACAGAATTTTGAGATACTTAAAAAAGGCACCAGGACAAGGTTTATATTTTCCTGCAATGTCTAATTTTTCAGTTAAAGCTTTTGCGGATTCTGATTGGGCAGGTTGTATTGAAACCAGAAGATCAGTGACAGGCTTTTGCATTTTCTTAGGAAATGCTTTGATTTCTTGGAAGGCTAAGAAGCAGACCACAGTATCAAGAAGCTCAACAGAAGCAGAGTATAGAGAATTGGCAACAGCAGTTTGTGAGCTTCAATGGTTATCTTATCTTCTCAAAGATTTGCACATGCCTCTTACTTCAGCTATTCTTTTATACTGTCATAACCAAACTACTATACATATTGTGGAGAATCCTGTGTTTCATGAACGTACAAAGCATATTGAATTGGATTGTCATTTTTTTAGAGAAAAATTCCAAGCTGGTTTGGTAAAACCTTTCCCTATTGCTTCTTCTTTGCAAGTTGCTGATTTGTTTTCCAAGGCCTTAGATGCACCTCGATTTTACCAGTTATTAGGCAATCTTGGTGTCCATAATATTTTTACCAATTCCAGCTTGCGGGGCTAATGAAATTGCTAATGAGGTTGAGGTTGGTCAGTCAGTGCATGAACAGAATTCATCCTATGTGCAGGAAAATGAACAACAAAACAGATCTGTTAATGAAGCTTAGTGCATTTCAGCTTACAATGTGTCTGATGTGGAGTATGATTGATCAGCATGAGGTTACACGGACAAAGCTGAACAAAGCTGATGTGGATAAAGCTGATATGGAAGAGATTGTTTAGTTAGTTATTTTTATTTATCAGAACAACATTGTAAAATGCGTTATGCATTGTATTTGGTGTATATAAACTGATGTATTCCAGATTTTCTGCTTAATAGAAAAATCAAAATTTACTTCTCCATTCTTTCTCTGAAGTTTTCTTTCTTTCTCTAAAATCTGAATGCAGTAGTTTGTATTAGTTACATTGCCTGCACTCTTCAATTTCAACAATTGTGCCTTCAAAGTTCGAATCTCAGCTTCTTGACTTCTTAACTTCCGCAAAAGTCCAGGGATAATATGCATTGACCTCTCACACTTTGGCGGGCAAGAACACAAGTAATAGTGGGCTCAGTTGACTTTTTGAACGGAATGGCTAGAGGAGGCTATTTTGCTCCTTGAAATTATATCTCATGCGGTGCATCTGAAAGTCTTCGCCGTTCTCCGTCATGGCAAAGGTGGTGGGGACTAATTTTTTTTTTTAAATAGTTGAAGGACTAAGAAAATAGAAAAAAAATATAAGAAACTAAGTTCAGACAAAATAAATAGATATATGATCAACTTTTCTAATTTATTAGAAAATAAAATTAATTATTGTAACTTTTTTCATTTTTAAAAGTAAATATTACGTTCCTATCTTATTTTTTAAATAAGTTTTTTTTAATGCGTTGGTTGCACATAATTCTGGCCAAGTTTGGCTCTAATTGCATTTCTTTTTTTTATAGAAGTTCTTTTATTATTTAATTAGGATATAATTGATACCTAAATTGTTATAATATGATTTTTTTACTTTATTAAATGTTACGTAATTCATTCTAAATTACTTCTTCGCATTGTTTTTATTAAAGTTAATTCTTCTTATTGTTTACATAAATAAAAATATTAAGCTAATAATTATGGTAGTTAAGATAAGTAATGCACTACGTGTTTGAATAATACACATTCGAAAGAGTATAAATTAGGCAATTAGACACTATTTTTCAAAAAAACTTAACAAAACTGTCAACTATTTATTTTTTTCAAAAAAATTATTTTAATGTTTTAAATTATTCTTTTTTATTTGCTTAACTTTAGGCCATGAGTTATTTGTACTTAAATTGCAACTCAAAGTGAAAAAAAAAATTATATTTTTTTCATTTTAAAACTCACTTCTTTATTCTTAATCAATTTACTTTTGCAATTCTTAATCAATTAAAATTACTCCATCGGTTCATTTCCATTGACGTTCTGCTTATTGAAATGTTTCAAAATATTTGATATTAGAAAATTACTCCATCGGTTCTTTTCTATTGACCTCTGCTTATTGAAATATTTCAAAATATTTAATACTTTTTATAAAAAATAAAAATTTAATATATTATATAATATTAATAAATTATTATTTCTACTATATATTACTTTACGAATTTTTTTATCGTGTGCCTTTATATAAATAAAATATACTATATATGGTAGTTTGAATTTATCAAAAATTCTAAAATTTTATCATCCTATAGAGCAATTTAAAAAACTCTAAAAATTAAAAATTTAAATTACTAAATATAATTACTTAATCTATAATAACATGCACTCTTGGAATACATGTTAAAAAATCTTATGTTTATATATTTAAATTTGTGTTATGAATATATCAATTATGTAGATATTTATTATCACAAGTATTAATATATATTTGAGGTTATAAAATATGAAAGGTTAAGGGTTACAAACAAAGTTGTAACATTGATCCTTTATAAACCACTATCTCTATTACCTCTATTATCTTAGAGATCATGGTAAGTATGTTATGTATATTGTACAGGAACCTATTAATAACGTATTATGGGAAATTAAGGTCACTTTTAACTCTACAAATATAATAGAGTAGCTTATAACTCTCAATAAAATTTTAATTTTTACATTTCTTGTGTTCTCTCTTTCTTTCTTTTACTTTAGTTCAAAGTCTTCTTTGCTATCATTTTATAGTTAGTTTTTATGTCTTCTTTGCTTTCAGTACAAGACACTGCCACTGAATCTTTGGCATTCTATGAAGGCAAGACGCGCGAAACTCTATCACTAAGTTTTTGACCTTTATAATCAAGCAAGAAAACTACATCTCTTACGTAGCTTTGAACTTTCACAGTGAGCCTAAAAAACTTGGATCTTTGACTTGTTGAAAAGAAATCATTTTTTCATAGACATAATGCTAAGATCCATCTAGATATAATGGATCTTGAAGACACCATTTAAGAAATACTAAAGCAGCAAAACCACTTGATTACAAGTAAACTTTTAAAGAAATATACAATCACTAGAAGATAATTATTGTATACATACTAGTAGTAATATCGAGAAGAATATAGCTCAGAAATATTTTGAACTTTTATCTTCTAAGACTAAATAAGTAATTGATAAAATATTTTGATGTCCAACTAGTTAATTTTATCCCATTTCCTGAAGTGAATGCCATTGGAACTTATAATTTATTTTTGAAAGAAATTTTGATCGCGACCACAATTGTAATAGAAATAACCTTTGTTCTATGTTGGTAAGAATGACCCATTAATTTTCAATATATAGATATTCACCAGAAGTGAGAAAATAATAAGAATGAAAAAAAGAAAAGTAATAATTCCAATATGTTATAGATGCAATATTAGAGGTTTTTTGTCATATACATGTAGTACATCAAACATGTTGCGAATATCTAGTAAGTATCAATTAAAAAGAAAATACAATATTGCTTTACTTTCCCAAATTAGACTAGTAATGACGCTAGTATCTATAATATTGATTTGACGCATGCGAGAATAGCCAATTTTTTTTTAAATATCCAGAGTGATGTTTTGGTGTTTGAAATATTGATAGAAAGTTTTGAAGCCATTGGAACTTATAATTTATTTTTGAAAGAAATTTTGATCGCGACCACAATTGTAATAGAAATAATCTTTGTTCTATGTTGGTAAGAATGACTAATTAATTTTCAATATATAGATATTCACCAGAAGTGAGAAAATAATAAGAATGAAAAAAATAAAAGTAATAATTTCAATATGTTATAGATGCAATATGAGAGATTTTTTGTCACGTACATGTAGTACATCAAATATGTTGCGAATATCTAGTAAGTATCGATGAAAAAGAAAATACAATATTGCTTTACTTTCCCAAATTAGACTAGTAATGACGCTAGTATCTATAATATTGATATGACGCATGCGAGAATAGCCTTTTTTTTTTAATATCCAAAGTGATGTTTTGGTGTTTGAAATATTGATAGAAAGTTTTGAAGCATTGAATTATTGTCTTTCTACTTTTTATTACTTTGTGATTATTATTTGAAACTTGTATACTATGTATTTATATATTAGTATTAGTATATTACTTTAGTTTGTTTTAGATTCAAGAACAGTGTAGACACAATGTACCAAATCAGTAGTGGTTCATTGAGACATATTTGAAATAAATGTCCAAATAAATGGTAGTACAAAATTCTTAAAGAACTAGTTAATCAAGAACTTAGAAAACTTAATTGATTAAATGCTCTTGAAGAGCTAGTAGATCTTTATCTAATGGTCAATTTTGTAATGCATTATTCTCTATATAGTCTTGTTAGTTTAGCTTTAATGATATTCTAATTATATCAAGGCATTTGATGAATAGGCTTTTAAGATGCATTATTATTATGACATAAAATAAATATCAATTCTAAATACTACAATTGCTCTCTTTAGGTATATATTGTATAAAATTTATGAAATTGAAACGTAATATTAAGTAAACTTGAAGTTTACTAATTTAAATAATTTATTAATTTTAATGCATGTTAAACCATTTATTAAAACGAAGAATGATTATAAATTTGTAAAAATATTATGGAACTAGAAGTCTCCTAATATAAAATTTTCTATATGATATTTGTTTTGCGTTATTTGAATGTTACTACTATTACCTATGGTTGAATGAGTTATTTTGGGATGAATATGGAGAAATTATTAGTTGATGCATCAGTAGAATAGTCATATGTATATCGTTGATTTTTGCAACCTGTAATATACAATTCATTGATAATGAACTCATTTTTGACATTTTTCCAACGACACAATTTGTCCTAATAATATTAGTTGTATTGAGATAAATATTGAACATCCTGCAAAATGTTTATGACTGTGATGTATTAGCACTTATTTTGTATTTTCTCAAAGAATTACAAGTTCTCTTTATAGTAGTTGGTTTGTGGTCAAAAAGTAAATATATCCTATTTAAGATTTAGAAATGTGCTATGTATATTGCTCCACCACAAGGTAATAAGATAGGTGCTCAAAGAGATTATATTTTGAATATATTGTCCCAACATAAAAAGGAGAAAACATGATGTCGAATAAAAGTATTAGTTTATGTCTCATCTTGATATTCTATTTTGATCCTCATAGTAGATACCTTGAACTAGAAGTTCAAAGGATAATTTATAAAGTCAGGTACATTAACTGACCAATATCGGGTAAAGAATACTCATATTATATTTGATGTCCCTGAAGGACAATCTAATACTGCCAATAAATTTGAGATACAATTGGAACATAGTAGATAAGTTGGTACCAATGATACAAACTCCTCACATTATGAAAGGAGTAGAGACTTAAGATGGTCATATATGTTAATTCGAGAAGATATAAATTCTAGCAATTTTTTTTCAAACATGACTAATATATTATTTTTTGAAGAAATTTAAATATTTGAACATGATTAGGAACTATTGAAACTATACAAGTATATGACATCAACGTTATTAATGCGCATAATATATTAATTCAGAATGAAACTTTTTAAATCGAAATCCGCAGACTCGAAATCATAAAATTCGCATTTGAAATATGAAATGTTTTAACTAGTCACAAGCACAATTGAAATGTACATATATTTCCAGTAGGAATTAGACACTTGAAATATAATTCCAAAGAGATAGCAATAGATATTTGCTTATAAAATGAAAAATATAAAAGTGAATATTTGCTATGATTTATAGCGTATAATTATTTGTAAGACCTGATATTGATTACGAAGAAATTTATTTTTAGTGGTGGATATAATAGTGCATGATAATATTTAATATATATTTGTCTTTGTTATCATTTGATAATAGTACTTACATTTAAAGTCTCTAATGGACTCGATCTGCTTGAAACATATAAGTGGATTACTCCTATAGAACATAATGAGATTGTGTTAGTGAATTCTTATTGAAAATATGATTAACTATGTCCATGTATGAATAAATCTATATGTAGCTATACTTGCTATATATGTTTATTTGTCAGAAGATATCCTTATTGCATAATTTCTTGATTGAAATGATGTTCTCTACATTACGTAGAGAATATCATTATCGAAAAAATAAAATTATTTACGACTTTCATTATCTTGATTTATACACAAGCATTAATGAACTGGAAGTTCAAAACATTATTTATTTGCATAAAGTTACAAATAGATTATTTGACTGACTTCTGTAGAGTTAGTCGATATGATATTTTAACTATGGATATTTCTATATGAATAGATGTCTCAATAGGACAAATATATAAATTCTATAGCTATATAATTTGATGCACGCTTGAAGCATGGTTGATCTCTTGAATTTAAAAATAAAAATCCTCAAAAGAGAAGAGAATTTAATGATTAATATATTCATCCTAAATAATTTAGAAAAGCAAGTATTGTGATCGAAGTTTTGAAAAATTAATATTTTATTTTGATTGAACATCTTGAAGATGCTTCACATAGACATGACACATCAATAATGCTTTATATCTATAGAAAAATATTGAAGAACTTTTTGATCCCGAAATACCATAATTTTGTATAGTTAGTGCATGAATATACTTGCTAGCATGCAAGTAAATATCTATTTTAATTAGTCTTTAATCAATGAATTTTTAGATGCTATAAAACTTGTTATTTGATATCTCTTTGAGATATTTTATCTCAAAAATTCAGAAAATCGAACTCTTGTTGATATGGATATACAAGGTATAAGTTACCTATATGATCCACACAAACAACATCATTTATAGAGATGTGTTAATTATAACAGCTACATCTTCTTCTTATGTTGAAGAAATATAGATTCATGATATGAGTTGAGAATATGTGTGATCATATTAATATTTTATTATATTCGAGATAAATATATATCTACTAAGAAAGAATTCTAACTTTAGTGTTAGATGATAATAACGTTTGGAATATATCAGAGTAGATACGATAAAGTATATTTTCATGAGATTCTTTTTACTCATGAACTCTAGAAAAGATTTGATATTAATATGCAACAAAATTCAATCATTTGATTATTTAACAAATCTATTTACTAAGACCTTACCAATAGCAATATTTGATTGGAAAGTATCGGTTAATAAATCTCAAAAGATTATCTTATGAGGGAGAATAATAATGACATAAATAATAATATATTCTTTTTTCTTCACTAAAGTTTTTTTCCGTTGAGTTTTTATTTAATAAAATTTTAATGAGACATATTCTTTTTTTCCGTTGAATATATCAATTATGTGAATGTTCATTTTTTCAAGTATTAATCTATATTTGAGGTTATACAATATAAAATGATAGGAGGTTACGACTAAAGTGGTAACATTCATCATTTTTAAACCATTATCTTCATTACTTCCATTATCTTAGAGAACATAGAGATCATGAAAAGTATATTATGTAAGTTATAGAAGAGCATATTAATGACCTATGATGAGAAATGTCACTTTCAACTCGATAAATAAAACTATATTGATTAGCTTGTAAAAAAATGTATAGTGAAAAACTCCCAATAAAATTTTAATTTTTATATTTTTTATGTTATTTTTTTCTCTTTTACTATAGTTCAAAGTCTTCTTTATTGTCATTTTATTGCTAATTTTTGCTTCTATTGACTGAATTTTATAATAATTTAAGATAAAATATCTATTAATCTATATAAAATAATTATATTATAATTCAATTTTTTTTTACATAGTCAACAGAAGTGGATTGAGGAAGGGAGTATTGAACATCATTGACAGAGTCAAATAGAAAAGTTTGCCGCCATTAACGAAATCGCATGCTCAACCGGGAAAGTTCATGAATAGGTAGACAAATGTCTTTTCTACTTCCACAAACTTGTATTCCACGGCATCATCCAATCCACAAACTTCAACTTCATCTCAGAAGAAATCCAATTAGAATACTTGCACTTCAACGAACTACCCTACCGGGTGTGCAAATACTTCCCGCCCATGTGATTCCAGTTTTTTATTGTTTTCGGTTTTATAGTCATCCAGTTATCACATATCAAAATTTAAAATAAATTTATACTTTTATATTTTGTTTTTTATATTTTTATAGTATTTTGTATTTTAATATAAATTAAAAAATAAAAAAGAAAAATTTCTTATTATATTCTTAAATATTACTCTTTTCACTCTATTTAATTTGACAATGTTTGATCGAATACAGAATTTTATATAAAAATTTAAATTGTGTTAAAAAATAATATAATATAATAAAAAATAATAAATATATGGGTCAGAAAATAATTATGTCATATCTAAATATATAAAAATAATATATAATAAGATTAGTAATTAATTAATAGTATAAAATATGCTAAAATTAAATAAAATGAGATAAAGATAATAATATAATAAAAAATAAAAAATTATATTTATAATAACAAAATTTATTTTTAAAATTTTTTAAAAATAAATATTTTGAAAAGTGACAAAATGACTAAAAATTTTTATATTTGAAAATAAATATATTATTTTCATGTCTTTTCTCATATGACTCTGTCACTCTTCACAATGAAACCTGACAAAAAATAAAACATTCGTCCGTATGTAAAAGACTTATAAAGAATATAATTATTATAAAAAGAGTCTAAGCGCATGAAAGTTGAAGATAAAGTGCAATGACGTAAACTAAAACCTTTATTCGGCGACATTTCCAACAAATTTCCAGTTATAGACAAAAAGAATCTAACCGATCTCATTAAATTTGTCGGATAGGGAATAGTATCTTTTATGTCTTCGTATGATGGGTCGCATAAGCAAACCGAAACGCGTTTCGGGAGCAATCTTTCAGTATAAAGCTTGGAATTCCAAGGCAAATTTTCTATTGTCCATCAACATATTCAAGCAATGAAGACAGCAGAGCTGGTTTTCATTCCCTCGCCAGGGATAGGACACCTACTCTCAACTGTTGAATTGGCCAAGATTCTTGTGGCTCAGGATGAGCGGCTGTCAATCACAGTGCCCATCATCAGGTTTCCCTTTGACACCAAGATCACCAGCTACACCAAATCCTTGAACGAATCTCCGATTCCACGGATGAAATTTGTCGAGTTCGCCCATGATCAATCCTCTTTCCCTCAGGGATTCAGGAGGGGTTTATTGTCTGAATCCATTGACTCACACAAAGGTAAAGTAAGAGATGTTCTTGCTGAAATTTCCAATTCTGAGACATCTGAACTTACTGGAGTCATCATAGACATGTTCTGTACTTCTATGATTGATGTAGCAAATGAGTTTGGAGTTCCTAGCTATATCTATTACACCTCTGGTGCTGCAATGCTTGGCCTTGTCTTCCATTTCCAACAACTAAGAGACGGTTTTGGCAAAGATGTTACTGAGTACAAAGACCAAGACAATGATTTAGCTATTCCAACTTATATTAATCCTGTTCCTGTTAAGGTTTTCCCATCAGTAATCTTCGACAAGGAAGACGGTTGCAGATTGTTTCTTGATCAAGCCAAAAGATACCGAGAGACCAAGGGAATCGTCATCAACACTTTTCTTGGGCTAGAATCCCATGCTGTTGAAGCTCTATCCAAGGATCCTAACATCCCTCCAGTTTATACGGTAGGGCCAATCTTGAATCTTAAGAGTGGAGAAAACCAAGAATCTGAGCTGATTCTAAAATGGCTTGATCTTCAGCGCAACTCATCTGTTGTTTTCCTTTGCTTTGGGAGCTTCGGGTCATTTTCGGCAGAGCAAGTGAAGGAAATTGCCCTTGCTCTTGAGAACAGCGGACACAGGTTCTTGTGGTCATTAAGAAAGCCACCATCTGAAGGCAAATTTGGACCTCCTGGAGAGTACGAGAACTTAGAAGAAGTCTTGCCAGATGGGTTCTTGAAACGAACAGCAGAAACAGGAAAAGTCATCGGATGGGCACCTCAGATGGCGGTGCTGTCACACCCGGCCGTGGGCGGCTTTGTGTCGCATTGTGGCTGGAACTCAACGCTGGAAAGTGTTTGGTCTGGAGTGCCAAAGGCGACATGGCCAATCTACGCTGAACAACAGGTGAATGCATTTGAAATGGTGAAGGATTTGGAGATGGCTGTGGAGATTAAGATGGATTACAGGAAAGATTTTCAGACAAACACTACAGAAATTTTGAGCGCAGATCTGATAGAAGAGAGGATTAGGTGTTTGATGGATCCTGAAAATGAAATCAGAAACAAGGTGATGGAAATGCAGAGGGAAAGTAGGTTGGCACTTGAAGAGGGAGGATCATCTTATTCTTCCATTAGATGTTTCATTGATAGTGTTGTTAGTAGAAACTACTGATTTTGTTGCTTGTGAGCAAATAATTATCGATGTTTAGAAAATTGTTATTCGAAGCATGGATCGTTTTTTAGTTTTTGCATATCCAAATCACTACAGTATTCTCACTGCTTGGTAAAATTAATTCGAATGTCTTGAGTCGGTGCTGCAAAGTTTAATTCTTATTCATAAGAAAAGATCTAATACAAAACTCTTTCAATAAAATATTTGTATTTTGAGTGGCAGTGGTTAATGCAGTGGTGGAAGTGGAAAGAGGAAAGATTAAAGAAAAATAAGAAAATATTTTTTCTGGCAAAAGTTGGATTACTATTTCATTAATTTATTTGAACCACAAAAGGATTAATCAGACAAAGTCTTTTTGCGTCCCACTAACACTGAAAAACTCCCAAGATAATGTTAACTTAATTTATTAATTTTTCTAGGATACATCGATTTTTTTCCAATTCTTTTATTTTCATCAATTGTATTTGTATTTTTTTTCTTTAGTAAGGTATGATTTTAGTGATCTAATATTAAAAGACCTTAATAAACCTTTTATAGACAATTATAATTGAAAAATAAAAAGATATTTATCACTAAAAGATGTCGAATTTTGTGAGTTTTATAAAGAAAAAGAAAGAGACACATTATATTTATAACTTCCCACCAAAATTCAAAAAAAGGAAAGAACTCTTTTTTTTGAGTTAAAAAATTCTCAATAACAGTAAAAAAAGAACAAAAGGATTGAATATCAAAATCTTTGAGATAACAGAGTAGTTTCTAATATTTTAGTATCATTAACTTTTAGCAATTTGTCAATTGAGTATCAGGTCTACTTAATTGACAATGAAGGGACTAATTTTGTTCAGTAGCCATATAATTTGGCTGAAAAAATGCTAAAGTCTATTTACACTTTCAATTAAGACTGAAAATACAACTTTAACCTTTTGTTTAAATAATCTGTTAAAAAAATAGAAAGAGTTCAAATTTATCTTTTTATTTCACTTTCTTTTTATTTTTTTGTTGTCTTCCCCTTTCTCTCTATCTCTCTCTCTTCCTCCCACTACAACATCTCTTTATGATCAGAGAAGAATTACAAAAGTAGTTCAGAGAGAAGAGGAGGAAGAAGAAAAAAACAAGGGACAAGCTCAGAATTCCCATTGCTCAATTCATAACTTACACCATTGCACTACTTAAATACAAGAAAATTCATCTCAACCCTCCATTGCCACAAATTTAATGGCCAATTTAACACCAGCTTTAGTGTTCTAGGCTGTTTTTGCATCAAACCGACATCGCCTCGCCCTTACTACTTAAGACAACGAAACTCTTTCAACACTTGGCCATTTGCAGGTAACACAGGAACTGATGACAATGCCCTTTCCCCGCCTTTTAGCCCTTGTCCTCAAGGCTAAAATTTGGTCATTTCTTCAAGAATTCCTCTGCATCCTCCCAGGTGGCATCCTCCGGAGCAGATTTGTCCACTAGATCAGCCATTATACTGCAGCTTTGCTTTGCTTCTTCACCAACCTTCTCTATAGAATAGCATATGGCTGCAGCAAAAACTGATCATGTTGCCCCAGTGTAGGAAGATCAACCTGAACCACCACTCCATCTCCAACCTTCTTCTTGAGTAGACTAACATGGAAAATAGGGTGCATCTTAGAACCAGGAGGTAATTGCAACTTGTAGCCACTGTACCAATATTTTCCAAGATGAGGTAGGGTCCATAAAACTTAGAAGCCAACTTCTAGTTCTTCTTCTGAGCCTCGGAATTCTATTTAAAAGGCTGCAGCCTGAGATACACCCAATCCCCTACTTCAAAGTGGCTTTCGGTCCTATTTTGGTCTGCAAATTGTTTCATCCTATTAGCAGCTTTGGCCAAGTTTTCCTTCAAGAGAGCATCAATCCTCTTCCTTTCCCCCCAGCACTTCTTCCACTTCCTTATGTTTCACATCCTCCAGTGCTATATTTTCACCAAAAGTAAGTAGAATGGTGGGAAGTGTTGTACTACCAATCTGCCAGAGCTAAATACTGATATCATTTGTGGAGTCCTTGACTACAAAAACACCTTAAATATATCTCCACACATTAGCTAACCCTCTCAGATTGACCATCAGTTTGTGCATTGTAAGCTGTACTAAGTTTCAGCTTGACTTGCAATGTAGCAAACAACTACTGCCAAAACTTGCTGGCGAACACCCTGTCTCTGTCACTGGTTATGCTATTAGGAAGGCCTTGCAGCCTCAATACCTTATCAAAAAATTCCCTTGCAACTTTCTGCGCTAAAAAGGGATAAGTCAATATACAAATTTAGCAAATCTATTTACAACCACCCATATAACATCCTTGCCCACAGATTTTGGTAACCCCTCAATAAATCAGTAGTTATGTCAGAAAAAGGCTTCCCAGAAAGCTGCAAAGGTTGCAGCAACAAGGGTAATACACATGCTCATCCTTGTTCCTCTGGCAAGTGTCACGTCCTGGTGCCAACTTCTGTCTATCTGCTTTCGAGTGAGGCTGTAGAATACCCTCCTTACTCTTTGATAGGTGGCTTCAATCGTAGAATGTCCCCCAATTTGTACGGAATGTATTTCAGCCAGACTTGCCAGTTCCCAGTTCCCACATAAAGTTTTCCTTTATACCTCAATACACCATTTAAATAACTGTAACCTTGATTTTCCTTTTATACCTCAATACACCATTTAAATAACTGTAACCTTGATTAGTTTCCAAAACGGCTTAAGCTATTTAGCTTTGAGCAGCGTCATCCTCCTCATAACAAGCCATGAGATCATTGACCCAATAAGGAACTAAAGTGAACACTGCATGCAGCTCCCCCTCCAAGATAAAGCATCAGTAATCCCTTTCTCTACCACAACAAGAAAAAGTTTGAATATTGACAAAATTTGCGAGGCCAAAAATCCATTGCAAAACAGTTATGGATATGCGATAGAAAAACCAATCATTGCAAATCAACAACGCCTTTGCGACAGAGTCCAAAATGGAGTAGAGAATTTCGATATTGTTGAGATAATAGATGTCTCAAAGTTTGAATACCTACTCCTCTCAATCTTTGGATACCAACTTTGGATCTTCTCAAACTTTGGATGCCATGTCTTCTCTCTTTTGCCTTATATTCCTCTAGCTTTTACTCCCTAAATGCTCCATATGTTTTCTTCTTTGCAACAAATTAGGGAAAGCAAAAACGACCTTCATCATTTTGTCTTGCAAGAACTTTTTATGTAGCTATAAAGGGGGTCTTCTAATTGAGCTCTACATACCAATCCTCCAAATTCTCCTCCCCAAAGGCTGAAATTCTATCCACTTATATTCATTATATCATCAAATTATAGGGTTGAGTTTATGAGATTTATTTCTCTTTTATAAGTCTTTGATGATAATTATTGTTGAAGATTTTTTCTTGTACTCATCCGATTATTATAGTAGATAATTTTGGCTTGTCGTAGGCAGTGTGTTTTCTCTCGTATTGGGTTTTTCACTAAAAATTTTGTGTCTCCTTGGTATCAGAGCCTAGTTATTAAACATGTCTACCATCACTAAATTTGATATTAAGAAATTTGATGGAAAAATCAGTTTTAGTATATGGCAGCTTCAGATGAGAGCAGTCCTCATTCAAAATGGATTAAAGAAGACACTTGTTGGAATTTCCGAGAAGCCTGCGGATATGACAGATGAGAAATGGGAAGAGTTAGATGAAAAGACACATTCAGCTGTTCAATTATGTTTGTCCAAGGAGGTTTAGCGCGAGGTCAATAAAGAAAAAACTGTAGCAGGGCTATGGACTAAGCTTGAATCCCTGTACATGACCAAAAGTTTTGCCAACAAGCTTAGACTCAAGGAATGCCTCTACACTTTTCGTATGGCTGAAGGTATCGCTGTACAATCTCATCTTGATGAATTTAATTCTATCTTAATTGATCTTGAGAATTTGGATGTCAATATTAACGATGAAGATAAAGTTGTATTGCTAGTTGTTTCCTTGCCGCCCTCTTATAAGCACTTCAAAGAAATTATGCTTTATGGAAATAATGATACTTTGCCATTTGAAGATGTTAAATCTAATCTATTGTCCAAGAAGAAATTTGATCATGAGGTACGGTCTAATGATAGAGGTAAAGGTTTGAATGTTAGAAGTAGATCTACTGATAGGAATAATGCATCCATAAAAAATTGTAGATCTAAGTCTCGAGGGTGTAATTTTAAATCATGTTGTTATTGAAAGAAGAGCGGACATGAAATATCAGAAGGTTATAAATTGAGAAATAAGAAGAAGAGAGAGGAGAAAAAGAATAAACCTGCTTAGAATAAAGCTGAAGTTGATATAATTGAGGCATATTCTAATTGTGATGTTCTGTTGGCTACTTCTTCTGATAAACGTAGCTCTTTAGAATGGGTTTTAGATTCTGGTTGTACCTTTCATATGTGTCCCGAAAGAAATTGGTTTACTTCATTTGAGAAGGTTGATTCTGGTGTAGTTCTTATGGGAAACGATTCACACTGTATTGTTGTTGGAATTCGTACATTTCAGATTAAGGCTCGTGATGGCACTATTAGAACTCTGGCCAAGGTACGCAATATTCTTGATTTGAAGCGTAATTTGATTTCTTTAGGCACCTTGGAGTTACTAGGGTGCAAGTATTCAGTTGAAGGTGGCGTTCTGAAAATTTCTAGAGGTTCCTTGGTATTGTTGAAAGGAAAAGGAATTGGGAGTCTATATTTTGCAGGGTTCAATTGTGATAGGTTTTGCTGCTGTCTCTACTTCTCTTTCTGATGATGATCTTACTCAGCTGTTGCACATGTGTTTGGGACATATGAATGAGAAAGGCATGGACATTCTGAATAAAAGAGGTCTTCTTGGTAAGTAAGGTGTTGTAAGTTAACTTTCTGTGAACATTATGTAGTTGGAAAACAAAAGAGAGTTAGCATCTCCACTGCAACACATCACACATAGGGGATTCTTGATTACATCCATTCGGATCTTTGGGGGCCTTCAAAATTTCCTTCACAAGGCGACAAGAGGTACATGATAACATTTCTTGATGATTTCTCTCGTAAGGTCTGGGTTTATTTCCTGAGGCATAAAAATGAAGCTTTCTCTAAATTCAAAAAATTCAAAGTCTTGGTTGAAAATCAAACTAGTAGGAAGATTAAGAAACTCAGGACTGACAATGGTTTTGAGTTTTTCAATTTTGAATTCAATGAGTTCTGTAAGAATCATGGCATTGCTAGACACAAAACATTAGTAGGAAAACCTCAATAGGATGCAGTTGCAGAGCGCATTAATAGGAACCTTTTAGAGAAAGCTCGTTATATGTTGTCTAACGCTGGTTTATGGAGTCGTAGAGATTTTTGGGCTAAAGCTGTATCTACTGCTGTTATCTTGTTAATCGCTCACCTCATTCATCCATTAATTTTAAAATTCCAGAGGAGGTTTGGTCAGGTAATCCTATTGACTATTCTCATATTAAAATTTTCGGTTTTCCTATTTTTGCTCATGTAAATGATGGAAAGTTGGCACCTAGAGCAATTAAATGCATTTTGTTAGGTTATTCATCTGAGTCAAAAGGCTATAGGTTGTGATGTTCTGAATTTAAGAAATTAATTTTAAGTAGGGATTTCACATTTAATGAAAATGCCTTATTATCTCCTAGAAAAGATACTGCTATTTCTTCTCTTGAGACGTGTGATCCTCAAAGTGTCAACGAGAAGGTGGAGTTAGAGGTGTCTACTCAGCAAGGAATGACTTGAAACACATGATGAACAGAATTTTTACTGGAGAGTCTGAACAAAATCTTGAAACACATGATGAATCAGTACCCTCTATTTCATCTGAGCATATGTAGTATTCAAATGATCATAGTATAGCACGTGACAGACTAAGGAGAAATATCAAAAGGACTACAAGGTACACTGATAATGATAATGATAATGATGATCTCACTGCATATGCTCTTTCTGTTGCATAGGATACTCCTGAAGGAATTGATCCTTCTATTGACTCTGAAGCTATCTCTAGTTTTAATTCATCCCAGTGGCTTGTAGCGATGCAAGAAGAAAGTGAAAGTCTACATAAGAATGGAACATGGGAGTTATGTGATTTGCCCAATGGACGTCGAGCTTTGAGTTGTAAGTGGATCTACAAACGGAAAGAAGGTATACCCGGGTTTGAAGATGCCAGATGGAAAGCTCGCCTAGTAGTTCATGGTTTTGATCAAAAGGAAGGTATTGACTTTAATGAAAAAAATTTTCCTATTGTATGTCATACCTCTATTTGAGTGCTACTTGCTCTTGTTGCTTTGTTGATCTAGAATTACAGCAACTTGATGTCACAACTGCTTTTTTGCATGACTAGCACAAAGCACGTGCTATATTTGCACGTGTTAAATATTTCAAAAGTTAAACTTGTATTGAAATTTTTATTTAATATAATTATTTTTTATATTTATTTGATTTTTAAAATATTAATATTTTATTTTTATTTTCTTGCTATTATATTTTTTATTTTTCATTAAATATATTTACATTTGAGTTTTAGTAATCATAATTATTCCTTGTGTCTTTTATTATAAATCAAAATTATTTTTTCTTTCTTCTTCTTCTTGTTCTTGTAAAAGTAGAAGTTAAAGTACATTTATTTACTCTTAATTATTTTATTTATATAATATTTCAATAATAGTATTAATTATATAATCTATTATATGGATGTTATATGGTCCATTTATATCTTTCATTACATCATATTTTTGAATTAGAAAAAAATAACGTGTTAAATGTTTCAAAAGTTATATTGGTATTGAGATTTTTATTCAATATAATTATTTTTTATATTTATTTTATTTTTAAAAATATTAATATTTTATTTTTATTTTCATGCTATAATATTTTTTATTTTTCATTAAATATATTTACATTTAATTTTTAGTAATCATAATTATTCGTTGTGTTTTTTATTGTAAAATAATATTATTTTTTCTTTCTCCTTTTTGTTCTTGCAAAGGTAGAAGTTAAAGTATATTTATTTACTCTTAATTATTTCATTTGTATAATATTCTAATAATAATATTAATTATATAATCTATTATATATAAGTTATATAGTCTATTTATATCTTTCATTACATTATATTTTTGAATTAGAAAAAATTTATAACTTATAGTTAAAATATTATTACTTAGTAGTTAAGAACATAGTTAAGAACTTTTCTATTAATTCTTTTATGTATAATTATAATTTTTTATTTGTTCATCTTTTAACTCATGTAACTCCCACATAGCACTTATGATTTAAATTTTTAATAATAATGCTAATAGTAATATAACAACAACAAAAACAATGAGCTAATAGAGTACTCTTCTTTTCCTAAAAAAAAAAAACAAAAGAGTACTCTTCTTTAACTAATGTAACTCCCAAATAACTCTTATTTTTTGTTATTCTTTATGTAACTCCTAAATAATTAGTAGTTAAGAATCTAGTTAAGAACTTTTCTATTAATTCTTTATATATAATTATCATTTTTTATTTATTCACCTTTAACTCATGTAACTCCCACATAGTATTTATGATTTAAACTTTTAATAATATTGCTAATGATAATATAAATAAAAACAACAAAAATAATAAACTAATAGAGTACTCTTCTTTTCCTTAAATAAAAAATAAAAGAGTGCTCTTCTTTAACTAATATAACTCTTATATTTTTGAATTAGAAAATTTGTAACTTAAGTAAAGGAGTTAAAATATTATTACTTAGTAGTTAAAACCCTAGTTAAAAACTTTTTTATTAATTCTTTATGTATAATTATTATTTTTTATTTGTTCATCTTACTAATTTATTTTTCGAAGGGCATTTTAGGTAAGCCAAAAAAGGAAGAAACAACTAAGTTTAAATTCATATGACCTCTATCCACACTTTTAGTATAGTATAGATGAGTTGGAAGAAGAAATTTACATGAAACAACCAGAGGGATTTGTTGTGCCAGGTAAAGAACAGTCAGTTTGCCATTTGAAAAGATCATTGTATGGTTTGAAACAAGCTCTGAGACAATTGTATAAGCGTTTTGATGCTTTCATGATTGGGCAAGGATTTAAAGGAGTCAGCATGACAATTGTGTGTATTTTATGCAGTGTTGTAATGGATCATTCATTTATTTACTACTTTTTGTACATGATATACTTATTGCCTCGAAAGACAAGTCTTTGATTGACAAGTTGAAGTATCAATTTAAATTTGAATTCGACATGAAAGACCTTGATGCTGCGAAGAAGATACTTGTATGGAGATTCGCAGAGACCGACGAGCTGACAAGTTCTACTTGTCTCAGAAGAATTACACTGAAAAGATTCTTGAAAAATTCAATATGAAAAACTGTAAGCATGTCTATACTCCTCTTGCTGCACACTTTAAGTTATCTGCTGATCTTTGTCCGAAATCGGAGGAAAAGGTTGAGTATATGTCCAAGGTTCCCTATTCTATTGTAGTTGGAAGTCTCATGTATGCTATATGTTAGCCCTAAGGGCAAATCATGTAATTTTGATTAATGACAAATATTGATGAGAACTAATATGTTTATATTGTGTGATAGGATTTGTGAAGAAAGAAGTTTGAAGTCTCATTGCCTTCAAGCCAAAAAGCAAGAACAACCTCAATAAGCTATGAGTCTTTTGAGGTTTATTCAAAGATGAACTCAAGGCATTGAAGACTTGAAGTGTAGAGTAGGTATGATGATAGGTAATATCTATGTAAACTCTACACTTGTATGTCTTGGAGTCTATTGAATGCATAAGAGAGCATAAAATTGGTTTCTTAATTTTAAAAGGTTTTGAATAAATCCTTAGTGAATGTGGTTTTGTGTCCTAAAAGTTTTTAAGTAGACTTTATATGATCAAAGGAATTTGATTTTGGTTTTCAAACTGATATTTGTCTAAATAAGTTTTCTATATATACCAAAAGTATTTCAAATCCTTGGAAGTTAAATCTCAAATAATTTTACAAAGTTTGAACATGATTCCAAGAAATTCGGTCGTCCGAATTTGGTAGCAAAAGTTTGCTACTGTTCTTCCAGAGAAATTCGGAAGAAGATTCGGACGCATGAAGAAAAATTCGGTCGTCCGAATTTTGGCCTTCAGCATGGTCACTGTTCTTCCAGAGAAATTCGGACGAAGATTCGGACGAAGCTGGAAGAATTCGGTCGTCCGAAAAATTCGGACGCAGAATTCGGTCGTCCGAATTTCCTGAAAATAGCCGTTAACTAGCCGTTTTATAGCTGTTTCAACTGATTTTCAAATTCTATAAAAGCTATAAACGTGCAATCTTTTGTAAGTTTTGAATCCTTGAATACTCTAAGCTTTCTAAAGTCTATTACAAACATTTTCCAAGCTCTCTTATGTCTTGTGCATTCAATTGATCAATCCAAAGACATCAAAGTGTGAAGGTGCAACTTTGTGTAATTTCTACCTACAAGTGGTAACATCTACACACTCATCTTTACTTATTAAATTGTGTTGATCTACTAGCTCTAGCAAGGTTATCTTGATAACATAAAACCCTTTAGATAAGGGTGATCCTTGAAGTTGTAATTCAAGGTTGTTTGAGATATAAAACCATAGTGTGGTGAGCCTTGTTTGTAAAAATTACTAGAAGAGGTTGTAAGTGTAAAACCATAGTGTGGTGAGCCTCCCTTGTAATCTGTGAACTTGAGCACATAGTAGAGTTATTGAAATCCTTAAGTGTAGGCTTAAGGTAGTGGAGGTAGATCTTGAGGATCGAACCACTATAAATTGCTTGTGTTCATTGTTCTACATTTCTTATATTGCTTTGCCATAAATTGTTTCTCTCTTGTCCATATCATCTGTTGTTGATCTATACATCTAAAATGTTTGAATTTGCAAAAATTAGCCAAATACCTAATTCACCCCCTCCCCTTAGGTATTTCAATTGGTATCAGAGCTAGAACTTCTTTGAGTGGTTTTACAACCTAGAAGACAAAGATCCTATGGCTAATATTTCAAACCTACCTTACCTAGAAGGATCTTCTACAAACAGACCTCCATTGTTTGATGGAACAAATTACACTTTTTGGAAGTCTAGAGTTAAAATATATATTTGTTCTATCAATTTTGATTTATGGAGCATAGTTGAGAAAGGTCCCTATGTCCCAATGAAAATGAGAGCAGATGGAGTAACCTCAGAACCCAAATCCACTGATGAATTTGATGAGCATGATTCAAGGAAAATGACATTAAATTATCAGACCATGAATATATTAAGTTGTGCATTAGATGTTACTGAATATAATAGAGTTAGTGGGTGTGATTCTGCTCATGATATGTGGAGATTACTCCAAATTACACATGAAGGTACTAATCAAGTTAAAGAATCTAAACTTGCTATGCTTGTTAGAGATTATGAACTGTTTACTATGAAACAAGGTGAAAATATTAGTGATATGTTTACAGGGTTTACTAATATTTTCAATGGCTTGAAAGCTTATGGTAAAAGCTATACTATGGGAGAGCAAAACAGGAAGATTTTGGATGCTCTACCAAAATCTTGGCAGCCAAAGACGCTTGCTATTGAGGAGTCCAAAGATCTAAAAACTCTTCCTCTTGAAGAGCTTATTGGATCACTACTTACACATGAAATGAAGATGAAACGATTGAATGATAAGGAAGATGAGGAAAAGGGAAGAAAAGGAGTAGTTCTTAATGCCTCAAATAACTTGAGTGAACAAGAACAATCTTCAAGTGAAGAAGAAGGAGGAAACAGTGGAGAAGAAGAGATTGCAATGGCAGTGAAGAAGTTAAAGAGATTCTACAAAAAGGAATTTCTCAAGAAAGGAAGAAAGCCAGTCAAGAAGAGTGGACAATCCTCATCATATAAACCTCAATGTTTTGAATGCAAGAGTACAGAGCATCTTATTGCTGACTGTCCCAAAGTGTTAGAGAGGGAAAGAGAAAGCAAAAACAGAAAGAAATCTACCAAGAAAGGAAAAGGACTAGCTGGAACGTGGGATCAACAAGAAAGTGAGGATGAAAGTGAAGGGAAGGCCAACATATGCTTTATGGCCATTGATGATGAGGTACAATCTTCACCCTCTATTTCAAATTTGTGTGATGATGATATTGATTCTAGTGATTTAATTGTAGAATTATATGAAGAACTGAAAAAGGCTTCAAGAAGAAATAAAGAAATGAAATCCAAAATTAATGATCTTTCAAATGAAAATTCAAAATTATGTATTGAAAATGATAGACATTTTGAGATCATTAATTCTCTTACCATTGAAAAAGAAGTTTTGAATACTACCATACAACATGTATCTTTTGAAAACAAAAAGCTTTGTTCAAGAATTGTTTCTCTTGAATCAATGCTAAAAGATCATGAGCTTTTAAAAAGGAAAGTAAATGATCTTACTTTATGCATTGAGAGATTTACAAATGGAAGAGAAAATTTAAATAAATTACTTGGTTATCAAAGATCCTCATTTGTAAAGCATGGTCTCGGTTTTACACATGATTGTTTTGATCCAAAACCAAAAGGGTTATTGGTTAAAGAATCTTCTCATTATAGGTCTCATACTTGTTGTACATATTGTGGTAAGCATGGACACAAAGTTTCTAAGTGCTTTATAAAAAGAAAGATAGAAAATGGGGTGAAGACCATTTGGAAAGTCAAAGGAACTATTACTAACCCTCTTGGACCCAAGAAGATATGGGTACCAAAAATCACTCTTTCCAATTTGGTATAGGTACAATTTGCCTCAAGATCAAGTGCCACTAAATGGTTTCTTGACAGTGGCTGCTCAAGGCACATGACTGGAAATGCATCACTTGTTAGTGAGCTTCAAGCTACAAGTGAAGGTTTTGTCACTTTTGGAGATAAGAAGAAAGGGAAAATACTTGGAATAGGTAACATCGGTAAAGGTTCCTTTCCTCTTATCAAGCAAGTTCTACTTATTGATGGTTTAAAGTATAATTTACTTAGCATTAGTCAATTATGTGACAATGGTTGCAAAGTAGAGTTTAAATGTGATACGTATACTATTCTTGATAGTGCAAGTAATAAAACTATATTTGTTGCTAAAAGAGTTAGTAATGTATATGTGCTATATCTTGATGAGCTTATCACTAATGATATTAAATGTCTTGCCATTCATGACAATGATGGATTTTTATGGCATAGAAGATTAGGACATGTGAGCATGGACTTATTGAACAAACTTTCTACTCAAGAACTAGTTAGAGGATTACCAAAAATGCATTTTGATAAAACCCGTATTTGTGATGCTTGTCAATATGGAAAACAATCGAAAACATCTTTCAAACCAAAGAAAATGGTTTCTACCTCAAAGCCTCTTGAACTAGTTCACATGGACTTATCTGGACCTATGAGGACAACTAGTCTTAGTGGTAAAAGATATGCTTATGTGATTGTTGATGATTTTTCCAGATTTACATGGGTAATCTTTTTATCACAAAAAGATGAAACATTTTATGAATTTTCAAAACTTTTCAAGAAGGTTCAAATTTCTCTTAATTGCAACTTAATCTCTATTAGAAGTGATAATGGAAGAGAGATTTGCAATCAAGATTTTACAAAATTCTGTGATGAGTATGGTATCACTCATAAATTTTCAGCTGCCAAAACACCTCAACAAAATGGTGTTGTTGAGAGGAAAAACAGAACATTACAAGAAATGGCTAGATCAATGCTTTGTGAAAATTCTTTACCTAAATACTTTTGGGCTGAAGCTGTAAATACAGCATGCTATGTAATGAATAGAGTTTTACTAAGACCTTTTATAAGAAAAACACCTTTTGAACTTTTATTTGATAAAACTCCATCAATTGTCTATTTTAAAGTGTTTGGTTGTAAGTGCTTTATTTTAAACACTAGTGACAATCTTGGTAAGTTTGATAGAAAATCTGATGAAGGCATATTTCTAGGCTATTCATCAAATAAAAAGGCATATAGAGTCTATAACAAAAGGACATTATGTGTTGAAGAAACTATTCATGTAACTTTTGATGAATCTAATATTTATCTTCAAAGAAGAAATGAAGATGATGTAGGTTCCTCAATGGTTGAAAATCAAACTCAACACCTAGTACCCACATTGGAAGATCATGCTAAAGAAGAAGAAATAATGGAGCAAGAACATGATGGTCAATCTAGCAATAATCAAGAACTTCCAAAGGATCTCACATATGCAAGAAGTCATCCTAAGGAGCAAATCATTGGTGATGTCTCTCAAGGAGTCAAAACAAGAAGGTACTTTATTGATAACTTTGCCCTTTTATCTCATATTGAACCTAAAAATATTGATGATGCATTGTGTGATAATTTCTCGATTATTGCTATGGAAGAAGAGTTAAATCAGTTTGGACTCTTGTTCCTAGACCTCATGATCATTCAGTTATTGGTACAAAATGGATATTTAAAAATAAGTTAAATGAACTAGGAGAAGTTGTTAGAAATAACGCTAGACTTGTTGCTCAAGGTTTCAATCAAGAAGAAGGTATTGATTATGATGAAACTTTTGCTCCAGTGGCCAGATTAGAGTCTATTAGAATACTCTTGGCATTTGCTTGTTTTAAAGACTTTAAACTATTTCAAATGGATGTCAAAAGTGCTTTTCTAAATGGTTTTATTGAAGAAGAGGTTTATGTAGAACAACCTCCTGGCTTTATTCATGAAAAATTTCCAAATCATGTTTTCAAATTAACTAAAGCTCTATATGGACTGAAACAAGCTCCAAGATCTTGGTATAAAAGATTAAGTGGTTTTCTTCTTTCAAAAGGTTTTACAAAAGGAAAAGTAGATACAACTCTTTTTATAAAAAATTCTTCTAAAAATGATATTTTACTTGTGCAAATCTATGTTGATGATATCATTTTTGGTGCTACTAATACTTCCCTTTGTGAAGAGTTTGCTAAAACTATGCAAAATGAATTTGAGATGAGCATGATGGGAGAACTAAGTTTCTTCCTTGGGCTGCAAATTAAGCAAACCAAGGATGGAGTCTTCATCAATCAAGCAAAGTATACTAAGGAGCTATTGAAAAGGTTTGGAATGGATCAAGCAAAAGGAATAAGTACTCCAATGAGTTCATCAACTAAACTTGATAAAGATGAGAAAGGTAAGAGTATTGATGAGAAATTATATAGAGGTATGATCGGAAGTTTACTCTATCTCACAGCTAGTAGACCAGATATTATGTTTGTTGTATGCTTATGTGCTAGATTCCAATCATGTCCTAAAGAATCTCATCTAATTTCTGTCAAACGAATTTTTCGTTATTTGATTGATACTCATGACTATGGCCTTTGGTTTTCAAAAACTTCATCTTTTGAACTTATTGGATATTCTTATGCGGATTATGCTGGTTGTAAAGTTGAACGTAAAAGCACAAGTGGTCATTGTCAATTTCTTGGTAGTTGTCTTGTATCTTGGTTTAGTAAAAAGTAAGCTTGTGTGTCTTTATCTACTGCAGAAGCTGAATACATAGCTGCAGGTAGTTGTTGTGCACAATTGCTATGGATGCAGCATACCTTACTTGATTATGGTCTTAAATTCAATTGTGTGCCCATACTATGTGATAATACTAATGCCATTAACTTGAGCATAAATCCCATTCAACATTCTAGGACTAAGCATATAGAGATAAAACATCATTTCATTCGTGATCATGTGATTAAGAAAGATATATGCTTAGAATATATAAATACAAATGATCATATTGCTGACATATTTACAAAGCCTTTGGCTGAGGAAAGGTTCAATCACCTAAGAAGACTCTTAGGAATTTCAAGATTCAATGACTAATGTGTGTATTGAAGTTTTGGTGAATACGGGGAAATTTTAGATTCAAAATTCGGATGCACTGCAGAAAATTTGGTCCTCTGACCTGCGTCCGAATTCTTGATCAAAAGTCTCTGTTTCTTGTCACTGCAGAAAATTCGGCCGACCGAATTTTCGAGTGACAAGAAACAGAGACTTTGATCAAGAATTTGGGACGCAGTCGAAAATTCGATCGACCGAATTTTCTGAACTGAGGAAACAGAAACTTTCGATCGAAAATTCGGATGCAGACCTGAAAAATCGGTCGTCCGAATTTTACGGACGTAACTCTTTAAATGAAGATTAAACAATCTTCTCAACACTTCAACTTCCGAATTTCACATCCTTTTTAAAACCTCTCATACCCATTCACATCCGAATCAAAATCCCTTCAAAATCACACATTCTCATCCCGATTTTCCTTCACTTTTAAACTTCTAACCCTAATTTTATACAGAAAACCAATCCTTCTCAAGAGAAAACATCATGGTGAGAACTAAGAAGCCAAATGTTGAGAAAGGAAAAGGAAAGGCTAAGGAAGGAGATGGAGACTCAATTCTCAATCAGCCCAAGAAGAATTCGTATTCCTCAAACACTATCCCGGGGTTGACGAGTTTGTCTCAATTAAATCTACTCATGAATTTGATGAATGGAATAAGAGTAGTAGAAAAAATCATTCCCTGGATATAAGGTGGATATTGATAAACTGTCAAGCATGGATATTGTCATATCTTGTTTCAATGATATTGGTTGGAGTAGTTTGCTATTCATTGATGAAGAATACTATCCTACTTTGATATATGAATTCTATGCAAACTTGAAAGAGGAGAGAATTGAGATGATAGGGGATAATGTGATACAATGGTATTCATCTAGAGTATCACAAATAGACATTGAATTCAATGAAGGATTGATAAATAGAATATGTGGAGTGGGTGACAATGGAGCTAGATATTATTCACCATCCATGCATTGCTATGATCGTGAACTCTTCACATATGTTAGATTTGAAGAAGCATTTACCAATGGAAGAGAGTTTAGAGCTATAAAGGAAAGGGAAATTAAGAACTTGGATGCTAGAGGTAGAGTGATGCATCACATGGTAACTACAATGATTGTTCCTAATTTTGGACACAAGTCATCAGTTGGAAATATGCATATGATAATCATGTTAGCCCTGCATGAGCATAGAAGAATGAACTTTGGGTATATAGCCTTGAAACACATGATTGCAGCAAGAAAAACAGTGACCAAGGCATTCCCATTTGGAAGGTTATTAACTAGAATCTTTAAGCATTTTAAGATCAAACTTCCGGGAAGAGGGCAAGCCTTTAAGAGTGATGAAATTTACACTAATGAAACTCTTAAGAGAATGCAATTAGTTCATGATGAGGATAATGTATGGAGGACAAAAAGAGAAACCCCTCCAAAAAGAATAGAAAGAGAGAGCATCATAGAAAGTGAAGAGGAGGAAGAAGAAGAGGATGAAGAGGAATGAAAACAAAAAGAAAGCATGACACCTCAAGTGAGGGGGAGCAACCTCCAACAAAAAGGAGACTGTTTGAAGAAGAAACTGGAATTGGGTCAAGTGGTGAAGGAGTAACTAGAGGTGACACCATCATAGCCAAAGCATTTCAAGAAGCCTTGAACAATCATGTCAAGGAAATGGAGAAAATGTATAAGTTGTTTGAGTCTTTTGCTCCAATGGTTCTTGGAAAATTAGATGGACTGGAGAATAGAGTAAAGCACATTGAAGAAATCCTTATGAGAAACACTCAAAGTGTTAAAGGACCCTCTAAGCCTCAAGATGGAAATGAGGAAGAAAGAGATAGAGAAGCAAAGAAAGGAGACAATAAGGACAGCAGTGATGAAGATGATGATCAGGGTGGAAATGAAGAGACTATAACAGAAGAAGAAGAGCAAGAATATGCTCATGAAGATCCACCAGTGGCAGGAAGTCAAGTAGCTCAAGCTGTAATTGTATCTCCAGCAACAATCTCTTTCAGTCAAGGACGAGTTAAGCACTTGGCCATCAAGAAAGGAGTGAGCCGAGCCTCCCCATCAACTTCACCATCACAAGACTAAGACTTCTTTTCTAATTTCTTTACTGTATTTTGTTCATTTATCTTATTAAGCATGTTGCTGCATTTTCTGTTCTAAACTTGTTAAGTATTTTGCTGCATTTTATATAATAGTGAAGTTCAATGATGAAATCCCAGTGATGAGAGCTTCTTTTATATGCTAACTTGAACGTCTCATTTTCATTGCTCCCTCTATTTTTTTTAATGATGACAAAAGGGGGAGAAAACTATGCTGCAATATGTGCACATGTATATGCAATATGTGAACATGTATATGCTGCAATATGTGAACATGTGAACTTAGTCTTTAATGATGCTGCAATATGAATTTTTTATGCATTAAAATTCGGATGCAAGGTTTACAGAATTGGATGCATCCATATCTATGGTCAAAATGTATTCTTTTGCTGTTCAAATTGATTCAAATTTATCTTAATCTCTTCCATTATGTTTGAACAACATTATGAAACCTTTATGTCATTTTAAAACTTCAATTATATTGAATCTATTGCAGTTTGGATATGAGCTTGAAAATTCGGACGCATGTGGTTCAAAATTCGGATGCATCCATATCGTGTTGTCAAAATGTGCTCTTTTGTTGTTCAAATTGATTCAAATATGTTTTAATCTCTTACTATATGTTTGAACAACCTTAGGAAAGCTTATTTACAAAATTTGGAGCTTTCATCTATCTTATTTTAAAGTTTGGACTTGATATGTCAAAATTCGGATGCATAGTATCTCTAGTCCAAATTTGTTGAAAAATGAGCACAATCTAAGGGGGAGCATTGTTAAATTTTTACAACCTTAAAACATCTCTTAGAACTTTTTCTAAATGCTTAAATGCTATATCTTCTATCCTAATTGTTGGAAGGAAGGAGGTAAATGGAGGTTGGTTGGGTCATAGGCTCATATTGAGCCTTTTGTATGTCAATGTGCTAAATGGTTTGTTTTCTATCATTGACATGAATACTTCTTTGTGCTACTCTGTTTAAATCCATCACATCTTGAATCAAAGTTTGTCATCATCAAAAAGGGGGAGATTGTTAGCCCTAAGGGCAAATCATGTAATTTTGATTAATGACAAATATTGATGAGAACTAATATGTTTATATTGTGTGATAGGATTTGTGAAGAAAGAAGTTTGAAGTCTCATTGCCTTCAAGCCAAAAAGCAAGAACAACCTCAATAAGCTATGAGTCTTTTGAGGTTTATTCAAAGATGAACTCAAGGCATTGAAGACTTGAAGTGTAGAGTAGGTATGATGATAGGTAATATCTATGTAAACTCTACACTTGTATGTCTTGGAGTCTATTGAATGCATAAGAGAGCATAAAATTGGTTTCTTAATTTTAAAAGGTTTTGAATAAATCCTTAGTGAATGTGGTTTTGTGTCCTAAAAGTTTTTAAGTAGACTTTATATGATCAAAGGAATTTGATTTTGGTTTTCAAACTGATATTTGTCTAAATAAGTTTTCTATATATACCAAATGTATTTCAAATCCTTGGAAGTTAAATCTCAAATGATTTTACAAAGTTTGAACATGATTCCAAGAAATTCGGTCGTCCAAATTTGGTAGCAAAAGTTTGCTACTGTTCTTCCAGAGAAATTCGGAAGAAGATTCGGACGCATGAAGAAAAATTCGGTCGTCCGAATTTTGGCCTTCAGCATGGTCACTGTTCTTCCAGAGAAATTCGGACGAAGATTCGGACGAAGCAGGAAGAATTCGGTCGTCCGAAAAATTCGGACGCAGAATTCGGTCGTCCGAATTTCCTGAAAATAGCCGTTAACTAGCCGTTTTATAGCTGTTTCAACTGATTTTCAAATTCTATAAAAGCTATAAACGTGCAATCTTTTGTAAGTTTTGAATCCTTGAATACTCTAAGCTTTCTAAAGTCTATTACAAACATTTTCCAAGCTCTCTTATGTCTTGTGCATTCAATTGATCAATCCAAAGACATCAAAGTGTGAAGGTGCAACTTTGTGTAATTTCTACCTACAAGTGGTAACATCTACACACTCATCTTTACTTATTAAATTGTGTTGATCTACTAGCTCTAGCAAGGTTATCTTGATAACATAAAACCCTTTAGATAAGGGTGATCCTTGAAGTTGTAATTCAAGGTTGTTTGAGATATAAAACCATAGTGTGGTGAGCCTTGTTTGTAAAAATTACTAGAAGAGGTTGTAAGTGTAAAACCATAGTGTGGTGAGCCTCCCTTGTAATCTGTGAACTTGAGCACATAGTAGAGTTATTGAAATCCTTAAGTGTAGGCTTAAGGTAGTGGAGGTAGATCTTGAGGATCGAACCACTATAAATTGCTTGTGTTCATTGTTCTACATTTCTTATATTGCTTTGCCATAAATTGTTTCTCTCTTGTCCATATCATCTGTTATTGATCTATACATCTAAAAGGTTTGAATTTGCAAAAATTAGACAAATACCTAATTGACCCCCCCCCCTCTTAGGTATTTCACTATAGTTTGTACTAGACCTGATCTTGCTTATGCAGTTAGTATTGTGAGACGTTACATGCACAATCTAGGGAAACATCATTAGCATTGATATTCTATATTTGTGCTTCATATAATGATCATTTTGAGCTCACATTTCTCCTAAATTTTGGTGTTTTAATCACCATTTACACTCCCTTTATCTCTTATTTTCTTTAGGTGAGTTTATTGAAGATTTGGAATTAAATGAAGCAAACAAAAAGATTTTACACAATGAAGAAAAAAAATAGAGAAATGCAGAGGAAAATAGCCTGGTAGACATATTTCAAGTGAGATTTTGACCTCTATGAAGATTTCAAATGCAAAAGTGGTATTATATCAAATTATAGAGAACATTTGGAAGTTTCCATAATGGTAAACTTTGTGTCAATCGGAGTTCATTTGCCTACCCTACTTATGCTACAAAATCACCTGTTCTGGATTGGGTTTCATTTTTGATACAGTTCGATAGAATGCTCATATCTTGAGTTCTAGATGCCCAATTGAGGTAATTCAAATCTCTGTGGAAATATAAGATCCTGAGCTACAACTTTTATGAAGACATAAAGACCTATATCAGCGGATATAGTGCTCTGAATGCACCTAGATCTTAAAACAGTGTCACAGTCAGGCAGCAGAAACTTGCACCAAAACTGGGGGCAAGCGGCACCGTTTGTGTCGATTTGAAGCTGCTTTTAAGCTGCTTTTCTCTTTCTTTTGGGGCAGTTTTTCATACCTTTTTAGGGCAGAAACAAGAGCAGCCGATGGGAGTGGACAGAAAACAGCAAAACACCAAGAAAACACACCAAATTCTTCTTCCAATCCCTCAATCTTGCAAGAGAAATCAAGAGAGAAGATTGAATCCTTGAAGAAGGAGAACGTCCACCTTGAAGATTCATGGAAAAAGCTGTAATTTTCTCCATGCTACAGTGACGAATTTCAACCTTGAGGAAGAGAAGATTTTACACCATGAAAATGAGCAATTCTTACTCTTTCTTTATTGGTTTATATTCTTTGAATTGTAATATGTTGATGAACTAAACTTTTGAATACTTGGATGGGTATGAACCCTAGATTTTGCCTATGTGAATGAAGTGTTTCATTGGTTGATTGAATTTGAATTTCTTGTAAATTGTTTGTGGGTTTGAATGGTTGGATTGATTGAGTGGGTTATTGATGCAAAATCTGGAATTTTTGTTCACTTGGAATTGAGAAAGGAAGGGTGAAATAGACCATACACAAACAATGGGGATGATTTAGGTGACTAGAGATAGAAACCTCAACATCTTCTTGATAATTAGAGAAATCTAATTGGAAATTCACAATTCTTAATGCATTCTTGGGTTGATTTGATTAGAAAGAGATTTCAACTAATTAATCTAATAGTAGAGAACTTTCATCTAGAACTTTGTTTTGTACATCCACTTGACACCAATTGTTTTGTGCCATTCTAGAAGATCAGTCAACTCGCATATGTTATTTCATTCAATGGCTACAATCTCTTCATCCGTGGTCTTTTGCCATTTTGGTTCCTTAAAAGCATCCTCAAAGGTAGCGGAATCACAATCTGAAAATAGTACAAAATAGGTAAGTGGATCCACAGCTTGATTATCTCCAATTACCTTATAATCAAACATCCAAATAGGTTTATCGTCCTGTTGAACTATCTGAATTTCTTGTCGACTGCACTATCGACTAGTGTTCTGGAAAATGTAGTTTAGTCAACTGCCTTGTCGAGTGTTGTTATGGGGGACTGTAGTTAAGTCGACTACCTTGTCCACTATTGTTCTGGGGACTGTAGTTCAGTAGATTGGCCTATCGACTGTTGTATCTCCTCTGAAGACAGTTGTCTTTCTTCTTCACTGTCACTATCAAAGTTGATAGGTACTTGTGTAGTAATATTGTCATTCCATAGCCAAAGCTTTTCTTCATCAAATACTACATCACAATTGACAATAACTTTCTTAGTAGTAGTGAAAGACCTAAGAGGGGGGGTGAATTAGGTATTTAGCTAATTTTTGCAAACAAAAAACCTTTTATTAATCTAAGCAAAGAACAAATTCTAAATATCAAATTAAAGACAGTTGATAGCAAAGCAATAAGGAATGTAAGAGCAAAGAACTCAAGCAATTTATAGTGGTTCGATCGTCAAGATCTACGTCCACTACCTTAAGCCTATGCTTAAGGATTTCAACCAATCTACTATATGATCAAGGTCACAAATTACATGAGAGGCTCACCACACTATGATTTTACACTCACAACCTCTTCTAGTAACTTTTACAAACAAGGCTCACCACACAATGGTTTTATATCTACAAACAACCTTGAATCACAACTTCAAGGATCACCCTTAACTAAAGGGTTTTATGTTATTAAGATAACCATGCAAGAGCTAGTAGAAAAACACAAGTTGATAAAAAGAGAAGGGTTTGTAGATGTTACCACTTGTGGGTAGATTTTTACACAAACTTGCACCTTCACACTTTGATGTCTTTAGATTGATCAATTGAATGCACAAGACATAAGAGAGCTTAAGAAATGTTTGTAAAAGGCTTTAGAATACTTAGAGTTTTCAAGAATTCAAAACTTACAAAAGATTACACGTTTATAGCTTTTATAGAATTTTAAAATCAGTTTTAACAGCTATAAAACGGTTAGTTAACGGCTATTTTCAGGAAATTCGGACGACCGAATTATGCGTCCGTATTTTTCAGACGACCAAATTCTTCCTGCTGCGTTCGAATCTTCATCCGAATTTCTCTGGAAAAATAGTGACCATGCTGAAGGCCAAAATTCGGACGACCGAATTTTTCTTCATACTTCCGAATCTTCTTCCGAATTTCTCTGGAAGAACAGTAGCAAACTTTTGCTACAAAATTCGGACGACCGAATTTTTTGAAAGCATATTCAAACTTTGTAAAATCATTTGAGATTTAACTTCAATAAGTTTGAAAAACATTTGGTATGTATAGAAAACTTATTTAGACATATATAAGTTTGAAAACCAAAATCAAATTCCTTTGCTCATATAAAGGTTACTTAAAAACTTTTAGGACACAAAACCATATTCATCAAAAAATTCATTCAAAGCCTTTTAAGATCATAAGACTCATTTTATGTTCTCTTATGCATTCAATGATAACCAAGACATACAAGTGTAGAGTTTACATAGAGATTTACCTATTAAGTATATACACTCTACACTTCAAGTCTTCAATGCCTTTAGATCATCTAAGAACAACCTTCTTCAAACTTCAATCACTTTGCTTTACTGAAGTTGTTCTTGTACTTTGGCTTCAAAGCAATGAGACTTCATACTTCTTAGTTCACAAAACCTATCACACAACATACAAGCACATTAGTCCTCATCAATATTTGTCATTAATTAAAACGACATGATTTGCCCTTAGGGCTAGCAAGTAGGATTATAAAGTTCATAAGCTTAGGATTGATCACTTACACCAAGAAAGATGCATTTTTCTCCCTTGTCATCCAGCATTGTTCTCTTTTGATCTGGTACATGTGCATAGGCAATGCACCCAAACATTCTGAAATATTCCACAGTTGGCTTTCGTACATTCCATGCTTTCTCTAGCGTCATATTTTGAACACCAAGTGTTGGACATCTGTTCAACATATGGATGCTTTAGTTGACTGCTTTTGCCACAAGGACTTCGGAATATCACTCCTTGTCTATAGATACTGCACCATATTCAAGATAGTGTGATTTTTCTGCTCATAAACTCCATTTTGTTGAGGCGTGTAAGTTGCTGTGAGTTGCCTTTTGATTTCATAATTCACACAGAATATTGCAAATTCTTGTGAGACATATTCTTCTCTACGATTAGTACGAACGATTTTGATTGGACTCCCCATTTCTTTCTCAACCAGTGCCTTATAACTTTTGAAAACTTCTAGGGCTTCAGATTTTCCCTACAAAAAATATGCTCAAACTTTTCGACTATAATCATTGATAAAGGTGATGATATAATGTTTACCTCCATTAGAAGATGGATTAATTGGGCCACAAAGATCAGAATGCACCAACTCCAAAGCATACTTTGCTTTCCAAGACTTCCCTTAAGGAATTGACTCTTGTGTTGTTTGCTAACAACACATTTGTCACAAATTTGAGAGGGAATATGAATTTGTGGAAGACCTATCACCATCTCCAAAAGACCTAAAAAGAGAGGTAAATTAGGTCTTTGGCTAATTTTCGAAAGCTTTTTCCTTTTTAACACAAATTTAGTTTGGAAGATGGTATAAAATCAATCTCCCTACAAGTTAAGCAAGTAAGCACAATATGTTTCCAAATTGATAAAGTTATAAGTAATGACAGTGCAAATAATTTATCAACAATTAATAACAAGTAATGATAAGGTCAGTATGTATGTAAATAAAGCTATAAATAATTGAATATAAGATTTATAGTGGTTCGATCTCTCCAATATCTAAACCTACTACCTTGAGTTTTCACTCAAGGATTTCATCGAATTCACTAAATGCTTAACTCAAACAATTAAACAAGAGGTTCAGCCTTCAATGAGTTTTACCATAACAACCTCTTCATAAACAAACAAGGCTCACCCTTTATTACAAAAGAATTTATATCACTGGACAACCAACCCAATCTAATCCAAGGCTCACCCTCACCAAAGAGTTTTACACAACAACTTTGATTAATCTAGTCAATGGCTCACCCTTCACAAGGGTTTTATGTCTATTGACAACATTGTATCAATTGTAACAAGAATGTAAAGATAAAGTTTGAATGTTACCAACACTTCTTGGTGAATAAATACAATTGCTAGCACCACTTCACTTCTTGCCTTTGGAATCTTGAATATCAACCTTTTTGCACAAGGCAATTTGAGAGATTTTGAAATAAAGTTGATGTAAAACAAGTAAGAGCTTATTGGATTTCAAAGAATTGAAGAACTTACTGACAATCTGAATTTTGGGGTTTTTATATAGTTTCAAAATCAGTTCCAACGATTGAAAAATAGTTATAAACAGCTAGTAACAATAAAATTTGGTTAACCGAATTCGGACCTCTGCGTCCAAATTGTTATCAGAATTTCTTTAGAATTTCTAGTGAATAACAAATTCGGTGGACCGAATTTGCGTCTGAATGTCGTTCGAAGTTCTCCAAAAATTCAGCTATCATGAGGAAAAATTCTGACGTTGTGAAAATTGAGTTATAATGAGGTAAAATTCAGCTATCATGACTAGAAATTAAGCACAATAAGTTTGAAAACATTCTATAATTAAAGGTAAGTCAATAAAGATTTTTTAGGTGCAAAAGCCGTTAATGAAAACATGATAAATTAAGTAAGTTCAAAACTATTGAAAGTTTTCAAATCAAGTTTTGTGCTCTCAAATGCAACTCATAGATTCCAAATGCTAAAGACTGTAGGGTTTACAAAATTTATCTATTAAGCACATGTAACATACACTACATGTCTCCAAAGCCTTCAATCATTTTGAACAAACCCTTCTATCTTCAATCACTTTGTCATACTAGAGTTGTTCTTGCATTTATCTTCAAGGAAATAAGACTTGTATACTTCTCAATCCAAAAATCCTATCACACAATAATCAACCACATTAGTCCATATCAAGGTATTCAACATTATTCTCTTAGGACTATGCAATGAACAATGTTTGTCATTAATCGAAACAAAATGATTTGCCCTTAGGGCTAACAATCTCTCAATTTTTTATGATGACAAATTTTAATGCAAATTGTAATGGATTTAGATAATTTAACCACAGAGAAGTGTTTATGTCGTATACTAGTTGAAGAGGATACCAAATGAAAACAAAAACAACAATAAGTATATAATGACATACACTACAAGAAAAAACCACTTTTGCAACGGCATAGTCCGTCGCAAATTTGCCACAACTTTGTAACAGAACTGCTAAAAAAAATAAGTTGGCAAAACTAGCGACGGAAACACAATAGTCGCAATTCTGTCGCCATTTTGCGACGGATTTGCAACAGAATTGTAAAAACAATCTTTAAAAAATTTACATATATTCCGTAGCAAATCCGTCGCAGATGCGCTACAGATTTGTGACAGAAAAGAAAAGAAATTATTAAAAAAATATTTTATTTTTGCCATCGCAATTCCCTAACCAAATGGTGACGGATTTGTGACAACAATTCTGTCGCAATGCAGCTACGAATTCACAACGAAAATAAAAAGAATGGAAAAAGTTGATATATTTCCATCGCATAGAAACTACAGAATTGCGATGGATAGAAAAAGAAAATATTAAAAAATATTTTATTTTTTTCGTCGCAAATCTGTAGCCAAATGGTGACAGGAATAAAAAATGAAAAAAGTTATACGTTTTGTCGCAAATCCGTCGCCATTTGGCTACATAATTGTGACGGGAAAAAAAGAAAATATTAAACAAATAAGCTATTTTTTTCCGTCGCAAATCTGTAACTATACGACGACAGAAATAATGAATTTTTATTTTTGTCACAAAACTGTCACAAAATTACTATGGATTTGCGACTAAGGGTAACAAATAAAATAGAAAATATATTTCTATCACAAATCTATCGCAAATTAACTACAGATTTGCGACGGAACAATTTTTGCGACGGATTTGCAATAGATTTGCAACGGAATATTTTTTTCCCTCATATTCTTGCATCCTTATTTGTTTTTTGTTAGCCATACCTCGCGGTGTTCATAAATGCACTATTTAATTAAACATATATAGCATGAACGACGGTTGTAATATGTATTATGAAATATTGGTACTCTGTAGTTAGCAATCTTTATATAAAGATACATACGAATATGTATTTTGTAATTTATTTTGATAGAACATATCTATTGACTATAATAACACATGATAAAAAACATATAAAAATATATTACATATGTATATAATACTAATAGTTATAGCTTTGAGTATGACCAATTTATAATATGTAATGTTGTACAATATATAGTGTTGATGAGATTAATCTATATAGTAGCACAACATATATGATAATTATAAGCGTATATTTCATAAATATTGATTATTAACAAATCTTAACCATAAACTTATTGGAGGAGTGGAAAAGAAAGAAAAATAATTAAGAAACACATTAGAATTTAATTTTTGTAACAAATCTGTCGCAAATATTGCTACGAATTTGCTACCAAATTTGAAAAACCCCGCCAAAAAAGCCGCCACATTGAATTTGATTCCGTCGCAAATTTGCAAGCGTTTTGTGAGCCGTTGAAAAACATGCGTCACAAATCTGTAGCATAATAGCAACGGATTTGCGACGGCAGATTTTAAATAAAATTGGAAATATAAGTCCGTGGCAAACTCTCCATTGTTAACTAAATTTAAACTCTCATTTTTCCTCAGCCTTCTTTCCACCCCATTTGTTTTCCCTCTCGGTCTTGACGCTGCCTACCGCAGCCCGCCGCGCCTCCCCTCCTCCAGCACCTCGCCTCCTCCAGCCAGCGCCGCGCCTCCATTGCTGCTGCTAAGACGAGGTCAGTCGTCTGGTTCTTGTTTTTTCTTCCTTGTTTTTTGTCGTGTTTTTTCCTTTTTGTTTTTTTTTCTATTTTGTTCCCATAATTTTATTATTCTGTTTTTTGCTTTATTTTGTATTTTTTTTCTTTTTTGCTGCATTTTTTTCTATTTTATAGTTTACATATTTTTTGTTTTTTATTTGCTATATTTTTCTTAATTTTTAGTCATGCTATTTTGTCATAATAGGAAAGGCAAAGAAATTCCCCGCATTATGCTGTTCAACTGATAAAATATATTTTTCTGGACAATGAGATTATAAGTTAATATACTTGATATATTAAGCTCTTAATGGTAGTTTCTTGAGCCTTGTCTATGGCATCTGGGGTAAGCATGAGCAAGGGAGTAGACACTAAGGCTCGCAAAAGATGCATATTTGTATTTGTTCTAATAATATGTAGGCATACTTCTTCTAGGTCATTGCATACTACCCAAAACATCAATTTAAATGCCAGAGAGAAATATAAGGAACTTACTCATAATTATTCATGACCTAATGACAAAGATATATAAACTACTATAATTTTTTGTGTCATGTTTTTTTTTCCTTATTTTTTTCCTATTTTTTTGTCATGTTTTTTTTTCATTTCTTTTTCTTTTTAGGTTCTATGTTTTTTCCCAGAATTTTATTTTTAGATTTTTTTAATTTTGTGAAGATGCTTATAATTTTGGGTATATTTACGTGGACTAAGTTTTTGGGAGAAATAAATTTGGATGTGAAGGATTGATTGTGATGGCCTTGTGCCTGGAAAATGTCCATTTTACAGCGGAGATGCTGCCAAAATTTTTTTTACGGTTGCTTAATACTTGTCTAAGTTTTCGACTCTATTTCAGTACTTGTTTAAATTTATTTTAAATTAATTTTTACATATAATTAATGATTACATAGCTAACGAATATTCTATTACTTTTCAGATGTCTCCACATAGATCACGTTCATTTGGGATTGGTGATCGTACTCCTTCTCCATCTTTACCCAGACTGATGCCTTTACCGAGTGAGGATGACACATGAGCAGTGGGGTCTGAGGGGACACTTTTGACCACAGGTTCTGCAGTATCCTCTATGACTGCTTCTACAGGGGGGATTCAGACAGAGGATGCTTGCATTCTAATAGCCCCGAGTGGCAACGAGTAAGTTTCTATTTACTTTCAAAAGAAAATATTCAAATATTTCATTTATTTGTTTAAAGTAACAGTTTCTTCCCACCAGAGGGGATCGTGCATTCCATATCGGATACGTTTCACCGGCATTTCATTGGACCGTACCATAATTTTGAGGCAGTCCCATTTGAGTTTCGGGATATGTGGTTCCAAATGTGGAGTGTAAGTAAAAAATTATAAAATATATATATATATATATATATATATATATATATATATATATATATATATATATATTTTATATTTATTTATTTATTTATTTATTTAACATATTTGTTATTTTTTTAATGACTTTGCAGAGCGGTATCGATGGCTCCCAAAGCATGCTGATCAGATACGGCGTATTTGGCACGACAAATGCACTCATCATCTATTCGATCAGCTATCAAAGGCTCGGTGCAAGGAAAAATGTCCCCCATGGATATCTCCTGAAATTTGGAGCCAACTTTGGCTAGATCACTGGAGAACAGAATAATTTAAGCGTGTTTCAATCGCTGCTAAGTGAAACCGAGCAGCCGTTCCTGGACTGACTCACACAGGTGGATACATCTCTTTCAGCGAGCACGAGCGTCGGATGGTAACCATTATTTTTATCATTATTGTTTAAATATAATATAATTACTTAACATTTATATTAAGATAATTGCAGCGTAAGGAGCGGGGAGATGACTTCCACTTCACCGATATATACGAGGCAACACACAGATATAAGAATGGCCCAAAAAAGGGCAAGTTTATCAGTGAGAAATCACAACATACGCTTGTAAGTGTATAGATTATATTAAGAATATTTTATACTAATTGTTTTATTATTATACACTATCATAAATTTACAATGCATATAATTTACAAGATAGCATCAAAGTATTGAAGGAGCGCTATTCGCAGATAGAGTCTCAGGATTCGGTGACTTCTCAGCATCCACAGGATGAGAAGTCCCTATTTGTGGAAGTTGCTAGAGGTGTTTCGAAGAATCGGATTTTTGGATTGGGTTCCGAGGCAACTCACGTGCGCCGGAGGTTATGTCAGTCCACGTCACCCTCTGTTCCAACAACTTGCTCGATTAAATCGCACCCAGAGTACGCATCTCTTCATAGTCAGTTGGAGAGAGAGAGAGGTCGATGCGCGATTATTTCCAACATCGCTTTGCTAGCTTGGACCGGTATCTGCTAGTGATGTCCTAGGCACTACATCTGCCTCCGCCGCCTTCTACACCTCCACCTCTTTTTCTGATACCAGATTCTGAAGACCGGGCAGATGGGGCTGATGAGGATTACACGATCGATCTACCTGACGACCATCCTCCAACGACTGGCCCTTCAGATCCATCTCCGCCCACTTCACCTTCTGCAGCGCCGCCTTCTATAGTTACATAAATTTTGTATACTATTTTTCAATCTTGTACGCATAAAATATTGACATTTAATGGCTTAAGTTTTTTATTTTAATTCAATTTTTTTTGTTTTCTATTATTGTATAATTATGTTTATTTTTTAAAATAATTATTTAAAAATTATTGAAAACTATTATTTAAAATTTTTAAAAATATTTAATTAAAAATTAAAATTTCAAGTTAAATTATATTTATAATTAATAATTATTTTTTAAATTAATAAATAATTTTAATTAATTAATAATTAATTAATAATCACAATAAAATTCGTCACAAAATTGTTGCAAATCTGCAACGATTTTGTGACAGATTTGCTACGAAATTATATTTTTTAATATTTTTGAAACATTACAACTGAATATTTATAGAATTTTTTTGAAACATTGAATTTTCGTTGCAAAATCCGTCGCAAAATTACGACGATTTTGCAATAGAAATAATTTTTTTAAAAAAATTATAAAAGTCTGTCACAAAATTATCGCAATTTTGCGACGGATTTGCAACGACTATATGTTTTATTTTTTAAAATTGAAAACCCATCGCAAATTCGTCACAAATTTGCGAGAATTTTTTCCGTCGCAAATGTGTCGCAAAAAAATTGACGAAATTGGCAAAGGGTTTGTGTCGCAAATCCGTGACTAAGTTGCAACGGATAGCGATCCATCGCAAATAGGCAACGAATATAATATCTGTCGCAATTTTGCGACCTTAAATTTTGCGATGGCAATTGCCGTCGCAACTAACCAAATTTCTTGTAGTGATAACTATGGCTCAAAATGCCTATGGCCCAACCAAACTTCCTTCCTTCCAAAATGATAGATGTTAAATCATTTAACCAAACATAAAAATACTTTTAAGAGAGGTTTTATAGGTTAAAAACAAGGCTCCCCTTTAGATTGTGCTCATATTTTAGAAAAATGTTGGACCATGGTCTATGAGTTCAAACTGAAATAAACCTTCCCTAAGGTTGTTCAAACATAGTAGGAGAGATAAAAGTAGGTTTGAATCGTTTTGAACAACGAAAAAGTTCTTTTGACAACAAAATATGAATGCATCCGAATTTCATGACATGCGTCCGAATTTCAATCAGTAGCAGAATTTCAAGTTCGAATTTTTCAATAAAGTCATCAAAAAGTAAATTTTGCAATTCTAATGCTTACAACCAACCACACAATCATTAAAGCAAGTGATCAAACATAGAATTCCTTAATAAACATCCTAATCAATCAATGCATATACCAGATGAAATTCACGAATGCATCATATAATCATTTATTCAAAGACAATTATGCCAACAACCATTCCATTTTACATTCACTATTTCTCCCCTTTTTGTCATCATTCAAATGTACGATGATTAAAGTGATGTAAATATAAAAACAAAAGCTCTCAATACTAGGGTATCATCAATGAGCTTCAAAACATAATCTAGAAAGTTATATTATACTAAAAGATAAAGCAATACATAAACTAAGCATGACATAAAACTAAATAGACTAGACAAAATATATAAGAGTAAATAGATTGAGTTGAGAAAGCTTAATCTTTATTTTTAGTCTTCTTGCTCCTTGCTCCTACCAAGGCCGAGCCGAATGGAGCTGACTCAAATACATCCTAACACCTAGCCACAAACTCGAAGTTGCCTCCTTGATCATTATTCCCAACATCATCATCCTCATCATCATTTTCATCATCTTCTTTCTCTTTCTTACCTTCTTCATCTCCTTCATCTTCTTTGTCATTCTTAGCTTGAGGCATAGAGGTTCCTTCACCACTTTGTGTGTTTTTCAACTATAAGTCTTCTATATTTTTTACCCTAGCTTCTAAGCCATCCAATTTATTTAATACCATAGGGGCAAAAGACTCAAATAACTTGTACATCTTTTCCATCTCCCTTCTATGGTTGTTTAAGGCCTCTTGGAACACCTTGGCTATAATGGTGTCACCTCTAGTAATTCCCTCCTCACCAGGCATATCTCCAATATCTTGATGAGCTTGAGGTGTAGGCTCTTCTTCAAATAATCTTCTTTTGATTGAGGTTGCTCCGCCTCACTAGATACTTCAAGCCTCTTTTAGTCTTCCTTTCTCTTGCAAGCATCTCCTCTTCATTGTCTTCCTCTCGCTCCTTATCACTTTCTTCCTCCTCATCTTCATCAGTTTCTTTCTTCTTTCCTTCATCATCACTAGCAACTCTCCTCTCACCCTTAGAGGAGTTTCTCTCCTAGTTCTCCTTACATCATCCTCATAAGTATTAGTTGCATTATCTTGAGAGTTTCGTTGGTGTAGATCTCTCCACTTTTCATAGAGTTCCCTGTTTCGGGAAGTTGAACATTGAAGTGCTTGAATACCCTTGTCAATAATCTTCCATATGGCAAGGCTTTGTTAGCCGTCTTTCTAGCACTAAACATGTGCTTCAATGCCATGAACCCAAAATTAAGCCTTCTATGCTCATGCAAGGCAAGCATAACTACTATATGCATATTACCAATATATGATTTGTGTCCAAAATTGGGTATAATCATGGTAGCAATCATATGATGCATGACACAACCTCTAGCATCAAAAGCCTTAATTTCTTTGTCCCTAGAGAATCTAAACCTCCTACCATTTGTAAAAGCCCCTTCAAATCTTTCATTAGTGAACAACTCATAAATGTAACAATGTTGTCCTAAAGAGTAATATCTAAAACCAATGTTATCAACTCCACATATACAATACATCAAAGCATCATTAATATCAAAATCAACTTGGGAGAATCTAGATGAATACCATTGTGTCATGCTACCTTCAATATGTTCAACCTTTTGTTCTTTAAGGTTAGCATAAAATTCATAAACAAGAGACAGGTAATAATCCTCATTCATCCGAAGAAAACTACCCCAACCTATCTCACCAAAGAGAGAGATCACATTACCCATATTAGAGAGTTTGTCTATATCCACTCTATAGCCTGGGATGATTTTTCTGTTCTTTTTGCTCCATTCTTCAAATTCAATGGTAGCTTTTATAGATATGAATCGTTCCACTCCAATGCTTGATTATGGAAGTTGAACTCGCCTTGGTTCATTGAGGATGAGTCCTTCATCTCCCACCTTAGCTTTTCCTTTTCCCTTCTCCACATTAGGCTTCTTTGTGCGAACCATGATGATTTCTAATGAAGAAAATTAAAAGTAATAGAGGATGTAGAACATGAAAATCAAGTTATTTTTGAAGAAAACTAGTGAAATTTCTGTTGAAATTGAGTTTGGACGAGAAAGTGTTGTGTGGTTTTTGAAAAGAAAGAATTTGGATGGTTAAAATGAGAAATTTGATCTGTTTGAATAGTCTAACAACTACTGGAATCGCTAAATTCGAACGATCGAATTTTTGATTTGCGCCTGAACTTGCGTCTGAATTTCACTATTTCTTTAGTTTCAGCAAATTTGGATGACCGCATTGTTGGTCATGAGTCCGAACTTGTGTCCAAGTTTTTCTGTCTGGGATTTTCTGAAGAAAGTTTGGGTGTCCAAATTATGTATCTGAATTTTTTCTATTTCTGCCACACTTGAATACACATATTAGTAATTAAATTTTGAAATTTCCAACCTTGTTCTAAGGTAACAAAGCCTTTCCTTGGCCATAAGCTTGTTAAATATATCAACAATTTGGTCATTTGTGTTTACATAATCCAAGTATATATCACCTTTAGCTACATGATCACAAATGAAATGATGTTTAATTTCTATATGCTTAGTCCTAGAGTGTTGAATGGGATTAATACTTAAATTGATTGCACTAGTATTATCACATAAAATAGGCACACATTTGAAACTTAAACCACAATCAAGTAGCGTGTGCTTCATCCATAACACTTGAGCACAACAACTTTTGGCCTCGGCGGTAAACAATGACACACATGATTGTTTCCTACTATACCAAGATACAAGGCAACTAGTAAGAAATTGACAATCACCACTAGTTCTTTTACGCTCAACTTTGCATCCGGCATAGTCAACATCCAAATAAGCAACAAAATCAAAAGAAGAAGATTTTCAAAACTAAATGCCATAATCATGTGTATCAATCAAATATCTAAAAAATCTTTTTACAACAATTAAATGAGACTCTTTAGGAAAAGATTGGAATCTAGCACATACGCATACAGCAAACATAATATTCGGTCTACTTGCGGTGAGATAAAGTAAACTACCAATCGCGCCCCTATATATCTTTTCATTAATATTTTTACCTTTCTTATCTTTATCAAGTTTGATTCTTGAACTCATACGAGTGCTTATACCTTTTGCTTAATCCATTTCGAATCTCTTTAATAGCTCCTTGGTATATTTGGATTAATTTATGAAGGTGTCATCCTTGGTTTGCTTAATTTGAAGCCCGCGAAAGAAATTGAGCTCTACCATCATACTCATTTTGAATTCACTTTGCATTAATTTGTCAAATTCCTCACCAAGAGAAACATTAGTAGCATAAAAATAATGTCATCAACATATATTTGTACAAGTTAAATGTCATTGTTGCAAGAGATTTTATAAAAAGAGTAGTGTCAACCATTCCTCTTGAAAATCCTTTTGAAAGAAGAAAACCACTCAATCTTTCATACCAAGCTCTAGGAGCTTGTTTTAAACCATACAAAACCTTGGATAATTTAAAAACATGGTTGGAAAACTTTTCATGAACAAAACCTGGAGATTGTTCTACATAAACCTCTTTATCAATGAAACCATTTAAAAATGCACTTTTGACATCCATTTGAAGTAATTTAAAACCTTTAAAACAAGAAAATTTCAAAATCATTCTTATAGATCCAAGTCTAGCTATTGGAGCAAAAGTCTCATCATAGTCAATGCCTTCTTCTTGATTGAATCCTTAGGCAACAAGTCTAGCCTTGTTCCTAACAACATCTCTAGATTCATTTAGTTTATTTCTAAAATCCTATTTTGTTCCAATAACATGGCGCTCAAGGGGTTTGGGAACAAAAATCCAAACTTTGTTTCTTTCAAATTGATGTAATTCCTCTTGCATGGCAACAATCCAAAAATCATCACATAAAGTATCATCAATACTTTTAGACTCATTGTGAGATAAAAGTGTGAAGTTGTCAATGAAATACCGTCTAGTTCTAAAATCTTGAGATACATCACTAATGATTTGCTCCTTAGGGTGGCCTCTTGGATACTTAGATCCTTTAGTAGCTCTTGGTCAACATTAGGTTACTGTCTTGTTTTTGTTTAATCATCTCTTCTTCATTGCCATGATCTTCTAAAGTTGGAGCTTGAAGATGAGTTTGACTATTATTCATGGAGCTACCTACATCATCATCATCATCTGTTCTATCCAAGTAGATATTAGACTCATCAAAACTCACATGTATGGTTTCTTCAACATATAAAGTTCTTTCTTGTTAGAGGAATAACCAAGGAATACACTTTCATCTGATTTTCTATCAAATTTACACAAGTTATCATGTATATTCAATATAAAGAACTTACAACCAAACACTTTGAAATATGTAATAGATGGTGTTCTACCAAATAGAAGTTGAAAAGGTATTTTTCTCAAAAATAGCCTCAAAAGAACTCTATTCATAACATAGCAAGCAGTGTTTATAGTTTCGACCTAAAAATATTTTGGTAAAGAATTTTTGCAAAGCATAGACTTAATCATTTCTTGTAAAGTATGATATTTTCTTTCAACAATCCCATTTTGTTGAGATGTTTTGGCAGCTGAAAAGTTGTGAACTATTCCATTCTCATCATAAAGCTTTGTAGGATCTTGATTGAAAGATTCTCTCCTATTATCACTTCTAATAGAGATCAACTTGCAATCAAGAGAGGTTTGAACCTTTTTGAAAAGTTTCAAAAATTCATGAAATACTTCATCCTTTTGTGATAAAAAGATTACCCAAGTGATTCTTGAAACATCACCAACTATGACATAAGCATACCTCTTACTACCAAGACTACTAGTTCTCGTTGGTCCAAATAAATCCATATGGACAAGTTCAAGAGGTTTTGAAGTTGAAACATTTTCTTGGGTTTGAAAGAAGTTTTTGTTTGTTTCTCATATTGGCATGCATTACAAAGACGATTTTTCTCAAAATGCATTTTTGGCAATCCTCTAACCGAATCTTGAGAGAAATGTTTGTTTAAAAAATGCATGCTCACATGACCTGATCACCTATGCCAAAGAAAGCCATCATTATCATGGACAGCAAGACATTTAACATCATTCACAACAAGTTTATCAAGATATAAAACATATACATTCCCAACTCTATTTGCAACAAAAATGGTTTTCCATTTACACTATCAAGAATAGTCACACTTAAACTCAACTTTGCATCCATTATCACATAATTGATTAATACTAAGAAAATTATATTTCAAGTCATCAATGAGTAAAACATGTTTAATGAGAAGGGAAGATCCTTTACCAATATTACCCACTCCAAAATTTCTTCCTTTCTTCTTATCGCTAAATGTGAGAAATCCATCATTTGTGGCATGAAGTTCATTAATAATTGAAGCATTTCCCGTCACGTATTTTGAGCATCAACTATCAAGAAACCATTTGGAAGCATTTGATCTTGAAGTAATATGTACCTATATCAAATGAGAGCTAATGACTTTTTGTACCCACATATTCTTGGATCTAAGAGGGTTAGCGATAGTACTCTTAACTCTCCAAATAGTTTTAACTCCACTTTCTACTTTTCTTTTTACATAGCATCTAGTAGCTTTATAACCATTTCTACCACAATAAGTACAACAAGTATAGGAGCTAGAGGTAGACGTAGCTTTGACAAAATAATTTTTGTGTTTTGAAACATTATTAACATGATTGTATCCAAGACCATTTTTCACAAAAGAAGATCTTTGTGATTCAAGAAGTTTTTCAAGATTGTCTCTACCATTTGTAAATTTTTCAACACATAATGTGAGATCATCAACCTTTCTTTTTAAACTATTTTAATCCACAATCATTTTTTCTAGAGAAGAAATTTTGGCACAAAATGATTTATTTTCAAGAGATCTGTTTGGCAAAGAAACATTTAAAACTTCTTTTTCAATATTCAAACAATCAATGGATTCAAAAATTTTTTTGTTTTCACAAAATAACTTTGAATTTTCCTTTAATAAATCATCAATTTTAAATTTCATTTCTTTGTTTCTTTTTTAAACCTTTTTCAATTCATTATACACATCTACAAGTAATTCACTAGGATTATTAACATCATCATCACAATGTATAGAAGTTAAGGGAATAGAAGGTAAGGGATTATAAGCTATTCACTAATGCTTTCTCCTTACTTCATGGTGAATAGCTTATAATCCCTTACTAGAATAGCAAGCTTTGACTCCTTCACTTGATTTGTGCCTTCATGAGTTACTTGAAGAATTTTCCACATGTCATGAGATGAGTCACATCCACTTACTCGGTTGTATCCAGTTACATCTAAAGCACAACTCAAGATATTCATTGCTTGATAGTTCAAGGTCATCTTTCTTGAATTGCTTTTATCATATTCATCCAAGGGCTTTGGTTCCCTAGTAATTCCATCAGCTCTCATCCCCATTGAAACGTAAGGTCCTTTCTCAATGATACTCCACAAATCAAAGTTAATAGAATAAATATATATCTTAATTCTAGATTTTTAAAAAGTATAATTTGTTCAATTAAACAAAAGTGGCCTATTCATTGAAGACCCTTCCAAATAAGGTAAGTTTAAAATATTAGCCATAAGATCTTTACTTCTAGGTTTTAAAACCTTAGCAAAGAAGTACTTGTTCTCATACCAATTGAAAGACCTAAGATGGGGGGTAAATTAGGTCTTTGGCTAATTTTCGAAAACGTTTTCCTTTTAACACAAATTTGGTTTGGAAGATGGTATAAAATCAATCTCCCTACAAGTTAAGCAAGTAAGCACAATATGTTTCCAAATTGATAAAGTTATAAGTAATGACAGTGAAAATAATTAATCAACAATTAATAACAAGTAATGATAAGGTAAGTATGTATGTAAATAAAGTTATAAACAATTGAACACAAGATTTATAGTGGTTCGATCTCTCCAATATCTACATCCACTACCTCGAGTTTTCACTCAATGATTTCATCGAATTCACTAAATGCTTAACTCAAGCAATTACACAAGAGGTTCACCCTTCAATGAGTTTTACCATAACAACCTCTTCATAAACAAACAAGGCTCACCCTTTATTACAAAAGATTTTATATCACTAGACAACCTATACCAATCTAATCCAAGGCTCACTCTCACCAAAGGGTTTTACACAACAACTTTGATTAATCTAGTCAATGGCTCACCCTTCACAATGGTTTTAGGTCTATTGACAACATTGTATCAATTACAACAAGAATGTAAAGATAGAGTTTTGAATGTTACCAACAATTCTTGGTGAATAAATACAATTGCTAGCACCACTTCACTTCTTGCCTTTGGAATCTTGAACATCAACCTTTTTGCACAAGGCAATTTGAGAACTTTTGAAATAAAGTTGATGTAAAACAAGTAAGAGCTTATTGGATTTCAAAGAATTGAAGGACTTACTGAAAGTCTAAATTTCGGAGTTTTATATAGTTAAAAATTAGTTTCAACATTTGAAAAAAGGCTATAAACGGCTAGTAACAGTGAAATTTAGTTGACCGAATTTGGATCCTTGCGTCCAAATTGTCGCCCGAATTTCTCTGGAATTTCTACTGAAGAACAAATTCAGTCGACTAAATTTGCATCTGATTGGTCATCTGAATTTCTCTCTAGTCATTGTAAACTAAGTTTGAAAAATTCAGATGTATTCTTCAAGGCAATGAGATTTGTATACTTCTCAATCCAAAAATTCTATCACACAATAATAAACCACATTAATCCATATCAAGGTAATCAACATTATTCTCTTAGGACTATGCAATGAGCAATGTTTGTCATTAATTAAAACAACATGATTTGCCCTTAGGCTAACAATCTCTTTCTGCTGCAGTGTCTATAGACCTCCAAAATTCAAGTGACCATACCGAAGATTCCATAACTAAGATGTATCCTTCAATCTTGTTGAAAAATAGGAATGGGCAATAGTGTGAAGATAAAGTGGGAACCTACGATTTGCAGTCATTTTTACTTGAGCAATCAATAACAACTTGCCATCTTCAATTTGACAAACACCATCTTTGATAGTAATCTGATATCTCTTCTCTTGCAATTGACCCACACTAAGCAAATTTTTCTTTAATGCTGGAACATAAAGAACATTAGACATAGTTAGGGATGTTCAAAATCGATTTTCGGTTCGGTTTCGGTTTTACTATTCAATTTTTTGTTCGATTTTTTTAATTTTTTTTAAAACCGAACCTAACCGTTTTACTGTTCAGTTTTACTATTTAGTTTTTCAGTTCGATTCGGTTCAAACCGAAATAAATACAAGAACGCATTATGGTAATGAGTTCTTCTATTTATTTTTAAAAAATAAATATAAGAACGCATAACCATAATGCGTTCTTGTATTTATTTTTTAAAAATATATAAGAACTCATTACCATAATGCGTTCTTGTATTTTTTTAAAAAAAAATGTCAGTTTTTCGGTTCGATTTTTGGTTCGATAACCTAAACCGAAAACCAAACTGAAATGTATATAAATTTTAAAATCGAACCGAACCGAACATAAAAATTCGATTCGGTTCGGTCCTGTTTGATTTTTGAACACCCCTAGACATAATGTGAGTAGAATTAACCTTAGTTTGAAGATTATCCTTCCTTTGCCCATAACAAAAACTGTTGAATTATCACCAAACTTTACAATATTCTTGAATGATTCATCCAATTCAGAGCACAACACCTTTCTATCTCTCATGTGATTACTGCAACCAGTATTCAGATACCATAAGTTCTGGTGACTTTTGTCATTCACACGGCATACCATTAAGAGAGACATCTCTTCTTCCTTCTCTGCATAATTTGTCTGTGCCACTTCATTCAATTTAGTACTGCATTCAAATTGATAATGGCCATATTTACCACACCTGTAGTATTTAATAGTCGACTAGTCTACTGACTTCCTCCTGAGAATGGTCGACTGTCAGCTTCCACGACCGTGTCCTCTTCCTTTGCCTTGAGACTGATTTTCTGTCAATTGTGATTAGCTGCTAGTCGACTGGTATTATTGACGATCACTTCCTCCTCGACTTCTACTTTTACCTCTGCTTCCTCCTTCAGACTGCCAGTGATTGCCTATTATTGAGACCTTTGATGCTTGGTCTTCCTTTTCTTGCTGGTTGATTTTCTTCTCATGAACCAACAAACAGTTCTGCAACTCATCAATAGGAAGAGAATCAATATTTTAGATTCCTCTATTGAGCACACAACAAAATTAAATTTGGGCATCAATGATTGAAGAATTGTCACCACAATGGTGACATCTTGCATCTTTTCACCATAGATTCTCATCTAGTTTGCAATTGTCATTGTTCTTCCAAAGAAATCTAAGATTAATTCACCAGACTTCATGTGTAAAGTCTCAAACTCAGTCTGAAGTCTCTGAAGCTCTACTCTTCTAGCCCTTGTGTTCTCTTGGTACTTTTCTTCTTCATGGAGTTCAAAATTTGCTTGGAGGTATCTTTGCTAAGAATTGTCTCCAAGGTTGCTTGATCAATGGATTGAAATAAATAATTTTTCGTCTTAAGATCCTTCATCTTCAAGGCTTCCAACTCTGTTCTCTGTGCTTCTGACAACACCACCCCAGCTGCTGGCTCTGCTGCTCCAGACTCAACTACTTGCCAATAATCCTTGGACCTCATGAAGTTTTCCATTATCATGCTCCAATGATCATAGTGATCATCAAAGCATGGAATTTGTGGTTGAACAAAGTTGTTAGTGGCCATTAGGATTTATAATTGCTACTGTAAACAAGCTTCAAGAAACTGTTGTTCTTAAAAGAAAGCCTCACAACTCACTAGTTTCTTTCACTGACCAAGGTCTGATACCACTGTTGAAAAATCTAAGAGAAATAGGAAAAGTAACAGACAAAAAATGAGGAGATATTTGAGATATTATTAACCGTCAACACACACGAAGTATAACCATAAACTGCTCTATTTATAAAGCTACAACTAATAAATAAAAACTTAAAAGTAGGAGTTAACACCCATTAACTCTTACAAGTCTGCAACTAACTCACTAACTCCTAACGACGTGGTAAAATCGAAACAAACTCCTGCATATCCTACTAACATAGTCAACAATTGACTCAGTCATCTAATAATAACCGACTAGCATAGCAACACAACATGGTTTAACAATAACCGACTAGCATAGCGACACAACATGGTTTGATAATAACCAACTAGCACAGTCGACTATAGACACAATATAGTCGACATATTCTTAACATTGTAATCATTGGATCTCCATTGACGTTATCTGCACTTGATCCTGGATTCTCATCATCGTCAAAGTTGAGTATTAAGATTGCTAACTAGGAAATCCTTATGGTAAAAAAGCTATAAGGGAAGGCGAAACCATCCAAAAAAAATAAAATCCTTAAACCAATATTGTTTTGATGCTAGAAAAATCTTCACCGGCGGCCAAAGGAAGCTCCCCAGAGCAACAGTGAAGCTCTAGGCGGAGTTTCCCCTTTCCCAGCGAAGCTTTTGTTAGGAGCTTTGCTAGCGAAACTCCTAGCCCCCTTTTCCTTTTTTTCTATTTTTCTTTTTTTTTTAATTTGTTAGAAAATTAACCCCTTATGTGTTTACATATTAATTACATAATCTGAAGTATCCTTTTTAGTTGTTAGTAAATTAATTTGTTAACATATTTATGGAAATTAAAAAGACGCAAATTTAAGAAAAATGAAATTGAAAAGAAAAGTGAACCTGGAGCTCAGGGAGCTTTGCTAGGGTCCGGCAAAGTTCCAAGTGAAGCTTTGCTAGAAGCTCGAAATGGAGTTTTGCTAAGCCTGGTGAACCTCCAAGTTGAGCATCGTCGGCCTTAGTGAAACTTTCTATGGAGCTTTGCTTCGAGATGGTAAAATTTTGCAACTTCGAATATTGTATTATAAAAAAATTACCTCAAAATTTATCAAATTTGGAACAAATGGAGACTCTATTTTGAAGATTGGAAGAACAATTCAAAGTTGAATGGAGATAGTTGAGAGCATTTTTTATAGAGTGAAATAGATAAATATTTGACAAGAATAAAATTAGAATATATTCACAACAATGACAAAAATTTTGTTATTCTTATTAAATTTGTTCATAAAATGGTTAAAAACTGCTTTTAATTTAAAAAAATATTCAAAATACTTTTTAATGTGTGTAAGCCAAGAAAAGACAAACTGATGCATCGAAAATTTATCCTAATGTACTAAAAAGTTTAAAGCGAGTTATCACTTTTAATTTGATTTGCCTCAAAATTCAGCAGTTCTAACGATTAGCTTGAGAAACAAATTTAGCTTGAAAAACCTTTTCAAAGAATTCAGTTCAAAAAATAGTACTCAAATGCAATTTTTGAAAAGACCTTTTCGAGAATGGATTTTCAAATTACCTAAAATACATAATTTTATATTATGTTTATTCTATTCTAAATAAAAATTCTAAGCTACAAAAGATAAAAATGCCTAGAAGATCTTATCTTGAATTTAAACGGTTGCACATCATACTTTCTTGGTTTTGCACTTAGTTCAAAAAATGTACTCAAATGCACATTTTTAATCATCTCCCCTCTTCGTTCGTCTTTTCTCTCGTTACTGTCCTTTTCTGGCCTTTCTCCAACCCAATTCGAAACGGGGCCCAAACGGTGATAACTTTGGAAGAAGAACGCTATCCCAACATCAATGGACAGAAGGACAAAACAAACGTAACTGCATACGCAATCGGGAAAGTTTATTAACAAGAAGACAAACATCTTTTCCACAAATTTGGATCCACACATGGAGAATATAAGAGAGACATCCAATAAAGATCCCTCAAAAAAATTTGTCCCAAAAGAAATCAAATAGCTTATATTTACTAAGAAATTTCCAGCTAGGTCAAATTTCACTTTGACTTTTACTTGATATTTTTATTATTTGCATTTAAATTCCTAAAGTTTAGCTATTTATAGTTAGGTGACTACAAGCCCAAAAAACTGTATAAGCCTCTTTTATGTAACTTTTTAAGACAATTATCATCATTATTGAGTTATTATTTAATACAAAAGTTGTCAATCTTTGGGCACTAAACTTACGCTTGAGACATTGAGTTGTTTGTACTTTGTAGCTTAGGGGCTAAAATGACTAATTATCCAAAAAACGAAAGATAAATGAATCAGGGGAAATGCGTCCAAGAATAAGAACTCCTCGCCTGAAGCCGAAAGCATCATCTGCGTTGGGAACGCGTTCAAATACGTACTTCATTTTTATAGTCAGTGAAGTCCCAAGCGGGTGTATTTGTATGGCAACCAATTACAACTTCTTCTTTTCTCATTACTAAATCCATAATAGAGTAGATCTACCTTTTTTTATTTTCTTTTGTAATCCCACTAAAATTCAGAAAAATGGCAAAAAGTTTTCAATTTGATCCAAATATACCTTTTTTTTGGTTTTTATGCATACAGAGAAGGGATATATGTGAGACTAAAATTGATAAAAAGCCCATAAGAAGGATAAGATAGTCCTCTATGACATTGTAAGATGGCGAAAAAAACACAATCACAACCTCCTCCAAAAAGGGCAAAAAAAAAAAGCGCCGGGATGGGGGGCGGGGAGTGGGTGTGGAGGAAGAGCACAATCACGACCTTTTTGTCTAAGAAATCCATGAAGTTTGAACCATTAAATTACCATTATAACAAGAACTTTTTTTGCCCTTTTCAACTTTAACAAGTACCTTTTTAAACTATGACTATCATCTTTCAATCGCCAATATTACTCTTAACATTGTCAATGAAACATTTAATGGAAGAATACGAAGAGCCTCCCTCCTTGAGTGCCAGCCTGCTCATTTCCTTCATTTCCTTCACCTTCTTCCTGATTCCATTATCAGGATCCATCAGAATCCTAATCCTCTCTTCAATCAAATCTGCACTCAAAATCTCTTCACTCTTCATAAAGAAATCATTTCTATAATCTATCTTAATCTCCACAGCCATTTCCAAATCCTTCACCATTTGAAATGCATTAGACTGCTGTTCAGCATATAGCGGCCAAGTCGCCATTGGCACTCCGCACCAAACACTTTCCAACGTCGAATTCCACCCGCAATGCGACACAAATCCTCCAATGGCAGGATGAGACAACACCGCCAGTTGTGGTGCCCAGCCTATAATCTTTCCAACTCCGGCAGTTCGCTGCAAAAACCCTTCCGGCAAGACTTCTTCCGGGTTGTCATAGTCTGCAGGAAGTTCACCTATCTTGCGTTCAGCTGGTGGTCTTCTTAGAGACCACAAGAATCTATGCCCACTACGCTCGAGAGCTATGGCAATTTCCTTCACTTGGTCCATGCCAAAACAACCTTTGCTCCCAAAGCAGAGAAAAACAACTGAGGAATTAGGCTGCGAATCAAGCCATTTCATAACCATTTCAGATTCTTGGTTTTCACCGGAGTTTAATATTGGCCCTGCTGTGTAAACTGGTGGGATGTTTCTATCCTTGGACAGAGCTTGAACAGCATGGGATTCTAGTTCCAGAAATGTGTTGATAATGATTCCTTTGGCCTCCCTATACCTTTTGGCGAAATCAAGAAAAAGTTTGCTACCCGCTTGTTTGTCAAAAGCTATAGAAGGCAACAGCTTGACTGGAAGAGGATTTATGTAAGTGGAAACAGGGAGATTTATGTCTAAGTTCTTGTATTCTGTGACATCTTCAGCACAGTCATCTCTTAGGCTTTGGAGATGGAAAGCAAGGCCAAGCATTGCAGCACCAGAAGTGTAAAAAACATAGCTAGGAACGCCAAATTCATTGGCTACATCAATCATAGAAGTGCAAAACATGTCTATGACGATTCCGGCTAGTTTTTTAGATTCAGAACTGGAAATTTCAGCTAGAATTTCTCTTACCTTGATGGTATGCAAGTCTATAAAGTCGAAGAGAAAAGTTATTCCCGAATTCTGACGCGAAGAGGGCACTTCTTGGGAGATATCGACGTACCTTACCCTGGAATTTGAAGCTGTGGACAAAGATTTTGTGTAGCGGATGGATTTTGTATCGGAAGGAACACTGATTACGAGGACAGTGATTGCGAGCTGCTCGTCTTGATCTACAAGAAGCTTTGCTATTTCGACTGTGGATACTATGTGACCCATTCCTGGAGAAGGGATGAAAACCAGCTCTGTTTTCTTCATTGCTTTGGATCTGTTGTTTGTTAGGAGAGAATAATTGGTCTTGAAGAAGTTCTATTTGATTAGGATATACTTGTTAAAAGAAGAATAACAAGAAGATATACTTTAACAGAAGTCATGCGTGGATTGCCATCACTCGTGGTACCTTTTCATGGTTGGCCCTTAAATATAATTAGATACTTCTTTCTTTTTATTTTATTTGATAATATTTAATTAAATATAAAATTTTATATAAAAATTTAAAATATATTATAAAAATAATATAATATAAAAATATATAAATTAATATATATTTTATATTAAATTTAAATATATAAAAATAATATATAATAAAATTAATAATATAAAATATATTAAAATATTTTTTTATAAAATAATTAATTATTTTAAAATGTTAATATAATAAAAAGATTAAATAAAATGAGGGAGTTATCTTCCAACTTTTCGCCCGTTTTTCCCTAAAAAAGATAAGAATGATATCTTAACTGTTTTGGTCAATTTTGTACGCTCTCTTGTCCGGATTTGATGCCAAATTGGCCCACTTTTCAGATGCACTCAAATGGTCTTGAATTGAGGGAAAATTTTTCAGCAAAAAATTTTATTATTTATTATTTAATTTTTAAGAATTTTTAAATTTTTTTAAAACTTTTGAAACACTAAAACTTAAATTTATCCAAAGATATCTAATTTTTTATTTTTATATATATATATATATATATATATATAATTTTAAAAATGACCTTAAAATAATTAATTTTGAAGATAAAATATTAATTTGCGTCACTTGCGCCAGTAAATATTATAATTTGCACATAATTTCTGTTCAAAATTGGTAAAAATTGCTGCCAATGAGCACAATTTTCATCACAAATTGGCAAAAATTGTGCTCCATTTTCACCACAAATTAGTGAAAATTGTGCTCAATTTTTACCATAAATTGGCAGAAATTATGCTCAATTTTTGCTAAAAATTGGTAAAAATTGAGCGCAATTAAATAATCACATGGTTTGCCTCAAAACTGACAGACAGTTATTTTAATGGATAACATAGGTTATGCTAATAGAAATAAATTTAAAAACAACATTCTTAACAATTATCAACTTAAAAATAAAAATTAATTTAAAAAATTAAAAATAAAAATAAAACCTTAAAAAAGAAAAACAAAGACAAGAAATTTCTAACCAAAAAAATAAAAATAAGGAATACTTAAAAAAGACAAAAGAATGAAATAATTCAAGAAAAATTAAAATTGTAGAAATGTGACATAATTCGAAAACTTGTTGATTCCACCAATTAATCTCTATAAACAGAAAATACTACTAATAAATCTATCCTTAACTTACAATGATTTTGTAATTAAAAGAAGAATACTTATATAATTTGAATAATTATTTTTGCATTATATTAGCATAACATATAACATATGTTACTCATTTAAATAATTGATTGCCAATTTTGAGGTAGCCCATGTGATTTTTTAATTATGCCTAATTTTCTCTAAAAATTGATGAAAATTGAGCACAGTTTCTGTAAATTTGTGGCGAAAATTGTAAAAATTGAAAAAAATTGCACACAATTTCTGCCCAAAATTGGCAAAAATTGGCGGCAATTTTCGTCCAAAATTAACAGAAATTGGCCTCAGTTTTTGCCCACAATTGGCAAAAATTGGCCACAATTTCTGCCCAAAATTGGCAGAAATTGTGCCACTTGCTGGCACAAGTGACGAAAATTGGTATTTCATCTTCAAAATCGATTGTTTTGAGATTGATTTTGAAATTTTTTATATGTAAAAAGATGTACAATTAGATATCATTTGATAAATTAAACTTTATTTACGAAAAAATGTAATTATTGTTGACAAATCTGAATTTTAATATTTCAAATATTTTATAGAAACTTAAGAATTCTTAAAAGTGAATAATGCATAATAAAATTTTTTCGTATTACATATACCAAAAAAAACTGCATATAGTATGCCCATATTTTTTGCCATAATACCAAATGGACCATTTGGCGTTATGCTGACAAAATGATTTCTTACCTTTTTTTTCTTTTCTTTCCTCTACAATTTTCACTGTTTCTTTTTTCTTGTTCAATCTTGGTCGTACATTTGCTTTTTTTTCTTCATATGCAGTTTTTGTTTCATTGTTTCTATTTTATTTTTTTGTGTAGAAATTTATTTTTTAGTGAATTTTGTAAGTTTAATATTTTTAATTTATAATTTAAGTAAGCGTTGTGTATATTGTAAGTGAAATGTTGCTTTGAAAATTCTTTTTTGTTTATGTAACTATTTTGAGTGTTGTTTAGTTTTTATTATTGTTAGAAAATTTCAATTTTTTGCTTATATATTATTTATAATTTTTGGTAAATCTTGATTGGCATAATATGAGATTTATTCTGTTGAAATAAATTATTATTTAAATATTGATATCTTTTACAAATAATAGAAAAATATTAGTATACATTATTGAAAAAATAATGACAAAATTATCTCGTACAAAATAATTGACGAAATTTTTTTTATTCACACACAAACACCAAAAATTTTGTAGGTTGATGGTAAGCAAAAAGCGATAGCATTTCATTTCCATTACACGATTCAGGATATACATGTAAGCATGCCCAAGTCTTTATGGAAAAAAATAAGCACGCTCTGATTTACATCTTCCCTAAAGAGTCAGGCCTTATATAAACATTTGCAATCATCAAGAATATATAACTTGAATTGTCTTATGCTATTTCGAAAATATAAATTTCATTTGACAGCATAAGGACCTTTTCTCATTTCCCAATTACATAACTTGGATTGGATTGTATATTCAAATATAACGCTATAGGATTTGGCATCATATAAAGATATAACGCCAAATCCTATGGCGTTATAGAGAAATTCTCGAGGATAGAGATGAAGGAAATTCTATAACGCTAATTCATTTGGCGTTATGGTCATTGACAAAGTTCCTTTACTAACCAAGACTTTTTCAGTGCGATTTTTGAAAAGGAGGTCAATCTTGCAAAAATTCTAAAATGATAACAAATATTATTTCCATTTCAAACTATAAATTTTTTTATTCTTTCTTTCTTTTTAAAAATATTTAGTTTTTTGTAATATTTAATAATTGTATTTCTAGAATTACCTTCAATTATAAAAATAATTCATTCATTCTCTCTCATATTAGTAAAAAATAATTAAGTTAGTTAAGGATATAATTAGAAAAATATTTCTTATTTTCTCTTTTTAATTTATATAAAAAGTGTCAACAAGTTTTATATTTTGAAACGAATGGAGTATATGCTTTGCATTTCAAAATATATATTTTAATTCTACTTTATACAAGAATTAAAGTTTTAAAAAATTTAATAGATGTCTAAAATAGTCTTATTTAAAAATAGTTAATTTTTTAAATTCAAATTCAACAGTGAAAATTTGTGTTTTCAGTTATTGATTAAAAAATAAATACATTTAAATAGTTAGTTGGACATAAAGATAAAGAGGACAAATATTTTAAAACAAATAGAAAGAAAAATTAAATCATGTTATGAAATGATAATTATGTGTGTATGTCCATTATTAGAATAAAAGATAATTCAATATTAGAGATAGAGGTATTCTATCCTTTAAAAAGATAGATAATAGTGTTTTATCATATCTTTAATTACTAATAAGATTTCTCATGTGATTTCTCTCTATATCTTTTTATTTATATGTAATTCTGAATCCTATAAATATAATTATATATTGAATAGTTGTATAGACTCAGATAAATCAAAAACTTCTAGTGTTCTTTCTATTTCTCTCTATTCTCTCTCATTTTATTCTCCAAATATTAGATTACATTTTTTACTTTCATTATTATTACTTCGATTTGTTGCACGGACAACGCTGCATGCTCAAAAATTCATAACTCATTATCAACTCGAAACTCTACTATTAGATTTTTTAAATTTATATCTAGAAAAAAAAGATACTTCTCTTACTTATTTTTGAATTTTCATAGCGAATCTCAGTACTCAAGCTTGATTTTTTGAAAAGTGACCTCTTGTCTCGTATACATAACACTAAAATCTATCTAGATATAGTGAATCTTAAATACACCATTCAATAAATACTAAAGTATCAAAGCCATTTGATTACTGGTAAATTTTGAAGAAAATATGTAATCACTAAAAGATGATTGTTATGTAAATGCTAGTTATAATTTGTTATACATGTGGTTACAAGATTTTATATCTATCAATATATATAATTTTATCACATTTAGATTTTTTCTGCAATTAGAGTTATAAGGAGAAAATATTACTGCTAATGTGGTAAAAAAAATATTTTCCTTTTCTCATACTTCGAATATGCTCTTGTAGCAAAAATATCAAAAAAATTATTTTTAGAAGGACTTTGAATTTATATCTTTTGAGACTAAATGAGAAAATGAGTCATTGACAAAATATATTGATACCCAATCAAGTGATTTATATCATTTCCTGAAATGAATGTTATTAGAACTCACAATTTATTTATAAAAGAGATTTTGTTCGTGGTTACAATTGTAATGGAAATATTCGTTGGTCAGTTGTTTATGTTGGTAAGAATGACTTATTATTTCTTGTATCCTACAAGAAATACTCCTCGTTTTGTTGTTTATGTTGTTTAGTCCTTTCCATTATCTGCACCATATTATTTCCTATATTCACATGTACCTGGAGGCTTGACAGGACACACCAATGAGGCAGGTCTGTCGTACTTCTACGCGCCACTGATCTCCATGACCCTGGTTTGACATCCTGAAGACTATAACGATAGGACTTATACTTTCATTGAAAATGCAGAACATTTGGTGAAAGATCCTAATAAGCCCGTAAATGAAATACAAATGGCATGAGCATGTAGAGCAACCCCTGGACGAGCTTGAAATTGAGGTTGAGCCACCGGTCCTAGTCACCGACTCGATGTATTATTGCAACGTATTGCTGTGAGGGTTAGCAACCTAGCTCGTTTAGTATTCGGAGTTGGTGATTCTTCTCGGACGACGAGGTTACCAAGTCCTCTCCCACAATGAGTTAATGAGTTTGTTCGTCCTTGGGTGCTCGCCACTCTGACACGAATAGGTTCACCTGTCACTGATTCCATTATTTTTTAGTCATGTAGCTAGCCGGTCATGGAGTGAAGAGGTATTTTTTACAGCTTATTGCTTATAAATTACTTTAGATAAATATGCAAAATAAACAGGATGTATGAATAATATGCTTTATCCTATAAGAGCGACCAGTCCTTGTGACGCACCAGAGAGTTGGTTATCTTGATAAGTGAGTTGCATTAAAATCTGCTGTTGAGGGGATCATCACGGGTTTAGGTTTGAGCTACCTGCGTGAGAGTATATACAATCACGTCAACAGTTCGCTCACCCCTTAAAAATGATGTTGGAACAGAAAAACATTTTTATAGTAGAAGTGTATGAAATTGCATGTGAGCGAGAATGCACCCTTGCAGCTGCATGCAAAGGACCTGACGGAGAGCACAACAATGTTTATCTTGTTCATATTTTAAGTTTAGTTCTATAACAGCATAATGCCTAGTTGATAAGGCATTGTAAGTTGTTTGCGTTTGATAATCATTATTATTTAAAATTTCTAGTTAATTTTATCAAGTTATGATTATTTCAACAAATTGGAGGAAGTATTTCAAGTTGTGGGGATTGAGTTGTGATGAAACTCACTCGATTTTAAAAAAAGTTGCGAAAAAGATATTATTAAAATAATTAATTTTTTTTACTGTATATAAATTTTTAAAAAATATATATAATGTGTTAATAATTTTAGAACGTGTTTTCTTATAGATATTAACAACTATGGCTATTACTTTACATTAAACGATAACATTGTCAAGTTGAAAAAAGAAACATTGGAAACATGATTTTTGACACGTGAAACCTGCACTTTTGTATGTTGACTTGGGAACATGGTTCTGTGACCCTTTTTTGTATGTTCTGTTGCTCTTAATTTTTTTTCTCTTTCTTTCTTCCTTTCTTTTTTTTTTTTTGGCACTAAGTAAGTTCTTATGCATTAAGATTAGAAAAACCTACGTCATTACAAAGATAGACATCAGTTCCTCCCCTATTAAGGATCAATTCAGGGGGAAGATAATGTGAAGACAAATTCCCAAAAATAGTATATTTTGTTTTTCTGATATTAATGCTTTGTTGAATATTGGAATGTGTATTTTATTAGTTATCTGTATATCATTGTTATGCTATCAAATTAGGGGAAAATTACGAAAAGATTGGACCTTACTTACGACGATATGACAATAGCACATAAGATTGAGATTCTTAAATATTATTTTTGAAGAAAGGTAAGTACCATTAAAGTATTATTTTCTTTTCTTTTTTTTTTTTTGCTTAGTAGCAGTGAATGTATTTCACTAATCTAGTTTGTTCATTCAGAAAGGAAGCTAGAAATTGCCAATGGCTAGATGTTTCAATTCCAAATCCTCTTTTCTGGTCATTAACCAGGTATAAATCAGCCACAATATCGTGGCATTCAAGACCCATTTGGATGTGGACCTTATATTGTTGATCTTTTCTTTCTGCTTTTGGTTGCTCATCTTCAAATTTTCAATTTTCTCATCTACCCTCTTCCTATCTCTTGCATATCATTGGCGCAATCCACTCAAAAAAAATTGCGTCTTTCTTGCTTTATGATTCAAAATGAAATGTGAAGGAAAAATTCAAATGGCCGTTTGTTAAATACTCCATGAATAATTTTTTACTAAGTTTATTTTTTACTTATATTTTATTTAAATAATTTTTAATATGTATGTAGTGAAATTTATGAATGACGTCTAATAAATATTGACCCCGCCAATAATTAAATCTTGCGTCCTGCCTTTTGTTAAGAAAAATCTCTGTTCATATGCCTTCCTGGCTTCAGTCTCTGTTGCCGCGCGACGCATGGTTTGGGCAATTGAAAAATGAAAAACAAATCAAAGGACAGCCGCCCAGCAAGAAAAGCCGAGTGCCCAGCTCTCTGACTGGGCCATCTGCTGGTGCTTGCCCAGCATCGCCTGGAGTTGGCCAAGCTAAGGCTGAACCCAGCATGTTTTGGGCTGGTCCAGTTTCTGCCCAAGCTGTCTATAGATTTTTTTTAAAGAAAAACAATTTATGCTATTGTTATGAAATAATAATTGTATACGGATGCCCGAATAATAAATATTTAAAATCATAGATTGAGATAAGTCTATTTATTAAGGATATAAGTGATAGAATTCTCTCTTATATTTATTTATTGATAAAATTTATCTTATGATTCATTTCCTTCTCTTCTTTTCTTGTTGATATACGTCAACTAGAGCATAAAAATAGAGTTATAGGGTGAGCTATTATATTCATTTAGAAATTAATAAAATTCTAACATTCTCTCTACGTTTTCTCTTTACAGTTTCTTTCCGTTCTCTCTAGTTATAGTTTTCTTTCTTTATCTAGTTCTTAATATTGTTATTTTTATTTTATTGTGTCGATGACTACGAGTACTGTATGTTAACAAATTTGTAATAATTACCTTGTTTTCATAAAAAAATAAAAAAAAATTTCTAGGTTGTTTCCTATTTTCTGATATCTAGGATTTTGCATTAAGTTTAACTTAGTTTTTTTGAAAAAAAATGAAAAAGAATTTCTAGACTAAGTGTAGCTTTCAAGTCTCCTATATATTTGGATGAATTAAAATGTAACTTAGTTTTAGCGCGGTATTTTAATTAAAGTATCTCTTGTGACTTACATTCTACGAAAAGAAATTTGTTTGAAAAGGGAGAATTCATCTATTTATTGAATAGTAACTCATCACTTACGAATATTTTTCAAAGGACATAAATGAAGAGTTTGATAGTCTCGACGATGAGGAGTAAAGAGTGAGACAATGAAGTTTATGATGGCACTTGCGTTCCTCAAGCATAGGATTTGTTAAGAGTTAGAGTTTATTTATGCTTCTTAATTTAGTTTTGTAATAAGAGACAGAACTTTCTGAGACTGTTTATTTTAGGAAATATTTTATACATTTTAGAAATTTTGTTATTTTAAAGAGAGTTGGTATATACAGCATTTGAAATTGTTAGATATGGTATAATTTTATTTCATTTTCAACCTATAATATATCTCTACTCATATTTTCTCTCTAAAGTTTCAATAGAAATTTTAGAATTTTGCTTTAGATTTGCACAAAACAAATTACATCTTGAAACTAAACATATTATACAAATTTTATGTCCTTTGAAAAATATTCGTAAGTGATGAGTTACTATTCAATAAATAGATGAATTCTCCCTTTTCAAACAAATTTCTTTTCGTAGAATGTAAGTCACAAGAGATACTTTAATTAAAACACCGCGCTAAAACTAAGTTACATTTTAATTCATCCAAATATATAGGAGACTTAGAAGCTACACTTGACTAGAACTTCTTTTTCATTTTTTTCAAAAAAACTAAGTTAAACTTAATGCAAAATCCTAGATATCAAAAAACAGGAAACAACCTAGACAAATTTTTCATTTGTTCAATTCTAAATACTGTAAGAATACAAAAAATTGAAGATTTGAGGCAATTCAAATAAGATTTTAGAGAGAGTGTGTAATAGAGAGTGTGTGAAAGTTTGAAAATGAAATACAAACACACTATAAATAATAAATTAAAAACTATATACAGTAATTCTGATTTTAAATTTTTATGAAAATGTATTTAATTTTATTTTAAGTTAGATGTGTTGAAGTTAGTGGAGAAAAAAAGAGAGTAACAGCAAGCTATGAGAACAATGAATTTGGGGAAATTTTCACTTCATTTCACATACTGAATTTGTATAGTTGATGCTATATATATCTATATCTATATCTATACTATACTAAAAGTGTGGATAGAGGTCATGGGGATTTAAACTTAGTTGTTTCTTCCTTTTTTGGATTACCTAAAATGCCCTTAGAAAAATAAATTAGTATTATTTTGATGGACTAACCATAGGACATTAAAAGCACACAAAGTGTACAAATATAATTATTTCATATAAATCTATCATTTAAACTCTAATTTAATTACAATTATTTAGGAGTTACATAAAGAGTAAGATGAACAAATAAAAAATAATAATTATACATAAAGAATTAATAAAAAAATTCTTAACTAGGGTTTTAACTACTAAGTAATAATATTTTAACTCCTTTACTTAAGTTACAAATTTTTTCTAATTCAAAAATATCAGAGTTATATTAGTTAAAGAAGAGCACTCTTTTTTTTTTTTTTTAAGGAAAAGAAGACTACTCTATTAGTTTATTATTTTTGTTGTTGTTATTTATATTATCATTAGCAATATTATTAAAAGTTTAAATCATAAATGCTATGTGGGAGTTACATGAGTTAAAGGAGAATAAATAAAAAATGATAATTATATATAAAGAACTAATAGAAAAGTTCTTAACTAGGTTCTTAACTACTAATTATTTAGGAGTTACATTAGTTAAAGAAGAGTACTCTTTTATTTTTTTTTAGGGGGACATTAAAAGCACACAAAGTGTACAAATATAATTATTTCATATAAATCTATCATTTAAACTCTAATTTAATTACAATTATTTAGGAGTTACATAAAGAGTAAGATGAACAAATAAAAAAATAATAATTATACATAAAGAATTAATAAAAAAAATTCTTAACTAGGGTTTTAACTACTAAGTAATAATATTTTAACTCCTTTACTTAAGTTACAAATTTTTTCTAATTCAAAAATATCAGAGTTATATTAGTTAAAGAAGAGCACTCTTTTATTATTTTTTTTAAGGAAAAGAAGATTACTCTATTAGTTTATTATTTTTGTTGTTGTTATTTATATTATCATTAGCAATATTATTAAAAGTTTAAATCATAAATACTATGTGGGAGTTACATGAGTTAAAGGAGAATAAATAAAAAATGATAATTATATATAAAGAACTAATAGAAAAGTTCTTAACTAGGTTCTTAACTACTAATTATTTAGGAGTTACATTAGTTAAAGAAGAGTACTCTTTTATTTTTTTTTAGGGGGGCATTAAAAGCACACAAAGTGTACAAATATAATTATTTCATATAAATCTATCATTTAAACTCTAATTTAATTATAATTATTTAGGAGTTACATAAAGAGTAAGATGAACAAATAAAAAATAATAATTATACATAAAGAATTAATAAAAAAATTCTTAACTAGGATTTTAACTACTAAGTAATAATATTTTAACTCCTTTACTTAAGTTACAAATTTTTTCTAATTCAAAAATATCAGAGTTATATTAGTTAAAGAAGAGCACTCTTTTATTTTTTTTTTTTAAGGAAAAGAAGACTACTCTATTAGTTTATTATTTTTGTTGTTGTTATTTATATTATCATTAGCAATATTATTAAAAGTTTAAATCATAAATGCTATGTGGGAGTTACATGAGTTAAAGGAGAATAAATAAAAAATGATAATTATATATAAAGAACTAATAGAAAAGTTCTTAACTAGGTTCTTAACTACTAATTATTTAGGAGTTACATTAGTTAAAGAAGAGTACTCTTTTATTTTTTTTTCAGGGAAAGAAGAGTACTCTATTAGTTCATTGTTTTTGTTGTTGTTCTATTACTATTAGCATTATTATTAAAAATTTAAATCATAAGTGCTATGTGGGAGTTACATGAGTTAAAAGATGAACAAATAAAAAATTATAATTATACATAAAGAATTAAAAGAAAAGTTCTTAACTTTGTTCTTAACTACTAAGTAATAATATTTTAACTATATGTTATAAATTTTTTCTAATTCAAAAATATAATGTAATGAAAGATATAAATAGACCATATAACTTCTATATAATAGATTATATAATTAATATTATTATTAGAATATTATACAAATGAAATAATTAAGAGTAAATAAATATACTTTAACTTCTACCTTTGCAAGAACAAAAAGAAGGGGAAAGAAAAAATAATATTATTTTACAGTAAAAAACACAAAGAATAATTATGATTACTAAAACTCAAATGTAAATATATTTAATCAAAAAATAAAAAAAATATTATAGCATGAAAATAAAAAATAAAATATTAATATTTTTTAAAAAATAAAATAAATATAAAAAAATAATTATATTGAATAAAAATCTCAATACCAATATAACTTTTGAAACATTTAACACATTATTTTTTTTCTAATTTAAAAATATGATGTAATGAAAGATATAAATGGACCATATAACATCCATATAATAGATTATATAATTAATACTATTATTAAAATATTATATAAATAAAATAATCAAGAGTAAATAAATGTACTTTAACTTCTACCTTTACAAGAACAAGAAGAAGAAGAAAGAAAAAATAATTTTGATTTACAATAAAAGACACAAGGAATAATTATGATTACTAAAACTCAAATGTAAATATATTTAATGAAAAATAAAAAATATACTAGCAAGAAAATAAAAATAAAATATTAATATTTTAAAAATTAAATAAATATAAAAAATAATTATATTAAATAAAAATTTTAATACAAGTTTAACTTTTAAAATATTTAACACGTGCAAATATTGCACGTGCTTTGTGCTAGTATATACAAATAAGATTACTAAACTCCCTAATGTATAGCTCACGCTGAGGAGTTATACTAACTAACTCAAACTGGGTTCTCCAATTCACTAAGCTGCACTATCCCCCGCAAATGTTGTGACACTAAAACTTCTCTTTTATCTGCTTTCTGCAGTAGCCCCGCAAGTTGGACTAGTGTAAATATTATGAAAAGCATACTTAGACAAAAGAAACTGAAATCGTGAAGGACCAAGTGGTTTATTGAACAAATCTGCTACTCGTGAGGCCAACTTGAACCTTCTCTCTTACAAGATGGCAATCAATTTCGATACGTTTTGTTCTCTCATGGAACACTGGATTTTCACCAATATATATAGCACTATTGTTGTCACAAAACAATGGAATCGGTTGTGAAAACTTAACCCTCAAGAGTAAGTAAACCTCCCACTACAGTTCACAAGTAGTTGCATCTAAAGCTCAATACTCTGCTGCAGACGAGCTTCGGGACATTGTAGTTTGCTTCTTTGATTTCCAGGCAACCAAAGCATCACCAAGGAAGATACAAAAATTAGTAATAGAACATCTAGATTCTTGACAAATGGGTAGGAGTGTTTACTATTTGGAGAAATCTGAATAAGCGAACCAAACTGAATTTTAATTCAGTTTTAGATTCGGGTTTCCGCAAAAAAAAATTTGATTTGGTTCGAGTTATTTTCTCCAAATAATATTTAGGTTCGGTTTTTGGGTTGGCAATCTCCCAAACCTGAATCAAACAAAAAATCGAATTATTCTTAGTTGACTTTCAATCAAAATTTTTTTAAAAAAGATTTTTTAAACTTCAATGGGGAAGGTTTTCTTTGCAGATTCAGATTTTAGACAACATTGTTTTGTAGAGAAACTTCAAAAGAAAGCGGCATGCTGCACGCCGTAACTCCCTCTTCCTCCTGCTACTGCTAGTTTGCGTCTCCAATATGTGACTATGCGTGATAATTGAGAAATAGATGTGAATATGTGATTATTTCATGGTCTCTGACTCTCTGTTTTTGTGAGCTCTGTCTGTTGTCTGTTGTTGTGAGTGTGACTATGTCTCTGTGTGCAGTGTGAGACTGTGAGTGTCTCTGTGTATAGTGTGAGTTATAATTCACTGCAGTTCATGCTTCATATTTCACTGCACATTCTGTTCATCCCATTAGTGCCATACAGATGGAGTATGCTTTGTTGACTCGAGAAATTGAACAAGAAATTATTCCACTTTGTCGGTGGGTTATGATTTGGTCCTGTTTATTGCATCTTGGAATTTTACTTGCATGAACAGAAAATGTTTTTTGAACTCATTGGCTACTTATCTGCAACTTCCGATTGCTGAATTTGTCTTGGTTTGTTTCTTCCTCTCCGCGCAGAGAGCTTGGTATTGGAATTGAGTATTTTGTTTCTGTTTTGTTGAATGTCAAAATTTTCCCTGCCTTAAAAAGGGAAGGGAGGCCTATGGAGGCTGAACTGCTATTTCTCTTTTCTTTTTCACTAAGGTTTGAGTTGATTGGTTTAAAATTGTGTGCGTCTAATATATAACAACAATAAACTCAAGTACATCTAATAAACTTTCTCCAAATGTCCTAGATGCCAAAGTTGAAGTGCTTTTAAGTGTTAACAAGATCCTTGCTGAAAAAGAGACTGATTTCTTTTTTATAGAAATGGTGTTTCCATTATTTCTATTACCAGAAGAAATAAAATGTAGCTTTTAGCCAGCTTGGTACCAAAATAAAAAAAAAAGATTTTGCTTTTAAGGCCAGCTTCAAACATGTCTGTGATGTGTAGATCATTTCTCTTTGATAGATAAGATGTCTTATTAGACTGCAAACAACAATTTTAAAAATCCAGACCATGAAAATACAAAGAAACTTGAAACAAATTACCTTTAACAAATCCATCATATTCAATTGCTTATTTTCAATCTCCAGAAGCTGCTTTCGAAGGGATCCTATCTCATTAGCTGTTTGTGAACAAAACAACCATGTAGTGCCTGAGCACTATATTCTATAATTGTGGTTAAAAGCTACATTTGGAGAAATTTTATTGGATGTACTTGAGTTTATTGTTGTTGTCTATTAGACACACACATTTTTAAAGTGGTTGATGAGGATGAATAAGTTTTTTGAGGAAATGAATTATAATATGGTTGATTAAAATGTCATTGATTGCTGTTACAGGGTTCAATTCCACGGTTTTCTAGAGAGAACTTAGAGAAAAACAAAACTCATTATTCCTCAATAACAGAAGTCTCTTTAAGGCATGCTTGTACTTCTTCCCAACTAGCTTTGGCATGGCTGCTTCATCAAATTCTTCACAGGTGATTTAGGACCAAAGTTTGTTAGTTGTTGCGTGTTGGTAAGAGCTTGATATTAAATATTAGTTACAGAAAAGTAGGTTCCACTTTTTTCCTTGATGATAGCTTAGAATTGATCGATACTTTTGTTTGTCTTGTAAATTACTTGAGAACTTTGATGTTGTTGTTTTCAATCTTTTTGTAGTAATTACATGGTTATTATAGCATTTTTTAACATATAGATCAATATTACATTTTTATCATACTCTCTAATTTCTCTATGTTTTAATGTTATTAATAGGATGTCAGATCAAGTAGATACTTCTGAAAGGGAGATTTCATCCGCGAACCTAAGAAATAATGAAGAGCATAATATGAGTCATCCCCCAATTCACAAAGGATCAAATTCCTCTGGCTCCGATGTGAAGAAGCAAAGAAAACTGATGAAGTCTCGTTCAGATGTTTGGTTGCATTTTACCAAATTCACAGATGATGATGAAGAACGAAAAGCATCTTGCAACTATTGTATGTATGAATATTCGGTGAATTCTTATACACATGGTACTAGTACATTAAGGAATCACATGACTAGTTGTGTGAAGAACCCACACAACATTCCTGCTAATGCAACTCAGTTAAAGTAGCAACAACTTTCAATCACTGGTGGGGGTCCTAAAGTTTGGCTCTATAGTTAGTTGGAGATTTAATCAAGATGATACTAGATTGACTTGTACGTATATGGTAATTGTAGATGAACTACCTTTCAGTTTTATAGAAAATCAAGGTTTTAGACATTTAATGTCTATTGCATGTCCATCCTTTCAAATCCCATCCTGTAGTACTATTACAAGAGATTGCAATGATCTATATTTGGAAGAGAAAGCAAAATTGAAGAGATTCTTGAAAAATTTATCCCAAAGAATTAGTCTCACCACTGATTCATGGACTTTAGAACAAAGAATTAATTAAATGTGTTTGACTACTCATTTTATAGATTATCACTGGGTATTGCACCAAAAAGTTTTAAATTTTTGTCCAATTGATAGTCATAAGGGTGAGGCTATTGGAAAAGGGGTGAAAAAATGTTTACTTGATTGGGGGATCGACAATGTCTTTACAATCACTATTGATAATGCTGGGGAACTTGTTTGCTTGGGGGAAAATATCTTCATATGAGGTAATTGGCTCACATAATAAATTTTGTTGTGACCGATTGTTTGAAAGAAATAGTACCTTCTATTTCTCGTGTTTGGGGAGCCATTAGATATATAAGATAATCTCCAAGCAAGTTAATAAAGTTCAAGGAGTGTGTTGAGATGGAAAAAATTGAAAGTAAAAAGATGTTATGTTTGGATGTTCCAACTAGGTGTAATTCAACTTATTTGGTGCTTGACACAGCTTTGATGCTTGCAAAAGCATTTGAAAGATTTGAAGATCTAGATCCCCATTACAAAATTGACCCAGTTGAGAATGATGGACTGCCTTGTGATGACGATTGGGATAACATTTCACGTTTGTGAAGTTTTTGGAACATTTTTATGAATTAACATTGTAGATTTCAGGTTCATTATATGTAACTTGTAATTAAGTGGTTCATGAACTACATTTCACATTTGTGAAGTTTTTTGGAACATTTTTATTAATTAACACTGCAGATTTCAGGTTCATTATATGTAACTTGTAATCAAGTGGTTCATGAACTCAGTGATGTGTCAAAATTATTGAGGACATGGGAAGGTAGTGATAATGTTGAGCTGAGTTATATGGAAAAAAGAATGAAAGAAAAATACAACAAATATTGGGGAAATGCAGAAAAATTGAATTTCATTATCTTTTATGCGGTCATTCTTGATCCTTGGTATAAATTTAATTATGTTAAATGGATGATTGAAAGAATGTATCTAGAGAATATTGATCTTGGGAACAGGATGAAGGAAGAGCTCTATGTTTTTTTTTTTTTTTGAGGAGAATAAGAAGTTAAGTCCTTGTCAAGTATCTCATTTTCATACATCTCCATTGCCATCATCTTCAAGTGTCTCCTCAACTTCAATTTCAAGTCATTCACAAGATTCATGTTTTCCACCATTGAAAAGGCGATCTTTGGGGATAGACAGTAGGCATGAGTATAATATGCAAAGAAAAAGGGAGGGATTGATAACAAAAGTGAATTGGACAAGTATCTTGGAGAAGAGAGTGAAAACGGAGAGGGTGAGTTTGATATCTTGAAATGGTGAAAGTTAAATGCTCCAAGATTTCCCATCCTTGCTAGAATGGCTACTGATATATTGGCTGTTCTTGTTTCTACTGTTGTTTCTGAATTTGCTTTTAGTACAGGAGGTCTAATTCTTGCCACATTTAGGAGTTCATTAACTCCTAGGATGGTGCAATGCCTTATGTGTGCTAGAGATTGGTTGCTAATGAAACATATTCAGTTAGAGTTGAAGAAGATATTGATTTTCTTGAAAGAATAGATAACATTAATTTTATTTTGTTATTTAACCATTCAATTTTTACAAGAATGATTACTTTTTAATTTGTCATTTGACTATTTTTTTCATGTTTTTATCAGAATTTGACAAGGATACTCATGAATCAACCATTCTTGATCTTCTTTGAAGATTAAAGCTTTTATGGCATACTAGTATATTTTCACTGTTTTGGCTCATTTGACTTGCATTTTCACTCGCATTTTGACTCATTTCTTTCAATTTGTAGGTTCCAACTTTCGCGTTGGGGCAAATTCTATTGTGAGTTTTCTCTGTTTCAGGTATTTTGGAATTCCAGATCAATATTTGATGAATTTTTCTAGACTTGATACACCATTATGCGATTGAAATCTTGTCATCTTTCGGCAGGCAATGGCAATACTGATGGCTGCTCACAAACTCAAAGTCCCAATGCAGAAGAATTGAAGGAAAGAACACTAGAATCTAGAAAAAGTGCAGTCTATTGCATTAGCAGAAGGATTGTATATGGGTTAACGATGCGCCCTTGGTTCTGTGGTGGGATATTTTGTGATCTTTTCCATCTAATATTACTACTAAAACTTATACAAGTTGGATTCTTTCTTCCTCGTGATTTTGGATTCTCCTTTTTCCCCCTTGTAGAATCTCAATTGAACATGCAATTTGCAATTTGCCTTGTTCTGGGCAATTTCAAGCCCAAGAAAGTACTTCAAATCTCCCAAATCTTTGATCTTGAATTGGTGATGAAGATGAGCCTTGACCTCATTGATCTCCTGTACATCATTTCCAGTTAACAACATGTCATCAACATAAATCAACAATGTAGTGAAGGATGTGCCTCGTTGCTTAACAAACTAACTATAGTCATGTAAAGATTGTTCGTAGCCAAGTTACAAAAGAGAAGTTGTCCATTTTGCATTCCGTTGGCAACTTGCTTGTTTCAATCCATAAAGAGATTTCTTGAACTTACAAATCTTGCGTGAATCATCACACTGAATATATACCTCCTCAAAAAGATCCCAATGGAGGAAAGAATTATTGATATCAAGTTGTTGTAACACCCAATGTTGAGAAGTAGCAAGAGCCAACAAAAGGTGGATAGAAGTCATCTTTGCAACAGGAGAAAAATTATCAAAGTAATCCACCCCAACTTGCTATGTATATCCCTTAGCAACTAGCCGAGCCTTATAGCACTCAACAGTGCCATTAGCTTTCAACTTTGCTTTATAAACCCATTTACAATCAATTGCCACTTTACTAGCTGGCAAAGGCACCAAATCCCGTGTTTGATTAGCCTCAAGAGCATGTATCTCTGTAGCCATAGCCTTCTGCCATTCAACATGTTTAACAGCTTCTGAGTAGTGTTTAGGTTTAGAAATAAGGCTAAGATTTAAAGCATAGATTTTATGATATGGTGCAACATGACCAATGAAAGACCTAAGGGGGGGGGGGGGTGGAATTAGGTCTTTGGCTAATTTTTGCAATTAAATTCCTTTTACAATTCTAAACAAGACCAGATTGTATGTGCTTTGTTAAATAAAAGAATAAGTCAATTAATAGCAAAGCAGTAAAGCAATGTAAGATCAATGAACACAAGCAATTTAGAGTGGTTCGATCTATTCAAGATCTACATCCACTACCTTAAACCTACACTTAAGGATTTTAAACAATCTACTATATGCTCAAGTTCAGCAATTACATAAGAGGCTTACCACACAATGGTTTTACATCCACAACCTTTTTTAGTAATTTTGCAAATAAGGTTCACCCTACCAAAGAATTTAATATCTACAAACAACCTTGAGTCAATGTCTCAAGGATCACCCTTACCCAAAGGATTTTATGTTATCAAGATAACCTTGCAAGAGCTAGTAGAAAACACAATTTAATAAAGAGAGGAGAATGTGTAGATGTTACCACTTGTTGATAGATGATTACACAATGTTGCACCTTCACACTTTGTTGTCTTTGGAATCTTAAACAATCAATTGAAAGCACAAGACAAAGAGAGCTTTAATATTTGCTAAAGGCTTTTGAATGTTTAGAGTTCTTAGAGATTCAAAACTTACAAAAATTCTTGAGTTTTTAGCTTTTATAGAATTTGAAAATTAGTTTTAACAGCCATAAAACGGCTAGTGACGGCTAGTTACAGAAAATTCGGACGACCAAATTTTTCTTGTGCTTCCGAACTTATCTTCTGAATTTTACTATTGCATGTTTCTGGAAAAATTCGGACGACCGAATTTTACTGTTGCATCCGAACTTTCGTCCGAATTTCTCTGGAAAAACAGTAACCATGCTAAAAACAAAAATTCTAACGACCGAATTTTTTTCATGCGTCCAAACTTGCGTCCGAATTTCTCTGGAAAAACAGTAACCATTGCTGGCTATAAAAATCGGACAACCAAATTTTTTGGAGGCACAATAGCCATTTTAAAGTTTGGTTTTCAAACTTTGTAAAATCATTTGAGATTTAACTTCAATAAGTTTGAAAACATTTTGTATGTATAGATAAGTTATTTAGACACTTTTAAACTTAAGAACCATAATCAAATCTCTTTGATCATGCAAAGTTTACTCAAAATCTTTTAAGATACAAAAACACATTTATTAACAAAAAGTTCATTCAAAGCCATTTAAGATTAAGAAAAATAATTTTATGCTCTTTTATGCATTCAATAGATTCCAAGACACACAAGTGTAGATTTTACAGAAAAATATACCTATTTAGCATATGTACCCTACACTTCAAGTCTTCAGCCTTCAATCATCTTTGAACAACCTTCTTCAAACTTCAATCACTTAGACTCATTGAAGTTGTTCTTGCACTTTGGCTTGAAGACAACAAGACTTCATACTTTTTTAATCCAATAATCCTATCACACAATTGACATAGAGATTAGTCCACAACAATGTTTGTCATTATTCAAAACTCAATTAAAACTTCATGATTTGCCCTCAGGGCTAACAATCTCCCCCATTTTTATGATGACAAACTTTGATGCAAAATGTGATGGATTTAAACAATGTAGTACAAAGAAGTATTAATGTCAATGATAGATAATAAGCAGTTTAACACATTGACATACTAAAGGCTCAATATGAGCCTATGACCCAACCAACCTCCATTAACCTTCTTCCTTCCAACTAGGATAGAAGATATAGCATTTAATCATTTATAAAACTTCTAAGAAAGGTTTTAAAGGTCAGAAAAGATTAACAATGCTCCCCTTTAGATTGTGCACATTTTTCAACAAATATGGGCTTAAGATACTATGCATCCGAATTCTGAGATATCAAGTCCAAACTATAAAATATGTGAGATAAAGGCTGTAATATTTGAAAATAAGCCTTCCTAAGGTTGTTCAAACATATTAGAAAATATTAAAACATATTTGAATTAATTTGAACAACAAAATAACACTTTTTGACAATGAAATATGGATGCATCCGAATTTTAGAACATGCATTCGAATTTTTGATCATGCATTCGAATTTTGAGATTTCAAATCCAAACTGTAATAAATTCAATATAATGAAAGTTTAAAGTTAAATAAAGCTTTCATAAGATTGTTCAAACATAATGGAAGAGATTAAAATAGTTTTTAAACAATTTGAACAACAGAAAAGTATTTTTGGCAAGAAAATCTTGATGCGTCTGAATTTTTTTGTCTGCATCTGAATTTTAAGTCCAAATTTTTTGCAACAAGTTGAAAAGGCTTTTATGTGTAATTAAGTTGTTGCACATAACACATACAGTACATATCACATTAGTCATCATTATTTTTGCAAAGGCATTTATGTGTAATTAAGTTGTTGCACATAACACATACAGTACATATCACATTAGTCATCATTATTTTTCTCCCCCTTTTGTCACCACTCAAAGATGGGATCAATGAAAATGAGACTAACAATTTAGCACGTATAACAGTTGAAAAGAAGCTCTCATCACTTAGATTTCATCATTGAGCTTCACTATTATATAAAATGCAGCATAAGGCTTAACAAGTTCATAAGTTGGATATTTAAAACACATAAGATAAACTTAGTACAAATAAGTAATTAAAAAGTAGTAAAAAGATAAGGTTGAAGAAATGCTCAGTCTTGTGATGTTGATGGAGAGGCTTTGCTAAATCCTTTCTTGATTGCCAAATGCTTCACTCTTCCTTGGCTGAAGGAGATGATTGAAGGTGAGACGATTTCTGCTTTTTCTATTTGACTTCCTCCTTCTTGTGGCTCTTCATTTACTGGTTCATTTTCTTTTTCTTCTTGTCTTCCCACATTCTCATCATTGCCTCCTTGATCATCATCCCCATCATCACTATCATCATCTTTATCTTCTTTCTTTCCTTCCTTATCTCCATCATCCTCATCTCTATCTTGATGCCTAGAGGGTCCTTCACCACTATGTGTATTCCTCATCAGAATTTCTTCAATATGCTTCACTCTACAATCTAATCCATCTAGTTTTCCAAGAACCATTGGAGCAATGAATTCGAAAAACTTATACATTTTCTCCATTTCCTTGATATGATTATTCAAGGCTTCTTGGAAAGGTTTAGCTACTATGGTGTCACCTCTAGTTATTCCTTCACTTCTAGAATCACTTCCAACATTTGGTTGAGGGACTTCTTCAAATAATCTTCTTTTTGAGGGAGGTTGCTCCCCCTCACTTGAAGTATCATGTTTCCTCTTATTTTTCATCTCTCTTGCAAGAGTTTCTTCTTCATCCTCTTCTTCCTCAACTTCTTCACTTTCTTCACTCTCCTTTCTTCTTGGAGGGTTTCTCTTTTAGTTCTCCATATGCCATCATCATCAAGAACTAGCTGCATTCTCTTAAGAGTTTCATTAGTGTAAATCTCTCCACTCTTAAATGTTTGTCCTCTCCTTGGAAGTTAACTTGAAAATACTTAAGGATCCTTGTTAATATCTTTCCAAATGGAAAAGCCTTGGTTACAGTTTTCCTTGCAGTAATCATGTACTTTAAAGCTATATATCCAAAATTCAATCTTCTATGTTCATGCAAGACTAACATAATTACCATGTGCATGTTACCAACAGATGACTTATGTCCAAAATTTGGGACAATCATAGTAGTAATCATGTGATGTATTACTCTTCCTCTAGCATCTAAGTTCTTAATTTCCCTCTCCCTAATGGACCTAAATTCTCTGCCATTAGTGAATGCCTCTTCAAATCTTTCATTTGTGAAGAGTTCACGATTATAACAATGTATTGCAGATGAGTAATACCTTGCCCCACTATCACTTACTCCAGAAATTCTGTTAATTAGGGCATCACTGAATTCAAAATCTACTTGGGATACTCTAGATGAATACCATTGAACCATATCATCTCCTACAAGTTCAGCTCTTTCTTCTTTGAGGTTTGCATAGAATTCATATATGAGGGTAGGATAGAACTCTTCATCAATGATTAACAGACTACTCCATCCAATATCATTAAAAAATGATAGAACATTATCCATACTTGATAGTTTATCAAAATTCACCTTATTCCCAGGGATAATCTTTCTATTTTTCTTGTTCCATTCATCAAATTCATGAGCAGACTTGATTGAAACAAACCTGTCAACTCCAGACAATGCTTGAAGAATTCGAACTCTTCTTGGTTCGTTGATGATTAAGTCTCCAACTCCTTCCTTGGATTTTCCTTTCCCCTTTTCAACATTTGGCTTCTTTGTCCTCACCATGATGTTGTTGCTTGAAAAGTAGTGATTTTTAGGATGTATGTAGGGCTTGGAATTCAAAAATGAAAGCAAATCGAAGTAAAAATGGTGATGTTTTGGAGAAATTGAGATTCAATGTCCCGGTAATTTCTCTTGAAGCATTTTTTCTATTTCTTTATGATAGCCTTTTGAATCCATTACCATTTTCACCATTAAATGTTCCTTTTTCTTTTAGTTCAAGTAAAGCTTCGATAAGTTTTGAATCTTCATCAGTAGTCCACACATAGTTACTTCCTTGACCTCGATAAGATCCAGCAGCCATATCTATAAAAAGTAGAATTACGAAAAATTAGGATAAATACAAGATTCAAATTAAAAATTATATGATTTACATTTATAACAATTGAAATAAACTATAAAAATAATGAGAATAACATCTTCCAAAGTGTAAAAAATAGCCATCATTTCAAAATGTGACGTAATATCATTTGCATAGCTTATTCAAGTAAAAATTCAACATTTATTATTTACTAGACAAGTCTACTTTGCATCCATTCATTAAACATTTCATCAGCTAAATTTTGTCTCCAAACAGTCTATTCTTGGGATGTTTCAATAGTAGTAATCTCTTCTCCTTCTAACTCAGCATCTTCGTTGTCTTCATCTTCTAATGGATCTACACTTCTTATGTGGTTGTGGAGAAGACATCAAGCCATAATAATTCTATTCTGAATTTTGATTGGATACCAATGTGGACTTCTAAGAATAGCCCAATGTATCTTTAGCAGCCCAAAACATCTTTCAATCACATTTGTAGCTAAAGAATGCTTCATGTTAAAAAATTCAAAAGGAATAGTTGGAGTCCCATCCCCATTCATTAAGATGGTATCTTTGACCTCTAAATGGTGCTAGAAATCCTTTTCCATTTGTACATCCTGCGTCCACTAGATAATAATATCCTAACATAATAAAAAGGACATAAGTTTTAAGAATATTTTAGAAAGATATATAGTAAAAAGTATTATTATTTTATTGTATTTCTAACATAATGTTTACCATCATAAACTTTCAAATTTGCTTATGGCATCTTGAAGTACTCTCCCATCTACTGTTGAACCTTCCCACCCTAGTAGCATATATATAAATTGCATATCTTGGAACAAACTCCAAGTACATTAGTAGCAATATCACATTTTCTATTTTGATATCTAGGTTTATCAGCTTCAGGTACAAGTACATCAATGAAGTACCATCTAATGCTTCCCAATAATTCTACAATATCAATTATAATAAATAAGTGATTATAAAGTGTAAATTAACTCTAAAAAGTTAATAGTCCACATTACCTTAAACCACATCCATTTTTCATCGGTAGAATTCTCAGGAACAGATTCGGGTGATTTAAGCAATACTCCTTGCAATCCAAGAATAGCTTTAAGTACTTTGTTGAAATATCTACTAATTGTTTCTCCTGATATTAAAAAAATCAGTTTTGGTAGTACGATTTTTGAGATGGTGAGAAAGTACGTTTAAGAACATCGCTACTTGTTCATCAATGCTTACATTTCTTGAATCTCTCAATTGACCAATTGTTCTAAGCATAATGCATAATTATGATCCAGAATTATGATAAATTAATATATCTAGATAAATTAATATTTCCGATGGTATTAATATATTCCAGAATCATGAGATCCACCAAAATCACGAGATTTGTTTATCAAAATTATGTTCCAGAATTCAAGAAACACAAGCATGGCCCCATTAATACTAATCTTTCAAATATTTGCAACTAGCAAAATTGATGATTAATACCATTAGGTATATTAATGTAACTGTAAACCATAACCAACTTACAGCAGTAGAATAACTCACAGAATCAGATCATGGATTACTTTGGTAAATAGTGGTCATAATTATAGAAGATGATGCTAATGATATAAACTTGTCAACTCAATCTTTCTACAAAGACCTAGATAGCTAAACAGATTCAGTTACTGATAGTAACCAGATGTCGAGTAACGAAAGCAAATATAGATGAATAAATTTGATTACAAAAAAAAGATTTCTAAATAGAATTGAGAAGAACTTTTACCAGTAGTTTGCTTTTTTATCTAATCCAATTAGAAAAATCTTCAAAGTAAATCAAACAAGCTAAAATCCTATTTAAAAACCAAAAGCAAAAGCCAACAAGAGTGATAACCACAAATCCTTAGCACATCAACAACATGAAACCCTTGATAATTGTATTAGTGGAAAAAATTTAAAGAGAAAAAATACAGAAAAAGTTAATGTTTCAAAACTAGAAAATTAGAAAAAACAATAGAACCAGAAAGAGTAGATTAATCAAATAGAACATAAAGTAGAACTATAGATACAAACGAAGAGTAGAACAAAGATGTAAAAAAAGTTACTTTTGAATAAAAGATAAAAATAATAGACTAAGATCAGTTTCTTAAAACTTCAAAAGTCAATGGAAGAATGACTTGAGCAACCCAAAACCCTTACGATTGCCTAGAAATTATAGAGGTGGAGAGGATGAGAAGAGATATAGAAAAGTTGTAAAAGAGAAAGGAGATGAGTGGTAAACAAACGAAGAAAAGAGATAAGTGAGAGGAGGAAAAAAAAGGGTGTTAAAGGAGTCTTTTTTTATTTTATGCGCATTTAAGTTTTAAAATTTCAAGGAAAGTAATCAGAATACCACTTCCATCTAGGTATTTTTTCTGGTATTTTGCAACTACTTTCCTTGATTCAAGAAATCACAATCCTTTCCAAAAACAAAAACAAATTACCAAAAAATTAGAATTTAATAAATGGAAATCATATTACTTTCCGAAGTACAGAATCTTTAACAATCAAATGAGGCCTAAAAAAAAGACAAAAATAAATTTTAAAAAATAATTTCTTCACATTGTGTCTTTTTTTTCTCACTGTTTCTTATCTTCCTTCTCAATCATCATTTTCTCTTCTCACTCCCTCAATGCAACAATTTTCTAATTAAAATTGTATATCTCCACATGTGTATTTTTTTTCTTTTAAAAAGTTGAAAAACCTAAAAATGTAATTAAACCATTTACAAACCTATAGTTTAAATATTGTATTATGATACTCATAATAAAAAAAATGTTGTATCATAATTATACAACTCACAATTATCATTATATAAATAAATCATTAAATTCTTGACAAATAATTTAATTTTATTAAAATTTCAATGTTATTTTTTCAATATGTAATTTGAACATTTCATGAAGATAATTTTTTTATGAATGTGAATTTAAGAGGAATATAAAGTTAAAGAATATAATATAAGTTTACATTCTCAAAAAATTGAATGCAAACTCCATTGTGAAATCAAAACAAAAGTATACATCTTCAGATAAAAAAATAAGAATATCAAAAAAATATTTTGTACTGATTATATCCTTCTAACAAAAAATATATACTTTAAATCGTATAATAGTATAAGTCATATGAAAAGTTAATTTAGATTTTTTAAAAAATTAATAATGTATTTATTCTGCACATTTAATAAAATTGAATATATTAGTTTTAATATTTTGATTGAACATCGAGAAAATGTTTCACATGGATATAGTACATCTATGGTCATTGGGTTATTATACGTAATAAAGATCCTTTATATCTGTTAAAGGATAATGAAGAACTCTTTGGTCCTAAAATACCATAACTTTGCAATTTAATGCATGAATACACTTATCTACATGCAAGTAGATATATATTCTAGTTCTTATCTATCCAAAGAATTCAAGATGGCATTAATCTTGCCTTTTGATATCTTCTTTAGTTTATCATCTAAGATGGAATTTTAACTTTATTATTAGATGATAATAAAGTTTGATATATATCAAAGGAGAGATGATAAAGTATACTTTTATGATATTCTTTTTACTCATGAACTCTAGAAGAGATCTAATATTAATGTGCAATAAATTTGATCATTTGACAAATCTATTCACTAATACCTTACCGATAGTAACATTTGATTGAAAATCGTTGGTTAAGAAATCTCAAAAGATTATCTCATCAGGAAGAGTAGTGATAACATAAAGAATAGTGTACTATTTTTCCTTCACTAATTTTTTTTCCACTGCGTTTTTATCCAGAAGATTTTAATAAGACATATTCTTTATGTAATGCACATCCAAGGGAGTGTGTTATAAAATTAATATAATTATGGATATCTATTATCTGATATCAAAGAGATAATCTAATATCAAAGGTAGAGATACTCTATCCTACCAAAAGTTAGATGATAGAGTTCTATCATATCTTTAGTTATTGATAGGATTTATGTTATGATTCTTCCCTATCTCTTCTTATTGATTTGTATCCCTGGACCCTATAAATAGGGCTTTAGACTGATGTATTGGATACATTCTTTGATTCATTCATTTACTCTCATAGAATCAATAAAAGCTCTTGTGTTCTCTCTATTTTCTTTATCTAGTTTCTCCATATTCTCTTCCTTATAGTTTTCTTATTCAATTCTCTATATTACTATTACGATTTCATTGTACTGATGACTACTCTGTGTCAACAAATTCATAATACGTTATCAGCACAAGTCTCTACCACCGGAGTTTAGAGTTTAATCAAGACAAAAAGGAGGTATTTTTTCTATCTTTGAATTCCCATGACAAACCCTACACAACTCGATTTTTTTACTCTTGATATTTCTAGACAGAACTATCTGTCATGGATACTAGATGCTCAAATTTATCAAGATGCAATGAGTTTGGCAGACATCATTATTGAACATAATGCATCATCATCTCAAAATTGAGTAAAAATCATGATTTTCTCCGCCATCATCACCATGATGATCTAAAGGCAGAATATTTTACCTTGAGAGATCTACTTGTTTTGTGGAAGGATCTAAAAATAACATTTGACCACCAAAAAATGTTCATTCTACCAAAAGCACAGTATGATTTGATACACTTACAACTACAAAACTTTAAATCAAACAACGAGCTGTTAATGAAAAATCATGAAGCTCAACCAATACATTCTACTTTATTCCCTAAGTGAATATAGTTAGAACTCATGGCCATGGGCTCGGAAGAGGTCGTGGTCATGGTCGAATCCGTGGACATGGGTGCGGTGGTAGGAATCATCCATATAATTATAGCGATCATAATAAATGCATCTGAATATAGTGAGTCCTAAAGACACAATTTAAGAAATATAAAGCATCAAAGCCACTTGATTATTAGCAAATTCTGAAGGAAACATACATTTACTAGAATATAATTGTCATATAAATGATAGTTATGATTTGTTATTAGTATTGTACCTAAAAGATTTTATGTCTATCAGTATGCAAAATTTTATTGCATTTATAATTTCTACTCAATTAAAGTTACAAGGGGAAATATTACTAGTAATGTGATGAATAAAAAACTTTTTCTTTCTCATATCTCGAACATAATCCTGTAGTAGCAATATTGAGAAAAAATTTTTCAGAAGTATTTTAAATTTATATCTTTTGAAATTAAATGAGTCATTGATAAAAACTTTTGACGTTTGACCAACTAATTTTATATCATTCCATGAAATCAATGTCATTCGAACTTATAACATATTTATGAAAGAGATTTTGGTTGCGTCTAGTAGAAATGTATTTTGTTCTTATATTAGTAAGAATGACTCATTCAATTCTCAATGTATAAATTCTTACTAGAAGTGATAAAATAATGAGAAGGCAAAAGGGGAAGTAATAATTCTAACATGTTATTGATGCAATACAAATTAATTTTTGTCACGTAATTATAGTACGTCAAACATGTTATGAATTTCTATTAAGTTTTAATATTGCTTTATTTCACTAAATTATGCTACCGATAGTAATGATGATTGTATCAATGATATTGATGTGACACATGTGAATGTGGCCAATTCTTTTAAAAATCCAAAAAAAATTTTTAGCATTTTGAACGTTAATAAAAAATTTGAATTATCGAATTATTACTTTTCTATCATTTTGTGATTAGTATTTAAAATTTTTCATATTATATATTTATATTCTAGTATTTGTATATTATTTTAGTTTGTTTTGGATCAAGAATGGTGAAGATACAATTTGTCTAAACAATATTGGTAGTTTATTTGGACAAATTTGAAATATATGTCCAAAGTATAAATGGTAGTACAAAGTTTTTGAAGAACAAGTTGATCAATAATTCTAGAAGAGTTAATCAATTTAAAACTTCAGAAGAGCTACAAGATCTTCACCCAATGGTCAATTGTTATATTGCATGATTCTCCATATAATCTCGTGAAAACTTTTGAGTCTTGATTATATTCTCATTATATCGAGACATTGGATGAATAGACTTTTGAGACATCTGCATTACTATTGTGACCTAGAATAAATGTCAATTATAAATACTACCATTCATTTCTTTTGGTTTATATTGCATAGAATTTATGAAATTAAAATGTAATACTGAGTAAACCTGAAGTTTACTCAATTTAAATAATTTATTATTTGGCATGACTAGTTGGACCATCCTAAATCATTAAAATAAAACGAATGATTAGGAATTTATAAAAATATTAAGAAACCAGAAGTTTCTTAATATGATGAATTAATATGTGCTATTTATTTTTTAAAAAAATATTATCAGTATTACTTGGGGTTAAATGTGTTATTTTGGGATGAATATGGAGAAATTATTAGTTGATGCATCAACATAATAGTCATATGTATATTGTTGATTTTCGCAACCTATAGTTTGCAATTCATTGATAATGAGCTCGTATTTTACATTCTCCCAATGACACAATTCGTCCTAATAATACTAGTTGTATTGAATAAATGTTGAACATCCTGCAGAATATTCATGATTGTGATGTATTAGCACTTATTTCGTATTTTACTAGCGCATTATAAGTTAATAGTTGGTTTGTGGTCGAAAACTAAATATTTCCCATCATAGATTTAAAAGTACACTGTGCATGTTGCTCCACCACAAAGGTAATGAGATGGGTTATCAAAGAGATTATCAAATATGTTGGGAGTGAATCTCAAAAGAGAGATTCATAATTCACTTTTTGTTAATTTAGAATATGTTGTCCCAATATAAAGATGAGAAAACATGAGTCTGGATAAAAATATTAGTTTGTGTCTCATCTTGACCTTCTATTTTGATCCTCATAAAAGGTACCTTGAATTATAAGTTCAAAGGATAATTCATATAGCCAGGTATATTAATTGTCCAACATCCGGCAAATAATTCTCCTATTATATTTGATGTCTTTGAAGGATAATATACCACTATAAATAAATTTGAGACAAACTTCTCACTAGAGCAAAGTTTTAAGATGATCATATATGTTAAGTTGAGGAGATTTAAACTCTAACAGAATTTTTTTCCAAACATGATTGATATACTATTTTCAAAAGAAATTCAGGTATCTGAAAACTTTGACAATGATGAGATCTCAACATGATTGGAAACTTCTAGAACTGCACAAGTATATGATGTCAATGATAGTAATGCGTATAATATATTGATTCAAAATGAGGATTTTTGAATTAGAGTTTGCGGACTCAAAATGATAAAATTTGCATAAGAAGTATAAAATTTTGAACTATTCACAAGTACACTTGAAGTGTACATGTATTTCTAGTAAGAACTATACACCTCAAGTGTAATTCCAAAGAGATAGCAATGGATATTTGCTTATAAAATGTGAATTATAAATGTGAATTTTTGTCATGACTTATGGCGTATAATTCTTCGTAAGACCTGGCACAAATGATGAAGAAATAATTTTCTAGTTGTGGATATAATAGTGCATAATAACACTTAATATATGTTTTTCTTTGTATCATTTTGTAATGGTACTTATATTTGAAGTTCCTGATGGACTTGATGTGCTTGAAGTATATATGTGGATTGTTCCTATAGAACATAATGAGATTGTCTTAGTGAAATTTTATTGAAAGAATGATCAACTATTTCCATGTATGAAGAAAGTCCATACGTAGCTGTACTTGCTATATGTGTTGCTTTGTCAAAAGATATCCTCATTGTACAATCTATTGATTGGCATAGTATTCTCTATTTTAGGGAAATAAAATCATCAAAAAAAGGATATCATTTATGACTTTCATTATCTTGATCTATGCACAAGCATTAATGAATTGGAAGTTCAAAATATTTTTTATTTGCATAAAGTTGGAAATGGATTGTTTGACTGATTTCTGTAAATTTAGTCAATATAATATTCTAGCTATAGATATTTCTATCTAGCATGACAAATATAAGAATTCTATAGCTATACAATTGTGAAATAAAATCGTCAAAAGAAGAAAGGATTTGATGTCTTCAAAAGTTTAGAGAAGCAAGTATTGTGATCAAAGTTTCGAAAACTTACTATTTTATTTTGATTGAACATCTTGAAGATGTTTTTGTTAGTCCTAAGGGCAAATCATGTAGTAATGATTAGTTTTGAATAATGGCAAACATTGATGAGGATTAATGTACTTGTATGTTGAGTGATAGGATTGATGGATTAAGAAGTATGAAGCCTTATTGCCTTGAAGCCGCAATGCATGAACAACTCAATTATGCCAAAAGTGATTGAAGATTGAAGAGTATGTTCAAGATAATTGAAGGTATTGAAGACTTAGAGTATAGTGTTCATATGCTAAATAGGTATATTTTTCTGTGAACTCTACACTTGTATGTCTTGGAATTAGTTGAATGCATAAGAGAGCACAAAACTTGTTTTTGAAATGGTTTTGAATGAACTCTTTGATAACAAATGTGTTTTTGAAGTTTTAAAATGATCTTAAAAAAATTTTGGATGATTAAAATGTTTTGGTAATGGTTTTTGTGTTCAAAAGTGCTTATATGAGTTATCTATTTATACAAAAAGATTTTAATGTTATTATGGATAATTTTTAAATGATTTGACAAAGTTTAATAAGTTTAGATGCAAGTTTGGATGTCCAAACTTTGAAGATGATCACTGTGCTTCCAGAGAAATTCGGACGCAAGTTCGGACGCATGGAGTAAAGTTCAGACGTCCAAACTTTCTCTGATAGCATGGTCACTGTTTTTCCAGAGAATTTCGAACGAATGTTCGGACTCATAAGGAAAAGTTCGGACGTCCGAAATTTTCCAGATAGCTTGGGACAGTGAAGTTCATACGAAAGTTCGGACGCATGATAGAAAGTTCGGACGTCCGAACTTCTCTGAAACTAGCCGTTACTAGCCGTTTTATAGCTGTTGTATTTGATTTTTCAAATCTATAAAAGTTATAAACTTTAGATTTTTTGTAAGTTTTGAATTTCTAAGAACTCTAAACATTCCAAAGTCTTTAGCAAACAGTAAAGCTCTCTTTGTCTTGTGCTTTCAATTGATCTTTCAAGATTCCAAAGACAACAAAGTGTGAAGTTGCAATATTGTGTAATCATCTACCAACAAGTGGTAACATCTTACACATTCTCCTCTCTTCATTCAATTGTGTTTCTCTACTAGCTCTTGCAAGGTTATCTTGAAAACATAAAATCCTTTAGATAAGGGTGATCCTTGAGACATTGACTCAAGGTTGTTTGTAGATATAAAATCCTTTGGTAGGGTGAACCTTGTTTGTAGAATTGCAAAAGAGGTTATGAGTGTAAAACCATTGTGTGGTGAGCCTCTCATGTACTTTGTGAACTTGAGCATATAGTAGATTGTTCGAAATCCTTGAGTGTAGGCTTAAGGTAGTGGACGTAGATCTTGAAGAGATCGAACCACTATAAATTACTTGTATTTATTGATCTTACATTGTTTTACTGCTTTGCTATTAATTGACATATTCTCTCATTGAACCAAGTACATATAATCTGGTCTTGCTTAGAAGTGTACAAGGAAATTATTTTCGAAAATTAGCCAAAGACCTAATTCACCCCCCTCTTAGGTCTTTCAATTTCACATGGACATAACACATCAATGGTCATTGGGTTATTATACATGATAAAGATCCTTTATATATGTTAAAGGATATTGAAGAATTCTTTGATCCTGAAATACCATAACTTTGCAATCGAATGCATGAATACACTTGTCTACATGCAAGTAGATATATATTCTAGTTCTTCTCTATCCAATGAATTTCGAGATGGCATTAATCTTGCCTTTTGATATCTTCTTGAGATAGTTTATCGTCCAAGAAGGAATTTTAACTTTATTGTTAGATGATAATAAAGTTTGATATATATCAAAAGAGAGATGATAAAGTATACTTTTATGATATTCTTTTTACTCATGAACTCTAGAAGAGATCTGATATTAATGTGCAATAAATTTATTAATTTACAAATCTATTCATTAAGACCTTATCGATAGTAACATTTAATTGGAAATTTTCAGTTAAGAAATCTCAAAAGATTATCTCATCAGGAAGAGTAGTGATAACATAAAGAATAGTGTACTCTTTTTCCTTCACTAAATTTTTTTTCCACTGCGTTTTTATCCAGTAAGATTTTAATAAGACATATTCTTTATGTAATGCACATCCAAGGGAGAGTGTTATAAAATTAATATAATTATGGATATCCATTATCTGATATTAAAGAGATAATCTAATATCAAAGGTAGAGATACTCTATCCTACCAGAAGTTAGATGATAGAGTTTTATCATATCTTTAGTTATTGATAGGATTTATGTTATGATTCTTCCCTATCTCTTCTTATTGATTTGTATCCCTGGACCCTATAAATAGGGCTTTAGATTGATGTATTGGATACATTCTTTGATTCATTCATTTACTCTCATAGAATCAATAAAAGCTCTTGTGTTCTCTCTATTTTCTTTCTATAGTTTCTCCATATTCTCTTCGTCATAGTTTTCTTATTGAATTCTCTATATTACAATTAATATTTATTTGTGTGGACAACTACTCCATGTCAGCAAATTCATAACAGAGACAAAGTATCGCTTGGAGTGCAAGTTGTATAGTTTTCAACCTTTCATTGCATAGGAATGACCAACAAATAAATATTTTTGCCCACAATCAAGCAATTTATCATTGGAATTTTTATCTGAATAACATAAATCACCAAGAACCTGAAGATGATCAAAATTGGGATGTGTATCAAACAACAATTCATGAGGAGTTTTTCCGCCAAGTAGTGCGAAAGGAGTTCTATTGGTTAAATATGCAGCAATCGATACACATTTACCCCAAAATGGTAAAGGAATGTTAGATTGAAACCAAAGCCTGAGCCACATCGATGCTTTCTTTTTATTCGTCCATTTTATTAGGGTACCAACAATTGAAGTCAGATGAACATTACTCCAAAAATACGATTTCAAACAAGTAAAGTTGGTGCCATTATCAGAACTTACTACTTTCGCAGAAGTGTCGAATTGATTTTTTCAACCAAGTCCCTTATGTCTTTGGATAATGACAAGGACGATAAATCTACATATAAACCTTAATGCTCTTGATCAATTCTTTTTGTACATTACAATAGAGTTAGTATATCTGAACTAGAGTTTGTATACTGTTCTATTCCTTTTTTTGTTTCCTGCATAGTTTTAAAAAATGAGAATATACAAGGATATTCCAACTCCTGCTCATTCATTTTTCTTCATGGTATTAGAGCACTAATTGGGGTTTCTCTCCTTGATAGAGTTATTTTTCTCTACATTTTTGTTGTTTGGTTTTGCATCGTGGCTGGAGAAGAAATCACTTCTTCCATGCCCTATTTTAAAGTACAAATGAAAATCCTTCTCTTTTGCTTGTTGAGCTTGTTTTAACATCCTCATATTACCACTCTTGGCAAAGGCCACAGAGACGACTCTGCTAGCCAAGAACAAAAAAAGGTTTATTGACGGTTCAATTAAAAAGCCAGCACCAGACAAAAAAATGTTTGCAATTTGGACCAAATGAAATAACATGGTCCTTGATTGGCTTACTTGCAGGCTGGATCCAACCATAGCGCAAAGCGTGATGCGGATGGGAACCACGCTGGAGGTTTGGGAAGATCTTCGAGGGCAATAGGTGTTCAATATCCAACCACCATTATTGAAAGCCACCATTGTTGAAGCTTGAACCTACCACCGTAAATTTTGAAGATTGCACCAGCCATCATCACTAACTTTGAAATTTGACCACCAACCACCAACCACCAACCTCATTTTGGCTATAAATAGAGGGCTTTCCCTGATGAGTTGTGAATCCGAATTCCCAATAGATGAATTAATTCCCAGAGAGTGAATAGTTTTGAGAGGTTTTGTAGATTCTATTATGTTGATATAGAAAGGAAATTTTCTCTCACATTTGTGTGTTTCTAAAGCTTATTCGATCCTGAGTATTTTTAACTCAACAAGTGGTATCAGAGCTTTATGTTTTAAACTCCCTGGAAAGTTACCAATTTGTTTTTGGAATTTTCAACTTGCTCAAATTATATTTTTGAGTATGCCATTGGATTCCTTGTGTCAAAAGGAACACAACACAATTTTCCAAGTCAGTGCTCTGGTATCACCCAGTCAGCTACCACGTCATCGACACATTGGTGCGACATCAACGACAGTTCAGCACACATATCAGCGCCAAGTTAGCACCATCTCAGTGCCAAGTCGTCCCTCTGTCATTGCCCAGTCAGCGCCGCGTGGCAGACATTCAAAAAATTTTGGTATATTGTTTTGAAATTACCCTTTGGCCCTTAAAATATTCTAAAACTATGAAATTTCCCCTAAATCATTTTTGATCAACGAAGAGTCAAATCTACTTTTTTCGACTGTCCCAAACTCAACGATAAGGTATGTTTTTTTGTAATTCAACTCTGTTTTTAAATTAAAATGGATAAATCATTTGGAGCAACGATTTAATTTATAGTCTCCAATTACACATTGTGGAACCTCAGATGGAAGATTTCCTCAGCTGTAAAGACCTCTATGATCCCATTGAATTGAACGGTGTCAAACCTAATGAATCTAAGAAGACATATTAGAAGAAAATGAATAAAAAATCTATTGGTCAAATTTGGCAATGGATTGACAATGGTGTCTTCCACCATGTTGCACATGACACAGAGATATATGCTCTTTGAAAGAAGCTCGAAGATATGTATCAGGCCAAAACTGCTTGGAATAAGGCCCTGTTGATGAGGCGATTAGTAAACTTGAAGCTCAAGGATGGAACTTCAGCTGTCGAGCACAGTAGTAAATTTCAAAACTTGATATATCAATCGTCTTCTGTTGAGATGCCACTTGCAGATGAGATTCAGACACTCCTTCTACTCAGTTCTCTACCGGATAGTTGAGAAATACTTGTGGTGTCCCTTAGCAACTCGGCCCCATATGGCAAATTTACCATGCCTATAGTACAAGATGCCCTGTTCAATGAGGAGGCTAGAAGAATGGACATGGGCACAAATCAGACCCATGCTCTTGTATCGAAGAACCGAGGAAGACCACATAGTAAGCAACAACGAGGAGGTAGAGGCAGAGACAGAGGTAGAGGCAAAAGTAGAGATAGATCCGCTGATGGAAAAAACCGACCTACATATCCCATCATTGTGGCATTGAGGGTCACATGAAGAAGAATTGCTACAAATGGCTCGAAGAGAAAGGCAAAAGTAGTTCTTAGTTGAAGAGTAAGGGTGGAGAAACGCTAGTCATCATTCCTGGAGACGTAGCATTTTGTTTTACTCTTGACGATGTATGCCTTCAGATCTCAAGAGAAGATTCAGAATAGGTGGTAGATACTGCAGCATCCTACCACGTGACTCCTCACAAGGACTACTTCACAACATACCAAGTTGGAGACTTTGGAACTATGAAGATGTGAAATTCCACTTTCTCAATAATTGTGGGAATTGGTGATATCCAGATCAAGACAAACATTGGGAGCACCATTACACTGAAGGATGTTCGGCATGTACCTAATCTTCGACTTAATCTTCTTTCAGGTACAACTTTTGACAAACAGGGTTATGATAACCATTTCAGCAAAGGCAAGTGGAAGTTGTCAAATGGCGCTTTGACAGTCGCTCGAGGACACATTTGTAGTACGTTGTACAAGACTCATGTAAAGATATGTATAGGAAGCCTCAATGTTGTAGAGAAAGAGAATTCTCAGAATTTGTGGCATGAGAGACTAGGCCACATGAGTCAGAAAAGTTTATCTTTTATAAATGAGAAAAAACTTAACATTATTGACAAGGATGCTACCATTAATCCTTGTATTCATTGCTTGTTTTGTAAGCAACATCTAATCTCCTTTAATATTTCCTCAATAAAAAAATCAGAGCTTCTTGATCTGATGCACTCTGATGTTTGTGGTCCCATGGAGGTTTATTCATTAAGAGGTAATAGATATTTCCTATCTTTTATTAAAGATGCTTATCGAAAAGTATGAGTGTATTTTCTTAAATCGAAGGACCAAGTTCTGAACTACTTCAAGCATTTCATACTATGGTGGAGCTTGAAACATGAAAGAAATTGAAGTGTCTTCGAACAGATAATGGGGGCGAGTATACTTCCAGGATGTTCAAAGCCTAATGCAAGAGTGTGGCTGAGTGGATGAATCGTACCATTATGGACAGAGTCAGAAGCATGATGATCAAGGCAAAGTAGCCAAAGCCATTCTGGAGAGAAATATTAAGGGTTGCATGCTACTTGATCAATAGATCGCCATCAGTACCACTAAATTTTGAAGTTTTGGAGAAACTGTAGTCTAGAAAGTATCCAACATACTCACACTTGAGAGTATTTGGATGTTTGGTGTATGCACATATATCCAATGAGCTCAGACAGAAGCATGATGCGAGGACTACTCCATGTATTTTCATTGGCTATAGAGATGAAGAGTTTGGATGCAGATTATGGGATCCAAAGGAGAGGAAGGTGATTAGAAGCAGGGATGTCGTATTTCATGAAAACTAGACAAGAGAAGATATTGGAATCCCGTAATGTCTCAGGAGTCAAGTGTTGACACTCAATTCTCAAATGAAGAACTAGTACCATCTGTGATCAATAATGATGCTAGAAGACATGCCATAAGCATATGAAGAGGAGGAAGAAGAAGATGTTGAGCAGGGAGAGACTGAACCCACATATCTAGAAGTTTCGGAACCATCACAAGGCCAAGATAAAGGTGAATCTTCTCAAACCGCTCCAAATGTTCGAAGATCTGAAACAGGACGGATTCCTTCTACGAGATATTCAGATTCTGAATATTTTTTGCTCACTAAAGATAGAGAATCGTAGAGTTTCCAATAAGCAATATCTCATAAGGAGAAAGAAAAGTGGCTGCTTGCAATGCAAGAAGAGATGGAATTTCAGCATAAAAATCAAACTTATGAGATTGTCAAGCCTCCAAAAGGGAAGAAGGCATTTCAAAATAAATGGGTGTTCAAGCTGAAGAAAGATAACAACGGGAAGGTGGTGAAACGGGAAATTCATTTCTCTTTTACTAAATGTAGACGACATGTTGATCGTGGGACATGACACAATGAAGATCAATCAGCTGAATAAAGAGTTGTCTAAATCTTTCGACATGAAAGACTTAGGATTGGCTCGATAGAATTTAGGAATGCACATTGTTCGAGACAGAAACAACCGAAGGTTATGGCTATCACAAGAGAAGTATATTGAACGAGTGCTAGAAAGATTCTATATTAACAATTTCAAACCAGTTATTATTCCACTTGCAAATCATTTCAAGTTGAATAAAAGTGAAAGTCCCTCATCCAAGAAAGAGATTAGAGAGATGTCATCAGTACCATATTCTTCAGCCGTTGGAAGTCTAATGTATGCAATGGTGCGTACAAGGTCCAATATTGCTCATGCAGTGGGAATGGTAAGTCATTTTTTCTCCAACCTTGGGAAGGAGCATTGGGAGGCAGTGAAGTGGATTCTCAGGTACCTCAAGGGTACTACCAAAATGAATCTTTGTTTTGGGGGAGCTGATCCAATCTTGGAGGGCTATACAGATGTAGATATTGCCGGTGATCTTGATGGGAGAAAATACACATTAGATTTTCTCTATACTTTTGCTGGGGGGTTATCTCATGGCACTGAAGATTGCAAAAATGTGTTGTTTTATTCACAACTAAAGCCGAGTATATTGCAGCCTTAGAACCTGGCAAAGAGATGTTGTGGTTAAAGCATTTTCTTCAAGAACTTGGGATTAAACAAATTGATTACAAAGTATATTGTGACACTCAAAGTGCTCTGGATTTGAGCAAGAACTCCATGTACCATTCCCGCGCAAACATATTGATATTCGTTATCATTGGATACGTGAAGTGATTGAGAAACAACTATTGAGACTAGTGAAGATCCATACAAAGGAGAGTACAGCAGACATGTTTACAAAAGTGGTTACACGAGATAAGCTAGAGCTATACAGAGACATAGTTGGAATTGCTGTTAGATGAAACTTGCTTCAGATATGGCTGGAGTGTGAGAATTTTTTAATATCCGGCCAACATTATTGAAAGCCACCATTGTTGAAGCCACCATTGTTGAAGTTTGAAGCCATCACCACTAACTTTGAAATTTGGCCACCAACCACCCACCTCATTTTGGCCATAAATAGAAGGCTTTCCCTAATGAGTTGTGAATCCGAATTCCCAGTAGAGGAATTAATTCTTAGAATGTGGATAGTTTTTAGAGTTTTGTAAATTATATTTTGTTGATATAGAAAGGAAAATTTCTCTCATATTTGTATGTTTGTAAAACTTATTCGATTCTGAGTTTTTTTAACTCAACAATAGGCAAAGGCGAACAGGTACGTTTGGAAATCTCCTCGCAGAACTTCATTTAGTGAAGCAGGGTAGTCTGGATGTAACTGACTTCTACACTAGATTGAGAATCGTTTGGGATGAGATCATGATTCTTCGTCCTATGCCTACCTGCATTTGTGAACTGGCTTGTAGGTGTGAGGCTCTCAAAATCCTCCGATGGTATATGAAGTCTAAATATGCTATCTGGTTTCTAATCAGGCTGAATGACAATTTCACTCAAGTTTATTCCCATGTTTTGCTTATCTCTCTGCTGCCCACAATCAAGGAGATCTTTGGAATAATGGTTCAACATGAACATCAATTGCAAGTCACTACATTGCCCACAACTGATGATTTTTCTGCCACGGGATCCATCCAAAGCAATCCATGTGCACTACCAGTTCTTCAAGTTGCAACAAACAATGGAAAAAAAAATGGGGTAGATTCATCTCAGAAAAAACTTCTTTTCTGCACCTTTTGTCGGAAAACTTGGCATACCCCTGATCGATGATATAGAAAGCATGGATTTTCTCTGAATTACAAATGGAAAAACAAGGCTTCACAAGTGGTCAATCGGCTTTCCAGCACGCCTACTGATGCGATTTTGACTAGTTAAAATCAGAAAAACTCCAACCAGTCAATATTTTCCTAGGACTAAATCAACCAGTTAATCCAAATGTTGCAGGGAATGAATTCCACGGCCGTCGATCCAACAGCAACCACTGAACACCATGATTTGGCTTATACAGCCAGTCAAAATAACACTGATAAGTCTCTGAGTTTATCTTCAATGCAATGGACTTTGGATTCTGGAGCTACAACTCAAACTGCTATGACTTATCTGTTTTTTCCTCTATTTCCCGTGTGCATGGAGTTACTGTAAATTTTCCAAATGGTCAAGCATTGCCTTATCACTCACAAGGGAATGTTTAAATCAATCCCAATCTGACCCTACGTGAAGTTTTATATGTTCCTTCTTTTAACTTCAACTTAATTCCCTTAAGTCAATTGTCTAAAAGTTCTGATGTATGTCTCATGTTTCGGTCTAATGTTTGTCTTCTTTGGGACCTCCACCTTTCAAGACGATTGGATTAGCTAAACTCTCTCATGACCTTTACATCTTGTATTCAGAATTTCCAGCTTTTTCATCACATCAGACCGCGGCGAATTTCTACTTCTTTTAGTTCTTCTAGTGTTTTAGATGATCTCCTTTTATGGCATTATAAGTTAGGGCATCTTTCTGATTCCAGACTAAAATTGTTACAAAATTCATGTTCCTCTATAAAGAGTGCAAATCACTCTCATTGTTCAATTTGCCCAATTGCAAAGCAGCGTCGTCTGCCTTTTCCTTTTCACCAAAGACCACTTCGAATTGTTTTGAGATTGTTCATGTTGACACTTGGGGTCTCAAGTAAAGTTAAAATCATTCATGATCATTCTTATTTCTTAACAATTGTAGATAATTTCAGTCGCTTCACAGGGGTATACCTCATGAAACAAAAATCCGAAGCTCGACCCTTGCTGCAATCTTTCTGTTTTTTTATTCAAAGTCAATTTCAGCAAGCAAGAAAAGTGATGCCTTAGTGATAATGGTGCAAAATTTCAAGTGCCTTCATTCTATACCTCAAGGGGTATTATACATCAAACTTCATGTGTTGAAACACCCCCAACAAAATGAGGTAATAGAACGCAAACTTTAACACCTTCTAAATGTAGCCCACCCCTTCAAGTTTCAATCCTTCATTCCTTTACCATATTGGAGCTATTACATTCAATATGCAACACTGCTTATTAACTACACTCCAACTCCATTTCTGCATAACAAAACCCCTTTTGACATCCTTTTTTCAAAACAATCGTCCTTTGCTAACTTACGTGGGTTTGGTTCCCTAGCCTACGGTTGTACCACTACTCATGGTCGTTCCAAATTTGATCCAATGGGTAAAAGAAGCGTATTTTTAGGATATCCAGCACATAGAAAGGGTTTTATTCTTTTAGACATTAACACTGAAATATATATTTCTCGGAATGTCAAATTCTATGAGAAGATTTCCCCTTATGCTATTCCCAGTGCTTTGTAGGTTCCTTAATTTACTCCTTGTCATTTCCTTGTAATCAGAATGCTAAAGCTTATTCAAACGCTTCAACCATTGGTCCACTGAATCTTTCAGAAAATTTGGATGACCAAATTAAAGATTCTCCTACAAATTCTGCACCAATATCTACAGCAAATATTTTAGAATCCATCCACATTCCGACTTCTTCGGCTTCCCTAGATACTACATCCAATATTCTTGAATTGAGATGTTCTTCTTGATCTAAAAGGCCACTTTCCTATCTCAAAGATTACGCTTGTACCCTACTTTAGAATTCGTCTCCTCCTATATATTCTAGTACTTCTCATGCACTTTTAGTCGCACACGGTTATGAACTGTTATCTCCATAATACAGAACTTTTGCATTAACAATGTTAACTAATGAGGAATCAAGTTCTTTCCATGATGCACTTAAGCAGGAACAAATGGAAGCGACAATGCATGCAGAACTTAAGGCCTTGGCGGAAAACAATACATGGAGTATGTTACCTCTTCCATCACACACTAAACCCATTGGATGTAAATGGGAGAATCAAATACAAAGTTGATTGGACCATAGAGAGATACAAAGCAAGGCTATTGCCAAGGGTTATACACAATGTGAGGGTATTGATTTTCTAGGGGCTTTTTCTGCGATAGTCAAAATAACAATCCGTACTTTGTTGGCAGTTTCTAGTTTGCACCTAAGCTAGGGGTGTTCAAACCGGTTTTCGGTTCGGTTTCGATTTTATTATTCAATTTTCGATTCGATTGTTTTTATTTTTTTTAAAACTGAATCGAACTGTTTTACTGTTCGGTTTTACTATTCGATTGTTCGGTTCGGTTCAATTCAAACCGAAATAAATACAAGAACGCATTACCATAATGCGTTCTTGTATTTATTTTTAAAAATTTCAGTTTTTCAGTTTGGTTTTTGGTTCGATAACCTAAACTGAATACCGAACCGAAATGTATATAATTTTAAAAATCGAACCGAATCAAAAAATTTGGTTTGATTCAATTTGGTTATTCGGTCCGGTTCGATTTTTGAACACCCTTACCTAAAGCAACTTGATATTAACAATGCTATTTTCCATAACAATGTAGATGAAATTATGTACATGTCTTCCCATCGAGAATCCCCTTGTCACTCTGGCCTTGTGTGTAAGCTGAACAAGTCATTATACGGTCTCCGACAAGCTAGTATACAGTGGCATAGCAAGCTAACTATTCCTTTAGTCTCTCAAGGCTTTGTTCTTGCCGTCTGTGATCTGAGTCTCTGTTTGCTACTCCCTATATCACATTCATTTGACCTTCTTATTATAGTGGGACATCTCAAAATAATTGACACTTTTTATAAAAAAAATATTTTAATATATTTTATACTATCAATTAATTATTAACCCCACTATATACTATTTGTATATATTTAGATTTGACATAAAATACATGCTAGCTCACATGTTTTTTAGTTTTTATTATATTATATTATTTTTATAATACAAGTCAAACTTGTACATAAAACTCTCTGCCTGGTCAAATAGTATCAAATAAAATGGGACGGAGTGAGTATCTCATTCCTCTAATTTCATGGCTATCTTGATATACGTTGATGACATTGTGATTGCAAGCAGTGATCTTGATGCCATACGGATCGTGAAACATTTTTTGCATACCAGTTTCCGAATTAAAGATGTTGGTTCTCTCAAATACATTTTAGGCTTGGAGATTGCTCGTTCCAAAGAGGGTATAAATCTTTGTCAAAGAAAGTATGCTTTAAATTTACTGGAGGAACATGGGTATTTGGGTTCCAAATCGATTTTGGCTCCTGTGGATGTTTCTTACACTACAGCACAAAGGGATTCTAAATTTCTTTCTACTTCTTCTCCATACAGAAGGCTTATTGGCGGACTTTTATATCTTACAAATACACGAACTGACATTAGTTTTATAGTTCAAAGCCTTAGTCAATTTATTGACCAGCCGACTGACAATTTCATGCAGTTCCTCTAAGGCCGAATACCAGGCAATGACATCTACAACTTGTGAAATTTTATGACTTCTTCATGTTTGGAAAGACTTAAGGGCGCCTCAAGATCATGCTGTCCCACTATTTTGTGATAATGAAAATGCCCTACACATTGTTGCAAATCCAATCTTTCATGAGCGCACCAAATATTGGGAGATCGATGCCATATTGTCAGAGAAAAAGCTCAAGCCGGCCTTGTCAAACCTTTGCCTATCTCCACTCATACAAAAGCTACTGACATCCTTACTACGGTTTTGGAGTCTGCATGTTTTCAATTCTTGCTTCATCATCTCAGATTACATTCCATTTTTCCTCCAGCCGGCTTGCAGATACAAGCAACCAAGCCCCTTATGTCTCTGGATAATGACAACGACGATAAAGCTCAAGATAAAGCTCAATGCTCTTGATCAATCACAATGCTCTTTATCAAATATTTTTGTGCATGTGTATCTGATATTTTATCACCATAGAGTTAGTGTCTCTGAACTAGAATTTCTATACTGTAGTGTTTCTTTTTTTGCTTCTCACTTCTTTCTTTGTATGTGACATTGTATGCTTCAATGTTTTATGCAATGAGAATATACAAGGATTTCCCAACTTCTGCTCATTCATTTTTCTTCAGTATTTCTCACCGCACATTTAAAATAATGTAATTGTTAAATGCATAATAGTTTTATTGATACAAGTCATTTTTATATAATGTTGACTTTTTTTTCTCAAACATTTTATAACATCTCCGAATTCTCTACGTGACATTTATTTTATTTTTTTCAAATTGTAATTGATTATAATTAAATTTTCAACTGAGTTGGAATGATTATAATTAGATTATGATTCTAAAACCTAAAATAAAATTTAAAAACTTAAAAATTGAAAAATGATAACTACCAATTTAAAAACAAAAAAATATTAAACAATAAATTATTATTATTATTTAAAAATAGAAATAGAAAAAAGAAACAAAAATAGAAAACAAAAAAGAAAAAAAATGAGCTTTGGCATTCCGGAGTTGCCGGTGCACCAAAGTTGTACTAAACTCTTTTTAAAAATAAAAATTATGACAATTTAAAATTGTTAAAAATTATTCTATATTAGTAAAACTGTCTTACATTTAGTAATCTACAATAACAATTATGAAATTATAAAATTATCAAAAGTTATCCTGTATCTATATAACTAGGGTTTTTACTCTGTTTGGATGCGTTTTGTGAAAAAGGGACTAAAATAAACCTAGTTTTGGGGGGAGAGGGATATGGAAATGGACATAACGCTATTTCACATGATGTTATACCAATATAACACAATGTGAAATGACATTATAAGACTATTATAACACTATATGGAATGGCATTATGGCATTAAAATCTGCTCCCCAACCCACTGTCATTTTCAAATCTAGACAGAAAGCAGTAGCAGCGGCGAGAGCCTTCTTCAGCACCAGCGAGCACCAACATTTGCAGCAGCCTTCTTCTTGAAGCAGCAACCAAAGCAGGTGTTGTCTCCTTCCTCCCTCCCTCTGTTTTATTTTCTTAGATTTTCTGCAAATTTTATTGCTGATTTTCCACCACTTTCATGGAGGTTGAATGTGTTTTGCTGCCTCTCATGGAGGTTGAAATATGTTTTTTTTCCTCGTTTTGTGTTGGTCTTCTACTTTCGTTTTGTTTTGTCATGCTTTATTCTTCATTTGTTTTCTTCTCTTGGCTGTGCACACTTCTTGTGTTTCACTTCCTTTTTTTCTTCTCTAGGCCGTGAAAAGTGATATTCTTTATCCGAGGAGTGTAATTTGCATATTTTCTTTCTTTCTTTTTATGTTATGCTATAGGAATTATTTTGAGCAGGTAAATAATTTCTTGGTTTATTTGTAATTAGTGTTACAAATTTATTTTTTAAAAATTTATTGATTAGGTAAGTTTTGTATATATTGTGTGTGATAACGCAGTACGAAATTATTTAGTTTTTATTATTATTTTAAAATATGTTTCATTGCTTATGTGGTGTTTATGATTTTTTATTAATGTAAGTTAGAATAACGTGAGATATAGTTATTATTCAATGTAATGTAAATATTTTTTATTTTGGGATAATTTATTATATAGATAATGATATGTTGTACAAATAATTTAAAAAATTAGTTTTCTCGATAAAGAAGAATATTTAGAATAATTTATTTAAAAAGTAGTTAGTATGGAGACTTATTAATTTGAAAGACACTAAATAGAGAGAATTATAGATGGATGCGAGTACAGTACCTATAGTTGTTCATCCCTGGCTGATAGATCCAAGTTTGCTAACTAGACAGTCGGAGCATCGGTTAATATTAGTTTGGAAGGGCTATAAGAAGACTTTAGAGGAACTTTTGCGAGTATGTCGCTTTAACCGTGTATTTTATTATGCATATGATGCAGCTCGGACTAGATGAGTTGATAGATAGAGTGAAATTTAGAGGACTAGCTCAAGTTGGGTTTAGGTCTGTCGATCACGTACTAATCACGGCATTGGTCGAGCAATGACATCCGGAGACACACACTTTTCACTTGAAGTGTGGTGAGACCATCATTATCTTACAAGATGTAGCGATCCTGTTGGGATTGCCTATTGATGTGCATCCTGTGATCGGTCCTCCATACACTCATTCTAAATCTGAGTGGATAGAAATGATTGATAGATTTCTCAAATTCAGGTTTATAACATCTGACATTGTGAGACATAAGATACGGAAGAAATCGCTGGAAGCTTTATTATGATACCACTTGGTGATCATCCATCTGAGCAGGATTGCGTCTGATTGGCTCATGGAATGCTGCTTATGCTCATTGGAGGGCATTTATTCACTAGAACTAATAGATACCACTATGTTATCTATGTTTTTTGGAGGATCAGGACACTGCAGGGTTATATAGTTAGGGCAGTGGAGTTCTCAGATACTTGTATGGTGCCAATACGATGCATCATTGGGTGATGCTCGAGAGATTCAAGGTTCTGTCATCTTTATGCAATTGTGGGTATGGGAGCAGATCCCATTGTTGCAGCCTACCAGACTTCAGCCTTGTAGGTCTTTTTGTTGGATTCCTTAGAGTACATGGCCAACACAAATTCTACACCATTTTAGCCTTTGTTTCGACAAACAGCCCATACATGAGAATAGGGTAGCCCGTATCTGTGCCATTTTTCACAAATACAGGTTCTATCTCCAATGTGAACTATGTACACGTGGTTACCTCTGTCGTCCCCTCGTACTAGTGATTCCATGCTGTACAGTCCTGTCTGTGAGTTATATTGAACCACTTTGTGCGATCTGGCTTTGTTTTCATTTGCTGCAAACTTATCCCAAGACAGAGCAAGAGAAAGTCCATCAACTACAAATTTTCAAAATACCATTTCTGTTTTCTGTGTTCTATATTCTTGAAATTCTGTTCTGTATGATGTTTACTGAAATTTTGTTTTCTGTTTTCTATTTTCTGTATTTCTATAATTCTGTTCTCATGTCTATTTGCTGAAATTCTTTCATTCTGTTTGCTAAAATTCAAAATTCTATTTTCTATTTTCTGTTTTATGTGTTCTGTAACCAATGTGTGACCGAATTATGTAATTATGTAATTCTATAATTCTCTATGCCTTTGCTTACTGGAGTTAAACAACTATTTTTTGTCGTGATAGGATGTTGGATCAAGCAAACAATTCATTATTACCTATTGAGGATGAAACGAAGTACTTAACCCTCTGATATGAGCTTGCTACCAAGTTAAGAAGAGTCGACTAATTGCAATGCTACCCAAAAACAACCCAAGCAAAGAAAACAGATGGCCCCTCGATCCGTAGTTTGGTCACGTTTCACAAAGTTCACAAATGGAAAGGGATAGAAGAGAGCATATTGCAACTACTACAGTTCATCATATGCTGCCCATAGCTCTACAAATGGAACAACTACCCTAAAAAATTATATGAAAGGTTATATGAAGAACCCTTATAACAATAAGACACATCAGTCACATCTGAAGCAACAACCCCACTCTTCTGCTCATGGCTGGATAGGGGGTAAGATTGGTTCCATAATTGGTTGGAGATTTAATCAAGATAAAGCTAGAAAAGCATGTGCATATATGATAATTGTCGATGAACAACCATTTAGTTTTGTAGAAAATTTGGGATTTCGCCACTTCATGTCTGTTGTTTGCCCTACTTTTCAAATTCCTTCTTGTGCTACTATTACTAGGGATTGTTATGAATTATATTTAGAAGAAAAAGTAAAATTGAGGGAATTTTTGAGACGTAAGGCTAAAAAGGTTAGTCTTACTACTGATTCTTGGACATCCAAACAAAGAATTAACTACATGTGCCTTCTGCTCATTTTATAGATGATGATTAGGTGTTGCACAAGAAATTTTAAATTTCTACCCAATAGATAGTCATAAAGGTGAAGCCATTGGTAAAGGATTTGAAAAATTATTGCTTGATTGGGAGATTGATAAAGTCTTTACAATTACTGTTGACAATGCAAGTTCAAATGACGTTGCGATCAGTTATTTGAGGAAAAGGTTTGGGAATTGGGGTACTAGTTTGCTTGGGGGTAAGCATCTGCATGTATGATGCATTGCTTATATTATAAATCTTGTTGCAGTTGATGATTTTAGAGAAATTTCTCCCTATGTTGATCATATTCAGGCTGCAATTTGATACATTAGGCAGTCACCAAGTAGGTTGAAAAAGTTTAAGGAATGTGTTGAAATGGAAATATTGGAGAGTAAGAGGCTATTGTGTTTAGATGTTCCCAGTACGTGGAATTCAACTTATTTAATATTAGACACTACTTTGACTCTTATGAAAGCTTTCAAAAGGCTTGAAGAAACATATCTACACTTTAGTTTTGATTTGACACATGAGAATGGTAGTGGGTTACCTAGTGAGGAGGATTGGAGTAATGTCTCATGGTTTGTGAAGTTCCTGTCATACTTTTATGAACTCACATTGCGGGTTTTGGGCTTATTATATGTAACTTCTAATCAAGTTCTCCATGAACTTAGTGATGTGATGAAATTGTTGAAAGCATGGCAAGACAGTGACAATTTTGAGTTGCATGAAATGGCAATGAGAATGAAAATGAAGTATGACAAGGATTGGGAAAATAATGAAAAGTTGAACTTCATTATTTTTTATACAGTCATTCTTGATCCTTGTTTCAAATTACATTATGTTGAATGGGTGGTTAGTAGAATGTATCCCCGGAACACTGATATTGTTACAAAAGTAAATGATATGCATTATTTGAGGACAATAAGAAATTAAATGAACGTCAAGTTCCCGGTGCAACACTCCCGCATGTAACTTCAAATACATCTTCTAGTTCAACGTCAAGTAAGCAAAACAAAGAACTAAGTGGACCACCTTTGAAGAGGAGAAATTTAGATTTGGACACTAGACGCAAGTATGATATTTTCATCAACGAGGTTGGAGGTGTTGATAACAAAAATGAATTGGATAAGTACATTGGAGAAGAAAGACAAAGGGATGAAGATGGATTTGACATTTTAAAGTGGTGGAAGTTGAATGCCCCCTAGATTTCCTATAATTTCTCAAATGGCTGAGGATATTCTTGCTATTCCTGTTTACGCAGTTGCTTTCAAATCAGCTTTTAGTATGGGAGGGCATGTTCTTGACACATGGAGTTCTTTTACTCCTAGGATGGTGCAATACCACATGTGTGCCAAACATTGGATAAGAAATGAAACCTATTATGTTGCTATTGAAGAGGATATTGATACACTTGAAAAAATGGATTCTGGTAATTTTCTTTATATCTAGTACTTCCTTGTTTAATTTCTTTTGGTATATATTATCTTATAGTATTTTTTGTTTGGGAGACTGACTGACTTCTTTGTTTAATTTTGTAGAACTTACAAATTTGGGTCATGAGTCAACCATTTTGGCCCTTGAAGTTTAAACTTATAACATAAACTTGGATCATGAATCTAAAATCACTGCTTTCTAGATTTCAGTCATGGCACGTTGCTAATTGTTTGCAATTTTTTGGTTCTGCCATTGATATTCTCATGCTCATTTTCGATATTTTAAATTGATGGATCTGATTGTGAAACTTGATTGTTAATTGTCTTACCATATGGAGGCATTGGGGGGAGTCTCTGCCTATCATTAGTCTTGCTTTTCAGTCAATGATGAGCTCACATTGCTAACCAATTCTTTCATTCTTTCAATTCGTATATTAGAACCAAATTCACTCTAGATTCATTAGAATGTAAAGATCCTCTAGTTTTTGTAGCTCTAATCATAGACCTAAATAAAGGTCAATGATGCGTCAAGTAGTATGAATTAGCATATAGCAATCCAGTAGAGACATAGTTCAACGTCTTCCTATGTGATTCTTGATGCTTAAAGCTTGGAGCCTCTGCCTTTGTAGTTCTCTTGTTGGATATCTTGGCATCTCATGACCTTTTATTTTCTTTAGTTGTTACCTTTTGTATTGTTCTGTGTTCTATGTGCTGAGTTCAACTAATTCATGTATAACTGAGTGTAATATTTGTTAAAGTCTCTCTTCTTGACATTCTAATGTTCCTTTGTTATATTACAGACAGATCTATAACTATTTTTTTCTGTTTTGATTATCAAGTACAACAGTAAATGATTTAACATGACTCCGACTGAATATGAGCAACCAAGCTTCTCATTATGGGAATTTGATAGTTTGCCCTAGGTTTGCATAATCATTTCTCATATGTTCCTTGATTTGAGTGTCATTGGTATTGGTCTGTAGGAGAAGAAGGAAGAGGACAAGGCACCAAAAGAAGATGACAAGAAGGAATGATGTGCAAGTTTCTACTGCGAGGGGACATGCTACTCATTTTCAACCCAAAGTGTAGTTCAAAAATATGCTTCTAGAAATGGAAAATGAAAGACCTAAGAGGGGGGTGAATTAGGTCTTTGGCTAATTTTCAAAAATAATTTCCTTGTACAATTCTAAGCAAGACCAGATTATATGTCCTTGGTTCAATGAGAGAATATGTCAATTATTAGCAAAGCAGTAAAACAATGTAATATCAATAAACACAAGCAATTTATAGTGGTTCGATCTCTTCAAGATCTACGTCCACTACCTCGAGCCTATATTCAAGGATTTCAAACAATCTACTATATGCTCATGTTCAACAATTACATAAGAGACTCACCACACAATGGTTTTACACTCACAACCTCTTTTGCAATTCTATAAACAAGGTTCACCCTACCAAAGGATTTTATATCTACAAACAACCTTGAGTCAATGTCTCAAGGATCACCTTTATCTAAAGGATTTTATGTTTTCAAGATAACCTTGCAAGAGCTAGTAGAGAACACAATTGAATGAAGAAAGGAGAATGTGTAAGATGTTACCACTTGTTAGTAGATGATTACACAATATTGTACCTTCACACTTTGTTGTCTTTGGAATCTTCAATGATCAATTGAAAGCATAAGACAAAGAGAGCTTTTAATGTTTGCTAAAGACTTTGGAATATTTAGAGTGCTTAAAGATTCAAAACTTACAAAAAATTTGAAGTTTATAGCTTTTATAGATTTGACAAATCAAATGCAACAGCTATAAAACGGCTAGTAATGGCTAGTTTCAGAGAAGTTCGGACGTCCGAACTTTCTGCCATGCGTCCGAACTTTCATCCGAACTTCACTGTGCCAAGCTGTCTGAAAAAGTTCGGACGTCCGAACTTTTCCTTATGCGTCCGAACATTCGTCCGAAATTCTCTGGAAAAACAGTGACCATGCTATCAGAGAAAGTTTGGACGTCCGAACTTTACTCCATGCGTCCGAACTTGCGTCCGAATTTCTCTGGAAACACAGTGATCATTTTCAAAGTTTTCACGTCCAAACTTGCATCCAAACTTATCAAACTTTGTCAAATCATTTAAAAATCATCTTTAACAACTTTGAAATCTTTTTGTATAAATAGATAAGTCATTTAAGCACTTTCAAACACAAAAACTGTTACCAAAACATTTTAATCATCCAAAGTTTTCTTAAGATCATTTGAAACTTCAAAAACACACTTGTTATCAAAGAGTTCATTCAAAACAATTTCAAAAACAAATTTTGTGCTCTCTTATGCATTCAACTGATTCCAAGACACACAAGTGTAGAGTTTACAGAAAAATATACCTATTTAGCATATGTACCCTACACTTCAAGTCTTCAAATCCTTCGATCATCTTGAACATACTCTTCAATCTTCAATCACTTTTGACATAATTGAGTTGTTCTTGCATTGTGGCTTCAAGGAAATAAGACTTCATACTTCTTAATCCATCAATCCTATCACTCAACATACAAGTATATTAGTCCTCATCAATGTTTGTCATTATTCAAAACTAATCATTACTACATGATTTGCCCTTAGGGCTAACAATTTTCCCCTTTTTGATGATGACAAACTTTGATGCAAAATGTGATGGATTTAAATAATGTAGTACAAAGAAGTATTGATGCCAATGATAGATAATAACCAATTTAGCACATTGACATACAAAAGGCTTAATATGAGCCTATGACCCAACCAACCTTCATTAACCTCCTTCCTTCCAACAAACAACTAGGATAGAGGATATAGCATTTAAGTATATAGAAAACTTCTAAGAGAGGTATTAAAGTTCAGAAAGGATTAACAATGCTCCCCCTTAGATTGTGCTCATTTTTCTACAAATTTGAACTTGAGATACTAAGCATCCGAATTCTGACATGAAAGCTACAAATTTTGTAAATAAGCTTTCCTAAGGTTGTTAAAACATATTAGAAGAGATTAAAATATATTTGAATCAATTTGAACAACAAAAGAGCACTTTTTGACAGCAAAATATGAATGCATCCGAATTTCAGAACATGCATCCGAACTTTAGACTTATGCATCCCAAATTTGAAATTTCAAGTCCAAACTTTAAAATATGTGAGATGAAGGCTGTAATATTTGAAAATAAGCCTTTCTAAGATTGTTCAAATATGATAGGAAGGATTAAAATAGTTTTTAAACAATTTGAACAACAGAAAAATCATTTATGGCAAGACAGTTTGGATGCGTCCGAACTTTTTGGTTTGCATCCAAACTTCAAGTCCAAACTTATGAACTTTATCCTCACATATTATAACTCTTTCAGTTTAAGTTTCAAATGCAGAAATACAGCCAAATATGCACACAATGTACCAACTTTTTCACAATCAGCACACAATGCACAATCAGCACACATTGTCAGCACACAATCAGCACACAATGTTGTACCAACTTAGCACACAACACACATCTTTCTCCCCCTTTTGTCATCACTCAAAGATGAGATTATGAAAATGAGACTTATATGCAACTATAGCATAATTCTGTAAATTTATTTTTTCTCTCCTTTTTTTATATCATCAATTAAGCTTGAGGCGGGGTAAGTATCATAAGAAGAAGCTCTCAACACTAAGGTTTCATCATTGAGCTTCATGAAAAACTATTACATAAGCCACATGAAAATAGTAATTTAAAATAAAATGCAAAAATTTAAAGAAGTAACAGAGAAATTTCATAAACCAAACTAGTAAATGTTCATAGGTCATACTAAGAAAAATAAAAGCAGTAAATATAGTTGAGAGTGAAGATATGTTCAGTCTATTGGTATTGATGGAGAGTCCTTTCTAGATTTTTTCTTCATAGCAACATGCTTGACTCTTCCTTGGCCGAATGTTGGATTGGATGGTGTTATTATTTCAGTTCTTGCAATCTGATCTCCTCTTTGTGACTCCATGACCTGCTCATTGCCATCCCCTTGGTCACCATCATTATCATCATCTTCATCATCACTGTTTTCTTCAGTTTTCTTGTCATCTTTATCATTCTCATCATCATCCATTTTCTCTTGAGTTCTAGAAGGTTCTTCACCATTTTGAGGATTTATCATCAATATTTCCTCAATCTGATTGACTCTATTCTCTAAACTATCCAGCTTTCCAAGCACCATAGGAGCAAATGTTTCAAAGAATTTGTACATTTTCTCCATCTCCTTGATGTGGTTGTTCTGTGCTTCTTGAATTGTATCTCCTCTTGAAATCCCTTCAGCACTAGGCCCTTCTCCAACATTAGGATGTGATTGAGGGGTTGGTTCTTCTTCAAAGAGCCTTCTTTTGGAGGGAGATTGCTCCCCCTCACTTGTTTAATCATGCTTCCTCTTGGTTTTCATGTCTCTTGCCCAAATTTCTGCCTCATCTTCTTCTTCCTCAGTTTCCACACTTTCCTCAGCTTCTATTCTTTTTAGAGGAGTTTCTCTTCTAGTTCTCCATACTCCCTCATTATCAAGAGTTAATTGCATTCTTTTGAGAGAGTCATTAGTATAAATCTGACCCATTTTGAAGGTTTGTCCCCTAACAGGAAGCTTGACTCTTAAATGTTTGAAGATTCTTGTTAAGAGTCTTCCATATGGTAAAGCTTTGTTGTCAGTCTTTCTATCCCCAAACATATGCTTCAGTGTCATATAACCAAAATTCAATCTCCTATGCTCATGCAAAGCAAGCATAATCACCATATGTATGTTCCCCACAAATGTTTTATGTCCAAAGTTAGGAATAATCATGGTAGTTATCATATGATGCATAACTCTTCCCCTTGCATCTAAGGCTTTGATTTTCCTTTCTTTAATGGTCCTAAACTCTCTACTATTGGTGAAGGCCTCTTCAAATCTTTCATTTGAAAACAACTCTCTAATATAGCAGTGTTGTCCCATAGAAAAATACCTTGCTCCAACATCACTCACTCCACAGATTCTATTCACTAATGCATCATTGAATTCAAAATCTATTTGAGACACTCTAGAAGAATACCATTGAATAACATTATCCCCTTCATTTTCAATTCTTTCTTCTTTAAGATTTGCATAGAATTCATATATGAGTGAGGGATAGTACTCTTCATCAATAACCAACAAGTTACTCCAACCAATATTACCAAATAAAGATAGGATATTACCCATATTTGTGAGTTTGTCAAAATCAACTCTGTTTTCAGGGATGATTTTCCTTGATTTCTTGTTCCAATCTTCAAATTCTGATGCAGCTTTGATTGAGATAAATTTTTCTGCTCCAGATGATGATTGAGGAACCCTAATTCTCCTTGGTTCATTGAGAATTCGTCCTCCTTCTCTGTTCTGCACTTTCCCTTTTCCTTTCTCAATATTTGCTCCCTTAGTTCTCACCATGATGATTTTCTAATAGAAAAGCAACGAAATTTGAGAAGTGTGTAGGGTTAGGAATTCAAAAATCCAAGTATTTTAATGTGAAATGGTGAAATCACAGAGGGATTTAGGTTTGGACGCGAATGGGTAGAGAGAAATTTCAAAGAAGAGAGAGTTCAGGTTTGATAATATGTGAGTAACGGCTATTTTGGTCTATTTAAAATCGTTGTAACCGCAAAGTTCGGACTACCAAACTTTTTGGTCTGCGTCCAAACATGCGTCCGAACTTCTCTATTTCTCCAGTTTTAGAATGTTCAGACATGCGTCCGAACTTTTCTGTCTAGAATTTTCTGGCTACGTTTGGACGTTCCATTTTCACTCAATGCATCCAAATTGTGCATCTGAATTTTTTCTGCTTTTGTCACACTCAAATAAACACATTTAGTAATTGAATTTTGAGATTCTTAAGAGCCTTCTTAAATGATTAAACCTTTCCTCAGCCAAAGGCTTTGTGAATATATCAGCAATTTGATCATTTGTATTTATATATTCTAAGCATATGTCTCTTTTAGCAACATGATCACGAATAAAATGATGCTTAATCTCTATATGCTTTGTTCTAGAATGTTGAATGGGATTTATGCTCAAATTGATAGCACTAGTATTGTCACATAATATTGGCACATTATTGAATTTAAGACCATAATCAAGTAGAGTATGCTGCATCCATAATATTTGAGCACAACAACTACCAGCTGCAATGTATTCAGCTTCAGCAGTAGACAAAGACACACATGCTTGTTTTTTTACTATACCAAGACACAAGACAACTACCAAGAAATTGACAATGACCACTTGTACCTTTTCATTCAACTTTGCATCCAGCACAATCAGCATCCGAATATCCAATAAGTTCAAAAGATGAAGATTTTGAAAACCAAAGACCATAGTCATGTGTATCAATCATATAGCGAAAAATACGTTTGACAGAAATTAGATGAGATTCTTTAGGACAAGATTGAAATCTAGCACATAAGCACACAGCAAACATAATATCTGGTCTACTTGCTGTGAGATAGAGTAAACTTCCAATCATACCTCTATATGACTTCTCATCGATATTTTTACCTTTTTCATCTTTATCAAGTTTAGTTGATGAGCTCATTAGAGTACCAATCCCTTTTGCTTGATCCATTCCAAATCTTTTCAATAGATCCTTGGTATACTTAGCGTGATTTATGAAGACTCCATCCATAGTTTGCTTAATTTGCAGCCCAAGAAAGAAATTTGGTTCTCCCATCATACTCATTTCAAATTCATTTTGCATTGATTTGGCAAATTCTTCACAAAAAGATGTGTTAGTAGCATAAAAAATAAGGTCATCGACATAAATTTGCACAAGTAAAATATCATTATTGCTAGAGATTTTTATAAAAAGTGTTGTGTCCACTTTTCCTTTTGCAAATCCTTTTGAAAGAAAAAAATCACTTAATCTTTCATACCAGGCTCTTGGAGCTTGTTTCAATCCATATAGAGCCTTGGTTAACTTGAAAACATGATTAGGAAATTTTTCATGAATGAAACCAGGTGATTGTTCTACATAAACTTCTTCTTCAATAAAACCATTTAGAAATGCACTTTTAACATCCATTTGAAATAGTTTAAAACCTTTAAAACAAGCAAAAGCAAAAAGTATTCTTATGGATTCTAGTCTAGCTACCGGAGCAAAAGTTTCATCATAATCAATGCCTTCTTCTTGGTTGAAACCTTGAGCAACAAGCTTAGCCTTATTTCTAACAACTTCTCCTAATTCATTTAATTTATTCCTAAATACCCATTTTGTATCAATAATAGAATGATCATGAGGTCTTGGGACAAGAGTCCATACTTTATTTCTTTCAAACTGATTTAACTCCTCTTCCATAGCAATAATCCAAAAATCATCACACAATGCATCATCAATGTTTTTAGGTTCAATGTGAGATAAAAGAGCAAAGTTGTCGATAAAATACTGCCTTGTTTTAACTCCTTGGGAGACATCACCAATGATTTGCTCCTTAGGATGACCTCTTGCATATCTTAGATCCTTTGGAAGTTCTTGATCATTGCTAGGTTGACCATCTTGTTCTTACTCTATCATTTCTTCTTCTTTGGCATGTTCTTCCAATGTGGGTGCTTGATGATGTGTTTGATTATCGAACATTGAAGAACCTACATCATCTTCATTTCTTCTTTCAAGGTAAATATTAGATTCATCAAAAGTTACATGTATGGTTTCTTCAACACATAATGTTCTTTTGTTATAAACTCTATAAGCCTTTTATTTGATGAATACCCAAGAAATACGCCTTCATCTGATTTTCTATCAAACTTTCCTAGATTATCATTAGTATTTAAGATAAAACACTTACAACTAAATACCTTAAAGTAAACAATTGAAGGAGTTTTATCAAATAGGAGTTCAAAAGGTGTTTTTCTTATGAAGGGTCTAAATAGAACTCTATTCATTACATAGCAAGCAGTGTTTATAGCTTCAGTCCAATGGCAAAGAATTTTCACAAAGCATTGATCTAGCCATCTCTTGTAAGGTTCTATTTTTCCTTCCAACAACACCATTTTGTTGAGGTGTTTTAGCAGCTGAAAATTTATGAGTTATACCATATTCATCACAAAATTTTGTAAAGTCTTGATTGCAAAATTCTCTTCCATTGTCACTTCTAATAGAAATCAATTTATACTCAAGAGAAGTTTGAACCTTTTTGAAAATTTTTGCAAATTCATGAAACAAGAGAAGTTTGAACCTTTTTGAAAATTTTTGCAAATTCATGAAACGTTTCATCCTTTTGAGCTAAGAAAATCACCCAAGTAAATCTTGAAAAATCATCAACAATCATATAAGCATATCTTTTACCACCAAGACTAGTGGTCCTCATTGGTCCAAACAAGTCCATATGAACAAGTTCAAGAGGTTTTGAAGTAGAGACCATTTTCTTTGGTTTAAAAGATGTTTTAGATTGTTTTTCATATTGACCAGCATCACATAGACGAGTTTTATCAAAATGCATTTTAGGTAATCCTCTAACTAGCTCTTGTGAGGAAAGTTTAGATAATAAATCCATACTCACATGACCTAATCTTCTATGTCATAAATATCCATCATTATCATGAATGGCAAGACATTTTATATCATTTGTGATAAGTTCATCAAGATATAACACATATACATTTCCAATTCTATTAGCAACAAAGATGGTTTTGCTACTTGCACTATCAAAAATAGTACAAGTGTCACATTTAAATTCTACTTTACATCCATTATCACATAGTTGACTAATACTAAGTAAATTATACTTCAAACCATCAATAAGTAATACTTGCTTAATAAGAGGGAAGGAACCTTTACCAATGTTACCTATTCCAAGTATTTTTTCTTTCTTCTTATCTCCAAATGTGACAAAACATTCACTTGTTACTTGAAGCTCACTAACAAGAGAGGCACTTCCTGTCATGTGTCTTGAACAACCACGATCAAGAAACCATTTTGTGGCACTTGATCTGGAAGCAAAGAGAACCTACACCAAATTTGAGAGAGTGATTTTTGGTACCCATATTTTCTTGGGTCCAAGGGGGTTAGTGAAAATTCCTTTAACTTTCCAAACAGTCTTAACATCATTTTCTATTTTTCTTTTTACATAACATTTTGATACTTTGTGTCCAAGCTTGCCACAATATGTACAACAAATATGAGACCTAGTATTAAAAGTTTCTTTAGCAAAGGAGTTTTTATATTTTGGAGCATAACTATCATGAGTGTAACCAAGACCATGTTTAACATATGAAGATCTTTGATAACCAAGTAATTTATTTAAATTTTCTCTTCCATTTGTAAATTTTTCAATGCACAATGTAAGATCATTAACTTTCTTTTTCAAAATTTTATGATCATTAAGCATTGTTTCAAGAGAATTAACTTTTGTGCAAAGCTCTTTATTTTCAAAATATATGTTTTGTATGGTTACATTTAAAACTTCTTTTTCAATGTTTAGGCAATTAATAGTCTCAAGAAGTTTCCCATTTTCAACACATAACTTTGAATTCTCATTTAATAACTCATTGATTTTGGCTTTCAGTTCTTTATTCCTTTTAGAAGACTTTTTTAATTCTTCATACATTTCTACAAGTAAATCACTAGGATCAACATCATCATCATAGTAATTAGAAATGGAAGGAGAAGATTGTACTTCATCATTAATTGCCATAAAGCATATGTTGGCCTTTCCTTCACTGTCATCTTCACTTTCTTATTGATCCCAGGTTCCAGCTAGTCCTTTCCCCTTCTTGGCGGGTTTCTTTTTTAATTCGTTTTCTCTTTCCCTTTCCAAAACCTTAGGACAATCAGCAACAAGATGTTCTGTGCTTTTGCATTCAAAACATTGAGGTTTGAAGGATGATGGCTGTCCACTCTTCTTGGTTGGCTTTCTCCCTTTCTTGAGGAATTCCTTCTTATAGAATTTTTTGAATTTTCTTACAGCCATGGCTATCTTCTCTTCTCCACTGTTTCCATCTTCTTCACTTGATGATTTTTCTTGTTCACTCAAGTGATTTGAGTTTTTGAGTACAACTCCTTTTCTTCCCTTCTCTTCATTTTCTTTGTCATTTAGTCTTTTCATCTTCATCTCATGTGTGAACAGTGATCCAATGAGCTCTTCAAGTGGGAGAGTTTTCAAATCCTTTGATTCCTCAATTGCAAGTGTTTTTGGTTGCCAAGATTTTGGTAGAGCATCCAATAGTTTTCTGTTTTGCTCTCCAATTGTATAGCTCTTCCCATAAGCTTTTAAACCATTGAAAAAGTTAGTAAATCTTGTAAACATATCACTGACACTCTCACCTTGCTTCATAGTGAATAGCTCATAGTCCCTTACTAGCATGGCAAGCTTAGACTCTTTAACCTGGTTTGTACCTTCATGTGTTATTTGAAGTAATTTCCACATATCATGAGCAGTGTCACATCCACTAACTCTATTGTATTCAGTTACATCTAATGCACAACTCAAAATATTCATGGCATGATAATTTAATGTCATTTTCTTTGAATCATTTTCATCAAATTGGTCTGTAGACTTTGGTTCTAAGGTTACTCCATCAGCTCTCATTTTCATAGGTATGTAAGGACCTTTCTCAAAAATATTCCACAAATCAAAATTGATAGAACATATATATAACTTAACTTTAGATTTCCAAAATGTATAGCTTGTTCCATCAAACAAAGGTGGTCTATTTGTGGAAGATCCTTCTAGATAAGGTAAGTTTGAAATATTAGCCATAAGATCTTAACTTCTAGGTTGCAAAACCACACAAAGAAGCCCTTGCTCTGATACTAATTGAAAGACCTAAGAGGGGGGTGAATTAGGCCTTTGGCTAATTTTCGAAAATAATTTCCTTGTACAATTCTAAGCAAGACCAGATTATATGAGCTTGGTTCAATGAGAGAATATGTCAATTATTAGCAAAGTAGTAAAACAATGTAATATCAATAAATACAAGCAATTTATAGTGGTTCGATCTCTTCAAGATCTACGTCCACTACCTTGAGCCGACACTCAAGGATTTCAAACAATCTATTATGTGCTCAAGTTCAAAACAATTTCAAAAACAAGTTTTCTACTCTCTTATGCATTCAACTAATTCCAAGACACACAAGTGTAGAGTTTATAGAAAAATATTCCTATTTAGCATATGTACCCTACACTTCAAGTCTTCAAAGCCTTCGATCATCTTGAACATACTCTTCAATCTTCAATCACTTTTGGCATAATTGAGTTGTTCTTGCATTGTGGCTTCAAGGCAATAAGACTTCATACTTCTTAATCTATCAATCCTATCACTCAACATACAAGTATATTAGTCCTCATCAATGTTTGCCATTATTCAAAACTAATCATTACTACATGATTTGCCCTTAGGGCTAACAGAAAACATATTGGACAGTTATTAAAAATTTGCACTATTTTATGCTCATTCTTGATAATGTGACTTTATCATCATTTCAATTTCTACGGAACATGTGGTGAGATTCTTTTTTTCTTCTTCTTCCTGAAAGATGCTTGTGGGCTTGTTAATGATTTCTTTTTTCATATATGGTAAGCTTTTTCAATTTCAATTTCTACGAAACTTTTTTTTTCTCATGAAATTCGGTTCGATTCTGACAATAATTCGATTTGGTTCGATTTTTCGAAAGAAATATAAAACCGAACCGAAAATCGAATTATCCGATCAAAACCGAACTGAATAATCGAATGAACACCCCTAGTTGCCAATACTGTTATTGGCTAACTGAGTTCAAGATACCCTTGTGGCGATTAGATATCAAACAAATGAGATGGATGTCAACCACACATTCACGAAGAAGATTGAGAAACCAATTCCAACTTGCCAAAGACTCCTAGTCAACAATCGCAAAAGCCAAAGGGTAAACATGATTATTAGTATCTCATCCGCTTGCGATTAACAGTACTCCCTTATAAACCCCTCTCAAGTGAGTCATGTCAATGAATATAACAGATCGATAATGCTTGAATCCTGTTATTGAAGGTTCGATATCTAAAATAAGAAATTAAATATCATCCATGCCAATATGCTTCAACAGTGATGTAGCCAGCGAACAATGGTGCCTGGGTTGCTATCTTATATTGTTTATATATATTATGGTAGAATAGTAAACGTTAAGTTCCAATCCCCAAATAATAACTCAATTGCAGCCGTCTGGGCATAGCATCCTTTTTTGTAAGTGCCTCTAGTTTCAAATAGGACTTGAACCTCCTCTATAATGTGCTTTACAGATGTTTCTAGATCTACCCTTGTAGGGTAGCTGGTGTGTCTTGCAATTTAGCGATCTGGCATGTTTCGGTGGGTGTTGTCTATCGTCTGCACAAGACAAGTGTGTTTTGCATTGTAGATAGTTATCTGTCACATACCATGCGTAGCTTTTTTTAGTACGTGTATGTACCAGGAACACATATTTTCATCAATTGAATGTAAGCACTTTGCAGTCCACTGGTCTAACTTACTTCTCACGACTTTGAACTTGTTGGCCATCCTATTTGACCACTTCCTAACTATATATACAACTTCTTTCTTGTCCCGAAACTGCATGCCTCACCTGAGTAGCTCTGTTGAATAATTCCAATCGGCTAGTTGGATTGCATTGTCGGATGTCCCGTCATTTGACTGTACTCCCGATCCCATATCTTGAAAACATTCGTACATTCAGCGATCTACTAGGATGCAACTGATAGAGCCAATTTGTGGGTTTTGTACTAATGAATATGGTGTGGCATCTGAATGAAATGTCTGTACTTGAGGAATTGACTGCTCTTTATCCTCATCTAAACCCTCGGCCTTCACTTCAGTTGGGACATCTGACTTAGGATCACCATCAACATCGAAAGTTGAACCTAATGAGTCAGCAATTGCTGCTCCATACAATATTGTCGATTCGGATGCCACAAGCTCCGTCACCTATGTCATATGAATATCCACTGATGAATCGTTTACGACCGGAGTTTGGTGATAGCGGATTGATGCCCGTCAAAATATCCACGTAGCAGTATCCTCTTGTTGTTCTTGTACCTGCACCGGTTAAAAATCCACAAGAATATGGTGCCAACTAGACCAAATTCCGGTTGAATATCCCATAGGAGATCTATTTGATCTTCATCATCAAGGCCAATAGCGCTGTAGGAAACCTGATTGAGTTCAGGCGAAAAGTATGGCCACCGTAGAATCATACGAATGCACCAACAAGTCAGGTCCTTGTTTCTAATGGCAAATATCTTTTGCGCCAATTCGTTGTAGGAGACTTTGCGTCTAAGGATCCAACTTTTTTGTACTGCTCCTATGAAGAATGCTCCATGATCATCGTTTTTAATTTCGCTATCCTAGAATAAAAATATTCTAATTAGATTCGGGAGCGCCATTTCATACGTGATAATTTTTTAGTTAAACTTTGTGAGTGTTGCAAAGGATCTTAACTTCAGAAAGAGGAGGTTGCAAGTAATCTTTAGTGAACCCTTATATAGCCGCGTTTGTTTTTGTATGGCACGGAACTAGGGCAACACATGCATAAAATAATGAAATTGCGCGATGCATGCTTGCTGTTTACGGCCAAGAAGCATATCCTGAAGATAGATTCGGCCTCAAAGAGAGGAAGAAATTGTATGGTCCTGCAGGGAAGAAGGAACAAACAAAAGCTGAAGCAAAAGCTAAAGAAACAAATGAAAGCTAAAAAAAAAATAAAAGACAAATTGGAAAAGTAGGGATGGGTGTTGGAATAGTATATATAACGCCATCTCACATGGCGTTACACACTAAAGGTATAACGCCATTTCAGATGGCGTTATCCCTTTGCATGTTCAACAAACAAAAGCTAAAGAAAAATAAAGAAAAAAAGCCATAAAAGACAAATTAAGATCGGCCATCTATGGCATTATACACTAAAATGATAACGCCATTTGGCGTTATCACTTTAGTGTGTAATGCCACCTGAAATGGCTGGTCTTATAATGTCATTTCACATGACGTTATACCAAAATAACGCCACGTGAAATGATGTTATGTCCATTTCCATAAACCCCTCCAAACCATGTCCATTTTAGTACTTTTTAAAAAATGACGTCCCAACAGAATAAAAACTCATATAACTATGTGTATAGCAACCTCTAGTTTTTTTTTAAAGACAATTGTCCAATCTAGACTCTTTTGATTTATAACAAGATTTTTTTACTAAAAAATATATCATACGATTGGTGGGAGATGACATCATACTTTTATATTGTTGATACTAATTTCTCACTTAGATTATAAAGGATGAAATGATAATAACTTTGATTCATATCAGATTAATTAAGTCATTGATATTTAATGGATTTGATTGTGAATTTTTATTTGTAATTTGATTCCCTAACTTTTTCTGATTTTATAGTATAGAGATATAGTGATAATCTCAGCCAAATAGAAAAAAGAAAAGATATAAAATAAAGATGTCAGGAGGTTTTTTCTCCAAAAAAAAAAAAAGATGTCAGGAGGGTGGGCTTTTACTAAATTTGGTCCTTTTTTCAAAAAAGGACAGTGAAATGGACCGAAAAGCAGAAGTGGTGGAGGAAACTGGACATAACGCCATAGGTGATGGCGTTATATCCGGTATAACGCCACTCGCGATGGCGTTATACCAGGAATTCGTCACCAGGAAGAATTCATCCTTTATGTATAACGCCTTACGTGATGGAGTTATACACTAGGAAGAATTCGTCCTTTAGTATATAACGTCATCTAAGATGGCGTTATACACTAGGAAGGATTTGTCCTTTAGTGTATAACGCCATCACGTATGGCGTTATACACCAGTATAGCGCCATCTAAGATGGCGTTATACACCAGGAAGGATTCGTCTTTTAGTGTATAACGTCATCACTTATGGCGTTATACACTAGGAAGAATTCGTCCTTTAGTGTGTAACGTCATCACGTATGGCGTTATACACCAGTATAACGCCATCCCATATGGTGTTATTTACTAGGACGGATTCTTTCGTCGCTAGTGTATAACGCATTCTCTAACGGCGTTATGTTGCCCCGTGAACCAATTATTGTGTCGTTTCCATTATTGAATTTGTCGGCATATCCTCTCGAACTCCCCTATATAAAGACCTGGGAGAAGAACAATCAATTGCAACCTACTCATTCTACTTATCTTTGTCAATGAGGATTTATTTTTCTTCCGTAACTTATTCTTCTAACATTTATTCTCCTTCTATCACTTATTCTCGTTGTAATATTTAATTTCCTTGTATCAATTGTAATATTTAATTTCCTTGTATCAATTATTCTGCTTCGACTACCTATTCTGCAACATTCTCAGAGCATCAGTTATGAAATTTCACTGATACAATGGCTCTTTCAAATCCCATTAGAATATTTTTATTCTGGGATACTGAAATCCAAAACGATGATCACGGAGCATTTTTCCCAAGAGTAGCACAAAAAAGTTAGATCCTTAGAATCAAGGTGTCCTACAACGAGTTAGTATAAAAGATATGCGGCATTAGAAACATGGACCCAACTTTGTGGTGTATTCGTATGATTCTACGATGGCCATATTTTTCACAAAGGCAGGGCACAAGAAACAGCCGACGAACAGAAGAAATAAGAAGAAAAAAAAAGCAAAGCCAGTGGAGAAACGAACTCTAGCTGGCAAGAGACAGGTAAAAAAAAGAAAATGTAGTGGGAAGCAAGGAAAGGAAAGGTTACCTGCTACGGCGGTGCTCTCGCCTTGCCAGAGAAGAAGAATAGAATTGTAGTGAAAATGATCGGTGTGGTGGTGAGTGGGTGAAGAATGAGTGGTTGGGAAGGGATGAAAATATTGGTGCCATAATGATGATATAACATCAGGTGGAATGGCATTATACCATGGTATAATGCCATTTGAGATGACATTATACCTGCATTATAACGGCACTCGAAATGGCGTTATTACTTCTGATATAACGCCATTCCGAGTGGCGTTATACCAGATATTATGCCAAATTAAGTGGCGTTATGTCCACTTTACTCCTTTTTTCCTACACCTGATCCATTTCAATATAGTTTTTTAAAAACGGGTCTAAATTGGGTAAATACGCAGGAGGGTAACTACCAAGGAAAAAACCACAACCAGGGTCACTTCCAATCACCACCACCGCCACCTACGTCAGTGGCAACACCACTTGCATCCCTCTTCTGCTATTCTATTGCCAAGAATCTATTAGGAGTTCAAACCTAACGGATTAAAGAATCACCAGAAAAATCAAAACCCATAAAATGTCCCTAGATTGTATTTGAACAAATATCTCATGAGAAACATAATCCTTTACATTCTTCTCAATAACCTCAACCAAAACAGTCTATCGTTTGCTTCGAAGCTTAAAGGGCTCTGAAGTTAATCTAGAAGTCACCGAAAGGCTGAAGTTAATCTAGAAGTCGCCGGAAGGAGTATAACGAAATCACTGTCTTACGACCTTCTCACCGCAATATCCTGAGATTTAGCTTTGTATTCAACAACAAAATTGAACCAAAATAGAAGAAGAAATATAAGAATTACTGTGACTGATTGATTGAATTGGTGGTAAAGGAAAACGATAAAGTGGAGACGCGCGCAAGAAAGAGAGACAAGTGCTTTGGTGAAAGGAGATAGGTGGCAACGAGGTTGAAAGGGTTTCAAAGATAGGTCCAAAAGGTCAGCGAAGAAAGTTGCACAAAAGAGATAACACAGAAATTTAGTCCTCAATTGTCAAAATTGGGTACTCAATTGTCATACTCCAAATCATTAGGGATTTTTATCCAATCCTGCACATAACTTTTTGTAGTATGTGCAGGACCAGAACCGAACCAAATCATTGGATGGACTGAACAACTCGAAGAGTTTTCAAGAGTTCATTTGGCCTTTAACCAAAAAGGAAAAGCAAAGAATTCACGTGGGGCCCATCTGCCCAGGCATTTTTTTGGGGCGAAGAGGGGAGAGGGGAAATCTGGTTCCTATTTCAGGATATGGCGCTCTTACCTTCGGCTTTTCTATGCCATCCCATCATCTTCCTATTCTTACTCGCGGGAGATTACTCTGATTTGATTGTAGTTAGAACTGTTAGAAACAATATGGCGAACTCGATCATATGGCTAATGTCCCGAACACGGCTGCCGATGAGGCCAGAAAAGTTGTTCGCATGCATTATTTTGATGGAAAGTTTATATATGGATTGAATTTTTTTATTAAATTATATTACAAATTATAAAAATAAATTATAAATAAAAGATAATGTTATGAAATAATATGTGGATGTTCATATTAGTCAATTTCCTGAAGTGAACTGGACTCCCAAAATATGACTCCTAATCAGATTTGATTTCCTTTCCCCATTAGATTTTGGGTTTCCATAAACTATTATATTATGAGCCTATATATAGGGTCATATGATGACATTAATAATATACAGATTTTAGTCTTGATTCTTGAGTTCTACATTCTCTCTCTATATTCGATCTTCTCTTTTCCTTAGTTTTATATTATTCTCCAAACATATTGAGTGACGCTTTTACTTTAATTCTGTGTTGCCAACACTTAAATTAATAACACGTTATCAGCACGAAACTCTATCACTGTACTTTTTAAATTTATATGAAGGCAAGAAAGCACGAGTCTCTGCCACTGAAGTTGAGAGTTTAATCAAGAGAAAAAGAGGTATTTTTTCTATTCTTGAATTCTCATGAAAAACTTTTCAAAACTCATTTTTTTTTATTCTTGATATTTATAGAATGAATTATATGTCATAGACATTAGATGCTCAAATTTATTGAGATATAATGGGTCTGGCAGACATCATCTCAAAATCACATAAAAGTCATGATTTTTCTTCGCCATAATTTCTATGAGGATCTAAAGGTAGAATATCTTATCGTGAAAGATCTATTTATTTTCTAGAAGGATCTAAAAGAAATATTTGACCACCAGAAGATGGTCATTCTATCCAAAACACAGTTTACTTTAAATTTGTGAGTGAATACATTAGAACCAATGGTTATGGCCCTGAAAGAGGTCATAGTCATGATCGAAACCGTCAATATAGACGCGGATATGGTAAGAATAATTCATATAATCATGGCGATTAGAATATATGCATCTGGATATTATGGGTCCTGAAGACACTATTTAAGAAATACAAAGCATCAAAGCTACTTGATTACTAGCAAATTGTGAATGAAACATACAATCACCAGAAGATGATTGTTATATAAATGCTAGTTATAATTTGTTATAAGTGTGCCTATAATATTTTATGCCTATCAGTGTGCAAAAAAATTTATTGCTTTTAGAATTTCTCCTCAATTAAAGTTATAAGGAGAAATATCACTAGTAATGTGATGAATAAAAGAATTTTCCTTTCTCATATCTCTAACATGCTCCTGAAGTATTTTGAATTTATATCTTCTGAAACTAAATGAGTCATGGATAAAATATTTTGATGCTCGATCAAATATGTTTATGACATTCCCTGAAGTGAATGAAATTAGAAATTATAATGTATTTATGTACGAGATTTTGGTCGCAGCTAGTAGAAATACACTTTGTTCTTATACTATAAGAATGACTCATCAAATCCTCAGTGAATGGATACTCACCAGAAGTGAGAAAATAATGAGAAGGAAAAAGGAAAAGTAATAATTCTAACATGTTATTTATGTAATATGAAAGTTTATCACGTACCTGTAGTACGTCAACCATGTTATGAATCTCTATTAATTATTGATAATTCTTTACTTTCCTAAATTATGCTACTGATAGTAATTATGCGTGTGTTGATAATATCGATATGGCACAGAATCTAGCCAGTTCTTTTGAATATCTAGAAAGAGTTTTTAGCATTTTGAATGTTAATCAAAAATTTTAAATTATCGAATTGCTACTTTCCTATGTTATTTTAGTTTATTTTGGATCAAGAATGGTGAAGATACAATTTGTCTAAACAATATTTGTTGTTTATTTGGACAAAATTTAAAATATATGTCCAAAGTATGAATGGTAGTGCAAGATTCCTGAAGAACTAATTGATCAAATAACTCTAAAAGAGTTAATTATTTAAAAGCTCTAGAACAGCTACTAAATCTTCACCTGATAGTCAATTGTTGTAATATATCATTATTTATATAGTCTCGTAAAGCTTTTTGAGCTTTGACTATATTATCAGTATATCAAGACATTGGATGAATGAACTTTTGAGGCATATGCATTACCATTATGACATAAAATATACGTCAATTATAGATACCACTATTTATCTCTCCTGATTTATATTGCATAGAATTATAAAATTGAGATGCAATATTGAGTAAACTTGAAATTTACTGATAAATAATTTATTAGTTGGCATGACCGATCGGACCATCCCGAATCATTAAAATACGAAGAATGATTATGAATTTATTATGGAACCAGAAGTTTCCTAATATGATGAATTTATATGTGCTACTTATTTTATTTAAAAAGTTATCAGTATTACTTGGGGTTGAATGTGTTATTTTGGGATGAATATGGATAAATTATTAGTTGATGCATCAACAAATAGTCATATATATTGTTATTCTTGCAACCTGTAGTTTGCATAATTCATTGATAATGAGCTCATGTTTTAACGTTCTCTCAAAGACATAATTTGTCCTAATAATACTGATTGTATTGAGATAAATATTGAACATCCTGCAGAATGTTCATGACTGTGATATATTAGTACTTATTTCGTATTTTGCCAACACATTGTAATTTTCCTCATAATAGTTGGTTTGTGGTCAAAAACCAAATATTTGTCATCCTAAATTTAGAGATGCACTATGTATGTTGCTCCACCACAAAGGTAATGAGATGGGTTCTCAAAGAGATTATTAAATATGTTGGCAATAAATCTCAAGGGAGAGATTCGTATTTTGTTAATTTTGAATATTATGCCCCAACATAAAGAGGAGAAAGCATGAGGTTGGATAAAGATATTAGTATATGTCTTATTTTGATCTTCTATTTTGATCCTCATAGAAGATACATTGAACCAGAAGTTCAAAGGATAATTTATATAGCTAGGTATATTAATTGACCAACATCCAGCAAAAAATGCTTCTATTTGATATCCCTGAAGGATAATCTACCACTACAAATAAATTTGAGACACAACTAAAATGTGGTAGATAAGTCGGTTCAAAAGATATAAACTCCTCATTGGAGCAAAGGTATAAGATGGTCGTATATATTAAGTTGAGGAGATTTAAATTCCAGCAGAATTTTTCTCCAAACATCATTGATATATTATTTTTAGAAGAAATTCAGGTACCTGAAAATTGTGATAAATGATGAGATCTCAACATGATTGGGAACTATTAGAATCGCACAAGTATATGAATTTAAAGATATTAATGCGCATAATATATTGAGGATTTCCAAATCGAGGTCTGCAGACTCGAAATGATAAAGTTCGCATGAGAAATATAAAAAGTTTAAACTATTCACAAGTACACTTGAAGTGTACATGTATTCCCAGCAGGAATAATACACTTGAAGTGTAATACAAAGAGATAGTAATTAATATTTGTTTATAAAATGCAAACTATAAAAGTGAATATTTGCCATGAGTTATGGCATATGATTCTTCGTAAGACCTGGCACTGATAACGAAGAAATATATTTCTAGTGGTGGATATAATGGTGAATAATAACACTTAATATGTGTTTATATTTGTTATCATTTGATAATAGTATTTATATTTGAAGTCCCTGATGGACTCGATATGCTTGAAGCATGTAATTGTTCTTGTAGAACATAATGAGATTGTCTTAGTGAATTTTTATTGAAAGAATGATCGAGTATGTATTCTTTATTAGAAGATATCCTCATTGTACAATCTATTGATTGGTATAGTGTTCTCCACATTAGGGGGAGAAAATCATCAATTAAAAGAGGATATTATTTATGACTTTTATTATCTTAATCTATGCACAAGTATTAGTGAATTGGAAGTTTAAAATATTATTTATTTGCATAAAATTGCATATTGATTGTTTGTCTGACTCCTGTAGAGTTAGTCAATATAACATTATACTTATAGATATTCCTATTTGGATAAATGTCCTAGCAGGACAAATATATACATTCTATAACTATATAATTTTGATACACACCTGAAGCGTGATTGATCTCTTGATTTTGAAAAGAGAAAATGATTTGATAATCGAGATATTTTTCCTGAAGAATTTAGAGGAGCAAGTATTGTTATCAACATTTTGAAAAGTCAATATTTTATTTTGATTGAACATCCTGAAGATTTTTAATATGGACATAGTACATTAATTGTTATTGGGTTATTATATGCGAGATCCTTTATATCTATTGAAGGATATTGAATAACTATTTGGTCTTGAAGTACCATAATTCTAAAATTGAGTGCATGAATATACTTGTCCACGTGCAAGTAGATATCTATTATTGTTCTTCTCTACCCAATAAATTTTAAGACGACATTAAGCTTGCCTATTGATATCTCCTTGAGATAGTTTATCTCGAATATTGAGAAAATTCAACTCTTGTTGAGATGAATATGCAAGGTATGCATTACTTATATGATCCACATAAATCATGCATTTATAAACATGTGTTGATTATAACAGCCACATCTTCGCCTTATAAAAATTCAAGATGTTGGTTGAGAATATATTTGATCATGATTAATGTATTCGAGATAAATCTATATCCTCTAAGGAGGAATTCCAACTATATTGTTGGATGGTAATAAAGTTTGAAATATATCTAAGGAGATGTGATGAAGTATATTTTTAATCACGATCTCCAGAAGAGGTGTGATATTGATGTGTAAATTAATTTGATCATTTGATTATTTGACAAATTTGTTCACTAAGACTTTACTGATAGTAACATTTGATTGGAAAGCATCGGTTAAGAAACCTTAAAGGGTTTCTTATCAGGGAGAGTAATAATGACATAAAGAATAATGTAATATTTTTCCTTCACTAGAGTTTTTTTCCCACTGAGTTTTTATTTAGTAAGGTTTTAACGAGGCATATTCTTTATGTTATGAACATTCAAGGAGGAGTGTTATGAAATAATATGTGGATATTCATATTAGTCAGTTTCCTGAAGAGAACTGGACTCCCAAAATATGACTCCTAATCAGATTTGATTTTCTTTCCCCATTAGATTTTGGGTTTCCATAAACTATTAGTATCATGGAAACTATATATAGCAGTCATATGATGACATTAATAATATACAGATTTTAGTCTTGATTTTTTGAGTTCTACATTCTCTCTCTATATTCGATCTTCTCTTTTTCTTAGTTTTATATTATTCTCCAAACATATTGAGTAACACTTTTACTTTAATTCTGCGTTGCCAACACTTAAATTCATAACAGATAAAATATTTTAAATTGAAAAACTAATACAAATACCCCTACTTCCCGGTAGCAAGCTCTGGCTTCGATTATCCTCGAGAATTTTCCTGGGGCCTGGGCCACTGGGTATTTGGAGAAGAGAACCGGTGGGGTTACCGTAAAGGAAACGACGTTCTTGATTTTGTTTGGGTTTTTGGATCCAATTGATGGAGCTGACAACTTCATTGAATCCCAAAAACACGCAGCGGAGCTTGAACCATCTGTTAAACTCGCATTTGGGATCATGATTGCTTTGCTCTATAAGGATAAACCGATCTTGGGCTGCACTGATCAGCCTATCAGGGAAGATAGGTGGACAGGGATAACCGGGAGACGAACAAAATGGAACGGAGAATCAATCTCGACAAGGGCTTATGAAGATCTTGGGGAGACGAACAAAATGGAACGGAGAATCAATCTCGACAAGGGCTTATGAAGATCTTGGGGATGCAAGAATTGACGTCAAGGATCCAGATTACAACGATGAAGCCAAAAGACCCTTGAAGAGGATAGCGAACAAGGTGAAGCAGCGGTCAATAAATGCAACTGCATTGCATACTGTGAGATGGCTTCGCCACTATTAGATGCTGTGGTGGACTGTGCATTGGATCCCTGTGATTTTCTTGCATTGATACCTATTGTGGAGGGCGCCGGAGGAATTGTTACGGATCGCGAAGGCCACGAATATTGTGTTCTAGAAGGAGGCTTCAAGGTGGTGGCGGCCGGAGATAAGAGCATTCGCCGGCGAATTATAGGTGAGTTAGTCTAACTTATACTTAGTTCTACCTAGAAATCTTTAGGTTGCAGATGATGAATTGACTGACAAATTTCCATCCGCGACTTCTTAACCAAATTATCTACTATGACTTTTTTTCTTTAACCAAATGTCCATGGCCAGCAAGCAAAGATTTGAACAATAAAGCATATGGTCTGAAAAATCTCGCACAAAAAGATACCGAGTAAAAGAGAAAGAGGAATACACGTTCAGTTATGAAAAGTCAAAAATAACCTTCATCTCGAATTTGCGTCCAACGTGGACTTGTTTCGACCTTTATTTTTAAAATCATTTTGGCCCCTGTATAATTTTAAATTTTCTATCTAATAAAAATGTTTGTTTAAAAAAGGAAAAAAGAGATGAAGATTTGGGGGAGAATCATGACATTGCCAGTCCTATCACTTTGACCACAATATATGAATAAACAGAGATGGGCTATTGCACCGAGAAATTAATGTCTGCTGGGACAATTCCTGGGAATGGCTTTTGTCTCTATTGTAATTACTATAATAAATTAGATAAACGACCACTCTCGGCCCACAACCTACCTCCTTCTCGCCCAGTAAGCCGCCAGTTCAAAGCTGAGGTTTGGTTCAAGAAACTCAAGTCAACAACAAACATGAAAGGGAAGAGGAAAGTAGAGCTGCTGCTGATTCCGACACCAGAGATCGGTCACTTAGTATCAGCAATTGAACTGGCAAAGCTACTCACAGAGCAAGATGAACAGATCTCCATCAGAATCCTCACCATGAAGCTCACATTTGATAGCACAGTCACCAACTACATCAAATCACTTTCTGCATCTTCCACTTCACGTGTAAGCTTCCTTGAATTCCCTGACAATGAATCCTCTTCAAGTATTGTAGCTCCCAATCCTTTCCTGCACAGACTTATGGTTCTTGAAAGTCATAAGAGTCAAGTCAGGAACATTCTGGCTGAAATCTGCAATTCTGCAACAGCAAAACTAGCCGGGATCATTGTAGACATGTTCTGCACCAATATGATAGATGTAGCCAATGAGTTTGGGATTCCTGCTTATCTGTTTTACACTACTACTGCAGCAATGCTTGGTCTTGTATTACATCTCCAAAGCCTCAGAGATGATTTCAACCAAGATCTAACCGATTACAAGGGTTCGGTTGCCGAGTTACGGATCCCTACTTACATCAACCCTGTTCCTGTTAAGCTACTGCCTTCTATTGTATTTGACAAGGGAGAAAGCAGCACTGTCTTTCACAATCACGCAAAAAGGTACAGAGAGACAAAGGGGATCATAGTCAATACATTCCTAGAGTTAGAATCCCACGCTGTTAAGAAACTAACCGAGGATGAGACTCTCCCACCAATCTATGCAGTAGGACCTATACTGAATCTTAAAGGAATACATGATCAAGACGGTGAAGTACGGATGATTCTGGAGTGGCTTGATCTACAGCCTAATTCATCTGTATTGTTCCTCTGCTTCGGAAGCAGAGGATATTTTGAGGAGGACCAAGTGAAGGAAATCGCCTATGCACTCCAGCATTGTGGGCACCGGTTCTTATGGTCTCTAAGACAGCCTCCACCTCCTGGAAAGGTCGCTACCCAGTTTGGAAACTTGGATGAACTCTTGCCAGAAGGATTCTTGCAGAGAACTACAGAAATTGGTAAAGTTATAGGATGGGCACCACAGGTTCAAGTTTTGTCCCACCCTGCAGTGGGTGGCTTTGTATCTCACTGTGGATGGAACTCAACTTTAGAAAGTATTTGGTTTGGAGTGCCTATGGCAACTTGGCCACTCTATGCTGAGCAGCAGGGTAATGCGTTTCAGCTAGTAAAGGATCTAGAGATTGCAGTGGAGATTAAGATAGACTACAGGAAGAATTTTTTTATGAGTACAGAAGATCTGGTAAAAGCACAAGAAATAGAAGCTGGGATCAGCCGTCTAATGGAGCCAGAGAATGAAGTTAGGAAGAAGGTAAAGGAAATGAAAGAGAAGAGTAGAGTAGCCCTTATGGAGGGAGGATCATCCTATGCCTCACTGAAATGCTTTATTGAAAATATGATGAATAATATCCCATGACTGTTTTCCTGGAGTAGATCCCAGAATCAAATGCTGCGATTCCCACTAAATCTTTTCGTGCGAATGTTTGAGAACAAGCCCATCATGTCACACTGAATAACTGTAGTATTCTACTTGAAGCATTATTGAGCCACTGCTGCTTCCTTTCGAAGGCAAGTATTTGTAATGACCTATAATAAACTGATATATCGATCATTTCTTGTCAATTGCTTCTCATTGCTAAGGTTTTGCACTTGCTTCTTATTGTTAAAAATCAGTTTATTACCCCATTTTATGTCTTAAGACTATCAATATGTCACAGGAATTGCCTCTTACATCGTAGTTCTAACCTAGTGCATTAAATGCATCCAGAAAATCCTTTCAGTACAATGGAATTGTTCAAAAGAAGCCCAGCCACAGCTGGATAATCGTTGTTTCCTGCTTCTAGCCAGACAAGCTAAATAACAATTAAGGAAATACAGTAAACAACAACACAGAGAAAGAGAGAGGAATAAATAGACGGGTATGATCATGCTCTTGTGGTTCCAATTGATCACGGATTCTAGTGTGATCAAAATGAAACTTGAAAGAACAAAACCAGAAAAATTCTTGCGGGTTCCTATGTTGAAAGAAAGTCTTATTAATTAAGGCAAGAAGGATATTATTATTATTACTTTTATTATTTATCTAAAGGGAAATTAGCAAAAAGGGCATTCATTAGTTAAAGAAACACTATAAACCAAATCAGTAAAGTAACGGAATTTGAATGTAATGAATACAGTAAAATTATGCAAAAGCAAAATACAAATTCTGAAAATTCAAATCTTGTAATATTTCAACAAGATCAAAAGCCTATGACTAAATCAACTTTTGAAGAACACTAAATTTCTAACTATCAAATAAGATAAACCAATATAATAGTAGCCTCACTGCATTTGCCAAAGACATCTATTCTGGTATTAGTTGGGGCTTCCTAGATGACAACTAGAAGTACATGCAACCAAGACGTTACTGTCACCTCCCAAAACATCTGAGTAGTGAAGAGGTAAGGGTTGAAGAAAGTAGCTTCAGCCCTGCTGACCCTCCAGGGAAGTAGGAGAAGGCATAATAGAGTAGAGCAATCACCTAAATAAAACATACAAAGGGTCAAGAGGTATTAAATAAGGCTTTGAGATGCATAATAAAATACTTTTTGAAAGTAAAGGAAATATATTGTTCTCTGATATGCATTTGAGTTATCAAGGCTAGTCCATCCTCTTCCTGTTTTTATTTCTCCCTTCTTTCGTGCTCTATGTTGGATGACAGTTCAAGAGTTAAATGTATATCCTTAGAAGAGTGGGAATTAGCATGAGAACCTAATCACAGTTGGGAAAGCAAGTTTCCAGGCCAACTAGAAGTACCCTGGGCCTCTACAAAATGAAAAACCTATTATGCTGCAAGACTGAAGGTATGATCTCTAAAGTGGAACAAGCATCCTTTCTGTTAGCATCTAGATCCTAGGTTCAACAAAATCTGGCACAGCAATAGAAGGCAAAAAATTTATAAATGTAGTGAAGCAAAAGGAAAAATAACTTACTACGCCCTTCAGTTTTTCGAGTTCTCCAAAACTACCTTGAAACTATTTCTTTCATTTTATATCCTCAAATTATTTTAATCTGGTTTCCGTTGTCCTGACACTCTTACAAGCAGTGGTTTCTGGTCAAGTGCTTTTAAGTCTCATGAGTTGCTGGAAACTACCACTTGAAAGGATGGAGGGAAAATTACAAGCAAATGAAAATAGTTTGGGAATGTAGAAAGATAAAGCAATAGTCTTAGGATAGTATAGAACAATTTAAAAAGCACAAGGGCACCTGGAACTATTTCCCCGAAACATAACCAAATGTTGGTTACATGAATCAACTCTTCTCAATTATAACCTATCTGCTACAATAATTTCATATTCCTTTTGGTACTACTTCCATGTTATTTCTAGAATCTACATAGTTGCTCTTACACCGATATCAAGTTACCCCTAATACATGATCCTAGTATTAGCGCATGGATATGCCAAAACCATATTAAACAGTTACAACTTACAAGCACCACAAAACATTGAAAAATGCAGAAGCATTATACTCATGAATTGAGAAAACTTCCACATCAATAGATTTTAATAAACACCATTTTAAAACTTCCGCATCAATAGCACATTAACAGACAGCCTTCATTAAATTCCCTGGTCATAAGTCAAGTCCTCCTCGTTCCCGTCCCCTACAAACCCTTATTAACTTCCAAAGTAAACTACCTTTTGGATAATTGTACTATTTAGTCCTGTTGTTTTATTTTTGGACACTTCAGTCCCTTTCAATTATTTTTAACTTTTTTATACTAATCTAATCTATTCTCATACAAACTATTTGTCCTTCCGGCCAAAAAGGCTACTGTCAAATTGTGGAGGAATAACAAAGAGGAAAATGAAAAAGTAAAGCAGAAAAAGGAAAAAAGAGGAAAGTTTGAAAACTGAAAAATGAAGAGGGGGTGCACGAGGTGCAATTGGGAGACTGAGGAGGTAGTGCGCTCTGCGATCAAAGTTGAAGGGAATGAATTTAACCTATAGCCCCTCTTTCATCAACACTGAGCCCTACATTTAAATGAAATTTTCACTTAAAGTTGCAGAATTACTGTCCACCAATCATCCATCAAATTTGTCATGGAAAAACCCAGATTTCTTTTTTCCTGAAAGCATTATACTGGAAGTACATTTCTCTATATTCATTATTCTCAACTGTAAACTCTACCTCTTCACCAAAAGAAATAAAAATAAAAACCAAGACCCAAGTTGGACTATACTTTTGAAACATGGGAGGGTGCAGTTCACCACAGTCCACTTTAACATCTCTCTCACCTGCTTCCTCCCCTTTTTGATTCTTTGTGGTAAGGGTGCCATAGTGGTATACGATAGACCTTCATATACTCATTTTTCTTACTCTTTTAGTTCTCTTACAATATGCTTCAGTTGCAACCAAATTTTCTTGATTGCTACAAATATAACACACATAACAAATGAAACCAAAAAATTAAAAAAGCAAAAGAACAGCTGGAAGAAGATGGTTTATACCTGTAGCAAAGAGAACAATACGGAAAGGATATAGCTGTGAAGTACCATGGACACATATACTGTTCCCACAGTGCTTCCAATAAATCCCAATGTAAAGGCAAGTCGCTGAGGGAAAGAGAGAACAACTATGTAAGCAGAAAACATAGAAGAACAACCAACAGAAATTTCTTAGACACTGATAAGCATCAGTGAAATAAATGTAACTCTAAACCAAAGGAAGCAAAGAAGTTCTTAACCGGAAAAATTTTAAGAAAATCCAGAGTACCTCCTTTGATAACATGTGCTTGATCTGATTTTTTGGACCTTTAAGGGCAAACAATGACGCAATGATTAAGGCACAGCCAATTGTGAAGCAGATAGCAAACTTTTGCGGTGTCAGAACCATTACAGGAAGGAAAATGGAGAATGCAATTATAATAAAGAACACTCCAGAAGCAAGTAATAATGCAAAATAGATAACAGATGTTCCAGAAGGGACATTGCTTGTGGCAGACTGAAAATTCCCTGGCAGATCTCTCACTCCTTTGGATACCCTATAAGAAGAGAGGGGAATTTGAATAAGGCAGAGGTCAAATAATTTAAGATTCAAAGGCTACAACAAGAACAATCAACCAGAATCCCAAATATTAACTTGTCATATGAACTAAAAAAGTGAAGTTGCAACAAATTCTAAGGGTGTATTTGGATATATTTTTTTTTTTTTAGTTGAGTTGTATTTGGACTTGTAAAAGTGAATTGTTTGAGAGGAGAAGTGGCACCCAAAGTGAAAAAAAAGGGGATTTTTTTTGTTAGAAAACGAATCCAAGTACACCCTAATTGCAATTTTGGTTTTAAAAGCTCCAACAGATTTTTAGACTGGCTGCTGCAATTGCTTCCTGGTTTAATACAAATCAGATCAATGTAAAAGAATTTCTCTAACCTCAGAAAATTATCCTACTTGAGCATATTATACTGTGACATAGTAGAAGGATATTTCTCAAAGCTTAATAATTTTCTTCCTGTGAACAGATGAAAAGTAATTCTGAAAAGTATCCAATTAAGCTGCATTATCTGAAAGAAGAAACATGTTTTTCCAAGAGAATTAGAATTCAAACCAAACAACAGGGCTGCCAACTTAAACTTGCTCATGGAAGTCCAGATTCGTCAATCACAATGCAATTAAGATGTAAAAAGAGAATAAAGGCCAAATCTACTATGTTAAAATGGAACCTTTTCTTTTTAATCTTTAAAATGGATCCTTCGTTACTTAAATTATAGAGTAAGATAATATACTCAAAGGAATTTTAGCCATTCTTGTTCTGGAAAACTGTGACAGTCTGGGTGTTCCTGAATCTCCAACTTTAAATATTAGCATCTTCTGCATTCAGTTAGTTCCCAAGTTCAATTCAGAAGTATATCAGAATCAGGAATTTATCCAAAACTTCTAAGATAATGAATCTAATAGGATTAAGGGGCTGGAAATTCCAAGTAAATCACATGCCATCAGTAGCTGAAGCAAACTTGACTCAAACAATTCCTGTGAAGGATATATTCCCCGAAATCCCTTTCTCCTCCTACTTATTGCTTCCCAATCTCAGACTTCTGTTGTTTTCTCAGTTTACAAGGAAACATGTAAGTTCCAGACCGTGAGACTAATTGCTATCTTGCACCTAATCTTCGTAACAATCACCTTTTAATCCAAGTCACATTTTTTATTACTTCCAATCTCAGGCTTATTTCAACCTAAAAACAATTGTGCATATCCTTGACATCTAAATGTCAACTATTCACAAGACCTCAATCTGGTCCCATTCAACAAGAACAGAGAATAATCAAGAAACAATTTTCTCAAAAGCACACAAGCATCATTTTGCAATCATTTCTGGTATGCCCCTTCAACAAGAACAGAGAATAATCAAGAAACAATTTTCTCAAAAGCAGACAAGCATCATTTTGCAATCATTTCTGATATGCAAAGAAGCAATCCATCCCAAGTCCATTAGGGATAAAGGCCAATATAACCTCCAAAAATCCTAATCAGAATTTACCATCCATCTAGTTCAAATTTGCTATCTTTCCTTTATAGTTTATTTTAGCTCCCAGAATAGCAAGCTGAATTACTCAATCAAACTATAACAAACCTACATAAGCATCCCATATTATTCAAACAAATCTCATTATCTCCAATTCTCATTGTTCACTACAGCACAGAATGTCACATCAAGATTTTGGATTTCCATATTGAACTGTGAAACATCCGTTCCACGTCTCCCTGACACTCATTCAAGCCCATATCATTTGAAGACTTGTGCATTCATCATAGAAATGTACAAGCATCGACTACATTAGCTGAATTGCATCTCAAGCCTACTCCCAATCATCAGCAAGTAGAATTATTTGGAGGCCAAAAAACAGAATATGGTTACCAGAATCATTTAGCACGATTTGGTCTTTTTCTCCCCAACCCGTGATGTGATAAATATCATTAAACATCAAAATACCAAAAACCACAAAGTTTGACAAACATCTAGCGAAAACTGCGATGCTTACACATTGAAAGTGCCCGAAACTTTGTCATTAGCGGTTCTAACAGCGGCTTCAATGTCAAAACCTAGGCTAGATGAATCCTCAGACACTTCAGAGGCCTTCGAAGCAGCATAAGCGTTCCAGTCAGCCAACAGGGACGATGGTGATTTCTGTAAATTCTCACTTGGTCCCCCGCCGAACCACGCCTGTGCACTTTTCTGCATTCTTTTGCTTTCTGATAACAGATCTCTGAAGCGCCCGCGGCAACGATTTTCTTTACTTTCCGGGCAAAGGTCCGGCCATTGGCTAAGGGTATTTTAGGAATCTCAAAAGGGCCTTTCTGTCTTTAAGCTCCACTATTCCCTTTTTTATATAGATTTTGTGCTGTACTAATTGCTAGGCCTGCAGTTTATCAAATTGCATTTTCTCTTTTTGTTTTTTTGAAAGGATATTTTCGCCCTTTTAAATATTTTTACTTTTGGTGCGCAATATATAGCCCCAAAATAAAATTTTTTGTTGGGCTAATGGAATACATAACTCAAGTCCAATATTTGACTCATGATTTAGAGATATTAAGTAAATAAAGAATTATATTAATCAAAAGTATATTTTATTCCTAAGGATAATATCACTTAACAACTTTAACATTTAGGTAAATTTCACTTTATTCTATGATGTTAATTTTGCATCAATAAACTTTATATGACTCATAGTTTTGAAAACATTAGTTAAAATTTTTTTGTAATGACGAAATTGTCGTGATTTCTTAACAACTCATTTACCAAATTATCCCACCTTTTTATAGACCAAAACATAAAAAAAATGTAATAGTTTAATATATCTTATTATAAAATATTGTGAATATCCATTATCTTAAGAGATAATTATAATAAGTTATGGAATATGAAAATTTAGGGGTTACAATCAAAGTTGTAACATTCATCTTTTATAAATCACTAACTCCATTACCTCCATTATCTTAGATATCATGGGAGATCATGGGATGTAAGTTATGTAAGTTATAGAGAATGCTACTAATGACCTCTGATGAGAAGAGTTACTTCCAACTCTATAAATAAGAGCGTGTAAGAGTTTGGATGAGCGTGTGAAAAACTCTCAATAAAATTATAACTTCTATATTTCTTGTTCATTCTTATTTTATAATTAGTTTTGTGTCTATTATGATCAGAATTTTACAATACGTTATCAGCACGATTGTTTGGAACACTATTTTCTGAAATTTCTTTGAGGCACAATTTTCTAAAAAAGGATTCTTTGAAGGTTCAGGGAAAAATATTTTTTCTTTCATTGTCATCATGTCAAATCTTACTAAACTTAAATTCGTGGCACTTGATATTACGAAAAAGAACTATCTATCGTGGATTCTTAATGTTGAAATCTACCTTGATGCAATGGGTCTTGGAGACACCATTAGAGAAAATAATACTGAGTTGAATCAAAATCGTGCCAAAGCAATGATTTTCCTTCGTCACTATCTTCATGAAGCCTTGAATGTTGAATACCTTTCTGTAAAAGATCCTCTTATTCTTTGGCAAAATTTAAAACAAAGGTACGACCACCTGGAGATAGTCATTTTGCCAAAAGCTCGTTATGAGTGGCTATACTTGAAGCTACAAGATTTTAAAACTATTAGTGAATATAATTCTACTATGTTTAGAATTACTTAATAATTGAAATTATTTGGAGAAAAAATCACTGAAAAAGATATATTAGAAAAAACATTTTTTACATTTCATGCCACAAAAATGCTCCTGTAGTAGCAATATCGAGAAAAATGTGTTTATGTAATATTTCTAGGTTAATTGCATGCCTACTCATAACTAAGCAAAATAACAAATTAGTCATGAAAAATCATGAGACTCGAGACGTGGTCATGGTCTTAGACGTGGTCACGGTAAATATATACCTTATTAAAATCACCAAAAGAATGAGAAAATTGATGAAAAAGGAATAATAGTATCTTAGCAAACCATGAAGACAAATGTTATCATTGTGGTATGAAAGGACATTGTTCTCGTACCTGTCGTACGACCAAACATCTTGTTGAACTTTATCAAGTTTCACTCAAAAAGAAAGATAAAAGTATTGAGGTCAATTTTGCTTTCCCTTCTGATATTGATGGTGATAATATTGATGATGCTCATGTTGATATTGTTGGGAATTTCAGGTAATAATTCCCTCTAAAACAAAGTTCTAGTGAATTGAAAAATACAAAATACTACGAATATACCCGACAAATAATATTGAATATTATAATCTAAAAGAAACAATAACAATAAATAAATGCAGAATAAAAGAGATAAGGAAAGAACACACCGAGAAAAAATTTGATAACGGAATTCGGCAAAAAATTTTCCTAGTCTCCAAGCACTACTCAAGCAACCCGTTTATATTTATATGTGGGAGAAGAGATACAAATTGAGATAAAACTAATAGGAGGAGGAGAGGTTAATTTATAACTTTTTAAACCCTCCCCCAAACATCTCCCACCCATGTGGGACTTATAATAGAAAGCCAAAGTCAACAAATCTCCATCTTGGCTTAATTTCAAGTCCCACCAAATACAAATATTCTCAAACAAACAAAAAATTAAAAAAGGTCTTCGAAGTGCTTCAAATTTTTGTGTCGTGAGGAGCTAACTCAAATGTGCAGGATATTAACCAAGTCTAAACAGTGTTTAAACTCGGCCCTTGTAACCACCTTGGTCAACATATCTCCAGGATTCTCCGCCGTGTGAGTCTTTTGGAGAAGTATCTCCTTTTCTTCTAGAATCTCTCACACAAAATGATAGTGGACATAATATACTTCGTCCGTGCATGAAAGACTTGGTTCTTTGCTAAATGAATAGCACTCTGACTGTCAGAATACTCCTCAAGTTGCTTCTGACCAACTCCCAAGTCTTTAAGTAACCCATGAAGCCAAATTGCTTCCTTCACAACCTCTATAATCGTCATATACTCTGCATCTGTTGTAGACAAAGCCACCGTTGACTACAAGGTAGACTTCCTACTAACTGGTGCTTTTGCTAAAGTGAACGAATAGCTAGTTGTAGACCGTCGCTTGTGCAAATCACCTGCATAATCAGAATCACAATATCCAACTACACAATGACCAAGTAATTCATCCAGCTCAAATTCCAATCCAACATTTGCGGTATTTTGAAGGTACCGTAGAATCTATTTCACAGCTAGCCAATGACCCTTGACCGGATCATGCATGTACTTGCTCAAAACACTAACAACTTGTGAAATATCTGGTCTCGTACACATCATTGCATACATCAAGCTTCCAACTGCATTTGCATATGGGACTCTCGCCATGTATTCTTGCTCTTCATCTATTGTTGGAGATAACTAGCTACGAAGTTTCAAATGAGGAGCAAATGGGGTACTTACAGGTTTCGTATCTTCATGCATACCAAAATACTGTAATACCTTCTTCAAATACTGCTTCTGTGTCAGTCAAAGCTTGCCTCTCTCTGTGTCCCTGTTTATCTCCATGCCGAGAATCTTCTTGGCTTCCCCCAAATCCTTCATCTCGAACTCCTTATTCAACTGAGCCTTCAATTTGTCAATCTCAATTTGGCTCTTTACTGTTATCAGCATATCATCAACATATAAGAGTAAGTAGATATAGGAACCATCTTGAAGCCTGCTCAAATACACACAATGATCATATTTGCTCCTTGTGTACTTCTTACCCTTCATAAACCTGTCAAATCGCTTGTACCATTACCTCGGAGAGTGTTTCAGTCCGTACAATGATTTACTTAGTTTGCAAACCCAATTCTCCTTACCAGCAATCTTGTATCCATCTGGCTGAGTCATAGATTTCCTCCCTCAAATTACTGTGCAGAAACGCGGTCTTCACATCAAGTTAAGTTAGCTCCAAATTCAACTGCGCTACCAAAGCCAACAAAATTATAATGGAAAAATGTTTAACAACTGTAGAAAATACCTCATTATAATCAATTCTCTCATTCTGAGCGTAACTTTTAGCCACCAACCTTGCCTTGTAACGAGCCTCATCTTTATCAGGAAATCCTTCTTTCTTTGCAAATACCCATTTGCATCTAACAGCCTTCATGGTCTTCGGTAGTTGTGTTAGCTTGCACGTCATGTTCTTCTCAAGAGATTGCAATTCTTCTTCCATTGCACATGCCCATCTCCCACTTTCTGAACTTCAGATGGCTTCTGAGTAGGTTGATGAAATATCATCAACAACTGGAAGTGCATAAGCTACCATGTAAGTAAAATGAGCAGGTTTTTGAATCTCTCGTCTTGTTCTTCTAATGGCAATAGGCTCCGATTGTTGTAGAGGCTCTAGGGTCGAAACCTCTTCCTCATCTAACTCTTCTTCTACCCTCGGAGAGTCATTATTGGTGTTATTTGCTGGGATCACCACTATCTGCTCAAACTCTACCTACTTCGGAGTACACTCCATCTACTACGGAGTGCCATCAACTCCTTCTGAGTTTACCTTATTCAACTTGACAGATTCATCAAAGGTAACATCCCTACTGATTATCGTCTTTTTTGCCTCTAGACACCACAAACGGTATCCCTTAACTCTAGCACTGAAGCCCATAAATAGAGCCCAACTTTGATTCATTCACATGATAATATACAATAGAACAAAAAACAAGCAAAGTATCATAATCAGTAGTAGGTTTTTTGGACCATACATCTAAAGGAGTTTTGCCATATATAGCAGATGATAGCAAACGATTGATGAGATATTGAGTATATGTCATAGCCTCAGCCCAAAATTTTCTGCCTAACCCAGCATTATATAGCATACAACGAACTTTCTCCACTAGTGTCCTGTTCATACGCTTTGACACCCCATTCTTTTGCGGTATTTTTCTGACTGTGAAGTGCCCGCCTTATGCCACAATCTTGGCATACCTTCAAGAATGGATCACTCTTGTATTCTTTACCATTGTCTGTTCGAAGAACCTTGATCTTCCTCCCTGTCTGGTTTCAACTTCAACTTTCCACTTAAGGAAAATTCCAAGCACATCATCCTTGTTCTTCATAGTAAACACCCAAACTTTTCTTGAAAAATCATCAACAAAAGTGACAAAATAATGGCTACCACTGATTGATGGAGTCTTGGCAGGTCCCCACATATCTAAGTGCACATAATCTAGAATGCCCTTGGTATTGTGGATTGTAGTACCAATTTCACTCTTCATTGTTTTCCCAGAGCGCAATGCTCACAAATTTCAAGTTTGCAAGTCTTTGTACCTTTCGACAATCCCTGCTTGGCAAGAATTTGCAAGGATTTCTCACCAGCATATCCCAATCGCATATGCCACAGCTTCGTTGCTTTGGCAACCTTCTTGCTACTTGAAGTTGCTGCTGATACTGTCCCCATCACTGTACTACCTTGGTAGTAATACATATTGTTTTTTCTTATGTCTTTCAACATCACCAGTGCCCCTGAAGTTGTTTTAAGAACTCTATCTCGCAACGTCACAAGTAGGCCTTTAGATTCTAAAGTCCCCAATGAGATGAGATTATTCTTCAACTTTGACATGTACCACACATCCCGTAAAATTCTGTTGGATCCATCATGATTCCTCAACTTGATTGAACCTATCCTGGTTGTTTTACATGGATTATCATTGCCCATGTAGACAACCTGCCATCGAGTTCCTGAAATTCAAAGAACCACTCCCAAATAGAACACATATAATAGGTGCAACCTGAATCTAATATCCATTCATCTTGATGTAATGTTGAAGGTGAAACCACAAAGGAAATTTCTGATTCCGTATCACTCTTGCATTCTGCAACATTTGCATCTTGTGGAGTCTTCCCTTTCTTCTTCATCGTTGGACAGTCTTTCTTCTAGTGTCCTATCTCATGACCGAAAACATATTCATCTTCGGTAACGACTCGACCTTTTGACTTGGACCTTCCTCTCCTCCCCTTTGACTGACTTTGCTGACGATCTCTTGCCACCAATGTTTCATCTGATGTCGTTGATTTGGTTTTCATCTTATCCTACTTTCTCAATTCATAACTATACAAAGTAGAACACACAGCATCTAATGACACATTCTCCTTCCCTTGAAGTAGCGTAGTCTCCAAATGTTCAAATTCATCGGGAAGAGATGATAACAACATCAAACCCAAATCTTCATCCCTAAATTTCACATCTAAATTCAACAGGTCTGCTACTAATTGATTAAATATAGTGATATGTTCATTCATAGTTGTACATGGTCGGTAATCAAATCGGAACAGCCTTTTCTTCTTAAGGAGCTTACTCTGACTACTCATCTTCAGAAATTTATCCTCCAATGCTTTCCACAAGTTGTGTGCAAAAGTCTCATTTTTGAAAGTATACTTCTGCTCCCTGGACAGGTACGACCGAATTGTTTCACATGCCAATTGATTCATAATATTCCAATCATTATCTTCAACATCTTCCAATTTCTTTTTTGCAATGGCAATGTCAAGACCCTGCTGGAAAAGTGAGTCCAAGACTTCCTCTTGCCACATGCCGAAATGGCCAGTACCGTCAAATATTTCTACTGCCAATTTCAAACTGAACACCAAAATCTTCAACCATGATGAAGAGGAAACTGATGTTTCTGGTGCTATATTTGCAGTAGATGCCATTACAGAACTAAAATATAGTATTCAATATTTCAAAAGACTAAGTATTGTACCAAAAATTATTCCACGAAAATTTTCAGGAAAGATTGAAGGGTCACAAGTGGACCGCTTAAATACCAACCTCCTTAGACAAAATTTTCTTAGATAATTAAAACTACAATACCCAACAATGACTATTTCAAGAGAAACAAACAAGCCAAGGATGAATCTTCGGCTCTGATACTACTTGTTGGGAATTTTGGGTAATAATTCCCTCTAAAATATACTTCTAGTGAATTAAAAAATACAAAACACTACGAATATACCCGACAAATAATATTGAATACTATAATCGAAAAGAAACAATAACAATAAATAAATGCGCAATAAAAGAGATAAGGAAAGAACACACCCGGAAAAATTTGATAACGGAGTTTGGCAAAAAATGTACCTAGTCTCCGAGCACTACTCAAGTAGCCTACTTATATTTATATGTGAGAGAAGAGATACAAATTGGGATGAAACTAATAGGAGAAGGAGGGGTTAATTTATAACTTTTCAAACCCTCCCCTAAACATCTCCCACCCCATGTGGGACTTATAATTGAAAGCCAAAGTCAACAGATATAACGCATTTAGATGTAGCAGATTTCTTTGAGTATCCAAAAGGAAAGATTGATTATTTAATTGGTGATGGACATGTTAGAAACAATTAAAATTATTATGTTTTGTTTTAGTTTCATTAGAATAATTATTTATTTGTAATTTTATTTATTTTATTTTGACATAAGATTTATTTAGTTTTATTTTAATTATAAAAGTTATATTTTTATTCAGGCATGGCTATCGTCCCATCTATTAAGAATGATGGTGAGGGTTTATGTCTTTTTTATAGTAAAACAATGCAAACTATATTGAAACATGAATAATATTTTTCTCACTTGAATATGGGAGAAACAAAAGTGCATACCATAAAGTGTTAGTGCAAAATTAATTAGAGGCTTTGGAAGAGCTACTATCCTTTTACATGAAGGTTCTATGTTGGACATAAAAAAATGCGTTAATACTCTAAAAAGTCTCAAAGAACTTTATCAAGTTTTAGAGATATCCGTTTTAATAGATATCACATTGAGACATTTGAAAACAAATAGTAGTAAATTCTTATATGTTACTACTTTTGTTTCAGGAAAGAAACATGTAATAGAAAAATTACCATCATTTTCTTCTGGCTTATGTAACATTCCATTTTAGAGACGGTCTAGGTATGTTTATTTTGAAATATGGTGTATACATACATATATATATATATATATATAAATTATTTAAGAAAATTATCATGAGTTAGGTTAATTTATTTAGTTAAAAGTACTTTAGAATATAATTTTTGTACATGATTGACTATTTTTGAATATTTTTGACTATTCTAGAACATTCTAGGTTTTTGTTAAAAAAAAAGTCAAAAAAGCCAAAAGAGGGCATCAATGTCACTAATTTCTGAATTTGCTTGCTTAGTCATCAATTCTCCACCGATTCATGATTCCTATAAATGGTTTGATTCTTTTGTTGTTTTCTTCATTTATTTCCTTTATTTTCTCTCCCTCGGTTGCTTTCTCTTCTTTCTTTTCTTTTTCATTTCTCTTGCTTTCTTTGCTTCACAGATTCTTGTGCTCTTTCCTTTCTTCTCTTCGGTCTTCCTTCATTTTCTTCTCTTTAGTTTGTTTTCTTTTTCTTCTCCTTAGCTTGAGTTCTTCCAATTTAATTAAGGTAAGATTTTATATTATTTTTGTTTGTAATTTTTTTCTAGTTTGTTTTATGGTTTCCTTAGGAATTATGGTAGAAATTATTCGTTGAGTAAAATTTGTATTTTTTTATTTCAAGTCTCGTATAGTTTTCTTTGATTTAAATTTTGTTTTAATTACTAATGTTATTTAGTTTTTGATTTCTTTAATTTATTAAGTGATTTCTTTAAATTTGGTATTAGAAGATATTTTGTTTGTTTTTTATTTAAAGTTTTTATTTTAGTATAGTTTGAGTTAAGTTTCTTTGTTTTAGTTGCAACTTTTATATTTGAGAATTTGAAATATTAAAAGTGGCTAAATATTGAGATTTGATATTTAAGTTAAAGTGATATTTTTACTCTCCTAAAATGAAATTTTTACTCTATATTTTTTTCTCTTAAAAATTCACTATTTAGTTTTTGAGAATATTTATTCTTTGTGAAATTTCATTAAAAAAATGTATAGTACATTAATATACATTTAAAAAAATATTTGAGAATATAATAATAATACTATTGTATTATTTTCTTATTATATAATGATATTGATATGTATGACTATTCATAAGATTACATGATTATAGAATATTTAATAATTGAGTGCTTTATAAGTATAAATGTAGGCTTAGATTTATGCTTAGAATATCCTAGAGAGACTCGTTCGATAATTTAGAATTTACCATCATCAGGATTTTCGATCAAGGGTTAGCTATGTGGATTTGTAAGAAATTTGTAATTTTCGTAAGATAGCAAGTAGGGGTGTTCAAAAACGAACCGAACCGAATAACCGAATCAAATCGAACCGAATTTTTTGGTTCGGTTCGGTTCGATTTTTAAAATTATATAAATTTCAGTTCCGTTTTCGATTTAGGTTATTGAACCAAAAAATTGAAATTTTAGAAAACAAACACAAGAATGCATTATAATAATGAGTTCTTGTATTTATTTTTTAAAAATAAATACAAGAACTCATTATCATAATGCGTTCTTGTGTTATTTCAGTTTGAACCGAACCAAACTGAAAAACTAAATAGTAAAACCGAACAGTAAAACGGTTTGGTTCCGTTTTTAAAAAAAAAATAAAAAAAACGAATCGAAAACTGAATAGTAAAACTGAAACCGAACCGAACTCCGGTTTGAACACCCCTAATAGCAAGTAACTTTAACACTTACTACCATGTGAGAGTTTGCAAATCCCAAACTCACTATATTTTTTAGTGTTGTCAAAATTTACTATTCACAAGTGAAAATATTATTTTATTTTGAGAATTTCTTTTACTACCTGTTTTAAATGGGAGAGGTTCTCCATGAAAATTATTTTAATTATTTGTTTTAAATCAGAGAGGTTCTCCACCGTATATTTTTACTGGTGCCTTAGAAATATTTTGGAGCGGTGCTCCAAATAAATATTTATTTAATTTGAATATTATAATATTTGAACATTATCTATAAATGCAAGTAATCTTTGAGAAATATGTTATTGTGTATTTTTAGAAAGCTATGTGCATTTTCATGGCATATTTGGAAAACTTGCATTTACATGTTTGGACTGGCAGGTGGTTGTTATTTTGAGTGGCAATTTGATTTGGTTATGAATTTGGGATCTTTGGGTGGCTACTTGAGTAGCCTTTTAATTTGAAAATGTGCATAAAAACTCCGTCCTGACCAGATATGATTTGGATATGATCTGAGCCAGAAGCGTCAGTGGATTACACTGTAGGTGGCTAGTCCCCCATACTAAGGCCTCTTCCGCTAGCGTGGAACGCGCAAACTGTGTATTGTGGATCTACTTGATAAGGACGTAGTATGTCAGGGAGAGTGTGGCCCAACTGGTACTACGGGTTTCTGTCTGTAGTCACTTAACAGTGAGTCAGGAGGGGCTCAATGTTAAAGTTGATCACCAGGGGTTGGACTGATAGGTGCCCCAGATCCTTAGCCTGGGTTTGTTTAGGGAGGCATAAGGTAGTCTGTAAATCGAACGTTCGTCCTGGTGTATAGCTGGTATTGATTACGGGATACTGGGATTTAAGTCTTGATGACCCCGTTATTGGCTCTGGTAATTCTACCGTTGAGCTAGAATCTGAATATTTGTCATATTTGAGAAATTTTGGTTGATGAGCTATGCTGATGTGTATTGATTCGTTCAGACTTTCCAACTAAGCCCAAACCTGATCATGAGATTTGTGCATTATTTTGGAACAAGAAAACTTAATTGAATATAAAACACTTTTGAATTACTGTGCATATGCATCTACCCTCATGTTCTGAAAACCTCATATTTTGAAAACACACCAGCACACATGTCAACTCCATGAGCTTTCTACCTCACACGTGTTTTTGTTTAATGTTTATTTTCAGATGTCATAAATCATGGATCAGAACATCGATTCTTTGATTCGCTTCGGAGTTAGCTCGTTGAAGGGCTCACATATGTATTCAACTAGTTTGTGCCATTTTCTGTTATCTTTCGCTAGAGAATGAGAGAAGTCTGTTTACAGTTATTTGTAAATGAAGGTTGAATTTAGATAATATAAGATATAGGATCTACCTATATATTTATATACTTCCGTTGATGTTTTCTATAATTGTATCGTATTGTATTATACGTATACTTTTCTCCTTCATTTTTCTCCAAACGAGATTGGTAGTTGCACACATTAGTGCCGAGAGGTACGTTGGTACCTTACTCAGCCGCAATGGAACCTAGCGGAGAAGTTGGGGGTATCATATCTTACATTATGCCAAAATTAGTGCGATTGAAATGCATCATTTAGTAAAGTAGAAGTTTACTAATCCAAATAATTTTATTATTTGGCATGAACGATTAGGTCATCTTGAATATATAATGATGTAAAAAACTTATTGAGAATACACATGGTCGTTCATTGAAGAATGAAAAATCTTGAATTCTAACAAATTCTTATGTGTTGCTTGTTCCCAAGGGAAATTAATAATTAAACCTTCAACAATGAAAGTGGGAGTGAATCCCCATCATTTTTAGACAAGATTCATGGCAATATATATGGACCTATTCATCCACCATGTGGGCAATTTAGATATTTTATGGTTTTAATTGATGCATCGCCACGATTGTCACATGTATGCTTATTATCATCTTGTAACTTGGTGTTTGTGAGATTACTTGCCCAAATAATTTGCCTAAGAGCACAATTTTCATATTATCCAACTAAGAAAATTCATATAGATACTATTATATTCATCTCATGCTTTTGATGCCTATTGTATGTCCATTGGCATTACTATTGAACATCTTGTAACTCATGTTCATACACAAAATGAACTAGCTAAATCATTTATTAAATGTATGCAATTGATTGCTAGACCATTATGGATTAGAACAAAACTTCCTACATCAGTTTGGAAACATATTGTTTTGCATGCAGCAGCACTTTTATGCATTAGACCAACTAATTATCATAAATACTCTCCTTTCCAATTAGCTTTTGGTTTTGAACCAAACATTTCCAATTTGAGAATTTTTGGGTGTGCTGTTTATGTTCCCATAGTGCCAAATCAACGCACTAAATTGGGTCCTCAAATTGGTTATGAATCTCTCTCTATAATAAGATATCTTGAACCATTAATGCGAGATGTATTTACTGCAAGATTTGTTGATTGTCAATTTGATGAGACAGTTTTCCCTACATTAGGAGGAGAAAATAAGCAGCAAAAACAAGAAATTACATGGATAACATCCTCTTTAAATCATCTTGATTCGCGTACAAGTGCTAGTGAACTAGAAGTACAAAAGATCATGCATTGCAGAAAATTGTATATCAGCTGCCCGATGCCTTTGCTGATTCTACAAAAGTAACATAATCGCATATTCCTACTATAGATGCTCCTATTCGTGTTAATGTCCATGTAGGGAAAAATATAAATATTACAGCTAATGATTCTAAAGCACATTTAAAGTGTGGCCAACCTCTTGGTTCTAAAGAAAAAAAATCCTTGAAAGAAAAGAGGATTAAATGATCAAAGTGCTCCTTCTGAAGAGTTAGAACAAAATGACCAAGAGATTACTAATCTTAACATTCAATATTTAGGAACTAATAAAAATATGGAGAATTCCATAAACTTTATTACTACAGTGAAAGCTAGAATTGAATAAATAAGATTCATAATCATGTTTTTGCATAAAATGTATCACTTGATGTTTTAAGTGACAAAGAATATGCTAAACAAAGATCAATAAAGGAATGTCGGCATAGACCTGATTGGTTGAAATAGGAAGATGCAATTCAACCAAAACTAAATTCACTTACCAAACATAAGGTTTTTGGATCTATAGTTCAAACAGCAAAATGTGTAAAACCAGTTAGTTCTAAATGAGTATTTTTTTACGAAAACAAAATGAATAAAATAAAGTCGTGAGATATAAAGCACAACTTGTGGCACAAGGGTTTTTGCAAATACTTAGAATTGATTATGAAGAGACATATTTTTCTGTGATTGATGCAATAACATTCCGATATCTTGCAAGTTTGGCATATTTATATAGAAATCTTGATAGTGATATTTACATGAAAATTCCTGAAGGATTTCATATGCCTGAAGCATGTACATCAAGCACGCGAGAAAATTATTCCATTAAATTGCAAAAATCCCTATATGGATTGAAGCAATCTAGAAGAATGTGGTATAATCATCTTTGTGAGAGTGATAAAAGCCAATATAAAAATGATCTGATTTGTCCATATATTTTCATTAAGAAGTCTGAATCAGGCTCCGCCATAATTACGATATATGTTGATGATATTAATCTCATTAGGACTCCTAAAGAGCTCCTGAAAACAAAAGATTATTTGAATAAGAAATTTGAGATTAAGGATTTTGGAAGGACTAAGTTTTGTCTTGGTTTACAAATTAAACATTTGGAAGATGAAATTATTATCCATCAATCAACATACACTGAAAAAAATCCAAAAAAAGATTTTACATGAACAAGGCACATCCTTTAAGTACTCCAATGGTCGTCTAGTCTCTGGATGTTTCTAAAGATCTATTTTGACCATGAGAAAAGGATGAAGAACTACTTGGTTCTGAAATACCTTATCTTAATGCAATTGGTGCCTGATGTATCTTATAGAGAAGGCTACTAATGTCTTATGATGGGAAGGGTTACTTCCAAATTTATAAATAGGAGCTTATAAGAGTGTGAATGAGCGTGTGAAAAATTCTCAATAAAATTCTAACTTTTATGTTTCTTGTGTTCTCTCTTCTCTTCTTATTATAGTTTAAAGTCTTGTTCTTTCTTATTTTATAGTTAGTTTTTTGTCCATTGTTACCAAAATTTTACAATAATCCTCAATTCTTTTCCTCTTTTTGTTTTTTTTCTTCTTTCCCTATTCTTCTTCTTCTTCTTCCCTTTCGGTTGCTCGTCCTTATCCTCCTCTCTCCACCACCTCCACAACTAGAACTACCTACAACTCCTCGAATACAAGGAACCCCTTCAAAGAAAGGGTATCAACCCAGAAAAGGATCTTCTGAAGGCCAAAAACTACAATTGTCTCCATGTTTGACCACTACAAGAAAATAAGGAATTAGCGATGGACATATCCATCGCTAATCACTATTAGCAACGAAAATTTCCCTTGCTAAATAAAGGGTCACTATTTGAGACAGATTTGCGACAGAAAAAATTTAGCGACGAATAATAATATATTTAAATTTTAAAAATAAAAAATTACTATTAATTCTATGAAATTTAATTTTAAAATTTATTTTTAGAAAAACCATCGTAAATCCATCGCTAATTAGCGACGGATTTGCGACGAACATAAATTATAATTTAAAAATAAATAATAAAAGAAATATAAATTATTATTTAAAATTTTTTTAAATAAAAATTTAAAAATAATGTGGATTGGGCTAACCCGACCCGATTTCGTCCAAAAGTAAAATTTTAATTTAAAAATTAATAATACAAGAAAATATATAATTTATGTTAGCCCTAAGGACAAATCATGAGGTTATGATTAGTTTTGATTAATTACAAACATTGATGAGGACTAATTTTTATATTATTTGTGTAATAGGATTGTTGGATTAAGAAGTAAGGAGTTCTTATTGCCTTGAAGCTAAAAGTGCTATGGACAACTCAAGTGTGATCAAGGATCAAGAATGTGGAGCATGTCCTATGGATTGAAGGCTTTAAAGACTCTAGTGTAGGTTTACACTTACTAAATAGGTATATCCTTTGTAAACCCTACACATGTTTGTCTTGGAATCTGTTGAATGCATAAGAGAGCACAAAACTTATTTTTGATTTTTAAAAGGCTTTGAATGAACTTTTGATTAACAAGTGTGTTTTTTGAGTCTTAAATGATTTTTAGTATACTTTGAATGATCAAAGTGTTCTGGTAATGATTTTTGAGTTTAAAAGTGTTTAAATGACTTATCTCTTTATACAAAATATTTTCAAACTTATTGAGGTTGATTTTCAAATGATTTCACAAAGTTTAAAAAGTTCGAACGTAAGTTTGGACGTCCAAACTTTGAAAATGGCCACTGTACTTCCAGAAAAATTTACACGTAAGTTCGGATGCAAGGGTTAAAATTCGGTAGTCCGAATTTTCCCTGCAAACATGGTTACTGTTTTTCCAAGGAAATTCGAACGCAAGTTCGGATGCACTGAAAAAAATTCGGTCGTCCGAATTTTCCCAAACAACATGTAACAGTGAAGTTCGGACGACAGTTCGGACACAGAAGAATAAGTTCGGTCGTCCGAACTCCTCAGAAACTAGCCGTTATTAGTCGTTTTATAACTGTTATAACCGATTTTGAAATCTATAAAAGTCATAAACTTCAGATTTTTTGTGACTTTTGAATATCTAAGAAATCTTAACACTCCAAAATCATTTTAAAACATCAAAGCTCTCTTTTGTCTTTTGCTTACAAGTGATCATTCAAGATTCCAAAGATAACAAAGTGAAGTGGTGCTATAGTGTGTATTCATCTACCAAGAAGTGGTAACATCTCATCCATTCTCTATTTAATCTTGTTTTCTACTTGCTCATTGCAAGGTTTTCTTGTAAACATAAAATCCTTTAGGTAAGGGTGACCCTTGGAATATTGATTCAAGGTTATTTGTAGATATAAAATCCTTTTGGTAGGGTGAACCTTGTGTGTAGAATTAATAAAGAGGTTGTTGGTGTAAAACTATTGTGTGGTGAGCCTTTTATGTAATTATTGAACTTGATCATATAGTAAATTGATTGAAATCCTTGAGTGTAGACTCAAGGTAGTGGACGTAGATCTTGAAGAGATCGAACCACTGTAAATTGCTTGTGTTCATTGCTCTTACATTGTTTATTACTTTGTCATTGATTTAATCATTCTCTCGTTGAAACAAGTAAATATAGTCTGCCCAAACTCAATTCATAAAAAGGAGATAGTTTTGAAAAATTAGTCAAATTGAGAATTTAAAAAATTTCTATTTAAATTGACATTTTCATCGCTAATCTGTCACTAATTAGCGACGGATTTGCAATGGAAAAAATTGAGGATTAAAATTTTTTTTAATATTTAAATTAGCTATCCGTCGCAAGGCCGTCGTTAATTAGCAATGGACTGACTATCGCAAATCGCCGTTGCTAATTAGCAACGGACTTTGGCCGTCGCTAATCGCGTATTTTCTTGCAGTGTACTAAGAAGAAGATAATTCCTTGCTCTAATTCTTTCATGGAAATTGATTGAAAATTTTTGTATTTATATCTATCAGAAAGGAACTTGAATACGATAGTTATGGAGGATGAAAGTCCAAATATTTGTGCTTTACATGAGCAAATCTCTATACCAATTTGCTCATTTACAGAACATAAAATATTATTAGAAGCATTTAGAATGCTTTCTTCCACGTTTTCTATTCTTTGTTCTTGGTGGGTTTGTTGGACCAAGTAGTTCAATGATCAACCCTTCAGTGAAAGGACCAAGCTTGATGTTTTTCTGTTGCATCCAAAATGGGTTTGCTTTAAGATGAAAAGCTCTGTGACTGGCAAGCCAATAGCCGCTCAATTATCTATCTTCTTGTACAGCTGAGGATGTTTTTTTTTCTATTTTTTCTTGGTCATTTTTTAAGCATTCAAATTCAGGGGTAAAAAAGAAAAATCATTCATTGTTTAACGGAATGGGATTTTTTTATACAAAATTAACATCATGATAAAGTGAAATTTGTCTAATATGTTACAATAGTTAAATGATATTATCCCTTATTTTTATTAAACTTTAAAACATTCAATTTAACTGCTAAAGTTACAACATTCATATAAATTGTTCCACCAAAAAGTAAAATAGCATGTATATAAGTTATATGCATACAAAATAATGTAATTTATAAACTTCAATGGAGAAAAAGATATATATACTAGCCTAATGCATGTATGCACGGCTACACAATGTTTAGTAAAATATAAGTATTAAAAATAAGATAATTTTACTGATATATGATTAGTTTTGATAACTTTACCCTTTCTAAAATATCTACTTTTAATATAGTGGTGTGCCAAAATTTGATGGATTACCAAAGATTAGGGCACCCAATTAAGAAAGAGTAGCACCCAAACTGGATGCCATTCAAGAAAAAAAAATGCTCCTAGCTTGGCTGCTGCCTCTATTTGTGCAGTCCCACTCACTAGCGTGGTGCACATGGTCGCTGTAAATTGATCCAAATACGGCGCGCTGACATCCTCTTTTTTCAGCACGTGCAAACATCTTTTGCACCATTAGATGGGCTGCTTTTTTATTTGACATTTGAGAAGTATAAAAGGCATTTTAGGTTGTCAAAATTAATGAGATATTTTAAAATTTAAAAAAGTATTTATCCTGACACACCTACTGTTTCTTCAACAACTTTTACCAAATTCTCTCTCTCTCTCTCTCTCTCTCTCTCTCTCTGTGTGTGTGTGTCTTCTCTCTTTTCTCCAATATTACTCTAAAACTCTTCAAATATTGAAGAACAAAATGATGGAGAAAGTGTATAAGATATTTAGGTGATACAGAATCACTTATTTGAAGTTATTCTATTCATCAACTTGAAGTTATTTGAAAACATGTCTAGCTTTTCCTTTAGGTGAGAGGCTTAGAAAAGATCTTTGTTGTTGATATTTTTTAATTTCTGCCAACTACAATGGTAAACAACTTCCCATTCATCATTCACTTAGATTTTGTACTTGCCTCTTCAAGGTAGGCAATATTTTTTGACAAACAAGTGAAATGTTGGAATTTTGAAGCATATTCTCTCACTGTTTGTTGAGACTCTTGTCACTTACTTGAAAACTGTTAAAAGTATTGATCTACTTTTTATCTCTCATGTACTAGGATTTTTACTAGCAAAATGATCTCCTTTTAAAGAACTGAAGAAAATAAGGTGGTCCAACAAAATGATCTTTAATATTCATCACTTGTCGAAAGTTCGTTGTAAAATGAATAATTATTCCTTTAATATTGAATAAATATTTATAATAGAGTAAATAATTATTCATCACTTGTATAATAATAGTGCTAAAGTGAATAATTATTCTTTTATGCTTTCACTTAAAATTGAACTGATCAATAATTCAATAAGGAGTGAATAATTATTCACTTTAGATTGAATAAATAGTGTCTTCAGAGTAAATAATTATTCACTTCAAATAACTTTTAACTTAAGAGTGAATAATTATTCATCGAACTTTATATGCGTTGTCATCCATGCATCGATTATTCACTATTCATCCTGAAGTGAATAATTATTCGTCACTTATCGAATGCTCGTTGTGAAGTAAATAATTATTTTTTTATTCGTTAACTTACAATTGAATTGATCAATTATTCAATAAAGAGTGAATAAATAGTCTCTTCATAGTGAATAATTATTCACTTCAAATAATTTTTAACTTAAGAGTGAATAATTATTCATCAAAACTTTGTACCCATTGTCATGCATACTCGATTATTTGTCCTGAAGTGAATAATTATTCATCACTTTACGAATGTTCGTCATAAAGTGAATAATTATTCCTTTATTCGTTGACTTAGGGTTGAACTGATCAATTATTCAATAAGAAATGAATAATTATTTACTTCAGAGTGAATAAATAGTCTCTTCAGAGTGAATAATTATTCACTTCGAATAATTTTTAAGTAAGAGTGAATAATTTATTCATAGAAACTTTGTAGCGTTGTCATCCATGTGTCAAATATTCGTCATGAAGTGAATAATTGTTCTTTTTTTTTTGACTTAGGATTGAACTAATCAATTATTCAATAAGGAATGAATAATTAGTCATTTAAGACTGAATAATTATTTATGATATGTGAATTATAGTTGTAGTTGCAAGGTTGTGGTGATGGATCTATATTTCAACATTGTATAGAACAATTATTTGTTGACTTAGGGTTAAACTTATCAATTATTCAATTAGGAGCGAATAATTACACTTAAAAGTGAATAATTAAGTGAATAATTATTTATAACAGAGTGAATAATTAGAACTTAAGGGTGAATAATTATTTATCGAAACTTTGTATGTGTTTTCATCATTGCACACAGTGGTTGCCAATAAAACCAACAAAACCATCCTATATAATTGTTCATAATTATTCATAATGTACCAGTACATAAATTTTTTAGCAAAAATAGGCATTTTACTATCAAGAATATACCTTTCAAAGTTAAATAGATGAGAACAAGAAAAGATAATACATACTATAACAATATTCATATAACAATAATATTATATTTTTTGTTTTCACTATTCAGATCCGACAAACCACTACTCTTCTTGACAACCAACTCTTCATATCATGAACTCTATCGAAATAATAATACTTGTAATTGTAATGGGGAGTCTATGAAGATTTACTGGTGGATCTTTTACACAACGTATTTTATCTTCGTCGATGTTGGCTTTGATTGCGGAAGAACAATAGCGAAGAGAAGAGAGAGGAGGAAAGAGAAAGAGTCAATTTGCTAGAGATTCAAGAAAATGATAAAGATTCAAGAGAAGAACAATTTGATAGAAATTCAAGAAAGGAGACAGATAAAAGACACAGAGAGAGAGAGAGTCAATTTGCTAGAGATTCAAGAGAAGAACAATTTGATAAAATTCAAAAAATGAGACAGATAAAAGACACAGAGAGAGAGAGAGAGAGAGAGAGAGAGAGAGAGAGAGAGAGAGAGAGAGAGAGTCAATCTTTAATAGATATTCAAAAGAGGAGATAGTGAGAGAGTCAATTTTCAAGAAATGAGATAAATGAGAGATAAAGATGAGTGATCTGAATGGAAGAGAGAGAGATAAATGGTTGATGAAAAAGGAAAATTGTCTTTTTTGCAAAAAGAGAGATTTGGATTGGACTTTGGAAAAACAAATACACTAAAATGTCTCTGGTCTCTTATAGCCATTGTATCAAAAGATTCCAATCCAATGGCTTTGAAGGGCTTTTCGTACGTTCTAAAAAAAAAAGAGCCTCTTAGCGTAGAAGTCGAATCGGCTATAAACAACCTCTTTTTTATTTTTAATTTGTATATTATATTACTTATTTTATTTTTTAAATTTACAAATGTATTTGTCTTACTTAATTTGTCTTTTATAATTTGATTTATTTAATTTTTAAGTATTTATGTTTTTACATATTTTTTATTTAATTCTTTCATTAATTCATTTTATTTATTTGTTTTGTTTGTTTTAGATAATTTATATTTTATTATTAAATATTTAAGATTTTTTTATGATTTATTACAAGTTTTTAATCGAAGTCTTTGGTTATTTAATTGTTCTATTATTATGTTAATAGTTTTGTTAAATAAAATCTTTATTTGTTAATAATGTTATTTTAGAAGGAGATTTGTTATTTATTAATATTAATATTTTTGTGTTGATTTTTTATTTTGGAATGATAAATTATTTGAGAATAAGACATCATTAAAAAAATTACCGAGAGCATTTTGTCACGAATTCTTGATTTTCGACCAAAGAAGTATTACAATAGTGAGTAGAAACTGTTAGCAAGCCATCGAATATATTTTTCACGATTCAATCTTCAAAAAAAATGAAGGTGAAAGTAGAAAAGGTCGACTGTGGATTGCTTGTGAGAGATCTAGGAAATATATGTGTATATATATATATATATATATATATATATATATATATATATATATATATAAGAAAGTTGATAATGAAATTAGATTAGAGAAATTAGCCAAAAATGCCCTTGACCTATTTTTGTGTTACAACTCTTAACAAAATTCTTTTTTATCACTGGTTATATCCTGAAACTATTTTCGGTGGGACAAAATTGGTCAAATGTAGTGGAAGCTAGCGGGAATGGGCACCTATAAGGCATGTGCAAGACTCATACCCTCTTCTATAAGGGTAAAATGACACACTTATACAATTCCCTCTAAATATATTAACTGTAATGATATTTCATATTTGTGCTTAATATAATGATCATTTTGAGCTCAAATTTCTGTTGAATTTTAGTTTTCAAACACCATTTACACTCCATTTCTCTCTTATTTGGTTTAGATGAGTTTATTGAAGATTTAGAGTACAATGAAGCAATGAAGGAGATTCTCTATACTTATAATGAAGAAAAAAAAAAAAGAAGAATGCAAAACAGAGCAGGAAAATTGGGCAACGGGACAGAATAATTCAAGTGGGATTTTGACCTCTTTCGAGATTTCAAATGCAGACATGATCTTCTGGATAATTATATAGGAGATTCTGAAGTTTCCAGAATGGTAACATTTACATCAATCTGAATTCGTTTGATCACCCTACATATAGTTCAAAATCAGTATTTCTGGATTTGGTTCCAGTTTTGACACATTGTGGTGTAATTACCATATCTGGAGTTGTAGATGTCCAATGGAGGTGATTCAAAGCTCTGTAGAAACATAAGAGTATTATATACAACTTTCATGAAGACAAGAAAACCTAGATCGTCCGATTTAATGCTCTGAATTTACCAATAATCCAAACAGTACCATTTTGGCAGAAACAGAATTTTCTGCAATTGTTGCTCTCTTTTTGGGAGGTATATATGTACCCTTTTAGGGCATTTGAAGGGGGCGGCCGCCTAGGGTTCCAGAGAGGAGAAAAACAGAGAGAAAAACATCCAAAACCTCTCCCAAATCTTCAATCTTTGCAAGAGAAATCAAGAGAGAAGATCAAATCTTTGAAGGAGAACATCAATCTTGAAGATTCAAGCTCAAGAACACAACTTTTCACAACCAAATTGGAGAACTCCAAGCCTTGAAGAAGAGAAGATTTGAGCATGAAAATGATCAATTCTTACTCTTTCTTTATTACTTTATGTTCTTTGAATTGTAATATGTTGATGAGCTAAATTCTTGAATACTTGGATGGTTATGAACCCTAGTTATTATCTATGTGAATGATTGGTTTTCTTGGTTGATTGAATTCCGAAATCTTGTGGATTGTTTGTGGGTTTGATTTTTTGAATTGACTCAGCTATTAATTGATTCATAATCTGAATTTTTTCACTTGGAATTGAGAAAGGAATGGTGAAATAGACCATATACAAACAATGGAGATGATTTAGGTGACTAGAGATAGAAACCTCAACATCTTCTTAGTAATTAGAGAAATCTAATTTGGAGGTTTGATTGCTTGAATTAATTCAGTTTTTGATTGACTCATAATCTAGATTTTTCACTTAGAATTGAGAAAGGAAGGGTGAAATAGACCATACACAAACAATGGGGATGATTTACGTGACTAGAGATAGGAACCTCAACATCTTCTTGGTAATTAGAGAATCTAATTGGAATTCACTAACGTAAATGCATTTTTAGGTTGAATTGGTTAGGAAGAGATTTCAACCAATTAATCTAAAAGTAGAGGACTTTCATCTAGAGATAGAGTGATTTCTAATTTAGGAATTTCATCAAACATAAGAAGGGGAATTCATTAACCAAGGGACTTTTCTATCACATAGGTAATTCTAAGGGGATTTTCCATTCAAGTATTATTCTCTCAATTGAAATTTTCTGTTGCAAAATGAAATTTACATAAACTTAATTTTTTCTGTTTAAGTTAGATTTTTATTCCTAGTTGTTATTTCAATCATTTTCACAAGCAAATTTGATAGTCTAAACAATAGAGTAGAAAGTGAGTAATGGTAATCGATCATCCCCGTGGATACGACATTTAAATTACTTGTCATTATACTAATCAAAACGATAGGCGCACTTGCCTAGTGTTTAGTATGGAAATTGTTAGAGATTGTGATAAAATTTAGTGTAAGGGCATGCAAAACAAGACAACATGTAACAACATAATAACTAGGCTCGATTATCATTTTCTTTCTCTCTCTCTCTCTCTCTCTCTCTACGCACTTTCTCCTCCTCTCTACTCCTCTCTTTGCACGAAGTCCACCGTCTTTCTTCTCTGGTCAGATCTGGCCACTGGCCTTGGCTGGATTCTTTTGTTTCTTGTCTTTTTTGTGCGTTCTTATCCCCTCTTTTGACTACAAATCATGGTAGATCTTTTTCTACGTAACTTTCATTAAGATTCAAGCTGCACAAATGAGCTCTTTTGTAGATCTTTGCAGATCTTGCTATTTTTCTCCTCTGCCTTGGAGAAATCCATCTACCCGAACTTGAACTGGATCCTTTTTCAGTGTTCTGCCTTTTTTTAGGCAATTTTTTAAATTTCTATCTATTAAGAAAGAAGTACATATTGGATTTTAGTTGCCTCTATGTCTCAAGGATGGCGATGAAGATGCAGTGAAGAAGATCGCAGTGTATTTGTTTGTTATCTTACTAGTATTAGTAATATTGTACTTTACCTACCTTAGGTATTTAGGATGTGGGATATTTTTTGTTACTATGGTTTTCAAACCATTTTGTAATTTTTATTGTTTTTCTTATTAGGTTATCCAAGTCTCCCAATTCCCCTCCTTTGATATATTAAAGCAGGAATTTGAGGACAATTTTGGTTGTAATTGCCCTGTTCACTTTTACTGTTAATGGATAATCCTTATTTAATAATAATAATAATAATAAGTAGCCTCTCTCTCCCAAACTTCCTATTAAACATGTTTACGGCTAGCAGCCTTCTTCAAACCCATCTCAAAACCTAATAGATGTTAATTCACCTTTGAAGCAAATATCCCACCATTTTAATCCCACAAGAGAGTAATAAAAATGATAGCTATAAGTAGCTCTTCAATTTCAAGGAGATCGAAGCCCTGCAAAGAAGTTAGGTCATCAAGTTTCTACCAATATAGAAGCCCGGCAATCATGCATACGTCTTGGACAAATGCCAACCCAGGCAAATGATTTAATGGGTGTGAAGATTATGAGGTAAGTTAGACACAATTCCTTTATCTTTGTTTAGCTTCTTGATAGGATGTTAGAAACAGAACCAAATTAGAAAAAAAATTCAAATTACAGTCAGGTGGCTATGATTTCTTTCAATGGGTTGACCAGCCAATATGCCATAGATCCATTGAAATCATTTCCAGTTTGTTGCAAAACATTAGGAGAATTGAATTGGATGAAAAGAGACAGGTTGAGCAATTGAAATGTCACTACAAATATGTTGTGGTGTGTTGTATTATTTTGATTCTGACTGTAGTATTCATGCTCTATCAGCTGTGTAATTGTGGTAAGAGATTAGAGTGGAGTTGCATGGGAGCATGAGGAAGAGACTGGAGTAGAGATGGAGTATTTTAGGTGTGATTGTATGCTTCGTGTCTTAAAACAAGACATTAGGTTGTAGATATGCATATAGTTCTTAGTGTGTACTTATTTAATTTTGAAGGTACGATTATAGGCTTATTATGCTTTGTTTGCACTTTTATTAATTTCTCAATCAGTTGAACCTAGTGATTATATTGAGATTTCTTGGTCACAATTATGTTAACCTATTGGAAAGCCTGTACAAACTAGCTCAGTCTACACAAATTTTCCAACAAAATGCCAATGAGGTTAAACCCCACATAGAACTAAAATATTAAGTAACATCCACCAACTTTAGTCATTGTTCATCATCACATTACATGAATTTGGACAATCATAACAAAAAATAAATAAATAAAATTCAGTAGCACTAAAACAAATCCCTATATTTTGCTTCATCATCTTTCAAATTTGAAGCACTTGCTAGCTATAAACAAAAACTAAATGCTAAGTATTAGGAATTATTGGTTATTTTCTAATTCCACTAGACTTCTTTAGAGGAACAAGCTTCATGGCCCTTTTCCTTGAAAGCAACACTTGCAATTAACAAAATCAAACTTAGACTCATGGAAGGCCAAGTCATAACTATAACTTTTTATACATTGGTAGGCTGTTTACTTACATCTTCAGTACCACAGGTTGCAGTGGGCTAGGTATCAGGTCTTACAGTATTGTTATCTTGATTTCCTTCACGAGCAGTTGCTATTTCATGTGTGACAGCACTTGCTTGGTCAAAATAAACAATCATTGCTCACCTCCTACCTGCAAATAAGAGCAATACCAGTATTTGTTAGTTCACTCATACCAGAATCACAGTTACAAAATTAGAAAGGTAAAATTGCAAACAAATCAGTTGTAACCTATTACTATTACATTCAACTCATTTTTCATAACTTATGACTATGGCTAGTCCACTGTAGTGCCACCCCTTTGCTTGTATTCATTCCTTCAACTCTAGTAACTTCTTAGGACGATACTTCACATGTTCTTCTATAGTGCCCCAACTATTCACACTTCCTATAATTGTTCATGTTTGTTGGCTAACAAGTTGAGTTTGCACCACTTTCATTATCCCGGTTTCTTGCCCTTTGTGCACTCTCTCTAAAATAGCACACAACCTACCGTTGTGCCCTATATTCATACACTGCCTACTCTCAACCTCATCAAGCTCTTTTCTCCTAGCCTTTTTTGGCCTTCCATTTAGTGTTAAATTTTGTGGTGGAAGTGGCAGTTTCTTTCTAGTTCTTGGCCACAAGTTAGGTCCACTTATAGGATTCACTAACTCATACATTTTAATGTATGTGGCAACATGATAACACTCACCAACATAAATTTCTACCTCCGCTCCTTGAGATTCTATAGAAACTATGACATGTGACAAGGTATTCCACATAATTGCCACTTTCTAAATGAGCAATCTTGTTACCCAAATTTACAGAAAATTTATTCCCCCACATATGCTCTACTTGGCATCTCTTAGAATCAGCTGCTCAAACTCAACTGCCAGTTTTATCCCCTTCTTTAGGTAGATCTTTTCCCTACTCAACCGGATTTTACTCACAAACCTATTGCACATTTCTTCCTGCAATTTCAAGCAGCTTTTCTTCCTTCTTGGCCAGCTGTATATGCACTTTTATAGTTTCGGGCTTATCAGGTTTTCCACACCATTCCTTTGCTACTCTCCTCTACTTTTTCCTAAGGGTTCTTCATCCAACCCTTGAAGCTTCTTCTAGACCCTTTGTCTTTCTGTCGCTCTTGATGGATTCCAGATAGCTTACTATTCCCTTTTGAACTAGTATTTGTTCTTGTCCCTCGGAAAGTTTTATATTTTCTCACTTGTCGGAACACATAAACCTCTGCCTAGCAATGTTCTGCTCCTTGCTCTGATAACAGTGAACATCTAACTCAATAGCACCAGCACGACCAACATTCATTTACTCTTCTATAGCCAAATAAGTTAAAGCACAACTCCAAATCAGCCATCCCAAACCTATCAATATTTCACCTGTCAAAATAGTCTACATATCCATGTTTATAATTTTTTATATCCGTCACCAACCATTTTATTACCATGATAAATTTTCAAAGTAAAATCACATGACCCCATTCTTGGGTCAAGAAGGAATTTTGATCAAAGAACAGACATATATAGAGCCATAATGGCAAAGAACACATGCTAAAACAACAGAGATTAAAAATATATAGGAACGATATATCAAAAACAAGTGCTAGCAACAAATTGCAGTTCCATACAAAAGAAAAGATTATTTTGGTCCTTTGCATTAGCACAAAACAACAAGAATATAAATGAAGCGACCATAACACTTGAAATCAACATGCTACAACACATATGAATAAAGCAACTATATCAGAATTATATGCATTGTGACCACTTCAAACCAATTGAAGACAATATTGCACTGCATATTAGTTACAAAGGATACTCTTTTGACAAAGAAATATTATAAAAAATTAAATGATGAGACCCATCACAATATGTTAAAAAAACACATATACCCAAGAATGTGACCATTCACAAATTTCAAAATATATGTGACTTAAAATATTCATTCATGAGATGAAGTCAGAATAGGTAGGAGGCCACTATTTTACAGATACCAATTTTGAGAAGCTCTAGTGGAACCCCTTTGGTGTTTATGGCAGTTTGGGACATTTCAATAGAAGGTAGGGTACATTCTAGGTGTTACAATAGAAGACATGACTGAAGATGGCAGATAAAATTTAGGGTAGAAGGTAAATTTGGGAGAAACCCTATACCAAGTTGCCCCAAGTCCTCTAAATTACAACTCTTAAGAAGTATAATAAATCAATAAAACTCTTAAATATATAAAAAAATATAATTACGAATAAAATAAAAATTTATATTGAAACAAGCAAATGATACATAAAACTAATAAAGTAAACACGTAAATAATAAATAAATCAAATTAATAATGGAAATTAAGTAGGATGAATGCATCTACAAATTAAAAAATCCAAAATTATATTAGAATAAATTAAAATGAATAATAAACATAATATGAAAATTAAAAATAATAAAACAAAAATAAATTAAAAAGAAGGGTTGTTGTGGCGCCAGGCAAATGGAGGCAGTGCCCAACCTTGGCACCGCCTTTTTCCATGTGGTGCTTTTCTTTGGGTGCCACTCATTCTTGTAAGGCACACAAATTGGGAGCCTTAGTTACCAACGATGCATCACCATATAACTTTTAAAAAATTAAAATAAGACGGCATGTTGAGTTTAGGTATGCCACCATATAAATTTTTAAAAATTTTAAAAATAAAAATATTATAAAAATTAAAATTATCAAAAGTTATCTTGTAGTAGTAAAATTGGCATGTTCTTAGCATATTAAGGAATAAACTATTATGGGAAAAAAAAAGATGACTACAACAAATATATGAGAATGATGAAAATTGTTTACCGAAAATCATTCTAAGCGTGTGTAGTATGCTATAATAAAAATGGCAAACTGACTCCCTTTTGTCTTCCCTTTGTCTTTTATAACTTCTGCTGGGAGGAACATATCAATCATGCCTTGGTGTGCACACCCTCTAACGTAAAACCAAATCCTAGACATAACCATCCAGAAAAGTACAATTTGAATTCATCAATGGAATTGTATGTCTAATAATTAATCACGCAACATTCTCTACATTAAAAAAATAAAAAAGTTAAAAAATTTATGGAGGAAATGAATCTAAATACATCCTAATACTGAGTGGTACTATATTTCCTAGGGATGAAAATCTCCTTTGGTCAGTGTAGTTTATCAAGCTTTCTCCAAAGGCCATAACACCTAAATCCAAAAACATCAAGAACTCTTGCAAACTTGGTCGCAATGTGAGAGAGAATCTCGTGCATGCTCTAGCTACTCTATTGAATTTTTTTTTTTTGAAGTGCTGCTCCATTAACAGGGTAATAGATAAATGAGCTTCTCTTACACTATAACAAAATATACAGAATCTCAAGATGCATGTTGAGAAGTAAACAAATCCCTATATTGGATTGACAGAAAAAATCAATATACTTATAATAAACTTTTTTTTATTTTTTAGTATTTTTAGTAATGTTTTCCTCTCAAGAGTGAGACCTAAAAATAATATGGGATAATTATATATTTACCTTTGCAGTTTGTCCAAACTACGAAATAAATCTTCTTATTTGAGAAACTACATAGTTACTCTTCAAACTATTTGGAAAATTACAAAGTTACCATTTGATTCCTTAACCATATAACATTTTAATCCTTACTGTTAATCAACTAATTATTGGCTGATATATTATGCTTTTATTTTACTAAAATATTTATGTACTTTTTGTTGTGACTTCACAAAAATTGAAGCATATTCTAAATATTATACTTCCATTAAATAAGATTTTTATAAAGTAAAAAATTTTTAATAAATAAAATGTACAATATATAGGATATGGTAGTTTTTTTTATAAATTTTGAAATGTCAATTTTAACATTTTATGTTTATTTTATGAGAAATTAATCAGCCAATCATAAATTAAATAAGGATAAGGATTAAAATTTATATGATTTGTGAATTAAAGAGTAAATTTATAATTTTTTAAATTTCTTGATATTTTATAATAATATAAATATTTTATATTTTATAATAATCACAATCATTGAATTGAATTGAATATCTGCTGTTTACCTTCATGATTTTATTCATTTGATGATTTATGATTTAATGTGGAGGGAGGATGTTGATTGATTTTGCTTTGTCTTTTTCTTGGGGTGAAAATTAGACCCTTAGATTGTAGATGAAGGGTTGAGATATGATTGTAGGGAATTATACTTCGTTTATCTTTTCTAGAGGTGAAATTAGACCCTTAGATTGTGGAATGAAAGGTTAGGATTTGATTATCTCAAATTTAAATTTAACATTAATTATTAAATATTTGTATTACAAATAATAAGTTAAAATTTTTGACAAATTTTTAAAAATAAAACTGTTTTAATAATAATTACTTTGAGCCCATGATAAAATTAATAAATAAAGATTTTATTTTTAAAAATATGTATATGTAAAAATAAATTATAAAATAAAAAATATAACACATATTTTGAGATGAGAATTTTTTTGCAATAATTATTTTGACTTTTCGTACCCTTAATTTTAAAATATGTGATCTATTTTTATCTGCGTGTCAACGTTTTAGTATATATTTTTAAAGGTACTTAATTTATATATAACTCTACAATACTTGTTAAAGATTTTTTTTGGTATAACACATTGCAAGAATTGCATTGTTATAATTATTTTAATTTTTTGTGCTTTGATTTTAAGATATGTGATCTATTGTTTACGTGCATGTCAATTTAAAGGAATTTTTTTTATGTAACTCTATAATAGTCGTTGAAGATTTTTATACACGTGTCAATATTTTATTGTATATTTTAAAAATTATGTTTAAAATTAATTGCTATGCGCTATGCCTATTATGATTTTAATAAATATTATCAAAATTTTATTAAAATTATATGTGTGTTGTGTAAAAATAGTAGGTTAATTGCTGTATTAAATTTAAATTTAATATTAAATATTTGTGTTACAAATAAGTTATTAAAAATTTGATCATTTCAATAGTAATTACTTTGAGACCATGATAAAATTAAAAATAAAAATTGGAATAAAATTTTTACTTTTAAAATAAATATATGTACAAATAAATTAAAATAAAAAGTATAATACATATTTTAAAATGAGTAATATTATAATTATTTCCTAACATATGTTAAGTATATAACGTATTGTAAGAATTCTTTTGTAATAATTGTTAAGTTTTTTTGACTTCATACCTTTTATTTCAAAATATGTGATCTATTTTTTTACTTACGCGCAAATATTTTAGTATATATTTTAAAATATATTTAATTTATATGTAACCCTACAATAATTATTGAAGATTTTTTTTCGGTATAATGTATTGCAAGAATTGCATTGTTGTAATTCTTTTTACTTTTCGTGTGTTTTACTTCAGAATATATGATTTATTCCTTTTATGTGTGTGCTAAAAGTTTACTATATATTTAAAAAATAATTCAATTTATATATAATTATACAAGTGTTCTATGTATAAAATTAATTGCTATGCACTATGCCTATTATGATTTTGATAAATTTTATGAAATTTTTATTTATGTGTGTATCAAATTTTGATAATAGTTTACTGTATCAAATTTAAATTTAACATTAAATATTTTTGTAGAAATAGTTTGTTAAAAAAATTTGATATTTTTTAAAAATAAAATAGTTTCAATAATAATTGTTTTGGGACCATTATAAAATTAAAAATTAAAATTTATTTTTAAAAAGATGTATATATACAAATAAATTAAAATAAAAATATAATACATATTTAGAAATAAATATTATTATAACAATATATTTAACTATTTTCTACCCTATGATAAATGTACAATGTAGTACAAGAATTTTTTTATGATAATATTTTTGACTTTTCATGCCCTTAATGTTGAAATATATGATCTATTTTCTCAGTGCGGTAACGTTTTAGTATATAATTTTAAAAGTGCTTAATTTATATTTAGCTTATAACAGTGCAACAATTTTTTTGTGATAATTATTTTCACATTTCCTTTACATGTAATTATGTAATTGTTCTATATATAAAATTAATTGCTATGTGATGTGCATATTATGATTTTGATAAATTTTGTAAAACTTTTATTTATATGTCTTGTGTAAAAATAATATGTTACTGTATCAAATTTAAATTTAATATTAAATATTGGTGTTTCAAATAGTTTGTTAAAAAATTGATGAATTTTAAAAAATAAAATCATTTCAATAATAACTGCTTTGAGACCATGATAAAATAAAAAATAGAATAAGAAATAAACATTTTATTTTTAAAAATTCTATATGTACAAATAGAACAAAAAATGAAAATGAAAATTTTAACACATATTTTGAAATGATTGTTATTATAATAACTCATTCAATTGTTTTATAGCCTATATTAAGTATACAATGCATTATAAGAATTCTTTTGTGATAATTGTTTTGGCTTTTTGTGTCCTTAATTTCAAGATATGTTATCTATTTTTTTACTTTCGTGTTAAAGTTTTAGTATACATTTTAAAATATATTTAATTTATATATAAATCTACAACAGTTGTTGAAGATTTTTGTACATGTAATTATACAATTATTCTATGCATAAAATTAATTGTTATACGCTATGTGTATTATGAAATTTTTATTTATGTGTGTTGTGTAAAAATAATAGGTCACTGTATCAAATTTAAATTTAACATTGCATATTTGTGTTACATTAAATATCTACTCTATCATAAAACATAATACAAATATAACATAAATTACTCAAAATATAAAGCTGAACAACAAAATTTCCCACATATCGCACAGGCAGTCTAAGTAGTGATAACCTAATTGTTGTTAAAAATTTAATGGTTTCCCTAAGAAAGTGAAAAAATGCTAACGGAAGGTAAACGCCGGGAGTAGCCAAAAACAAATTTGTAAGAATTATCCCTTAATTGTTCAATCTCCTTGCTAGTTTAGAATAAAGAATTGCACTCTCATCTATCTATAGTATATAATTGTCAATAAAGTGGAGACCAATTTTGTACCTTTCCTATGTTGTGTTGAATCTTCCTGGTTGCAATCAATTGCTAGACTTCGGGAGCTACAATTGAATTCCTGGGCTCATTTTTGTGGGGTTGAAACACAGCTGAAAGCATGAGCTCAATTTGCTTAAGCGTCGTCCTATTGTTTTTTGTCAATAAAGTAGAGACCAATTTTGGCATTTTGTAAAGCTTCGGGTTTGTACTGTAGCATTGATTCTTGTACCATTCCTCTATTGATTCTTTCGGGTAGCAATCAATTGCTGGACTTCGGGTGCTGCAATTGAATTTTAGGCACATTTCCGGTAAGCATTTTGTGGGGTTGAAACATAGGTGAATGTTTGAGTTCATTTTGTTTAAGTGTTATCTTTCTTGTTTGTTATCAATAAAGTGGAGACCAATTTTGGCATTTTGTAAAGCTTCGGGGTTTGTACTGTAGCGTTGATTCTTGTACCATTCCTTTGTTGATTCTTTCGGGTAGCAATCAATTGCTGGACTTCGGCTGCTGCAATTGAATTTTAGGCACATTTCCGGTAAGCATTTTGTGGGGTTGAAACATAGGTGAATGTTTGAGTTCATTTTGTTTAAGTGCTATCCTTCTTGTTTGTTATCAATAAAGTGAAGACCAATTTTTGACATTTTGCGAAACTTCGACGCATTTTCAGTCAAATCTTTCAGGTCGCAATCAATTACTAGACTTGGGATGCTGCAATTGCATTCCTGGGCGCATTTTCATTGAGCATTGTGTGTGGCTCAATGTGCGAGCTCGTTTTGCTTAAGCACTGTCGTTCTTGTTTGGTGTGATTCACTAATATTTGATTTAACGGCTAGGCCGGTGGTCATATTTGATCTCATGGATGGGGTGGCTTAAGAGGATGTTAGGTGATTTGTAAAATCAACAATTCCAAATCACTAGGCAGATCAAGGGTTAAAAATTATTGAACTAGAATTGCTAACTTGTCAAGTAGATAGGATGCTGACAAATAACAATTTCTTTCGTAAAAAAAAATTCCCTTCATAGTAAGCAAATTTTGTGCTTATCAGTTCTTGATCATTCTTCTAGAGTGTTGACATTTTAAGAGAATTTAAAATATTTTGCAAAGAAAAAGATATCTTTGGAAGGATAGTTGAGGAGTAATCCGTAATGTTTTACTATTTGCAAAAGAAAGTTAAACTTCATCAGTTCATTAGTGGAAGTCCTTCTAAGTATGATGTTGTGCTGAAAAACACAAATGGATTCTTCAAGAAAAAATATTTCTTTCTTTAGTTCAATTTAACTTTGAGGTGACATGATATCTATGTTTTTTAGTGTGCTAATTTTGCCGGCTATTATTGTCTATAGTTATGTACTAAAGTCTTAGAATTTTCCTTCTTCTATTGTGAAATGGGAAATCATTTTGTAGGAAATGAAGCTTTACCTTTGAATGTAAAAGGAAAAACAAACAAGTTGTTTGTTGTATTTGCATTTGTTGGGCATTTTTTATTCTCATGAAAAATGTTTTCAGTGTGGTTCTAGATATGATTTTGGATTTAGATTTTTTTTAGTTCGTCCATGTCCATGTTGACAATGTTGCTAAGGTGAGAAGAAAAGATAGATTGTTGATGAAAAAAATTTTGTTTCTTCATATAGCTTTAAGTTTCGGGTGAAATAATATGTTTGTTTTGCCATCCTTTTTAAATTATTAAAAAATAAATTTTGTAGCCTTTTCTTTAGTTTCCTTTTTAATTTGTATTGAGTCAAAAATAAAAAAGAAAATGAAGTGATTTGTTCTGTTCGTACTTGTTCGGCTCTTTTTTTTGTCATGATAAGTGTTCTAAATATTGTTGCATATGTACTTTTTGCTTTCTACTTCTTTAGTTCATGCCTTTTGCTTATTTTATAGTTAAGGTGTTCCATTTTCATTGACAAAATAGTTATTAGTGGAGGAAATGTGAAAACATTATAGTTTATGTTGCCCTTGTATCCTTTTTACTGTTTTTCTTGGCTTTATTATGCAGATGAGCATCTTATGATTACTATTTGCTCAATGTGTCTATATTTTTTGTGTTTATAGAACAAACATAAGTAGATTGTGGTTGCTGCTTTCATCTTTTTACATTCCTTATCGTGTTCTCTTTGCTTTAAGAAGGATTAGGCATTTGTGCTTTAAGGTAAGAACATTACATTTAATTTCTTTATTTAATGATTAACATTGCTTTGTTATAATAATTTATTAGTTGTGTTGCATATCACTTGTGATTTTTGCTTTTTTTTTTAATAAAGGTTGCATTGTCTTTTTGCTTAATTGTGTACAATAAAAAATAGACTGTTGGTTTCCTCTTGGCATAATTTCTTTAGTTGTTATATCTTTTCACGTTATTTGTTTTATCCAGTAGGGGTTGTATTTGCTTGTTATTTAATATAAATATTTATTATGTTGATGCTCCAATTTTTCAAAGTGTAATATATAGCATCTGAATATGTTTTCCTCTGTTACTGTAAGGGTGCAACAATAAACAAATATAGTGTAGCATGTTTTTCTATATTATGCATTTGTTAAGCTAGTGGAAAAATGTAACTGCATTCTAAAAGAAACCATTCTTTCTATTGTGTGTGATTGATTTGTTTGAAAGGGAAAAATGCTCATAAGTAAAGAAACATTTTTAGCTGATAGTTTTTGTTGACTCAATGATACAACCTTCCCATTTTGATGACTAACAAAACATGTTTTAAATAATCTACTGAGTATTTGTTGAGATGATTTCATGATGTATTTTGAATGATTATGATCAAGCCGTACAAGTTCAAAAATCAAGTTGTGTACATTTATGGGTATATTTTTAGATTCTTGTTAAGGATTGATTTGAGATAACTTGTCCCAATGTGTGTTTTAGTCAAAACCAAAGTTTTTAGTCTTAAAAATATGCCTCAAAAGTTTTAATTCAAAAATTGCATTTGAAAATATTTCTAGAAAAAGGTAAAATATTTTGACTTTAGCTTTATATCAAGCTACTTTCAAAACTATCGAACTCGATTAATTTGTGTCAAGCTACTTTTGCCAAAATGTTGAATCTGGGGGCAATTTAGCATGATAATGACTTATCACTATTCACCTGACGAAGCGTCAGCACGTTTTTACAACTAGCAAGAATCACTTTTTCAACTTTACAGCTAGATAGAATAACTTTTTCAAAAATAGTCAAGCTTTTCCTTTTTTTACTCGCACAAATATCGCAAAAAGTTGTTTTGAACCAATTTTTTAGATAAAAGGAATAGGCTAACTTTCTGTGAAAAAATCAAGCTAGCACTACTGGAATTCACATGTTCACATATGCCTTACAAAAAGTTAATTTTGCTGAAAAAGAGCTTTATGCAAGAGTTGACCGAAGCACCATTTTACTGAATTATCTTTTATCTTTTTAGAGGATATTGTATGTGTTATAAATATAACCCTTTGTATTCTTAAATCTTCAAGAGATGTGTATGTGTTTCTCAAAGAAGTTGAGAGTTCTTCAAGGTGAAAGCAAAAAAGCAAAAATTTGTGAGAGAAACACTTTCGTACAACAAAAAGAAAAAGTACGAAGTGTGAGATGATAGTGCAAGCAAGTGAAAGCTTCAATTTGTTCATCTCTATCTCTTCACAGTTCACAAGTGCCAGTTTTCATTCACAAATTTAAAGTTTTAGTAAAAGTTTTTATTCACATATTAGCCTAGTTTATTTTAATACCATTTTTCTTGGCAACAATGAACAAATTTTTGTTTAGTATTGAGGATTAAGATGTTATATAATTGATGAAATATACCCCCTTCGTCAATTCCAGATTAACTAGCCTAGTTTATTATAATTGAAAGGCTAGTTTCTAGAAAATAAATGAGCTTTCAATATGAATCTAGGGTTAGAATTAGTCTTGTTTCAATGAAAATGACAAAGGCGAAATCATTATCATATATTGGCCCCATAATGATCTATTCTTTCTTTTATTTTTTTAGAAGTGGGAGATAGGGGAAGAGGTATGGGAGAAAAAGGTATGTAAAAATCAAGTTTGGGACCCTGGTCTTGTACAATAGCTACCCTAATTGGGGATCAAATGTTTCCATAACTACATGGTAACTAATCAAGGATAAGGTAATAAAAGAAAAATAGACTATTTTTGCCAAAAACTATTTATACTTTTCTCATTTAAAGTAAAAAAACTTTTATATGATCTTTTGATATATGAACTATTTTTGGATAGTTATATCTGTTAAATTTTCCATGTCACGAGAGAATCTAGTAAAAATTCACTATGAAAGCACGTCACCATCTTGAAGGAAAATTTTGTCCATTCATGACATTATTTCTATTTTTTAATGGTCAATCCAAATTATACACGTCCAAAGTCAATCCTATCCATAATACCTTTTGCGAAGAATATATTATCTTTTTATATTTTTACCACCTTTGATCCCATTAAAAAAAACAAATAAATGAGGGAATTATTAAACATTTATTCTAATTTACATCTTGACCAAACAACAAAAAAGATTAGATTTAACTCTCTTGGACGCTCACTATTCTTCTCTCCAATTTTACTTTTCATATCTCCTAAACCAAACTTAGAGTAAAAAATCATAAACTAGAAAAAGAATTGAAGATAAAATTGCAGGGAAAAGGAAACTTTTGATATATTGGAAAACTTTGGAGACAAATTGAAATTTCGTTTTAATGGGTTTCAGTGAAAACTTTCAAAATCAATCAAGGGTAATTATGTAAGTTCATGTCAAGGAGGAGCTGGCAAACGCTCGGCTCGCCCTCCCGCCAGCTCCTCCTTCGCACGCTGATCAATGAATCACTTTTTTGCTTCAAAAAGAAGGAGAAAAGAAAAGAAAAAACCATTCTTGCTTTAAACCGCCGTTGTCGCTCGAAGTAAAACCTCTTCCTACGCTTCTCCGAACGTGTAACCCATTGCGAGCATCGCCATATTAGTGTTTCAATGGCGGTTGAAGTCAGGGGGCGGTGGTGCTGGTGAGCAAGCTGGTGACTGGTTTATGCTGATATTTCCGAAGAATTTTTCTAGTGATCTTGAAGTTTTCTTTGGCATCTGCTATATACTGTCTGAATGAGTATGAGTAAGTTTTGGATTTTCAGCGTTTTACTATGTGGTTCCAGAGTTGATTTAGTACGAAATTATGGTACTACATAGGTTCCTGAGGTTGGAATTGATGTATGTGGTTCCAGAGTTGATTTAGTACGAAATTATGGTACTGCATAGGTTCCTGAGGTTGGAATTGATGTTTTGATGTGAAAATCCTCGAGTACGATGGTGGTTTTTGAGAGACTGGTAGCCTCGCCTTGGAGGTAGAGTCGGTTGGCTACTCTTCGGCTGGTATGGTTTATCTCTAATGTTGTATTTGATGCCCGCGAGAGAGAGGAGTCAGTTGATGTAGGCTTTCAGCACGGTTTTATTGCTAATGATTAGAAGGTCGGTTGCCGCGGCGGCAGGAGGCGCTGCTGGTGGTGGCTGCTGTTGCTATCGGATTTCAAATGGTTCAGAGGAGGAGGGGATGCGAAGAGTAGAATTAGGAGAGGAGGAAAATAAAATTTGGATGAAAGGGGTGAAAAAAATGGAAACAGATTCTGAGATTGAGATGGTTATTGAGGCTTGTATTTATGCTTATAGAATTATTTATGTTTTGGCAGGTTGTGCCCAGCGTTAAAGGACTTGTACTTCAAGCGACAAGCAATGGAGGAAATGAATAAATTCCGTGAGAAAGTGAGTGAGAATACTGTTAGGTGACTGAATTTTGATGGTGGTTATGTTTGCATGAATTTATTCAATAATTGTAGAAGTCATCTCAAGAACTAAGTTCAAAGAAATGGTAATTTTTTTGCTTGTTATATGTAACTGATGTCCATGCTTATTAGTTGAAAATTTTGTAAGTACTTCATTTCTTCGAGAAAAATGTTTAGTTGTCGGTTGCAAATTAGTTTTGCTCTAGGAAATATTTATCTAGAACTGGAAACTTTAGAAAGGTAGATTGCATAACTGATTTAAGAGGATAATTTAGGGCAACTTCATTGAGCGAGAGCTAGGTATAATACCTCTATTTTCACATTTTGCTCCTGGATAGATAACTGATTCCCATGCAATTAAGGACATAGCCATATAATTACTCCGTCAGCTTTGAATAATTGGAGGAATGAAATATAAAAATACCAGAGATTAGGCTATGTTCTCAGAAAGAAAATTTGATTTTCAGCTTTATATCAACCAAAATAACCTACTTTTCTGGAGTAGAGCGGTTTTCATGCATTAAGTAGATATATAGCCAAGTTAATCTGATAAAGGAACAATTTTATTACAATAGAGAGATTGCACTCCCAAAATAAGCTTCATGAACTCCACTTTTGAGGTTGAGTATGAGAAGAGTGGATTGGTTGTAGCTTTATTTTGATTGAAATCACTACTGATGTAAGAATGTTGTTGCCTTTTGGATGTAAAGATTTTATCTCATGGAGTTTCTCTAAGATGCAAGTTCTATTAGATGATGCTTTTTATAATTCTATATATCAATTTATCTTCATATCTCCGTCCAGGGATTAATGTCAGTGCCACACTGGACAGGACTTGAGCTGTGTTTTTGTTTGTAGCAGGATCGAGCCATTATGAGTCAGGAGCAACCTGAAACATCATATGTTGTGATGACTAAACCTGTAAAAACTGAGGAAGATGTCGAATTTAAGTCAAACCTCTTATGCTCTACAAGTGATCTTAATGGTGGCAGCAAATCGAGGCAGCATTTGACTGAGGTATTGTGCATTTAGTTATTTGCCAGTCTTTACATTCTGTTATTTTACTGGAAACGGAGTTGCATCCATGCAGGCTGAAAAAGATGCGCGTAGGTTACGGCGCATCTTAGCAAATAGAGAATCAGCCAGGCAGACAATTCGCCGTAGGCAGGTAATTTTGTATGCATGACTTTCAGCTCAGCCTGGTTGGAGTTTTGGACACCGGTTTATTTAGCGGACGTATGTTTAGATGTCTTTCTAATAAGCTTCTTTGTAAATGGCTTACCACTTATGATGTGAGTTAAACAGGTCACTGCCTTATGTGACATGGAACATTATGACCAGAAAGAACTATGGGTAGAATCACAACTTTGTTTTCCATGAATATAGAAAAGGAAGGAAAAAAGGAAATGATTTTCCTGTTTGGGAAACAAGATACATGAATTTGATCAACTTTTATCTCTATTATGTTGATATCATCTTATATAGCTGGTGAGCATGGACCTTACTGGAGCATTCACTGCCATCCTGATTTCTAAATGGTCATAATGCTAAGATGTTTAGAATGGAAAATATGTTTTCTTTTTTTGCTCCTAATTTGTTTTTGATTGACACGAGTAAGTAAACAGGAAAGTGTGTGATTGAGATTTGATACTTAAGATATAGACCTATGTACCGGAGAAAGTAGAGGCCGCAAGGAGATGACTTTCTTCTGATATTCAGCACTGCACCTATATTAGGAAGCCAGGGAATTTCGGTAAGTGGCATTGCAGTATAACAGTTTTAGATCCTGATGAAAAGATAAACAGGAGCTCTAATTTACTCCAGTTGGTTGTTAGTGTTGATCATGATAGATGGAAATGGGCAACATTAGAATATCCTTCCGTTATGGGGAAAACACTTTAATCAGGCCCAGGAAGTGCAAAAGTACTTGAATTTCTATATTGTTCTGGATACATTAAAATATAAGGAAATAAGGAATGTGTAGACTGACCCCTGTAATATTGTGTTGTATATGTTATTTATGGGTATGTATCCAGGGAGCTATGGTTGGGTGTCTTTACCATGCATGGAACTGTGCTAATTATTAGGTTTTACCAGAACCACAATGTATTATTCGCAGAATGAGAAGAAAGCACGTATAACATTGCCAAACCCTGCTTTACTGTGGTTTATAGTGACTTTGTTTGAGTTTCTTCAAGTGCGAAACAACAATATGCTATGCATATATCCTAAGTGTCAAAGTAATTACTTGATCTATTGGCTGGAAATGCCTGTCTGGGACACTGGATTACACTTGCTGTTATTGGATTTGATTTGATATTATTGACTGTGAACGTTTGTTTCTTCTGGCTAAGAATGTGTGCAGATAAGAGTGGACTTATACTTTAATACTTTATGACTTGTTTATGTTCTAATCCCTTCATCTGAAATTAAGTATCCACTTTCTTAAAATAGTCATATATTTTGAAGGGAATTAGACGTCACTAACACAATGTTCTTGCCACTAACCTATTTAACTCCCATGATTTAAGGGATTTAATCTCCACTAACATATGGGGGTCACTACTAACCTCTTTAATTAATAAGGATACCGGAGTAATTTATTTATAGGTGAAACTAGTCTCCTTAATTTTTATGTCAAGTCAAAATAGGACATTCAATTATGAATGGAGGAGTATTTTCTTTCTGTGACAAGGATATTAGGACATGCTTTATTTGAATAGACATCATTAGTTCATTTGTCTGTGTTGTCTATATCTGCTGCTAGTAATTTCTGGATCGGCATCATGCTTAGGAATAAGTTATTTTAGCTATGAATCAATCAAATCAACCTACCTGCAGGCTATGTTCGAGGAACTAACTAGGAAAGCAGTTGATCTGGCTCTGGAGAACGATAATTTGAAGAAGGTGGGATTTTCTCCTTCTCTTAGTTTGCATTTGAAATTCTGACATGCATGTGCGTAGTTTGTGCGCATACTTTTTTGTGCTTATGCATACAGTGCATATATATACACACAAACATAAAGTACATATATACATGTTCGTGTGTGTGTTTCTTTCGAGCATCTTATATTGATATATCATTGATGAGAAGGACAAGGAGCTGGCCATGCAAGAGTATGAATCCTTGAAAAGCACAAATGACTGCTTGAAGGCACAGGTAAGCCTATATTGTATTTGGAGGATATTTTGATTTCAAAGATTCAGCTATGCTGAGAAATGCTTCCCCATTTTGCAGATAGCAGAAATGATGAAGGCGGAAGCAGCGATTGAAGAGCAACCAAAGCCAGGCAATAGTGAGACATCTACTGTTACTTCTGCACCTACAACTACTCCAAGCTTCCCTTGTAACCTGGCTTCCCTTGTGCCATTCCATTGGCCGATGGTATTTCAACCTTCAGATGCTTCCGTTGACCAATGCAGGATGGCAAGTGATATTGCGACTCCACTAGTTCCCACGATGCAGCTTTGGAAACCCGATTCTTTTCCTGGGCAAGGGACTTCTGCTATGATTGCTAATGCAGGAACTTTCTTGTATGTACTACCGTTCCCTTGTTTCCTTCCATTCAATGCTCCTGGCAGTGTAGGTCACTCTCAGTCCTCCAAGTTAGATGGGAAAGAAAATGAGACTTCTGCCATTCACCAGTGCAATGGAAGTGTTTCTTCAAAACAAATGTTGAGTGATGAATCTTCATTACCCTTGAACGTTGAAGTGTTAAATCCAGCAGGATGCACATCAGCAGAAGATCCTCATCAGGCTGGATTTGGTTTCCCACCAGATGGCGGTGGTGAAGGGGAAGGAATTTGTAATCAAAGGATCGTCCTTATGCCAGCTCCATTGAATTGTGTCAGACCAGTAGCCAGTAGAAGGTCTTTTACTGCCCTTCACCAAGATGACACTTCTAATGCTGTGGCTATTCCTTCTACCGGGGAGCATACTACTGAAATTTTGTCACAGGAGAACCAAGAGGAAATCATTGCACCTTGTAAGAAAGCGGTTGATGCCATTGCTGCAGCAGAAGCTAGGAAACGGAGGAAAGAGTTGATCAAACTAAAAAACCTTCATGAACATCAATAGTAAGCTTCGGTAATGGGGACTGCAGAATCATATCCCGTCATATTCTGAAGAAACTGGCCAAGATTCACAGCGGATGGCACCAATGAAACCAGGACATATTCGGCAAAGGCTTACAGAAAGATGGCACCAATTGGATCAAAATGGGCTTTCCAACAAGATATCAGCCTTTCTAGCAGCTCCGAGTGCTTTTCGCTGCAAATATTCAAGGGTGGGGGCTGATTAAACTGCTCTGTCCACGCATTCTGGTACATAATGCTGGACTTCTTCCTTTCACAGTGCACATATTATGGCAACATGGAAATGACGGCCCGGAGAGGTTACTGAACAGCCCACTAGTGGATTATTCCCCTGACAAGACGTGGGAAAGCTGCATTTCTGAGAAGAGCTTATTGAGAAAAGGGTTTGCATTCGATCGTCCATGCATTGTGTCAGTGTTTGCATGACTCTTACCCTTAGTTTGCATTTTATGTATGGGAATGTGGCGGTAATGGCGTCTGAACTGTCTGCAGAAGTATTGGATTAACCCTAAATTTCAGCGTCTTCGATCTTTTCAGGTTATCAAAATGCTTATCTGACACGTTATTGTTGTTTTTGGAGTTTAGTTTGTGATCAGTTCCATTTCATCAAATATAAATTGAAATCACATTCTAGATTTCTGAAGATCTGATTCAAAAAACTGAAATGAAAATGGATGCCAGTGTAGAGACATCAAGCAGGGGACACCAAATTACCATTCTTTAGAGAATACAAGCAACTTCTAAAATTTCTGTTTGGTATTTGGTTTCTGGTTCTGCATCTTTTTGTTCATTCGGCCAGGCCTTCCTTTTCTATACCTCGTACGAAGCTTCTAAGCTTAGAAGATTGCGATGCGGTACTAGGATTTTTTACTAGTTAAAAAATGTAATACCCAAACTCGATTATAAAACGAATATGCAACTTTTGCCGGTTGGGGTTGGGTGGGGGGGGGTTTGTTGGAGGTGTGGGGTTTAAAAAAGGAAGTCTATTGTTTGGAAAGAAAACCAAACACACTCCAGTTTAATTTCAATTTGCTTTGTCACTGGTTTAGATGCCGTGCTTCACCATTTTGGCTGCACGATAGAAGAAAGTGTCGACTTGGCAGGACTTGGTTCCACCGGATATCATTATTCATTTTTATTCTTTCCGGTTAAAACAGATTGGTTTGATTTCTCAACACTTGGACAAATTCAACACCACTACGAAAGAGAGAGAAAAGAAGAAAATGAACACTACACTCAGACCTTTTAGATTGATAAATATGTTTTACCAATAGAATTATTACTTTGGCATAACTTTTAATTTATTACTCATTGAATCTCGAAATATTAATTCTATTTATCATTTTCACATAGATTAAAATTTTATTAAAATTTATAATATTCATAATAAAAGAACTTAAATGCCCTTTGATTTTAACTATTAATTAAAGTATTTAAAATTTAGTGTAAGTAGTAGTTAAAGAGGTATAAGAATGAAAAAAGTTAACTAAATTTTTCTTGATATTATAAATAGAATAAGTAATATAAGATAAATAAGAAATACTAATGTAACTAATATTTTGGAACAAAGGGAGTACTTTTATGAAATATTATGAATGTCTATTATACCAAGATATAATTCTTTTAAGTTATGAAATATGAAAGTTTAGAGGTTACAATAAAGTTGTAACATTCGTCCTTTATAGATTACTAACTTCACTACCTCAATTATCTTAGAGATCATGAAGGTAAGTAATATAAGTTATGAAGAAGAATACTAATGATCTATGATGAGAAGGGTCACTTCCAACTTTATAAATTGGAGCTTGTAAGAATGTGGATACATGCATAGTAAAAACTCTTAATAAAATTCTAACTTCTTGAGTTCTCTCTTTCTCTCTTTCATTATAGTTTAAAGTCTTGTTCTTCTTATTTCATATTCAGTTTTGTGTCCATTGTGATCAAAATTTTATAATACATTATCAGCACGATTGTTTGAAACATTATTCTTTGAAGTTTCTTTGAAGCACGATTTTCTGAAGAACGATTCTTTAAAGGTTCAGGTAAAAAATATTCTTTCTTTTCTTTGTCATTGTGTCAAATCTTACTAAACTTGAATTTGTGACTCTTGATATCGCGGGAAAGAATTATTTCACGTGGATTGTTGATGTTGAAATCTATCTTAATGCAATGGATCTTGGAGACACCATTAGAGAAAAAATACTGAATCAAATCAAAATCGTGCCAAGGCAATGATTTTCCTTCGTCACCATCTTCATGGAGTATTGAAGGATGAATACCTTACCGTAAGAGACCCTCTTATTCTATGGAAAAATTTGAAAGAAAGATTTAACCACTTGATGGTATTTTACCAAAAGCTCGCTATGAATGACTACACTTGAGGCTACAAGATTTTAAAACTATTAGTGAATATAATTCTATTATGTTTAAAATTACTTCATAATTGAAATTATGTAGAGAAAAAATCACTGAAGAAGATATATTAAAAAAAATATTTTCTATGTTTCATACTTCAAATATGCTCTTGCAATAGCAATATCAAGAAAAAGGGTTATTATTATGTTTTGTTTTAGTTTCATTAGAATAATTAAAATTATTTTTTTTTAGTTTCATTAGAATAATTATTTAATTATAATTTTATTTTTTTTAGTTTGACGTAATCTTTATTCAGTTTTATTTCAATTATAAAAGTTATATTTTTATTTAGATATGGCTATCGTCCCATCTATTAAGAATGATGGCGAAGGTTTATGTCTTTTTGATAGTAGAACAATGCAAACTATATTGAAACGTGAAAAATATTTTTCTCACTTGAATATGGGAGAAACAAAAGTGCATACCATAAGTGGTAGTGCAAAATTAATTAGAGGCTTTGGAAGAGGTACTATTCTTTTACCTAGAGGTACTATGTTGGTCGTAAAAAATGTGTTAATTCTTTAAAAAGTCTCAAATAACTTTATTAAGTTTTAGAGATATTCATTTTAATAGATATCACATTGAGACAATTGAAAAAAATGGTAGTGAATTTTTATATATTACTACTTTTGTTTCAGGAAAGAAACATGTAATAGAAAAATTACCATCCTTTTCTTCTGAATTATATTATGCCAAAATTAGTGCGATTGAAATGCATCATTTAGTAAAGTAAAAGTTTACTAATCTAAATAATTTTATTATTTGGCGTGAATGATTAGGTCATCCTGAATCTATAATGATGCAAAAAAATTATTGAGAATGCCCATGGTCGTTCATTGAAGAATGAAAAAAATCTTGAATTCTACCGAATTTTTATGCACTGCTTGTTCCCAAATGAATTTAATCATTAAACTTTCAACAATGAAAGTGAGAGTTGAATCCCTAATATTTTTAGAAATGATTCATAGTAATATATGTAAACCTATTCATCCACCATGTAAGCAATTTAAATACTTTATACCTTTAATTGATGCATCAACCCAGTGTCACATGTATACTTTTTATCATTTTTTAACCTAGCATTTGCGAGATTACTTGTCCAAATAATTCGCCTAAAAGCACAATTTCCTGATTATCTAATGAAGAAAATTCATATATATAATACTGTTGAATATTCATCTCATGCTTTTGATGCCTGTTATATGTCTATTGGCATTACTATTGAACATCTTGTAGCTCATGTTCATACACAAAATAGACTAGTTGAATTATTTATTAAATGTTTGCAATTGATTACTAGATCATTGTTGATGAGAACAAAACTTCATATATCAATTTGGAGACATGTTATTTTGCATGCAGCAGCACTTGTACACATTAGACCAACTAATTATCACAAGTATTCTTCTTTTCAATTAGTTTTTTGTTTTGAACCAAACATTTCCATTTGAGAATTTTTGGATGTGCTGTTTATGTTCCCATAGTGCCAAATCAATACACTAAAATAGGTCCCAAACAAGATTGAAAATTTATGTTGGTTATGAATTTCTCTATAATAAGATATCTTGAACCATTAATAAAAGATGTATTTACCGCAAGATTTGGTAACTGTCAATTTGATGAGACAGTTTTTCCAACATTAGGGGGAGAAAATAAGCAGCTAAAATAAGAAATTAAGTGGGCAATATCCTCTTTAAATTATAGTGAACTAAAAGATCAAAAGATATTCATTTGTAAAAAATTACAAATCAATTGATCAATGCTTTTGCTGATTCTACAAGAGTAACTAAATCGTATATTCCTGCTGTAGATGCTCCTATTCGAGTTGTATCCCTGTATGACAAAATATAAATACTATAGCTAATGATTCTAAAGCACACCTAAAGTATGGTCGACCTCTTAGTTCTAAAGATAAAAATCCTTAAAAAAAAGAAAGAGGATTAAATGATCAAATTGCTCCTCCTGAAGAGTTAGAACAAAAAGATCAAGAGATTACTGATCCTAATATTCAAAATTCTAAAAATGAAAATATGAAGAATTCCATAAACTTTATAGCTACAAGTGAAGAATCAAATAAGTAAGATTCTTGATAATTCTTTTGCATATAATGTAGCACTTGATGTTTTAAGTAATAAAGAAGATCCTGAACCAAGATCGATAGAGGAATATCAGCATAAATTTGATTGGTTGAAATAGAAATATGCGATTTAATCAGGACTAAATTCACATACCAAATGTGAGGTTTTGGACCTATAGTCTGAACACTAGAATGTATAAAGCTAGTTGTAATAAATGGGTATTTGTGCTAAAACAAAATGAACAAAATGAAGTCATGAGATAAAGCACGACTTGTAACACAAGGGTTTTCGCAAATACCTGGAATTAATTATGAGGAGACATATTCTCCTATGATTGATGCAGTAACGTTCCGATATCTTGTAAGTTTGCAGTACATGAAAAACTTGGCATACGTCTTCTGGATGTAGTTACTGCATACTGCATATTTATATGGGAATCTTGATAGTGAAATTTACATGAAAATTCCAAAAGGATTTCACATGCCTGAAGTGTTAGCCTTAAGGGCAAATCATGTAGTAATGATTAGTTTTGAATAATGGCAAACATTGATTAGGACTAATGTGCTTGTATATTGTGTGATAGGATTTGTGGATTAAGAAATATGAAGTCTTATTGCCGTGAAGCCATAATGCATAAACAACTCAATTATGCCAAAAGTGATTGAAGATTGAAGAGTATGTTCAAGATGATTGAAGGTATTGAAGATTTAGAGTGTAGGGTTCATATGCTAAATAGGTATATTTTTCTGTAAACTCTACACTTGTATGTATTGGAATTAGTTGAATGCATAAGAGAGCACAAAACTTGTTTTTGAAATGGTTTTGAATGAACTCTTTGATAACAAATGTGTTTTTGAAGTTTTAAAATGATCTTAAGAAAACTTTAGATGATTAAAATGTTTTGGTAACGGTTTTTGTGTTTAAAAGTACTTATATGACTTATCTATTTATACAAAAAGATTTCAATATTATTAAGGATGATTTTTAAATGATTTGATAAAGTTTGATAAGTTTGGATGCAAGTTTGGACGTCCAAACTTTGAAAATGATCACTGTGCTTCCATAAAAATTCGGACGCAAGTTCGGACGCATGGAGTAAAGTTCGGACATCCAAACTTTCTTTGATAGCATGGTCACTGTTTTTCTAGAAAATTTCGGACGAATGTTCGAACGAATAAGGAAAAGTTCAGACGTCCGAACTTTTCCAAATAGCTTGGCACAGTGAAGTTCGGACGAAAGTTCGGATGCATGGCAGAAAGTTCGGACGTCCAAACTTCTCTGAAACTAGTCGTTACTAGCCGTTTTATAGCTGTTGCATTTGATTTTTCAAATCTATAAAAGCTATAAACTTCAGATTTTTTGTAAGTTTTGAATCTTTATGAACTCTAAACATTCCAAAGTCTTTAGCAAACATTAAAGCTCTCTTTGTCTTGTGTTTTCAATTGATCATTCAAGATTTCAAAGACAACAAAGTGTGAAGGTGCAACATTATGTAATCATCTACCAACAAGTGGTAACATCTTACACATTCTCCTTTCTTCATTCAATTGTGATTTCTACTAACTCTTACAAGGTTATCTTGAAAATATAAAATCCTTTAGATAAGGGTGATCCTTGAGACATTGACTCAAGGTTGTTTGTAGATATAAAATCTTTTGGTAGGGTGAACCTTGTTTGTAGAATTGCTAAAGAGATTGTGAGTGTAAAACCATTGTGTGGTGAGCCTCTTATGTAATTTGTGAACTTAAGCATATAGTAGATTATTTAAAATCATTGAGTGTAAACTCAAGGTAGTGGACGTAGATCTTGAAGAGATCGAACCACTATAAATTACTTGTGTTTATTGATCTTACTTTGTTTTACTGCTTTGCTATTAATTGACATATTCTCTCATTGAACCAAGTACATATAAACTAGCCTTGCTTAGACGTGTACAAGGAAATTATTTTCGAAAATTAGCCAAAGACTTAATTCACCCCCCTTTTAGGTCTTTCAATTGGTATCAAAGCAAGGGCTTCTTTGTGTGGTTTTGCAACCTAGAAGTTAAGATCTTATGGCTAATATTTCAAACTTACCTTATCTAGAAGGATCTTCCACAAATAGATCACCTTTGTTTGATGGAACAAACTATACATTTTGAAAATTTAGAGTTAAGATATATATATGTTCTATCAATTTTGATTTGTGGAATATTGTTGAGAAAAGTCCTTACATACCTATGAAAATGAGAGCTGATGGAGTAACCTTAAAACCAAAATCTAAAGACGAATTTGATGAAAATGATTCAAAGAAAATGACATTAAATTATCAGGCCATGAACATTTTAAGTTGTGCATTAGATGTAACTGAATACAATAGAGTTAGTGGATGTGACACTGCTCATGATATGTGGAGATTGCTTTAAATAACACATGAAGGTACAAACCAAGTTAAAGAGTCTAAGCTTGCCATGCTAATAAGGGACTATGAGCTATTCACTATGAAGTAAGGTGAGAATATCAGTTATATGTTTACAAGATTTACTAACATATTTAATGGTTTAAAAGCTTATGGGAAGAGCTATATAGTGGGAGAACAAAACAGAAAAATATTGAATGCTCTACCAAAATCTTGGCAACCAAAAACACTTGCAATTGAGGAATCAAAGGATTTGAAAACTCTTCCACTTGAAGACCTCATTGGATCACTCCTCACGCATGAGATGAAGATGAAAAGACTAAATGACAAAGAAGATAAAGAGAAGGGAAGAAAAGGAGTTGTACTCAAAACCTCAAATCACTTGAGTGAACAAGAAAAATCATCAAGTAAAGAAGATGGCAACAGTGGAGAAGAGGAGATAGCTTTGGCTGTAAGAAAATTCAAAAAATTCTACGAGAAGAAATTTCTTAAGAAAAGGAGAAAACCACCAAGAAGAGTGGACAGTCATCATCCTTCAAACCTCAATGTTTTGAATGCAAAAGCACATAACATCTTGTTGTTGATTGTCCTAAGGTGTTGGAAAGGGAAAGAGACAACAAATTAAAAAAGAAATCTGCCAAGAAGGGGAAAGGACTAGCTGGAACCTGGAATCAACAAGAAAGTAAAGATGACAGTAAAGGAAATGCCAACATATGCTTTATGGCAATTGATGATGAGGTACAATCTACTCCTTCTATTTCTAATTACTATGATGATGATGTTGATCCTCGTGATTTACTTGTAGAAATGTATGAAGAATTAAAAAAGGCTTCTAAAAGGAATAAAGAACTGAAAGCCAAAATCAATGAGTTATTAAATGAGAATTCAAAGTTATGTGTTGGAAATGAGAAACTTCTTGAGACTATTAATTGCCTAAACATTGAAAAAGAAGTTTTAAATGTAACCATACAAAACATATCTTTTGAAACTAAAAGCTTTGCACAAAAGTTAATTCTCTTGAAATAATGCTTAATGATCATGAAATTTTGAAAAATAAAGTTAATGATCTTACATTGTGCATTGAAAATTTACAAATGGAAGAGAAAATTTAAATAAAGTCTTACATTGTCCATGTATTTTTATTAAGAAGTCTTAATCAGGCTCTGCCATAATTATAATTTATGTTGATAATATTAATCTCATTGAGACTCCTGAAGAGCTTCTGAAAATAAGAGATTATTTGAAAAAGGAATTTGAGATTAAGGATTTTGAAAAGACTAAGTTTTATCTTAGTTTACAAATTGAACATCTAAAAGATGAAATTCTAATTCATTAATCAACATATACTGAAAAAGTACTAAAAATGTTTTACATGGACAAAGCACATCATTTAAGTACTCCAATGGTCGTCAGGTCCATGGATATTTCTAAAGATTCATTCTGACCATGAGAAAAGGATAAAGAACTACTTGGTCCTGAAGTACCTTATCTTAGTGCAATTGGTACACTAATGTATCTTACTAATAATACAAGAGCTGATATATCATTTTTCGTGAACTTATTAGTAAGACATAGTTCTTCTCCTATAAGACTACATTGGAATGGTATTAAACATGTCCTTAGATATTTTCAATGTACCATAGATCTTGGATTATTTTATTCCAATAAGACCAATCTAAAATTAATCAGTTATGTGGATACTGGATATTTATTCAATCCACATAAAATACATTCTCAAACATATTATGTATTTACCTATGGTGATATTACCATTTCATGACGTTCTGTGAAACAATCTATGATAGTCACCATCTAATCATTCTAAAATTATAATTTTTCATGAGGCAAATCGAGAATGTGTATGGTTAAGATCTATAATCTATTATATTTAAAAGAATTGTTGATTATTCTCTGGGAATAAATTTTTAACTCATCTATATGAGGATAATACAGCTTATATAGTTCAATTAAAAGAATGATATATTAAAGGAGATAGGACAAAGCATATATCACCAAAATTTTTCTTTACTCATAAACTCTAAAAGAGTAGTAAAATTGATGTGGAACAAATTTGATCATGTGATAATTTGACAGATCTATTCACTAGAACATTGCCGACAAGAACATTTGAGAAATTAATAAACAAAATTGGAATGTGTCGGTTAAAGAATTTTAAAGAATTATCTTTTTTCACTGACATAAAGAGTACTGTATTCTTTTTTCTTCACTAAATTTTTTTCACCGGATTTTTTATCTAATAAGATTTTAACGAGACATACTCTTTATATAATGGACATCCAAGGGAGAGTATTATGAAATATTATGAATATCTATTATACCAAGAGATAATACTTTTAATTTATAGAATATGAAATGTTAAATGTTACAAGAAAAGTTATAACATTCATCCTTTATAAACCACTAACTCTACTACCTCTATTATCTTAAAGATCATGGGAGGTAAGTTATGGAAGTTATGTAGAAGAATACTAATAACATATGATAAGAAGGGTCACTTCTAACTTTATAAATAAAAGCTTGTAAAAGTGTGGATACATGTATAGTGAAAAACTCTCAATAAAATTCTAATTTCTTAAGTTATCTCTTCCTCTCTTCCGTTATAATTTAAAATCTTATTTATTCTTATTTCATAATTAGTTTTGTGTCCATTGTAATTAGAATTTTACAACAAACATGTGCAATTCTTAGCAAAGAACAAAACATTTAGTACTTTTTCTATTTCAAAATACTTATCAATTTAAAATAAAATATACCACTAAGAATTTATTAAAATTCATAAAAGAATAATGTACAATGAACTAAGTGACCTTATAATAAATGCATAAGATAATTAAACGTACAATTGAAACAAGAGTAATAAATACATTCTTGTAGGGATGTTAATGGGTCGGGTATTACCCGGACCTGACTCGGACCCGACCCGATAATCTCGGGTACTGTATCACCTTTTATACCCGCAGACCCAACCCAGACCCGGACCCGATACTGTATATTCTAAAAACGGGGATGGGTACGGTACGTAAAGGTTCGGACCCGATAGACCCGAGACCTGAATAAATATTTTATATATTTAATTTTTTTACAACCGTTGGATGTATTTTGATCCAACGGTGAATTATTCACAAATTTATATATGCTAAACTCTAACCCTAGCAATTTTCTCTCAAACCCATCGACACCTACTAGTCACCCCACCGCCGTTCTGGGTAAGGACAAAGCAAATATTTTTCACCTAGTGAGAAGCAACTCAGTCGGAGAGTGCAGTTTGGATAAAGATTCTTGAACCTATCTAACTACTTGTAAAACTCTTTTGAGGTGCCACTGAAGTCCCTTGTTGATTTGATAACCAAGCAAAGGTAATATCTGCAAGCTTCTGTTGCTTTCAAATCGCCTAGTGTAGATTATTTTGGGGGTTTCAATTAGTTAGCCTTCTGATTGTTCTCTGTGATGTGAATCTTTTTGTTGAACAATACAGTCTGATTTCAATAGTGAACAGTACTTATTCTTTCCGTTGTTTCATATGTTCTTCATAGCTAATGAATAATATTGTGCCTGTTTAATTTATACCAAGATTCTTGCTGCCAAGTGCCATCCAGTCTTATCTTCTTATTCTTTAGTGTAAAGCATTGATAAAGAAGCAAGTTAAGATAAAATTGGGTTTAGATTCAATTGTTCAAGCTTCTGAAGCAGTTTAGTATTTAATTTCTTCATCCATATTATTTTTCAAGTTGCAACCTCTCAAAAACTATAAAAAAATAGTATATATACTTGAAAGGAAGGTCATTTCTGCACTTAATGTAGACCTTTCTTTCGTGGTAAGTGATTCTTGAATCCTAAATCACTATGAGGTTGAGACGTGAGAAGGATTAACATGAGAGAGTAATCATTCCAAATTTCCAATAAGGCCAATACCATCATATCATCTCCACTACCCATAAAACAATTCTTTAGTATCATTTCAAGGGTTCATCTCCAGAAGTAAACAACACAGAGAAGGAAAACATTCTTCAGTTGCCAGCAAGCAGTACGGGAGAGAGAAATATTCTTTGAATGAGGCAAAAATATAATGATCACGTGTATTTTCCTTTAATGCTAATAATCTAATCAATTAAAACAACATAAATCTTTAATTAATACTCTAGCATATAAAGATAAAATGGAGTCAGCACTCACATTAATTCATATATAGTGATTTATTTTATTAACATAATTTCTTTTGATATGTTTTATTTAGGATGTTAAGTGTACCTGATACACCAATACCAACTGCAAGTTCTAGAGCTTCTACCAATGAGAATGAGATGGTTGCGATAAATGATGAGGAAATACAACTGCAAGGGGGACACAATCAAGCAATTCCCTCAAAGGGTACTAGAAGATTAACATCAAAGGTATGGGAAGAAATGTCTAAATTCACTGATCCTAAGGGAAATGTCATAGCTCAATGCAATTGGTGCAACAAAAAGCTTTCTGGTAGTAGTTCTAGTGGGACTACACATTTGAGTAAGCACTTGAAAGGATGTGTTTCTAGAAAATTTAAGAGTAGAGGACAGCAAGAGATTCAACAAACAAAGAGTATTCTGACAGGCAGAATTGAAATTCATAATTATAAATTTGACCAAGAAAAGAGTAGGAGAGATTTGGCAAGAATGATTAACAAGCATAACCATCCTTTTAATATTTGTGAGCATGAACTTTTTGAAGTATTTTGCAGTGGTTTGAATCCCAATTTCAAACTTGTGTCTCGAAATACAATTAGGGCAGAAGCGATGGAGGTACATAAGGAAAAAAATGAAACATTGTACAAATTCTTTGAAGATCTTACATGTAGAATCACATTCACTACTGATATTTGGACTTCAGAGCATGCTAATATTGCATATACTTGTTTGACTACTCACTATATCAATGACAATTGGGAGTTGAAAAAGAAGATTCTTAATTATAAACATACTCCTTGTCCTCATGATGGTGAGACTTTGTTTCGATTCATTAATAATCTTATTTTGGAGTGGAATTTGGACAAGAAGTTGTTTTCTATGGTAGTGGATAATGCATCATCAAATGATTCAATGGTTAGACATTTGAAATCTTGGTTGCTGGAGAAAGCATGACTTCCCCTTGGTGGTGATTTGTTTCATGTTCGCTGTAGTGCACATGTTCTTAACTTGATTGTGCAAGATGGTTTAGCTGTTATTGGTGATTTACTTGTAAAGATTCAAAAAACTTGCAAGTATTTAAAAACGTCTACACATGCGAACCAGAAATTTGAGTGTGCAATGCAGCAATGCAAGTTGAAAAATAAGAAAAAGTTGTCTTTGGATGTTCAAACTAGGTGGAATTCTACTTTTTTAATACTTGAGAATGCATTACCTCTCAAAGAAGCATTTGACCGTCTTGAACAAATTGATAGAAATTATAAGCATTGTCCAACTGAGGATGAATGGAAAATTGCTAGTGTAGTTCATGGATGTTTGACGTTGTTTTATGACTCCACCACTCATTTTAGTGGTTTCAATTTTCCAACTTCTAATGTCTTCTTTCCTGATGTGTGTAAAATTCAACTTAAGTTGAGAGAATGGGAAAATAGTCAACAAGATTTTCTTAAAGCTATGGCTGGTCCTATGAGAGAAAAGTTTGAAAAATATTGGGAGGAATCTAGTTTGGTGTTGGGGATTGCAGTAGTGCTTGATCCAAGGTTTAAGATGGATTTGGTGGAATGGTACTACAATGCAATTTATGGTCGTGATGCTTATCGGTATATCGAAAGAGTTAAGAGTGCTTTTAAAATTTTATATATTGAGTATGGTGGACAAATAATATCTACAAGTGATATTTGTGATGAAGATTTCACCCATGGGAGTGAGTTAAGTTCAACAGTTGATGATTTTAATGCTTTTGATCAATGGCATAAGCAAGTTCGGTCCTCTTCGCTTCATATGTACCAAAAAGTTGAAATAGAGCAATATTTAGAAAAACTTGTATTTCCTAGGACTGAGAATTTTAATATTTTGCATTGGTAGAAAGCGAATTCTCCTAGGTATCCTGTTATAGGAAAGATGGCACGTGATATTTTAGCTGTCCCGGCTACTACTGTTGCTTCAGAGTCTGCATTCAGTATTGGGGGAAGAGTTGTTGATGTGACACGTGCATCATTACTTCCTGACGTCGTTGAGGCATTGGTAACTACAGGTGATTGGATTGAATTGACAAAAAAGAGAAGTAAGTAAAATACATGTATTTTATTTTGTTTCTCCTTGTTTGTTCTTTTATTTTTCCTTCTACGTGTTAATTGATTTAATTTGTCTTCAAAGTTGGATGACATTGGTGAGAGTATTTCTCTGTCTCAAGTTACTAAGATCGAGTGATTTTGAATTATCTGTAAGTTCTTTTCTTATTAGCTAGTATTTATAAAGAACGTTATTAACATTTATATTTTTTATCATTATGTAATTTTTCTCATTATCCTTTTTTTCTTTAGCAGCAGCAGCAGATAAGAGAGACATTGGTTAATGTTTTGTGTATGAGAAGTGACTCTTTGAGTTTATAATTTTGCTTAATGTACTCCTCGAAGGATTGTATTTATATTTTCTTAAATTGAAGACATTTTGCTATTTTCGTTTGGTCAATAAGTAGATTTAAAGATTGTGTTTGAAAATATTAAATTTGTTATTTTCTTAAATTTATGGCATAACATTTGAATTGTGTTTTTTATGTATTAAATTTTTTTTTAAAAAAAATTCTTAACGGGTATACCCGGACCCGAACCGAGACCCTATCGGGTAGGGTACGGGTCTAGTATACTCAGACCCGTCAGGTAATTAGGTCGGGTCCGGTACTCTTGACAGACAATCGCGTCCAGGTCCAGGACAAAGTGTCCCGGGCTCGTTTGGACCCGTTGACAGCCCTACATTCTTGATTTACAAAAATAATAATAATAATAGAAAATTTTAATAAGTATTTTGAAATGAAAGAAATATGTTTACAAACTAAACTATTATCTTGAAACAACTTTTAACTAACACTCCATCTGTTTCAAAATATATTACTTTTTTTTTTTACAAAGGAATTAAAATTTTAATAAATTTTATAAGTAAATTTAATAGAGGTCTAAAATATCCCTATTTAAAAATGATTGAATAGTATGTCAAAATCAAATTTATAATAAGAAATTACATTTTAAAGAAAAAAGTAAGACATATATTTTGAAATAGTAAAATTATATCCTTACTGTGCAGCTAGAATTCAATTTTCCATCCAAAATCGAATCAAAGATCAATCCGAACAAGAATGCTTTGGCATCTCTCGTCATTGTATGCAAGTAAAATTCAATTCTACATCCAAGATAGATTTGAAATGAACCAAATAGATCGAGCATAGTTTCCCATGAAAACACCTAAATCAAGTTAGAAGTAAACCAACTGAAGAACGCTCCTAAAATACCAAGTAGAACAATGCTCAGATGTTCCTTTAGACGATCTCAAATTTCACATTCTACAATTCAAAACACCAGCAGAGCACTGGAGTCACAAAACAAAGACGAACTATTTGGAGGACCAATATTGTGCATATATTTTACGATAGAAGATGATTATTACTTTCTTGAAACTTGAAAAACCTGGGATACACGCCTGCATATTCGTAGAATTCTTGTGTAACCAGCTCTAAGGTTCTTTAAAGCGACCCTTATTTCGTCTATGATTGGTGAAGCCAACGAACTTTCAGCCCCGTAAACAGCTACTAACTGTGATGGAAGGACTTCCGACGGGTATACACCTCTAAAGAAACCGTAAGACAAGTCAGTAAAGCGAACTAGAGCAAATATATTGTCATTACGGTTACGGTAATAACAGCATAGGTAATGATAATGGTCCAAGCATTTCAGGGAAGATTTTCCATGCTAAAATTAATCCAAGGATATTTAGAGCTAGCCGAGAATGTCCTTCCTACATTTCCAGTCACATTGACCGCACTTGCCCCAGATATAATCAAGCTCTTGCATTAACAAATTGCACAGCTAATGTTCAATAATAGGTTACTGTGAAAAGGATGAAGATAAAAGCAGAGACTCAATACACTCTAAGTTTGGGGAATTTGCATCACACGGAAGACCTGCAATTACATGTATAATCTATGCAGGCAGAAAGCAATGTGTTTAGTGACCCAGACAAAAAGCAAACAAAGATTCACCATCATGTAACAGCATCATAAAAGGCAGTAGTAAAATAAAACTTCACTAAGAAATGCAGCATGGTTGAATTTCTATCTTAGGAAGACGCACTAAAGGGGAAATGTGCAGGCAGAAATTAAAAATGTGGTACTTATCATGTACGGATCCCCAACAACTCACTAAAGATAAACAGTCTCTGGGCATCTATTGTTGTTGTTTGCGGTTTTGTTGTGGTGGAGGGGCATGGGGGATGAGGGGATACTTCACCTTTTCCTACACTATTTTGCGGCATGGCAAACTAATACTTTGACCTGCATCATGCTTTCGTTCATCACCCACATATAATCGAAACAGTTCCAACTTCTCCAACTTCAAGCAATCAATAGACATGCTTACAAGGTGTTCTATTAATGCCATAACAAGGATCTTAGGTTAAACAAGTGACTTGTCAGTTAGAAAAGCAGCTAGCCTTCCTAATAGAAGAAGCCTATGGATGTTCCAATAAGTTATCAGAATTCACTTGATCTTACTCCAGAAGAGGCCAACCGAAGAAGGCTTGGGCCTATATGCGGTCCCAACCTCTCCACTAGGGTCCATTGCGGCTGAGTAGGGTATCTAGTAGTAGTTTGGGTAGTTATGATAGAAATGGTTAAAAAGGACTTTAAAGGACTTCAATTTCAAGAATTTTAGGCATAATAATAACCAGCCAATGTAAAGAAAGAAAAAGGAGAAAAAATAGAGCTATAAACAACTAGGAAATCAAAGATGATGAAATTTTGTTTGAATCAAAATTTAAGAATAAGGACAGAAATAATAGAAATATGATATGGTATGTAAGAGGACAATGTTTAGATAGTAGAAATCATGCATGTTCATGGAAAAAAACATAAAAAAGGGAAGAGATATAATAAAATAGTTGTTAGTGGAAAATCTCTACAACATTATAAGACTAGAGATTACTAATACTTTAAATCTCCATAAATAATAAAGTAATTTAATTAATCTTGAAGAACTTAATTAATCCTAAAATAAGAGCATTTACCTTGTGAAATGTGGAATGCGCTACGAAGTTCCGCAAGACTATTTTTCTTACTCTAAGCAAAAATAAGTAAGTTATATGATCGTAAAATGCATTTAAACATAAAGCTTTTATTAATTAAACAACAATCACACTCTTCAATATACAAAGAAAATCCGAATGTTGATTTTTGTAAGAATATAGATAATAAATCTACTTCGACTACGGGTGAGTTCGAAAACTATTCGGGCGTGCAACTCAACGGTCTGGCAGTATCCACGGCCAATTACTTTATAATCGTCCTTACTATACCAAAATGAATATCTCAAGTTGACAATGAATACTTAGGTTGATGCTCATATACAGATCACTTTATTTCCAATTATCCCATGTGAGATTGAGGCATCACATTCACCCCCCACCCTTAAGGCCCTAGCGTCCTCGTTAAGCACTGCAGAACAGAATCATTAGCCCAGGGCCAAACCAGGGGTGCGGGATTTTAGAGGTAGCTCCCACTGCATTCGTGTAGCACTTAGTTCCCACACGTCCGACTAGTAACTAGCTCTGATACCATAATGTCACGTTCCGTGCCTGCAAGCTCAAGCAAGTTACTCATGGGCCTGGCAGCACTCATGGTCAACTACTTAACAGCCGTCCTCGCTATGCCAAAATGGATATCCCAAGTTAACTATAGATACTTATGTTCGTACTTATATACAGATCACAAATCTCATAATTATCTCATGTGCGATCTTTGAGCATCATATTCACTCTCCCTTAAAGCCCTAGCGTCCTTGCTATGAGCCCCCAAGACCAAACCAGGGTGTGGACTCTAGAAGCGCACACGATGTGGTGGCTCCCACCGCGCACGGTGTAGCACTTAGCTCTCACACGTCTGATAACAGCTCTGATACTATAATATCACGCCCCGTGTCCGCAGGCCTGAGCACGAGACTCATCGGCATGACAGCACCTGCAGCCGACTATTTGGCAACTATCCTCGCTCTACCAAAATAGATATCTCAAGTTAATGGATACTTAGACTCATGCTCATATACAAATCACTTTATTTACAATTATCCCCTATGGGATTGGGGCATCACATTGTCCATGAACCATTACAATATCTAACAACCTAAGACGAATCCTTTTGGACAACTTTCACCTGCATCTTTAGGGAAAATGGATCTATATCAGTGTTGTAAAGACGCGCGCCTTAGCTGCACCTCAGGCGCAAGGCGCACAGGCACAGCTAATGGTGCCTTAAATTTTCATGTGCGCCACAAATTGGAGAGGCGGCACCTGTGACAAAAGGTGCAAGGCACAAGGCGCAAATAAGGCACCCCTCTGTGTTTTGTTGATAATTAAAAAAAAAGGAAAACTAAAGAGACACAATTTTTCTTTAAATAAAAATAACTCTCTTCTTCTTCATATTCTTCTCAAACTTAGTATACTACCAATGCCAGTCCACCAATAGTGCAGCCACTGCCCACCGCCACACTGCAACCGTTGCCTGGCTGGAACTGTTGGAGATCAAGGCTGCAATCAGTAGGTAACATCTTTTCTTTTCTTTTTTTTTCGCCTTTCTCCTGCTCTTACTCATCTTCTCTTCTTCTCTTCTTGTTTGTTTTCCCTTCTTTGAAGAAATATATGGATTTCAAATAGTGAATCTACTTTTATAAGTGAGAGGTTGTTTGAGTCGGTGGCTGCCTCTACTTTTATAACAATGGCAGACAAAGCTATGTGGATAAGGTCAAGGGTGAGCCATAGATTAAAGTTATAAGTGGCTATTTGCTATTCTTTCATATCATGTCTGCACACAAAAGAGAAGTAGAATTTGTTACCAAGCTATGTGGGTGGGCCATAAGCTTTACTTTTTTGAGAAAAGTGATAGTTGATTTTTCCTAATCACATAATTCTATATATTATATGCTTATTTTTTATATTTTTATTATTCATTTGTTTGTTTTAAAATTTGTTTATTTTATTTTAATATTTATATATTAACAAATATTTTTATCTATTAGTAATATACTTATTTTTTTATACTCTTTATTATTTATTTATTTGTTTTAAAATTTTTATTTTTTATTTTAGTTATACTATTACAAATATTTTTGTGTTTTACATACTTAATTTTTATACTCTTTAATTTATTATTTATTTATTTGTTTTAAAAATTCTATTTATTTTTATTTTAGATATAGAGAAAACTGCTATAATTACCCTCAAACAATTTTTGCTTTTCGTTTATTAGCCAAAAATTTTAATTTTATCCCTGAATACCCATAAACTATTTTCATATCGCCTAAAATATCAAATTTTCGTTGAGACGGCGGAATCCGATGACTAAAAGTCACGGACGCTGCACATGTCTTCCTGTAGAAGGGTATTTTTGCCCATTCAACTCATTCCCTCTACCAACCAACTGTCAGTAATGGCAACAGTAGAGAACGCAGCAGAAACAACGGCATCATCGCCCTCTACTCCTGCTGCCAATGACAATTCGTCGCCGTCCTCTCTTGATTCTTTAATTGCGGGTTCATTTTCCTTACTCTCTGCACTTTCTCTTATTGTTTGATTTGAATTCTGAAGATGAAGAAAAAAAATGTTGTAACAGTAATCTTCAAATTTAATAAGTCTGCAATTCTGGATCTTTGGCTTCCTATGGAAAAGCTCTTAATAGTAGCACAATCTCACAGTACGTTCACCTGTCTTTTGCAAAAGCCGCTGCATTCGGTGAGGAGGTCGAGAACGAGGTCGTTTTCTCATTCTCAGTGCTAATATTTAAGGGATCAAGGCTTTTTCTTTTTTTTTTTTTTTGTTTCTGTAGCTTTACATTTGCTAAAAACTAAATCTTGTGCATTGTATTCTTTCAGTCTCTTGAGGCTAAGGCTCGGAAAGCTTTAGAATGCCCTTGTATTTCTCATTTGCGAAGTGGGCCTTGTGGCTCCCAGTTCTCGGATGCTTTCCTCTGTTTCCTTAAGAGCACTGGTGAAGAGAAGGTAAACTCACGTTCTCATTTCTTTCTTAGTTCGTATTTGATTTTATCAACATAAACTAGAAGCATACCTCTAACTTTTATCTACTGTTGCCATTATTGACAGTTGGTTTGGTAGAGAGAATGAGTTGAATGGGCAAAAACACCCTTCTACAGGAAGACATGTGCAGCGTCCGTGACTTTTAGTCACCGGATTCCGCCGTCTCAACGAAAATTTGATGTTTTAGGCGATACGAAAATAGTTTATGGGTATTCAAGGATAAAATTAAAGTTTTTGGCTAATAAACGAAAAGCAAAAATTGTTTGAGGATAATTATAGTAGTTTTCTCTTTAGATATATTATTACAGATATTTTTTGTGTATTACATACTTAATTTTTATACTCTTTAATTTATTATTTATTTGTTTGTTTTAAAAATTCTATTTATTTTTATTTTAGTTATATTATAACATATATTTTTTGTGTATTACATACTTAATTTTTATACTCTCTAATTTATTATTTTTTTGTTTGGTTGAGCTAGAAAATGATGATCGAGTGTTTGAAGATTCAGATTTGACTTGGTCTGACGTTTCTAGGGCAGCTGAAGTAAATGAACCACGCTACCCATCTAGGTCAAAAGAAGCTAGTGCTTCTCGTTTTTACCTTCATATTCTACTTTACGGTCATCATCTCCAAGTGATCCTAGTTTTGATGAGTATGATGCAGATGAGGAAGAAGAAGAAGATAATATTTTAGAAAAGAATGATCAAGTTGAAGACCTTTTTCTTCGAGATTTAGATGATTATGATGATTAGGCATTAGAGTTTTTGGTTATTTCATTTAATTATGATATTTATGATTATCTATTATTGTATTTTTTAAAATTTAAAAAAATATATAATATTATATTAATTGTGTGCCTTCTGTAAAAAAGGCACACGCCTTTTTGCACCTTGCGCCTCAAGGCTCTAGACCCCCTTTGCGCCTTTTTGCGCCTTGGGCCTTTAACAACACTGATCTATATGATTCAACGTGGTCTTTGAGCAACTTATTACTTTCAACTAACTAAAGTAAAAAACACTACAGAGCTAGGATAAGGCTGAAAGTCCACAGAACTTCCAAGAACAAGAAAACAAATTCTAGAACATTTAATCCTCATTCTAGAGTTAAAAACAAGGTTAATGCCTTTATATCAAAAAGAAAAATGATCACTAGTGGTTCTCCACCTACCCCATAGGGATGAAACCTATGACCTATATGTTGCAAGTAAACACTCACCACTTAAGCTGCACCACTTTGATAGTTAATGCCTATCAAGTATCGGTAACATTAATGTTTTTTTTAAGTCTAAAAATACATAACAGACAAAGTATTAAATTTTAGGATCAAAAACTTCACAAAATCAAAGGTTTTGCATCTTGGTGCCACAATGCCAATGGATGGACCATGTACCTTTCTTGTGCAGCAGAAATGCTAGCAACTAACAGCAGAATAACTGCTTTCTTGGTGGTAATTATCCTTGTTCTAAGAAAGTCATAAGAAAAGACTATTTGCTCATAATTAATGTAATTTACCTGAAAACAAAATTTCAGGTCAAACTATGAATTTGAAGAGATTTTTAGTAACATCTATCCTAACAAAGTACCAAAACAGTCACTCAGGTCAAGCAAATCCTCATGGGGAAAAGAAAAGTAATCTGAACAAAGATGTGTTTAGAATTAAACTTTTATAAAGCAGGGGAAAAAGGAAATATGTCCAGCATTGCCATGATGGTGTGGGTGTTTGGTTGTCTTTGATATACAAAAGCAGTATCTCTAATGAAGAAGGTATCATGCTTCCCACAGTGACAGATTAGCTTTATCTGGGAGGGTGATTTCCAACTGAATGCATAAATTCTTTGCTGAAAACTACTATCATGAGCTCAAACATGGGTGCAACAGACAATTGCAAGTAAAGACCAATTACACGTGAGTTCTCAGTAGCCTCTCAGCTTAATGTGGAAGAAAGTACAGACACAATAAACATGACAAACAAACTGTATCTAATTCAGTTCAAGCACCATAGTTGGTAGCATTCTGTACAAAAATGAATAGCAAGGGATAAGAAACAAATAGCTGAGGGACTAATCATTCAATAAAAGTAGAAATACTGTGTCATAAAAATGCCTAGGAGACTGTGATGGTGCAGAATACTGTTAGATGAACTTACTGTTTCAGACAGGACAAGTCAAGTGTCAAGGTCACTCTCTCCCTGCTCTCAAATCTGAAGAAACCAAGCTGTAGATAAAGCTGCCCCTCTGCAGGTGAAAGCCATAGGTAAATTTCAGACAGTTTGCCTGCTGTCAGGAAAGGATTACACTTGTTTGTAATATATAAAACCAGTTATATGGACTATGCTACTCAAGTGTACATAATTTACATGACACAAGATATTGTAAATTAGTTTATGCTTCTTTACGCAGGATCTTGAGATTCTAGTAGCTCAATATATTCTTGGAACATTGCAAGAAAGAAAAAGAATCCAGTTTCATGAACATGGGGTGTGTATTGAACACAAATACTAACTTTCCTTTTTTTTTTTGGGGAATTTTTTTGTTTTTTGGGGTTCAGAGTTGACTGTTGTGAGAGAAAACATGGGGTTCAAAGTTGACTTTTTGAGCAAACTTGAAATTTTTCTGTAACAAAAACCAGCACAAGCATACCCTAAAACTCCATTTGTAACTTGAATCCTTCCAAAGGCAAGGATAACACAATCATTTAAAATGCCAAAACTAATACCTATCGGACAATGAAAAGTTGTCTCGGTGAGATGCCGAAGCTCAATCCGTGCTAACTGTACCTCCTGAACAACGTCTACCAAGTTCCCAAGAAATGCACTAGTTGCCTACAAAAGAAGTAAGAGGTCAATTAATGCATTACTGATGAATTATAGGGTTGTCATGTAGCCTTCACCACTCATTCTGGGAAATATATTCTTCAAGACCCTAGAACTGCAAACAAAATAAGGCATTCAAATCTGGATAAGAAGTCTTCGAAAAAGAGAGAACGGGAGAGGAGGGGGGGGGGGGAGGAAAGAAGAAGATGTCAGTCTCCATACACATTATTACAGTGACACTAAAAGTCCAGGTAGTTTACCATGCTTTCTGAACGTCTTAAAGTGTAGGATGCAGTAAATTTTTCATTGCATCCAGAAAGATTAAAGGCAAAACTCAATAACCAAAATGCAGAGTGTATCCAACTCCAAAACAATGAGTACCATTCCACCAGTCCAGTCTTCCCAATACCTTTAATTGGAATTACCATTACAAGAACAACACTCTTCCCCTTACCCACACAAAACATGCATGGACATGACCTGAAGAAACAAAGTTATCAGCGAGGCAAACATATAAACTAACCTGTATTTCTTGTGCCAAACTTCTTGAACCAGAATATGTCCTAGTGCTCTCAGCATTAAAGACAAATGAAAATGCGACATAAGCATCCATATTTGGGAAATTCTATACATGGGAAAATGAAAAACGATCAGGTGAATTGGGAAAGTAAAAGCCGGCAATGCTGGAAGAGGAGAAGATAATGTAGTACCTTTGCAATATTCATATCTTCCAACTTATGGGAAATGACCATGCAGGAAGCTGGAGTAACAGGAACTTTGAAGCTGTAAGATACCATAGATATAAAGATCCATTAGACTAAAGCGTGCCAGGAGTAGTACTCCCATCAGATTATATTCCTTTTGATGTGTTTGGAATGAACCTTTGTATAATGAAATCAAGATAATTGAGAACAATATCGCGGTGGCCATTTTTTCTCTTCACATAATCAATTACCCACATCTGTGAAAAGAACAGAGGGGATATGATATCTCTGCAAGAGAAATGTTGTTCTAGATCATTATGGACAATAATATAAAGGAAACGTTGAAACCTGCATATCCAGACGAATGAACCGGCAACATGATTTCTTCATCAAATGATTGGTAACTGAGGCAATACTGTCAGCCTCGCTTGGTTCTCCTTTAAACTTACAAGCAGTGGCGAGTGATTTGATCAAATTTTTACTCTTTTTGTCCAAAGCTTCTATGGTTTGCTTCATTGCGATAACTTTGCTACAGGCAACCTGGCATCAGACCATTATGTGCATCGCACAGATGCACACATAACTTGTCCATGTGCATAGCATAACAACAATAGGAAATAGAAATGTATTGAAGCAGATGTTGATTCATATAAACAGACGCACAAAGTACATGTCCATGTGCACAGCATAACAATAATAATTCTTAGAGAACTATATTAACCAAACTGAATGTTCTACCTGATGTAGATCCTACTTCCGTAGAAACATCAAAAAGTGATTTAGCCAGGAAAAAAAAATGAAGAAGCATCAAAAAGTGCTAGATTTCCATCTTCATTGTCGTGCTTTTACTTCAACATACATATTTCTAGATGAAATATTATTCTTTCATCTAATCTGTTTCTTCCACATGGATTTTTTCCCACAATGTTCAACTTTGCAATTTTGCAAGATAGTAAGGTAATGGTTATTAAAGCCCTTAATGCTAAAGCAAATATAGGGATACCTCCAATAAATGAGAATGCAGATCAAATATAATCAAGCAAAAATCAAAATACATTTACTATTCAGACTAATTATCAGGAACTTAGATATTTCAAATTCTTGAAGCAAAAATTGAAAGAAACAACATAAGGGAAATGCCAAAGCCCCACAACAATAACCAATACTTCAATTCCTCACAATAGAAAAGATAGAAGGATGTCAAACAGACTTTGATAGTAGGATATCAGATAGACTATGTGAGTGAATCATTGGATCAAGGACAACTAAAGCAAAAGGAATATATTTAGAGGTCATCAAAGCATGAAATTTATCATTTCACACCTAGTGATGAGTAGCCATATGCAATTCGTTGGGAACAAAACAAGGGACTTTAATGGAACAACAAATGAATGGCTAATCCTTTGCAGTTATAATTGCAAATGATCAACTTCACATTTTGCCTTTTCCAAAATGCTAGATTTGAATACAAAGAATTCAGCCCCAAACCTTTATCAGACTGTAATTTTCATGATCATACACATATAATGGGAGGAGCTGGTCAATAATAGATCTTTGATAAATACTGAATAAAATTTACTCCCTTTGTCTCATTTCTATTGACCTTTTAACTAGATTGGGATGACCTAAAATATTTGACACTTTCCATATAAGAAAAGTTTTTAATATATTATATACTATCAACAAAATCAATATCCTCGCTATATATTACTTTTATATAGCTAGATTTGATACAAAGTACCCGGTGGCCCACATATTTCTTACTTTTTATTATATTATAATATTTTTATAATAAAATTTAAACTTTTACATAAAAATTCATACCCAATCATCCATTGTCAATAGAAATGGGAAGGAGAGTATTATTTTGGTGCTCTGAAACCCATATATAACTCAAAAATGAAAGTGAGGGGGAAATAGATCTTTTATCTAACTTGAAAATGAAAGTGAGGAGGAAAAACATCACAGTTACTCTAGAATGAGACTTCATAACAACCCATCTAAGGAATAACAAATCAAATACTACCATTAGGTAAAGACCAATATTGCAAGTTGTACGGGAACTAGAGAAAAGAATTTCATGGCAACAAAAACCATAAGTGAAGGGGAAAAGGAAAAAGTGATGCAGAAAAGGCTTAACAGCTGGGCAGAGAATCATTGAACCAAACCATGTTAGAAACAAAAAATTACATCAGGTGAAAACAATTATTAAAGATTGTACTGAAGTCAGAAGAACATGTTCATGGTAGGAAACCCATAGAAGAAACCATAGGCCTCAAGGAACTAATGTAAAAATAGAAATTAAAAGCAAAATGTCTTTTGATTTCGTCCAAATAATTTGAGCTGGTGGCTACATTATCACTGTGTTCAAGGACGAGAAACAGCAAGATTGGCAGAAAAATATGCGCGGTGCCATAAGAGTGCAAAACCAACATAATTGAAATTGGATACCTCCTCACTATGCCGTGGGTTGACTAAAGTTTGAAGAGCATCAACTCTGGCTTCTACCTGATGCATAAACTTCAGCTTCAACATATGGGACTCCTGAATTCCGGAGCTTAACAGCTCTACTTTTTCCTGCAGGTAAATTGAATTCATAGGTAAAACTTAAATATTGAAAAGAAAGCGTAAAGCAAGATTAGAAGTTTGGGTATACTTGTAGTTTCTGCCACTTTACACGCATCAGCTGTGACTTTGTCTTCACATGAATGATTTGATGCAATAAAGATCTCACTTCAGTTATTCTAAATCAATATGAACCGCATTACAAACAATTAGATCCTTGACATGGAAGTAAGAAAACCCAGTATTTTCTTTGTTAATAAAATGTAGGATTAGAGTTCACCTTTGATGGCGGATCTCATCAATGACAGATGTTTTCTGGAGAAAACCATGAATTAACAGTGTTTACAAAAATGTAATTAATCTCAAATTTGTAATGATCAAAATTAGGCAATCTACAGATATGCTCAGAGTTCTGCTTTTCATTGGCTTTGTTTAAGTAAACATACTCATAAGCTACCAGACCTGAGCACAGATTTCACTGTGTAAACTGCCATATATTTTTGATCTCTGTAGGTTAAAAAGAATATTCTCCAGCAATTCAACCTGCACTATAAAACAAACTATCAAAATACCAGTGCACAGAAAAACTTGTAAACAAGAACATAAGTAGAGACACTGACTCAACTTGAAGAAAGTAAAGAAAACCACATAGTTCATACAAAAACTTTATCTTGAACAGCAAGAAGGAAGAGTACCACTGAACAATTAAGCTTATCCATTGGAGGAGAGAGCAATCTTTCTGAATCCTTCAAGAATTTTGGATAAATCTGCAAGGATGAGCTTCAGTATCAATTCGTCTCTTTCTTCAACATTTCAGGGTTTAGAGGGGTAGCAAAAGAGTTGCACAAAAGTTTACATACATCGGTCCAATGCTTAACTTCATGCACAATTGCAGAGGTTTCTGAACCATTTTCATTTGGACACCCTAGTGTTCTCAGATCATGATTCCCAACCTTCTGAAGTTTTGGACTCCTCTGAGATACAGCAAGCCAATTTGTATGATCTCTCTCCTCAACTACAACCACTTCATTGCTTCTTTTACGAGAAAGAGAGCTCAGTTTATTGGAGCTGGGAGATAGAACATCTTCTGCATTTCTCAGACTTATACGGTCATTGCTTCTTTGGACCTCTTTTGTTGAGGGGCTTTTTGTGAATCCACCTACAAGATCCTGGGACAACCTTTTGAGCATCAGAACAACCAGCAAAGAGGCAATCGCTATTGAAAACAGCGCTAGCAAGATATTTATCAGGGTAAGAAACAGACAGAGGAAGGAGATTCTCTCATGCTTTCTCATTTTCTGATCATTCTAGTGAGAAATGGATGAATCCTTAGCAGTTCATTAGTGGAGAAAAAAGTTCAATCATACACAAAAATATAATTAAGTGGCAACTAGAAACAAGAGAATGAAGAAAAAATCACCAACCTTTTGGAGCATTAACTCCTTCAAACTTGACCCTACAGATGGAAAAGCAGATTCTGATGCTCCCTTAGGATGATCGCCTTCAAATCTTGGGAGCTGCAAGCCAGTTTGCGGGCCCCATTCCAGTTTCTTCGGACAAAGCCATTCTTTTGTCTCTGCAGAAGTTCTTAGACTTTCAATAATTTTATAAGTGCTTCGTTGATTATAATAATTAACTTCAATTGACCTGAACTTACTTAATCCAATGAGAGGTGAGCTTGGCTGTACTTTCCTTAAAGAAAAAGAGTTCAACTCATTAAGAGAACTTGAAGCAATAATGTCTCTCTTTGAAGCTGACTCATGATGGCCTGGCAAATTCTCTTTAAGTCCCATAAGTTGATCATGCAGCATCAAAACATTAGACAGCTTGCCCTGAAATTTTGGGGATGTCAAATTCTTTTCCAACTCTTTATCCAGAGAAGGAACAAATTTGTTAGGAGTACCAACTATATCCCTCTCTCCTACACAATCAAGGACAATTTCAGCTAATGACGAATCAGTTTCAGTTCCAACAGTAACCAGTTCTGTTTCCCTTGGACTTCTTGATCTGAGAAGGTCATGCTTCATCTTCTTGTCAGACCATGTGAACTCAGGGTGTGAAGCAGCAGCTGCTATAGATTCTTCAGAGCGGATCATGTGTCCTCTATTCACTTGGTCCTCAATCAGGTTATCATCAGTGCCAGAGGCACACAAAACTTCTTGCTTTCGAAAAGCAACCAAGGGTTGCCCCTCGGTACCTGTGGCAGGTGCATCCCCTTGTTGAATTTGAAAATCATTAATCCTTCTCTCTGGGCCAAAAGGAGTATTATTTGAAAAATTCATTGCTCCAGTAGTTGAATTCTCAATTTTAATAGTAAGATAAGGAGAAAAAGGAGAAGCTTCAAGCAATTTTAGCTTTGAAATGCTTTTCTGAATTGATGATGCACTCTCATGATGTCTTACATCCTCACTGTGTAGAAGAGAAACTCTCTGTCCTTCAGGAGTCTGCACAGACAGATAATGTGTTGGAGAAGTGCTAGTTGCAAGTGTCTGTCTTCCTTTCGCAGGTGAAGAGGATACCAACTCCACCAATGGAGATTCATGCTGGATATACTTCTCTTTTAGACCGTGTTTATCTGAATGTGATGGAGAAGTTCTCATTTGACTTAAATGACCAGGAGAGGAACTTGAGTAATCAATCAAAATATCAGCAGTAAGAGGTTTGGATGTATTGGATAAAAATTCACTGGCAGAATGACTGGTGGTAGAAGTTGAAAAGTCATCATTTAGCCCGCTGAGTCTGTTGTCTAAAGAAGAAATTGTCTTGCCATAGTGAATAATATCCATAAGACCACTCCCATTCTCATTTGACGGAAAGATCTTACTTTCTAAGTATCTAGGAGACGTTGAAGCAACAGTGACATCAGTGGCAGAAGTTGTGTGCAAGTTTTTGCTGCCTCCTGCCAGAAGCACATCTAATCCAGGTGAAATTCTCCCATAGTCATACTTACTAGATTTCTCCCCAAGAAGACTCATGTCACTCGAACCGCTGTTCCCAGAAGGGGAATATAATTGGGAAGTTGGCTTTTTTGGTATAGTCAATTCCATGGAACTTCCTGCTTTGGTACGGGTTGAAGTCTTCTCCTCAAAAGAAAGGCGAATACCTGTGGGGGTTTTTAATTCAACTCCTGAATCTGACCTAGCAAGGCTGCGGAAATGCATGGAGAATGCTGTTGAATCCATGGTAACATCCTGATTGTCATTTGAAGCAGCAGAGTCTGATAATTGCCCAGGCCTTATAAAACTTGCTGAAACTGGACCAAAAAAGTCATCCTCTGCTCATAGAAAAATTACACAAACAGTAAGTACATCAACATTGAGAAAAAAAATAAAAGAAAGAAGAAACACATTGGGAAACCTATATCGAAACAGAAACAGAACACAGATCATTTTGAACATAATATAACAAGGGAGCAGAACAGATCAGCATAAGTAAAAAGTCCTAGGATGTAAATGTTAAAAGAGCTTCCAGAATTTCTTCCACCATGCAACCAACAAAAGCTCAACTATCCATCTACAGAAAGAAGAATGAAAATTCCAGATGGCAACAGCCTTGGCTGAATCTTAGCTGATCAGGTGATGTAGCCTAGAAGTTAATAACATAAAATATATTCAACTTTTGCAGAAGGCTCTGCATAATGTTTCTGGTGATTGCAGCAAACACAAGTTATAAACTTTTTCTGAAACTGACACTCTGTCTTTCCCCATGAAATTACTTTTCAGAGCCTTAACATGAATGTCAAACTTATTAGAGTATCAGACAGTTTCATCTTAGAAAATTTTTAAAAATGACGAATCAACTCAAAAACAAAGCAATTGCAGTACTAGAAGAATTTCTAATGATAAAAAATTATTTTATCTGCCAAATATTGGCAGAGATCAATTTCTGAACATCTCAAGTTGAAATTATACTCAACAGAGTCATACAAGCCTAGTTGCAACTAGATTTTTTGTATCAGTCTCTGTTATTGTCTATCTTATCTTCTTAATGAATCACCTATAGTCCATAAGCAATGTACACATAAATAGTCAGATTCCAAATATTCAAGTGAAATAGTGTTGTTCTTATTCAAAGGCCTCTCAATATCTTGAGAGAGCATTTCTCCTGACATGCACAAGACAACTTGCAGGCGCTGCCTCACCCTTTTGTCCTCCTTAAATTACCTTGGATCTCCAACCTTCATTGCTGTCCAGGTGAAATGTATGTCCTCTTAGCCATCTAATGGACATATGAAGCTCATTTCCTTGAAGGAAAAACAAACGCACCTACACGAGTAAAACTAAGCTTTGACTTTAAGATAGTACCCATCCCCAAATACATAAAGAATTGCCAGACACCTCTTTTCTCTCTACCACATAATTGATACTACTGCAGAGATGGTTTTAAATATTTTATCCAGATTAAATTGCAACTAAATGAATCCTCACTAGAATTGTGAAATCCGAAAACAAATCTCTCCTAATATCCAGTTCAAAAATCAACGTTCCAATAAACAATTATTCCTTCTAATTTCACCCTTGTAGTACTCCCACTTCATATTGTTTTGGTAAACGAAAAATTCGTAGTCACGCATGCTTCGTACTTGTCAGCCATATTTTCACGTGAGCTAAAGCTAATTCAAAACTAAAACCCAATCTAAACCAAGCTGGCCATAAATACAGAAACGGAAGAACTAAATAAAATGAGGGAAAAAAACCAGATTAGTTACATAAAGGAACTTGCCATCATTGGAAGTAGCAGAACCATAAGTGCTTCCTGGAGAAGGTGATTCAGCAGGCCTCAAGAAGGAACGCCGCATCATTGCAAGCTCTTCATCTTCACTCTCACCATCTCCATGTTCTCTATCTTCCTCCTCATCTTCGCCTCTTGAATCCAACAATTCACGAAACCCTAGGAGGTCACCTTTCTCTTCTCTATTATTCACGCTATTATCATCCTCACTATTTTTTACCGTCGCTTCATCTGCAGGCGTCTCATTGTCCTCGTCCCTGTCGAAAAAGTGTACAGATGTCATCTCCGCAAAGCTCACTCTTCGCAGGCGTTTCTTCTGCAAAGCCATGGTGGTTCCTCCTTCTGAGTTTCCCGTGGTTCCGCCTTCGCCTCCGTCGGCGGCGGCGGCGGTGGGCTTCTCAGACATGGCTGGAATTGAAGTAAAATTTTTGGATTTTTAAAAATTTTGAGAGATTTTGGTTGAATAGAGTAGTGAAAGAGTGACGAGTGGAAGGGAAAATGATTTTGTGCGGGAAAGTTTTGTGTGTTTTCAAAAATCATTGAATTCTAATTTGTTCCCCGAAATATATAAAGTATAAAACTAGGCCACATGACTCTTGTTTTGACAATTAGGCCCTAATATTTTGTCTTATTGAAAAATGGAAAGTACTATTTCAAAAACGATGAACAACGAAAAATATTAAATCATTTTGCTTATTTTAGTTATTTTATGATAATAAATTATCTATTTTGAGTTCTTTTACAGATATAGTGAGTAATAAAATTTTAAATTTTTTATTTTATTACTATACTAAAGATAGAAGAATAATTCCTATCTTATTGGAATCCTTTTTCTAGTTCCATACTACATGAATTAATTCATTTACATCTTCTAACCATACCAAGGTTACATCCCAACTTAGCATGGTGGTGAGATATAGTATTAGTTGTCCTATGAATATGAGTAAAGGATAAGATGGTTGGCAACATGTCCCTAACGTGGCAAATCAAATCACTCTTCAGTGCAAAGTCTTCGTTCGTTACATAAACTTTTTAAACCACCGTAAGACAATCAGATTTAAGAAGAAATTGGAAAACTCCTTATTTCAAGGGCAATACGTAGTGCAAAGATAACTATTTTTGCTTCTAAGAGAAGAACATCTATACTATACTAAAAATGTGGATAGAGGTCATGGGGATTTAAACTTAGTTGTTTCTTCCTTTTTTGGATTACCTAAAATGCCCTTAGAAAAATAAATTAGTATTATTTTGATGGACTAACCATAGGACATTAAAAGCACACAAAGTGTACAAATATAATTATTTCATATAAATCTATCATTTAAACTCTAATTTAATTACAATTATTTAGGAGTTACATAAAGAGTAAGATGAACAAATAAAAAATAATAATTATACATAAAAAATTAATAAAAAAATTCTTAACTAGGGTTTTAACTACTAAGTAATAATATTTTAACTCCTTTACTTAAGTTACAAATTTTTTCTAATTCAAAAATATCAGAGTTATATTAGTTAAAGAAGAGCACTCTTTTATTTTTTTTTTTAAGGAAAAGAAGACTACTCTATTAGTTTATTATTTTTGTTGTTATTATTTATATTATCATTAGCAATATTATTAAAAGTTTAAATCATAAATGCTATGTGGGAGTTACATGAGTTAAAGGAGAATAAATAAAAAATGATAATTATATATAAAGAACTAATAGAAAAGTTCTTAACTAGGTTCTTAACTACTAACCATAGGACATTAAAAGCACACAAAGTGTACAAATATAATTATTTCATATAAATCTATCATTTAAACTCTAATTTAATTACAATTATTTAGGAGTTACATAAAGAGTAAGATGAACAAATAAAAAATAATAATTATACATAAAGAATTAATAAAAAAATTCTTAACTAGGGTTTTAACTACTAAGTAATAATATTTTAACTCCTTTACTTAAGTTACAAATTTTTTCTAATTCAAAAATATCAGAGTTATATTAGTTAAAGAAGAGCACTCTTTTATTTTTTTTTTTAAGGAAAAGAAGACTACTCTATTAGTTTATTATTTTTGTTGTTGTTATTTATATTATCATTAGCAATATTATTAAAAGTTTAAATCATAAATGCTATGTGGGAGTTACATGAGTTAAAGGAGAATAAATAAAAAAATGATAATTATATATAAAGAACTAATAGAAAAGTTCTTAACTAGGTTCTTAACTACTAATTATTTAGGAGTTACATTAGTTAAAGAAGAGTACTCTAGGGGGGACATTAAAAGCACACAAAGTGTACAAATATAATTATTTCATATAAATCTATCATTTAAACTCTAATTTAATTACAATTATTTAGGAGTTACATAAAGAGTAAGATGAACAAATAAAAAATAATAATTATACATAAAGAATTAATAAAAAAATTCTTAACTAGGGTTTTAACTACTAAGTAATAATATTTTAACTCCTTTACTTAAGTTACAAATTTTTTCTAATTCAAAAATATCAGAGTTATATTAGTTAAAGAAGAGCACTCTTTTATTATTTTTTTTAAGGAAAAGAAGATTACTCTATTAGTTTATTATTTTTGTTGTTGTTATTTATATTATCATTAGCAATATTATTAAAAGTTTAAATCATAAATGCTATGTGGGAGTTACATGAGTTAAAGGAGAATAAATAAAAAATGATAATTATATATAAAGAACTAATAGAAAAGTTCTTAACTAGGTTCTTAACTACTAATTATTTAGGAGTTACATTAGTTAAAGAAGAGTACTCTTTTATTTTTTTTTTTAGGGGGACATTAAAAGCACACAAAGTGTACAAATATAATTATTTCATATAAATCTATCATTTAAACTCTAATTTAATTACAATTATTTAGGAGTTACATAAAGAGTAAGATGAACAAATAAAAAATAATAATTATACATAAAGAATTAATAAAAAAATTCTTAACTAGGGTTTTAACTACTAAGTAATAATATTTTAACTCCTTTACTTAAGTTACAAATTTTTTCTAATTCAAAAATATCAGAGTTATATTAGTTAAAGAAGAGCACTCTTTTATTTTTTTTTTAAGGAAAAGAAGACTACTCTATTAGTTTATTATTTTTGTTGTTGTTATTTATATTATCATTAGCAATATTATTAAAAGTTTAAATCATAAATGCTATGTGGGAGTTACATGAGTTAAAGGAGAATAAATAAAAAATGATAATTATATATAAAGAACTAATAGAAAAGTTCTTAACTAGGTTCTTAACTACTAATTATTTAGGAGTTACATTAGTTAAAGAAGAGTACTCTTTTATTTTTTTTTCAGGGAAAGAAGAGTACTCTATTAGTTCATTGTTTTTGTTGTTGTTCTATTACTATTAGCATTATTATTAAAAATTTAAATCATAAGTGCTATGTGGGAGTTACATGAGTTAAAAGATGAACAAATAAAAAATTATAATTATACATAAAGAATTAAAAGAAAAGTTCTTAACTTTGTTCTTAACTACTAAGTAATAATATTTTAACTATAAGTTATAAATTTTTTCTAATTCAAAAATATAATGTAATGAAAGATATAAATAGACCATATAACTTCTATATAATAGATTATATAATTAATATTATTATTAGAATATTATACAAATGAAATAATTAAGAGTAAATAAATATACTTTAACTTCTACCTTTGCAAGAACAAAAAGAAGGGGAAAGAAAAAATAATATTATTTTACAGTAAAAAACACAAAGAATAATTATGATTACTAAAACTCAAATGTAAATATATTTAATCAAAAATAAAAAAAATATTATAGCATGAAAATAAAAATAAAATATTAATATTTTTAAAAATAAAATAAATATAAAAAATAATTATATTGAATAAAAATCTCAATACCAATATAACTTTTGAAACATTTAACACATTATTTTTTTTCTAATTTAAAAATATGATGTAATGAAAGATATAAATGGACCATATAACATCCATATAATAGATTATATAATTAATACTATTATTAAAATATTATATAAATAAAATAATCAAGAGTAAATAAATGTACTTTAACTTCTACCTTTACAAGAACAAGAAGAAGAAGAAAGAAAAAATAATTTTGATTTACAATAAAAGACACAAGGAATAATTATGATTACTAAAACTCAAATGTAAATATATTTAATGAAAAATAAAAAATATACTAGCAAGAAAATAAAAATAAAATATTAATATTTTAAAAATTAAATAAATATAAAAAATAATTATATTAAATAAAAATTTTAATACAAGTTTAACTTTTAAAATATTTAACACGTGCAAATATTGCACGTGCTTTGTGCTAGTTGAATAAAAGTAGCACTTAGTGTACAGAAGCCACAATGACTTAATCTAACCCATCCCTATGGATAACACCAATGCTTGCATTTTGTCCAATTAATGTTGCATCCATATTCATTTTATAGGATCCCTCAGGGAGAGATGTCTACATCGTATTAGATTCTAATCGAATAGATTGTATAGGTCGTGTTGCATGCTTCACCCATTTGTACTTTGTCAAAAGGGAGTGTTTTGTGAGACTCACTTCATGAGGCTGAGTGTATCATCCTTGGTCCCAAGCATTTCTAGCCACTGTTAAATAGGGATATCCAAGCCTCTAATCTTTCAAAGAAGAGAACACTAATCTTTCATACCTACTAAGCAAAAGGATAATGGAAAAGAAGATGCAAAGTGGCCTCTTTGCCTACTAACACTAATGCCGAACACAAATTTTAACCCAAGGAGGAACATCAAGTTTCCAAGTTTATTGCCACTAAAAACTCACAATACCTTGTAAGATACTAGGCAATGAACACCTATCAAAATGTTGCTCAAAATCAACTGCAAGCTTGTATGTTGACTTAACCGTAAATTTACCAGTCTAGGTAATATGGTAGATGAAACGATCCAATCCTAGACACTGGAAAAGTTGAATGTGTTGGATAAGTTAGGCATCACATTGATTCATGAGAGAGCACATTAGCTTTGGGTCCCTATGTCTTAAGAAAGGAAGAATCAAATCAACTACTATCATTGAAGTCAGATGTTCATTAGAGTGTCGAAGAAACTAAAATTCATTAGGTTCTGGTAGCCAAGGATATGTCTAAACATGAAATGTAGTCCCAGTATCCATCCTCTAGTGGATACCCAGGCACTGAAGATGTCGTCGAATAGATTTACCCGCCACATGTCAATACCTCTGGAATCAAGACTTGGGAACTTGGTGGAATGTATATAATCCAATGCACACTTGACCTCATTAACAATAAATGGCCTCAGAAGTTCCTGGCACAGTGTTGATAAAAGAAGGAAATAACCACCTGATCCATGATACATGAGAGATCCTAACCATCAGATTGCACAAGGAAGAGTTGTTGAAAGTAATGGGCAAAAGTCTCACAAAGCTGTGTGGGGTCTCATAAGGGTATTCATTCTCATCATAAATCCGGTTAACATGGTTGTGTCACTACTAGTAAGATGCATGATGATGAAAGTATGCCCAGTTAGCATCACCTTCAGCCAACCAATTAGATCTCAATCGAACCCACCAATATTCCTCCTAGAGCTGGAGAAGGCAATCAAACTAACTACTGGCCTTTTCTAGTTATCTTGGGTCTACATGGGTATCATATAGTTATTGAAGATATTCCTCTACCCTACGAAGTTGCTGGTCAAGATTCTAAAAAGGGTTATCATGTCAAACCTATAGAGCTCGTTGAATGGCTACTAAATTTGTTTAGAATTGAGTTATCGGACAAAAAATAAGCTCATTCTACTTATTTGAATAAGCTACTCACAATTCAATTCCATAATCCAAAATGTCTTAAAACAAAAAGGTTTGGACTACATTCCATAATGATGGCGAACTTCCTTAGATTGAAGACAAGTTTATAATGGAATATGATCAAATTTTGGGGAAAAACCATGTTACACTTGTGTGTCCGAATACGATTTTTTCCACTAATCATCAGCTAGATCACGATCAAGATGCTCCCAAACATGGTAGTCACCACTTCTACCACTACACCAAGTATATAGTGCACCACTAAAGCCTAAGTCGTGAAGCCCCAGTGTGTGTGAGATAGTTCAGAAGGTTTGAAAATATAAAAAGTTCATTAAATTCCCCTATGCAAAGCCACAGTGCAGATCAAGAAGCATCGATTCTCAAGTTTGAAAATGTTTAGAGGTATTAGGGTGACTGTAGAAACCTATAAGATACCAAAAGTAGTGTTAGGATTTATCATAAATATGTATATTGTTATGTCTCAACGATGAAGACTGATGAGTAACAAACATGTATAATCCTAAAACAAATGTAGGACCTCCTTTCCTTCCAACTCCATCTACAACAAAAACATGAGGGAAACCTAAGTGAGCTTGTAGCTGTAAAATGCGCTGACAAGAGGAGGTGTCTACGATGTAAGAAAGAAATCTGAGCCAAACAACATGGGATCATTTTCCTTGACCCACTTCGGAGTAATGTCCAGCCCAGCGAAAGAATGTTCCTTGTTATAGGCCTACATTCTTTTTTTAAACCTATGTGAGGGGTCTAAAAAACACACCAATAGAAGCTCGATCCGTCACGGTTGATACCCAGTTAGCTAGCCTATCTCCCTTTCTGGGGACGTGGCAAGCTATATAGCCACCTGAGTAGCAGAGGTTTTTGGGTTGTGAGATGAGCAGGGAGCTTGCTAGGTGTAGTCCAATTGCCAGCTAGAGTTATGCCACCACCTAAGGTAACGAATGCATGGACTTAGAAACACAACGAATTGAGTCAGAGGTACATCCTCTGACTTCCAAAGAGAAATCAATAAACAACACCAAGCGAAGGTTGAGTGTATAAAGCCATAACCCATATTTTGACTCTCTAAATGATACCACTCCCAGACCAAGTGGTAAAACCTCACGAGTTTTGAAGGTATGACCAATACAACCACATGTGAAATACACAAACAAAATATGTTAGTAACAAACTTAATCTTCTAAAGGCCACAAAAAGATAAGGCGGAAAGGAACGTAGCAGCACAACAGTTGAGAGACATCAATAGATAGATACCCTCATAGGAAAAACAATTCACCACCCCCTTCACGTCCATATAATTGAAGGCCAACAAGGACAGGAAACTTGTCTATAATGTACAAGCCCACAACTCGAGTATAGGCCACTTAGGGAAGTGGGGAGACCTAGTGTCAATAATAGGCAACATTAAAATCCTCCTCAGGAATATCACCTTTGTGCCACCAATGCTTGAAAACAAAATGTTGTTCTCAACATACTATGACCCTTGATTGATGACACACAACACCTCATGTTCGTGTTGAAAGTAAACTTGGAAAATGTTGGCACGCAAGCACACAACTTGTAGCTCAAGGAGATTCCAGGTATGGGAGAGCATTAACTAGATAATATGTAGGACAATTTTCTCGAAAGAGTGAAACTTAGCCACACAACTAAGAAGGCATTGACGCAACCCAGGTTGCACATCAGCCTCGGAAATATGTATAAGATAAGCTTCAACAGCATGCATAGAACAATGCTAAAAGCTAGATACTAAAGTCTAGAGGTGGGATCCATGGAAAGACAGAAAAGGTACCAGGATGAGCCCGGAGAAGAAAACTCTCGAGGATTAGGGGGGGTCTTTTTTTACACTTTCTTGAGAAGACTATAAAAAATTTCTAGTTATGTATTCATAATCACATTTTTTATTACACGTAAAAAAATATAAAATGAGTTAATTCATGCACTATGGAACTAAAAAAGGGATTCCAATAAGATAATGATTATTCTTCTATTTTAAATATAATAATAAAATTGAAATTTAAAATTATATTACTCAAGGAATCTTTGTAAAATAACTTGATAGAGAGAATTTATTATCATAAAATAACTAACTAAGAATTTTTTTTTAATATTTCTCATTGTTCACCTTTTTTGAAGTAGGAGTATTTTTCCATATTCCAACTTTTTTCCTTTTTTGAAAAAGAATGTGATTATGATCGTAAGATATTTTTACTTTTCATTTGCTGTTAACTTAAATGCAAAAAAATTGTAAAAGACACAATACGATCGAAACTATTCTAAAACTAATTGCAAATTGTATTTTTTAATGGAAAAGGTAAATGAAGATAAAATTTCAGTCAAGTCCACCTATGATTTAGTTCTTATATTTTATTTCAGAAACAAAGAAATTTTGCAAGGGTTCTCATAGTGGCGAGATATTTTATGGTGCTAGCTATGTAACTAGTTAGAATCCCATAAGTTATATTTCGTCCAATCATATTAAGTCAAGTGTACTGTGAATCCCTGTATCAATAAATGAGTAAGTGATAATAGTAGGACCCACAATACACTTGACTTAATATGATTTGACTTAATATGATTGGACGAAATATAACTTATGAGATGTTGACTAGTTAAATAGCTACCACCATAAAGTATCCAGTGTGGCACTGTGTAACTCAAGTTTTTTATTTGCAAGCTCATCCCAATGTAACAGTAAAAACACTTTTGCTATATCTAAGAGTATATAAAATTACAAACATTATACAACTAAAAACTGTATATAGTTGTATAAAGAAAAATTATCTTTGAAAACTAAAATCTTATGCAATGACAAAAATTTCTAACCATCTTGTTCAAGTCAAAAAGATTAAGAAGAAAAGAATGTGGAAGACTTGGTGAGAGCTCATTTTGCAAGCTGGATATATAACAATGCTCCTTCACCAGTCACCATACCCTCTTGTTCGATCCTGCATTTGGGCAGCTTTCTCCTCTTTCATTTTCTTCACAATTTCCAGTATTTGGCGGTTGTTGAAACGTTCATAGATGTGCTTCTTTTGTTCAGCCTGTATTTCCTTGATAGCTTTAGGATAGGGGTTTGGAGGTGGCTTTTTCCCTTGCAGCTTTGCAATTTGCTTCAGCCTTCGATAAGCTGCCTTTCGCTGTTTTCTCTCAGCCAGATATTCCATATAAAGAAGAAGCAATTACTAGGTTACAGTACTAGGAGAAAAAGGGAAGTGCCTAAAAGAGATTGTGTATAGCGCAAGAAGACTGTGGCCCTAATGACAATTGACAACCAAAGGACAGAATGCATACATCAGCGACAGCCACTGCTTCTTCTTCATTGACTCCTTGTTCTTTCAAGTCCAAAATTCGCAAGCCAAAAATACGTGCTGGAGGGGGATCAAACCCTGAAATCCTGTTGAAGAAGAAAACTTTCACTTAGCATCAACTTCAATCTTAGTTCAGAAAGACTCATAAGAAAGCCCATAATCAGAAAACTATTTTTGGGGTTTTTTTTTTAAGAAAAAAGGGGGGGGGGGGAAGGGTGTTGTGGATTTCATCTCTTTCTGGCATTTTTCCTGCATTAAGCAATTTATTGCATTTATTGAATAGTTCAATATGCTCTCACTCTACATATGTCCTTCTCTAAGAAGCATTAGAAGAACAATGTTCATTATGTTCACAAAAGAAAAGGCAGTAAATGACAAAGAAACAATTAGAACCCTTCTACATCTAGACTTTTCAAACAAAAATCTCTAGAAAATTAAATTTGAGAATCAATTACAAAAAAATTCAAGCACCAAGGCCAAATTCTTTCACAGCATTTACTCTGTTCCGTTGGTTAGGCTTAGTTTGAAATTTACCTTCACCTAGTAAATCTTCTTCCCCCCATAACTAGATTCAAAAAGTGAAAATTAAAAAAAATGTAAATATAGATATACTTATATGTGCGTGTGCGTGGCTTTTTCATTTCCTCCATCCCACCCCAACTTTTTTTTTCTTCCTCTTCTTCCAAATAGCACTATGCTAAAATCCCAATGCACAACCGGTTGGGCATATCGAAATATGTAAAGAATTAGATAGAATGTTCTAAAGAAGTATTTGATTGGATCTTGATACTTCGAGTCTGGATGCTTCTTGTAGAACTTTTGTATGTAGATGTCCTCAGGCAGGCTAATTGGCTTGATCTTGCCCTCAGCATGAGGAAAGGTTGCCGGTGGCGCCCTGAAATGCATTTATTTTAGTCACAAATGATAAGCATTAAAGGTATAACTAACACCTTGCCTATATTTACATTTCTAAAGAACAAAATTATATTTGTATTACATTTGTACAATTGAGGATCCATCAAGCTGTCAAACTGTTGAATAGTGTCCAAACAAAGCCTCCCAGTAAACCGAAATGTCTTGATTGCGTCACAATCAAATTTTGCACATACACATGAATTATATCATCGTGTCACTCTATTATAAATGGCTTCAATTGAAAATCATGTTTTCCCCTGAAGGCAACAAGTCAAAATTTCATGAAAGGGAATCAAAAGAAAACTAAAGTAATTCACATACTGTTCCATAGCTTTGAGCCAAAGTGGTTCAGCTTTTCCCAAGCCTTTCACAAGCTTTCTCGTCTTCGTAAGCAAATTACCTTTCATAAATGACATTTCTTCAACCTTTAAGTACCAGCTGCACAAAATCAAAACAACTTTTACTCCAAAAGCAGCAGCTCATTGTGCAAAAGTAGAAACACATCTATCTAATAATGATAAACCACACATCCTTATCATCAATCAGTAATATAACAAAAACGCATGTGTTTATAATACTAGAAAACCATTCACAATATAATGGCTTCCAAGAATAATTTGCAAAGGAAAATGCAACAGGCAATTAATATATTCAATAAATTTATTCTGAATAAACAAAATTGAACATAGACTGAATTTTCAAGCGTAGCATGATCATCAATAGGTAATTCAATAAACTTATTCTGAATAAAGAAAATTGAACATAGATTGAATTTTCTTGCGTATCATGATCATCAATAGGTAATTGTTAATTTGGTGATTTGCTTTTAGCAAAAAACCTACATTGGGCCTGAGACTTGATGAAGTAGCAGAACGCCTCACAACAACTCTCCAGCCAAAAACTGATGTGAAATGGGCAAATAATCTCTTGCAGAAGCCAGTGTTAAGTGAATTTAACATTTACATTTGTAAACCTGTTGGCAACTTGATGTAGTAGGGGAAGCATCCAGTTTCCAAATTGTCGTAGAAGTAAAACTCGAGGGCTGGTAAGCTCCTTAGTGATTTAGACAATCTAAACAAAATCTCATTGGTGAGGGTTCAAGCAATTGGAGCAATATGCATGCAGTTTCTACTAAGTTGGTTTTCAATCCATCAATTTGGCTAGGTGATATTTTGTTTCTTCCAATTTCAGAGCTCACAAGTTTATAATATTCATACAGTTGCAGCAGAAGAATTAACCAGTGTAAGTTGTACACGCTGCAAAAGCTCTGAAACCATGGTTGATAGACTCGGCCAAGTCTAAGTCAATTGTGACTAAGGCGTCGGCAACTCAGGGAGAATCGTCCCAGTTTGGCACTGAGTCAATAACTCGCCGTGACTTGCCGGAGCCACGCAGAGTCACTGGCGAGCCAATTAAATCCAGTCAAAGAAAAGGAACAAGCAGAAAAATATCTTCACTGGAAATTAAAGTAACAATTTTCAAATCAATGAAGGATGGAAGTGAGAATAACAATTTTCAAATTACAAAGACAAATATCAATGTTGACGACTATCCACTGAGTTACTCCATCAAAATCAGATGATTAAGTTAATCTCCTTACCGTTTGACTGCCTGTCTTCTTTCCGGTTGTGGTGGTTGATGAGCAGCCGGCGGTGACCGGTGACTGTTGATAGGCAGTATGGCAGGACTGAGGGTGGTGATGTGGCGAGGTTCGTTCAAACAAGTGCTTGGTGAGAGAGGAAAATATCGGGCAGACAGGGAGTATTTTTACTTGGATAGGAGACTTGGAATTTGGCCCAACAAAATGAAAAGAAAGTGGTCCATAAAAAATACTGCCCATAGATGTCCCGTCAGTAGGGCTATCAATGGACCACGTAAACCCTCACCCCTTATGGGTCTCCTAACTATTTCCCTTTTTTTTTAATAGTGAAGAACTAATCAGAAAAATAGAGACTAACCAATATAATATACTAAAAAATGACTCCACATTAAAGTAGCAAAACACAAAATCCCAATTGAGACAAGGAGTAAATTCAAAGATTACTACGAAGAGACAACTGGACCTAAAATATGCAAGCTGAGAAGCAAGAAAGCTAGGAAGATGAAACTACAATCACCTAAAAACGTGCATAAAAAACTTTTGTCCACAAGTTCTTTTGTAGCTGAAATTTTATTTCGGGTTATAATGCATCAAGAATAAATATACTACCTGACCCACGTGCTCTTTATATGTTGCTAACAATATACATAAATATTAGTATGCTTTTATTAATATATGATAATTTTTAATAATTTTAATATTTTTATAAATTTAATTTTTTTTAAAAAATGTGATACGCCCCGCCTGTGCATCATGGTAAATGGGGGCGGCCAACTGATGTCTGTGCCAGCTTTTGGCGCACCAATAATTAGTGGACACCCACCTCCCTTTTTATTTTTTTCTATTTTTCTTTTTTGTTTATTTTATTGTTTTAAACTTATAAATTATATTATTAATTTTATTTAATAGTTTTTTCTTTCTCTAATTTACAGTAGGTACTTGAATTTTTTTAAAATTTTTATTTATTTATTTTTTTGCTTATTTGTTTTAAATTATATTATATTATTAAATTTTATTTCAAGAGCATTAAGAAACAAAGTATTTTTGGTCAAAATAACTTCTGCAAACATATTCTTTAAAACTCTTTTAAGCTAAAAATAAAGGTGAAAAGAAACAATTCAAAGCATCTTTTAACTTTTTTGAAACTAAATGTAACTTATCATAAACAATTTAAAATAGGCCCATCATAAGATTGAATAAGCTCTGATGTTGACAAAAATAGAACTCCCCATCAGGATTTCTTCGCCTTTTCTTTCGATGCATCCTCTAATGCGTTCAGATAACTTTGGGCCGAATTGTAGAAAAACATAAGAACACATGACGACAGAATGCGTTTTTATAATTTTTTATTTACTTATATATTTGTCCTAATTAATGTAAGTAAATTTAATTTGTTATTATTTATTTGAATTCAATCACCTATTTAAGTCTTCAAATAAGTGATAATGAGAAAACTTTATACTATGACACTGCAAATAATTCAATGATCCTTGTAGCCTCAAGTTCGAAACAAGATAAAATATGTTCTCAGAATGGAGAGAAGAAGGTACTCAAAAATATTATCCAAGAAATTCAGATAATGCCTATAGGTTGTCTATATTTTGTACCTAGTTACATCAGCAAATGTCAACAAACATTTGCTACTCAGACCATTAAAAAACTGAAAAGAAAGAGAAAAAGAAAAAATCCAATTAAGGTTCTGGAGCTAAGTTGTCTCATTCTATTCAGATTAAAATGTTTGAATGCCAAGGAAGTGAGAGCACAAAGAGTCCCCGATTTGCAACCACCGACAACATCTATCACAGTAATTTCCTTTCAAATCCTTCAATAAGTTCGTTCATTGTTCTAAAGTACTCCAAAAGTAGCATTAGAAACTCTAAAATCGCAAATAAATAAAATCAATCTAATGTTTGCATCAACTGAATTATTAAACATATTTTCCTGGGAAATCATGCTCACATATCTCCATCATCAAATCACAAAACAAGGAACTAAAAAGTCCCATGATAAAATGGGGATCAATTCCATACAATCACGTAAAGATTGAAACTTTATATTCTCAAACAAATGAAACCATATAGAAAAAATATTGCATCATGGACAAGAGCTAAAATTGACCCAAATTGTCCAGAAATTATTCTTCTGAAAAATCAATAACTGCAACTTAAGCAATAAAACTAATCAAATTATACCTCTGATGGATTCTCTCGCCTTCTTCAATGTGGAGCGGTGGTCAATGAAGAAGAGGGGTCGTCACATGCGGATTTTTAAGGAGGGGTTGGTGGCGCAGTCGCGGAATGAAATCAGAAAATGGTTAAAAAATAACATAATCCCAAAGTTCCAAGCCCAACGTTTTTGGACCCTTTGGTTTGTATTTTATATCTGGGCCGGGCTTGTTATTTGGAATGGTAGGTCTGAACTAACATTTGTCACAATTTGGTTAGAGTTTTTTTTTTTAATGTAATTATTAAAAATGTGTACTTTGAGGCACTTGAAAATTTCATAACCTATTTAAATTTTTTTAAAAATTTAAAAAAATTAGATTTTAAAATTATAATTGATTGTAATTATATTTTAAAATTAATTTTGAATTATTATTATTAAATTATAATTTTAAAATATTAATAATGATATAATCATCCTATGCACGTACCATTAATGCACGTCTTAAAACTTGTCCAGGTCGAATATGAAATAACATATTCCAAACCCATCTGAGGGGTGATGGTTTACATGGTCCATTGATAGCCCTACTGACGGGACATCTATGGGTAGCATTTTTTATGGCCACTTTCTTTTCCTTTTGTTGGGCCAAATTCCAAGTCTCCAATCCAAGTAAAAATACTTCATGTCTGCTCGATCTTTCCCTCTCTCACCAAACACTCACCTGAACGAACCTCGCCACCTCACCACCCTCAGTCCTGCCATACTACCTATCAACAGTCATCGGTTACCGCCGGCTGCTCATCAACCACCACAATCAGAAAAAAGACAAGCAGTCGAACAATAAGGAGATTAACTTAATCATCTAATTTTGATGGAGTAACTCAGTGGATAGTCGTCAACATTGATATGTCTTTGCAATTTGAAGATTCTTATTCTCATTTCCATCCTTCATTGATTTGAAGATTGTTACTTTGATTTCCAGTGAAGATTTTTTTGTACTTATTCCTTTTCTTTGACTGGATTTAATTGGCTCGCCGGTGACGATTCTCCCTGAGTTGCCGGCATCTTAGTCACAGTTGACTCAGACTTGGCCAAGTCTATGAATCATGATTTTAGAGCTTTTGCAGCATGTACAACTTACACTGGTTAATTCTTCTGCTACAACTGTATGAATATTATAAACTTGTGAGCTATGAAATTGGAAGAAACAAACTATCACCTAGCCAAATTGATGGATTGAAAACCAACTTAGTAGAAACTACATGCATATTGCTCCAATTGCTGCTTTTTGCAATTATGTTTGCTTTGATTGAGACTAGAGATGTAGATATACCTAAATTGAACCTACTTTATGTTCTGGAGCTGAAATTTAATTTCTTTTTTGTGTTATGCAGGTTCTATGGTTGCAAGGAAGATGAACATTTCCAGAAACAATTCAAGAAGATAAGAACTAGTGAACTGGAACCAACCGAATTTCTTCTTTATTTTTTCTATGTTATGCAGGTTCCATGGTTGTAAGGAAGATGAACATTTCCACAAACAACTCAAGAAGACAAGAACTACTGAACTGGAACCAGCCGAATTTCTTCTTCCTTTTGTTTTCTAATTCTTCTGGTTGGATTTTGGAAAGAGCGCGATACTTTCTTTGCGGCTGATTGATTGGTTTCTTATGTTAATTGATTGTATTTTTAAAATTTTTCATGCTTTTATATTAAACAGTTGTGTATTTTATATTAAATAGGCTATCTATTAGTTTTTATTCTTTCTCCATGAAATTCGATTTTTTTGTCCAAACTAAACCGAACTGAATTCATTTTATTTTGGTTCGGTTCTGATAAAAATTCAGTTCGGTTCGATATTTAAAAAAATTTGTGAAGTTGAACTGAAAATTAAATTATCCCATCGAAACCGAACTGAAAAATAAAACATAATTTCACAAAACAGAGGATAGAAAAAACAGAAAAATAGGATTTCAAAAAACAAGAAAAAATCAGATATCAGAAAACAAAATTTTAGAAAATATATAAAAACATAACATAATTTTAGAAAGTAGAAAATAGAAATACAGAAAAATTGAATTTAACAAAGTAGAAAATAAAAAAACAGGAAAACAAAATTTCAAAAAATAGAAAAATAGGAAAATAAGATTTTAGAAAATAGAAAAATAGAAAAATAAAATATCAAAAAATAAAAGAAAACAGAATATAATTTCAGAAAACAAAAAAAAAAAACAGAACATAATTTTAGAAAATTAAGAATAGTAAAATAGAAAAATAGGATTTTAAAAAATAGAAAAACAGAAAAATAGAATTTCAGAAAACAGATAAAACATAACTTAGTTTTAGAAAATAAAAAATCCAAAAATAGAAAAATTGAATATAACAAAGTAGAAAATAAAAAATAGAAAAATAGAATTTCAAAAAATAAAAAAATAAAAAAATATAATTTCAGAAAAAAATAGAATTTAAGAAAGCAAAACATAGAAAAACTCAACATAAGTTTAGAAAATGAAAAATTGTTCAGCATTTTAGAATTACAATAGCAACTAGCAAGCTCAAATTCAATAATGATAGTAGCAACCAATTCAATTAAAGAACTCCATCAATGAAGCTAAAAACAGAAAAATAGATCTCCAAAGCTAAAAATAATTAAAGAACCCCATCAATTAAAGAACTCAGGCAATCAGTTCGATTTTGTACCTTCATGCCATCGTCATAACTCAACCTCAAACTAAAAGTGTCAGAATGAAAGAATCCCATTGTCATAACTACAAGATATCTGTAGTAGCAAAAATGCAAAGTAAAATCTAATATGCATGTGCACACAAAACATAAAATAGAAACATTTCAGTAAAATAGAAGCTATTCCAGTAAAATAGTAAAATAGAAAAATAGGATTTCAGAAAATAGAAAAACAAAAAAATAGAATATCAGAAAACAAAAAAAAAAATAGAACATAATTTCAGAAAACCAAAAAATAGAACATAATTTCAGAAAACAGAGAATAGAAAAACAGAGAAACAGGATTTCAAAAAACAAAAAAATAGAAAAATAGAATTTCAAAAAACAGATAAAACATAATATAATTTTAGAAAATAGAAAAATAGAAAAACTGAATTTAACAAAGCAGAAAATAAAAAACAGAAAAACAGAATTTCAAAAAATAGAAAAATAGAATTTCAGAGTACAAAAAAAATAGAATTTAAGAAAGCAGAACATAGAAAAACTCAACATAAGTTCAGAATATGAAAAATTGTTCAGCATTTCAGAATTACAGTTGTAACATCCCGTCCTTTAAACATTTTCTGTGTGTCTATTGTGTGGTAGAATACACTAGTTCGGCAACAGTAAATTAGGCCTGAGATATTTTGTATTTGTTAAAAAAAAAAATTAATAAACCGATGGAATTACTATCAAGTGGCACGTGGCCACTTGAATGGTGACTCACCGCATAGGAGTCTTGACCGCCTCACCGAGGATAGATATATAGGATTCGAATTGCATTATAGGATTCAAATTGCATTTCGTTTCACTTACACTGTTCTTCTCGTGCTCTCAGATCATCTTCCTCTCGTCTCTTCTTACTTCAAAATTCCTTTGTTACAATTAAGGTAATGATTCTAGTTATCTTCTTTATTTAATTTTCTTGTTCATAATTTCTTTCACCTTATATTATAACTTGGTTATTTAGTAGAAATTATTTATTTTAGTATGAATTATTTATTTTAGTAGAAATTTGATATCTGTGGAATTTGTGAAATTTTTATTCTAGAATTGATATTTATGATATTTATGACATTTTTATTACCTACACCATATAGTTGAAAATAGAATAAATAAAATAAATAAATACTATTCTGGTAATTTATCATAATAAATAATTATTTTCGTATAATTTGTACACATAAATAAAATCCTATGATTTTTACATTATTTTATTGATAATGGAGTTAGTTTATTATTATATTAATAATAGGTACTTATTTTATTTTGTTTTGCATTATTTTATTAATAATGGTATTAATTTATTATTATATTAATAATAGGTACTTATTTTATTATGATTTTGTATTACTTTATTAGTAATGGTATTAGTATATTATTATACTAATAATAGGTACTTATTTTATTTATATATATAATAAACTCATAATACATTAGATTATATTTTTGACTCTAAGTATAGATATATGTATATAGTCTCGAACTATCCGATAAATATGTGTTTTATTTAGGCTTATATTTACGCCTAGAGTAGTTAAAAAGCTACACCCGATAAATTAAAAATTTATCATCGTTTAGAAGGGTTTTGACTAAGGCTTAGTCACCTGCATTTGTAGGAAATTCGCACACTTTGATAGGCAGCGAGTAGCTTATACACCTATATACAGTGATCAGGTGAGTTTACAAATCCCAAACTCACTATATTTTTAATGTTGTCAAAATTTATTGTTCACAAGTGGTAATATATTATTTTATTTTGAGAATTTCTTTTACTACCTGTTTTTAAATTGGAGAGGTTCTCTACGAGAATTGCTTTAATTATTTATTTTAAATCGGAGAGGTTCTCCATTATATATTCTTACTGGTGCTTTAGAAATATTTTGGAGCGGTGCTCCAAATAAGTATTTATTTAATTTGAATATTAAAACATCTGAACATGATCTACAAATGCAAGTGATCTTCGAGAAATATTTTATTGTGTATTTTTAGAAAGTCATGTGCATTTTCATGGCATATTTGGAAAACTTGCATTTATATGTTTGAACTGGCGGGCGGTTGTTATTACAGTAGCAACTAGCAAGCTCAAATTCAATAATAATAGTAACAACCAATTCAATTAAAGAACTCCATCAATGAAGCTAAAAACATAAAAACAAATCTCCATCAATGAAGCTAAAAGCAATTAAAGAACCCCATCAATGAAAGAACTCAAGCAATCAGTTCGATTTTGTACCCTCATGCCATTGTTATAACTCAACCTCAAACAAAAGGTATCAGAATGAAAGAATTCCATTGTCATAACTACAAGATTTCTGTAGTAGCAAAAATGCATAGTAAAATCTAATATGCATGTGCACACAAAACATAAAATAGAAGCATTCCAGTAAAATAGAAGCTATTAGCTAATAGGATGTGAGCATGATTATACAGATTAATTGAGGGTTTATAGGTTTCAATAATTCATAGTGAGTTCAGATGCATGATTATACAGATCAATTATTGAAAATAAACTATAGAGTATAGATCCCACCTCTTTAAGTACAGGAGTCATGGTGCCTTGCGGGTGTGCAGTGGTGCTGGAAAAGCAGAGAATGGAGAAGACCGGGAGAGTGATTGGAGTGGTCGGTGGATCGGCGGAGACGGCTGGATTGAACTTAGAGAAGAATGGTGCTCGGTGGAGACGGCAAGAAGAATGCTCTGAAATCCCTAGTTTTGTTTACTTCTTGCGTGAATAAACACATCGTACTAATGTTCTCAGTAAGTGGGAGGTCTTGAGTTCACTCTCAACAAGAGCAATTCATTTATTCTATCTTTTCAAAAATAAAATGGAATTATTTTTGCTTTGCCTTCTCCTTTTTTGATAATTAGAAAGGTTCCTGATATTGCCTGAGTAATTTTTGTTAGAATGACTATGTTAACCCTTAATCAAATTTACAAGTTCTCAACAATTTGAATATAAATAAATAAATTTTATTTGCATATCTACTATTATAATTCAACTTGATAAAAATATAATTTAGGTTCAATTCTACTATATCATGTAATAGTGATACTATCATAAATATTGGTTGATGTTTTAGTTGATAAATGAACTAAATGAACTATATTTGGCAAAAAAAAAAAAAAAAAGACTAAGTGAGCAACTTGTGAGCAATGTATGAGATGAACCGAAATAAGAAAACTAACATGTATTAAATAGTAATTAGGTTATGCGTTAAGTTAAATTTAAGCAAGTTGAGTTTGAATACCCTCAACAAACTCAGTTCAACTCATCTCCACCTCGAATCCACCCAATCTTCAAGACTAATGTTTGAAATGGCCTTGATAAAGACCATTACAATCAGGTAGATTCCTACAAATCATGCTTTAGCAATTGCTATACTAGTTTGTTTGGATTATGTTTCATTGTATAATTCAATTTTAATCTCATTTATCTCATATAAATAATTTATTTTTGTAAAATTTAAAATTCAAACTTCATCAATTTTTTTTTATTCTAAGGAGGGGAATACCCAAAATCCACTCAACAAAATTACAATGTGCTCATGGACCAATCTTGGCCACTGAAATCTATTACTATCTGCCTCTAAACACTGTAAAACCTCTTGAGGAGGAATATCAAAAAGTCTCACTCCAATACCACCAAAAACACCCATATTAGTCGAAGTGTCTGCTACACTATTAACTTCACGATAGCACCGCCGAAACCGTATCTCCCATGGTTGCAGCAAAAGTTGTTGACATTGCCAATATATATTCCTTAACCTTGGGCTGACATTATATTTACCGGTTAGTATATTAAACACAGCAGTCGAGTCCACTTCAATCTCCAATTTTCTATAACCCTTGTTCCATCCTTTACGAAGACCCTGAAGAACAGATAAAAATTCAGCAACAATTGAAGAACAACAACCAAGCCTTGATGAAAAACCCAGTAGCCATTCTCCAAGATGATTCCTAAAAACACCACCTCCACTTCCTCTTCCTAGATTACCCTTAGCAGCTCCATCAGTGTTCAGCTTTATCCACCTCTCCTCCGGCGGTTGCCATGAAATCATTCTAATAATCTTAGTACTAGCGGGGTGAGTATTGGCAATCCTTAAACTCCACGCCTGACTATTAGCTAAAAGTTGGCTCTTTAACGTCATTGACTTACCATCCAAAGAGACTTCCTGACCATTAAACACTCTATCATAGTGCCATTTCCACAACCACCAATTCACAATACAAAGAACTTGCAAATTAGCTACTTCAAACGGGAAATTATGCTCCAACTCCTTAGATCTCAACACACAATCCTTAAAAGACAGTCCCTTAAAGAAGTTAAGGGACTCCGGCCACCATATAAACCTCCAAACCTCCTGTGCTTTCGTACAATCTTTAAGAATATGTTCTGTAAATTCCACCAACCCACAAAAATTACAATTAGCAGAATCTGTGAAATGTTGACGTCATTGCTCTTTATTAGTCATAATTTTCGCCAAAGCAACCTGCCAGTTGAAGCATCTAACTCTCTGCGGCACTTTTGCTTTCCATATGAGATTCCAAATTGGATTTTCCAAATCAGTATTAGCTCCCAATTTAACAAAGTAGCAGAGTCTACTGAAAATTTTCCAGAATTTGAGCTTTCCCATCAAAAACTATCCGTAACTTGAACATCCTCATTCAACATAATTGCTTCAAGTTTCAAACAATCATCCTCCGAAAGATATGGTGCAATAAGATCTCATTTCCAGCCATCATTATCATAAAACCAGGCAACAGGCAACTCCCTAAGGCATTGTTGGACTTCTGCAATGGACGAAGAGAGAAGAGGTATCTTGTTAAACCATTTGTCCTCCCAAAACAGTGTTTTATGCCCATTCTGAACAAAATTTACCGCACCTTTCTGCAAAAGATTACTGCATTTCACTATCCCTTTCCATACCGTAGATACATCATTACGGTTAACAAACATATTCATACCTGAATCATGAGGACAATATTTACCTCTGAGAATTTCTGCCCATAAACCATTCTCATCTACCAGAAGTCTCCATCCTACCTTAGAAAGGAAAGCAGAATTCATTATTCGACAAGATCGGACCCCAAGACCCCCAAAACTAACAAGTTTAGTTATCTGCTCCTAATTAACTGCATGAACCCGCTTCTGACCTCGTTGATCACCCCAAATAAACATCCAATTTTTTTTATCTAATGCATCACAAACAGTTCTAGGCAACCAGAGAGCTTGCATAATGTGATTTGGGAGAGCAGACAGCACAGATTTAGCTAAAGTCACCCTCCCTACAAAAGACCTTCCATCCTGCTAGCTTCTTATCAACTTTGGCCAAAAGAGAATCAAAATGCCCCTATTTCAATCTACCATGAATCACCGGTACACCAAGATAAGATTCCAAATTATCAGTTTCAGCAATACCAGACAAAGAAACAATAGAATCCCGTATATCCGATGATACATTCGAAGAGAAGAAGATCTTAGACTTATTAAAATTCACTTTCTGCCCAGAAACCAATCCAAAATCTTCAAGACATTTTCGAATAAGTAGCACTTGATCCACAGATGCCTTGGCAAAAAGTAACATGTCATCTGTAAAAAGTAAATGAGATAAAGCAGGACAATTTCTAGAGAGAAAAATAGGCTTCCACTGATGATCATCCACAGCCTTAGAGATACAATGCACTTGTCTCACCCCCCTGGTAGGAACAAAACTGTCAGTTGTCTTACCATTCCAAGCAATTTTCATCTTTGTAGATTGAAGGCAACTCACAATAAGCTTCTCCCAAGAAGTAGGAAAACCTGCAAACTCAAGTGTTTCTTCAATAAAAGTCCATCGTAACCGATCATAAGCCTTTTCTAGATCAATTTTAATAACCATCCAACCTACTCCCATGCGTTTTCTCTTCATAGAGTGCATTACTTCCTGCAATACAATCACATTATCATGCAATAGCCTCCCTTGAATAAAACTACATTGAGCAGGACTCACCAGATCTGGAAGGACACATTTCATCCTATTAGCCAACACTTTTGTAACTATTTTATAAGAAACATTACATAAGCTGATTGGTCGAAACTGGCTAATATATTCAGGCGCTTCAATTTTAGGAATCAAAGTAATCAATGTATCACACCACCCATTAGGAACATCACCCCCATTCAGAACAGTCATAACAGATTGTACCACAGCCGGTCCTACAATATGCCAATATTTCTGATAAAAACAAGCCTGATACCCATCAAGTCCTGGTGCTTTAGTAGGATTCATGTCAAAAACAGCCCTTTTAATTTCTTCACCTGAAAACAGGCTCTCAATCCTCTCTTTTTGCTGCATAGAAAGGCTAGGAAAAGCATGATAATAACCACTGATATCACCATTAGTACCCTCATCAATTGTTCAATAAAAAACATGATGTTTATTTTCCCATTCAAGGAAAGAAAGAGGCATCACAAAGAAGCTACATGCACTTCGAAATAACTAAAACATCGGTCAATAAGAACTCCATCTTGCTACAAAAGATTTCGAGAGACCCCATTTAAATTTCATTTGAAGTGTGAAGATATGACAGAGTCCGCCCTAAAGTTCTCATGCTATTCATAATTCCTTTAGGCTATGTTTGGAAATATGGAATGAAATATGTTTTTATCCAAAATCTCTTTCTATTTGCAATGAGTATGAAATTCTGTTTCTATTTTATTGTCTAGAAGTAAATGTCAGAACGGATTGATGATTTTATTTGTTTGGTAAAATTAATATTCAATGTTAGAATGCAATGAATTTTCCGAATAAATAATTTAAATGTGCTACTAGTATATTGTGTTAATAAAGATAAATTATACCTAAAAAAATAAATAAGGTTAAATTAAATATGTTACTTACAAAATCTCATTTAAATAAAGTTCATATTAAAATTTCAAAACTCAAATTAAATAAAAATTCAAATTTGAAAGGCTTCAAAGCTCAAAACTCAAATTAAATAATATTTAATAAAAAATTTACTATATTATTTTATTTATTTAAATATAAAAATGAGCATGTTCACTAACTTTCAAACCGAATATTTAATAGGCAAGCTTCACTAGTTTGAAAGTTCAAGTATAAAATTATACTTGAATTTGAGCTCGAGTTTTTAAAAGTCAAACTCGAGTTGAATTCATGTTTGACAAGGGATCGATCCGATTGCTGACTATTTCTATAATTCTATCTATCTTTTTTTTTTGAGTAGTGTAAATTATTCAGACTTCATAGTGATTATTTATCAAAAAAATGACTCAGGCTACCAAATAATTGAACAACGATAGCAATTTACTTACAATACATGATATATTTGGACTTATTTTTTTGTTAATTTTTTTTAAAAATTACAAATATGAATTAGTTTGCGAGATAAGATGTGTAACCAAGTTAGAAAAGATAGAAAAAAATGTGCATCGTGTCTTGTGTAAACATAGCTGTCTCATTAGTTCATCAAACCAAATGATTCTTTATTTTCACTATTTTTATATAAATAGAATATGCATCAATATTTTTATTCAAATTTCAAGCTTTAAAAAAATTTAACTTGTTCTATTATTAAATACGATATAAAATTTTTCTAATTACTAACCCATCCATTGCGTGAGTTTTCTTTTTCAAGTTATAGACAAATTCTTAAAATTTGAATCTTTGAGAATAAAAAGAACACTTGCATGTCAAGTAATAGAGCATAAAGAAAATAAAAAATAAAAAGGAAGACGGGATGAATCATAGGAATATGACACTAGAACGAAGAACTCATAGCTAGAAGTTAAAGATCATTAAAGTTTTATTAGAAAAGACAATGTAAATATTAAATGATAGTCAACTCTATTGAACGGACCCTTTAAATATAGAGTAAACAAAAAGAAAAAAATTATTAATATTCTGAATAATTTACAAAAAGAAAAAATTTTAAATCATTCCACGAACCCCTTTAAATATATCTTCTATAATTTTAGTTTTAAAACTGATTTTTACGTAAATAAATCATTCTAAACATAAGTTACACGGTAGAATTCGCCGTCTCCTCTCACATGCAGTAGATGTCATTAAATTTATAAATTAATAAGAATTAATAATTACAAGTCTCTCTTTTTAATATTTACAAACCCCCTACCTCCTCATTTTCAAACTTAACGAACATTCTTTCACATTATTGTTAAAGGGTAATTTCAAAGATATTTGTAAGATCTTTACAAAATAACATTAGAATCTTACTCGACATTTAGTAAGATCTTCATAAAATAATATAATCTTACTCTACACTTCTTATTTCCTTAATTTGCCAAAAAATATAAGCAAAAAATACAAAAAATCGGAGAATTAAAGGCTGCCTCAACGCTGTTCCGATTTCGAGACGTCTTGTCTGGGCTTGCGTAGTATAACCCCTGAGTATATGCTCGAGGGTTGATGAGGTAATGCCTGGCTGGTTTTCCAAATCTGGTCTAGCATTTTTTTCTAAGGACCTTGAGTGTATTCTCGAGGACCCGTACTTGGAGCAGGTTTCTTGGGTAGGGGCCCAGAGTCAATTTGGACCATGGATTATGAATAATTTTTTTGTACTTATTTTTCAATTAGTAAATAGTGATTAGAAAAGATGATAATTAGGAGAAGTATTAGTTAATATTAAGTAATATGTACTTTATGTACTATATTTAGTAGTTAATGATAAGTTATATGCATTAATATATAACTAATACTATGTAGTATTTATTAATTAGTATTATTTAAAGAATATTTTAATAATAAGTATTTATGTTTATTGTAAAATATAATTAAATTATAAATATTGTGTAATGGGTACTAATATAGTAACTATTAGTACTAGTAATCAATAATAATAAATAGGAGCCTTAATTGCTAATATTTAGTAACATTTAACTGATATAAGTTGACAGTAATTAATATTTAATGTATAATATATTATGTAGGATATATTAATTAGTATTATTTAAAGTACAATATCTTTTATCATATGAAATTTATATATTGTATAACAAGTACTAATGTAATAATTATTAGTGCATAGTAATTAATGGTAATAAATATGATGCTTAATTGTTAATGTTGACTAACATTTAATTGATATAATATGTAGTAGTTAATTATAATTAGTATGAACGAAAAGCCTAAATTCAATTAAACCCTATTTAATTACGCACATAAAGACTAGCACAACAAAAGCAAACTTGTATCAAACATGAAATCAGTAAATTGCTATCACTGAAAAACATAAAACCTAGTAAAGCAACAATGCTAGCTGTTCTATAGCGTTGTCTAAAGTTCAATCTTCTACTAAAGAGACTTCTCCCATCGAGTGACTGTATTGCAACAATACCGTATCCAGGACAGATGCAACAAGGGAACCGGGAAGTCTTTGCCCAGATAAAGTTACGAATGATTTCAAGTTAAAAAAACTGAATGCAATAAGTGAAAAGAATAAACAAATTTAATGGTAAAATTCCATATTGGAATAAAGTGTTCCAACCAATGAAGATGTGCAAATGCTGCCATTTTGTCTGGCCAGTCATGTTCAGAATCAAGAGGCAAGAAGGTCATGGACCCGAACTAGGACAGAAGAGTACAACTATTGTGTTGTACCTCATTGCAATCAGCCAACACATATCTGCAGTGGTCATCAAAAACTTGGGGGGTACGGGACCTTGGTCCTAATGCTCCAATCTCCAGCGAATGCTTTTCCATCTCTCTTCCTCTCCGAGCACCCGCTTATATAAGTCTTGCCACTTCTACATGACAATCCATAACTTACGTTGAACTTGGAACTACTCATCTTGCTTCTCGTAAATAAGGCGACCAATCGATCGAAATTCGCAATGTCAATCTGCCCTGACATTAACTTACTCAACGATGAAGGGAACAACAAAAGTGGACGCTTGATCCGTCCACGAGCCAACATGCGACTCTACTACAGAAAAACCCAAACTCCTTCTACAGCCGCTGGAACCACTAGACATCTTCCCCTGCCATGGAAGCCGCTAGAAGATCGACCACTGCGGGACCTAGATGAATTGGTTCACTTGAAAGAGCTGATAGAGACCTACGTATACTTCCACCAAGACTTGTCCTATTTTGTAAAGTCAGTTTTTTGCCTACTGTTTGTAGTCGGTAACTCTAACAATGTAAATTATGTGTGAAAAGAGCATCTTGCTCATCTGAATCCTATACTATGTAAGTTGCTAAGCTGGCTATTTTTGGATCATATTAGATTACTCTCGTATCCAAGAAAGGCATGAGGGGATCAATGATGCTTGATCGTCCAACCTGACCTACAATCTCTAGTGCACTCCAAAATGGGTAAAGGTTCTGGACGTGGATCGACTGTTGTTGTAGAGCATGCCAGTACAACTCGCAGGGGCATGGAATGCCCTGGCTCTGTCTGAAGAAACATCCACATATAGCATTGTTGTCCCGAACCTTACTAACCCGTAACATCTTAAGCAGAAGCAACGCAATTGCCTTGTGACTAACCCAGTGGCACAACGGGTTTATCAAGTTGTGGTTAGAAATCTCGTGCTTGTCTTTCAACCAGCACTCCTTGAGTCCAACTGTAATATTTGAAATTTGACCAAATATCAATGAATAAACTAGGTCAAACACACTGTCAAGTCTGAAAGCAGCTGTCCCTAGCCATGTCTTTTCTACAAAATATGTATTTCCCCCAATGCAACCACTTATTCGTCCAAGCACAAACAAATATGTCTTTGTATTGGTCCAACGATGTAGTTTTGCCCTCATCTCCTGATACTAAGTTTTGAATGTCTTCTCAGTCAATCTAAGTAGTTTTGCCCTCATCTCCTGATACTAAGTTTTGAATGTCTTCTCAGTCAATGAATTAATCAACGACTTCCGCCACTTCTTATACCAATGTACAACCCTATCCTAACATCCCTAATACATACCATACCTGGTCTCGATGTTCTGCTTTATGTGGCGGCAACATAACATGTAATGCAACTTTGAAAAAACCATACCAATACCAGCAATAGAGTTTGATCACGACCCAAAATGATAACCTTCGGAACCTCATCATTGTCGAAGTTGCTCCAAGTATACCACAAGACCTAGGAAAATGTGTCCATCTGCTTGTCGCTTATTCAAGCAAACGCAGCTAAGAAGTTCTTGTTGGTTAGGGTAACTTCAACGACTCCAAGGACGACATGTTATACGTAAAGTTACCATGGGAACATATTATTATTGTTATTAGGGCTTTTACTCAAAATGGCTCAAATTGTGAAAAAGTATATTAAAATGGCCATGTCTTGGAGTAAGGTCTTGGAGTAAGGATTCCGTGTTTGGCCATAACGCCATTTGAAATGGCAATGATGCCAGCATTATTGACTTCTCGGTGAAGGATAAAATACAAAAATCCAATCCAGTGGAATTAGTGTTATTGGCTTCATGTGAAAAGCCAATTCTTCTTCTTTGCCATTATTGTCTTTTCACATGAGAAACCCAAGTGCAAGGTTAGCAAAAGAGAAAAATATAGAAAGATGGTTTTACAAGATGAGACCACTTATTCGTACAAAAGCATACTTACATGACTAGGAGGTATATGCTTTCCACTGAGAAGATCCAAGAGAACATTGCAGGAGGTATATGCTTTCCACTGAGAAGATCCAAGAGAACATTGCCAAAGCTGAAAACAACACTTTCTTGTGTGACCCTACCTATGATTGAAGAGAATTGTTCAATAATAAGTGGTAGTAAAATAAGCAGAGTTTTAATACAAGTTGAGTATATATACATGCATTCATAGTTGCACTAGCGCTCGATCCTATTGAGCCATATCACCATGTTGACAATGTAGATGTTTTGGATACATAAAAGCATAGAGGAAATTAAAACGCAATACTAACTATTATTTCATAAACAAGGGTCACAACATTAAATACTAAAAAGGTTTGTACATTTAAATACTTATTTAGACAACCAACCACCAGAACATGCATAAGCATTTTGTCTACTCTCTTTAGAAGATATCTAAACACTCTCAGCCATGAAGTCTTTGTAGATAAGATTGACTAAAGCATGCTCCAACCTCACCGATGACGTCTAAATCTCTTCAAAGAACAACATAAAACATCTTCAAGAAATAAATTCTCTTGGAAAGGAACTCTGTTTTCTTCTATAAATTCTCCTAGTCATGTAAATATGCTTTGGTACAAATAAGTGGTCTTATCTTATAAAAACATCTTTCCATATTTTTCTCTTTTGCTAACCTTACACTTGGGTTTCTCATGTGAAAAGCCAATAACGGCAAAGAAGAAGAATTGGCTTTTCACATGAAGCCAGGATTGGCGTTATTAAGGCAATAACGTCAATTTCACAGAAGTCTTGGTCAATAACGCCATTTCAAATGGCGTTATGGCCAAACAGGGAATCCTCCTCCAAAGCCTGGCCATTTTAGTATACTTTTTCATAATTTGGGCCATTTTGAGTAAAAGTCCTTGTTATTATCAACTATGTCAACAATCTATGTGTAATGATAAAAAATTATAATAACGTACTTATTGATTGTGTAAGTAGTGCCCATGATAAGGATGTATGGACATGTAATCGTCATCTTACATGGCACTGGGTTAGCAAATACACAATTGCTAAGAGCATACGTTCCTTCAACGATCTGCGACCAGTAACATACCTCTATCGCTAAATAATTTAAACAGATGTTGTATTGTGCTTTGACCCCTCTATTTGAGCAACCTTAAACTTTGCTCGAGTATTGAAGATATTTCTCATCTTGCGTATTTTAAAACAAATATATTGCAATGCTAAAAAAAAATTGAAATTGACAATGCTAGAATAATATAATATAGGCAGAACTAGAAAACTTGTACCTAACTTTCGTTTTGGGGTCGTCATGCCTGAAATGGTCCATAATCTATTGAGACTTCAAATGACATTTACTCAATTGCTCAATAAGCTTCAACTGCACATTGGAAAAATTTGTTGCCTGTGCATGCGCATGCTTATAAACACCTTGTTTGTGATTATGTTAGGAGTATTTAACACAATGATGCCAATAGCAAAGTTCGCTGAACTTTTTTCTGCACAACCTAAAGGGACACATGCGTTTTTTTGTTTTGTACTACTTTCTCTTCTAGGCGTCATCCTTTATCTCGTCGTCCGACATCCTTCTGGTAATTCTTTTTTTTCCTTCCCTCTCTCAAACTTGAGAATGACACTCCCTTATTTGCTATCATATTTGCTTATGATTAGGAATGCATTATGCTCGAATGTATTGAGGCTTCACATGACATTTACTCAATTGCTCAGTAAGCTTCAACTGCACTTCAGACAAATTTATTGTCTGTGCACGCACATGCTTATAAACCTCTTGTTTGTGATTATGTCAAGACATTACAAGAAAATATGCGATTAGCGACGGCCAAAATCTGTTGCCAACTTTGTGACGGTTTAGCGACAAAAAATACAACTTTGATCAATAAAAAAATCCTTCGTTAATCCCTATTAAAAACTTATTTTTTAATTTTCAAAATATTCTGTCGAATTAGCGACTGACAGCTTTTTTAATATTAAAAATTACTTTTTTAATTCTTTAATTTTTTCGTTGCTAATCTGTAGTTAATTAGCGATGAAATAATTAAAATTTTTTTAAAAATAATTTTGCAATTGTCCAATCTCTATTTCATTACTAATCCGTAGCTAATTAGCCACAGATTAGCGACGAAATAATTAAAATTTTAATGAAAATATTTTTGTAATTGTCTAATCCCTATTTCGTTGCTAATCCATAGCTAATTAGCGACGGAATAATTACAATTTTTAAAAAATAGTTTTGCAATTGTCCAATCCCTATTCCGTTGCTAATCCGTAGTTAATTAGCAACGGATTAGCGATGGAATAATTAAAATTATAATGGAAATAGTTTTGGAATTGCCCAATCCCTATTCCCTCGCTAATTAGCGACGGAATAATTAAAATTTTAATGGAAATACTTTTACAATTGTCCAATTCCTATTCCCGTTGCTAATTCATAGCTAATTAGCGATGGAATAATTAAAATTTTTAGAAAATAGTTTTGCAATTGCCCAATTCCTATTCCGTCGCGAATCCGTAACTAATTAGTGACGGAATAATTAAAATTTTAATAGAAATAAGTTTAAAATTGTCCAATCCCTATTCCGTTGCTAATCCGTAGCTAATTAGCAACAGAATAATTAAAATTTTTAAAAAATAGTTTTGCAATTGCCCAATCCCTATTCCGTTGCGAATCCATAGCTAATTAGCGACGGGTTAGCGATGGAATAATTAAAATTATAATGGAAATAGTTTTGGAATTGCCCAATACCTATTCTTTGCTAATCCATAGATAATTAGCGACGGAATAATTAAAATATTTTAAAAAATAGGTTTACAGTTGTCCAATCCCTATTCTGTTGCTAATTCGTAGCTAATTAGCGACGGATTAATAAAAATTTTAGTGGAAATAATTTTGCAATTGTCCAATCCTTATTCCGTTGCTAATACGTAGCTAATTTTGATATTAACTTTTCTTTTATATTCCATAAGTGTTTTAAATCTGTGAATGATCGCTGCTTCTTCATTATATTATGTTCATGTATCATAAATAGTTATTTTGATTTTATATACAATATGTTATTAATCTTGTATGTTTGCAATTCGTAAAATTAACATGTATGTATAGCATATATCATTCATATGTCAGAAAAAAATATATTGTAATGTGTATAAGATATATTAGTGCAATGTAACATAATATAATTTTTTTGATGAATTATATGATTCATCAGTGTAATGTAACATATATAGGTTTCAAATCTATTTTTAAATCAAATATTTGTTTTATGAATTTTACGATCGGTTTCTAATTGATTTTAAATTAAATTTTGTTAGTTTTTAATATATTAAGAAATTAGTTTCTATATTTTTCAATTAATAATATAAATTATTTATATTATTAACGAGGTTATTATGACATTTTTATTGATTAAAAAGTTAATGGTAAAATTCACATAATAAAAGTTAGTAAAATTTAAATAGAATTTTTTCTCTTATATTTTTTCGTTAAGCTCTCCCAAAATATAATTTTCCCTCCACTTCTTCCCACTCATATATTTGATAAAATTGAGTCCTCCCTCTCTCTTTCCCCATCTCAGTTCCAAAAGCATATGAAGACCCATCTCTCTTCTCCACCAACCCCCCCCCCTGCCACCCTCTTCCCCCCCCCCTTCAACCCTTTTTCTTTTTCCTCTCTCAAATTCAGTTGAAATTTCAAATCTTGCACTGAAAGGAACTCGACCGTCGATGATTGGGACAAGAGGTTTTTCTTGGGTTAATTCTTTTCTTCAAATGTAAACATGTTTGTTTTTTTCAGTTTAATTTGATCCGAGTTGTTTTTGGGAATTAGGGATCTTCTGCAATTTAGGGATTTTTGATAGGGATATAGTAAGGGGGGGAGGGGTAAAGAGGAAGGAGAATTTTTTTGGGTTTAAGTTCTCAAGTTGAATGGCGTCGGCACAGGTCTTAAGGAAGCAAAATTTGGAAGCTGGAAAGAAAAAGGTACATAATTTCTTTCGTCCAATGATCATTGATTTAATTAATTTTGTCTAATTCTCGGAAACGGATTTTCTTAAAGATGTTTCTTTATTGTTGTTATTATTCTTGAAGTTATTTCAAAACCCTCCTCCGTCGCCGAAATCGCGCCCTCACCCGTCACCTCTCCGCTGTCACAACTACTGATACCGCCACCGTCTCCGGCAACCATAAAGTTCACAGACCATGTTTATTCTTGTTTCTTCATTCTTTATCTGGCCCAGTTTATTCTTGTTTAGCAGAAGAATAGAAGTTTCAAGTTCTATTCTCTGTGTTCTCAGTTCAATGCAAAATACATAAATAGAATGTCAACTCATGGAAACAATGTTTCTTCATTCTTTATCTGGCCGTGTTTGTTCTTTTTTAGCAAAAGAATGAAAGGAGGCTTTGATTTCTAGTTTGTCTAGCCTGATATTTTGCTGAAATTGAATAGGAGATAACTGCCTTTTGAACTGATTCTAGAAGGATGAAATACTCAACTATGAAGAACGGGTCAAAAAGCTTCTTGAATTGACTCCACCAAACGGGAGTTTTACTGGCTAACTTTTCTTCTCTTTTTTTATTTCTAAGTCACTTGTTTCCACCATTTGTCTTGTCTTGCTGACTTTTTCAGATTTGTTGGAAACGTGATGGGTGCCTTGCATCTGAGAAGCCGCTGCAGGAGAAGAAGCTAGGTCAAGATGGTGCAAAGAAACGGTAAGCACTATGCCAGAGTTCCCTTATAATATTACTGCTTGAAAATGCGTTCATCTGGATATCTTGAGTTATGATTTAGAAAGACTTCTGAAGTAGCTAGATGGGTGTTTATGATGATCATTATGATAGAATGTCTTTGATTCAGTTTCTGTCTCTGTGAACTTCATGGCTGTTTGATCCTTACTGCTTGAAAATGCATTCAGCTTTTTTTTTTTTTTTGTTATTACTCAGGTATAAGATATTTTTCTCTTTCTCAGGTGTTCCTCACTTATATTACTATAGTCCCAATATCTTGATTTAGTTAAAGATTATGTTTTTTATGTGAGTAATTTCTGTTACTGATGTAATGAAAAAGGAAATTAGAACAAAGCTGCAAATTTCCTAAACTAACTCCTTTAATGAGTTTCGAATTCTAGGACAGTTTCTTATGCTTAGTTTGTTAATCCGGAATCTGGATAATCTCTGAAACTCTCTTAGTGCACTTAGAGATGGTAATGGAACTGGTAAGGAAGTGGCCTTTGCTGAAGAAAGGTGAAAGGCTCCAAGATTGCCTTTTAGGACCCATTCAATTTTGCTAAGGTTTAATGCATGCTTTTCATTATATTTCTGGAAGGATAGGTCTATTTGTGTTTAGAAGTTTCCTTGATCTGCACCATGGATGAATGCTCTGAGGGCATATATGATCTGCCGGCAAATAGAGCAAAGAGAGAATAAAAACAAAAGATAGTATAACCAAGTAGATAAAGCAATTTTGTTTTGTGTACTTAGATTCCTTGATGATTGATAATAAATCTGAGTGCTCTTTTTCACAAATTGAATGCAACCATGTTTCATTTTCTAAGTTTATTATTGTCTGCTCTCTTACAGCTAGAGGAGTTCCGCAAGAAGGAGGCTACCGAGAAGGCCAAAAAGGCTGCCTCTACTGGCCAAGTCCAGGCGTCTGAAGGACGTTTAAATGAAAAGCTATATTTAGAATCTGACAACGATGACTAAACTGAGACATCCCAGAAAAGTAGCTACAGTATGGTGGAAGGCACCCACATCCAATTCAAGTGGGCCTCAATTCTTTTTTTTGTCTTTTAAAATATAATCAAATATTTTAAACCTTTTGATCAGACATTTTTTTGTTTTTATTTTCATAATAAGAATAATTTTGTATCTCAATAATGTTATGTGGTTATTTTAATATTATTTAAAAGTATATTCAATCTTTATAATTTTGTACCAACAGATTCGCATCGACCTCGCTACCGCCTTCAGTTTTAACTCGGGCATCTGCTATGAAGACTAATTAATATATTAGAATTTTATTTTGTAAATGTATGTTTTTATTTGATATTTTATAAATATTGTATTTATTAACTTGTATTTGTATAAATATTACTTTTCCTTGATATTTATTCACATATAACAGTTTAAGAGGTTTTAATGTTTAAATTTTTACAGGATAATTGTATATAATTATTTAAAATATTTTTTAAAAATTAAATAATCAGTGATGGATTAGGGATGATTTTTAAATTTTTTTTAAAAAATAGCAACGAAATATTAAATTTTAAATACTTTAGAAATTCAATATCTGTCACTAATACGTTACTAATTAGCAACGAAAAATTTAAATTAAAAAAATTTTGAAATTTCGTCACTAATCAGTTGCTAATTAGCAAAGGATTAGCGACGAAAGATTTATATTGAAATAAATAAATTAAAATTTCATAGCTAATTCGTCGCTAATTAGCAACAAATTAGTGACGAAAAATTTAAATTGAAATAAAAAATTCTGAAATTCCGTTGCTAATCACTCACTAATTTGTGAGGGATTAGCGATGGAATTTCAAAATTTTTTTATTTAAATTCAAAATTTCCGTCGCTAATATGTTAGCACAAAAGCGTTGACCAATAATTTTTTTCGACGCAAATTCGTCGCTAGTTGCGAGTGAAATTCGTTTCCGTCGCAATTAGCGATGACTTTTTTTGCAACGGAAAAATCCGTCGCTAATGCCGCATTTTCTTGCAGTGCTATCTTGCTTGCTTGCATTTTCATCTTCCTATTGAATCTAAAAAAAAAAAAGGTCATCTATGTCATTCATACAAATGATGCTATGAACTACACAAAATGCGACGATAATTGTAATTTGTCTCCCCATGCTATAGGATTGCATTTTCTTATTTAATATTGGATATCACTTCTTCAATACTTTGAACGTTCTCTCTATGACATTTCTTATAGAAGAACATCTTTGGTTGAACAATTCTCGTGCACCATGAAAATGTCCAACACTGGCCAATTCACTCTTATGGTACCTCTCGCCTTTGAATGGTGCAAGGAAACCCGATTGATTAGCAAACCTGACATTGACAAGATAGTATTTTTCTATTAAATTAATTAAACATTTAGTCGATTTTCATAAAATTTTCAAAGTATAAGAATTAGTTGACTTTTGAATAGATTATATTTGTGCATAATACACCTAATCTTTGGTAGATTGTATCTTTTAATAGAATTCTGTAACTTCCTTGGTTATTGCATAAAAAATAACTGTAAATCGTGTGCACTCCCTTCCCAACCAGCACAAATATAAATGAACTTCATGTCTTGGTCACATATTGCTATGACATTTTGTGAATTATTAGACTTCCTATTCCTATATGTCTCACTGGTCGATCCCTTAGCATACACTGAAATATATGTTTCGTCTATCATCCCAATGCAGTCCTACAACATCCCAACCATATTACACATTATTTATCATTGATTGCAGGTATTCTTTAACTGAGAAACTAAAAAACCAATCCTTAGGAATAAAGCTATGCACAAAATCTCTTGGAGTATATTCTCACCACGAACTATGAAAAATGTTTATCGTTGTTGATTATCTTGGGGTGCAGAACTGCAATGCTCCCTGGCTTGATATAGTACGATACCAGCACATATAAGCAATCCAACATCTACTTGATATATTGAGAAACAGTCTCAGTAGAATGTTGGAAATATTCTGCTTCATCATTGTGCTTGTTGTTCCTAGTTACAATATGTAAGAAAATTGCCAAACTTTCCATCACATCTGAAAGACCTAAGAGGGGAGTGAATTAGGTCTTTGGATAATTTTTGAAAACTATTTCCTTTTTATGGACTTGGTTTACAAAGATTATATTCAATTGCTTTAATGAGAATGTAATGAACACAATGATAAAGCAATACACAAGGAAGAGCAAAGAGCACAAGTAATTTATAATAGTTCGATTTCTTCAAGATCTACATCCACTACATTGAGTCCACACTCAAGAATTTCAACCAATCTTTTCAATGCTCAAATTCAATCAATTACACAAGAGGCTCATCCCACAAGGGTTTTACACCAACAATCTCTTTTGCAATGCTACAAACAAGGTTCACCCTGGCACAAGGATTTTGTATCTAAAGACAACCTTGAATCAATGCCTTAAGGATCACCCTTACCAAAAGGATTTTATGTCATAAGATAACCTTGTATTGAGCAAATATATAAAGAGATAAATAGAGATTTAATGAGATATTACCACTGCTTGGTAGATGATTACACAAGTTAGCACTACTTTACCTTGTTGTCTTTAAAATCTTGAATAATCACATGAGAGTACAAGACAAAAGAGAGCTTTAATGATTTCAAATGATTTTGGAATGTAAGGATTCTTCAAGTGTTCAGCACTAGTTTAAAATCTGGAGTTTATGACTTTTATAAATTTTGAAAATCAATTCCAACAATCATAAAACGGTTAGTAATGACTAGTTTTTGAGGAGTTCGGACGACTGAACTTGATCCTCTGCGTCCTAACATCACTGCGACATTTTGTCAAGGAAAGTTCGGATGACCGAACTTTGACCCTTGCATCCGAATTTCTCTGGAAATTCAGCAGTCATGTTCACAGTTTGGACGTCTGAACTTGCATCCGAACTGTTCAAACTTTGTCAAAATATTTGAAAATCAACCTCAATAAGTTTGAAATTATTTTGTACTAAAAGATAAGTCATTTAAAATCTTTTGAACTCAAAGACCGTTATCAAAGCACTTGGTAATTCAAAGAATATTCAATGCCATTTATGATTCTCAAAAACAAGTTTTGTGCTCTCTTATGCATTCAATAGATTCCAAGAACAATAAGTGTAGGGTTTACGAGAATATACCTATTAAGCAAGTGTAAACCTACATTAGAGTCTTCAAAGCCTTTAATTCATAGGACATGTTCTATATTCTTGATCCTTGAGCACACTTGAGTTGTCCTTAGCACTTTTAGCTCCAAGGCAATAAGAACTCTTTACTTCTCAATCCAAAAATCCTATCACACAAATAGCATATGAATTAGTCCTTATCAATGTTTGTCATTAATCAAAACTACATGATTTGCCCTTAGGACTAACAACATCAACTCTCTGTTGGGATACATCAACCCAATGACCTGTAGCAACCAAAGTATTCCATAATCACATGAATGGATCCTTAGCTATGTGTAGATTCTACCAAATTCGTGTCAAATGACCATTGAGGAGCTCAACCACACATATTGGTTCCCTTAGAATGGATGTGCGGCATGACAATATTTCTCTTCTACTTTGAAACACTATTCTGTAGCTCATTACCATCATTAAGCACATGAGATTATTATAATCCTAGGATCAGTACCTGGGTTACATTTTAATATTGTATAAAAGTCAATTACTCAAGAAACCATTACATATTAGAACTAGTCTTCTTGGTCCACCTAGTCGATGGAAGTGAGGACATCTGGCCATAGTATGAACTAGGAATTAATTGGCCAAAAGGTTCACAACGTTCAATATCCCCAAATGCACCAATGAGAGGTGAGAAAGTCACGATTGTATAGGAAGACTTGGATATGACGCATTGATGGTTATCAAGTGACTTTCCTATACGTTTTCTGCCTCTCGGATATATTCAAAGCCATTGTAAGAGTTTTCTCAAAAGCAGTTTACTGAGGTATGACTCTCTGCCCAGTTGAGAAAAACATCAGTCTTTCTTTCTTTAAAGATGACATACGCAGGTTGTACCCATCGATTCATTCTTACACTGGTGGAAGCCCTTGTAATTGATTATATAGAATAAAAAGGCACATATTTTCTCACTCATGTTTCTCAACTCTACCTTCTTGCAGGAAACTGAATAGTCTGTGACCCTAATGATGTGATTGGTGCATGATGCATTGCCCTTCTTTTGCAGAAGAAGTAATAAGCATATAGGCACCAGTCACGGGACTCCTCAAAGTAGTACCATTTTTCTATTCACCACAGTTTACCTATCTGTTTGGCAACTTTAGTACACAGTCACATATGTTCATCATTTTTATGTTCATTGTAGTATAGGTTTTTTGTCATTTGTCTATAATCACACCACTTTGCCTTAGATAGTATCACACACAACCTTGGATAAACTATGAAGTAATGCATCGCTTTTTTGTAATGTGGCCTTTTCTTGTCTTGTACAAAGTGTTGAGAAAAATATTTATGACATGGTTATAATGCTTTTTTTTGGGGGGGTTGGGAGAAGGGTGATGCATACCATTCAATGAATAACCAATGTTGTTTGTGGTTGCATGAATTATGGGTGATTAAGAATTCTCAATTTGCTTCTTAATGGTTGATTGGGTAAAATCTCTGTTTGGTTAATTGGAAATTAAATAGCCAAAGTGGCTCAGAATTGAAGTATTAAGCCCTTATATGTATTTGATTTTAAATTTCTCTTTGTTTCTCATTCATGCTCTTATGATATGTGTATGTATGTATGTATACATATTACCACTGAAAGGCATGTAGTCATCTGTGGTAGCAATTTTTGAACTTCAATTCTTTCTCATGATACATTGGAGAATCATGTTAATATTGCATGTGAACCTCCTTATCTAAATTTGAAATGTATAGAAAGTATTAATTTAATAAATTAATATGATTTCATATCACTATACTTTCCAAGTTCAAGCTGTATATAATGCCATAAGAAGAGATTATCGGATGAAATGATTTTGTAGCTTGTTCTTGTTTCTAAATGTTGTTCTGTATACAACCTTATTTGTCAGTATTCATATTCTTTTTTTCCCTTATTAGCTTTTTTCTTTGCTTTCCATTGATGTTCTTTGAGTTAATAAATTAACGTGACAGATGGTGTTTCCCATATGCAGATAGATACAGAAGAATAGGCTCTCTTCTGACACTAAATCCTAACATTTTGTTCTTATGTGTCCTGAGTAATTGAGTTTTAGACATCTTATGTGATAATAAGGCATGCACGGTTGTTGGCATTACGCTTCCCTTCTAAATCTTGTTTGTAGGAATGCTTCTCTTCTTTCCAAAATTTTTTGGAAAGACAATTCGTAGAACAAGTTTTTCTCTAATGGTTTATTGAAGCTTAGGTGTTATGTTAGTTATCGATTTTAATTTGTATTTAGATTGAAAATTGTAGGGTCTAGTCCTTTATAAGTGATGGTAAAATATCTTCTACCTGATTCCAGGAGCTGATGGTGAGAAGCGATACTTGTAAAACTATAAAATTCATTCAGATACTCTCTTAACATAGGTCCAAGTAGGTGACTATCTAAATATATTTTTCTATTATCATATTTGCTCAACTTAAAAATATTCCAAAAGTGCTTCGAAGTCACTAGAGAGAATTCACTCAAATATAAGACTTCACCATCTTCCATAATAACTAGAGTCATCAATCCAACCCTCCATGTTTTATAAATTACACAGACGCAGAAAGACACACAATTTCTAGATATTATACATTACAAAATAAGAGGATTTTGATTCCCATTCATTAACAGTTGGTTGAGGAGGCCAGGGAAGAGCTAGAAAATGCCCTTGCACCTCTCACATTAGAATTTTACATATGTTTTTCCCTTCAGGGCATGAATCAAAGCTTAGAGGAATTCAGTCCTAAGCTCCACCACTTTTCAATAACTTGTAACTAGATCATGAAATGCAGAGGAAAAATGCCCATGACCAAGAAATATTCATGCCCACCTACCATCCATTACATATGCAGAAAATAAAATAGATTGTCTGATGTTTAAGTGGATAATATCAGTTAGAAGCTTTAGCATCATTCTCTTTAACTGCCTTTGAACTTGGCTTCAATATCTTGTTGTGGACATGCCAAGCTCTCTTATCTCCATCCATTGATAGCCATCGCTTCCTCCACCGCTCACCATTATAGAAGTTGTCTGCAGCTGTGTCACACTCTTTATCTTTAAGGTATTTGAAGGTTCAATTTAAAACTTTCATGCACGGCAGGATATCATAGGCATCCTAAACATGTCTTTTTCCTTTCTTTGCCAAATATCTATTCTCTAGCTTCTCAACCCGAATTTCCTCAATACGCCTCCAACTACTCACAACACTAGCCAAACTATCCTCCATGTTATATTTGTAGGACCTTCTAGAACTTTTCCCCTTATTCCACAAACTTCCACAACTCACCCTGATGAGGTTGGCCTTAGGCTTCTAATAATCTCAACATCTGGGAAAGGCAGAACAGGTGATGCATGGTCCTGTTGCAGCTTCACCCTCACCTCCTCCTTCACTGTCATTGGCCCTGGCATTGAGGAGTAGGCATAGCAACCTCGAGCAAATGAGTTGAAGAAAACCATCTTCATGAGGTCATAGTTGGGCAACCCTTTGTACCTAAAGTGTTTTGCATCAGCTTTCATCTACAAAGACCAAACGAAGAACAACATGCACAATCATTGACCAGTAAACATAGCTGAATTGTAGACTTTATCGACACAGGAGCATGCATAAAGCAACGAAAAGATAACCAAAATGCATAGTATTTACTGTTGAATATGCTTCATAGAGATGAAACCCAATGACCTGTTAAATCCCAGCCAGCATTACATATGTGAACAAAAGTATATTTCTATCACGGATCCCTGCCTTGATAAACATATCAAAAGTTGCACATTTTTTACTGGTACATAATAGAGGGAATCAGCTATGTATTATAAGTTAACAAAAATAGCAATCATAGAGAGAAAAGACAGCAACTGCATGTGATACTCCCACACTATTTTCCCTATAAATTTTAAACCAAGTAACATCCCAACAATAGAAAATACAGAAACTTCAGAGAAAGGACATGTTGAGAAAAAGTTTTTCATTTAAATATTCAGCTATTACAAAAAATGCATAAAGTAGTCTGATTAGAAGACTACTTTAATACATGCATAAATCAATTACCAAGGCAAAGCATAATCGAATACAAGCTATGTCTCACCCTGGCATTTTCTAACCAAACAACAAAATTAGTCCCATCAGATTGCTGAGAATAGAATTCAAGAATCAAAGTGAGTTATGTGCCATCAATTAACAAAATAAGGAAAAACATAGGGAAAAGAGACATTGCATGTAATAGCTCAAATTTTCTATTCACAAACATAAATTTGAAACCTCTAAAGTTATGAACAAATAGAAATGCAGAAACATCCTATAGAATATGTCTTTGCATTTGCATAGGTTGGTCAGAATAATAGTTTAAGACGCACATCAATGAGAATCGTATTTGAACAAAGTTGAAAACAAGCTCTGTCAAACACCAGCCTTGTGAAACCACACAACAAAATCAGTCCATTATGACTGGCAAGCATACATCTCAAGAAACCAAACTAAAATACCCCCAACCAATATTATACGCATGTACCATAGCAAACTACTTCAAGAAAGCACAGCAAAAATATTCAGGAAAGACACAATATGTGGGTTTGAAAGATGAACAATACCCGAATTAGCCGATCCCAATTCTCTTCAGTTGCTGCTATAGTGCCTGTCAAGGGATCCCAACTGCAACCTATTTGGTCCTCAAGAAGCCATTTCATTGTTCTGTATTCCTTTCTCATCCAGCTATGCTTCCTGTACAGCTGATCTTTGTTATAGGGTCGGCCTGTTATATTGAACAACTCGGTCACAACCTTTTTTCACCCTTCAGCAATGAAGCCTTCTTTGGGCCACATTTTGTTCTCCATCTTAACACGTGAGCAAATGTTGAGAAACAAATTCTCTAACTGCAATGGTCACATATCATTTGCCTAAAATAAAGTGATAGGTTGGCTGCTATTTCCTTCCATCTGATAGAGGAAAAATAGAATCACAAAACAACACAACAACATTATAATAGACAACTTGTATTGTTTAATGATATTGCATAAAAGTCCAAAAAAAAACTGCAAACTCCATACCACAAACCTATTAAACTATTGGTTTTGTCTACATGTAATACATATAGAGTAGTCATGCTTTTCTATAAACGTTGGTGCATAACACCCACTGATTGAGGGAAACTGAGATTCACTATATATTAAGAACAAGTATCTTCTTTCCCACTACCACTACTTAAACAGCAACTTTGTAGAACAATCCAAATAGGTATGAAAAAACAAACAAAAAAATTAAAAAGGTTATGAACTACACAAATTTTGTTTTAGTTAATGTAGCAATAGGAAACCGTTAAAATATATTCTTCTAAGAAATTTATAGTACGTAAAAGGCAAAGAATGGCATTGATCGACCAACAATTATTCAGCTACCTGTTTACTTTGCTAACACCTGTGAAGTGGACTTGGTAAATGGTTGGAGTCAGTTATGCTAAGACGGTCGTCAATGTCTGGCTAACATGGACCACCTGATAAATTTTGGAAGGGATCATTAATGCATATGGCATTTTGAGCAAAACAAGAAACGCACTAGTATTTAAACTTATGACTAACCTTGTCATCCTGGTTAGAGTTCACAGTACTATTGAAAGGGCCAGAATTAGCTATCTTGTCCTAAAAGTAATCGATCATAAAAAGGGAATATTTTACAAATCGAACAAATAAAAAAGAACAACATCCTAGCCCTATGCTCTTAGTAAGTTTCTTCAATAATCCTTACTATTCAATTGAAATGAACATCATTTGTACACTATAGCTAGGGAAAACACAATGCACTTCTAGCATACAAATATCTGTAATTGTGCTTTCTTCCTTTGTAATATAACAGTGGCTGTTGTTCCAACAAACTAACTTGCAGTGAAGTCTTACACCATTGTTGAACAACCAAATAAACTCTCAGTCCTGCATTAAATCCACAAAATTGAAAAAATATTCACTACTCTCATACCATCTTTAGCTACTTAAAAATCATAGACCAAAAAAATTCTCCACTGCATGAACGCATATTACCCTTTAGTAGGGGTGGGCAAAAACCGAACCAAACCGAAAACCGAACCGAAACCGAACCGTTTTTTGTATTTCGGTTCGGTTTTTTATTTATAAGGTTCGGTTCGATTCGGTTTTTAACGATTATATAATTTTCGGTTCGGTTTTCGGTCGTTGTCATCGAACCGAAAACCGAATAGTTTTTTTTTTATAAAAAAGAACTCATTATTGAAATGAGTTCATTGATAACACTAAATAGTAATGCGTTCATATCTTTGTATCAGTTTAGGTTTTTTTTTTTCCGGTTTAAAACCGAACCGAACCGAACCAAACCGTTTTAGTTCGGTTCAGTTTCAACATATATAATGGTTCAGTTCGGTTTTCATTCTTTAAAAAAAAAACCGAACCGAAAACCGAACAGTAAAATCGAAAACCGATTGCCCACCCCTACCCTTTAGTGCACTAATCGAAAAAAATATTACAGCAAAAAGCCATATATGCACACATATAAAAAGAAGTAAAGCGCATATGTAGCCAAAATTGAGGAAATAAAATTTGCTTTTTCAAGTGCGCCGGCGTAGATAGTCTGTAGAGGTGATTTTGAAATGGTAAACATAAACAGTGACTAGTAGTACAAAACACAAATGCTCTCCTTTCCGATAGTTTAAACAGAAGTAATCAAAGTGAAGAGGACGGCTTATGGGACACTTACCCAAAATATAACTGTGGAAGTTTTGCTTTCTAAAGTGGTAGGTTCTTTGTTTAGTTCTAACTGTAAACCCTCTTCCATTGCAGAAGAACGAAGTTGACAGTCTTTTTGAGGAGCTTCTCTCTTATGGAGCTCTCCTTGTATAACAGTAGTCACTCCGAGCATAACTAATCATCGACTCCTCTATCACAGTGGTTGTCCTCAGACAGGTGCAATTACTGAAGGTTCTTTAATGCAAGGCGTAAGTTACACGTGTTGTTATTATTTCCAAATGAATTGGGTTTTCCAGAACACCAACCAAACAAGAGAAAGCCCATTCTGCCACATTGGATCTTTTGTAGATGAAATGGATCTAGCTCTCAGCTCAACCCAAAGGGCCAAGGTGCTGAAATGCATCTGGTTTTCGAATGGGTTGGGTCAGAGAAGCTGTCCAAGCAAAGCCTAAGTTTGTAAGGCCTGTCATTTGGCTATTTTCGCGTGTGTGCTTTATATGATTTTATATTTAATTGATGCAGATCTTGTAGTATTTTTTATTCAGAGAATGTAAAGTATTACATAAATGATGTACTATCTTTTTTATTCTTGTTTTTATATATTTGCAAATGTGGCCATTTTTTGTTATTTCTTGGATGCAAAAAAAAAAAGGATTTGCAAAATCAAAGGAGAAATAGTATTTAATCTACTGCTAGCCTCATGGTAACAATGCAGGTCGTATTTCCCCTAAGAACACTACAACTTTTTCTAACTAGTGTCTGTGGTGTTTCCTTGTTTGCCTTTGAACCTCTCCACTTATAGCCATTCTAATGTCCCAAACTCGAATTTTTTGCAAGAGAAAAGAAAAACCTCATGATTCATAGTTTGAAGCAGGAAACTATGTATTGTATGTGAGAATTGGCGTGTCCTTGGATGGTGAATTTAAGGATCATAAATTATCATTGGAATTCTGTCTTAACTACTCTATTCGCATACATATCTATGAACCTAGTGAATTAGTTATGGTCCTTAAACTGCTTTAATCAAAGGCAAACCCATCAAGATTATTGAAAATGTCAAATGAGTTCTGAATTCCATCAGATCATAAGTGTTTTTTGAATGCTTTTACTTCTTGCGTGAATAATGAGAGATATCTTATCTCATTTATTGAAAACTATTCATAATAAAGTATTTTCTTATCCTTGTTCGGCAAAATTGAAGTACTTGATACTTCAAAAGGTTTGAAAATAAGGAGAAAGGAAGAAATAAAAGATGAAAAGGAACATTTCGTGATATTCTTTTTATTTTCACCATAAAGTATGCTGTGAGATTAGAAAATGAAACTATAATTAATATTGTGAGAACAAACGTAGTTGTAATTTAAGTTACATGAACCTTTGGAAAAGTTTTAGAACCACTTTTGTGTATAAGATGAGGTTTCTTTTGAGTTTTCTTTACAAGAATGTTTGGAAACCACATCTCTAATGACTACACATATGAAAGTTTCCAACTGAGGTAAGGAATTTAAAACCCTTAACCGCTGAAATTGGATAAGGATAATAAGTAGTTGTTTATTTGATATTATTTTTAACTCCAAATTTTAAATTTATTGTCCTTTTATATTATCCACCTATTTTTTCAAACTCAAAATGAAGATTTCTTTGAAGAACTACATAAAGAGCACTCTATTTTTCATTGATGAAAGATTTCAAAAACAATTGGAGTTATAGGTTCTTTATGAATTTAGAGTTTTAATCACTTCTACTGATCGTATACCTTTGATATTCTAACCTTTTTGTTAGAATAAAATTGGTTCAATTATATTTTTCATAAGTCATGAATAATTTAGACTCCATATATTTGGTTTGATGCCATAAAGCAGTGTTCTATCTGAGATTAGAGTTAAGTCTAAATCTTGTTTAAATTACTAGAGTTAACCTCTATTAGTGCATACTAATATAGGTCATTGTGTTTTATCTAGTAATGTTGATTAGTAAAGTTAGACTTATTTCTCAAAATTTCATTTAAAGGGTATCCATTATCATGAAAAATTACTTTAAGTTTTAATGAAGGATTCTATTGGAGTATTCATGACATTGTAACTCATTTTAATATAGAGTTACTTTTAATGGATATGAAAATATGATTTGATATGCATTATATATAATGGAGAGGTATACATGTGCATGTATAAAGGTTTTCATATATTTTGATAATTCATTTTGCAAGATAATGAAACTCTCTAAATGTATGAAATTGTTTTCTTCCAATGGTATATATAAAGTTATGATGTTGTTTCTTCGTTTTGTTTTGAACTGCATCATTTTTTATTTATATACCTCAAGGTCAGTGGGAGTAAATAAAGTTTATTACTCTCATATGTTGATATTTATTTTGCAAAATTTGGCAAAAGGATGTTTGTGACTTTTGAGTAATTTTATATTTTGAATATCAATATAAGGGGGTCTTAATTATAATCTCTTGTATTATTTGCATAGAGATTAATGAAGGATTGTAAAGAACATTTTACCAATGTTCGTGTGACCGAAATTATGATATTCTTATTAAGTTATATAAAATGTTGCTCATTACTTAAGCTTGTCACATTTAAGATAATTATCTATTTGTTACAATACATTGAAAGAATAGGAAATCCAAGGATACTATGATGGTATCACAGGCATATGATTTGGCATATAGTTCGTCGATTTTGCTATTAGCCAAATTTATATTATTCAACTATATTGTTCATTTTGAACAATTTGTTTTGATAGTTGAATAAGCAACTCAACATACAGTTTCTTTGTCAGTTTGCAGCAAGTGGCTATTGAGTATAAAGTTATAGAGTTGAAATTTTAAGTTGCCGGCTGATTTATTATTCAACTCTGGTTACTCAATTAACATATAAAGGTATTGCCATACTGACATTAATTGTCTAGACATTTGAGTAATTTTACTCACATGATTGTACACATAAAGTTAAGGTATCAAGTTGTGATCCATATTGGGTCCATAAGGTTGGACCCTGAATGACTTATATTAAGTTCATTCATAAAGTTTAGGGGCTTAATTAGGAGATGTTTACATTGTAATACATGGAAGGGAGTGTTCAACATAAGAACATAACCGCTATGATTCTTGTATTACATTTTCTGATTAAGTAACCGTTACATAACCATATTGCAATAGAGTGATTATAAAGTTTTTTGGCCATACTTTGAGTTTTTGCAATCACTCATAAAAGCATTTACCTAATTATAACATGTGGGCCAAGTGGGAGAATGTAAGAATTTGGTCTTGATAAAAAGACCTTAATGTGGCCCACACATTATAAGTAGTTACCATGTTTTCTCCTATTTAAGTTAATTTGGTAAATATTAATAAAGATATAATTGGTTATGATTTTGGAATATATTCCGGATGTTTCCTTGATGGAAGGAAACTCTAATTGATATCCATCATATGAGGGTCCCTAGCCTAGCCTATATAAAGCCTGTGTAAAACCATCAGTTCCAGGTATTTCTTTTAACATTGATAGGCATAGGCTAGAAGACTCCCATACAAAACTACACAGAGATGGAGGAATCGAGGCTGTAAAAATCAAGGTATTATCTTTACGCAATTACTTGAATAATATTGGCTAAAGGTACGCATTTTAGTTAATTTTTCTGCTGCGAGACATATTTTGGTTCATGTCTATATTATAATTTCTTACATTATCTAGTAATATTAAGCAGTAAAGTTAGATTTATTTCTCAAATTTTCATATAAAGGGTATCTATTATTGTAACTCACTTTGATATACGGTTACTTTTAATGGCTATGAAAAAATAGTTTGAAATGAATCCTATATAATAGAGAGGTATACATGTGCATGTATACTGATTTTCATAAATTTTGATGATTCATTTTTGTAAGATAATAAAAATCTATATATGACTAAAATTGCTTCCTCTAATGGTACATCTAAAGTTACAATGTTGTTTCTTCATTTTTGTTTTGAAGTATATCATTATTAATTTTTATACCTCAAGGTCAGTGGAGTAAATAAAGTCTCTTACTATCATATGTAGATATTTATTTTGCAAAATTGGGCAAAAGGATGTATGTGACTTTTGAGTAATTTTATATTTTGAATACCAAATGAAGAGATCTTAATTGTAAGATCTTGTATTATTTGTATAGAGATTCATAAAGGTTTGTAAAGAACATTTTATCAATATTCTTGTGACCCAAATTATGGTATTCTTATAAAGTTATATAAAATGTTGTTGATTACTTATGCTTGTCATATTTAAGATTGAAAGACCTAAGGGAGGGGGTGTAAATTAAGTCTTTGACTAATTTTAGAAACTTTTTCCTTTTTGACAATATAGCTAGGAAGATATTTCAAATGAAACTCACAACAAGTAATGCAAATAGACACAATCAGTTTCCAACTTAAAACATAGATGAGAAGAGATCACACAAATAATTTATAGTGGTTCAATCACTCAAGATCTACATCCACTACCTTGAGCTCTAACTCAAGGATTTCAACCAAATTCAACTATAACAAAAGTTAATCACAATACAACAGAGGCTCACCCAATCAAGGGTTTTACACCACGACCTCTTTACACTTATAGTAATTAAAGTTCACCCTTCCAACTAGATCAAGAGATAAGAATGTTACAAACAACTTGATAGATGATGACAAATCTGGCACACCTTCACTGTTTTGTCTAAGGAATCCTGAATTTTAACTTTATAGTACAAGACAAATTAAAAAGAGTTTTTTGACAAAGAATGATTGGGATGAATAAAGAATCTTAAAAGCTCAAGAACTACCAAAAAATCTAAAGTTTATGTCTTTTATAGGGTTTAAAAATCAGTTGCAACGTTCGAATAAAGGCTAGTAACAATAAAATTCAGTCGACCAAATATTAACCTCTACACCCGAATGATCATCCGAATTTTTCTATTTCAAGCTACCAGGATAAATTCGGTCTACCAAATTTGGACACAAGCGTCCGAATGGTCGTCCGAATTTCTCTGGAAATTCAGCATCCAAGGTATATAGTTCGGACGTCCGAATTGGAGTCCGAACTATTGAAACTTAGTCAAAATGATTAGAAATCAAGCACAACAAGTTTGAAATTATTTTGGACTATAAAATGGATCATTTAAAAAGATTTTAGTCAAAAGGCTATTCTCAAGAACTTGGTAAAACTCTTGTAAGAAAAATCATTTAAGATTGAAAACCAAGTTTTAAGCTCTCTTTAAAATGCTGTAGATTCTAAAGACAAACAAGTGTAAGGTTTACAAAGATATACCTATTAAACAACTGTAAACCTATACTAAGGTCTTCAAAGTCTTTAATCCTTAGAACAAGCTCTTCATGTTATAACTCTTTGAGCATAATTTGAGTTGTCCTTAGCACTTTATCTTTAAGGCAATGAAACTTCTTAGCTTCCACAATCCAATAATCCTATCACACAATAATTATTCAAGTTAGCTTATATCAATGTTTGTCATGATCAAAACTCTAGGATTTGCCCTTAGTGCTTACAAAGATGATTATCTATTTGTTACAATGCATTGAAATAAATGTAAATGCAAGGATGCTATGATCATATCCCGTGCATATAATTTGGCACATTGTTCATCGATTTTGCTTTTAGCCAAATCTATATTATTCAACTTTATTGTTCATTTTGAACAATTTATTTTGATAGTTGAATAAGCAACTCGACATAAAATTTTTTTGTTAGTTTGAAGCAAGTGGTTATTGAGTTAAAATTTTAGTTTGCCTGCTGACTAGTTACTCAACTAGCATGTAATCGTGTTGCTATATTGACATTATTTGTTAAAACATTTGAGTAATTTTGCTCACATGACTGTGCACATAAAGTTACAGTTATGATCCATATTGAATCCATAAAGTTGGACTTTGAATAACTTATATTAAATTCATTCATAAAGTTTTGGGGCTTGATTAGGAAATGTTTTACATTGTAATACATAAAAGGGAGCATACAATAGAAGAACATAATTGTTATGATTCTTGTATTACATTTCTAATTAAGTAACCATTACATAACTATATTACAATAGAGTGGTTGTAAAGTTTCTTGGCTGTACTTTGGGTTTTTTAATCACTTATAAAGAAATTTACTTGATTATAACATGTATTCAAAGTGGGAGAATATAAGAAATTGGTCTTCATTAAAAGACCTAAATATGGTCCACATATTATAAGTAATAATTATATTTTCTTATATCTAAGTAAATCAAGTAAATATTAATAAAGATATGATTGGTTATGATTTTAAAAAATAATCTAGATATTTTCTTGATGACATGAAACTCTAATTAGTATTGATCACATGAAAGCCCCTAGCCTAACTTATATAAAGTCTTTGTAACACCACCAATTCTAGGGTTTTTAATGTTGGTAGGCAAAAGCTAGAAGAGTCCCATACGAAACAACTCATAGATAGTAGCATCAATGTGGTACAACGAGGTTCAAATTCGAGGTATTATGTACGTGCTTTAATTATTTTTGCTACAAGATATATTTGATCAATGTCTATATTAAATTTATTTATTGTTCTTCCTTTAACAATATCAATTCAAACTAGAAAAATTCAGATAACTTCCTTTATGCACTGTCCGTCTAATATTGCAAACAAATATAAGGAAAAACTACCTTCTACACCTATGAATTCCATGAATTTGTTCCTTAAAGAACAAGTTTACATTAGCCAACATGACCTTCATTTGGTCAGATGACAACTCTTTTTTATTATAGAATTTGATCTAAATGCCAAGATATGAAATCTTAAATTGTAAATTTTAATCTTGTCATGCTATATGAGTCTGTAAAACATGTTGTTGGGGGAATTCCATTTTAATTTATTGTTTTCCTTTCTTCTCTACATTCTTGCTGAAGCAACTAGAAGAAGGTTATGCCTTCTACCTACGTTCTATCTTCTTTATGTATAAAACGGAAAAGGAAGCTACCATCTGAAATCTAGATGTAGTAGTATGTCTTACCTCACTACAAAAAAATACGCGATTAGCAATGGCTAAAGTCCGTTGCTAATTAGCGATGGCCAAAGTCTGTGCTAATTAGCTAGAGATTTGCAACGGATAGCTAATTTAAATATTAAAAATAAATTTTTTAAATCTCAATTTTTTTCGTCGCTAATTAGTGACGGATTTGCGACTGATTGCTAATTTGAATATTAAAAATAAAATTTTTTAATTCCTAATTTTTTCATAGCAAATCTGTTGCTAATTAGCGACTGAAAAATAATTTAAATATTAAAAGTAAATTTTTTTAATTCTCAATTTTTTCCGCTACTAATTTAAGATATTTTTTTATTTAATTTATTAATATTATTTTTCTACTTGGCATGAAGAATATGAATAGAAGTAAAATAAATTATGTAATACACATGTAATAAACTATGTATTTCCAGTAGTATAATATAATAATAACATATACATATAATATAATATTTATAAGTATAACATAAGTATAATATAACATACATGTATACTATATATGTGTAGAAATAGACATAGATATACATCAATAGAAGAAATGATAATTAATATATAGTTAGATACTTTAGACTACAAGTAAATTTCAATTCAAAAAAAAATAGTGCTTAATAAATTAAGGTTTAAAATAAGTGAAGTTAGGTTAAATTAGTATTTAGGAAGACTTTTTTTATTTTTACTAAGAAGGTCTTTGCTATTTTTTATTTTTATTTTTAGCGAGGGACTAAAAAAATTATTTTTAATATTTAAAAATACTATTCTATCGCTAATCCCTCGCTAATTAGCAAGGAATTTGCGAGGGAAAAATTGAGAATAAAATTTTTTTTTAATATTTAAAAATACTATTCGTCACAAATCCGTCGCTAATTATCGATGGAAAAAATTGAGAATTAAAAAAAATATTTTTAATATTTAAAATACTATTCTGTTGCTAATCCCTCACTAATTAGTGACGGATTTGCGACGAAAAAAATTAAAAATTAAAAAATTTGTTTTAAATATTTAAACTAAGTAGCGACAGATTTGCGATGCATAGGAACAAAAAAATAAAAAATATATATTAATTTATAAATTATATATAATATAAATATAATTAGATTGTAATATATTATTATTAATATAATAATATATGATAACAAAAATTTATAATATAAGAATTTTATATGATGAAATAAAACACAAGAAGTGACTTGGACTAGTAGAGGAAGACATCATGCAACTCTCAGCGAACAAATGTTTGAATCCCTCTTCAAGCAAAACAAATCATTTAAGAGAATTAAATTCAGATTGGGGAGCCGAATCGGGTTCTTTTATCTTCAAACATCATAAATTTCTTTCTTTGGATTCTTCTAGTTAATTTCTTAAGTCATTGGTGAATTTTTTTAGATCTTTGTAGATTGAAACCCACTTCTTCTTGTTCAAGAAGACATCTTGCTATCCAAACCAAATCTGAGCCACTTCTAATATTTTCATCTTAGGGCTTTTAGGTGTGATTTATTTTCTATTACCTTGGATAATATGTACTTTTTGTATTTTCCATGTGTAATTTGTTACATTTTAATGAAATTAATTTATTTAGTAAAAAACGATTCTTATAATTATAAAAAATGACTCATTTGAAGACTTTCACTTACAACAGTTTCTAGTATAACAGTCAATGTAAGAATAGTTAACTGTCAAATAAGACTTAAGCGAACAAAGGTTGAATAGTAAGGGATAAAGTTGTTGATGTTGAACAATTCTTAAAGCATCTTACTAATAACTTATGATGGGAAGGGTCACTTCCAATTCTATAAATATGATCGTATAGATTAACTTGTAAGTTGATGTATGGTAAAAACATGATACTAGTACCGATAACATTTATATGACACACACGAGTATAGCCAATTCCTTTAAATATCTAAAAAGAATTTTTGGTGTTTCCAATGTTGATAAAAATTTTCTAAATTATTGAATTATTACTTTACTTCTCTAAATTATAATAATGATACTAGTATCAATAACATTGATATGACACATATAAGTATAGCTAATTTCTTTAATATCTAGAAAGAATTTTTTGTATTTTCAAAGTTAATAAATTTTTTTTTGAATTATTTCTTTCCTATTTTCTATAATTTTGTGATTATTATTTAAATGTTTTCATACTATATACTTATATTCTAATATTCGTATATTATTTTGGTTTGGTTTAGATTAAAAATGATAAAGGTACAATGTACCAAATCAACTGTGGTTCACTAGGATATATTTAAAATAAATATCCAAAGTATAAATGATGGTATAAAGTGCTTGAAGAACTAGTAGAACTAGTTAAACAAAAATCCTATTTGAGTTAATTGATTAAAAGCTCCAGAAGAGCTAGTGAATTTTCATTTAATAGTTAATTTTGTAATGCATTATTCTCCATGCAGTCTCATTAGTTTAGCTTTAGTGATATTTTCATTACATCGAGACATTGAATAAATAGACTTTTGAGACATATGCATTGCTATTATGACCTGAAATAAATGTCAATTGTAGCTATTAACATTACTTTCTTCTAGTTTATATTACATAAAATTCGTGAAATTGAGAAGTAATATTAAACAAACTTGAAGTTTACTGATTTAAATAATTTATTAGTTGGTATGACCAGTTGGATCATCCCAAATTATTGAAATACGAAGACTGATTAAGAATTTGTGAAAATATTACAAAACCAGAAGTTTCCTAATATGATGAATTCTCATGTACTACTTGCTTTGCATGTAAATTAAAGTTACTAGTATTACTTGGGTCTGAATATGTTAAGTTTAAGATGAATATGGATAAATTTTTAGTTGATATATCAATAGAATAGTCATATATATATTGTTGATTTTTGCAATATGTAGTTTGCTATTCATTGATAATGAGATCATATTTTACATTCCACTAGCAACATAATTTATCCTAATAATGTTGGTAATAATGGAATAAATGTTGAACATCTCATAAAAATGTATATGATTGTGATGTAGTAGCACTTATTTCATATTTTGTCACTTTATTATGATTTTTCTCCTAGTAATTAGTTTGTGGTCATAAACTAAATATTACCCATCTTAGATTTAGAAGTGTATTATGTACATTACTTCACCACAATATAAAGAAATGGGTCCCCAAAGAGGTTAACAAAATATGTTGGGTGCGAATCTCAAGAGAAATATTCATATTTTATTGATTATGAAGAAATATATTTTGATGGTGGATATAATTAACAGTGCACAATATACTTGTGTGTTTATTGTTGCTGTCATTTGATAGTGACATTTATATTTGAAGTTGTTGATGGACTCAAGTATGATAATAACATTTATACTTAAAGTTCCCAATGGGCTCAATATACTTAAGGTATATAAGTGAATTATTCATGTAGAATATACTGAGATTATCTTAGTAAATTTTGATTAAAGAATGATCGAGTATGTCTATGTCTATCTAAGTTATGGAATATGTTTATAGATCACTATCTCCATTATTTCAATTATCTTAGAGAATATAAAAAATTATAAGAGGTAAGTTATGTGTGTTATATGAGTTATAGAAGTAGAAAGAATAAAAGAGCATACTAATAACCTATGAAGGGAAGAGTAACTTCCAATTCTATAAATTTGACCAAATAAATTAGCTTATAAGTAGATGTATGGTGAAATTTTTTAATAAAATTCTAGTTTTTACATTTTTTGAGTTCTTTTTTTTTCTTTTGCTATAGTTCAAAGCTTTTTTTATTATTATTTTATAGTTGATTTTGCATCTATTGTGATCAAATTTTACAATAATTAATCAGGATATTGTTCATATAAATATGAAGAAGAAAAGAAATAAAAGAAAAGGAAAAGATTTCCGTTCCCAAACCTAGGATGTAATTGGAGTAAATTTTTGCTCGAGAAAAAAGTGTGCTTTCTTTTTAATTTTTTAAAATTAAATTATTTATAAAAAACGTAATTTAAAGTTAAAATTTAATTTACTTATTTAGAAACTAAACCCAAGTACAGTAGGAGTTCTAATGCCATCGTCAGGACAGTCTCCTCATTCCTCCATTTGTTCCTTCCCACACCCACCTTTCGATTTTCTTCTCTTCTCTCCTCCTCAAACTGAACCAAATCTGCGGTAACAGACGAAGGTCCTTTTTTAAGCAATTTTGACAATTATGGGGACTCTTTTGATGCTTTCATATTTTGAGGTCCTGAAATAAAATTACATAGTTACCCTTATATATGTTCATTATTACTGGCTATTTTCATATCACTCTTGCCGCTTTTTTTTTTGGGTTTTCAGCTTTTTCTTAATAGTTTGTAGGGTTTCTAACTCTAAATCAGTTTCGAATTCCCAGAATTCTGCTGCAGAAGGTGAGTGAACATTCTCTTCTTACAATGTAAATTTTTGAAATTTTTTTCGCTTTAATTGTGTGAAGAAGTAGAATAAATTGAGATATAATACAAAAGTTCTTTTTCTTTTTTCGGGGTCCTTTTTTTTTTTTTTTATGTGATTAGGCAGAATAATGGACCAGGAAGAAGAAAGAACGGATATTGACATGGATGTTCCAATTGTGGTTGCATTGAAGAAGAGGAAGAAGAAAACGACAAAAGTGCGGGAGCAGGCAGAGGAAAAAGCTGTTGAAGATAAAGTTAATGCCCATGAAGGTGATATCTCACCTAGAACTACTGTCTCCTTGTTTGATTCTTCGGTGGAGAATCACTTTAAAGCTGTCGATACCATCTCCAAGCTTTGTGGAGAGCCAGAAAATGCCGATTTTGATCCTGCTGAAATTGATCGCCTCAGATCATCCGTCACATTCTTAAGGTTAAAAATCCAAGTTTTTTTTATCTCTTGTTTCTTGTAACTAAATCTGTGTTGGTGTTCTGTCCTATTGTATGCAATTAAGGGAAATAATGTTGAAATTCTATTAGCAGAGACATGGAGAAAAGAGAAATCAGTGGATAGTCAAGCTTTGAGTGATTTGTTTTGTTTGGTGTCTTTGAATATACTTCGTCTATTAAGAATCTAAGACTAGTAATTGGACATGTATTTGACAATTATGACAATGGCCTTTTTTTTAAAAAAAATTTCTTGCAGATATAGTGTAATCAATTTAGTCTGAACATAAAGATGTTCAGAGAGAGGCTTATAAAAACCTGTTTAACTGATTCAAGATGATGTACTTATATACCAAAGAGAGAATACAGTTGAAATTTGTTGCTATTGAGCCAAGCGCACTATAAACAATCTGCAGGCGTGCATCTGTGCTAGTTTATATATGAATAACACCACGGATATGGAGCATAAGGAGACAGTCTGTGGTCATGCAAGCCTGTGCTCTGCTATCCTTTTCCAATGATTCCTTAATACATATATGACTGGTTCTTGAGCTTTTTTTGCTTGCTCATTGTTGGGAATCTTTAATTGCTGATGTTCTGCAGCAATATTCTATAGTGATACTTGTTAAAAAGCTAGTACAACACATTGGGCACCATTAATTGGTCTATAGACTTTCTAATTGGTGTTGGCAGGGAATGGAGCCATTTTAAATACCCATCAAGGACAATAAAATTTGCTTGCCAAAATGAGAGTAAGGAGGGAAAAGATGTCTTTGACCAGATAAGCTTACCTCAATTTTCATCTGCTACTGTTCCAAAGGTACAATTTTTAATTTTCTTTTTTGCCTTTGTTTGTACTTGTCACACCTTTGATTGAACTGATTTTTATTTTTATATTTTTGTCAAAAAGACAGAAAAGGGTACAACAGAAGAAACATCTTTAGAATCCTGGTATGTTGCTAAGTTAAATCTTAGATTAATTTGAAATTTTTTTCTGGATTACCGGCTGAAAGTTCATCATTAGCATGAAAATAAACATGAAATTAGACCATAAACTAAGATTACTAGTTCCAAGCAAAAGCAAGCCGAAGGTTTAACTGAGGTGAACTTTTTCTTCTTTTTGCCCTCTGCTTTTGTATGAGAAAACTCAAGTCATGAGATCTTGGCCTTATTTCATTGTTTCTGGTCTTAATTTCACGAGGATTCTAATCAGTTTATGTAAGGTTCTAAAGTTTTGGTCCATATCACTGCTTTTGGTTTTGCTGATGAAACTCTTTTAAATGTTTCTCATAGTGTAGTCACATTCTTTTATTTATTTATTTACTTGAACTGGTGTCCTTTGGGTCTCTCTCTAGCTTTGTTTCCTTTCATATTTCTCTTTCCTGTTTGAGGACATACAACATGATTGATAAATCAAGTAGATTAAATATGTGAAAAGCAAGTAACTGAAAAACATATCTGACTTTCTAATTTTTTAAACCTTTTCTTTATTTGATATAATCTTAGAGAACTAATAATATGAGCTTTCGCAGCAAAGACTACATAATGTATGTTGGAGGTCCAGCATGGGCGTTGGACTGGTGTCCTAGAGTCAACTTAACTTCAGACTTTGACATTAGAACAGAGGTATTTTTACATGCTTTAGTTGTAGTCTCTTTTCCTTACCTTTCATCTCACTTCTCCATATTTTCCTTTTTGCTTTAGAATGGGAAGTTCAGGGAAGAAACTGAATCCCCATATTTGTTTGTAGGTTGATCCATACTATGTATTGCATGATGGGGATGGAATTTTGCAAAGTCTTGCTTTTAGTCTTTTTTCATTTCCTTTTAAATCCGACCTTTCTCCTTTGCATCTGAAATTGGCTGATTGGAATTGTAATGTAAACAAATAAAAACTGTTTATGCATTAAGAAAATTAATGGATGGTCAAGTAAGCCTAAGCATTTCTTGCCTTTCTCTTGTTAAGAAAGAGTTGTCACCACTAGTATCCGGTATGCCCTACTTAAAAATATTTAGGGCCTAGGGAACGAATTTAGCTTGCAAGAGTCCAACATAACTGAACCTAGGCTACAGGCAAGCTAAGCACCTTGGTACTTGATTCTGTCTGGCTCTGCTTTTGTGATTCTAAGTACCTCAAGAAGCAATAAGAGCCAAGTTAAAGCCAAGAGATATTTGGCTCAAGCACTCAAGAACTTAATCAAGCTTGTTCAAGCATCAATTGTTGTCCTAGGATATTTTCCATTATTGTATCTGTATTGAGTAAATTTTAATCTTATCTAATTGGATCAGGTTGAATCAAGCTGATCTTCACATTCCAGTAGAGATGAGTTTAAGTTTAACATATTGAGTTCGTATAAGTTCTAACTTGAGCTAAAGCTCATAACAGCTCAAGTTATGAGTACTTAGATGTTGGACTGAACTCTTTTGCCTCTTGATCCAAGCCATTAAGCTAATCTAGTCTTTGCTTTTGGTATTGAAGTCAAGAGGTTTATCAAGAGAACTAGATATCTTAAGTTGGGGGGGGGGGGGAGAGAAATTCATCCATAGAGCAAAGCATATTCTGCAAACTGATTGCTTGATTGCTGATATGTTGTATGCAAATGCTGACATAAAGGAAAAATAATTCTGCTGCGAATCAATTCTAGTGTAGTAAAATGATCTTTACAAACATTTCTGTTCTTCTATAATGTCTTTAAAAGGCAGCTCTGGTGCTTCTGCAAGTACTATGTTCAGGTACTAGGAATTATCTTAAGGCAAATGTTGAGTTGTGATTCCATGGATTAGCTTGCTTTCATTTTTGATTGATATGAGATTGTAGTATACAAAACCAAATGTGATTTCATTGGTTTAAATTGTTAACCAAGTCCTAAACTAACTTTTATAAATTGAAGTTGTTAATATGAGGAGTGTAGGTCTAATTTACTATATTTACTTTACATGGCATTATGTTACTTTTGGGTGTTTTATCAATAAGCTACTTTTTTAAATAAGAATTACGGACAAAGAAACTAATCACAATCAGATTTGATAAAGAATTTCGGAGAAATATGGTGGCAAATGTCATAATTTACTCAATAACGTAATTTAGTTTGAATGACTTGATATGTTTCTTTTGAGTATTTTATTAAAAAGTTACTTTCTTAAATAAGAATTACTTTCTTGAACTAACCACAATGAGATTTGATGAAGAATTTCGGAGAATTATGGTTGACAAGTTATGGAAACATAAGAATTTGTTGAAAATTTTACTACCAATTCTTTTACCTTTATACAGTATTCTTTATAATATTCTGCTCAACGTTCTGAGAATTTCTTTTCTTTTTTTTTTTTGACATTGATTATTTTGTTTACCTGCACATAGATGACTTAGCTAATTTAAGTTGATCACCCTATTACTAAGCTCCAAAAAATTAAACGGTCTTGGCCCTATACTATCTGCAAGCAGAAAAACTAGTTCACTGAACAAATTGAACGAGATGAGCCATTTGAACCCCAGTCTGCAAAAGTGAAAGGAGCTGGAACTTTTTGCTGAAAAGGTTTATTTTAGAATATAGAAGATAAAATATCTTTTTTGTAATGATCACTTGTATATGATAGCATTATATACTTAATTTTGTTGCATCCATATATTCATTGATGAGTTACAATTAATATGCACATATGGACCTTTAGATTTTTGAGTGCTTTATATCATGTTTGAACATGGATTGCAGACTTTAAATTGATGTAGATTTAAGATCCTACTTTGTTGGTATTTGAATAAAAAATTGATTAAAGTTTTAAATCAATTCCATTTACAGCCTGGTATAGCTGTGTTATCACTTTATTCCTTTTACACTCTTTGTTTTACAGTTTATTGCAGTTGCATCTCATCCTCCTGATTCGACATATCATAAAATTGGTGCACCGCTTACTGGGAGAGGAGTCATCCAGATATGGTGTCTACTAAATCAGAATACAAAAAAGCACAAGTTATCTCATGCACAGAAAAAACAAAAAAAAAGCTCTGGGAAACCCAAAACAGAAAAGTTTGAGTCTGATATGCCACGCAAACCACGTGGCAGACCAAGAAAATACCATTTGAGTGAGTATGGAAATAAAATGGATTCCAGTATACAACAAAAACCAAGAGGAAGACCTAGAAAACACCCAGTAAATGGACCTGCAAATGTAGCAGATTCTGTTAGTGAAGAAGTACAACCTCTTGCTATCCAATGTCTTAAAGATTCATCAGCATTGCTCTCCACAGATGTGGCTACTCCTAATACCTGTTCTGTGAAAGACTCTGGAAAGGAGCAGGAAGTAGCTGACTATACAGGATCTATAGGTGAGTCTGCAAATAAGATAGATTCGGATATGCTGCAGAAACCAAGAGGGAGACCTAGAAAATGCCAGGTAAATGAATCTGCAAAAATAATAGATTCTATTTGCGAAGAAGTGCAACCTCTTGCTATGCAACGTCTTGAAGATTCGTCTGTATTGCTTTCAGTAGATGTGGCTACTCCTAACACCCATGAGCATGTTTCTGAGAGGGATTCTGGATTGCAGCAGGAAGTAGCTGATCATACAGTATCCTTAAATGTCTCTGCAAATAAGATAGGTTCTAATATACAGCAGAAACCAAGAGGGAGACCAAGAAGACGTCCTGTAAATGAATCTGCAAATAAAATAGATTCTGTTACTGGAAAAGAGCAACCTCTTGCTATCCAATGTCTTGAAGATTCATCTGCATTGCTCTCGATAGATAAGGCTACTCCTAATATCCGTGAGAATGCTTCTGAGCAAGACTCCCGATTGGAGCAGGAAGTAGTTAAGCATACGGTATCTGCTGATAAATCAACTTCAAAGCTCAGAAGATCTGAAGTCAACATAAGGAAGAACTTTCAGGCTCCTGAAAGTGCCCTGCCTTTGCTTATGCAAGATGACAGTGGCAGATTCTCATCTGTGAATTCTCAGACAACCGTAGGCTCTGATCCTGATATGATGAGGTCCAAGGAAAATGTCATTCATTTCTGCGGTCCTAGGTCAGCTAGGTCTGTTCCAAAGGATGTTTCTTTACCTAGAATGGTTTTATGCCTGGCTCACAATGGAAAAGTTGCCTGGGATTTGAAATGGCGTCCTTCTAATGTTTATGACAAACAAAGAATGGGTTATCTTGCTGTCCTGTTAGGAAATGGTGCCCTGGAAGTGTAAGATCTCTTTGACAATTCTCTCTCTTAATTTTCTTAAGTTCAATTTTTACATTTACTTATCTGAACTTTTTTAACCCATGAAATGCAGCCCTGTTTGCCTTTGGGCTTTGCTTATGAGAACATAAAGTAAATAGAAACTCTTTTGCTAAATGCATGGATGCTTTTAAAATATATATTGGTAGACTATTGAGGAAAAAAGAAAATAAATACAAAGATAATAGGATTAGACTGGTATGCAACAATCTGGTTTTTATTTCTCTATTTTTTTTCTGAAAGATAATGTTACTTTGGTTATAAATGTTTTATATTTTATATCAAAACTAGGATTAGACTGGTTTGCAGCAATCTGGTTTTTATTTCTCTAATTTTTTTCTAAAAGATAATGTTACTTTGCTTATAAATGTTTTTTATTTTATATTAAGTCTTTTCTGAAAGTAGTTTCAAGTTTGTAGTTGTGGTTCTGGGGAAAGAAGCTATGGTCGGAATATAATTCTTTCCTGCCACTTACCTTTTTGTTCTTTCTGAATGTAATTCTTTCAGACATGTAGATGCCTTCCTCTTCCTCTTCCTCTTCTTCTTCTTCTTCTTCTTCTTCTTCTTAATCTTGCTTCTAGCACATCCAATCTTAGGATGGGGATTTGGACACAAATTCTGCTCGGGATCTATGTTGTGGTCTTTGGACGCTTGTACGAGGAGGTTAAAAGTGTTCGTGTATTACAGGTCCTAGTATCTTCTTCATTGGCCTGATTGTGCCAATTTTTAGCACGCCGATAACTATCCCACAGAAAACCTTGGGCTTGAATCATATTGAGAAATCCTTGTATCTTTCCAAACCTATAGTCTAGAAACATTGGCTTGTACCTGTTTCACATAAAATTCTGGGCCTTGTAGATGGAAAATGTTCTAAAGAATTTGCAAGCGAACGTATTTCATAAAAAACACTAAAGCAATCACTTCCTGCTTTTGGCCTACCCTGAACCGTAGAAAAGGATATCAGTTAACTCTTTATATAATTAGAGCTTTGAAAGCTTCCTTGCTTCCAAAAGATCAGTTGTTGATTTTGGTAAGAAGCATTGTATCAATGAACCTTTGGTCTTATAAACCCTTGTATTTTCACATTACTGTCTAAAGTAAAAGGATTTGTCTAAAGTAAAAGGAGAGGGAACAAGACTCACTAATTAGCGATTATGCTTGAAAAATTAAAAATAATAACGAAGAGAAGCTACATATATTACCTGCTAACCTTAGTCTAAAACCAAGTATAGGTCAAGGGGTCAAAGAAGTAAGAAGACTGAACAAGTGAGCTTATTTATCTGTTAGTTTTATGGTTTCCTGGCAAAATGTAAGATCCCTATTTAAAGATTAGCTGTCAATATGAATAACAAAGATAAAGATTTTTATAGTTGAGAAGACACTTGAAACAGTTTCTTATTTTGCTATTAATAATGTTGTAAAATTTTTGTAGAGGATAATAGATGTTCTATTGGAAGTTTAGTGCATTTTTCTATTGTAGGTGATGACTGTGGAATTATTCTGCAGCTCACCATCCCATTACGGTAAAGCTTATTAGAGTATCACAAACTTGATATGTTTCTAGAGCGACACCTTCAGGCCCAGAAATTTATTTTCATATTCTAAGTGTTGCTTAACTCATCAATGTCAAAAGGCCTACTGACTCAGGTTCTTCTGCCTAAGTAGAAATAAAGTTCAACCCTCAAGTATGGCCCTCTACAGCTCGTGTTGTTGAGCAGATGCATGTAAATTACGTAATTCAAAGACTGGTCCATAGGCATGTAATTTGAAATTTGGTTGCAGGATCAATGCATAATGGAGTACTAAAATATTCATTAACTAGTGATTTGTTTTTAATCTAATTGTTTTAATTTCTGGAGGAGATTGTATAGAAAATGTTTAAAATGTGATAGGAAAGTGGTCTAGGTTGAGCAGTTTCATTTTTTTCATTAATACATAGCTTGTAAAAGGTTTCATGTCGTAGTCAGAGCATACAGCAAATATCTTGGTATTAGTTAAGCGAAAGAGGGAGAGAGGAACCTGACTGTAATTGAGTCTCTTTCTCCCTTCTTTTCCAAAAGAAGAAGAAAAAGTCCTCTGTTCTAAATCATATGGTCTTGTCAGTACCAACAGCTGTAACCTTGTAATTTTGGTCTTTGCCACTATCAGCTTTAGTTCCAGCATCATTACTGAATGTTTTGGATAGAAATTCCTGGGGTTAGCTATTGATAATGAATATTATATACTCTTATGTATTCATGTGGTATCATTTCGCGCTGAACCTGGATTAGAGGATGGATTTCTTCTTATCAGTTGAGTAATTGTTATACTTTGATAGCAGAATATTGGACATAGTCTTATTCAATGTGTCAGGTGAGCTTCCTTTGGTTGATTTGTATTTTTCCAGTGCACTTGATTCATAAATGATTTATGGATGTTCACAAACTTAGTTTTCAGATTGGTTTACTTCTTCTCCATTTTCCAAATTTGTTATTTATAGCACTGTCTTGAATCATATTGTATACTCTTAACATGGAGGTATATCTTTATATTTCTGTTGAATGATATCTTGTGAACCTAATTGTTCATTTCAGTTGGGAGGTTCCTTTTCCTCAAACAGTTAAAGCTATTTATTCCTGTAGTCAAAAGGAGGATACTGATCCCCGCTTCATTAAATTGCAACCAGTATTCAGATGTTCAGCACTGAAGTGCAGTGATAGGCAAAGGTAGTTTACTTTTGACATCCTACTATTTTGAATATGTTTTACTGATACGTGCAACTGAAGAAAACTAAGGTTTTTTTTTTTAATTTTATTTTTTTTAGACTTACTTTGAAGTTAATACTGGAATATATTCCTGAAGAAGATTTTGATGCTTTCCTTAAACCTGACACTTCCTCATATTGACTTTCCACTAAGTGGAATATTCAGACCATTTTTAATATCATTCAATCTTAACATTGATTATGAGAAATGAGGGAGGATTCTAATGCCTGATGCATAAATGATGTGTTCTCCGACAATAAGAAGGCATTCCTTGTGTATTTGTAACATAAAAGCTAGCAGCTAGCTTCTTTCCTGGGTGCTGATGTTAAGTAATTTTGAAATCATAGATTTAAAATAGTTTTAAGCACTTCGTTGCCTCGGATTTCTATATTTTCTTGATTTTGTTGTGGTTACAAGCAGACTATTGAAATTGTACAGATCCTACATTTGTATTGTGGCTAATCTTTTGCACATGTATTGCTTTCTTAGATTGGGGCATGCATCTCTGAACTTTTATCTTTCTTAATAAGCGAATAATAGCATTCTTCCAAAACACTAGTAGAGTTATAGGCTACTTTGCTTAATTTGACTGGTTGTTTCACATTACAGATAGCTTCTGTAGAAGCCCAAGTTCTAACCAAATTTTGATGCTGTATATTGTATCACTTTAATTCACAGTGCTAAAGTCATTACATTTTTATATCCCAGTTCCTGTTCTTCTTTGGATACATTGATGTAAATGAGATTTTGACACAGTTGTAGTATTGATAATGTTTCTTTTGCTCCTGATTTGGTTACCCAATTTTATGTTCAACAGCATTCCTTTGACACTGGAGTGGTCATCTTCATCTCCACATGATATGATTCTTGCTGGCTGTCATGATGGGGTGGTATGCTTCTCCTGTCTGTTCATTCTTTTTTTCACTGTCAGTTTGGTCTTAACTGCAGGAACTAAAAATATTCTGCTTCTGCAACCACTTCCTTCCACATCTGACAGAAAGCCCAAGAAATTGTGACATGCAAGAGTGAAAAAGAAAAACCCTCTGCAAAGGACTTTTCCTTTGAAATTGTTCTGTTTGCAGTTTTCCCCCCTTTTTCCTTTATTGTTTGATTAACTCTGTTATTTTGGTTTTATTATTTGAACTGGAACTGTGAATTTGGTTAAATGCAGGTTGCTTTATGGAAGTTCTCTCCTACTGGTTCATCAGTAGGTACTCATCCTGTCACTTTTACACTTGCTTATTTTTTCTATGGATATTATTTCGGAAAAAAACTGGTTGTTTTAGGAAATGGTGAAAAAGTTTTAACCATCAATTAATAATATAGCATATTTTCTGTCTTGATCAGATACAAGGCCCTTGCTTTGCTTCAGCGCTGACACAGTTCCTATTAGAGCACTTTCTTGGGCACCAGTTGAAAGGTTAGTCATGGTAGACTAGTAAATTAATATTTTCTTGAAGTTTGTTATGATCTCTGTTGTTAAGGACTGCAAGCCTATCCAGGCTTTCTTTATAGTTATTATGAATTAAAAGAACTTTCTTTTTTCTTTTTTAATTTCTTAGAAGCAATACTTTTGTCATTTAAGATTTCTTATGTATTCTAACTGTGACTGCTCAACCACTTTCTTTTTTCTTTTTTAATTTCTTAGAAGCAATATTTTTGCAAGATTTCTTATGTATTCAAACTGTAACTGCTCAACCTCCCACTGTCCGGAAACATTGTCCTTAACACAGACCCGTCTGCCAGATAAATAGGGAAGAAAGGGGGAAAAAAAAAAGGGTGCCACATTATCTGGGTCTCTGCTAAGCCCTGTACAGTGTATTCCGGAATTTAATTTTCCTACTGAGATGTACACTTGCAAGGCTTGTCCAAAATAATTAGTATTGAGATAAGTTTGTATTTTTGAGCATCAATTGATAAGAAGTTCCATAAATGGCACTTAGTTGTCTCTCTTTAGGATTTTTTCTTTTCTATTATTTTGTGGGCACGCAGCTATGTGTGTCTAAATGATTGAACGTTGTTGAGATCAGTTTATTACCCCAATAGAGGAGCATACCACTCTTAACAAGAACAAATATACACAGACAGATCATTATCAAAACAATTGAAAACTACAGAAAGGAAATTGATGGATACCAAAAATCTCCTGTAGTAAATTATTGCTTAATTGACATTTGCCAGTTGTCATGAGTATAGGAAATGTTTCCCAAACTAGCCACAAGTTGTACAAGTCAGACATTATAATGAACCCCACCCCCCCCCACCCCCTTCAACTGGGTCTTTTTTTTTTTTTTTTTTGAAAATTTCTCTGTTCACAAGTGATAGAGATTGATTGAGGGGGCTGGTTTGACTACTCAATTTACACAAGAATTGTTTGCGGACTTACTCTGGAAAAGCTGTAAAACCATTGGCCATCTCTGAATGTGAGGAAATGTCCATAAACTATACCTTGCCAGGAAATAAAAGGAATAAGTGATGAGAAACAGTTTCAATTCCAGTCCACACAGCACATACTTATCATCAACTACTTGTTATCCTGTCAATCTGTGCAACCTATGTAATCTGCCCATACTAGTCCATAGGATGAATTCAGCCAGTGGAACATATTTCTCAAACCATACCACTTTGTACCAGGGTACCTCCTCTTAATGGCTCCTCAAGGCTCGCAATGCTTCTCCCTGTAAAGATTCCTGCTCTAGAACCTCTCTGAACCTGCCTGTCTAATGCAGGATTTTCTCTTCTGCCTTTAGGCCTGTTCCAAGTATCCCTAGACACTATGTTAGGTACCAATGCAGTAACTTTTTAGGACATCTTACTTTCTGCTGAAACTATTGTTATAAAAGCAACATCATTGATTCCTTTCTCTCCTCCATTAACATGAAAGTCCAATGGATATCTTGGTATTCATTATTGATCTTGGACAAGTGAAGCGTCAGGAATTGTCCAGTTTCGCCACCTACTTTCATGCATTTAAGTATGTTATGTCTATTGTAACTGTCCCTAAATATCTGTCACAAGCATGATGTCCCTGGTTGTCATGCATTGGAGAAAGTGATTTTAGGGGAAGTAGGGAGAACTGAAGAACACACATCTGAGAAATGTGGAATGATATCTTCTCTGCCAAACTTTTCTATTCAATGCTTCAAATTGCCATATCCGACCTTAAGATCCTTCTAAGAATGCCACCCTGAGTTCTTTGCATGCTTCATAACTAATGCATAAATATCCTAACCAACTAAGAGTTGGAGTTATAAATGGTTTCTTTTTATATTTATATTCTTTTCTGTGAGCGAATTCTTGAGGTCTCTTCTCCTGTATCTGCAATTAGTTTTGCAAAAGAATATGGGTATAAATGATTGCAAAACAAAAATATGGAGAACCATTTCCCTGTCTCTCTCACACACACATCTGGGTATGTTTAGGAGTTACTGAGCTATTCAAATATTGGTTATTTGCGCAGCTATTCGGAAGGTGCAAATGTCATTGTCACTGCCGGTCACAAGGGCTTGAAGTTTTGGGACATCCGGTATGTCTATTGTTATAAATTTCTGTATACTGATCTCCTTTATGAGTTAATCATGGCCTTTTTCGGGTTAGATGGTGGTTGTGTATGAGGATGGAGCATTATCTTTCCCGTGGGAGATTCTCTACATCAGAAGGCCAAAAAAAGAAGAGTTTTTTTTTTTTTTTTTGGGGTGGGGTGGGGGTGGAGGTGGTACATTAGGGTGGGATACTTGAAAGCATTCAGACTAAATTTGACACTAAATGATATAATTTTTGAACTGTCAAATTGCCACTAAGACTAGTTAGTACAAGTTGATATTCCTTAATTTATCTTAAACCAGATTGAAATTTTATATAGCGGTACGATTAACTTTACTAGTTAGTGTTTCCACCTACTTGGAATATTTCAGCCTTTCAGTTACCAAAATTATTTTGCTTCCTCAGGGTAGTTTTCTTTAAAGTATCTCTGTATTTAGATACTGAAAGTCGAGCTTGAATTAAAGATGAATAGAATCTTATTGAGACCCTTTGGCTATTTCCATCCACTCTGTGTCCTCCATGCAGTTTTTAAATAGATCTAATACATATTACCCTGCTATAGTAAAAGTGAATATGAATGTCTTTGATTGAATTCCTGTAAGAGGCAGCAATCTGGATCACAATGAATTCCGCAACTGTTCTTGCATGGCAAATTGTGTCCCATCTATTCCCTATAATTGCTTAACCAGATGAAAATTCTAATTCTGGCAGAATTTGGATAAATTCTTCTATTAATATGCCCTATTCCTGGGATTGATAGCCCCTAAAATATTTCCAGTCCTATTTTGGCCCCTCACTGTTCCCTTTTTTCCCTTTTCCCTTCGAGTATTTTTAGTCTTTCCGCTATTTTGTTCAATGAAATTGGTCCTACCACATTTGCTATGGTGGGTTTTTGGACAAGCGAAGCATGTATAGCTTACATGACCAAATCAAAAGGGGTGAATTGGTCAAAGGAAGATTAGTGGTTCTTCAAGTATCAGATCAGTTTGAAACAATTCAATTCAGATAGAATCATTTTTTGGTTACCAATTTCCCTTTGTGAATTTGGTCATGTAGGCTGCACTTGCTTCATTTGGCATTAAATTGAAACACTGCAGTGAGTAGTGGGTTGGGGCTACCGCGCCAAGACTCTGAGACATACTTTAGAGATTTTTGTGCCAATCAGTCAAAAGCAAAATGATGAAAGTAAATTGTCTAAGCCAATAAGAACGGTCCTTTTGATATTTCTCATCTGATTTCCCCTTCTGGCTTTAGCACAAAAGAGGTTAAAACAATTGTTCTTTGGAAAACAAATTTGGACAGTTTTCACTTCTAAAGGTAGGCAGACTTGAAGATAGCTATTTCTCCTTATTTATAATCTAGTCTACCGTGTAGAGATCCAAGTCTTTTAAGGTTATAAAGCAATATCTGGATTAGAAAATGATGGAACCATTGAAATTGGCATTATGAAATGGTAGGCAAAATAAAAGAAAAAGATTAGACCATAGATTACTGAAAATATGATCAGAATGGGTCGGTTCTTGTTTGCATAATTTTGCTCCTATAAGATGTCATCCTTGATGGTGACAATGATGACCATCCATATGGCTGCCATACGTTATTTGGAAGTGGATCGCGTAATTTTATTAAATCAATTCTACAGAACCAAGGATCCTGCTTGGTCCCTAAAATCATGCTACTGATGATTTTTTTTTCTCTCTTTTGAGAATGTCAGGGAAGAAATTCTAAATCTGGTAACTTGAAACTTACGTGCATATGTTTATTTGGAAAGAAATGAGTGAGCTTTTAGAATATTGTTAACTTTCAAATTAAACTTTAGATCATCTTGAGCTCCATGACTAAACTTGACATTGGTACTCATCGATTGAAGATACTTGCAAGTAATGAACCCAGTGTTATAGTGAAAAAAATAAATAGTGAGGTCTGAATTTGCTTATGGGAATTATTGTCTTTCTAATATCTTTACTTTGAAGCTTTACCAAGCTTTACCTTTTAAGTTTCTAATGGACAACAGAAATACTATCTTCATATCTGAGTCCTTAAGATGCGAGTGAGGTAAATGGCAAAATTTGTCATCTCTTTAACGGATTTCCAAATGCTCAAGTGGCTGCAAAAAAGGGTACAAATATGAGCCACACTTGAAAGCTAGGACAGAAGATGGATTCTTGTTTATGTTTCTAAACAAGTGCTTTTAAATTCTCTTTTATTCCTAGCACGGGCTTAAGTTGACTGTTATTGATGTTCTTTGTGCCTTGCAGTGATCCCTTCCATCCCTTGTGGGATTTTCCTCTCCAAAAGATTATATATAGTTTGGATTGGCTAACAGATCCAAGGTGCAAAGATTATCTTGACAATAGTTAGTTTTCCTGGTACATCTGAGTAGTCTTATTCTGAAGTATTCTTCTTGCTTTTAGCTGTGTTATTGTCTCTCTTGATGATGGATCAATAAGGTTCCTGAGCCTGCTGACAAGTTCAAATGATATACCGGTTAGTGGAACTCCTTTTGTTGGTTCAGCAGTGAAGGGATTACACAGTTATTCGTGCTCTTCTTTTCCTATATGGAGCATTCAAGCTTCAAGATTACCAGGTAATTTCTTTCTATACCATCCCATTGGCGTACTCTTTAGTTCCAAAACAAAATAGCTTCTGACAGAATCAGTGCTTCAAAGAGACTTGTCTGCATCATGGTGATTTTCATACCAAATAAGTAGGTCTTATCCCGAGTGTTTCAGCAGTGCTGCCACAAAAGAGAGAAAAAATATACATATAATTGTGACAGTGACAGCATCTTTCGTGCCACTAAGTCTAAATTTAATGCTATCTAAAATGTCAAAAGTTGACTGTTGCAACAAGGAAAACCTATCATCAACTATGTCATCATACCATTTCTACAATAGTAGTGGTAGAGAAAATTCAGATGTTACGGTCTTATGCACAACTATCAACTATGCCACGGGACTGATGGTTCCTATAATGGAACTTAGTGTGAATCAATATGCAATCATGGGTGTGATACTGAGTTTAAACAGATACAGGTAATAAACAAATTGACATGAAAAAATAAGTTCATCATAGAATAGACTCCTATGCACCTAATGCTTATACAAATACCATATCTGTGGTTATACCATTTTTAGTATATTATGAATTGTAGTTGAAGGAAACTATGTGTCCTCCTTATCAATATATTGTTATAATGTTAAATAACATTTTAACATTTCAGATTATGTTATGAAATTTTAAACTTTTCAATTTAAATTATTTTTAAGTGATCAATATAAAATGTTACACCAGATAGTCCATGCCAGATTTTACGCCATTCATGAACAGCATCATTGCATCTTCAGATTTTGAGTAATATTCTAATTGGTAATTCTTTCTAGCAGGATAGCTGTACTTTCATGACTTGATGCTAGGTATTTTGAGGTTGCTTTTCAATGATTAAAAAGTGGGGCATTCGCCCAGGCCTCTTTTGTGTTTCAGATATGAGGTTCACTTATTGGGGCTTAAACTTAGGGATAAATGGCAATTTGGAGTATAAAACAGAAAAAAGTAAACTTTTATCTTAGGAGAAATTTATTGAATAAAGAAGAAAAAATAGGGTCTAATTTTGTAAAAAGCCTTCACATCCATAATGTAACAATCAGCTAATCTCAAACTTAGTATCTCTTTTTACTGTCACCTGTTGTTCATCATTGCCTCTATTGCTTTCCTTTGCTGTGATGACCATCTACAATATGGGAAATAGAAACTTTCAGCAGACACAAACATAAGAGAGAAAACTGTTCGTCTCAACCTGCAGAAGACCAAGTTTGAGGACTATTTCCGTGAAAAAGATACTTTTCTGTTTTTTTCCCTGTACTGTATTATTGCTTACCACCCTCATCTTCCTGGGTTCTTAATGTCCTTGTATCTCACTTTTTATTTCTCATTCAATCTCACTTTCAAATCTTGATGCACTGATATTGGAATGACTGCTTCGGAGCTGTTATTTGCTGCATGCAACTACTCTCCTAGAATTATGGAATTTCGATAGGCTTTTCAACAATTCCTTCCATCAAGAGAAAGAGAAAAGTTGGGGGAAGGGGCGGAATTTGAGGGGCTTCTTTAACTTTGCTACTATTATCAAATCCATTCTCTTACCTAGAACCTTGCAGTTTTGTGTATGTTTTAATTTTCTTATCTTGGGAACCAGTTCCATTGGGTTGGAGTTGGGAGTCAGAGAATAAGAACCAGTTCATGCTAGAGTCCCTTCTGTCCTTCACCCTTACTATTTGTTAGGTCTCGGACTTTTTAAAGTATTTTCATGGGTGCATGGTATGTAAGAAATGTTTAAACCTCAAGGTTGGTTTCCTTTTAAGAAGAATAATTATGAATCAATAAGGAACAAGAAGCTACTACCCAACTAATTTGTAGAACATAACAAGAAGCTACTACCCAACTAATTTGTAGAACATCTGCTATTTTAATGAGTCTAAATTCCGGAGGCTTGCATAGTTATTCTAATGTCGCCCTACCTCCCCCATCCCACTATCATGGGATATTCTGCTGTGATTTAATTTTCTTTTGTTCAAGATTACTAACACATGGAAAAACGTCTCTCCCCCTCTCTGTTCCTATTTTGGGACCGTAGGCTGTATTGCATACTGCAGTGCGGATGGTACAGCTCTTCATTTCCAGGTATCTATTGTTTGAGTACCTTGACCTCGTATGACATATTTCTGCTCTTTCTTGAGTATTGATGTGAGTCAATGGGATTAATTTTAGTTATCTCTTCTGTGTACCTATAGAAGTTCCTTTAGTTACATGTCAATGGCTCTGTAGGATGTTTTATTTTGAAAATCTAATAACCATTTCTCATGTGATTAGCTGACGGCTAAAGCAGTGGAGAAAGATCCTGCCAGGAATCGCGCCCCACACTTTCTTTGTGGTTCACTAAAGGAGGAAGAATCCACACTGACGGTTTTCACGCCGTTACGCAAGACCCCATTTCCCATGAAAAGGTCATCAAATGAGTGGGGTGATACCCCAAGGTCGATTCGTGGCTTGGTCACCAAAACTAATCAGGAGAAGAGAGCCAAGGAAAAAATGGCAGATAAACAAACAACATTTGAACTTCCAGGTACCGATGTGAAAATATCTTAAAATATCAGATTTGTATCTTTAGCAGTTTGATTTTTCTTGAACGCGTCTCTTTTATCAATATGCAGCATTGTGTTATGACGACGAGCAAGGGATGGAACTTGGATCTGATGATACTATGGTAGCACAGAAGAGCAAACAGGCAACCAAACCAAAAACAAGCCACAAGAATAATTCGAAAGCTGATGAATTAGGCCTTGTATGTACAGATAGCAACCCAGAATGTGTTCGTGGCAAAGGAGAGGAAGTTGAAGAATTCCCCCCTAAGATTATTGCAATGCACAGAGTAAGATGGAATAAGAATCAAGGCAGTGAAAATTGGTTATGTTTTGGAGGAGCTGCTGGAATTTTACGCTGCCAAGAGATCGATATATGTGATTTGTGAATGATCTGTGCAAAAAGTTCTAAGGGCTGGGCAATAACTGTAAATTTTAGCATAATTTAAATGAAAGTTTTAAGCTAAAATTAGTAACTAACTAAAAATATATGTAAATACCTTCAAAGCACCACAATAAACTTATTTTAATCTGATGTGATTCAGGTTCAGATAAGTAATTTGGATTATGAAATATTCTATTTAATCTGTTTGGAAGTTCATTCCTTAATTTGTTTGGAAGTTGATTCCTTAAAAAATAATGTGAGTTATATTTTAATATTGTAATCTGAATTATGTTACTAATATTACTGCAAGTTGAATTTCGTAGTAATTGTTAGGGAACTTTTTTCTAATTGATTTAGGATATATGAATTTTTTATTTACCTCATTTTCTTTTTAAATTTTCAATAAAAATTATCTTAAACAATGAGGCCTTCTAATTGCAGCACAGTATTTGCTAATTGTAGTGATTATTTTTCATTTAACAAAAGTCTCTTTAACCCTCAAAATTTTCTCAATTTTCTTTTTCAAAACAACATTCTTAAATCATATTTTCAACACATCATAAATTTAAACAAAAAAATAAAGAAAAAGGAATTACAAAAAAACAAAAAAATTAGGAAACCTTTAGATATTGCACAAAAAAAAAAAAAAAAAAAAGAAGGGCCAGCGACCCAGACAGGGCCGGTGGCAGCCTCCTCCAGGCGGTCATCGGGTGCTATTGAAGGAGCACTTGGGGCAGCTGCCTGCCAGTATCCCCCGTCAGAACCATCGAGGCCGCTAGACCTTCTTCTCTATTTTTTATTTTTTACAAAATCTAGAAACCAGATGAACTTTGAATTTTTTCTCCTTTTTATTTAGAGAGAGAAAATTGAGAGAATTTAGAGAAAGAATTTTGATAAATAAAAAATAAACACACTGCAGGTAGTGCAGTCAAAAAGTATATTACTTAAGGCGAATATTTCACACTTGGATTTGAAAATAATGTAGGGTTTACATACCATAAATCTTGCTAGGTTTAGGTACGATTCCAGTGCCCTTTAAAAATAAATGAATCCAAGTCTAGAACACTATGTTCTGAATCTGTTTAGATAAATTTGCAAGCCTACATTAAACTATCAAATGTGTAATTTGTTCTTTTAAGTCTCCTTTTGTTTAACAAAACAAATAGAATCTTCTGTACCGGTTAAACCTAATTAACTTCCAAGCTGTTAATTAGGACAATTCATTTTTTGTTTAGGAAGAAAGGCATCCACATTCAGCATATAGCATCAACCAAGAGTCACAAGTGGAGTTTCAAGGCATATAAGCTCTGCTAGCCACTACGGTAGCACTAGTAAGCTATCCTGTCCAGAAATAACCATAGAAACTCTCTTCAAGATTGGGATAATTTATGCGACATAAAACTAAACATACGAAAACAGGAGTTAGTAGCAAATAAAGAGAATCAAAAGATTCTTGTCTAAGCATTAAAAACCAAATTAATCACAAATAGTTCATCAAAAGTAATGCAAGAACAGTAGCAGAGAATGAGAACCAAAATTTGTGCACAATTAGATAAGAAGATGACCAGTATTTTACAGAAAATTTTAGAGAATCATAACGTAATGACTAGGAGGAGAACATGTTGTCTGCTTTCCACTCCACCTTTGTACTTCTTACATTCCCAGACTACCATGCATTATACGCTATGGTCGTTACCGTGGATGCTCTGCTCAATCTCACTGGGCTTTCTCCGCCATCTTCCAGGACGATGTTTCTTATCTTGGGCTTGTCTCAAGGAATTGGCACCGTGGTTGGTTATGTGACCTGCCTGCAATACCTCCAAGTATAAAACCTTCACCAAGTTCCTGAAGCGCCTTCTGAATGTTGGGATTCGAGACATGGATACAACGATCCCTTGCAGCCTTCGAAGAGCAAAAACACACTTTTTAAGGTATTGATATTCCCTTTAGTCAACAAGGAGGTGGAATAATAAGAGACGCCCAAAATGTTCACATGTTAAAGAAACATTTGAATGTGAATTATTTTTGTTTCTCCTGGCTGTGCTAACAAAAGGAAGGTCTGTGATTAAATGCCAGCAGAGAAGACAGTTGCTTCTATAAAATCTTTTCAAATCAAAGATACCACTGCCTAAAAAACGAAGAGAGTTTTAAGAACTCTACTTAACTAACATAAGGACATCATGAATACGAGTAACACAACCAGAAGGAGCTCCATAGAAATTAGTTGAGAGAGACCCAGCTATGAATCAAAGCAAAACACAAGTCAAGAATCCACAAAACAGATAGTCCAACAAACATTGGGTGACATACCCTGTAACCTAGTATTATGTAGAAGAGGTCCAGGAAAATAGGTAAAGCACATAAGAAAGCGATACATCAACCAAAACCCTGAGCTTTTAGACTCGAAGACCACTTGTTATTTTTTCAATGAGCTAGATATCAGATCTATATGGAACAAGCTCACATTGAATTTAACCACCTCATCTTCAACATACATATAATGATTCCTTCAAATTAGTATCATATTCTTGTAACTCGCACGTATCGTATATGGGAGTATCATATAACATGATTAAAAAATTCCTTTTCAGGGGAATATAGTCACTACTACAACTTTGCATATTAACAGTGAAGACATTCAAGTTCATTCATCATCTCACCATCTCACCAATCAGATCATTCTTGCTATTAAAAATGCAATTTGAGAATAAGCAGATTAACTGCTTCAAGAATGTCCATCAACATAATCTAAAAGAAGATTACAAGATACATGATTAACATATTGCAGTACTTACTTAAAATACTCCGGTCTAGTTACAACCTCTGAAAATAAAGAAGTTGCGAGAATGGTACTTCTCATCTTTCAGAATGCAAATTATTACCCCCCACCCCCCTACAGAAAAAAGAAAAAAGAAAAAAGAAAAAAAGAAGCTGTATGTGGTGTCAAGAAAATGAAGATTGATTTGAATAGCTCTCTCCAGATGGAAGATAAATGGGGATTATTGTGCATGCTGGAACTAAACATTTAATATGAACTTATCTGTCTAAAACTGCAGTGAACCCTCGAGAAAATTTCATTTTCCAACTCTTGTTAATTTGAAGCAAGAAGCAGCAATTCATGACAAGACACTTTCGCGTGGAGAAAATGCAGATACAAAATCCACTTAAACAGAAAATTGCACTGTAGTCTCTCTCCGTAAGATATGTCTATAAAGCTGATAAATATCAATTGGTTTATGGAAACAATTTATTATAGACTAAAACGAATTGGAAAAATGCATCATAAATAAGTATTCAATGGTAGTTATGGATCCTTATACAGATTTTCAAAGTCTGAAAGGGACAGAGTAGTATGGTTCTAACCTTCGAATTAGAGCCTGCAGTTGCGCTCTCCTAACCTTGTCATCGGATGGAAAACCCGTGTTATCCCAGTCGTCTGGTGTTTCATTCTTGTGCTCCATGACTAATTTTTTGAGGCAAATTTCCTCATCTTCCTTTAAGTCAAGGCCCTTTATTTGCTCCTTCATCACAAAAAGTGGCTTGATAAACCACTCAAAAACTTTGTCCCTTGGCAAGTTAGTCATTGTTAACTCGTCCTCATCAGCTAGAAATTTGACATGAATAAAATTGTTGGTCTTCCAAAACAGGGACTCATGATCAGAAGTAAGAAGAGAGTTACTAAATAAATGACATACAAATCACTAAACCAGGAGAGTCTGACTTTGCTGATGCGAGCAGACACTGTAATATGGTCCAGGCAGGAAGTTTGACTGCTAACTTCTTACAATCTCCTTTCACAAAGCATTTCTCGATGTCTTTAGCATCTACGATGCCTTCACGTAGAAGAATCCTACCATTCACCTCACACGATTTAAAAAGCCAGTCCCACACCTGCATCAGTATTTCAAATCCATATCCAAAATTCCAATAAAAAGGTATACTCACGTTAATAGTATTTTGGTGATGATAAACCTGCATAGGTGTGTAATTTTGGATAGCCTCCTTCAGTGTTCTTGATCCTTCTGAGACCAATTTGGAGTTGTGTGATCCTTCTTCATTCTTCTGATCGACAGGCTTTTTTACCTTGACAGAGTCTGAGGTGTTGGTGATTCTACGATACCGGGGCCTGGTTGTCATGAACATTTTAACTAGTGAAATGCAAAGCCTTTTAATCCATGAAAAGTCAAAAATTGCAACTAAATACCAAAAAAAAAAAAAAATTGGATACTGTGTATTTCTTGATGGAACTTTTATGATACTGTGGTTAAAGTGGCATTAGCCTGAAATCGTTGTCCCTACCTTGGAAAGCATGACCCTTCCCTCAAATAAAGTAGGTCATTTGTGTATTCATCAAATATTGAAATGACTGCCACAATATATGCAAGTCCCATCTTGAACGAGTCTTCCTAGAATTACGGAAAATGTTGAGATATTTTGGTAAGAAAAGAAAAAGATATCAATTTATCCTGAAATTCCTACTCCCCTCTACGTAAAGGACAACGGGAAATGAAGAAAAAAAAAGAAGTATAATGCACCTGGTGCACAATAACTCCTCCATAAAGAGCAAGGAAAAAGCTGGAGAGTGAAGCAGCAATAACAGATCCAACAACAGCTAAAGGCCATAACAAGATTGCAAGACCTGCAAATGGAACGCATACTGTCTCAAGAAATGGACCCTCTCGACCAACCAAGTCTTCCAATAGTCTCTTCCAACCCCTAATCAACATGTATGGGCTCTTCCAAAGAGCAATAGCTGTAATAACAGGAACATCTACTGGAATAGCAAGAACTGAGACTAAAAGAGAACTCGGCAGCCTTGAGAACCTGAAAGGTGCAACAAAAAGTGATAATGAATTACTCGATGTCTAGTAACTACTATCATGAGTCAAAAGAGTTTTAAGAGTTTGCTTACGTTATATCCATGGGTTTTTCATCTTCACGTATCTCCTCAGACAGTTCATCCATGTAAGAGAAGTAGGAATGAAAGCAAAAATCTGTTAAGTCACGTACAACCGTGCAGCTTCCCATGATAGTGGAAATGCAACCATCCTAATAATTATGTCAATTGTACGTGAATACAATATCTTGTAATGACTAATACTAAAGCAACAGCAAAGACCTTCCAAAATATTAATTGCCACCTTGGGTTCACAAAGGCTACGTGCTTAATGTTATACCTGAGGCTAATTTTTTCTCCTTTTTTAAGAGTGATGGTTGTGAACACTCATCGCACATGATAAGTTTGGAATTGAGTCTAAAGAAGCCAGCACAAAGAGAAGTATCTGAAAGTTACATTCACATGATGGACAATAATAGCACCATATAAACAAATTCTTAATGAAGAAATAGCCAAAGCAAAAAGTGATGAACAAAACGTCGATGGCTCTCCTTTAGTTCATGAAAGAAGTATTGAATTCATTTGAAATATTGTGAACAGCTCAAAACATTTGGCATAATAAAATCCATCGACCACTCCAAAGCATCTGTTTCCGTATCCCAAAATCACACATCTTCATAACTCAAGAAAGCTTCTCCAACTGCTTTCTCCACAAGAATGACGGTTCTCCTCGTCATCCTCAAAAAGACAGTCTCAGTGCTCAAGCCACAATTTTGATAGGCAAAAGCAGTCATGTGAACATGGTTTAGGTGAAACTATAGTTGCACAGAGCTCTCAAGCACAGGACCCATTTTTAGCGAAAAGCAAGTGCTCACTACTGACATTCTATAATTTATCTTACCAGACAGAAATTTGAAACCTAAAGTTGCAACAAATCCAGAAAACTAAAACAAGAGAAGGGATAATATACAAAGAGCTATGGATGGAATAACTAATGATTTTTTCAACCAGAAATGCAGCTCTAATAACATTTTCCAGTATAAGGAAAAAAATGTGAAATATATAGTAATAATCCAATGATGAGAAAGCTAAAATATCACAAAAGCTGAGTATGTTGTGTGTTAGCAGCATCCTAAGAGACAAGTGTAAATGGAACAGATACTCACCGCAAAGCAGTGGTAGAATTTGTCTTTCACATTTGGTCCAACGGCCTCAAATGTAGCAATCAACGGAGCAAAAAAACCGTATCCTATCCCACCTAACAGGCTTCCGATCATTGCTATAATTGGCCAAAGAATTAGGGGAACAAGTAATGTCACCATTACTACAATCTTCAGAACCCATCCCAGCCTTTTGCTTCTGAATTACAGCCCAAAGCCAATACGAGATAGTTCAAAACTTGGTACCAAAACCCAATAGAACATAGTCAGTTCAATTGATTAAAATAAGCTGTTTTTATCTCTTTTTAAGCTAATGGCTGTTTTGAGCTGATCTTGACTGCATTTTCGCTTTCAATTTTAGCTATTTTTTTTTAAACAAAGAAAACTGCTTTTGAAAAGCCAACCTGGAGAAGAAACTGCTTTTACTTATTGATGTTGTTAAAATTAGAAATACTATTTAAGTTTTTCAAAATGACTTTTTCAGAAGCGCCTTCTTTCAATAGTTTAAAAAGGTCACAGCAACCGAAACTCCATACACAATAACTGATTGCTATAGCTAATACAAAACCAGTTTGATAAACCCCTTAAACTATCGAAAATCAAGCAAATGATCCCTTTACTTTAACTTTCCTTTCTATTTACAGTACAAAGAAACAATTCCACTATCAAGAAAAGAAATCAGTCGTCATATTTATCAAATTTAAAAGGGAAAATTTTGGAGTTTATCCAACTAGAGATGTATAAAAAACTAATTGTAAAAGAAGACATACTTCAAAACACAATAGTAGGTCCAGATAAAATGTGCTGGCCACATTCCAATCACCACAGATGAATTCCCAACTGCAATAATAATCACCACAATTGGTCCAATGATTATCCCTGTTCAAACAAAGAAATTTCAATAACTCCACCTAATATATTGAAGGCCCTCCCCCCTCCCCCCTCCTCTTCCAGGGGACAAACAGAAGCTCCTAGTCAATTTCACCTCTTCACAATTAATAGAAAATACTCTTGCATATTCATCCATTCTATCGAACTCCCATGAACAAGATACACCCAGAGACTCACACAAGTGCAACAGCTAGCAACTTTTCACTCAGAAGATGAATATTCCGTTCTGTACTTGTGTGATTTCAGCACAAATAACAAGTAGAATTACTTTAGTTCTCAAAAAAAAAAAAAAAGTAGAAGTACTTCACTCAGAGCAAAAAGGGAAAAAGGAAAAACCTTTGAGTGTGCCAAGAATGAAGAGCAAGAAGAAGAAGGGCAAGAAGGAAATAAAGCTCCAAATTTTAGCCAGAAGCCCCACTGGTACCTCCATGAGTATGGCTGGTTTAATGGCAAATAGTGAGGACTCAGGGCTCAGAAATGGCTCTAAAGAAACTTTATAGAAGAAAAATAAGTCTCAACTCTCCTGTTCTTCGTGAAACGAAAAATGCAGCTAAACTGCCGAGGGTGGCAGTGGCGGGGTATAGGTTACGTGGCGAAGCCTCGTGGGCCGACTGCCACGTGGCGGAAGTAGGGCTATAAAGCATCGGGATTTGATGGCGAACGAGGATTGCTGGAAGACACACGTTGGGTTCACTTTCGGTGTTGACAAAAGAAAGCTAAAAAGAGAGCTCCTGAAAGAAAAGCTCCACACTAACCTTTCTGGTACTATTGGATTTCGACCTCCCATTGCGGTAAAATTAGGTAAAGTAATTATCTGGGAATTTTATCTATTTGAATCTTTTCTGAAATGGGGTTTCTTTTCTTTGATTTTATGGTCATTACCAACTCTGGCCATGTTTTAAAAAAAATGCATTAAAGTGAATTTTGGTAGAGGATGTAAAAATAACTATAATATCATTTTATATGGTGTTATAAAATTGTAACATCATGAAATAATATTATAATTATCACTTTTAAATAGTATAATTTTTTATTTATTGTGACTTGCAATTGCTCTTCTTTTTTATTGGAGCATTACTTTTTTTCTTTATTTTTTATCTTTTTTTCTTATCAATTTCTAGCAATTATTTGCTTTCTTCTCGATACATTTTTCTTTCTTAGCTTTTTTCTTTTTTCCCCCTTTTCTTCTTGGTGTTGGCTTATTTTTTTTCTTTTTAGCTTTCCTTTTTCTTTCTTTTTTTCTTCTGGCCATGCCATTTTAGTACAAGTAATTTGTATTTTTTTCTTTTTATATTGTAATTTATAGTTATTGTGGTGTGGTAATTATTTCTTTGAGTTTATTTTTTAATTTATACGTGGAAGTGAAAATTTTTAAAAATTTATAATTTAGGTAAGATTTATGTATATTGTGTGCGAAAGGATGTGACGAAATTTTCTTCTTCTTTTTTTAAATATTTTCACTCTTATTTTTATTCAATGTTATATAAATTTTTATCATTTTGGAATAAATCATTACTTAAATGTTGATATGGTTTACAAATAATAAAAAAATTACTAGTTTGTGTAATAAAAAAGAATATTTAAAAACCATTCATTTGAAAAGTACTAGTTTGGAGACTTATTAATTTTTTCAAGGATAAATTTATGCAATTGATCAACCTTTGGGATTTCTTTCATGTAAAGAAGAACATAAGTCATTTAAAAAAATTTAATACATTGTTTGATTTAGTTTTCACAATTTTGATATGTTTATGTCAGCTTCCAAATCTAACATACCAAGATAAATTTTAGAAAAAAAACTAAGATTTCATTCTAAGCATTTGCAAATTTAAAGAAAAAAAGAACAAGTGAAATAAAAAAAGAGAAAAAAACACAGCAGGGAAAGCCAAGAAGAGAAGCCTGTGTCGATGAACCCAATATAACGCCTTGTTATTTGGCGTTAACCAGATATAATGTCAAATAAGAAGGCGTTATATGACTGGATATAATGCCAAATGAGAAGGCATTATATGACTGGATATAACGCATTCTTATTCGGCATTCTATCTCCATTCGAAAGGTTTTTGTGACACGAGCATAACGCCAAATGACAAGGCATTGGCGTTATGCCGATGAGGACGCCCATTCCAAAATGCGGATCTTTCATTGCTTCTTTGAAAAAAAAAAAGAAAAAAAGGGGGGGGGGAATTCATAGTAAAAGCCCTTGATTTTAAGGTTGTTTGGATGTTTTTCTGCTGATTTGTTTGTGATTTTGATTGGTTGATTGGAATCTTGATCAAATTTTTTTAGGGTTAATTTCATTTTAGTACCCTAAAGTAGGGCTGATGTCAATTGAGTAGCATATCTTTTTAAATTATCAATCAAAGGTCAAATTGCCGGTCAATTCAAATTGTTGAAAAGTGTCAAAAGTCTTTTGTACCCTTTACTTTTTTTTAGATTAAAGCCACTTTAGTGCCCCAAAATTAATGATCTGTCAATTGATTATCGCATCTTTTAAAATTGTCAATTAAGAGACAAATTTCAACTGACGTCCAAATAATTAAATAGAAAATACTTAAATGATCGATTTACCCTTAAAATAGAAATTGTAATTATAATTTTATCTTTTTACTCAATTAATCAATAAAAAAGGAAGATTCAATTTAATTTTTTAAAATAATTTATTAACTTTGTCCCCCCCTAAATTTCATATTCATCTCTTCTCTTCCTCTAACCGCCAACCTTGACCAATAACAATAGCTGTTACCGCTACCGCTAGGATTGTTTATGAGGATTTTTTTGTGTTGTTTAGAATGTTGAAATTATCCAAAATTTTAATAAGTTAATACAAAAATTATCCAACTATTAACATGGGTTTATGAAAATTTGGTGGTGGTTGCGACGGAGAGGGTTTTGATAGTTGCAACAAGATTTATGAAAGTTGGTTGGTGGTGGGAGAATGAATGACAAAGAAGATAAAGATAGAAAGAAGGTAACGAAAGATATTTTGCAATAGGGGGTGGTTGGTTTAAGTAGTAGCGAAAAAGATGGCTGTTGTTGCTGGCCAAGGGTGGCAGTTAGAGAAAAGAACGAGATGAAGATAAAGTTTTGAGGAATGGAGTTAATAAATTATTTTTAAAAAATAAATTTTATTTTTTAATTGATTAGTTGAGTAAAAGGATAAAATTAGAAGTTTAGTTTAAATCAGTCATTTAAGTATTTTCAATCAAATTATTTAGACATCGGTTGAAATTTATTCATTAATTGACAATTTTAAAAGATATAGTATTTAATTGACAAATCCCTTAACTTTGAGGCACTAAAGTGATATTAACTTAAAAAAGTAAAAGGCACAAAAAAATTTTCACGCTTTTTAGCGATTTGAATTGACCGATCGATAAAATTTGACCTACAAGTGACAATTTAAAAAGATGTAGTAATCAATTGATAATACTCTATGTCGGATACTAAAATAGAATTAACTTATTTTTAATCTCATGGCTCTCTGCGTCTTTAGACCTATCTGTCATCTTGCTCTCCGTCTATTTTTCTGTGGTTGACCTCTATAGCTGATCTTTATTTGATTTCTCCAATTTATAACTTCAATTTGGCAAGGGATTTTCCTTTTGGTGTTGGCTGTAATTTTAGTGTACCTAATTGATTTTTAGAGGTTCTAATTTTCTTTTTCTTGTTTCCTAAATCAAGGTTTGATATTCATCTGCCCGTTCAGAAGTTGGAAACAAATTGGATATAGTTGTTTCAAATTCTTCATTCCATTTTGATTCTTGATTCCCAATCTGTTTGAGCATGCATTTCCCTGCATCCTCTTTTTTTTCAGTGATCATGGGTACCGTGTTATTCCTTTGGTATCTATTATTCTTGTCCCACTGAATAATTTCTTTTTTGATTATTCAATGCAATATGTAGCTAAGCTAAACTTCATTTTGTTTTGTCAAGATCTGGGATTTGAATTGTTCAGTTTAGCTGCCAAAACACTATCGAAGTGTATTTGGTACGAAGACTTATTCCTTAAACCTCTTTCTAATTAAATCTCAAGAACAAGAAGTAGGTGTAGTCTTTAAGTTTCCATGCTTTTTTAATTAGATTTTGTTTGCATCTTTCTTGCAGGTTATTCAGTTCATCTTGATGTGACGATCTATTTTAGCTCATCTTCAATGCAAATAATATATCCATATTCATCTGAGAACTTATTTTCTTTTGGTCCAGAAGTGGTGGTTCAAAGGCTTAGAAATTGCCCTATAAATAGCAAGGTTGGACCTAAAAGAAGAATTAGCCAAACTGTTGGTTCAAAGGCTTGGAAATTGCCCTATAAGTAGCAAGGTTGGACCTAAAAGAAGAATTAGCCAAACTGTCTCTGATTTTTATTGGAAGCAAAAGTCTGTAGTGTACTGCCGTTCAAATGCAGCTTCGTTATGTTTGTCCTGTGATTTTTTGGTGAGCAAAAGTCTGTTGTATACACGTGTTTGTCTTGTGACTGCATTGTCCACATCGCAAATACCCGTTCATAACGTCATTCGAGGATGCTTTTATGTGAAAGGTGTAATTCACAGCTATATTTGTTAGACGCGTAAGGATTTAGTCTTTATTATATTATAAATAATTATTATATTTTTTTATTTAAGTAAATTAAATAAATATTAATAAGAATATAATTTATTATAATTTTTAAAAATAATTCGATATTTTGTTGATAGAAGAAAATTCTAATTGATACTTATTATATAAGGGTTATTAACTTAGCTTAATAGAAAAAATATGTAACACTATCAGAATTTTTTCTAATATTAATAAATATATATTAGAAGACTTTCATATAAAATAACTCACAGTTTAAGAGTTTTCTTCTAACATTAATAAGTATAAGTTAGAAAACTCCCATACGAGAAACCTTAGAGATAGTGGAATTAAGACAGTTCAAATCGAGATATTATTTTTTGCAATTATTTGACTAAAATTATTCGTTTTAATTATTTATTCGGCAAGACATATTTAATTTATATTTATATTAAATTTTTTATGTGATATCAAAGCTAAATTTTAGCCAAATTGTTTTGGTATGAACTTACGGTTGCCTACGAATATGTACTATGTTAATTCATTTAATATTTTTTTATTTTGTATTTTCTACAATACACGAATTGAGCCTGTGAGATCAGCTGTTTGTTCGGATGGCTTTCGTGCATTATTTTGAATCCGATTTTGATAGTTGCACCATAATTGATGATTCGATATGAGTTGATCTACTTTCAAGTGCCTTTTGTTTAATTCATTAATTTAAAATATAATACATGATATTATATGCTTGTAGCTACAGTTATATCATTCACATGAATGGCTATGAACTTGATGCAATTGTTATGGTCCTTAAACATCTTTAATGGTTTATTATTGTTGACCATATTAATTTTAAAAAAAATATTATCTTTGTCAATTTAGATATCTTCAATTTTGTAATATAAAGTTTAAATTTTTTGACACAAGTTTATGCCAAAAATTTTATTATAGATTTAGAGTAAGGATATTTTATTCTTTCCAAGCCTTAAGCTTTTAGGCATCAAGATTTGTTTCCTCAAATAGTGTCTCTATAAAATCTCATTTAACTTGAAACATTGATTTATTTTTATTTTAATTCAATGATATTTTTAAGTTTATTTTTGGACTATTTTTCAACCAAAAAAAATCATGTAATTAAATATGATATGATTAAATCTTATGTCGCTATGTAATTTTGTGCAAATCAACATCTAGATAAGTTAATATTTTAAAATAATTATTTGTAATGCCATAAAAGAAATTTATATTCGTATCATCTTTTTAAGAATACTCAAAGCATCTTAAACACTTGACACATAAGAATTTTAGTCATCATAAAATTTTGGCAACTAAATAATGACATATATGAGGTTGTAAATAATTTTAGAGGCATATTTATTATGTTATGTGTACATATAAAAACCACACCGACATAATTGTAATTGGTATTTTGGAGGTGCTTTTTAAAAATACGATTACGTTATGTATATGAGAGTAGCCACAATGTTCCTAATATTTTAAAGTATTAAGGACTATTAATCACATTAAATTTCACAATTGGTAACCACCAAAATAAATATTTATTATACACATCATTTATTGTACTACTTACACTATTTGGTTTTGTCAATATTAAGATAAGTTAAGTTGACAAATTTAAAAATATTCTTGAATGTCATAATAGAGGCTTATTTTATATCATATGCTTAGGAGTAGCCACAGCATCTTAAGTATTTAATATATAAAAATAAATTCAACAACATAAATTTAAGAGGTTGAATGATGACATTTAAAATAATGGTAATTAATTCATTGGAATAATAACCAGGCCACACTAAAAGTTATTATTTTGATGAGATTAATTGAAATAAGACTGTAACTGAAAAATTGATCCTACACCCACAGATATGGATGATTTGTAATATTATTTAGTTTACTTGTCTTATTATAGAGTATTTTGGTAAATTCTATTTATGATTGATAGTTTTGATACATCAAATATGAGAATTTACTTTTAAATTGACATTAGTTGGTTCATTAATTGGTGGTTTGAGATTCATAGCATTAATGTGTCTTTATCCTTGGTTATTAAGGCTTGAAAAAAAATTATTTTACAATTTCAAAGTTATTTTATGACATCCTTTGCAATGAAAATTTTGGGCACGCACAATATAGTATGAGTGTGTATAAGTAAATGATAAAGTTTGATTATATGATTCATTTGATTTTAAAATTTGAGCAATTATTAATATTTTATTTTGGTTTCTCTTCTTGTATGCTCATAGTTATATGCGTGCTTATACACACATAAAGATAAATGGTCCATTGTTGGATTTTTGAGCATGCGTGTTAATAAAAATAGAGACAATATAAAACACATCAAATATTATACATGTCTTATAATAAAAGAAATATTTATGAAAGGGGAGATTGTGCATGGTGTGCCGTCAACATGGGCATAATAGAGCTACGTGTCCAATGGAAAGAGGGCAATAGATAAAGGAAAAAGTATTCTACTTTTGATTGAAGTCGTAAGTGATGAAGGTATAATTCTACTTGTATTATAATCTCTAAAACTCTCTCCTCATTCTCTCTAAAACTCCTGCGCCTCTCCCTCCTTCAAATAGTTTCGTCGGCCAGATCTGGCCGAAAGCTTTGGCTTTTGGTCAGATCTTGGCTGGCCTTCCGCAAAGTCTCCCGCAAACGCACTGTCCCGTCTTCCGACACTGACACCAAGCCTCCCCACCGATTCTCTTACTCCGTGCTCCGCCGCACCACCTCCTCTTTTTCTCCCTTCCTCCGCCTCGGCCAAGGTGGCTTCGGTTCAGTTTATGTTTTCCCACTCTTTCTTTTGCCACAAATCATCATAAATATTTTCAAGACATATTTTTTCAAGATCTAAGACTAGGAGGTGAGATTTCTTCTGATCGTTTTAGATCCAGTTATTTTCTCTAATTTTTTTAGAGAAATCGTTCAACCCGGACCTGATCTGGGCCCTCGCTCAACTTTTAACTTCTCTCCCAAACAGTTGGGGAGATCGTTGATACGCCCATGGTCCTTTCAATTGCTGACTTTCAAGGAAGATGTTAGAGTTGAGTTTTTTCCATCACTGTGGTCGAAGATCTATGAGAAATGTGCAATGAAAAACTTTATTATGTGTTTGTTTATCTTAGTACTTGTTATAATATTTGTACTCTTTATTTATGTATTATTATCTGTTACCGTAGTTATTCAACTATTGTGTAACTTTTGTATCTGGTTATCCCAATTCTTCAACTCCTCTCATTGGAGAAAGAGTTTGAAAATTGTTTTGATTGTAATAGCTTAGGCTATTTTCATATCAATGGATAACTTTCTCATTTAGCAAAAAAAAAAAAAAAAAAAATCTACTTGTATTATGAGTTTTTTGATGACCTTTATTTTGGTACCAAATTACTAGGCATGATGTAATGGTTCTATTTTTTGGTCATGTGGATTTGCACCACTAGTATAGAATTTGTAGCAAGTCATGTGTGATAATGAACCATAAGCATTTGCTTTTCGTATGGAATGGGAATAAACCAAGATGCTGAATATTTTTTTGAATATTACAACTATTTCAATATTAATTAACTTCAGCGGCTAAGTATAATTTGTTTATTTCACGGCAAGTTTAAGACTTTTTGATAGGGAAATATGTTCTACAAATAATCGCATCACATGAATGCTGGAGATAGTGAACAAATGCAACACTATGTTTTTAAAAAACAAGAAGAATAACCACAATCAAAACACATTTTCATACCATTTTCAATGCTTCAAACAAAGTCACCACTAACTCTAGCTACACTAAATCTTACTCAGTAGTGGTTCAAAAACATATAATCTTTTCACACAGTTACAAGCCAACACTAATTGTAAAGCTACATATTCAAATTCTACTTTTTGTAATTCAAATTCATTATCACTAAAGAACAACAGAGAAACGACTTCAACCAGAAGTGAAATGGCAGCAAGCACTAAGCATTTTCTCATCCTCCCAGCCATGTTTTTCTACTTCTCTTTTGTTCGGTTTAGGTTTTTCAATAGTCTAGGTGTGATTTGCTTCGCCCGGTTACACATTGGAGCATCGTACCAATCAAAGAAGCCAAAGCCGCCACCCTACAATTTTGCTTCTGTCAAACACATATTTTGATTTCTAAAAACGGGTCTAAGACCATTTTCAGAGAAAAGAAATTCCAACCTGCAAAATATAACTCTTACCCGATAGTTGCATTAGTCCAAAAGATACGAATTTCAGCAAACTTTCTACAGTTACAAATTATTGTCCTTTCAAATGATTGGAAGACCTTGAACTCAAGCCAAATGTCATCTTCTTTCGTGAATCGAGAGAGGAGATTGATTTGGAGGAGGAACGCTATGAAATTTTGTTCAGAATGGCCGTGAGTAAGGATTACACTGTGTTTAAGGAGAGAGCTCTTTGTACTAATAGGGTACGGTTTTGAAAAAGGAGATGTTGTTGGTTTGGTGGAGGAAAGGACTTGAATGGGCAAAAATGACCTTCTAAAGGAATGCGTGCGCAGTGTCCATGATTTGATGTCATCTGGATCCACGGTTTGAAGGTAAATTTGATATTTTAGATGACTCAAAAATAGTTTGTAGGTACGAAAAGATAAAAATAAAGTTTTTGACTGAGAAACAAAAAGCAAAAATTGTTTAAGGGTAGTTATAGTAGTTTTTTCTATTTTGTGACATCCTTTGTAATGAAAATTTTGGGCATGCACAATATGGTACAAGTGTGTATAAGTAAAGGACAAAGTTTGATTATATGTTCCATTTGATTTTAAATTTTGAGTCATTATTGATATTTTATTTTGGCTTCTCTTGTAACACCTCACTTGCTAATTAGAGTTTTAGAGAACATCGGGCAGAGAACTAGGCTTTCAAACCTTAGAATTGAGGACTAGAAGGTCCCAAATAAAGAGTGAGGATTGTACTAGGGTTGATGATGAGTTATAAGGTTTAGAGAACATAAGTCATAGTGAAGAATTTATTAAAATTTAATATGGTCGTATAACCCAGCATAAAAATAAAAAGTCAACCCATGAGACAAAATCAAAAAATAAATTGATAATTTAAGTTAATAAATAGCTTTCGAGGAAAAAATAAGGTAGAAGACTTAAAAAAAGGTTCTTGAAGAATCAAAGTACCAAAAATGCCCTTAGAAATGTAAAAGGGTATTATAGTAAAGGAAGGACAAAATGGTCAATTTATACCCTAATGTGATTTTCTAATTTTTCCCCTCATTAATTTTGAAATTCTTCCATATTATTCTCCTTACAACCATCCACTATCCTCTAGAATGCATGCTAAACAATTAAATCAAAATAAGCATGCAAACATAATCATTTTTCACCTCACAAGATGACCAATGTATGTGCTTCATTCTTTCTCTAGTTTAACCAATATTACACTCAAGGATTATGCTATCTTGCACCCCACATGCTAACCTACACAAACCAGAGATTCCATACACCTCTCTCTCCATTTCAGCTAGCCATATGTTGCCTAGAATGCAAGACAAACTCTGTTCTACCTATTTCACACAATCTCACTTCTAGACATTTTTTCTTTGCTATCTCTTGTTTCTTCAACCTCCCTTCACCAGAACAAGAGCTTCTTAGGCTAGAAGAAGTGCTACACTGTGGATTTTTATAGAAGAGGTAAGATGTTAATAATGTTCTATGTATAAGAAATCAATTAATGCTAGTTCTAGTTATTGAACTTGTGGTTTTGCTGAAAATTTTTAGGTGGACATCAGCTATAGCTCGACAGAACCAGCAAGGTAATCTTCATTTTCTTATGTTTTAGATGTTGGTTAATGAATATCTAAGAAGTTGGTTAAGATTTCTTGATGCCTTTTGCCTGAAAACTTTGTGTTTAGGTAACTAGTAGTTTGTTTGCTAGACCTATGTTGCATGTCTAGTTTCCTTAGCCTAAAATCTGAATTTTTATGTGAGATTTTGTGAAAATATTTTTCTTTCATCAAAGAATACCATCAAGAATACATAGATCTTAAAATTTTAGTTTGATTTTCTTGGATTTTAAAGCTAAAAATGCAAAAGGACCAAAGATATTCTTGAAGCATTTCTAGTGCTTCATTTTTGTTTGAAATTCTTGAAAAAAAAACTGTGGATTTTTGGTGCTCGAAATTTTCAGAGTTAGAGCTGTAAATGTCCAGATTTGTGTTTTATAAGAAAATGATTTGGAACAGCCTTGGTTTCCTCAAGAAAATGGTTGAAATTTTATTACAAAACTAGTGTAGATAAGTGCTAAAAGGTAGAAAAATTTTTGTTTGAAAAAAAGAGGTCCAAATCAGAACTTATTTCTTGTTTTAGAAGGATGGTATATAAGAACTTGGAATGGCCTTATTTTCTGAACGTTTTTGCTAAAATATTCAGCCAGGAAATGAATAAATGCTAACTGGTCATGGAGCTTAAAAGCTGGTGGTATAAGAGATAAAAACAACCTTGATGATAAAGTGTGATGGCTAAAAACTAGAAGGATATAGTTGCGGCTAGTAAGAGATATTGTGATGAATCAAGCCTTAGAAATAAAAAGGGATTTAATGGCCTTAAAAGTTCAAGGAAAAGAATTGGAATCTTGCATAAATGATGTACTAAAGTGCATGCTTGAAGGGAAAATAATTTGGACAGCATAAAACCTAGTAAATAAAGCTAATATACCCATCACTTACAAGAATATCTAGTAGTAGTTTGAGTAGTTATGCTAAGAATGGTTAAAAAGGAATTTAAAGGACTTCAGTTTCTAGACTTTTAGGCATAATAATAAGCTAACAAGAGGCCAAATTTCTAAAAATTTAAAGGCCTTATGACTGGCCAATGTAAAGAAAGAAAAAGGAGACAAAATATAGTATAAACAACTAGGAAATCAAAGATGATGGATAGAATTATGCATCAAAATTTAAGAATAAGTATAGAAATAATAGAAATAGGATAGGGTATCTAAGAGAACAATGTTAAGATAGTAGAAATCATGCATGTTCATGAAAAACTACAAAAAAAAAAAAAAGAAATTGTTATGAATTTGTTAGCGCGCAGTCGTTGGCACAACAAAATCGTAATAGTAATATAGAGAATTGAATAGGAAAACTATAATGAAGAATATAGAGAGAAACTAGAAAAAAAATAGACAGAGAGAGAGAGAACACAAGAGCTTTTATTGATTCTGTGAGAGTAAATGAATGAATCAATAAGTGTCTACAATACATCAATCTAAAGCCCTATTTATAGGGTTCAGGGGTACATATCAATAAGAAGAGGTAGAGAGTAATCAGAAGACAAATCCTATCACTAATTAAAGATGTGATAGAACTCTACTATCTATCTTATGGATAGTTGGATTATCTCTATAACTCTGACATTGGATTATCTCTTTGATATAGGATAATGGACATCCATAATATTAATTTCATAACACTCTCACTTTGATGTCCATTGCATAAGAGTATGCCTCAATAAAACCTTACTAGATAAAAAATCCAGTGGGAAAAACTCTAGTGAAGGAAAAAGAGTGTCATATTAACTCTCTTTTAAGATTTATTAACCGATACTTTCCAATCAAATGTTGCTATCGGTAAGGTCTTAGTGAATAAATTTATCAAATAATCAAATGATCAAATTCATTGCATATCAATATCACATCTCTTCCGGAGCTCCTAAGTAAACATATACTTTTCGTATCTCCTTAAATATATTCCAAACTTTATTATCATCCAACAATACAGTCGAAATTCCTTCTTAGAGGATATAGATTTATCTCGAATACATTAATTATGATCACACATATTCTCGACCAATATTATGAATTTCTATTTCTTCAACATGTGCTGAATATGTGATTGTTATAATAAACATATGTCTATAAATGCAAGATTTATGGGGATCATATAGGTAAATTATACCTTGCATATCCATCTCAATAGGAGTTGAATTTTCTCAATATTCAAAATAAACTATTTGAAGGAGATATCAAAAGGCAAGCTTAATGACATCTCAAAATTAATTGGGTAAAGAAGAACTAGAATAGATATCTGCTTCATGCAAACAAGTGTATTTATGCTCTAAATTGCAGAGTTATGGTACTTCAGGACCAAAGAGTTCTTCAATATCCTTTAATAGATATAAAGGATCTCACGTATAATAACCCAATAACCATTAATGTGCTATGTCCATGTGAAATATCTTCAAGATGTTTAATCAAAATAAAATATTGATCATAATACTTGCTCCTCTAAATTCTTCAAAAAAAATATCTTGATCTTCAAATCCTTTTCTCTTTTGCAGATTTTATTACCAAAATCAAGAGATCAATAACGCTTCAAGCGTGTATCAAAAATCATATGGCAATAGAATTTATATATTTGTCTTGCTGGGACAATTATCCAAATAGGAATATCTATAAGTAGAATGTTATATTGACTAACTTTACAGGAGTAAGGCAAACAATCAATATGCAATATTATGCAAATAAATAATATTTTGAACTTCCAATTCATTAATACTTGTGCATATATCAAGTTAATGAAAGTAAATGATATCCTATTTTAATTGATGATTTTCTCCCCCTAATGTGGAGGACACTACGCCAATCAATAGATTGTACAATGATGATATCTTCTGATAAAAAAAATACATATAGTAAGTATAGCTATGTATAGAATTTCTTCATATATGGACATACTTGATTATTCTTTCAATAAAAATTCACTAAGATAATCTCATTATGTTCTACAGGAACAATTATATGCTTCAAGCATATCGAGTCCATCAGGGACTTCAAATATAAGTACCATTACCAAAATGATAACAAAGATAAACATAGGGCAGAAAGTACCACAGACACTCGAACTTTGTCGAATTATCGACTTTAGCACTCAAACTAAAAAACGGACGATTTTGACACTTGAACTTTAAATCGTGATTGACGTTGGCCCTTCCGTCCCACATGACCGTTAAATCTCGACCGCCGTCTATCACATGACCATCCACGTGACCAGCATTGGGGGTATTTCTATCTAATTACATGTTGCCCTTTAGTCTGTCCAACGTCTTCCAATAAACTGATTCAAAATCTACAACCGTCGCTCTTGGAAAATATCTGGAATCACGTGCCCTCATGCTATTGCTGTAATGCATAAGAGAGGAGTAACCCCCGATGACTATGTGGATGTCTGTTATAGAAAAGATAATTTTATAAAGTTATATGACCGTGTTCTTGAGCCAATCAATGGGGAAAATTAGTGGCCAGTAAGTGATGTGGTATTATTGGATCCCCCGAGGGCCTGTAAACAACCTGGACGGCCAAAAAAGGCTAGAAGAAGGGCAGTGGAAGAAATTGAGAAAGGTTACGTAAGGATAAGGAGGAGAATTGTCATACTCTGCAAAAGATGCAAGAAATCTGGCCATAATTCTAGAAGTTGCAAAGATAACATCCCAGAAAATGCAGATGTGGAGCACCAAAACAGACCTACTGATGATGAACAGCCAAGGCAAAGAAAGGTTAGTGAGAAGGAAACCAATTCCATTCTAGATTGCTGTGGAACATTACTGATTATAATTTTCCTTGCAGGCCCCTACCAGAAGAACATCACATTCAAATAGAGAGGGGAACAAGTATTTCTCTGATAGGCCACTTCCAAGACCAAATAGAGCAAATAAGGGATCTGCATCCATGAAGAAATAGATGATTAATGTTAGCATTAGATGCCTACTGGCTTTGGACTTTTGTGGATGTATTATGGATTTGTAGTTTAAATATTCTGTCACATGTTAAACAAATGAATCTTTTGTTTGTGGGGCAGCGTATTTTGACTGCTTTTGCCTTGTTTATATCAGTATAGACCTTGTTTTTCCTTGGCTTTGCTTTGGTGCATGTTCAATGGCAACATTTTTAGGACAGTTTTATTTTTGATTACATTGGAACCTGGATTCATGGGAAAGCATTCTTGGATTATGAAAAACAGTCTAGAACTAACAAGTTAGCTCTCAGACAAAAGCCCCGTGCCTGTAATGTACATAGAAATTGACAAATTTACATTCACAACAACACATTTGGAAGCAATTGTCATGGAAGTTTTCTATCCTCAGCCACAAAATCAACAAAAAAAAAAAAGAACCAAACGATAAAAAAAAAGGGCCTATTAACAATGCCCTTACTAATTCCCACCCCAGAAGTACATGGATTAACTCCGATAAAATATCGTCCAGAGAATCACAAATGTAACCACAACCCATCTAAATCTACGTCTTAACCTGGGCACTTCGACTTCAATTTCTTGATTTTTGTTCTTCAACTTCTCATTCTCTTCTTCAAAATTTTTCCTGTCTTCAATAGCTGCCTCAAGCTCAAGCTCCACTCTATCAACCCGCTTCAATAGTCTAGGTATTACTTCCAAAGATCTGTCACACATTTCTGGATCTAGCCACTGAAAAAAATTTCATCTCTCACCCTTCAAAAAGCAACCAAATAACACGGCAATTTACCCAAACTATTCCCTCAAAATTATCATTCACATGATTCAAACTAACAAGAAGAAATAAAAAAGCTTACTTGGAAATATCCACAACTTGCAAATCTTCTAGAAGGGTTTTTATTGGTCCAAGAAGTCCTCAGTGCACAGATCTTTCCACAGTAACAGTTGGGTAGCAAAAACTTCGTTGAGGATCTTGGCATCCCTGCAAACTCGCTTGGAATTAGTGGAAAAGGAAAGGAAAAAGATGAAACTACTTGGGGTTAGGTAGAATGTTGACCTTTGGTGGCAAAGTATTTTTAGGTCGTGCTTGGCATGTGATCAATATACTAGAGGGAAATATTTGCGCCACTACATCACCTAAGTTGTCAGACAAAATTAGCCTCCAAGATGGTCATGTGATAGACGGCGGTCGAGATTTAACGGTCATGTGGGACGGAAGGGCCAATGTCAATCACGATTTAAAGTTCGAGTGTCAAAACCGTCCGTTTTTTAGTTTGAGTGCTAAAGTCGATAATTTGACAAAGTTCGAATATCTGTGGCACTTTTTGCCCATATATTAAGTGTTATCATGCACTATTATATCCACCACTAGAAATATATTTTTTCGTTATCAGCACCAGGTCTTACGAAGAATCATACGCCATAAATCATGGCAAATATTCACTTTTGTAGTTTGCATTTTATAAGCAAATATTAATTGCTATCTCTTGGGATTAGACTTCAAGTGTATATATTTCAAGTGTACTTGTGAGTAGTTTAAACTTTTCATATTTCTCGTGCGAACTTTATCATTTTGAGTCTGCATATATGTTTGATGCATATGTATGATGCATCAAAAAATGACTTTGGAAAATGAATGATGTACATGAGCATAGCATGTTTGGAAACTTGTATGGAACTGTTTGAAATTAAAGGCAAACGGTGAAATTTTGACCGGTTGGTCAAACTACAAATTTGGTAAGGACATATGACTATTGGGAGCCTATGTATCTAAAATCTTGTCTCGACTTGTATTATTTATTTATGAAAAGCCCAACAACACCACTTAGTGAGTGCTCAGGTGACATTCAGTGACACTTTTAACAGGAGTCTGGATGACAAAATAATTTTTTAAAAATTGGAGACCCACCGAGTGCAAGCTCACTATGCGAGGCTATTCACCCGTAAGAAGGCCTCCTCATCCAGATTGGATTTGTCGGGTGATCATGGTACCACTCACAGCTTCTAGATTAAACCACACACCGACAATAAGGAGGCCCTCATACATGTGACTAGTCTTGTACAGTGTGCTCGCGCTCGGTGGGTCTCCAATTTCTAAAAAAATTGATCCGTCGTTCGGACTCCAATTAAAGGTGTCGTTGGATGTCACCCGAGCACCCACTAAGTGGTATCGTTGGGCTTTTCATACATAAACAATATAACTCGAGACATAATTTTAGGTACATAGACCCCAAATAGCCATATGTTCTTACCAAGTTTGTAGTTTGAGCAACTAGTCAAAATTCCACCCCTCCCCCTCTTTAATTTCAAATAGTTCTATGCAATTTCTAAACATGCTATGTTCATGTACATGATTCATTTCCCAAAGCCATTTCGATTATTTAAACATTTAACCAAGCTTACTGGGTTCTAGAATAAAGTTTCAACATTCCTTTAAAAAAAATAGAAGGTTCTAAAAATAGAAACCCTATTAGAATTAAACTCCCATGCTTTTCCAATGCAATTAATGCATAAATAAATAAAGAAACTTGCTAATCAATCATGCCGAATCTTTCCAAAAATAGAAACTTTTCATAACTAGAAAATGTTTTCAAAATAGGAAGGTTTAGTGATTTAATGACTTTTCAGATTATGACAATATAAAAATGATTTTCCTGCAAAACAGCGCCTTTGCTTCTTGATATTTGGCATTAAAAATAGGTATATCTCAGTTTTCAAACTCAGCTATAGTCGAAGTAGATCTACTGTCTATAGTCCTATAAAATCTAACATTCGAATTTTCTTAGAATATTAAAGTGTGTGATTGTTGCTTATTTAATAAAAATTCTATGTTTAGGTGCATCTTACGACAATATAACTTACTTATTCTGCTTAGAGTAAGAAAAGTTGACCTAAGGAACTTCTTAGCGCGTTACACATTTTACGAAGTAAATTCTCTTATTTTAGGATTAATTAAATTCTTTGAGATTACCTAAATTACTTTATTACTTATAGGGATTCAAACGTTGTATAGATTTTTCACTAACAACTATTTTATTATATCTCTTTTTTAATTTTTTTATAAACATGCTTGATTTCTACTATTTTAACATTGTCCTCTTAGATACTCTATCCTATTTCTATTCTTTCTATCCTTATTCTTAAATTTTGATTCAAACAAATTCCATCATCTTTGATTTCCTAGTTATTTATAGCTTTTGTCCCCATTTTCTTTCTTTACATTGGCCGGTTATAAGGTCTTTAAATTTCCAGGAATTCAACCTCTTGTTAGCTTATTATTATGCCTAAAAGTCGGGAAACTGAAGTCCTTTAAAGTTCTTTTTAACCATTCCTATCATAACTACTCAAACTTCTACTAGATCTTCTCGAAAGTGATGGGTATATTAGCTTTGTTTTCTAGGTTTTACGCTGTGCAAAAACTTCTACTAGATCTTCTCGAAAGTGATGGGTATATTAGCTTTGTTTTCTAGGTTTTACGCTGTGCAAATTATTTTCTCCTCAAGCATACACGTTAGTACATCATTTATGTAAGATCCCAGTTCTTTTCCTTGAACTTTAAGGCCATTAAATCCCTTTTCATTTCTAAGGCTTGATTCATCACAACATCTCTTACTAGCCTCAACTATATCCTTCTTGCTTTTAGCCATCGCACTTTTTCATCAAGGTTGTTTTTTTTTCTCTTATTCCAACTGCTTTTAAGCTCCATGACCAGTCAGCATTTACTTCATTTCTTGGCCGTATATTTCAGCAAAAACTTCCAGAAAATAAGTCCATTCCAAGTTCTTATACACCATCCTTCTAAAACATCATAACTATCACATGCACTCATTGTTGCAAAAGAGTTTCCATCTTTTTCTACATGTAATGCAAGCTGTCCAAATGGTTGCTCAATCAATCTTTTAGGTTAAATTATTATTTATCAATGATTTCAGATTGCTCATTCATAAAAAAAAGAAATAAGTTCTGATTTGGACCTCTTTTCGAACAAAAATTGTGCTACCTTTTAGCGCTTATCTACACTAGCTTCTGTAGTAAAATTTCAGCCATTTTCTTGAGGAAACTAGGGCTGTTCCAAATTATTTTCTTATAAAACACAAATCTAGACATTTTTACTCTAACCTTTGAAAATTTCGTGCACCACAAAATCCACAGAACTGTCCATTTTTTTTTTTTTTTTGAGGAGTTTTAAACAAAAATGAAGCAATAGAAATGCTTCAAGAAAATCTTTGGTTCTTTTGCATTTTTTGCTTTAACATCCAAGAAAATCAAACTGAAATTTAGAGTTCTATGTATTCTTGATAGATTTCTTTGATGAAAGAAAAATGTTTTCAAAAAAGCTCACATAAAAATCCAGATTTCATGCTAAGGAAACAAGACATGCAACATAGGTCTAGCAAACAAACTCCTAGTTGCATAAACACAAGGTTTTCAGCCAAAGGTTTCAAGAAACCTTAACCAACTTCTTAGATCTTCATTAACCAACCTAAAAAACATAAGAAAATGAAGATTACCTTGCTGGTTCTGTCAAGTTATAGCTGTTGTCCACCTAAAAATTTTCAGCAAAATCACAAGTTCAATAGCTAGAACTAGCACAGATTGATTTCTTATGCATTGAACGTTATTAACATCTCACCTCTTCTAGAAAAATCCACAATTTCGCACTTATTCTAGCCTAAGAAGCTCTTGTTCAGGTGAAGGGAGGTTGAAGAAACAAGAGATAGCAAAGAGAGACTGTCTAGAATTGAGATTGTGTGAAATAGGTAGAGTAGAGTTTGTCTTGCATTCTAGGCTGAATAGAGCCAGCTGAAATGGAAAGAGAGAGGTGCGTGAAATCTCTGGTTTGTGTGGGTTAACATGTGGGGTGCAAGATAGCATAATCCATGAGTGTAATATTGGTTAAACTAGAGAAAGAAAGAAGCACATGCATCGGTAATACTGTGAGGTGAAAAATGATTATGTTTGCATGCTTATTTTGATTTTAGTTATTTTTCATGCATTCTAGATCATAATGGATGATTTTAAGAGAAGAATCTGGAAGAATTTTGACTAATGAGGGGCAAAAATTGGAAAATCACATTAATAGTCATTTTGCCCTTCCTTTACTATAATACCCTTTAATATTTCTAAGGGCATGTTTGGTACTTTCATTCTTCACAAACTTTCTTTTAAGTCTTCTAAGCTTATTTTTTCCTTGAAAGCTATTTATTAACTTGAATTATTGATTTATTTTTTTGTTTTATCGTGTGGGTTGACTTTTTTTGTTTTCGCGTCCGATTATACGACCAATTTAAATTTTAATAAATTCTTCACTATGACTTAGGTTCTCTAAGCCCTATAACTCATCACTAACCCTTGTACAATCCTCAATCTTGGTTTGGGACCTTCTAGTCTTCAATTTTAAGGTTTGGAAGCCTAATTCTCTTCTGATGTTCTCTAAAACCCTAACTAGCGTGTGGGGTGTTACATAGGTGTCCTACTTAGCCGCAGTGAACCTCAACCGAGGGGTTGAGGGTTACACATCTCTTCTTGTGTACTCATAATTATATGCATGCTTGTACATACCTAAAGAGAAATGGTCAAATTATTGGATCTTTGAAATAAATGGTCAAATTATTGAATCTTTGACTATTTGTGTTAAGAGAAATAGAGACAATATAAGACACATAAAGTATTATAAGTATCTTATAATAAAGAAAATTTTTATAAATGGTTAAAGTATTCCAATTAAAAAATACAAATGTAGTTTAATGGTATTTTATATGAATAATATTGGAATGCTATAAAGAAACTTACCATTTGTTGAATGACTCGCAGGGAAATGATATCATTTTGTGATCCATTTAGTGGAATATGATAACAAAGAGAGAATTCATTTAGTAATCCATTCGCCAATTTTGTATAGGATTTGAAGAAAATAAAATTCATTTTCCATTAAAAGCATCCATTTAGATTTTGATGCATTTGGAAGAGTGTGGGTTTTAGGATAAATTTTGGAACATTTTTTTGAAAAAATATATTCCATGAGTTACTATTTTTGAAATTTTATTTCAAAGTTAAATTATTTAGCTTTGTCTTCGATTTTGAAAATTTCAAATATTTAAGTTAGACGACTAGCATATTAATCTTAATCCTGCATAATAATATAATTGGTATAAAGTGTTATGTTATCATTTAGAGCTCATTTATTATTTGACATATGTGTATAGGAGGATGTAGAATATCTCCATATAGATTACTAAATAATGGAAGAAATCCTTAAAGTTTAGGATTTTTTCAATTTCTTTTAGCAATTATTGGGATTGCACAAGGTAATGCAAACCTATCAAGATTATTAAAAATGTCAAATGAGTTCTGACTCCCCGGAGATCATAAGTATTTTTGAATACTTTTATTTCTTTACTGAATAATAAAAGATATCTTATTTCATTTATTGATGATTATTCACAATAAGATCTTTTCTTGTCATTGATTGAGAAAATTAAAGTGCTTATCCTTTAAAAGGTTTCAAAATAAGGAGAAAGGAAGGAATAAAGATTGAATGGAACATTCTATGATATTCTATTTATTTTCATCCAAAAGTATGTAATGAGATTAAGAAACGAAACTATACGTTGAGATTTAAGGGAACAAAACCAACGGCAATATAAGTTGTCTCTACCCTTGAAAAAGTTTAGAACCGCTTTTGTGTATTATATGAGGTTTCTTTTCAGTTGTCTTTAAAATAATGTTTGGAAATTACATCTCTAAAAACTACACATACGTAAGTTTCCAACTGAGGTTACGAATTTAAAACCCTTAACCAGTGAGTTTGGATAAAGATAATAAGTAGTTGTTTATTTGAGACTATTGTTTAACGCCAAAGGATTTAAATTTATTATCCTTTTATACACTCCGTATAACCTTTTTAACTAGAAATGAGAATTCTTTAAGGAACAACAAGAGTGTGGGAGTGGTTCTTTTGTCTAATATAATGAGAATTTATAATGGTTCTTTTGAAATTACCATATTCGATGAACCACATAAAGTCCAATTTTTTTATTTCTTCCATTGATTAAAGATTTCAAAAACAATGGAACATTCTATGATATTCTGTTTATTTTCATCCAAAAGTATGTAATGAGATTAAGAAACGAAACTATACGTTGAGATTTAAGGGAACAAAACCAACGGCAATATAAGTTGTCTCTACCCTTGAAAAAGTTTAGAACCGCTTTTGTGTATTATATGAGATTTCTTTTCAGTTGTCTTTAAAATAATGTTTGGAAATTACATCTCTAAAAACTACACATACGTAAGTTTCCAACTGAGGTTACGAATTTAAAACCCTTAACCAGTGAGTTTGGATAAAGATAATAAGTAGTTGTTTATTTGAGACTATTGTTTAACGCCAAAGGATTTAAATTTATTATCCTTTTATACACTCCGTATAACCTTTTTAACTAGAAATGAGAATTCTTTAAGGAACAACAAGAGTGTGGGAGTGGTTCTTTTGTCTAATATAATGAGAATTTATAATGGTTCTTTTGAAATTACCATATTCGATGAACCACATAAAGTCCAATTTTTTTATTTCTTCCATTGATTAAAGATTTCAAAAACAATGGAACATTCTATGATATTCTGTTTATTTTCATCCAAAAGTATGTAATGAGATTAAGAAACGAAACTATACGTTGAGATTTAAGGGAACAAAACCAACGGCAATTTAAGTTGTCTCTACCTTGAAAAAGTTTAGAACCGGTTTTGTGTATTATATGAGGTTTCTTTTCAGTTGTCTTTAAAATAATGTTTGGAAATTACGTCTCTAAAAACTACACATACGTAAGTTTCCAACTGAGGTTACGAATTTAAAACCCTTAACCAGTGAGTTTGGATAAAGATAATAAGTAGTTGTTTATTTGAGACTATTGTTTAACCCCAAAGGATTTAAATTTATTATCCTTTTATACACTCAGTATAACCTTTTTTAACTAGAAATGAGAATTCTTTAAGGAACAACAAGAGTGTGGGAGTGGTTCTTTTGTCTAATATAATGAGAATTTATAATGGTTCTTTTGAAATTACCATATTCGATGAACCACATAAAGTCCACTTTTTTTTATTTTTTTCCATTGATTAAAGATTTCAAAAACAATGGAACATTCTATGATATTCTATTTATTTTCATCCAAAAAGTATGTAATGAGATTAAGAAACGAAACTATACGTTGAGATTTAAGGGAACAAAACCAACGGCAATATAAGTTGTCTCTACTCTTGAAAAAGTTTAGAACCGGGTTTTGTGTATTATATGAGGTTTCTTTTTTAGTTGTCTTTAAAATAATGTTTGGAAATTACATCTCTAAAAAACTACACATACGTAAGTTTCCAATTGAGGTTACGAATTTAAAACCCTTAACCAGTGATTTTGGATAAAGATAATAAGTAGTTGTTTATTTGAGACTATTGTTTAACCCCAAAGGATTTAAATTTATTATCCTTTTATACACTCCGTATAACCTTTTTAACTAGAAATGAGAATTCTTTAAGGAACAACAAGAGTGTGGGAGTGGTTCTTTTGTCTAATATAATGAGAATTTATAATGGTTCTTTTGAAATTACCATATTCGATGAACCACATAAAGTCCACTTTTTTTATTTTTTCCATTGATTAAAGATTTCAAAAACAATGGAACATTCTATGATATTCTATTTATTTTCATCCAAAAGTATGTAATGAGATTAAGAAACGAAACTATACGTTGAGATTTAAGGGAACAAAACCAACGGCAATATAAGTTGTCTCTACTCTTGAAAAAGTTTAGAACCGGTTTTGTGTATTATATGAGGTTTCTTTTTAGTTGTCTTTAAAATAATGTTTGGAAATTACATCTCTAAAAACTACACATACGTAAGTTTCCAATTGAGGTTACGAATTTAAAACCCTTAACCAGTGATTTTGGATAAAGATAATAAGTAGTTGTTTATTTGAGACTATTGTTTAACCCCAAAGGATTTAAATTTATTATCCTTTTATACACTCCATATAACCTTTTTAACTAGAAATGAGAATTCTTTAAGGAACAACAAGAGTGTGGGAGTGGTTCTTTTGTCTAATATAATGAGAATTTATAATGGTTCTTTTGAAATTACCATATTCGATGAACCACATAAAGTCCACTTTTTTTTATTTCTTCCATTGATTAAAGATTTCAAAAACAATGGGAGTTATAATTTCTTTATAAATTTAGAATTTTAATCATTTTTACTAATTGTATACCTTTGATATTCTAACATTTTTGTTAGAATGAAAACGGTTCAATTTTGTTTTTCATAAATTATGAATAATTTAGACTCTATATTTTGGTACGATGCCACAAAGCAATGCTCTATTTGAGGTTGAAGTCAAGTCTAAATCTTGTTCAATTACCAGAGTAAACCTTTATTAGTGGATACTAATATGAGTCATTTAAATCAATATGATTTATCTAGTAATGTTGAACAGTAAAGTTAAACTTATTTCTTAACTTTTTCATGTATACCTTTGTATGAATCTTGATACTGGGTCATTTGGCTTAAGTAGTCCAAAACCATTTTGTTTTTCTAATTTCCTCCAATACTTATTGTTTACTCTTATACCAGTTTAACAATTATATGGCCATTTTAAATACAATTTCAGATAGGTATTGTACCAGGTTATATGTTTGTTCATGGGTATTTAAAGTTTTAATGTTTGTAAGAACTGTTTTTATATGCTAAAAGACAAGATATAGCCTAAGATCTGATTCTCAAGTATCATATTAAAGAGATGCAGATTGAACAATTGAAGCACAAAGTTGTTATTAAGCTTAAAACAATGCAATTTATTTTATGCAAATCAAAGAGAGTTCAAAGAAATGCAAGCAATAAGAATTGTTGAAACAATACTTACTTCCTAGCTCAATCGAAAGCTCATGTATCACTGCTTTTGGTACAAGTAATTAGGCATTCAAGCTGAAGAAACTTCCTAGGATATATTGTAGCTCATACTTCAATGACTGAACTTAAACACTGTCTACTATAAAAGTCCAACTTGTCTATCATGTATGACTTTCGACTTGTTTTGCCAATGAATCAATGAAAATGTGTAACTTTTACGAAAGTTTCTACATGATTCTTTCTTACCCTAGGCAAATCTACCTTTCTGGAATCTTTTGAAAGGGAAAAAAATGATCAGCTATAAAAATTATTCAAAAATAGAATGTTGATTTCATTTTAGAGTAAGTGTATTTGGATTGGTTTTTTAACCAAAACAACTAACTTTTTTTCACCTTTTTCACTTTGGATTCCACTTCTTCTCTCACAAACTGTTTATTTTTACGATTTCTAATACAATTCAACTCAAAACAAAAACCAATCCAAGCTGGGCATTTCATCAGAAACTTTTAGTGGTACTATCTGCAAGTTAATGAAATAGCTTTCCAATTGAATGTTAATGGTGTAGTATTGTACGACTTTTGCACAAGGAAAGTTTAATGATGACTAGGAAGCCTATTTAGACTATAGTATGGAAGAAAATGTACACCTTGTGATCTCATAAGACATAGCTTTTGTACTCTGGAAGGAGAATAGCATGTAAAACTATTATATCCTTTCTATAACTGGAATACGCACATAAAGAAGTTGGGAGTTTTAGATATATCTCTTGTTGTTATAGACTTTGGACAAAGGAGTTATATATTGCTAGAGAACAGACATGAGAACCAAATACCATTGTTTTGGTTCTACATACCTTGTTCGAATGCAACAAGTACATTTATACTTCAGTTTAAAGAAGTTATACAGACCATCAGCTCTATTCTATCCTGCAAGTTGACATATATTACGTTGCTCTCTTTTTCATTTTCTTGAAATCTTTACTTTTTCTTTTCAACCCCATCTGTACATCAAGGTCTTACATATGAGTTCATTTCTTGTCCTCTCTTCATGTTCTCAAGTGATGTCATTATTTGACCGATTCTCTTCCAATTTAGTGCAGGTTCAAGCAGGACAAATGATGATGGATGCGAAATTTTCAGAAAGTTATGCAATGTTAGAAGGATAATAGCTGAAGTTGGATTTGACAGAAATTATAATATTGGAATGTGACTTGCTTCTTCAGATATCAGTAAAGTAAGAGGCGTATTTAGACTGATTTTTTTAGTTAATTTATATTAAAAATTATATTTTTAAATTATTTGTAAAAGAAAAAATAGAGTTCAAAACGAAAAAAATGAGTTTTTTTTTTTTTTGAGTTTTAATCCGATCTCACTCTAAATTTCCAGTGTAATGGAGTAATTAATGGCTTAGGAAATAGAAGGTGACATCTTATGAAAAAGAAGTATAAGTATCATTTGCTAATCCTATTCTTGAGTCTAATTAATTTGATTGTGATGTCAATTGCATTAATTTTTTGATTTGGTCTCACAGGTCTGAAGTTTCTATACTTTTATGGAATACGTTGGTGATTGAGCGAGGATAATATATTGTGAGCTATTTATTTGATCGATCTAGCATTTTGATTTAGGATTATCATTTCCATGCATATTTCTGAAATACCTTATCATTGCTGTTGAAGCTTGAGAGTGCTTGAAATGGTCTTCAATTCAGCAATTAAGGCCGTCTAATTGGATTTGTCCAAGAACGAATGCATCTCTGGAATACATGATCTCGAGACATTCCAAGCTGGCAATAACATGTGCAAGGGAAAGAGGAGTGACTAAAGGTGCATTCTACAAAGATAAAGAAAGAAGCATGTAAGAAGGATGTCTATGCCCAAGTAATTTGGAATATTGTTGTCTACTTGGAGCAATTAGTTTTTTTTATCATTGTTGAACTTTTAACTTTGTTATAGAAATTTTTTATTTTAATTGGTCAATAGAATATGGGTTGAATCATTTTTTAGAATTGAGTTTATACTTTTAGTTTTTTTTATTGTATCAAATTTTAATCTGACAGATTTTGAAAACTCGCTATAAAAAAAGGTTAAAAAAATTATGTAATAACTTTTTAAGGTATAAAGAACAACTTTTTCTTGACAAATGCCCTTTAGTTATATTTTAATGCGTTAGGATAACAATTTTATAGTGACGTTTTAATGTTTCAAAACACTACTGCTCTTGCATCATTTTAAAATGTCATAGTATGTTATTGTAACAATAGTTTAGATTATCGTTAAAGTTCAAAATGTTGCAAGAAATATGTATTGTAAAGTTTTAAAAAGTTAGGATAACTAAAATTTCTTGTGGTGTAAGATGCAGAATATGAGACACTGGACACACATTTCATAATCAAGGAAATTGAGCAGGGAATTTCATAACATGCATAACAGATTCAATATATAGGCATTCAAGCCTGTGGAAAAGCTTTGTTGCTCATGTTGAGTTCTAAAGCAAAATGATGCCCACTGGCTTTAGATTGCATGGAATGAAGAGCATGGAAAGCCATAATGGCATTATCAGTGATAAGCCTATTTTTAATGAGAGAACTTTGATGTTTATCAATGACTAATGGTAAAAAAAAAGGCTATATAAGATTAACTACGGTTTTTTAAATAAGTTTAGAGATGACATTAAAAAGGCTAATAGGACGAAAGTCTATATCTTTTTTGCATTTCTAATCTGGGGAAGGGAATTGAATAAGTGCAATGTATTTTTTGTAAGTAAAACAAATATATTTTATTTTTGTCCTTATTATAAACTTATATATTTCTCTCATCACAAAAAAAAATACTCTTTAATGTCTTCATTCTACTTTAAATTTGAATTTATTAGAATTTAAAAATTCAAGACAGATTCTTTATTTGATTCAAATTTGATAAGTGTTAAAAATAATTTTAACATAATGCTATTGACTTTAGTGAAACTTAACCAGAGGCATAATAAAGCTCCAATTAGTAGCAGCTTTACTAGGTCCACAAGACTTGGTAAAGCTCTATTTGGTTAACTTTTATAGATTTTATTTTTAATTTTATTTTTTATTTTTTCTATTTATAAGTTTTAATGTTTGAATTAAGAATGTAAGTATTTATAATATTTGAGGTCTTTTGTTGACAACGGAAATTTTTCAGCTAAAATTAATTTTTAGGTTTTTTTTAAATTCACATAAAAAATCACAATTTTGAATAGAAAATGTGATTTATCAACCTTTTAAATGAAAGAGTTTGGAGAGAATAAAAATAAGAGAAAAAGAATTATATTTGTATAAAAAGACAAAATAAAAATATAGTCGTTGTGCCTGCTAGAAACTTAGAAAGAAAATAGAATATAAATTCTATTTCATTTTAATAATTAATGAATTATATAATTATATATAAATTATATTTATTAATATATTAAAAATTAATATATTAAAATATTAAATATATGAATTTGAATTCTATTTTTTTGATTTATTTTAATTTATTTTATTCAATTTCAAAAAATATATAATAGATATTAATAATAAAATTACAAAAATAAAGAAGTTCCAAATTCGAAAAGGAATTCCATATTTATTTTAAATTTTATCAAAACTTCTGAGGATAAGTATAATAAATGTGTCATAAATGCTAGAGATGTCGGCTCCGTCATTTAAAGACCTTAGGACCATATTAGTAATTCTACAACCCATAATGTTCCATACCTGTGAAGAAAGCAAGCACGAAGACCATCAAGACCGGGTGACTTACTACCAACCACACCTTTTTAAGCCAGAGCTCATCTTTCAACCCCGAAGATAGTTTAGGCCGAGCGTGAGGTAGGTTAGGCTTAGCCCGCTTATAGCTCGATATAAATATACAATATTATATATAATTTTATATATTCATATATATATATATAAAAACTATATACAATATATTATATATAATTAAAAATTAAAAATATTCAAAATATTCAATGTAACATAAAAACTATAATTAATAATTATTCAAAATATTTAACAAAGAGTTTTTAATTTAATTTATTTTTAATATTATTCGAGATTTATTATTACTTAAAAATTTTTGTTTAGAGTATTTAAGGGTTTACTATTACCTAAAATTTTTATTTTATTACTACTTAAAATATTTTTGCATAATAAATCTCTGTCTCTCTCTCTCTCTCTCTCCTTTGTGGTTTCAACTGTTTTTCATAATTTAGGCTGAGCCCAAACTTAGCCCTAGCTCATAGGCTGAGCATGAGCCCTATGTCTGTGAGCTTGGCTCGGGCTAAGCCTATACATTTTTACCTCGGTTTAAGGTAAGCTCGGATCACCCAACCTACTTGACAGCCCTACCCTAAAATTAAGAACTTTGCCAGACTGCTTCTCATCAAGGGTAGAAATTTTTGGCGCGTCCCTAAGAAGCCTCTCACGTGTCTTGCGATTCTACCAGATGCTCCCAACGGTTATCTTTTTTCCTCAACAGGAGAGGGATTGCTGGTTACCCTAAGGCCGTGAAGGTCCATTTGCACCTTTTTAATTCTCTCCACCAGGCCCCCAAATTTTTCTTTACCCCACTCACTTAGATGGTCTCTAATATGGGGAATTGTTTTCTTTATTGACATGGCATGTGAAGCAAACCTTGGAAGCCACAGTTTCTGAAACAGGTCTTCACATTCCTCTTCATGAAGCCGGAAGGATTTGCAACGAATCTGGTACAAGTTATTTTGGACCCAAACTTGTTAAGATACCAACAGTATCGAACCCTATTCTGCACAAAGAGAACTCATACTTTACCCTATAAAATATTGGATAGAGTTCCACCACACTCAATTATAATAAAAAAAAAATTGTATATAACTTATTGAACTATCCACAATAATAAAATCTCGATATAATAAGTTATTCCTTTACATTAAATAAGTAGGCCACATCCTCAGAGAACTTTCTGATGCTAAACAAGCAAGAATTTCAGGTAACAAATAAAGCCAATAGAAAGATTTTAGTATAAGCACTTATGAATAAATTGCAACTATATATATTGCAACAAAAGTAAACAAAAAATACTTTAGTCAGGACCTTAACAAATAACTATTATGAATAAATTGTAGATTATTTTTAAAAATAAGTAATAACTAAAAGTAATGAAAGTAGACTAAACAAATTATATAAATATTTATAATACATATTAATTGTGTCTTGGGTCTTGGGTCTATTATGTCCAGGACATGGTGTATCACACTATACCATAATTATAGGCTTTATCAAGTCTCGAAAAATAGGTATTGATCTTGATCTATACTCGACCTTAATGGGTTGAAATAAAATACGGATCTATCTTACCTATTAACAGCCCTAACTTGAACTAGGAGCGTTCAAAAGTATTCAAACCGCACCAATCCACATCGAAATACACCACTGTTACTTAGTTTGGTAGTAGTTTGGAATAACCTCAAGTCACAAATTTGATGCTGTTTGAAAAAATTTTTAATCTATACCAAATCATACCACATGCATTATATATTTAAATTATATATATAATTAATTTAAGAATTCCTTTAGAAGAAAAACAAATTAGATGGGTTATTTACAACAATACTAAATTTATTAATTGGAGAATATTAAATCTATTAACGTTTCTGTTTCAACAATATCTATCGATGCTTAATTTTAAAGTCTTTTTGTTTGAGATTAAAAACAAATATGTTTACATAAATCATTAATATATTAACTTTGTCATGTAAAATAACTTTGAAAATATTCTTTTCTTGCACATAACAACTACTATATGAAATTTTAAATCTTATCACTATTTTATTTGATACAATATTCTATTTACAATAAATATTAATTCGGATGTTTCTCACCGTAAAACCGGATCAAACCACACTATGCAATTTGAATATGGTTTGATGTAGTTTCAAATTTCTCCATATCTTAATTTACAATGAAGTTTGAAAACTTAACAAACTATACTATCTCACACCATAAACAACCCTAGTTCAAACCGTTTGATTTTCTTTTTGCCTAGAGACCTGCATGAATTAAAATTTTGGCCACGGATAAATAGAGGCATGTGATCCGAGTGACTTATGATTCATTTGGATAATGTTTGGTTCAATTAAATACACAATTGAGTCATACTCTTTTTTTCATAAAAAATTTACTTTTACAAAACTCAAGACATAAATTCTCATAACCAAATACAATGTAAATACACCCTTACGGATTGGTGGTAAACCATGGTATTGGGATTAGGGTGTGCATTATTTGGAGAAAATTTAAAAACAGAACCGAACTGAAATTTAATTCAGTTTTCGATTCGATTTTTTTAAATTTCGGTTTAAAAAAATTCAGTTTTTTTATCTCCAAATTAAATTTCGGTTTGGTTTAGGTTTAGACCAAGCCAAACTGAAAAAATTGAATTTTCTCCAAAATTTCTCTAAATTAATAAATAAGTATAATTAAAAATTAATAATTTTAATTAAACTAATTCTTAATTAAAGTTATTTTAAAATTTAAAATAATTAATTTTTGTATATTTTCATAAATATTATTTAAAGATTAATAACTCAAACTAAATTAGATTTTAATTAATATTATAATCAATATTAGAGTATAATTAATATTATTTTAAAATTTAAATTCTTAATTTTATATATTTCGGTTTGAAAAAAATTTTGGTTTGAAGATAAATTAGGTTTGGTTCGTTTTTAAAAAAAAAATTAAAAAATTCGATTTTTCTCTAAATAGTAAAATCGAATTTTTTTTAAATCGAACTGATGAACACCCTAATTGGGATAAGTCAGCAAAATTAGACGTTCCAAAGCTCAATCTAGCCTTGCCCGTACACTCCCCGCCTTGCGAAGTTTCTCCATGTAAATTGTGGGCCTTGAAAACCAAGTCTAGAAGGCTCAAATCACCAATAACTTCGCGAAAAGCATCCAACTGCCATTGCAGCCTCTCTTCACCCGTTTTTTCGTGCCGGAATAACACTTCATTGATGCCACCTGCAACAAGCCAAGGAAGAGAAGAGAACTCAAATCAGTCCCCTAAAATTTGCTCCAATATCCATCCACTTGCATAACATAAGGGCAGTGGCGAAGCTACATGGAGGCCGAGGGCGCAATGGCGTCCACCCTCCAAAAAAGGAATTTGAAAAAATAAATTTAACAGTATATGCTTTATGCATATTAACTTGTATTTGTGTTAGTCTCAAAATATATAGTTTTGGTCCCCCTTGTTGGGATGCAAACTAAATCCAACATGAAAAAATTAATGGAAGAGTTGTCTAAATATAAAATTCAAGATAACTCCATTAGTACGAGGCATTTTGGGAGATATCTAAAAACAAATCCGTGAGGGCTTAACTCAAAGCGGACAATATCATACTAATGTTGAGTTTGGAAAACATCAGACAATTCTAACAAGTGGTATCAGAGCCGATAGTTCGTCTGGGTGACGTGGCACTGTGTGAGAAGCCCCTCGTTGAAAATCTGCGGTTGATGCCTTGTGTCAAAAGTCTTCCTGATAATGTGATAGTCAGACAGCGTGTCCCGCTAGTTGGTAGCGGCGGTGCAAGATGATTGGTAGATTAAATGGATTACCTCTAAAGGAGAAGTCATGACCTGTGTGGTCCTTAGTTTGAGGGGAGAATTGTTGAGATGCAAACTAAATCCCACATGAAAAAATTAATGGAAGAATTGTCTAAATATAAGATTCAAGATAACTCCATTAGTACGAGGTTTTTTGGGAGATACCCAAAAATAAATCCGTGAGGGTTTAACCTAAAGCGGACAATATCATATTAATATTGAGTTTGGAAGACATTAGACAATTCTAACACTCCCAAAGATTCATTTCCATTTGGCCTTTTATGCTTTTCCATTATTAACAAATTGATATATGGATATTAAGAGAATTTCCATTTGCCCTCATAGTTTCATTCGCTATAAACCATCAACTACTGTGCTTCTGAAGAGAACATGATATCTATATATAGGTTTCTTAAACAAAGTACAAGTCATTTGAGGTAAAAAAAACCTACTTAATGACATGTCAAGAAGTCTTAAAAGCAAGTTAAAACAAGTCAAAATGGTCCAAACTGCAAAGGACAAAAAAACGGAGCAGAAAACGTTGAATTACTAGTCAGAATCGGTGCCTAAATTTAAGTGTATAACTGGCGCTGTTCGCTCTGTCACTCCCAAGTGCCAGACTGTTGAGCCGGCAAAGATTCAGTCATTTTTGAGTTTTGAAACCGCCAATTCAGTCATTCCAAAACATCTTGAATCGTCTCATTTGGATATTTAGAGCGCATGCTATGGTTCATTTTTTAAAGAGTGTCTAAAATAATCAAAATCAAGAAATATTGACTTCATCTCACAATTTGGAGGATCAGACGAACTTAGATTCAAACATACTATACTAATCCAGAAATCTCAAGTTGTCTTCTACAAATATTATTAGGACTTTTTCTTTATTCATAACATTTACAGATGTCAAATTTCTACGCATCCTAAATGGCCTTGAGATTTTGGTTCATATCATTTTCATGAACATCTTGCTAGTTCTTAACATAATTTGACTTCTGTTGGATGTTATTTATTGCTAACTTAAGTGTGAATAATGTTTTAGCCATACAAACACAATAAAGTACATGATTATGCGTATGATCCTCCACTTTGAAAAGTAGTAAAATATATTGCTTTGAACCGTAAAGCTAAGAATTCAATATGAAAATGTTTCTTTCTTCTTTCTTCCTAATACTGAAGAAAAAGAAAAAAAAATGGGACTCTTTTAAGTCAAGGTAGTTCAACTAGTAGTTTCATGGAACTTAGTATTTATAGCAACTGTATGAATAGTTTTATTATACTCACCTAATAACTTCTACGCATAACACAAGTTATATATATGTCAATAAAAATAAGACACAGAAAAAGAGATCAACTCAGTGTTTAGTGATGTAGTTAATTTTTTTTAGTAAAATAATTTTTTTAATTCATATGTTTTACTTTCATTCACAAATATTGAATATGCGCTCTGCAATTAATATATATATGTATATAAGAATTCAAGTTTTTAACTTTCATCCTTTTATTTTCTGAAGGAAAAAGAAAGAAAGAATATGATTCTATGAGTGACTAAAGCAATATAAAAATGTGATCATATTAATTCTCAAATACATACAAAAATCTTACTTTGAATATCATAAATGTCTCTCGTTATAAAGTGCTTACTTTGAATTATTATTACTACTTCAAGACAAACCTTTCACGGTAACCATAGAAAAATGTTAAAGATCTACTCCTTCCCTAAAAGACTAAATGTCTAAATTTTCTCTTTAAGACATACACAACCAAATGTCTAATTTCTTGAAATACTCTCTAAATTTCAAAATAAATGTCATATTTTTCTCTTTAATTTGTTTTAAAATATATATCCTCTCTCTATATAAAAATTTGATTTATTATTTTGTGTCCAACTTTATCCTTGTCTGTAACCAACTATTTAAATGATTTTATTTTCTAAAATTATTAGTTTTCTAACTAACCACTTAAAACATCAATTTTTAATATTAAATTTAAATTTGACAAAAACTAATTATTTTTAAATAGGGACATTTTAGATAAATATCAAACTTTTCTCTAAAATTTATCATAACCTTAATTCCCAGGTAAAAGGAAAATATGTCATATCTTCTGAAACGGAGGAAGTAGTTGTATATTTTATCTAAACTTCTATTACTAACATTCTTAATATAAGGAAATTAAGTTTTACTAACACAATAATTCTACCACATAGACTGTCCTGGTTTAAGGGATTTAATAAACTCTGCTTACTTATATATCTCACTACTAAATTTTTTAATTAAACAATATATTATAATAATTTATCTATAGTCAAACGCTCTCATTACTTTCTATATCAAATCAAAATATGACATTTAATTCCAAACATAAAGAGTGATAAAGTGTTTATGTAAGTACTCAATTCATAAACTCCTATACAAGTAAGTTTAATCTCGTACTGATACACTGAAACTAATAATGCCGAATATTAAGCTTTCAACTGTTTAATTTTCAAATCCATACAAGAGAACCAAACTTAGCCATGCATTAATTAATTTAACTAGTAATTCACCAAATCCATTTCAACTTATAACCTACATTACTAAACCATACTATAATTAGACTACCACCCAACTGGTTTTCCTAAACCATATAAAAGAACTTTTAACAATTCATTAATCTAGTCAAACAACTACTATGGCGAGTCTTTTGCTACAGTTTGGTTGAATAAGAAAGACAATTACAAAAAAAGGCATGCCAAAATAAGCCTTGAAACTGTGGTTTAAGTTCTCCAAATGTGTTGTGGAGCCGCCAGAATATAGCGTCATTTGGAGAACTCTCCAGTGATTTTTATGGTTGCGTGGACAGTAGAATTGAATTTTACATGAACAGAGGCGCAAAATGCTTCATAGTTTACTGCTGGGGCACTACCAACGTTGCAAACCTGTGACTGGCGGCAGGCATAGGTGGTGATAGGTGATGGCAGCACGGCCATTGGTGGCAGCGCTCATGGCTGCTCGCGCGCGGAAGAAAATGAGGCAGGTAAGAGAAGAAGGAAAAATTGTTATAAAATAATTAATAAAATATGTGAATCTTCATATCAGTTAATTATTTTTAAGAGAATAAGACTTTCAAAATATTACTCCTTAATAAATTTGATTTCTTTTCCCTAATACAGTTTGTGTTTCCTTACACACTTGTATTATGAGTCTATATATAGAGGTTATGTGATGAAATTAATAAAAGATTTCAATTTACTTCTTGAATTTTACTTTTTCTATATATTCTTTCTTCTTCTTTATTCTTTAGTTTATATTGTTGTTATTTCAAGCATTGTCTTCCCTTTAATGTTGCATTTCGAATGCTCAAAGTTATAATACGTTATCAGCACGATTTGTTATTTGAGGTACAATTCACTAAAGCATGATTCTTTGAAGTATGATTATTTGAAGCTTCTTTTTTAGGTAAAACTTCTTCCTTTTTTTAGTTATTATATCAAATATTATTAAAGTTAAATATGAGATATTTTGCTATCATGAGAAGAACTATTTATCATAAATTCATGTTGAAATCCATCTTTATATAATGGGTCTTAAAGACACTAGGAAAAAGAATACTATAAAATTGAATCAAAATCATGCCAAAGTAAAGATTTTCTTTCATGCTCATCCTTGTGAAACCTTGAAGGCTACATGTCTTATCATGAAAAATAAGATATGTAGCCAATCTCTTTGAATATCCATAGGAAATAACTTTGGTTCAGTTTGGATTCAATAATGACAAAGACGAAATATGTCATATCAATCCTGTGAGAAATTAAATTAAGAATATAAATAGTAGTGTAAAAGTTTCAGAAAAGCTAATTGATTAGCTAGTAACCTAAAAGGTTACCTATCAATTATGTAATGCATTATTCTCTACAAAATCTCATGACATATTATTTAAAATTTTAATGATATTCTTAGTAATGAAGGTTAATGTCAAGATAGTGAATGAAAGGAATTTCGATCTCTATACATTGTAATTATGGGCTAAATTTATAGTATTTGAAAAACTACCATTTCTCTCTTTGATCTTATACTGTGTTAATGTTTACACAATTCATATGCATTATTGAGTAAACTTAAAGTTTATCTTGATTGAGAAAAAAAATTATTAGTTGGCATGACTTGTTAGACTATTCCTGATCAATAAAATGCGAAATTTCCATTAGAAATTTAGAAAATATTATTTATATTTCTTAATTCAATGAATTCTATTGTGATACTTGTTTTAAGGTAAATTGACATCACTTATAAAATTGTGGGGTTGAATGTATTTTTGAGATAAATAGTCGATACATTGATAACATAGTCATATATATTGTTGACTTGTTTTGTAATTCTTTCATAATGAGCTTATATTCAAGATTCTCCAATTTGCACAAGTTGTCTTGATAATAAATATTGTATTTTATTTTGATTGAAATTGAACATCATGCAGAATATGTTTGTAGTAAATGATCTTGTAGAACCATAAATACATTAAATTGGTTTATGGGAATTATTTAGTATGAAGTAGCAATTGTTCATATCTCGCAGACATAATATTATACTTCTCCTCCTTGGTTCTTGGATTTATTGTCAAAAACCAAATATTTTCCCATCTAAGAATTAAATGTGTGCTATATATTATTTCGCTACAAAGTATTGAAATGAGTATTCAAAAGAAGAGAAAAAGATATAGTCGAAAAATGAATTTAGTCATTTGTGTCTCGTTTTGATCCTCAAGATAGTTTGAACCAGAAGTTTAAAAGATGAATGGTCAAGCATTATATTGATAAAAAATCTGACTAAATGCTCATATTATATTTGACACCCCCAAATGACAAACTACCATTATAAATTTGAGACATAAGGAAAACATTTTAGATTAATCAATTCTAATAGTAATAAATTCTCGCAGATGAAATGGAGAAAAAAATTACAATGGTCATACTTAAGTCAAGGAGATGAAAATTCTAGTAGAGTTTTCCTAGACATGATTTTATTATTTAACAGAAGAAATTTAGATACATGAATGTTGTGATAAATTATGATAGCTCAATAACCATGTCATGAATGGAATCGATAGACGTTGACACAATGATACTTATGTGCATAATATTGTGAATTCGAATGAGGATTTTAAATAAAAAGTTTGCAGACTCAATGTTCAAAATTTAGAGGTATTGATCAAAATAGAAATAGTGTTAGCATAGAGAATGTGAGAAGTCTGGACAATTAACAAGTACACCAAAAATATACGTATAATTCTAAAAGAATTTATATACTTAAAGTGTAATCCTAGAAGACTTGGCATGAGATTATGAAAAAATAAATTTCTTGATAATAGATGCAAGTATGTTCATATTTAAATAGTGGATGAAAAGCTTGACATTTATATAGAATCCCTAAAGGATTTTAACATGGTTGAAGCATATAAATCAATTTTCTATAGGAACGAAACACCATTGTCTTAGTGAATACTTGTTAAAAATATAATATTGAAATATTGAATATGTTCATGAAATTTGGATTAGACTAGATTATACTAGCTTTAAATTATTATCTTCTATTTTTAGTGTCCCCCAAATTATGAGGGGAAAATTAACAATAGAAGAAAGATATTATATGGGAACATTATCATTGAAGCATCTTTGTCCATGCACACACTAGTGAACTAGAAGTCCAATAAATTATATTATTTTGCGAAGTATTATAAATAAATTATTTGATACTTTTGCTAACTCTTGAAGAGTTACCAAATTGAATATTCTATTTTTAAATGTTTCTATTTGTTAAATATCCCAGTAGGACAAAATATAAGTTCCACAACTAATGATTCTAAAGCACACTTGAAGCATTAGGTCTTCTTAATTCTGAAATAAAGATTATCGAAATAAAGAGGATTAGATGATTGAATTGTTTTACCTAAAGACAATTAGCTTTAAAAGTAAGAATTAAAATCAAGATTTTAAGTCTTAATTTACAAATTGAACATCACGAAAATAGAATTTCTTCATCAATTCAAAGAAGATTCAATATGGACATATAACATTGCACGTCATTAAATACTCCAATAGTCATTAGATATTGATAAAGATTATATATATAGAGCACTATCAAATGGGCAACCGGCCCCGCAGACTGGCCCATTTATCTAGTTAATTAGGCAGACCTGGGCCTAGATGTTCCATGCCCATTTAAACGCAGACCTAACCAGCCCGCTCCATTTGGCATGTGGATTATAGTAAGCCGGAGCGGATTGGGGCAGGCCAGCCCATCAATTTTTTTAATCAAAATATGAAACGATGTCATTTCATGTTAAGTAGGTTGAGAAAAATAAAAATTATATTTTGAAGTCTTACTTCTATTATGCTGTTGTTTAACGCATGAAGGCTGAAACAAGACTACATCTGTGAGAGGAAAAATGTCAGTTGAGTTACATATTCCAATTGAGCGATAACCCTAAACCCTAAATCCTAAATTTTTCCTTTCTCAAATCAAACCTACTCGATTCATGATAACCGTACTAATAGTCGACGTTGGTGCAACTGTTGAACTGAGGTTTCTCTCTACCACATCCATCCAATAGCCACCACGCTACTCTCTGTCAAGTGTCAACTTGGAACAACTAAATTTCATTAAAACTTTTTGATTGATTAATATTAAGAGCCACATATAGATGTTCCTTTGGCAGGGATTTGAGCAACTAAAGAAGTGGTTTCTTGTATCAATTTTAATGGAAATCTACTATTTGTTTGTAATTTAAAGCAAATCTGCTAATCTGCTATCAACTATCAATGAACTACCTTTCTGTTGAGAATCCTCTAAGTTATGGGAAGCTAATGGATTTTTACATTTAAACCTTTAGTGTATTTTAGTGATTGCTTAGTGATTGTTTCTTGGTGCATTTTAGAATTCCAGAATCTTCAGTACATCCCAGTTTTAGAAATTTCTAAAAGTTCTCCCAAAATTTTTTATAATCCTGAAATATGGCAAAAATTTTCCTCGTTAAAATGAGACTCCCAAAGAGAGGAAAGGTTATAGGGAGACATGGGAAATAAAGTGGACATTAAAAACACAGATAAATAACTCCATAAGGACTCTGTCAGATCCTACCTCTTTGTTCTCACTTTCAAAAAGTTCCTGAATGATGTCAAATGTTTTTCTTACCAGTCACTTCTTCATTATCCTTACCTAAGAATCAATAAATAGGGAATGTCCAAGAATGAGTAAAAGAAGTGAATTACAAAAACTAAAAAAAAGAATATAATTCATAACCTTAAATCCACCTTAACTTCATGGCCTTTCTATGCAGCAGAAAAAAGTCTTTCATCTTAATCCACCTCTCTATTGTCTAACTATATTCCTAAATATTTTGGGTTTCAGAATAAGAAACAGAAACTTTTTTCCAAGTACTTTGAGCTTATGCTCAAGAGTAAAGAGGAGTTGATACCACGCATATCCCAAAATGAGATTGTTGAAGTAGCTAAATTGAAAAGGCATGCGCAGAAGAATATTTGATCACATTATTTTCACTCAAACTGATGTGAAACTACATGATTGTGTAGAATCATTGAATTAACTGCAAATCCATTTGCAAATTAGAAACTATCTTGCCTTCAAATTTGAAGTGGCATTTAAAATAACAAAAAAGTCAATGACTTAATGCACCATCTTCCATTAATACTCTTTTAGGATTATATTTGAAGTTGACGGTGATACACATATAGAAGTTAGTTTCATTTTCTAATTTCTAATTTCTAATAGGAGTTAGTCTTTGCTTGTAGGCTTGTAGCTTGCTCAATTGCTCATTCAATTCATGAGGTGACTATAATTCATCTATCTTTGTTTTGTTAAAATCTTGAAATTAGATTTTTTTACTTTGACCTTAATTTAATTTTTTCTCATATAATGCAATATGGAAAGCCAAAATATTGTTGATCTTGATGGTGATAATGATTCTGAAAAAGTACTTTTTGACCCATTAAACAAGACTTGACCAAAACACCATTTGACTGTACTATCTCTTATCTTTTAATAAGGTTTGTACATCGCTTATAATATGATCCTTTGCACTCCAGAAATTTTAAGAGATTAGTATTTATCAAAAAAGTTGAGAGTTCTCCAAGAGTTGAGAGTAGAAAGCTGAAAACAATAAGAAAAACACATTCGAGCAAAAAAGAAGAAAATGTGTAAAGTGTGAGCTAACATGGAAGTAAGTAAAAGTTTCAATCTTTTCATCTTTTTCTCTTCAAAGTTTTCAAGTACCAATTTTGAAACTGCACCACCAAAGTCGAGAAGGTTCTTGGGTGGAAAATAGTTGGTAGATCTATTGGAATCTAGTAGTTATATAGTTCCTAGTTCTATTAAAAACCAGTGGCGATAGTTGTTAGATCTATTTGTAAAACTAGTGTGTACAACTTAAGAGTTATTTAGGTGTAAGTTACTTAGGGTTGTTTGGTTTGATTTCTACCATTAAAGAGATTGTTTTTTAGAGAAAATATTTGAGATGAAATTCTCAATAAGTGGATGTAGTCATGTTGCCGAACCACTATAAAAATCCTTGGTGTCTTTTCATTTCTTGCTTTATCTTACTTTGATTATGTGCTTGTTTTACTTTTGTTTTCTCTCTATATGGCAAACATATTTTATACAAGAATGATTAAGTTTAAAGCATACTCTCCGCACAATGAAAGACATGTTGAAACTTTTATTTATATAATAACACAGAAATTGTCTTTCAAACTATCTGCTGAGAATAGTTAGCTTGATAACCTTTTGATGCTACTTTAGCACTACAATGATTAGTCTGGATACTTAGCATCCATTAATCCTCCAAAATATTGGAAAGATGCACATTAAGTCCAACAAAGCTCTTATAAGATACTCAAGCTAATATTAATTTGTGTTTAGCTAAAACTGAGAATGATAACTTGATACTTAATTTGGACTTTTATTTTGTTTTACTAGCCAGTTAATAGTACTTCTACTTTTCACTTTTAATTCCACTTTAAATAGGTCAACTTTTGATAAAATTCAATTGAGCCCCTCTTGGACATTGTTTGGGACCTACAATAGTGATGTTGTGATATTTATTATTGCAACTGCTATTCAATTCATATTAAAGAAATAGTGATTTATGTTGTTGGTTGAAAATATATGTGATTAAGATTAATGGTTGATTATATACAAGATATTTATCCTCTATGAGAGAAATTTCAACTATATTGTTGGATTGAAATGAAATTTGAGAATATATTGAATAAGATAGGACAAGTCATACCTTATAAGAAGAATGAAATTGATTCATAAAAAAAAAAAGGAAGAATGAAATTGATGTGCAATGATTTTGATAAAAAATGATAATTCTAAAGATTTATGCACTAAGACATACCAATTGCAACATTTGAGAATTGGAAATTTAGCTGCATTGATTTAATAATGTTCTAAATAAGGGAATAAAAACATAAAGGATATTGTATTTTTTTTCTCTAATAGATTTTTTTTCATAGATTTTTTTTCTCTAGTATGATTTTAACGAGATATATTTTTTATATTATAAACATCCAATAGGAAGTGTTATAAAACAATTAATAACATATGTACATGTTCATATTAGTTAGTTTCCTAAAAAGAACTAAACTTCTAAAATATTACTTGTGATTAGATCTAATTTTCTTTCCCTAATAGAATTTGTGTTCCTTATACACTTGTATTATGAGTCTATATGTAAAGGTTATATGATAACATTAATAATTTTAGTTTTACTTCTTGAGTTTTACTTTTTCTCTATATTCTCTCTTATTCTATATTCTTCAGTTTATACTATTATTATTCCAAACATCGTTTTCACTTTAATTTTGCATTTTGAATGCTCAAATTTATAACATTATTTGGTTTTTTTTATGAATTACTTTTTTTTCTTTTGTTCAACACATAATTTTGGAAACATACATTCAATATTTGAAAACTTTTTAACAAATTGCACATACGTCCTTAATTTGGCCCTCAATTGTCATAGATTTGAGATGATCTATTTAATTGTCCAACCTCCTATAGTTTGGGGTACTAGAATAGAGTTAGTCTTATATCGTATGTAAACTTTTATTACTAATCTTCTTAAGACTCCACAGCACAATGGTTCTGAGTCGATCATAAGCAGCTTATTTTAATATAAGGGATTTAAATTCTACTAGCACAATAGATTCACCATCGACCTTTTTAAGACTCTCTTAATTTAAGGAATTTAAATTGCACTAATTTATGAGACTTACTATTAAATAGAGGTGTTGATAGAACTCACTGAATTGGGCCTAGGCTTGGCCAGATTATTTTTGGGCTCACGAACAATGAGGTCACTCTGATTAGGACGGTCTTGGGCCAAACTCTTTTTTTTTCCATAAATTTATTTTACATTCTATATTTTGTAATTTTTTTTTGTTTCACTCTAGAAAGATTTTCTTTATTTTTTAAAAAATAGTTGATATTATACTTTTAATTTTTTTAATTATTATATATGTTATAATTATAATATGTATAATATATTTAACTATATATTAGCCTGGCCGATAACGGGTCAAGCATAGTTAAGTTCGAGCTTGACTTGAACTGAATTCAAGCTTCAAAATCAAGCTTGAATTTTGCTTAATATAGGACCCAATGGGTCGAATTCAGCTGGCCTGAGCCTATTGTCAGTTCTATTATTAAAATATTTAATTAATAAATATATTATATTAATTTATATATAATCAAATATCCTCCTTATTTTTTATACTAATCAAAATAGAATATAATTTTGAATGCAATAAATAATAAATCACTTATACAGTAAGTGCTAAGACTTCCTAACCATAAGTTGAAAGTTTGACTCTACATAGTACAAGATTTGCCCTCATTTTTATAGGGCTCATGAATGGCCCGTATAGGAGGGCTTGGGCTTAGTATACCCAAACTAATTTAAACGCGGGCCTTTTTGGTCCGCTCCATTTTGCTCACGGGCGAAGCGGGCCAGCCTATTTTTTTTAATTTTTAAAAAAATTTTTTTTTGTCAAAACAATGCCGTTTGATTTTTTAAAATATTTTAATTTTTTTTTCCTAAAACGATGTCATTTTGATATTTTTTTGGTAAAACGGCGTCGTTTTGTAAAGTCCACGGGCTGTCCCGTTTATCCCGCAAGCTTACTATAGCGGGCTGCAAACTGGAAGTTTCCAGCTTGTGCCGATCCGTTTCAAAGCCAATTCGTGACGGGTCGAGCCGAGCTGGCCCGTTTAACACTACTAGTCTTCTACTCAAAATAAACAAATAAATAAATTGTTTATGCATCACGAATTACTATACAAGTAACTTTAAATTCGTACTTATACCGTAGAAGTAATAATGTTGTACTATTAAACTTTCTAATTTTCAAATCCATACAAAAGAACCAAACTTAGGCATGCATTAATTGCCTACCTTCTTATATTTACTAAGAAAAAAAAACCATGCATTAATTAATCAAACTAGTAATTCACCAAACCCATTTAAACTTATGACATACGTTACTAAACATATTAAACCGTACTACTATTAGACTGCCACCAAACTGTTTTCCAAATCCATATACAAGAACTTTAGCTCTTCATTAATCTAATCAAACAACTAGTATGGCAGAGTCTTTTGTTACCAACATATGTATTTTGGGTTAAATGGGTGGTGATGTGTTGGGGTAAGGTGTGGCATGCTATATATGTTGACAAAAATATATTTAAATAAAATTTAAAACAAAGAAAAAATCATTATCATCATGAAAGGATGCAGCATTACAAGCCCAGAATCTTTTAATACACTCCATAATAATATACTTGGATTGAATTCGTTGTGAAATTCAATACAAATGTTTTACTTTAGATTTTATTTTTTAATAAAAAATTTAATTTTATGAAATTTAAAATGAAAAATTTTAAATATGAATACTATTTAATTCTATTCTGAATATAATAATAAAATATTATTTAATACACTGCTAAAATTATACCATATAAAATTATATAATTGGTCTAAACATATTACTTGTTTTATCTAATAATATAATATATCGTGTAATTTAATTAATAAATTAAATGATACATTAAAAGATTCAAAATCGACATCACACATCCATCAGCAGGGAAGAATAAGAGGGGCAAAATGGGAAATACAACAAGTGGAACCTAGCCACTTTTTATTATATGTGGGTTCAATCTCACATGTCCTCTCGTTGTCCCGCAAGTGGCTGATTAAGCACAAGTGCCTTATCTGAAACAACAGCAAATAAAAAGTTTGTTAATACTTTTTTATATTTTTTCTCGAAAATTTGCTGTTTGCTTCCATCACTGCCACGTTTCATTAGCCATAGATTTCCCTCAAGAAGAAAAGGATAGCCGTAGTTTTCTTTCTTTTTTATATTTAAATTCCCGTAGATAGCCGTGGTTTTCAGCTACAAGGAACTGCAACTATATACCCTTGGAATTAGCTACATTTTTTTTTGGGGGGGGGTTTTGGCTCCCTGTATCAGCCGTTGATATGTGGATCTATTCATTTTTTTAAAAAGAATAAAATAGATTAATAAATGTGTTTGGCAAGACATCTCAAGAGTGTATTTATCTAGTATTCTGTTCAAAAATATAAATAAAAATTTTAAGTTTAATATTTACTTATCTAATTATAAATAATTTAATTTTTATTAAAAATAAAAATTTTAAAATTCACACTCTATCTAATTCTGTCTTAATTATTAACTACACGAGTTAATCAACGTGAAGCATACATTTTGTCTTATTTTTATCTTTTAAAATTTTTAAAAGAGTACGATTTCAACTTGTTGAACATGTGTTATAAATGAGCAAGAAAATAATCGTATAAATTTATAAGAAAATATGTATATTCATAATAGATTTTTATAGTAGTTGTTCTCATAATTACAGCCCTTTACTTAAGTTTAGGGAACAAAGATATTGAATTAACTTCTTTAAGACCTTTTTGATAATTTCTTTGAGGAATCACAATTAGTCCTCCAACTATTTTTGGAGTACCACTATCGTCCCTAAACATTGTTTTGCTCTATTTTCGTTCTCAAATTATTTTGGAAAGTTCTACATTAGTCACGAAGGCTGCTTTACATAAAATTCACTTTCAAATGTGTCGATTTTACCTTTTTAAGGTGGTCTTTCGAGAGAAATTATAATAAAAATAATTGTACGATCAAATATGACATGTTCTGCACAAAAATTAACCATCAAGACTAATTCGGTACTCTTATACTAGTTTGAGAACAAAAATAGAGAAATAAATGTTTTAAGGATGAAATGAGACTTCGAAAATTATTGAAGGACTAAAAATTTAATAGAAGTTAAAAAATATATTTTTCTTTAATTTTTGTATAATAGATTTAAAAAATTACAATGTTTATTAATCTTTTTAAGGTAAAAAAAAAGATTCTCTTTCTCTTAGAAAAAGAAAAAAGATTAAGACAAAATTACTCCAAATTGATTCTTAATTACTATTAATCAATTAAACCAATCTTGAATACTATTTCTAAATATGCAAAAATAATTCCTTATGAGAAGGATAGGCGTATTTAAACATGTTAACATCTATACTTGTGTTTTTTTTAATATATTCCACACTTGAATAGATTAATCTCCTAATCTCCAATTATCTTTTTTTCTTTCTTGAAGTTTCCAAAGTAGCCTATTATCTGATTATTGAAAATAAAAAAGATTCTCCTAAATCTATCATAACATCTAAAGCCATTTGGGACCAGCCCTAATGTTAGAAATTTGAGTGAAGCTGTTGGAAGCTATTCCAAACCATTTGAATTAAAAGAACCACTTTTTAGTTCTCCCCCTCCCCTCCCACTCTTCCCCCCTCCCCCCCCCCCCAAAAAAAAGAAAATAAAAATATTAATTTTTAGCTTTTTTTGGATTGAAGAAGCTCTCTTAGTAAGAACTAGAAGAACAAAAGGCTAGTTTTACCAAAGGCTTCCAAATCTCTAGATATGGCCTTCTATGATGGTGTATCATACATGAAATATACTAATAATATATATGTTACATTATTAGTAATGTTAGTAGTTGAAAAAATTATAATATTTTTTATATACCGTGTAGTGTATTATTACTAATGGTATATTACATACATTCTGTATATTTTGTTCGAACAAACACATGTCATTCTAACTATTGACGAATTTAGAATTCAAGCCTTTGTGTTAAAGCTAATTACAAAACCATTTAATAATTCAAATTAAAAAATGGGTGCGTATTTATATTCATCACTCCAACAATAGCAAATGTTGCAATTTCATGCCTTTACTTTGAAGAAAAGATGCTCATTGAGTGTAGTAGTTTAAGGTGTGATTGGATAGAGTTTGGTTTTGATATTTTTATCTTGGGTTTCGTAAAAGTTAAATTATTTGTAAGAAGAGATGTAAGTCTCATATTTGAAATTTTAGGGTTTGATTTCAAAATCGAACCCTGTCAAAGTATACCATAAATTATTTTAAATGCAATTTGTAAATTTTAAGAAAGACATTTGCATAAATGACACAAGTTTAACTTTATTAATGGAACTCTGTCTTTCTTTCTTTTTTTTTTTTTAAATCTGAATTATAGAAACTTTATCTGATTTCTCATTTTGCCATCTAATCTCAATTGTGGAAGTTTGTATACTTTGCAATTTCTGTCGTGAGTATCATCCCTTGACCAATGGAATATGACCGTATATACCTATATAAATAGGGTTTGGAATAATAATAAAATGACCTATTTGCCCTCAGAAACTCTGGAAAGGCAAATAGTTCCATCATTTGACCATCCTATTTGATTAATCAAGAAGGAATGAAAATGTAACGACAAAGTAAGTAAGTCTGATCCACATTTCCTCCCCTGAATGTAAAAAAAAAATAAAAATAAAGAGGAAATGAAAAAGCCAAACCTTCAGATGGCAAATTGAATCAGAGTAAAATTAAATGAATTAAAAATTTTTATTCTCTTCTTTTATTTTTACGAGGAAAAAGCATGTTTCAATAATGGAAATAAATACCAGTTCCCTATGGTACTTCCGACAGGAATGAGCGTGTAGTCTTTGGATTGCCGTCTCCAACCAATGAATGTGAAGATACCATTACCAGCCTTAAAATAATAAAAATACCTAAGTAGTAGTAGTAGTATATTAATACTCAATTAATTTACCTAAAATTTTGTGACATAATCATCAACAAAATATTTTCCTCGAACATAAATATTCTGAAGACTATAACAAAACCTTAATCATTATAAATTTTTTAAATAACGTCGTCACTGTTGTTATTATTATTATTATTATACGTACTTTAATATTTACGCAACATGAGTTTATTTATCTATTATGTAGGTGGATACAATATATTACGCTGTCTGTGAATTAATAAATAGACTTCAATTATTATTAATTTTTTTTTGCTAAACAGATAGACTTAAATTATCATTGAAGTATAAAACAAAAGCATTGTTAGCCCTCTAATTCTCCTTTTGTCTTTTTTTTATTTTTTTCTTTTAAATCAATGAAAAATGTCAACATATACAACAGAAATCCAATCATAAGGCCAATGTCAATGACAAGGATGAAAGGTGTATAAGTTGATCTCTCAAATATGCATAAATCTGCATCAGATTTTGATTATTCTTTTCTTTTTTTTTTTTAATGTACAGATTTTGATTATTCAACGGTCAAAATCACTTGAAAGTTGGATAGTTGATTTAAATAGATATTTGGAGTATAAAATAAATATTTTTTTATAAGGTTTAATTTGTTATAGATAAAAAAATATCTAATACGCGCTTTGTTTTAAAATATAATTTTTTTTGATATTTTTTGCAGAATTAATGAAAAAGAAAATAAGTGGCAACTAAAAAAAAAAACAGCTTTCACAAGGGTAGCAAATAAATTCATTAGCTCTTTCCATAATTCTTTATCTTTACAAATAAGATGCTATGTTTTATAATATGTATTTAAAATATTTAGTTAAACTTGCACAACAATAGCTCTCATTCTAAACGTGCATCCTCTAATTTAGTATCACATGCTCTTATATTTCCTATTTTTTTTCTTTCAAAACTGCCAATATGCTTTTATGTTACGAGAAAATCCTATAATGTCGTAAGAAGAAGGAAGATAAACTATGTTTTATGAGCATCAAATTCAAGATTTACAAGCGCAATAAGAAGAATTTTACCGATTGAATTATAAAGCCATCTCTATTGGAGAGGTGAGGTTCGCCCATGGGATCCCTCCTCCCCCCCAACCCCAATTGGATTCATTCACATTAACAATGAACAGCTCAAGCAAACATAAAACATAGTAATAAATTTGTTGCAGAAAAAAATGGTGACCTTTTTGGCAAAAAAGGGACCCGAGAGGTTGAGGAAAAAGAGGGGGCCTAACTTTTCTTTTTCATTGAAAGGGACAGGGTCCCACCTCATACCCTAATCCTCTTCCTATTCTTTCTCCCTTTCTCTCTCCTGCACTTTTTATCAGTTTTATTATTATTATAGTCCATTTGTCAGAACTCAGACTTTCCAACAAAACAAACACAAAGGCTTCCAAGTCCAAACTCTCACACACACAAGGATTCTGGAAAGGTCGATCTTTTTTGTGTTGGAACGATTCTGCTGTAGTACTGGTGATGTAAGAAAGCTGCAAAAAAGAAGGCTTTCTATGCTGCCCTTTCTTGTACTCTTGGATTTTGCCTTCCCTTTACTGTTAATCAGGTAAAGTAGTTATCTTGGGATTTTGTTTACTTAATTCTTTTTTTTGAAATGGAGTTTCGTTTCTTTAATTTATTTTTCTTGTTTTTGGTTGTTTTTATGCTTTTGTGGTGATCTGTTTGTGATTTTGTTTGACAAATTGGAATCCTGTTCAGATTTTTTAAGCTTATGGCTGTGCATCTTGAGACCTGTCTGTTATCTTCCTCTTCCTGTCTGTTTTTCTGTGTATTCCATTTGTAGCTGATCTTTATTTGATTTCTGTAATTTGTAGCTTGAATTTTGCAACGGATTTTCCTTTTGATGTTGCCTGTAATTTTAGTGTACGTAATTGATTTTTACCAGATAGGTGAAGCAGTAAGTTTTAATTTTCTTTTCTTGTTTCCTAAAGAAATGTTTAATTTTTTTTCTGCATGTTCAGATCATCGGAAACAAATTGGATGTAGTTGTTTGGAATTCTTCACTTTGGTTTTGATTCTTGATTCCCAATCCGTTGGAGCATTTCCCTGCTTTTCTTGGTGATTATGGGTCCCGTCTTATTCCTTTAGCATCTATTGTTCTTGTCCCACTGAATAATTTCTTGTTTTGAGAATTTAGTGCTATCTATAGCTAGGCTAAACTTCAGTTTGTTTTCTCAAGATCTGGGTTTTAGTTGTTCATGTAGTTTCGAAAACACCATCAAAGTATATTCGGTACAAAGTGTTATTTCTTCTAGGTTAACTCTTTTTATTATCAATCTCGACAATAAAGATGTATATGTGGTCCTTTGATCAAAGCTTCTATGTTTTTCTAATTAGATTTCATTCGCATATTTCTTGCAGGTTGTTTCAGTTTATCTTGACGATAGTGCAGGATTAGCTGAGTTGAAAATAGTTTTGGAAGTGTTTGTTTGAAGGCTTGGAAATTGCACCATAAATAACGAGATTAGATCCAAAACAAGAATTAGCTAAACTATGGGTTATATCTGTGATTTTTGTGGGGAGCAAAAGTCTATTGTATACTGCCGTTCTGATGCAGCTTCGTTATGTTTGTCCTGCGATCGCAATGTCCATTCTGCAAATGCCCTTTCACGACGTCATTCAAGAACACTTTTATGCGAAAGGTGTAATTCACAGCCCGCATTTGTCAGATGTATTGAGGAGAAAGTCTCTCTTTGTCCTAGTTGTGATTGGATAGGGCATAATGGGTCTACGCATAAGAGACAGGCTGTTAATTGTTATTCTGGCTGCCCTTCGTCTGCAGAACTTTCTACAATTTGGCCATTCTTTGCGGAAGTTCCTACAGTGAGAGATGCAGCTAGTCAGCAGGTAATTGGTTTGATGACCATCGATGAGGGTTCACCAGATGATCAAGGTGCTCAAGGAAAGAGTGATATACAAGATGCATCTGCAGCAGTTGAAGTAGCTAGCTTTCATAATTTGGATAAATCAACCATTTGGATGGGCTCATCAGGGATTCCCGAAAACACCAAGCTACAAACTGTTGAACAATCTGCTGGATCAACATTTTCAGCACCATCCAAGGTAATTTTGAATCTTTAGGGGAATGAGAAAAGAACTATTAAGGTCTTGACATCTTTGGAATTAGTTCATGTGATATTGGGATATAAGGCAAGATGGTATTCTTTATTTTGAATGGTTAAAACTTAATATGTTTTGAGAGCATCCAAGTAAAAGCTTCCTTTAAGCCTTGGCAGCATCTCTTATTTCCCCATCAAGGTCTTTTGGATGATGTAGGCCCTCAAGATCTGAATATCCTCTTAGTTGATTGAAGAAAAAAGAATCCTTTTGTTTCTCCAAAGACTGCTAGTCCCTTAAAAAATAACGTCATAGAGTCCCCAGTTATGTATTGAAATTATGACTTAGCATATATGCTCAAATGTATTGTTCTTCTTATGTACTGCGTAGCAAAAATTTCCTTCAATTTTGCCATCAGGTGTTGCAGAAGAAAATACTTCCTCCTTTCTTGTTGCACATGTGCCTAAATCTCTTCTCAATATTTCACTTATTGTTTCAAATTTTATTATGAAACAGAGAGTCTTCATATTTTAACTTTCTGATTAGATGATTTGAGTTATTGCTGATTCTATGGAAGCACAGACTCACTCATAAAGTTTCTGATGACATGTCTTATCAAATGATGATATTCTTTCCCAGCAATTGGATAATTATCCTGAATGCAATGAAATTCATCTGTAGTTGATTCCTTGATTTACACAACAAAGAACTGGAGCTTATGGAAAGTGATCTGATCAATATTCTGTTTTTGTTTCCTCCAAATAGGAGGAAATGTTTGAAGCCATTAGTGAAATAATGAGCCAAAATGAGAAGAAATGTTTTGAGACCTCGTCTTCGGTTGTTATTTGTCACTTTTTCTGCCTGTTTTTCCTGAGAACTACTGAAACTTACATTATATTGTTAATGTGCAGGTTTGCTATCCTGGAACCAAAGGGCCTACTTTATGTGAAGAAGATACGTTTTATGATAGCTTTAATATGGATGAAATTGACTTAAGCATTGAAAACTACGATGAACTTTTTGGAATGGGTCTTGAAAACCCAGGAAAGCTTTTTGAAGATGATGAGATTGATGGACTTTTTAGTATGGAGATATCTGGTGCTGATTCGAACTGCCAGGATGCACATGTTGTTGAGGTTATTTATCTTCAGACAAAACTGCTATATTGCTCCTCCTATTCTTTTGGTCATGCGTTGTCTTCTCTTGCTTTACCACTTTAATTAAGTGCTTTCTCAGAAGTCTATATAATTACCTCCTATTTCAGTCACAAAATCTTGGTTTGCTCTAACAATGTTCTTGAATTTCCTTTTAGTCAAAGCGGTTAATGTTTGCCATTGATTTTAAGATTACTTTGGTGCATAATTTTCATGAACGTATCAGCTTGGCCTGGAAAGAGGAGGTCTCACCCGGCCCCCGCCCCCACAAAACACCAAAAGAAAATCCTCATGAATTTCTTTTCTCTGTATCTTCTGAAATGCAAAACGATGTTCCTTATTCCTTAACTGTAGTTCTTTGTCATAATCTAAAGATGCTATCTATTCTCTGGATCACAAGATGCTTGCAATAGCAGTGTCCAAGGATTTCATCCCAGCCTTTGCTTGACAGTGTTATCTATTGTGTTATGATTTTGGAGGTTGTAAACTATTCTCTCTGATTTTTGCTATGTTTGCAAAGGTTGAAGTGATGACTCCCTCCTCTGAAATATCTGGAACTGTGGTGTGTCTAATTTTCCTTAAGTCTTGGTGCAACTTATGTTGTTTTTTCATCTTGATAGGTTGAAGAGATCTTCCCCGCAGAGATAGGAGGCTCAATTCATATTCTGCCTTATTGTTTTGCCTGTTCATTGTCCTTTTCTTTTATCCTGGGAGGAAGGGTGGGGGAGGGTATTGGCGTGGTTGGGAGATGGTAAGCTTGATATACATTTTAGTTTGAGGAGTTTCTCCCAAAAATTTGGATGAAAAATGGATCAGATGCTTTGGGTATTCGACAAATTTGTACCAGTTTGCATTGTTCAAGTGCATACACTTTCAAGCAATATTAGGAAATTTGCATAGTTTTCCTGGTATCAGGTTGAACAAGATCTAGAGAGAGAGAGTAGATAAGTAGTTGTATTTGTAGATTGTCTACGAACTGGCAGCCTTTGTTGGAAAATTTAGTTCTAAATGTGTATTAAGCTAATTGAAAGGGGAAGACATGGATAATTGTCTCTGAAGAAATTGGTTGATTATCATCTATTCAATATAAGAAAGTCCAGTATGCTTTTGTTCTGTATTAAATTTGAAAAAGTTTCTATTCTAAGGGTTTCCAAGTTTGCTTAATTTCTGCAGGTAAACATTGTTGTGGGCGGTACCCGGGGGGTGGGGGGGGGGTGGGGGGCGTTAGGGGAGTGTCCAATTGTGGTTTTTGATTCTACTTTTAGCTGATATCTTACCCAAGATTTGGCGGGTCTCAATAGTTCAAGGGACAAAGTTAGCCTTTTAAAATTCGGCATATGAAAAATGTCTAGGAATGTTCAAGAGCCATTGAGGCTTTTTACCCTGATATGCGTGTGGTTTCTAGCAGAAACAGAAATAATGCTATCTAAAGCTAGTTGTGTGTGCTGATCTTTCCATTTGCAACCCTGGATCGGGCACTGTTTTGCCTCCAAAGTTTCAGTTCAGCTTGAAATACAGGACTTTCCTGTTGATTCTTAATATTTTGAGTTTTGGAGCAAAGAATGAATTGTATGAATCATTTTGATTGCTTATATCCTTAGTGGGGATTCTAATACCTGGTGACTCTGTTATATTTCATAAGCATAATGAATTTGTGGCATATTCCAAGTCTGCATCACTGCTTATCCCAAATGAATTGACCATTTTCTTCTTCTGCTTCATTCTTGACTCACTAGTACGATTTTTCTGCTTCAACCATTGTTTTTTTCCTGTTCATATTATATTTGTTGTTTCAAATATGTCATCAATGTCTTACACGGTTCAATTATATACTGTATGATCTACTAGATTCTTCAATTTTGAGGATGGTTCTTGTGATATATGGACTGTTGCTTGCAATGGGAAGGAAACGGTAATAGCAAACTTGTTTCAGGACAAGTGTGGCCGCTGTACCATAGTCAGGCTTTCTTTACTGAGCTTGTGTAATGCATATAGAGAACCTCTCTAAATTCTAGTTTGTTTTCTTTCCTCTCTCTTTTCCTCTTTAAGTTCCTCTGTGGTTGAGTATTGAGACTTCTTCATATGGTGCCAGGCGTCATCAATTGGACGTGGTAATGCCATACAACCAGCATGTAGCAATGCAGCATCTGCTGATTCCATCATGAGCTGCAAGACAGAACCCAACTTATGTTTCACGAGGCAAGGTCACTCTAGCCTCTCATTTTCTGGTGTAACCGGAGAGAGTAGCGCCGGAGATTATCAGGACTGTGGAGCGTCTTCTGTGCTTCTAATGGGTGAGCCACCATGGTGTCCTCCATGCCATGAAAATTTACTCCCTTCAAGTAGTAGGAGTAATGCTGTAATGCGTTATAAAGAAAAGAAGAAGACACGCAAGTAAGACCACTCTTGGCCTTCCTCTCTCTTTCGTTTCTTAATTTTAATTTGAGCATAGACTTCTGTAGTCATTTTACTCTCTTGACTACGTAGTTTTGTAGTTGAGAAAATTTAGCTTGTGTTCTTCAGGTTGTAATAAATCAGTATAATATGTTAAGAAGTTCATAGCCCCTGTGAAAGTTAGATTCTAGATAATAGTAACCCATTATCTTACATTAACATTTCTATCCGCTGCTTCCTTCTTTGATTTCGTCTTGCTTTTGATAATGCAATAGATTTGAGAAGAAAGTAAGATATGCTTCTCGCAAGGCAAGAGCTGATGTGAGAAGGCGTGTGAAAGGGCGCTTTGTCAAGGCTGGTGATGCTTATGACTATGATCCATTGAGTCAAACCAGAAGCTACTGAGAGTAAAACTTTCTTCCATAAATACAAGGACAGAAATGATGCATGTGAAATTGGATAAAGTTGGCTTGCCATTTCTTCGAAATGAATGAATCAATGCATATTTCCCCTGCAGTTATGAACTCTATGGTTTTATCTCAGGGGACAGAGTTGTCTTTCATAGATGAAGTTGGAAAAGGGACAGCATTTCCTTAGCTTCACCAACAAACATCTATGTGCCTATTCCTCACCAGGAAAAGGAATCATGATGCTGCCTGAGAAGCCCATAAAAGATCGACATTATTTCTCAAGAATAGAATGATCTACTTCGAGGTACAGGTTCATGTTGGTAGCCTTGTTTAGGGAGAGGGATAATCCGTTTGCCCTTTCAGGGCGTAAAGTATTCAAGACTCATTACATTGTTAGTTTCAACTTTCTGCCCCTCTTACGTCTCTCACCGGGTGGCCTCCGATCAAAAGTCTTCTTGAGAGATCATTTGAAGACTTGCTTATCTCCACTTAGACTTGTCGACAACTTGCTTAGTCTCTTAAAACTACAGAACCCGAATAGGCATAATGGATGCCAGGATGTGATAGTTACCATGTATGAGGCATTGTAATATTCTAAATTATTTTGTCGAATGATATGTACAGGCAACAGATCATCATGTACATATTTTGCCAGAGCAACTGGACTTTGATTTGTAATACCTAACTGTTACAAAAGAAAAACTAGAAATTGTTGTATGCCGCTCATTGCCCCTCAGCCTTTGGCTGGAAAGCTTTTGTGATAGTCAATAATGACTTAAGGACAAATTCTTTTGTATTCATACGTTATCACTTATTCCTGTGTCATTCATCGTGAACTGTTTTGGGCTCCTTTCTATGGTAGCCATGTAAATGGGACCATAGCAAATTTATCATTTTACTACAGTTGTATCACATGGTCCTTTCTATGCTAGGTTCCAAGATTCCACAGACTGTAATAGGGAAATTCGCGTTAAATGTCACTAAATTTTAATTCATCTTTTCTTGCCACTAGATTGTTTTGGTGCCTTACTTTTGTACCCTTTTTGGTATCATTTCGCTCTTTTTCATAGCAAAATTTGGCCGAAAATGATACGCTCAACGCATGTGAATGATAATTATGTCTCCCGGTAACTCATTCACTTATGGGTGGACGTGCTAGCTTTTGCTATATTGCGTCGTGGAGAGTAACAGAGTGGCAAGGAAACGGCATAAACAAAAAAAGATAAAAATTTAAGTTTAGTGACGTAAATTGAAATACGACTTTTTTTTTTAATGATATTTAGAGTCAAAAGACTCAAACAAGAAAAACCTTTAGTGAGGTTCCTGGAAAATGAAACTCTTGAGAGTTAAAACAATTATCGAAGTTCAAAATACAGAATCGTTATTTTACTCCTGAATCAAAGATTTTTTGAGCCTGCGGTTCCTATTCTACACCTGAATTTATAAGTTTCCTTGAATGAGGATTGAAAAAAATACTTGTATAACTTTATCCCAGTAATTTTACAGTTATTTTAAATGAAGTTTGAGAAAAATATTTGTATAACTTTATACTTTATATAGAATAGTCAAAACAGGTTTGAGCCGTTAGTTTGCCCTGTTTATTTGAATAAATGAATGGACTTGGACATAATTTGTATAGGCTTTTTAAATACAAGTTTATATAGATATAATTTGTATAAACTGTTTAAATACAAGCTTATTTAGCTCGCTCTATTTAGCCTATAGACCAATACGAATTGGAGCGAGTTAACTAGCAATTTTTTTTCAATATATTAAAAACATTACAAAAAAAAATATACAACAATCTTAATATCAAATTTGTCTCAATTGCACATTCTAATCATGCCCACAATCAAGATTGATTAATTCCATTTTATTTTAAATATCTTTCTCATAAAATTTTATCTAAATTAAGAATGTTATATATAAAATTAATGATTATTTTTATTTTAAAAATATTAGTGATTTATTAAATATTTTTTATATTATAATTATAAATTTATATATTCATATATAATAAATAAAAAAGACAAAAAAATATAAAGCAAAAAAAAAAAAAAAAAAAGATGTAAGCCCGCAAACCTAGTTAAGCAGATATGGACCGAAAGTTTTCCAACCCATAAAAAAAGGAAACCAACTCATTCTGCACCGTTAAAGAGTCAGCCAGTGATGGGTTAGAGCAAACTGACCCGTTTGATAATATTAGATTTATCCCAACTAATTTTACAATTCTTTTGGAAAATGCACCCCATGGAGTCCAAAACTACAGGATGAACTCTACCCCCACAGCCGAAACAATCAGGACTTTCCTATATTTGAGTCCGATCATAGTACGTTTTCTAAAATATAGAAGTGTTATGCTATGCATTTTCTCATACTTCCCTTCTCAAAGGCAGTTTTGTGCATAGTGAATCATGAATAATAATGTTCCCACTACTCAAAAGATTTCCAATATTAATCACAATGAACCTACGAAACGGCTCAATTGAACCAACAATTTCTTGGATCAATCTGGAGCCAAAATGTAATTAAGCATAGAAAGACTTCTAACACATGAAAAAACAGTTGTACTTTACCATTGCGTGAACAATTCCTCCACCCCCTCACCCCCCCCAGAAAACAAAAAACCCTCCCAATAGATCCAAAAAATCTAGCTCTAACTTGAACCAATAATCATTTTCCTAATCATAATATTCACAGTTGCCATAATAACAGCAAGAACGTTATCCCTTACGTTGGTCGGATAACAGATGTAGCACTTGACGGAATCAAACTGTTGCAGTAACTAATCAAATTTGATGCGTCTGATTGGCTGATTAGCAATGTGAATGCAGTAGCTTTATGCCAATAATCACAAAATAATTTTCATAATAAAAAATGGAGGGAAAAAGTTGAAACAAGTTCAAGCTACTTGGTATAGGTAAATGGAAGTGGATGATTTTCTTCCAAACATTGCTTAAAACAAAAGAAGCTACAGAATCAGCCGGAGCCAACAAACTCTACAAGAATACCATCCATTCCTTTAACCCGGGGGGTAATTTTACTGGAATGCAGTAGAAAAAGAAATCGGAAGAAACCCCCTTTCTCTTTTCTACAATGTAAACAGGAAAGTAGAGGAATTGAATATTGACAACTTGCAGGTGGTCTCACAAAGATTTTCAGTGGTGTTCGCATTACCCCCATTACGTTGAGAGTCAGTTGCCTTCAAAATTGTATATTGCCTGCGATCTCCTCAACTTTCATTAACTAGTCCTCATCAGATGAAGTATGTTTATCTTGTGGCATTCCAAAATCATCTCCATCCGTTGTTTCCTGCCAAATGCAGGTATATAAGAAGTGAGATACTAACAATGCCAAAATGCACGTAGAACTAAAGAGGATTAATAGATTCTTACAGGCATCTTGTCCCAGTCCTTCAACTTGGAGTTAGTTAACATGTAATTGTCGCGCAATGGAGCCCATGCTGGACCATCACCATCCTCATGACCAGTAGATGGTCCAACCTACATGTAGAATCAGATATTAATCAATTATTCTGAATGCAAGGGAGCCGGAAGCATAATAGGGAATGGAACAAAAAAGATAAGGACCGTATATGACTTGACTTGAAATACATGAAAGGATAAGGAGAAAGTACACCTCAATCCATCTCCAGCTAGGCGAGAGAGAGAGAGAGAGAGAGATTTGACCTGGGTATTGGTTCCAGCCGTTTGAGATGATGTCTTGCCCAACTCAGAGAAAAAGACTTCTTTTCTCTTCTTCCTTATTGCTGACAGGATCGAGGAATATCATTTAATGTTTTTGAATGTTTCATATAAGCAAGAATAGGTAAAACAATAAAATTCACCAAAGCAGAGCCAGATGAGTTTTGCACCTTCTTAACAAAGGCAAATTGAGGCAAACCTAAATGGCAAGGAAGACAATTTCTAGCATTTTACAAATTGACCATAATAAAAAAATGATGACAGTTGAGCTGCAATTGTAGAAGGCACTTCAGCAGCATTTTTCCAAGGCTATAGAAGAAAACAAAAATAGAACTAGAGAAAACCACAGAATCTGGAGCCAGAAAGATAAAAAGAAGTTAACGAATGTAACACAGACAAAAAGTCATTAAGATATCACTTCAGTTACCCCTATAAGAGACATTCTTCTAAGATCAGTTAGAGATAATTAACTCAATAGCGGAAATATCATATTCTTAAAAGACTGCTGGAACAAGGCTAGGGATCAACAAACCATTTTGTAACACTAAAAGTACATGTGTGAGCACATCTCATATCTACGTCGTATATACATACTTTGAGCTGACAGGAAAAAATGGCATGCCCTTTATGACACATAAATGCGCAAGAAACAAAAAACATCTACACATTAGAAGGGAAAGGAGGGAAGTAAAGGGAAAATCATGGCTAACAACTAACTTCAGTTCCTATGGTTTCAAGTCCAAGAAGTGACACAACCTATAATTGACCATTATCTTATCAACTTTTCAACCTTGCAGCTCATTGCAGTAGAATTTTTTTTTTTTTTAATTTCTAGCACTCCACAAATGATAGATAGCAGCAGGGAAAGCAAGCTTGAACAGCCAGATAAGAAAGGGATCAGTTCTTCGTGACCCTGTATCTCTTTCCGTACAGGGTATTCTAACTGCTAAACATTGCACCAAAAATTTCCAGGGAATTGACAGACAAGCAATAAGATATCAATAAGAAATCTGTAGAAGTTAATCCATAAAGGCAAGATCTCATGATTCCAGTATCAGATAATTTTAATTGATCGAAAGTTAGCAAGGGCGGCACTGGAACTTGAGCAGTTGGAAATAAGCATTCAAAAGTAGTATATCCATCTCACAACCAAAAGGCTTGTAGTTTTGATAATTTTCGAACTATCGAGTCAAATTTACATAAATAAACATCAGTGATCCAAATTTTCTGGAATACACTGAACTGATTTCACACCATACAAGTTGCACCATGGCCTGAGTATAACTATAAGAATCAAAACAGGAAAGAGAAAGCAACAGAAAAGAAATTCTACAAGCATTAGCTCAAAGAAAAATCCACTTTGTAAACTGCCAAACCTCATGCTAATCTCATACCTTTCTCATCTTTTGATCTTGAGGGATTTAATCCTTTCTGAGCATGTTGCGCCTTGTTGACCTTCACACATTAGTAAGTTCATGCATTAACAAGTTGTCTATGATAAACAACACTGATCAGCATTACAGAGAAAAGTGAAAAGAAAAGGATGACTAGCGCCATCTTTCTGTTAGGAGGGGGATGGGGAAAGGAGAAGAAAAGGGGGGGGGGGGGGGGCTGCTTTTGTTACTAGTGTCAATGCAAAGAAACTTACAGCATTGAATAACTTGACCACTGAAGAAGCAGGAGGATAAAAATAGGCAACAAAAAGCTTAAGTCAGTCCAAAGTTCCTTTTACTACATTTCAACTTCACGTAACAGCTTCTGCAAAACCAAAAGAGTAAACAGTACCTCCTCTTGTTGCAATTCCTAGAAGAAACTTCTCATGAGAATCCAAATAATTAGCAGGCTTCACATGCCCCTTCTCTCCTAACTTTACACAGGAAATGCAAATAAAGTCAAACACCCACACTTGCGGAAAGAAAAAAGGAAAGCAATGAAAACAGATAATTGATTATCTTGGTTCAACTTCATAAAGTCATCTTCACATTCAGTTCAACTACAGGACGATCAAGGAGAAAGAAACAGCATTAACAAAACCAAATTCAGAATACCAGACGTTTCTCTTTCTTTGCTTCGCCCTTGACCTTTCTTTCAGACTCGTCTTCAGCAAGCTTCTCGATAACCAGCTTCTTATGTGCTGATAGCACAGGACCCTAAGAAAGATTGAATACAAGCTTCTCAAACAAACAACAAAATCCCACCACGAGGCCAAGCGAAGAACTAACTCTTAATAGATTAAACCCACCATTGATGCCAGGAACTAAACTAACTCACCAGGATATCATCAGTAGTAGGAGTCTTCTTTATGATCTTCTTGAATGCCAATCGGAAGGCTTTACAACCATCTGAAAATCGCATAATCCCAGGCTGAACATCAGCATCCTCATCCTCTGAAACCTCCTCCGAAGCCTCGTTCTCTCCATTATCTGAAGATTCTTCTCCCCCACTATTTGCTACCTCCTCCTTAGCATTCTCTTCGGCAACATCTTCATCATCATCTGAATTATAATCTCTGGCTTTCTTCTGCAATATCTTTTTCAGTTTTCGATCCATCTTCTTAACCCCAAAATTCTCTGCAACAGCATGATTATTTTTCGATCTCTTCCTTGTTTTTACAGCACTTCTAGGATTACTTCTCTTGTAGCTTGCTTTCCTCTTCTTTGTACCCTTCTCCAATTCTTCCGCCATTCCAATTGTTGCACAGAAATAACGACAACAATATTTAACCTACCAAACACAGAAACAATTAGTTTCTATAATGGCAAAGTGCTCACCAACTACAATCCAACTACCAATAATTAACGTGGGCACAACAAAACTGAGCTTAGATGGCGGATTTAGGGTTCTTATTTCGGTTACCAGAGGATAGGCGTGGGCAACCAGTTTACGGTTCGATTTTCAGTGGTTCCGTTCGGTGCGTTGCGGCCCAGTACGAGTAGCGGCGCCGGCGATAATCTCAAAGCTGAGCAGCTTCCTGAATCCTGAGCAGCGGAGCAGACCAACGGCACTGGGACGGCTAGAGAGTGGTCCGGAGGAGCTGAGGAGATCAATCTGAGAGAACAGGAATGGGAGATCTTAGATGTCAGTGGGCAGCAGACCAGAGCGGGGAAAAGAACAACAGACTGGGAAAAAAAAAAAAAACCTAGGCTGGTGTTTTTCCAAATGAACGCATTATAATTATGCGTTAGGTAGTAGGTTCATTTTTTGGCATGGTTTTCAACCTAAATATTGAACCTAACAGCAAATCAAAATATATATTATTATCACAATCCAAATTGAATTAATCAAAATAGAAAATTCAATTCGGTTCATTTTGAATTTTCAAATTAAATCCAACAATGAACACCTTACAAGAGGGTTATGGTTTTTAGTTTTTAATTGATTTTTCTATTTTGATTCCATACGGAAGGGACGTTCGGGTTGAAGACTTTGAACAGCTGTTAGGGTGACAGTTAAAAGTCAAGATTGCCCCCAATGCCCCAAGAAAGAAAGGCAACTGAAAAAAAAAATCAATATTTGCAGCTCCTTGGGGAGAGATATCGGAAAAGTAATAGCACCGGTGAAGAGAAGACACGGTCCGGTTAGGGTGCTTATGCTCTTTTTTTTGCATATGCAGATAATTTTTGACCGTTCGATTGATTACTTTTTATTGTCTTTTGATCTGACGGTTATGAAGCATGAGGGGTATTTTGGGTAAGCAAAATTATGGGAGAAAAAAGAGAAAAGTTTGAAACGATTTGAAATCCACTTTTTCACCTACTTTCTAACAGATACTTTTTTCACCCACTTTCTTCAACCAATTCTACCAAATTCTCTCTCTTTTTTTTTCTCTCTCTCTCTTCTTTCTGTCTTTCTCTCTTCTTTCAATCTTCTGTATTCTCTCCGCTACTGCTCTGAAAATCTTCAAATATTAAAGAACAAAATGATTCATTCTCTTCAAAATCGTCATTTTGTATTAAACGGTTTCGACGAACCTTCAAGTTTTCTTTCGAGCTTAAAAATAATTTTTTCAGATTTACTAATAGCCAAAATGAAGTTAGATATTATGAGTTTTTGTTAGACTGTTGGTGGCTTCTAGGCTATAGAAATCTTCACTAAAAATAGATTTATGGTCTGCTTGCGGATGTAAGAAAATGATGTGTTAATTTTTTTGGTTTGAAGAATGATTTCGGCAGTGGAACACTCTTATGACTTCAAAGAATGATTTTGATAGTAGATAATTTGGTCAGATGTTATCTTAAGAGTGAATAGTTATTATCCGCTAAGTGAATAATTATTCACTTAACATATCAAGTGAATAGATTTACTATATCAAATAATTATTCATAAAAATCTGAATAGATATTTACGTGAAACTAAATATATCTGATTTGGTCAGATGTTATCTTAAGAGTGAATAGTTATTTTTTGCTAAGCGAATAATTATTCACTTAAGAGTGAATAATTAAGTAAATAATTATTCACTTAACATATCAAGTAAATAGATCTGCTATATCAAATAATTATTCATAACAATTTGAATGGATATTTACGTGAAACTTAATATATCTGATTTGGTTAGATGTTATCTTAAGAGTGAACAGTTATTCTCCGCTAAGTGAATAATTATTTACTTGTGAATAATTATTCACTTAACATATCAAGTGAATAGATCTACTATATTAAATAATTATTCATAAAAATCTGAATGGATATTTACGTGAAACTAAATATATCTGATTTGGTCAGATATTATCTTAAGAGTGAACAGTTATTCTCCGCTAAGTGAATAATTATTCACTTAACATATCAAGTGAATAGATCTACTATATCAAATAATTATTCATAAAAATCTGAATGGATATTTACGTGAAACTAAATATATCTGATTTGGTCAGATATTATCTTAAGAGTGAATAGTTATTTTTTGCTAAGTGAATAATTATTCACTTAACATATCAAGTGAATAAATCTGCTATATCAAATAATTATTCAAAACAATTTGAATAGATATTTACGTAAAACTAAATATATCTGATTTGGTCAAATATTATATTAAGAGTGAACAGTTATTCTCCTCTAAATGAATAATTATTCACTTAAGAGTGAATAATTAAGTGAATAATTATTCACTTAACATATCAAGTGAATAGATCTACTATATCAAATAATTATTCATAAAAATCTGAATGGATATTTACGTGAAACTAAATATATCTGATTTGGTTAGATATTATCTTAAGAGTGAACAGTTATTTCCGCTAAGTGAATAATTATTCACTTGACATATCAAGCGAATAGATCTACTATATCAAATAATTATTCATAACAATTTGAATGGATATTTACGTGAAACTAAATATATCTAATTTGGTCAGATGTTATCTTAAGAGTGAATAGTTATTTTTTGCTAAGTGAATAATTATTCACTTAAGAGTGAATAATTAAGTGAATAATTATTCACTTAACATATCAAGTGAATAGATCTGCTATATCAAATAATTATTCAATACAGTTTGAATAGATATTTACGTAAAACTATTATTCACTTAACATATCAAGTGAATAGATCTGCTATATCAAATAATTATTCATAACAGTTTGAATAGATATTTACATGAAACTAAATATATTTATACAACCCTTAATTCAACACAAACTCCTATTACCATAATTATTTTTTACTGTCAAGAATACACCTTTAGAGATTAAATAGAAGATACCAAGAAAAAATAATACATAATATAATAATATTCATCTAACAACAATAATAGATTTTTTGTCTTTACTTTTCAGATACAACAAATTACTACTCTTCTAGATAACTTAATTTTTTGTCTTCACTCTTCAGATGTAACAAACTTCCACTTTTCTCGATAACCCACTTTTCATATCAAGAACTCCATCCGGAATGTCTGCAACTGTATTGGATGAATCTGTGAAGATTGACTAATAGATCTTTCACACAACGTCCTTTACCTTCGTTGATACTAACTTTGATTACAAAAGAACAATAGCGAACAAAATAGAGAAGAGAGAGGGGGGAGAAAAAAATAGTCAATCTGCTAAAGATTTAAGAGAGAAAAAATCTGATAAAAATTCAAGAGAGAAGATAGATGAAAAGGAAAGAGAGTCAATCTTCAAGGAAAGGGATAGATGAGAGAGAGAAGAGTAATCGGAATGAAAAAGGGAGAGAGAAATAGATGAAGAAAAAAGCAGATTATTCTGTTCATGAATAGAAAGTTTTAGGCGGGAATCTAAAAATAAATTTTGCTCCAAAATACCCCTGGCCTCTCACAACCATTAGATCAAAAGATGCTGATCTAATGGCTATGAAAAGCCTCCCGCACATGCTGAAAAAAAGGGTACTCAGCATATTAACTTCAGCGGAGAAGACAGGAGATGCGACTGTTGGCAGCGGTGAGGCATCCCATTAGCATGTTGAATATTCTTTTTTTTAGCACATGAGGGCAGTTTTTTAAAAAATATTTTTTTATTTTATAATTAAAAAGTATAAATGTATTTTAGACCATAAAAATTAGTGAGATATTTAAAAATTTAAAATAATCATCATTAGTCTTTTGACACTTAATGTTCTTTTAACCACTTCTAATAATTTTTCTCTCTTTAGCAATCTCTCTCTCATGTCTTCTCTCTCCTAATACTTTGAAGCTCTTCAATATTAAAGAATAAAGTGCTCCATTCTCATCTAGATCTTTACTTTGTGTCTAATGATTTTAATGAGCCTTAGAGTTTTATCAAAATTCATTTTCTCAAATTCACTTATAGCCAAAACGAAGACAGATATTGTCAGTTTTTGTTGGGTTGTTTGTTAGTTTTGACGTTGTAGAAATATTAATTGAAAATAAGATTTATTTGAATATTTAATAGTGAATAATGATTCATATTAGAGTAAATAATTATTTATCTAATATTGAATAATTATTCATGATAGAGTTAATAATTACTCATGTTAGAGTGAGTAATTATTCCTTTAATATTGAATAAATACTCATGATAGAGTAAATAATTATTTATCACCTGTTGAATTGTTGTCGTGAAATCAATAATTATTCAAACTATAGTGAATAATTATTCAATACGCATCGATTATTCACCAATAGTGAATAATTATTCACCACTTGTCGAATGTTTGTAATGAAGTGAATAATTATTATTGAAACATTAAATAATTATGCAACTCATAGTGAAGAATTATACGTGGCACGAAGAACAATCATTATCATTTTTTAGTGGAATACTCTCATGATTTCAGAGAACAATTTTCGTGGTGAAGAATTTCAATATTAGATCTTTTTTTTTTTGTAAAATATTAGAATGATATGCTTTGACTTTTTCTGTAATAACTTGTTTCAAAAATATCCATTAGCTAGCCAAACAGAAATATACATCTCGTTTTGGTGAAAGAAATTATAGGGTCATGTTAGAGTGAATAATTATTCTTTTAATAGTGAATATTTATTTATCACTTATCAAATACTTGTCACGAAGTAAATAATTACTCATATTAGAGTGAATAATTATTCATCATTTGTCGAATGATTATCGTAAAGTGAAAAATTATTCTTGTAAAAGTCAAAAATTATTCTTGTATAGTTGAATAATTATTGAAACTATAGTGAATAATTAGTCAATACACGTCGATTACTCGTCTATAAGTAAATAATTATTCATGATAGAATAAATAATTATTCATTACTTATCGAATATTTTTTGTGAGGTAAATAATTATTCTTGGAATGTTGAATAATTATGCAACTCATAATGAAGAATTATTTGTGACACGAAGAATAATTATTCTCATTTTTTAAGAAACAATCTTTAGGTGGAAGTAAATAATTATTTATTTAACGCATGAAATGAACTGAGTGGTCATATCAAATAATTATTCATAAAAATTAATAGATATTTGCATATAAGAAATTGTTATTTATAACAAATTGAATAGAATAATTATGAATAGTTATTCCTTTAATGGTAAAACATTATTCATGATAAGTGAATTATAGTCGTGAAGTGATTTACGATTCCTTTATAGAAATATAGCTACTCATTACACAGATCAAAATTATTCTAGTCATGAATTGAATTAATGTGCTTGCTATATCCATTTAAATAAATAATTATTCACTAAATAAAATTGATTTCATTGGATAAGTTTGTAAGAGGGAATAATTATCTATAACAAGATGAATAATCACATCTTATTTATATATAAGAGATTAATTATGTTATGAATTTAAGTGTTGGTAATGCAGAATTAATGTAAAAGCGTCACTCAATATGTTTGGAGAATAATATAAAACTAAAAGAATGAGAAGATAGAATATAGAGAGAGAAAGTAGAACTCAAGAATCAAGATTAATCTATATCTTATTAATATCATCATATGGCCATATATATAGGCTCATAATACAAGAGTTTATGGAAACCTAAAATCTAATAGGAAAAGGAAATCAAATCTGATTAGGAGTCATATTTTGGGAGTTCAGTTATCTTCGGAGAAACTGATTAATATAAACATGCACATATTATTTCATAACACTCCCCCTTGAATGTTCATAACATAAAGAATATGCCTCGTTAAAACCTTACTAGATAAAAATCTAGTGGGAAAAAAAACCTCTAATGAAGGAAAAAGAGTACATTATTCTTTAAGTCATTATTACTCCCCCCAATAAGAAAATCTTTTGAGATTTCTTAACCGATACTTTCCAATCAAATATTGCTGTCGGTAAGGTCTTAGTAAATAGATTTGTCAAATGATCAAATGATCAAATTCATTGCTTTAGTAAATAGATTTGTCAAATGATCAAATGATCAAATTCATTGCACATCAATATCACATTTCTTCTGGAGCTCTTGATTAAAAATATACTTTATCATATCCCCTTAGATATATTTCAAAATTTATTATAATCTAACAATACAGTTAGAATTCCTTCTCAGAGGATATAGATTTGTCTTAAATATATTAATCAGGATCACACATATTCTCAACCAACATCATAAATTTCTATTTCTTCAACATGAGTTGAAGATGTGGGTATTATAATCAACACATACTTATAAATGCATGGTTTATGTGGATCATATAGGTAACTTATACATTGCATATCCATCTCAATAGGAGTTGATTTTTCTCAATATTCGAGATAAATTATCTCAAGGAGATATCAAAAGACAAGCTTAATGCCGTCTCAAAATTTATTGGGTAGAGAAGAACTAGAATAGATATTTGCTTGCATGCAAACAAGTGTATTTATGCTCTAAATTGCAGAGTTATGGTACTTCAGGACCAAAGAGTTCTTCGATATCCTTTAATAGATATAAAGGATCTCACTATAATAACCCAATGACAATTGATGTGCTATATCCATGTGAAACATCTGCAGGATGTTCAATCAAAATAAAATGTTGACTTTTCAAAACGTTGATTACAATACTTGCTCATATAAATTCTTCAGAAAAAATATCTTGATCATCAAATCATTTTCTCTTTTGCGGATTTTATTACCAAAATCAAGAGATCAGCAATGCTTCAAGTGTGTATAAAAAATCATATGTGTATAGAATTTATATATTTGTCCTGCTGGAATATTTATCCAAATAGGAATATCTATAAGTAGAATGTTATATTGACTAACTCTACAGGAGTCAGACAAACAATCAATATGCAATATTATGCAAATAAATAATATTTTGAACTTCCAGTTCATTAATACTTGTACAAAGATCAAGATAATAAAATTCATGTGGAGAACACTATGCCACTCAATAGATTGTACAATGAGGATATCTTCTGATAATGAAATACATATAACAAGTATAGCTACGCATAGAATTTCTTCATATATGGACATATTCGATCATTTTTTCAATAAAAGTTCACTAAGACAATCTCATTATGTTCTACAAGAACAATTTTATGCTTCAAGCATATCAAGTCCATTAGGGACTTCAAATATAAGCACTATTATCAAATGATAACAAAGATAAATACATCATAAGTGTTATCATGCACTATTATATCCACCACTAGAAATATATTTCTTCGTTATCAGTGACAGGTCTTACAAAGAATCACATGCCATAAACCATGACAAATATTCACTTTTGTAGTTCGCATTTTATACACAAATATTAACTGTTATCTTTTTGGGATTACACTTCAGGTGTATTATTCCTGTTGGGAATACATATACACTTCAAGTGTACTTGTGAATAATTTATACTTTTCAAGTCTGTTGGAAATATTAACTTTATCATTTCAAGTTTGCAGACATCCATTTGGAAATCCTCATTCTGAATCAATATATTATGTGCATTAATATATTTAAAGTCATATACTTGTGCGGTTCCAATAGTTCCCAATCATGTTGAGATCTCATCATTTGTCACAGTTTTCAGGTACCTAAATTTCTTCTGGAAATAATCTATCAATCATGTTTGGGGAAAAATTCTGCTGGAATTTAAATCTCCTCGACTTAACATATATGATCATCTTAAGTCTTTGCTCCAGTGAGGAGTTTGTATCCTTGGAACCGACTTATCTACCATATTTTAGTTGTGTCTCAAATTTATTTATAGTGGTAGATTGTCCTTCAGGGACATCAAATATAATATGAGCATTCTTTGCCGGATATTGGTCAGTTAATATACCTGGTATATAAATTATCCTTTAAACTTCTGGTTCAAGGTATCTTCTATGAGGATTAAAATAGAAGATCAAGATGAGACACATACAAATATATTTATCCAGCCTCATGCTTTCTCCTCTTTATGTTGGGGTTGATGAGATTATATTTTAATCATTATTTAGAATTAATTTTTCACTTATTTAAGGGCTAATTGATATAAATCTTATGACTTTGATTTATTTTGGTGAATTAAATATTTATATATTTATTATGAATTAATTAAGATGATTTTATTTATAACGTACACTTTAATTCACTGATTTTACTAATTAATGATGCAGGGGCAAAATGGTAATGTCAAGAGAAGAAAATATGAAAGAAGACTTGACTAGGAAAGGAAAATAAAAATTCACCATGCCATTCCAAAATTTATAAGGATTCAATTTAAAGAAGAAAAAGGAAGATTCTAAAATTAACTTTGATTTGAAATCCAAATTGGATTGAAATTCCTAATACACAAAAGCAAGGAGATTTTCGGCAGCCAAAAGTTGGGATTTTCGGGCAGCCAAGGAGGTGAGAAATTAGGGCAGCCAAGGGAGGAATTCGGGTAACTAAAAAGGAGATTTTTCGGGCAGCCAAAAGAGCAAAAATCTGGGCAGCACACAGAAGAGAAATCCGGGGGCAGCCAAAAGAGAGAATCAATTGGACAAGGAGAGAAGGGAAATTGGAAAAGGAATTTGGACAAAGGAAGAGTTGACCGCGGCAATGGAGCAAAAGGAATAGGGCAGCAAGCTTGAGAAATAGGGGATTCGTCTTCTTCCATTCTCTTGTTTTATTTTCTTTATTCTTTTATTTTCTTTATGTTAATTAAATTTATGACTCTGAATATTCGGATCATGAATAGATAAATCTTTTGTGAGTACGACCTTCGATGAAGGTTAAAACTCTTATGAATTTAATTTATTTCAATTAAAGATTGTTTCTTTAATCTCGATTTCGGTTAATTGTTATTATTGTATTTAACGCTTGCAATTTTCTGGCCAATTTTTGCATGCCTTTAAATTTATTCTAGTGGCTGAGAAGTACTAGTTTAAATTGAACCATGGTAATAACAACAAATCGTAAAACTGACTAGAGATATATTTTGTTTCTTTGTGTGGTTTCTAGCGAGTAGGAAACAAAAGTTAGGGAATTCCATAGAGGTGTTTGCGGGTTTGATAATTAAAATCACATAGAGATACGATTGGTTTATTAATTAAAGTTAGGAGTTTTTCACCAAGAGATTGAGTCTAGCTTATAATTGAGAATTCTACCATTAACCAAGTCAAGAATTAATTTGAAGAAATTAATTATTTGTCATAAGATGAGTAAGCTGGATTTGGAGTGTCTTAGTCTATTTATTGCCATTGATTTTTAATTAATATAATTATTGATTTTTGTGTTTATTATTATTGTTAATTATTTTTATTGGTAATTAAATTTTAGATAAAATCACATTTATTTTGGTTTAAGTTGGGTTATAAGTAAAAGAATTTTGTAGTTAGGTAGCAATCCTCGTTGGGACGACTTGTACTCACTACTTTATTACTTGTTCGACATTTGTGCACTTGCAAATTTCACATCAAGTTTTTGGCGCCGTTGTCGGGGATTATTTTTTCTCTAGTGTAGAATTTAATTACTAAGCCTAAGGTTAAACTTTTTTTAAAAAAATCAAAAAAGAATATTTTGATATTTTAAATATTTTATTTTATTTTGTTTTTATTGTTAAAAAATATATCTAAAAAATATTTTTGATATTTTAAATTTTTTTTATTTTATTTTGTTTGTTATTGTTTGTTTATTAGTTTTTTTTTTTTGTGCATGAATACTCGTAGTTCATCAAATAAAGAACTTTTGATCTAAATTTCTGATATTGAAAAGTTTGCTCGTCATAATATGAGTGAATTTTATAAAAGAAAATACGAAGAGATCGCCACACCAGTCATATCTTCAAATTCAGAGGATAGTTTCGAATTCAACTGTAGCAGTGAAGCAATGGAGAATAATCAGCCAAGAGGTATGACTTTAAAGGACTATACAAAGCCAAAGATGGAGGGTCTTTCTCCAGCCATCAACTGTCTGGGGGTCACTGCTGCAACCTTCAAGATTGAGCCAGCATTCATTCAAATGGTTCTCAATACTCCATTTTTCGGATTGTCACATGAAGATCTGCAAGCGCACATATCAAACTTTTTGGCAATTTGTGATACTTTTCAAATTGGTGGAGTACCTGAAGATGCAAAAAGGCTCAGGCTTTTCCCTTTCTCTTTAAGGGATAAAGCTAGATTATGGCTAAACTCTCTTCCTACAAATTCTATTTCTAATTGGGACCAATTCCAAGAAGCATTTTTAAATAAATACTTTCCCTTAATTAAGACTATTCAGATGATATCTAATATTTATAATTTTGTGCAGAATCCTACTGAATCTTTACATGATGCATAGGAAAGGTTCAAAGAGTATCTTAGGTTAAGCCCTCATCATGGAATGGCGATTGGAATGCAGGCACAAACATTTTATAATGGATGCAGAGAAGAGGTTAGATCGTCATTAGATGCAGCTAGTGGTGGAGCATTTATGTCTCAAGAAGAGTAAGCTCCATGGAATTTATTGGAGGAGATGGCCTTGAATAGCTCTCAATGGTTTAACCCAAGAGCTATTCCCCTAAAGAAGGTTGCTGGAGTGGCGGATATGGACCCTAATGCAAGAATCATGGCTCAACTTGATGCAATAAATAAGAGATTGAGTTCGTTGAATGTTGCAACCATAAACTATCTCTGCGAAATTTGTGGAGGAAATCATCTCACAAACCAATGTTTGCAAGGTAATATGGTGAATTCTTGTTATAATACTAATGTGATATATTGGAGTTGTTCTTGCATTATGGCTTCAAGGCAATGAGGCTTCATACTTCTTAATCCACAAATCCTATCACACAACATACAAATATATTAATCCTTATCAATATTTGTCATTAATCAAAACTAATCATAACTTCATGATTTGCCCTTAGGGCTAACACTAATACACAAAAGCAAGGAGATTTTTGGCAGCCAAAAGTTGAGATTTTCGGGCAGCCAAGGGAGGAATTCGGGTAGCTAAAAAGGAGATTTTTCGGGCAGCCAAAGGAGCAAAAATTTGGGCAGCACACGGAAGAGAAATCCGGGGGCAGCCAAAGGGGAGAATCAATTGGACAAGAAGAGAAGGGAAATTGGAAAAGGAATTTGGACAAAGGAAGAGTTGACCAAGGCAATGGAGCAAAAAGAATAGGGCAGCAAGCTTGAGAAACAGGGGATTCGTCTTCTTCCATTCTCTTGTTTTGTTTTTTTTATTCTTTTAGTTTCTTTATGTTAATTAAATTTATAACTGTAAATATTCGGACCATGAATAGCTAAATCTTTTGTGACTAAGACCTTCGATGAAGGTTGAAACTCTTATGAATTTAATTTATTTCAATTAAAGATTATTTCTTTAATCTCGATTTCGGTTAGTTGTTATTATTGTATTTAATGCTTGCAATTTTCTGGCAAATTTTTGCATGCCTTTAAATTTATTCTAGTGGCTGAGAAGCACTAGTTTAAATTGGATCATAGTAATAACAACACATCGTAAAACTGACTAGAGATAGATTCGGTTTTTGTGTGGATTCTAGCGAGTAGGAAACAAAAGTTAGGGAATTCCATAGAGGTGTTTGCGGGTTTGATAATTAAAATCACATAGAGATACGATTGGTTTATTAATTAAAGTTAGGAGTTTTTCACCAAGAGATTGAGTCTAACTTATAATTGGGAATTTTACCATTAACCAAGTTGATAATTAATTTGAAGAAATTAATTATTTATCATAAGAGAAGTAAGCTGGATTTGGAGTTGCTTAGTCTATTCATTGCCATTGATTTTTAATTAATATAATTATTGATTTTTATGTTTATTATTATTGTTAATTATTTTTATTGGTAATTAAATTTTAGATAAAATCACATTTATTTTGGTTTAAGTTGGGTTATAAGTAAAAGAATTTTGCAGTTAGGTAGCAATCCTCGTTGGGACAACTTGTACTCACTACTTTATTACTTGTTCGATATTTGTACACTTGCAAATTTCACATCAGCAACATATTCAAAATTAAAAAAATATTAATCTCTCCCTTGAGATTTGCTCCCAATATATTTAATAATCTCTTTGAGAATCCATCTCATTACCTTTGTGGTGGAGCAACATGCATAATGTATCTCTAAATTTAGGATGAGAAATATTTGATTTCTAACTACAAACCAACCACTATGAGAATAATCATAATGTGTTGGCAAAATACAAAATAAATACTAATATATCACAATTATGAACATTCTGTAGGATGTTCAATATTTATCTCAATACAACCAGTATTATTATGACAAATTATGTCTTTGAAAGAATGTTAAAACATGAGCTCATTATCAATAAATTGTGCAAACTACAGGTTGCAAAAATAACAATATACATACGATTATTTGTTGATGCATCAACTAATAATTTCTCCGTATTCATCCCAAAATAACGCATTCAACCCCAAGTAATACTAGTAACTTTTGATTAAAACAAGCAGCATATATAAATTCATCATATCAGGAAACTTCCAATTCCATAATAAATTCATAATCATTCTTCGTATTTTAATGATTCGGGATGATCCAACCGGTCATGCTAACTAATAAATTATTTATCAGTAAACTTCAAATTTACTCAATATTGCATCTCAATTTCATAATTTTATGCAATATAAATCGGAAGAGATGAATGATGGTATCTATAATTGATATATATTTTATGTCATAATGGTAATGCATATGCCTCAAAAGTTCATTCATCTAATGTCTCGATAAACTGATAATATAATCAAGGCACAAAAGTTTTACGAGACTATATAGAGAATAATTTACAACAATTGACCATTAGGTGAAGATCTGGTAGCTCTTCTGGAACTTTTAATCAATTAATTCTTCTAGAGTTATTGGTCAATTAGTTCTTCAGGAACCTTGTACTACCATTTATACTTTGGACATATATTTTAAATTTTGTCCAAATAAACAACAAATATTGTTTAGACAAATTTTATCTTCACCATTTTTTATCCAAAATAAACTAAAATAATATATAAATACTTGAATGTAAATTTATAGTATGAAAACTTTTCAATAATAATCACAAAATAATAACATAGGAAAAAACCTTCATAACATATTTGACGTACTACAGGTACGAGATAAACTTTCATATTGCATCAATAACATGTTAGAATTATTACTTTTCTTTTTTTCTTCTCATTATTTTCTCACTTTTGGTGAGTATCTATTTGATGAGATTATATTTTAATCATTATTTAGAATTAATTTCTCACTTATTTAAGGGCTAATTGATATAAATCTTATGACTTTGACTTATTTTGGTGAATTAAATATTTATGTACTTAGTATGAATTAATCAAATAGCCTTAGCCTAGCCTTGCATTGTGTGCTATGACTTTTACCTTTTCCTTCAACTCCTTTTGACTTTGACCTTGACCTACAAACATGCTTGATTCTACCCCCTGAACATTTAGATCCCACAGACCCCGGTATAGGGGCATTCTCATCAGCTTTCCACCCAATTGGTAATGGTTTGGGATTGGGACTTTCAGTGTAAGGATCTGGGCTGTTTGGCCTTGGTTCATGTCTAAAAAAAATCTCCACCTCTTTCCTTCTACCACCAGAATCACACATTTTCTGTACATCATCATCAGTCATCAGAAAAACCCAACCAAGAACACCATCTACTGTAGGATCTTTCCAAAAGTACCCAGGAATTTGGTCATATCCTAACTGATTTGCAACCTTATCAAGAATAACCAACGACATTGTTTCTGAAGTGCACCAGTCATAATAGTTTATAACCCCTTCCTTATACTGTTTGTAAACCAAGGTCTCAACTAGCTTCCCCCCATGGTGTATTTTCATTGTAAAGAACTCTTCAATATTACCTGACCATAACAGAAGATGCCAATTTCTCAAGCATTTCTCATCATAGTTAAACAAACTACTCAGATAAGTATTACATTCTTACTTCAACTGCATATTTTGCCTAAAACGTAAATTGCAACTGAAATAGAAGCATTATCAGCAAACGCAACCAACAAAATTTTCACTTTCTGTTCAATCTTATCATCGGCTTATATCAGTCTGCAAAAATAATGAAATTCACCTATACTCGGATGAATTTCACCTAAAAAATAATAAACTACTTACCTATGAGTTCTTGTCATTTTCAAATAATATGCATTATCAAGAAATTTCACCTATACGGGGGGATGAAATTTGACTTACCGTAGTCTGGAGGATCTCCATTGGGTAGGCGCCGCTGCATTTCACCTAATTTCTTTCCCAAATGCTCTGACTTCCGTTTGTTAAACAGCTAAATCGAGTCCCGCAAACTATAGCCCTACCCTAGTTCTTCAAATCAAGTATGTCTTCTTCAAACAGTAAAGCTTCGAAGAGACAACAGAGGGGGTTCGAATGGGGAGAGAGAGGGGGAGGGAAGAGAGTGGGTGTTGGTCAACGGAATCTGGGGTTTGAATGAGGGCTGGACAATTTTATACCTCTTACTATGTCATGTGCACTGCTCGTGCTAATTTCTAACCGGATTCCACCGTGGAGATGGTGGCGGGAACTCTCTGTGCTGCGCGTAAATTGTTGAGGGATTCTTAATAGCCAAATAAAAAAATTAGGGACTCAGTTGGCCAAACGTAAATAGTTCAGGGAGAAAATAGGCTATTTTTCCTTTTATTTATAAAGTACACTTTAATTCACTGATTTTACTAATTATTGATGCAGGGGCAAAATGGTAATGTCAAGAGAAGAAAATATGAAAGAAGACTTGGTTAGGAAAGGAAAATAAAAATTTACCATGCCATTCCAAAATTTATGAGGATTCAATTTAAAGAAGAAAAAGGAAGATTCTAAAATTTACTTTGATTTGGAATAGGATTTAGAATCCAAATTGGATTTAAATTCCTAATACACAAAAGCAAAGAAATTAGGGCAGCCAATGAAGGAATTTGGGTAGCCAAAAAGGAGATTTTCAGGCAGCCAAAGAAGCAAAAATCTGGGCAGCACGGTGAAGAGAAATCCGGGCAGCAAAAAGGGAAGGGAAATTGGGGCAGCAAGGAAGAAGAAAAAGATGAGAATCAATTGGACAATAGAAAAGACAAAACTCGGTAGAAGCAACTTTGACAAAGGACAAGTGTTGACCGAGACAAGAAAGGAGCAAAAACAGTGACAGAAAAGCTCTTTATTTATTATTTCTTTTGTATTTATTTATTTTTTATGTTAATTAAATTTATGACTCTAAATATTCGGATCATGAATAGCTAAATTTTTTGTGAGTACGATCTTCGATGAAAGTTGAAACTCTTATAAATTTAATTTATTTCAATTAAAGATTGTTTCTTTAATCTCGATTTTGGTTAATTGTTATTATTGTATTTAATGCTTACAATTTTCTGGCCAATTTTTGCATGCCTTTAAATTTATTCTAGTGGCTGAAAAGTACTAGTTTAAATTGGATCATGGTAATAACAACACATCGTAAAATTGATTTAGAGATATATTCTGTTTCTTTGTGTGGTTTTAGCGAGTAGGAAACAAAAAGCTGAGAATTCCATGTAGAGGTGTTTGCGGCTTTGATAATTAAAATCACATAGAGATACGATTGGTTTATTAATTAAAGTTAGGAGTTTTTCACCAAGAGATTGGGTCTAACTTATAATTGAGAAGCAATTTTGACAAAGGACAAGTGTTGACCTGTAACATCCCGTCCTTTAAACATTTTATGTGTGTCTATTGTGTGGTAAAATACACTATTTCGGCAACAGTAAATTAGGCCTGAGATATTTTGTATTTTTTCAATAAAATAAAATAAAATAATAATAATAATAATAATAAAATAATAAAATAATAAAATAATAATAATATTTAAAAAAAGAAAAGAAAAAAAGAAAAAAAAAGAAAAGGTGAAATCACCATCAAGTGGCGCGTGGCCACTTGAATGGCTGATTCACCATAATATGAAATCCGTGACCGCCTCACCGATTTACCTCTATATATAGGATCAATTGCCATCTCTATTCATTTTCCATTTCAATTTCTCTTCTTCGTCTTTGTTCCCTGGCAGTTCCTTTCCTTTCGTCTCTTCTTGACTCAAAATTCCCTTTGCAATTAAGGTCATGATTCTAGTTATCTTCTTTGTTTAATTTTCTTGTTGTTCATAATTTCTTTAACCTTATTTTGTAACTTGGTTATTTAGTAGAAATTATTTATTTTAGTACGAATTGTTATGGCATAAATATCTATCTATTTTAAAATTTGAAATAGATTCATTATTTGTGAAATTATGATATTTAATAATAGAGAAATTTGATGTCTGTGGAATTTGTAAAATTTTATTCAAGAGTTGATATTTATGGTATTTATGACATTTTTATTACCTACACCATATAGTTGAAAATAGAATAAATAAATACTATTCTATTAATTTATCATAATGAATAATTATTTTCGTATAATTTGTACACATAAATAAAATCCTAAAATATTTGCATTATTTTATTAGTATTGGTATTAGTTTATTATTATACTAATAATAGGTAATTATTTTATTATGTTTTACATATATAATAAACTCATAATACATTAGATTATATTTTTGACTATATATATATATATATATATATATATATATATATATATATATATATATTTATATATTCTCGAACTATCTGATAAATATGTGTTTTATTTAGGTTTAGATTTATGCCTAGAGTAATCTAAAAAGCTACACCCGATAAATTAAAAATTTATCATCGTTTAGAAGGGTTTTGACTAAGGCTTAGTTACCTGCATTTGTAGGAAATTCGCACACTTTGATAGGCAGCGAGTACACCTATATACAGTGATCAAGTGAGTTTATAAATCCCAAACTCACTATATTTTTAATGTTGTCAAAATTTACTGTTCACAAGTGAAAATATATTATTTTATTTTGAGAATTTCTTTTACTACCTGTTTAAAATTGGAGAGGTTCTTCACGAGAATTGCTTTAATTATTTATTTTAAATCGGAGAGGTTCTCCATCATATATTCTTACTGGTGCTTTAGAAATATTTCGGAGTGGTGCTCCAAATAAGTACTTATTTAATTTGAATATTAAAATATTTGAACATGATCTACAAATGCAAGTGACCTTCGAGAAATATTTTATTGTGTATTTTTAGAAAGTCATGTGCATTTTCATGGCATATTTGGAAAACTTACATTTACATGTTTGAACTGACGGGCGGTTGTTATTTTGAAGGTATATTGAAATTTGAGTTGATTATGAATTTGGAATCATTTGGATGGCTACTTGAGTGGCCTTTATGTTTGAAAATGTGCATAAAAACGCCGTCCTCACCAGATATGATTTGGATATGCTCTGAGCCTGAAGCATCAGTGGTTTGCACTGTACGTGGCTAGTCCCCCGTACTAGGGCCTCTTCCGCTGGCGTGGAACGCGCAAACTGTCTTGTGGATCCACTTGATGTGGACGTAGTATGTCGGGGAGGGCGTGACCCAAGCGGCGCTACTGGGTTTCATCTGCGATCACTTAGCAGAGTCGGGAGGGGCTCAATGTTAAGGTTGATCACCGAGGGTTGGGTCGGTAGGTGCCCCAGATCCTTAGCCTGAGGTTTGTCTGGGGAGACATAAGGTAGTCTGTAAATCGAATATTCGTACTGGTGTATGGCTGGTATTGGCTACGGGATGCCGGGATTTGTTTCCTGATGACTCCGTTTGTCATGTTTGAAAATTTAGATTGATGCGTTATGCTGATGTGTCTTGATTCGCTCAGACTTTCCAGCTAGGCTCAATCTCTACCATCGGTTTGTATATGTTCATTTAAAATAAGAAGAATATTTAATTGCATGAAAGGAGTTTGTACATATATAGGCATTCATTCACATAATTTTGAAATTACAAACACACATGTAAACGCATTGAGCTCTTCTGCTCACACCTATTTTAACACATCTATTTCAGATGAAGTATACTCGGGGACCGAGCAGTGAGTCTCATGTTTACTATAACTTTAATTCCAAGAAGATTTTTTGCCATGCATATGTACTGTTGTAACATATTGTATATTTTGTCCTCTTTTGCTAGTAAGAGAAAATATTGTATTAAGGATCTACTTTCATATATATAAAAACTTCCGCTGTTGTTTCTGTTGATTATATTATTTTATATATTTAGTTTTTTTTTATTTCTTCCCTGAACACTAGTACTTGAATATATCAGTGCCGAGAGGCACGCTGGTACCTTAATCAGCCGTAGTGGAACCTAGCGGCGGGGTTGGGGGTATCACATGACCGAGACAAGAAGGGAGCAAAAACGGTGACAGAAAGCTTGAGAACAGAAAAGCTCTTTACTTATTATTTCTTTTGTATTTATTTATTTTTTATGTTAATTAAATTTATGACTCTGAATATTCGGATCATGAATAGCTAAATCTTTTGTGAGTACGACCTTCGATGAAGGTTGAAACCCTTATGAATTTAATTTATTTCAATTAAAGATTGTTTCTTTAATCTCGATTTTAGTTAATTGTTATTATTGTATTTAACGCTTGCAATTTTCTGGCCAATTTTTGCATGCCTTTAAATTTATTCTAGTGGTTGAGAAGTACTAGTTTAAATTGGATCATGGTAATAACAACACATCGTAAAACTGACTAGAGATATATTCTGTTTCTTTGTGTGGTTTCTAGCGAGTAGGAAACAAAAGTTAGGGAATTCCATAGAGGTGTTTGCGGCTTTGATAATTAAAATCACGTAGAGATACGATTGGTTTATTAATTAAAGTTAGGAGTTTTTCACCAAGAGATTGAGTCTAGCTTATAATTGAGAATTCTACCATTAACCAAGTCGAGAATTAATTTGAAAAAATTAATTATTTGTCATAAGAGGAGTAAGCTGAATTTGGAGTGTCTTAGTCTATTCATTGCCATTGATTTTTAATTAATATAATTATTGATTTTTGTGTTTATTATTATTGTTAATTAAATTTTAGATAAAATCACATTTATTTTGGTTTAAGTTGGGTTATAAGTAAAAGAATTTTGCAGTTAGGTAGCAATCCTCATTGGGACAACTTGTACTCATTACTTTATTACTTGTTCGACATTTGTGCACTTGCAAATTTCACATCAAGTTTTTGGCGCCGTTTTCACTGGAAATTTAATGAGTCATTCTTATAGTATAAGAACGAAGTGTATTTCTACTATCCATGACCAAAATCTCATATATAAATATATTATAATTTCTAATGTTATTCACTTCAGGGAATGACATAAAAACATTTGGTCAAGCGTCAAAATATTTTATACAGGACTCATTTAGTCTCAGAAGATATAAATTTAATATACTTCTAAAAATATTCTTCTCGATATTGCTACTACACGAACATGTTAGAGATATGAGAAAGGAAAATTCTTTTATTCATCACATTACTAGTAATATTTATCCTTATAAATTTAATTGAGGAGAAATTTTAAATGCGATAAAATTTTGAATACTGATAGACATACAATCTTTTAGGCAAACTTATAATAAATCATAATTAGCATTTATGTAACAATCATCTTCTGTTAATTGTATATTTCATTCACAATTTGCTAGTAATCAAGTGTCTTTGATGCTTTGTATTTCTTAAATGGTTTCTTCAAGACCCACTATCTCTTGATGTATATATTCTAATCGCCATGATTCTATGGATTATTCTTACCATATCCGCGTCTATGTCCACGGCTTCGACCATGACTATGGCCTCTTCCAGGGTCATAACCATTGGTTCTAATGCATTCACTTACAGATTTAAAGTAAACTGTGAGTACATACAATCATATCGTGCTTTTGGTAGAATGACCATCTTATGGTGGTCAAATATTTCTTTTAGATATTTTCGCAAAATAAGTGGATCTTTCACGATAAGATATTCCGCCTTTGGATCCTCATGAAATTTTTGCGAAGAAAAATCATGGCTTTTATGTGATTTTGAGATGATGATGCATTATTTTCAACAATGGTGTTTGTCAAACTCATTACATCTCGATAAATTTGAGCATCTATTGTGTATGACATATAGTTCTTTTTATAAATATCAAGAGTAAAAAAAAGAAGTCTTGAAAGGTTTGCCATGGGAATTCAAAGGTAGAAAAAATACCTATTTTTTGTCTTGATTAAGCTTTTAACTTCGGTGGCGGAGACTCGTGCTTTCTTGACTTCATGTAAACTTCAAAGATGCAACGGTAGAGTCTCGTGCTGATAACATGTTATGATTTGAAGTGTTGGTAACGCAGAATTAAAGCAAAAGCGTCACTCAATATGTTTAGAGAATAATATAAAACTAAAGGAATGAGAAGATAGAATATGGAGAGAGAAAGTAGAACTCAAGAATCAAGACTAATCTATATCTCATTAATGTCATCATATGGCCCTATATATAGGCTCATAATACAAGAGTTTATAGAAACTCAAAATTTAATAGGGAAAGGAAATCAAATCTGATTATGAGTCATATTTTGGGAGTTTAGTTATCTTCAGGAAACTGATTAATATGAACATCCACATATTATTTCATAACAAATTATTTATTTAACATATATTAAGAGTAACTATTAATAAGCCCCATGCTTATTTGTAGTGTTCAACAAAACTTCTGTGTCACCAACTTCGTCAACCCGCTTACTTTTTGTCAACCCACTTTAGCTTTAACAGTTTTTCCAACTATACGTCTACCGTGGTTGTTCGATTCTGGCATCGAATTTATATTTTAACAGTGTATAAAATAATTATTCGTTAATTTAAGATTGAACTGATCAATTATGCATTTAGGAATAAATAATTATTCACTAATTATTCTATAATCGCAAAGCATGAATTAAAAAAATTCGTAGACACAAAATTCTCACCAATTGTAATCTAACTACTAATAATTAACGTGGGCACAACCAAATAGATCTCAGCAGGATGGCGGATTCAGGGTTATTATTTGGGTTGCCTGAGGGTTTAGGGTTTTAGTTTTTAATTGGCTTTTTCTTTTATTTTGATTCCGTTCAGAACGGGTGTGCATGTTGAAGACTTTGAACTGCTGTTCGAGTGACAGTAAAACTCAAGATTGCCCCTAATTTATAGTGAAATCACAATTATGCCCGAAGAGAGAAAGGAAACTAAAAAAAAAAAAGAAAAAAACTCAATAATTATGGCTCCTTGGCGAGAGATATCAAAAAGGTTGCAGCACCGGTGGCGTGGAGACATAAGACGTGATTGTTAGCAGCAGTGCAAAAAGAGGGATCCGATTAGCATGTTGAATGTTCTTTTTTATTTAGCAAATGCAAACGGCTTCTTAACTGTCATATGTTTATCTTTTTGATTTGATGGTTAAGAATAGAGGTGTTCAATTATTTTTCGGTTTGAAAATTTAATTTTGTAATTTTTTTTTTAAAAAATTAAATTAAATCAAAATTTTTATAAATCGAACCAAAATAAATTAATTCGGTTTGAACATAGAAATAGAAAATCAAACCGAATTATACTTAATTTTTATAAATCGAACCGAAGTGAAATATCAAAAAATTTAACCAAAATATGAATTTCAGTTTGATTCGGTTCAGTTTATCACTTGTTGAATGATTGTCGTGAAGTGAATAATTATTAGTTCTATTGAACACGGAGTTATCAATTGTGATTGATAAAATTTTAGATTCAGTTAATAGAATCGACAATAGCAGCTAAATCCTCCAACTTGAAACTGATGAAAAAGAAGATCTTTACTAACTTGCCCCTTCCATCTCAACGGAAAAAAATTGAAAATTTCACTCTATCCAAAATGCCAATTACAATTTTTGAAAATATTTGATTTCCTACCAAAATTTTATTTATAAAGCAATGCCTTCATTCAATTGTTGCAAAAGAATTTCTGTAGCTTTCTTCTTCTATCTACATGGGTTCCCCTGGATTTCTTCTTCTGCATACCACCTTGGTTCCACTTCTCAGTGTATGGCTATATCACACAGTGTATGGCTCCAATTGATATAGACCTTAATGTTGTTAGCATATGACCCTTGCAATGGAGATATCGTTCATGGGGAGAGGGACCTAAATTTGTTTCCAAGGTCTTTAACGCCTTTGAGTACTTTACCAAAAAATTGGTGATCAATTTGAATAGCGAGCCACCGCCGAAGAGGTCTCCAACAGCTCTGAGTACTCCACCACAAGATTTGGGTCGATTTGGATATTGATTTATACACTCTTGAAACTGGTTAGTTTTTCTTTTCTAAAAACTTTGAGTTTTTCGTGGATACGAAATTGTTCTAAAGATGTACTCTCGATGTTTGTGTATACATTCAAAAGGTCTTTTAGATGTATTCTTGGCTCATTGCTTTTCCCTAAACACTTCGTTACTTGATTAAATTTTCTTAGCATACTCTAAGAGGTATTGGGCTTTTTTTACACTATATCTCCTTCTGGTTCTCTGGCATTTTGAAGGATGTTAGTTGTGTGATTCAACACAGTAATACCAAGATTAATGCCTATTATTAGAACTGCTAATAGAGGTTCTATAGCGAACATAAGATACTCTTATCTATCGTATTCTAATTATGAAGGTAATGTCAGAAAAATCAGATAACTAAGGATAGTCATGTGACTCATTTGTGACCCTTAACCTTCCCCAGCCTTCTGCGACTCCTTTTCCCTCTTTGAATTCCCTTTCTGTAACTACTTTATCCTTCACTGATTTCTAGCAACTGAGGATTACTTCGATATTAAACTTAAAAGAAATATGGTTATCACCACCAACAAATATAGAGTGAAAACCATGAAGAAAATACAATACTAAACCCTTCTTAACCCTATCTCTCATTTCATCGCTCTTTTAACTTATATTTATATACTTAGTATAGCTTATGTACTTTGTGACTCTTTTGTACAATCTCTATCTCTAGTTTATTTATCTAGTATAGTCCATGTATCTTCACATTTCATATTTCTATATGCCTTTCTAGTATATATATATATATATATATATATATATATATATATATATATATATATATATATATATATATATATATATATATATATATATATATATATATATATATATATATATGTATGTATGTATGTATATATTTGTTTGTTTGGTAGATTACTTTCTTTGTCTCTCAAAGAACATCTTATTGACTAAGCGCTTGAGAGTTTTTGGGAATTAGCTCCTCTCTCGATGCTAACGTTCGGTATTTGTAGGATCTATTCTCATTGAGTGGGGGGCTCCGAGGGAGTTTGTCCTCCACCAACTCTTCTTCATAGGAGATTGTAGCAAAAAATGTAGATTGAGAGGTGGTTGGAACTTCAGGAAAGGCATTGAAACGCAAGAAGCATGATTTTTTGGCTTAAGGAAGGCCACAGAAACATAACTTTCTTCCACAGGAAACCTTTCGTGATAGTTAAAAGGAATTCCATAAATGCTATTCTTTCCAAAATAGGCTCTCTTGTGGTGGATGATAAAGGTATAGAACAATGTTTTAAAAACCGGAGTCGTCATTGAACTAGTGAAGTGGATTGGTGTAAACAAGGTTGGACAATAATCGAATCGGTGTCTTATTTAAAAATATACTTTTAATTGTGAAGTGGATTGGTGTAAACAAGGTTGGACAATAATCGAATCGGTGTCTTATTTAAAAATATATTGTTAATTTACGTACACATAATATAAAATTTATATACACGTTAAATTAATAAATTATAATTACTAAAAATATATTAATTAAAATTAGTACATTAATATTTAAGTAAATTCCCTAATTAAATACAAATTTATGTCATAATCATAACTGTATATTCAAACTTAAGGTTATAATTATACATGATAAAGTAAAAACAATTATATCTCATCCAACTATAAATTCTTAACAAACAACGAAAGTTCACAAATTAAAAGCCATTATGCCATTGGTCTAATGTACCTTCTCTCTCTCTCTCTGCCGCCAAAAGAAATCAAAACGCCGTCATTTTAGTGCTGAAAATTTAAAGCAAACAAAGAAAGAAATTAAGTTCACAAATTAAAAGCAATTATGCCATTGGTCAAATACATCTTCTCTCTCACTCTCATTTTGTTCCGCCAAAGAAATCAAAACGCCATCATTTTGGTATTTGGATTGGCTTTTTAATTTTAAAAAATTAATTTTATCATTTTTTCATTTTGAACTCTATTTCTTCTTTCACAAATAATTTACTTTTACGATCTCTAATACAACTTATTTAAAAAAAAAACCCAATCCAAGCTAAGCTATATTATATTTTTTTTAAAAAATTACTCCATTCATTTCAAAAGATATGTCATACTTCTCTTTTATATTAGAATTAAAGTTGATAAATTTTATAGAAAATTTTTGATAGATGTCTAAAATACTCTTATATAAAAATTCTTTGTTAGTGTTAAATTTAAATTTAACATTAATGATTGGTGTTTAGAGTGATTGGTTGGAAAAGTAATAATTTTTTAAAATAAAAATATTTAAATAATTAATTAAAAATAATAATAAAGTTAAAAATAAAATAATAAATAATATATTTATATAAAAAATTACTTATATTTTGAGATAAACGACAGTAAAAAATAAAATATATATTTTAAAATAAAGGCTGCACACGCTAGTCGGACTATTAGAGCCGCAACCGATTTTGCAGTTCGTCAGTTCCTCATCGGTTCGCTAGTTTTCAACAAATTTTCAATATGAATCAGAGTGAATTAGCGGCCAGTTGCTGGTCAGACGGGTCAATCCGGTCTGACTTTTAAAACCTTGGCAGAGAATAAGTGGCGGGTCGGGGAATAATTTGCCAAAATTTTCAGCTCAAATCCACAAGAAGCGACTCTAGGTAGGGCTGTCAATGGGTCGGATCTTCACGACTCTAGTTTCCGATAAGCTCGGATTCGGGACAATATTCATGCTTGTTTCTCAGACTTTCGACTTTCAGACTCGATAGTACATCTTCTAAATGGAGTACAGATGCAGTCCATAAAATCTGACCCAGATTACCCGATTAAATTTTGAATAATAAATATTTTATATACTTAAATTTTTTATAACCGTTAGATGTGTTTGATCTAACGGTTAATTATCTATAAATTTATATTAAAATATCTTATCGGGTCTACTCGGACCCGACTTGAGACCCTATAGGGTAGGGTACGGATCCATTCTATTTGGATCCGTCGGGTAATCAGGTCGGATCCGGTACTAATAATAGTTAATCGAATTCGGGACAGTGTATTCCGGATCCGTTTGGACCCGTTTACGGCCCTAACTCTAGGGGATGACCTATTTACTTGGACTCTGGATGATCATGACAAGAATTCAGTTGGTCGTGCCTTCGTGAAGGATGAATGAATCAGGTCCAACATTGAAGAAATGCGGTCCAACACTGAAGCAAGGCGGCCCAAAAAAGCCCAAGTTCCTAATGATATGCATTTCTGTTTTCATCAAAAGCACTAACATATCATTGGAAATGATATATTCCCCCCAATCTCATTTCTATTAATGATGTTTATAATCCATGTAAAAATTTAAATTATATTAAAAATATAATATAATATAATATATAATATTTATTTTAAATTTAAATATATAAAAATAATATATAAAAAATAGTAATTGATTAATCTATGTAAAAGTTTAAATTGTATTATAAAAATAATATAATATTTATATTAAATTTAAATATATAAAAATAATATATAAAAAATAGTAATTTATTAATAGTATATGTCCCAATTCCAACCCACAAGTCTGAGCAATTTGATTGATAAATTAATTTCCAAGTTCTTGCAGTTAAACTTGTATATGTATTAGGATCACCAGTTGATGCTTTCAAGATCCATTAATATATACATAAATTTTATTATTAACATCTTTAATTAATAAGAAAGCGATGATAACTTATAATCAAATTATTTTCTTTAAATTTTGCGTCCTTGAATTCTTCTGAATTTAGTATTTTGTTGTTGTGGATTCTCCTGGATTGAAGAAATTCTTTCAATCTTGGGGATCTCTTCTTCTACTTATTTCCTCAGAAATCACATGTCACAAATAAAATTCAGTTATGGACAAAATATATATAGTCAGCACTCATTAAAAAATAAAAGAAAAAAGGTGAAGTTTGAGCTACACGTTGCCTTTCTCAACCCAGATTGCATTAATCTGATTAAACCAAAAATGAAATAAAGCTAAACTAATCTACTGAAGTCGAATGATCAAATCGAACTCAGAAATTTCTCATCAAGTTGAAGATGTACATTTCTCTTGTTCTTGCAATGCAATTTTTGTCCTGCACAATGGACATGTTCTGAACAAATACCCCAACCATGTACCTAAGCAGTGAGAATGGAAAAAGTGCCCACAAGACAACTGATTTATCACTGAAATCGCCTCAAATTCTGTCAAGCAAATTGAGCATTCTTCAGCTTTATGTCTGTTGCTTTTCAGGGAAAGGTATTTCATTTTCTTGAATGAAATTTCTGAGTCTGAGAAGGCTTTGCTGCAGGACTGAGATGAATTTGAGGTGTCGGAAATTGAGTAATCTTGTAGTTCTTGCTCTTGTTGATCTCCTTCTGCAACTCCTTCTTCCAAGATTTTGATGCCCACAACTTGAAGGGTGCAGAAAATAAAGTTCCTTAAAATGAAGATTAAGTCTGCAGCACCGAATAGAAACATGCAAAGAATTCCAAAACCTGCTGGGGTTGGATAAGCTGAAAGTCCCATCCTTAAATATAGAACCTGATAAGAAGTACTAGGACTAGTTAAGAATAAAAGGACGCAAAAAAATTCTAGAAAAACAATGAAGATATTGTTATTTAGCAGAAATCTACACTGTGATAACTTTTTAGGAATTTGAAGAAACATTTTCCAAATCTATTCTAGCTTTTTTGCAACAAATCTGTACAAGGAAATAAACTCTCTAAACAACAAGTGACTCAAAAAGCTAGCATAAAAAATTGGTCATAGAAAAACAAAACTTTCTCATGAACTATAATTGAACGTTGAAACAAAGACTCACCTTTATGATAAAAGAGGCAGCAAAAATTTATCGACCGACCAAGAATTTGAGGAGAGAAACTTGATATCGATGAACTCTAGATGTATTGTTCGATGAAAATCAGCAAGTCCTATGAGTTTCTAAGGGACAACACATGAATGAATGTATGAAATTTTGGGAGGAAAGGGACTTCGGTGCATGCAACTGAGCGTCTAATCCTATATATATACATAAACAAGAGATTTCTTTCCCTTCATAGGAAATTACTTAACTTCATGGCAAAGGGGTAAAAAAAAACAAAAAGAAATTAATTACACTATTATTTTTGTTCTTTGGGCTTTTGTATACTTTAATTAATTGGGTAAATTGTGAACATTTTGTTTTGGCCAAATTCTGAATATATATCTAAATCAGCTATAAAAAATGAAGATTAATTTTTTTTGAAATAAAATTATCAAATTATCCCTCATAGTTTTGATTAACTTTATTCATTTGTGTTAGCCAAGAGAGAGGATCTTCGGCAAAAAAAAAAAAAAAAAGGGTTCTTCGGCCATTGTCGTTTTCTTTAATTAGTTTGTCTTTACTCTTCAACTTGGTACTTCGGCTTCATAGATTCTTGCACTTCTTCCTCAAAAATTAGTTCATTGAATTACACGTTTCATGCCACGTGTATATCAATGCGAGTTCAAATGCATGTTAGTGTATCACGAGGATTTTTATTTTTAGTTTAAGTTGGAGTTTTTTTATTAAAAATTATATCAGTGATTTGCTCGTAAGAAGAGAATCGAAGTATAAAATAAAAAAATAAGAATTTTTTCATTTTAAAGTACAATTCAAATGTATTTAGTTATATATTTCTTGAAACATGAATTATATATAATTTTTTAAAAATTAAATATAATATAAAAATTAATTATTTTTAAAATTTTTTCTCTTCTCTTTCCCTCTCCCATATGAACTTACTTTGAAAAATTTTATTTTAAAAATATTATTTATTAAATATTATTAATAAAATAACTTATGTAATTAAATAATTTTAATTTATGTTTATTAAAAATATAATTAGATTTTTAAAAAGTGATAACTTATTGCCACAAGTTGACGGACACGTGCACTAAACAGTGGTGCAAGTGCATGTGGGAGAGAGAAAAAAGAGAAAGGAAGAAAGAATTTTTTAAAAAATAATTAATTTTTATACATAATATAGTTTAAAGAAACTGTATACAGGTATGCCTTTTCCCGAACCTATCTATTACCTTTTTCTCCTCTAATGCAAATACTAGGGTTTATTACTTGATTACACAAAAAATCGAAGCAAGGTAAATTATACTTAGTTTATTTTGAAAATTTGGTTTGATTAGGTCTGGTTTATAGATTTGTATAATTTAATTCCGATTTTTGATTTAAATTCATGAAATCAAATTCAACGAAAAGAAGATAATTCTTTGAAATTGATAAAATTTTTATTGGGTAAATAAATTAGTAAATAAGAAACTTGACGGAAAATTTTTAAAATTCAATCTGAAAATGAACAGAATTCTAAACCCATAATGAACCAAAAATTTGAATGAACACCTTAGCTGGTGCTTTTATTTTCTTTTCATTCTTGGTTTCTGCCTAACATTTTTTTTATTTTTTTAACTTAATAATTGATAATTTTTAGTGATTAAATAATAAAATAGTATTTCCTATATTATTGAGTAAATAATAATTACATAAATAAATTTTAAGAAAATATTTTTCTTATGGAGGAAATGCAAGTTTTTGATGGGAAAAATGATAAAGGAAAAGGAAAGTGCAAAATTTCATAAGATCAATGACAAACAATGTTGTTTTTTGAAACGTAAGTATTAGACATAGAACGATGTTACTAATACATGACGATTTTAAAATAATTTTAATATTTTTATTCTTCAAACACTTTATAAGATTTTAAAATTTACTACTTGATATTTATTTTATTTTTTCTAATAATCACTACATAGTGAGGTCTAATAGATGGTTAACATTCATTATTTTATCCAAATTGTATTGATATTGAGTTGCATCAATTATTTAAATTTTTTAAAAATTAAGAGAGAAAAATTGAATCTTAAAAATTATAATTAATTGTAATAAAATTTTAAATTAAATTTTAAATTATTATAATTGAATTATGATTTCAAATCTTAATAAAAAATTTTTAAAAACTTCATAAGAAAAAATTAATAAAATAATATTTATTAAAATAAATTTTTTATTTTTTAAAAAAAATTAAAGAGAAACAAATAAACAAAACTGGGAGGGGGGACGCCCAACCAGGAGGAGGGGCAGCCAGAGTGGGTGTCCCCGTCCTCCCAATTTTATTAATTATTAATTTTTATTTTTTTCTTTTTCTATTTAATTTTTTAAAAATAATAAAAATTATAAAATATTAAAATTATAAAAGGTATCCTGTATCAGTAAAATCATCACGTAGCGTGCAATCTACTTTCTAAGAACGTTAGGAGCATTTAAGACAATTCACATTGTCATCGAATTGATTTTAACCAAAGTTGTAATTAGATACTCAATTGGTAGACCCTGAGTCTTTTGGACTAAACCCTATTAAATAATATTGTGTAAAAACAATTACTCATAAATATTTTTAGTATATAATATATATACGAAGTCTATTCTTTATAAAAGTAGGTAACTCATCATTTCAAAAAAGAAAAAAAAAAGAGAGAAATAGATTGCTGACTACAACACAATTATTTGTACATTGCAGCACATTTATTTTTCATTTATCAAAATTATTTTTTAAGTTTAAAATTTTCTCAATTTTCTCTCTCTAAATAACATTATTATCAATTTCATATTAACAATAAAATAAAAATAAAAGAGAAAGACAAAGGGAACAAGTTCCCAACCAAAAAAGAGAAAAAAGAAAAAAAAGGAATACCCAAGAATAGGGAAAAAGGATATTTCAAGATTTTGAAAAAAAAAAAACCCCAGTCCCCGTCCGACCTAGCTAGGATGCAGAAGGCGTTTCATTCTGCACGTACAAAATCAAATCTAGACAGTTCGATTGGTCCAGATTTGATCCAACGATTGGGGTCTTCCAGGGGTAATCTGGGTACGTTGGGGTAAAAAAAATTTTAAATTTTACGCAATTTTTATGATCATCTCGTCACTCAACCGTCGTGTCGAGCAGCAAAAAAAATTACAGATGACAGCTTGAGAGAAATAATTATGCCAGAGATACATCCCATTTCCCATTTCCATTCCCATCGAACAATCTCTCTTTGCAATTTTCTCTTTCAATTCTCTCTGTAGCTCTCCCTCTCAATTCCTCACACTGCCTCCCTCTTTAAGTCAAACAAACGCTAGAAAAGGTCTCAACTTTTGAAAGGGAAACTAGTGAAATGGCAAATATTCAAAGATCGGAGAACGTAAAGTTCCAGGTTTGGTACAGAACAAGCCACCTCTTGACTGCGAACCAGGCACTCCGGAAGCATCCCGATTGGAAGCAGAGAATGAAAGCCTTGGTGAAGACCAGTTTCAACCGGTTAACGGAGCTCTGATTATCCTCCATCAACACTCCGGTCGTGCACAGGCTTTTAAAGTAGTACGATTGGAAAGATCAAATCTTCGGCATTGATAGCCAATGAATTTTAAAATAATAGAAGAAGATGTTGGAAGAGTATACGGGTTGCCGGTTGGAGGGAAGGAAATCATTTTTGAAGACGGTGGAAAGACAGCTTCAAAGAATGCCTACCATTTCGAATTGTCCCTCAGACTGGAGGCCTCTGCAAAAAACTGTGTTTCTGTTGATGCTCTTGAGGATCGGGTGTCAAATTTTGAAGGTGAAAGCCAACCTTTGCTATTCTGTATATTTTGCTCGCCATCGGAACACTACTCGCACCAAAAAATTCAAGAAAAATCAACCTCACCCACTACGCAAAGTATTTGGAAGACGTAGGAAAAATCTCTAATTACAACTGGGGGAGATATGTGTTGGAGTTTCTGAACGCATGGACAGCCTTCTTTTCAAAGAAAGTAAAAAAGAAGCATGCCTCTTGGCCAGAGGGCAATCTGCATCTTCTTCTGGTAAGAAAAATTATGTAGTTAGTCAATAATAATTGTTCTTTCAGTAAAACTTGTGCATTGTGTTGGTCTTGAGAAAGGACGCTGACAACAATTATAAAGTTAAGAAACAATAATTGTTATTTCAACCACTTATGTGCATGGTTTATTTAGAATAGTTGTTGAGGATGTCGGGAACAATTATAAATTTAAGCAATAATAATTGTTCTTTCAACCACTTATGTGCACTGTAGGATTTTAGAACAGTTGTTGAGGACGTCCAGAACAATTATGAAGTTAAGCAATAATAATTGTTCTTTCAACTACCTATATGGATTGTTTAGCTTAGAACAGTTGTTGAGGACGTTTGGAAGAATTATGAAGTTAAGTAATAATAATTGTTCTTTCAATCACCTATGTGCATTGTAAGATTTTAGAACAGTTGTTGAGGACGTCCGGAGCAATTATGAAGTTAAGTAATAATAATTGTTCTTTCAACTACCTATGTGCATTGTTTAGTTTAGAACATTTGTTGAGGACGTTTGGAAGAATTATGAAGTTAAGCAATAATAATTGTTTTTTCAACCACCTTTATGCATTTGTAGGTGCGGTTTGCCGAGGAAGTACAGGGAATAGCAGATGGTGAGCTTCCCTACTCTTGGTGGAATGGAAGCAGGATTGTTGAGGCCTGTGCCACATTGCCCCTTGCTAGCTCACAGGAAGTAGAAATCTATGATGATGCAAGCATTGACGCGCAAAGTGCCTTAGAGAAGGCATCTCTTTTGCCCAAAAGGCAGACCTATCTGAAGAAGCTGAAAAGGATAGACCCGAAGTTGAAGGAGTTTGAGATCAAGGACCAACCTATTATTTTAGCCTTTGGTTCAAAGGGGAAAAGAGGGACAAGAAGACCAAGGCCGTTCCTAAATGAGGAGCCAGTCGGTGAGTATAGTCAAGGCTAATTGTTCATATTTTTATTTGGAATAATTGTTCTGTTATAGAACAAGAATTATTCACCTTGTGTTGAATTGTTTATTTGGGATAGCATAATTGCTCTGCTATACGATAACAATTATTTATATGACCAAGGTGTGAATATGCTAATTATACTAATCCTAATCCTTTAGCTGCAGGCGAGTAGCATGGCCAAGACCTTCTTATATCTTTGGATATCAGGGACAAGGGCAACGGTGGTGGAATCCCCTCCCTCGAAGAATAAGATCAACCCATTATGGAACCTATTTTAGAAGGTCTCTATTTGATCACGTTTTTACCAATAATTAACGAGATTTAATCGTCTTGCCAACTTTGGGCGCGTCCGACGTATCTAGAGTTAGGCTTGGTTCACTCGCTACCAAAATAGCAACAGAATAATTATTCCCCAGTGACATAATAAATATGATGATTAGAATAATTATTCCCTAGCGGTAGAATAAATATGCTTATAAATATTGCGCGGTACATGAACAAGTTGGAGGCTATCAGCGTCAATGCAGGGAATGGTGAGCATGCTCTGCGCGGCATGAACATAGTATCAAGCTCCACATCAACCATGTTGAAAACCATATCGTCTTGGCATATACTTGTGGCTAGCATTACCATTTTGCTCGTGAGCAACTGGTAGCATTCACCGTATTCGTTCGGTCAGTTTTGACCTTCAACTCCAGACGTTGGAGAATGGATGCAACTCTTGGCCTTCTTAGTCCACCTTTTCAACACGTAGTCTTGTGGCAATGTCCTCATACTGTAATTTCCAAGAGAACCAAGAACATCCAAAATCTTAAGGCCATGCCTACAAAAGATTCCAAGCGTTTCGAACAAACGACAGGTGCATTGTAGGATCATTTGCCTAGTGTCAATGCATACGATGCGCTCGTCTACTTTGGGGGTCTCGCGTTTGTCACTATCCTTATAAACATGGTACGTAAGAAGCCCATTGCCAGTATCACTCGATTCACATTTTTCAATCATATATTCGAACGTTTGATAATATTGCTACTGAAACATTACGAACATGTTTGGGGTATATTGCTCTGCTACACACCTTGCAAGCGGGCTCAATAAGAAGTTATTATTGGGTAACCTGACATATTTTCAGAATAATTATTCTTGTACATATGAACAATTATGCTAGAGAGTTGGAATAATTATGCCTCCAAAAAAGAATAATTATTCCATAAACCTGTCATTGGCCAAGAAATCCATCCTCTTCTCAGCTTCAAGTCAACTCTCCACCATCCTGTTGAAGTGTCCAAAGAATTGAACCAGGTTGTAATCTGCTTGGTGATATCCTCGGATAACCCCGTTGCAAGACTTGCTTAGTTGTATAGACACCATGCCTGCAGTGAAATGCTGCTTAACCCAGGCCGATGAAAACCATGGATCCTATCCAACCACCTATGGGGACCATCGCAAAAACACTTCTCAAGCATCTTGCTCTAGACAAAGTTGAACTCCTTCTCATCGTCAACATCATACATTAGGTAATGCAACGTATCTGCAAACCTTGGGGTATACATTTGTGTTAGATTCTTTTGGACATTTTGCCTTATATGCCAAGTACATAGAGCATGAAATGTACTTGGTAAAACTAACTTAATTGCAGCAGCCATGATAGCGTTTTGATCGGTGAATATAGTCATAGGGGCCTTACCAGACATACATCTCAAGAATGTCCTGAATAGCCACTCAAAGGACTCTGTTGTCTCGTCATACAAGAGAGCAGCACCAAAAGCACACCTTTGGTGATGATGGTTGAAACCCACAAAGAGAGCTGTCATGCATATGAGAATAGTTAAAACTGTGTTATAGAATAAACGTGGTGACTGAAGTAATAATTATTTACTAACTTATAAATAATTTTAGACCTACCAACAGTAATAATTATTCACCAACGTATAGAATAATTATTCTAGACCTACTAACAGGACGATAGTTTTTATTTGTTCTATAAGTGGTGTCGAAAGTGATTGAATCTCCAAAGAAACCATAATCCATCTTCATTCTACCATCTGCCCAAAATATGTTTGCAATCCTTTCTTCGTTATCTACTTCGATGTCGTAGTAAAATCCGAGGCTGTGATACACTTCATTACGAAAGTATTCCTGCAATGATGTTGCCTCTCCAAGAATCATTGCCCTTTGTCTTCTTTTGGCTAAGTGATTCTTTAGATCCGTGGAAAGGAAACCAAGGCTGGCTTTACCCCCTACGCCAGCATCTTCGTTTAGTTCAGCCACCACACCTTGAATATTACTAATATGGCGGTTAGAACTCAGCATGTGAGAAAATTCTTTCGAATGCAGAGGATGGTTGTGACATATAATCCAATCGTTGATAACATACACCCCCTACTCTGATCAAGTTGCATTCTTATATGGCCTCACAGCTTGTTATCTCCTCCAATCTTTTATGCTCGATAAAGAGTCGTGCCTCAATGTGGCTCGCAGCTGGTCTTATGTTCTTTGGATCAAGTTTGCTGCCCTTTCGGAATCCTTCATTGTTACACACGTACTTCATGTAAATAAATTTGTTCGTCTTGGGGCATCTTTTCATGTACATGATTCTCGTTCCGAACCCCATTTGGTGGGCATAACTATTGTAGAATGCATGAGCATCATCCACTGTTGAGAACTCCATTTTTCTCATTTCTTCAAAGCTTGCTGCAACATTATGTAATAATTATTAATAATACTAATAATAATTATTCCTCTTGTAGTGAGGTATTGCTCTATCAAACTGATTAATTTTTAATAATTATTCTGTACTTATGGAACAATTATTCTCATGCTTAATACCCACAAAGAGAGTTACCATTCTCATTGTGGCAGTTACCAAGATCCACGCACACAGAAGGTGGAGGCTGGATGCATTGTGTTTCTGCATTTTCGGATACAACCTTTAATATAAGAAATACTTGATAGAAGACATCTCAATTGTCCAACCCAAGTGGCTATGTAACTTGGGGAGAAAAAAAAAAAAGATAGGCAAGCCCGCAAATACTTCCGTTCAAAGCAAAGGCATGATGGATATTAGAAACTGGTTTCAAATATATTACCTGGTGCATGGTTTTAAATACTTCCATTATAATGGTAGCGATTTCCTGCAAGGAGTGACAAGAAAGGAAAGAAGCATTTGGGAAGAAAGAATGGGAGAAGAAGGAGAAGAGAGAGGGATAAGAAATGAGAAGTAGAGAGTGAGAGGCTTCCTCTCTAAGCTTATATTTGGATGAGAAGTGACTTGATCTTCTTGATGGACTGAAATGATAGTTGAGTGACGGGATGACCATGAAAACTGCGCAAAATTTAAAATTTTTTGACTCTTTCATGCCCAGATTACCTTTCAAAGACCCCAGTCATTGGATCAAACCTGGACCGTCAAATGTGGACCGATCGGACGGTCCAGATTTGATTCTATACGTGCAGAAGAAAACGACTTCTGCACCCTAGCCGAGTCGGTCCCCGTCATCTCCACTTACCATTCTTCTTCTTTTGGATTTTTTTTTTGGAGAAAATATTTGGAACCAGGTGAAGGTTCCCTTGAAAGAATTTCTTTTTTTCCCCTTTTCTTGGTATTCAACTTGTTCCCTTTGTATTTTTTTATTTTTATTTCTAATTTTGTTTTAAATTTATAAATAGGCAAAAAGTATTATGAATGCTGTATATGGAGAGAAAATTGAAAGAATCTTGAAGTTTAGGAAGAAATAATTTTAGTAAATTAAAAATAGTTAGGTTGCAGTTAGCAAATAATTGAGTTGCAGTCAGAATATGTGCTAATTGAATAAGTGATAAATTACAAAAGTCATCAACTCAGAGAACTAGATAAAGTTGAACAAAGCAGACCTTTCGGGAAGTCTTGATATTGTTGTTTGAAAATGGCAGCTTGTTTTCATGTTTGCTTAGTGTTCCAAATGGGCTTTTAGTTTTCTATTGAGGAATATTTATTTACTTGGGTTTTTATTAGTCTTAAATGGCCTTGGAGAATGGTATAAACTAGACCACACTAGTGTGTCCCTGTTATTTTGTTCACTACCGACGGTCCTCTTTTTTCTGTGCTGTAGCTTTTTTTTTTCTTTGAGATATTTTAGTTTTTAAATGGCAATAAAGTTGGAGAAGATATCGTAGATGGTTAGAATGGGCACATGATAAAATTAGAATTACGTATTCATATAATTGATATTTTTTTAGAAGTTTGCAATTTTTTTTTTCTTTTGAATAGTTATGCGTCTTGTTTTTTTTTTTTAGGCTTTATTTGTTTTTGTTTTTGTTGTGCTTTTGGTAAATATTTTCTTATTTGGGCCGGTTTTGTTTTTTCTATTTTCATTATTTCTGTGGTCATTGAACTTGAACATTCCAATTTGTGTTTTCCTTTTCCCTATGTTCATTTGGCCGATACTTGTATGCTTTCTAGAATTACAAAGCTATTTTCCTTTCTTTCTCAGTCTTCTCCTGAAATCATTTTATTCTTGTTGCAGTGACATTTACCTTACATGGTGTTGCAGAATGATGGGTTTTGGGTTTTCCCTGTTTTACAAGTTATGTCGATTGGAGAATTTTATTTATTTTTTGAATTTATTTCTGTATTCTTTGTATTTGGTGTTTTGTGGAATTCAATACAACATAATGTTGAAGTTATATTTAAGAATTGAAACGTTGGGTTCATTTATACATTAAATTTTTTTATGTCTATGAATTTGGTACTTTTTTTGCTATATGTACAGATTTGATGATTTGTTAGATTCTTTTTTTTTTTAAAAGTTTCTTCTGTAGTCAAACTTTAGTTAATTTATTCATGTAATTAGATGAGGTTAATAATTTTGTTAATTATGCATCTCTTTTTTTAAAAAAAACATAAAATGTTGTATATATAGTAGTAGTAGTAGAATTCAAAATGTACTTCTTATGAACTTAATGTCCTTATGAATTTAATGGTCTAAGTTCTTTAATAGTTCAAAGTATATTTTTTGTGCTGAACAATGAGACGGTTTAACTTAATCAAATCAATTTGTTGCTGACTACTACCTTGGTAATGCCTTTTGAAATCACTATAATGTTTGTTTTTAACCTCTTGTTCAAAGCAGGATTTTTAGAATGACAAAAGTAGAATTTAAATCCTAAGATACACCAAAAAGTTAACGCTATGATCAATTTAATGCTCTTAGTTCTTTAATAATAGCAGCAGAATTGAAATTGTATTTGTTATGAACTTGATGATCTTCTAAATTTAATGATCTAAATTCTTTAATAGTGTAAAGTATGTTTTATGTGTTGAACAATGAATTTGGTACATTTATACATTTATACATTAAATTTTTATGTTAGGGTAGAATTAAAATTATAGTTTTATGTTAACTATATTGGTTTATGTCAGCAACAAATTGATTTGATTAAGTTATCGAATCCTAACATACACCAAATCCTAACTTCTAAAATTTGTATTTCACTTGATCAAATCCTAACATACACAAAATCCTATCTTCTTATTTGAAGGTTCCAATATTAGAAAGTTCCAAATTACATTAATTCAGTTTTCCATTGGAAGGTTGGAGATTTCAATAACTGAACTAAATTTCACTCCATGTAATTATCAATATTTAATGCAGATGTATCTATAAACATCATATAACTTATAACAAAGTGCTTGTGTTTTTCTCTGAAACTTTTGTAGATAATGACAGAAGTAGAATTTAACTACTACTTCCATTAATATAGTGCTCTTATGAATTAGAATATTGTACATATACAATGTTTTATGGAATAGTTTGAGTAAATCAACACTGTATTGACTGTAATGTTGTATAATATTGGTCTCTTATACATTAGAGGTCAAAAGGCTTACACTTTATGTTGTATAATCTTTAATCATTAAGGTTTTCATATTTTTACACTTATTCAAACTTTAGTAAAACAGAAATACGTTCTTCTATATATTCATAACATTTGATATTGTCGCCAAAATTAAATTGTATGACATCTTACACAAAAACCAATACTTTAAATTGTCCCAAATAGCAATAAAGTTTCAATGATAAAATCTACTTAAATTTATGGTTTTAGAATAACAGAATTTTATGGGAATTTTATGACTGTAACCATTTGAGGAATATAGGAGGTTTTACAAAGCAATCCATACTTCAATCAAACTGAAATTAACAATCAATTTTTACTGGGGAAAAATATGATTCAAATTCTTCTTACTGTAGTACAGAACATCACACAAATCTGTTATATATACTTATCCTCAATAAACGGCCTGAGGTATCATTGTCTTATGCAATATAAGTTTACAGAATCAACAATAACAATTCCTAATTGTCTCCATTTAACTTCTTCTTCTTGCTGCTGTTTTCTTTAATTTCTTTATTTCCGTCATTATTGGCTTTTCTCCTCTTTTGGAAGTTTTCCCTATAAATGTTGGAATCTAAAAGGGCTAAGGAGTCAAAGGAAGTTTTTCCACATTCGTATAGACATATATAAGAAATTTGAATTGATAAAAGTATTCATTGATTATTAAGCAATATACTATTTTAAAATACAAAAGTCATCCCATGAACAAATCATCATCTTTCTTCTATTTTTTTTAGACTGCGAATATATCAACTTGGTATTAACTTCTTTTTGCTGGTATTTTCTTCGTTTTCTGCATCACTTGTTTTGTTACATGACTCGGCTTTTTTCATAAAACAAATAGCATAATTTACTACATTTAATTATTCAATTACCTTATTCTTGTCCTCTTTTTCTTTTCTTCGTGAATCAAAGGTGTGCTGATCATCTTCTACTGTTTTTCAACAAAGTTACCTCTTAATATTAAAATATTTTAATGTTAATTAAATTGCTAAATATTTTGCATTTCAAGTAGTATGTACTTTTGCTTCTTCAACAATTTTCGACATTTCATATGTACGATTTACATTAAAGCTTTCTCGCATAGTACCATGACTTTGTTCATTAAATTTTACCTAACAGATAAGCTTCTTCCCTATCATTTTTTCAGTGGACTTCGTATTGTCTCATATATGTTTTCTTGCACAGTTTTATATTTGTATATGTATGTCTTACTGGTATATGTTCTATCTGCATAACAATATAAATTTATGTATTTATATTACCTCTACAACTATTTGAGCAAGCTGACTGGCCTGTATCTCCATAATATTTTCTACACCTTTGTCAAATAAAACAAATCAACTCTGCCTTCTATTGTCTTCTACCATTACTTCAACACGATATCTGTTTTACAACTGAAATCATTATCATGTTTTTATAATATGAGGGCCCTAGCTATACATTTTTAGCAAAAAAATCTTGTTATCACTTTCATTACACCTGTTATGTAACTTTTGCTTCTTCAACAATTTTCGACATTTCATATGTACGATTTACATTAAAGCTTTCTCGCATAGTACCATGACTTTGTTCATTAAATTTTACCTAACAGATAAGCTTCTTCCCTATCATTTTTCAGTGGACTTCGTATTGTCTCATCTATGTTTTCTTGCACAGTTTTATATTTGTATATTTATGTCTTACTGGTATGTGTTCTATCTGCATAACAATATAAATTTATGTATTTATATTACCTCTACAACTATTTGAGCAAGCTGACTGGCCTGTATCTCCATAATCTTTTCTACACCTTTGTCAAATAAAACAAATCAACTCTGCCTTCTATGGTCTTCTACCATTACTTCAACACGATATCTGTTTTACAACTGAAATCATTATCATGTTTTTATAATATGAGGGCCCTAGCTATACATTTTTAGCAAAAAAATCTTGTTATCACTTTCATTACACTAATCTATGGCCTTTCGTACTTTGTCCCCGGATATTCTTTTGTCCATAGGTAAAAATCATAGGCTAGTTTACTTTCATGTATCATGAGTTTACGTCTACATTTTGTGCAACAGCTATATCGCCATCCATTGTATGAATCAATTTCATTGCCAATGACATTACTGCAAATTGACTTTTCTTGCATCGTTTGAAAACACTTTATATCATGGAATGAGAATATGAAAAAAGTATATCCAATAAACAATAAACATCATTACAATCCATACACAATCAACACATACCTTGCTTTCTTCTTGTTTAACTCATAACTTGCTTTTGTCAGAACAACAGCTGTGACATTGATTTCAGTTGCTTTTTCATTCAATTCAATCTATTGACACTTGCAAGTTCTCCCATATTTTGGTCCAGGTTAATGATTTAGTACAAAATTACTTGTGGTAACAATGAATACTTACATTTTCCTGAAATTCCAAACTTCAAATACATCTAAATTTACATAGATCTGGGTTGCACTACTGCTTGAAATGGAATACTGATTATCATCCTTTTTCATGATCATGGATGTTAAAATAACAACTTGAGGCTCTTCAGTATTCAAAACAGAGAATACATCAATCACACTTGTCAAAGAAAGCCACAAAGTGACTTGCAGTGTTTCATGTCTACACAACAACACACATGCAGTAAGTTTAATTGATTCTGAATTCCTCAATCATTCATAGATACAATACATGTATATGGAATCAAACAACATAAAATGTACTTACTTCTAGTTTTTGATTGTCATTGATTGCAAACTTATGTGATGACATTTGCTTATTCGATCTTGCGCTTTTGAGATCCTATTGATCAGTCCTATCACATTTGTAATTCATAGTAATATTAGAATTCAATATACAATTTCTTCACAGATAAATATATTCTACAACATCACTTATATATAGAAAAATCTTACCTACTAAAATCCTAAGATTTCTAGCCCGAGACTGCACATCTTCAAAAGACACTAAAGTAAATCTATCTAGGAATATCTAGCATATCCTTGATGACTTCTTCAATATAAGTGCTTCTATCAATCAATATATGTAGTTCTTCATCTATGACTTTGTAAAGTGGTTTGGGGTTTTGTATAGTGAAATTATTCATTAAGTAAATCTTTCCTTCTTCTATAGCATCAAGATATTCAGGAATAAACTTGCTTCTAACATTGGAATGCTTCATGTTATCCTGCAACGTCAAATTGTAATAAGTGGAAAACAGAAAAAAAAGTAGATTTATTCTTTTCTCTTTTGAAAGATAAAGGAAAGCAATGCAATCATTATAATATCTATTGAAGGCAGAGAAACTAAGAATTTTTGCCCTTTATTTGGTAATTTTTTCCTATCAAAATGAAGTAATATGTTTTTTGTTTTGTTGATCATAATTTGAATTGTGTTATGTTTTTGGTGCAGAGGATTCAAATTGTGTCTTGAGTGAAAGAAAGCATTGCAATATGATTTCAAAATATGTTGTGAATATCTAGAAAAGGTAGAGAAGTTGAGAATTTATGGCTCTTTGTTTTTTTATGAGAATGAACTACTCTGTTCCTTATTTTGTGCAACATAATCTCAGTTTCGGTCTGTTTTTGGGTACATAGGCTTCGAACTGTAAGTAGATGGAAGATTAATCTTTCCTCTTTTGAAAGGTAAAAATAGTATTGCAATCATTTCAAGATTTATAAACAACTGAGATCTTTGAAAAACTTAACAAAGTGACTAACCATTCAGTTAATACAACAATACATGATACATATTCAATATTCTATGTTATCTATAAATCCAGCAATCAATAGAACACATGATAAATATTTAGTTTTGTATATGATGACCAACTTCAGGAATGAACTGGTTCTACAATTTTTTAACTATAATACATGATGAAATTACTATTACACATGTTCAAACTTCATACAATATCATCAAATTACTCAGAAATGAAAATTACACAATGTGTTACTTTACCTTCTCATCCAGTATCAACAAATCTATACTGATCATTTCTTCTAGTCTTTGTGCATTGTATGTATTCCATAATCTAATAACCCATACCAAAAATCCTCTTGTCTTGGTTTCCTTTACTCAATTGGTCCAGGAAAACATATTGCATTTTTCCTTTCCCCATGCTTCAAAAGGTTGGCTATCTTTTGACTTACCTTATCTTTTGCAGATATAGATTCAAAAAGAAGAGACCTCTGCAATTCTGACTTATTTTGCAATTCAAAGGGAAGGGTCCTCTGCAATTCTATAATTCTTCAAATGCCTCTCCAATTATAGTTTGGTTCACTTAATTTAGTCTTAGTCTCTTCATATGCTGTTCACTTGGCCATGTGATTCACTGCTAATGCATTTTGAAAACCACCAATTAGCTATGTGCAAAGTCTAATTCATTTAGCTATTCATCACATTTTCTGCTTTTAACTATGTAATATAGATATTCCTTAGCTCCTTTCTATTTATAAAGAGGAAGAACAACTGTGCATGAATGATTACGTATGAATGTATCTAAGGACAGCTTTGAAACTATTAATGGTATCTAAAACTTGAAAAGTCTGATCTTTAATATTATTATTGTATACATTATATGTATTACAAGTTTGATAGTTATCAAATGAAGATAATTATTGAAATTGTGAACTGGTTTTAATTTCACCATAGCTAAGGTGATAAGTTATGAATATAGGTTTATGTAGGCACATTAATTAATACAATAACAAATTCACAAAATCCAACTTGGCATCATGAGAGTTAACATAAGCTTTAAGTATTTCATGTGTTACCTCCTCATGATTCATGCTATATATGTGTGTGTCTGTGTGTGTGTGAGCTAATTAGTTTGAACAAAATGTTTCTCTCACTATCCCAGCATTCTCTTTAACATGCAGAACTTCTCCACATGATTCTCTCTATGCTCTTAGATTTTTCTCCATTCTCAACATAAATACTTCACTTTTTAGCATCACGGGTGTTGAAAAATATAGCACTACGTACATCACATCACTTCTCTATTCATTCTATTCCATTTTATTTTATTCTAGACGATTGAAATTTGTGAGTTTCAGTTCCTCTACCATGAGTAAACCTTGGAGAGCAGAATGACTTTGTCGATTGCACCTTGGTTGTGCTTGAATCTTTCTTTCAAGGAAATGTTGTTGTCTACGACATGTCCATTCATTTATAAGTCTCATCTGCATCTGAACTCTTTTGCAGTTTCTATTTTACTGCTTCTATGTTGCTACTCTGCTATTGAACCATAGCTGTCATACAATATTCTCTTTACTACTAGATTTACAATTGTTACTAACCTAAAATTGTGATGATATAGTCTTTTACATTGTTTACATGACAATTTATGATAAGATCAAAATAAATTTAAGCATTCAAATCATTTGAAAGATAGGAATTACACAATAATAATACATTTAGAAGTTATATTGAGTTAAATTTTGGAATATTAAGGGAAAAGGAATTCAATGGATTACACATGACCAAGGAATAATCCTCAATATGGATGTCTTTGACCCCCGAGACAAACAAAAACTAAATGCAAATGCAACAAACCAATTATTTCAGCATCTACTCTCTTCCTCGGAAACCCCAAGACAAACAAAAACTAAATGCAAATGCAACAAACCAATTATTTCAGCATCTACTCTTCTTCGGAAATTAGTTTTCAAATGCTCTCTCTCTTTTTTCTCTATTGAGGGAAAAATAAATTCATTCCATATCTGCAAAAATTGCAAAGTTGATTATAGTAGGAAAAGTAAATCCATACATAGGATAGATAGTTTGACAAAGCTCGCTGGGATAAAAGCTGGGCTAATACATTAACTGCTCCTCTAACAAAGCAAATAGTATAATATAAGTCTTATAGGAGGTCTATAATAACACTATGAAAATGTCCAAGCCTATGTTACCCAAATGTTTCATGAGTCCCAACCCTTCCAAGATTGCTTGCGTTTTTATGCATCAAGAGAGATAGAATAAGGGGTATTGACATAACAGCCTAAACATCTCCCGAATGATCTCTGAGCATAGCTCCTACTCCTAACTTAGAAGGTGTCCAAGCATTATCCAAATTTAATCTTAGAGTGTCCCAGAATGAGGGATATCATTTGCTTAGTGCATCTTCCTGATTAGCACTATCCATTTGATCATTAATGCCAATTGCAGTGTCTTTCTATCTTGAAACTAAACATCGAACCACTTTCCAGCCTTTGCATGCTAGAATTCCTGCAATGATCTTAGGCAAAGCTGATTTTCCATGATCTGTTAGAAAATATATGAGGAATAGGAAAAGTAATAGAAAAATATGAGGAGATATTTGAGATATTATTAATCGTCAACATACTCAAATTACAATCATAAACTGCTCTATTTATAGAGATAACTAACGGATAAAAACTAGAAAGTAGAAATTAACACCCACTAACATTACAAATCTGCAATGGACTCCACTAATTCCTAAAGACAAGGTAAAATTGAAACAAACTCCTGCCCTGCAAACATAGTCAACAATTGACTTAGTCATCTGACAACAACCGACTAGCCAACATAACATAGTCGACAATAACCAACTAGTATAGTCAACTATAAACACAACATAGTACACATATTCTTAATATTAACTCCCCTTAAAATGAAAGTTTTCAAACATCAGTTTAATTGGATGCACAGACCCCAAACAAACTTCTTAGCCTTTGAAATGAAGACAACTTCTATGGCCTCTTCATTTTGTCAGCAATTTGATCTTGACTTCTGCAAAAGAAAAGATCATTTACTCATCCCTTTGTGAGTTCCCTTATAAAGTAATATCTCACATCTATATGCTTGCTTCATCCATGTAGAATGGAATCCTTCGAGAGTTTAATTGTAGAATTATTGTCACAATAAATTCCAATAGTTTCTTCTTGCTTGAAATCCAATGTCTCAAGTAATCTTTTCAATGAAATTGCTTGACATGCACAAGCTGTTGCAGCTACATATTCAGTGTCACTAGTCTAGAGAGTGCTAATAGGTTTCTTTTTAGATGATCATGAAACAACTCATTAACCAAGCATGAAAACATAAGCAGAAGTGCTCGTCATCTAATCTTGTTCTTCTGCATAGTCATTATTTGTGAAGCCAAATAAATCTGACTCCTCATATTTCTTGTAAAACAACCATAATTATAGCGTAAAATTCTTTTTGTAGCTAAAAGATGAATCTCCTTTGGAGTATCTATGTATCTGCTTAGAAGACTTACAGTGTGCATTATGTCAGGTCTTGTTGTAGTTAAATACATTAAACCTCCAACCATTTTCTTGTACAGTCGACTATCAACTTTCCTTCCTTCAGCATCTTGAACAGATGTCATACCTACTTCAGTAGGTGTGCTGATCGAGTTGCAATTGTGCATCCAAAATATCTCCAAAATTTCTTGTGCATGCTTCATCTGAGAAATAAAAATTCTAGTTGCAGATTACACAACTTCAATGCCCAGAAAATAATGCATCATTCCAAGATTAGACTTGTCAAATTCTAACATCATGGATCACTTGAACTTTTCAAACATAGCACTATCATCACCAGTATAAATCAAATCATCCACATACAAGCAAACAATTAGCAATTTTCCTCCTTCTCCAATCTTAAAAAATAATGTATGCTGTTGTGTTTTGTTTCTATGCCTTTATACTTAATTTTATCACAATCCTCAACAATTTGTAAACAAACACAAGGCAAGTGCACCCATCATTTAAATTAGTATAATGGCAAACAAGTTTAAATATCGTATTCACGGGGATGGTTAAATATCATTACTCACTTTCTATTCTATTATTTAACCTGTCAAAATTGCTTGTGAAAATGGTTGAAATTACTACAAGGAATAGAAGTCTAACTTAGCTAATTAAACCAGCTTAACTAATTTTTGTTTGCAAGAGAGAATTCAATTGAGAAAACAATACTTGAATGGTTAATCCCCCTAGAATTACCTATGTGATAGAAAAGTCCCTTGGTTCTTATGTTTGATGAAATTCCAATGATAGAACTCACTCTATCTCCAGATGAAAATTCTCTACTCTTAGATTAATTAGTTGAAGTCTCTTTCTAACCAATTTAACCCAAGAATGCATTAAGAATTGTGAATTTTCAATTAGATTTCTCTAATTATCAAGAAGATGTTTAGGTTTCTATCTCCAGTCACCTAAATCACCCCCATTGTTTGTGTATGGTCTATTTCACCATTCCTTTCTCAATTCCAAGTGAAAATTTCCAGATTATGAACCAGTTGTCAATCACCCTTCCTTTCTCAATTCCAAGTGAAAAAATTTCAGAATTTGCATCATCAATCCACTCAATCGATTCAACCATTCAAACCCACAAACAATCCACAAGAAATTTGAATTCAATCAACCAAGGAAACAATTCATTCACATAGGTAAAATCTAGGGTTCATACCCATCCAAGTATTCAAAAGTTTAGTTCATCAACATATTACAATTCAAAGAATATAAACCAATAAAGAAAGAGTAAGAATTGCTCATTTTCATGGTGTAAAATCTTCTCTTCTTCAAGGTTTGAAATTCGTCACTGTAGCATTGAGAAAATTGCAGCTTCTTCCATGAAGCTTCAAGGTGGATGTTCTCATTCTTCAAGGATTCAATCTTCTCTCTTGATTTCTCTTGAAAGATTGATGGATTGAAAGAAGAATTGGTGTGTTTTCTTGGTGTTTTGCAGCCTTTTTTCTCCACTCCATCCATCTCCGTTGTTTTTGCCCTAAAAGGGTATTTAAATCTCCCCCCAAAGAGAGAAAAAAGCAGCATAGACAGCTTCAGATCGACACAAATTCAACACAAAATTTAACAAAATAATTGATTACGAACATAAAAGTTACACCAAACAACATATTATAAATCTCTTCACAATTCAAGGCGATTAAAATTTTCAAACTTAAAACCAAATGAAACAAAATTATGTACAAATGAAGAAGAGCAATGATGGTGAAAATCACTTATCCTCCCGGTTCATAGAAGTATGGAGACAATCTTCTTTTCTTTCTAACTCCAATATGATAAAGTTTAAATCTATGTTTTCTTACCATTAATGTTCCCTTTTCCGGATGATAGTTTTTCACAACTTCAAATGGAAGTATTTTGCTTACCAAGAATGGAAACATCCATTTAGAGTTAAACTTATTAGTAGAAAGTCTCCATTGAGAGTCGTTCAACAACACTTGATCTCCCGGCTTAAAATCTTGATTTTGATCATGCCTCCTTTGGGGTTGCACCACTGGTTTAAAGTCTTCTTCCATTAATGTCTTGTGAATGCAAAATGAAGGACTAATACCCTTGAGCATTGGGAGTTTTGGATTGTCCACAAGGAAAGCATAATCCAAGTGACCCTTTTTCTTCTTTAATTTTGACTCCGCAGGATCTTCAATGGATGAGTTCATTCTACTTTCTTTTTCCATTTCAGTCTTTTCAAACTCCGTCTCCTTAATGATAAGTGGCGATGACTCCACATGTACTATGATTTCATCAATCTCGCATCGCCCCTTTTTTGTTTCTTCACCTTGAACTATGGCGATCTCCAAAGGTTCTTCATCCTCTTTCTTTTGTTCTTCACTCTTTTCAATTCCTTCATGTTCATCTTCAACATACATTTTCTCATCCATCTTCCCTTCTCCTTTGTTTTGCACGTTAGGCTTTGGGACCTTCAATTCAGTCTCACTCCTCAAATTAATAGCTTCACCCCACTCCCTAGGATTTGGCTCGGTATTGTTTAGGAGAGTCCCAACTTGTCTTTCTGAAACAAGCTTCACCAAGTTGTGAAGAGCGGCCTCTTGGTTCTTTAAGGATGCTTCAATTATTTGGTTCCGGGGTTTTTGAGTTTGAACTTGGTATTCGGTATTCGCCATGAACTTTGTCATCAACTCTTCAAAGCTATAATTCACTGTTTGTTGAGGAGGCGGAGAAGGTTGGTATTGGTAAGGAAGGAGTACTTGGGGTAGAGAACTTAATGAAGTTTGGAAATCGGGAGAATGTGTTGGTGTTTGTTGCCCTTGATTGCTCCATGAGAAGTTCAAATGATTGTGCCACCTTGAATTATAAGTATTGTTATGTGAATTGTAGAGTAGCTCCCTTTCTCCAAGATAGTTCCCCTACTCTATTGACCATGGATTGGAAGTTCCCATGGTTTGCCACCCATGGGTTGGATAACCACCTTCACTAAATTCATAAGACATCATCACTTGAGAGGGTTGTGGTGACAAATCATAATCCAAAAAGTTCATTCCTTAAGTATAAGTACAAATAAAATTCAACACAAAAAAATGCTAACTAAAACTTCAACCCAAGGATTTCTCACAAAAATAGGACAAACACACAAAAACACAAAATAAACACTTCAATTCCCTAATAACTAACAAAATTATAAACAAGGAAAAAAATTTGCTAACACAAGGAACAAAAATAGAGAATCACAAACTAACACTTCAATTCACTAATAACTAACAAAATTACAAACAACAAAATGAATACTAACACTAGTAACAAGTAAAATGACTAAATCAATAGAGTTCAAACTTTCCTAATATTAACCAAAAGTCCCCGGCAACGACGCCAAAAACTTGTTGTGTTTTGTTTCTGTGCCTTTATACTTAATTTTATCACAATCCTCAACAATTTGTAAACAAACACAAGGCAAGTGCACCCATCATTTAAATTAGTATAATGGCAAACAAGTTTAAATATCGTATTCACGGGGATGGTTAAATATCATTACTCACTTTCTATTCTATTATTTAACCTGTCAAAATTGCTTGTGAAAATGGTTGAAATTACTACAAGGAATAGAAGTCTAACTTAGCTAATTAAACCAGCTTAACTAATTTTTGTTTGCAAGAGAGAATTCAATTGAGAAAACAATACTTGAATGGTTAATCCCCCTAGAATTACCTATGTGATAGAAAAGTCCCTTGGTTCTTATGTTTGATGAAATTCCAATGATAGAACTCACTCTATCTCCAGATGAAAATTCTCTACTCTTAGATTAATTAGTTGAAGTCTCTTTCTAACCAATTTAACCCAAGAATGCATTAAGAATTGTGAATTTTCAATTAGATTTCTCTAATTATCAAGAAGATGTTTAGGTTTCTATCTCCAGTCACCTAAATCACCCCCATTGTTTGTGTATGGTCTATTTCACCATTCCTTTCTCAATTCCAAGTGAAAATTTCCAGATTATGAACCAGTTGTCAATCACCCTTCCTTTCTCAATTCCAAGTGAAAAAATTTCAGATTTTGCATCATTAATCCACTCAATCAATTCAACCATTCAAACCCACAAACAATCCACAAGAAATTTGAATTCAATCAACCAAGGAAACAATTCATTCACATAGGTAAAATCTAGGGTTCATACCCATCCAAGTATTCAAAAGTTTAGTTCATCAACATATTACAATTCAAAGAATATAAACCAATAAAGAAAGAGTAAGAATTGCTCATTTTCATGGTGTAAAATCTTCTCTTCTTCAAGGTTTGAAATTCGTCACTGTAGCATTGAGAAAATTGCAGCTTCTTCCATGAAGCTTCAAGGTGGATGTTCTCATTCTTCAAGGATTCAATCTTCTCTCTTGATTTCTCTTGAAAGATTGATGGATTGAAAGAAGAATTGGTGTGTTTTCTTGGTGTTTTGCAGCCTTTTTTCTCCACTCCATCCATCTCCGTTGTTTTTGCCCTAAAAGGGTATTTAAATCTCCCCCAAAAGAGAGAAAAAAGCAGCATAGAAACAGCTTCAGATCGACACAAACGGCGCCCTTGGTCTAGCCCAAATGGCTCCGCTTGCCACCAGTTTTGGTACATTAAATAGGCTGATCTAGGTCTTGATGTCTACATGCACGTTGTAGCCCATTATATTAGCTTTCCACAGAGATTTGAATCCCCTCAACTGGACATCTAGAACTCAAAATATGATCATTCTACCAAAATGTATCAAAACTGAAACACAATGCAGAACAAGTGATTTTGCATCATAAGCAGGGTAGGCAACTGAACTCCCATTGATACAAATTTCACCATTCTGAAAAACTTCAGAATGTCCTCTATAATTGGATGAAATACCATGTTTGCATTTGGAATCTGTATGGAGGTCAAAATCACACTTGGTCTCTACCAGACTGTTTTTCCTCTGCATTTCTCTGTTTTTTCCTTCATTGTGTAAAATTTCATTGTTTGCTTCATTTAATTCCAAATCTTCAATAATCTCACCAAAAGCAAATAAGAGATAAAGGGAGTATAAATGGTGATTAAAACACCAAAATTTAACATAAAATTAAGCTCAAAATGATAATTATAGAGAGTACAAATATGGCATATCATATGCTCATATGGACATTTCAAAAAACCTTCCTTCAAGAAGTAAGACTCAATCCAGCTATACCAAGCTTGTGAAGCTTGTTTGAGCTCATATAATTCCTTCTTAAGTCTATAAACATTATGCTCACCTCCATACTTCACATAACCAGGAGGTTGATTAATATGTGCCTGTTTTTTAAGATCACCATGTAAAAATACCAATTTTTCGTCCAACTGGTAGATAGACCATGATTGTTGTGCTGCGAAGGTAATCACTAATATGATAGTATCATGTCTTGGAATGGGGGAAAATACTTCCTTGTAATCCACCCCAAACTCCTCCTTCTAGCCTTTAGCTACCAATCATGCCTTGTACTTGTAGACTTCTCCATTCTCCTTCAACTTTGTCTTGTACACCCATTTGACACCAATTGTTTTGTGCCCTTCTAGAAGATTAGTCAACTCCCACGTGTTATTTCGTTCAGTGGCTACAATCTCTTCATCCATCATCTTTTGCCATTTTGGTTCCTTAATAGCTTCCTCAAAGGTTGTGGGATCACAATCTGAAAATGAAACAAAATGAGTAAGTGGATCTTCAGCTTGATTATCTCCAATTACCTCATAATCAGATATCCAAGTAGGTCTTTTGCTAGCACGTTGTGGTCTTGTTGAACTATCTAAATTTCCTGTCGACTGCCCTATCGACTATTGTTCTGGAGATTGTAGTTCAGTCGACTGCCATGTGGACTGTTACATCCTCTGAAGATTGTTATTTTCCTTCTTCATTTTCAATGTCAAAGTTGATAGGTACTTGTGGAGTTACATTTCAATGGTGGAGCCGACCACTGATCGTCCAACTAACTGCACTAGCAGAGGTCCAAAGGTGCCAATTACAGGTTGCAAATTTCTCAGAAACAAGCAACATGATACTGCTGGCCATGAACCGAAAGAATAAATTGTAACAATTTGCAATTACAATGTACACCAAACAATGGAATCCAAAATGAAAACTGCCCATATTTACCAGAAAACTATTTATGTTTTTATGTTTTTAACTAAAATTTTTTATTTTGTTTTTAAATATAAGCAGTTATATTTTGCAAATTTTGAAGGCCTTGATAAAATTCAACAAAAAAGTTACTCCGCAAATCACGTGCCAGTGTTTTTACGGGTAATGGTGTCCATTCTTAGCATTCTTTCTATTTTTTGACACCCAATTCAAATTATATAGGTCAAAAATCGATAAGACCTATAGCACATTTAAAACACATCCAATTGACTGTAGATTTTAATCCTCAAATTCCATTCAAATTAACTTCAAACCCAAAATTACTCTACTGAACGAGGCTCTTCTTTGTCAGATTATGTCGCCATATTAAAAATTAAACAAATATAATTGTTTGAAATTTTATATACTTTAAAAGATAAAATAAATATTTTTGTTTAAAAAAGAAAAAGTAAAGTAATTTTTTGACACATAGGACAGTTTTTAGTCAAAACCCATGAACTGTGGTAGACAATCACCCTTGGCAATACCAAAGTCTTGAAAGTGTATCCTAAGTTAGATCATATGATTTTCACGTGTTATCATTCTTTGAAGTCAGTTTGAAAAACATGAAGCCATGCTCAAACACAGACTTTGAGAAATCTACCTCACTTTGTATCGCAAATATGTGACGGAAAAAAATAAAAAGTATATTATATCTTCTATTGCAAATTTGTTACAATTTTGCAATACATTTGTGATAGATTTTTTAAAGAAAATAAGAAAAATATAGTATTTTTATCCGTCGCAAAATTGCAACAAATTTGCGATGGATTTTTGGAGAAAATAAATAAAAATATTTTTTATCCATCACAAATCCGTTACAAAATAACCATGAATTTGCAATGAAATATTGCAAAAACTAAACAAAAGAACATTATTATTTAATTCGTTGCCAAATTACAATGAATTTGAGATAGAATTTTGGAGAAAATAAATAAATTTTTTTATCCGTCACAAATCCATTGCAAAATTACAATGGATTTGCAATAGAATTTTGAAAAAAATAAACAAATATATTATTATTTAATCTGTCACCAAATTATAATAGATTTGCAATGGATAAAAATAAAAAATAAAAAGTATATTATTTTTGTTTGTTGCAAATCCATCGCAAAATACCAACGAATTTGTGACAAATTTGCTACAAATTTTTAAGAAAATAAACAAAAACTGTTATTATTTTATTTGTCTCAAATCTGTCACAAAATTGCAATAGATTTACGATGGAATTTTGTTTTCCTTATGTTTTGCTGCCTTTTTTCTTTTAATAGTTTCCCCATGTTGAATTTGGGAGGCATGCGTCATGGTATTCTTAAATGTTCTATTTCATTAAACATAAACTGTGCATGTGCAATGTATATTTTTATATATTATTAATGCGTATATAGTTTATAAGAAATATAAAGAAACTAATACACAACTTACAGTATATGTTTTGATATAATTTATTTAGTGACTATTTTGAGCCTTTTATAAAGAATACATAGAAGTATATTGTAGATACATATAATACTAATAGTTTTAACTATGATCGGTCCATAATAGGCTAATGCATTTAGTATATTATTTCAATAAACAATTATACAATACACAAATCATTTTGATATAACATATTTATTGATTATAAGAAAATAAACATGATTATGCATACTTTGAATTTTGTCTGCTTCCCAAATATCAACATGGATTAAATCAAAGCAAGCTAAAGTTGATTTCGTGTGTAAGGGAAAAGGGGCACATTTTTTATTTACCAATGGACAAATTCGGAAAAAGAATGATCTGAAACTTTAATGAAAAATCGAAACTGTTCAAAAATTTTATTCTAGAATTTCACAAATGCCCTAATCTATAGTGTCACAAGAGATTTCTATCAAATACTTGACACCTACTAGTACAAACTTATGCTGCAACATCTTAAAACGGAAAAGAAATTGAAAACTAAGAAGATGGCTGAAGAAGAAACAAGCCCTGACTCTCCCTAGCCAATCCAATTGTCATCAAACGAGTGACATCTTGAAGGAAACACACACCCGACGTTAATGTAGCACAAATATTTGACTGCTTGAATAATTGGCTCAAAGAAAGTAAATTGAAACGAAAAGAGGGAACGTAAAACGCATCATGCAAAGTGAGAAAATGTGTTACCTAAATTATACCCTTTTTAGTGACAGGAAAAATTCGGCCATCAGGAAGTCAAATAGTAACTTTAGTAACACTAACACAAAATACGTGCAATATTTGTGATTAGGGGCTTGAGTATGTGATTTACTCCTTAGCCATTGAAAGACAAAAAAAAAAAAAATTGACAAAGGCCTAGGAATGATAAATTCTAGGAAAAAAGCTCTGAGACATCAAAAATGTAAGATGAGAACGGAAGAAGAAAAACTTACGTTTCTCTGATGTTTTCATTGAAGAAAAAATATGTACGCATCATGTATTTGTATACAGTAACTACAACTAAGATTAATTAGAACTTCAATATAAAATACAAAAAAACTGTACAATAAAAAATAGCCACTGTTATTATTTCGAAGTTTTCGTAGCAACCACAGCTGCAGCATCCTTATCATCAAAGTCTGTATCATCAGAATTCCAACACTAGCTCCTCTGGAGGCCTTTCCTATTTCCAAAAAGAAAAAAAGTCTATAAAGAAATAGCGGGAGTGCGTACCAGACATTTGAATTCAGACTGATTTACACGTGTACGAAACGTGTTGTTCTCACTGTTGCTTTGAATTCATTACTATTTTAAGGAAGAATTCTCTTTTTCTTTTTTTTTTAGGGTAAATGACGAATTCATTCCCTAATTTTCTTTTTTTCTCCGATCAATTCTCACTACAAGAAATTTGCCTTTTTATGACGGACAATTTCATCACAAATCCGTCGTAAAAATAAATTTGTGACAGATTTATAACAGCAATAACTGTCGCATAAATTTGAATCGCAAATTTGCGCGGGAATAACAATTCGTCGCCTATTTGCGACAGAAATATGGTCGTCGCAAAATTGCGATGGCTTTGTGACGGAATAAATTTGCCATCTTCTTGTGATACATTTGCGACGAAAATTAGTTTAAAAATTATCGCAATTTTGAGACAGATTTGCGATGGCTTTTTAATTTTTAAAAATAAAAATATAAATATGTTGTATATGTTTTTAAAATATATTTTCGTTGCAAAATCGTCACAATTTTGCGACGGTTTTGAGAGAAAAATTTCAAATTTTTTATAAAAATTATGTCGTTATTCTATCACAATTTTGCGACGAAAATATTTTTAAAAAATTTAAAATTCGTCACAAAATTGTCGAAATTTGCAATACTTTTGCGACAATTTTTGTTGTTATTATTATAAATAATTATTAATTATAAATACAATTTAATTTGAAATGTTAATTTTTAATTAAATATTTTAACTTTTTTTAAATAATGTTTTTCAATAAATTTTAAATAATTATTTTAAAATTTAGCATAATTAAATAATAAATAAAATAAAATTTTAAATTAAAATAAATATAATTAAGCCATTAAATGTCAATATTTTATGCGTACAACATTGTAAAATGTTATACAAAATTTATATAACTATAGACGATGGTGCTACAGATGGTAGAGGGGGCTGAGATGGATCTAGAGGGCCAGTCTTTGGAGGATGGTCGTCAGACGGATCAATCGTGTAATCCTTATCAGGCTCGTCTGGCAGGTTTTCAGAATCTGGCATCGAAAATGGAGGTGGAGGTGGAGAAGGCGGCGGAGGCAGATATAGTACCTGAGACATTACTCGTAAGTAGTGGTCCAAACTAGCAAAGCGCTATTGGAAAATAATCGCGCATAGACCTCTCTCTCTCTGCAACCGACTATGCAGATATACGTACTCTGGATGCGATGTGATCAAGCAAGTTGTCGGAACAAAGGTCGACATGGACTGACATAACCTCCATCGCACGTGAGTTGTCTCGGAACCCAATCCAAAAATTTAATTCTTCGAAACACCGCCAGCAACTTCCACAAATAGAGACTTCTCATCCGGTTGATGTTGAGAAGTGACGAATAGCGCTCCTTCAAAGTATTGATGTTATCCTATAAATTATATGCATCATAAATTTGTGACGGTGTATAGTAATAAAACAATTAGTATAAAAATATTTTCAATATAATCTGTAAACTTACTAGCGTATGTTGTGATTTCTCACTAACAAACGTGCCCTTTTTTGGGCCATTCATATATGTGTGCGTCACCTCGTACATATTGATGAAATGGAAGTCATCTCCGTGCTCTTTACGCTACAATTATATTAATATAAATGTTAAGTAATTATATTATATTTAAATAACAATGATAAAAATAATAGTTATCATCCGACACTCGTGCTTGCTGAAGAAGATGCATCCTCCCATGTGAGTCGGTCTAGGAGCCGCTGCTCTGTTCTGTTTAGCAGCAGTTGAAACACGCTTGAATTTCTCCGTGCTCCAGTGATCCCGCCATAGTTGGCTTCAAATTTCAGGAGATATCCACGGTGGATATTTCCCCTTATATCGAGCCTTAGATAGCTAATCCGATAGACGACGTGGGCATTTATCGTCCCAAATACGCCGTATCTGATTAGCATGCTCTGGGAGCCATCGATAAATGTTAGAACTTCTACATTGACATGCTCACATCAACAGAAATTTAAATGCTCAGGTGGAAAGGCTTAACCTCTCAAACGGAAACATCCATCGATACTGAATCGGACCACCAACTTTGCTTCGTAAGGCAAGTGAATCATTAAATGCTCTATCACACCAAAAAATGCATGAGGGAATATCCTTTCCAACTTGCACAATAGGATTACTATGTTCTTCTCCCATTCTCTCATACGAGATGTTGACAGCTTTGGAGCACATAGGAAGACTTAATTCTGTTAGCACATTCCAAATTGAGGCGGGGAGGATCTCTCAAAATGCTATAGGAAGCAATCTTTCCATAAATACGTGACAGTCATGCGTCTTCATGCCCGACATCTTCAATTCTTTCAAATTAACATATCTACATATATTAAATATATATCCATCTGGCAACCTCAGATCCCTCACTCATTCCAATACAACCTTCTTTTGCTGAGTTGTAAAAGAGTACTTAGCCTTTGGCATAGAAACCTTTCCATTTCCAACAGTGGTAATATGTAACTCCCGCCTATTACTGTACACCTCCAAATCTATGCGAACCTTTATATTATCCTTCGATTTGCCCTTCACGTCCATTACAGTATCAAACATGTTCTTTTCATTATGCATGACATCAACATTGTGTCGAACTAAATTTGATTTCCAATGGGGTAAGTCCCAAAAAATGCTACGCTTAGCCCAGTTGTGATATACCCCTTTACCATCATCCTTGCCAACCTCCTTCGCAGTATCGACAATTTGCGGTAAACTACATACTCTATGTCACATCTCATCCCCAGATGATCGCTTAACAGGTTGAGCTATCTTTTCTGCATTGATGATCTACCGGGGGTGACAGTTAAACCAAGATTGCTTTGAGCCATGTTGTAGATGAAATGACTTTGTTTGCTCAATACAGTACGGACAAGCCAGTCTTCTGGCAGTGCTCTAACCACTCAACATACTATACGCTGAAAAATCATTAATAGTCTATAAGAAGGTAGCTCGCATCTGAAAATTTTGCTTCTTTGAGACGTCATATTTCGGCATGCCAACTAACCACAAATGTTACAATTCTTCCACCAGTGGTTGTAGATAGACGTCGATCTTATGCTTCAGGTTCCTCGGCCCTAAAATAATTACTGTCAAAAGCATCACAGGATCCTTCATACACATTCATGGTGGTAAGTTGTACGAAGTAAGAATTACATGCCAACTAGAATACTGCTTTCTTGACATTCCAAAGAGTGAAAACCCATCAGTGCATAGAGCTAAACGCAACCTCTTTTGAAAATTCAATATGCATACGATGAAAATGATACCATGCTTCACTGTCGCGTGGATGACTCATCAATCCCTCATTCTGTACGCTTTTAGCGTGCCACCTCATGTGTTCTGCAGTTGTTTTAGATGCATACAACCTCTGCAACCTTGATGTCAATGGAAAGTAGTACATTTTCTTAAAAGAGATCTCTTTTTGCAATCTATTCTTCCGAAACTATCTTGAATTCCCGCAAACCAATATCCTCATTCCAATAAAGCATGCAACTATTCGGGCAACAATCTATTTTCTCCACTGGCAAACCGAGTCCAGAAACTATCTTCTTAGTATGGTACAAGTCTTTCGGAAGCTGATTTTCCTTTGGTAGAACCTCTTTAATCAATTGCATTACCAGATTAAAACACCTATCAACATGCGAGAAACAAATGATAACTGCGAGTGGTTTGTGCATCCATCCCACAAAGGAGTGTCGACAGATTTTAACATGTCATAAAATTTCTTAGCTTCCTTATTAGGAGGTTCTTCATCGTCGACACCCGCCGGCGAGTCTATCGGAAGATCCAAACCAACGCCATCCATTACCATAGGTAGGGATTGAGAATTGGTTGGATCCATCTCCGGATGCAACAAATCAAGACACTCACAGTGACTGGTCCAACGATGATAATCAGCTACAAAGCCAAATCTATACAAGTGCACCTGCACTTCATCGGGAGAAAGGTGCACTTTGTTCTTACACTTCACACAAGGACATCTCAACCACGTACTGTGTCCCTTCGACAAACATATGCTATAAAACTCTTAACCCCATCCTTATATTCATTTGTGATTCCCTTAATCCCTCGCATATGTCGTCTATACATCCAACTACGATCATCCATCTACAGTCCCAATTACAAATAATAAAAAAACACAGCAAAAGAAATAGAAAAAACCAGGAAAAGATCAGAACAAAAAAATATAGCAAAAAATAAAAAAGAAAGAAGTAAAAATCATTAAAAGCGTTAAGGAAGCATAAAAATTCGGCAGTATCTCTGCTATAAAATGGACATTTTCCAAGCACAAGGCCACCACAATCAACCCCCCACGTCTCAAATTAAATCTCAAAAAAATCTATTCAACGTAGATATACCAAAAATTCATAAGACGAACAAAAATATTATAAACATTTTCACAAAACAAAAAAATTAAAAACAATCCCAATTAAAAAATAAAAAATACAGCAAAAAATTAAAAACACAAAATTAAAATATATTAAAACAGTCCCAATTAAAAAAATAAAAAATCTACAAAAAATAAAAAAAATAGAAAAAATAGAACCAAAAAGTACCAAAAAAGGAAGATTAAAAGTAAGAAAATACTAAAATTAAAAAAACAGAACTAAAATAAAAAGTGAACATTAAAATATCAGAAAAAATAATAAAAATCAGAAAACAAAAAAATTCAGAAAAAATAGAACAAAAATAAAAACAGAACATTAAAAATCAAAAGACAATAAAAATCAGAAAACAACAAAAAATAGGGGAAAAATCAATACAATAAAATTACGAGAAAAAATTAAAACAAAAAATAGTTAAATAAAATATTGGAAAAAAAAACATTAACAGAACAATAACAAAAAAAGGCATGTGAGGTAATTCTGGAAGCAACTCTGATGCTATTCTGCTACATATTTGCGACAAATATTTCTTTTATTTTTTATCAACGGTTAAAATTTTCGTCTCCAAAGCGTCGCAAATTTGAGACAATTTTGCGACGGAATCATTTTGAATGTGGCGGCTATTTTTCGCGGTTGAAAATTTAAAATTCCGCCACAAATGTTTCTCAAATTTGCGACGGATTGGCAAAGTATTTGCCACCGAATTTAATTTCTAATATGTTTTTAAAATATTTTTCTTTCTCTTCCACTCCTCCAATAAGTTTGTGGTTAAGATTTATTAATAAATAATATATATGAAATATACGTATGTAATTATCATATTTGTTGTGCTAATACATGTATTACCATTATCAACACTATATGTTGTATAATATTACATACTATACTTTGGTCAAACTAAAAGCTATAACTATTAGTATTATATACATATGTAATATACTTTTACATGTTTTGTATCATGTACTATTATAGTCAATAGATATGTTACCAATATTTAATTAAATAGTACATTTATGAACACCATGAGGTATGACTCAAAAATTTAATATGGGTAACAAAAAATAAATAAAGATGGAAGAAAACAAGAGGAAAGAAAATTCAGTTGCAAATTCGTCACAAATCCGGAGCAACATTACGAAGAATTTGCGACGGCCAATTTTTCCTATTTTATTTTTTTTGCAATGCGTCGCAAATCCGTAGCTACATAGCGACGGATTTGCGACGCAATATAAATTTTTTTATTGTGTCACCGTATAACTACAAATTTGAGACGACAATTTAAAAACTTTTTATTTTCTTTTTCCGTTGCAAAGCCGTAGCTATACTGCAACAGAATCCATAAAAACTTTTTTCAATTTATATTTTCGTCGCAAATCCGTAGCTATATTGTGACAAATGTGCAACGGTATATAAAATTTTTTGATATTTTCTTTTTCATTTTCAACATTTCTTCTCCGTGGTAAATTCGTAGATAAATGGCGACGGATTTACAACGAAAATTATAAAATTTTCAACATTTCTTATCCATCGCAAATCCGTAGCTAAATGGCAAGGGATTTACGATAGCTTAAAAAAAATTTCCCCTTTTTTTTCCCTTTTCCGTTGCATTTCTATAGCTACATTACGACGAATTTGCGATAGAATATATAAAAACTTTTTTAAATAGCTTCTTTTCAATTGCATCGCAAATCCGTCGCAAATTTACGACAAATTTGCGTCTAATGTTTTTCAATCGCTATTTTTTACAATTGATTATTTGGTAGCAATTCTATTGCAAATTCGTAGCCAAACTGCGACGGATTTTGCAATTGCAAATTTCCGTCGCAAAAAATATTTTTTCTTGTAGTGTTTGAAGGAAGAGTTCACGCATGTAGATAATGTCCGAAGAAGGTAAACTGCAATAAAGCCAAAGTTTGAAAGTTGGAAAGCTCAGACAGACTAAAGAAAACGACAATGGAGCAAACACCAAATCTTAGGTATTCATTAGATCAATGTGGATGAATGATTAATAAATTAAACGTCTACGAAAGACCAAAAAAAACTTAAATAATAGTTTAATAATTTCTTCTTGTCTTGCTTTGGCATGGCGTTAATTAGTTTATTTTTCAAAAAGAACAAAATTCTTATATACAAAGTTTCTTTAACTTGTGTGTGTCAGTTACATATTAATTTAGATTAACTAAACTATATTAATAGTTCAAATCTATTATAAATCATAAAAAAATTTATCATTTTACAAGAAATGAGAGAATCTAAATTGAAATTTTAAATTACTATATATAGTATACTTAATTTGTATTAACATGTTGTATCAAAGTACTATATATGTGCACTTATTGCAAGCACTTAAGTCTCTTGTATCCCAAAATTTCGACATCCATTCATGAGATCTTATAAGCAAAACTCTTCAAGAAACTCATAGACTTTGCTGTTTTCTCATCGAAAAAACATATCCCAGAGTTCATAGATTTCCAGCTTTTGTCCTCAGAATCTCAGAAAACCTCAAATTTTTGTCGTTCCATCGGTAAATTTTTGCTGCCTCTTTTATCAGGAAGGGTGTTTCGTTGTTTCTATAATCAATTATAGTTCATGAGAAAGTTTTTCTTCCTATATATGGCCAATTTTTTATGCTACCCTGTGGTGTAAGTTGTTTTTAGAGAGTTAATTATCTTGCATATATTTGGCATCTTTGAATTACTCTTGTTGTTCCCTCAAAATGAAACGAATGACTCTTGTTCCAAGAAGGCTAGAATAGAATTGACAAATCTTTCTCAAAATTGCCAAAAAATATCACAACATATTTTTCTGCTAATGGTTTTTATAGAATTATGTGCGTATTATTACAATTAGGTTTCATATTGAAGGATGGGACTTTCAGCTTATCCCATACCAGCAGATGTTGGAATTGTTTGCATGATTCTACTGGAAGCTGCAGATTTAATCTCCATTTTCGATAACTTCTTCTTCTCCACCCTCCTTCGAGTTGTGGGCATAAAAATCCACCTCGTTAAGAAGCAAGCTGAAGAAGAAGATCAACAAGAACAAGAACCACAGAATCATTCATCAGTTTCAATATCTCAGTCCTTCAAGAGAAGCTTCTCAGACTCAGAAAAGTCACTCGAGAAAAAGATCCCAGTGTGAAATACCTTTCCTTCAGAAGCAACAATCATATTCGAGAGGAATGATCAATTTGCTTGGCAGAATTTGAGGATATTTCAATGATAAATCAATTGCTTCTGTGGGCACTTCTTCCATTCCCACTGCTTAGGTACATGGTTGAGATATTTGTTCGGAACTTGTCCTTTGTGCAGGACCCAGATTGAGCAGCAAGAACAACAGAAAGTGAAATGTAAATATTTAATTTGATCGAAACTTCAGATTAATGCTGTCATGGAATGGATTTTTGTGGATCAATAGTTTTAAAATATTGCACCGTTTTTAAAATCTACAAATTTTAATATATATAGTATAATATCTTAAAATTTCTGATCCTTATTATTTCAGTAACTGCTGAACATATTTGTCAAATGAGAATTTTTAATATACATTAAACTTCAAGTTTTATTAGATAGAGAAATTGATAAATTTAGCCCCAAAATTATTCTTTTTGTCTTTCATTCAAAAGTTTTTGAGATTGGTTATATTTCTTTTTAATCAAAAAATTTTATTTTATTTTTTGGTATGTATAAAGTATTTTTAGCCAATTTTATGTATCAAATTTTCATTGTTGAGGTGGAATCGGACAAGAAAAGCCATGCTGAAAACACATGCCACTTTGCATAAAGGGCAATTTTGGGTCGGAAGTTAATTTTGCGAATTTTGGAGGAATAGAACTCTACGGTGGTTAAAGTGAGTTTTAAATGTATTGTGAATAAGATCGACTTTTGACCTATATAATATGGTTGGACGTTGGATAAAATTGCACTTGAAAACGGTTTCCGTGTACATATAATGTGTGACTCTCTTGTCAAATTCTATCACAATATTTAAATTTTGATAGATATAATTGTCCAAAAAAAGTTCATGTAAATTAAAAGATGAATTAAAGTTTTTTGTTAGGCAGATAAAAGTATAAATAGTCTTTTATGTTATGCAATAATTAATAAAATATGTAAATATCCATATTAGTTAAGAGTATAGATATGAGAAATAAAAGTTAAGAGTATAAATAGTAGTGTAAAGCTCTAGAAGTGTTAATTGACTGAAAATCTAGAAGAGCTAATTGATTAAAATCTCTGGAAAAACAAATGATGTAAAAGGACACAGGGCAATTATGCAATGCATTATTCTGTACAAAATCTCACAGAATATTGTTTAAATTTTTAGTGATCTTCTTCTAAATCAATATTGAGATAGTAGATGGAAGAAATTTTGATTTCTATGCATTAAAATTATGGAATAAATTTATATTAGAGAAACTAACTAACGGACATTTCTCTGTTTGAACTTATATTGTGCCAAAATGTATGCAATTGCTATGCATTATTGTGCAAACAAGAATGTTACCTTGATTAAAAAAATTATTAATTAGCATAATCGATTGGACAATCTCGAATCAATAAAATATAAAGTTTCTATCATGAACTTATAAAATATTCTTTGTATTTCCAAATTTTATGAATTCTTGTTTGCTACTTGTTTTTTGGCAAGTTAATGCACTACAAGAAAATTGGTCATTAGTGACTAAGAATTTTGGTCGCTAAAAGTAAATTTTTGGTTGTTAAGGCCATTAGTGACAAAATTTTTGTTGCCGTTACAACTTCGCCAATGGTCTAGGCAACCAAAAGTTTGTGTTTCGTTGCCAAAGGGGACCCTTTGGTGACAAAGCTAATTTTGTTGCCACTAATCCTTTTAGTCAGGAAATTTTTGGTTGCTAGAGAATTCAAAATTTAGTACCGAAAGACAAATTTTTGTCACCAAAGGCCTATTATTAGCAACACAAGAGTTCGTTGCTAAAGTTTTGTCACCAAAAATTATTACTAAAAAACAAAAAAATGAAATACAAAATAATAATAATAATCTATGAGGACCTGGTTGGGTGACCCGACCCAACCCAAATCCACTACGGGCCAGATTTCTCACATGCATGTGCCAAAAAATTTAGCCTCCTCAAGTTCGAATTTGGAGCTTGTATTCCACCACTAGGCTAAGTCAATATTTGTGTATTATTTCATCATATGTTATAACTTAATGTTATATATTCATATATCTATAATTTGTTTATTCTATAGCATAACTATAATTTATTACTATTTATAGTTTCGTCACATATTATTACTTATATTAAATTTGTTTATGTGCTTTTAAATGATTTAAAATATATTTTATTATGATGATAATTAAAATACAATAATATGATATATCTTACTTATATTCTTTTTCGAATGGATCATATATACATACATACATACATGCATGCATAAATACATCTATATATATATATATATATATATATATATATATATATATATATATATATATATATATATATATATATATATGCATAGATTTTAAAATATAAGACCTTTTGAGATATTAATTTTATTATATCCTTAACTAATTTAATTTATTCTCTATTAAAATGAGAGATATGAGATAATAACTATAGAATTATTCTATATATGAAAAATATTCTATATATAATATATATACTATGCATAATATTATGCATAGTAAATCTATACACATATGCATAATATTTATTGTACATATAGATACACTAGATATTATATATATTATAGATAGATGGTACATAAATACATTATTATATTTGTAGATCATATATATACCATATGTCTTGCTTATATTATGTATGTGTGTGTGTATATTTGCATAAGTTTTAAATTTGGTCCAATGATATTTTAACCTAATTCCTCAAGTTTAAAATATTATTATTTTGATCCTTCTACTTCGAAATTATATTCAATTTTGTCCCCAATTTGAGGTCAAAATAGCATTTTAAAACATATAGGCAATAATTTTGCATTTTAAACAAATATAGGTTATTATTTGTTAAACCATATATTAGTGACAAAAATAGATATTTGTAACTAGGAAATAGTTTCTCACCAATAGGGCAAGTATTTGCTAGAAAAAAATAAGGTTTTGTCACTATTGCATAGGTTTTGGCAACAAAACTTCTTTTTTGTCACCAAAAGCATCTTTTAGCTATGAAGAATAGTTTTTGTCACCATGTATTAGTCAGAAAATTGAAATATTTGCCTCAAAAGGATAGCTTTTAGTAAGGAAAGTTAAATTTTCTTGCTGATACTTATATTTTTGTTGCCAAAGGAATATCATTGGTAAGAAAGTTAAAATTCCATAAGATCCTCAGACCTAGGTTAACGCGAGCCTCCAATAGCAGGTCAAACTAATCTATCTGATAGACACTACAAGAAAAAATAATATTAGCGACGGACATATCCGTCGCTAAATATAAGTTAGCGACGGATACGTCCGTCGCAAAAATTGGCGTCGCTAATTGCGACGGAAGCACATTTCCCTCACAATTAGCGACGGATTTGCGTCCGAAATAAAGAGTGGTCAAAGTCTTGGGCTATCCTTTTAGCGACGCTTTTTGCAACCCATTAGCGACGGATAATTTCATATTTAAATTAAAAATTAATTATCGATTGCTAATCGGTCGCTAATTAGCGATGGAGTAGCGACAAATAATTAGTTGGTTGCAATCTCGATAGCTAATTTATATTTATTTTTTTATTTTAATTTAATCTTGCGTTGCTAATCCGTCGCTAGTTAGCAACGGATTAGCGAACTAGCGACGGATACTTCAAAAATATTTAAATTTTAACTATCCGTCGCTAATCCGTCGCTATATTTTACAAAAATTTAAAATCTCCGTCACTATTCCGTCGCTATCTTTTTAAAAAATTAAAAATATCCGTCGCTAATCCGTTGCTAATTAACGATGGATTAGCAACGAATATTTTAATTTGAAAAATATTTAAATTTTTAACCGTCCGTCGCTAATCCTTCGCTATATTTTAAAAAAAATAATTAATAACCGTCGCTAATCCGTCGCTAATATATATATATATATATATATATATATATATATATATATATATTTTTATTATTTATATGAAATTATCCTGTAAAAATTAAAAAATTAAAACTTCATAAGCTGAAAATATTGTACGTGAATAAATATCAAGAAAAGGCAATACTGTTACAAATTTAAATCAATAAATAAAATGTCTGAAAAAAATTAAATATCAAATACAGTCATTCATTTACAAACTAAAATTCTAATATACTAATTAGCCTTGACGACAGATGCCGGAGTCGGAGCTGAGGGCGGTGGCGATGGCGGTGGCGAATCTATGGGGCCTTGGGGAGGAGGATGGTGATCTGGTGGGTCAACTGTGTAGTCATCATCATCGTCATCATCAGTATCATCATTGCCACCAAGCAATGGAGGCGGAGGCAGATTCAAAGTTTGTGACAGAAATGATAAGTAATCTATCATACTCTGTTGCACGTGCCTTAACTTCTTCTCAACCTTTTGTCGCATCTTTGTCTCGCCATTCAACCTTTTTTGTAACTGGATAACATCGTGAGACGAGGAAATATGTACTCCCTCATAAGTAGAAGAATGATACAACCTCTGTCTGACCTTCGATCCCTCAGAGCCCAATCCAAAGATACGGTTCTTCTTGACACCTCCCCCAACCTCAAGAAATAGTGACTTCTCGTCAAGAACCTAACGAGAAGTCACAGAACTTTCAGACTCTGGCTGAGAATAACGCTCCTTAATTGCGTTAACATTATCCTGTAGAAATAAGAAATAAAAGCTGTATAAATATTAACAATTACAATTGCTATTTTTTAAGTATAAAAGAAAGTTGATTCGTACCAAAGTTTGTCGTGACTTCTCACTGACAAACTCGCCCTGCTTTGACCCTTTTTGAAAAGTGTGAAGTTTTTTAAATAACTCCACGTAAGTAAAGTCATCACCTCTTTCTTTCCGCTATAATTTCAAAATGAAAGATACAAATATTAATTTTTGTAGGAAAAAATTTAAGAACAAGTTTAAAAATTGTAAACTATTAAAACGTACCATTCGATTCTCATGATCCGTAAAAGATATAGATCCTCCCGTGTGAGATGTGCTACTAACAGCAGCTCTATTCCGTTTAGCTGCAGAAGAAATGCGTTGAAACCCCTCAGTTCTCCACTCCTGTTGCATATGCTCCCAAAATTCAGGTGAAATCCAATTTGGACGTTTTTGTTTAGCGCGAGCCTTGCATAACTGGTCAAAAAGTCACTCACGACATTTCTTATTCCAAATATCCCGTATCTGATCGCTATGCTCAGGGAGCCACCTAAAATGACTCTGTAAAATCATTAAATGAAAATATGTCTGAAACGATTGTTACTCGCTATGATTATATTAACATATATCTCAACAATATAAAAAGAATAAAATTTAGATATTTTGATACTTACAGTCCATAAATCAAACCACATGTTCCTCACATCCACCGGAATATCTGCAAATCTGGCATAAGGCGCAGTGTAATGTCGTTGAAATATCAGTGATATCTCTCTAACAGCAGCCATCGATGGGGAGAAACTGTTTCAACACAACGGATATTCAATTAACCATTACAAAATTTGACAGAGAAGCTTGTTAAATTAAACGAGAACGACGATAAAAAAACTTTTAACTTTTTATAAATACGCAAGTTAGGAATACCGTGAATGTTATCCAAATCACGTAATATTTAAAAATACATAGCACTTACCTGTCACCATCAGGTGTAATCCAAACTCGTGTGTCTGAGACGCCTGGCCCAGGCGCAAATGCAGCTGTTGAAGGTATTGATGTAGGTGTTCGTTGTTGTCCTACTGATGATGGTGAGTGCAATGGTGGCAAGCTACGTATCTGCGAACCCGGAAGTGGAGACGGAGTACCATCATCTCTACCCTCAGACTGCTCTGGTAGTCCTCTGCCAGTAGACATAATCTGATTTAACACATATGACAATAAAAAGGTTAGAGTTTAAAAATATAAATATGAAATAAATTTTTCATCAAATTGTAAAATATTAGCTCACGTTTAAAAGAAACTAATCATGCTCATTTTCTTCACTATCTAATAAATCATCTCCCATATCATCATCTGTAGGAGAATCCCACGTCCACATTTTGTTGCGGTCTTGATTCTTCAATAGCTACTACTTCGTCTTCTCCCGATTCACTTGCAAGTCCACCAGTCATCTCATCTTCAACAGAAACGTTAACAGTCATAGAATCGTCTGTCTCCTCCTGATATGGTCGATCTACAATAGGTGCATCAATTACGTGACGAGCCTTCAGTTTGCATACTGCTATCCAATCAGACTTTTTCTTTTTATAGCCTGGATAGGATGCATAATATACCTGGCTGGCTTGCTGAGCTAACACGAATGGATCGTATTTTGGGTACTTTCTCCTACTGTTAATGTCCACCATTCTAAACTGCGGATGCACCTTCACTCCCCTATTAATAGTTGGATCAAACCAATCACACTTAAATAAGGTAACACTCTGACAAGGAGACCCAGGGAATTGCACCTCAATAATCTCTCTCAAGACTCCATAATAGTCTCCCGTATCTTCTTCTCCACCTTTGACGCAAACCCCACTATTAACGGTTTTCTTTCCCGTTTCGTAATCGTACTTGTGAAATCTAAAACCATTTATCAAGTACCCATGGAAAGACTTCACCTGCCTCGAAAGGCCCCAAGCCAAACTTTTAAGATTTTTATCACTAACATGATTGTCAGGACGGTTAACCTATAACAATTAAGTAAGTAAGTTAGGCAGATAATAGGAATGACAAGTTATAAAATACTCAAAAAATAATATAAGAAGGTAACAATTACATAATTCCTAAACCATGCCGGAAACTTATCTTCTAATCTCCTCGCCAACTTCTTTATCCGTTATTTACGGGCGTGCAAAGACTTGTAATTCACCCTTGAATTTGCTCGCATAGTAATCACTTACCGTTAGGGATTAGTGTATCGGCATTCGGGTAATACGTGATTAAAGTTATAATAATATTATTATAACCGACCTAAAAAATTTTAATTTAAGAAATTTGAAACCCTCTTTCCGTGGCTAATCCCTCACCGATTATCGAGGGATTAGCGACTGCAATAGTAATTTTTAAAAAGTTTAATATGAGAAATTTGAAACCCTTCTCGTTGCTAATCCCTAGTCGATTAGCGAGGATTAGCGACTTGGAAATTACAATTTTTAAAAATTTTTGATCTGAGAAATTGGAAACCCTCTTCCGTCGCTAAGCCCTCGCTGATTAGTGAGGGATTAGCGACGGCAATAGTGTATTTTTAAAATTTTTAATTTTGTTATATTTTTGAAACCCAATTCTGTCGCTAATCCCCCGCTAATTAGCGACAGTAATAATAATTTTTAAAAAGTTTAATATGAGAAATTTGAAACCCTTTCTCGTTGCTAATCCTCGCCGATTAGCGTAGGATTAGTGACGGAAATAATAATTTTTTAAAATTTTTTTGATTTGAGAAATTTCAAACTCTCTTCCGTTGCTAAGCCCTCGCCGATTAGCGAGGGATTAGCGACTTGTAGTAGTGTATTTTTAAAATTTTTTAATTTTCGTTATATTTCGAAACTCCATTCAGTCGCTAATCGCTTGCCGATTAGCGTAGGATTAGCTGACGAATATTGAATTTTTTTTGTAACATTCTTATTTTATTTTTTGCTATATATTCCATGAGTGTTGTAATTCTATGAATGATCACTGTTTTTTCATTATATAATCTCCATATATCGTATGTTTTTATTCTAATTAAATATAGAATTTGTTAGTAATATCATACATAGATAATTTATAAAATTAATATGTATGCATAACATATATTGTTTATATTATATTATATTAAATATAAGATATATTAGTGTAGTGTAATATATTATAATGTTTATAGTATTCATTGTTCATTACTTCAATTACTTTATTCTATAATTGTGTATAACATAATTTATTTAGAATAGATGTTTATATTACTTGGTTTGAATACCAAAAAATATTGATAATTCTTTTTACATTATTCTCGAGTATTCCAATGAAGATTGAGGGATGTATTAGCTGTGAAATTAGAATTTAATTGGATTAAAATAAAATTTATATTAGCATTTGTATGTGTTTTTTCATTGCGTCGCTAATCCCTCGCTAATTAGCGAGGGATTAGCGACGCATAAGATAAAGACGCATCATAAGAGTGCGTCCTAATGTGATTTGCGAGTGATTAGCGACCGCTTGTTGATGAACGCATTATGGTCGTTCGTTGTTGGCGCAGTTGTCGAATGCGTTGTAACTGAATATTTAAATCCGTCGCGCGTGAAGCGACTCATGATAGCTATGCGTCCTCCTTAAAAAACTGTACAACGCGTTCAGGAAATGCGTTCTTCGCTTTCTGTATTAGACATTAGACAACGGCCCAATTAGATAATGCGTTCTCTTTCATTATTTCCTTGTCAATTGTAGAACGCTCGGCACACTCCTCTGTCTGCAAAACACCCAAGGAAAAAACCCTTCCCTCCCTCATTCCCCGCCTGTTTCGTTGCTATCTGCGCTTCTTCTCCACCTTTGACGCAAACCCCACTATTAACGGTTTTCTTTCCCGTTTCGTAATCGTACTTGTGAAATCTAAAACCATTTATCAAGTACCCATGGAAAGACTTCACCTGCCTCGAAAGGCCCCAAGCCAAACTTTTAAGATTTTTATCACTAACATGATTGTCAGGACGGTTAACCTATAACAATTAAGTAAGTAAGTTAGGCAGATAATAGGAATGACAAGTTATAAAATACTCAAAAAATAATATAAGAAGGTAACAATTACATAATTCCTAAACCATGCCGGAAACTTATCTTCTAATCTCCTGCCAACTTCTTTATCCGTTATTTGCGGTGCAGCAGCTTGTAATTCACCCTTGAATTTGCTGCATAGTAATCACTTACCGTTAGGATTAGTGTATCGGCATTCGGGTAATACGTGATTAAAGTTATAATAATATTATTATAACTGACCTAAAAATTTTAATTTAAGAAATTTGAAACCCTCTTCCGTGGCTAATCCCTCACTGATTATCGAGGGATTAGCGACGGCAATAGTAATTTTTAAAAAGTTTAATATGAGAAATTTGAAACCCTCTCCCGTTGCTAATCCCTAGCTGATTAGCGAGGGATTAGCGACGGAAATTACAATTTTTAAAAATTTTTGATCTGAGAAATTGGAAACCCTCTTCCGTCGCTAAGCCCTCGCTGATTAGTGAGGGATTAGCGACGGCAATAGTGTATTTTTAAAATTTTTAATTTTGTTATATTTTTGAAACCCAATTCTGTCGCTAATCCCCCGCTAATTAGCGACAGTAATAATAATTTTTAAAAAGTTTAATATGAGAAATTTGAAACCCTCTCCCGTTGCTAATCCCTCGCTGATTAGCGAGGGATTAGTGACGGAAATAATAATTTTTAAAATTTTTTGATTTGAGAAATTTCAAACCCTCTTCCGTCGTTAAGCCCTCGCTGATTAGCGAGGGATTAGCGACGGTAGTAGTGTGATTTTTAAAATTTTTAATTCTGTTATATTTCGAAACCCCATTCCGTCGCTAATCGCTCGCTGATTAGCGAGGGATTAGCGACAGATATTGAATTTTTTTGTAACATTCTTATTTTATTTTTTGCTATATATTCCATGAGTGTTGTAATTCTATGAATGATCACTGTTTTTTCATTATATAATCTCCATATATCGTATGTTTTTATTCTAATTAAATATAGAATTTGTTAGTAATATCATACATAGATAATTTATAAAATTAATATGTATGCATAACATATATTGTTTATATTATATTATATTAAATATAAGATATATTAGTGTAGTGTAATATATTATAATGTTTATAGTATTCATTGTTCATTACTTCAATTACTTTATTCTATAATTGTGTATAACATAATTTATTTAGAATAGATGTTTATATTACTTGGTTTGAATACCAAAAAATATTGATAATTCTTTTTACATTATTCTCGAGTATTCCAATGAAGATTGAGGGATGTATTAGCTGTGAAATTAGAATTTAATTGGATTAAAATAAAATTTATATTAGCATTTGTATGTGTTTTTTCATTGCGTCGCTAATCCCTCGCTAATTAGCGAGGGATTAGCGACGCATAAGATAAAGACGCATCATAAGAGTGCGTCCTAATGTGATTTGCGAGTGATTAGCGACCGCTTGTTGATGAACGCATTATGGTCGTTCGTTGTTGGCGCAGTTGTCGAATGCGTTGTAACTGAATATTTAAATCCGCCTGCCGCGTGAAGGACTCATGATAGCTATGCGTCCCTCCTTAAAAACCGTACAACGCGTTCAGAAATGCGTTCTTCGCTTCAGATAGACATTAGACAACGGCCCAATTAGATAATGCGTTCTCTTTCATTATTTCCTTGTCAATTGTAGAACGCCTGCACACTTCCTCTGTCTCGCAAAACACCCAAGGAAAAACCCTTCCTCCCTCATTCCCCGCTCTGCTTTAGCTGCTATCTCAGCGCTGTGTCGAACTGAAAAAATTTGCCGGGCTTCAAGAGGTAAAAATTCGCTCCTTCGTTTGGCTAATTGAAGAATGGTTTTTATGCTTTGTAAACAATCTGCATTGTGCTTGTTTTCGGCGTGTATTTGTTGATGGGTAATGGCTGAGTTTGAGAGCTTGTTTCGATGGATGTTCGGGAGGTGTAATAGCTTGGGAGCTGACCTCGTTTTCCCATTCGGGTTGGGTTGGGTTGGGTTGAACCGTTGGCGCCGGGGCTGAGACGGCTGGACTTTGGCTTGGGGTTGCTCGGGTTGAGGGTTCGCGAGCAGAGTGTTGAATTTGGGTTAAAAGTTTAATGCTATAAATTTTGGCAAATTTTTGTTAATTGTTTGATTTATACTTCTTGCGCAGATGAATTTGCCCACAGTGTTAATGATGATATAGCGTTCATTATTTCTCAGATACTTTGTCTATATATACCGCCCCAATTATAGGCAAATACTCGCCAGCATTTGGTGCGCCTAACAGAGGTCCAACCAAATCTCCCTCATCCTCCCTTGCTGCTGTTGGTTTTTGTTCGCCTCTTAAGGTATATTTTCAGAGCTGTTTTGGCTCCATTTTTGAATCTCTAGTCTGCTTCTGTTCTTCTTTGCTTGGGTTCTGGTTGATTCTTGTTACTCTGCTATTGGAATGACTGTTTTTGGGTATGAGTACTAGTTCTTGGTGAGTAGTTTTGTTTTTCACGTAAACGAAGTAGCTTTGAATTTGGAGTTGCTAGATGTTTCTGTTTGTAGGGATAGCAAATTGCTTATTGCTTCTGTCCGTTGGGAGTGTTTGGGGGATTTTGGGCAGGTTTTCTTGATTTTGGATATAAATTTTATCTATTTGGGGAAATCATGGCCAATTCGTTGGATATCAGCTTGTTAGTTATCATGCTGATGTGTTAAAGCTGAGGATTGCGAAAGGATGTCAATGGATCTAATTCAATTGGTGTTGCTGCGATTTGCATATGGGAACTTCCTTTCTGGCAGGTTCTTAAGAGAAAATCAATTTTGATGGATGTATCCATTTGAACGGTAAATATAGCTTTGATCATGTCCAGTTCTCATTTGCTTTGACTGTGAGGTAATGTACTTTTAATTTATTGCTAATATTTCAGGTTCTTGTATCACTTGAAAAGTAAGGTTAAGAATAAAGCAAGGGTTGAAGGATCGATTTGCAATGCTTACTTAATTGAAGAAGCATCGACATTTTTCTCCTATTATTTTGAGCCCCACGTGCAGACAAGATATACAAGCACTGTCGAAATGATGAAGGTGTTAGTGAATCAAACTTGCATGGCCCTAGTTTGTCAATATGCAATACTTCAGGAAGGGTAATTGGGCAAATTCAAACTAGATGTCTAACATCTGAGGAACTTAAGGCAGCTACAATTTATATATTTCTCAATTGCGATGAACTGCAGCCGTTGGCATGCTAGACTAGGTTGTGTTAATTTTGGTTATCTCAAGAAAATGCAATATGTTGGTTTGATTTCTAGTTTTTACTCTCCTTGTGTAGTTAAATGTTAAATTTGTGCAAAGACTAAGTTAGCTAAAAATGTTAGAAATCATAATATAGACATGAACCAAAATATGTCTCGCAGCGGAAAAATTAATTAAATGTGTACCTTTAGCCAATATTGTTCAAGTAATTGCATAAAGATAATACCTTGATTTGAACCGTCTCGATTCTCCTGTCTCTGTGTTGTTTTGTATGAGAGTCTTCTAGCCTATGCCTATCAATGTTAAAAGAAAAACCCTGAAACTGATGGTGTTACACAGGCTTTATATAGGCTAGGCTAGGAACCCTCATATGATGGATATCAATTAAAGTTTCCTTCCATCAAGGAAATATTTGGAATATATTCCAAAATCATAACCAATCATATCTTTATTAATATTTACCTAATTAACTTAAATAGGAGAAAACATGATAACTACTTATAATGTGTGGGCCACATTAAGGTCTTTTTATCAAGACCAAATTATTACATTCTCCCATTTGGCCCACATGTTATAATTAGGTAAATGCCTTTATGAGTGATTGCAAAAACTCAAAGTATGGCCAAAAAAACTTTATAATCACTCTATTGCATTATGGTTATGTAACGGTTAATAAATCAGAAAATGTAATACAAGAATCATAGCGGTTATGTTCTTCTATTGAACACTCCCTTTCATGTATTGCAATTTAAAACATTTCCTAATCAAGCCCCTAAACTTTATGAATGAACTTAATATAAGTCATATAGGGTCCAACCTTATGGATCCAATGTGAATCACAACTTGATACATGAACTTTATGTGCACAATCATGTGAGTAAAATTACTCAAATGTCTAGACAATTAATGTCAGTATAGCAATACATTTATGTGCTAATTGAGTAACCAGAGTTGAATAATAAATCAGCCGACAACATAAAATTTCAACTCTATAACTTTATACTCAATAGCCACTTGTTGCAAACTGACAAAGAAACTGTATGTCGAGTTGCTTATTCAACTATCAAAACAAATGTTCAAAATGAACAATATAGTTGAATAACATAAATTTGGCTAATAGCATAGCATCCTTGGATTTCCCATTCTTTCAATGTATTGTAACAAACAGATAATTATCTTAAATGTGACAAGCTTAAGTAATGAGCAATATTTTATATAACTTAATAAGAATATCATAATTTCAGTCACAAGAACATTGATAAAATGTTCTTTACAATCCTTCATTAATCTCTATACAAATAATACAAGAGATTATAATTAAGACCCCTTTATATTGATATTCAAAATATAAAATTACTCAAAAGTCACTAACATCCTTTTGCCAAATTTTGCAAAATAAATATCAACATATGAGAGTAATAAACTGTATTTACTCCCACTAACCTTGAGGTATATAAGTAAACAATGATGCACTTCAAAACAAAACGAAGAAACAACATCATAACTTTAGATATACCATTGGAAGAAAACAATTTCATACATTTAAAGAGTTTCATTATCTTGCAAAATGAATTATCAAAATATATGAAAACCTTTATACATGCACATGTATACCTCTCCATTATATATAATGCATATCAAATCATATTTTCATATCCATTAAAAGTAACTCTATATCAAAATGAGTTACAATGTCATGAATACTCCAATAGAATCCTTCATTAAAACTTAAAGTAAGTTTTCATGATAATGGATGCCATTTAAATAAAATTTTGAGAAATAAGTCTAACTTTACTAATCAACATTACTAGATAAAACATAATAACCTATATTAGTATGCACTAATAGAGGTTAACTCTAGTAATTTGAACAAGATTTAGACTTAACTCTAATCTCAGATAGAACATTGCTTTATGGCATCAAACCAAAATATGGAGTCTAAAATATTCATGACTTATGAAAATATAATTGAATCATTTTTATTCTAACAAAAAGGTTAGAATATCAAAGGTATACGATCAGTAGAAGTGATTAAAACTCTAAATTCATAAAGAACCTATAACTCAAATTGTTTTTGAAATCTTTCACCAATGGAAAATTAAAAAAAAAAAAAAGAGTGCTCTTTATGTAGTTCTTCAAAGAAATCCTCATTTTGAGTTTGAAAAACTAGGTGGATAATATAAAAGGATAATAAATTTAAAATTTGGAGTTAAAAATAATATCAAATAAACAACCACTTATTATCCTTATCCAATTTCATCGGTTAAGGGTTTTAAATTCCTTACCTCAGTTGGAAACTTTCATATGTGTATTCATTACAGATGTGGTTTCCAAACATTCTTGTAAAGAAAACTCAAAAGAAACCTCATCTTATACACAAAAGTGGTTCTAAAACTCTTCCATAGGTACATGTAACTTAAATTACAACTACGTTTGTTCTCACAATACTAATTATAGTTCCATTTTCTAATCTTACAGCATACTTTATGGTGAAAATAAACAGAATATCACCGAATATTCCTTTGCATCTTTTATTTCTTCCTTTCTCCTTATTATCAAACCTTCTAAAGTATCAAGAACTTCAATTTTATCAAATAAGGATAAAAAATACTTTATTGTGAATAATTTTCAATAAATGAGATAAGATATCTCTCACTATTCACGCAAGAAATAAAAGCATTATAAAACACTTATGATCTCATGGAATTCAGAACTCATTTGACATTTTCAATAATGTTGATGGGTTTGCCTTACCTTATGCAATCCCAATAATTACTAAAAAGATCGAAAAAATCTTGAACTTTAAGGATTTCTTTCGTCATTTAGTAATCTTTGTGGAGATGTTTTACAACCTCCTATATAAATATGTCAAAAATAGATGAGCTCTAAATGATAACATAATACTTTATGCCAATTACATTATTATGCAGGATTAAAACTGATGTATGAGTGAGTTTGACTTAAATATTTGAAAAATATTTTCAAAATTCCAAATTGAAATTAGATTTAAGCAATTTAACTTTGAAATAAAATTTCAAAAAATAGTAGGTCATGGAATATATTTTTCAAAAATTAATATTATAACATTGACTCTAAACTCCCACTCATCCAAATACATCATAAATGGATGCTTTTAATAAAAATAAATTTTATTTTCTTAAAATCCTGCACAAAATTGGCGAATGAACTACAAAATGAATTTTTTTTTTTATGTTATCAAATTCCATAAAATGGACTACAAAATGAGACCATTTCCTTATGAGTCATTCAACAAATGAAGGTAAGTTTCTTTATAGCATTCCAAAATTATTCGTATGAAATACCATTAAACCACATTGGTATTTTCTTAATTGGAATACTTTACCCATTTATAAATATTTTCTTTTATCATAAGACACGAATAATACTTTATATGTCTTATATTGCCTCTTTTCTCTTAACACACATGGTCAAAGATTTTATAATTGACCATTCATCTTTATGTGTGTACAAGCATGTATGCATTTATGAGCATACAAGGAAAGAGACCAAAAAAGAAATATCAATATATGACTCAAAACATAAAATCAAATGGAACATATAATCTAACATTGTCCTTTACTTTTGCACACTCATACTATATTGTGCATGCCCAAAATTTTATTGCAAAGGATGTCACAAAATAACATTGAAATTATAAAATAAGAATTTTTCCAAGTCATAATAAAGGAAAAAACATAATAACCAAGGATAAAGACATATTGACGCTATGAATCTCAAACCATCAGCTAATGAATCAACTAATGTTAATTCAAAAGTAAATTCTCGCATTTGATGGTCAAAACCACCAACCATAACAGAATTTACTAAAATACTTTATAATAAGATAAATCATCCATACTTGCGAGCATAGGATAATTTTCTAAATGTCTAGTTTATAGTCTTATTTCAATTAATCTCATCAAGATAATAACCTCTCTCTGGGGCCGAGTTATTATTTCAATGAATTAATTTTCATTATTCTAAATGTCATCATTCAACCTCTTAACTTTATGATGTTGAATTTATCTTTATGTATCAAGTGCTTAAAATGTTGTGGCTATTCTTAAGCACATGATATAAAATAAAATAAACTTGTACGATGACATTCAAGAATATTTTTAAATTTGTCAACTTATCTTAATGTTGACAAAACTAAAATAGTGTACATACATACAATAAATGAGGTGTATAATAAACATTTATTTTGATAATTACTAATCACGAAACTTAATGTAATTAATAATCCTCATTACTTTAAAATACTTGGGGTGTTGTAGCTACTCCCAAATACATAACATAATTGTATTTCTGATAAACACCTCCAAAATATCAACTATCATTATGTTGATAAGATTTTTGTATGTACACATAATGTAATAAATATGCCTCTAAAATTATTTGTTACCTTATAGATGTCATTATTTAGTCACCAAAACTTTATGTAACTAACTGTATGTTGATTTACACAAAACTTAACTGTATGTTGATTTACACAAAAATACGTAAGGACATGAGATTTAATCATCATACTATATTTAATTCCATGATATATTTTTTTAAATATAGTCGAATAATATAATGAAAAATATCATTGGATTAAAATAAAATAAATCAACTTCCCAAGTTCAAAGAAACTTTATAGAGGCACTATTTTAAAAAAATATCTTGATGCCTTAAAAGTTTAAGGCTTTAATGGAAGGAATAAAATATCCTTTCCCTAAATTTATAATAAAATTTCTGATATAAACTCATAATCAGAAATTAAACTTTATAACACGGAGTAGCCATCATATTGGCAAAGATCATATTTTATCAACATGCAAAATCTCAATGCAATAGATATGAGTGCAAAAATAGCAGTATATCAGGCATTCCTCTATGTGGGGAAAAAAATAGATGAGAACAAAAATGGTATCACATCAGTCTCCTCACTATTGAATTTGAAAGTACATACTGTCAAGTCAAGAGAAAAACAGTAACTTTTCCAATTCATTAGCTTCTGCATATTCGAAATCAAAATTCCCAATTGATCTACAAAAAGCATTGCCTTCGTGGCAAACTTCACGAAAACCAAATAAAATAAGGCAAAGCAAAAACCTTTTGTAACTCCAGACAAACCAAAATAAACTAATTCTGGATTTGGTAAAACCGTAGCAAGGAAGCAAAAAAGCAAAGAAGACAAAAAGCTCAAGGTTTTTTGCAACTTCTATACATTAAAACATATATACCAAACAATATGGCTAAAGAGGACTCTGATACCACATGTTAGAAATCATAATATAGACATGAACCAAAATATGTCTCGCACGGAAAAATTAATTAAATGTGTACCTTTAGCCAATATTGTTCAAGTAATTGCATAAAGATAATACATTGATTTGAACCGTCTCGATTCTCCTGTCTCTGTGTTGTTTTGTATAGGAGTCTTCTAGCCTATGCCTATCAATGTTAAAAGAAAAACCCTGGAACTGATGGTGTTACACAGGCTTTATATAGGTTAGGTTAGGGACCCTCATATGATGGATACCAATTAGAGTTTCCTTCCATCAAGGAAACATCCGGAATATATTCCAAAATCATAACCAATCATATCTTTATTAATATTTACCTAATTAACTTAAATAGGAGAAAACATGATAACTACTTATAATGTGTGGGCTAGGTCTTTTTATCAAGACCAAATTCTTACAAAAAAGACATTGTTTCATGTTAATAGGGAAACAAAATTATTAAGTCTAATTCACACAAACTTAGGCGACCTAAAGCAAACTATGATTAGAGGTGGTGAAAGATAATGTGTAACTTTTATAGATGACTATTCGAGATTCACAAAGTTATATTTACTTAAGAATAAAGATGACGTCTTTAGTGCCTTTCTCTCCTATAAAACTGAGGTAGAAAACCAATTTAATAAGAAAATCAAGAAACTTTGGTCTAATAGAGGTGGAGATTAGTTGGACTTAAATAAATTTTGTCAGGAACAATGCATAGTACATGAAATGATGAAATAACTTTGCCCTATTTGCCCAAATCTAATGGTGTAGCTGAAAGAAAAAAAAGAACTCTTAAAGAAATGATGAATTTAATGATGATTAGTTCATCTGCACATGAAAACTTGTAGGGTGAATCTATTTACTCTATATGTCACCTACAAAATATAATTTCTCAGAAAAGAACTGCCAAGACTTCCGATGAATTATGAAAAGGTTATGCACTTAACTTAAAATATTTAAAAGTGTGAGTGTGTCCTACTAAAATAATGTTGCCTAAACGTAAGAAAAGAAAAAATAGGCTCTAGAACTTCTGATTGCATGTTTATTGTTATACTCAAAGAAGTGCTACTTATCTCTTTCTTTTTTAAAAAAGTGACAAGCTTTATTGTAATACTATTGTTAACAAAAATGTTGAGTTCTTTGAACACATTTTTCCACTTTCTAATAAAGTTTTTCACGCATCTGCTAAAAGAGTTGTTGAGGACTCTAATGAAAATTTGAGGAGTAAAAGGCCTATAAAAGATTTTTCCTTTGAAAACAATTTAAAAACTTATCTTGTAGAAAATGATCCTTTAACATTTTCTTTAGCTATCTCTTCTTTTGATGCTAGCTTGTGGAAAGAAGCAATTAAAATTGACATTGATTCAATTTTACAAAACAAAACTTAGGTTTGAGTGGATTTAAAAAGAAAGTTTACCCTGGTGGCTCGATTGATAAATACAAAGCCAATATAGTTGCTAAAGGGTTTACTAAAAGTCAAAACATTGATTATTTTGATGTTTTTGCTCTAGTCACTAGAATTACTTCTATCCTAAGTTTTATTTGCTCTAGCTTCAATTCACAAACTTCTTGTCCATGAATGGACGTTAAAACTGCATTTTTAAATGGTTATTTAGAAGCAGAGATTTATATGGTTTAACTTGAAGGTTGTATTGTACCTGGGCAAGAAACTAAAGTTTGCAAATTACTTAAGTCTCTTTATTGCCTAAAACACAAGCTCCTAAACAATGCCATGAGAAATGAAAACCAAGTGTTATTGATTGATGAATTTTCTTCTATTGGAATGGATAAATGTGTATATACTAACGTTGTAAATAATGATTGTGTAATTATTAATTTATATGTGGATGACATGCTTATATTTGGTACTAGTTTAAAAATTGTGAATAGTAAGTACTACATTATTTTTAGCTTCAAACTTCAATATGAAGGATATGGAAGAAGTTAAAACCATTTTAGGTATTAAAGTCGTAAGGAGAGGAAATAATATTGAGAAACCTCCTAAGAAGTTTGATAATTGATGTGAGACGTTTGAGCACTCCTTTGATGCTAACACTCAATTAAAGAAAAACCAAGGTCATCCAATGATAGAATCTAAATATGCTTATATCATTGGGAGTTTGATGCATTTAATGAACTTTACGAAACCAGATATTGCATATGATGTGTGTAGATTGCGTAGGATTTCCCACTGTACTTGAAGAATCATATATGGTGGATATCCCATTGCAGTTGAAGAGTATAGTGATGCAAATTGGATGTCAAATTCTAAAGAGCCAAGGTCCATGGGTGGTTCCATATTCACCCTTGATAAGGGTCAGTACCGTGGAAGTCATCTTTGTAAACAATTATTGCAAAGGCAGATTGATATTCCTTTGTGTGAAATACCAATGCCTTCTGTATTCATGCATTTTGATTCTCAAGTGGCAATTTATATTTGCCAAACATTTCTCTTATAATTATAAAAAAAATCAACAGATAAAATTGAGACATGAGGTCATAAAGCAGCTGTAGAGAGATGGAAGTATTTCCATTAATTGTTTAAAGTCAGAAGTACTAAATATGGCCGATTCTCAGACTAAATCTTTAGGAAGAAAATTAATTTTGGAAACATGGAGAGGAATGGGACTAAAGCTAATTAAATAGTAAATTTTGATGGTAACCAAACCTATGTGATTGGAGATCCCATGAAGTAGGTTCGTATAGATAAGAACCAAGTCAAACTTGAATGTAAAAGCACTAAAGTTGAGTCCCGCCTATAGTTTATAAAAAGTCTTAAAACTACAAATATTAGTGAGATTGAGTTAAACTCTTAGTGAACACATAGTCCATATGAATGGTGTATCAATGCAGCATACATTTGATGAGTTCACCTATATGAATATGGAGTGGGGCCTCTTCTATGAAATTATTCTGGCTAAATCTCTAGAGCACTCATGAATAACTAAGTATGTGCATGGCCTATTTGAGCAAAATAGTGACAAACGGAAAAATTGTGGGGTTATAATGTGAATAGCAAAATCTCTAATTCACAATAAGAGATTATTGGTTCATAGAATCTATAAGTTTCATTGATAATTCTATGGATTATATTTTACCATTCTAGGTTTGGTTCATAGTTCAAAACACACAAAATTTAATTCATTAATACATGTTTCAATAACTCAGCACTACTTTTTTATTTATTTGTAAATAGAATCTTTTCGAAATATGTGGGAAAGTTTTGAAGAAATATTTATTTCTACAAACATTCTTCTTAGAACAAGTCAAATTCAAGCTATTGCAACTTCAAATGAGTTCCTATTTTATCTATTGTGTTCCCTATTTGTTCTCTTCATGTTGGACTAAACAGCAACTAAAATTTATCTTTTCCTAAAATTTCTCATTCCACTAACATTCACTAGATTTTCCTTAACCAATCAAACTATATGTTGGTTAAGTCATCATCAGATTGCATGCAGATTTCTCTCCTTATGGTTATTTATTTTGACTACAAATAGACCCACTTTAGACTTGAGAGAAGCACTATGACACACTAAATAAATGTTCTGCGTCTCTTGTTTTCTCCTTACAATTTAGTTTGGCGGTGTTGTAAAATTCAGTTGCAATAGACACAAAAACTAACTATAAAATGACAACAAAAGAGACTTTGGAGTATAGCAAAAGAGAGAAAGAGAGAGCACAAGAAACGTAGAAATTAGAATTTTAATAAGAGATTTTCACCATCCATCTATACTATTTACAATCTCCTATTTATACAGTCAGAACTGACCTTTCCCATCATAGGTCATTCGGAACCTTCTCTATAACTTACATAACTTATATCCATGATCTCCCATGTTCTTTATAATAATGGAAGTAATGGGGTTGTGGTGTATAAAAGATAGATGTTACAACTTTCGTTGTAACCCCTAACCTTTCATATTCTATAACCTCAAACATGGATTAATACTTGTGATAATAGACATCTACATAATTGATATATACATAACACTCCCCCTATTACATAAAGAATATGTCTCGTTAAAACTTTACTAGATAAAAACCCAGTGGGACAAAATATGCTTTTCTTCCCCCGTTTTGAACATCATTGAACCAACACATGCAAAAATTCAAATCTCAAATATTGCAGTCAGTATTATCTTAGTAAATAAATCTTCTATATTTTCATTTTTTATCAAACTTGTGGCACATTAAATTTACATTCTTATAGAAGGAACGGTGAATTCTATCTCCTTTGGTATATTCTCGAACTTTATTATTATCCGACAATATGAAATTCTTTTCTTTGAAGATACAATACAATTATTTTAAATATATTTAGTTAGTAATTTTGATCACACACATTCTTAGCCAATATTATAAATTGTTATTCTCTTCGACATGAGCCAAAGAAGTGACTATTATAATCAACACATGTATATAAATGACATGATTTGTGTGGATCATATAAGTAACTCATACCTTGTATATCCATCTCAATAAGAGTTGGATTTTCTCAATATTCAAGATAAATTATCTCAAGGAGATATCAAAAGGAAAGCTTAATGCCGTCTCAAATTTCATTGGCTCGAGAAGAACTAGAATAGAGATTTACTTGCATGTAGACAAGTGTATTTATGCACTAAATTACAGAATTATGGTATTTCATGACTAAAGAGTTCTTCAATATCCTTTGATAGATATAAAGGATCTTTATCACCTATAATAACCTAATAACCATTGATGTGCTATATCCATATGAAACTTCTTCGAGATATTCAATCAAAAACATATTTTTGATTTTTTAACACTTTGATTACAATACTTGCTTTTTAAAATTCTTCAAGAAAAATATCTTGATCATTAAATCATTCCCTCTTTTGAGGATTTTGTTTTCAAAATCAAGAGATCAACCACGCTTCAAGTGTGTACCAAAATCATACAGCTATAGAATTCATATATTTGTCCTACTGGGACATCTATCCAAATAGGAATATTTATAGCTAAAATATCATATTGACTAACTCTACAGAAGTCAGTCAAACAATCCATTTGCAATTTTATGCAAATAAACAATATTTTGAACTTCTTGTTCATTAATGCTTGTCCATAGATCAAGATAATAAAAGTCATAAATAATATCGTTTTTTGATTGATGATATTCTCTCTCTAATGTGGAGAACACTATTTCAATCGACAAATTATACAATAAGGATATCTCTGACAAAGAAACACATATAACAAGTATAGCTATGTATATATTTATTCAAACATTGACATAATTGATCATTCTTTCAATAAGAATTCACTAAGAATGTCTCATTATGTTCTACAAGAACAATCCACTTGTATGTTTTAAGCATTTTGAGTCCATCTAAGACTTCAAATATAAGTACTATTAGCAAATGATAACAAAGATAAACACATATTAAGTGTTATCATGCATTATTATATCCGCCACTAGAAATATATTTCTTCATAATCAGTGACAGGTCTTACAAAGAATCATATGCCATATGTCATGGCAAATATTCATTACTATTTCTTTAGGATTACACTTCAGGTGTATAATTCCTATTGGGAATACATGTACACTTCAAATATACTTGTTACTACTTCAAAATTTTGATATGTTTCACAAACTTTATCATTTAGAGTCTCCAAACTTCGATTTGAAAATCTTCATTTTGAATCAATATATTATGCGCATTAATGTCATCAACGTCTTATACTTGTACGGTTCTAGTAGTTCCCATTCATGTTGAGATCTCATTATTGTCACAGTTTTCAAATACCTAAATTTCTTCATAAAATAATATATTAATAATGTTTAGAAAAAATTCTATTGGAATTTACATCTCCTTGACTTAACATATATGACCATCTTAAGCCTTTGCTCCTTTCGTAATATGAGAAGTTTGTATCCTCCGAACCGACTTACCTACCATATTTCAATTGTGTCTCAAATTTATTGGCAATGGTAGAATGTCCTTCAAGGACATCAAATATAATAAGTGTATTCTTTGTCAGATATTAGTCAATTAATATACATGACTATATAAATTATCCTTTGAACTTCTAGATCAAGGTATCTTCTATGAGAATCAATATAGAAGATCAAGATGAGACACAAACTAATATCTTCATCCGACTTCATATTTTTTCCTCTTTATGTTAGGGCAACGTATTCCTAACATATTAAATAATCTCTTTGAGAATCTATCTTATTACCTTGTGGTGGAGTAACATACATAGTGCACTTTTAAATCTACGATGAGATATATTTAGTTTCTGACCACAAACCAACTACTATGAGGAGAATTACAATGTGTTGGAAAAATACAATATAAGTGCTAATACATCACAGTCTACAACATTTACAAGATGTTCAATATTTATCTCAATACTGCGACTAGTATTATTAGAACAAATTGTATCGTTAGAAAAATGTTAAAACATGATCTCATTATCAATGAATTACAAACTGCATGTTGCAAAAATCAACGATATTCATACGAATATTTTGTTGATACAACAACTAATAATTTCTTCATATTCATCCTAAAATAACACATTCAACCTCGAGTAATACTAGTAACATTTAAATAAAACAAGTAGCACATATGAATTCATCATATTAGGAAACTTCTAGTCCCATAATATTTTTACAAATTCTTTACCATTCTTCGTATTTTAATGATCACCGATTGTCCAACCAGTCATGCAACTAATAAATTATTTAAATTAGTAAACTTCAAATTTACTCAATATTACATCTCAATTTCATAAATTATATGCAATATAAACTAGAATAGAGTAATTGTAGTATTTAAAATTGACATTTATTCTGGGCCATAATTATAATGCATAAGTTTCAAAAATCTGTTCATCTAATATCTCGATATAATTAGAATATCATAAAAAACTCAGAAGTTTTCACAAGACTATATAGAGAATGATGCATTACAAAACTTAACCATTATGGTGAAGATTTGATAGCTCTTTTGAAGCTTTTAATCGATTAAATCTTCTAGAGTTTTTGATTATCTGGTTCTTCAAGAATTTCATACTACCATTGTACTTTGGATATTTATTTCAAATATATCCCAGTGAACCACTATTGATTTGGTACATTGTATATTCAACACCTTTTAATCTAAAACAAACTAAAATAATATACAAATATTATAATATAAATATATAGTATGAAAACTTTCCAATAATAATCACAAAATGATAGAAAATAGAAAATAAATAATTCAATATTATAGAAAAATTTTATCAACATTCACAATGATAAAAAAAACTCTTTACGTATTCAAAAGAATTGGCTATACACACGTGTGCTATATCAATATCATCGATACAAGTATCATTACTATTAGTCGCATAATTTAGAGAAGTAAAGCAATATTTTTCTTTTCTTTTAATTGCTACTTAATAGAGATTCACAATATGTTTGACGTACTACAGGTACATGATAAAAATCCTTTCATATCACATCTACAACATGTTAGAATTGTTACTTCGCTTTTCCTTTCTCATTATTTTCTCACTTTAGTGAGCGTCTATACATTGAAAATTTAATGAATTTAATGAGTCATTTTTACAACAGAAGAACAAAATGCATTTCTACTAGCACTGACCAAAATCTTTTTTATAAATATATTATAAGTTCTCATGATATTCACGTCAGAGAGTGACATAAAGTCACTTGGTCAAACGCCAAAATATTTTATCAATGACTCATTTAGTTTCAGAAGATATAAATTCAAAATACTTCTGAAAATAACTTCTTCTCGATATCGCTACTAGAGTAGTATGTTCGAGGTATGAGAAAGGAAAAATCTTTTATGCATCACATCACTAGTAATATTTTTCCTTACAACTTTGATGGAGGAGAAATTCTGAATGTAATGAAATTTTGCATACTAATAGATATAAAATCTTGTAGCCACACTTGCAACAAATCATCTTCTAGTGATTATATATTTCTTTAAAAATTTTCTAGTAATCAAGTGAATTTGCTACTTTAGTATTTCTTAAATGGTGTCTTCAAGACCCACTATATCTAGATAAATTTTAGCATCATGTATATAAAAATTAGTTTCTTTTCAAAAATATTAAAAATCAAATATTCAAGTTTTGAGATTGCTATGAAAATTCAAAGCTAAGTACAAGAAGTACCTTTGTTATTTGATTATAAAGGTCAAAATTCGACGGCAAAGTCTTATGCTTTTTCCCTTCTTATAAACCTCAAAAATTTGAGGCAGAGTCTCGTTTTGATAACGTGTTGTAAAATTCGGTTGTAATATATACAAATACTAACTACAAAATGACAACAAAAAAGACTTTGGAGTATAGTAAAAGAAAGAAAGGGAAAACACAAAAAATGTAGAAGTTAGAATTTTATTGAGAGATTTTCACCATCCATCTACACATTTTATAAACTCCTATTTATAGAGTTAGAAGTGACTCTTCCCATTAGGAACTTTCTATATAACTTACATGATTTACATCCGATGATCTCTCATGTTGTCTATAATAATGGAGATAATGGAGATAGTGGTGTATAATGATGGATATTACAACTTTGATTATAACCCCTAACCTTTCATATTATACAACATTAAACATGGATTAATACTTAGGATAATGAACATCTATATAATTGATATATTCATAACAGGTGGGCTATTTTTAGTTTCAATTTACTATGGCTGTTTTATATCCTCCTTTAGAGGAAGAGCTTGTTTTATCCTAGTAGGACTGCCAAAAACGTCCTTTAGGATAATATTTTAACACGATTCAAGTTGTTATCGCCTTACAATTTTCTTCTATTCCATCTTTGTTTCTTAAAAAAAATTAATTCGACTCATGACATATCTATAACCAATCCTGCAAAATTAGCTTCGAAGTCGAAATTATATTTGTACACAATGGCACGTCACTGCGACATACGTTTTCTTGCCAAATTCTATCGTGACATTAAAATTTTAATAAATATAATTATTTAAAAATAGTTCATGTATATCAAAAGATAAAATAAAATCTTTTTAAAAAATAGAAGTATTAATATTTTTTGAGCATATATAACTAATTTTTTTAGTTTTAATTTCATTTTCCAAATTTTTCATGAAAACTGCAAAGAATTTTTATTGAAACTGAACAGATCCAAATTATCCTATTTTGGCTTTCAAAAACTATTCAATAAAATTCCTACTTCTTTACTTCATGTTGGTTCAGTTTTTTGTGAAGAAGTTCGGTTCGATTTCAAAATTCAAAATTGAAGACCAATTTCAAATTATACTAAATACATAAGATCAAACCAAATTGCATCAAATTCTATAAAAATTAAAATACATTTGATTTAGTTCGATTTTAGTTTATACCGAATAATGAACCCCTAATTAGTTTCATCCCTCCATACGAAATGACATTAGTAATAGAATTAAGTTTTGATTATTAGTTCTCTTTTCTTTTCCTTATTCTATTCTCTCTTCTATTTTTAAATTTACATATTTTATTATTATTTCAAACATATTGTACGCTACCTTGCCTTTAGAGTTGTAAATGAATCGAGTTGTGCATTCATGAATAAAGCTCTAACTTTTGTTCGTTTATTTATTATCTGAATTGGGTTCAAAAAAATAGAAAAGACTTTCATTAGCAACAAAAAGAACTGACCTGTTTGGGAAGATGTTTGAGTCATTCACGAACGTTATTAAAATAATAAATAAAAATTATTATACATAATATATTTTATTTATTTATTTATTATTCTAAATACTTTTGTACTGCTTAGGATTTTATTTTATCATAAATTTCTGGAAAAAAAATTGAACAAATGGCCTCGAGCTCGAGTTAATCGAACAACTAAATACTAAGCATTGCTTTGTCTCCTTAAAAAAATACTAAATACTAAGGTTCTTAAAGAGGTTGTAATCCCCAAATTGCTAGCATTTGCCTTGAGACTATCAATAATGGCTTTGCAATCACTTTCTAACGCAAAGTTAGAATAATCAAACTTTCAGCCAACCGTAACCCCCCAAGAATAGCAAAAGACTCTGCATGTTTGGGGAGTGAGGGAGTGAGGGAGTGTAGATGCATTTTTGTCATAGTTACTATGCATTTTCCAGAATGACCTCTCAAAAGACAACCTACTCCAACATTTTGAGTTGGCCAAGCGGCATCAACATTCATTTTGAGCTTCCCTTGGCATAGAGGTACCCACCTCAAGTTCTCAGAGAACGATTACGCGTTGGGAAGATAGGAATCTGGAAGAGATGAGGGTATGTAGTCCAAAGATGAGTCTAGCCCAAAGTTGAGAACCTCCACCAACAGTTGTCTTAGTTCAATATACCACTGAATGGACTCCCTAAATGGCCGAACTCCTTTCGGAAAAAGAATTTCTCCAATATCAACTCCGTTTGCTTGAAACACAATACCAATCCCTCAAAGAGTTTCATTCCTAAATATTCAATTTCATTTGTTCCCAAAATCATTTTCTTTTCAAAAAGCATGATTCCATATTTTTGAACAATGTGATGGAATCAAGTGAATAATTATAGGTGTGATTCCATTTCTTTTGGAAAGCGCAGAATATCATCGTATAAATCAAGACATTTGGGATCAATGGTTCAAAATGCGTGACATAGCCTTTTGGAAAATAGATGGGGCAACTATCAAACTAAAGGGCATAACAATCCATTGATAATGGCTATAACATCCCGTCCTTTAAAAATTTTATGTGTGTTCATTATATAATAGAATATGTAATTTTTAGCAACAGAAAATTAGATAATTTAATTTTCTTCTAACATATTTTTAAAATTTTCTAAAAAAATAGAAGAAAATGTGGACAAATCATCAAGTGACACTTGGTCACTCGAATTGATATTTTCCTTTCCCTCAAGTTGATAACCGACTTACTCCAAGAGGTATATAAATTTTTTTGTTTTACTTTATTTTGCTATCCTTTCCATTTTTTTGTTTCTTTCCTTTCTTTTCTCTTGGGTACTCTCGGGATTGCTCACTCCTTTTCCTTCTTGGCTTAATTTCTCTTTGTCAATTAAGGTATGAATCTATTATTTTCTTTTGTTTGAAAGTTCCTTGTTTGTTTTATAATTTCTTTAATTTTATAGTATCAATTATTTATTTAGTAAAAGTTTTTTATTTTATTATTTGAAGATATAATATTTTTTTTTGTTGCCGCCTACATTGATTGTGGTGCAGATTCTTGTCTTTATAAAAAAGATTGTTTTCCTGAACAGTATCATGCAACCTTAGACTCTATAAAAGGGCGGGATATTTCAAATCAACTTATTGAAATAAATGAAGGAATAGAAAAGCCTATAATTTTACTTGGCTCATTTCCTATTAAATGTCCTTCTTTTTATTTTTTACAACACTGGAACAGATGTGTTACTTGGAAATAATTTTCTTCAATTATTTCATAAAGTTATCATTGATACCATTGCTTATCAGCTTATTTTTAAAATCCCTAGCCACCATCTTATTGTGGTTAAGCGTTTAAAAACCTCTTCCTATACATTTTGACCTCGCACAGCCCAGTGTGGTGATCTTGGTTATATACAAAAGCTGATTTTTCCAAAAGGAACCCCTTTATTAGAATATCAGGTTTCTTTACGATATTTACATGCAGATATTGAAGATATAAAGCTTAAATTAAAACAGTATTATACAGATACCCCATTATAATTTTGGGATAAAAATCAATTATTAGCTAGCTTAGAAATGATAGATGAAAATAAAATAATTAGAGTAACTCCTATGAGATATAATGAATTAGATCAAAAAGAGTGTAAAGAACAAATAAGAGAATTACTTCAAATGAATTTGATTCGTGCATGTAACTCTCCTCCTAGTTCTCCAGCCTTTATAGTAAGAAAACATGCTAAGGTAGTTAGAGGAAAAGTTAGGATGGTTATAAATTATTAAAATTTAAATAATAATACAAAATTTGATATATATTTCTTACTTGACAAAGAAAGTTTGATAAATTTAACAAAACACAAGAATATATTTTCTAAATTTGATTGTAAAAGTGAACTTTGGCAAATAAAAATGCATCCTAATAGTATCATATATGCAGCCTTCTCTACTCCACAAGGGCAATATTAATTGCTAGTTATGCCATTTGGATTAAAAAATGCACCCCAAATATTTCAAAGAAAAATGGATAATATTTTTAAAGAACATGATTATATTTTTGTATATGTTCATGATATACTAATTGCATATGATAGTATCCAAGATCATATAAAACATTTGAATGAATTTTGTAAACTTTGCTTAGATCATGGCTTAGCTCTATTAGAAAAGAAAGCTAAACTCATACAAAATAAAATGGAATTTTTAGGTATGTAGATAGATGGAAAAGGTATGGAATTGCAAAATCATATATTGGAGAAAATATCTAGATTTTCTAATAAATTAATTTATAAAAACAGGTACAGAGCTTTTTAGGAATATTAAACTATGCTTCAGACTTCACAGAAAATCTATCAGCATTAAAACAGCGCTTACAAACATTATTAAGAAAAGATAAAATTTTTTGTTTTGATAAGACATTAGAAAACCATGTAAAAAAGATAAAAGAAAATTTTCAATTATTACCCAGACTCTAACTCCCATCAGATGATGATGACTTAATACTTGAAACAGACGCATCAAAAAAATTTTGGAGTGGAGTACGAAAAAAGGTGAATTGTGAGAGCCAACAAAAAAGAGAGAGAGAGAGAGAGAGAGAATCTTTATGTCGTTATGCATCTGGCACTTTTAGTGACATAGAAGGTAGATATCATATCAATGAAAAAGAATTACTGGTAGTTGTTAAAAGTTGTCAAAATTTTTATTATTTCTTATTACCAAAAATATTTTTATTAAGAACAGACAATACCCAAGTAAAAGCTTTTATTCATAATAATTTACCCTCAAGACCTGAAGATAAGAGATTAATTAGATGGCAAACCTTGTTATTTGAATATACTTTTGATATTGAAATTATTAAATCTGACAAAAATGTATTGGCAGATTTCTTAACTAGAGTTGGAGAAAATGCTAAAACAGATTCTTAAGCATTTCAAAGATATGGAAAAAGAGGTACACAGCATTAAAGATAATTTATCAAATATTATCAATATTGTTAATCATCTAGGAATTTCACAGGAAGTAGGAGAGTTATTACTTAGTGAATGTCAAATGATCAGTACAAAATCAGACATTATGATATGACAAATACTATGGTGAAAGGATTATTTAATAAATATGAACTTGAAAAAATAGAGGATAATAGTTCAAGTAAAACCACAGGCACAGAAGAGATTGATCAACGTCCTAAGCATGAAGGGATAAAAACTGCTCATGAATCTGTTTCTCTCATACCACAAAGGAATCTCCAGATCACTGAAAGGAACATATACATAGATACTTTATCTCCGACTGCAGAAGCCCATAATATGATAATGAGAGAATTATATGATCTCTCAAATACTGATAATAGATATATTGACTTTTTTGGAGTATATCCCAGATTAAATTTCTTACAAGATTCTTCCCCATATGAAATATGAAAATGGTATGATTTTTGGAGCAGTAAATTCTATTTATCTTAGTTCACCCGAATTTTTTGAAATAAGTCTTCTACCCAACTGGATAAAAGAAGGGGTTAAAGTTTTTTATATAAACAACCCTACTGTCTCTCCAAAAGATATTTTGGTGCTTAAACTGTTTTTGGCAGGACCAAACTTTTTCCAGGAAGAAAGATATCCACCCTACCATTTTATGTAGATTGGAAAAACGAAAGCATTAACAATTACTATTTCTGAAGAAAGAAAATATTTCTGAAAAATTGATGATAAAGATATCCATTATCGTAGAGCAATTTGAATAAAGATAGTATTGCAACAAATGGAGAATAGTTTCAAAAAAGGTTTCCGGACATATGGTAGCCAGAAGATGCATTCTTTAGTAATGATAAGCTCTGCAAAAAGGACACTTCCTTCAGCAGAAAGATATTTACAAACAAAGATAAAGATGCTCAAAGGTGGAATAATCAAATCCAGTCCTGAAACACAAGTAAGGCTCTGTCAATACAGGAAACATACAAAAAGGATGTGCCCAGCCTATCTCCCACTAAAGCAAAAAAGCAAAAAAGATAGTCAGCTCAACACTGTAGAAGATGAGTCTGATTGACAAAAATACTGTTGAAAAGACCCCGCACTTTCATAATATCCATACACCTAGAAAGAAAACTCAATCATAATGTGCTATCTATAGTTTTAGGTGGAATATATGTAACTTTGTATGGCCAGGACTTGGGTCCTAACAAGTATAAAAAAAGGGAATAGAAGGACTTCAAACATCATTTGAATTCCTTCCTTCCGTTAGTCTGTATTATATACTATGGCGGAATAAAATCCTTGGGATTTCTTTTTCAAAACGGCAATCTTGTACATTTCTTGGAACCTCATAATCTTTGATCATACCAATTAGTATCCAAAAATTTTTCATATCCTTAATTCGTACGCTTAGAGGTAGGAAACGAAACTAAGTTGTGCTAAGCTACTCTGAAGGAACGAAAGGGAAGTTACCTGTTTTCATGTTGGAGCTGCAATGCCTGGTAAAAGGCTCATCGGAAACCCGGAGTAGTTTTAGGTCAAAAAGGAATAAAGTGTGGAAGCATGCTAGACCCTTCTTGTTATGATCTTGGTTCTTAAATTCCTACGAAATGTAAGACGTTGTTATATTTTGAAAAAGGAATTCATTTTACTCATATTTTATAAAACGACTTTATATAAAAAATAATCTTCTGATATACGATCCATTTTTCTTTAACATCTTTTTTCTCTTATGATATTCTAATCACAAGTCAAGATAATGAACTGAAAATTTTGTTAATATTAAGTCGACAATATTCAAAAAACGGTTTTGGTATCAGAGCCATGTTTGAAATTGAAAACTTAGAGATAAGTGTTGTAGAAAGTATAAATTATATAGATATTGATATAATCTGTTAAATATGTGTAAATTTGTTAAAGGATATTAAACAAATAGATACTCAAATAATTCCATTAGAACAAGAAAAACTTTATTATCAGAATAGATTAAATCATATATTAATTTTCAGGCGTACATAAATCTACAGTAAGAATGATACAAGAAAGATATGAAAGCAGCTTTATAACGTGGAGTGAAATTAAAGAAAGGCAACAATTATTACATAAAGAATTGGCACAACATTATAGACAAAGCCACTCAAATGGATAACAGAAAATACAAGCTGAAACAGATGTCCAATTAAAAACAGATAAAGATTTAATTGAAATTCAAAAAAAACAATAATTTATTTTGAAAGCCAGATTATAGCAGAAATAGATAAACCAGGAACATTTCTGGGAACACTAATATTAGGAAAAGATAAAGATAAAGGAAAGGAATTAATAGTTCATACAACAAAAAAAAACAAAGGAAGATAATAATCCTATAATTAGACATTTGTCCAGGATGACAATTTCTGAAGGATATAGAGGAAATGGATAGTTCTGGAGAAGAAAATATAACTCCTGAAGTAGATAATTTAATTACATAAATAGAAAATATAGATATAAATGATACTTTTATTAATTTAAAGCCTAAGAAAAAACAAGAAGGTCCTAAGCCAGAATGAAATCCTCATGTAACAGATATACCTAGTACTAGTTATGAATCTAGATCATTTGATAGACCACGTACTAGATATGCAGGAATAACATCAGTATTTAGACAAAGGGACTCACATACACGATATGAAAGAATGAAAGGAGAACCAATAAATCCTTTTGGAATTTTCCTTGATTTAGATTGTCTTACAAATGTTGAAGAAGCAATTGAGAAATGGGAAACAGCATTAAGAATAGCAATTGCTGTAAATAAAATGGATAAAATTTCAACAAAATATTTTATTGAAAGAAGTATGGTTAATAGTGTTTTACGATATTTGCAAAATCTTTCACTAGAAACTTTAAAAATTATATTTAATCAAGATGATAATTTAGCCAATATGATTACCAGAGCAACGGAGGTAATCAGATTAGAATTTTATGGAGAATGAAATTTCTTTAAAGATCCAGGAACTATAAAAAAATATGCAATAGCATTACAAAGATTACAATTATGCGATATTTGTGATGATCTCGTTATTGGTTCCAAGAGATTTACCGTTAAGCCAACATTTGATTGTTTGTCATGTTTGAGAAATTGGATTGATGCACTATGCTGATATGTCTTGATTCGCTTAGACTTTCCAGCTAGACTCAATCTTTACCATTTAAAATGAAAAGAATATTTAATTGCATGTAAAGAATTTGTACGCTGCATTTATTCATATCATTTTGAAATTACAAGTACACACGTAAACTCACTGAGTTTTTTGGCTCACACCTATTTTTAATATCTATTTCAGATAGATTATACTTAGAAACCGAGCAATGGGCTTCATTTTTACTATAACTTTAACTCGAAGAAGATCTTTTGTTATGTATAAATACTTTTAAAAAATACTATATCTTTTGTTTCTCTTTCACTAGTTTTAGAAAGAGAGAAGATTATATTAAGGATCTATTTTTGTATGTAAAAACTTCCACTGTTATTTCTGTTTATTGTATTATTTTATATATATTTAGTTTTATTTCTCCTCTAAATACTAGTACTTGTACATATCAGTGCAGAGAGATACGCTGATACCTTACTCACCTGCAGTAGAATCTAGCGGAGGGGTTGGTGATATCATAATGGATCTGACCTTTATATAATATACCATCTAGGGTAAAAGAAAATTATGGAATTTGACTCAGAAGATCAAAACCAATGACTGAATCTTTCTGTGGGAACTAAGATCCTAAGACTTTATGAGTGACAATGAGATTAGGAAAAAGTTGAATATGGATGGGCTTACTCACTTTGTCAATGACAAATTCATCTCCATTAGCTACTTTAAAAACTTTGAAGCAGGGATTCCAATATTCTTCGAGGAGGATATCTGGATTCATGACTATGAAGGCTACTATGGCATATAGTAAGGCAATGACAGGGATAGCAAGAGATGAGTGGTGAGAGGTTACTTTGGCACATATGAGAGGGTAAGGTTTTGGCTTCATAGACATAAAGTCTATAAACATGAAGAAAGGAACTGGAATTTCAAATTCTGAGCTAGTCTGAAACTTCATATTCATCATCTATATATGCTACAACCATGAGTGAGTCTGATGATGGCTCATCTGTAAGCTCAAAAAGGGATTCAATGTCTGAATATTTTTCTCCTTCAAGATGAGAGGGCCAACTGAATCATGAACTAATTTCGTTTTTTCTATTTGGGACAACTCTTTGCAAAATGTCCTTTTTGTCTAAACAAATAACACATTTCCGATTTGAACTTTTCCTTTTTGGATTTCTTCTTAAGAAATTTCCATTTCTTTTTTAATCTACAAAATTTCTTTTTCTTATCAAAGAAATCATCTGAATATTTGAACTTGTGGAATTTTTTCCTGGGGAAACAAGTGCAATTTTTGGAGTCTTTGCATTTGATAGATAAATGGGATTCTGAACAAGCGGGACCTAGTATTTTGGTATTAATCTAGTACTTTTGCCAAAACCTTGTTTGGACACAGATTTTTTCGAGGCTTGTTGCATCATTTGCTATATCTGACCAATAGTGATCTGGTGCCATCCAGTGTTGGCAGTATTAATATGCCTCATTTCATCATCAAGTTCTTCATCAACTAAATTAACAAGGGCTTGCTTTAGGCTTATGTCATCAATTTGGTTAATAACATTAAACCTTTTGCACATCTTATCATAATGCTTTTCCAAGAAATTATTGTAACTATTGTGTAGACACAATCTTGTCTAGAAAGTCTTGCAATTTCCCAACAATATGAGGCTGTGTTATATACTGTCCATCAAAATGGCCAAACTCCTTTGAAAAAAAAATTTCCAACATCAACTTTGTTCCCTTGAAACACAATATCAATCCCTCAAAGGCCAGTCACAAACCAACCTATTTTAGCCTTTCCACAATTACCATCCACACATTCATCATTATAGATTATACCACCATCTTTAAACTCTATATCTCCTACTACATAATCACATGTCCTAACACTATGAAAAGATTTACCGCACTACAAGCGTAAGTCGTCTACCCATCAGCCATAACCTGCCTCTTCCGTGTCTTCTCCACATGTACCTTTGATTAGAACACCTTCAATACCCTCAACCTCAATACCACACATTTGCATGACAGACGAGAATTGAGATTTCTCAAGCCTTATGCACCCTTTTTCCCGTGTATGTTTGTGAGTATTCCTTTTCCCTTTCCCACTAAATCAGGAGTGCCACTAACTCACTTTTGCCTCATCACTGCACGCTGAATGAAGAATTTTAAATAGAAATTTAAATTTCAAAAAATAAACTTTGAAATTCGAATAGTATTCAAATTTCAAACGAGAGTGGAGCCAAAACAATAAAGCACAATTGGCACTGTACCTCTTCTAACCTTTACTCAAATTGATCACAATTTGCCCTGTTTCCCCCCCTCTCCTGTCCAGCTACCCATAAGCACCAGACGACCCCACTCCCTGCTCCCCGCATTCCCCTTTCCCGTTTCCAAGGGATTATGTGTCATATGAAGAAAGGTGTTGAGACAGAGGGCCTATAAGGCTATAACATTATCTGCTCCCCACTTTCTTTCTTCTTTTTCTTTTTTTCCTGAGACTGTTCCCCCTTTCTTTACGGAGCAACTTGAAAAGAAGCAGATGTGCAAAGTGCCAAGTCACCAATCTTCCAAAGTGATGGGGATACCCGATTGAAGGTGATATGTCATTCCCACTTCGAGAGACTCCCATTAAGTTGCCACATGGACATGAAGGGAGGGCCCTTTTAGAAGGACAACTTTAACAATTTCCTTTGAAACATTGACACGTTGTAAATATTAAGGAGAAAAGGGCTGCAATTATTTGGGTCACCAAGCTCCAATGTTAGCTACATGAATAAGCTTTGGCCTTATGTTGGGATGGGACAAATAATTGCATTAAAGAAAGCGCCCTACTTGTCCCATTTGTGTATCTCTAGGGTGCTTTCTTTATAGCAAGACTTATTTTTTGATCAACAATTGGTCTCTCTCATTTAAGGAAGGAACAAACAAACTGGTCCTCAATTTGCGAGATGTAATAAGAATATTCAATGAGAAGAAACAAACAGGTCATTCTGTTTTAGAATAGCTGTCAATTTTAGACAAGACAAACGGATTAAAGATTTTTTAAAATTCGTGAAAGAATAATGTATAATAATTTAATTAGTTCTATTTAATAAGTATAATGTTTAAAAGCAATAAATGTGTTGTTTAAGATAATTAGAGGTTAAATTGAAATCAGATACTAAATTAAATTTAAAATTTTAAATATAAAACTCGCATCTCCTCTTATAAATCATTTAATTTTTACAAAATTTAAGATAAAAATTTTAAAATAAAATCCTATCCAATCTCAAAATTTTTTATATATTAACTTTAAAGAGAATGCGAGTAAAATTAAATGACTTTACACTAAATCATAAAATTAACAAGTATTTTGAAATAACAAAATAAAAATCTTTGAACCGTAAGAAAAAAAAAACAAAAGAAAGCTACTACTATTTCTTATTTGATCAGTGTTAGATGTGTTTAATTTTGAACCAAAATTTTGTCTTGTTTGTGTTATGATCCAATTTGTTCCCACTAATCAATTCAGTTCGATTTTTAACCAATAAACCAACTAGTTGTATCTAATTCGAATCCCCCAAGAGGGTTTCCCAAACAAAAAAGAAAAAGACAAAATTTTCCTTGATTGACACTTGGAGGGATATGGAGAGAGATGGGCTGGACAACATATGGTGGCAGTGCGACAAATCATGGCATTAAGCATTGAACATGACGTACCTAGTACATGACAGCCAACTAGACAACAAGAGAATAAATTAAAAGGAAAAAGAAATGATTCCATTGCAATGCTGGCAGTCCGAGAAAATCTACAAGGTTGAGTGGATTTCTATTCCAAATGGGTGGGGATGTGGATTATTTGGAAAAAATTTAAAAATTAAATTAAATTAAAATTTAATTTAATTTTTTATTAGATTTAAAAGTTTTTAATTTTTCATCTCTAAATTAAATTTTAGTTCAATTTCATTTGGATCCAGTCAAATCAAATTTAAAATACTTAGTTTTTATATGTTTCTATAATATTATTTAAAGATTAATAACTTAAATTAAATTAAATTTTAATTAAGATTATAATTAATATTGAGATATAATTAATATTATTTTAAAATTTTAAAATTTAAATTTTATATATTTTGATTTTAAAAAAATCGGTTTGAAAGTAAATTAAGGTTTGGTTTGTTTTCAAAAAAAATAAAAAAAAATTAATTTTTTTAAATAATAAAACTAAATTTTCTCTAAATCAAATCGATAAACACCCTTACAAATAGGCAAAATATGTTTATCTTACCTTACAATCGCTTAAAAATACATTAAAGGTAGTAGCGACCCAAACATGGGTACCAAGGGAAGAGTCCTTGTCTATGTGTATGGGTATTACCTTACCTAATTTAAGTGGGAGGAAATTTTATACAGAGAAAATTCCTTCATTTCGTTAACAAAATTATTGTCAAAACTTAGAAGAAAAGTTTTTAAGAAATTTGCCTTTGTGACCGATAATGGGAAAGTGCATGCCTGTTTTGCCCTTTTTTTACTGTGTAAAGATCTGATTCTGCACATAGTTTTTTGCAGCATGTGCAGGACTGAATTTTGACCGTCCAATTATAATCGGACGATCAAAAAAAGTTATGAACAATTATTCAAAATTTCTAAATAATTGTTCAAAACTTTTTTAATAATTGTTCAAAATTTTTTTGACCGTCTAATTATAATTAGATAGTTAAAATTCTATCATGTACTGCATAAAGCAAATGTATGATCAAAACCCGACCCTTTTCTACTAGCTTTGCTAACGTGAACCTTTGGTCCCGTTTGTACCAAAAAGTAAAAGGGGGCACTTTACAGGACAACCCAATCCGCACCAAATGGTTTGCAGTTTGCACCCAAAAATTACTTTCCTTTATATGAAAAAAAATTAAAAATTCGAAATGTTGGCCGATACGGCAAAGTTAGTGTATGAAGAGTCTCGTATCTTCATTTGGACAATATATTAATTTAAACCGACATCAAAATTTTAGATTTAGAATTTATATTTTTTTTATAAATAATATAAGGTGTATTTGAATTGACTTTTTAATTAAAAATATTTTAAATCTTTTGTATTTTTTGTGAAAAAAAAGATTACTTATTCTTTTTTATTTTATTTTTTAAAAAAATAAAAGTTGATATATAATTCTTACCACTGAGTATCAACACATCCATCAAAAAATGGGTTTTGAAAGTACCACGAATCTTACTTCTTTGATGGTTGCAATATCTAGTTGTGTAAATAAATAATCAAAACTCGGTTATAATTAATATTTTGTTATGAAATTAATATTATTATGGATGTCCATTATCAGAGTTATAAAGATACTCCAACTATCCAGAAGATAGATGGTAGAGTTCTATCATATCTTTGATTAGTGATAGGATTTGTCTTCTGATTACCCTATACCTATTCTAACTTGGATGTACCCCTGAACCCTATAAATAGGGCTCTATACTGAGGTGTTGTATACACTCATTCATTGATTGATTTACTCTCAGAGAATTAATAAAGATCTCTTGTTCTTTCTCTCTATAGTTTTCTCCTATTCTCTACATTATAATTTCTTTATTAAGCTCTCACATTAGTATTACTATTTTGCTGTGCCGACAACGACTGTGCGTCAACAAATTCATAACACGTTATCAGCACGAGTCTCTGCCACCGAAGTTGAGAGTTTAATCAAGAGAAAAAGAGGTATTTTTTCTACCTTTGAATTCCCATGACAAATTTTTCAAAACTCTTTTTTTACTCTTGATATTTATAGAAAGAATTATATGTCATAGACATTAGATGCTCAAATTTATTGAGATATAATGGGTCTGGCAGATACCATCTTAAAATCATATAAAAGCCATGATTTTTCTCCGCCATAATTTCTATGAGGATCTAAAGGTGAAATATCTTACCGTAAGAAATCCACTTATTTTGTGGAATGATCTAAAAGAAAGATTTGACTACCAGAAGATGATCATTCTATCAAAAATACAGTTTACTTTAAATTTGTGAGTGAATGCATTAGAACCAATGGTTATGTCCCTGAAAGATATCGTAGTCATGGTTGAAGCCGTCAACATAGACGCGGATATGGTAAGAATAATCCATATAATCATGGCGATTAGAATATATGCATCTGGATATTATGGGTCCTGAAGACACCATTTAAGAAATACAAAGCATCAAAGCCACTTGATTACTAGCAAATTGTGAATGAAACATACAATCACCAGAAGATGATTGTTGTATAAATGCTAGTTATAATTTGTTGAAAGTGAGCCTAAAAGATTGTATGTCTATCAGTATGCAAACTTTTATTGCATTTAGAATTTCTCCTCAATTAAAGTTATAAGGAGAAATATCACTAGTAATGTGATGAATAAAAGAATTTTCCTTTCTCATATCTCTAACATGCTCCTGTAGTAGCAATATTGAGAAGAAGTTTTTCAAAAGTATTTTAAATTTATATCTTCTGAAACTAAATGAGTCATGGATAAAATATTTTGACGCTCGATCAAATATGTTTAAGACATTCCCTGAAGTGAATGACATTAGAAATTATAATGTATTTATATACGAGATTTTGGTCGCAACTAGTAGAAATAAACTTTGTTCTCATACTATAAGAATGACTCATTAAATCCCCAGTGAATAGATACTCACCAGAAGTGAGAAAATAATGAGAAGGAAAAAGGGAAAGCAATAATTCTAACATGTTATTGATGCAATATGAAAGTTTGTCACGTACCTGTAGTACGCCAAACATGTTATGAATCTCTATTAATTATTGATATTGCTTTACTTCCCTAAATCATGCTACTGATTGTAATGATGCTTATGTCAAAAATATTAATATAGCATATGTGAACGTAGCCAATTCTTTTGAATATCCAGAAAGAATTTTTAGCATTTTGAATATTAATCAAAATTTTTAAATTATCGAATTACTACTTTTCTATGTTATTTTAGTTTATTTTGGATCAAGAATGGTGAAGATACAATTTGTCTAAACAATATTTGTTATTTATTTGGACAAAATTTAAAATATATGTCCAAAGTATAAATTGTAGTGCAAGGTTCCTGAAGAACTAATTGATCAAATAACTCTAGAAGAGTTAATTGCTTAAAAGCTCTAGAAGAGCTACTAAATCTTCACCTAATGGTCAATTGTTGTAATATATCATTCTATATATAGTCTCGTAAAGCTTTTTGAGCATTGATTATATTATCAGTATATCAAGACATTGGATGAATGAAATTTTGAGACATATGCATTACCATTATGATATGAAATATACGTCAATTATAGATACCGCTATTTATCTCTCCTGATTTATATTGCATAGAATTATAAAATTGAGATGCAATATTGAGTAAACTTGAAGTTTACTGATAAATAATTTATTAGTTGGCATGACCGGTTGGACCATCCCGGATCATTAAAATACGAAGAATGATTATGAATTTATTATGGAACCAGAAGTTTCCTAATATGATGAATTTATATGTGCTACTTATTTTATTTAAAGTTGTTAGTATTATTTGGGGTTGAATGTGTTATTTTGGGATGAATATGGAAAAATTATTAGTTGATGCATCAACAAATAGTCTTATGAATATTATTGTTTTTGCAACCTGTAGTTTGCACAATTTATTGATAATGAGTTCATATTTTAATATTCTCCCAAAGACATAATTTGTCCTAATAATATTGGTTGTATTGAGATAAATATTAAACATCCTGTAGAATGTTTATGACTGTGATATATTCGCACTTATTTCGTATTTTGCCAACACATTATAATTCTCCTCATAGTAGTTGGTTTGTGGTCAGAAACTAAATATTTCCCATCCTAAATTTAGAAATGCACTATGTATGTTGCTCCACCACAAAGGTAATGAGATGGGTTCTCAAAGAGATTATTAAAAATGTTGGGAGCAAATCTCAAGGGAGAAATTCATATTTTGTTAATTTGGAATATGTTGCCCCAACATAAAGAGGAGAAATCATGAGGCTGGATAAAGATATTAATATGTGTCTCATCTTGATCTTCTATTTTGATCCTCATAGAAGATACATTGAACCAGAAGTTCAAAGGATAATTTATATAGCCAGGTATATTAACTGACCAATATCCGGCAAATTATGCTCCTATTATATTTGATATCCCTGAAGGATAATCTACCATTATAACTAAATTTGAGACACAACTGAAATGTGGTAAATAAGTCGGTTCCAAAGATACAAACACCTTACTGGAGCAAAGGCTTAAAATGGTCATATATGTTAAGTTGAGGAGATTTAAATTCCAGCAGAATTTTCCTCCAAACATCATTGATATATTATTTCCAGAAGAAATTCAGGTATCTGAAAACTATGATAAATGATGAGATCTCAACATGATTGGGAACTATTGGAATCGCACAAGTATATGACTTTAAAGATATTAATGCGCATAATATATTGAGGATTTTCAAATCGAGGTCTGCAGACTCGAAATGATAAAGTTCGCATGATAAATATGAAAAGTTTAAACTATTCACAAGTACACTTGAAGTGTACATGTATTCCTAGCAGGAATAATACACTTGAAGTGTAATCTCAAAGAGATAGCAATTAATATTTACTTATAAAATGCAAACCACAAAAGTGAATATTACCATGAGTTATGGCGTATGATCTTCGTAAGACCTGGCACTGATAACGAAGAAATATATTTCTAGTGGTGGATATAATGGTGAATGATGACACTTAATATATGTTTATATTTGTTATCATTTGATAATAGAGCTTATATTTGAAGTCCCTGATGGACTCAATATGCTTGAAGCATATAATTGTTCCTGTAGAACATAATGAGATTGTCTTAGTGAATTTTTATTGAAAGAATAATTGAGTATGTCCATATATGAAGAAATTTTATATGTATTTCTTTATTATAAGATATCCTCATTGTACAATATATTGATTGACATAGTGTTCCCCACATTAGGGGAAGAAAATCATTAATTAAAAGAGGATATTATTTATGACTTTTATTATCTTGATCTATGCACAAGTATTAGTGAACTGGAAGTTCAAAATATTATTTATTTGCATAAAATTGCATATTGATTGTTTGTCTGACTCATGTAGAGTTAGTCAATATAACATTATACTTATAGATATTCTTATTTAGATAAATGTCCCAGCAGGACAAATATATGAATTCTATAACTATATGATTTTGATACACGCCTGAAGCGTGATTGATCTCTTGATTTTGAAAAGAGAAAATAATTTGATAATCAAGATATTTTTCCTGAAGAATTTAGAGGAGCAAGTATTGTGATCAATATTTTGAAAAGTCAATATTTTATTTTGATTGAACATCCTGAAAATGTTTAATATGGACATAGCACATCAATTGTTATTGGGTTATTATATGCGAGATCCTTTATATCTATTAGAGGATATTGAAGAACTCTTTGGTCCCGAAGTACCATAACTCTGCAATTTAGAGTATAAATACACTTGTTTGTATGCAAGCAAATATCTATTCTAGTTCTTCTCTACCCAATAAATTTTGAGATGACATTAAACTTGTCTTTTGATATCTCCTTGAGATAGTTTATCTCGAATATTGAGAAAATCCAACTCCTGTTGAGATGGATATGCAAGGTATAAGTTATCTATATGATTCACATACACCATGCATTTATAAGAATGTGTTGATTATAACAGCCACATCTTCAACTTATAAAAATTCATGATGTTGGTTGAGAATATATTTGATCATGATTAATGTATTCGAGATAAATCTATATCCTCTAAGGAGGAATTCCAACTATACTGTTGGATGATAATAAAGTTTGGAATATATCTAAGGAGATATGATAAAATTTTTCTTTTTTCATGAGCTCCTGAAGAGTGGTAACATTGATGTGCAACAAATTCAATCATGTGACAATCTGGCAGATTTATTCACTAAGGCATTACCAGCCGCTTCATTGATAAATTGGTGAACAAAATTGGAATGCGACGGTTAAGAAACCTTAAAGGATTATCTCATCAGGGGGAGTAAATATGGCATAAAGAGTAGTGTACTCTTTTTCCTTCACTAGAGTTTTTCCCACTGGGTTTTTTATCTAGTAAGGTTTTAACGAGGCATACTCTTATGCAATGGACATCCAAGGGGGAGTGTTATGAAATTAATATTATTATGGATGTCCATTATCAGAGTTATAAAGATACTCCAACTATCCAGAAGATAGATGGTAGAGTTCTATCATATCTTTGATTAGTGATAGGATTTGTCTTCTGATTACCCTATACTTATTCTAACTTGGATGTACCCCTGAACCCTATAAATAGGGCTCTATACTGAGGTGTTGTATACACTCATTCATTGATTGATTTACTCTCAGAGAATTAATAAAGATCTCTTATTCTTTCTCTCTATAGTTTTCTCCTATTCTCTACATTATAATTTCTTTATTAAGCTCTCACATTAGTATTACTATTTTGCTGTGCCGACAACGACTGTGCGTCAACAAATTCATAACATATTTTTTGTATTTAAATAATTGAGCTTACTTCACTATTTCAAATATAGTCATAGGTAATAGAGCTCTACACTTCTAACCAAAAATACAACCTCAAGCGACTATGGAAGTTCAAATTTGGTTAGTTTCAGATTTGATCTCGTAGAGGCCTTCCTAAGCCAATCATTCCCGCGAAGATTCATAGCATCTAAACTTTTGACATATTAGTAGAGCTAAATTAATTCTTGATAATCTTTTTCTTCAATAGAGCAACACATGGCATGGCTAAGCTTTTGAAAGGCGAAACTATGGTCACGGGTAGGGCTGTCAATAGGTCCAAATAGGTTTATGACACTCTATTCTGAATTCAGATCCGAACTCGATTGACTATTAAGGATATCGGATCCGACCTGATTACTTGACGAGTCCGAATAGATTAGACCCTACCCTATCGGATAGGGTCTAAGTTCGAGTCTGGATAAACTCGATAAGAGTTTTAAAAATAAAAAAAATCATTGACCGTTGGATCAAAATACATTTAATAGTTATAAAAAAATTAAGTACAAAAAATATTTATTATTCAAAATTTAATCAGGTCTCGAGTCTATTGGGTTCGAAATATTGCGTACTGTACACATACCCGTTTAGAATATATATTATCAGATTCAGATCTGGATAAACAAATATAAATAATATACTGTACTCAATATTATCAGATTGAATCCAAATAAGATCCGACCTATTAACAACCCTAGTGATTGGGTTAGAAGCGGCAATTTGACTATAATTGTCCAAACTCGGAGACCAATAAATCTTTGCAAGGAGGAAAAGCTTTAAGAGAATATCCAAAGGATCTATTGGAGTATAAGCGTTGGACCAAGTCATTAAAACTAAGACGAGGACCAACAAATTTCTTAGATGACTACTTTTTCCACTATTTAGGTAATAAAGAAAAATAGATGTGTATTTTTTATTCATAAAAATTGCTCAAAATGACTTAAAAATTGAAAAGAGTAAAAGAAATATTTGACGGAGTAAGAATATCATTTTTCAAAATCTTAATTAATGTTATTTATTGGAATTTTAGTTAACATATTAGTGAAATTCTTTGATAAAGTAATGCTAGTTTAGTTTTGGAAATCTTCATCTCCTTCTTGATTTTTTTTTTAAATCTCAGCATCTTGTGAATATTTTAATACAGAATTCAAACTGAATATTCATGAATTTAGTAAAATTTCTCATTTATCTGGAAATTATACTTTTAGATCCTTACAAAATATTAAGCTGGTTGACATACTTTGCATTAAAATTCTTAATATTCAATCACTAAAGCAATTTCATAAAGCAATTATTAGAGGATTGACTATAGCCACATTTTCTCTATACAATAAAAGCTTCATTTTATTCTTTTCTTCTAAGAAAAAATGGAGATACCGAATCCAATTATTTCGTCCGTCTCAAAATATAAGGCGCTTTAAATTAAATAAATTATTTTATATTTTTTAAAAAATATTTATTATATTTTTTTCAATTCTATCTCTATTCTCTCTCTTTATTTATTTCTACTCCTCTTTTTCTCTATGATCGCAACGTATAAATTGTATTTTTGTTGCAAATATTTAATTATTTTGCGACCCTTAATTCTTGTTTAAGGGACTAATAAGAACCATTAGGACAATAGTTTTTATTCTTTTTCAAGATTCGCTCATTAGAATTTTGACCATTTAGGCGCTTTCAATAACTCATACAAGGACGGACGACTATCGTGTCGTATTAATTATTTACCTCTCACTATTGATTAGTGTGATAGTGTCTAGCTATATTTAAAGGTTGCCCATAAAGGTTATCCATGTGGCAACCCATTATTGAAAGGTTAGTGCTAAAACTCTTCCTATCAAGTGCTAAGAAACATATTATGTAAGCATTTATATAATCAAGTCAACAGATCAAATTGGTAAGAGCCCTTTTTCATTTTATCCTTTATAAATAAAAAAAAATGTGGTTCGAATTTAAAAACTTTCACCTATTGAGTTACTTCCCACCGAAGCCATTTTCATTTGACAACAAAATATAACTACAATCAAGATTTCATGCAAGCTTAAGCCGCAAAGTGGAGAATATACAGAAAAAGAAGTTTTAAAAGGGTGAGAAAAGTGCAAAAAGAACGCAAAAAAAGATTAAAAAAATGTAACTTAGTAAAGATTGTAACTTACAAGACAACTTCTGCACAAATATTGACGGGCAAGTGCGATATTTTCATCATTACGGTTTAAAGTTTATTTTGAATTAAATTATATTAAAAATTATAAAAATAAATTATTTATAAAAAAATAAAATTTAAAATAAAAAAAATAGAAAAAATAATTTTTTTTTAATTTAAAAAGTCAATCCAAACTCACCGACTTGTCAAAAAAAGAAAAATAAAAGAAAGGTATTTTTGCTTATTGGAGACTAATGTTATACGTTTTTTTCATTCTAATCGTAGAAAATTTTCAATATCACCGTCTATAAGCTATGTAAACATTCTTTCCAAAAAAGAAAAAAAAAATTGGCAACCAAAGAATCTTCTAAAAAAATTAACAATGTGTAGACATCCGCCAACCTTCTTGACTATTAAGGCAATCCTCTTGAATTTTTTACTCGATTAATTAATTCGAACAAAACCAAAAGTGCTTCATTTTTAGTAGCTTACTAATAATAACTTCAAGAACATTCTTTTTTTATTAGCCAATGCTGATAACTTACTATTAATTCTAGTACTAGCATTTTTGTTATGAGACACATTATCCGAAAGTGAGGATCATCCTACAAATGGATGAAGATAAGCGTGGTTTAGTGGGAAATTTTGGTTTGGAAAAAGTAGAAAAAGACACTAATTATGGGAGAGGAACATCGATGGAGGTTGGAGCAAAACTGATAATTGTGGTGGTGGGGCCAGAAATGTTTTTATAGTGTATAAATAATAAGGTGAGTCTTGAAGGGCTGGTATGGGATGGGGTAAATCATTGCTCATCTGTATTCATAAAAAAAAAAAAAATCATTGCTCATCTGCCATTATCACCACTCTCCCAATCCTTCTTCACCTTGGGTACCTATGTTTTTATCTTGATTTTCCTCTCAAATTCTCTTCCAACATTAAGTACCGACTCTTTCTCCGTATCCCACTTCGTTATTGAATCCAAAAGCTCTCAACTTTTTGGCTCAAGCCTGTGACTGTAGTAAGTCTTTCTCTCTGCCTTTTCTCTTATGCTGTTCTTTTTTTCTTTTTTCTTTTTATCTTTTACTATATTGGTTTGGAATGATGTGAACATGGATTTGATCTTTCATGGAATCTGCTCTAGATCTTGAGCTTTCGAGATGGGGATGATTCTGGGTTTTTCTTGTCTCTGATAATGCTTAAATTTGATTCTGATTTGAAGTCTCTAGATTCTGTTTTACATTTGATCTTTGCTAATGATAAATCTTGTTGGTAGGTTTCTTTGGGATCTTTACATATCGTTTCGTTGAGTTTAGTTTGTTGTCCTCCAAGTGTTTGATTATCTTTTGGAAAATTTCTATTTTGTCTTCTTGAGAAGCAAATAAAAATGATACATGGGATGCTTATCGGAATCTCAATCCGAATAATTTTGCTCTCAAGTTTCTTTACCTAAAATGTCTGTTCCTTCCCCTCAACCCCTCAGCCCATCCAACCCACCGCTAGAACCTTTTATGCTTTACTTCCCTCCCCTTTTCTTTAGTAGGAAGGAGAAAGGATAAGGGGAAAGTAAGTGGCCGGGGTTGGAGGTGGGGGGAGGGGGGTGTTGCTAAACTTCTAAAGTTGGAAAATGTACATATTCTATCTCTTCAATTAATACTAGTTTTTTTTTCAATATAGACTTCGGGAAAAAAAAAAGAGAAAAAATGAAGAGAATAATGTGATTATGGAAAAGAAGATTTCATCCTTCATGATACTGGGCACGTTAGATAGGCTGCTACAGCGCAACATAGATGCTTATTCAGCTGTTTCAATCATTTTTGGTTCTTCAGACATAATTAGTAGAGAGCAAAGACTAATATAATTCTTCTGCTCTGAAAATCGGCCTTAGTACTTCGTTATTCTCATGATTGGAATACCTATTATCATCATTGTTGAGTCTCTAAGAACTCCATTGGGTAGTTCAAAGAGGGACCGATAGCAGGAACTGCAGATGGCTAAGTTGTATAAGAAATGCTCAAAGTTTTTGTGTGGAAGCTTCACAAAGATAAGATTGCAATTTGGTTCAGAATGTGGATTTCTTAGTTTATTTTCTGTCTGAGGTTACAGATGTCACTTTTTCTGAAACTTGTTTGGCCTGATTTGTTTTGTATAAAAAGATAATAAACAAGGTCCTTTTACGAGAAAGTCTGTCTTTAAGATGTTTATTCCAAGGGGCTAGGATGTTGAAACTGATTGTTGATCTTAGGTTTATAGTTTTTGTATACTTTTAATCGTTTTTTGCTCTCCCATTCTCAACTCTAGTTAACATTCTCTTTTGTTTGGCAGATTCCTTCCTCATGGGTCTCTCACCTTACTCAACCCCGGCTGATGCAGGAGTGCTCTGTGTAATTTTGGTGAATACAGCCATATCAATCTCAATTGTGAAGGAAATAGTTCGATCTATCCTTAATGTTGTTGGCATCCACATTGCATCTTGGGAAGACTATTCATTTGACAATACTTTGGAATCACTAGAATGTCGTGGGAGCCCTTCAGAATCCTATATGGAGGAATTCCGGAGCAAAACACCAGCAATCCGGTATGACTCAATCTATGGCTGTAATTGCCAACTACACGAATGCCCAGTTTGCCTATCTGAATTTGAGCCAGAAGCAGAGATAAACCACCTGACCTGTGGACATGTTTTTCACAAAATGTGCCTAGAGAAATGGTTGAAATATTGGAATGTCACTTGCCCTCTTTGCAGGAACTACATGCTACCTCAAGAAGGCGAAGAAAATACTTGTCCAATGTGAGCAGTTTCGAGACTGCTCATTAATGAAGATCCCTTTGTACAGCATAGTTGTGTAGAAACAGTTGATACTTTGTGTTAATTAACCAGTGTTTTGCGTCCTCCATAGTGACGGGTCCTTTGAGGCCAAGATTTGTATTGTGCATATAATGAAAAGCCTGATGCTTTATGCACCTGACTTCTACTTTGAATGAGTTGCAAGAACCCTCATATTCTGCTTACAGTTTTCTGTTTCTCTTAAACTGCATGCATATTGAGCGGAAGAACGGGGCTGCATTTCAGCTAACTTTTTTCAGCTGGTCGTTGTCAAAATTGGAACTGGTTAAGCCCCGTTGATGCCAATTTTAAGGCCAAATTCTGTTGTTTCTGCTACTTTTGTGTTAACTTTTCTTCTCCCCTTTGTCTTCCCTGACTCTTCAGCATTTTCATAGTTGGTTTTGAACTGGTTTTGGGATGCGTTTTTTTCTTGTCTCAGAGCTTCATTCATATATCAGTTGTAATGTTATCCGATTTCATTTTCACTAGGCAATTAGATTCTTGTCTCTTTTTTATCCCACTCATTCGGTAGACTTGCATTGGATGTAATCAAGAATCGATTTGGTAAGACAATGAAATTATTAAGCATGAATCTCAAAATATTTGTTGCGATGGAGAACATGTTCAAATGCCTTTACAGTTGACTTGTTGACCTAGAAAGTTCAGCAAACTTGGTTCAGCGGAGCCCTGAAGATGTTTGAAAATGCGCTGAATGCCATAGAACAAAACCTCAAGTAGAATACAGAAATAATATCTATAATAGACATTAGACATATCAGATTCCAACAATTCACAGATCAACAATTACATAAGGTAAAAGTCAGTAACCAGATCCAGCAAGTTTGTAAACAAAATCAACCAGAGGGTTTTCTAAAAATGTCACAAATCCAAACATCAGATAAATACAACATTCTAGTAAAGGCTCCAAACACACATCAAGAATCAGCAGCACCACTCTGCCAAATTTGACTGGAGAACGTAAGACTAGTAGACTACTGAGCATGTAAGGTTCCAACCGCCGCAGGTTTATTAGCAAGGTCGGAGAGTTTGGAGCCGACGGACATGCCACTGCGATTCAAGCCGGTGGTCCGGTGGTATCGGCACAGGAAAGAACCAACATGTGTGGTTGGTGAGCACAGACAATTAGGCTTTGGTGTTTTGCCTGCCCCCACTGGGGATGATGGGGTTGAGGTTGTCACTCTTCTTGTGTTCTTCACTGTCTGCAGACATAAACCTGGCACAACAAACTTCTTCTTCGCCCGTTGTTCCTCCATTCTTGGTTCTTCAGTCATCTTACCTGTAAGATCATGCACAAACCACATCCAAAATATTTGAAGATTCATCAGCTTAGGAAGTGGTTTTTTTTTTTTCTCAAACTTTTTTGGCCGAAATCTTAAGGCCATTTCAACTGTATTAATAACAACATTTGAATTGGAATTATGTCATTATCTTCCGTTATTATGCAAAGCAAAGTTCCCCGTCAGGAGGTGCAAATAGCTAACAAACACAAATCCTAGGAATATCCGACATTATACACATCCTCTACCTTCTACTGACCCCAAAACCTAATATTGAAATCCTTGAAATCTTCGAGGATGTGTGGTTCCAACCACATGCACATTAGGCTTATTTTTGCGCAGAATAGGGAAGAAGAGGGGGGAGGGAGAAGGGAAGTGGCATATTTTCCATTTTAGTACACCAAAATTAGAAGTCTCTGTTGATTGATTACTAAATTTTTTAATATTGTTAATCAAGGACAAATTGTCCTCGGCAGCAACTGATTTGATTGGAAACTGTAAATGTCCGATTTAGTGCAATTAAAAAATTCAATTTGCCATTTATTCAAGTAATGCATTTAAAAAAGAGAAAAATCAATTTTAACTTCTTTTTTCTTCAACGCCGCCTTCTTTCGTCCCCTTCCTCCTTACTAAAAGTACTGGCGGCTACAAACCTTAACCTTAGCCTTAGCCTTAACCCTCCTCCCTAGTGCAAAACTCCTCCTACGCTCCACTCTAGCTCATTGTTCCCCTTCCCTCTCCGAAAAGCAACACCCAGCCACACATCAAGCACAAATACCACCATTGAAACTCACAAAAGTCATTGCCACAATTACCGCATAAACAGAAACAGCGAAAAAGAAAAAGATTTCCCAAGTGATGGCATAACTTCTTCTGCAACGAACACACAAGAAATACAAGAGAAAGAAGAATATCTATGGTGGGATCTTCCATTGGCACAGGGATATTATTTTTCTTTTCCGCTAACTAGAGAAACATTAGCGAACAGAGAGCGGCAACAAGCCTCGGAGAAATCCCATCTTCTTTTATTCTTTTTCAGCTTAAAGTGTGATTGATATGGCCAAATATTGTTTTAATTTGTTTTGATTCTTTCCAAAAAATAGAATCTGGCAAACTAAAAAGTCCACGGCAAACAGAAATTGAGAGGTGTTGGGGGAGCACAGGAAGGAAAGGAGGAGGAAGAGAAAGAAAAGGGAATGAAGGAGACAAGGATGAAGGAGACATGGTGAGAAGGAGAGGATGAAGAAGGCAAGATCGAGAAGACGCTGGCGAGCGAGCGAGCGAGCGAGCGAGAGAGATTAATATTATTAAAAGACTGATATACCCTTGTAATGCAGATGCATTCATTTTTACTGCCAGTTAAATTTGTCCTTGATTGACAATGTCAAAATTTTAATACTCAATCAACAGCAATTCCTAACCCCACTTACTTTTACTAAGATAAGTAAATGTAAGTTACTAAACTATTGTTTGACAGTAATGAAAAGGGTACAGCCTTTGTTTACTTTTGTATTTCTGTCCGCTCCCATTTTCCTTCTCATTTTTTCTCCAACAAAACTAGATGTTAGTTATTACAAAATAACGAGAAAGAAAAATCATTCAAAGGCAATTCTGCAAATAAATGTAAAAATGAATTAATTTTATATTATTAGCATTTGTTAACCTAATAAGCCTATGCTCGGGATGCATTTGGATTGTGTTTGGTTGGTAGAGATTTTATTTTGAGTTCTGTAAAAGTAATTTTTTTATAAGATGAGAAGTATGGTCCAATTATATATTTGGTTAGGAGAGATGCAATCTAAATGAAATTTAGAAGAAAGATAAAGTCATATGCATAAAGCCATAAAGTCTCCAAAGAGGGACAAATTTTGAGAACCATTTATAAAATCATAAATCTCATTTACTTGTAGTAGCTCAGATAAACAACTCATAAAATGAAAAGGGCTAAACTTAATTTATTAAAAAATCATATGCCAATATGCTGATTTTGAAGAATGAAGCCAAAAAAAAAAAAAAAAATGAAAGGATTCAAATGTTTTTATATATTTCTCAAAAGAATTAATGCCACAGAAATCATTTTGTTTTTTGTTTTTTCTATTTTTCTGCCACTCAAGAATACCATCGAAATCATTTCATTTATAAAAACAACTTCAATCTGACTGGAAATCCTCTTTCCATCAGAATTTAGGAAAAAAAGAAAAAGAAAAATCTGCAACAAAGAAGAACAAAGTAAAAGTACCTAAAGCACACACAATCATAATAACAAATGAAAAAAAGGAAAACAAAAAAAAAGCATTATAGATATTTGCATAAAACAAATTAATAAGTGGTTATACCTTCAAAACAATCATAAACAGTATGACATTAGTATTAAAATGATAGAATATAACACAATTATATAAATTTATGTGTCAATAAGATTATAATTTAAAAAGAAAAAAGAATTTGAAAAGATGGTTATCTATAATTACCTTTGAGTTGCCCAAGAAAATTACAGAGGGGTAAAATTTTCCTGATATTGATTTTTCTCTTTTCTTCAATGAAAATGAATGAGGGCAGGGAATGAAGGGAATTAATTGGCATTTGTTTAGAAGTTTGGTTAATGATTTTTCAATCTCAACAATGGTGAAAAAATGAGGCTCCGGTTTTCACTCCTTCTAGTTGTGAATCTAAGGTAATGGTAAATCCTTATTTTTACACCTTCGATTTTTTGTTTTTAACTTAATTACACGGGTGTTACATGTTACAAGAATTGTTGAAAATTCCTAAACATAATAAGGAAGTAATTTTGAACACACTGATTTTGACACTTTGTTATTGGTAAAAAAAAAAAAATTGTTTTTAACCTTAATTAGAAAGGTGTATTTGAATTGTGTTTCAATCTTGATTTTTTTTTCCTTTCTGTGGCACGATAGTAATTCAAGTGATAGAACCACTCTTTAGAAGTTGAACGTTTGAGTCTCACATTTATTTTTTTCCTTAATTAAGTGTATTTACAGTGTATTCAATCCTAAAATTTTTCAGTTTCGAATCTTACATCTAATGTTTGTTTTTACCTTAATAAATGTATTTAGATTGGTTTCAATTCTAAATTTTTTTACAAATAATTTAATTTTATAAAAATTTAAATATAAAATTTTAAACTCAAACATTATCGAATTAGACTTTTTTTTCACGTTCTAATTCAAATAGATGTGTTATCTAACTTGTATTTTCGCATCATCTTTATCGAAAAATAAGCCCTAAAAGAATTTGGAAGCAAAACACATGATTTTAGGAGAAAGTATTCACGACACTTTGGTATTCTATTTTTACCAACTCGAACAAAAACCCAATCTAAATACACGTCGTGCCATTTCATTTCTTGAAGATATTTGACCTTTTTTTAAAATTTATGAATATTAATTGCTTGTTAAATAAAAAATATTAACTGCTTTAGTTTTCTTCTCTAATAAACTAAGCCAAAGTAACGTAAATTATGAACTTATCTAAGCGATTGGTCTAAACTCCTATATAAATGCCGATTAATTCCTTCTTCCCTGCTCTCATTCATTCTCATTGAAGAAAAGAGAAAAAATCAATATCCGGAAAACTTTACCTCTCGTATTCTCTCTGGATTTTTCTTGGGCAACTCAAAGGTAATTATAGTTAACCATCTTTTCAGATTCTATTTCTTTTAATATTACAATCTTATTGATAATAGATTTATAGAGTCTGATCACATAGAGTTTAGTTTTGAGATTTTTATTTTAAATTTTATAAAAATTAAATTATTTTTGAGAGGAGAGGAGACGTGAGTTCTACATTTAAAAATTTAAATTTAAATTTGAGATAGAATGAAATTAACCTTATTCGTTTATGTTATATTCTATCATTTTAATACTAATGCCGTACTGTTCGTGATGTTTTTGAAGGTATAACCACCTATTAATTTTTTTTATGAAAATATCTATGATTCTTTCTTTTTTTTGTGTGTGAATAAATTTGTACAACTCTATTTCATTGATAACAAAATCAATCTCAACTTCTTTTGCATTTGCAATGTAGATACAGTGATTGGTTGTTGGCCACTAGCTAGATATTCAGTGACGATGGCGTTTAGAGGGATGAGTTGCATCTTCCTTGCTGCACTCTTGCTGTTTGCTGTGATGGTTCACAATCTCGCCGAAGCAAAGAACATTGGAGGTGGAGCACTGGAAAAAGGTGGAATTCCATGTGATAGAACGGGGGGCAATCAAGCAAATTGCAAACCGGGAAAACCAGCAAACCCATACTTTAGAGGATGCAACACAATTGAACACTGTCGCCCGGAAGGCCCTAGTGGTGGATCAAAGCCTAAAGGTGCACCTGGATTGGAACCCATTCAGATGTAATAGAGCTTTCTTTTTCCTAAAACCACTGATTTGAAACTTATTTTGTTACCATTATGGTAGGGCCATACACTTCAAAGGATTTGGGGTCTATAAGATACAGACCATTCGCACAAATTTTTTATGTTTCTGATGCTTTCAACGTTTAAGATTTATAGGGATACGTGTCCACTGCAACACATTCTATTTGAACTGTGTAAGAGCATGGCATGTTTTGATCAATGAAGAAGCAACTACATCATCAGAAATCGGATCAAGCAAAAATGTTTAACCCACATCTAAGCCATATTGCAGAAAACTTCTTCCTTGTTATGCATATCAATGGAGAATTTGTTGTACAGAATAGAGAATTTTGAAATACATAAATGCCAGACTCAAGAAGTGAACTTAGCAGCAAACACAAACACTAAATAAGAGGATAAAATGGTCTAACTAAATGCAATAAGCTCTGTTTGAAACTATGACAAGATACAAACTAATGAAACAATGCATTCACTTGACTCCAGGGAGCTTCGCAGGTTTCGACTTTCCCCTAAGAATTACAAAATTGTGCAAACAAGAAGGAAAGTAGAGATAAGTGGCAGCAGCACTCCAGACCTCAAGCATTTTGATCACCTGGAAGCAGTGCATGTGTTAATGCCATCCTTGCAGTCTTTGGTGAGATCGTTAAAGGTCTCAATCTGCATCTTTCCCCTTAGGAAAACTTCTGTATCCACAGAGACCTTCATGTAGCCATCGAATTCCACTGAAACACCGTTACTAAGTTTCATTGTGTCCTGGTACCACTCGCTGGTCTCATTCCAAAGATCACTATATTCACCAAGAAAATGGAGGGAATATTTATCCTTCAGTGGGTCAAAGAAGGATGTGTCAGGCTCATTAGTAGAAATATAGAGATTCCTTCCATCTTCAACTTTATCCTGCAAGGATGATATAAGAGCTTCAGGTGAAGTATCTTCATCAAGATGCGGCCATAACTCCTTATTCCTAGCCTTTTCTCCTCTCTCAACATGGACAGAGTCATAATCCCAATTCATCCGTGCTGCAATTGCGGAGGCTATTTCCAACAACCGTCTAGACTTCCATATCAGATGCCACGGCCTCTGGACAACAGATTCTGTCTCGCCCTCACACACTCTATACCAATAATTATCTGGCTCTACATTCCCAAATTTCCTCATAATTAAAGTATCCTTCACATCAACTAACTTCATTGGTGTAACTCTAAAATCTTCTACAAGATTGAGAGTCAACCCATCTCTTTGATGCCACTTATTCCAATCCGTCCAAAATTGAATCTGATCAAGCACTGATGCTGACTCCTTCAAATGCTCGAAATCAAAGTAAAATCTGAAGTCCTTTCCTTCCTCATTCTGACCAGATGAAGTGTAGATCTTGGACAAGCAAATGCTCAAATCCATTACTAGAGTCCGGTTCAGATACTGAGCTTCACCCAGAGCACACATAAAACTCCAAAGATAGTGGTTCATGCTCTTGCATCTATCCCCACCACCAGCATAGACCAAATACTTACCACGACTAAACGATCCCTCTGATTCAACCACAGGAAGTGAATCATTTACAGTTTCCCCAACCTCAGGCAGAACAATAGTTTGCTTCTCTACCCTTGGTGGTGTCTTCTCAAAGCCCCTCTGGTTCCTCCTCTTCTTTCTTGCATTTCCACCCGAATGATAATCTCCAATTCTAACAACACTAAGAGTACAATTTTCTGACCGAGAAATTACAAAGCTCCTATAATCTTTATAAAAAGCCGCAGTCTTCCCTTCCTTAGGCCTAAACCGCCATGCCATGTGGCAGGAGTTATCATCATTACCCTTCACCGGCTTCCCAAACTTATAAAAATGTATATCCTTAAACTTCTCAATTGCAGATCTCATCAACAGATGGAAAATGTCGGGTTCAGTGCAGTCAATTGGTTCACCAGTTTTTCCCTCACATTCAAGATTATTCTCCGTATTACTACTCTCATTAACCCCCGACACCGCAACATCCACATCAGCTATGTTAATGACCGTATCCAAAGCACTCTGATTCAACGCCATAAAGTCCTCACCAGTCTTGACAACAGTGGTATCAGATTGAAATGTGGCATTGGATGTGGATGTGAGAAAAGTTGTGATCTTCGTTGAAGGGTGAAACAGAGGGTCTTCAGGCTGATAAGTTGCAGCAATTACGGTGAAAATCAAAACCCCCACCACAAACATACTGAAACAAAGGTTCCCAATCATTGCTAACGCATTGGGGCCTAAATTTTCCGGCCTAAAACTTCCATCCCTCATAAAAACCGGAGACCGCCCAATCATTTTCTCAAGATTTAATCCAACCAGTGGAACAACAACAAAAAGTACACAACAACACTACAATTCACCACAATGGCGAAAAGGGTATCTGCAAAATGTGAAATTTAACAAGAAAACAAAGGGTTTAACAGATCTGGGAAATGACAATGAGAGCTCAAGAGTGAGGTTCTACCTAAGCAAAAACAAAGAAAACAATGAGAGAGAGCCTATACATACCAAGATCTGTATCTACAGGCAGTGATTGTTTCCCTCTTACCTCATGCATAACACATTTGGAGATTGATCATCACTTGAAAATGCATATTTCATCGGCAAAGTTCCATGTGAGCGAGTATGAGTTTTCTTTTTCTCTTTTTCGATAGATTCTTGATTGTTTTTTGATTAGTCAAAAGTCAAGAAGATGATGGTGAACTTCAAGGATTGTTGCTAAAATGTGCGGCGAGTACTCTGCTCTAACACCAGAGCCCTAATCATCCAGCCACGTGGCGGAGCATGTGATATGAGCCGCCTGATTCAAAAGGGTGCATTGCGCAACCTGCGCAAGTTAGGAATTTTTAATACAGTGTAAGAGATAACTTCATTTTGTAATGGCTTGACAGTGACAGGGAAGCAGTAAGACCACACCGACAGATTCTCAAAGTGACAAAAACTAATTTTTATATGTAATTTTTTAAAAATTATATCTAAAATTTTTTTATTTTTTAAAATCATCTCTCTCTCCTCTAATAACTTTTTTTAATATTTTTTTTAAAAAATCATACTTTTTATATAAAAATAAACGAATTTTGTCGTAATATAATAATGAGTAAAAATTTTATGAAGAATTTTTTCAAATTTAAAAAAAAATTACTAAATTCTAATTAAATTGATGTTTGTATAGTTTTTTAAAAATTTTGCATAAATTTCGCCACTGAATGACGAACTTTTCGAAGAGTTCTGCTACAAAGTGACGAAACTACTGAACAAATTTTACCAAATCTTAGTGAAATATCTGAACAAATTTCACCAGGTTTTAGCGAAATTGTTGCCAAATTTCCCCAAGACTTGGCAAAATTTAACCATTAATTTCGCCAAGTTTTGGCAAGAATTGGCCAACAATTTCGCTAAAATTTGACGAAATTTGGCCTGGCGAAAGTATTGGCCAGATTTCACTTTTTTTAAATTTTTTTGTGATAATCACTTATTTAGTTGTATTGTTGTATTTTTTATACTTTATAATTATATTATATGTTACATTACACATCGTAAATAGTTTTATTATTACAATTTTTGATATCTTAAAAATAATCAACACACACGTAATATAGTAACTGACATTGGACAAGTGCAATATACGCATTGCAGGAACACCGAAAGGGCCGGAAGGCCAGATTTCATCGAGTGCTTTACAGGGATGGCCAAGGCCCCTCATCGTCATCAGATTCGTTTGAAAAATTTTTTTATCTTGACCATATGGAGGATCTAAGTCACTTTTTAGACACGCAGGATATATTTTCGAGTAAAGAGGAGTTAGTAAAGTGGGCGAAGGCGGCAGCATTACAGATGAGGACCTTGTTGATAATTGCTCGATCGAGAAAATGTGATGGAATGGGTAATGAATTTGTCGAGCTTAGGTGTGAGAGGGGCGGAGCGTACATAAAATGCATTACTGTTCAGAATGATGGAGCAGAACCGGAGGTGCAGACCAAGGAACGAAAGCCGAAGGGTACAAACAAATATCACTGTCCGTTAAAATTGATGGGTAGAGAGTATTACGAGGGAGCGTGGAGTCATGCGGTAATATGCGGCAAACACAATCACGAGCTTGGAATCCGACATGATCATCCCTTCATTGCCCGCATGACAGAGCGAGAGATGAGAATCACGGAGGAAATGAGCAAATGTCACGTTCATTTGAAACGGGAGAACCCGAGAACCATTGTTAGGTATGTTTGCTCATAACAAATATTTTTATGCTCATTACTTGAGCACTTATTCACTAGTTTTAAATTTTATAAATATGTGGATAATTTTTGTTTGTGTCGTATTGTCGCAGAGCGAAAATCGTGTATAATGCTCGACACAAATTAAGAGTGGCGAGTATGAAAGGACGGACTGTCAAACCCTAGACGCCAAAAAAAATAAAAGCAAAACAAATAAAATCAAAGATCCTATGTCCCGAATGGTCCCGCGGGATCCGTCCCTCCCAAACAATATTCTCGTTCGGCCAATATCTGTAGCATCTCCTGCAGCGTGGCATCTCGTTGTGCCAGGGTCAACTGTTACACATCCGTAACACCTGCAGAGACACAATGCAGTATATCCCACCGCTGAAAGGTAGCAGTAAATCGATTAAGAATAATAATAAACGAATAAACAATTGTAAAATATATAAACAAACGTGCAATAATTCCTTACCACTGCGTCGGTAATCGGGACCGGACCGGGCCGCTCCGAGAATTCATCTGGGACTCGTACTTGACGACATATCTGCGGTTGTTGGCCAACCTGTAATCCTCTTTCGGAAGTATCGGAGTGCTTGGAATCTGTTTCACTCTGCCGAACTGTCGTAAGACCCGATCAGGCATATATAGCTCAACAATATCACAAAAGTGCAAACACCCGTGAAAAGCCGAAATCCAGTGATCTTTTAGCGGGTTGGGGCTGAAGGAGGTCCAGCAAACCTGCGAACGTATATATCGAAACGTAGCAGTAGCAAGGATCAGAGCAACCAATAGTTATTACCACATACAAGTACCTTTAAAACTTATCTCGCGCGCCATCATGTCGTCCAAGTGTAAGCGAACAGCTCGTAGGTCATCCGATTTTCTTGGTGCGCCCCTTCTGCGCTGGAAACGTAGAATGTGAGGTTGTGACTCACGCCAGTCCGGTGACTGTTGGGGGGCAAACGCCGGAAAGTACAGATATATCCAAGCCTTAAGAAGTGCCGCTGGCCCACCAATCTGCCTACAGTCTGTCCTAGACGCCGTCCCAAGAGACCGGTAGAGGTACGCAAGACATGCAGCACCCCATGTATAGCCCTAGATCTCATCAACAGAGCTAAGGAATGGCCAATACTGATAAGACATCCGGTCCTTGCCCTTGTCTATGAATAGTGTGGCGCCTATCAGATACTTAAGATACCCACGAGCATAGCTCGACGCCTCAATGGATCCTTGGGCAACGTAGTCCTTTAGGACGTTGAATCTCATCCCTCCATTATCGAGCTGGCTCTGAACGTGTGCGGCCGGTATGCCGATTGTGACAGATAAGTCACTGATAATATCTTCCTTACTCATATCATGCCGGATGATATAACCCATCACAAGAATCGCAAGTATATGCGCCACATCGTGGAGGGTGATGGTCATCTCACCGAACGACATATGAAATATGTTAGTATCAGGCTGCCATCTTTCAACAAAAGCAAATATCAGTGCACTGTTCGGTCTCGCGAAAATGCAATGTCTCAATCGCTCGAGACCACAGCACGCCACAATTGCAGCGACTGCCTCGTCACGAATAGTCCATTTATCGACGTACCTCTGGTGTGAATGAACAGTCAGCACCGGTCGCTCCTGCTCAAAAAACATTTACATTTTAATAATTGCGTGTAACAAATATTTCATTTGTTGAAAATTATATTCAACCGTACTAACTTCGCCTCGCCAGATGAGGCTGGCAATGTGGCCAGAAAAAGATGGGATGAGGGATGGATCTTGCGGCCCCTAAGTGCTGGTCCCGTCAAACGTTACTCTTCCGTGGATTTGCTCCGGCAAGTTCGACGGCGAGTCGTAGACTGGGGGCGTTGTTCAGCAATGCCTGGTTGTCCCCCTATTGAGGGGTCAGGTTTCTCTTCATTGTCTACTGAAACCCTACTTGAGATGAGGGGTACGCTTGATGCATCTGCAGCAGCTTTACTGACTCGTGGGTGAGCCGACAAGCTGACACCGAGTGTAACAGGAACCGGTGACCTATCTCTCCGGTCACTGCATCGGCTACGGGCTTCTGCATATCATAATCTGCATCAGTTGTCGGATCATCCACATCCTGCACATCCTCTGCAGCGTCTGATCTCTCGTCGTAATCCTTCGGATGTCTGTATGGCGTAATAGGGACCGATGGCAGCCGGTAGAATGCGGGCCCCGTATCATCAGCGTGGCCATTATGGGTCTGCAGTGCGTAGGTGGGTCTTGACAAATAATAGCCTGGTGCGACCGGAGCCAATGACGTCATTGGGGGCCAAGGATACGGTACGCATCCCGGCATGGGACGTGTACATTCTCGGCATCCACGACATATGTGGAACAAATTGCGACGAATCAATGTCGTGTGACGTCCGTAGTAGTCACGGGGATGTCACCAGTGCTGCGCCTTGCCACACCCACTCGCTGTTTGGCAGACGTCGTAATAGGATGTCGACCGTGCAATCGACCGCTACGGTTGGCAACTAGTCCCAAATCTAGGATCTGCCATCTGCAACACGTATTTATCAAATATTGTTATTATACAACTATCAATAACAATTAAATTAAACTATCATTAATTAAGAAAAATAAGTAAACATATATTTAAAATTTAATTAAACTAACATAAACTAAGATAAATTAAATTAATATAAACTAAGATAAAGTAAACAACTAAGATAAATTAAGATAAATTAAATTAAACATACATCATTAACCGTCGAAATTCACCGGAATTCTGTATGAATTCGCCAATTTCTGGCAGAATTCTGCCAAGAGCAGAATTCATGGCCAGAATTCCGTAAATTTCAAGCGGAATTCATGGCGAGAATTCTGCCAATTTCTGGTGGAATTCATGATAAAAATTCCGCCAAAGTCTTGCGGCAATTAGCCAACGAATTCTGCCAGATTTTTGGCAGAATTCGGTGGATATTTCCGCCAAAAATTTGGCAGAATTAATTGGCTAATTGTACCCAAATTGGGTACAAATTACCAGCAAATTCTGACAGAGGTTGGCGGAATTTGCTGGTGAATTCCGCCAACTGAGTGGTGCCGACTTCAAAATCGACCATTTTAAGGCCCATTTTGAAATTCTTTTAATGTAAAACGATGTAAAATGATGAGTAATTTGATAAACTAACCTTTTAAAGTGAAAATTCATTGTTGTTATTCTTAAATTTGAGTTTTTCTGCCCAAATGCTTCAAAGGATTCTAAAAACTCTTTGAAATTAAAATAAAATAATAAAAATTTTTTGCACTACATATAGTAAAAAAAAATATTGTGTTTAGTAGTCCCCAAAAAAATTTCCGATGGAAAAATGGATCATTTTTGGAGGTGTTTAACGAATTGGGCTGGGCTGAGCCCATATTAATACTGAACCTTATCAGAGGGCCTACGTTGGGTTGGTTTTTTGAGACTATCCATCAGAGGCCTAATTCCTGAGGCACAGCCCTTCCTGTTCAGTCCTGGACCTCCCCAAAACAGCGAGCAAGACAGCTCAGCTGTTGAATTTGGCTACTTTTTTTTTTTAGATTGGGAGAATGGAGCTTTTTTTATACACAAGATTTGAATTCGAGACTTCATTTAAAAGGTACCAAACTCCTTTTACTTGAACCAACTTTTGTTAATTCAAACTCTAGAACTTCATCAAATCTCTCAATCTCTCCATCTATTTCTTAACTTACATTTACAAACACTCCCAATTAAATTATACAATTATCTTTGAAGTGTTGTATCGTTGGAATTGAATAAAGAATCATTCAAGAATTAGAATCTTCTATTCTTTGGTTCTCATCATTGTAGTTAGTCTCTTTAGACTTCTAGTTTTTCAATTTTCCTAAATTTCCATTGTCGCACTCGTATATTTTATTGAATTTATCTTTTTTTTGGATTTTTGGTTGTTTATTTTATTGAATTTTCCTTTCATAGTTCTTACTTTCTTACTTAAATTGTGATTAATTGTGTTTGCTTTCTTATTTTATCTTGTCTCAAAATAGTCAACTAATGGGACAAACTAAGCAGTGAATTGACAAACCTATCGACTAATAATAAGATGTGAAGCTATGGACTATTGTTTAAAATTTCTAAATTTGTTTCCTCTAAGAATACGAAGTGAAATTAACAATGGAGTAAATTTTGGATGATATTATGAGATGATTTGAAGGAAAAGGAACAATAGTATTAATCAAATAACTTCAAGAGTACCAAACAAATTCTAAATTTGGAGAGACCTCTCTCAAAGTCATGGAAATAAAAGAAAATATTATTAAATAAAACTAAACAATATCCAAAAAAATTTTAAAAAAGGTATAAGATACTCGATTAATTTCTTTATGCTTCCCTTGTTGATTTGTTTTAGAAACATCTATCATTCCTTTTACTTACCTATTTCAGATGAACCGCTCGGCTTAACTAAGAGTTCAAGTACACATTTGTCTCCTTAGCATTTGGATAGCCTAACATTGGAAATCGAGGTTTTATTATGACTTTCCTTCAATTCGACAAGGCCAATGTGGTTCCAACACCCATTTTTAAAAAAAAAAAAAATTTTGACACCATTTCTATTGACTTCACTCATTTTATCCTTCTTTTTTTGGTCTGAGATGGAATCTGTTTCACTTAATATGACTGTGCAAAAAATATAATTGGTTACATATGATGCTCAAGGGATGTGCAAGAGTGAAAGTAAGTGTAGTAGGCCTATCTATATTTGAACTATCCAACTTGACATGCAATCCGAGGAAGAAAAGATGGAGACGATGGAATTTTCGGCTTGAACAAATAAAGACTCAACTTTCGAACAAACAAACAATTCTTATACACACAAGATAATTAAATTCCTACGACACCTCTTAGAAACTTGTTCTAATAAATCCCGATAATAAGAATTTAACCAAGTAAGAAGAACACTTACACGCCACAATCGAAAATCTCAATTGATAAGTGAAAATGTAGTTCTTGGAGTAACAAGAGTAAGAGGAATCAACCCTCTCAAAGTGGTGGCGGCAGCCCCTCTCAAATGACACTCAAAATCTCACCTAATTGCCTCAAAGATGGCTACTTATAGCTAGGGTAAGATATGAAAGGGTTGGACTTAATGATACATGTAAGCCCAACATAAAACAAGACATAAAACAAATCCAACAAGATTGGCAGCCCAAGTTTTAGAAACATAACTTCCTCTTGGACTTGAGCCCATTACATAGCCTTCAAGTAGTAAAGTCATTCGACCTAAATATTTGAGACAAATGGACCAAGTTGGGCTGCGACCCAACTAATTCTCCTCCAACAGGTTTGGTTAACTCTATTCTCTTCAAATGTTGGTCCACATAGGCAAATAAGGCCTCTTGAAGTGCCTTAGCCCTAACTCTGGTCTTTGACCGAATCGGTATAATTAGCTCTTTATTGGACACGTCCAAGCCATCATAATAATCCGTAGTCTTGCTCGCATCAGTCCCTCCCTCCTCATGAAGATTCATCCTCGAATCTGGATCCATATCAAAAGGAGAAAGATCAGCAACATTAAAGGTCGCGAAAACACCATACTCACCTGGCAGATCAAGCTTGTAGGCATTGTTATTGATTCTTTCTATCACTTGAAATGGACCATCTCCTCTAGGAGCTAATTTGGACTTTCGCTGGATAGGAAACCGTTCCTTCCTTAGATATACCCAAACCCAATCACCGGGTTCAAAAGTCACCAATTTTCGTCCTTTATTGGCTTGTTTGGCATAGACCTTATTCTTCTACTCAATATGCTGTCTTGCCTTCTCGTGTAGGGTCCGTACCAGTTCAGCTTTGCTCTTACCATCTGTACTAGAGAACTCATGCAAAGGTAAAGGCACCAAATCCAAAACAGTTAAAGGATTAAAGCCATATACAAGTTCAAATGGTGAATAACCTGTGGTTGAGTGCACACTCCGGTTATATGCAAACTCGATAAATAGTAAACTTTCACTCCAAGTTTTAAGATTCTTACCAACGACATCACGTAGTAAGATACCTAAGGTCCTATTAACAACATCGGTTTGACCGTCAGTCTGTGGGTGACATGTAGTAGAATAAAGCAGTTTGGTACCCAATTTGCCCCACAACACACGCAAAAAATGACTTAGAAATTTAGCATCTCTATCAGAAACAATAGACCTAAGAAGGCCATGCAATCTAACAATATCTTTGAAAAATAAATCAGCCACTTGCACAGCATCATCAGTCTTATGGCATGCAATGAAATGCGCCATCTTACTAAACCTATCAACAACAACGAAGATGCTATCGTATCCCTTTTTGGTCTTAGGCAAACCCAAAACAAAGTCCATAGAGATATCAGTCCATGGTTCAGCAGGTACAGGTAAAGGGGTATACAAACTATGAGGTTTAACAGTGGATTTTGCCTGCCTACATGCAATACACTTTGCACATACACGTTCCACATCCTTACACGGCCAAAAAAAATGTTCTTGTAAAATATCCAAAGTCTTAGCAACCCCAAAATGTCCCATCAATCCTCCGCAATGAGCCTCAAGCACAAATAAAGTACGCATAGAACAGTTAGGCACACACAATTGATTACCCCGAAAGAGATAGCCATCATGCTTATAGAATTTCTGGAATGCAGTATCTTCACAAGCAGAATATACAGTAGCAAAATCGTCATCAGAAACATATAATTCCTTAAGCTGCTCAAATCCTAATAATTTAGAATGTAGAGTAGTAATCAAAGAATACCTCTTAGATAAAGCATCTGCTACCACGTTCTCCTTGCCTTGCTTGTATTGCAGTACATAGGGAAAGGTTTCTAGAAACTCCACCCAGGTGGCATGTCGCTTGCTCAGCTTGCCCTGTCCCTTCAAGTGCTTTAAAGACTCATGATCGGTCCTAATGACAAACTCTCTAGATTGGAGATAATGTTGCCACACTTCCAATGCTCTCACAATTGCATACAACTCCTTGTCATATGTGGGATAATTAAGTTGTGCACCACTAAACTTCTCACTAAAATATGCAACTGGTCTGTTCTCCTGCAAAAGCACAGCACCTATACCAATCCCAGAAGCATCACATTCAACCTCAAAGCTTTCTCAAAATCAGGTAAACATAAAATAGGGGCAGAACATAATTTTTTTTTTCAACAATGTAAATGCATGTTCTTGTTCCCGACCCCAAGTAAACCCTTTTTCTTTCTTAATTACCTCAGTTAAAGGAGCAGCAATAGTAGAAAAGTCATTCACAAACCTCCTATAGAAACTAGCAAGTCCATGAAAACTCCTCACCTCACTCACACTCTTCGGAGTTGGCCAATCCTGGATAGCCTTCACCTTCTCACTATCAACCTCAACTCCCTGAGAACTGATTACAAACCCCAAAAACATTAATCGTTCAATGCAAAATGTACACTTCTTGAGGTTTGCATATAGTTTTTCCTATCTTAATACATCTAAGACACACTTCACATGCATGACATGCATATCTAGATTAATGCTATATATCAAGATGTCATCAAAGTATACAACCACAAATTTTCCAAGAAATGCACGCAAGACATGATTCATCAATCTCATAAAGGTGCTGGGTGCATTAGTTAAACCAACTGGCATGACTAACCACTCATACAATCCATACTTAGTTTTGAAAGTAGTTTTCTATTCATCTCCTGGTTTCATTCTAATTTGGTGGTATCCACTTTTCAAATCAATTTTTGTAAAGATACATGCACCATGCAGTTCATCAAGCATATCATCTAACCTAGGAATAAGATGGCGATACTTTACAGTGATTTTGTTCACAGCTTTACAATCCACACACATCCTCCACGTTCCATCCTTCTTCGGTACCAATAGTATAGGTATGACACAAGACTCAAGCATTCCCTCACGTGCCCTTTCTCCAATAGCTCATCCACTTGTTTCTGAAGCTCCTTTGTTTCCTCAGGATTAGGTATCTGAGCTCCAAGTACGAAGTCTATTTGGTGCTCTATGCCTCTCAAGGGTGGCAGTCCCGAGGGCATTTCTTCAAGAAAGACATCTGCATAATCCTGCAAAAGAGATGAAAACATGCTAGGCAAAGAATCAAGAGAGTTAGTGTCAGAAACCAAATACTCTCTATATCTTACTATGACTAGTGCTCTTCTCTCTCCCATCGCTCTTCTAATGTCTTTTCCCCTCGCATACAAGTTGACTTTTCTCTCTTTTTGTTCAATACTTCTTTCACTTACTGTGTAGTCACTCACATTTGGGCCACTCCCAATTTTCTTTTGGGCCTCTTTTCCATCTTTAATTTTGTTACGCTCTCTACCTGATCCCTCCTCGCCTTTAGTTATCTTTGATTGGTCCAAGTATAGCTCACGTAGAGGTATAAGAATGAAATTTCTACCCTTAAATTTGAAGGAGTATCTATTGGTATAACCATCATGTGATACCTTCCTATCAAACTGCCAAGGCCTTCCAAGGAGTATATGACCAGCTTCCATGGGCACCACATCACACAACACATCATTCTCATATCTACCAATTGAGAAAGTCACCAATACCTATTTAGTTACCTTCACATCCACACTATCATTAAACCATTGTAGCTTATAAGGTTCTGGATGTCTCATGCAAGTCAGCCCCAATTTCTCTACCATGGTGATACTAGCTGCATTGGTACAACTTCCCCCATCAATGATCAAATTGCACACTTTTCCTCCCACTAAACACCTTGAATGAAAAAGATTTTCTCTTTGATCTACAATATCATCTGCAGCCCTAGTACTCAATACTCTCCTGACTACCAGTGCTTCTCCTGTAACAGCCCTCTCAAAGCAATCATCATCATCAAAGTTATTTTCAAGAACAAATTCAGATTCACTACTGCTATCCTCGGAATCAATCACTCCATTGTCTCTCATAATCATAATCTTTTTATTAGGACATTGAGATGCAATATGACCAGTTCCGAAGCATTTAAAACATTTCATAGAAGAATGCTTACAAGAGGTAGCTTGGGTGTTGGAGGTACCTTTCATTTCAGATCCCCCGATTGGTTTCTTTGGTGCTTCCTTGAAGTCCACTCTCTTATCCTTAGGTTTATCCTCCCTTTTAGGCCATCTAGAGTTCCATGCATAGCTAGAATTTGCTCCACTCCTCGCTGCCAGCCTAGCCTTTAGCTGTCTCTCCACCTTCATGGCCATGTTCACCATGTCCTCAATCTCTAGATAGTGTTGTAGCTCGACAACATTGGCTATTTCCCTATTGAGCCCACTCAAAAATCTAGCCATTGTAGCCTCCGAATCTTCCTCGATGTTGGCTCGAATCATAGCTACTTCCATCTCCTTGTGATAGTCTTCAACTGATTTAGACCCTTGAGTGAGTCGTTGAAGTTTTTGGTGCATCTCCCTATAGTAGTAAGAAGGTACAAAATGCTTCCTCATGCATGCCTTCATTGCTCCCCACGTAGCAATCGGCATCTCTCCATTTCTCCTCCTAGATGTCACCATTTGATCCCACCATATTAGTGCATAATCTGTAAACTCAACGGCTGCAAGTTTTACCTTCTTATCCTCAGAAAAGTTGTGGCACTAAAAAATCATGTCCACCTTCCTTTCCCACTCCAAGTAGGCGTCTGCGTCATTCCTCCCTTTGAATGCCGGAATCTACATTTTAATGGATTTGAGGTCTCCGTCTCTTCTATTAAATGGCAAGTCTCTTTGAAGTCTCCTAGGTCTACGTGCCTCAAACTCCTCATTCTCCTCAAATTCTTCCTCCTCTGGTTCATACCGAGGTAGAGGTCGACGAGGTGGTGGTTGTTGTTGGCGCACTCCTGCACGTCTTCCCTGAGGTTCCGCACGCCTCTCTTGTCTGATCTCATCAATTTGTTCTCTTATCTCAACAAAGGCTTGGTTGAACCTCTCAAATTGTTGCTGCATAGCTTTCAAAGTGAAAGCAATATTTGCATCTCCCCCTTGGTGCTCCTCGGTGCTACCTCCCTGTGATATTGCGAAGTGATATTATACCTGGAAAACAGCGTTAGTGATAAACAACCTCTCACACTCCTTCACGTGTTTCACTCGAATGTTGTCACTCCCCTCTTGTTTATGTCACGGCAATGACACCCTCAAATGAGCTCACACACTCTTGCCTTTTAACACTCAAATTCCTCTTAAACTCAAGCTACACTTCAGAACCGAACTCAACAAATCAACCAGTCCGATTGAAGCCCAAATAACAAACACAAACCAGTACAATAACAGTAGCTTACAATCTTCCAAGTATCAAAACAACTACTAGCCCACTGACAATAGGTTACAATCGTCCAAGTAGCAAGTAACAACCAATATACTAACAATTGCTTACAACTTTTGAAACTCCAATAGTCCAGCAACAAATTGCTTACAACAGTCCAATTTACATACAATAAACAGTCCAACAACAATAATCTTGGAAGCTCCAAACAAGAATTATAACAAGCTAACAATTGGAACAACCAAAAAAATTTTTAAAACTGCTTATCACAAGTAACTCAAAATGGTCCAACAAGAAGTATGAATATGCTAGGAAAAAAAATTTTGCACTGACTTTGTACTTTTTTTTTTTCGGACCGCTCTTTTTTTTTCTCTTCTTTTCTTGTTCGAAATATATGTGTATATGTATTTGAATGTACTGTTTTTTTTATAACAATCTAACGCAAGCAAATATTACAAAATGCTTAATACAAAGAATTGAAATCCTAGGCCGAAATTTCACACCTTTTGAAGTTGAGTCGGTTAACCTTTGAAGAAGCCAGTTGAAGAGGCTGTTCGGACAGTCTTTGAACTTTGATGGAGTAGAATGGAAATCCTCCTCCACACCACGGCTCTGATACCAAATGACATGCAATCCGAGGAAGAAAAGATGGAGACGATGGAATTTTCGGCTTGAACAAACAAAGACTCAACTTTTGAACAAACAAACAATTATTATACACACAAGATAATTAAATTCCTACGACACCTCTTAGAAACTTGTTCTAAGCAATCCCGATAATAAGAATTTAACCAAGTAAGAAGAACACTTACACGCCACAATCGGAAATCTCAATTGATAAGTGAAAATATAGTTCTTGGAGTAACAAGAGTAAGAGGAATCAACCCTCTCAAAGTGGCGGCGGTAGCCCCTCTCAAATGACACTCAAAATCTCACCTAATTGCCTCAAAGATGGCTACTTATAGCTAGGGTAAGATATGAAAGGGTTGGGGTTAATGATACATGTAAGCCCAACATAAAACAAGACATAAAACAAATCCAACAAGATTGGCAGCCCAAGTTTTAGAAACATAACTTCCTCTTGGACTTGAGCCCATTACATAGCCTTCAAGTAGTAAAGTCATTCGACCTAAATATTTGAGACAAATGGACCAAGTTGGGCTGCGGCCCAACTAATTCTCCTCCAACAGGTTTGGTTAACTCTATCCTCTTCAAATGTTGGTCCATATAGGCAAATAAGGCCTCTTGAAGTGCCTTAGCCCTAACTCTGGTCGTTGACCGAACCGGTATAATTAGCTCTTTATTGGACACGTCCAAGCCATCATAATAATCCATAGTCTTGCTCACATCACAACTTATCTACGTAAGGAACCAAGTCATTGACCCTATACAAGATCTCATTTATCAAATCAAGGGTGGAAGTATACTCCAATCTTTTTGGTGTATCAGTTGGTTTCTCCAATTTCAGATTCTATGCTGGTCATCATCACCCTAAAAAAATCTCTGGTTAAGTCTTTCGGGTTCATCTTAAATAGAGGCTGATAGCTTCATAGTCCACATGACATAATATGCAATGGTTGAAGTCACCGATTAATCAAGATGCATCTAGGTGTTTTTGTTCCATTTCTTCACTTCCAATAGTGATCTATACTTAGCCCAAAGAACTTTTGTGCACAGTTGGTTAAGTTCAAACAACATTCTCCAAGCAAGCTTTACCACTAAAGCCCTGTCCATTTGTTTGAGGTTTCTGATACCCAATCCACCTTTATGTTTCTCTTTGCATATTATATCCTAGGAAATGGTGTGTAGCTTTCTGTACTGGTGATCATCATCTCAAAAAAACTCTGGTTAAGTCTTTCCAAGTCATCTTAAATAGAGGTTGGTAGCTTCACAGCCTGCATGATATAAAAAGCAATGGTGGAAGTCACTGATTAAATCAAGATGCATATGGCTGCTTTAGACGAAATCTTCTTTTTACAATCCCTAACTTCCGTCTGATTTATACAATAATTAACTCATATATCTTCTTTGTGGGGTAACTATAAACTTCCAACTAAGAACTTCTACAAGAGACTCTAAAGTATTTTCACTTACAAAAGGTTTTTATTTATGCACATTAATTTTTTGTCTACTGGTCCGATAAAATCCATCATAATACCTACCATGAGGTTAGCATGTTTCGAAGTTGCTTCCCTAAAAAGTAAGAGATTATCAGCAAAGAAGATGTGCGAAATACTTGGACGTTGAGGCTCACGCCAGTTTCCACCAATCCTTACGAATTACTTCTTAAATATTATACCCAAGAACCTCCACGCATAGCACAAAGAGGTAGGAAGACAAAAGGCTTGTTGGATGAAGTCCACCTTTGAGTGGTTGACAATGTCCCAATTCTTTTGAAAGAAACATAAAGGGGAAACCATATGGACTGGAGGCTTTAAGTCTTGTTATCTAGGAAACTGGGCGGTTGAGGATCCTACAGTCTACTTGTGAAAGACGAGAAAATAGTAAAAATTTCTAAGTCCACTTGCTCCACTGGTTCTACAGTGTATAACACCTAGTAGTAAGTCCTAGACATGTCTCTTAATGTTTTCAAAATTTTAAACTAGCCTTTGTTATTGTTCTTCAATCTGACCATTATGTTCTTTCTCCTACGAATGATGGTTGTGTATTGAAAATAGCATAAGCCAATAGACTTTTGATTTTTGCAACCAATAGAGTTCTTCTTGCTTTAGGATATCATTAAACTCTTTAATCAATTCTTTTTCCAAGTTGAAAATAAATTTAAATGCTTGATTACTAATATTATGTAGATGCCTCTTAACCTCTCCAGGTAATTTTTTTTAAATGGAAGATGTTCCCAAAAGCTCTCTGATGCTAGCAATTTAGTTGATGCGCTAGTCCGATTTTTTGGCCAATGGGCCATCTGTATATTTTCAAGCCTGTAAGTCGATTTAAGATTGTAAATTTGAAAGGCTCATCGATTTCCAAGGATGGACGTTTGGAGGAGAGATTTCTATTGGCTCATTTTTCCTGGGCCGAGATCAATAGAGAACTGAATATGTTGGATTTCTTTCATTGGTTGGCAAGCGGACTGGGCCTCTTTCCCTTCGGCCTAATTTAGCTCTAAAATACTAGGTTGCTTCTTAAGTTGGGTCTTGGGCTGAGAAGAAATGCCTAGTATACCCATAATGGTCTCTTTCAACTGTTGGACCCTTCCAAACTCCTTCCCTTAGGCCTCCAAAGAGTCCAAAACAGAGAAGCAGGAACCTTTAGCACTCTTTTCCCATTTTCCCTTATTCTCACATGAAGGACCTGGTTGCATTGATAACCTGACATAATTGGGGAAGTCAAGTAGATTAAGACCCAGAGCATCATTCTCATCTCTGGTCGTGCTGATCGTTTTTGGTTTTCTTGATCCTTTGGTATTTTGGGTTTGTTAGAGGTTGGAAGAGACCAACATCTAGGTCTGCCACTTGTTTACATTTAGTTAATGGCCAAGGACTATCCATCGTCCCCCTTCAAGGGCATGAAGGTAGTCTTCTTTGGAGTAGAACCTCACCAGAAAGAACTTGTCCATGTCTAACAACTCAAACCCAAGTTTCAACTTCCACAAATCAGTCATCCACTACTCAAGAACTCTTAAGGAAATGTTTCAGCCAAACCTTCAAAACCAATGCTCCCTTCCAAGCTTGCTCCGCTATATTTATTCTTCGGTGACAACTGGAAAGAAGGGCTATCACGTTGTTTGATCCAATTCGGCGATCCTGATGTTCGCAGTCCATATGGATTCCTCTTTTTCATCTTCCCCATCTCCAGTATAGCTAGGAGGTAGCTGTTTATCTTCTTGGAACACTTTGGTGAAAATGTCTCCAAATGTCAGTCTCCATTTCCCCCTCAATATGTAAAGGTTCAAGGTCGAAAACACATATATCCCCTTTTAGTTGTTCAAGACTACAAAAAGCCTACACTTATCTTTCTTTATACTCCGTCCTAGCAAGTTGCATTCCTCAGCTGTGAGAGCATAATGGTTGAGGTCGCCTCACAAAGGCTGCCCCACATTCAGCAATAGAGTTTTTTCTAGTGAGAGAAAGTCTAGCTAGAGAAATAACCATTTTATCCTCATTTTACCTCTCCTTCTTTACCATCCTTTCTACATTTCTTCCCTTTTCACAACATACTCTTCTATCTCTTTGCATATCATTGTCATGTCAAACATACAAGCATTCTTCTACTATGCATACTAACACAAAAAGATCAAGATGATCTCTTAAAGTTACCTTTTTCCTATTCTAGTGAACCCTAATATGCATTCCCAAACCAAACAATTTTCGCAATTTTGGGGCCTTGTGTTGAGATTGTGATGAGAATCAAGAGGCGCCAAACTTAAGTGATCAAAATCCATTGAAGATGTTTACTAGTCTAATAACAAATGAGTTTTTTTAGCTCATCAATTTGCTATCTTGGACATCAATTTGGTTGCCCAATAGACTCCAAGTAGTTGGACAGCTCGCTTGTAGTAAATTAATGATTGTTGATCAATCTTGTACATAATATAGTATTGAAAAACTCATTTGTTATTGGACTAGTGGACATCTTCAATGGATCTTGATCATTTAAGTTTGGCACCTCTTGATTCTCATCAGATTGTCTGGAGTCATAGCCAACTTGTTGTTATTGATTGTTAAAACTCCTATTACTAGAAAAGAAAATACGCTTTTAAAAAAATAATTTAAAAGTAAATAGAATTTTTTTTTCCTTTCAATAAGATTAATAAGCAAAAGTGATTTTGAGAAGTGCCTATATATATTATATTAACTTTTAAAAACTAAAATCATAAATAAAAAAGCAATTAAGAATAACTCAAACAACTTTGTTTAAAAAAATTGAAAGAAGCTTATATTTTAAAACAAAATGAAAATTTCATTAAAAAACTACTTAATTAAGCAAATGAGAACTTATATTTACAAAGTGTAATTGCATAGAGTTTAATTTTAAAAATTTTATCTTAAATTTTATAAAAGTTAAATTATTTATAAAAAAATAAATTCTATACTTAAAATTTTAAATTTAATTTTAAAATAAAACACTAACCAAATTCATGCCAAGTTTGGTTGGCACAAAAAGTGAATGTAAAAAACAGAGGAGAAACAAATATGGACAGAAATGGGACGTTAACGTTGCCTGGTCAAAAAGAAAAGGAATTTTATGGAAAAGATTTAAAAAAATGGAAAAGAAACAATGTGGGGTCTAAATTTGTAATTTGAGGCCTAACTTCTCTGGTTTTTACCATTTGTGTCCTCACATCTGCTGACCCACTCCTCCGCGCCTCCGCCACCGAAGCGCCGCGAAAACAGCCGGAGCTTCGCTACCCCGACCAAAATAAAGGTATCCTGCGAATCTCTGTAGGTTGTATCTAATACTTGTTGCTATCCTCTATTTACCTGTATTATGAACACAGATACGAGTAAAAGATACCGTCTGCCTATGCATATCTTTTTGCTAGTCTACATGTTTGTATATTTTGCAGATCAGTAATAGCAATAGCAAGCGAACTGCATATTCTGGTTCTTTTGGATTTTTTCACTTTCCTTGATTCTATTTCTGATTTTTTTTTTTCGTTTTCAGGAGAAAACTGTTAAGTAATATTGGTTGGTTGGTTTTTGTTGTTTAAATTTTATTGAATCAGCTACTCTTGCAAACCGTTTTTGGGTATCATGATTGATTTTTTTACCATATGCAGTAATTCGATCATCTGTTGCTTCTTGCTGAACGCAATCACCAGATGCAGGTTTGCAGTTTTTAATTTTTTTGGGAAAAAATAGATTTATGTTTTGTTTAGATATAGAAAAACGCAATAATATTGCTCAGAGGATTTCGCTTTAAAAATTTTTAGGATAATTAGATGGAGCTAAGGGATGTAAAATCTTCTTGTATTCATTTGTTCTCTGAAGTTGAAGCTCCTTTTTTTCCCCCTTCCTCTTCCCTTGCAACATGTGAGTAGGCATCAAGGGCAAGGCTTTTTAAGGAGTACAAAGAAGGGCAGAGGGAAAAATCAGCTGATCCCGATATTCAACTTGTCTGTGATGATACCAACATATTTAAGTGGACTGCTCTTATCAAAGTATGTTCTTCTGCGAAAAGTACCTCATTCTTTTTATGTTTCCTTCTTTTTTGGATTGGAAAAGGGCATGGTAAGAAATTGTTAACAGTTTTTGGGCTGATTAACTATGTTGTCTACCGATAATGTAGGGACCATCAGAAACTCCTTACGAGGGTGGGGTTTTCCAGCTAGCATTTTCTGTTCCAGAACAATATCCTTTGCAGCCTCCGCAAGTGAGGTTCTTGACGAAAATATTTCATCCGAATGTTCACTTTAAGGTATGGCTTCTTTCATGATGATTGTTGGAGATGTTATTTCCCAAAGACTGCATGATGAGAGTGGAAATTGTTCATGTTAGGTATTTGAAAAGTGGCTTTTATTTTAGTTTGTCTGCAAATTATGCCTTACCTCATTTTTTTCATTATCAATTCTGATATGAGTTTCTATTTAATATTAATAAAGCTGATTAATGAAAACTATGAAGGCTGCTATTCTGATGGAGCCTTTCTGAACTTCATCAGGCAGATTGCCAAATAATGAACTTCGTTCAGATTTAGTCTTTTTGTTTTGTGGGCGGGGGAGAGTTGCAAATGGAAATAAAGCTGAATGACTTGTTCCTAGTTCTTATTAATTTTTCTGCTGCCATATCCTCAGACAGGGGAAATTTGCCTTGACATCTTGAAGAATGCATGGAGCCCTGCTTGGACACTTCAGTCTGTTTGTAGGGCTATAATTGCTCTAATGGCTCATCCAGAACCTGATAGCCCACTAAATTGTGATTCAGGTATCATCACCATTAGTATGGTGCTTTATAATGTAATAACTCTAACCTTCATTAGAGAGGAACAGGTGTATCTTATAAATCTTTTGATCCATGGGAAAAGTATGTTATCTATTGTGAAATTGGAGCTGAAAGTTTTAACCCCATTTGTCTGATGCATGGTAAATTGAAATGTAAACTAATAGTTATTTGCCATTGAAGTATGTTCTCTCCTTTGCTACATGACATTTGTCTTCTGATACTGCTTCTTTGGTTGTATATTATAGAGTCCTGAAATTACCTTGAACCTGGTCTTTCTTTTTTTTCTTTTTCTTTTGTTTTTTTTGGGGGGGCGGGGGGGAGGGAGGGGGAGAGGGGTGCTCCAGGGTGGGCAGGATAGGGATGAAAATCTGCTGAACTCTCCAAGTTTACTTTTAGCACTCCCTTTTTCAGTTTTGGTAGCTTCATTCTGGTTATTGGGAGAAAATAAGAGTGGTACTACGAAGATCAGAGTTACTATCGTTAGTTCTTATTGGATTTTCTTACTTCATAAACTATTGGGATATTGAAACCCTAGAATATAGCTGGAATGCCCGAACTAATTTGCAAATTTGGGCTTCCTGAGTGACCTGTATGGTAGAAGCTTTGTTTTTTTGCATCTAACAACAGGTACAAATGCAAGTTTACCAGTTTTCCCGACTATAAGTTAGTCCTTGAATATCCTATTTTGTAGTGTGTGATTGGATAGGGCTTGATTTTGAGATTTTTGGCTTGGGTTTTGTAAAAGTTAAAACTATTTGTGAGAGGAGATGTGGATCTCACACTTGAAATTTAGGTTTGGTTTTAAAACCAAACTCTGTCCAAGTTCACCCTAAATATAACCATATCCTAGGTTCTCACAATATAACGAATTGTCTCATTGAATCTCAAAATGAAACCCTCCCTCACTCTCCTCTGCAGTCAAGCTAGAGCCTTGGTTTTGTAGTCACAGTTCCCTTTTGTTTCAGTAAATTTCTCTCTTTTTCCAAAATTTAGTTACTCTATGAGTTTTAAGTTAATGTCACTGGTGCTGATGCTGATGCTGATGCATTATGCTTTGTTTCGCTCAGGTAATCTTCTTCGTTCTGGGGATCTCAGAGGTTACCAATCAATGGCAAGGATGTATACCAGGCTTGCTGCCATGTCGAAGAAGGGATGAATTCACAATTCGCTCATCCATCAAGCTCAATAACTGCTTCTTGTTGGACACCACCTTTTTCGGTTATTCATGATTGGGTGTTTGTGAAAATCCATGTCACAAAATTAAGAGTTAAAATCAATAAATTTTTACCTACTGCTTCATGTGTCCCTGTTGTGAACTTTTATGGCAAGAAGTTCTGCAGCCCACAATCTGCATCTTAGATCTTCAGGTTCGGGTTGCAGTGCACTTTTCTTTGATCCAATGAAGATAAGGCAAATTTCAAATTCATCTCCTACTGTAAAAAATCATATCTAAATATATATATATATATATATATTATTAAAATAGTTTTACTCTCCATCCTCTTTTAAAGTTTTAGGTGGTCTAAATTTGATTTTTTGACATTATTAATTTATTAATTTTTTAAAATTCTTTGATTGGTTTAAATATATTTTACATAAAAAAATATATTTTAAATTTTTTTAATTTTTACGTTCTCACATTATTTATGTTAATTGAAATATAAACTCACGTTCTCATTTTTTTTATTTAAACTTTAACTCTGCAATTCAAACTCTTCGTGTGGTCTTTACTATTTTCAATTTACCGAAAAAAAAAAAAACTTTCTTTCACTCCTTGCTTTGTGAATTCGCACGAAGGAGTATATATTTGAAGATTGATTGGGTTGGCCGATAGGTGATGTGCAAAAAATTATTCTTTTTGTTTTTTTTTTCGTCATTATTTTTTCCTATCCCCCGATTGTTTCATGATGGGGACTTTGTAATTATTTTTTTTTACTTCCTGTTCTTGGTTCTTCTAGCCCTTCTACTTTTGTGATTTTGCCTTTGTTTACTTCCTTGGTTCTTCTAGCCTTTTTGCTTTTGTGATTTTGCCATTCTTTTGGTTTTTCTTTCTCTTTTTTCCATCAAAAAGGCTAAGTGATGTGCAAAACTCAGTAAATTTGCTGCTCCTAATAGCAAAAAAAGAGAAACTCAGAAAACAAAATTTCTCAATTGCTATCAGCGGAGTTATTGAGCTGTTTACACTTTTCTCTTCACCGAATAAAGATAGGTACACAGATGAGTTTTTTTTTTCCTTTTTCTTTTTTTTTTATGTTTTACTGTAACCATGCATTTTACACTAGATATTGTAATCCATTATCCTTTTTTGTAGAATTTTTGAATAATTAAGATAATTTTGAGAATCTCTTTATTTTCTTGATTCATACGTTGACATATGATAAGCATTATCCAAATTTTCATTGTGCTGATTTCATAAATTTTATGGTTAACCCACAAAGTCAAAGCCAATTTTCACCCTTTTCTCTGTGTTTCTATTTTTTAGGAGAATTTTTAAAAACTAATATTTTAGGTGATTCTTGAATAATTTTTACTTGGTGAAATAATGTTATCAATTGCATTTTCTATGATGTAGCTTAGTTCTTAATCATATTATTGTAGTGTGCCAACTCACTCTATAGTCACAGATTTTTTATAATTTTAGAGGTCCTTCATATTTGTCTGTGAAATCTTCACAAAGTTGAATTTTTTATGTCTTGAGGAAGAAAGTATTACCTTGTGAATTTTACTCTCTGCTTTTGTGAAATTGTAAGAAAGAATACACACTTGAATATTGAAACGATTGAAAGTAAAAATTGGAAGTCAAAGAGGATTGCAGTGGCCGTGCTCTTTGCATAACTATAGCCGCCAATAAGGGAAAAACTTGCTTTGTTTACAATCCTTTGGCAGAAGAAAATTTGTTTCGCTACACTGAAATGTTCCTTTTTTTGGCATGTGCTAAAACTATCATTCTTTTTTACAGACAGATTCAAAATTGAGACAATTGGGAGTAAAAAAGACTTCTCTTTAATTAATAGCAATTGTCAGGTAATTACCAAAGCATGTACTAAAAATATCACTCTTTTGTTTTTCTTTTTTTAAATTTTCTATCACCCCCCAACTGTTAACGAAGCATATATTTGTTTACTATAATCAACAGCCTCTTTGTCCTATTTGTCCTATTCATCATCCTAGAGGGGAGTTTATCGTAGAAATATAGTCCTATAAAAATATGGTTATTTTTTATACTTAAAAGGTTATAGCTAATAATATTCTACATAAGGTTAGGGATATACAATTTAAGCATCTCAAGATTTGCGGTCTATGAACAATGATGTAAGCTTTTTCAGCAAAAAGGAAAAAAACGATGGAAATTATTCAAATAAAAAAGAAAAATAATAATATAAAATGTAATGACCCCTAAAATTATAAGTTAGATTTTAATTAATGGAACGAAAAAAATCTCTTTCGACCAAAAGGAAAAAGAAAAATTATATTATCCACACTACAAATAGCAGATTGGTTTCATTCCCCCCCCTCCCCCCCCCCCCCCCCCTACTTTTAGTCAAGTGATTGGTTTGAACTTGAGATCAATTTTTTTTTTGTCCCAAGTATTTGAACTTGAGATTCAAGTATGTCTAGGAAAAGAAAAAAAGAAAAGAGATTTAAGTATGTGAGTTTTGGTTTGTTTCCAATGGCAGAAGACAAAAGAATATCTTCTATAAAGGAGATAGTCATTTTTTCCCCTAAAACCCCAAGGGTAACTATTCCATTGCAAATCAACTTGAGAAACCGAAGGTACGTCAAGTTAGAGGTCTCATCCCAATAGGAAGAAGAAGAAATTAGAGACAGGTAAAAAGTCATTATAAATTAGAGAGTGAATTATTCTCCAAAGATTTTTACATAAGACTTATTTAATTATTTTTTTATTTTTTTAGAAATCTCAAAGATAATAGAGGGCATATTTTACAAAAAATTATCTCATACTAGTTATAGCTAACAAAAGCATCCATTTAGTAAATAAAAGTTTGGAGTTTTGCTTTTTTTTTAAAAAATATCTAACAAACACATATATTTTCTATTTCTTTTGGAGGAGAGTGGGGAGGGACACAGAGGGAAGAGAAGAGGAAGAAATATTTGGGAAAAGATATCTACCTTTTCAATTCAAATTTAAAACTTATTTTATATGTAAAAGAATTATTTGTAATTCTCTTCTCAAAGAGCTTCCTACTCCTCACTCCTTCCCTACCACAAAACTAAAAATGAAAATTGAGGTTTTTCAATATAAGTTATTAAAAATTTATTTATACACTTTTTATGGGATGGCTAAAAAAACAAAATTCATAATCTATCCAATCATATGTTATAAACAATCTATCAAATCGAGAAAAGAAAGCTTTTTATTATAAATTTATCTATTTTAATAGAAATTTTTTCTAAAAGTCTTAAAATTTTTATGTCATTAGTCATCTTGAAATTCTGTTAGTACAGTCAAATAAAATATCTCATCTTGTACAAATAATAGTTAGTAGATATATGATCTAGAATTTATTAAGTATTAATATTTCAATATAAAGAAAAAAACTTGATCTCCGTGCATCGATGTATGCGTTATTATGCTAGTTTAAAATAATTAAAAATGAACACCAGAATCTAAAGGAACTCAATCAGTGGGAATATCAGGCAATTCTTCTAATTTTCCTCTTATTTTCACTTTCTAATTATTAGTAGAATTTTTTAAACTTTTGTTAGATACATGTTAATCGAATTAAATATATTAATTGTATGTAGTAAATTAATTTTCTAATTTTTTAAGAATATTTTCATTTCATGTAGGGTTATAATTTTTTTAAGGGATTAATAATCGCAGTAAACATATTTTACTTTTTCTCTTATCATAAATTTTTATACTTCTCTTTCCATAAAAAAGAAAGAAAAAACTCTCTATTGTTTTCATTTCACTTTAAATTAGAATTTATTAGAATTAAAAAATTCAAGATGAATTTTTCATTTGATCCAAATTTGAGAAGTTTTGAGGTAATTTTAACATAATACAATTTATTGACTTTAGTGAAATTTCACCAACTTTTGACGAGCTTCACCAAGGCTTGGTAAAACTCCAATTTAAGGCCCTCCAAGACTTTGCAAAGCTCCATTTAGTTCAAATTTTTATAAATTTTATTTTTTAATTGTGTTTTTAATTTTTTCTATTTATAAGTGTTAATATTTGAATTAAGAATGTAAGCATTTTCAATATTCAAAGTCCTTTGTAGGCAACAAAGAAATTTCAGCTAAAAATTTTAAGTTTTAGGCTTTCTATTAAAAAAATTCACATAAAAACCACACTTTTGAATAGAAAAGATGATTTACTAACCTTGTGTTCAAGTTCTGTCGAAGGAACCTTTCAAATTTGTTTCTAATTTGATATTTTGAATGAGATAGTTAAGAGAAGATAGGGTTGACAGAGAAAGGGTTATGTTTATATAAAAAGGCAAAACAAGAATATGTTTGCTGCACTTTCTAAAAAACTCACTGTGCTTATCATTAAAAATAGTTTTATATGATTTGTGATAATACGAAAACTTAACCGTAATGTTTTGGGATAATTTTTGTAGGAATTTGTATCTTATATTCAAAGCAACATGAGTTGGATAAGAATGTTTTAAGGTTATTCAGTCATTGCATATGAACATAAAATAAACATGACAATTGCAAATCAATCAAGAAGACACAATGTCACTTGATTACTATTATTGACTAATTTAAGAAAGATCATAATGAACTTGATCTATACTTTATGGTTAAAATAGTTTATCTTTATAAAAATTTTGATGGAAATCTGGTTGTGGGCAACTATTGTGTTTGCCTTAAGAAAGAAGAAATTACACCAGTGAATTACATGTTGAATAATGACAAATTATGCAAAATGTATGGAAGATAAAACAAAAGAAAAAACAAAGATGTTTTAATCAAATGACAATATTGTGACTAGTTAAATTAGATTAAGTTTGTGGGGTTTGCTTAGTTTGGATGATTGACTGAGTTGAATTAGTATTTTGGTTGATGATTTTGAGGTTGTATTTCAATTGAATTGTCAAGTTAGGACTTATCTGGTTTAGGACTGAGTATACATCATAAAAGAACATGTAGGCAAGCTTTGTTTTTTTTTTTTTTGCTAGATAATGAATTATCCATTAATTAGTAAAAATGTTCATAGACCATTACAACTGAAATAGTCATCAGATTCTTACTCTGAAACATCAGAGAAAAATAACTGAAAGACTAGGATAACCCAATACAAAATACAATAAAAATTACATAATGATTCAAAAATTACGGTAACAGAAAATATCCTACACCCTAGATACATAAAGTGGGGATAGTACAAAATTACTAATTCGAGTAACAAAATAAACAAATACACGTCAATCTTATTCGCTTCAACTCCATCGCCATCCTTGAAATACCGGAACAAGCAAAGTTCAGCATCTACCTCCACCGTAAAGGACAACAATTTAAAAAACCATGGGCATATAAATTGCTTTAAAAATTACCTAGGAAAGAGAAAAAATACTGAAAGAGGACCCATATTAAATCTGAGTAAATAAATTCCTTCAAAATAAAGGAACAAGACAATATAAATTATCTGGGAAAGAACTCGTCTGTACAACTTAGATCTTGATGGAAGTTGTACAGAAGAAAATCTATCGTGATTTACGGGTAGGGGTACACAAAAAGAACAAGAAATAAAAAGACAAAGCCAAATTCTAGTCACCGATCAAACCCTGTGGCCAGATCTGGCCGGATTGCACCATACAGAGACAGAATTTGGCAATGATCGGAGCTTCGGCAGGTGTCATATCTCCGATCCGGCCAGATTACAAAAAATCAATTCAGACGCAAAGACACAACAGAGAGGAGAGAGAACAGAGGAGAAAAGGAGACGCACCATACAAAGACAGGAGACTCTAGCAAAGATCGGAGCTTTGGCAGGTGCGAGAGCTCCGATCCAGCCAGAGTGCAAAACACAAGATGCAAACTCAGAGACGCATCAAAGAGGAGAGAGATCAAAGGAAAAGTGAAAAGCTGATGCTGGGTCGGCCAAGATCCGGTCTCTGGCCATAGCCAGAGGCCTGATCTGGCCAAAGAAGAGAAATAAGATATTGCACCGATAAGGTAGAGAGAAGGGAGAGAAAATTGAAGTCATTTAGGCCAGCTTTGTAGAAAGCTAAGACACCTATCTAAATTAACCTACATAATTTGACTAAATTAAATTCTACAAATATTATAGTTTCACTGTTAATCTATTTAATTTCTTAATCTAAGAAATTTAAGTTCCGCCCCCAATCTCTTTGACTTCTCAATTTAAGGAATCTAAATTCCAAAAATACATTAATCTTGCCGCCACTAAAATATTATAATAGGGTAAACAATTCACTTTGCCCTTAAACTTTACCTCCATTTTGATTTTTGCCATTCAACTTTAAAGTAAATGATTTGTGACATTAAATTATAAAAAATGATCAAACTTTGCCCTTTCACGTATTTTTATCATTGAAAGTCTAATAGTATATGTTATATGATTTTTTTGTTAAATCTACTCATACTTTCCAAAAAAAATTTTATTTTTTGTTTAAAATTGAATTCAAATTTATTTCAAAATCAATTTGATAAAAGAATCAGTCTTTTGGAGTTTGATGAAGAGGAATTTTTCTAGGTTTTTTGGTTTTTTTTGTGGAAGCTAAGAGTTGCTAAATATGGTCAATGGAGAAGGCAGTTGACGAAAGAGTTGAAAAGAAAAAGATTCATAAAAAAGGAAAAGAAAAAGAGAAAGAAAATGAAAACAAGAAAGTCAATTATTTTTAAAAATGTGATGATTATATTAACACGAATATCCTTAGAATGTTTATATATAAGTCACATGACATATTTTATTAGTTATTTAATAGTAAATGTAAACGTAGTAGCAAGTTATGGTGATTTTTCTTAATCAAATGTCACAAATATTCCACTTTAAAGTTGGAGGACAAAAATTAAATTTCAGATAAAGTTGAAGGGTAAATTGAGTTGTTTACCCTACTATAATATTGAACCTATAGTCAAACTACTTTTTAAATTTTTTTATTAAATTAAAATAAGATATTCAATTTTGAAGAGAAGAAATACCACATTAATTGTGTTCAAAAGGTGCAATTAAAAGTATCCAAATTATTTTAGCTGTTTGTATCATTTATTGCTTTCCTATGTGCAATTAGGACAAGGACTGGATGGGACGGAGGCATGCTAGAGATTGACATTGCTAAATTTGCTTTAAATTCAATTAAAATAAGGACTCGGAGATAACTAATTCTTTACACCAACAACTAAATCAATTATATCAAGAAATTCTGCAACTAAATCAATTATATAATTTTTGTAAAAAAATGGAATACAGAATAAAAAATAAAAAAATTCAAAAACAAAAACTAATCTAGTACTACAAGACATAGATTCCAAGAATATCCATAATTCCCTCATTTCTGCAACGAGCTAATGCCAGCAAATAATGAATATTAATTGTAAGACCCTAATCTGACAAAAAGAATATGTGATGATACTATCAAGATTAGAATATTGTTCTGTTACAAAGCCAGACATGCACATTATTTAATACTAATATAACCAAGAAAATTTATATCACTTTTTTTTTTGAAATAAAGAGTAACTTGGACCATAAAATTTTGATATGTATATTTTTAATTACAAATTTGACTATTCGCATTAAGGTGATAGTTCAAGGTTAAAAAAATCATAATAATCCATACAATAGTTTTTGAGTCCAATATCGCGTCCAAATATTGAAATATGGGATCACAAAGCTAATTAAACGACAAAGCTTTCTCAGTGTGGAAAAAGATTTTTGTTTGCAATCTTAAAATAACCAAATTTCCCATCAAGTGTACAATATTTTCTCTATAGTTTTCTTTGAAAGACGGGGTGGATGGTGAATATTCCCCTATGTAATTCATGTTTATGCTTGAAAGGTCACATATTTCAATGACCACAAAGAAGATCACATGTGTATTTGAGATCCTATTGAACAAAAGTTGGTTTCATAATAGTTATCGATCAGTCAATTATTTCAAATAAACAATTGGAAGATCTATCGATTCTAATAACTGATTCCAGAGGTTTTCTACTTTTTTTTTTCTCTTCGCAAAAGGGCTACGTTAGTAAAGCCTATAACTATTATGAAATGTTAGATTTTGACAATAATTCTTTAGAACTACACTCACTTTGTCTACCGTACTCTTACTAATACATTTGTGAATAAGTCTCAAGTCCCACTGACGGCAGAATATCATTGGAACCTTACAATTCATAGATATAGATCTTAGACCTAGGAATTAAGCAGCAAAATCATTGCAAAAAGAGAAGCCAACTGTCTACAGAAATCTTTGTTTATCAATTCTGCAAACCAAGAAATCTTCAAAAAAATTCTCAAACAGTGATTTATTCTACCATTAGAACGAAAAATGTGGGTCTCTAATCTCAAAAATTTCGAAGGGTGGTTAATCTTCTAACTTAAATTCATTCATCAGCTCGATGAATCTCCTGGATAGAAGTCAGTGATGGCTCCCAATGAACTATATGCCGGGTTCTCCTCTTTCGTGCATCGGGCCGAGGATTCGGGCTGTTTTGGAGACTTTCTGCATGTTCTATACTATCTTCTGATGACACAGAACCTGGATCTTGCTTACTATCACTGCCAAAGAATCGAACACGATGATTACGAACCTTAGTTTTGTTCTTGGACTTGATCATATTGCCTGACTTCTTGGCATTGTTAGAAGTGTATGAAAACTCATCTTTCTGCTGAGAAGAATCCATTTCGGCTGAAGAAGCATCAGCCGAGTTAAAGAAAAGTGCAGAGTCTATCCCGCTTGGTTTCTTGATTCTCCGTTTGAGCTTTATCACCGTCCGACGTGGGACGACGAAGTACTTCTGGCCAGGAATGAGTATCTCCTCCGGCCGGACAACCGCGTCCCACGGTCGCCGGAAAACATCAGTCGTGGTTAGGGTAAAAGAGGGGTACTTTTCGATGATCCGGGAGGCCGGAACCGCCATGTAGTACTGCTGCACAACCCCACCGGCATGGATGATCCTCAAGGCTGATGATCCTTCCTCCTCCAGCTGCTGTGGAGGGATGAATTTTGGCCTTGCATGAAAGAGGTTCTTAGGCTTCCTCGTAACAGCAAGAATGAGTTTTTGAAGCATGTTATTGTTGGTGGTGTCAATTTTCTAAGATTTAGGTTGAAAGTTGAGTATATGAATGAAATCCTCTTTATAGGATTTCTTGATTTTGACCTTCGATGAACACAAGAGCCGGCAGTTTACAGAATTTATATTTGTACATTTTTGTATGACCATTATATATACAATTTTAAATTTAACTATATACAGTAAAAAAAAAAGGTAAATCATTTTTAACTCATCTTTCTATCCAACATCTTCTCTCTTATTATCTCTCTATAATTTTACTAAAATTAATAAGTTGTTATAAATTTATTGGTGCGCCGTAATCATCGACATTGAAATTGTAATAGTAATATAGATAATTGAATAAAAAAACTATAATGAAGAAAAGATAGAGATAAATTAGAAAGAAAATAGAGAGATACCACAAGAAGAAGAGGTAGAGAGTAATCAAAAGATAAATCCTATCACTAATTAAAGATGTGATAGAACTTTACCATCTTTCTTATGGATGGTTGAAGTATCTCTATAACTCTGATATTGGATTACCTCTTTGATATCAGATAATGGACATCCACAATATTAATTTCATAATACCCCCCCTTGGATGTCCATTGTATAAGAATATGCTTTACTAAAATCTTACTAGATAAAAAATCCAATGGAAAAAACTCTAGTGAAGGAAAAAGAGTACACTACTCTTTATGCCATATTTACTCCCCATGATGAGATAATCTTTTGAGATTTCTTAACCGATACTTTCTAATAAAATGTTGTTATCGGTAAGGTCTTAGTGAATATATTTGTCAAATAATCAAATGATCAAATTCATTGCACATTAATATCACATCTCTTTTGGAGCTTGTGAGTAAAAATAATCTCATAAAGATATATTTTATCGTATCTCCTTTAATATATTCCAATCTTTATTATAATCCAACAATAAAGTTGGAATTCTTTCTTACAGGACATAGATTTATCTCGAATACATTAATCATGATCACACATATTCTCGACCAACATCATGTATTTCTATTTCTTCAATATTGGATATCAAAAAGGCAAACTTAATACTGTCTCAAAATTCATTGGGTAAAGAAGAGCTAAAATAGATATCTACTTGCACGTGGACAAGTATATTTATGCACTCAATTGCAGAATTGTGGTACTTCAAGACCAAATAGTTCTTCACCATCCTTTAATAGATATAAATGATCTCACTATAATAATTCAATGACAATTGATGTGCTATGTCCATGTGAAACATCTTCAAGATGTTCAATCAAACAAAATGTTAACTTTTTAAAATATTGATCACAATACTTGCTCCTCTAAATACTTCAGAAAAAATATCTTGATCATCGAATTCTTTTCTCTTTTGAGGATTTTATTTTCAAAATTAAGAGATCAATCAAGATTCAAGCTTGTATCAAAATCATATGACTATAGAATTCATATATTTGTCCTACTGGGACTTCTATCCAAATACGAAATATTTATAACTAGAATATTATATTGACTAACTCTACAGTAGTCAGTCAAATAATCAATTTGTAATTTTATGCAAATAAACAGCATTTTGAACTTCCAGTTCATTAATGCTTGTGCATAGATCAAGATAATGAAAGTCATAAATGATATCCTCTTTTAATTGATAATTTTCTCCCTCTAATGTGGAGGATACTATGCCAATCAATAGATTGTACAATGAGGATATCTTCTGATAAAGAAATACATATAGCAAGTACAACTACGTTTAGAATTTCTAAATATATGGACATAATCGATCATTCTTTCAATAAGAATTCACTAAGACAATCTTATTATGTTTTATCGAAACAATTATATGCTTCAAGCATATCGAGTCCATCAAGAACTTCAAATATAAGTACTATTATCAAATGATAATAAAAATAAACACATATTAAGTGTTATCATCACTATTATATCCACAACTAGAAATATATTTCTTCATTATCAGCGTCAGGTCTTACGAAGGATCATACGCCATAGCTCATGACAAATAGTCACTTTTGTAGTTTGAATTTCATAAGCAAATATTAATTAATATCTTTTTGGGATTACACTTCAGGTGTATAATTCTTGTTGGGAATATATGTACACTTCAAGTGTACTTATGATAAGTTTAAACTTTTCATATTTCTCATGTGAACTTTATCATTTTGAATCTGCAGACCTCATTCTGAATCAATATATTATGCACATTAATATCTTTAACGTCATATACTTGTGCAGTTCCAGTATTTCGCAATCATGTTGAGATCTCATCATTGTCAAAGTTTTCAGGTACCTAAATTTCTTTTGGAAATAATATATCTAGCATGTTTTGGAGAAAAATTCTACTGGAATTTAAATCTCCTCGACTTAACATATATGACGACATTAAGTCTTTGTTCCAGTGAAGAGTTTGTATCTTGGAACCGACTTATCTATCACATTTTAGTTGTGTCTCAAATTTATTTGTAGTGGTAGAGTATCCTTCAGGGATATCAAATATAATAGGAGCATTCTTTGCTGGATGTTAGTTAATTAATAGACCTGGCTATAAAAATTATCCTTTGAACTTCTAGTTCAAGGTATCTTCTATGAGGATCAAAATAGAAGATTAAGATGAGACACATACTAATATATTTATTTGGTCTCATGTTTTCTCCTCTTTATGTTGGGGTAGCATATTCAAAATTAACAAAATACGAATTTCTCTCTCAAGATTCGCTCCCAACATATTTGATAATCTCTTTAAGAACTCATCTCATTACCTTTGTGGTAGAGCAATATACATAGTGCATCTCTAAATTTAGGATAGAAAATATTTACTTTCTAACCACAAACCAACTACTATGAGGAGAATCAAAATGTGTTGGCAAAATAAAAAATAAGTGCTAATATATCATAATCATGAACATTATGCAGGATGTTGAATATTTATCTCAATACAATCAGTATTATTAGGACAAATTATGTCTTTGAGAGAATGTTAAAACATGAGCTCATTATCAATGAATTGTGCAAACTACAGGTTGCAAAACCAACAATATACATACGACTATTTGTTGATGCATCAACTAATAATTTCTCCATATTCATCCCAAAATAACACATTCAACCCCAAGTAATACTAGTAACTTTTAAATAAAACAGACAGCACATATAAATTCGTCATATAAACTTCTGATTCTACAATAAATTTATAATTATTCTTCGTATTTTAATGATCCGGGATGGTCCAATCGGCCATGCCAACTAATAAATTATTTATTAGTAAACTTCAAGTTTACTCAATATTACATCTCAATTTCATAATTCTATGCAATATAAACCAGGAGAGATGAATAGTAGTATCTATAATTGACATATATTTATGTCATAATGGTAATGCATATACCTCAAAAATTCATTCATCCAATGTCTCGATATACTGATAATATAATCAAGGCTCAAAAGTTTTACGAGACTATATAGAGAATGATATATTATAACAATTGATCATTAGGTGAAGATCTGGTAGCTCTTCTAGAACTTTTATCAATTAACTCTTCTAGAGTTATTGATCAATTAGTTCTTCAGGAACCTTGCACTACCATTTATACTTTGAATATATATTTTAAATTTTGTCAAAATAAACTACAAATATTATTTAGACAAATTGTATCTTCACCGTTCTTGATCCAAAATAAACTAAAATAATATATAAATACTAGAATATAAATTTATAGTATTAAAACTTTCAATATTAATCACAAAATGATAAAATAGAAAAGTAGCAATTCAATAATTTAAAATTTTGATTGACATTCAAAATGCTAAAAACTCTTTTTGGATATTCAAAAGAATTGGCTACATTCACATGTGCCCTATCAATATTATCGACACAAGCATCATTATTATCAGTACCATAATTTAGGAAAGTAAAGAAATATTAATAATTAATAGAGATTCATAACATACTTGACGTACTACAGGTACATGACAAACTTTCATATTCTATCAATAACATGTTAGAATTATTACTTCCCATTTTTCTTTTCATTATTTTCTCACTTCTAGTGAGTATCTATTCACTGGTGATTTAATGAGTCATTCTTATAGTATAAGAACAAAGTGTATTTCTACTAGCCACGATCAAAATTTCGGACATAAATATATTATAATTTCTAATGTCATTCATTTCAGGGAATGACATAAAAATATTTGATCGAGCGTCAAAATATGTTATCCAAGACTTATTTAGTCTAAGAAGATATAAATTCAAAATACTTCTGAAAAACTTCTTCTCGATATTGCTACTATAGGAGCATGTTAGAGATATGAGAAAGGAAAATTCTTCTATTCATCACATTACTAGTAATATTTCTCTTTATAACTTTAATTGAGGAAAAATTCTAAATGCGATAAAATTTTGTATACTGAAAGACAAAATCATTTAGGCACACCTATAACAAATTATCACTAGCATTTATATAACAATCATCTTCTGGTGATTGTATGTGTAAGCCCTAAGGGCAAATCATGTAATTTTGATTCATGACAAATATTGATGAGAACTAATATGTTTATATTGTGTGATAGGATTTGTGAAAAAAGAAGTTTGAAGTCTCATTGCCTTCAAAAGGAAGAGCAAAGAACAACCTCATTAAGCTATGAGTCTTTTGAGGTGTATTCAAAGATAAACTCAAGGCATTGAAGACTTGAAGTGTAGAGTAGGTATGATGATAGGTAATATCTATGTGAACTCTACACTTGTATGTCTTGGAGTCTATTGAATGCATAAGAGAGCATAAAAAATTGGTTTCTTAAGTTTAAAAAGACTTTTGAATGAATCTTTAGAAAATGTGGTTTTGTGTTCTAAAAGTTTTTAAGTAAACTTTAAATGATCAAATGAGTTTAATGATGGTTTTCAAACTTATATTTGTCTAAATAAGTTATCTATATATATCAAATGTATTTCAAATTGGAAGATTAGTTTCAAATGATTTTACAAAGTTTGAACACAATTCCATGAAATTCGGTCGTCCGAATTTGGTAGCAAAAATTTGCTACTGTTCTTCCAGAGAAATTCGGAAGAAGATTCGGACGCATGAAGAAAAATTCGGTCGACCGAATTTTGGTCTTCAGCATGGTCACTGTTCTTCCAGAGAAATTCGGAAGAAGATTCGGACGCAGCAGGAAGAATTCGGTCGTCTGAAAAATTCGGACGCAGAATTCGGTCGTCTGAATTTCCTGAAAGTAGCCGTTAACTAGCCGTTTTATAGCTGTTTCAACTGATTTTCAAATTCTATAAAAGCTATAAAAGTGCAATCTTTTAAAAAAATGATAATTTGAATATTCTAAGCTTTCAAAAGTCTATTACAAACATTTTTCAAGCTCTCTTACATCTTGTGCATTAAATTGATCAATCCAAAGACATCAAAGTGTGAAGGTGCAATTTTGTGTAAATTCTACCAACAAGTGGTAACATCTACACACTCTTCTTTACTTATTCATTTGTATTGATCTACTAGCTCTAGAAAGGTTATCTTGATAACATAAAACCCTTTAGATAAGGGTGATCCTTGAATTTGTGATTCAAGGTTGTTTGAGATATAAAACCATAGGTTGGTGAGCCTTGTTTGTAAAAATTACGAGAAGAGGTTGTATGTGTAAAACCAAAGTGTGGTGAACCTCTCCTGTAATCTGTGAACTTGAGCACATAGTAGAGTTATTGAAATCCTTAAGTGTATACTTAAGGTAGTGGAGGTAAATCTTGAGGATCGAACCACTATAAATTGTTTGTGTTCATTTGTTTACATTTCTTATACTGTTTTGCCATAAACTGTTGTTTACTCTTATTCACTTAATCTGCAATAGGTCTGCTCATTTATAAAGTTTGAATTTGCGAAAATTAGCCAAATACCTAATTCACCCCCCTCTTAGGTATTTCAGTATGTTTCCTTTAGAATTTTCTAGTAATCAAGTGATTTTAATGCGTTGTATTTTTTAAATGGTTTTTTTTATTGCAATGATTATATGGATTTTTCTTACTATATCCGTGTCTATGTCCAAGGCTTCGACCATGACTATGACCTCTTCCAGGGCCTTAACAATTGGTTCTAATGTATTTACTTACTGATTTAAAGTACATTGTGAGTGCATCCAATCCTACCGTGCTTTTGGTAGAATAACCATTTTCTGGTAGTCAAATCTTTCTTTTAGATCCTTTCACAAAATAAGTGATTTTTCACGGTAAAATATTCCGCCTTTAGATCCTCATGGAAATGATGACAGAGAAAAATCATAGCTTTTATGTGATTTTGAGATGATAATGCATTATTTTCAACAATGGTGTTTGTCAAACCCATTACATCTTTATAAATTTGAGCATCTGGTGTCTATGACATATAATTCTTTCTATAAATATCAAGAGTAAAAAAACGAGTTTTGAAAGGTTTGCCTTGGGAATTTAAAGATAGAAAAAATACCTCTTTTATGTCTTAAGTAAACTTTAAACTCCAGTGGTAGAGACTCGTGCTGATAACGTGTTATGAATTTATTGGCGCGTCGTAATCGACGGCACAACGAAATCGTAATAGTAATATAGAGAATTCAATAAGAAAACTATAATGAAGAGAAGATTGAGAGAAACTAGAAAGAAAATAAAGAGAGACCATATGAGCTTTTATTGATTCTCTGAGAGTAAATGAATGAATTAATGAGTGTATACAATACATCAGTCTAAAGCCTTATTTATAGGGTTCAAGGGTACATATCAATAAGAAGAGGTAGAGAGTAATCAGAAGACAAATCCTATCACTAATTAAAGATGTGATAGAATTCTATAAAAGCTATAAAAGTGCAATCTTTTAAAAAAATGATAATTTGAATATTCTAAGCTTTCAAAAGTCTATTACAAACATTTCTCAAGCTCTCTTACATCTTGTGCATTAAATTGATCAATCCAAAGACATCAAAGTGTGAAGGTGCAATTTTGTGTAAATTCTACCAACAAGTGGTAACATCTACACACTCTTCTTTACTTATTCATTTGTATTGATCTACTAGCTCTAGAAAGGTTATCTTGATAACATAAAACCCTTTAGATAAGGGTGATCCTTGAATTTGTGATTCAAGGTTGTTTGAGATATAAAACCATAGGTTGGTGAGCCTTGTTTGTAAAAATTACGAGAAGAGGTTGTATGTGTAAAACCAAAGTGTGGTGAACCTCTCCTGTAATCTGTGAACTTGAGCACATAGTAGAGTTATTGAAATCCTTAAGTGTATACTTAAGGTAGTGGAGGTAGATCTTGAGGATCGAACCACTATAAATTGTTTGTGTTCATTTGTTTACATTTCTTATACTGTTTTGCCATAAACTGTTGTTTACTCTTATTCACTTAATCTGCAATAGGTCTGCTCATTTATAAAGTTTGAATTTGTGAAAATTAGCCAAATACCTAATTCACCCCCCCCTCTTAGGTATTTCAATTGGTATCAGAGCTAGAACTTCTTTGTGTGGTTTTACAACCTAGAAGACAAAGATCTTATGGCTAATATGTCAAATCTACCTTATCTAGAAGGATCTTCTACAAACAGACCTCCATTGTTTGATGGAACAAATTATACATTTTGGAAGTCTAGAGTTAAAATATATATTTGTTCTATTAACTTTGATTTATGGAACATAATTGAGAAAGGTCCCTATGTCCCAATGAAAATGAGAGCAGATGGAGTAACTCCCGAACCCAAATCTACCGATGAATTTGATGAGCATGATTCAAGGAAAATGACTCTAAATTATCAAGCCATGAATATATTGAGCTGTGCTCTAGATGTTACTGAATATAATAGAGTTAGTGGGTGTGATTCTGCACATGATATGTGGAGATTACTTCAAATTACACATGAAGGTACTAATCAAGTTAAAGAATCTAAACTTGCTATGCTTGTTAGAGATTATGAATTGTTTTCTATGAAACAAGGTGAAAATATTAGTGATATGTTTACTAGGTTTACTAATATTTTCAATGGCTTGAAAGCTTATGGTAAAGGCTATACTATGGGAGAGCAAAACAGAAAGATCTTGGATGCTCTACCAAAATCTTGGCAGCCAAAGACACTAGCTATTGAGGAGTCCAAAGATCTAAAAACTCTTCCCCTTGAATAACTCATTGGATCGCTACTTACTCATGAAATGAGGATGAAGAGGTTGAATGATAAGGAAGATGAGGAAAAGGGGAGAAAAGGAGTAGTGCTAAATGCCTCAAACAACTTGAGTGAACAAGAACAATCTTCAAGTGAAGAAGAAGGAGGAAACAGTGGAGAAGAAGAAATTGCAATGGCAGTGAAGAAGTTCAAGAGATTCTACAAAAAGGAATTTCTCAAGAAAGGAAGAAAACCAGTCAAGAAGAGTGGACAATCTTCATCATATAAACCTCAATGCTTTGAATGCAAAAGTACTGAGCATCTTATTGCTGACTGTCCCAGAGTGTTGGAAAGGGAAAGAGAAAGCAAAAACAGAAAGAAATCTGCCAAGAAAGGAAAAGGACTAGCTGGAACATGGGATCAACAGGAAAGTGAGGATGAAAGTGAAGGAAAGGCCAACATATGCTTCATGGCCATTGATGATGAGGTACAATCTTCTCCCTCTATTTCAAATTTGTGTGATGATGATATTGATTCTAGTGATTTAATTCTAGAATTGTATGAAGAACTAAAAAAGGTTTCAAGAAGAAATAAAGAAATAAAATCCAAAATTAGTGTTCTTTCAAATGAAAATTCAAAATTATGTTTTGAAAATGATAGACTTCTTGAGACCATAAATTCTCTTACTATTGAAAAGGAAGTTTTGAACAATACCTTACAAAATGTATCTTTTGAAAACAAAAAGTTGTGTTCTAAAATTATTTCTCTTGAATCAATGCTAAAAGATCATGAGGTTTTAAAAAGGAAAGTAAATGATCTTACTTTATACATTGAGAAATTTACAAATGGAAGAAACAATTTAAATAAATTACTTGGGTATCAAAGATCCTCATTTGTAAAGCATGGTCTAGGTTTTACACATGATTGCCTTCATTCAAAACCAAAAGAGACATTTGTTAAAGAATCTTCTCATTATAGGTCTCATACTTGCTGTACATATTGTGGTAAGCATGGACACAAAGTGTCTAAGTGCATTATAAAAAGAAAGATAGAAACTGGAGTAAAGACTATATGGAAGGTTAAAGGAACTGTCACTAACCCTCTTGGACCCAAGAAGATATGGGTACCAAAAATCACTCTTTCCAATTTGGTATAGGTACAATTTGCTTCAAGATCAAGTGCCACAAAATGGTTTCTTGATAGTGGCTGTTCAAGGCACATGACTGGAAATGCATCACTTGTTAGTGAGCTTCAAGCTACAAGTGAAGGCTTTGTCACTTTTGGCGATAAGAAGAAAGGGAAAATACTTGGAATAGGTAACATTGGTAAAGGTTCATTCCCTCTTATCAAACAATTTTTACTTATTGATGGTTTAAAATATAATTTACTTAGCATTAGCCAATTATGTGATAATGGTTGCAAAGTAGAGTTTAAATGTGATACTTGTACTATTCTTGATAATGCAAGCAATAAAACTATCTTTGTAGCTAAAAAGAGTAAGTAATGTATATGTGTTATATCTTGATGAGCTTATTACTAATGACATTAAATGTCTTGCAATACATGACAATGATGGATTTTTATGGCATAGAAGATTAGGACATGTGAGCATGGATTTATTGAACAAAATTTCTACTCAAGAACTAGTTAGAGGATTACCAAAAATGCATTTTGACAAAACTCGGATTTGTGATGCTTGTCAATATGGAAAACAATCAAAAACATTTTTCAAACCAAAGAAAATGGTGTCTACCTCAAAGCCTCTTGAACTAGTTCACATGGACTTATTTGGACCTATGAGGACTACTAGTCTTGGTGGTAAAAGATATGCTTATGTGATTGTTGATGATTTTTCAAGATTTACATGGGTAATATTTCTATCACAAAAAGATGAAACATTTTATGAATTTTCAAAACTTTTTAAGAAGGTTCAAATTTCTCTTAATTGCAATCTAATATCTATTAGAAGTGATAATGGAAGAGAGTTTTGCAATCAAGATTTTACAAAATTTTGTGATGAGTATGGTATCACTCATAATTTTTCAGCAGCCAAAACACCTCAACAAAATGGAGTTGTTGAGAGGAAAAACAGAACTTTACAAGAAATGGCTAGATCAATGCTTTGTGAAAACTCTTTACCTAAGTACTTTTGGGCTGAAGCTGTAAATACAGCATGCTATGTAATGAAGAGAGTTTTACTAAGACCTTTTATAAGAAAAACACCTTTTGAACTTCTATTTGATAAAACTCCATCAATTGTCTATTTTAAAGTATTTGGTTGTAAATGCTTTATTTTAAATACTAGTGACAATCTTGGTAAGTTTGACAGAAATCGATGAAGGTATATTTCTAGGCTATTCATCTAATAAAAAAGGCTTATAGAGTCTATAATAAAAAGGACTTTATGTGTTGAAGAAACTATTCATGTAACTTTTGATGAATCTAATATTTATCTTCAAAGAAGAAATGAAGATGATACGAGGTTCGTCAATGGTTGAAAATCAAACTCAACACCAAGTACCTACATTGGAAGATCATGCTAAAGAAGAAGAAATAATGGAGCAAGAACATGATGGTCAATCAAGCAATAATCAAGAGCTTCCAAAGGATCTCACATATGCAAGAAGTCATCCTAAGGAGCAAATCATTGGTGATGTCTCTCAAGGAGTTAAAACAAGACGGTACTTTATTGATAATTTTTGCACTTTTATCACATATTGAACCTAAAAATATTGATGATGCATTGTGTGATAATTTCTGGATTGTTGCTATGGAAGAAAGAGTTAAATCGAGTTTGAGAGAAATAAAGTTTGGACTCTTGTTCCTAGACCTCATGATCATTCTCATTATTGGTACAAAATGGATATTTAGAAATAAGTTAAATGAACTAGGAGAAGTAGTTAGAAATAAAGCTAGACTTGTTGCTCAAGGCTTCAATCAAGAAGAAGGTATTGATTATGATGAAACTTTTTGCTCCAAAGTGGCTAGATTAGAGTCTATCGAGAATACTCTTGGCATTTGCTTGTTTTAAAGACTTTAAACTATTTCAAATGGATGTCAAAAGTGCTTTTCTAAATGGTTTTATTGAAGAAGAAGTTTATGTAGAACAACCTCCTGGATTTATTCATGAAAATTTTCCAAATCATGTTTTCAAATTATCTAAAGCTCTATATGGACTGAAACAAGCTTCAAGATCTTGGTATGAAAGATTAAGTGGTTTTCTTCTCTCAAAAGGTTTTACTAAAGGAAAAGTAGACACAACTCTTTTTATTAAAACATCTTCTAAAACTGATATTTTGCTTGTACAAATCTATGTTGATGATATCATTTTTGGTTCTACTAATACTTCTCTTTGTGAAGAGTTTGCTAAAACTATGCAAAATGAATTTGAAATGAGCATGATGGGAGAACTAAGTTTCTTCCTTGGACTACAAATTAAGCAAACCAAGGATGGAGTCTTCATCAACCAAGCAAAATATACTAAGGAGCTATTGAAAAGGTTTGGAATGGACCAAGCAAAAGGAATAAGTACTCCTATGAGTTCATCAACTAAACTTGATAAAGATGAGAAAGGTAAAAGTATTGATGAGAAATTATATAGAGGTATGATAGGAAGTTTACTCTATCTCACAGCTAGTAGACCGGATATTATGTTTGTTTGTATGCTTGTGTGCTAGATTCCAATCTTGTCCTAAAGAATCTCATCTAATTTACGTTAAACGAATTTTTCGTTACTTGATTGATACTCATGATTATGGCCTTTGGTTTTGAAAACTTCATCTTTTGAACTTATTGGATATTCCGATGCGGATTATCGCTGGTTGTAAAATTGAACGTAAAAGCACAAGTGGGCATTGTCAATTTCTTGGTAGTTGTCTTGTATCTTGGTTTAGTAAAAAGCAAGCTTGTGTGTCTTTATCCACTGCAGAAGTCGAATACATAGGCTGCAGGAAGTTGTTAGTGCACAATTGTTATGGATGCAGACATACTTTACTTGATTATGGTCTTAAATTCAATTGTGTGCCCATATTATGTGATAATACTAGTGCCATTAACTTGAGCATAAATCCTATTCAACATTCTAGGACTAAGCATATAGAGATAAAACATCATTTTATTCGTGACCATGTGATTAAGAAAGATATATGCTTAGAATATATAAATACAAATGATCAAATTGCTGACATATTTACAAAGCCTTTGGCTGAGGAAAGGTTCAATCACCTAAGAAGACTCTTAGGAATTTCAAGATTCAATGACTAATGTGTTTATAGAAGTCATGATGAATGCAAGAAATTTTTTGATTCAAAATTCGGATGCACTGCAGAAAATTCGGTCGACCGAATTTTCTGAGTGTCAAGAAACAGAGACTTTTGATCAAGAATTCGGACGCAGGTCAGAAAATTCGGTCGACCGAATTTTCTGAACTGAAGAAACAGAAACTTTCGCTCAAAAATTCGGACGCAGACCTGAAAAATCGGTCGATCGAATTTTACGAATGAGACTCTTTAAATAAAGCTGAAACAATCTCTTCAACATTACTACTTCCGAATTTCACATCCTTTTTAAAACCTCTCATACCCATTCACATCCGAATCAAAATCTCTTCAAAATCCCACACTATTATCCCGATTTTCCTTCATTTTTAAACTTCTAAGCCCTAATTTCATACAGAAAATAAATCCTTCTCAAGAGAAAACATCATGGTGAGAACAAAGAAGCCCAATGTTGAGAAAGGAAAAGGAAAGGCTAAGGAAGGAGATGGAGACCCAATCCTCAATCAACCAAGAAAGATTCGCATTCCTCAAACACAATCTGGGGTTGACAGGTTTATCTCTATCAAATCTACTCATGAATTTGATGAATGGAATAAGAATAGTAGAAAAATCATTCCTGGATATAAGGTGGATATTGATAAACTGTCAAATATGGATATTGTCCTATCTCATTTCAATGATATTGGTTGGAGTAGTTTGCTCTTCATTGATGAAGAATTTTATCCCACTTTGATATATGAATTCTATGCAAATTTGAAAGAGGATAGAATTGAGATGATAGGGGATAATGTGATACAATGGTATTCATCTAGAGTATCACAAATGGACATTGAATTCAATGAAGGATTGATAAATAGAATATGTGGAGTAGGAGATGAGGGAGCTAGATATTATTCAGCATCCATGCATTGCTATGATCGTGAACTCTTCACACATGTTAGATTTGAAGATGCATTTACAAATGGAAGAGAGTTTAGGGCCATAAAGGAAAGGGAAATTAAGAATTTGGATGCTAGAGGTAGAGTTTTACATCACATGGTGACCACAATGATTGTTCATAATTTTGGACACAAGTCATCAGTTGGAAATATGCATATGGTAATCATGTTAGCCCTGCATGAGAATAGAAGGATGAATTTTGGGTATATAGCCTTGAAACATATGATTGCAGCCAGAAAAACAGTAACCAAGGCATTCCCATTTGGAAGGTTATTAACCAGAATATTCAAGCATTTTAAGATCAAACTTCCTGGAAGAGGGCAAACTTTTAAGAGTGGTGAAATTTATACAAATGAAACTCTTAAGAGAATGCAATTAGTTCATGATGAGGATAATGTATGGAGGACAAAAAGAGAAACTCCTCCGAAAAGGATAGAAAGAGAGAAAGTTATAGAGAGTGAAGAGGAAGAAGAAGAAGAGGATGAAGAGGAAACCCTTGCTAGGGAAATGAAAACAAAAAGAAAACATGACACCTCAAGTGAGGGGGAGCAACCTCCAACAAAAAGGAGATTATTTGAAGAAGAAACTGGAGTTAGGTCTAGTAGTAAAGGAGTATCTAGAGGGGACACCATTATAGCCAAAACATTCCAAGAAGCCTTGAACAATCATGTCAAGGAAATGGAGAAAATGTATAAGTTCTTTGAGTCATTTGCTCCAATGGTTCTTGGAAAATTGGATGGACTGGAAAACAGAGTAAAACACATTGAAGATATCCTTATGAGAAATACTCAAAGTGGTGAAGGAACCTCTAAACCTCAAGATGGAAAGGAGGAGGAAAGAAATAGAGAAGCAGAGAAAGAAGATAATCAAGATAGCAGTAATGAAGAGGATGATCAGGGTGGAAATGATAAGACCACAGCAGAAGAAAAAGAACAAGAACAGGCTCATGAAGATCTACCAGTAGCAGAAAGCCAAGTAGCTCAAGCTACAATTGTATCTCCAACAACAATCTCTTTCAGTCAAGGAAGAGTCAAGCACTTGGCAGTCAAGAAAGGAGTGAGCCGAGCCTCCCCATCAACCTCATCATCACAAGACTAAGCCTTCTCTTCTAATCTCTTTACTGTATTTTGTTCAGTTTTCTAAGCATTTTGTTGCATTTTCTATTCTGAACTTGTTAAATATTTTTTATGTAATAGTGAAGCTCAATGATGAAATCCTAGTGATGAGAGCTTCTTTTAATATGCTAACTTGAACATCTCATTTTCATTGATCCCTTTAAATTTTTTATGATGACAAAAGGGGGAGAAAAATATGATGCAATACATGTGAAACCTTAGTCATTATGTGAACTCAGTCTTTAATCAAATTCGGATACAAGGTTTTAAGATTGGATGCATTTATATTTATGGTCAAAATTTCTTTTCTGTTTATCCAAATTGATTCCAATCTGTCTTACTCTACTCCATTATGTTTGAATAACAGTATGAAACCTTTATATCATTTCAAACCTTCAATTATATTGAATCTGTTGTAGTTTGGACATGAGTTTAAAAAATTTGGATGCATGTGATTCAAAATTCGGACGCATGTGATTCAAAATTCGGATGCATGATATAAAATTCGGATGCATCCATATTGTGTTGTCAAAATGTGCTCTTCTGTTGTTCAAATTAATTCAAATATGTTTTAATCTCTTCTAAGATGTTTGAGCAATCTTAGGAGAACTTATTTACAAAATTTGAAGTTTCATTTTAATTATTTTAAAGTTTGGACTTGCTATGCACAAAATTCGGATGCATGATATCTCTAGTCCAAATGTGTTGAAAAATGAGCACAATCTAAGGGGGAGCATTATAAGCTTTTAACAACCTTAAAACCTCTCTTAGAAGTTTTCTAAATGCTTATATGCTATATCTTCTATCCTAATTGTTGGAAGGAATGAGGCAAATGGAGGTTGGTTGGGTCATAGGCTCATAATGAGCCTTTTGCATGTCAATATGCTAAATTGGTTAATTTCTATAATTGACATCAATACTTCTCTGTGCTAATCTGTTTAAATCCATCACATATTGCATCAAAGTTTGTCATCATCAAAAAGGGGGAGATTGTAAGCCCTAAGGGCAAATCATGTAATTTTGATTCATGACAAATATTGATGAGAACTAATATGTTTATATTGTGTGATAGGATATGTGAAGAAAGAAGTTTGAAGTCTCATTGCCTTCAAAAGGAAGAGCAAAGAACAACCTCATTAAGCTATGAGTCTTTTGAGGTGTATTCAAAGATAAACTCAAGGCATTGAAGACTTGAAGTGTAGAGTAGGTATGATGATAGGTAATATCTATGTGAACTCTACACTTGTATGTCTTGGAGTCTATTGAATGCATAAGAGAGCATAAAAAATTGGTTTCTTAAGTTTAAAAAGACTTTTGAATGAATCTTTAGAAAATGTGGTTTTGTGTTCTAAAAGTTTTTAAGTAAACTTTAAATGATCAAATGAGTTTAATGATGGTTTTCAAACTTATATTTGTCTAAATAAGTTATCTATATATATCAAATGTATTTCAAATTGGAAGATTAGTTTCAAATGATTTTACAAAGTTTGAACACAATTCCATGAAATTCGGTCGTCCGAATTTGGTAGCAAAAATTTGCTACTGTTCTTCCAGAGAAATTCGGAAGAAGATTCGGACGCATGAAGAAAAAATTCGGTCGATCAAATTTTGGTCTTCAAGATGGTCATTGTTCTTCCAGAGAAATTCGGAAGAAGATTCGGGACGCAGCAGAGAAGAATTCGGTCGTCCGAAAAAATTCGGACGCTGAATTCGATCAGTCCCGAATTTCTGAAAGTAGCCGTTAACTAGCCGTTTTATAGCTGTTTCAACTGATTTTCAAATTCTATAAAAGCTATAAAAGTGCAATCTTTTAAAAAAATGATAATTTGAATATTCTAAGCTTTCAAAAGTCTATTACAAACATTTCTCAAGCTCTCTTACATCTTGTGCATTAAATTGATCAATCCAAAGACATCAAAGTGTGAAGGTGCAATTTTGTGTAAATTCTACCAACAAGTGGTAACATCTACACACTCTTCTTTACTTATTCATTTGTATTGATCTACTAGCTCTAGAAAGGTTATCTTGATAACATAAAACCCTTTAGATAAGGGTGATCCTTGAATTTGTGATTCAAGGTTGTTTGAGATATAAAACCATAGGTTGGTGAGCCTTGTTTGTAAAAATTACGAGAAGAGGTTGTATGTGTAAAACCAAAGTGTGGTGAACCTCTCCTGTAATCTGTGAACTTGAGCACATAGTAGAGTTATTGAAATCCTTAAGTGTATACTTAAGGTAGTGGAGGTAAATCTTGAGGATCGAACCACTATAAATTGTTTGTGTTCATTTGTTTACATTTCTTATACTGTTTTGCCATAAACTGTTGTTTACTCTTATTCACTTAATCTGCAATAGGTCTGCTCATTTATAAAGTTTGAATTTGCGAAAATTAGCCAAATACCTAATTCACCCCCCTCTTAGGTATTTCAGTATGTTTCCTTTAGAATTTTCTAGTAATCAAGTGATTTTAATGCGTTGTATTTTTTAAATGGTTTTTTTTATTGCAATGATTATATGGATTTTTCTTACCATATCCGTGTCTATGTCCAAGACTTCGACCATGACTACGACCTCTTCCAAAGCCATAACCATTGGTTTTAATGTATTTACTTACAGATTTAAAGTAAACTGTGAGTGCATCCAATCATACCGTACTTTTGGTAGAATAACCATCTTCTGGTGGTCAAATCTTTCTTTTAGATCCTTTCACAAAATAAGTGATCTTTCACGGTACGATATTCCGCCTTTAGATCCTCATGGAAATGATGACAGAGAAAAATCATAGCTTTTATGTGATTTTGAGATGATAATGCATTATTTTCAACAATGGTGTTTGTCAAACCCATTACATCTTTATAAATTTGAGCATCTGGTGTCTATGACATATAATTCTTTCTATAAATATCAAGAGTAAAAAAACGAGTTTTGAAAGGTTTGCCTTGGGAATTTAAAGATAGAAAAAATACCTCTTTTATGTCTTAAGTAAACTTTAAACTCCAGTGGTAGAGACTCGTGCTGATAACGTGTTATGAATTTATTGGCGCGTCGTAATCGACGGCACAACGAAATCGTAATAGTAATATAGAGAATTCAATAAGAAAACTATAATGAAGAGAAGATTGAGAGAAACTAGAAAGAAAATAAAGAGAGACCATATGAGCTTTTATTGATTCTCTGAGAGTAAATGAATGAATTAATGAGTGTATACAATACATCAGTCTAAAGCCTTATTTATAGGGTTCAAGGGTACATATCAATAAGAAGAGGTAGAGAGTAATCAGAAGACAAATCCTATCACTAATTAAAGATGTGATAGAATTCTACCATCTTTCTTCTGGATAGTTGAAGTATCTCTATAACTCTGATATTTGATTATCTCTTTGATATTAGATAATGTACATCCATAATATTAATTTCATAACATAAGTATTACATTAACTCGGATTATACAATGTAATTAGAGAAATAACTACATTAGATCCTTTTGATTTTGAGATAACAAATAAAAAAATTTTGAAAAATTTTAAATTTTTTAAATTATGAGTTGACGGTTTAGGATTTAATTATTTTTCTAATTGTGTTTTATAGCCCAATTTAATGCGATACTTATTAATTTAGTTAAAATCGTAGAGAGAGAATGAGAAAGAAGATGTGTGATAGAGAGTAAAAGAAGTTGAAAAATATTTGATCTTTAACTGTATATAATTAAAAAAATCTATATATAGAAATTGTGTTTGGTAATAAACAACTAAGATGATTACTGATTTAAGGTGTAAGGATATTTTGTATTAGAAGAAAACAACCAAGTATTATTATGCCTTGTCTGGGGAGACCATAAGAAGCATTTTTGTTGCCTTTCGGGACTTCTAGCAAAGCATTTTTTATGGATTTTTTCTTTTTTCAGCAATCATATATCATTATAAACTAAAGAAGTAACGGAGATGGACATTTCACTCGATGAGCATTGAACTCAAGATGTTTCAGTTGGTAAAGAATGCTTTGTCAAATAAGCTCGAGTTTTTTTGTAGGTAGGGCTGTAAACTATTCAAATGAACCGAGCTCTTCAGTTTCGAGCTACACTTGTTTGAAATTTGAACATTATTCGATATCATTCATCTATGTTTCAAACTTAATTTTGTATTCGAGATTATTCATTTGATTGTTCGAAACATTTGCAAATAGTTCATCAAAAATAACTTTTTAATTTTATTCTATTTATTATTTTATATAATATATATAATAATAAATAATAATATATATAGTATATTATATACTATAATAATAATTATTTTTATATTATATATATTAAAAATTATATATATAATAAATAGTATATTATTTATATAATAATTATTTTATTATTTTTTATGGTGTTAGTAAACTATTCAAACTTATTGGCGAATAACTCTTATTCGTTCTATTAATAAACAAAATTATTTTTATTATTTTATATAATATAAAATAATATAATATACTCATTCTTTTTCATAATAAGTGTCACTATAGATTTTTTTTTTATTTTGTTACAAAATATGTGTCATTGAACAAAAAATTAACTTTTTCTTATTTATTCTCATAATAAAATAATGGCATTTAATGTAATTAAGATGGTAGTTTCTTGTGCGGTAATTTTTTATGAGGAAAGAATATTTAATTAAGGGTAAACTAGTCAATTTAAATATTGTCTTAATATGTGTAAAGATTTCTACAATGACACTTATTATGAAACAGAAGGAGTATAGTATATTATGTACTCCATTCGTCCAATTTCATTTGACAGTATTTGATCACATACGAGTTTTATGTAAAAGTTTTAATTGTATTATAAAAGTAATATAGTATAATAAAAAAAATAAAAAACATCACTACAAGAAACTAACATATTTGAAGCTAAAATTTGAAACCACACAAATCGATTTCAAATTAGAAATCGCTTTGAAACCGATCAAATATGGATTTCAAATCGGTTTCAAAAGCTTTCAAATTTTTTTAAATTTTTAATGAATTTTATAATCGGTTCAAATCGGTTTATAAGTAGAAGCTGATTAAAATCGATTTTAAAAGTCAGTTTTAATTGGAATCGATTTCTAATCAGTTTTTAAATTAAACTTTTTAATTTTTTAAAATATTAAGAAAACAATTTTTAAACAATTTTTTTTATTTTTTAATGAATTTAATCGGTTCCTTTTTTTAATTTTTTATTATAAAAAATTAGTTTCTAAATCAAATTTTTAAAATTAATTAATTAATTTTATAATTAGTTTCTAAATAAAAAATTTTATTTTTTAATGGATAAAGAAGTCGATTTCAAATCTTTTTTAAATTAATTTTTTTGATGAATTTTAAATTTGGTTTCTAATGAGTTCCAAAATAAAATTTTTTATGTCAAATCGGTTTCAAAGTTTAAAGGCGTCCATTTCTAATCGATTTTTGGGTCGGTTTCTATTTTTGTGAAGAAGTTGGTTCCCAAATCAAATTTGAAATTGAATTCAGTTTCAAAATTTCAGTTGCAAATTTGAAACCGATCATGTCGGTTTTAAATTCGGGGTGGCGACCACTCTTATTGAAACCGACTTTTGTGGCTTTCAAAGAGGTTTCAAATTCTGGTTTAGAAACCGATTTGAAATAGAATTGGCGGTTTCAAATTGCTTGTTTTCTTGTAATGCATGTGGGCATGTGCGTACTTTATGTCAAATCTAAATATATAAAAGTAACATATAGTGGAATTAGTAGTTGATTGATGGGATAAAATATATTAAAATATTTATTTTTTATAAAAAGTATCGATTATTTTGAAATGTTCTAATATAGTAAGAAGGTTAAATAAAATGGGATGAAGAGAGTGTATAATAATTATTTTATTATTTTTTGTGGTGTTTGCAAACTATTCAAACATGATGGCGAATAGCTCTTGTTCGTTTTATTAATAAACAAACTTATTTTTCATTTGTGCTCGACTCAATTACAAAATAAATGAACAAAATTAAAAAATGAACATGCTCGAATGAGCTTTGTTCGTAAATAACTCGATTTTTTTACAACCCTGTCTGTAGATTCAAGGGTATCATGGTCGTAAAGTAGAAATGTAAAATCTATTTTGTTCAAAAAAAAAAAAAGCGAGAGAAGAGAACATCTACCATGAATAAAATTTTTATGAATACAAGTTTTAAAATACATAAATAATAAACACATGATAGTTATATTGATACAAGATGATTTTTATATAATATTAAAGTTTTTGTCATTCCATCATTCTATAAGATCTCTAAATTTCATATGTAGTACTTATTTTATTAATTTTCTAAATTTTAATTCATTATAATCAAGTTTTCGTTTGATTTGGAATGATTATAATTTGATTATGATTCTAAATTTCTAATATAAAATTTCAAAAACTTAAAAATTTTAAAAAATATTAATTGAAAATTTTTTAAAAAACCAAAAGAATTAACAAAATAATGTTTATTAAACAATATTATTATTATTTTTTGAAAAAATAAAATACAATAATACTCAAAACTAAAAAGAAAAAGATTAGGCACCTCCCTTTTGTAAGCTTAAGTGCCACTTTCAAAAGTGTGGTGCCAACTCGAGCATTGATGGGTACTTAAATTTTTAAAAAATAAAAAAATATGAAAAATTAAAAATATCAAAAATTTTCTTGTATTAGTAAAGCTATCATGAAGTTAGCAATCATCTATGTTTAATTATGTATGCGGGTTGAAGCAAGAATAGGTTGAGCTTAGCTAAATCTGAGCTCAGCCCATACTTAATTTAAACTTCAAAATAAAGATTGAACATTGTTTAAAACTAGCCTAAATGAGTCGGATTTAGGCTGGTCCGAACCCATTGATACTCCTGGGTAGATAGCGTCCAAACAGCGGTTGGTAACCGTATTCTCGATTTGATTACGATGCAAACAATATCTTTTTTCATCACGTGCAGAATAGATCTCAATTGTCAAATTTTGATCCAACAATTAGAAACTTACATGTTAACTTTTGAATAATTGTTCAGAATAATTAGTCAATCATAAAATAAATAATTTAATAATTATTCATCACATAATAATCATTAAACTATGCAGTTACTGCATGTGAGTTTCTAATTATTGGATCAAAATATGATAGTTAAGAATCCATTTAACGCATGTTGAAAAAAGATATTGTTTATACCATACCCAAATTGCAACCGTAGTTCCCAACAATATCCAAGCGGGGGTAAATTAGACTTTTTCAAAAATATTGACTTATTTAAAGCAGAATTAAAAATATGAAAGTTGAAGTACTACTAGCTAGCTGATGAAATAGAAGGCGAAATTCAGTCTGAGTATCAAGCTAATTTTTCTCAAGTTGAGCTAACTGACTATACTCTTAACTTGAGTGTCTTAGGAAAATTGTGATGGACTTAATATGCAACTTTCCATTGTATTGGAGAATGTATAGAAGTAAACAACCACGCAGATCATTGCAATAAAAAAAAGCTTCAAAAAGTTATCAAGCTAACTGACTTTTTGAAAGACATTTTATGCAACATTGTCTGAATAATAGTTTCAGTATGTATTTCCATTGTGGAGAGTATGCTTTGAACTTAATCATTTTTCCAGAAGATATATTTGTAGTTTGAAAGATAAATAACAATAGACCAAGCAAACAATCAAAGATAAGAGACATAGAAATAGAATAAGACCCAAAAATTTTTATAGTGCTTCCGTGCCGTGCCTACATCCACTCCTTGAGAATCCCACCTCAAGTATTTTCACAACCCAATCTTTGTAATGGTAGACATCACGCCATACAACCCTAAATATCTTACACCCAAGAAACTCTCAAGTTGTACCCACTAGTTTTACACATATATCTAGTAACTATCACTATTAGTTTTACAATAGTTCTAGTAACTATATCTAGATTTTCAATAGATCTAGTGGCTATTTTCTACCAAGAACTTCCTTAGCCCTGGTGGCACCAGTTTACAACCGGCACTTGTGAACCATGATGAGATGGAGATGAAAAGATTGATACTTTCACTTGCTTCTACTATCAACTCACACTTTGCACATTTTCTTTTTTCTGTTCTGAGTGTTTCTCTCTTAGATTTCAGTTTTTCTGCTTTCAACTTGAAGATCTCTCAACTTCTTTGAGAAACGCATACATATCTCTTAAAGACTTAAGGGTGCAAAGGGTTATATTTATAACAGATACAATATCCTATGAAAAGATTAAAGATAATTTAGTCAAATGGTGCTTTGGTCAAGTCTTGTTCAAAAGTCAAAAAGTTCTTTTTCAAAAAAACAACCTTTTGTAAAGCATAGGTAAACATATAAGTTCCAATCATCCAAGCTGATTCTTTCGCAGAAAGTCATTTTATTCCTTTTGTCTCAAAAATTGGTTCAAAAATACCTTTTTGTTATTTTGGTGTAAGTAAAAAAAGTTAAAGCTTGATTACTTTTGCAAAATTGATTCTAGCTAGCTATAAAGTTGAAAAAGTGATTCTAACTAGTTGTAAACGCGTGCTGATGCATCATCAGTTGAGCAGTTATAAGTCACTATCATATTGACTGACCTCGAGATTCTGCATTCTGGTAAGAATAGCTTGACATAAATGAATCTAGCTCAATAGTTGTCAAAGTAGCTCGATATAAAGACCCGAGCTGAAATATTTTGTCTTTTTCTTGAAATATTTCCAGATGCAGTTTTTTTGATTAAAAACTTTTGAGGTATATTTTTAAGATTGAGACTTTGGTTTTCACTAAATTACACATTGAAACATATTATCTCAAACCAATTCTTAATAGGAATCTAAAGATTTATACCCATCAATGTACATTGTTTGATTCTTGAACTTATATGACTTGATCATGATCATTCAAGGTGTATTCTGAAATTGATCTCTACAAATACTCATTAGATTACTTAAAACATGTTTTATTAGTCATCAAAACTCTAAGGTTGTTAAGTTAAGCAAAAATCAAATGAAGTCAAAATTGTAAAGTAGTAAGTAGCTTGATCATGCTTGCTTTGAACAAGAAAAATATTTTTGGATATATATATATATATATATATATATATATATATATATATATATATATGTATATGTATAATGAAGAAAAAAATATTTTTATTTTTCTGAAGGTAAGGACAAATGTTTTTGCTCCCCTTGAATTCATGCATACATTCTTGTTGTAAATAGCTTTGATCTCTTAGTCAATGTCAGGATACGTCTAAGTATATACGAAGAAGCTAGCTTGATAAGGAGAATAGCTTGACAATTAAATGGTTAGCTCAATAATAGAAAGATAAAACATACAAAGCTAAAGTATCCAGAATCGGAAGCAGTGAGATAAGGCTCAAAATAAGCAAATACTACTCCCCTTTTTTGTCATGCATCGAAGAGTGATCAAAAGGTAACAATCCAAAAAATGGTCAGCTCACATCCAAAACAAATGTTAGATAAAAAAATAAATGGAAATGTTCAAGGGCATTCAACCAAGCTAAGAAAAAGTAATATAATGGAAATTGTAGTCCGTGAGTGATTCTTCTAGCGATCAGTGCCATGATTTATGCCTGTTGTGGTTTTCCTTCTTCTTGTAGAGGGTCTTGCAAATAGAGCTATAGATGGAACAACTTGAGTAGAAGTGGAACTTACAGTATCAAACAGTTTAGATGGAATGGCTTGAATAGGTGTTACGAAAATAGCAGTTGAAAGACAAAGAGAGGGGATAGAGACTAGGGATACGTAATCGGTTTTCAGTTCTATTTTTTATTTTTTTAAAAAATCAAACCGAACCGAAATATATAAATTTAGTTCTATTCAAAGTCAAATTTTATAAAGAACGCATTCATATAATGTCTTCTTATATTATTTTTTTAAAATCAAATCGAAATATTTATAAATTTTATAAACCGAACAGAAGCAAACCAAAACATCAAAAAATTGAATAGGGACAATGTTATTGCACACCCTAATGGAGACAATGTTACTAGAGATAGGACTAGGAATGACAAGGCTTAGATTGAGCTCAATAGGTTTGGGGATACCTCTGCCAACTTGAACAATTAGAGTAGCCTGAGGAATAGGAAGTTCAAGCTCAGGAGCAGCCTGTGAAGGTTCCTCTTTCTCTTGTGAAATGTCAAGTTGTTTCCCTACATCTAGTTCTTTTTAAATTGGCATTTCCTCCGTCGGTTGAGCTTGAGTTTCTATGTCCCTCAAGACTAGCTTGAAGGTTTCCTCACAGTCAGATAGCAACATTTTGAGACTATACTCTGAAGCTGTAACAAAACCTCTGTACATACTCCTTGTAGTCTCCCAAGTCACCTTTAAAGGTCTCCTCCATTCCTGAATCTTTGGCCCTCAGTCTACTGAAGTGATCAATAAAGCTAGAGAATGAGATGGAAGCCTTGGTCATATTATTAGCAAATTTTCTTAATTCCTCCATATCAATATTAGCTTCATCTTGCTTTTTCAGACTCCATTTCTTCAAGGTCTATCACTAGTTCTTTTCCAGCTCTCCTTTTAGTTTGGCTATGCTCTGTTTCCATTTCATCAACATTCTCCTCAGGTTTCTGGACCTTTTCAACTTCCAACATGTTAGAGTCCTATTATTCTGCCATACCAGATTTTGTAGTTTTCAGGGCAATTCTTTTTTGCCTTCCTCCAGCAGGTTGTGGAGCTACTTTCTCATTAGCTTCACTATAGAATTGAGCTATTTTCTAACCTCCAGTTTCATCACCCTCACCTTTACTATCATCACTTTCACCTTCTTCTTCGAAGCTCTCACTTGTTTGCTTTTTTTCTTCTTCCTCTTCTGACTCCTCACTGCTCTCTTCCTCTACAAAATTCTTTTCTTCCTCATCATTTTCTTATTCAATTTCCTCATTGGAATGATTACTGCTTTCCTCTTCCTCCTCCTTCTTTGATTCCTCAAAAATTTCTTCCTTTCCCATTTTTCTTTCCTCTCCCACTTCCTTTCCAGACTCTTTTTGTATTTTAGTTTTGCACACAAACTTTTTGTCAATTTTTCTCTTCTTATTCACCACAATGCAATCCTCAGTCTCGAAATTATATATTCAAGTATTGAAATAGCACAGTTAAAATCATACCATGAGGAAACCCTCTAGTTTGGTCACAGATTTCATAACATTCATCATCAAGAAGCATCAATTGAAATCATGTCATTTTTTGATGTGCCACATCAAACAAAGTTCAATAGCACTGACATAATCAAAGCTACCAATTTAAGGGAAATGAAGCTTGTAATGAATTTGTGAATCAATTTACTGTGCGTGCACAACTCAGCAGACCTACCGTTCCATTTAGAAAAGTTGGGATTTCTGGTTACCTCTTGCTTGAAGTCCATTTCGGAGTAGCTTTTCACCTTGTTGGTATCTTCTTTCTTGAAGACTCTGGCTCTAGAGTTTGGGATGCCATAAGCTTTGGATAGAGTATCCAAGGTAATGTAGTGCTTCTTCTTCTTCAGAGTCACCTCAAGCACACCTGCTCTGACACCATTGACTGTACTATAGAATTCCTTCACCAAATTTGGGTACACCACTGTGTTGATCTTCATAAAGCCCATTCATTCTTGGGCTTCAAACCAGCATTTGTATGGCAGCCTAGCCTTACCCAAATGATCCCAGTCAATGGTTTTAGAGGGAGTTATGTGGTTTGATATGAGAGTTACCTCTTTCTTCTTTGAGCTCTTCTCGAATTTTACTGACATTGCCGCTTTCCTTTTCTCCAGTTTTCTTTATTTTGATGGTTCTGACCTAGAAGACTTTTTACTTGGAGAGGGCTTTACATCTTTTCTCTTCGGTGCAATTTCAAAAATTCAGAAATTTAGAGAAATAGGAAGATGTTCTTTGAGAACTAGAACACTTTTAGTCTGTATAAATAAAGGGTTTGAAGGGAGGAATCGAGAAGGTGTTAGATTGTGAGAGAAATTGAAAAGATGAAATTGAAGGAGAGAGAGATAATTAAATGAAAAGAAGATGAATTGAGAAAGTAACGGTCAAATCGTGGGAGGTGGAGTGAAGTAATGGTAAACATGTTAATAAGGAGTGAGAGAGAGAATTTTATCCAACAGTTACTTTTTGATGGGTCTAATCAACTAGTAAAAAAAATTAGCTAAAATTAATCCATAATATTAAATTTTCTTGGCTTTTGTTTACCGAGATCATCTTTCACAAAAACGGTAAAAGTACTTTATCTGACTTAGAACAAAAATTGTTGTCTTAAGCAAAAGATAAAGATAAGTAGTCACATCAATCAAAAGGTGATTTGAGCTAATCAACTTTAGGGATATTCTAAGAGAACTCAAGTACATATCTCTGACTATGACTAGATGTTTATGGTTGTTCACACAACTCATGAGCATGTATGAATTGTATGAATTTAGATTTATCTTTTGAGTTTTAGTAAAACTAGCTCCATGAGAATTTTACAAAAGGGTTTCTCACTCAAAAGTTTTGTGAAAATATTTGTAAGCTACTTATCAGTGGGTACAAAAATTAGCTTGATAATTCCAGACTCAACATGCTTTCTGATGAAATAATGGCTAACCTCAATGTGTTTCATTCTAGAGTGCTGTACATATGTTTGTTAAGATTAATGGCACTTGTGTTGTCACAAAAAATTGTAATATTCTCGTATCTCAGACCAAAATTCTCAAGCTGATGCTTTAGCCACAAGATTTAAGCTATACAACTTCCAACTAAGATGTATTCTACTTCAGTAGTTGACAAGCTAACTGATGTTTGCTTCTTGCTATGCCATGTGACCAATGCATGACCAACAAATTGACAAGTTCCTGATGTGCTTTTTCTATCAACTCTGCTTCCTGAAAAATCAGCATCGCTATGCCCAACAAAGTCAAATGAAATATCTTTAGGATACCTGGGGGTGTGTATTCGGTTTATTCAGTTTGGTTCGGTTTTACTGTTCGATTTTCGGTTTGGTTTATATTTTAAAAAAAAAAGAACCAAATCATTTAATTGCTGAAATTGAACCGAACTAAATCGGTTCGGTTTGGTTTTGTTCGGTTCCAAACCGAGAAGATGAAAAAAAAAACGAAACAAAGGAGTTCAAGAATGTGTTGTTAGCCTACTGCATTCAAATTGAAGTCAAATACATGAACCATTCAAATAATATCCTTCAAATAACATCCTTCAAATTTAAAATACACAATGTCGATCAACAAATATCCTTCAAATTTAAAATATATAAACATCATTACTCACTTCATGATCTCCGAAACAAGAAAAAAAAAGGGGGAAAAACCTCTGTCTCCAACTCAAATAGCAACTCAACATCAAATAGCACATCTGTCTCCAAGACTCCAACTCATCCAACGGCAAACATGTCCTACAACACAATTTTCATTTTACCTTAATATTAAATTCAAATTGCTATTGTATCAACATTTTACCTTAAAAGTTTGATCTTCAAAGGTCCAAAATGGTTGAGTCATAAGCAAAGCTTGTAAACTCTGACAAAGAATTGAAAGAGAAAGTCAAATAATATTGCAAAATATAAAATAAGAAAGCAAGATAATATTTACGAGAAGAATGTAAACAAAAAAGTGCTAGACGACAAGAAATTACTAGAATCCAATGTTTCAAGAGTATGAATATCTTCTTCAATGGTAACTGGATTGGCTTCATTCCTTAACCAATCTTTGGCACACATGAGACACTGTACCATCTTAGGGGTCAAAGAACTCTTAAATATGTCAAGAATATGCCCTCCCATTCTAAAAGCTAATTCGAAAGCAATTTTTGAAACAGGAATAGCAAGAATATCACAAGCCATTTGAGAAATTATAGGAAATCTTGGGGTATTGAACTTCCACCACTTCAAAATGTCAAATCCATCATCATCCCTTTCCCTTTGTTCTCCAATGTACTTATCCAATTCATTTTTGTTGTCAACATCTCCAACTTCACTAATGAAAATATCATACTCACGTCTTGTGTCCATATCAAAATTTCTCCTCTTCAATGGTGGTCCAGATGAGTCTTTGTTATGATGACTAGAAATTGAACAAAAGATGTACTTGAAGACAAATGCAATGATGATGTTTTGGGGTACTTGACTTGCATTTAATTTCTTATACTCATTAAATAATTCATAAATTCTTTCCTTTACCTTCCTCGCAATGTCTGTGCATTTAGATACATTCTACTAATCACCCACTCAACATAATGTAATTTAAATCAGGGATCAAGAATGACTGCATAAAAAATAACGAAGTTCATCTTTTCATTATTTCCCCGATACTTGTCAAACTTAATTTTCATTCTCATTGCCATTTCACTCAACTCAAAATCATCACCACTTTGTCATGTTCTCAACAGTTTCGCCACATCACTAAGTTCATGAAGAACTTGATTAGAAGTTACATATAATGACCCCGAAATTCGTAATGTGAGTTCATTAAAATTTGACAAGAACTTCACAAAACGTGATACATTACACCAATCCTCCTGACTAGGCAGCCCATTACCATCCTCTCGTGTCAAATCAAACTTGTAATATGGGTCCATATCTTCAAGTCTTTCAAATGCTTTTACAAGTGTCAATGCAGCGTCTAACATCAAATAAGTAGAATTCCATCTGGTGGGGACATCTAAGCACAACAATCTCTTACTCTCCAATTTCTCCATTTCAACACATTCTTTAAACTTTTTCAATCTACTTGGTGATTGCCTAATTTATCGAATTGCAGCCCGAACACAATCAATAGAGGGAGAAATTTGTTTGAAACCATCAACAACAATAAGGTTTATAATATGAGCAATGCAACGTACATGAAAATACTTACCCCCAAGCAAATTAGTACCCCAATTAGATAACTTTTTTCTCAAATAACTAAATGCAATATCATTGGAACTTGCATTGTCAACAATGATTATAAATATCTTTTCAATCCCCCAATCATGCAAGCATTTCTCTATTCTTTTACCAATGCTCTCACCATTATGACTGTCTATTGGGCAAAATTTTAAAACTTTCTTGTGCAAAATCCAATTATCATCAATAAAATGAGCAGTAAGGCACATATAATTAATTCTTTGCTCAGATGTCCAAGAATCAATTGTAAGACAAATCTTTTTAGAAGACTGTCTCAAAAATTCCTTCAGTTTTGATTTTTCTTCCAAATATAAATCAAAACAATCCCTTGCAACAATGGTACGAGATGGAATTTGAAAAGTAGAACAAGCAATGGACATGAAGTGGCATAATCCTTGTTTCTCAACACAACTAAACGGATGTTCATCCGCAACTATCATATATGCACACGCTTTCCTGGCTTCCTCTTAATTAAATCTCCTAGTAAATATAGAACCAGCCCTACCCCCTATCCCACCATGAACAAAAATTTGAGCTTGTTGTTTTACCTTTGCTTGAGATGCTTCATTGTTGTATGGATTCTTTAGACAACTTTTCATTTGGTTTCTCAATGCTGTGGTGCCATTTGTGGAGCTATTGGCAGCATACGATGCATTGCAATAGTTACAACGTGATTTCTTCTCTCCTCTTTCAGTTGTGAACTTGGTGAAATGCTGCTAAACCGGGGAACGAGGGACTCTTTCTTTTCTTTGCTTGGGCTGCTGTTGAGTGGCATTGCAAACTCATATCATCTTGTTCAGTGCTTTGCCGCTCACTTGCAATAGCCACCGGTGAATTCTCCGCTTGTTCTGACATTCCTACAAATTAATATAAAAATAAATTTAGGGTCCTTAGACACATTAGGGTCCTTTCAACACTAAAAAAGAAAGAAAAACATGCAAAGATCAGCACTTGAAGTGCAGGGAACATTTTAGTCTTGATGAGAAAAGTCAGAAGACTATGAAAAGTTTCTCCCATTTTCTTTCTTTATATATATTGTAGATTTGTAGTTATGTTGTAGGAATAGCAAGAGAACATGCAGAGTAGTGCCCTAGTTATTCTCTATAGCATATACGAGTCTTGCATCGGAGCTTTATCAAAGTAACCAATTTGGCTATAATATCATACGTATAGAAGGACTAGAAGTGCATCAGGGATAATAAGGTATACAAAATTAAAGCTTAGGAGCATATGAAAATGAAGTAAAAGGTTTTCTATCGTACAAGACAAATAGAAATGTGGACTAAAAAATTAATAAGGCTCATGTAGTAATAAAATACACCTAGAATAGAAGTTTTATGACAATTAGGAAGAAAACTTCTACTGAACTTCATGTTAACCAAATGCAGAGTGCTAAAGATTCTATCTGGGTGGTAATTGCCATATTCAGCTGAGCATATTGTTTTATTCAGTTACTAGCTCATCTAGAATTTTGCAATTGGTAAGAAATGCTATTTATTTAATAATGTATATACTCCTACTGCTCCCTACATACAGAGTTGAATTAACCCATCACATGCCTACAACATGAAAGCTACATTTTAGATTCGACTTTCACCTGATCTAGTTAGATGCTAAATTGTTGCCTTGATCAGATGCTTAACCTAGTACTGAGGATTTAGTGCACTTATACTATTATTGTTTGACCCCATGAATTCCCATAGATAATAGAAGCACAATAAAAAAGTCATGCAATGTGCAGTTTTATTTTTAAGAGAAAGAAATCTCATACAATCCGCAATATAGAGTGCATATTCATGTAAACTTAATAGTTCTCAGTTTGTAAGCATTCATAAGCAAAAACCTCCTATTTTCTTCCTTTTTTTGTTGGGCTGTCTAGATAGTTATTTTGAATTATGTCTTTAGGAAACATTTGAGGCATTTGTCAAAGTTCGTGATGATAAAGCAACAAAACAAGTCAAACTCTTCGGTGATCATTTGCAGGTGCTCAGTTGATCATTTGCAAGTGCAGACAAGAACAATGTAAATGGAAATCATCTTCAAGCCAGTGAATGCCATAAATAGGATACAACTTCAAAATTCAATTTCTACCCATTATTCAAGCATTTCCACACAACCCAAAGAAATTTGACAAAAATTCACCTCTAATTAAATGTAATCAGATGAAATCAAGCCTAGAAAATAGATCATAAACCCAAAAATAATAGAATACCTCCTGGATGTGGACACTTCTTTCGGCTTTGAAATTCTTGTTCCATAAATCTTCTTCCCCGCAGAGACCAAACCTTCTTCTCTGAGAATCAGAGATATAAATCGAGCAAAAGAAAGAGCAAAAAAAGAAATTTTGGAACGGAGAGGAAAAACGAGAGATGGAGAAGGTCGTCTCTGTGAAAAAACCTAATGTGTGATACTGATACAAAGATATGAAAGCATTATTGTTCAATGTCATCTTCACCAAGTCAATGAACTCATTTCAATAATGAGTTCACTTTCTTTTATAAAAAAAATCAGTTTTTGATTTGATGACTACAACTGAAAACCGAACCGAAAATTATATAATTATTAGAAATCGAACCGAACCGAACCGTATAAATAAAAAACCAAACTGAAATGAAAAAAATAGTTCAGCTTGATTTGATTTTTTGGTCTGGTTCGATTTTTTGCACACCCTAAAGTTACCACAAGCTAAATTCTTCAGTTGCTACAAGGTATGTTAAAATTATCTTAACAGCAACCTAGTGTGATTCCTTAGGATTAGCTTGAAAATAAGCATAAAGACATACACTGAAGTGAATATCAAGTCTATTTACTATGAGATATAGTAATGATCTGATCATACCTCTGTATAGCTTGCTACTTACATTCTTACCTTTCTCATCCTTATCTAGCTTGATTGTGGTACTCATTGGAGTCTTACTTGGCTTTGCATTTTCCATTTGAAATATTTTCAACAACTCCTTTTTGTATTTAGCTTGATTGATTGCTATCCCATCTTTGAGCTGCTTTATTTACAATCCAAGGAAGAAATTCAACTCTCCTATCATACTCATTTTGAATTCTCCCTGCATCAAGCTAGCAAATTCTTTACACAAACTTTCATCAGTAGCTGCAAAAATTATGTCATCCACATAAACTTAAACAATGAGAAGTTCTTTGGATTCACTCTTAGCAAACAATGTTTTATCCACCTTTCCTCTTGAAAAACCATTTCCTAATAGAAACTTGCTAAGTCTTTCATACTAGACTGGTGGAGCTTGTTTCAGACCATACAAGGCCTACATTAGCTTGAAAACATGATTGAGTTTTTCAAAGTTTTCAAAACTAGGTGTCTGCTCAACATAAACTTCTTCTTTGAGAAAACCGTTTAGGAATGTACTTTTAAAATCCATTGGATAAAGCATGAAGTTTTTGAAATTTATAAATGCACACAACATCTTAATAGCTTCTAATCTAGCAACAGGAGCGAAAGTTTCATCAAAATCAATACATTCCTCTTGGTTGTATACTTGAGCAATTAACCTTGCTTTATTTTTTACCACATTCCCATTTTCATCAAGCTTGTTTCTAAACACCTATTTGTGCCTAAGACAGATTGATTTTTGGGCCTCTGGACTAGCTTCCAGACATTGTTCCTTTCAAATTGATTCAGCTCTTCTTGCATGGCCAGCATCCAGCTTTTATCCTCTTGTGCTTCCTCATACTTTTTGGGCTCAATCTGTGAGATGAATGCAACATTTCCAACCATTTTTCTAAGTTGGCTTCTTGTGATGGTTTTCTCAGGAGGTTATGTCAAAAGATTTTCTTTAGCATGATACTTATTAAATCTCTATTTTTTGGGTAGGTTCTTTAGATTATCTAGAGAAATTAGCTCTCCATCATGATTAGCTCCAAAATCATTAGCTTGACTCGTTTCTGGTTCAGCATTTTTTTGTTTACCACTTTCTCCTTGAGGTTCATTGCTGATTTCTTCATTCTTTTCATTTTGATCATTTCTACACTAAGTAGCTCATGTTCTTCGTCATTGGATATAGTCATGCTAGTTTCACTGAAGGTAACATGAATTGATTATTCCACAATAGGCATCCTTCTATTGAAGACTCTATATGCTTTGCTTTGATTTGAATATCCAAGGAAGATTTCTCCATCAGCCTTTGCGTCAATTTTTTTCAAGTTGTCCTTCTTGTCATTTAAGATGAAGCACTTGCATCCAAAGACCTTGAAGTACACAATGTCGGGTTTTCTTCCCTTCCATAGCTGATATGGTATTTTTTAAAAAATGTTGATATTACCAGTGCTCTGTTCAAAATGTAATAGGTTGTATTCACAACCTCAACCCAAAAGTATTTCGGCAACCTGCTTTCATTTAGCATGGTTCTAGCTATCTCCTGAAATGTCCTATTTTTCCTTTCCACCACTTCATTTTTCTGTGGAGTTCTTGGTGCTGAGAAGTTGTGAGTGATTCCTTTTTCATTGCAAAATTTCTTGAATAGTTTGGATCCAACTAAATCTAGAGTAATCATCAACTATAACAAACACACAAGATTTACCACCTAAGGTAGATGGAGTAACGAGAACAAATAAGTCGAAGCAGAGTAGTTTAAGTGATCTAGTGCTAGAGATAATGCCTTTGGATTTGAATGATGATCTATTTTGTTTTCCAAACTGACATGCATCACACAAGCTATCTTTTTTAAATTCAAGCTTAAGAAAACCATCAACAAGGAATTTCTTTGAAAGTTTTGAGATCAAATATACGCTAGCATGACCTAACCTTAACTATCATCAGTTAATGAAGCTAGATAGATATCATTCAAGCTATCTAGATAGTTTGCATCAAGGATATAAACATTCTCAACTACTTTGCCAGTGAATACAACACTATCATCATGCATTCTCACAACATTACAACAGGAGTGTTCAAAGATTACTTTCATATTCTTGTCACATAATTGATTTACACTCAATAGATTATACTTCAAGCCATTTACTAAAGAGACATCTTCAATACAGGGATCGGTTCCAACTTTACCAGTTCCTATGATTTTACTTTTGCTGTTATTACCAAAGCTGACAGTTCCGGCTTCCTTTAGTTCCATTTGGGTGAATTTCTTTTCATCACCCGTCATGTGCCTAGAGCATCCACTATCTATGTACAATCCATTTTTTATTAGCTTGCTCTTGAGGCACACTTGCAAAACATATTATATCTTTTTAGGTACCCAAACTGACATGGGTCCTCTTTGGTCAGTAGTTGCGTTAACTTGAGAGCTTTTAGGCACCCTGATCATTTTGGTTCGAGACTTTTTCTTCCTGTACCAATTAGCTTTGTGTCCTTCAAGACCATAAGCAAAGGAAACTATAGGTGAGTGACTAGAAGATGTTGCCTTTACAAATTTGGATACATATTTTTGCTAAGAAGATGATGGATCATATCCTAATCAAGATTTTTCAAACGAATATCTTTGACTTCCAAGAAGCAAATCAAGATTCTCTTTCCCTTTCGTAAACTTTGTCAAATGTTGAGTCAAGAAGTTAACTTTCTTTTTGTAAAGAGTCATTTTCCTTCAAAATTTTAGTATTCAAATCATTTGAAATCACAAGCTCTTTTCTGAAGTTTTTTAGCTCATAAAATGCTTCATCTAATTCCTTATAAGTTTGACCAAGAAGCAAACCAGAAATAATTTCAAAAGAACCAGGAGGACTAGCTTAAGTAATTTTAGATAAGCTAGATTCAAAAAATTCTGTCTGTAGCACCTCTTTTTCAAATTTTGATGAATTGAAATCTTTCTTGAGTTGTACATATTTCTTTGTGAGATTTTTGTACTCTTTGTAAAGTCATTATAAGCATCTTCAAGTTCCTCATAAGCTAGAGAGTCAGAAAGATATACCTCATCTTTGATTTGATCGAACTAATTTGCATCTTTGTCCTTGTTTTTGCTGCATTCGCCATCTTGTTCTGCCATCAGACATATGTTAGCCTTTCCAGTATCTCCTTTTTCTTCTTTGCTTGAAGAGCTGGAATCATCACTGTCACTCCACGTGATAGCTACCATAGCTTTCTTTTTCTCCTTCTTTTGCTTTGTATTTGGCTTGGGACAATTTTGCATGATGTGTCCAGGCTTATTGCATTTGTAGCACACAACTTCTGTCCCTTCTTTCTTTGGTTGAGATTCTGGCTTTGGGGAAAGATTATTCTTCAGTATCCTTTTGAGATTTTCGCCATTCTTTTTTGTAGAATCTTCTGAATTTTCAAGCTAGTAGAGCCATCTCATCTTCCTCCATTTCACTGGATGTTTCATTGTCACTAGACAAAGCTTTCAAGGCAATGTCACCTCTTTTCTTTTTCTCATAGGTAGAGTTCTTTGCACGACTCATCATCATTTTATGTGTCAAGAGTGAACCAATTAGTTCATCATAACCATATTTGGTCAAATCCTTAACTTCACATAGAATAGTGACTTTAGCTTCTCATTTTTTAGCCAGGAATCTAGGAATCTTTTTGACCATTTCTTCCTCCGTTAGCTCTTTGGCTAGAGCTTTCAGTGAGTTCACAATGTCCGTGAATTTATTGTTCATTTCAGAAACAGTTTCATCCGGTCTTAGATTGAACATTTCATAGTCTCTCCACAACATATTAATTTTTGACTCCTTAAGTTGATTGGTTCCTTCATAGGTAACCTCAAGTTTATCCCACACTTTTTTTGCAGATTTACAGGTAGAAATTTTGTTATATTCATTCACATCAAGTGCACACTGAAGACTATTCAAGGCTTTGGCATTAATTTGGATATTTCTCCAATCATCTTCGGAATATTCAGAGGCCTATAGAATCCAAAACCATGCCCTAGACCTCCCTTTGCCACCACAACTTCATCTTCAACAATGTTTTGGTGTAAGTCAAAAAAGTTAAAGCTTGACTATTTTTGAAAAAAACTGATTCTAGCTAGCTGCAAAGTTGAAAAAATAATTCTGGCCAGCGTAAAGGCGTGCTGATGCATCTTCAGGTAAATAGCGATAAGTCACTATCATGCTGACTGGCCTCGGGATTCTACATTATGGTAAAAATAGCTTGATACAAATGAATCTAGCTCGATAACTTTGAAAGTAGCTTGATATAAAGAGCAGAGCCGAAACATTTTGTCTTTTTCTTAAAAGATTTCCAAATGTAGTTTTTTGAATAAAAACTTTTGAGACATATTTTTAAGACTGAAGACTTTGGTTTTGACTAAAGCACATATTGGAACATATTATCTCAAATCAATTCTTAACAGGAATGTGAAGATTTATACCCATCAATGTACATTGCCAGATTCTTGAACTTATGGCTTGATTATGATCATTCAAGGCATATTCTGAAACCATCTCAACAAATACTCATTAGATTACTTAAAACATATTTTGTTAGTCATAAAAACTGGAAGGTTGCATCGTTGAGTCAACAGCAACATTCCGACCTCAAGAAAAGAAAACCAATCTCAATGGTGCCAAATAGTTTTCATATTGGTAAAGCTAAAGGTGGTGTGCTATATCTCATCTTTATCTGTCTAAAAAAGCTAAAAATGTATTGGTTGTGTTATGAATTTGTTGGTGTGCAGTAGTCATCGGCACAATAAAATTGAAATAATAAATAAAAATATAATAGAAGATAATAGAAAGAAACTTGTAGAGAGAGAATAGAGGGAGAATCCAAGAACATTATTAATCTTCTTTGAGAGTGTATCTGAGTAATTACAACTGTTCAACATATAGCCCTATTTGAACGGTTTAGGAGTACATATCAATAAGAAAAACTATAGAAGAATCAAAAGATAAATCCTATCAATATTTAAATATAAGATAGAACTCTACCATCTAATTTATAGTACGATAGAGTATTTCTATCTCTGATATTAGATTATCTCTTTAATATTAGATAATGAATATCTGTAATTATATTAATTTCATAATAGGTTATATACTTTAAAGGAGTTTTATCGCTAATCATCAGATTATAGGAATCATTATGTCAAAGATCCAGATTTTGTAAATCAAAATTTTGAGATATTGTATCTTTTTAAAACATACAATTTTTAATACACTTATAATATCTTAAGTCATACATTTAGCATTTATATTAAATATATTATACATATTCTTATTATATTATATTTTATACACTAATATTTTTATTGTGTCTATATGTAATAATAGTACAATTAAATAATCTTTTACTTCTTATTTTTAATTATGAATATCTAAAATTCAAATATTAGTTAAAAATATTTAAAGCTATACGTCAAGTATTCCTTAAAAAATCAGGAAAATCTTTTATAAAATGTTAAATATAATAATTTCATTTTTTGATAAGCACTGTGAGTTTTTAGTAGGTACAGAAAACAATTTCGCATTTTGTCCTTCTATTCAAATTGAAAAACCTAAGACAAGGTGAATTATATTTTTTGGCTAATTTTTTAAAATATTTGTTTAATAAAATCATCTTTTTGAAATTCACAACCTCTAACCGTTTGTTTGTTTTAGAGAGAGTGATTAAGAGAAGATGAATAATTAATAAAGTCACAATTAATACTAATAACCAACAACATAATAAATAAGGCACAAATGAATGCAAGGAATAAGTAGAAAGAGAGAGAAACAAAGATTTATAATGGTTTAATCTTCTCAATGTCTACATTCGCTCTTAAGCTCACACCCAAGAATTTCAACCAAACCACTAAATGATCAAGTCAAACAAATATACTAGAGGCTCAACCACCAAGGTTTTACACAAATAACCTCTTTAATTCCAACAATCAAGGTTTATCCTTACCAAAAGGGGTTTATATCCCAAGACAACCTTGAATAACCAAAGTAAAGATGAAAAATGGGAAGAAGTTACCCAACAAATGGTAGATATACATTGATTCTAGCACTACATCACTTTATGCTTTAGAATTTTGATTTATCACTTGAAGCACATGAACAATTGAAAGTTTTTCTTGACTCGTTGATCTCCTAAAGAGTATGGCTTTTAAAGTTTAAGGAATGTATCAAAATATGAGTTTCTAGCCTTTAAATGGTTTTAAAAATTGAATTCTAATGTTCTAAAATGACTAATAATAGCTAGTTTTCAAAATAGAATAAGAGGAATTTTGACAACCAAATTGGGCTCTTGCGTCTGAATTGATCGTTTGAATTTTTTTATTCATTTTGTTGTACTGGGTAAATTCAATCAACTGAATAGGATATCCAAGTTCGAATTGTCGCTCAAATTTCTCTAGAAAATGAAAAGAATAGAACAAATTCGAGCATTCAAATTTGTGGCATAAAATTGAAACTTTTCTATATTTTGCAAAACCAATTTGAACCCAACCAAATCAAGTTTCAAAATATTTGAATCATAAGATAAAAGGTTTAAAAAGCTTTTAACCTAAAAGCTCCTATAAAATACTTTGTTCTGCGAAAGCTATAAAATCATTTAGACTCAAAAACAAAGTTTAAACTACAACTATAAGATTTGTGCTTCAAAGTGTAATTCTAATTACCAAAAGTAAAGAAGTATAAAGTTTACAATATATACATATTAAATTACCGTAACCCTATACTGTTGGATATTGAAAGCCTTCTATACTTAACACCCACTTCAATCTTCATACTTTTAGCCTTACTTGGGATATCCTTAGTTCTCTTTTAACTTCAAGGAAATAAGATCTTTTGCTTCTCCAACCCAAAAATCCTACCACACAAAAAATATTCAAATTAATCCACATCAAGATTTGTCATTAATCAAAATTTCAAAATTTATCCTTAGGGCCAACAAAAATATAATCGTTTCTCTCTCATCAATATTCTCTCTCAACTTTCACATTTAAAACATTAGATTAGAAATTGATTAGAAGAGTTTCTTCAATTAATTTTAAACACAAGATTAGTAAATTACCTTTTTATTCAGAAGTATAATTTTTTGTATGAAATTTAAAATATAAAACTTTTTTTTTCTGTGCTGCCTGCGGCTTGGCGAAGCTCCAACAACAGCTTCCCCAATCTCTAGCAAAACTCCAACTAGAGCTTCTGGCGAAGCTCAGCTGCAGATCTTCTTCCTTTTTAAAAAAAATATATAATTTTGTTTGTATTTATTGCATTCTAAACCTATACAGTTAAGGATTATTATATTTTAATTCTACAAAAAACTCAATTATGATTTATTAATTATGAGTAAACTCTTGAATTCACACATTTATCTTCACATATTAGTTGTTTTGACGAAAATGCCAGTCAAATAAATAAAAAAATATTTATAGTAAATAGAAAATCAATTTATCTTTGTTAATTTTATTTCTAACAATCTATATAAGAAAAATGCATAAAATTTCAGTTTTTAAATTTGAAAATAAAAATTTTAATTTTTCATATATTTAAAAGGCATTAATATCGAAAAGGTAGCAAACAAGGTGGTTTAGAGTTTAGTTTCAAAAGACAAGTAGAAAATGAAATAATTTTTGTCTAATTTTGTTTTTTTACTCCTAAAGTTGGTGGTTTTATTTTTCCAAATAAAAAACTTTTGAAAAATAATTTCAGATCTCAAATAATGGGTCATGGAGGAATTTTTAAAGTTTTTGGACCATAAGTGCTTTTCTTGGAGCAAATCCTTAACTTGATAAGTGTAAAATGCAATAAATCTTTTTTATTTTTATTTTTTTAATTTGTTAATTTGGTAACCCCTTATTTAGTTTCGTATTAATTTGTGTTTCATTTGTTAAAAAACTAATTTGCTAGCCATAATTTGATTTTCTTTTCTAAATTTTTTATTTATTGATAAATAATATCAGTTAATTAATTTATATGTTAAATGAACCTTGATTTTATTCTTTTCTATTTAATTTGTTAGGAAGTTAATTGATCGCTTAAACTCTATTAAATAATTTATTTAAATATATATTTAATTTATAATATTATATTCTTAATTCGAATATTAAAATTTATAAATAAAAAATAAGAAATATGATTAAAAATAAATTTTATATAAAAAAAATTTTGATAAAACTTTATTATCTCCTGAATCAAATAAAAAATTCATCTTGAATTTTTAAATTTTAATAAATTTTTAATTTTATTTATTTTTTTATAAAAAATATAAAAATTTATGATAAAAACAACAATAAAATATTCATTACACGAACAAAAAACATGTTGAGCCCCCCCAAAAATTCTTTTGCACAAAAAAAAAAAAAGACCCAGCCCAGCCCGAGAGCTGAGCTGGGGCTCGGCAGGCTAGGCCCATTTGACAATCCTCTAGTTTTTTTTTTTTTTTTTTTTTTTTTTTTTTTTTTTTTTTTTTTTGACTAGCAGTAAAAACATTTTTTTTTGACAACCACCCCCCCCCCCCTACCCGGGGCGGCCCAACCCACACACCCCAAAAAAAAAAAAAAAAGTTATCAATCCCTGCTTGCAAATGTTTGTTTGGGTCATGATCAGTTTGCCCCCCACCCCTCCCCCCGACCCCACAACTACCCCGCCAAAAAAAAAAAGAAAAAGGTTAATCAATCCCTGCTTGCAAATGTTTGTTTGGGCCATGTTCAGTTTGCCAGTCGCTGGTAAAACTACTCCACATTTACATCCCTGAAGTTCATAGATACAACGTTGCGGCAATGCACATTCACTGCTTGCAAAACTGAGAAGGATCTGAAACCGTAGATATGATTATGCAATAAAGCCCTGATTATGCGAACAAGATCTGTGAAATCATGCATAACTGGAATTTAAAAAAGGCACCGAGACACGTAGCAAAGAGACCCCTCATCTCCTCCCCTTCCACTTTGTAAGAACGTAAAAAGGCAAATCACAGTTCTTGGCAAGGATTTATTTACAACTTTCAGAAGATAAAATGTAATATATAAATAAATAGAATTGAATGCTGAGTTCCCTTATACCAACATCAATTACAACAGTTACAGCCTTGCTATCAAAATTTACTTTACAAAAGAACCGAAAACCTCACATTAAACTATAGGAGTCCCCAGAAAACTTAAATAAATTTACTGGCAGAATGAAGAAAGCAAAGCGATATCACTTTTCTGATTCTCAGAGGTCATTCTACTATAATGGGCTTGCAATTGCAAAGGCTAAAAGGTAAAAGCCATATACCAAAACAAAAAGGGCGCAACCTGCAAAATTACCTGCCTAGCTTAAGGTCACCATCAATTACATGAGCAGCCAGCCACCTCTTGCATCCTCAGCCTCAGCAATCAAAAAATACCAACTGTTAACATTTTTCCAGGATTTGCTTTGAGTAATCCTGAGCTCTCACCAGCATTCATAATCATTAGGAAGCTTTCCCATTAATCTTGCTCGACATTCCAAAAAGTCACAAAGGCAGGGATTTGCACTTGCTATTCTGTTGTCTACAGTAGAGAGAAAGAGTGCCTTCTTCAGAAGTTACTAGGCCAGTTAATTTGGGAATGTTGGGGCTGCTGGTAAACACTTGCTGTGGGTCCTACCATATCAACAGGACCGGCCATCGCCTGAGACTGCTGCAATAGTGGGTGAACTGTTGTAGCGTTAACTGGTTGTGCAGGGTGATAGACACTAGCAAAGGTTCCATGGCCAGGTTGTGCAGGGGCAAAAGCCAATTGACCCTGAGGAAGATTGTAAAAAGAACTAGCCTGCAAGCTAGACATATCTCGACCGGGTGGGGCAATCCATACACCTGAACCTTCACTCTGAAAAGCAACATCCAAAAACTACATAAACATACAGCATTCTTGAAACAGAGGGAGAATAAAATATAGGAGTGCACAACAGATAATCATTTCAAACAAAATGAGAACTGTATGTGCCTATACTTAAGTCCAGTCCCCTGAATAAATAAAACCAATTGTCAGAAACTAATTACATTTCGATTGGCTAGTGTGTTTTTCTGAAAGGTGCACGAAAACATGGATCCATGCTCATGCAGTAACTCACTGAAAACCAATAAACTCTCAATCACGACTTGGTACCTTCACTCATTTGTGTAAGCCCTGACCAAATTATTTACACCATTAGGTGGCGTGCAATTTATGCGTGAAACCAACAAAAACCTAAATAACAATGTTGAATGCAATGTAGTAAAATTCCTCAAATCTCTTTAAGAACTGAATATCCCAAGAATACCACTTTATAAGATAACATTAAGAAGGAGAGGGAGAACACTTTTTGACACATCAAAAGTTGATAATAAGTTTACATCATAAGCAGCTTACAGTTTAAGTAGATGGTAATATCAATATGAATAGAGCTGAACTGCCCTGGCAACAAAAATCACAAAGGATTGTTGTTTGCTATCCACAATTAAACTAAGCAACCTATATGCAAAAGACATTATCGGAGTCTGGCATCCAATTGTGAGGTCGCTTGACAATCATCTAGAACAAATGCCTATTTTCATCACTCTATGTACAAACCAACCACACCCGTCAAATATGAGAATCTTATTGCACAAATACTTACCAGCATCTTGTTGGCTTAATTTAAAGTGCCACAGAAATTATTTTACAAACTTCAGGAAGTGCTTAGACATTCTGCTATTTTTTTTTATGTCCACTTCTAATGTTAAGGGAATTCTATAGCAGATGCTTTGGAAAATTTTACTTCTCTCGTGGCAAGGACTTTTATTTTGATGCTTTCTTTTATCTTTCAAAGAGCATATTGGGTCTTTGACTGTCATATGGATGCTAGTCGAGAAATATCTCTCTGCATACAAAACCCTATAGATTTCATTTTCATTCCATTATGTTGTAGAAGCGTATTTGTTTCACTATCTTCGGTAGGTTTTAGGCTCTATAACCACCTCTCTGTGACGTTTTCCTTTTTAATGTTGACAAACGAGTAGGCATCCTGCCAAACCCCTCCCTCAAAACCCCAAAAAAAAAAATTAAAAGTGGCTTTTATCCACCAAATAAAAAAAGGAGAAGCATAACAATCTGGCTTCAGTATGCAATGAAGTACTCCACACACAGTGCAACCATAAAATTACTCAAGTAAATCAATCTCCTTCAAAAGCAAAGCATGTCTCCTTCCCGCACGCACATTAGCGATTTTCTAGAATCAGTTCACTCATACATGCTAGAATTGTACAGCTAAAATTTTGATTAATTTGTCATACTTCAATTTTCTCTCTCTGCTCAATATTACAGACGAAAATTGCAGCTCAAAAGTTCACGGCAAATCAGACTTTAATCTTAGTGAAATGGATTATAAATTTCCAGAGCTAAATAAAGAAAATTTCGTATTATCTTAAAGCTTCATGGCAAATCAGACTTTAATCTCAGTGAAGTGGATTTTAAATTTCCAGAGCTAAATAAAGACAATTAAGTATTATCTAGCAATGATATATTCAAACTGATTGCCAACATTAAAGAATATACCAACCTGTTGACCACTTGCATATGCATTGCTTTCTTTGAAATGAGATGCAGCAAGATCTTCATTGGAAGCTGAGTTTCCTGCTGCTGTTGCCAGTGAAGAGCCATATGGCCCATAGCTTCCAGGCACTCCAAGGTTCGAGTTATTAGTGTGTGTTCCGGGCTTGTATTGTGGAAGAGGATATTTGCCAGCAGCTGCCGCTGGAGTTGGATATACACTGCCACCCTGAGGTTGCTGAGGGAATGGGCCACTGCTCAAAAATTGGTGGATGGCAGGTTGTGGAACAAGAAATGGAGAAAAATAGTGACCATATGGAATGTAGTTTGGAGGATAATGAGGAAGATGCAGACTGGTTGGCGGCCGAAAGACAGAAAGAGGTTGCTGAGTTACAGCCATTGAGCTCTGCAAAACTCCAGTATGATTTATTATTGGAGTTGGAGCAGCAGTAGACAAAACCAATGGGCTGCCCTGGAATTAGAATGATACACATGAGCAGGTATTTAGAAATCACAGATACTATCAGATCATTCTACATGCAAAGCTTGGAGAGGGAAAAATGGTCTCTGCACGTAGAGGTAGTCCTTCCACAATACTATAAATGAAAAGCATATAGTGTAAAACCCAATTTAAAGTTCAAGATACATCTTCGTCACAATTGATATGCCGAACCTATTTATCACTTTATACAGACATACAAATTCTGAATCTTATTAAATGATAGAATACGGACTGTATCAGGATTAGAAAACAAAGTACTTAGATTTTGTTAACTTCCCCCAAATGGTATGCCCACAGTATCAATTATAAGTAGAGATGTAGAATCGTCTTATATCTTGTCAAACGAGAATTAGAAGTACACGGGAACCAAAATTAGATCTATAAATCTAAAAGAGAAAATCTTTTACAAATAAATCTAGCAGGAATAGTCTTCCTTTTTTTTGTGTCCTTTTTTCTTTTTCTTTTCTCCCCCTTGTTCGGGGCTGGGCAGTGCAGTTGATAATTTGCGTTTCTTCTTTATCACGTCCCTTCTCCCCAATTCAATTTGCCATCGGATGCTTGCCCCACTTTTATTATAGATGGGTTGCAATTAACAGTTACCGCATTTGGAAATATGATCAACCTTTGATATAAAACCTAAACAACTATTGACAGATTGAAATTGCACCAGACTGCAAAGACTACTCTCAAGACATTCCATAAAACCTAAATCGAATCAAAAAGACATCCTAGTTATTGCTCATACTGGCATTGACTCATCAAACATTATTATGCTTCTGCATAAGCTTTCCTAAGAAATACAAAGATGTCCAGACTTGCAAAAATCAACAGGAAATGAAAATTAAAATTTGAAATATCCTCTCCATTTGAGTATGATTTATGAACAGTAATACAATGGAAAACAAATTTAGAAGTATTTGTTGTGTATTCTCAAGTTTAATATTCATCAATATCATAAGTCTGTGGGTGTGCATGCACGGGTGTGTGTGTGTGTGTGTGTGTCTATATACGTTTAGCATATCTCACAATCAACCGCATGCAAAACCGCTGAGTAAGAGTTGTAGCCCTTGGTTCATGTAAACCTTCTATTATCAGCAAAATCCATAAGTATTCTGGATTAAAATTTAGCATTTTCAATAGCTAGCCAAGAGAGAAGCAATGTTAGAGGCAAACATCTCCCCCCAAAAAAAAAAAAGAAAAAAAAGCTTATGAATATTCAACAGGAATTGTGGGGTTTCTTAAGCGTTCAAATATTTAATTTGCCCCAAATATTTTATGTTTTCACTTGCTGGCCACTAAAACATTTTGATCCCTAACCAAGTTCAAAGTTATTAAGCTTTTATTGTATCATTGAATATTCTAATATTTCGTCTTTGTTAAGCAGAAGTTCCTTGAAAATTTCTGACATAAGTATTCTAGAATAAATAATCTGAACCAAAAGGGGCTAAATTCAAACCCAAATAATCTTTTTTAACCAAATATGATCAACACAGCCTGATTTCCTCCAACTCCTAAACTCTTCACCTCTTGCCTCCTCCTCAATTACCTATTGAGATAGCATAGAAGAATAATTTTACCAATCTCCATGGCAAGCATTCAATCATCCCATTCGAGTCTAGCACAGAAAGTAGTGCAAAATTTGGGAATTGAAGACTAGTATCTTCAAATGACCCAATTTTAAAGAAATGAATAGTGCAGAGGTGATAAGAAGTGCATTGTAAAGCACTAAATTGGTAATGAATGGCAGCAGACTTGGACTTAAACCAAGGTTTCAACATTGGAATATTACCCATTCTATGAACCTGGAAAAAACTTGAGTTCACTCCTTTTTCTTTGTTCCCTTTTCTTTTCTTTTCTTTTCTTTTCTCTTCTTTTTTCACAAGACAAAGATGTAGAAGCTTTTCACCATCAACTCCACGCTCATTCATTTCACTTGAACCATTTTAATAATAAACAATTCTTCCAAGTAAAATTTTCAGTTTCCTCCAAAATTTTCACCTAAAATCTCATCTGGCAAGAAACGAGCATGAAGAGTTTGGAGATTTACTCATACTGTGTAAAAAAATTGATTAATGTGTGGATTTAGTCCCTCTCAAAATTTCATTGTTGATTTTTGCTGTTTTGCTGACTAGAAATTTTGGAAATATGGAGGCTCCAAATGACACATTTATGTCTTTTAGTAAACAAACACTTAAAAACAATTTGATTATCCAATACTTGAACTCCTCATTGCTGCATGTTACAGAATTAATCTTAAAGAATCTTGTTCAGCCCTTCTAAGCTCAAATGCCTGGCTACACTGCCGCTACTACTAGTCACAGCATGTTGCCAATGTAAGAGCCACTCTCACGTATAGAAACCAGTTGTTGTGAAAAAACGAAAATCACAATAAGGCTTACAAATATCAGTTGTAGGAATCAACTTGTGCATTTTAGGAAACAAACACCCAAACAATTTAATTATCCAATACTTGAAACAACTCATCAATACATATAACGGAGTTAAATCTTAAAGAATCTGTTAAGCCCCTGAGCTCAAATTCCTGGCCACAGTGCTGCTTCTACTAATCACAGATTCAAAATATATTGCAAAGAGCCACTCTCACATATAGACCCAGAATTTTTTCAAAAAAAAAGTTAAAAAACAAAGAAATTAGATTAAAGCTTTAAAATGGAATTAAAACAAAAAATTAATTGTTCACACTTCCAAATATTGAAACACTAGGCAGAAAAGAATAAGGGAGGAAATAGCAAAACAAACTAGCAAGCCATTGAGGATGAATTTGTCCATACCTCCTGAGCAGATTGTGAAGTCTGAGCAGATACTACCCCGAGATTTCCATTGTACTTGGTTGCAACCCCAGCTGAATGGAAGGGTGAAATACGGCCATCAGTATCTGCACCAGATCGATAGAATTGTGCATAGTAGCTTGTTGGATCAAGTGGTTGCTGAACCTGTAAGCAGCAAGTATAAAATAATTCTCTGGTTAACCAGCAAAAGAGTCAAAATTTGAGAAGAGTTGACACTTACATTCTTAAAATAAATAATGACATCAGAATATTTCATTAGCAACAAGAACTGGTTGGTGTACACATACGAAAAGGTCAAAATGAATGTTCAAACCAAGTAGATTAAAATGAAAACCAATTTCATGCTAATTTAAAGAGAGATCAACACTGCCCTAACCAGCAGAAAGACCCTCCAAAACACGAAAATTTTAAAGAAATATATTAAGCATATAGAAAAGAAACTGACCACAAAAGTTGGAAGACGGGAAACATCACGAACTTGTGTCTCAGAGCCTTCAATAGGTGAAAGTTGATTGCCAATTATTGGTGGCATAAAGCCAAAACTGTAGTTTGGAGAGGTATGAGCAACAGAATATTGACTGCCTCCAGGTGCAGTCTCTTGCTTGGGCTCATTATACTCTGCAGCAGAGGAGGCGACGCCACCTTCTTTAGATGATAAATTCTCTGGAACATACGATGCTGATTGATTATTATCTGGATAATCTACTTCTTCAGTAGCAAATGCGTTTTCTTTGCTGCAAAAAGTGATGAGCAAAGAAAAATAGTTAGTTAATAAGAAACATGTAACAGAGGTTTTGTTGCCCAGTTTAGCTTCATATGCCAAATCCAGATGAAAGTGCAATCCTAAAAGCTAAAGAAATGCAAATAGCTCATACAATGAACCAAACATCTCAGTGCTGAAGAGAGAATATATATTATAAGGCACTGCCTGCCCAATAGGTCAACACAGATATCCTGTGCTTCTCATGATTTATAATCCTAAAGGTTATGTGAAATAAGAATCAGATAGAATGAGAATATAAAAATTCAAGAAGTGGAGAAAATGCCCAAAAGTTGATAGGACATACAAAAAAAATTGAAAATACATTGTCCCGCAGAAGCACGGGATCAAAGAAGAGGCAGGAGACTAAAGATGAGATGGACCAGAGATATCAAAAAAGAGCACTGCACAAAGAGAGAGTTTCTTGCTCTCCCCGGTAACCAAGATAAATATAAAATGCCTTGGAGGTATTCACAAAGAAGAAAGTGGTAGAAACCAGAATCATTGTCTCTTTTTCTTTTTCTCTTTCCTTTTTTGACCATGTTTGAATAATAGACATAAGGAGTAGAAGAAGATAACTGCAGTCAAATTCTCACAATGAAGCTTTTCTCAATTATTTTGGCTTTGTATATCTATCCCCCCAATAGTTGTCGAAAGTTTTCAACAGCAGAAAAATACACTAAGCTTAGTTTTTAGGTTCTATAATTGTTATTTAGGAAAACAACTTTAACTAGCCAAATAATCACAAATGAGAAGGTAAAGGCTGCTAAACAATTATGCAGTAAGAAAAGACTAGAAGGCTTAAGAAATACAAAAGCATATCTTTTGTTGAGGCTCTAGTTCAAGAGTTATGCAACTGCACTGACTGGCTATCTATCGATCCAAGAGAACCAATTGTTTAAGACAGTACTACATTCATCATATTCTATCTCAACAAAGAAAACCAGAATAATTATTAGACAAAATATCCAGGTCGCCAGAAAAGGTAAAATAACACAACATATTGCGCTAATATGAAACAGTAGTCATCCAAATTCTTTTTACCTCGAGTAGTTAAAAGGAGATGTAGATGTTAAAGAAGGAAGTTGGTTTTTTTTCTTTTCTTTTTTTTTTTTTCTTTTTTTTTTTTTTTTTTTGGGTGGGAGGGGAGAGCACAAGGTAGGTAAAAACCTTGCAAAATGCTCTTCGGCAGCTTCTTCATTTCCATCAGTACTTTCAGAAAGAGCACTCTCGTCAGTCTCAGGAGTACTGTTGCGGCTTGTGTTTTTTCCAAAGCTAGCATCAAAACTTCCAAAACAAAACCCAAGTTTATCAGCTTCTGGAACATGAAGGTGATTGGGGATGATAACATATTGACCATCTGAAATATGCAATTCCTCTAACTCCCCCTGTAGTTCAGCATTGGCTTCCTTTGAATCAAGAGAATCTGAGGTTGGCTGCAATTGAGCATTCGCCTCAACAGCAACTGCAGAAGCCTCAGATGAAGCAGTTGTCCCTAACCCCTGGGCAAGATTAGGATTAGTTGACTTTGGTTTCCACTCCTTGCTGGGGCCAACTAATAAGAGAGAGAGAGAGTCAGCAATGGACCTTCGGTATCTCATAATATCCCATAAAGCAATGACTAATGACAACTACCAAGGGGAACTGGACTATTATTGCAGAGTGCAGAGAATACCATTCAAATTTAATACAAGGGGTACATATTCCAAATAATACCCATGCCCATGTGGCATGAGTCCTGTAACTATCAAGCAAAGACTGAATTTCATTGGCCGGATTAAATATCCACTGACTTCCCAGCAAAGCATTTAGCAATTCCAAGAGAAAAGGAGTTGACACATACCTGCATGTGCACATACATATACGTGTGTGTGTGTGTGTGTGAGAGAGAGAGAGAGAGAGAGAGATCAACCCAGGTGAAGCAGAAATGTATTATATTTTACAAAATCATAATGTTTAGGCGCAGGACCAAGAAAGGTACCAATCAAAGAAAAGTAAATCTGCTTAGTTTAAAACCAAATAAATAAGTGAAACAGAGACCCAAAACGAACTTTTCCTATATCCAAACCCAGAAGGCTGAACAATGTCAGCACTTTACAGAAGAGGAAGACTATGCAAAGTAGAGCCTCTAAAATAGCCTGTAATCTGAGCTTAGTTCAACATAGCTTCGAATAAACTGAGACCAGGACTTACATTAGCATCTTTTTCCTTTTTGGATAGCTAAAAGCCACTGGCCTTTCCTTCCATAACCACTTCAATACCAACCCCTGAAACCATCAAGAAACAGTTTAATTTGTTCCCTATTCTATCTTCCCAGCTGCATGAGAGCAAACCAAGCATCCCAGCCGACAATATTAGTTACTACCATATGTTCATTACCAGTAGTCTTATCTATCATCTTTCACCCTCAGGAGACTACATTGAGTGTTATCCACCAGCACCGGGTTTAGGAAAATCACAAACCCCCGTCCCTGCCAGGGAAAGTAAAAAGCCGCAAGGCAGGTAGGAAAGGAGAATTAATTGTTTTTTGCATGTCTTCTCAATCAAATAACAGTTTTACATCTTAACATTGAGTGTTAGACTAGACCCATAAATTCGCCTATTAGCATAAAAATACATTCTCTTCTCACATACAGCCCCACTCCCAATGGGTGATCCTAAAGAGAAGTTAAAATTACAAAAATATTATATTGCAGATTCCAAGATTGAAAAACACAATAGATCAAGCCCAAGAGAAGAGATAATGTCCAACAGTCCATGTCAGCTAGCAACCACCCAATCTTTCTAATCGCTTCATTTATCGGATGTAACACGGCACTCTTTCTAATCTAACATCCACTTCTCTTCTTTTAGAAAATCTAAACCAGTTATTGCCAATTTCCTCTACTCTGCGTCAAGCAATTACAGCACCAAAACTGCAATTCCTACTCAGTGTGGACTCCAAATTCAGTGCCCAATTCTCAAATATTATCTTATCACATATACACATTCTCAAGATCAAGCATAATAATATTGATAAACAAGGCGTCTCTTATGCTTACAAGCATAATAATATTGATGAACAACAACCAAACCTTAATCCCAAGTCAAGGTTGGCTACATGAAGCAAAGAAAGGATTACGTTTGGTGGTCAACATGAAAATATTCTTTCCATTTCTCCTCATCCAAAGCCATATTCTCATCCAAGTCACGCAAAGCCATTAATCAACGTAGCAATTTTTCGCCATTTAACTAAGCTACAAAAACATTAACAAATTTAACACAAAATGAATGCTAAAGTAGCAAACTTGAGTTACCTTTCTGTGCACCAATCACTTGAGACCTGTTGTTGTAATTAGAGGAGGGCCTACTGACAGAAGAACTCGCATGGACAGACGTAGCATTTTGAAAAGACTCTAAATGATGGTTCTTTACCCCACTATAGACCTTGCTTGGCAGCTTTCCTTGCGTAATGGAGGTCCCAGATTCAGAATTTGCTGTTTCAGATTTTACACAGCAAAAATTAACAAACCATAATAGCAAATAGTTTCCGTGAATATTAAGTTGCTTTGTGAATGCAAATTGGAGACATAAATTCTCACCTGAAGTTGATTTGCTTTTATCAGAATGTGAAGGCATCTGCTCAAAATTTGAACGTTGGCTTCCCACTTCACGTTTAATTGTACCCACAGCATTAGAGTGCCATGAATCTTGTGACGGCAACAGTACAGGATCTGAAGCCGAGAAATAAGCACCTGATGGTTGCACTTCAGTCGAGCTACTTGAACCTGATACCTGCTGCCTATCAGTTCCAGGAGCAATAGCTAGGTCTTTCTTTGATTCAGCAGGTGCCAGTAATCCCTCAGACTTGCCAGCAGCAGAATCTACAGATCCCTGGGAATCCTGTGCGACAGCAATATTCCCAGGAGCTACCATAGGAGGACAATCGGCATTGGCAGTTGAGAAGCTGAAAGAAGAAGCAAGCACACTTAAATGACAGCAATTCTATGGTATAAAAGATATCTAAATTATAATCAGGAGCCAGGAATAATTGGATAGACACCAAAGACTAACTTCTGGTGAAAAGAAGAAAAATAATTATCCCTGGACAAACTCTTCAAGTTTGGAGGTGAAGCTAGTTCAAGAGGATCTTAGCAAAGGTCAGAAATGGGGGCTGCAACGGTCCTTTTTTCTTTTTTTAGGTCTGAGCAAAGGCCATTCTTTAGTAAACAAGGATCGAACCTTCCATGAGCATTGTCCAAAAGCTATCACAATATACAAAAGAATAAGTTGTTCTTGCTGGGAGAAATGGGAGTTTCAGAAGGCTTATATAGGTGACTTTTGGTACATGAAAGAATAGTTTATTGCAGATTTCACAATGCGGCAGAGCCTTGAAAAGGCACATCACCTTGCAGCAGAAATTGCCTCTTTACTTTTTGTCTCCAGAGAAGTAGCTGAGGAAGACATGTTAACACCCTTCTCTAAACCTTGACTAGTTCCATTCTCCTTTCCAGAAGCCATGTTTCTTCCACCACCAGCATCTGAAAAGAAAAAAATAAGAGCATCAATATGGTAAAAAGGAAAATGATACTAGATATCTGTTTATCATGTCAAAAAAAGATATCTGAGTTTCCATCGAGACAACAAGAAACTACTAAGCGCTTAAACTAACATAAAGAATCATTATTGCTTGATCCGGCAAAGAGTATCATAAATAGAAAAAAGAGCTCGGTGATCCAATTCCAATCCGAAAAGCAGCATGCAGTAAGATGTGCGCCCTGGTTATAATTTAAACAAAGGAAATTAAGGAAGATAAAATCCTTCAAGTTACTTTTCCTATAGTAGTATGATATAGAAAAGCCTAACAAACTAGACAAGTGATCCAGCTACACAGGAACAAATATTTACCACGAGAAGCGTTACGTGATGAAAAGGCTCCTCGGAAACCCCTACTACCCCGCCCTTGCATGCCGGGTTTCCACCTTGACTCCATAGGCTCCTTATTCAAATTCTGCAGAAACAGAAAATCAGCTAAGCATGAAAAGAAAGCAAAAAAAAGGGATAGCAGGAAATTTGAAAAACATCAGTTTTACATTTAGTTATCATTTTAGTCAAATTGGTAGAATAATTAAGCAAAAATCAAAAAAGGGGGACTAGCTTAGTCACATGAGTATAGGCATGCGAGGAAATAGAAATAAAACATAAGTGACTTAAGACCAACAAGGTAACTAAATATTCCCAACACCACAAACTACTTTTTGATAATGAATTCAAAAGAAGACTACAAGAAAATTGCAAAACTTGGCTACATAGCCATCAAAGCATCCAATAGCTTTCCCTGTGGGTGCATTGGGAAGACGAACACAAAAAGGGAACATAGTGAACCTAAGCTATCACATAATGACAGCGAAAAATTTTAGAGTGAACTCAAAGAGATTCTGATTCAGTTCATACATGCATGTATCAACAATGACTAGGTTGCCAAGCACAAAAAGGAATTTTCAGTCAACATTTATAGATCCATGCTAGAAAGCCCTCTCTAAGGACTGGTACTCATCATGATTTTCTGTTCTATGACTCTCCCTTATGCATAAACTCGCAACATTTACCAGTTACTGTTATCAGAATCTTGCAGCTTGCTGCCTTCCCACATGCAACAGCTTTTGTCAGTCAAACGTTTATGATCATGTCTAAACTTTCACATAATACTAGAAACAAGACATTAGAGAGTGGTAATATAGTATTTTACATTAAGAACTAACTCTCAAAAGACCATACCTCTTTTCTTCGGTCACGCTTCCTTTTCACTTCATGAAAAGTATCTGCAAAACAAGAAAAAGAACAGTTTATTTCTGAAAGAAGATTTACAAATAAATGAAGCTAAGAAAGATCAACCTATAGCACTGTGGTCGATCAAAATGCAATTTTCATCACAAGGATTCATAATCACCAAAAATCACCCAATTTTTCATGCCAAATTCAAAATGCTAATTAAAAAGGCAGGTTTTTCAGTGATACTGCTTGAACTTCCGATCAAAGGTCAAGTCTTTCATAGTGATAGTTGAAGAAATGAAAAACTTTAAACCCCCTGTACAAGTTATATTTATTCTAAAGCCCCCAAAACAAATACCATATCAAAATATCACACTCGCTCATATGTGGCCTTTATCAAAACAGCAACCATTCACTCCAGCCCTCATGAATACAGATTACAAACTTTCGCTCCCCATAACCCAGAAAATACAAGACGCAGGGGACTGGAGTCGCATTCCATGGTACACGAGTTCCTAGTAGGTGAAAAAGCCTCCCCCAACCCATTCGCCCTGGCCATTCGCGGATAACCAATAATTTCCCCTAAAGTAAGAAACAAAACTTTCCCAATGATCATCAGCATGGTAAAAACCAAAAAATAAAAAAATTAAATCCCCCACAACAATAACAACAAAACTAATAAACCAAGCAATCAACCCCACCCCACCCCCCCAAAAAAAACGCAGAATAGATCACAAGTGAAATAGAGATCATATACAAGAGGAGAAAAAGTGAGTGCGCGAAACCTTGGAGGAGGAGCTTGTCCGCGGTCTCGTTGGGATCCATGGAGCACTCTTTGAGCATTGCATAGATGTCCTCTTCACTGTGGTTACCGGTGATCTCCTTTATGTTCTGGATCGTCTTCCTCACGTTATTAGGTATCGAAACCCTACCACTCCCACCACCGCCTGCTGCTGCTGCTCCTCCTCCGCTGCTCATCTTCTCTTCTCTATGATTCTGAAACCCCACCCCCAAAAATGTAAACCCTATATATATATAACTTTTTAAATGTATACCTATATAAATGATCTTTGATCTTTGTGTGCGTGTATATATAGAAATATATATAGTGTGATTCTTCTATGTATGCAGTAGAGAGAGAGAGAGAGAGAGACTGTTACTGTTGTTATTTGGAGAAAAGAATGAGAAAACGCAACAGCAGACTTGGGAGGGTTTTTTAAATGATTTGATTATAATTATTAGTAAATAAATAAATAATAAAATAGTGATATACATGTGCAAATTGGCATTTATTAAGCTTTAGCCTGCTTTGGGTTCGTGGGTACGTTTTTTTTTTTTTTTTTTTTTTGAAATTTTTTGTTTTGAAAGTGAAAGAAAAAAGTAATTTTTTGAAGAAAAAATAAAATTTAAAATAAAAAATTATTAAAAAAGTACATTAATTGTCAAAATTAAAGCTAGTTAAAATTCTTTTGAGAAAAATGTATTTTTGTATCTTTTTAAATTAGGGAAGAAAGTGTCAATGACACTCAAATTATTAAGAATTTTTTATTTTTAACCCTCAAAATAAAATGCTCAGAACACACAAACTTTAAAAAGTTATCAAATTTGATTCCTTTGTCATTTTGTATTTTATCTAGTAATAAGAATGGTCATGTGTTGTGGCACTGACCACTTTTGAGAGTATACTTGGAAGAACAACAGAAAGAAATTTTAAAAATTGTAGTTAACAAATTTAACTATAATTGTAATTACCCTACTCAAGTGGACTTAGTAATTAATGTGATGCATATTTGGGCCATAAGATAGTGTTTATGGGCTATTTTTTAACTAGGCCTTTTAGTGTAATCCATTTAGTAGTGCGGGGTATGCTTAGTAGAGTTATATATTAGAAGAATATTCGAGTTACTTATAAGTTTAATGATTGATCTATAAATTAGAAGATTAAGGTTTCTTCAAGAATCGTTTATTTTACTCAAGTAGGTGTAGAGAAAGAAGAAAGAACTAACGCTACAAAGGAGCAAGGAACTAGAAATATAGAGTTTAAGACTACGAAGTAAGATGCGTTTGTATTATTTGATTGTTCTAAAACCCTTTCTTTGACTTTCAATTGTTTAATTTTTATGTTTCGAGTAGTCTTAGAACCTAGAGTTAGGATGGATGTCTTGTAAGTTGTTGGAATTTTGGTTTCTAAAGAGGAGTTTATTGTGTTGTAGGAGTGGGTGTTGGACATCCCTTCAAGGATTTAGAAGAATTTTGTTGGGTTCAAGGTAAGGGATATAAATCATCTTGCATTTTCAAATATAATTCCTTAAATTGTTGATCTTTTACTTGCCTTGAATTGATAAGAGTTCCTTTTTTCATAATAAGTTGAAATGAGCACTATATATGTGGTGTTTTGATTACCTATATATGCATGCATTAGTTTGGTGTAATGTAAAGAAGAAAGTCAATGGAATGTGTGTATTGAGGAGTCTTTGGCAGGATATATCCCAACCATTTGTTTGGCTCCCTATTCATGGATATAATAGTTAGGACCTGATGTATCAGTTGGCATTGATTTTTCTTTTCTTACTACATGGGCTTATTATTTATTTGGTGAAAATTTTTGTGTATAGTTATGAAGAATGGAATATGTTAGAAGTGTTTGTTTGCTAAGTGAAATTTTCTCGTATTAGTCTTGTCGTTTGCCTAATAGATGGTTTTGCAAAAGTTTAGGCAGAAAATATAAGGTATTTTGAACAAATTATATGTTATGCTATAGTTTCTGCATGAATTAGTGACAAAATAGCCTTTACAAGCTTAATTAGAGTTGGACATGCTGGGAATTTGCGCAGGTTGGTTCAATGTTGATTGCCAGCATATCTAGCTCTGGTTTCATTAAAAGTGTAAAATCCCTCTTGGTCACTTCAATTCCATTATCTTATTCTAATAGATATCACACTAGAAAATATATCACAAGAAAATGGATTATCACAAAATTTTAAATTTATCTTGCGCCAGCAGCCTTTATTCTTAAAAGAAGCATAATGTGATAATACCATAATAAATCAGCAAATAATGCATTATCTCAACAAGAAGAATGGCAAGACTAGATTCATGGCATTTAAAATAGATTGAGCAAAGGCATATGAGAAGGTTAATTGGGAGGTGCTTAAATATATCATCATATGCCACGACTTTATGGAGAATTTTGTGGAGTTGGTATATAAATGTGCATCCATTGCCTTATTGTTTATGACTTTTGAAAAGGTTGCCAATTGGCTTTTTCAAGCAAAGTGTGAAATTCGGCAAGGGGACCTAATATCTATACACTGTTTATTATCTTCTTTGACCCTGTTTCCCAAAATCCTCACAAGAGCATGATCTAAAGGCAAAATCTATAGGGGGAAAATCTCAAGAACAGGCCCCTAAATCAACCATCTCATGTATGAGGATAACTTGGTGATCTATTATAAAGTGGATTTAGAAGAGGTTAAACAAGTAGAAAGATGCATTTATAAATATTGTGAATGAACAGGGTTGTTTCAGGAAAAATGTCCAGGGAAATCAAAGAACAAAAATCTTCTTATTGTTGGGAGTCCGTGAATATGACCACAAATCAAGATATTTTGGGCTATCATTTTTTTAAACAAAAATCAAAATCAAAATGCATAGAAGGGATTATGGAAAAGCTTAAAAGTAGATTAGTTGGTTAGAAAAGAAAATATTTATCTCGTGCAAGGACAATCGTAATCAAGTTTTTAGAGTAGGCTTTGCCAAGTTATGCAATGCAAATAGTCCTTCTCCTAGGAAACATTTGGAACAAGATGGACAAACACAAGCATGAATTCTTCTAGGGAAAAAGACCAACAATCCAGGCCCTTCTACCTAAAAAGATAGGACTTATTATGCATACTAAAGAAAGCCAGAGGTTTGGGATTCAGGTGTTCTAGGGATGTGAATAAAGTTTTTATAACAAAAATGAAATTGTTCATTTGGAAATTTTCTAAAAAGCTAACCATAGGTTCTTCTCTCCATAAGAGCAATAGGGCAATTATACTCATTACTAAACTTGTTGAAGAGATAAAATACAACCAAGGTATATCTTTGTGATACGAGGTTGAATTGATCACCAAAAGAAGAATTAGGCAAAAAATTAGGACACATTATGGGGAAAATCAAACTTCCATCGAAGAGAAGCAAATGAAAGGCTTTCCTAAAAATTCTCGTAAAATCAAGAATGAAGTTTTTATTCTATATATGCTAGATTATAAGTTAATATTTGAGATGGTAGATATGTAATAGATTAGATAAATTATAAATTAGTATTAGGTGAAGATGTAGGTCTGGTACCCAGGGATAGAATTGCAGTTACAGAAGATTTGTTGTTTTCTTTGCCATAACTAATTTCAAGAATACTTGTAGCACTAAAGAGAAAGAATTACATTGAAATGTACTTACCCTACTGAGAGATAACCCTCTGCAACAAATAATAGGAAATGATCATTGCATGGAAAATAAGATGCAGCAATCGCAAGAACAAAGTTATTATAAAGGGTCAACAGAACATGTTTACATTTGGTATAAAAAGAAGTGTAAGTAAATACAGTGTGCACAGAATTTATATATAATTTTTATAAACATTTGTCACAATATTACTCTTCAGTCATCATATACATTTCATGGATAATTTCTTCACTGTGGACAACTAAAATTCTTCATGGTTTTGGTATGCTTAGTTCAATTCCAACTACACTTACCATAGAATAAAAAAGTAATTAGTAATGAAAATATTGCCTGTTGCAGTTGTTTAACAAATATAATATTCAAAAATTAGTATAAAGTTACTTCATTACCAATGTCAGTACAGCGGCCCAAAAAATTTGGCAATTCATTATAGTTGATGTAGTTTGATAATGTATGGTTAGGTTTATGCAACTTTTCGTGACTGTCAAACTCTATGTGTTAAAGTCGATTTTGCACATTTTAACACAACACACACAAATAGAAAAATAAAGCTTGACACAACAAAATTGGTAACGCAGTTCGGCTCAATAGCCTACGTCTGTGAGGCCATGCCTAGAAAAGCAATCCACTAAACTTTATATTTCAAAAGTATAGGAACACGCTCTCTATCTCCTCTAGTGGAATCGGCAAAACTCTCTTTTGCCAAAGCTGTACCAACAACGAGAAATCCAACAACCATAGTGTTGCATTCACGATTAGAAATACACCAATCACAACTCCTGCCTCCACGGTTGTTGAACTGTCATCCAGACACAGCTTGCTTTTGTTGAACTCTCTTTAACAGGATGTGTCAAACTTCTTTCGACAGGATGGGGCAAGATCCCATTTGCACTTACTGCTCTCAACTGATCTTGATCAGTCGCAGCACCCTTCTGATCTTTGATGTGGTTTGATCATAATCTTGTCAAGTGCACTCCATCGTCTGTTGAACTTCAGTTTCCAGCACTTAAACAGAAACATCATAATTTACCTAAACAACATAACAAAAAGATAAATTGTGCTGCTGAACTCTCTAAAATATAGCTTCTATAATATGGGTTCAAAGATATAACTCTCTTAAGAATATTGCATGAAAAACAAAGAAACCTCTCGTTAGTATAATAATATGAGAATTGCCGAGAGAGCTTCTTGAGATTATCTCCAAGAATTATTTCGTGAGTTGCAATGGAGAAGTAATCTCGAGAGTTATGATTTTGAGAGATGATTTGGCTTTGCCGTGGAGCTCATATATATAATATGCAAGAGTCTTGAGCTTCCTTCTTCTCCAAGATTTTCATCCCTAAAATATAGAAAGAAATCCCAAGAATATAGGAATACAATCTTTGATATTTGGTGTAAATGGATTTTTTATGGGATTCTCCAAATCCTGGAAGCTTTAGAATTCCCCAAATATCTTCTTCTTTGCTATAATGGAGTTTTTCACAAATAATGACAACTTCTAAAGCATACTCCTTTATGGCATAAAAATCTTCTTGGCAAATTATATCTCATCAAATCCTAATGCCAAAAGACTTTCCAAATATGTCTTCAATTTCATCTTTGGCATGGTACATGTCGTAACAATCTCCCCCTTTCGCATTGTTTGTTGCAAAACCTCCATAAGTCTTCATAATTGCTTGCTTAGTTAAGTGTGTTTCATAAGAATTTAGCGGAAGCACTTTGACAACACATATTCAACAATTACAGAGCAATATGTTGAACTAGAACATGACAACACATGCATTTCAGTAATTAGTTCAACATAAATGTTAAGCCAAGACTTCATGGAATATTACATTTATCCCAAATGTACTTAAAAAGGTAAAAATCGTTAAGAAAAGCAAAAATAAAATTGTTCAGCAATTATAAAAATTGTAAGTAAGACTGCATCAAACAGTTTGACAGAAATCCAAGCCCTACAAGCTTGTTGAAGTGGAGACTCCCCCTATCTCCAGGATCTCCTTACTTCTCCCCCTATCTTCATAATTTCTTTGGCTCCCCCTTTGTCGATCTTTGCTATGTCTCTCCCTTTTTGCAATGAACAAGGCCAAACTGTCACTGATTCTTCAAAAATTGATCAAGAGTTTCTGGAAGGGTCTCTTGTAGCCTTAGCTGAGCAGTAGAAACAATGAAAAGCTGCTGGGAAAGATCATTGACTCAGGCTGTCAAAGTCTGGCATTACTTGACACATTCTGGCACTTGCTCTTGAAGAGATTGAATATCATCAGAGGCAGTTGGTACAGTTACTTTGGCACGAGAAGAACTGGAAAAAACTCTTGTTGACCTCATTTTTGCACTTGTTGTATTAGGAGAGTCAGGCATAGAGAGCTCAGATTTGGGCCTTGTCAAGGATAGCTTGAAGGTCTTGATATCATTGACAACAACATCTTACTAAAGGCATGAATACCTCAATAGGAAAAAGGATAGTCAGTAAGGAGACAAGGAAAAGGAAGACTTGTTATACTTATAGTGCTGATTCTGGCAAGTTTAACGATAGAATTATACATAATAGAACCAATGTTAAACTGCTTCTCAGTGCCAATCAGGTATAACAACACTGCTCTGTCCTTTAACACAACCGAAATGTTTGCATATGGCATCCAATTAGTGCATGACAGCTTGTACAGATCAAAGTACTTCATTGTCAAGGAGGAAGACTTCAACTGATTTTCTGCAGGCCACTGCTTAAGTGAATCTCCTGTCAATTCTCTACATACTATAGTCATGTCAAAGTCACCATTAATTCCACTTTCTTCAATCTCAGGATTATGGTTTGCTTCAAGTACACTGGGTAGTAGTTCATGAGAAAAAGAGATCACAATACCTCTAATATAAATAGCATGATAAAATGAGCTTCCTGAATCATCCACTTCCTTGTCAAGATTGGCATAAAATTCATGCACCATATTGAGGTTCTAAGATTTAGTAAAAGTGGCAGAATCATAAAGCTTAACCCTCATCAACAAGTCTATCAAGCCAAGTTGTCTTCATCAATTAATCTCTCAGCCAATATTGACCGAACAGACACATTCTTGTGCTGCAATCTATTGTCATAGTTGAAGAATAGCACATCAGAAGCATCCTTTGCTTGTATTTTGTTAGTTTTTTTTCTTTTTACCCCACTCCTTAATCCTTTTCTTGTGGGTTCTTTTGCCTTTCTTTTTCTTTTTTGTTTGACTGACATCTTAACCACTTTGACTTGAACTTCTTCAAAATTAGTTCCCTCACTATCAATTTATAACATTTTAACAGGATCAGATTTTGCAGGAGGACTAGAATGTTCCTCCTTTGTTTTGACAGACGGAGTTACTCCAACTTCAGTGTCAACAGGAACAGCTTTTGTAGCAGACAAATCATTAGAAAAGACTTCTGATTCAACAGGATCATTAACAATCTTAGGTGCATCTTGAATACTAAGGATATCATCAAAAATACCATGTTCAATAGTGTGACCAAAAGGATTAACACTTAACACAATTCGTTCAATCAATCTCCCAATATTCAGAGATTCGACAGACATTACATTATCTGGATTAACGGTCCTCAGTTTAACAGATTTTTCATGGATAGTCTCCACAACATACTCAATAGGAGACAAATTAACAGGCATAACATTTTCAGAATCAGCAGTGGAACGATTATTATCAACTCTAAAGAAATAATCCGACACAAAAATCGCATTTCCAAGCAATTCTCCATGAATATTAGAAATAGTCATAAAGGAGTTCATGTAAAATATCAGAAATAGTCATAAAGGAGTTCATGTAATTCAAATAGCACCAGATAGTAAAACCAACAATGCTTCCATCATATAATATGATCTACCTATTTGCACTTTCTGCAAAAATAGGTATCCAGAAAGTGGGAGGAACATTACCGATGGATGAGTCGCAGTTGTTGAAACCCTAGGCGCGGCTATCAGACTTCTCTACGAACTAGAACCAGATTCTGCTGAAGTCCTAGATCGTCTTCTTCGAAGCTACGGTTTGACAAGCTCCATTTTTCTCAAAGTTTCATAGGCGTTGTGCTTTGGTGAAGACAGAGGATTTTTCAAGGTTTGATTGAGAAGTTGAGGAATGTGAGAAGTCGAAGAGAGAGAATGTTGATATTGAGTCTGAAATAATGATTAGACTTAATACTCCATAAATAACTGCCTTTAGCAATTCCAAAACCACCTGCTAGCACTTCTCAGTTGAGGTTGTCAAAATTCTGCATATTTTTGTGATTTTTTAATTTTTTTAAATACAATAAACGCAGAAAATTGAAACAAATATTTACAGCAAAGTATGTGAAACATCTCCTACATAGTGTATAATCTCAGTACACTTCTTAATTCCTCAAATCTTGAAGCATCAAGAGGTTTTGTTAAGATATCTGCTAACTGCTTTTGTGTTGCAACATGTTCAATGATGACAATCTTCTATTCAACAAGTTCCCTGATGAAATGATGACGTATGTCAATGTGCTTTGTTCGGTTGTATTGAGCTGGATTCTTTGAAATATCTATTGCACTTGTATTGTCACAAAACATCACCAGCTCCTTTTGTGTCAATCCATAACAACTGATACAACAACTTTCTACTGCAATATATTCTGCTTCTGCTATTGATAGAGAAATAGAATTATGCTTTTTGTTGTACCAAGACATAAGATTATTACCAAGATAAAAACATCCTCAAGAGGTACTTTTTTCGATAATCACAATTTCAAGCCCAATCAGCATCACTGTAGCCATTGAGATAGGTATTTGAGCCCTTGCTAAAGTAGATTCTACGTTCCTTTGTGTGATTAACATACTTCAGAATTCATTTGACAGCCTTCAAATGCGACTCTTTTGGGGCTAATTGATACATTGCACATACTCTAACACTATATGATATGTCTGGTCTACTTGTTGTTAAGTATAACAAGCCTCCAATAATACTTCTGTACATATATTGATCAACAAGCTGAGGTATCAAATTCAGTATGCATGAGTTCAACAAGCTCTTTTGTGAGCTGTGTTGAGGTCGAGCCAAACACAATATCATCAATATAGATTTGTGCCACTATAACATGTGTGTTTAGCTATTTGATGAACATAGTCATGTTAACTTCCCCTCTGTTGATATTTAGAGTTCCAATCCCAACTACTTTATTTTTGGAGCAATCACAAAAGGTTACATTACCTCCTTCACAGGCTGTGTAGTTCAACAAAACTCCCTTCTATCCTGTCATGTGTCGAGAACAGCCACTGTCAAGGTACCTTACATTGTTTATACTTGCTGCAAATGAAATATGTGCAACATATCCTCTAAGTTTTGCCTTTCTAACCCAAATTCGCCTTTGTTGAACTGTCTGTCGATTCTTGTTGAACTCAATGTTCATAAGTTTGTGCCCTTACTACAAATCTTTGACTACTCTTAAACAGATATCCCAAATGTGTTTTGCAAGAGAACAATAGTTATATGTAACAGGGGGCTTTTTAGGTTTTCTTTTTGTCTGCAAGTGTCATTTTTCTATTTGGTTCAGTCCTGCTTGTTGAAGCAGTGTTGCTATTGTTATAACCCAGTTGAGTCAAATCTCCTGATGACTTGCCAATGCATAGTATTTCATCAAGCTTCATCTTTCCTGAATTCAGCCTTTTGATATAGTGTTCTGCCTTCTCCAATTTGTCATTGCTAAATTGAAGTGATTCAACACTCTGTTGTATCTGTTGTTGAAGCTACTCACATTCTTGTTGCAATAAATTGTTCTGCTGTTGCAGTTTCTAATTTTCTTCTTTTAACTTTCTATTGATCGCTACGATTTTTAGCCATTTTGTATACATTAGCTCATATTCATTTCTGAATTTTTCATAGGCAACCTCATCATCATCAGTTTCATTTCTATTAGACTACAAATCTGCACTCGAATGGAATGTAACAAAATTATTCTTGTGATTTGCTTAATCTCCATCTTTACTGCTGTTGCTATTAGATTCCTTGTCATCATCACTCCATGTCGTGTTGTATGATTTTTTCTTCTTTAGATTATTTGTACACTCATTTTGAGTATGACCAATTCTTCTACATTCCTAACATCTAATGCTATTGTTGTTGTCACCTTTTCTATCAGAGTCCTTTACATCACCACTTTTTGTGTGTTCATCACCTCTTTTGGTACCCGTACTGAACTTTCGCTCATTGAACTTTCTGTTTTCTTTCTTCAGCATCTTACCAAACTTCTTTGTCAGCAAGGCTATGTTGTTATTGTCAAAATTTATATGGGCAACTTCTGAGCTTCCTTCAGCCTTTAATGCAACACTTTTGTTTTTATGTTGAGTGTTGAGATGCATTTCAAAGGTTTGCAGAGATTCCATTAATTCATCCAACTTCATCTTTGATAGATTTCTAACTTTTTCAATGGCAGCAACCTTGACAGCAAATCTTGGTGGCAAGGATATCAAGGTTTTGCGCACCAATTTTTCTTCAGAATATTTTTCGCTAAGTTGGAATGCTTGATTTGTAATATCTCTCAATTTGCTTCTGAAGATGGGAATTGTCTTGTCTTCTATCATTCTCAATTCCTCAAATTGTGAGATCAACATCTGTAACTTTGACATTCAGACATGGCTTGTTCCTTCGTAGAAAGTTTGCATAATTTGCTCCATCCAACACTGGTGGCCTTGTTAAAGATCCTGCTTCTTTTGCCATAATTTGCACAACCTACCTTCGTATATCTCACCCGCTAATTGAATAGCAAACTAGCAACAATTGGTGACCCACTCTAATACCACTTGCATGGTTAGGTTTATGCAACTTTTTCGCGTCTGTCAAATATCGTGTGTTGAAGTTGATTTTGTACAATTTAACACAACACACAAAAACGGAAAAATAAAGTTTGACAAAGTAAAATTGGTAACGCAGTTCGGCTCAACAGCCTACGTATGCGGGGCCACGTCCAAAAAAACAATCTACTAAACTTTATATTTCAAAAGTATAGAAATACACTCTCTATCTCCTCTAGCGATTCCCCTAATGGACTCGGCAAAACTCTCTTTTGCCAAAGCTGTATCAACAACGAGAAATCCAACAACCATAGTGTTGCATTCACGATTAGAAATACACCAATCACAATTCCTACCTCCACGATTGTTGAACTGTCATCCAACTACAACTTGCTTTTGTTGAACTCTCTTTAACAGGATATGTCAAACACCTTTCGACAGGATGGCACAAGATCCCATTTGCACTTACTGCTCTCAACTGATCTTGATCAGTCGCAGCACCCTTCTGATCTTTGATGTGGTTTGATCATAATCTTGTCAAGTGCACTCCATCGTCTGTTGAACTTCAGTTTCCAGCACTTAAACAGAAACATCATAATTTACCTAAACAACATAACAAAAAGATAAATTGTGCTGCTGAACTCTCTAAAATATAGCTTCTATAACATGTGTTCAAAGATATAACTCTCTTAAGAATATTGCATGAAAAACAAAGAAACCTCTCGTTAGTATAATAATATGAGAATTGCAGAGAGAGCTTCTTGAGATTATCTCCAAGAATTATTTTGTGAGTTGCAATGGAGAAGTAATCTCGAGAGTTATGATTTTGAGAGATGATTTGGCTTTGCCGTGGAGCTTATATATATAATATGCAAGAGTCTTGAGCTTCCTTCTTCTCCAAGATTTTCATCCCTAAAATATAGAAAGAAATCCCAAGAATATAGAAATACAATCTTTGATATTTGGTGTAGATGGATTTTTCATGGGATTCTCCAAATCCTAGAAGCTTTAGAATTCCTCAGATATCTTATTATTTGCCATAATGGAGTTTTTCGCAAATAATGACAACTTCTAAAGCAGACTCCTTTATGGAATAAAAATTTTCTTGGCAAATTATATCTCATCAAATCCTAATGCCAAAAGACTTTCTAAATATGCCTTCGATTTCTTCTTAGGAACGACACATGTCGTAACAGATAACATAGGGTATAAGATTTGCTCTTTAGTTTTGACTTTTTCTACTTCAGTTAGGCCATTAATCACCCATTCTACTGCAATGTTATCAATTCGGCTTTTCAGTGGAAGTCTTTTGATAAAAACCTTTGAAATGTAGAAGTTTTTGTACCAAAGCAACTTCTTTGCAAAGTATTCAATGTTATTAGCATAACAATAGCAAGCACTTTCGTTCCCTACAAAGAAAATTAAAATATATCAAAATAAAGAAATCAATAATATAATAATATGAAGGAAACAAAATTTACTCTGTTTTTCCAATACCTCGACATCAGTCATTATGATATTTGGATTATCTTCTGTGCCTAGAACAAGGGTAATGTTTCAGCGGCATTATCTCTTGCACTTCTACTTTAACAGTCCAGCTTTCTGCCTTGAGCTCAAGTAATTGAGCTGGTGTTATTTCGACCATCAAAAAGAAAAAGAAAATGAAAACAAGGTGTTAGTTTGGTTAATTCATATACACCAACAGAACAATATGCATCTTTTTCTACTATAATTGTATATTAGCAATGATGTATTCATGCACAAATGAACGAAATTTAAGTTTATTTACATATTTAATTAAAGCATATGTAATTAAATTTAAAATGTTGAATTTTTGAAATATTGCGCAAACATGCTCAAATGCAAATCTATTATAATCAATAAAGCAAAAGTTAGAAGTACAAGCAAACTGAAGTTTTTGTGTATAGAAAAATAGCCAATAGAATCACATTTGATATTAATGTTTGCCAACTGTAAAACTTCTTGGAATACAGCATTCTTTAATTTTCTGTGTCTTTTCTCCATGTTCAAAAGTTGAAGGAATAATTAAAACTTCAACAAAGATGCATTTTTGCCCATCATAATACAACACATAGTCGGCCATGGGTTAAAAAAAGTTCATGCAAATAAATTCCCACGGTTTCTAGAGTTAGTCCCTGTGCTTTATTGATTGTTATTGCAAAACATAAACAAATCAGAAATCGTCTTTTAATATGTTTAAGAGGAATACATTTTGGCTCTTCATTTGGACGCTTAAGAGGAATAGGTATTAATACGACAGTTTTCCCACAATGATTAGCAACTGCAATTTCATCACTAATAGTGTAAGACAAAAGTTGTTTACATATCAATCATTGCACAATCCTTGGATAGGATCTAAATTCCTTAACAGAATTACAGGCGCACATTCTTTCAACACAAGCTCATACAAGGGCAGGCCATTTGGTGTCAATGAATTTAGGAAGTCTTGTGAGGCATCTATGATTTTACCAGCACTTATATAAATAGTAGCCTCTCCTAGAAATGTATTGATCATGACACATTAATATTAAAATCAAAATTATTCTTAGTTAGCAATGGAACTGGGGCCAGGTGGGGTAACGAACCCAATCCCTAGCCTTGGCTCCTCCTTCCCCTGCCCGTCCCTACAAGAACGGCTGGAATGGATCCCTATTCCCTGCCTAGTGGGGAAAGAAGAATCCCCATCCCCAAGCGGGGAATTAGGGATAAAATTTCCACTAGTCCCAAATGTAAGGAATGTATGGTATACAAGATACACCTAGTAAGCAAAAGCAAATCTACACTAAAGTGTCTTCAAAACCTTCAATCTTCTTGAACAAACTCTATATTCTTCAATCACTTGAGCTCATTTGAGTTGTCCTTTCATATTAGCTCCAAAGCAATAAGATCACTTCGCTTCTTCAATCTAAGAATCCTATCATGTAATAATTACTCAAGTTATCTCACGTCAATGTTTGTCATAATCAAAACTATAAGATTTGCCCTTAGGGCTTACAACAACAATAACCATTGATTACTACTAATCAAATGCCCCTAGATTGACATTTAGCAATATTGGGGTCACTAGTAGACCAACACAAAGGCCATCTACATTACACAGATTTAATGACACTCCATTATTAGCAAAAGATGATACTTTAAAAAATTATAGGATTAATGGTGAATATTTTGATGGATCTAAATTCGTCCCTATTAAAATTCTTATAGATATTGGAGCTAATGGTAATTAGATTAGCCATAAGCTATGCTATTGCTTACAACGATATACGCTTCAAGATACACATCTGTATGCTAATTTTCATTGTGAAATACATGAAATAGATGAAGCTGTTGAAACAACATTAAAATTTGAAATTGAAACTATAACCAATTATATTACTGATAGAAAATGAAGGAATGAATGATACATTGAAAATAATGTTAGGAATAATATTCTTAGATAAAGTACGACCTTATCAATTAACAGATTCTTGATTAAAAATTACATATAAAGAAAAGATGATTTACATTAGGGATGTCAATCGGGCTGAGTGAGCTGGGATTTACTAAGCCCGAGCTAGGCCAGATTGTTTCGGGCTGACAAAATATGAGCCCGAGCTCGGCTCTTTCAGGCTTGGGCCGGCCCTAACCCGATTTTTTAAAATTTTTTTATATAATAATAATATTTTTTAATAATATAATAATATTTTATATATATATATATATATATATATATATATATATATATATATATTTTACGGGCCGAGCTGAAATCGGGCTGAGCTTTCTTAGTCTGAGCTCGGCTCGAAAAGTTATTCGGGCTAAAAGTCTCAGTCCGAGCCCGCAATTAAGCGGGTCGAATGAGCCAGGCTCGGGCCAGCCCGACCCAATTGACAATCCTAATTTACATACCTAGATGAAAGGTCCCTATAGTATTTATATTCCTATAGGACTTACATATAAAGATTATAAAGTAGAATATTTTGCTGCATATATCGATAGTGGATCAAGATCTTACCTATGTAGACCTGAATGTTTTCTATCACAATATCATTAAGATTTACAGATAATAAGAGGAAAAGACATATCTAACAATATCATAGAACTAACATGGGGCATTGAGCAACTGATTATTTTACTTGGATCATTTTTAATAAAGTGTTCGCCCTTTTACTTTTGCAATAATGGTATTGATATGTTACTTGGAAACAATTTTTTACAATTGTTTCATAAAGTTATTTTTTGACACAACACTATATTAGATTCATTTTAAGACCCCTTGTCATCATTTGATTATTATCAAACAACTTAAGCAAACTCATGCAAAAAAATTTCCTATTTCTTTCCAACCCGTGTAGCCCAGCATGTTGATGTTGTATACACTCAAAAATCAATTTTTCCAAAAGGAACTCACCTGTTACAATATAAAGTTATATTAGATAAATTAAAAATATCTTTAAAACAAATTCAAGAAAAATTAAAACAATGTTATTTTGATAATCCTATCCAATTTTGGTCTAAAAACCAAATGATGGCAAAAATAGAGTTAAAAGAAAAAGATAAAATTATTAGAGTTACACCTATGAGATATAGTCTTGAAGATCAAGAAGAATTTAAAAGACAAACAAAAGAATTGCTAGATTTAAAATTAGTACAAGATAGCAAATCACCCTATAGTTCACATGCATTTATGGTTAGAAACTGTGCTAAGATAATTAGGAATAAAGCAAGAATGGTTATAAATTAATTTTGGATTAAAAATACACCTCAGATATTTCAAAGAAAAATTGCTAATATTTTCAAATATTTTAATTTTATTTTTGTGTATGTTGATGATATTCTAGTTTTATCTGATAATATAACATCTCATTTAAAACAAATAGATATATTTTCTGACTTATGTATAAAACATGGATTAGCACTTTCTAAAAAGAAAGTTGAATTCATAGAAGAAGAAATAAAGTGTTTGGGGAATGAAAATAGATGGTTTTGGAATTAAATTATAGAGCCATATTTTACAAAAAAATATATGAATTTCCTAATAAACTTAAAGATAAAAAACAAGTATAGAGTGTTCTTTGTATTCTCAATTATGCTTCAGATTTTGTACATAATTTAGTTGTATTAAGAAGACCATTCCAAGAATTACTTAAAAAAGATAAGGTATTTGAATTTAATAGTTATCTAGAAAATCAAGTACAACATATTAAAAGATTTGTAAAGACTTACCCAAGTTACAACTACCTAAAAACATAGATGATTTGATGCTAGAAAAAATGCTTTAGATTATGCTTGGAGCGGTGTACTCAGAAGGATTGATTATAATTCTAATAAAGAAAAAATAGGAGAATCTTTATGTAAATATTGTTCAGGTACATTTTCTAACACAAAGTAGATACAATATAAATGAAAATAACTTCTTGCTGTAGTAAAAAGTTGTCAAAAATTTTATAATTGAAAATGTTTCTTTTAAGAACAGATAATATACAGGTTAAAGCTTTCATTAGAGAATAACCTTCTATCAAAACTTGAGTATAAGAAATTTATTATCTGAATTAACTTTTGATATTGAAGTGATTAAAACTGATAAAAATTTCCTAGCAAATTTTCTCACCAAAGATGGCAGAGTTCATGAAACAAATTCTTGAGACTTATAAAAGTTAACTGATCGAGTAAATTTGATTTAACATAATATTTCTGAGATTATTGATATTGCTAATTTTTCGAGCAACTCCAAAGACGTTGCAAATTTATTGGTTCTGTTCCATGATAACTTCCAAGCTTGGAAACTACAGAGTCTATGAAGATAAAATGAATAATTATTTCAAAAGGATTGAGTTTGAAAAAATAGATACTACTACGACCACCACGGAGGAAAGTAGTAATCAACGTCCTAAGCAAGACGATTTAAAAGCTGCTCCTGATGATATTTCACTAAGGCCCAAAAAAAGGGATCAAAATAATTAGTGAAAAGAAAATACTAAATACGTAGCATCCTACAGTAAAAAATTAGTACTTGATAATGCAATAATTATTTGCATTATAGAATACAAAAAATAGATATATTAATTTTTCTGAGATTTATCCTAGAATTAATTATTTGTAGGGATCTTCTCCTAGGGAAGTTCACTATCAATATAATTTTGAAGTTGTTAATTCAATATATTTAAGTTCTCCAACATTTGCAGGAATAGAGTTACTATCCCACTAGATTAAAGATGGAGTCAAGGATTGTTATTTTAATAATTCTACCATTACTCCTAAACATATACTTGAGCTGAAATTTCTATCAATAGGACCAGATTTTCATTAGGAGGAAAGATATAATGCTTATCATTTTATACAACTTGGAAAAACTTATTCTTTCTCATCTTACAATCAAGAAGGAAGAAAAGAATTTAATCGATTTAATAAAAATGATGTCCATTACTAACGTGCTATCGGAATGAAGGTTGATTAAAAAAAGAATTCAAAACTTTTGGAGGAAAAACAGTATATTCTTCAGTGATGGTTGCACCTACAAAAAATACTCCATATTTAGCAAAAAACATCTAAACAAAAAGATTAAGATGATCGAAAAAGGATCAATCAGATCAAGCCCTCAAGCACAGAAAAAGATTTGTCAGTATCAATAACATGATAAGGGCACGTGTCTGGCCTGTTTATCTCTTAAAGAAAAAAGTACATGAAGGGTATCAAACTGATTCTTCTAGTGAATAAAAAGCCTAAGAAGCTATACCTAAGGAATTATACCTAAGAGCTAGAAGGACCACAAGTTGAGAAAAGATTCTCTAAAGATTGAAAGATTTACAAAAGAATCATGAAAAGACTAAAAGTTGGTAGAAGATTTTAGTACAAGCTGAAAAACTTGACAAAAGATAGATATGAAAGTTTGGAAAGATTTGACTAAAAGAAGCAAAAGATACAAGGCATATGGCAAAGGATACTCCAATCATTAGAAAGAGACAAATGACTCATATATGTAATAATTGTAATAGCTATAGTAAGAAGTTTAAGAAAAAAGAATGAAGTCCAGATTTGAAATCCAATGATGTATGTATATAAGCTCTTGTAATCGATGTTAGGTATCTTTCCTGAAACCTTTTGAAAGCTTCTCTAATCCTTAGAAACCTTCTTTTGAATAATAATTTTATCACTTCAGATATCTTCTTACATTTCTCCAATAGATTACCTCACTCTCACTTTAAAGTCTTTATGATATTAATACAAGAGTAAAGACCTAGAGTGAATATTCTTTTGTTTTCATAGAATATTATTTCTATATTGAGACTAAGAAGTGTTCAAACACTTCTTATCTTTGATCCACACACCTGGAGGTACGAAATGAAACTAGGATATGCAGAGCTACTGTGAAGGAACGGTAAAGAAGTTACATGAATTAAAAAATCAAGTTGGGGTGGAAATGCCTATTAAAAGTCTCATAGGATACCCAAAGTAGATTTTGGTCAAAGAGGAAAAAAGGTACTAAAGTATGTTGGAGCCTTGTTATTTTTAATTTTTAAGTTATATGCTGTGAAAATAATAAAATATTTACCACTTTTTAAATGATAGTTATTTTTTATTTGGGATCACCCCATCAATGGTGTCAATTTCTATCATGTTTTCTATATCTTCATCAATTTCTATCTTATTTTTATTTTTATCAATTTTTTACAGCATTTGTTAACTTACTGTCCTATCTCATGACAATAGTAATTGGGAATACTTCCATCCCTATTCTTAGGTGTCAAAATTGCTCTTTTCATTATAGGGAAGAGATCAATTGTAAAATTCAGTAAATCTTAAAAAAAAATAAGATAAGTTCTTCAAACGATTCTTTTTTCGAAATGCAAGGGATAACCGTATTCTCTGAAAGGACAATGTTGTCAAGCACTTCAGAAGGTTCACTTTGATTACCAATCCTTAACAAGAAATCTATAAAAGAAGGGTCTATCAAAGTTTGCATGTTAGTAGTTAACCTAAATGGTTGCAGGTGACTCCACAATGGAGAACAAAGTATGCTACCATTTACAATCTCATGTTTTGATGTTTTAGGGATAACTAGTAAGACTTGTGATGAGATTATATTTTAATCATTATTTAGAATTAATTTCTCACTTATTTAAGGGCTAATTGATATAAATTTTATGACTTTGATTTATTTTGGTGAATTAAATATTTATGTACTTAGTATGAATTAATTAAGATGATTTTATTTATAAAGTACACTTTAATTCACTAATTTTACTAATTATTGATGCAGGGGTAAAATGGTAATGTCAAGAGAAGAAAAGATAAAAGAAGAATTGGCTAGGAAAGGAAAATAAAAATTCACCATGCCATTTTAAAATTGATGAGGATTCAATTTAAAGAAGAAAAAAGAAGATTTCAAAATTGACTTTGATTTGGAATAAGATTTGGAATTCAAATTAGATTTAAATCCCTAATACACACTTATATATAGAGAAAAAGAAGGCTTGCGGCGAGGAAGAGAGGGGACAAAGGAAGAAAAAAAAAGATTCAGAAAGAAAGAAAAAGAGAAATTTGGGAAAGAAAAGGGAGAGTTGACCAAGAATAGAGAGACTTTCGGAAAAGAGAAATTCGGGAAGCAAGAAGGAAGGAAATTGGGGCAGAATCAATTGGACAAGAAAGAAGACAAAAATCGGCAGAAGTAATTTGGACAAAGGACAAGGGTTGACCGAGGCAAAGATGGAGCAAAAAGAATTTGGGCAGCAAGCTTGAGAAACAGGGATAAGTCTTCTTCCATTCTCTTGTTTTGTTTTCTTTATTCTTTTATTTTTTAGGTTAATTAAATTTATGGCTTTGAATATTCAGATCATGAATAGCTAAATCTTTTATGACTAAGACCTTTGATGAAGGCTGAAACTCTTATGAATTTAATTTATTTCAATTAAAGATTGTTTCTTTAATCTCGATTTTTGTTAATTATTATTATAGTTCTTAATGTTTGCAATTTTCTGACCAATTTTTGCTTGCCTTTAAATTTATTCTAGTGGCTGAGAAGTACTAATTTAAATTGGATCATGGTGATAACAGCATATCGTAAAACTAACTAGAGATAGATTCGGTTTCTTTGTGTGGTTTCTAGCGAGTAGGAAACAAAAGCTAGGGAATTCCATAGAGGTGTTTGCGGTTTTGATAATTAAAATCACGTAGAGATACTGAAATACCTAAGAGGGGGGTGAATTAGGTATTTGGCTAATTTTTGCAAAATCAAACCTTTTATGTGTATAGAACAATAACAGATTATATGGACAAGATAGAAACAATTTATGACAAAGCAATATAAGAAATGTAGACCAAAGAACACAAGCAATTTATAGTGTTTCGATCCTCAAGATCTACCTCCACTACCTTAAGCCTACACTTAAGGATTTCAATTACTCTACTATGTGCTTAAGTTCACAGATTACAAGAGAGGCTTACTACACTATGGTTTTACACTCACAACCTCTTCTAGTAACTTTTACAAACAAGGCTCACCACACACAATGGTTTTATATCTCAAACAACCTTGAATTACAACTTCAAGGATCACCCTTATCCAAAGGGTTTTATGTTATCAAGATAACCTTGCTAGAGCTAGTAGACCAACACAATTTAATAAGGAAAGATGAGTGTGTAGATGTTACCACTTGTTGGTAGATATTACACAAAGTTACACCTTCACACTTTGATGTCTTTGGATTGATCAATTGAATGCACAAGACATAAGAGAGCTTGAGAAATGTTTGTAAAAGACTTTAGAATGCTTAGAGTATTCAGGGATTCAAAACTCACAAAAGATTGCACGTTTATAGCTTTTATAGAATTTGAAAATCAGTTAGAACAGCTATAAAACGGCTAGTTAACGACTAATTTTAGGAAATTCGAACGACCGAATTCTGCGTCTGAATTTTTCGGACGACCGAATTCTTCCTGCTGCGTCCGAATCTTCGTCCGAATTTCTGTGGAAGAATAGTGACCATGCTGAGGGCCAAAATTCGGACGACCGAATTTTTCTTCATGCGTCCGAATCTTCTTCCGAATTTCTCTGGAAGAACAGTAGCAAACTTTTGCTACCAAATTTGGACGACCGAATTTCTTGGAATCATGTTCAAACTTTGTAAAATTATTTGAGCTTTAACTTCCAAAGATTTGAAACACATTTGGTATATATAGAAAACTTATTTAGACATATATAAGTTTGAAAACCAAAATCAAATTCCTTTGATCATATAAAGGTTACTTAAAAACTTTTAGGACACAAAACCACATTCATTAAGAAATTTATTCAAAGCCTTTTAAAATTAAGAAACCTATTTTATGCTCTCTTATGCATTCAATAAACTCCAAGACATACAAGTGTAGAGTTTACATAGATATTATCTATCATCATACCTACTCTACATTTCAAGTCTTCAATGCCTTGAGTTCATCTTTGAATAAACCTCAAAAGACTCATAGTATATTGATATTGTTCTTGCATTTTCGCTTGAAGGCAATGAGACTCCAAACTTCTTAGTTCACAAATCCTATCACACAATAGAAACATATTAGTTCTCATCAATATTTGTCATTAATCAAAATTACATGATTTGCCCTTAGGGCTAACAAATACGATTGATTAATTAATTAAAGTTAGAACTTGATGGACACTACCTCCAAAAATAATAGCAAGATCATGGACAAGTGAATGCAACGCCCACTAATAGCACTATAGCAGTGCAATGGAACATAAGTTTTAAAAAATTATATGAAAATGTTGGCAAAAAGATAGGAGCGAAGTAGCTTTAGACGGAGTAATAACTCAAAATAATGAACTTTTGAGATGTAATGAAAGGAGATAAACAAGGCACAATAAATAAAGCAGGGGCTCTAATGCTCTCGTTGTAATCATCAAAACAAAAAGTCAGAAGTAAAGAAAAATCTATAAGTAACACAGGTGACGAGCTCAAATGTCTAACCCTAAAGAGTCAAGAATCATTTGCATCTATTACATTGGTACAAGGTTATAAGAGTGGTTGAAAATAGTAATTCAAATCAATTCAACAATTGCAGCACCAGCTGGCAATATAACAAAAATTTTGAAACATTTTTTCTATCTCCTATGGTAACATTCTTCGCTCTATGTGTATAAATATATAGTGATTGTAAATATAAAATACATGAACCCTGGTTACGATAAAAATTGAGAAAATTGGTAGGGCATAAATAGTGGAAAGGATCTAAAATGTTTATAGAGTTTTAGATTGGTCGGCTTATGCATGATATGTAAAGTGTTTAAAACTGGATAAGGAAACAAAGACAATATGCTTGTTCCCAAAAAGTTCTATTTTCATTAGCTGAAATTGCAAACAAAAAACTTTCAATTGCATAAGGAAAAAGGCACACAATTCATTACCTCAAAGAAAAGAACAAGCAAGCAAGTAAGAAAACACTATGTAGACAAAATATGTGTTATTTTAAGGCAAATGATGTTCACAACAGAATTGTACCATCAAACAATATAATGTAATAGTCTAAAAGTTGCAATTAATAGATGGCTAAAATCTACAATCCAGAAGGACAATGCATCGGAATGACCAATAATAGCGTCCCGAGATGGCTTGAATCCAAGGCCAATACGTTTCTACAATTCTTACTGTTCCAAATAAGCTATTTCTTTTTAACCAACATGTCTGACTTACAATTAGCAGTATGTACAAGTGCAGTAGAGACAAAGAAATAAACAGGAGCATATACGATTATAGAAGACACAAAGCGCATTTGGCCAAAGTTGCCAAAAGAAGAACAAAAGAGAATAAGCCAAAAGAAGTAGAGGCGTATTTATACTCAGTTCTTTCTACAAGCCAAGGAAAAAGAAACTAAACAAAACTAGACACCAGGCACTAATAATTATTGACCAACTCTTACCACCGAGTTAAACAAATCTACTATGAAACAATGAAGAAATGTTAATTATTGACCAAATATGACCACCAAACTGAAAGAGACCAGAATGAAACAACATACAAAAACAAACTAATCCTTAGATCATAGAATGAATTGTGTACGAATCCACCGGTTTCAAGAAAATGAAGTCAACCTTCCAACCAAACCATCTACTTCAGAAGTAACAATAGTAGAAAGAGGCAAGTAGAGACGTTAATCGAAGACAATTCTTGAAAAAACACAAAAACATAGTGTGATCCTTAATTAGTGCACCGAACCAAGTAGAAATCTATAGCAATGATCAAAATCAATCAATATTTTGACAAAATTGATAGTCTGAAACTAATAAAATAGAAAGAGAAACTAAAATAATGAAGATGCTCTTCCAATTCCCTGGTAGAAACATGATTCATGTAGTTATTTATGCAAAAAATCTTGTCCATAACTTCTTAGGTGAAAAAAAGAAAAAAAAATAATAGAATCAATGCTAGTTCAACAAAGTGTGTAAAAAATTGTTTAAAAATCTAACGCATTTACATTATATTTGAGGTTACATGATTCTATGTGCTCATTTTTTGAAAATGGCAATTAGAAAAGAAGCATATCAGAACTCACAAAGGTAAGGCATTGTAGATAGAAGGAATGACCCAAACACATCCAAACTAGATTATCAGTTCCCTAACACAAATCTTATCCCCATATAGTAGAAAAGGTGCAAGAGAAACAAGGAAGGAAAAAAAAGCAAATGGGTCAGTTATACCAACAAAAAGAGCTCATTACCTATGAAATTATGATCCAAAGAAAAGCATGGAAAAAGAAAACAAACAAAATCAAACACTAAGTACTAGTAATTATTGACCAACTGTGACAACCAAACTAAACAAATCCACTATGAAACAACAGACAAACATAAACTGATCTTTAATTCCTAGGATGAAGCAAATAGGAATCCACTAATATCAAGAAAGTTATGATGCAAAATATTACCACCTTAAACCTAATGTAAGTAATCTCGGCTTTTCTATTCCTGTTGAGGAATCCAATGGCAAACTCAGAGAAGAACATCACAATTTACAAAGACAAGCCATTAGAAACAAAAGGAACTACCTCTATTTATCCAAATTGAATTTCCAATTCCTTCACATCAATCTTATTCTTACATAATAGGAAAGAAGCAAGCTAAAGACGAAAGAAAAATAAATGGATCAGTTACGCCAATAGTTGAAAGAAAATAAACAAAGGGAAAAAAAAGAATCGCATACCGATGACAACCTAATTAAAGAATGAAGTATAAGCCTTCTCAAACATGTAATTGAGCCGGATTGTCGCTTGGCAATAAAACATTCATTTGTAGTGCAAAAATAATCCATGTTCAATCAACTAAACTTAACCCCAAAGCATTACCCATGCTACACAGAAGGGACTAAAATTTTTCATTTAAAAATTAGTAAAAAATTGCGGGAATAAAATCAACTAATACAAAGAATTACTATACCTAGTTATAGCAATTTGTAAACATAAAATACCCTGAGGAATCTCCTCCTACAAAATAAGAACAGCCTAATTAAGCATCCAAATTACGTTTTCCATTGTTATCAGTTAATAGAAAAAATGAGCAGCACGCAAGTAACTTGTTTACAGGACCAATGATGTAAAAGTCAAGTTACACATGAAGAAGGCTGTGAAGGTCGATAGTTTTCTCGACTAGCTATTTCGCCTAGGAAGGCAGAGCTCTTTGCCATGTTCCACCTTTCTGAGCAAAACAAATACTCCAAAATCTTGCAATAGCAAATGGTTAGTCTGGTCTTTATCTTTTCTCATTTTTTTCCTAATATAATCTTGCAAGTCGGCAAATTTGGCAATTGGGCAATAGATTTGGACTTGTGAAAACTTATCCTTGAAATATTTAATATAGATACTAGTTATAAAACAACAATTAATTCGTTCGTATGAACAATTTTGAAAAAAAAACAAACAGACCTTTATTTGCTTCTAATAAAATTTGTTCCGTTAAACACAATCAAAAATAGCACTTAACGTATATAATAATGAGTAATGGACTAAAATTGGATTCATTCTTTACAATTGTTATAAAATGCTTTGCCTATATCGTTAGCCCTTTAAAGCACATATGATTAAAGTTGAAATAGTTGTGGAATCCAAAAGAAATTGAACTTTTTTAAGTATAATTAAATTTGAAAAGAACTTTTCCACCTTTTTAGTTATATAATTAAATTTGGGAAGAACTTTTCCACCTAAAAGGTTGAACTATTCCACCTTAAGTTGTTGTATTATACATAGTTTCCTTAATTTGTTTACCTATTTTTTAATGAAAAAGTAGATGAACTATTGTGTTAACTTCTATTAGATAAATTGTTTATCTATTAGGTTGATTTTTTCCATCTAAAAGACACATTATCTATGTTAAGTGCTCTTTTTGAGTGTGTTTAATGGAACAAATTTTATTCAAAGCAAATAAAGATGGGCAAGAGGTTGTTTATATCTTTCACAAAAAAAAAGAAGGTGCTATTTTTTTTTTCAAAATTGTCCATACGAATGAATTAATTGCTATTTATAACTAGTATCTATATTAAATATTTCATGAATAAGTTTTCTTAAGTTAAAATCTATTGTCAATTGCAAAATTTGATGATCTACCAGATTATATTGGGAAAAATGAGAAAATATAGAGACCAGAACAACGATCTGTCATTGTAGGATTTTGGAGTATTTGTTCCCCCTATAAGGACGAAACATGGCAAAGAGTTTTGCCCTTCTAGGTGGAACTTTGGTAATAGTTTTGCCCTTCTGGGTAGGAACTCTTGGGTATGTTCCACTTTGGAGGGCAAAACTATTGTGCAAGTTCCACCAACGGTGATGAAACTTGCTCAAAAAATTTTAAAAAATCAAACATTGAGAGTTTTTCAAGTTTTTTATCTTAAAATTGAGAAAGTCTGGTGTAGATTCATTATTTATTGTGCTGCATAGCACGATCTAATGTGATGCTCATTAATTTTTGTAAAATTATAATGAGAGAATATGAGAGAAGAGATTGGAAAGAGAGAGAAAGAAAAGGTCGAAATGGCTTAGCTTTTAAATGTATATAGTCAAACTCAAACTTGTATATAGCACCACTGATTTTTCTTCCATCAAGCTATCCAAATGACAATTGTATAAACCTAAATTCAGAAAACTTCTTTTTTTTTTAAATCTTTTCTCCATCCACAAATATCCAAATCCTCTATATAATTCCCTTAGGGTCAGTTTGGTTCATGTATTTTACTACAGAAAAGAAAACACTTTTCCTTAGAAAAAGTCTTCTTGTGATTAGTTGTGAGAGAAAAGATTAAGGAAAATAAAATAAATAAATTAGTGTGGAAATTTTTGTTAGAAGTTAAGGAAAGTCCTTTTCCTCATAAAGATGTAAGGAAAAAGAAAACATAGTGGAAAAAAATAAAGACTTAATCGAAGACCTCAGCCATCAGTTGTTTCTATCTTTGAGCTTGTCTCAGCCACTTCTCTATCTTCTATCTTTCTCGCTCAACCAAACCTTCTTTATGCAGCTATGGCAACTAATTCAAATGGCAAGTGGCTATCGTCTTCAAACCTCAATCCAAGTGTTGCAAACCCTAGCAAAAATAGGCTTCCTCCATTACCAAACTCACGCTCTGGAAAAATCTATGGTCAGAGACTTGCTAATGTTAGTTCCCAAAGATTTACATCTAGTAATCCCCTAAGAAACCTTTGCCCTTTTGATATTATAGATTCTAAGGCTTTACTAGGGGGAATTTATGATACTAATATATTATTAGATCTACAATGTTAGAGTATACCTCTAGAAGAAGATGAGATAGAAAAGGTAAGATCATTTTGTGAATTTTTCTTTTTGTATCTGAATTTTTTAGGTTTATATGGAGTTTAATTATTTTTCATTTGATTTTTTGCACTGTATTTGATTTATTCATATGAATTTAAATTAATTAATTAGTTAATTTAGTTTTTTATGTCTTCCTATTGTTGTAGCTTGTATATAGATAATTGAAGTTGACTGGCATATTAGGTTGTTTGGTCTATCTATGTAACCCTTAGTATATTGATCCTTATGATTTTCTCTCATTTTTTTGGATATTTATTACCATATTTCTGTATTATGAATTGGGTCTTAAAATTTGGAGTTCTTAGCCTCTCTTTAGATTATAAAGCACAAAAGCTAAAGCTTTAGGCCACAGTTGATCATTGTAATCATCCTGGTCTCCTGCTTGTCACTTTTCAAAATTATGGATTGAGATAATTAGTGACATTATCTCATTCTTTTTATTCTAAATTGGTGCTTTTTTTGGTCTAAGTTGAAAAGGCATTAATTTGTCATATGTTGGTGGGGTAGTGGTTCATCTATTAAGAATTTTGTTGAACTAGATATTTGACAAGTACTATGTATTTTGCATCACCTATTCTTCTATTATCCTGGTCATATTTGGATTCTTTTTGTGATTGCAAACTTTGATTATATACAATCAGAAAATGTAAACTTGCTTTCTTATAATCCTTTCTGATTCTATGTTTTGTTCTCGTGTTCTTGTCTCCTGTAGTTTTCATTCCTAAACTCTTTCAATAGATTATTAGAGAATACTTGCTTTTCCATACCTCTGTCTGAAGAATCTTGAATATTGTACTTATATTAGAAGGCCAAAATGGATGTCTTTGTAATTCTATTTTTTACCTCTTTCTTTTTTAATTTAGTTTGTCTCTTTTATGTTCTTTTGAATTAGGCCTCTTAGATTTCCCAAATTTTAGTGTGAGGATTTACATGCCTTTTGTGGTTGTACTCATTCATATGTCTTACTCCCACCCCCTAAAATAGAAAAGAATAAATTTTTTCTCAATTTAGAAGAACTATCATTATGAGGTAGAATGAAGAATAAGGAAAAAAAGGGAAGCAGGAGTCCAGTTTTCTTTATCCTTGGCTAAAAATTTTATCTTGACTAATATTTGCTAATACTTGAACTGTCATTTGACAACATGAACATGCCATGCTATAGAATATGGACTAGATTTAGAAGAATATTCATCGAATCTAATCTTTGCACATTAAGATTAATTATCTGGCATTGCCTTACTGAAAATGGTAGCTTGAAATCCACTATTTAGCTGTCTATTACTAGTGTTTACTCAAAGATGCAAGTTTAGTTCTCATAGTACTTAAATTCATCCAAGTCCTTATTTTTAATTTCCCTTTCCATAGCCAACTCCAAGTTTAGTAGTTGATTTGATTCAGAGTGGAGAATCCTCAAATCATCAAGCCAAATTGAGAGAGGTTCTAATATACCCAAGGGAAAATTCTTAAAATTGAATCAATTGTTGGTCTTATTAATGCCAAGTTCTATAATCACATATAACCTTTTTCTTCCTCTATTTTTTCAATTTGATCATGTGAATATCTTTCTTATGATTTTCCCCTTCTTAATGTAATTTCTTTGTAATCAAACATAGTTTGATGATAGTGAGCAAAGGAAGAAGTTTAGAAAATGGGCTGCAACAAGTGGTTGCTTTTGTAACTCATGCCGCTTTTCTTTTGTCATTAATTCGGGAGCTGAAATCTGGAGGACAAATAATTTCAAATGGGAGGGATTATTACAAACATATTTTAGTTCAATGACTTACTAACTTGAGAGATATAAATTATCGAGAACAATTCCATATGAGGTAAGAGGGATTTGCAAATCTTGTCTACCTAATTAGACAAAGAAGTCTTCTTCAAGATAGTACACATAGTAATATAGAGGAGCGGGGTGCCAAATTTCTTCACATATTTGCCTATGATCTCCAGAATAGCGTAATTAAATTTTCTTTTATGCATTCGAGAGACTGTTAGTAGACATTTCCATGATGTGCTAAAAGGCATTATTTTTCTGGAAGATATTTTCTTGAGGCAATCTAATAGAGAACAGTGTCTTTCACAGATAAAGAATGATTCAAGTTATTGGCCTTATCTCTAGGTGAAGTGCATATCTAATTAAGAAAAAGAAAATAAATGGTACTATCTTCCTATGACATTTTTATATTATTAGTTATTATACTTATTGCAAGATTGTGCAGGTGCAATTGATGGTACACATTTTTGAGTAAAAGTGTCAAATGAAGAGGTACTGTGATATAGGGGAAGAAAAAACTATCCAACACAAAATGTGTTAGCTGCATGCACTTTTGACATGAAGTTCATATATGTTCTTCTAGGATGGGAAGGGCCTAACTCAAATTCAAGAGTTTTGAATGATGCTTTAATGAGAAAAATTGATCGTTTAGTTGTTCCTCGAAGTGAATGAAAATTACCATGAGTTCTCATTGTGTTATCTTTTAGGTTTTGTTTGTTAATTTTGTATGATGATTATACTTTTTTTTCTTAGGGATATATTACTTAGCCGATGCAAGATACCCAAAAAAACTAGCTTTCTTATCCCATACAGAAGTACACATTATCATATAAAAGAGTACGAAAACTATCGGCCCAAAAATGGTCAAGAGCTCTTTAATTATCTTCATGCTTCGTTGTGAAATGCGATTGAGAGAACTTTTGGCATTTTAAAGAAACAGTTCAAAATTTTAGGGATTGGAGTTGAACCATACTATAATGTTGATACACAAGGAGATATTATTTTAGCCTATTGCATTTTACACAACTATCTCATGGGCGTTAATCCATTTGAATATCTACTTGCAAGGTAGTAGAAGAACTTAATAATCAAGCAACGGAAGATAACTCAACTATTTCAAGTATAATTGATGAGTGTAGGGAAGGAGAATATTTGAGAGAAAAAATTGCATTTCATATATGGAGAGATTACACAAGAAATCATCATGTTGCCAGTTTAATTTGTTGAATGAATTTTGTTAACTCTAAGGAAAAATCTTGTAGTTTTGATTAATGACAAACATTGATGAGGTCTAACTTGTATCTTAATTGTGTAATAAGATTTTTGGTTAAAAAAGCTAAGTGATCTCATTGACATAAAGCTATAATGATAAGGACAACTCAAATCAGCTCTAATGGTTGAAGAATGAAGAGTATGTTCAACACTACAAGAAAAAAGTAATTTTAAAACCCAATATTTTAAACCAAAAAAATCTTGAAACCAATTTTGAAACTAAATATAGTCGGTTTCAAAATTGGCCTAAGAACCAATCTTTTTAACCAATACAACAACCAGTTTTGAAACAGAATTTAGAAACCAATTTAAAATTGAATTTAGAAAATAATTTTAAAAAATAAAGGATAAATACAAAAAAATAAATTACAAGGTCGATTTGGATCGGCTAACTAACCAACCCAACTTAGTTGTCGGATCAGGCGCGTGGCCGTGAGCCCAAGCGGGCACGTGTGTGTACTTGCTAATAATTTGGGCAAAAATTGCCTCTTGCATGACTCGAACCTTAGTTGCTTGTTTAGGGAGTATGTGCTCCTCCACCAAGCTAAACTTCATATTATGACATTTTTTTTACAATTATTTTATTTATAATATATGTGTAAATATTATATTTTTAAATTAATAATATGTATTATAATTATTTAATAGGTTATAAACTAATGTATTAACTTATTAAGTGTGTTTAATAATTAATAAAAAAATCTTAATTGTATTTATATAGATAACATATTAGCATTATATATAGTTACTATTTTACATACTTGTATACTTAGACGAGTGTTAAGTATAGATCACTTGTGTGATATTTGATTATGCTTGTATAAAAATTGAAAATAAGTATATATAGATCAGCATATATCTTAAACATAATAATACATAATAAGTACATTATATAATTATTTACTCGATTATAGATAATTATATATATGCATAATGAAAATATATACATATAGTAATTATAATTGGTCGTAATACTTCATTTAAATTCATCAAAGGTGTAGGATATCATAAGCCTTAATTATAATCTACAAAACTTAATATTAAATATTGGGTTTGAGACTGATTAGAAACCAATTTGAGATCGACAATCATATTAAAAACCGATTTGAAACCACAATAGGGTTTTGCAACCGATTAGAAACTAATTTAGAACCACTCTAGGATATAAAGTTTAGAAATTCATTAGAAATCGAATATTTTTAAACCAATTAGAAAGAGAATTTTGAAATCAATTTTAGTTAGTTTCTAATTATAAACCGATTTGAAACCGATTATAAAATTTATCAAAAATTTAAAAGAAATTAATTTAGAATCTGATTTCTTAATCCATAAAAATAAATTTAATTTAAAAAATAATTTTGTTTGAAACCGATTATAAACTGCTTAGAAACTGAATTTTGAAACCAATATAAAATTTATCAAAAAATTAAAAAAAATTGATTTAGAAACCGATTTTATTTGAAACCGATTAGAAACTGAATTTTGAAACCGATTATAAAATTTATCAAAAAATTTAAAAAATTAATTTAGAAACCAATTTGAAACTGATTTCTTAATCTATAAAAAATAAAAAATTTTAATTTAGAAACTGATTTTGTTTAAAATCGATTTGAAGCCGCTTAGAAACTGAATTTTGAAACTAATTATAAAATTAATCAAAAAATAAAAAACTTTGGTTTAGAAATTAATTTTTTAATCTATAATAAATAAAAAAATTAATTTAAAAACTTATTAGAAACCGCTTTGAAACTGATTAGAAACCGCTTTGAAACATAATTTTGAAAGTGATTTCAAAATTTATTAAAAATAAAAATATTTGAAACCTATTGAAACTGATTTGAAACTGCCTTTTTAGCGGTTTCAAATAGTTTTCTAATTATAAACTGATTTTTACGGTTTCAAATTTCAGTTTTAAAATTGCTTTTTTCTTGTAATGCAAGAAGTCGAAAGTTTTGAAGACACTTTAATGTAAGTTTACTTTTACTTAATTGGTATATCTTGTGAACCCTACATTCCTTGTATTTTGGAATTTATGCAATACATGTGATAGTACAAAACTTTTTCTAACTTGGTTATGAGTTTTAAAAGATCTTGATCATTCTTGAATTACAAAAACTTTTAATGGCTTAGGGCTCAAAAACTTTTAATTGACTTATCCTTTAGTCCAGATTGTTTTCAACCTTGTTAAGGATCAATTTCAAAGGATTTGACACAGTTTGGAAAAGTTCAGACTCCAATTAAAATGTTTAAACTTGTCTTGGCTGCTAAATTTCCAGAGAAATTCAAACACAAAGGTCCAAATTCGGTCGACTAGATTTTTCTTGGCAGCCTAGTACACAGTAAGTTTGTACAACCATTTAGATGCAGAGGTTCAAATTCAGTTGACCGAATTGCGCTATTACTAGCCTTTATTTGAACACTGTAATTGAATTTCAAACCATAAAAAAGGCTTAAATTTTAGATTTTTTGTAACTTTTGCATTATACTCCAATATCTTGAGAACATCAAAAAGTCTTTTTTTGTCTTGTGCTACATGTGATTATCCAAGATTCTAAAAGCAAAAGCAAAGTGGTGCTAGCATTTGTATCTATCCAATAAAGTAGTTGATAAACTTTTTCTTACTCTCTCATCTATTTGTTTATTCAAGGTTGTCTTGAAGACATAAAACATTTTTGGAGAAAGAGGACCTTTATTATTGATTTGAAAAAGAGATTGTGGAGTAAAACCTTTGTGGATAAACCTCTTGTGTATTTGTGTGAATTGAGATTATAATACATTTGGTTGAAATACTTGAGTATGGGCTCAAAATAGTGGATGTAAATCTTGAGGAGATCGAACCACTATAAATTGGTTGTGTCATTTGTTTTAAGTTTCTATTTATTGATCCTACTCAAAATCTTTTAAAAGTTGTTGGCATTTATTATTGTTATTAAAGTGCTATATTTATCTCAGCTATCCTTTATCACAACTTCTTTAATATCGGAGGTTAAGTCATTTTTAAACAAAGTTTTTCAAAATGGAAAAGATTTTGAAAATTAGCCAAAGACCTAATTCGTCCCCTCTTAAGTCTTTGAAATTTTATTTGATATTTAATTCTCTTGAGTTCATTGTTTGATTATATTTGCATTATTACTCGTTAATGTTGAACTTAGTGGGTTTATTGAATACTGAAATAGACTATAGTTGCTAGTATTGTGACTTTATTAGTGTATAAAGAATTGTACTATGTGCTCTTACTACCTCCTATTCACTATATACTAAATGTCTCCATGTAATATAAAATCATCCTTCTTCAAATATTTTATGCTCTGAAATGCTATTTGATTTCTTTTGAAACAGGTGGATGAAGAACAAGATGATTTGTCAATAAATAACAAGAAACATGAAATGGATAGAAATTGAATTTGGAATCATCAGTTGGTTGTTTTGTTAGAGGACGGAACAATTAATGAACTTCAACCCTCAAGGGTTGAAGAGAGGGCTGAAGTTAGCAGAACTTTTCCTTCACTTCCGCCCATAAGGGTAAAAGTTTGGGGGCTTCCATGGCCGCTTTGAAATGTAGCCATAGAAGTTTCTGATAAGTTCAACAGTCGATAATGGAACTTGCAGAGAGGTTCCGCCGCTTGATGTGCTGCAAATTTTTAATTTTTTATATGTAATGATTTTTTTTGAAATAATTATTAGTTAAGTACTTTATTTATTTATTTAAATCATATTTTTATTATTATTTAATTTGTAAATTTGTTGATGAATTAATTAGTTTGCTTGTTATTTTTTTTGTAGGTAATCTAAACTAGTTTAGGCATGCAATTAAAATTTTGTTCCATACATTTAGTTTTCAATTATGTGTATTTAATGACCTAATTTTTGGGGGGTTTAGGTAATTGCATGATTAAATAAATCATTGTTAAATAAATTAAAATTTAATTACATAAATTTAATACATTAAATAGAATAAAATGTTAATTAATCTATTGGCATAAATTTTAATACAAAATGGATTAAATCATAATTAGTTTGCAACGATTAGTTTATCGGTTAACTACTTTAGTTGTTTAGTGTAGTGGCATTTTAATTTGCAATTAAGTTGCTTAATTAACTATTAGTTAAGCTTATTAAATATATATTTACTTTCAACTAAATTAAATGGTAATTACGTTATTTATATACCTTGATTTGGGGCCAATGGGAAACCATAGTGTTCAATTGCACATGCATAATTAAATTAATACCTTAGCTAAACAGCGGGCATTCCAGTTGATAGTCCTAGGCTGACATAGTATGAACGACATTCTTATTTCAAATATATTTATGTTGCCTGCCAAGACACTGGCACCTATGTGGCCCCTAACATTTTCACATGATTAAATAAATCATTGTTAAATAAATTAAAATTTAATTACATAAATTTAATACATTAAATAGAATAAAATGTTAATTAATCTATTGGCATAAATTTTAATACAAAATGGATTAAATCATAATTAGTTTGCAACGATTAGTTTATTGGTTAACTACTTTAGTTGTTTAGTGTAGTGGCATTTTAATTTGCAATTAAGTCGCTTAATTAACTATTAGTTAAGCTTATTAAATATATATTTACTTTCAACTAAATTAAATGGTAATTACGTTATTTATATACCTTGATTTGGGGCCAATGGGAAACCATAATGGTCAATTGCACATGCATAATTAAATTAATACCTTAGCTAAATAGCGGGCATTCCAGCTGATAGTCCTAGGCCGACATAGTATGAACGACATTCTTATTTCAAATATATTTATGTTGCCTGCCAAGACACTGGCACCTATGTGGCCCCTAACATCTTCACATCAGTTAAGGCCTCTAATGCCATGGGGACCATGCATTTACTTTCCATATCTGGCATATTCACCTTATCTTTGGCCTTTGAGTGCATCAACTCCACCGTTGGTTCAATATTATTATCTGTATCCTGTGCTGTCAGTGCCAAGAGTTGAGGGTAATTACCCAGACCCAACTAGACTATCATACTTCTATCAGTCACTAGTCTCTATAACACTTATTTGGCATATTGAATCCATTGAGGATGATCCTAGTGATGAGGACATTCCGAACAATGGGGATATTTCGGAGGTCAAGATGGAGGAGCATGTTGAATTTAGGTTTGAGGACGAGCATTGCATAGATGCTTAGTCTACTAGAGTCATTGCACCGCCACCTTCATCTTGTAGACCTCGACGAGGATGAGTAAGGTAATCGAATTTTCAAACATGATGATACTATTCGGGTTCTCCAACTTCAAATGATTTACTATATTTTTTAGTTTAATGTAATATTTACTCATCTGCACCATGATGTTCATCTCCCGTTCGATCAGTCTCGTTGCCAAAGCTTGACCGTGATGGTACTTTCTAAACTTGTATTTATGTTTCTTGCATATCATCATAAGATTCCATGTTCTTTTATAATGCTCCTTACCCATTAAATTTAACAGATAATGGCACTTTTTCGTTCCCTTAGGCTTTTGGCTCGCTTTCTCTTTCGAGTATGATGTCACCACCTCCACAGTTGGCTCATCCTTGGGTGCATAAATAAATTTTCGATATGTCCTACCCCTTTCACACCTAAATTTGACAAATCCATTGCTTCATTTCAAATAGGCAATTATAAAAAAATGTTCTCACCTGTAATGCCCTTACCTTCACTCAATTTACTAACTCATCTTTGCTAAAAAATAAATCATGTGTGGCCAAATAAGTATTCAAATTGTCAACTTTATCAAAATCTACAAATTCTTCAAAAGAATTGTTTGACAATGATGGCCCTTGCAATTCAAACTGATAATGAAATTTCATTTTATGGAACTGTTCCTACTTTCGTAATTTATATTATGAGTTTTGTTAAGTAAATATTAGTAATACTTACAAGAATATATAATTTAAATGTTAGTGATGTATGAATAAAATAATTAAAACAACTAACAACTATGCTAATTATATTTAATAAAATATATTAATTACATAAGTTATTTTGTTAATAACATTTTAAAAAATATAATTAAAAAAATTATTTCAACCATTAGGGGAGGAGGGTGGAACCTTATTGTGAGTTTTGCCTTATTAGGCATAACTCCATAGGATGTTTCGTCAAATTGGACATAAAATGACTCAAAATTTTAAAATAATAAAAAATTATATATTAATAAGTTTTTGAGTTTTGCCTTAAAAATTATAGATTCAGTGTTTATTGCATTACATTGCTAATTTGATGCATAATTTATTAATTTTAGAGTTTAGAACGAGAGAGAATATGAGTTAGAGAAAGAAACAATAAATGATAAGTTATTTATTATATATACTAAAAGAATTGTACATAGCAAACATAAAAAAAAATCCTCTATATAAAAAAAGCAGCGCTGGCGCTGTTTCATTCTCTCTTTCTCTCTCTTTCTCTCTCTGTGTCGCGAATTGGACGCAAGTAAAAACCCAACAAACCCTAGCCAAGAGCAGCTTCCTCTCTGCGCGTTCTATCAGAGATCCAAAGGCTTATTTCACCGCCGGCCATATTATGGGTTCCAAGAAATCCGACTTCGGCGACGGTGCTAGCCCCGGGTTCGTCTGCTTTTCTCTTTCTCTCTCGGTTTAGGGTTTTATATTTTGTAAATTTCGGGGAAAATTTTGATTTGTTTCTTTCGGTTCTCTTCAATGTTGTTGCAGTAAAATCTTTATTGGAGGTTTAGCCAAAGATACTACTTTGGGTGAGTTTTCTTGATTATTCGTCTTTGCTGTTAAACATTCTTCACAGATTGTCCAATTTTTGGTTTCTCTGCTTCCTAAGGATTTTGGATTGTGAGACATCTTTTTGCAGATTCAGTGGGTATTTTTGGTTTTGGCCGCTCTGATTTGAAAAGTCATACTGTTGGTGGAGTTTGACTTGGACTTCAGTTTCCAAATCTTTAAACTTTTTCTTCTTTTGTTATGTGTAGATCAATTCGTAAAGTACTTTGGGAAGTATGGGGACATAACCGACTCAGTAATAATGAAGGATAGGCACACTGGGAGGCCAAGGGGCTTTGGGTTCATTACATATGCTGATCCACTGGTTGTGGATACTGTTATTGCTGAAACACACATTATCAACGGCAAACAAGTGAGTTATCAGCCCTTAGCTATCAGCCAGTCTTTTCTTCTTCCTTATTTTTTAAATTTTTTTTCGGGGGGGATATGTTTCACTGTAGTGTGAGGAAATTTTTTGCGTAAGCTGATTTGATATGGAAGTTAGGATGTTATTGCTTTGATCATCTGGGATAGACAATAAATGAAGGGCCTGATGAGGCTTCTATAGGAGAGCGTGTAAGTAACTTTGCAAAAAGTAGGATACATGAATAAAAAAGATTAGTGCCTGTGAATGGGCTTCTGTTTGGAAAACCTTTGGATTGTATATATGTGTCTCCGGGTTATTGCAGGCAGAATACTGAATTGTAACCCCACCGAATATGGCTAAATGACTGCTTCTTTATTACTGTTGTCCTAAATGAAAATCTGGAACTAAGTTTCAATGGTTGACTTTAGTTTGCACCCATTACTTGGGTTGTGCTTGCCGTATTTTGTGTCCCACAATCAGATTCCCTGGTAGTCATGGTTTCTGAAGTTCATGAAAAATTTGAAGGGCATGAGTAACTAATCATTAATGCCTCGCTTTCCCTACATTAGACCCTTCCCAAAAAAATGGTGCCACGTCTTAGTGAATCATTAGTGGTTGTCCCCCCTAGTGTTTGGTTAGAAACTAGCTTCTAAAGTTGGTGTAGTTCTATTCAGTTGCTTGTTGTCTTAAGTGCAGGTGGAAATGAGTGTGTGTGGTGGTAAAATTTTTGTTTTCATTTCCCCATAAACTTGGATCTTTGATGTAGAATTAACTTTTTGGATTTTAGTAAGATTAGAAGAGAACAAATAAAGAGATGTCGAATCTTTCTCCTAAAGTTAGCCAATGATCAAATGAAAATAGTACCCATCTCTCCTGTTATTTTATTAGAATCTAACTTTCTAAAATTGGGAATTATCCTGTTTAATTACTCCTGTGGGTGGAAGGTGGAAAATTTGGGGTTAACAGTAAGGTTTCGTGCCCCCTTGACCTGGGTTTGGTAGTAATAGCTTTCTTAGGGTGAGGAAAATCGGAAGAGCTTCAGCAGATTGTCATTAATCCTTTTTCTCTGTAGTTACCGGATGATGAAATGACTCATTGACACTTTTCTGCCTTGTTCTTAATTTTGTATCTAGCCTTCTAGAGTTTGTAAAAGTTCTATTTAATTGCTTGTGTTGATGGAGAGTGGAACATTTGGTTTTAACTGCCCCAACTGGTCTTGTCCTTCCAGAACCTGTCTGGTAGACTGGTTGTTATAGCTGCTGAAGTTTATGAAAACTACAGGAAGATGGGTAATGATTATTGAGGCTTTCTGCCCTTTCAAGGTGGCGGATGAGTTATTGAATCAGCAATGCTTTTTGTGTCTTCCCGTTGTGGAATTAGAAGGGGATGTACTTTCGTTGAAATTACATGTACCTGGAGTGATGGTAGAACAGATCATGTAGGCACATTTTTATTTTACTTACTACTTATGTATTTCATTTAGCTTTCAGAAGTTCAGGAAAATTAGGAGCAGTGTGGGTAAAGATTCATTACTGTAATTCTCCCTCTAGAGAGAATAAAATTGGCCCCTTGTGGAAATTTTGTCAACTAAACTTTATCACTTATGATTAGGCACACTTTATCTTGTTTATATATGTGACTTCCTGCAGATATCGTTTCCTTTTCCTGCATTGGAGGTAAACATCTGCTAGTTCCTAATTTTCTGCACGCTGAGATGATCAATGGCAGCCAATGTTACAGTGTCTCGTGGCTTATTTTGTTGCTGTATAGTTGCTTAATCTGTTATTGTGCGTGCTTAAGGACATAGCAGGTTTTATTAAGATTCTGTCCTTGCCAGCAAGATCCTGTTATTATTATATTATTTTACTGGAGAAACTGTTATTAGGTTTGCTGCATGTTGGGAAATGTCTTCCTTTCGGAGTAGATTGTTAATTTGAGATGGTATAAGTACTATGTTTAGATCCTAAGATCTACAATTTTTTTATTGCCAGGTCGAAATCAAAAGGACCATTCCAAAGGGATCTGCAGAATCGAAGGACTTCAAAACGAAGAAAATATTTGTTGGTGGGATACCAACTTCTGTTACTGAGGGTAAGAGACAACATATGAGAACTCTGTCCCCCTTTTATTGGTATTTGTTTTGGTTCTTCTGCATTCTGGTTGGAGTAATATACCTTTTATGATAATTCTGTTTTAGACGAGTTCAAGAGTTTCTTCTCAAAGTATGGCAAAGTTGTCGAGCACGAGATTATTCGGGATCATGTCACTAAACGCTCCCGAGGCTTTGGTTTTATTGTATTTGACAATGAACAAGTTGTTGATAATATGCTTGCTGATGGAAATATGATTGATATGGCGGGTACCCAGGTAAGCTTTATCAAGTTGTTCCTGGAGATGTGTGATGGACTTAAACCAATGCCATTGGAGGAACCCATTTAGTCCACCTTTTCTGTCCTTTCTAGTTACCCATGGGTGTTCTAGTAATATGCAGTTTCATCCAAGAAATAGGTGCAAGGATTAGTCGCATTAAATGATGTTATGCTTATGTAGTTCTTAGCTTTCAAACTGATCTGCAGGTGGAAAATTATGTACTGACGTAGTTGTGTTTTATAGTGCTTAGCTTTCAAACTGATTCTTTGTTGTAGGTTGAGATCAAGAAGGCAGAACCAAAGAAACCCTCAAACCCAGCACCTGCTCCTGCATATGGTAGTGAATCTAGGGGTCGTGGATATGGTGGTGATGGTTTTGGTGGATTTGGCAGCTCTTATAGCAGTTTTGGCAGTGGTGGTTTTGGCCCTGGTCCCTATAGGTCCTTTGGGGGTATGGGGGGTGGTAGGTTTGGTGAATATGGTGGATATGGTGGCGGAGGTGAATTTGGGGGTCGCTATGGCGACTTTGGTGGTAGTGACTATGTTGGTTACCGAGGAGAGGCCTCCCTTGGATACTCTAGTCGCTTTGGTTCTTATGGTGGAGGATTTGGTGGGGGGTATAGTGGGAGTGGACTAGGTGCTTATGGCCGAGGAGGTGGCTATGGCGGTTATGCTGGAGCTGGCTCAGGTGCTGGCTATGATTCTGGCCCTAGTGCTGGTTATGGCGGTGCAGGAGGGTTGTATGGAAGTAGGGCAGGCTATAGTGGTGGTGGTCGTTATCATCCTTACGCCAGGTAGACTTCTCCCTAAGCATTGCCTCTAGGAGTTGCAATCAGGTCTCCTGGTTTTTGCATCATCAGGTTCAAATGGGTAGATTTTCAGAGCTCTAGCCAGAAGACTATGTAGACGAGCATCAGAGCTATAGCTTGCTTCCATGGACTAAGAACCAGATATAGAAAACTTTAATTTTAGATATGTTATGAATTGTGTTCTCTAGTTAGATATTTTTCATATGTTGTTATACATTAGCTAGAACCCTGTTCCTTTTGAGTTTATGTATTTCTGAGGGGTATGTTCTTAGATGCTTGCTTACTGTCTTTGGGTGTTATGGGTAAACTCTTAGATACCTGTACCCACAGGATTGTCACGATATTCTAGAATATTATTAAGCATGTTTGTGAACTAGTCTTCCAGGCCAGTATACCTTGTCAGATATTATAATATTGGTAAGATCATTTAAGATTGATGTGCGTAGATTCCAAAAGAGGCATTCTTGACATGTTCTTATGAATCTAGCATAATCAGGAGTAATTGCATGTGCTGCATGAGAGGGTTGATCTCAGAATGGAGTTCTTCGTTTCGCCACTAGTTTTAGACCTAGTATGCCAATGATACGTGATTAATGCCATTACAGCTGTTGTCTATAGTAATAACTAGCTTCTCTCTAACTAAGAGCAAATGATACCTTCTCTTAATGAGAAATTGTGGTCAGCCTCAGCTTCATGGTTTTTGGCCTCTGTTTTTTCCTTCTTCCTCCTTGGCTCTTCATTTTGTTGTCTGGTGTGGGGTTGGGATATGGAGACCGAAGGGTGTGCAAGGTTGCAGGAATTTGTGCCTCAACTCATTTTTGGCAGTGATTTAGTGGTGGTCCATGTTTTCGGACTTGTTAGTGGGCTTCTATTGGTTCCGTTGGTGTTTATAAATTATTCGTTGGTTTAAGAACATGTATTGCAGGGACATGTAATTTAAAGAGTCAACTGTATATATTATATGTTATTTCTCTTTATTTGATATCTGTGCTGGAGAGCCAAATATGTCCCTTGTTTGTTGAAACTCTTTGTGCAATGGGGTGCAGAAAGCCAGTTGATGAGATTAGTAGCTGTCAATTGTTCGACTTGCGTAAATATTCAACAGAATAGGGCTACTTGTAAACCTGAAAATAAATGAAATAAAATCCTATTTCGTCATTTGACTTTCTCCACCCGGGTATTTGGCTGAGGCAACTTCATAGGTTGTATATTGCAACCTGTGGCTCAGGCTACTGAATCAATCAATGATATCGCCAAGGCCAGGATGTTCTCTTACACAGCTTTAACAATTAATGCATTCGGGTCACAAGGCGATATCTCAAATTGTTTCGGCACTGCAAGACATTTACATTGCTTATTTTGAAAGTAAATCCGAGAGGGTTAAAAGGGTGCTTCTCATTGCCATTGGCATGTCTTTTCCTTCTGGGTGAATGAGAAATGTTCTGAAGGGAAAAATCATTTGTGAGACTTTTTCTTTTTAAAAAAATTAAATTAAAGGCCTTTTTGGTTGAAATCAACCAGAATATGTGCTTATTTTACGATTCATGAGATCTGGCTATGGAGTTTAAGATGGGAAGGGAAAAAAAAAAAAAACGAAATATCAGTAGATAAGAACGCGAAGTAGAAAAGTCTTAGCTATTAGTTATATAAAAAAAATTTCGACATCATTGAAACTTTTATCCAAATGAACAAATTCAATGAAATTGGGACCTTTGACGAAGTAGAGGAAGAAAAATGGAAGAAAAAAAATTAAAATTTAAACCAACGACAAAAAGGGACGTCTTTGGTTAGTGGTTTTTTCACCCTTCGAGCAATGCTCCTTGGAGCTTCAAATAATCCAGGTGAAACTGAGGTTACTTAGGCAGTTTAAGGTGAAACTAGGAGGCAACGGCACCAGGGACCAGAGCCCTCGAGTTGAAAACCTTAAGATAATTGAGGATATTGGATGCTTTAAGCAACAAAAATATATGCATATTTTGAAAAGGTGTAACATTCTTATTTTGAGCAGTATTACTTTGTCTGGATTGAGGAAGGGATTGGGAGGGAGAGAGGGATTTAAAGGTGTAACATTCTTATTTTTGCTCCTATTTACTTTTCACATCGCTTATTAACCAAATAAGATAACTTAACTATTTACTTATTTATTTATTTTTACTCCCTCTTTTGCTCTGTGTTCCAACCCAACCCAACAAGTTGAAAAGCAATTTTTGCAAACATTTTCGGGACAACTTCTGCAAAATAGCTTTTCTAAAAGGTTCTTAAAGCTAAAATCAAAAGTTAAAACAACAAAGGTAATCAACACAATTCAAATCACTTTTCAACTTGGAAGAAGGGGAATTGAAAAGCGCATTATTTCGAGCAACTCAGTGAATGATCAAAATCTTCAAGTTATCATTTTGTAGTTCACACAGGTTCCCTAATTGATTAAATATTTGATTACGTCATCTATGTATAACCTGTTAAAATTTTAATTTTTGTCAAGACCAATAGATACTTCTTTCATTTTAAAAAAAGATACGCGTTTTGACTATTTTTTATATATTAAGAAAGAAGAAAATAAAATATATATTTTCTATTATATTCTTAACTAATTTTATTAATATAATAAATAATAAAATAATTATATTTATAGTAAGTATAACTTTAAAAAATAAATTTTAGAATTTACAAAATACTAAATATTTTGAGAAGGCATAAAATGGTCTTATATTAAAACGAAGGGAGTACTGAATTAGTTAAATTTTGATGATAAAGAGATTAAAAATATCTACCTTGGGCCTGCGACTGCTATGCACAATTAGAGGTGTTCATTCGGTGTTTGATTGGGTTTTCAATTCGAAATTTCAGTTTTAATTTAGTTTTGTAAAAAAAAATGAAAATTGAAAGTTGAATCGAGCCAAATTTTCTTTAAAATCAAATCAAACCAAATCGAAAGAACTTAATTTGGTTCGGTTTCAAACCGAATGTTAAAAAAACAAGTAGATGAGCGTATTATGAAAATGCATTATCCTCTTAACAATAGATCAACACATTACATAAATAGCATTTATGTAATAATATTTTTAAAATTTTAGCTTTTCGATAATAAAATCAAAAATTGAATCGAATTATATATAATTTTTTATAAATCGAATTGAACCAAATTGAATTAATAAAAAATTGAACCAAAATGTAAAATTCGATTTAATTCAATTCAATTTTTTTATTTAAACCGAATAATGAATACCCCTATGCGCAATAGAGAAGAATCTGAACATGGAGCCGTTCTTCAAAGGACCATTGATTTCCAGGCAAGTTTGATTTGGGGATGTGACTCACACACTATGTGATTTACGTTGTTAGTAACTCTTTTGATTGTCACTCATAAAGCTCCAGCCTTTATACTGTAAGGCTTGGTTTGGTTGGGGCAGAAAGAGGAAGGGATGTAAATGTGGAGGTAAATAGAAAATTTACTTAGTTTGGTTGGAAGAAAATTCGGGAGGGAATATAAATGTGAAGATCGAAAATTTCCCCTCCCTGTTAGATTTCTAACTTGATACGAACTCACAAATAAAAGACCTTGTAAATGCACAGACAAATTGAATTGAAATCCTGAATCATCCAATTCTCAACTTTGTTGATCATCGCAAATCTCTATACCAAAGGAAACAAAAACCCTCGGTTGAAAATCACTAATCCTATAAGCAAAGCACCATGAGACACTAGGTGATACACTTAAACGGATGATCAATCATTTGCTATGAAAATACCCTAGTTTTATCAAGAACTAAAGAATAAATTTTTTCTCACCAAGAGGAAAACTTTAAGTTAAATAATCCCTCAAGAATATGTTAATTGTCCCAAAAAATTACATAGAAGAGTCTTTTGTAGAGTTTTGCCTGTAGGGATTAAAATATAAATGACTAAACCATAGAGACTAAACTATAAATAATAAAAATATCAAAAATAGTCAAAATAAAAATTGGCCAAGTCGGCCAAAGAAAATCGGGCGCCGGCTGTAAGAATCAAGCACCGGTTTTGAGTCATTGTAACCGTCAGGTGCTGGTTGCTTATTTGTATCAGGTGATAGAATGTTTCTGGAATTCTGTTTATGCCTAAATGTTTTGTCAGGCACTAGTTTGGTCCACTAGGGGCATGATTTGTTTCTCTCATGCATTTTTGTTAAAATTTTGACCTCTTTTCTTCTCCTCATTATTAACCAAGCTTAATTGTCATGAAATTTAATGTTTTTACTATTATTAAATTTTATTAATGTTTATTATTCTAATAAGTAATTCATTTAAGTTATGAAATATGAAAATTTAGAGGTTATAACTAAAGTTGTAACATTAATTCTATATAAATCACTATTCCTATTACCTTTATTATCTTAGAAAACATATGAAATCATGGGAGATAAACTATATAGGCTAAAGAAGAGCTTACAAATGACTTATGATGGGAAATGTCACTTTCAACTCTACAAATAAGACTATATGAAGTAGTTTGTAAGTAGATGTATAGTGAAAACTCTCTATAAAATTCTTGTTCTCTCTATTTTCTCTCTATATGGTTTCTTCTATTTTCTTTCATTATAATTTTTTAATTTGTTTTTCTATTTTTTTGTAGCAATGATTACTGTACGTGAACAAATTTATAATGTTAGCTCATTTTCTTCCTCTAAATATTCTCCAAAGGTCATTAAACTCCATTCTTACAAAAGAACTCACTTTGTTCCAAAATTTATCTTCCTTGAGTTGGCTAGTCCTGTATCATAACATGTCCCAAAAAGGACGGATTGGGAAGGAAATCACAAAAGGACAAAAATCGTATCCGCAACTTCCATCTTGCCATTCTCATCTTCTTCTCCTCCTCCACAACTTCCATGATTGTAATTCATGAAAATCACCATGCCCGTAATATATTCTTCTCCGTTCTTCAACATATTGTACTCGAAAACTTTGAAAAACCCACAAACAATTTCACCATGAAAATCATCAAACAATTTGAAGAATGTGTTGAAGAAGAAAAATCCCAGCATGTTTAATAAGTATTTGTGTTTCACTCTTAGTGTTCCTTTTTTCTTTTTCTTTTTTTTTCCATAGGTTCTCTCTAAAAAGTTGTTACATGAGAATTTAATAAATATAGGATAGAGGATAGGATAGAGAGAAAGAAAGAAGATTTGGACGTAACAAAGTTCGTAGTTGCGGATCAATATTACCGTGTGCAAAATGCATGTGTGTTGTGAGGCATTTTAGTGGAAATGTAACTTATTTCCAAGCCTGGCTTTGATCAGATAGCAAATTTTGGGGATAGTTCCCTTTCATAAATTGCAAAAAGCACTGAAAAAAAGACAAAAAAAAAATCTAGTATTGAAAGAGATTTGGTAGCAAAGATAGTAGACATCAAACATACAGAAGAACTCAATCAAAGAGGTTGCCCTGAACTTGAAGCTAATATTATTTCACTTATCATAATGCAATAATATGCTTCAAATTAACTCATGCGGAAATTGAAGACTCTCTCTCTCTCTCTCTCTCTCTCTTTTTGCCCTTTTGAGCAGTGCATGTAGTGTTTGTTGTACTATTAATGGAAATCATACATAATCTTCAAGCATTGTCCAAGCCTAGTAATAAATTAAACCTATAAACATGTAAAAAATATCCCTATGAGGGGTATATATACCATGCTCTAGGTGGGGATTAAACCTCCTAGTTGGGAGCTCTCTACTCCCGATTAGACTATTGTGTTGAAAAACATTTTGCACAGCACGTGTGGGTAGCAATATGAACCGTTGGTTTGGCTGGTTTGTGATCCAACGACTGCATTGCTCAGGGCAACATTTGGAATGCAATTCTTTAATCTTCCTGCCAATTTATGTCATTTCAAGTAATCATGTATTCCTTTTTCAACTTTTCCTTTCTTCTTGTCAAAATTGTACGACGGTGGCTAGGAATTGTAGCTGCTAGATACCTGACAGAAGCTGAAATTTGGTAATGCAATTTTGATATAAGATTACACGTTTATCTCAAAGGCAGGCAGGGACTATATCTTCCACATCCACGGCCATTTTGTGCAGAGACTCTTCCTTCATGATCATCTTTCATCTTATAGGGTTTAAGTTTTGAAATTTTGTTACACTTTTGAAATTTTGAAACATATGTTAAGAAATATGTCTCCTTTTTGAAGGTTGAACATGAAGGTCTAGTCTCTGCTTAAAATGGTAGAGGAATTATGCCCCGAAGATGACACAGTGGATAAGGGTAAGGTTATTTGCACTCTAAATAACTTTCGCCATACATTGAATAATTATTCCACATTCAGTTAATAATTATTCATATAAGTGAATAATTATGATACATTGTTACAATAAATTTGGAGGATTTGAAGAAACCAGAGTTCACAACGATTGACGATGCTCATGAATTTTATAACAACTATGCTCATCAAGTCGGATTTTCCACTCAGGTTAGTTATGAGAGGAGAGGCCGTAAGATGGAAAATGTGATGTACTTGAAATATATGTGTAACAAAAAAAGATTTCGAAAGGGCAGCAAACTTGATCCTAAAAACATTAAGACACCAGTGAGCGACGTTGAAGCTAAACCCTTAGCCGAATGCAGAAGAAGTGAGGAGAGAAAAGGATGTGGGACATACATTAAAATGCTTCTTGATTCCACTAGAGGTGTTTATATCATCACTGATTGAGTTGTAGAGCATAACCATGACTTACATCCAAAATAATTTTCTTATATGTTGCGATCCAATCGACAAGAAGATGCCAGTATTAGACTAAGGTCTTCCTTGAAGTGATGGCAATGGTTGCAAGAGGAAGAGAAAGCCTTGAGTTCATTTCCAAAGACCTTAAGAATCACCTAGCCAAAAGAAGACAAAAGAGCAATGAAGTTGGGGGAAGCAATTGCACTATTGGAACACTTTCGTGAAGAAGTATATCGGAAGCCTTCATTTTACTATGACATTGAGGCGAACAATGAAGAGATGATAGCAAATATATTCTTGGCGGATGGGAGAATGAAGATGGACTATGGCTTCTTTGGTGATTCTATAACATTTAACACGATATACAGAACCAATAAAAATTATAGTTCAGTAGGTGCATCTAAATATATGTTCAACAAGAAAATAATTATCATAAATTATTTGGCTTACCTATGCCTGACTATAACAATAATTATTCGGTAAATATTGAATAATTGTTTTACAGCTTCTGGTTACCTAATATTCACATCTGGTGCACGTTTGCATTGATAGGTCTCTTAGTCGGATTTAACCACCACCACCAATCCTGTGTTTTTGGTACTGCTTTAATATACGATGAGACCATAGAATTGTTTTGGTGGTTGTTTCAAATGTTCTTACGATGCATGTCTGGTAAGGCCTCGCAAACCATATTTACATATCAAGACAATGTGATTGCCGCTACAACTAAAACAGAGTTACCCTCGACCTTTCATGTCTTGTGTATATGGAACATAAGATAGAATGCTCAGAAGAATTTAATGTAGTTATATACTTCAAAATTTGTTGATAAGTTGAACTATTTGATGTATGATGTGGATGACGAAGTAGAGCTTGAATTTGTCTAGTATAGGATGGTTGATGTGTGTTTCCTTGATAAACTGCATAAGTGGTTAGAAATGATCCATAGATTTTGGACTCAGTGGTCATCCGCATAGGGTAATTAGAATTTTACCATGGGTATTTGGTCAACCCTATTAAGCAAATCTTGCAATGGTATTATTAGAGGGTATCATTACACGAATCATAACTTGGTGCTATTTTTTGGGCACTTCAATAGGATGATTGAGAGCAGAAGGGATGACAAAAAATTATAGGACTTTCAAGCAATGAACATGCATGTTGGTAATTATTCATATTAAAATGAATAATTGTAAGTGAATAATTATTCAGTCCATGTAGTATAATTATTCATTCCATACTAGCAAATAATTGTATGTACATGGTGAATAATTATTAATAACATGTTCCATAATTATTACCCAAATCCCATTATAGGATACCAGACAACAACTTTTCGCTCAGTCCAGTTGCAAGAAGTGTAGCAGATCAATACACCCCAAACATATTTGCGGCATTCCAACAGCAGTATCAGCGAGTGTTTGAGTACATAATGAATCCTTGCCCATCAAAGGACGATGGCTCTGGGAAGGTAGCGTATATGTATAAGACAATGGAAGATGGTGATGGGGTAAAGATTGATGAACGGTTCGTTCTTGTAGATACTGCTGCCAGAATCATTCTCGAATGCAGATGCCGACTATTTGAAACACTTGGTATTTGTGCAGGCATATTCTTAAGATTATGGATGTTCTAGGTTCTCTTGTGAATGACAGCATGAGGACACTCCTCCCTTGGCATTATGTGCTAGAAAGGTGGACGAAAAGGGCAAAGAGTGGAGTGAATTTTGGTTTTTACGAGCATAAGCCATGTTCATATGCCAAACGCTACCAACAGCTTACTGGAAAGATAGTTATATTGGCCAGAAGTGTCTGCCTAGATGATGACACCTACAACATGGTTGATGGAGAGCTAGATGTGTTGTGGAAACATGCTCAACGGTTGCTAGCAAGTTCTAACAGAATGAATGCCAACATTTTGAAAATACAACCAAACACAAGTATGTCTCAGCTATGAGTTTTGGTTGTGAACACTTATTTACGTTAAATGCATAATTATTCAGCCTAGAGTAGGTTTAGGGATGAATAATTAGGGATGAATAATTACAATTATTCCTCATAATTGCAGCAGATATTGAACTTCTTCTCAGACATTGCCTACTGCATCAGTCTTAACACACTTAAGATGCGAGAGAATCTAAATCGATCAAGAAAGAGATTGAAGAGCATCGTTGAACAGGCTCGATTGCAAAAGAAAGCCAAACTAAAACGCCAGTGCTAGCTAGAAGGGAACCTTGGCAACAAACTAGAATTATTTGCCCATTCAGAAGGAACTGATACACTTATAGATTCTGAAAAGGATTTGCAACTCACATTGTGATTGTGTCATCCAACCTATCCTAATTGTTGGGAAGGAATTTTGTACAATGACAATGTGGTCTGAGTGGGTGAACAGTTTTTTGCGTTGAAAAATTATTTTGTATATCTATTGCAAAATTGTAAATTGAGATAATTTGTTAATGCAACGATGGTCTATAACGACTGCATAATTTCAATGATATATCCTAATAATCATTGTAGAGTAATTATTTTACACGACAAAAGTCAGAATAATTGTTCTGACAAACCAAAATAATTGTTCACAAGGCAAACGAGAATAATTGTAATGTCAAAAAGAGAATAATTGTTCACTAGCACAATATAAGAGACTGCTTTGATAGCTTCAAGCTACATTCCCTACCCCGTTTGCCAGTCCTCTTCCTTGCAGGCGCAACAACAGTCAGAGATCCTTGGTCCACGCTATCCTTCCATTGAATGGCAGCAGCCTTTATTTCATCCAAAATCCTATTTTTCACTTGGCTAAAGATCTGGGCCACAATCTTTCTTCTTGCTCAATTTATGAATTCTAACTTGACCCAAGTTGCAAAGCAATCCTGGGAAATATAGCCTACCTATTGCTTCATAATCCAAAAAACTAATACCCCACAACTATAACCATCCGGCTGATTCGACACAATGGGTATGTCCAATACAAATTCACTAAAGTCCACTTGTAGTCCACCCCACTTCCTAAATCACGCCGTGAAATATTGGACCATAAGCTCACCCACTGGCTGATGGATATCTTCAAAAAACTCTTGGCATGACATGCTGTTTAGGCAGAGGAACATCTTGACTTGCATATCAATGGCGAAGAGAAAAAAATGTGAATTCTGAAGTGTCGGAAAAAAGACCTAAAAAGGCAAAAAGGTTGAATTATTCACTGCTAAGTACAATGTTACACAGTTATTTAGCAGCACTGTGATGAAATAAATATTTATTATATAAGAGAATAATTATTCGTTACAAATGAAATTAATTATTCAGAGGCCATTGTAGAGTAATCTTACAATGTTGCACACAACAGGATCAAACAGTTTATCTTGGTAGAAATATAAAAGACCATCGACCATGCTTTGTATGATTGTACCATACCCACCGTCTCCTCACTCAATGTAACAATTCTAATAATTGCCTCCTCAACTGCCTTTGACTGTGTTGAATGCAGCATTGTGGGTCAAGAGCTTTGTACAACAATATGAATAACTATGTAGACAATAACCTCTTACCCCAATTGCGGTGGTGAAGCAGAATCTGCTAACTACACTATGTGTTACATATTCTCGGTTCATGAGGTGCACAAAGGCATTAATGTTGGAGTGATATATATACTGTGCAAGACGATTGCCTTGAAGTTCAATCTTTGTTAATGGTTGCACCCGTTCATCAAAAACTAGTAGTGCACTACAAACCACAAGCAGCGATCTCAGTTAATTCATATTTTTCACTTAAACAATTATTTTGTCTATTATGAATCACTATTATGGTCAGTGAATAATTATTCTAATTAGCATCAACAGAATAGTTATTCATCAATCATTGTTCAAATTACTTAGCTAAAATTAACAAACAAAGGATTACTCTTTCCCATAGAGAAGGCTAGCAAGCAGCGCAAAATTGACAATAGTCTCCTCGTCTGCTGTTATGGCATTCAGGTCAGCTTTGGAAACCTCATATGGCGGCCTCAGTTTCGCACTAGTCTTGATCAGTCGTTACTTCTTCATTGACTACGCACAATTGAGTCAGGGATAACAACCATGCTTAATTCTTAGCTGGCTTGCTGCTATCCTTTATAGCCACTATCCCCTATTGCTTCTCTGCCAGCTCAACATTTCCTCCCTTCTCCCCTACGCATGGGTGATTCGCATTGCCTTCCTTCTCCCCCTCAACAAGTTTCTCTTCAACTCCATTATTCCGCTCACTTTCAAGCACATTTCTATCTGTACTCTTACCAGACTTATTTTCCAAACTGGTCTTTCCCAAAACCACTCCCTCCTCAGGGACCTCATAGCTACTGCCACAAATAAAAATAATTATTCAAAATCATATCACTTATAGCATAATAATTATTCTATAGTAAACAAAGAATTATAGTATCAATAATTATTTAGCATCACCACAATAATTATAGAATAGTACGAGCAATAACCTTGTTGGTATTCCTGAACAATTTCCATTACACAAAGTTTGCCTTCCTCAACAAATCCAGCTCTGGACTCAACCTTGTCAGACTACCCTAAGTAACCGTTAAGTTGACCAACCTCCTCATTACCTGTCCTTTTTGACCTTCGCCTCTTAAGGTTAACAAGCAACCAAGAGCCTGTAGGCTGATCTTCCTCATCCATTTCCTTTAGTTTACTTTCAATCTTTTTAAACTTCTTCAAATGCTTGGTCTTTTTTGCTCAAGTTCAGACCTTATGCTTTCCCTCCGAGCAGTAGCACTTTCATCATACCCTTCAGCAGTATCTTCATTCTGGTTGACCTCATCCTAAATTAACTCTAAATTGGTGGCTTGTAGTATCCTACTTGAATCCCACCAAGAGCATGGCAATTCCCCTGGCCATCCATATGTCTCCTCAAGATAACATACCTATACTCACAATAGAAATTGATAAAAACTTATGACTCACCAGAATAATCATTTGCACCTGCGTGAAAAATTATTCAACATGGTGAAAATAAAAGTGAGCATAACAAAGAACAATTATTCAAGCATAATGTAATAATATTCAACATGGTAAGAATAACCTTCGCATAAATAGAATAATTATTCACTGCATAAATGAATAATTATTCAGTACTGTTAGAATACTCATTTCAATAATTATTACATGTTATACGAATAATTATTCACTACATAAATACATATACAATAGTACCAATAACAAATTCATGTTTCCCTCTAGCCATGAACTGGGTTTCTTTTAATTTTTGCAGCTAAACTTTCTCATGCCTCGAGCCAAAAAATCTTGCACATGCCAGCCCAGTTGAAATTTTTTATCTCTTCAACATTGTCCACATACAGGGCATATTTCCTCAGGTTTATCTTTACTGAATTTGTTGGGGCTAACAGTGTTCCTACAACTAACAGAATGTACAACTTCACATAAGTATGGCTATTCTCTTGAAAGCCTAAGATGCATTGCAGCAATACCTCTATTGTTACGTATTTCTTGGGCAAGCATCTGATGTCTAGCTTCCCTGCAAAATTCTCAATACAAGGTCCTTCCATTGTGTCCTTCATTTAGCAAACATTTCAACGGAGCCCTTTCGTAGCCCATATACTCGTTGGACATCCTTATCCATTACTATTAGTGTATTCCCATTTGGTAGTGGTGCAGAATCAGATTTTCGATCATAACCTTTGCAAATGGGTTCAAAAATTTTGTATATAGGTTTAACAATCGCAACTCCATCAACTTCTCAAACACTACCTTCTTCAGTGCATTTAGCTTTTGTATGTGATCATCGTCTTGAAGCAGTTCTTAGTTGGCTTTAACAATGGGAGTTATAGAACACCGAATTTGAAGCAGTTTTGTGATTTTTTTCCATTTTTAGTCACTTTTTTCTAAATAAAAGATGGAAGAACATTAACATATGTTGCTTCTGCTCAAACATGGACAAAATCAGCAAATGATGCAACTGTTTCGTTGGATTTCCTTCAACAGAGATATTGCCAGCTTTCTTCTTCTCGCAAAGCTTCCAGATGATCTTTCAGCTTTTGATTGCACCTTTTGGTTGTGGCAGAAAGTTTGATTGCACCTTTTGGTTTGTTTCTCGAGCAGTTGCAACTGACGGTTGAGAAGACGACTCATCACGAAGAGAGAGAAAAATTTCAAAGTTCAAGGCTGACAGATTTTCAAACTTTTCTATTTTTTCCCTTTTTTCGGTTCCAAATGTGTCCCTCAACACCCTAGCCGTTAGATCACAAACAAGTCAATCCAATGGCCCATATTGTGGCCTGCATATGCTGAGCAAAATGATGTTCAGTGCAGTAGCCTTACCTCTCTACTCCTGCCACTTGGGAAACAATTCGCAAGCAATAGAAGAGTTAAACACATATCACAAGAGATCATTCACACAAACTCACTATACTTAAGCTTGAAGGACCACTCTAACTCACAAGAGTTGAGTCTGTGTGACTCTGTTTTACTCAATCTCACTTCATTTCACTTGACTCTATTGTTCCAATTTGCAAATATAGATGCAGTTCTCTATTTATAGTAGTAGTAGAAGCTACTAGAAGTTTAGGTTGTATTTGGATAGCAGTTTAACTTTGATATTTTTTTCCCAATTTCATGCACCCTATCTAGTGGCAAAACTCTTTTTGAATTTCAATCGAAATCCAAATTATGTTTACATTTAAGTAGTTGCAAACTTAAAAATGTTTTTTTGTGTGACCTACAGGATTCCAGAAAAGGACCAAAATTGGATGTATGTAATTATTTTATTCCGAATTCATATCACACTTGCTATATACAGGTTTTGTAGATTATATTTAGTAAGAAAATTAATCATTTTCTTAAAAATCTCTCTCTCCTCTCTCCCTCTATCTCTCACTAAACTATGAATTCAATGAATAACGTCTCTAATTAGTCAAAACAATACAATAAGTAGCGATTCTACTATGGATTCTCTTAATTTTGAGGTAAAAACTTTTAAAAATTATCAACAAATTCTTAATTTTTTTTTTTTTTAAATCTACATAAGTTCTGCCACGTGGGATCCCTCTGTTGGGGGAACTCACCTAACAGTTTCGCCACATAAGGGTGGGACTTGACGTGTAGTTCCACCCACACGTGGTGGAACTGGCTGTAAAGCTCGGCCACGTGTTGGCAGAATTGCATGTATAGTTCTACCATGATGTGACAAAAATTCACAGTAAGTTTCACCACCTGTGGACAGAACTCTCCTTGATCTTTTTTAAATATTATTTATTAAATATTATTAATAAAATTATTTATATAATTAGCATATTTTATTGTAATGTAATTTTCAAGTTAAAGTTATAGTAATTGCCTTAATCATTTGAATTAGTAATCTAGTTCGGCCACGTGTTGGCAGAATTGCATGTGGAGTTCCACCATGACGTGGCAAAAATTCATAGTAAGTTCCACCACCTGTGGGCAGAACTCTCCTTGATTTTTTTAAATATTATTTCTTAAATATTATTAATAAAATTACTTATATAATTAGTATATTTTATTGTAATGCAATTTTCAAGTTAAAGTTATAGTTATTGCCTTAATCATTTGCATTAGTAATCTAGTTTTTTTTGTAATCTTGCTAGTATTAATAATACTTAATATATGAATTACAAGAGTAGGAACAAGGCCGCAAAATAAAATTTCATCAAGCATTTTATAAGAATGGTCAAGGGTCATCATTGTTGAACGATTTCTTTGAAGAATTCTTAGATCTCGATAAAGTTGACAATTTGAGTAATTTTTTGGGACACATGATATATTTTCGAATAAAAAGGAGATGGTAAATTAGGCGAAGGCAACGATATTGTAGGAAGGACCTTCTTGATAATTGTTCGTTGCCAATAAAGTGACAGAAATAGAAATATATTTGTCAAGCTTGGATGTGAAAGGGGCAGAGCTTACCAAAATATTTTTGCGCCTAAGAATAAGTCAATAGCGGAGGTAGGGACATCAATAGCAATTCCTAAGGTCGAGTCAGCCATTCATCAAGCAGAACTAGAGGGCGCAACGGTTCTAGCGGACGGGCCTCGAGGTCAAGCAATCGTGGATTTGGTTCCTCCATGAATGCTTCTAGCTGTAGAGATACGAGAACCACAATCTTTCCTTAAAAAAAAACCAGTTTCCTTCCTTTATCGTATCATTTATATCTGACTAGATTGATATTAAGGCAGATAGAAATTGCAGATTCTGGGTGATTGCCCATTTGCAATACGGGAGTGAAGACATGTGGTTCCAGGTTCGACAAGAGTTATGGTGGGAGGTTCATAGTTGTTCTAGGCTGTACGAGAGTATCATGGGTGTGCCGACTGGTGTCATGGCACTATTATACTAGTTGGAGCACTGGGATGTTCAAAGGCCTGCCCTTATTGACTGGTGGCTCACAATGCCTGACATGGGTTTAGTGGTCGCAACATCATACAACGCTACCTTTGTTTGTCTACCCCGATCACAGTCTTGGACATATCTTTCCTTGACTCACAATCTAACTACACAAAATAATTATAGTGATTGGCCTATTACAGGACACTAACAATTTTGTTGCGGTTCATAATGTAGATTTATTTAATATATTTAATAATTTTTAATAAGTATTATTAATATTTTTTGGCTGTTGCATAGTTTCAGATGGATGATGAATTTTCAGTACTGGACGTGCATCCCTCGTGGAATCACTACAAATAGGTCTTGGTTCCCGAATGGGATGCCCTATTAGAAGTCATAATTGCATGTTGGTGTACGCTTGCAAAAACATAAATTAATCTATGGATGATGTATGAATAACAAAATTACTATAACTTTAACTTGTCATTTGCATTACAATAAAATACATCACTTACATAAGTTATTTCTTTAATAACATTTTTGTTGCTAATTGGCTGGTTTTGGTAATTTTGGAGGTACTTTGCAGTTTGTTCTTTGTTCACTTGAGAAATGTGATTTTAAACTTTGTAAATTTGGAACTGTGACCAGTTGATCTAGCAGATTGCATTCAAGAAGTAATATGAGGTTTTAGTAATAGAGGACATTTATCATGTTTTCTTGGGCTTCCTTTTATGAATTGGAGGATTTGATTTTCTCTCTTACCTATCAAAAAGTGTTAGGATGTTTTAGATAGTGTTTGAATTTGAGTTTGAGATTTGCTATTTTAAATCACTATTATTATATATAATGTTTTATTAGTTTAAAAATTAAATATTCTTAACTTTTTTCTATCTCTATTCCATCTCTTCTCTCTTATTCTCTCCCTACAATTTTACTAAAATTAATTAGTATCGTATTAGATTTAGTTATACAGTGTAATGAGTAGTGAATTTACACCGAACTCCCTCGATTTGAAGTAAAAAACTTATAAAAGCGTTAAAATTTGAATTTTTTTAACATTTTGAACAAGTTCTACCATGATTTGCAGAACTTTCATCCTCCAAAGGGGACCTCATGGAATTTAATTTAACTTTCACGATTTCTACCATGAGAGCGAAACTTTTTCATGAAGCAAAACTCTTGCTCAAAATTGAAAAATAGTTAAGTTTTTGTCCAACGTAATTTTTTATTTAACTGCGTTATATAACTCAATTTAATGTGATGCTCATTTATTTTAGTAAAATTCTAGAGAAAAAGTTAAAAATGATTTAATTTTTTTACTATATATAATTAAACTCAAAACTGTATATAACAATTCCTTTTAAATTTTTAAAAGTGAATTGATTGTGAAAATGAATGTGAGACTTAAAATGAAAAATTTACATTGCATTTTGGACTGAAACCCAATACAAATACATCCTTATTTCCTTAATACTAATTGTAATATGCAAATTTAATTGCTAATTGTAACCTTCTTCTTCTTCTTCCTTTTTGCCATTTTGTAATGCGCCCGAAAAATTTTATAAAATTTTACAACTTCCATAAAATGTTTTACATGAAATTCTTGGGAATGTGCAAAATCACCTTCCAAAAACTTTTTTATGAAACTTCGTAGAATTTTTTGTGTACATTACAAAATTGCCCAAAGAAAAAGAAAAGATAAAAGAATAGGAGGTGTAATTAGTAAAATAGAAGTTATATTTAGCAACCCTAAATGTGCTTTTAGTTTATAAAAAGAATTATTACAAAAGACCCCCTAAAGTAAGAGGATAAAACTACTTTGGTGCCTAATTTTAAAAAATTGTTTATTACTAGTTAAAAATTAAACTGTAATTAGTACAAAAATAAAATGGTAAAATACCCCTAATTTATAGCTGGGGTTTATTACAAATACCTCTTTAAAGTTTGAAATAAAATCACTTTAGTTCATATTCTACAAAATGGATAGTTTACTTTCATATGTTAAGATCCGTTTGAAGGTTTTTAAGAGGATGATATCACTAACAGGTTAACTTTCTTTGTGTTAAATAGTAATTTGAAAAAAAAAGGAATAAAGTTACCACTAACCTATAATTCATTAGTTTAAACACCAATAAGTTACTACTACTACCTGAACTCCTTATCTTCTCTTCTCTTTGCCTAAGTCACTGCCTACTTACATTTATTCCCTTCCTTTTCTTTGTGCAAGACATAACACATTCACATTACCGCTTGATCACATGTGAGAGGGGAGAAAGGAAAAAATAAAAGATAATGTGGCAGCCACTAGTGGCTGTCAAGAAAGAGGGTGGCAACACACACAGGGCCTAGTTAGAAAGAGAGGGAGAGAATGAAGGGTCTAGATCCAATGGATAATGGCTTTGGTAAGGAGGAAAAGAGGATACAGAACTGAAGTAGCACTAGCGACTTATCGATGTTTAAGGCAATGAGTTTTACAATGGTAGTGATTCTTTTTTTGAATTACTGTGCCATAGAAAAAAATTGATATGAAGTGTTTTTTTCTTTTTTGGTAAATAAGCAGTTAGCCATTTATATCTTCCACAAAATCATTACAAACAATAGATGATTCACCTTCAGTATCTCCTCTATCACAAAGAACTGCAAGAGGCACCAAACAGGGATCCACATAACCACAAAATTTCTAGGATTTAACCACTGTGCTAAGTTATGTGCAAGGGTATTACAATATCTTGCAGTGTGGACTATTTTCCATGAAGGCCATTGTTCAAGGATTTTTCTTCCCTCTTCTATGTGACTTATGCCAGTCTATTCCATGGTTTCAAAATGATCCCGACGTGCATAAATCACAATCAAAGCATCGCTTTCTAGGATTGTTTTCGGGTATTTTGTATCATTTGCCAATTTCAAGGCTTGTAGTGCAACACAAGCTTCTACCTCAAATGCATCTAGTGTTGCATCAATACCCACCCATATGTACACAATGTTTCCTTCATGATCTCTATTTACACATGCCACTAAAGCCTTTCCATTGCTGAATGAAGCATCAAAGTTGATCTTGTTCTACCCTAGCACCGGAGCATCTCATCCTTTTTTTACACCTCAACCCCCTACTTTTAATTCTTTTCGTATTGTAGCATTCCAATACTATTGGGCTGAATTGTTATACATTGGCTGATCTCCATCCAGTCTTGCGCTTCTTCTCCTTTTCTGACTTGATTTCTGTACATCCAAATTCTTTCCATGCGAATCACAACAAAGTTCAACATCTGTTGTTTTTTCAAAATACTTATAGAAAACTTTTTTTTTTTTTTGGATTTACCAGTTTTTCGATCCATCTTCTGAGAGTCCATTCTTTGAATGCCTCCAGCCTGACTTGCCATTTGGAGTTCCACCATACGATTTCGTCAGGGGGCGCTACATGAAAATGTGTTCGTGGTATTCAAGTTTCCCTTGGCAGTGTTTGTGCTTACCGTGGAATTTTGTTTCTCCATAGGAAGTGTTTGTGCGTTACACACCTTAAAACCTTTCTGGCAACTGCCGCTGCGATTTTTCTCAGCCATCACCCGGTAAGCCGTCTCTGCCTCCCTCCGTTCTCTTCTCCCTCTCCTCTTGTTTCTTGTCATTCTTCACCGTTTTTCTGTCTCAAAAATTGATGTTTAAATTGCATGATTGTAAGACCAGTCTCCTTGCCTTATAACTCTATACGAAGCCGTTATGCAAAACATATTATGCTGAATGTTTTTAGCAGGAATAGAAACGGATTCCAATATTATCTTTATAAAGAACCATTCTATCTTGTTAAAGGCTTTCTCCAAATCTGTTTTAATAGCCAGGGTGTTTTGCATTTACTTTTCTTTGAAATGAGTGGAGAATTTCGTGAACTAGGATAATATTGTCAGAAGTTCTTCTCCCTTGCAAAAAACTATGTTGGAAAGGTTGATAATATTAACAATAAACGGTCTTAGCCTGTGAACAATAATTTTAGTCACTAATTTATATTTTGTATTACACAAGCTGATAGGTCTGTATATGAACACTTCGGAATTAGAGTGATGAAAGTGCTATTAATGCTAGCTGGAATGTTATAATTGGTGAATATTGCTTGGACCAAATCGGATACAGCATACCGTGTAAGGTTCCAGTATTTTTGGAAGAAAATAGGGGGCAACCCATCAGGACCAGGGGCCTTTAAAGGTTTGAATTCAAACAAATCTTACTGAATTTCATCAATGGATACTCTTCTAAGAAGTGTGCTTGCCTGATCTTCTGTTATCTCCTAGGATGATGAATGAAGTATGAGGGGTGTATTCGAAAATGAGAGTGACTACTGGAGAATAGACTCCTAAAATGATTAAATGTGAGGCTTTGTAATTGTAGCCCTTCGTGGGTATTTTACTGTGCACTTATTGAGTGTTAGTAAAGATATGTAGGGAAAAAAACAAAAAATATATTGTTATCTTACTATTGAATATTAAATTATCGTTAATTTGAAATTAAAATGTCAAAAATATTCTTAATTTATAGTTAAGATTTATTACAAAATATTCTCTTAAAATTTAAAATAAAATTATTTAGTTCATATTCTAAAACTTGCCCAGCCAAATGCACGAAAACTAATAAAAATCAAGTCAATATTCTCTGGCCAAAATCTCTGTTTAACGATGGTATAACGTTAGCGAAACTGAAAAAGCCTAAAGGATCAATATTAACTGGGGAATTTGGAAAAAGGGAGGACTTAAGCTAGCTAGATCCACGTCTGACACTTTCTTCAACTCTTGTGAATGCATCTGCAAAGATATCAGTTGTCCAATCCTTCAAATCTTCCTGCAAATAGCAAGCACATATAGAAACTGCCATGAACATCCAATCTTTTGAAGGATGTAGAAAGCTAAGGCAAAGGTATCTTAAAGAAATATTAGTGAGGGGATAAAGCAAAATAAATAAGAAGAGAGAAGGGTGAAGTGTGATGCTGACACCCGGTTTTTTAAAAATAAGAGAAGAACATGTTTGAGAGTTCCAGAGGGGGCAGTTGGACACCCCAACGGGCAACAGAAACTGAAATGCAATAAAAGGCTTCAAAGCAGAAAGGGAAGAAATGCATCTAGGCAACATCTAAAGCAAAAGCAGCTAATTAAACCTTTATCAGGCAGCATGACATTCTTACATAACTCCCTCCCTCCTGATATCCTTAAAAGTGCTTACTTTCTTGTTCTTCTTCCTCCTTTTTTCTCCTCTGTTGGTTATGTGCATTTTCTTTTTCCTTCTATTTTCTTTTGGGGGTGGGGAGTTGGGGGCCAGTACAAATTGAAAAAGCTGAACTTTCTATGGGAAGTAAATAGCAGCTGAAAGTAGGGGGAAGGAAGCAGAAAGAACTTATGACAGATAAGTACAATGCAAAGCCTACAAAGAACTAGATGATCTCACCATTCAAGCTCAACCACTCATCTGTAACCAGTAGGAAAATCTACCTCCTTTGCAAAGACACTATCATTTTGAAATTCATTTAGGAGTTTTCAATAAAAATTCAGTTTTATACGACGTTTTTAATGGTCAATGAGACTTCAGAAACTTTTCAGTGATGCAGTAAGTTTCTTAAGTAGTTCAGGATTTTCTGGTATAAGACGGAAGGGTTTCAATTTTGGGTTATGCAAGTTTAATCGTAGCCATATGGGAATTTCGAAAGTGAAGATGTTAAGTGAGGCAACAGGTAAAGTGCCATTTGAGGTTCTTGAAGGAAAGTGTATTATGGCCTTTAAAAGCTAATCATGTATATAAGGCTGCTTGATCTGGCCTCAGAAGTGACCATCACAAGTATTTTGCAACGTAGTAAAAAAATAACCTACAATTCAGAATGCTAAACCGCAAAACCTGCAAATCATCATTTACCCCGAAAATGAGAACTTTTTGTAAATATAGAGTTCTCTAATCATTTCAAAAGCAACTACTGCAATAGCACTTTAAGCATGTAACACGAAGGCCATGTATTGCAGGTCTCTATATTTTCCTCTCCATCTTGTTATGAACTTCTCCAGCAACAACCAACACATCAAGCAGAAAACTAACTATTTTCAGCAATGTAATTACAACTACAAGTCATTACTCCTACAGCTCAACTGACCAGTCTTTCAAACTGCCTCTTTTTGGTAAACCAAAGGGATTTTCTCATTAAAAGCATGTGAAACCTCAAAAACCTAATTAATTATTTTGGTCAATATCAACTGAAAGGATTCTTCTTGCCATCAGACTTGTTTAAATGAGTCTTAACAGGCACATATATCTAACAAAGGAGTCTGAAGTTCTATATAATTTCCAGGTTACAGATAACTTATGAAACATTAAGCAGGGTAGAAGTGCATAATTATGCAGACTATAGACAGAATACAGCCACATCTGACTGGCACTAAAGTACACAGTGGGAATATGGACTGATGCGGCATGAAAATATATAACATGCTTGATTATACAATTTCCAACAGTAATGATGACTCAAGGAAAGTGTGGGCATGTCTTATGTTCTGAAAAACCAAAGGGATTCAAGAGGTAAATGAGGCTACAAGGAAGCACAAAAATGAGAGGTCACTGCAAATATTCTTTATGAATTAACAGGTCAGTGAAAGCAAAAACATTTTCACACAAGTTTCCCTCTGCATATCCAATTTGCAAACAACTTAACCTAGAAAACACTTCAGGGAATTATGAAGTGGCCTAATGAAATTAATTCCATAAAAGAATTGAGTACAAAATTACCCAGCTCAATGGTTCCCCAGTCCTTATTCGTGCATTTGGCCGGGCAAGTTTTGATTCAAATGGTGTCCTTGGTCGGACTTCTTGAATTTCTTCCCACTCCTCACGCGTAAGCATCCTAACAGTCCCTTGACCAGGAGGTGCATTCTTTATTTTTTGCTCAATCATCTCTTGAGATTTAGAGTCATCGTACTGCCAGGACAAGTGGTAATTTAGTTTCAGAAAACAAGTTTGCCATCACACAAGGTTATAAACTAATCAAATGCATAATAGCATCTTCGTACAAATAACATTCTTGGTCCTTTGACCCGAAACGTACAAGGCTTGAAATATCCTGAAGAATGTTTTCATCAAGGAAAACACATTGATTGAATTACAAATAACCTCTACCTAACATGCTGTGACTACCACTCTACAGTTATACAGTTAATATTTAGACCAAGCATGGATTAAATTTATTCTTAGAAAATGGGTTGCACTTTCAGTTTGTATACAAGAAGATATATCAGTCAGAAATTAACAGACATCAACAAAAACTCTTGCTCTTAGGGGATAGCTGAAGCAGATACAAAGATAAGTATATAAAACTCAAATATTATAATAGGGCAGCAATCTGGATAGAACAAAAATTTTATGAAAGCGAAGTATATGATTCAGCCCTACCATCATAAGGAGCTTTGCAAAAAGTGCAGTCCCAACCACAGTGAGTATCATTGGCATTGTTGCAGTATCAAGAAAGGCCTTTGATTCAGGAACTTCTACGAATAATTCCTTCCTCCTGGGGTTACTTCGTTTCCTCTTCTTCTCCATTTCAGCAATCTTCTTCTTTAAGCTTTCGCTAGGACCATCACATGACACTATATGCACTTTTCTATAAAACTGAAATAATGCTCCGCGAATTCCGAACATGCTCATTAAACAAGACAGCTGAAAGCTTGCCAACCAGGAGAAAGAAGCAGAAAAAATCTACTGTGCCATTGTGATTTAGGATTCCTGCAAATGATACATGAACATAAACTAAGTTACTTTCTATAATTTGCTCATAACTCAAAAAGATGCGATAAACACAAATAACATAGCAGAAACCAACGGTAGCTAAATTTCAGAATTCTTGTTCTCCGCCAACAAATTCAGCTATTTAAGAGAAGAAAAATTATGCCTCACAAGAAATGCAAAGTAGAAATGGAGAAATCACTCCTGTTGGCTTCCATGGTCAATAAAAGTAACTGATGGACGAATTTTTGAGATTCAATAGATTAAAAAACAGAGTACTGAGCAAATTTTATACTATGTAAAATTTTATTTATTTGGTTAATTAAAAAAATCCCATCCTTGATCCAAAACAGAAAGTATAAATTGTTGTATTGTAAGTTATGCTGCTCCAGAAAATGGTTTCCTATATGGGAAGAGAGAATTTATCTACTAATCAGCTGCTCCTTCCAAGTTGAATTAGTTTTAATAAGTTTATCTCCATTTTCAATTGACAAACTTGTATCTAGACAAGGATTTCAAACAAAAAACTGAAATCATTCATATTTTCTAAAATCAATTTCCAAATTTGTACATGAATATTATTTTAAAAGAATAATTTCAAATCTTCCTTAATCTAGAAAACCCTGTATGTGGCATGTTAGTGGCTTGGTTTGAAAATATGCTCCTTACCATACAAAAGTTTGAGGTTTGATCAGCATTCCCTCCCTTCTCGATGTATCGGGAAAAAAAAGAAGGGGGACCACATAAACTAAATTTGAATAACATTTTTTAAACCTCTCAGTAACTAGATCCATAATACCAAGCACGACCTGACTAGATAAACATATAAACTATTTTGGAGATGGAAAAAGATGCTTAAAAAAGTTTCTGGATTCTTAGTCCTATAATGAAATAACATAACAGAAATGCTCAAATTGCTAAACGGCTGTAAATAAGGTCTTTTCATCCCAGATATGTAATAAGCTAAATGCACGGCCCAAAAAGCTAAATAAGACAATAAATGTACACTTTGATCAACACTTTCTACAGCAAGTCTTCAATCAACACACTTTCAACTGCAATTTATTGAACAAAATTTTCTTCTTGTCTGAATAGTGCTAATTTATTGATGCAGGAGAAAATCTTAGGTCAGTTAGGTTTATTTGTTATAATTCAGAATCCTAGATTTAGTTTCCATATTAGCTACTATTTTATAGGACAAGAATCCTTATTAGGAATATTCTCTATATATAACTCTATAATTCAGTATTGTAAAATTTTATATCTTTCACTTTAATAAAAGACAGCCTTTGGCTGTGTTCTTCTTCAAGAAACTAGGGTTCGCTGAATTAGCCCCTAAACTAAGATATTGATTTTTCCTCTAAAAATCATAGCTTCGATATGGATGGAAGGCCCGACCCTTCTTCCTACACTCCTGCCACCATCATTTGTTCTCACTCCCTTCTTTATGGCCACCTTTTATACTACCAGTATCGTATAAAACACCAGATTGAGTGCCAATCACTAAATTAACCAATCAAAGATGCATACTTTCACCATGAAACTAGCACAAGTGAATAAATTTTGCAGAAATTTCCACAAAAAACGCAGGAAATAAATGAACTAATGATTACCGTAAGTTTAAGTAGCAAAATACATGGCAATCAGCGAGTGTACACCAGCAGAATTGAGGAAAGAAGTACGAGACTTCATTGTGCGAGGAGAGAGAAGAAGAACAGCAGCAGATTTCTCAAGTGCAGGCGGAAGCAGAGGCAGAAGTTGCCTGCAGCCGGAGGGTTCTGGCTGTTGAATGACACAGATTCACATTCACTGATAGGATTAATTCATTGACGTACCTCACAGAATCCTGGTCTGAAACTAATAGTTATTTGTTCTCAGCAGAAGACGTTTAAGACTAGAGCTCAGTCTTGAAATAAATCTACCTTTGGAAATCTGTTAACTAGGAAAAAGCAAGTTTTAGCCAGACGAAGAGGAAGTCAAACTTACTTTCAGACCAGATACAGCAGTTTTTTAGCTAGACTTGAGCAAACTCGTATCATTAATTATGCTAATATTCTGAAACAAGAAGAGCTTTACTGGGGGCAAAAATCTTGGATTCTTTGGCTAAAAGGAGGAGATGCTAATACCAGATTTTTTCAGATATCCACAAAAGTCAGAAGGAAAAGAAAAAAATTTTAACCCTATAAGATAATGTTGGGAACCGGTTCTTTAATCAGGAACAAATACAAAGCCTCACATTTAATCATTCTCCACTAGTCACTCTCATTTTCAACTACACCCCTCATACTTCATTCATCATCCTAGGAGATTAACAGAAGATCAGGCAAGCACATTTCTTAGAAGACTATCAATTGATGAAATTCAGCAAGATTTGTTTGAATTCAAACCTTCAAAGGCCTCTGGTCCTGATGGGCTGCCCCCTACTTTCTTCCAAAAATACTGGAACCTTACACCGTATGTTGTATCCGATTCGGTCCAAGCAATATTCACCAATTATAACATTCCAGCTAGCATTAATAGCACTTTCATCACTCTAATTCCGAAGTGTTCCCATACAGACCTATCAGTTTGTGTAATACAAAATATAAATTAGTGACTAAAATTGTTGTTTACAGGCTAAGACCGTTTATTGTTAATATTATCAACCTTTCCAACGTAGTTTCTTGCAAGGGAGAAGAACTTCTGACAATATTATCCTAGTTCACAAAATTCTCCACTCATTTCAAAGAAAAGTAAATGCAAAACACCCTGGCTATTAAAACAGATTTGGAGAAAGCCATTAACAAGATAGAATGGTTCTTTATAAAGATGATATTGGAATCCGTTTCTATTCCTGCTAAAAACATTTAGCATAATATGTTTTGTATAACGGCTTCGTATAGAGTTATAAGGCAAGGAGATCGGTCTTACAATTATGCAATTTAAACATCAATTTTTGAGACTCAGAAAAAAAGGATGAAGAATGACAAGAAACAAGAGGAGAGGGGGAAGAGAACGGAGGGAGGCAGAGACGGCTTACCGAGTGATGGCTGAGAAAAATTGCAGCGGCAGTTGCCAGAAAAGATGGAGAAACCATTTTATAAGGGGTTTATTGGGCAACTAGTTTAAGTGCCCAGGCGTTGCGCGGGGTGTTTTGTTTGATAAAATTTTTGTGATAAATAATTTTTAATTTGATGTTTAGTGTATTTTTAATAATTAAGAATTTTTCAACTTTTTATTCAATCTATTCTACATCATGAAAGCGGATACAATAGAATTCCAAGGATAAACTGGACTATTAGAGTCAGATAATAGGCATAAACACAAAAGCAGATACAATATATTTCCAAAGTACTCTTTCCCTCCTTCCAAAATACTTCAAACTTCATCCCTACTTACATTATTATATCACAGGATTCAAAAAGTTCTTTAATTTATTATTTATGAATTATCTTACGGGTTCTTTCTCTTATGCTTATCAGAGACACAAAAGGTTCTTTAATTACTAACATATTTTCTTTTTTAAAATTTAAAGTTTATCCAGTAACTTATCACTTATGCAACAATCTATAAATATTTTCTTTTCCATCTTTGAAAGTTATAAATCAAGCAAAAAGGTAAGTTCGGATTTGATACTCAAACTAATTTACATACTTCATATTTTCAATATTTGAATTAATAGATTTGTTTAGCATCATTGCAGATCTTCTATGATTGCTTGGCAATTTCATTAGGAGAATGGAAACCTATAAAAGTTATTGTGAGTTTAGCATATTGTTTTTCATTTGTTTATGCACTATTCCTTTTTCATTTGTTATTGGTCATGTTATGCATAAATTTTTATTTTTTTAAAGGAGTTTAAAAGACTTGATAGAAAAAGGAATGAGAACAAGAATTATAAAACTATCTCATATTGTAAATTTTCTTTCTTTGATCAGTTTCTCAATATTCTCACTTGATGTTCTTGAAACTATTCTCTTCAAGCCATATTTAGGTTTATTATACTTGCTTTGTATGCCTTTTGTTCTTAATTTATTTAAAGTTCTATTATGCCAATAAACATTCAATTTTGTTTAAGGATATATTTTTTCTCCAACAACATTATTATTTTAGCATTGAAGTTGAAGTTTTTGAACTTTATTGTAGTCTTTGAATTAGGTTTGTTGTTTTTTTTAAAATTAATATTATGCACCCGTGCATTGCACGGGCTTTTTTAGCTAGTATATATATATTACCAAAATACTTTTACTCTCTCTCCTCCTATAAAAGTTTTGTGCTTCTATTCTCATTTTCTAAAATTTTAAATTTTTTAATTAGTTAGAAAAGTTTTGATTGGCTAAAAGATTTTAGACTTTTAAATTTATCTAAATTTATATTAAAACTTTTAAACTTCTTATCACATCTCCACGTCTCTTATCACTTACTCATTATTATAATTAGTTAAAATTAAATTTATTTTTTTCCAAACACACATCTATACATCTATACATCTATACATACATCTACACACACACACACACACATATATATATATATATATAGATTACCAAAACACTTTTACTCTCTCTCCTCCTATAAAAGTTTTGTGCTTCTATTCTCATTTTCTAAAATTTTAAATTTTTTAATTAGTTAGAAAAGTTTCGATTGGCTAAAAGATTTTAGACTTTTAAATTTATCTAAATTTATATCAGAAATTTTGAATTTTAAAACTTTTAAACTTCTTATCACATCTCCACATCTCTTATCACTTACTCATTATTATAATTAGTTAAAATTAAATTTATTTTTTTCCAAACACATGTCTATACATCTATACATCTATACATACATCTACACACACACACACACACACACACACACACATACATATATATATATATATATGTATTACCAAAACACTTTTACTCTCTCTCCTCCTATAAAAGTTTTGTGCTTCTATTCTCATTTTCTAAAATTTTAAATTTTTTAATTATTTAGAAAAGTTTTGATTGGCTAAAAGATTTTAGACTTTTAAATTTATCTAAATTTATATTATAACTTTTAAATTTTAAAACTTTTAAACTGCTTATCACATCTCCACATCTCTTATCACTTACTCATTATTAGAATTAGTTAAAATTAAATTTATTTTTTTTTCAAACACACATCTATACATCTATACATACATCTATACACACACACACACACATAAAAGCTTTGTACTTCCATTTTTATTTTATAAAATTTTAAATTTCTAATTATTTAAAAATGTTTTGATTGGCCAAGATATTTTAGACTTTTAGATTTATTTAAATTTATATTATAACTTTTAAATTTTAAAACTTTTAAACTTCTTATTACATCTCCATATCTTTTGCCACTTATCCATTATTAGAATTACTTAAAATTGAATTTATTTTTTTCCAAACATACATCTATACATACATACTAGCCTAAACCCGTGTGATGCACAGATATACTTTAAAAATAAAAAATATTAAAATTATATTTTTTAAAAATATATAAAAAATATTTTTTACCTCTCAAAATATATGTATTTAGAAAAAAATCAAATATCACAGAACAATAAAATTTTATTTTTTCAAAAATATCAAATACCTTCTTTCCCATATTAAGCTCTTAACATTTGATTTTTACCTATTTTATTCTTGTCAATAAAAAATCAAGAGTAATATTGATTATATCGAATATACTTTTAACGTTTTAAAAATTTTTAATTCACATACAAATATTGCAAATGTCTTTTTGTAAAACATAAATAACATGTACCATTTATTAAATCAAAGAAATTTCAACTTATTTAAACTCTTATAAGTTTGAAAAAGCTCCCTTATTTGCTTCATTAATCAAGTTGTCTTTTCTGTTTTCTCAAAAAAAATCCTTAATGACAATCTATTTCCCTTTATCAATAATAAAGAGAAATTATAATTATTATTTTCTTTAAACTTTAATTTGTAACAAAATTTTCTAATTAACTTATTAAGTCAGATAAAAAACGGTTTCAAAATGATCTTAATAGATTATATAATAAAGGAATTAAAAGTTAATATATCTAAATGATTTCTTATTTTTGAGGTTTTTTTTGGGCGATAAATCAAAGTAAATGAAAATTTAAACAAAGTATTGATATTGAGGTTTAAATAAAAATTTATTTATTTCACTGTAAATTATTTAATGTTTATCTGTTTATTTTCTTCTAATAAGTAGATAATTATTTTGGTATAATAGTTTAATAAATATAAGTAAGAAAGATATCGGGAGATATAATAATAAAATATAACATAAAATGAGAAAAGAAAGTATGAAATAGAAGAAAAAATAAATAAATTAGAAGAACACCAGAAGTAGATGTTATGAGCAATGCTATTGTGATACTAAGAAACCAAAGAAGGCAAAATATTAGCAAAAAAGTACATAATAGGTAAAATAATTGAGTAGAAAACATAATGTAAAATTTTTAGCTTTAAAACCTGGGATCAAAGGTGAATGAAACAGACAAATAAATAAAAGAGATTCATTTGCATTGTTTAATGATGCACTAATAAAATACGCCAAAGAAATTATCAAATTATATTACAAAATAAAACACAGATTAGATATCGAGTGAAGGAGTTCAATCTAAAGAAATAAAAACCTTAAATGAAGTTTTAGGTAATTCAATCAAATTAAAGTAAATACATCATTTAAGAGAATAATAAAAGGATTTCAAAAGAATTGATAAAATACAACACTCAAATACTTATAAAAAAATCTATAAATCAAATGGAGAAAGAAAGAAAGAAGTGAAAGAATTACATTAAGATTAACGATAAAACGAAAAAGCACAAAGAGTGTAGCTTTTAGATATGAAGAGATTTGTGCAATAATTAAACTAAAAAAAGGTAAAAATGATGGTTACATTTTAGGAAAGAGAAAAATAGAAGAAAAAAATGTATAGAAGAGAATAATAATGATGTGCATTGTGTGTGGAAGAAATTAGTAGACATTCAAAATTTAACTTTAATAAATTTAAATTAAATTAAGAGATTGTATTAAACAAAAATGATAAAAATAAAAATTATGTTTGTTGACAATTATTGAATAAAGTTTTACTTCTACAAAATACTTGGAAATAGAAAATTTATTTTTTTAAAAAATATTAAATTCAAAATTTAACTTAATATATAAGTATAAAATTATTTTAATGGGTTAAAAATAATTTTAACCAATGAAAATTTTAAAAAGTAATAATTAAAGTCTCAATGTTTTACAAAGTAACTTAATATATAAAATTAAAAATTATAATTAATATATAAGTTAGGTTAAAATTATTTTAATAGATTAAAAATGATTCCAACCAATCAAATTTTGAAGACTAATTCAAAAAGTAAAAAATTTAAGAAATTAGAATAATTTAAAAACCAGTTTTAAAATAATTACTTACTGCTACCATCCACATAAAGAAATACAAAATTCACGAAGTCTTTACCTCCTAATTCTCCTAATACATAGCTATATTAAGAATTACTCTTTCCTTTTGAGGGAGAAAAAAAGAAGAAGAAGAAATAGAAATTTTCGTCTAAAAAGAGAAAAGAATATGACAATCTTGCATCCATTTCTCTAACAGCTACTTCTTGGATTGTGAGTAATATTGAAATACATATATTACTCTTTCTCCTCTTCCAAAATGCTTGAAACTTTATCCATAATTTACGTTATTATATCACATGATCCAATTAATTTATGATTTATGAATTATCTTACGGGTTCTTTCTTTTATACTTATTAGAAGCACAAAAGGTTCTTTTGTTATTAATATCTTTTCTTTTTTAAAGTTTAAAATTTATCTAATAACTTATCACTTATACAACAATCTATAAATACTAGCCAAAAAACCCGTGCTATGCATAGAGAAATAATTTATAATAAAAATTTTTTACACAAATTATTTTAATAATGAATAATAAAATATAAAATAAATAATTAGAATGTTGAATAAATAATTATTCTATCTTTTGATCAAACAAAAAAAGAAAATGCATGAAAGATGTAAAAGGAGAAAGCATTAATGGTGCTAACAATAAAACTAAAAAGTAAAAGAAGCTGACAAAAAGGGAACAAATGAATAACTATATATGAAAGTCATGTTCAACTTGAAGACTTGTTGATAATAAGAAAATTCAAAAAGTTTCAAAAAATATATATATATTATTCCTAAAAGGAATTACACGGACTCATATTGAAGAAGAAAAAATAAATTAAAAATTAAACAAAAAGTTGCATACCTTTCATTTTACAATATTTAACTAAAGAAGCCTCTAAGACATATTTCAAAATTTAAAAATAATAAAGCTAAAATACTTATTTGAATGAAAAATTAAAATATCCTAAATGTGCCTTATGCTTATTACGTGTATAACACTCATATATTTTTCTTCATTTTAAAGAAAGAAGCATGGAATAGTCTTTCCATTTTGGCCTCTATCCTAAAAGGTTCTCAACAAAAAAAAAAAAACTTTTTTCTAAAAATAAATAAATTAATAAACATCTCACTTGTACACAAAGAAGTTTTTAATAAATTAAAGAAAATAAAATATTTTCTAAAAAAGTTAATTCATAAAATCTTTTGAACAATTAGAGATACATTGAGCATTGATAAGCTTCTTAAGAAAATAAATTATTTTTTTAAAAATAGAGATAGAAAATCAAATCTATAATACTATTTATTAAATTTAGAGGTCAAACATTAAAGTGAAAGAGAAAAATGAAGAGAATAAAGCAACATGTATCAAAAAAGAAATTTAAAATATTATTTTTTTAATTTAAAAAAAGACTTTAATCAGAGAAAAATAAGAGGATTGACGATAAAAAATCTTATGAGGAAAAGTTTGTGAAGAAAGAAAAATTTTGTGGAGAAAGTGACAGTAGATAAAGTTATGTGGATTTAGTGAAAAGTTATTAAGAATTTGATTTAAATTAAAAAATATATTTCAAATTAAAATAGTAGTAGAAGAATTTGTATAGTATTAGAGTTGGAAGTGGGCTTTGATTTTTTTAATAGTAGAAGAGTTTGTATAGTATTAGAGTTGGAATTAGAGTTAAAAGGTGGAAAAATTATTTTAATTAAAAATTGAAAAACTTTAGAAAATAAAATCAAGGCCTTGGAAGATTTATAGGAGGAGAGAGAGTAAAAGTGTTTTGGTAATATATATATATATATATATATATATATATATATATATATGTAGATATCTACTAGCCAAAAAACTCGTGCTATGCACGGAGAAATAATTTGTAATAAAAAATTATTACACAAATTATTTTAATAATGAATAATAAAATACAAGATAAATAATTAAAATATCGAATATTCATAATATAATTAAGCAAGTTAAACCTGATAAGATGTTGAAGTACTTATTCAATAACTCTTCTAATGTCTTAATAAAGATATCACCCTCTGTAAAATTAGTAAAAAAAAAATTCATTAGTTATATATTTAAGAAATTATAAGTATAGCAAATTGCTTAGCATCTTAATTTAATACAACATTACCTAATTGAATGTATCAAGAAATTTTGTACATTTTTTAAGGTGTAAATACTCTTCACACCAATTTACTTTAATGACAAAAGTTACTAAGAGCGAAAGACTTTTATCTTTCTTGAATATAAGTGTACGCATCACAAATATAAATGCAAGTCTATGCAGAAATTTACATAGTCTTCTACTAACTTGTGTCCATTTTTATGAATATCATGTAAATGAAAATCTCTCAATGATACATATGTTGTGTAGAATTTATAATTAAATATTGTAATTGATAAATTATATATTTTGAGATATATATACACATCTACATAAATAAATATCTTTAAAATATTTTCTAAAAAATTAATTCGTAAAATCTTTTGAACAATAAGAGATACAATGAGCATTGATAAGCTTCTCAAGAAAAAATAAATTATTTCTTCAAGAATAGAAATAGAAAATCAAATTTATAATACTATTTATTAAATTTAGAGGTCAAATATTAAAGTGAAAGAGAAAAATTAAGAGAATAAAGTAACATGTATTAAAAAAGAAATTTAAAATATTATTTTTTTAATTTTAGAAAAGAGGATCGACAATAAAAAACCTTATGAGGAAAAATTTGTGAAAAAAGAAAAAGTTTGTAGAGAAAGTGACAGTAGATGAAGTTATGTGGAGATTGTAAAAAGTTATTAAGAATTTGATTTAAATTTAAAAATACATTTTAAATTACAATAGTAGTAGAATAATTTGTATAGTATTAGAGTTGGAAGTGGACTTTAGTTTTTTTAGTAGTAGAATAGTTTGTATAGTATTAGAGTTGGAATTGGAGTTAAAAGGTGAGAAAATTATTTTAATTAAAAATTAAAAAACTCTAGAAAATAAAATCAAGGCCTTGGAAGGTTTAGAGGAGGAGAGAGAATAAAAGTGTTTTGGTAATATATATATATATATATATATATATATATATATATATATATATATATATATATATATATATATATATATATATATATATATATATATATATATATATATATATATATATTTTCTTTTCCTCCTTCAAAGGTTATAGATCAAGCAAAAAGGTACGTTCGAATTTGATACTCAAACTAATTTACATGCTTCATATTTTTAATATTTGGACTAATAGATTTGCTTAGCATCATTGCAGATCTCCTAGGTTTGATTGGTAATTTCATTAGGAGAATGAAGACCCTATAGAAGGTATTGTGAGTTTAACATATTGTATTTCATTTGTTTATGCATTATTTCTTTTTCGTTTGTTATTGGTTATGTTATATATAATTTTTTTATTTTTTTTCAAAGGAGTCTAAAAGACCTGATGGAGAGAAGGAAAGAGAATAAGAATTATAAAACTATCTCATATTGTAAATTTTCTTTCTTTAATTAGTTTCTCAATATTCTCATTTGTAATTTTTGAAACCATTCTTTTCAAGGCATAATTAGGTTTATTATACTTGCTTTGTATGTCTTTTGTTCTTAATTCATTTAGAATTTTACTATGCCAACAAACATTCAATTTTATTTAAGGATATATTTTTTCTCTAATAATATTATTATTTTAAGTATTAAAGTTGAAGTCTTTGAACTTTATTAAAAATTAATATTATGTAGTCTTTGAATTATGTTTGTTATTTTTTCTTTAAATTAATATTATGCACCTGTACATTACAGGAGCTTTTTTAGCTAGTATGAATAGAATTTAAAATAATTTAGCTGATAAGCGATAACTATCTAACTTACCAGCTAAAACAGCAAACTAACCTTATGATTTCTTATTTTCTTTTCTTTTGATCTTTGCCAACCCCACCCTCCCCAGGAAAAACAAGCAAAAGAAAAAAAAGGAAAAAAGACTCAATCATGCAAGGAAATTTAAAAAGAAGGGAAACTTCTCATCTCCTGGCAACTTGCCTGAGTTTTCTTTAAATTGGAATTACGTCACGTCACTATCATCGACATCACTCAAAAAAAAAAAAAAGGATAAATCCAAGTATAAATACAATGTTCCTCATGACTTGCGTCTACTTTTAGAATTGAATGAGAAGCCATCTGTACATTCGTTAAGAGAGAGAGAGACAGACAGACAGACAGAGAAAGACAGAGAAGCCATCTGTACAACTTAAATAATCCCATCTATGCAAAATCTTCCCCTTCTAGAATTTTTCCTTTGAGAAATTTTTCCTCATAAAATTAAAAATTAAAATTAACTTGTTTTGGTCTTAAACTATATTTCGTCTCAAGACAGAGAAAAAAATATCCTTGTAAATTTGGCACATTATGATTTATTTTGTCTAATTAGTATTTCAATCTATTTTACAATTCACAACTCATTTAATTTATTTTATGGTCGAATTTTTACGAACGAGAGCTTTTTTTTTATAGAAAAATTCAAATAATATAAGCATTTATATTAGCTTAGAAGATAAGTAGTTAAAATTCTAATAATTTTTAAAAAAAGGTAAAAAATTAAAAGGGTTCAGGGTTTATAGCCAACAAGGATTTGGTCCAAATGGTTAATTTTTCATCAGTAGGTCGACTGTTTGATGCCTAACAAAGATAAGGCTTATTTCCAAATAGGGTCCAAACTTTGTACATATAGATTGTGTTCGGGTTTGATATTTTTGATCTTAAATTTTATAAAAATAAAATTTTTGTAAGAGAAAAAACTCAATTATATTTCTATTTGGGCGAAACCTAATTCATATGCACCCTTATATTTATACTTCGTAAATGCGATTCACTTTATGATGAATTTTAAAAAGAAAATTATTTTTCTCCTCTTTCTTTCATTTCCCCATCTTTATTTTACATCAAAAAAAAAATTCATAAAGAGCTTTATCTACAACCTGCAGTTCCTCAAAAATGCTAAGCAATTTAAAAAAATTTTGAAACAAAAATAATATAATATATGTAAGGGAAGTGATATTCTTGCTCTTATCTTAATATCTTTCACTTCCCTTTAATTTTTTTATAGATAAAAGGACTTTAATATCCATAACTGTAAAATTAGCTAAGTCCATAAATTATTAATGGACTAAATTGTCCTCTTCATAAAAAGAAAATTAATTATTATGAGTGCATAATAAAATTCTCATTACGTCTTTTATTATTATTTATTTAATTTCTTCTAAGCGAAATACGAGATTTAGATTGAAGAGATAAGATTAAAAAATTTTAATAACCTATGCATAAAAAATATCATGTGACTAAAAAGATTTTATTTTAACAAATGACTACTTTTTTATGGATAGTGGCACCAATTTTCTTATTATAGAAATGTTAAGGCCATAAGAAAAGAAAAATAATTGAGTCAATTGATAATGTGTGAGATCAATGATTTTATGGCTAGATGTATCGAAGTCCTTTTCTCTAGGAAAGAAAAAAAGATTTGTGAAAGAGGCTAAAAATGAGAATGAAAAATTATTTCTTTATATGTATTTTAAAGTTTGACAAGTTTTATTACTTAGAAGCATATGTTTCTTCTCATCAACTACTTCATTTGAACTTATTAGAACAACTAAAAAACTTGTAAGACCAATTAATTGCTATTTCTGTCTAAAATTGAATTTCTATGTTCTATTCATTTTGTGTGAAAAAGTGGACATTTAATAATGAATTAGGAGCAGTTTAGTACAAACAATAAAAAAATAAAAACAAATTGAAGGGGAAAATTATTTTTTAATTTTCTTCAATGAAAAAAAAATTAGAATGAAATATCTCTTTCTTCTTGAATCTCACTCTTTTATACTTTTTGAATAATAAAGTGACTATTCAATATCAGATGAAAATAGTAAGTAAATTTCTATACTACGTGGTATAAAAGGGCGGAAGTGAAGGCCAACTGCAGGAATCTCCTTTTCATGGATCACTCCCTTCATCTCATAATATTAACTCTATTTATACTTTTTGGACAAATTAAGGATTTCTTTAAAATCTAGAACAAAATTCAGAATAAAAGACCCATATTTCCTTTTATACTTATATAGAACATCAAAAATATTTTCAAAATTGGGATAGTAGTAGTTAAAGAAAGAAAAATTGGAACAAAATAATAGCTTCATTCCGTTTGAATTGAGGGAGAGGAAGAGAAAAGAAAGGAGAGTAATGAGAGAGAAAGGAAAGGAAAGGAGCGAGAAGGAGAGAATTGTATTATTGCGGTGTTTAAATAATTAATAAGAAAGAAATACGAAATAACTATTAGTTTACATATATATCTTTAATTTTATATAAATATAGACATCTTAAACTAAAAATAATTTAGTCAATTCTAAAAATTTCATTAAAGATGGTCTATTTTTCCTTCCATTTTTATCTACTTTTGGATAGAAATGAGAGCGGCCTTTTGCTCTCTCTCATCCTCTAAAATTCTCAAATCTCTAACTCTAATTTCTAGAATTTTAAAATTTTTTATTAGTTAAAAGAGTTTTCATTAACTAAGAGATAAAATAATATAAACACTTTCGTTTATCTTAAATAAATCTTTTAATTTAAAATAAATTCTTTATAACTTTTTAGTATCTCCACATAATTTTATCTATTGCCACTTTCTCCACAAACTTTTTCTTTCTTCACAAACTTTTCTTTATAAGATTTTTTATCGTCATATCATCTTATTTTTCTCTAATTAGGGTCTTTTTTCCCGAATTAAAAAGATAACCTTTTCTCTTTATACATATTGATCTTATTCTCTTCGTTTTTCTCTTTTACTTTAATATTTGATCTCTGAATTTGATAAATAGTATTATAGATTTGATTTTCTTAAGGAGCTTATTAATGCTCAATGCATCTCTTATTGTTCAAAAAATATTTATAAATTAATTATTTTTAAAATTTTTATTTTTTTAATTTGTTGAGAACTTCTTTGTGGACATGTGAGATGTTTATGAATTTATTTATTTTTATAGAAGATTTTTTTATTGAGAACTTTTTGGGATAGAGACCAAAACGAAAAGACTGTCCCCATGCTTTTTCTTTTAAAATAGAGGAAAATGCATTAGTATTATACATGTTATAAGCATTAGACACATTTAATATATTTTAATTTTTTATTCAAAAAAGTATTTTAGCTTTATTAATTTTTAAAATTTAAAATATATCTTAGAGGCTTCTTCAGTTAAATCATGCAAAATGAAATGTATGCATATTTTTTAATTTATTATTTATATTTTTCTTCTTTAATATGAGTCTGTGTAATCTCTTTTGGGAATAAAATATATTTTTTTAAAAAAAATTTAAATTTTTTGATTATCAACAAATCTGCAAGTTGTACATGACTTTCATATGTAGTTATTCCTTTGCCCATTTTTTGTGAGATTTTTTTATTTTTTAGTTTTATTTTTAGCATCATTGATGCTTTCTCTTTTTATATCTTTCATGCTTTTTTTTTTGTTTTGATTGAATGATATAATCTATTTTATAATTTTAGTTGTTTTAATAGAAAATTATTGAGCATTTGTTTTCTTTGATAGGTTTTGAAGATTCAAGTTTTTTTTTTTCGTTTGTTTGAGGGGATAACTTTAGAAATATTTATTTGTTTAGTTCTTGGAATTTAATTTGATCCTTTATTTGCTAAGTTTTAAGGATAAAAGTATTAATTACCTATGAAAATATTTTGCACCAGAATATGTATAACTTTGTAGTACATTAGATATGAAATATAATAGATGATGATTTTTATTTTTTTAATTTTTTACCAAGTAAATATAAAAGAAAGAAATAATTTTGTAAAGTACATTAACACTATGACTTCTTTATGATGGATCAAGAATACTATTCTTTTGAAAAAAATTGAGCAATGACTAGAAAATCTTTTCATTTTAAAAAAATTTTTCTTTGATGCTTTTTATATAAAATACTAATATTTTTTATTTTTTATGTTATTTATTTTTTAGAAATGGAAAGAGACAAGTAAGGGGAGAAAAATTTTAATTTTCACAATGATTTTATTGTAAATATATTTTATTTTTTTGAAGATTCAAAATAAATAATTAAATGATAAGGAATTCTCTTTCTTTCTTACATATAATGGGAGTAAGATGTGAATATAGTAAAATAATTGAAAGATCATGTCGCAAAGTTAAAAAAAGCACTTTTCACAAATTTAATTTTTTTAAAGCAATAAAATTCCAAATAAAAAGGCTGATATACCTCTTTTTACTTCATAAAATGCATTAAAGACAAACATTTTTTTTTTATGGATAACTCACTAAAGAAGGGTAGGAAGGGGTAAAAAAAATTTCAAATGATCATTAATATTACTAATGTAGCACTTATTTTGGTACAAATAAAAAGTGTAAATGAAACACTGACTTATTATGAAAAAAATATTAATTTTTTATTAGTATTATAAAGAAAATAAATATTATTTTAAAAATATAAAATAAAGTTAATATTATAAAACAAAATAAATGGAGTATCACTGTTGCTCCAAACACACGTACGTACGTGCATTTGAATTGAGTTACGTAGTGAAATTTAATATAAATTTTTTATAAAATTTTTTTCTCATAAAATTTAAAATAAAAATCTACGATCAAAATATTAGTCCATTCCACCGTGATTTGGCTAGCCCGTGATGGTATGTATAACTTTCAACCAAACCAACCAGTCAACCACTATATAAATAAGTATAGGGATTGGAAAATAAATGAAATCTGGAGAATCAGAAAACCATGGAGGTGCGTGCCTCTCTTCTCCCCACTGTGATTTTTGCATTTATGGAATGTGGCACTCACCAAACCCTCATCTTTTTGATACTTCCGATATACCGGCCCTCCAACAACCACCCCCCCGGCCCCGGGCCCTCTCCCCCCCCACTCCCCCACCACACACACACACATGCATTTTGATAAGTGTTTACCTGAAGGTCAGATTTGTTATATTTGCTATAGGGAATAAAGCATTTTCAAAATTCAATATCTGAGAGTTGAATATAATTGTCAAATAAATTTTGTTTTTCAGAAATAAATTGAGTTTCTTAAAAAAAAAGGAAATAAATTGAGTTGCAAAATTAATAAAATTTAGCAAGATACTTGTTCATTTTACATGTAACCTTTAAAGATGTAAAACACAAATTTAAAAATTACTTTTCAGCAATATATTAAAAGAAAAAGAAGAAAGATTTCACAAATACTTAGTCAGCAATTTAGAATTATAATTGTTCATCTCCTAATTTCTTCTAATATACTTAGCAAGTATATTAGAATATTGACTTGATAAAAAATTTATATAATATTTGATTATAAATAAATTACAACAATAAAAAGTAAGGGTGTGAATATTAGTTTTCGAACTTCTGAACATAAATATATCAATATTTCATTTTTTTAATACACCAAAAGAAGCAATGTGAATAATAATAAAAAAAAGACTTATAACCCAATCAATTATGAAGAGTAATTCTAAATTTTAAATCAGTATTGATCAATGTAAATTTTTTCAAAAAAATAAATATTAATATGAATAAAATAAAAACATAAAGCTCATAACTCGATCTATAATGACTGATTTTAATTTTTAATTACTTCAGTAAATATTTTATCTGATATAGAATGATTTGTTTTACTTTATGTTTCATTTTTTTTATCTTTCTAATAAAATATTATTACGTGCATTAATTTTTCTTAAGACTTTTTATAAATTTTTTATATATTTTTAAAAAATTGACACATTACAATTTATTAATAATAAAAATAAAAAATAAGACAGATGACCGGCCACTACTCCTAGCACTTTTTAATTTAGTTAAAATTATGCTAATTAACGGTTTCCACAAGCATCGAAGAATCTCGGTATTTGTATGTATATATATATACACATACACACTTGTCCCGTTTGCGTGAGCTCTCGTGTCTGCTTTCCTCATTTGCATGACAAACTTTACACACTTACAAAGCTCAATCTCCCAGAAATTTACCAGATATCTTCATCACTATGCTGTCAAATCTCTCTAAAGTACGCTTACTGCACTTAATTCCTAAGCTCGATCGCTTTGTTTCTTATTTTTTTAATATTCTTCCTGTATGTGGATTCGTGTTTTTTCGTATATGTTCCTATTTTTATGTGAATCCCTCAGTTTCTATTTTGTTTGTGTTTTCATGTTTTTCTCCCGTATGTGGATTCCTCAGTTTCTATTTTGTTCGTGATTTTCTTTCTTTGTTGTATGTCTTAAAAAATTTGAAATTTCATGAGAAAAAGTACTCGTGAAATCACGTCTATGTGATAAATCGTATTGAGGGATTGTCTGATCGGAGAAATTGATTTTTGGGATGTAATAGCAGGTAAATGAATTATGTAATGTTTGATTAGGATCTTTTTTTTCTCTTCTGGGTTTTTTTATGACTGATGAGATTATGAATTATCTAACTTTGTCAGCTGTCTTGCGATCAAGTTCAAGGTTATTGATTTTGGTCTTTTGCAATGTATTACGTGCATCTATCTGGTGTGTTTTTTGCAGGGTTTGTGTTGATTTCCACTGTGAAAGCATATTAGAAATAGAAACTAGGTGAATCTGAGGGAGTGGTGAGTGAATACATACTTACTGTGGAAAAAATGAGTGGAAGTGATATTCTGTCGATTTTCAAAGATTATGGATCAAGTGGGATTGTAGGTGCAGTTATTCTTGCCATAGCAGTACCTCTAGTTCTTTCTGCTGTTCTGGGCAAGAAAAAGGTGAAACAGAGGGGAGTTCCAGTTCAGGTTGCTGGCGAGGCAGGTCTAGCAATGTGCAATGCTGGATCACCCAGATTGGTTGAGGTTCCTTGGGAAGGAGCCACAACCATGGCAGCTTTATTCGAGCAGTCGTGTAAAAAGCATTCTAAGCAAAGATTTCTTGGAACAAGAAAAGTGATCAACAGGGAGTTTGTCACGGCTAATGATGGGAGAAAGTTTGAGAAGCTCCACTTGGGGGATTATCAGTGGGAATCTTACGGCAAGGTATTTGATCGTGCTTGTGATTTTGCATCCGGCCTTGTTAACCTTGGACATGACGTGGATACTCGTGCTGCCATCTTCTCTGATACTCGGGCAGAGTGGTTCATTGCTTTCCAGGTAATCAAACAAACTGTGATAGTTTTTGCTAATCTTTTGCTTCATTCTGGATTATGTTGTGACACGTCCAATTTTTCATGCTCTGGCTCCAGGGTTGCTTCCGGCAAAATATTACAGTTGTTACTATCTATGCTTCTTTAGGAGATGAAGCCCTTATGCACTCATTAAATGAGGTATGGAAGACTCTGTTCTAGGAATCTAAAATCCTTTCTTTCCTCTCCTGTCATCTCCTTTGATTCTATTTTTCCCTCATGTTAAAATGTCATCATATTTTGAGTTTGATTCAAGTTGAATAATGCAAGATCATGAAGAACTTTTTACTTATTTTTATAATTTTACAGACTCAAGTGTCAACCCTGATTTGTGATTCCAAGCAACTGAAAAAGTTGGGCAGAATAAGTTCAAGCCTCAAGACAATTAGAAATGTCATTTACTTCGAAGATGATGATGCTGCAAGTGACTCAGATAGTTCCATGAACGTTAGCAACTGGACCATTTCATCTTTCTCTAAAGTTGAGAAACTTGGCAAAAGTAATCCTATTGAGCCGAGGCTGCCCATCAAGAAAGATATTGCTGTCATCATGTATACAAGTGGAAGTACAGGCTTGCCAAAGGTTGTTTGGTTTTCTACATTACGTTGGTCTGACTGTGTACTATAATTCTCCCCTCTTCATATGGCAAATTATCTATGGTTTCCTTATGCTTATTGTTAACAAAATCTTAGAAGTAATAGTGTTGATCGGAATTTATTTTATTATTTTGATATAGAATGAACATTTTTTATGCTTTTGAATGTCTCCAATTGGTGTTAGAAAATGGATAATGCCTTCGTTCTGGTAGACTATGCAAACTACAGTCTATCATATGCAAAATTCATAAAATGTTGAAAAATTTTGATTTAACACTACTGTTTCAAAGTATAGTATTCTGAAATTCTATTTTGCTTATCATGCTGTGATATTGGCACCCGGCATTTTTCTTTTCCCTTCAGATTTAGCTTGAGAGGCAATGATTATGAGAGGTGTTATTTGAGTAGTATTTCTTATGCCAATAAATGGACACATTGCGTGTAGTTGTGCACATGAATGTGCATGCCAAATCTAGATTTGTACATGTCTACTATATATAGGTTAGTGCATCATATTCATAAACAAGTTAGAGCCATTTTTCATAGTTCTTGTTGTTGATATTTTACAATTTGATGCTTCAATTGTGGAGTCCTGGGTTTTATCTAATGGAAACTTTGATTCTTATTGATATAGATTCCCAGTTAACTGGAGTGGTATCAGATTACACTGGCTGATGCCTAGGATGTTGTAATAACTCATGGCAACCTTGTGGCCTTTATTTGAGTAATTTATCATAGTTCTTCTAGTTGATATTTTAAAGTTTGATGCTTCAATTGTGGAGCTGTTTAGTGGAACCTTTAATTCTTATTGATTCACTTTGCCAGTTGTCAATTGAGGCTAACACAGTCACTGGGTGATGTCTAGGGTGTTATGATAACTCATGGCATTATGTTAGCCACAAATAATAGCATTTTTCATAGTTCTTCTACTTGATATTTTATAGTTTGATGCTTCAATTGTGGTGTATTGGGTTTTATTCCCTGAATACTTCAATTCTTACTGATATGCTTTGCCGGTTGTCAACTGTGAGTGCTAACATAGTTACTGGCTGATGTCTAGGGTGTTATGATAACTCATGGCAACATTGTAGCCACTGCAGCTGCAGTTATGACGGTAATCCCAAGGCTTGGAACAAATGATGTTTATTTGGCCTACCTGCCTCTGGCGCATGTTTTTGAACTTGCTGCTGAGGTAATATCTTGTGTTAGTCTCTCAAGGTCTAGTTTTGAAGATTATCAAAACTTTTAACATATTGGGGTATACCAGACTGTGATGTTGACAGCAGGTGCTTCAATTGGCTATGGCTCAGCGTTGACATTTACTGACACGTCAAACAAAATCAAGAAAGGAACGAAGGGAGATGCTTCAATCTTAAAACCAACTCTAATGACCGCAGTTCCTGCTATTCTAGATCGTGTAAGGGATGGAGTGTTAAAGAAGGTTGGTACTGTTTGCCAAATATGGGCAGATTTAATAATAACTCGAAACGATGCTTTTAGAATATAATTATGGACAGAAATGCATTTTGTCTTTTCCTTTCTGTTTCAACAATGTCTTTAGGTAGACGAGAAAGGAGGACTCTCCAAGAAACTCTTCAACATTGCTTTTAAGCGTCGACTAGCAGCTATAGAAGGATCCTGGTTTGGTGCATGGGGATTGGAGGCTGTTCTGTGGGATATAATCATCTTTAAAAAGATAAGATCCATTCTTGGAGGAGAGATCAGATTCATGCTTTGTGGTGGAGCTCCATTATCAGGAGATAGTCAGAGATTCATTAACATCTGCATGGGGTAATGCTTTCCTTTCTTAGTTGTTGTGAAGATGATCAAAGTTGTTGTTTGGCTTGTTATAATGAAATTAAGCACTTCAGCACCTTGATTTATATGTATGTCAAAAAATATGTAACTGTTCATGGCATTCTGCCAAATTTCTCTCGTATCCTGCTGCTGTTATTTTCTGGAATGAGTATTGGATCAAATATTCTGGACAGGGCTCCCATTGGTCAAGGATATGGCCTCACTGAAACTTTTGCTGGAGCCACTTTTTCTGAGTGGGATGACATTTCTGTTGGTCGTGTTGGCCCTCCTCTTCCTTGTTCCTACATCAAGGTTTGATGACTCCTATTAGCAGTTTATTGGTTGTACCATTTTTAATGGAATAATCTAAATATGCGTAGCTATATGTTCTATGCTCATACTTGTTTAGTGAAGTATCCAAAATACTTCACTAAAAAATTAGGATCTCAGATGCTCTGGTAAAGAGTATACCAGTACTATCAAAACTAATTTTGCAGTTTGAACCATTCATCTAGATCTCCTGCAAACTGTCAAATTCATGTGAAGTGAAACACAAAGTGAAGTCTCATATAGAGATCGATGCTGCCTCTTGTAACTTCTACTATTCATGAAAATAATCAAACTCTGATATCCTGATTCATGTACCCCTTTTAAGTCAAACTGCAGCTATGCTTTCCAAATATCCTTGTCATCTAATTTAAATAGTTTCAGTTCTTGTCCTGGATGTTTGCAATGTAAGTCCTGCATTTTGTTAGTGGTATAGAATTACCTGTAATAGATTGTGTATCGAGTTTAATGAGAGGTATGTAGGAATCTTTGAGTTCAGGGAGAAAGATTATTTTTGTAAGAATGCTTAACATGAAGTGGTGAACTAAGATATTAGATATATGATAGATTTACATTTGGGTCAAGTAAAGTTTGTGATTTTTTCAAGCATATTCGTTAATGCAATTCCCCCTGGTATGAATTCAGGAAATCCATAGTCTTTTCATTTGAAATATGTAAGTGTATTGAATGTTAGAGAGAGAGAGAGAGAGAGAGAGAGAGCAGTGGTGGTTGGGGGGGGGGGGGTTCAATTAGGTGCTGTAGAACAGGGGAAAAAAGAGCTCATAATTTTATGCTTCTTTCAGCCACAATCTTTCTATGCCACTTAACTGTGAAGATTATTGGAGCAGTCAGAATTACTTTTTTCTTTTAAATGGAAATCCTGTGGAAGTCTTGTTGATATCCTGGATGATAAAGTCCTTGTCATATTTTTGTGCATTCTTGCCTGCGTTTCTTTCCTATAGCATGCCTTTACATGTTATCCGCCCCATGATTTGTGGCTTAAATTTCATGATTGATGAAAATACTTTAACCAATTTGCCGTAGTTTTTGCTTCTGGGTTACTTAGTAGAGAGCAGATACCTTTAATCTCAAATATCTCTTAGAACTTTGAATCTTCTTTTAAAATCAATTCATGGCTGGAAAATAACAGATGCCTTTATGTCTCTGCATTTTTGTGTGCGTGTGAAGCAGCGTTTGCAGGGGTGCATGGTGAATGAATGAGAGACGGGGGACATAGGGAGAGAGCACTCCTGCTTTTGTGTAGAATGTGCTGTGCTATTTCATGTCTGAGTGATTGTTGTGAGTATTTCTTGTAAGACATGCACTTACGGGATTGGGATCTGTTATAAATATGCTGAAAGGAGATACATTCAACATATCATAATCTAATATAGCCCTGCTAGTTTCTGTTTCTGGTTTCTGGCATGTGACATTACTAATAGATGTAAGTGGATAATTAACTCTTGGTGGCCTTCAATCTTTGTTTTTTGGAAATAACTGGTACATATGATACTTGGCTGTATAGTATCTGTTCTCTATATTTGAAGTGGTTGACAGTGGTATTACATCCACGTTGAAGATCCTCCCTGTGAAATAGAAGTAAAATGGCTATCCTGAAAAGGAAGAGAAAGTGCTGGTCTGATAGGAAAGCCCCTTCCAAGGCTTTTACTCCACTACTACTGCCTAATTAAATAGCTTGAAAAACGGAAAGGAACAACTTCCAAATTTTGAATTCTTGAGCTACTCACCACCTTGGCTAATCATGTCACAAGGCCTTGTGTTTTGTTTCTTTTTCACAGAGTATCAATGTACACTTCTGTTTAATCTCTTAATATGGATATTTCAGCTGGTTTCTTGGGAAGAAGGTGGTTATACAACTAGTGACAAACCAATGCCTCGAGGAGAGATAGTTGTGGGAGGATGCAGTGTAACTGCAGGTTACTTTAACAATGAAGCGAAGACAAATGAAGTATACAAGGAAAGTAATTTTCAGCTAGCATATACCAATTAATGTTGCAGAATCTTTATATTGATAATAGTTTGGTGATACAGGTAGATGAAACGAACATGCGGTGGTTCTATACTGGTGATATTGGAAGGTTCCACCCTGATGGATGCCTTGAGATTATTGATAGAAAGAAGGATATTGTTAAACTTCAGCATGGGGAGTACATCTCTCTGGGGAAGGTGTGGCATGTCATCTCCTTACATTTGATTTAGTGTCTGATGAATGCATACTATTAATGGAGTTCCTATAATGATCAATTTGTGGCTCTAAAATGCCATCACTTGTTATCGTATAATCATATGTCAGTAAAGTTGATTGGATAAAAGAGATTAAATTAGTTACTGATGCAAATGTTCTACTACCAAAGTTTGGTAAGTGCAGCCTTAGCCCAGAATCCTACAGGTTGCTTTTTCTTGCTGTGATTGTGCATGCGCATGCATGTAGTTGATGGCCTTTTCTCCTCCTCCAATTAGCTCTCTTGGTGGATTTTTGTGAAATAAATTCCTTGTATTTATCAAATAAGTTGATGTTGATCTGACAGGTTGAGGCAGCACTTCAGTTGAGCAATTATGTCGAAAACATCATGGTATACGCAGACCCCTACCACAATTACTGTGTAGCTCTTGTGGTGCCATCCCATCAGGCCCTTGAGAATTGGGCCCAAGGAACTGGAATCAAGTATAGTAATTTCTCTGAGTTGTGTGAAAAAGGAGTGTCCACTACTGAGGTCCAAAAATCACTTTCCAAGGTTTGTTGCGTCTCTGTCTTAAGCTAAATGTATATCATCTGAATAGATAATATTCTAATATAGATTGATTAATTCTTGTACATCTGGGATATAGCTTATATGGATATCCTGAGTATTATGAATTATATATACTACAAAACGAATTTGTTTCATATGTTTATGCAGTTGGTTTTCGTTGTTTTGGAGGAACAATGAGTGTCTTGACTCTCACTTTTTCCTTGGAAGTTATCAATTTTGTTTTCAAAATATTTCTTTTTTGCACAATGTTTCCTTTTCTATTGCCCGGAATATCTTCATGTTGAAAATAGAAAGGGAGGGAGTCGTGAGAGAAGAATCAGTGAAGAGTCCAACTATAAAATACTAATTCTACAATATCCACCAATACTAAACCTAGGGTAACGGGGAAATTTTGTAATTGAGGCTTGAGGAACAAACTGTTATTTGAGAATTGATCATGAGAAATCTTTAAATTATGTGGAGCCCAGATTTTGATTCATGTTAAACAATTTGCAGGTGGCAAAGGAAGCAAAGTTGGACAAATTTGAAATTCCTGCAAAGATCAAGTTGTTGCCGGATCCATGGACTCCGGAGTCTGGATTGGTCACTGCAGCTCTCAAGTTGAAGAGGGAACAATTGAAGGCCAAATTTTCGGATGAGCTGCAGAAACTTTATGCTTGAAACATTTTCATAATTAGGTCCATTTCCGCTATTTGCTATACCTTTTTAACTTCCTTGCATGTATGGTAATTTTTTATTGTGACGAGTTGGAAAAATATTTTACCTGTTCGGGAAGAATTACTCAGCGACCTGGACTTCGTGCTATCATTATTGTAATTTTTTTTGGGTCATTTTTCTATGCAGTTGCCGTCGTACTCGTTCGTGAAACATATGCCATATATGGTTAATGTAGAAAGAGATCAAAGTTGGAATGTGTATTTAAATTCAGATCATCAGTGCTTAGTTAATTCTGCTTTATATTTCTGGTTTGTTATGGTTTCCAGCAGCTGTACGAGCATTGAATTTTTGGACAAGGAAGAACATGTACATTTGCGAAGTGGGTTAGAACAATTTATAACAACGCATGCATCGACTGAATCATTTTTTATGTATGTTAAACTGAATCAAATATGGGAAAGGTCTAATAAAACTCAACAGCCCAACTGCCTGGGAACGTCTTCCTTGAATTTCCTAATGGCCACTGTATTTGGATTTACAGAAACTTTCTTCGGTATTTGGAAGCAAAGAAGAATCATATATTTTTTATTTTTGTAAAAGAAAAAATAGAATACAAAGTTATTTGAGTTTCAGTCCGAATGTATGACTTCTAATGTGAATTTTAGAATATTTCAGATGAAAATAATTGTTAATTAATAAAAGTTTTTTAATTGAATGAAAATATTTTAAATTCGATAATCATTAGAAAAGTAATATCTTTATTTCTAAATATTAGCAAGTAATTAAAGTCAGGATGAAAATATTTTAAATTCTCAAAACGATCTCCACATTGCATGACTAAGGACAAGGTCTTTCCTGAGAGAATTGATATCAGAGCCTCACGTAGTTCGTCAGGTCACGGGTTCGACTCCCAGTCATGCAATGTGAGGGTCACCCGGGAAAAAATACCCGCACAGTAGAGCATGGTAGACCTACGACTATAAGGGTAAACTGAGCATCACCCTGGACAAGACCTTTCCTAAGAGAATTTTTTCATATTCATTACAAAGTAACATCGAAGTGACGTCTTCTCCTCCCATTTCTCCTGTGATAATTTATGTTCTTCAAAAATGTGCCCAGGATGTTAAGCTCTTTCCTAAAGAGGCTTGTGCGACAACGAGGTAAGTTTTAGGCCGTAGTCCACGTTCAGATGTCTCTGGAATGGTGATGTGTTTGCATTTAAGAAGAAAAATTTAAGGGTGGCAGTATTGTTCTCCAGTCTCCAGTAGCAGTAGAAGGATGGCATCCAACAGCGCAAAGTAGGAGAAACTAACATTGTCACACTAGGTGCCTGCACATTTACGAGTCCCTTTTTTTTTTTTCCCTCGAAATTTTGATCACCTTTACAGGATCATATTTAGCATAGCAGAAACATAGAGGTAGCGTCCTGCAGATCTCGAAGTAAAAATTTAGCTCTTGATTTGGAATTATAATAAGAAGGAAAAGGAAAAAAGTAAGGCAAAAAAAAAAAAGAAAGCTTATAGCTGGAATTATCCCCTTCTTTTGTATTCACATTGACTGTACACCAACATGAACTTCCATCCTTCGGCACATACAAGAAGATTAGGACTAATTTTCTTCTGAAGGATGGGAGCTAATCAAAGCTGGCACCTCTGACAGTGGAGGTCGTAGAAGGAGATATAACGCTGGACCGAGGACAGGAACTATCGATAGGAGGAGAAGCCAAGAACCTTTGTTATCCCTGCAGACATTTTAAAATGTACAATTCTTCATTGATTAAGCAATCAGCTAATAATTGAAGGATAAATCATATAGCTTGGAACTAGGAAGCTCACCACTTTCGATTGGTCATATCATTGTAAACCCAGAAAGGAGCAAAAGCTGATAGCAGAGTGAAATCAATGGAAGTGACATGTATCTGCAATTAGAAGGTTGGCTCAGTTTCATGAATAAGCAAAAGAAATAGTACAACTTGATGAAGATTTTGCTTCAGATTCTTTTTTATATTTTCTTCACGATGCTGAATTTCCAGCAGGCAGTTATATATGGCCAGAAATGCCAGCCTAAGTCTCACTTGAATTATCAAATTGTCGTTGTTTTCTTTGTAGCAGGTAAGTTGTGTTCGTCTACCGCTTCACACAAAAAAAAAGGAAGGGAAAAGAGAGGGGGGGAGAGAAAAAGGTGCTTCGTTGTTGCAAGGGCTGAGAGGACTTTCTTACCCTCTTACATGATACTTGTCAGAAAAGAGAAAAGGTATGTGAAATCATTACTAAGTGGTCACCTAAACCTAGTTGCAAGCATAATTTGAAGGAAAGGGCATGCACCGTTTGTACCCAAGTATTTGCAAACAATGGCTTATTCAAGAACAGAGTCTCAATTTTGAATCTGCCACAACTCATGCATGCAAGAGAAATATGAAAGAATGCTATCAGAAATATCCCCTCAAATGCAGAACTCCTAGCAGATGGGGAAAGGACTGTTGTAAAAGGATAACAATTTTGACAAGCAAAGCTGTATACCGAACTCCAGAATTCTTTGGTATAAGCACCGAAGAAAGTTTGTCAAAGCAAACAGAAACACATGTAAGCACACTACTCACAAATCTGCTTTCTCTGAAATACTGGTAAAACTCCTCCCAGACATCTCCATTTGATAAACCTGCATAAGCCAATAGACCTAGCCCTGCAGCCATTGTGACCTAGGGCATAGTTAATTAGATTAATTGGAAAAACATGCAAATAAAACATAGCATGCAGAGACGTTACACATATATTTAGCTATGATGCGCACTCCATCAAGAAAACACTAAAAAGAAGCTGAACCCATAATCCAAGGTGGTAAAGAAAGTAGTTTGAGAACTGTTGTATTTAAGGTAACAAACCATGAGATTTTTTAAAAAGATTTCCATTAATTCCTCTATTGGCATTCAAAGGAGGATGGGTCCTTATGAAAGCTTTTCAAATTGGACAGGAACAAGTCCTTTCCTTGACAAATAATTTCACTGAATTCCTGATTTTTTTGGGGGCGTGGGGTGAGCAATGAGTCATCTAATCCCTGAATATCAATAATAATATATTTTATTCCTTTTGCATCCTTGAAGATTTGAAATACTTCTTTTAGGCAATACATGCATGTATAGATATGAATTATATATAAAATGAATTTTAGCCTTCCTATATTGATACTTCTTTTTATTTTTATTAGTGTTTGGAGTGAGGAAAAGGAAAGTAGTTAGTAGGAGAGAAAAGGAGAGCAGAGGGATGGAGAGGGTTTAGTGTATATTGTGCTCAGATAGTGATTTAGAGGGATGGGAGAGAAACGCTTTAGTTACATCTTAGTCCATGTTTTATACGTGGATATTAGCAGCTTAAAATAAGGACATTGTAGTCAATAAAAGATTCAATTAAGGTGGTTCATTTATCCTTGTTTCTGTTTGGCTGAAACTAAGTTTAACCTCTTCTCAATTCCCCTCTCTTTCCTTCCTTCCCCTGCACAAAAATAAAATCCAAACACCTAAATCTATCTCCTCTCTTTCCCTTCCTCTCAATTCCTCTGATACAAACACTCTAGTCACAATCTAATTGTTTCTCTGAACCAAAAGAAACGTGATTATTTTTGCAAAAATTTACTTGTGATTTTAGATGCCCCTTTTTTTCTTTTGAATTTCAACTCCTTGCTATAAATTACAACTAATTTATCTCGAACACCATTAACTGAACGTTGGCTGTAAAATAGTATTAAATGAAGAATCATTTTCATATCAGATTACATATTGCTACATCTAAATTAGTTACATGGTTCTATAACAAGAATGTTTCTCGGTGGGACTTATTACTTTATTTTCAATGTGGAAGGAATTAAAAACATAAACCCCAACCCCCTTTAAGTCTATTGATATCCTCCGCTTAACATGCACCATGCTTTATTCAATTACAACAAGTGAGCATAATAATATAAACCACAACCTACAAAATTTGCAAAAGGCTAAAGATACTTTGCATATGAACTTCATTTTCTGAAGGGAAGCTTATCATGCACAAAAAGAGTTACCTAAGTTATGCAGAACTCATTTCATTCTCATTTATAATATATCCACAAACTTTCCTAGTACTCTTGGCTTTGAAGTTGACATCACTTAGTGATATATAGTTATACATGATCTAAACGCTGAAAAGATAAGAGGTTCACAGAAATTTTTTTAAAAGAAGTGATAGCTCAAACAGCAAAAGAAATCCACTGACTTATATATGGGTCATGCATGACTTCATTGATAAAATTATGTCAGTGACATTAGACGGACATAAAAATTATATTGTTGGAAATGAACGAGCTGTCTTCCAAGTTAATTTTCAAAGTCCTTAGCTTTCAACCAATATTTATGCTTGCTAATTGTTTTCCTATTGTTGACCAAAATTGGTTAAGATCTGTAGTACCTGTTCAATATTCCTGGTAAACCTTAAACAAATACCAATTTTTCCTTTTTTGGCATTCAAATGATAAATTGAGAGTCTGCAGTTGTGACAGGTAGGGTCACAGAGGGCCATGATTGTGATCTGCTTCATTCTGCATGAGGCGGTCTCATTTTGTCTGACAGTCTCCATTGAATTGTAGTATAAATAGTAGTATAACCTAAAGACGATTAATTTTAAAAAAGAAAAAAGAAAAAAAGAGAGAGTTGAAAGTCTATCATACTTGTTGCCCCAAGCTTCACATGATTGACATTTTTCCTTAGTCATTAGCCTCTAGCATATATGGTTAAGCCACAAATTTTTTATCTTCTCATATAACTATCTTTTCTCCCTTCATAAGAATGCCTATCGAGATCAATTTCCATTGTCCTGGAAAAGAAAAAAAAATCTCTTTGATCTGCTTCCATCAACCACATAATGATGGACTCATAGCCTTACGAAATCTAACTTAAAATGGTGATCGACAAAGAGTTATTAGAATCTAGATCAAGTTTAAGATTGATATAGTTCAGGAGAGTGCATTTCTTCATGCTACGCACAAGGAATATATCCAAATACCCACTTAAAGTTCTAACAACCACTGAAAAGAACACTACAGGTTCAGTTAATGATAAGACCCACGTGCACCAGGGAAGCTTCTAGATGAAAGTGTTTCCCCAAGAAAAGATTGAAATTCATGCATTTTAGAGGGTTTGAAAAGGCCAAAAGAGAGATTTTGCTCATGGAAATTAAGGTAAAAATTTGTGGAAATGATTTAAGTATGAAAGGAACTCAAACCGGGACCAAAACAGACCAAAGGCCGCTTGACCAGCCAAGTGGCGCCACCTGAAACTACTGGGCTCAAGCCGGCACTGCCTACCCCCATCCAAGAGGTGCCGCCCGGGCCATTTCACATTGCCCAATTTTCACATTTTTAATATTTCACATGTTTATACCTAGCCTTTTGGATATTTAAGTTGTAATTAAGAGGGTTTAACCCAAAATACCCTCGATTAATAGGATTAATTACTTTAGGGTTTTACTTGCATATACACTCTCTTCATGAAAGTCATTAGCTTATGAATTTTGATGATATGAACATTTTGTTCTTGAGAGCTTGAGAGTGGAACTCTTTTTGCCTTCTCTTATCTAAACTTATAATGGGTTTGATCTATCCTTGTGGTGTCCTTCAAGTAAGGTTCTTGATTCATTGATGGGTTCTTAGTGGATCAACCTTTTCTTCCACCTGAAGCAGGGGTTCTAGTTGCTTGTTCTTCTAGGGTTTTTGTTTGGATTGGGGGAAGGGGCATTCAATCACTCTAATTGGGATTCTATCTCTTTAGGTAGAGTTTTAATTAGGTGTTTGGAGGAGACAATTCTTGCTATGCTCTTTAGGTTCTAGGGCCTTAGTTTCCCTAGAGATTTTACTTTTTAGGGATCTTGAATTGTGGGTTTCGGGTTTCTATCTTGGGGGGGTCTAGGGGTGCTTCCACCTTCAATTTCTCCAAATCCTATCATTTCAATTCGATTTTTATCAGTTTTTCCCTGGAACTTGTACACGATGAGCATTAACACCTTGTAGGTTTACATGGAAATATTGTGTGTAGGCACGATTTGACCTTTCAAATTAGATAGCATATGAGGCTTTCATTTTATCTCATTGGAGGTCTCTAACGAAGTTAATCACCCCTAACAATGAGTCTTTAGGATAGTTATCTACTTAGCCTGCCTATATCATTCTTCTTTCTATCTAAAACCTTCTTCAGATTATATTTTTATGCCCATAATATTTTCATAATTAATTAAAGATTTGGAAGAAACATGTGAATTTGAATATGAGATTGATTTAATCCCGTAGAACTCATTATCTCTAGATAAATAACGAGTCGGCACAAGGAATCAGAATAGTTTCTTCAAGTAAACATTTTTGTATTAAATCTAAACAAAAGCCTCTTATGCTATTCCCGGTATCTAAAGTCCTCCTTTTTATGACTAGAATATCTCAAACACTTATCGTAATGTTAGGTAAAGGAGCTACTATTCTCTCACTATTATAAAACTAATACAAAATAACAAACTGAGTTTTCAAAGCCCCTGTTTCTCTCTGTTGTTTTATGGCATTAAATGTTAATGGTATCCCCACAATTCTTGGTTCCTCTCGCATCCTATCCAACCAAAAGTGTTACTCTTTCTGTGTCCTCCTTAACTTTCTGATTTATCTTGCTCCATCTAATTTGTGGTGCTTTTGGACTTTCCATACATAAATTCGCCTGACTTTTACATTCATCTTTGCTGGATAAATCCCATAAACATGCAAGTCTACCAAATTCACCATTATCAAAGAGAATAGTGTACATATTCAATCAAATTATCCTTACCCCAGCAGTTAGTTTTGATTCCATTACACTCAGAGGCCATCTTTTGAGTTCCTCTTTCCCAATTGGTGGAGGTGGTGGTCTCCACAGAACAAAATAGGGAATAAGGGCATATGCACCCCCAAAGCATGAGAGAACGAGAAAAGGCCAAAGAGGGATGCTGCCTTTTGAACTGCAGTAAATATGACTCAGCATTCTGAAAGAGGTAATCATGAAAGTGAATAAACAGATGCCTCAAAGCTACCTTCTAGCAGTGGGAAGCAGCAACATACTGAACAGCAGTGGATATAGCCCCATGATATACCACAAAGCCACAAGAACTTCATTCATTTTAAAGCCATCATTCCCTTTCAAGTTTAGGAGCTTTTTCAAGAAATACAGGTCCATTGACTGCAATTATTCAAAGTCATTAGTTCAATATTCAAAAGCTATACGTTTTAACACAAGTCAACCATGATATCTACTTCAAGAAAAATAAAAGAATAGACAGCAGCATTTGCCTATTATTTCATATCAATTTCATCAATGCCAACAGCTGAAAGACAACCAAGATCAAACCCCTAGAACAACTAATAAAAGCTACACATAGCAACTAGGAAGAAAAAAAAAACTCTTAATTATCATTAATTCTTATTTCTCCAACTATTTACAGTAATTAAAGAGCAAAAATTTCCACTTACAGCAACAGCAAGTACACCTGCAACTAGAAAAAGGGACCAAAACAGACAAAAAAAGAAAACAAAAGAAAATTTCTTATCCCCTTTTATTTTTTCCACTTTTTCAGGAAAAAAAAAGCAACTTTAAAACAGCATAATTGTCATAATCACAACTCACTAAATGACTTCATGCAAAAATATGAAGAACCCAAAAGGAAAAAGTAAAACAAGAAACTCAAAATTGCATGCGTTGATATGATACCGGGGTCTGATTAGGTGCAAGAAAGAAAACATAAAACATCAATCCAGCCCACAATCCAAAGAGCAAGAACGAGGTCGTCCAGTCCCTTTCCTCACCACTCCCACCACCACCAACCTCCTCCTCCTCCTCCTCCTCAACTTCCGACAATGGCTCTTGTGGGTTTCTATCAGTGTCCAAAGAACTGTAACAGCAGCATTTCTGGAGCTGGAAATGCCGCTTTTTCATAGTAATAGTTTTACCAATAGCACCATTTGCATTATTCTTGCACAGAAATTTTGGAGCAAGCAAAGAGAGTGATGGTAAAATCAAATTCTCGAGCTTAACGGAATTCTGAAGTGGGGTTTTCGGATTGTGGATTTTAAGTGGGAAAGATGAGAAGTTGCAGGAGATGAGGTTTGTGTTCGCCACCATTTTCCCTCTTCTCTTGCGAATGAACTTCAATGAACTTCAAGATGTTTAAAAGGATAAATATCCCCAACGACATCGTTTAACACTGGATTCTACTGCTGGCTTTTTTTTTTTTATATGTAAAAACTAAAGAGGACGAGGACTTTTTTTGTTTTTGGAGCCATGTTTCATGTCGCCCATGCGTTCATAACCTATGCGGTTCACTAAGCCAAATCCTCTAACGAATATTTTTATTTTATTAATTAATTATCTATCATGCTTTTTGTTGGATGGAAAATTAATTTAATTATAATATTAATATTTTTTGTATTTTAACTTGTATTTAATTATTTATTAATTAATATTTTATTAATTTAATTAATAATAATTTTATATGTATTGAATAATTATTAATTAAAAAATAATTATTTATTATGTAAAATAATTATTTTATTTATTTATATTAAATAAATAATTATTTATTAAAAATAATTATTTATTTTTAATTATTAAATTAATAAGATGGTGATTAGCTAATAAAGGGCAGGGGCAGCGTGACCACCTTAACTTTGGTGGAAAAACATCGACTTTTTCTTTTTCTTTTATAAAAAATCTAAAATTTTTAATTTTTCTTGAGGTTTTCACAGCGGTGAGACAAAAATGGGCGCCTTATCAACTGACCAACTGTTAAAGCCGCACTCAGCCAAAACGGCCAAACCCAGGTCACTCCACTATAAGATGACTTTAGATAAGGCAATTTTCTTCTTTATCCTTCTTCTTCGGAGCCATGGCTGAAGCTTCACTAACCCTCAGCAGCACCTTAATCCCTGCATTCTCTCGAGGCCCAAATCCGTTATCTTACAGAAACCCCATCCATTACCACAATTTCCACACTTCCTTGAAGAAGAACAGCTGCAGCAGTTTGAATATTTGCTGCTCATCATCAGTTTCTACTGCAGATGACACCGCCAGAACCCAGAAAATCCCCTGGGGTTGTGACATTGATTCATTGGAAAACGCATCGGCCCTGCAACAATGGCTGACGAACAAAGGGTTGCCTTCGCAGAAAATGGCTATACAAAGAGTGGATGTTGGAGAAAGAGGCTTAGTTGCTCTCAAGAATATAAGAAAGGGAGAGAAGCTGCTCTTTGTTCCTCCCTCTTTGTTCATCACTGCTGATTCTGTAAGTGATTGATAATTTTGTCACTTCCAAATTTCATACAGTTTGTTATGTCTAATCTAGTAATCTACTTTAATTATTCATGTTAAGAAATTTAGTACTACTAACAAATGGGGTTAACTATCTTTGTCATTTTTTCTTCCTTGATATTTGTTCATTTTGCAGTACGCATACATTAGTGAAGTTAGTTTCTTGTTCCCTTGTTTTGTTTGAACTTCAAGTGTTGCACAGTTGCCTTTTTATGTTGTTAAGTAGGAGGCAGTGAGACTTTCAGAGAACGCCAAAACCTTTCAGGGATTTTGACTTGCCTCCATATGTCCTTTGTGGGGATTAACGAGGATATGCGCTACCTGCTGTGTGAATTTGCATCAATCAGAAGGGAAACAAACCTATAGGGTTAATTTCACAAAACCCCTTTGATCTTCTCCTCAAAAGTAGACTCCCTCCTTGATCTTTTAATTGAAGCAATATCTCCCTTAATTTTTTATATAGTATCAATAAAGTATAATTGTTATCAAATCTATACCTATTGAAACAACACATACATTTTTTCCGGGTTGAGTTGGTCGAATGACTAATCTACCCCAATTGTTTTTTAAAAAAAATCCACCTTCCTATCTGTCTTTTTTTCCTGGTTTTCCTGAAAAGATTTGCTCCTATGGCTATGGGAGAACCAGAGGAGAGAAAGTGGAAGAGGGAAGAGAGGAAAGGAGGAGAAAAGCCTAGAAAGAGACTGGAGATGAAGTAGGAAAAGTGAAGGAACCAAAAAAAATGAAGAAAGAAATAAGGAAAAAGGCATTTGGTATCATTCCTTGCTGCAATAACCACTGTCATCTTCACCATGGCCTGTTGTCCAGACAACATTACCTCTACAACCCAGTATAGTTGCCTCACTATCTTCCTCTTTCCTTCTAGTATTTGTCTGCTCTCTCTGTCTCCTGCCTCTTCCCACATTGACAATTTACCATATTGACTCCAACAATTGACTCTGATGGGCTACTAGGAAACTTAGGGTGGAGGAGAAAAATGAAGAACAAGGGGAAAGAAGGAAGACAGGAGATAGAGAGGCAGAGGAAAGTCAAGGAATTTTAAAAAGACCAAAACAGTGGATCGCATCCATGGTGTGGCTCCAACATCAACATCTGCTTTTATTCCGTTGGAAAGATTAATAAAACAAAGGCTGATAGGTTTTCATCCTTAATTTAAGGGCAAATTGGCAACTACAAACTTGATTTAGGATGAATGGGTTGGGTTGACATGGATATGGATCTGGTATAAGTTGAACTTAATTGGTATGCATTTATAAAATTTTGGGGGACATCTATCCAATTAGAAGATGAAGGGGGCAATTTAGTTTCTAGAAGAAGTTCAGGGAGGTTTAGCGGAATTTATCCATTAATATTATATTTCTTTCGAAATTGATTTTGTAATCAGATCATAAGGTAGTTAACGGATTCACTAGATTGTTGTAAGGTTTCTATCTTAAGGTAGTAGCAGGGATTTAATGAGATAAAAATTTAAGATGAATGGGGAATTAAAATTGATATCAAATGAAGAAACTAATAAACTCCTCAAACTAACTCATTCTTTCAAATAAATGTCACAATTATAGCATTAAACTCCTGAATCAGGGCGAGTAGAAGACTTCTATCTTGGCCTCCTCCCAGGACACCATAGACTGCTACGACCACCTTTCTCCGTCTTGACACTGAAACGTTGTTTCTTCAATTGCTTAGATCCTGTGCATTTGAGTTTGTAAAATATTTTCCAACCTGAATTACAAAAGCATTTTATAGATAGGTAAATAATCCCCCAAAACTTCTCCTTTGGTGCTTAATGAGAGATTTTAATGATAATCATTGCATATTTGCTTTGCCTAATTGGTACTAAACTTATTGTTAAAACTTATAATCTTTAATATTTATGTGTTGTGCCTGAAAGAAAAAAGAAAAATGCTGCTAATTCTAACCTGTTTCCTTTGCCTTGCAGGTTATGGAACGTACTTTTAAAACTTATAATCCTTACTATGTACTTTTACTAGTTAGATAGCCCGAGTGTTGCTCAGGATAGTAACAGTTTCTTTTGTTCCCCTCTTAGTAAGAGATACTAATACTTTTATTTTTTTAATACTTAAATCAATGAATTAATTTTCCAGCCAAAAATTCGATGAAATCATAATTGTGAATATCAGTAATTTCTTAAGAAATAAAATTGAATCAGTGAAATCATAATTGTGTACTAACATCTTCAACTTGATTGTGAATGTCTCCAAATGAAACTAACTTGAATTTGTGCCTTGAAATATCTGGCAAATCCTGAATTACTTCCTCAATATGTGTGCTTCCATCAATAATAATTTGCACATTCTCATTTAGGACTCTGTAACTTGGTTTAGGAGTCTCCATTGTGAAATTTTTCATTACATAATATTTTCCTCCTTCAATATAATCATGAACGTTGAGGATAAATTTGCTTCGAATAACACAATGTTTCATGTTATCCTGGAAGCAAATGCAATGAAAAACACATTTCATATAATTGTTTCAAAAAAGTGATTTAATTTTGTTCAAAAAAGTACAGAATATATAAAGTTATACTCTACTACTTACCTTGTCATCTAAGATGAGGAAATCCATACTTATCAATTCTCCCGATCTCTGACTGTTGTAGTATCCCACAGCTTAATAACACTGAAAAAAATTCATTTTTCTTGCTTTCCCTTGGACAATTCATTGAGGAAAACCTATTGCAAATTCCCTCTGGCCTTTTTTTCCCTCTGCCTATTGTAGAGAAGTCCTTTCAAACCCCTAATATTTGATGTTATCTATATATAGATTGCATAGGATAAGGTATATGCAAATTGAAAGTATGTGTGCGTGTGTGTATTTGTTAAAGAGAAAATAGCATGCCAATTTTACAAAGTTTCCTTTGCCTTTATTATTGCAAGAAAAGAAGTTTTCCATTATTTTATATGTTGAAGTTATTTCATTTGCTTTTAGCTAAGTGAATAACTATTTCTGCTATTTGTTGCCCAAATAACTATTTGAAGCTGCTAAAAAATGAATCAATAAAAGATGGTAGCTGATGCATTCATCTCCAATCTTTGGATGACAGGAGTGGACCTCTCCAGAGGCTGGCAAAGTCCTAGAGAGGTATAATGTTCCAGATTGGCCATTGCTTGCAACATACTTAATTAGTGAGGCAGGTTGTGGGACATCTTCAAGATGGAATAACTACATCTCAGCCTTGCCTAGACAGCCTTATTCGCTATTGTACTGGTAATTTCTTGCCTACTCCTACTTGGCATTTTGGAGAATATTCTTGGAGTTAATTCCTTTTTCACCTAAGCAATGTGGTTCATGCTCAGTCAGTTCCTCTACAGCTGCTCTATGTCATTTCAGGACACGCTCAGAACTAGATAGGTATTTGGAAGCCTCACAAATTAGAGAACGTGCAATTGAAAGGATTAATGATGTTACTGGAACGTATGCCTCTTCTGCTATTGCTGTACTAGTTGCAATTTTTACGATGTATAATGACTTTTAGTAATTTATTTTCTTGTGCTTCTTAATAATAAACCCAATTTTTAATTTCTTATGCAGATACAATGACTTAAAACTTAGGATCTTTTCTCAATATCCTAGTTTGTTCCCTGATGAGGTATATTAGTCTAATATTCTTCTGTACAAACAGGAATAGGTCAATTTATATTTTCTGTTAAACTTCTGGCTTCATGTTTATGTTCATAATAACCTTTCATCATGTTTTCAGTACTTTAGTGGTTCATCTAAGATTGCTGGAAGGGAACATTGGAGTCTTATAATTCTGTAATATGGTTATTATGACCTAATAGCAACTCTTGTGCCCAAAAGAAATTCTAGACGCTGTGGAGCATTGTAGCTCTGCCATTTTTTCTGGTTAAGTTATGTAAACCAGTCTTTTAATCTAAATTTTATTACGGTGTCCTTGATTTGAAGGATAGGCAATGAAGACACCGCTTTTGGATTGAAGGACTATTTGTTTCGTTACACATAGAACCAAACTCATTTAAAAAATTTTATGTGATCAAGAGTATGGAAGAGGTTAGTCCTCCATTCTGCACTCCTTGTGGAAAGAATAAACAGTATCATACACATAATGAGATGTAATTGCTGAAAAAGAATGTATAATGTGGTAATGACAGAATGATATATAATTGCATAAAAAGAATGTCTAGTAGTGACCAAAAGCGATATATTTACTGAAAAAGAATATCTAACATTGATTTTCATATTTGACATGGCTCGAGCACGATTATCTTACCCCCCTTTTGAAATCTAAAATATATATATATTTTGTTGCATACAAGTCCTTTTCAGCAACAAAGGAAAAAACAAAAAATATTGAAGCTCCTACAGAAAAAAAGAGATGGTATGATTTCAATGTTGCCTGGCCCTATTACACATTCATCCTTCCTAACGTTCACTTATTTCAAACTTCTTTCAAGTCCTTTATCTTTTCATTCCAATGTATTATCAATATGTTGTATATGTAAAAATGGCAGCCTGATGGACGTGTCTTGTATGCTTCATTTTCTGATGTAATTTGAATGTCCTTTTCTATTATGTAAGTCGTTGCATCCATTTTAATCTTCTCCTTGTTGCAGGTATTCAACATTGAGACTTTTAAATGGTCCTTCGGAATTCTCTTCTCTCGCTTGGTAAGTTCAGTTGGACTGCTGGAAAAGTGGCATTGTACTCGTGAATTTGTTCAATGTATAAGATCCTTGAGCTATAATGAAACAGAAAAATTAAAATACAGATATGTATATATATGTATGTATATGGATAATTGATGCAGTTAAATACCTACAAGTTCAACTGTATTGGCAAATGTGTAGCACCTATCTGCTTTTGCTGATTTTCTAACCGACAATAATAAAAAATATTTGACAAGTGGCATGGAGTCGACAGAATGACACTTTGTTTTTGCAATGACCTAATTCTTGTGCTAATTTTCTTATTTAAAGCTAGTTAATTGTGTATTTTCCTTAACTTCAGGTCCGGCTACCATCACTGGAAGGAAGGGTTGCATTGGTTCCTTGGGCTGATATGTTGAACCATAGTTGTGAGGTATCTGCAAGAGTACTGTTGTTTTATGATGTCATTTCTCAATAGAAATGGCATCATCCTATATTTACAGAGTTTAATCGAATTGTTCTAGGTGGATGCCTTTCTGGACTATGATAGATCATCACAAGGAGTTGTATTTACAACAGATAGGGCCTATCAACCAGGTGAGCAGGTATAAAATATCCAATAATTCTGCAATTCAAAAAAAAAATGAAGTACTGGCCAGAGGATCCAGATACAATAAGTCCATGTTAGTCTTAAAAGTATTATTACGTTCCTCTCTAGCAGCTTATGCTTTTGGAATAGGTGGTCTAATCAACAGTCTTAACTTACATTGTCCTTCAGCCTTCTTAAGCTCTTGAAAAATGCTCTAGAAATGCAACATAGATTAATCTATTGAAAATCTTTTGAGCTGTTCGGCTTAAAGCTCTTCCTTTGTATCTTAATCTTCAAGAGTCGGCTAAGATTCATCCCCAACAGCTTAGCCTTATCAATAGGCAGAATCTTATACAGACGCTTTCTTTCTCTCTCTTCTTGTGTTCACAGGGTGGGGAAAGGGATTAATAATTCTTCTTATAATGGTAAGACTGATCAAGTTTGATTCTGAGGTCATAGATTTGCTACCACAAAAAGCCTTGTACTTGTAGGAGTAGGGCTGTGCCATTCACTTCAAAAACCTTGAGTGGCTCTTGTCAAGACTGTTGGGATGGTTCTCCTTGGGGTAGATGCTAGCTTTTATTTTAGTTGGAAACCTGTTCATTAACTGGATTACAGTAAAGGAAAATAATTCTCTTACCAGGGTCTTTCACCTTCTAGGGGAATAAATGATGCTTGTCCCACAAGTTTAACTGCTGCTTGCATTACCTCCTGCAGGTTTTTATATCATATGGGAAAAAATCAAATGGAGAGCTGCTTCTTTCTTATGGATTTGTACCCAGGGAAGGCACTAATCCCAGAGACTCAGTGGAGCTGTCATTGTCAATTAAGAAATCTGACAAATGTTATAAGGAGAAAATGGAAGCATTGAAGAATTATGGATTATCAGTGTATGAATTCTACTGAGAGTCAGTCTAATTTAGATATCAGTGGATTTCTGCTTGAGGATTCTAGTTATGAATTATGTGAGAGTTCTCAAACTCATCATCTTAGGGAGTTGATATGGGTGCAATTAAACAGATGAAGTAGCTTTCTGTTCCATCATGCATACAGTTCCAAATGGGTTCATGATAATGGGTGAAACTTTGGCAGGTCACAATGTTATCCTTTGCAAATTAGTGGCTGGCCGCTGGAGTTGATGGCATATGCTTACCTGGCAGTCACCCCCCCAAGTATGAACAAACAGTTTGAAGAGGTATATGATATAGATGCTTGTTCATAGTTTTGTTAAGCATCATAATAAACTAAACAAGAACTTCCGCATCATTTTAATCTGAACAATTGATACGAATAAACAAATCTCACTTATCTAATTCCTGTTGCATTTCAGATGGCTGCTGCAGCCTCAAATAGAACTACATCTAAAAGGGATGTCTCATACCCTGAATTAGAGGAAAAGGCACTGCAATATATTCTGGATGCTTGTGAGTCCAGCATATCAAAGTACTCAAAATTCCTCCAGGTAATTGAATTTCACTGGATGCCAAATTTTAGAATATTTTTTATGCTAATGGAAGTACAGGTCTATATTACATGGCACATTCTTTTGCTTCTTTGTCACAGGCAAGTGGCTCGATGGATTTGGATGTGACAAACCCAAAATTGCTCAACCGGAAAGTGTTTCTGAAACAGCTTGCAGTGGATTTGTGTAGCAGTGAACAGAGGATTCTATTCCGTACGCAATATGTAAGTACCTTATACCTTTATACGGAACAATGCTTTTTAGATTTCTGGTTCATTTAGTTCGTAAGTTTAGACTTTCCTCCTCAAAATTTGTGTAAATGCACAATGAACGTACCTTTTATCAGACCTTGCCTATTTTGTCTGGGTAAGATTTTTAACAAGAGCATACTCCAAAGTTACTTCCAAAGGTTGAAGTGTCTATTCCAAATATCTTCATTTCTAAATGAAGTTATTGTTCTCTCATTCCATTCCACGTTCTGTTTTTGCTCTCCAGTTCTGGAACTTAATCTTTCCTTGTTAATTATAACTATAGATACTGAGAAGGAGATTGCGGGATATCAGGAGTGGTGAACTGAAGGCTCTTAGAATCTTTGATGGTTTCAGGAGGCTTTTCAAATGAGTAGCAAAGGGAACAACATTGGCATTGTTTTTTCTATTCAAGAAGTCTTTTTCTCCCTCAAAGTTTCGCGTGATAAGTTACTGCGTGCAGTTGTCGATAATCACTGCTCTTTGTTGAATATGCATGTGGCTATAGACCGTAAAACAGCCTCATCTTTTACCATCTGCGTTTTTAACCTTTCAATTTGTCTTAATGGTATGAAGGGGTTAATTGAAACATTTTCCTGTAAGTAGTCAGTGACTAAGTGTAGTTTGACATGACTCTCTCTTCCCCCCAGCACCCCCCCCCCCCCCACCCAACCCCACTCTCTCACAACTCATTATTTGGATTTTCTTCCAAACAAAAATTTTTCATTTTGAATTATACTTTTCTTCTGACAAATAATTTATTTTTACGATTTCTATTACAAAAATTCTCAAGTCAAAATTCAATCTCTCTGCTCCCATATTTACTTCACTTCGGAAGTATTTATAATTGAACTTTGTCAATTTTCTTCTTCTTCTTTTTTTTTTTTAATAGCTGTACCTTATCTGGCTAATGAAGTTAGAGGTAATGTATTACTTTCACACAATCATTCTTGCCGATTACCTATTTTGTTGAGGCTGGTGGATAAAGGGAATCACTAAAAAGTGCAAATCTTTCTATCATTCTTTTAAGCCCTAAGCCAATTAGGGTCGTGTTGGAAATATGATAAACATTTTCTTTATTTGATTTGAGAGAAGCTTTTTTGAGTTCTTACTTTGGCAGTCCATGTCCAGAGTTTTGGAAGTGAATATCAACAGTTCATGATCGTCTATGCACTTCCTCAGCATCAAGTCTTGCTCACTCATGTGCTCTAGCAAGGACGTATAGTTCGTACATCTACAAGAATACACAATATGTCATCAAAGATCAACTAAATTATACAGTTAAGGCCGAAAAAGGGGAAGGAAGAGAGGAGAGTTTGGGTATTCTCAAATTATTATGGTACAAAGACTGACCTTTGAGGATTGCTTGGAAAGAAATATACTCTTATATCTCTTCTATCCGGGCAATAATTCCCGAACAAGCTCGTCCAAAGACACTCTGGAGTAACCAATTCAAACCCAAGAACTTCGGGCATTACCTTTGAGAATGTTGCGGAAGCAAATCAAAACAGTAAGTATGTTAAGTATTTTACTAAAAATTATCTCAAGAAAATTTACAGGAAATATTGGAGAGTCAAGGTAGACCTTCTAAATACTAACTTTTTTAGACAAAATTTTTCTAAATAATTAAAAGTACAATACCCAACAATGACCGTTAAAATAAATAAAAAAATATCAAGAAATTAACAAAGTTCGGCGAATATTGCTTACTTCTCAAATACCACCAATATTATTTTGTGAGATGATAGAATAGAGAAAACAATAGCCTAAAGAAGTAATTAAGACTAAGTTTTGGGATGCTATACAAAGGGGGAGGAGGCTTCCTTTTGTAGTTTTAAGGAAGCCTCCTTCTTTACTCTAGTTTTCATGTAGGATGTTGGAAAAAAATGAGCAAAATCAATAAATATCCACCTTGACGAATTTTTCTTTGCATCAAAAACTCATCACCAATATTTATATTAGTAATATCTTCCAATGAGCTTCAAAAGAACCAAACTTCAAATTTGCAAAACATTTATCAACTTCAAGTAATGATTGAACTTGATAACTGTCACCAACATTACCATCATGTCTACAGAATTTTCAGTAGTCTTAATCTTCTAGATGGATAGTTGACCATTTTTCAGAATTTCTCTAATGAAGTGATACTTGACATTCATGTGCTTCTTCCTTGCATGATAAACTTGGTTCTTTGCTAAATGAATAGCACTCTGACTATCACAATGTACTTTGACATGCTTCTGTCTTACTCCTAGTTCATCAAGCAACCCTTAAAGCCAAATTGCCTCTTTAACAGCCTCGGTAACTGCCATATACTCTGCTTCTATTGTAGATAGAGCCACTGTTATTTGTAAAGTAGACTTCCAACTAACTAGTGCTTTAGTTAAAGTAAACACATAACCTGTCGTTGATCGACACTTGTCCAAATCACCAACACAATCTAAGTTACAGTATCAAATTACCCATTGACCATCATCCTTATCCTACTAAAACATTAAACCAACATTCACGGTTTTGATAATATACCGTAGAATTCATTTCGCAGCTTGCCAATGTTCCTTATCAGGATCATGCATATACCTGCTTACAACTCCAATTGCTTGTGAAATGTCAGGCCTTGTATACACCATAGTATACATCAAGCTACCAATAGCATTTGCATAAGGAACCTTTGACATGTATTCCTGTTCTGCATCACCCTTTGGAGATAAAGATACACTAAGCTTAAAATAAGGAGCGAGGGGGATAACGACGGGCTTTGATTGTTCATTCATGCCAAAGAGCTTTAGTACTTTTTTCAAATATTCTTTTTGAGTTAAGTACAGCCTTCCCAATTTTCTGTCTCTGCATAAACTTATCAAATCACTTGTACTGTTGTCTTGGGAATTGTTTTAATCCATACAATGATTTATTAAGCTTACACACCAACTTTCTTTCCCAGTAACTTTGAATCCCTTTAGCTGACTCATACTGATTTCCTCATCTAAGTCTCCATGTAGAAGTGTGATGTGAAATTTGCAAGTGCACAAATGTCAAATAAGTAATAAAGTAGTGAGTACAAGTCGTCCCAACGAGGATTGCTATCTAACTGCAAAATTCTTTTACTTATAACCCAACTTAAACCAAAATAAATGTGATTTGATCTAACATTTAATTACCAATAAAAATAATTAATAATAATAATAAACACAAAAATCAATAATTATATTAATTAAAAATTAATGGCAATGAATAGACTAAGACACTCCAAATCCAGCTTACTCCTCTTATGACAAATAATTAATTTCTTCAAATTAATTCTCGACTTAGTTAATGGTAGAATTCCCAATTATAAGCTAGACCCAATCTCTTGGTGAAAAACTCCTAACTTTAATTAATAAACCAATCGTATCTCTACGTGATTTTAATTATTAAAGCCGCGAACACCTCTATGGAATTCCCTAGCTTTTGTTTCCTACTCGCTAGAAACCACACAAAGAAACCGAATCTATCTCTAATCAGTTTTACGATGTGTTATTATTACCATGATCCAATTTAAACTAGTACTTCTCAGCCACTAAAATAAATTTAAAGGCATGCAAAAATTAGCCAGAAAATTACAAGTATTAAGAACAATAATAACAATTAACTAAAATCGAGATAAAAGAAACAATCTTTAATTGAAATAAATTAAATACATAAGAGTTTCAACCTTCATCGAAGGTTTTAGTCACAAAAGATTTAACTATTCATAATCCGAATATTTAAAGTCATAAATTTAATTAACATAAAAAATAAATAAACACAAAAGAACTTCTTTGTTCGTTTTGCTTCCCTCGATCAACTCTCCTTTTTCCCTTTTTCCCTTTTTCCCTTTTTCGTCTCTTTCTTCTGTCGCAATTCTCCTTCTCTCTGCTGCCGAACTCCCTTCCTCCTTGGCTGCCCCTCAATTTCTCTCAATTAAACTGTCCCAAAATGTCATTTCTTGCTGCCCGATTTTTTCTCCCTGGCTGCCCCAAATTTGCTTCCTTTTTGCCGCCCGATTTTGCTTCCCTTTTGGCTGCCCGAATTCCTCTCCAATTGCTACCCGAAATTTGCTTCTTTTGCTGCCCGAAAAATATCCTTCTTGGCTCCCGCGGATTTCTTCTCTTGGCTGCCCGATTTGTGCTTCTCTTGGTTGCCTAATTTCTGGGCTTTTTGCTGCCCTTAATTTCTCTTCTTCTTTTGCTCACCGAATTCTCCTCCCTTCGTGTATTAAGAATTTCAATCCATTCCAAATCCTATTTCAAACTAAAGTTAATTTTAGAATCTTCCTTTTCCTTCTTTAAATTGAATCCTTATAAATTTTAGAATGGCATGGTGAATTTTTATTTTTCTTTCCTAGCCAAGTCTTCTTTCATATTTTGTTTTCTTGACATTACCATTTTGCCCCCTGCATCAATAATTAGTAAAATTAGTGAATTAAAGTGTACTTTATAAATAAAATCATCTTAATTAATTCATACTAAGTACATTAATATTTAATTCACCAAAACAAGTCAAAGTCATAAGATTTATATCAATTAACCCTTAAATAAGTGAGAAGTTAATTCTAAATAATGATTAAATTATAATCTTGTCAAAGTGCAATCTTCACATCCATCTAAACTAGTTCCATATCCAATTGTGCTACCAAGGCCAATAAGATTCTGATGGAGGAATGTTTCACAATTGGAGAAAATACTTTATTATAAACAACTCCATCCATTTGAGCATAGCCTTTAGCTACCAACCTTGCCTTGTAATGAATGTCAGACTTGTTAGGAAATCCATTCTTCTTTGCATATACCATTTACAACCAATTGCATTCTTCCCCTTTGGTAAGCTTGCTAGCTTCCATGCTTGATTCTTCTCAAGGGACTGCACTTCTTCTTCCATTGCATTCCTCCACTTATCACCATTAACATCTCGAATGGCTTGACGATAAGTGCTAGGAATTTCATCATTTGCAATTGAGATTGCACATGCTATTGTATCATCATAGCGAAGAGGCCTTTTGATGGTCCTTTTTTCTTTTCACAATACAATTGGTACATGCTGCATCTGGGATTGTTGTTGTTGTGAGTTTCATCAGTTGAACTCTCTTCTTTATTTGACTCTTCATCTATCTCCGATGTGTCTCCATCTGCTTCTTTTCTAACTAAGTTCAAAGTTCTATTAAACTCCACCTGCTTTGAGATTGTCTTCACCTATTGTAAAGCTTTATCTACTTATTGAGAGGCTTCATTTGTCACTTTCTTCAACATGGTTGACTCATAAAAAATAACATCCCTGTTGAAAATTATCCTTTTATTTTCAGGACACCATAGGCGATATCCTTTGACTCCAGCAGTGATTCCCATGAACAATGCCTTCTTAGCTCTTGGGTCTAGCTTTGATTCTTCTACATGATATTAAGCAGTGCAGCCAAATACATGTAAAGAGTCATAATCAGTAGTAGGCTTTTCCAACAATTTCTCCAATGGAGTTTTACCATCATTAGCAGCTGATGGTAATCGATTAATGAGATGGCATGTATAAGTTGCAACTTCAATGCCAACCCAGCATTGGACAACATACACCGAACTTTCTCCGGCAATGTCCGATTCATGCGTTCTGCCACCACATTTTGTTATGGTGTATTTCTAACTGAGAAGTACCGTATAATTCCTTCATCTGAACAAATCTTCAAAAACAGGTCACTTTTGTATTCTCTACCATTATCTGTTTGGAGATATTTTTCTCCCCGATTTGATTTTCCACCATATTTTTTTAATTAAGAAAAATGTCTAACATTGTACCCTTTGTCTTCACAGTGTATACCCACACTCTTCGTGAAAAATCATCGACAAAGGTTACATAGTAATGCTTTCCTCCCATTGTAGTTGTTTTGGAAGGACCCCATACATCAGAATGAACATAATCCAGAATGTATCGCACTTTGAATCTTGTCTATTTTCCTTTGACAAAGCGCTCGCAGAACTCCAATTTTTGAATTTGCACTCTTTTCAATAATCATTGATTCGAAAAAGTTTTCAAGGATTTGTCACCAACATGTCCTAAGCGCATATGCCAAAGCCTGGTTGTATTATCTCTTTATCATCCATGGCAGCAATATTTGATGATGCATTCATATCTGTATTTCCTTGATAGTAATACAAGTTGTTGCTCTTCCAAATTCTTTTTTGCACAACTAATTCTCCAGATATGATCTTCATTACTCCTTTACTTATCTTGACATCGAAACTCTTTGCTTCTAGAGTCCCCATAGAAATGAGATTCTTTGTCAAGTTTGGTATATATCTGATATTATTTAGAATTCTGAATGATCCATCATCATTCTCGAGATGAATAGAGCCTTTTCCATGTGTTTCACAAGGAATGTCATTTACAGTGTACACAACTCCACCTTCTAGTTCTTTAAAATCAAAGAACCAGTCTCTATTTGTACACATATGATAACTGCAACCTGTATCCAAGAGCCAAGTATTGGAATGACTTTTTGATGGCGTGATAATCAGTAAAAATCTGATTCTTTATCAGCACATTTCGTTACATTTGAGCTTGCAATAGCTTTTCCTTTTTCCTTCTTGCTCTTAGTCTTCAACTTTGGACGGTCTTTCTTCCAATGCCCTTTTTCTCTACATGCACATTCATCTTTGCTTGGTCTGGATTTTGATCTCCATTTGTTCTCTCTACTTCTACTTTGAGAGTGACCTCTCACCACCAATGCTTCTTCTGCTACTTTACTTGCCTTCCTTTTCTCTTTCTTTCGAAGTTTGTAACTATACAATGTAGAAGTTACTTTTGTGAGAGTCACATCAATCTTCCCATGGAGTAGATTAGTCTCAAGAAACTCAAACTCCTCAAGAAGTGATCCTAACAGCATCAAAGCCAAATCTTCATCACAAAAAGTCACGTCCAGGTTCAACAAATTAGCAACTAGCTTATTAAAATTGGTGACATGTTCATTCATAGTTGTACCATAAACATAAGTGAAGTGGAACAGTCTTTTCTTCATGTGAAGCTTATTTTGACTACTCTTCTTCAAGAATTTTTCTTCAAGTGCCATCCATAATTTATAAGCAGAGGTCTCCTTTGAAAATGCATATTTCTGCTCCCTTGATAAGCATGATCGAATTGTACAGCATGCCAAGCGATTGATAGTCTTCTATTCTTTTTCATCAATCTCATCGGATTTCCTTTCTTCAATGGCAATATCTAGACCTTCATGAAATAAAGCATCTAGAAGTTTACCTTGCCACATGCCAAAATGTCCTGTTCCATAAAAAATCTCCACAGCAAATCTTGAATTTGTCATTGTTGTTCTTGACAAATTTGAAGAAGTGGATGCTATCGCCTTTGATGGTTCTGCCATTTCTGCTCCAAAAAATGTAATAGTCAACACATGCAAAATGCCAATAAACCAAGATTTTTGTTTCTGATGTGAAAGATCAGTTTAAGCTGCAACTATAGAGCATACTCAAAAAACCTTTGGTTCTGATACCAATTGTTAGGGGTGTTCATTATTTGGTGCAATTCGAAGAACCGAACCGAACCGAAATATACATTTGGGTTCTCTTTTTTGGATTTTCGATTCGGTTCGGTTCAATTTTTTGAGTTAGAATTAAATTTGGTTTAGTTTTTGATTTTTATTCTCAAATCAAAAACCGAACCGAAAAACCAAAATTTTTAAAAAATTATATATGAACGCATTTTGGTAATGCGTTCTTTTTTCTTTTCTTCAATTTCGATTTTTAACCAAACCGAACCGGTTCAGTTTTGTAAATTTTCAAAAAAATCGAATTATCCCACCGAAACGGAACCGAAAAACCGAATGAACACCCCTACCAATTGTTGCACAAGCAAAATCAAAATACTATGTAGATTAAGTATTCTACCAAAAATTATCCCAAGAAAATTTTTAAGAAAGATTGGAGGTCACAGGCAGACCAATTAAATACTAACCTCCATAGACAAAAGTTTTTTAGATAATTAAAAGTAAATACCCAATAATGGCTATTAAAATAAATAAAATAACACCGAGAAATTAATGAGATTTGGCTAATATTGCCTACTCCTCAAATACCACCAATATTATTTTGTGAGACGATAGAAGAGAGAAAACAATAGCCCAAAGAACTAATCTATGTTTTGGGATGCTATACTAAGGGGGAGGAGACTTCATTTTATAGTTGTAAGGAAGCCTCCCTTTTTACTCTAGTTTTCATGTGGGATGTTGGAAAAAATGAGCCAAATCAATAGAGAACTCATGGACCTTTCTATGAATTGTAGACGGAGGTTTGATCCTGGACATTATGACTCATTTCTCACTTATTCAATTTAGTAAAAGATTGTACTATGTTTTGCAAGAAAAAGGTTGAAATAGTACAAGCACAATGTGGCTTTTGGCTTCCAAGTACATATGCTTCTTTGTTACACCAAAGGTTAAACTATATTCAAATACAAAAAGTTAACAGTCGTCCAGATGAATGTGCAACTTCCTGCGGAGTTCTTGGAGATTTCATCTGTTTTTAATTTTCTGAAGAAGGATCTCTTAAAACCTGTTGTGAGTTGGATATGAGCGACTATCATGTAGAATGGTACAGGTAGGACTGTCAATTGGGCCGAGCCGGCCGAGCCCGGCTCGTTCGGCCCGCTTAATTGCGGGCTCGGGCTGATTTTTTCAGCCCGAATACGTTACGGGCCGATCTCGAGCTAGAGTAGCCCGTTTTCAGCCCGGCCCGTAAAATATATATAAATAATATATTTTTATATATATATTTTTTATAATAATAATATTATTATATTTTAAAAAATATTATTATATTATTAAAAAATATTTATTTTTATATAAATTTTTAAAAAAACCGGGCTTGGGCCGGCTCGGCCCCCAAGGGCCGAGCCCGGGCTCACATTTTCTCAGCCCGCTGTCAATCGGGCCGAGCTCGGGCTTAGCAAAGCCCGGCTCACCCAGGCCGATTGACAGTCCTAGGTACAGGGAGAACCAGATTTTAGCACAATAACTTCTTCAGCAGAGAGAAACTTCACTTTTTGAGTTTGGATCTTCTTTTCATGGGTGATAAAATTCCACCAGATTTTATAAACGCCAACTAAGAATGTCATAAATAAATACTAAAATTTTGATTTATAAAATTTAAAATTTTATTTATTCTACATTACACAATTAGCCATGCAAAAGCATTACATAATAAGGAAATTAAATAGGAATACATCTTATATAAAGTAGAACTAAAAGGAACTTGGCCCTGCAAAATTGATTAGGCCACAATTCCTTCTGTTATGACTATGCATATGGCAGTTACTGTATCTTGGAGGAGAGTTTGGGTTACGGTAATTCATGTCAGAATGATATCTCGTGGTTCTAGTTACCCTCCAGTGTTCTTTATGTTTGGAAGGTAAAACGTCAAAAGAAATTGTGCATCTTGCCATAAACTTTCGTTAGCAACCAGATTAAAACTGTACTCTTGGGTCTTTCTGTATGACTCTTTTGAGTATATATCCAACATAAATTGTGCACCATTCCATCTCATCTTCTAACACATCACCAACGTATGCGAAGAAAGTAACCCATAGATGTGCCACTTCCCACAATGCCATATGTACTGTATATACATTGTTGCCCCTACCGTTTCCTCGTATGGGTGATTGAACGATGTATACTCCTGTTTGTGCATTATATTGAACCACCCTATGTGCTCTGACTTTGATCTCATTTGCTGCAAGCTTATCCCAGATTCTTTTGGGAAAAAGGTGTCTACATGTGTGTGCTTCCTCCCTGTGTTGGTTGAAGTACTCGCATCTTGCTGAACACTATTTTTACAAGAGCTTTTAGTGGTAAAGCCATTGATTCTTTCAAAATACTATTCAATGACTCAGATAAGTTAGTAGTCATGATTTTGTATCTGTAGCCACCATTATACAGCACAGTACATTTCATGGAATCCCATTCATCTAATTAAATACCTCCAAGTACTTTCTCTTAATTTCATTCATCAATTGATTATACTTTAAAACCTTAGTTGCGGTCCCACCTGCCACATCAAACTTTTTTACTCTTTGTTTTTGAATTTCAAGTTGAAGCTAGCCATTATGTGGAGCAGACAAAATCTGTGGTGGGTATAAGGAGGTTGCCATTGTTGTAACTGGCTAACTAAATTTAAAATCCCCTTGTGTCAATATGATATCAAGTAAATAGAACGGTCATCGATCACATACTACCGAAGATTACCAAGGAACCGTTCCAGCTTGCTGAAGACTCTTTATCAACAATAGCAAATGCAAGAGGGTAAATGTGATTATTGGCATCCTATTTGCTTGCGATCATTAGAACTCATTTATAAACACCTTTCAAGTGAGTCCCGCAATCAATACAATAGGTTGACGGTACTTGAATCTTGCTATAGATGGTTAAAATGCCCAAAATAAATAGTTAAAAACAACGTATTGGGGTACTTGAAGGGTGATGGAACCAGCGCACAATGGTGCCCGGGTTGCTATCCAATATTGCTTGCATATACTATGAAAGAATAGGAAATGTTGACTTCCAATTCCAACCTTCTGTGCATACCATCCCTTTTTGTAGTTGCATCCTGTTTGAAATAGGACTTGAACCTCTTCTATTATACGTTTAACCGATATTTCAGGGTCTACCCTAATAAGGTGGGTGATGTGTCTACCAATGTATCGACCATCATGTTTTGGTGGTTGTTCTCTATCATCTGCACAAGACAAGTGTGCTTCCCATTGTAGACGGTTATTTACCACAAACCATGCGTAGCTTTCTTTATTATGCGTATGTACCAAGAGCATATATTTTCATTAGTTGAGTGCAAGCATTTTTCCGTCCACTGGCCAGACTTGCTTTTCATAACCTTGAATTCATGGTCTACCTGGATAAACTATTTTTGAACTGCGTACACAACTTCATCTTTGTCCCAAAACCGCATGCCTCGTTGTAGATCCCTTGTTAAATCATTTTAGTCATCAAGTTGAACTTCATCGTTTGATGTCGAGTCGTTCAACTGTGCCCCCGATCCTATATCCTGAAAGCAATCATACATGCAATGTTCTTAGAAGCTATTGGAGGCAAGATATGAGTCTGGTGGTTATGAATAGGTTGCAACGTGAAGAAGAAGTTAGGTCAGAATGAAGGCTCTTCGTGTTCATTTGAACTCTCTAAGTCTTCCTTATTAGGATAATCTGATTCGGGATCTCCTTCGACGTCTGCTATGGGCCCTAATGAGTTTGCCATAACAAATCCATATAGCATCAGCAGTTCCAATGCCACAAGCGTCGATACTTGTGTCAGGTGAAGCTGCAACTAGTGTTACGAGTCATCATACACATCCATGTTGCTGTCGATTTCTAAGTGTTCAGTTTGTGCTTGCATTGGTTGGGAATCCAAGAGAATTTGATCACCAATTCGATCAAACTCTGGTTGAATGTCTCACAACATGTCCATCTGCTCATCATCATCAAGGTTGATGATACTATAGAAACAATATTGAATTCCGATGAAAAATATGACCAATGCAAAATCATTCTTAGACACCACAAATTTGGAGAAGATTTTTTGTACAAATTCGACATGGGAGACTTTACGCTAAAGGATCCAACTCTTTTGTGCTGCTCTAGCAAAAAAAACTCCGGCATCGTCGTTCCTGATTTCGCTATCCCAGAATAGGAAGACTCCAATAGGGTTGTCTAAAGCCATTTTTCTCATTTGGCTAGAACGTATAAGAAAACTCTAACAAGGTAGCTATATTGCTTGAATTGCAAATTTTGTATGGCAAGAAGAATGGCGCTTATATAGAAAATGATGTTATGATTGAAGCATAAGCTTTCATGTGAAAAAAGCTACAAAGAAAACACAAATAGGCCAAAAATGTAGTGGACGTGCATCGAAATGATTTAACTGACGTGAAAAAATTTGACGAATTCTGACAGTTTTGAAGATAGATCCAAAATCAAAAAGCAAAACCAAGAATTAATAATAAAAAAAGCAAAACCAAGAATTAATAATAAAAAAACCAAAACTAAAAAAGCTAAATGAAAAAATCCAAAACCAAAAAGCAAATTTCTAATGATGCAAAAATAGCACCAAATTCAAAAATCAAAAGCAGCATGACAAAGTTTGTATTATTAATCTGTATGGGTTACATCAATAATTTATACAACTCTACGGGTAATCTGAGGGTATATATATGGATAGACTAGTGCGCGCGGGCAGATCGACGTAGCTACAGCTTTGGCATGGCAAACTCCTCGAGCAACTGTGATAAGAACGGGTCATCCTCTGATAGACCGGCAACATCCAATGCCACCTCAATAGGTAGCGGGTGATAGTCCTGCATATGAGGCTCTAACGTAAGCACTGTGTCTATAGACTCGTATGCATGTTGAAATGGAGAAAATCAAGAGTTATCTACATCCAACTCGTGGCTCGCCACCTCTTCTAACACTAGTGGCACCGCAATCAGGAATGTGATTTTGGGATCGTCCTAGCGATGGCGGAATGCCGTTATCGGCCCCGTATTGTAAGAGGTCGCAACTAACAAAATCTATAACTGACCTTAAACCCCCTACTACACAAGTCTGTAATGCATTGAAAAGCACTCCGCAACTAAGGAAGGGCTGACGGCATGGCATCCATAGCAATGTAAATACACTGCTGCAGGACTAATCCCTGCAAAAAATTAAGATGAAAACAAATAACAAATTAACAAAAGTATAACAAAACAATAATTTTTAAACAGTAACTACAAAATTGTGTTATGAATAGATAACTAACTAATATCGTAGAAGCCGACCTAGTGCTGTGGTACCCCTCGACTACCCTTCGACGATGCATTGGATTGCCAATAAGCGTACACATTTTTGCACGATACCACTCCAACTAGTCTTATCGAGCCACGGTTGCATGCACTGTGACTGTACCATCAACTACGCGATCTCTGCGAGCATCCCATAAAGAGATTAGGAACGTGTGTGTAACTCGCCAGTCACGCCCGAACGTATTAGGGGTCCCGTACTGATGTAAATCCTTACGAGTGGTATAAACTGCTCCGACCCGTACTACCTCATCAACCGACCAAGTAAGTACCACACCACAATTTCAAAACAAATAAGTGGAACTTCTAAATGCCAAAGTGGATGTAACGGGAATGCCCTGGTACTGTATGGCTCTCATGCAAACTGCACATACAAGTAACGTGATATAGTCAGACAAGTTATTTATAAATATTAACTCTCTAATATAGATGTTGTTGGTGTGAAATTGAACCTCTTCCGTAGATATAGAATCTAGTTGATCCCGATGGGTAAGTAGCATATGAGTCTGTAAGAGGCCTGTGTCGAACGACACCAACCAATTACACCAACCAATTACATCTATATACGGCACGTGGCAAGATCGGAACATAAGGCTTTAGTGTGTCAAGTTGCAACAAAAGGACTTATTCTTATGCCTATAACTGTACAAGTGTGACAGGCCTGTGAATCTCATACGCATCTCCTAAATATGCATCATATAAGCAGCGATACAAGTATACAAGAATTCCACTGCCCCACCTACAGGTCACAGCAGTGTTCAATCCTCTAAGAAGTAGAGATAGCGTAGTGGTATCTTATTATTCAAGTAGTTGGAGAATAAATACCCTCCCATAAGTATAAGTAAAAGTTCATATGCCAATCTGACACACACCTCCTCTGCTAGATGTTCACTAAGTGGTCTCATAATAAATGCATCAAGTGGTTCTTTTTGCATCTTGTGTCCCATGACATCTGCCGCCGTAAGTCTAAATTCGAGAAATGTCAATTATGTCAATCCACTCAAATTGAGAGTGGGCATATGGAGGCCTAATTATAGGATAACCATCAACCGGAAATCCCATAAGATGGCAATATCTTGGATCGTAAATGTGGTCTCACCGCATGTCAAATAAAAAGTATGCATTTTTGGACACCACCGCTGGACCAACGCCGTGATAACTGCATGGCCATCATCTAAATCTGGCTCTATCTATCAACTTGTGAACTCTAGTCGGGACCGCATCATAGGCATCATGAAATATGCGGTCAAAGCGATGCACTCTCATATCATCCTCTAAAGTCTCCCTATAACACTCCCAAACTATTGCTGACCGATATTCTAACTATCTAGTTAGCAAACTAGGGTCTACTGACCCAGGATGAAAATCTGTGCGTACTTTAGTCGCATTCATCTACGATTATCCAGTTTCAGTAATTCTTTAAATTAATAAATCTGCACTATTTCTAAACATTTTTTTCTGAAGATATATAATAATATTCATTTCTATTATTCAAAGAGCATAATAACATTTAAATAAAAATTTATTTCTTTAGCATAAATATCATGTTATGCCAAAAACTAAGAATAATATATAGGCAAAAAACACAAATTTTTGTAACAATATTGATGTCTAAACAATACATAAAAAATAAAAGAAATTTTAAGCAATATCTCACACAAAATATACTTGATATTTACTTAAATATAAATTAATAAAAAATCAAATTGAAACAAAAAATACAAAAAACAACAACCGAAGACTTCAAAATTCAAAATAATGCCAAAAAAGAGAAACAATTGCAGGCATGTCAGTATAAAAAAACAAGGTTACCCAACAAAGCAAAAGAAAAAAAGAAAAAGAAAAACAAGACATGATGTACGCAAGAGAAAAAAAGAAAAGAACTAACTAACTTCATTTGCTGCGAATCTGCTGTCGCTGCTTGCTGTCTCTACATATTGCATTTGGAGATAGGAGGGGAAGAATGTGTTTAACGTCAAAATCTGTGACTTTATACCCTATAAAAGGCCAGAATGCCATATGGTATGGTGTTATAGGATCTGTCACCCTATAAAGCATTTCCATTTGGCGTTACAGCCTAAAAAGGCTATAACGCCATAAGACACGGCGTTATTTGGTAAAGCTGGGCAAATAACATGTTATCGTTTGGCGTTAACACTATAACGCCAAACGATAGCTATTTGCGAAACCTTCCACCATTTCTAGACCATTTCAATGCACTTTTTTGAAAAAATATCCATATTCGGCATAAATCCTACAGTTACACAAGAAGCAGTCAACAATTTCATGCACAAACATGACAAGTAATTATGAAGGCGAATGAGGAACATTAAATACACAACACCAAGGAAGCATAATTAAGAAGATTTCATAGTGTAGAACTTTTTGATTCACTTCATTTCAAAATATGAGCTATTTCTATTTTATACGGGAGATAAGATTTTGATAAATTTTATAGAAAAAGTTTGATAGATGTTTAAAATGCTCCTATTTAAAAATTCTTGATTAATGTGTCTAATTCAAATTTGACATTAAGTATTTGTGTTTAGAGTGGTTGTTTGGAAAAACTAATAATTTTTAAAAAAACAAAAGCATTTAAATAGTTAGTAGGAAACAAGGGTAAAAATAAAAATAAAGTAATAAATTAAGTATTTATATAGAAAGAGAAATTATATTTTGAAATAAATAAAAGTAGAAAGTATGACATATATTTTGAAATTGAGGAAGTAATTCCAAAACTGTAACAAACTAGCATTTTGTCTTAGGAAACTCATTCTCACAAAAAAGTTAAAAAGGACAAAACTTGTAACTGAAAACAGGTACAAATATGAGAATAGGTAAATATAGAGTAGAAGAAATTATACTGGCACTGAATATTAATTTAATTATGTCTAATGATCTGTAAGTTAAATTCTATACCAACATGTAGTAAATCCTCTCACTAAAACATTCTAGTACCACTAGTACCAATGCCATTCCCTTTGTTCTTTTTTTCTATCATATCTCCAGTCCCCCTAACCCAATTTCCTCCCCCATCCCAGCCAATCCTTGCTCACTGTCACCCAGCCCATTGATACTCTCCTTTATTGTTTCTCACCAACTATCCCTTCCTGACAAACCAACAGCTTGCATCTCTCACCACCACCACCTTCTCTCCTGCCTTTCATCATCTCCACACTCTCATCTTTCCCATACAACCACTACCACTCAACAATCAATATTAGCTACTCTACTCATACAACACCCAGATGTAACTTGATTTTCACCAATAATTAAAGGGACACTAGGAGCAGTACAAATTGGTTTTGACCTTTGAATAACCCAATCTGAAGAGTGACAATTTTGAAATGCATTCAAGATTTTTCTTCTATAGAAAAGTTGGTTTGACAAAGGAAATTTTATCAGATTGAATCAATCATTGAAAGTAAAAACTTGTAAATTTTATTTCAATTGTTTGTTCTTTGGTTGTGCTTTCAACTGAATGATTTGAGATTTTGATTGATTGTTTAATAGTTGCGCTTCGGTTTTAATTGAAATGGTTTAAGGCTATTATTTGCAGAGCTTGAATATATTGGTTAGTTGAACGAGAGCTGCCTTTGGGAAAAACAGTTAGATGGTAAAATTGAGAAAGAAAAAAGAAATCAAAATGCACTTTGAATCTTAAAGAAAGAGATGAAAACACTAATATAAAATAAATTTTACATGTTAAAAAGAGCTTTGAGTCATATAGACATATGCCTACACAAACACAGTTAAGTTAAGGTGTTGAACAGGGTTTTGCTGCGCACGTGCAGGCTGCGCCATCGGCCATTGGATTGGTATTTTCTCGATTCAACGGCTGGAGCTCTCAGGGATAGTTTTAGAATAAAAAAAGGAGATATTTAAAAATATGTGAACTCGAGAGTTTGAAACTATCTCTGTCATCATGATTACCCATCTCCTCAACTGTCAAAAGAAATTGTTTGAGGAACTAAAAGGCAAGCAAAATTCAAAAGCCAACATAAAAGAAGAGTTTGCTGAGAAGTATTGAGAGAAAGAAAAAGAAATCTAGCCATCTTTTTGTTTTTATTAAAGAAAGTTCTGTGAAAATATTGCATATTTCGTTGATTTTGTCTGTGTTTTTCAAAAGCTACACTTCGTTGGTGCTCTAAACTGACTTTATTCACAAAAAAGGTTGAAAATGTCGAGAAAATCAGAGAAACTGACAAGGTTTTAGTTTCGGTGTTGCACAACCGCAATCGTGGAAGCCAACAAAGTTTTGCAGCTAGACCACGATTGTGCATTGAAACTAAAGGCACTCAAGACGGCAGGATTTGATAAATTGACTGAGCTATATACAAAACTTTTGGAGACCATTTGCAAGGGCTACAATAAAAAATCTAATTCTGCAAATAAGGATATTCGACAAGTATATGGTCTCAAGAAGGCTCAGTTGAGCTGTTTGGTGAAGGAAGGGAAAGATGGAAGGACTCTCATATTATAACATTTGCAGCAGACGTCAGAGTCCAATGCTTACCTAAGAAATACGTAATATTAAAGGCTCTGTAACAACGCATCTTAGGCTTCCAAGGGTACAGCCACAATTATGTGAAGTTATACATTTTGTTAGCCATTGCAACATTGTTAGCCTCTAAAAATTCACTAAAGAAAAACCTAAGAAAATATACCCTGTGTGTTTACAATGTTGAAAACATAAAAAATTTCAATTGGATGGCACATGTGAGGGATTTTCTTTGTCAAGGCACGAGGAAGTTCAGCTGCAAAAACCAAAAGAAACCCAGTTCTTGGTCGGAAGAAAATATGCATTTGTTGCTGGTACCGGTGTATATGTTTTCATATATCAATTACTGATTCAGAGAATTGTAATAATTATTTAGATTTTAGTGAATAATATTACAATTCTCAAATATTCTTATAATGTTGAATAATTATGCATACAAGTTTGAATAATTACTATTGAATAATTATTCATAAGTTCATGAATAATTATTCTATGAACAATTATTCAAGCCTGTATGAATAATAATGTTGTATTCTTTAACGGTTATTTTGACTCTGTTGAATAATTTTTCAAAAGAGTTGAATAATTATTCAAAAGTTGCATCAATTGCTAACAATTTCTACCATGTATACAAGTGCTTTATCTTGAAGAAATGTATGAAAGGCCCGAAGGTGAATTACCCTGCTCTTGATGGGATTCAAGTAGAATACTTCAGGCTACCAATCCTAAAATGTGTTCATAATGAAGAAAGTAGGAAAGAAGGCCATGTTGAAGGGTTTGTTGAGCATATTGTTGCCCAGAGGGACATTATAAGATCTGACCTTGAGGCAAAAAATTTGAGGTATCGGAAGAGGCTACAAAAAATTGATAGCAAACTCAAGGAGATGGATGATGAAGATCAGCCGTTAAGATCTTGGTTACCTGCCTTTGACTCTAAGAAGCGAAGGTCTAAAAGGATAGGAAGGGTCAGGCCGATACAGGTCGACGAACTTGAACCTGGGGTGATAGAAATTGTGCATGAATACCAACAGGATACTTGCACTTACTGTTGCATAATTATTGCTTTCTTCTACGAATAATCATTAATTACCTGAAATAGTTATATAAATTGTAGAATATTGATTATGAGGTATATGAATAATTATTCATGTAGTAGATGATCAATTACTTGAGGAAAATCAGCCATTAAAAAAAATCTTCGTTGGAAGAGGAGGGTGACAAGAATGCAGAAATGAACAATTCGTAAGAAGTTAAGGCAAATAATTAAGTTGAAATAGTTGCTTCCAATGCAGAGAAGGAAGGAGAGGCCAAATACGCGCACATTGTAAATCATGGAGAAATGGAGAAGGGAGAGCAACATACAAGCCAAGAATCTTCCAATGTTGCTGCGCCTACCTCAACTGTGCGTGTGCCAACGAAGAGGCGGAGGTTGATTAGGCCTAGTTTGAAGTTGAGGTCACCTTACGAGGTGACCAAGGGTAATCCAAAATACATGACAACTGATGAGGAAATTGTTGATTTTGCACTACTAGCTGACCCTCCTGAATTTGGTAGAACTATTATTCTGTGTCTTATGAACAATTATGCTATGGATGATGCACATGAGAGAAAGGGGACGGCCAAACGAGGAAGGTGACGATAATCTGTGTTTGCGAGCTTTTTGTCTGTATTGTCTTTGTCATGAACAATTACTGTCTTTGTTATGAATAATTATTGTCACACGACCTTTGCTTTGAAAAATTATTGCCTTTGCTCTGAACGATTATTCAACTAATACAGCAAAAACCGTGAAAAATAATAAAGAAGACTCCTTAATCATAATCTTGTTGTATTACATCCCAAAAAGAAACAATATATATGAAAAAGATGGGACCAAAAAAATATCACAATCATCCTGCATTGCATTAGACATTTCCAGTATACAAAAATCCAAATGATTAATGTACATTGCCAATGTGCAAAATATTGCAATCATAGGGAGGATCACAAATTCGAACGCTCATCTATACATTGGGAAGGGGCGCAAAACGCTGAACTCCCATCGAGTTGAGTCTCATTCTCTGGTTGGTGTTTTAAGGCTGCTTTCTTTCGTAGCTGTGCCTGTTCCACTATGCTCTTTGAACGCTTTCTTGACCAATTTGGATTAGCCTAAACCTTAAGTGTCAATCTCCTTTCATTGATCTGCAGATCTTCAAGTCTCTAAGAATAATCTGCATTAGTCCATGTGAATAATTGCGTGGTGAATAACTACTAACCAAATCGTGAATAATTATGCGAGGCACAGTTCAAGGAATGACATACTTGGCTTTGGTGCTAATTCTGTTATGGTCACGTTCATTCTCTCGTGCCTCCCGTCGACCAAATTGTATGCTTCATCATGTATGCATACACTAGTGGCCAGTATGACCATCTTGCCAGTAAGCTACGGGTAACGTCTTTCGTAAGAAACTGGCTTTTTGGTCTAACTAAACCAAAATCGATCCTACTTTTTGGCTTTTTGGTCCACCTATCGAGAACATAAGGGGGAGAAATTGTCCTCATGTTTTTGTTGCCAAACGACCCAAGAACATCCATAATTTTTTGAATATGCCTACATAGAATACCAAGAGTTTTAAATAGTCAACAACTGCACTCAAGAGTTGTCCTGACTGCATCAACAAGCACAATCCATTCATTAATCTTGGTCCCTACAACATTTTCATTTTCTTATACAGGTTGTACGCTAGCTTTCCACGACCATCGTCCTTTGAGGGACAGACCTCTATCATGTACTCGAACATCCTCTGATACTATTCTTGGAACATCGCAAACATGTTGGGTGTATATTGATCTGTGGAAGCCCTTGTAACTAGACTGTATGAAAAGTTATTGTATGGTATCCTATAAAGGGGCTTGGAGAATAATTATGTAGCGTGTTATTAATAATTATTTACCGTATAATTAAAATATAAATACTTTTGAACAATTATTCATGTTGGTATGATTAATTATTCACAGTTAGGTATTCACTCAATGCAACACATTTATTTTGAGTCATACGAATAATTGTACACATACCTATTCATGGCTTGAAAATCCTACATTTTTTCTGCCTCCCTTCGACTCTCAACCATCCTATTAAAATGTACAAAGAACTGCAGTAGGTTGTGATCCTGTTGGTGATACCCTCTAATATTCCCATCAAATGATTCACTTAATTGGGTTGACCTAATGCCTGTGGTAAAATTCTGTTTAACCCATGCAGATGACCACTTAGTTTGAAATCCATACAATCTCACTAACCACTTATACATCCCATCAGGGAAACACTCTTCCATCATCTTGTTCCAAGCAAAGTCAAACTCTATTTCATCATCCACTTCGTACATCAAAACCATAGGTGATCAGCAAATTTTGGAGTATACAACTGCAATAAATTCTTCTGGGCTTTCTGCCTTATGTGCCATGTCCACAGGCCATGAAATGTTGACAGTAGCTTTATTTTAATTGCATCAGACATAGCACTATCTTGATCTGTGAATACTATTTTGGGCCTTGCTAGACATGTATAGTAAGAACGTTTAGAACAATCACTGAAATGATTCCGTTGTCTCGTCATATAGTAAAACAGCACCAAATACATAGGATTAGTAGTGGTTGAACCTGATAAAGAGAGCTGCAAATGGTTTTCAAACGCCAATCGTGAATGCAAAGTAACCGAATCAGATAAACAATTATTCAATATATGGAGCATAATTATTCTTATTGTCACTCAATATAGGCTAGAGTAAGAGATGAATAATAATTATTCACGTTATGAACAAATATTCAGACGTACCAACTGGACAATCATTTGTATTGGTTCGGTAGGTCGTATCAAATGTTATGGAATCACTAAAGAAGCCGTAGTCTATCTTCATCCTCATATCTGCCTAGAATATATTCGTAATCCTCTCTTCATTGTCAACTTCAATGTCATAATAAAATTAAGGATTCCGGTATGCTTTGTCATGGGAGTGTTCCAACAGGGCAGTTGCTTCTCCCAACTTCATTTCTCTTTGTCTTCCTCCTGCACCCATTGTCATTACTTCAAAGGAAGACCTCAGCCTAACTCCGACATCTTCATTTATTTCAGCTACAATACCTTGAACAGAACCAACGTGACGATTGGATCACAACATGTAGGAAATTGTCTTGGCTGCAACTTGTGGTTATACTCTACTACCCAATCAGTGATAACATAAACCGCTCTCGTGGAATCAAGCTGCATTTTAATGTATGACCCACACCCCGTTCTCTCCTCACTTCTTCTTCGTTTGACTAAGGGTTTGGCTTCAATGTGATCATTGGTTTCTTAATACTCTTAGGATCAAGTTTGCTGCCCTTTCGAAATCCTTCCTTGTTACAAATGTACTTCAAGTACAACAACTTTTCTATCTTACGGCCTCTCCACTCATAGTTGGCTCGAGTGGCAAATCTGATTTGATGAGCATAGTTGTTGTAAAACTCATGATCATCCTCCACCATGATAAATATGTTTTCTTTAGTTCTGACAAATTTACTGTACAAAATAATTATTCACTTACACATACAATTATTTAATGAGTAGAACAATTATTCACCAGGTGCCGAAACGTCTTCAGACTGCAAATAAATTTACCTTATCAACTGTCTCCTTTGAGATACATATCCCTTGCCATTTCACACAGGGACTACACCTTCACGTTCAACCTTCAAAAGGCAAAAATATTTCATAACGAACATGCTTCAAAAATGGTTAGTTTCGGTTTGTGTATGCTTGCGCAAGATGGCAGTTGATACTCTAATGTAGTCTTTAGCCTGCCTTAGAGATGAACGTCGATCCTATGCTCAAGCTATAACACGTATTCCACCATTTTTTTGGTATCTCACAGTAACAATTTTTGGTGACTGTTGTCTTCAACAAAGAGCGGGATCGAGCCAGGAAAAAAGAGGGAAGGAAGCTGGGAGAGAGGAGAGAGGTTAGAGAAAGATCATAGATTTTTAAAGAAAGAATGACATCTTGAAATATCACAGCTAAAATGACATAAATAAATAGGAGAATGAAAACTTTTAGTTCCAAGACTATCCTCTAAACTTGGGACAAGTTCCCAAAGGACACTGACACTCAGCAAATTTTTTTTTATCAGTAAATTTTTAAGCATTCCATTCTATATCACCAACATTTACACTAGAGAAGGTAGTACAATCTTGTCTAGTACCGCCTCTAACACAAAAAACTACTAGGGAAAGGAGGGAGGGATTGATATCGCCATTCTATTTAAATGATTTAGCCCATTTTGCTAGCTCATGAGCGCTTCTATTACAATGCTTGGGGATGAAATTTACCGACCAGTTCAGTTTTGCACTCATCACTTTTCTACAACAAAGAATAGTGTCCCTACCAGGCCATTCTTCAGCTGAATAAATCCCTCTCAGAGCTTGGATAACATTGTAAGCATCGCCTTCGAAGGTCACTTTCTCCAACATTTTTTCCTCAGCATATTTAAGTATTTGTAATGTAGCTTTGGCCTCTACCTCATAAACTGTTGAGGCACTAAAGCTGTAGGTACAATTACCTATGATTTTGCCCTGATGATTTCTAACAATAGTAGAGAAATGCTGTATCAAAATTGCTGTGGCTTCAAAGTCATGAAATGCTGCATCAAAATTGCACTTTATGAATCCTCTCTTTGGTGCTTTCCATGTCTGATTGGCATTGCCCTTGATATTCTTTATCATTCTCTTGTTGGTAGCCTTCCATTATCTCTCTGCAATAGTAGAGATTGTTTTACTGAGCCCAGGCCAATGTGGCACTTGTGCATCCTTTAGTAGTTTGTTTCGATGCAACTACACTTGTTCCATGTATAGCGGCATAATTTAGGAACTCCTCTTTTTCCTCCCTTTTCATGGGAAAGTTGTTATCTGTGTTTGTAATCTCTTCTATCCACTGTTCCAAGTCCCATGAACTAAAAGCTTCAATTTTCAATTGCCACTTGGAATCCCACCTAGCAATTTAACCAACGGGCATTGGAGAAAAATATGTTTTGAGCACTCAGTACTTGCACCACAGAGATTGTAGCTTAATTCTTACAGTTGCATTATCCTGTCTAGTCGTTCCTTAGTAGGAAGAGTTTCCACCAATATTCGCCAGAGCCAATGTTCATGTCTACCATGAAGTTTTGCTTGCCAAATCTGTTTCCGAACTATCCTTTTGATCAGTGAATTCTGTTGAAAGCGTTCCTTCTGGTTTTCTTTGCAGGCAGATTTAACAAAGAATGCCCCTAACGAAGAGGGGGCCCAGAAGAAGGATTTATGTTCCACGTCATAGGGAATAGGAATTTTGCTGATGGCTTTTGCCACGTCCTCTGAGAATATTGATTGGATACGGTGAATATTCCACGACATTATGTCTTCATTCATTAAGTCACAAAAAATACGCTTGTTGCACATCCTGCAAATCAGTTGGAGGTTTAAAATCTTCGAGGCTAAGGATCCTATCAAACCATATTCTCAGTGCTAAGTTTTCCCCAACCACACTACAGATCCTTTTTAATAATGACTCCTTACATTCCACAATACTATTCCAGACCCGTGAGCCATGTTTATGTCTGACAATTGAATCCAGCAAGCGCCTCTGTCGTAGATATTTGGATCTAATAAGTTGTACCCATACTTTTTGATGTTCCGTGCAGTATTGCTATCCCAGTTTGGTTATGAAAGCCTCATTTTGCTCACTCATCCTCTTAAAGCCCAGTCTTCCTGCATCTTGTGGTGCTCAGAGTTTATCCCAAGCTCCGAGACTCATGTATCTTATGCTGTTCTCTTTTTTTACCCCAGAAAAACTGTTTCATAAGCATGTCCATTGTTTCACAAATTTTGTTTGAGAGTAGGAGAGTTTGCATGGCATATATAGGAATGGCTTGTGCTACACTTTTGATTAACACAGCCCGTCCAGCTTGTGATAAAGCTCTTTGTTTCCATCCTACCATTTTCTTCTTCATTTTTTCAATAAGCCCTTGGAAATCTTTGGCTCTTGGGCTGTGTCTGCAAAAAAGGAGTCCAAGATATTTTTGAAAAATCATTCAAATGGGGATTTCTTGCTCAAAGCTCTTTGAGTACATTCTTCCATTCCCATCATTGAGCATATCCTATTTCTGATGTCCATGGTCGTGTTCTTGCTGAAGTGTATACTTGACTTGCTCAAATTTATTGCTTGTCTACTCTAGGTATAGTATAATAAGTTGAGCACTTTTTTAAACTTTTTCAGCTGGCCCTTCCTAAATGACCAGATCATCCACATACATAAGATGTGAAATACGGGGACTGGTCCTGTCTTCTAGAACTTGTCCAACCATCACGAATTGTAAGCATATATGTTTAGAAAAGAAGAGTTTGCTTAAGAAGTAATAGTAATTGCACATTAAAAGAAATAAGTGATGGCGTCTTTCTTTCGATATGTTCTTTTTTAGAAAGAAATCTATAATCTAGTGACAAGCAAGCCAAAAAATGATTGCAAATTCATAAGAAAATAATTGTTACTTTTCTAACTGCAACTCAAGTCTAATTTGTAAATTTTCTGGAATGGTATTGAAATGAAATATACATTTCTAGCAAGAACCATTAGACATTTCAGCAAATTTCAAGCTGCATCGCAAACCTGTTACAAAATACTTCTTTTCAACATTAGCAAATGGGAAAGAAAAGTGCATAAAGTCTCGCCAAGCAAAATGAGAAAAAAAATATTCAAAAAATTAGAGACCCTTTCACCACTAATATTATGTCTGTTGTAAGGCCCAGCTCAAGAGTTGTTAGACCAATTATTTGCAATGAAAATATTATGACTAGAATAGTTGATATATTATTTTTCAAACATCAATTTCACCATCATACAGATTTTCTTCTAATTACGCCTTTCTACAGGAGGATGACAACATGATACGACTTCACTTCAAACTCAGTAGGGTGTTAATGGAGGAGATTAACAATAATAAAAATAAAAGATAATTATTTCATTAAATGAAACAACAACGCAATATTTTCTAATCTTTGGCAAGGATTTCTTTAGAATTTTACCATGGTGTCTAAGAAATTTCTTTTGATGAGAAAACAAACTGCAAATTCTTGAAGGCTAGTGAACTGCAAAGTCTTGCTATTGCTCTTATAAAATAATCTGTATGACACCTATTTGAGAATGTGTTTGTGCGTGTGACTGAGCGAAAATTACCTAATTGGGAATTTCTGTGTGCATGTATATGCGTATCTTTATTACCATTTCAAATTATACATTTGTGTGTGTGTGTGTGTGCAGGTGTTGAATTACCTTTTTGAGTTACACATTTGTATAATGCGTATTGTATTTTCTATTTGATAATGATAATCACGTACTAATAACATTTATATTAGCCAGCAAAGACATTCTTTATATGGATTTAATGTTGGTGAATATGTATCAATTTGTAAAAAAATTCCCGAAGAGGCTTTGAGTTATCATTTTGAATTAACATTTGAGTGTATGTACGTGTATTGAATTACACCTGTGCAAGTGCTTGTTGAATTTCCTAACTTGATAATGATAATCATATACTAATGGTACTTCTGGGTGCTAGCTAAGACATTCCTTATATGGATTTGCAACGGAACAGCTACTAACGAAATAAGTGGCTTAAATTGCGACGGACTAAATTCCGTCGTAGATCTGCGACGGATTTGCGACGGATTTACGACGGATTTGCAACGGAATAATTTTTTTTCCTCCTATTCTTGCATCTTTATTTGTTTTTTGTGAGCCATACCTCACGGTGTTCATAAATGAAGTATTTAATTAAATATTTAGTAGTATTTATATAAAGACACATACAAATATGTACCTTGTAATTTATTTTGATATAACATATATATAGACTATAATGACACATCATACCAAAACATATAAAGGTATATTACATATGTGTGTAACACTAATAGTTAAAGCTTTAAGTATGACTAATTTATAATATGTAATAATGTTCCACAACATATAGTGTTGATGAAGTATATAAATATATATACTAGCACAATATATATGATAACTAAAATGAGTATATGTCATAATTATTCATTTCTAACAAATCCTAACCCCAAACTTATTGGAGCAGTGGAAGAGAAAGAAAAGAATTTAAGAAACACATTGGAAATTAAATTGGGTCGCAAATCCGTCGAAAAATTGAGAAGGATTTGCGACGGTCTTTTTATCGTTAATAAAAAAAATATAAAAAAAATTCCGTCGCAAATCCGTCGCAAATTTGCGACAATTTGCGGCCGATTTTTTTACCATTAATAAAAAAAAAATTCCGTCGCAAATCCGTCTCAAATTTGCGAATACCGTCGCAAAAACCTTCTTCTTATTCAGAATGTCAACACTCAAATTTTTCCATACATTCCCACTTTCCCACGGCAAATCCGCCGCCTGCCGAGCCACCCCACACCCCCCCCCCCCCGCCTGCCGAGCCCCCCAATGCCCGCCTGAACCGCACCAATACCCACGTACGGCCTGCCCAGCGCCCTTCCCCCCCGGCCTGCCGAGCCCTCCTCCGACTGCCCAGCGCCTGAACTGCGTGATTGCCCAGCCCCTACCGCGCCCCCTGCCTGCAGCGCGACTGCCCACCTCCCGAGCACCCCTGCTGCGCCTGCTGTGCCTGAACCACCTGCACGCGCCTGCTGTGCCTACCCACGGTCTGCCGCGCCCCCCCGACTGCCCACGGTCTGCTCAGCGCCGCACCGGCCTTGCGCCTAAACTTCCTGCTGCGGCTACCACACCTGCCCGTGCCGCAGCGCCACTAGACGGCGCCTCCCCACGCTGCGCCCGCCTGAACCGACTGCCGCGCCTACCCCCTCCGCTTGCCGAGGTAATCCAAATTTTCCCTCTGTGAAGTTTTTGTTTTTTTTTTTTGTAAATCCCGTTTCCGTTATTTCCTGTTTCTTGATTTTCCATTTTTTTCTATTTTTTTCCTATTTTTCTATTATACTTGTAAATTTGGAACATAATTTTTCTGCTTCTTTGTTTTTTTGGCATTTTTTTGCCTTTTTCTTATAATTTTGAAGATTTCTTATTTTTCTATTTTTTTCTGTTCTCTTTTTGGGTCTGTTTTTTTATTTTTTTAATTGAGCCTATTTTTTAATTTTGTGAAGATGTTTATAATATTTTTGAGGTGACGTTATGAAATATGGAGATATTTACTTGGAATTAATTTTTGGGAGAATTAAATTTTGTTGTGGATATGAATTGTGGTGGCCTTGTATCTGGAAAACGTCCATTTTACAGCGGAGATGCTGCCGAAATTTTTTTATGCTTGCTTAACATTGGTCTATGTTTTCGACAATATTATAACAGGACATGCCAAACTCCTAAATTTTTTCTGGAATTTGGTATAATTTAATAGAAAATTTTTTTAATGTAGATGGGTGATCGTAGTTGGATGTATAAGCGACATACGCAAGGGATTAAGGGAATCACAAATGAATATAAAGATAAGGTTAAGAGTTTTATAGCGTACTTTTTGTCGAACGGGCACACTTCGTGGTTGAGATGTCCTTGTGCGAAGTGTAAGAATAAGGTGCACCTTTCTCCCGATGAAGTGCAGGTGCACTTGTATAGATTTGGATTTGTCGCCGATTATCACCGTTGGGCTAGTCACGGTGAGAGTCTTACTCCGTTGCATCCAGGGATAGTTCCAACCAATTCTCAATCCCAATCTATCTATAATAATCCATTTCAGCAGATGGTAATGGATGGCGGTGGTTTGGACTATCTGTTAGACCCGCCGGTGGGTGTCAACGATGAAGAACCTCCTAATGCGGAAGCCAAGAAATTTTATGATATGTTAAAATCTGCCGATACTCCTTTGTGGGATAGATGCACGAACCACTCGCAGTTGTCATATGTTGCTCGCATGTTGAATATTAAATCTGAGAATAATATTTCAGAAAGGTGTTTTAATCAGGTAATGCAGCTGATTAAGGAGGTTCTACCAAAGGATAATCTGCTTCCGGAGGACCTGTATCCAAGAAGATGGTTTCTGGACTCGGTTTGCCAGTGGAGAAAATAGATTGTTGTCTCAATAGTTGCATGCTTTATTGGAAGACAGATGTTGGTTTGCGAGAATGTAAGTTCTGTGGGAGTCCCCAGTACATGCAGAGGAGGAAATTGCGGAAGAATAGACAGGAAAAAGAGGTCCCTTTTAAGAAAATGTACTACTTTCCTTTGACTCCGAGATTGCAGCGGTTGTATGCATCAAAAACAACTGCAGAACACATGAGGTGGCACGCTGAAAGCGTACAGAATGAGGGATTGATGAGTCATCCACGGGACGGTGAAGCATGGCATCATTTTGATCGTGTGCATATTGAATTTGCAAAAGAGGTTCGCAACGTGCGTTTAGCACTATGCACTGATGGGTTCTCGCCATTTGGAATATAGGGAAGGCAATATTGTAGTTGGCCCGTTATTCTTACTCCGTACAACTTACTACCGTGGATGTGTATGAAGGATCCTGTGATGTTTTTGACAGTAATTATTCCAGGACCGAGGAACTCGAAGCATAAGATCGATGTCTATATACAACCGCTGGTGGAAGAATTATAACATTTGTGGAGAGTTGGCACTCCGACTTATGACATCTCCAAAAAACATAATTTTCAAATGCGAGCAGCCCTCTTGTGGGCTATTAATGATTTTCAGCTTATGGTATGTTGAGCGGTTAGAGCACTGCCAGAAGACTGGCTTGTCCCTACTGTATGGAGCAAACAAAGTCATTTCATCTACAACATGGCTCAAAGCAATCTTGGTTTGACTGTCACCGCCGATTTTTGCCATTAGATCATCAATATAGAAGAGACGGAAAATCATTTCGAAGGGACCACGGTCGTGAGATATCTCAACCTATTAAGCGATCGTGCAGGGATGAGATGTGGCATAGAGTAAGCAGTTTGTCGAGAATTGTCGATACTGCAGAGGAGGTTGGCAAAGATGATGGTAGAGGGGTTTACCACAATTGGGCTAAGCGTAGCATCTTCTGGGACTTACCTTATTGGAAATCAAATTTAATTTGGCACAATGTTGATGTAATGCACAATGAAAAAAATGTGTTCGAGAACGTGTTTAATACTGTAATGGACGTGAAGGGCAAATCAAAGGATAATATAAAGGCTCGACAAGATTTGGAGGTGTACTGTAATAGGCCGGAGTTACATATTACCTCTGTTGGAAATGGTAAAGTTTTTATGTTGAAGGCTAAGTACTCTTTAACGAATCAACAAAAAAGGGTTGTATTGGAGTGGGTTAGGGATCTGAGGTTGCCCGATGGATATGCGTCTAATTTGGGTCGATGCGTTGATTTGAACGGGTTGAAGATGTCGGGCATGAAGACGCATGACTGTCACGTATTTATGGAAAGATTGTTTCCTTTTACATTTAGAGAGTTCCTCCCCGCCTCCATTTGGAATGTGCTAACGGAATTAAGTCTTTTCTATCGGGATTTATGTACTCCAAGACTATCAACATCTTGTATGAGAGAGTGGGAGAAGAACATAGTAATCCTACTGTGCAAGTTGGAAAGGATATTCCCTCCTGCATTTTTTGATGTGATGGAGCATTTAATAATTCACTTGCCTTATGAAGCAAGGATTGCTGGTCCGGTTCAATATAGATGGATGAACCCATTTCAGAGGTTAGGCCTTTTGACATGAGCATTTAAACTGTTGATTTGAGCTACTCGATGTGGAATTTCTAATACTATTAAAATGACCAAGTGCAGGTTCTTATATCGCCTGAAGTTGAAAGTAAAAAATAAGGCAAGGGTCGAGGGATCAATTTGCAATGCATATTTGATTGAGGAGGGCAGTTTTTTCTTGCTACTTCGAGCCGCATGTCCAGACTAGACATACAAACCTGGCTCGCAATGACGAAGATGTTTCAGAAAGATATGGTTTGTCCATATGTAATGCAGTAGGAAAGGTGATCGGGAACACAATTAGCAGATACCTTTCTCCCGAGGAATTTAAGGCAGTTGTTAATTACATATATCTCAATTGTGAAGAGATACAACTGCCGGTCACGTACGTCTTTTATCCATATTTTCGTTGGCTTACTAATTCTTCGTAGTTGTAAACACTCGACTTATATAACGCCTATGAAACAGGAAATTCAGAGTTGAATTGCGGTATGCCGACCCCTACATAACGGAAGAGGAAATTGATAGGAGATTTGACGACGAGTTTCTCATATGGTTTAGGGCTTATGTAAGTTTCTATTTGTCGAGTAGTAAAATTACAATGGTTAAGAAATATTATTTTAAATAGTGAATAACAACGTTTATATGTTGCAGGTACAAGATAATCAAAATAACGTAATAGATGAAAATATTAAAAGTTTGTCGTAGGGACCTTCAAGACAGGTGAAATCTTGTAAGGGATATATAATAAATGGCTTTAGATTTCATACGCAAGATCATGGAGTTGGAAAGAAAACTGTTAATTGTGGAGTCTGGGTTAAGGGCGAGGACTAAGATATTGGCAACAGGAGCGACTATTATGGAATTTTGAAGGAGATCATTGAAGTGCAGTTTCTGGGGATTCCATCTAGGGATGTTGTTTTATTTAAGTGTGACTGGTATGATCTTGTGCTTAACAGAGGTGTCAGGATCAATCCACATTATCAAATTAAGGATGTTAATTGCAGGAAAAAGTACCCCAAATATAATCCATTTGTATTAGCTATACAAGCTCAGCAAGTATACTATGCCACTTATCCTGGAAGTAAAAAAAATAAGTCTGATTGGCTGGGAGTATGCAAATCGAAGGTGCGTCATGTCATTGATGCACATGTTGTTGATAGACCATACCAAGAAGATGTAGATGAATCGATGACATTTAGTGTACGTGGTGAAGATGACATAATTGGTGAACTTGTGCATGAAATGGGTGAAGGGGAGATTTTAGATGATAATGAACCAGGAAACACGGAATATGATGACGTGACAGATTCTGATACTGAAGTTGAAAGTGAATGGGAATCAGAAGATGATACATTTGTGGACGAAAACAGTAAATAATTTATTGTATGTATACACACGTATATATATGCTACGTCACTTAGCTGATTTTTAAATTTCATTTATATTATTTTTTACATATTACTAATGATTACATAGCTAACGAAAATTTTATTCTTTTTCAGATGCCTCCACGTAGATCACGTTCGATTGGGATGGGTGATCGTACTCCTTCTCCGTCTTTACCCGGGCCAATGTCTTTACCGAGCGAGAACGACACACGTGCAGCGGAGTCTGAGCATACACCTTTGACCACAGCTTCTGCGGTACCCTCTACGGCTGCTTCTACAGGTGGGACTCAGACAGAGGAAGTTCGCATTCTGATAGCCCAGAGTGGCGACGAGTAAGTTTCTAGTTACTGTTGCAACAATTTATTCGAATTTTTTGTTCAATAACTAACATTTCATTTGTGTAATGGAACAGTTTCTTCCCAGCAGAGGGGACGGTGCATTCGATATCGGATACGTTTCACCGTCATTTCACTGGACCGTATCCTAATTTTGAGGCGGTCCCATTAGAGCTTCGGGACATGTGGTTTCAAATGTGGAGTGTAAGTAACAAATTATAAAATATATATTTATATTTATATATATATATCTATATATATTTTATATATTTGATTTTTTTAAATGACTTTGCAGAGACGTTATCGATGGCTTTCAGAGCATGCTGATCAGATACGACGTATTTGGGACGACAAATGCACTCGTCGTCTATCTGATCAGCTATCAAAGGCTCGGTGTAAGGGAAAATGTCCACCGTGGGTACCTCCTGAAATTTGGAGCCAACTCTGGCGGGATCACTAGAGCACGGAACAATTCAAGCGTGTTTCAGCCGCTGCTAAGCGGAATAGAGCAGCCGCTCCTGGACCGACTCACATGGGAGGATGCATTTCCTTCAGCGAGCACGAGCGTCGGATGGTAATCATTATTTTTATCCATGTTATTTATTTCTAATATAATTACTAAATATTTATATTAATATACTTGTAGCGTAAGGAGCGCGGAGATGACTTTCACTTCACCAATATATACGAGGCGACGCACACATATAAGATTGGCCCAAAAAAGGGCATGTTTGTCAGTGAGAAATCACAACATACGTTGGTAAATTTACAGATTATATTACTCCGTATTTTATATTAATTATTTTATTGCTAGACACCGTTATAAATTTATGATGTATACAATTTGCAGGATAGCATCAACGCTTTGAAGGAGCGCTATTCGCAGGTGGAGTCTCAGGATTCGGTAACTTTTCAGCATCCACCGGATGAGAAGTCCCTATTTATGGAGGTTGTTGGCGGTGCTTCGAAAAATCAGATTTTTGGATTGGGTTCCGAGGCAGTTCACATGCGACGGAGGTTATGTCAGTCCACGACGCCCTCTGCTCAAACAGCTTGCTCGATTACATCGCATCTAGAGTACGCATCTCTTCACAGTCAGTTGCAGAGAGAGAGGTCGATGCGCAGTTATTTTCAGCATAGCTTTGCTAGTTTGGACCCGTATTTGCGAGTAATGTCCGAGGCACTACATTTGCCTCCGCCGCCTTCTTCACTTCCACCTCCTTTTCCGATACCAGATTCTGAAGAGCATACAGACGGGGCTGATGAAGATTACACGATCGATCCGCCTGACGACCAACCTCCAACGACTGGCCCTCCAAATCCACCTTCGCCTCCTCCACCGTCTGCAGCGCCGCCTTCTATAGTTACATAATTTTGTTTCATTTTTTTCAATGCTGTACACATAAGACATTGACATTTAACGGATCAATTATATTTATTTGAATTTAATTTTTATTTTAATTATTCTATTAATTAAAAGTATTTTTTAAAATAAACTATTATTTAAAAATTTTAAAAAACTTAATGAAAAATTAATTATTTAAAATTTTAATAATTAATAATTAAAATCGATTTGCGATGGATAAATCCGTCGTAGATTTGCGATGGACAGCACATCCGTCACAAATTTGCGACGGATTAATTTCTGTCGCAGATTTGCGACGACTAATTTGTGACGGATATGACGTCCGTCGTAAATTTGCGACTTATATTTTTGCAACGCACTGTGCCGTCGCAATTTATAGTTTGCTACGGATTTGCGACGGAATAGTCCGTCGTAAATAATTAAATTTCTTGTAGTGGACCGACTTATCATGTCATGCAATGGATGTATTTTCTCATTGATGCACAAGCAATCTGTATCATCAATGCACCTTTCAAGAGAGATTGTGTTGAAATTAAGCCAATTAATCGTTAAAATATTTTTGTTGCAAGATATTTTTCACTAAATTATTCTTTGTAACCTTTCCAGCAGTCAAATTATTCTGGGAAAAAAATATTCTAATCAAGTCATTATGATATTTTGCCTTGAAGCAAAGATATACCAGTTATTATCTTCTGCATCATTTGTACTAAACAAACAACACATCAAAAAATAGATAGACCATTAAAAAATTACAAAATTCCATAAAAAATGAAAATTTTCCATTCAAGTATAAAATCTCAATAAAATTTATCATGCATTAAACTGTATAAAATCACAATGAATTTACAATAAACTAGAAATAAGTACAAAATCCCAATAAACTGATAATACTCTTACACTAATATACATTGACTAAAATTGAAAATGCACAAAAGAAAGGAAAAAGAAATTAAAAGACTATATTGAAATCAAATTCTAAGCAACAACAGTTAGTTCGATCAACAAGAGCAAACAACACCCACGTCAAATGAAAAATCTTACAACGTTTTTCTTCTCCAAATTAAACACCAAGAACAAAAGCGAGAACTCAAAATCCAACAAAAATTATGGAAAAATACACAAAAATTTAAGAACAAGAAAGTCTGAAGAAAAAAAGGGGGACATTTGAGTAATTCAAGAAGATTGGAGCCTGTTCCAAATTGAAAGAATGCCATTGGGTTCCCCAAATGGTGTTCCCCATTAGAAGCCCCGTGTTTACCCTTCCTCTCAAATGAAATGAGTCCACATGAGGCTGATCGAGAGTCTTGGACTCCATTGAAATGCAGCGAAACAGCTTAGGGGAACAAACAGAGCCAAAGCTACAAAGTTCTGATCTGAAACTCTTCTTCCTTCCTTTTTTTTAATTTATTAAAAAATGAAGAAGTAAAGTATTTTTTTTTTCTGGTTTGTAGAATATGGAGAAGAAGCAAAAGCTATTTGAGCTATGTTTCAAATAAAATAATTTTGGAGCGCTATGTTTTTTGTATGCGCATTAAACTAAATTTCTATTTGCAATTGGATTTTAGTATATTTTTAACCTTTACAACTTCCTATACAGACGCCAAAAGTTGTAACTTCGCATGCAATATCCGTAGAGCGCTCGGAAGTTGCAGTTTTGTGAAAGTTGTAGTTTGTTCATAAACGTGTCTTAATGAATTCGTGACAACCTGTCCCAGACTCAAATGTGTTGAAGTATTAATGATAAAAAACTCAATCTGAGTACTTGATTGGTCCATACAATGTGGATTCGTTCCCTATAAGTATCTTATAGAGTATCAGTTTGAGTATATATGATTATAATAATAAAAAAATTCTGCTACATTATAATTTATTGAACTTATTAATACTTATAAAATTTCGATATAATATGTTGTTAATATGCATTTGAATAAGCAGGCCATATCTTCCAAAAAACCTCCTGATACCAAGCAAATAAGAATTTCAAGTAACAAAGCCAACAATAAGATTTTAATAAAATTACAATAAGCAATTAGGTACAAATTGCAGCAAAAAAAAAATGATACAGCTTCGAATCCTCTACTACATTTTCTAGTACACTACTAATTATAATATTTAATATTTAAGATTTATCTATTAAAGATAAGGGTTTATCTTGTTTGGTTTATGATATATGAATAGGACTATCAATTGGGCCGGGCTGACCCGAACTCCGGCTCGTTTGGCCCGCTTAATTGCGGGCTCGGGTTGAAATTTTCAACCCGAATAACTTTTCGAGCCAAGCTTAGACTAAGAGAAGCTCAACTAATTTCAGTCCGACCATAAAATATATATATAAATATATATATATATATATATATATATATATATACACATACATATATATATTTATATAATAATATTATTATTATATTATTAAAAAATATTATTATTATATAAAAATTTAAAAATTTTGGGTTAGGGCCGGCCTGAGCCCGAGAGAGCCGAGCTCGGGTTCATATTTGCCAGTCCGAAAATAATCGGGCCGAGCTCGGGCTTAGCAAAGCCCGTCTCACTCAACCCGATTGACACTCCTATATATGAATGAAAATTTATGTATTTAGAACTATTACAAAGAATATTACATAAAAGTGTTGTAAAGAATCATAATCTAAAAGATGATTTAGTCAAGACTTTAATAGAGAACCACTATGACTAAATAAAGCAACAGAGGATCTTTGTAAATAAATGATAATTTAAAATAATATAAAATAGAGTAAATAAAAAATCTCCTTGAACATCTTCTTAAAATCAAATTCCCTCGTTAATCTTTCAATTGAATCAATCTTCCCCTTTATTCGTATAAATTGTACCTATTACCTACAATCTTTACTAAATCTACTAGCATAAAAAGACACGTGCAATGCACGGGTATTAAAATATTTTAGAAATAAAATATCGTAAATTTATATATTTAAATAAAATATTTAATCATTATTGCAATTAAATATATCATTTACTCTCTCCTTCTTTAACTTTCTCTTCTTAAGATGGAAAAAAAGTATAATACAAAAGATATTAACATTTTATATAATTAGAATCTAAAAAATTTCAAAAAGTTTCCATTTTCATTTAACAGAAAAAGAGAACATATTACAAAATATTTTATTTTATGATGAAGTTGTTCTTGATGATACTTTTTACCAAAAAAAATTTGTATAGAATCCGAACAACAATATGTTTTGATATATTCAGGTGATAATATATTTATTGATTCTAAAAAGAATTGAACTCATCAAAACTTTTATTTTGATAGTTTTACTCATTAATAAAAGCTTCTTTCCATTTTTCTCCCTTTTTCCTACGGTCCACCCAATAGGGAAAAAAAAGAGTTTCTTCTACCCCAAAAAGGAAATAAAAAACGTTGTTAAAATCTTTCTTTCCCTATACCTCTCAAAACTTAAAAAATAAGTTCTCAAAATTAATTTATGTAAAGAGGAAAGGAAAAGTTTATTTGTTACATCAAATAAGACTATCCCCTCGAAGGATTTTCTTGAAAAAAAAAATAAAAATATTTAATATATTTATGTTTTGAATTGTCTTTGGAAAGAATTTTCTTAATATTTGCACCTCATTCGTTGTTTTTTTTTTGTTTAATAATATTCCTAATATTAGCTTTATGTAAGACAGTTTACAATTCATATCACCCTAAATATAAAAATAGTAATGCTGATAAAGGAAAAAATAATATATAGTTAAATTTACTTTGATCCCTCCACTTAAAGAACTATATCCAACAATTCGTGAAAGGAACTTTCTAAAATGAATATGGTAAGATTAATTGAAGTGAATGTTAGCTTTAAGAGCAAATCACAGTGTTTTGAGTAATTAAAAACATTCATCATCGCATAGTCTTAAGAGAATATTGTTGGTTACTTTGATATGGACTAATGTGTTTGATTTTTGTGTGATAGGATTTTTAGATTGAAAAGTATACAAGTCTTATTGCCTTGAAGCTACAATGCAAGAACAACTCAAATATATCAAAGCAATTGAAGATTGAAGAGTTTATTCAAGATGACTGAAGGCTTTGAAGACATAAAGTGTATGTTATATGTGCTTAATAGGTAAATTTTGTAAACCTTACACTCTTAAGTCTTGGAATCTACGAGTTGCATTTGAGAGCACAAAACTTGATTTGAAAAGACTTTCATTAGTTTTTGAACTTGAATTATCAAGTTTTCATTAACGGCCTTTGCACCTAAAAGTTTTTTATTGACTTATCTTTGATGATATAATATTTTCAAACTTATTGTGGTTGATTTCTAGTCATTCTAAACTAAGTTTGAAAAATTAGGACTCCAATTCAGATGTCCGAATTTTACCTCCTGAAAGCTGAATTTCCAGAGAAATCCGAATGAACAATTCAGACGATGATGTCCAAATTTGGTCGACCGAATTTGTTCTTCAGTAGAAATTCCAAAGAAATTCAGACGACAATTTGGATGCAGTAGTCCAAATTTGGTTGACCTAATTTTACTGTTACTAGCCGTTTTTCAAACGTTGGAACTGATTTTTAAACTCTATTTGAACCCAAACTTTAGATTTTCAATAAGAACTTTGAACTTTTGAAATCCTACAAGCTCGAACTAGTTTTACATCAAATTCATTTGAAAAGCTCTCAAATTGCCTTATGCTCAAAAGTTGAAATTCAAGATTCCAAAGGTAAGAAGTGAAGTGGTGCTAGCAAGTGTATTTATTCACCAAGAATTGTTGGTAACATTCATAACTCTATTTTTATATTCTTGCCGTGATTGATACAAGGTTGTTAAGAGACATAAAACCCTTGAGAAGGGTGAGTCATTGACTAGATTAATCAAGGTTGTTGTGTAAAACCCTTTGGTAAGGGTGAGCCTTGGATTAGATTGGTCTAGGTTGTCTAGCGATATAAAATCCTTTGTGATAAAAGGTAAGCCTTGTTTGTTTACTAAGAGGTTGGTGTGGTAAAATCCATTGAAGGGTGAGCCTCTTGTATAATTGCTTGAGTTAAGTATTTAGTGAATTGGTTGAAATCCTTGAGGAAAGACTCAAGATAGTGGATGTAGATCTTAAAGAGATCAAACCACTATAAATTGTGTGTTCAATTCTTTACAGCTTTATTTGTCTATATATTTGCATTATCATTACTTGTTGTTAATTGTTAAGTAATTGCTTGTACGACCGTTACTTACCATTCTATCAATTATGAAACATATTGTGCTTCCTTATTTGAATAATTTCAAATTTGTGTTAGAAGAAAGAAGTTTTCAAAAATTACCTGAAAACCTAATGCACATCCCTTCCCTCTTAGGTCTTTCAGTGAATTCATGGTTGCCTTTATCTCTACCTTTATCTTCGCAATCTTCACAACTTCTTGAAAATGCCAAAGCAGTGATCTCTTTAGTTGGCTAAATAATTTCAATCAATGTCTAGTTTACCAATTTTAAGAAATCTAATATAAACTATATATTAATTTTGTGTCTCTTTGATCAAAAAAATTTTCATATAAACAAAAACAAAATATCCAGTCCGAGTAATTTCATGTTAGCCTTAATAACTTCACTAAAAAAAGGTCAATTATGGCAATATAATGAAGAAAACAAGATGGTAAATAGTGGGCATAGAATTTATTGTAAGAGAAGGAAAATAATGACCAAAGGGTTTATGAATGAAAAATGACGACATTCTCAAGCAAAACAATAAGAAAATCTGAGGTTTGAGACTATATTTAAGGTACAACAATAGCAAAAGAGTCTAAAAAGAGTATTACAAATTTGAATTGAAATATTGTAGTAATATTTATCCATCTAAATATTTTGAATTCAAATTAAAATAAAGATTATAATATTATATAATTTATTGTCAAACTGATAAAGTTTTCTTGACCAATCAAAGCTTTTGAAATTAATTAGAATTTGTAAAAATTCTAGAAAAATAGAATAGAAAATTTGGAAATCATAAAATAAACATCTTACATTTTTATAATATATGTATATATATTTGTTGGATCAACCCACCCATTTAGTCTTTTTTTTTTTATAGATAACCCACTCATTTATTTTTAATCATATTAGTAAGTGAGCAATCTGCCCTTACTTTCTCTGGTTTTCCTAAACTTCCAAACACCAACAACAGCCAACTTTGGAGTCGGCATCTAGACCGCAATGCTACTTTCAAACTTTTTCCAATTTCTCCATTTCCTCTACTCTTCCCTCTCTCCTTTCTTTCCTAAGACTGATTCGGGAAACACTAAGGCCCCATTTGTATTGATGGAAACCAAAGGAAAGAAAATGAGAGGAGATGGAAGGATTAAATTTTTAGTATTTGGGTTGATTTTTTTACAAAGAAAAAGAAATGAATGGGAGGAGAATGGAGGAATTAACGTTAATTTTAAAAGATTAATTTCCTTTCTGTCGAAAATGGACAGAAACAGAAGGAAATGAGACAATCTTTAATGAAATTTTTGAAATTGACTGAATTATCCTTATTTTAAGATTCCTATATTCATATAAAAATACGGATAAATATATAAATTAATAGCTATTTCTCTTCTTAACTATCCAAACACTATAATGATTCAATCCTTTCATTCGCTCTCCTCTTCTTTTCTTTTTCTCTCATTACTCCCCTTTTTTTCCCCTTAACTCTTCCTCAGTCCAAATGAGTGGTAATAGTATTACAAAATATAAAGTGAGGGTATTGTATACCTTCATATCATTAGATATGGATGTGTCTAAATTAGATTCCAATTCTCAATATAAATTTTCTATTTTAGATCTCACTCTCCTTCTCACAAGAAATTCAATTTTACAAGGTGTAAAACAACAAATTTCAATCCAAACTCTATCAAATCTGACTCTTAATTTCTAGAACATTGATTGAGTTGCATAATTTGGTTTCCTTTCCTTCTTAATTTGTCTGGCATCTTTCAATAGTCGATTATCAGTTAACTTAAAAGACTATTGATTGCATGAACATATTGCCTAGTTGCCCAACTTGACATTTACACTTTAATTAATTAAGGAATAAATTAAATGTATTGAAAGTAGGAAATAATATTAATAAGGTAACTATAAAACAAAGATGATTTAGTGATGTAACAAACTTTAAAAATAAGAATGAAGTTTATATTAATTGTATTGTTGTCATGAAACAAAGTTTCAAAAAGTAAGGACATATAGATATTGATTGTGAATAAAGTCTTTTTGATATTGAGGTGTAAATGTGAAAGATTAAATTTAACTTACTGCATAACTAATCTCAACTTCATTTTGATAGTAATTGTTCATCTTATTGCTTTTCAAAGGTTTGTTCTTAATTGTTTAAAATAAAGTGCTTACAATTTTTCTTAATACAAAAGTGCTTTTGGGGTATTCTCAATTGTTTATTCATTTTTATTTTATTTTAAATTAATAAGTTGAAAAACTTTTAAGAAGCTACCTTAAATGTGCTTTTCAAAATAATTTTTACTTATTAAAATTATTAAAAATAAGAATTAAAAATAGATTTTTTCATAGGCACTTCCATTTCAACAGTTTAAAAAAACAGTTTCAACAATTGACAACATTCCTATATTATGGTATCTAGAAGAAGATTCTGAAGAAATTACAGGCTTTAATATATATATATATATATATATATATATATAATAAAAATTAATAAAATTTTAATAGTCACAAAATTTTACATCTGATAACATTTATAACATTACAAATCTTTTGTTAAGTAAGAAAATTTGTATTTGAAAGATTGGCCTTGAAGGTTCTACAATTGGGGGCATAGTAGTCTCTCCTCTGCAATTCATCACCAAAGAAAAGCACAAAATATTTTGATCTGTTTCTTAAAAAAATTAAATAAATATCTAAAATACTCTTATTTAAAAGTTATTTATTAGTGTTTCAAAGTCAAATTTAACATTGCAGATTTGTTGTTTAAATAGTTGATTGAAAAAATAATGATATATAGATTATTAGAGTATTTAAATAGTTAGTTGGAGATAATGATAAATTTGAAAAAATAATAAATATATCATTTATATAAAAAGAGGACAAATATTGTGAAACAGACTTTAAAGAAATTTAATATATATATTTTGAAATTGAATAAGTAAAGTTGAGTAATTAAAGTTGCTAAAGGATATCTAGTTAAGACATGTATCTTCCTATTTTCTTGAATTATTCGCGATCAATAAGTGATAGTTTGCTTTCCCTATCACCTAATTCCTTTTGGAACTGCAAATCTCCCAAGAGTTGAAATTTTTGCGTATGAAATAAATACACATGACAAAATAAAAAGAAAAGGTTGGCAGCTCCTTTATTTTAAAAATTGATCAGTAATTCCATATTGATAAAAAAATATTCCAGTTGTTCCCTTACACATTACAATGAATTTACCAATTCATGAAACATCCTTTTAATTTGATGTTTATGAGATTGCTTGGAGATTTTATATGTGATTCGGCCGTAAGTCATTGTCAGGATCACTTGTTGTTCATGTAACGCTTGTTTGGGAGGAAAATCGATTGTACTTCCAGATTTTCTCTTCTTAATCGAATTATCTGCTTGATGTATTGCTCATTAATGTGTTAGCCTAAATAATAAAGTTTAATGTTGCCAAGGCTTAAAAAAAACATTCCGCATAACTTTGGTGATTTATATCCAAACCTAATAGTTTGGTGAATTGTGCACAAACCTCGTATACAAAAAAATTTCTTAAAAAAAGTAAAAAAGAAATCTCAACCATCCACCAGCAGCTTGTAAGTAGTTTGGCTACAGTCCTATACACCTTTTTTTCCACACATGTAGGGCTCATTAGTGGCCATTCGAATGACCTTTTTTTGTTTTAATGGTTGGAGGTGTTTAGAGGTATTTGGAAGATAAAAACATTTTGATTTCCCTCTCAAACTCAAAAGACATGTCAAATCCAAATTTTGAATTTCAACCTCCTATATCAAATATGGTTGTCTCTTTCTCCCCCAAATGAGATTCTCTCTCTCTCTCTCTCTCTCTTCTCTCTACCATTTATCTAAATCTATGTGACGAATATACTGGACAAATTATTTGCAATGGATAGACAGCAACAAGGTCGAAATTAAAGTCAAAAAATAGTTCCAAAACTTGTCAGAGAATTGCAAGACACAATTTTTCTATCAAAAGTAAGCTATGTCTGCGATCTTTATTTGGTCTTGATTTTTCTTTTCTTTTTTTTTTGGTTGGTATATTTAGTTTTTCACTCTTTTGATTGAATAAAGTCTCTTTGCGGATAATGTTTGCAAGTTTGGAAATGATTTGTTGATCTTGAAAAATAGAGAAATGAAGGAATTTTGCTTGAAAAATAAGAAGTCTGCACGATGCCTAGAAGGGAACATGCACCTATTGTTGTTATGAGTTTATGCCTAAGAATAATTATTCATAAGTAGAAAAATAATTCATGGTAACATTAGCAATTGCTGAAGCATAAAAATAATTATTCACAAGTAAAACACTTATTCATGTTGATTGTCTAATTGTTAATATGAAGAATAATTATTCACATAAATAATGGTAATACCTCTTTGGGAGAACTATTATTCAGTTAAATATGAATAATTATTTAGATGAATAATTATTTAGTTGAATGTGAACAATGACTGCTTGCACATAAACTAGCAAGAGAGGCAAAAAAATCCACACAGTATGTACAAAAAGAAAACACACTAGGCAGTAAAAAATTATATACATTGCTAATACCCTAAACCTTCAAGATTTGGACATTGTACACTGGTATATAATAAATATTTTCTTCGTGAACAATTATTCAGTGCATTGTGAAAAATTATTGTTCACGATATTTATCCATTGAGAATAATTGTTCACATGCACTAAATAATTTTTTATGATAGTGAATTTATCTCAATTAGAGAATAATTATTTACAAAGAAAACATTTGTTATATCATTTTTAACTGCCTGGAATAAAACTTAGTCTTGAATTAAGCACCAAATGTTGACATTTCACTCTAGTGTCTACTTTTACTTGCGATGAGTAGAATAATTATTTAGTTATTCGAGGATAATTATTAGAAAGAATGAGAAAATTATTCTGCACAGTTTTGAATTAAGGGTTAAGTGTTGACATTTCACACTAATATCTGTTTTTACTTGTGATAAGTAGAATAATTATTCCGTCATTCGAAAAGAATTATTAGAACAAATGAGAACAATTATGCTACATAGCTTTGAATCAAGTACTAAGTGTTCACATTTCACTAAAGCATCTGCTTCTGTTTGTGATGAGTAGAATTATTATTTAGTCATTCAATAAAAATTATTAAAACAAACGAGAACAATTATTCAAAACACACTACACTAATTTTCATAAATATACATAATTACAGCCTTTTTTTAATCTTCCTGAGATTCTTCTAATACTTTCTCCTCTTTGCATCCAGCTCTTCCCTATCCAGTGCCCTTTGGGCGTCAATAGTAGACACATCTTCAACTTCTTCTGCCATTAAACTCAGTATGGGATTCACAATGCAAAACTTTAGATACCCTACTCGTGTTTCACTAGAAATAGGGTAACTCGCCCTTCACTTTTCTGCTAACTGCTTCAAGAAATAGCACCAACATTGGGAATTGATGAGGTTTAGTCAGAATTCAGACAAAAATTTTTGTAAATAAATTTTCATGATGGCATGAATAATTGTTCATATATATAAATAATTATTTGTTTCTGACAAAATAATTGCTCACATGTAACTAAATAATTATTTACACTCAAGTGAATAATTGCTCATATTTAACTAAATAATTGTTTACACTTAAGGTGAATAATTTTTCATACGCAACTGAATAATTATTCTCCCAAGGATGTGCTACCATTACTCACGTGAATAATATTCTTCATATGAACAATTATATAATCCACAAGAATGATTTTTCTACCTATGAATAATTATTCTTATGCTTCAACAATTGTTAATGTTGCCATGAATAATTGTTCTACTTGTGAATAACTATTGTTTTGCTTGTGAGTATTTGTTATTTTTAGGCGTAAACTCATAACAACAATAGGTACATATTCCTTTTTTGGCCATTATGCAGACTTATTATTTTTCAAGCAAAATTGTTCCATTTCTCAAGATCAATAAGTCGTTTTCAAACCTGCAAACATTACCCGCAAAGAGTCTTTAATTAATTAAAAGAGTGAAAAACTAAATCTATCAACCAAAAAAGAAAAGAAAAGAAAGGTCAGGACCAAATAAAAATTACAGATATACCTTACTTTTGATAGAAAAAATTGTATGTTGCAAGTCTTTGTCAAGTTTTGAAACCATTTTTAACTTCAATTTCAACCTTGTTGCAGTCTATCTATTGCAAATTATTTGTCCAGTATTTTCGTCACATAGATTTAGAGAAATAGTTGAGAGAAGAGAAAAATAAATGAGAGAGAGAATTTGATTTGCGAGAGAGAGAATCATATTTGATAAATGAGGTTAAATTCAAAATTTAAGTTTTGAAATGTCTTTCGAGTTTGAGAAGGAAATTAAAATATTTTATCTCCAAAATACTCCTAAACATCTCTAACCATTGGATAAAAAAAAAAGATCAATCAAACAGTTACAAATAAGGCTTGCGTGCTACAAAAAAGAGGTGTACAAGACCGCAACCAAACTGCCACACCAAATGCGACAAAAAGGAAGGGGGTTAAGTTCATATAAATACCCCAAATTTTGAGGGTATTAAAAATTGAGTACACAATCCTAACACTATGATAATTAAGTACTCAATTTGGATAGAATCTGTTAATTCAAATAAAAAATTCACAAGCCCACATGTCAATTTCAAAAAATATAAGGGTTAAGTTTGTACAAGTATTCTAAACTTTGGGTTCGTGATAATTGAGTATCTAATTCCAATATTATAACAATTAAGTATTCAATTTGTATAGAATCCATTAATTTAGACAAACACCCTTGGCCTACTACAAATGTGTTCAATACCTTTTAAAAAAATTAGAAATCCTATTTTGTCCGTTGGTATTAGAGGAAAGTCAACAATGAGAAATTATAAGAAGGAAGAAAAAATATCATCATTCTCTCTAAATTCTCTTTAGCATTTTACGTGTAGAGAAATCATCAGTATCAAGAAGAATTTTTTTATTTGTCTATTACAATTTGGATTTTGAATTTAACTACTCTTCATGCATTTTTTTTTGGCTAAGTAGCTACTTTTCAGGCGTTACTTATTTATTAGTAATGCTTTGTTCCAAATTTTCGTTCCTCTTTAATAGAATTTTCTCTATATATTTTTCTTTCTCGCATATTAGATCATCAATTATTTTGCTACATCCTTTTTTGTAAACTTTTTGAGTCAGGTAGTTGGTTTTAGAAAAAAAATGATAAAGAAACAAAAACATATTATAATTACACGACATTATAATTTGAACATGGAAGAAACTTTCTTTCTAAATTATATCTAAATTGGATACTTAATTATTAAAATTTTAAAATTGAATACTTAATTGATAATAGGATCTCCAAAGTTAAAATACTTGTATATATTTAACTTTTATAATTTTTAAAATGACATATAAACTTATAAAATAAATTTTATCTAAATTAAATACTTAATTATCATAGTAATAATATTAGATACTCAATTTTCAAAACCAAAGGTATACGATTTAACCCAAAAGAATAACATGAAAAGACCTTCAAAAATCCTCAAAACCCAGCCAATAAAAAAGAAAGAAATGTCCTTAAAAAAAATGAATACATAAAAAGACATATAAGTTGAAACGTGTCACACATCACGGAATAGAATATTGGACCCACAAAGAGTTGTTTTTTTTTTTTTTTGTGCTGAGTACAAAGAGTTTGTCTGTATAGCAGTATCAACTTTCACCCGTTCTCTACTGTGCAAGTCCCGTCCGCCATAACGAAGTCCTTGAGAACTCAGAGAAGAGAGAGAAAGAGAGAAATTGATTGCTTCATTTACTTGGCAAATTCGCATAGGAGAATTTGGTACCGTTGATGAAATGGAGGATGCAGAGATACTTGAGAAGGTTTCAGCATTCAATTTGGAGTACAGGAACGACGACGACGATGCCTGGTATACCGCTAGGGTTGTCTTACGCGAAGGAAATGGCGACCTTGAGGCGAGTATGACAGTTAAACTTCAAGGTTTTACGGAGGATAGCGACGTTAAGTACACCGTCGGCCAGTTCCAGACGGTGGCAGAGGTGGACGAGTTGTTGAAAAGGTTTCGACCGCTGTCGGAGCAGCTCCAGGACCGAGAATGCCAGAAAGTTACTGAAGGAATCAAGGTTTGTGCTGCACTCAGTTGCCAAGATGATGATCTCCGCTTCTTTGACGCCGTTGTGGAAGCGGTAAACGATTTCTTTTTAAAATTTCTTTTTCCTGCTTACTCTTTGCGTCTAGTTGGGAAGATGTGGAGTCGCTTCGGGTTTATTGACTACGGCTTATAAGCGATGCATTGTTACATATTTATTTTCTTTGTTTTTTTTGAAAAGATATCTTATTTATATTTCATCTTTTTCATGTATAGCTGACTGCGTTTTTCGTTATCTTTTATGTATTTTTTGAAACATATGTTTGACTGCGAATTGGTACACTCAGTACCCACGCTACAAAATATTCATCAATAAAGAATGTATGTACCATTTGCAACTCTCTCTTTCTTGAAAAATTTGGGTCTCTTTTGCCATTTTAGCATGGCCAATAGCAATTGAAACAGTTGGGTTAATTTTACGAAGTGATGATAGGGAAAGATGGGGAGGCTAAACCAGGACTTGCGTGTAGCCATTGATTTTTTTTTTTAAAAAAAATTTCACTAGTTATCGTGTACTATTTGGTTCTGAAGTGGAGGGAAAAAATATTCTTCTTTCTTCTCCTTTCAGTGAAAGAAAGTACCCAGAGGTGAGAGTAATAAGAAAGGAATCATATGCATTTTACTGTTATATTTGAACTATTAGTAAAGGTAGAGAGGATATGAAAGAATTGAATACTAATAATTTACTTATTGATCTATAAGACATAAAGGAACCTTTTAGGGAATGAGAATATTTCAGGCAATTGAAAGAAGACATTATCATCTATCTCCGTGTTTTCGCCTTTGTGAATAACTTATGCAATAAATTTGTTCCTTCTATGTCCCTTGTATTTGATCCCATTTTCGCCCTCTCATAGTGAAAGCGAAGTACTTAAACCAGATACCTCTGCTTAGCCTTTCTTCCTCTTTCCAAGTTTGATTCTCTAAATTCTTATTGTATTAAACAATAAATGCTGTCCTCCTCAACCAATAAGTGCTTAATCCGAGAAAATTTTTAGACTAAAGATTTACATGTTAATATGGATGCAAAATATTTTAGAAGTATTCTATGGAATATCTTCAATAGAATTAACTAACTTGGAAATGTTTCAGATTTCAATATAATTAATATCTTCTTCTGAGGGAGGTTTACTCTAAAAGAAGTATATACCTTCTGAATGAGGTTTGCTACCTGTTTTGCAATTTTTCAGGGAATTAATAAGGAGTGAGGCATCTATGATCGGAATAGATTCCTTTATGAGAGATTAAAATAAGCTAGCACTATCTCATTTCTCTATGAGAGAGATGAGCAATTAAGCTTTCCTCTGATCAATTGATAAATATTTTGCAGGACACGGTTGAGTGGAAGTTTGAATCAAGAGTGAGATATTTGAGATATTGTTACAAGTTCTTTATGAATATTTTGGTGCTTTTATGAGGTTTTGCATCACTTATTTGCTATAAGAAGGAGGTGGTGATATTCTGGTAAAATGGATTTATTTATGAGTCTAACTGATGTTAGCAGAAATGATTAGGATGATGGTATCTTTTGTTCAAATCACTCATTAAAATAAAGGATGCAAAAAAAAAAAAAAGAATTTTTGGTGGATCATAAACACTAAACTACAAGAGGTTAAATGAAATTTACCCACTCGTTTGTTCTTGAATGCTTGCAAGAAGTAGGAAGTGGTTTCTCTCTTTGGTCTCTGTGTGCTTGAAACTAATAAATGCACCAATCAAAGTCTATTATCTTGGATTCTTTATCTTTTTAGAAAATATGGATAACCTATTAAATGTTAAAGAAATATTGAAAATTTTATTGAATAACTTAGTAGAATGAACTGAAGCCCTCTCTTCCAAGCACCACTTCGTCGGACATGATATGCCCTCCATCGTGAAAATTTTGCTCGATGAATTTTACGTAGAAAGTAACAGTGGATTTGTTACTTCTTTAGCTAAATCGATGTTCTAGCTTTTTAAGAAGTCCTTATCCAATTTTAGTTCTTGCTTTTGGCTTCTCCTACATGACCAAGTTTTATATATTTCAGCACTACAGATATGAATATGACAGTTTCAGAAAACTTTTTACTTGTAAAATCCATAATTCAAGAAACAAGAAATTGATTTACTTATAGCTCACGTTTCTATTTTAGAGGATGAGATTGGGATATAAGGACTTACATCCAGTAGCTCTACAAATTCATGGAGAAAGCAGCATTTTATTGCACCTTTGTCGCAGTTGTGAACATGTCAAAATCTGGTCCTGCAAAAACAGTTTTCTGTATGAAACATTTATCATTAAACTTTTCATGTGACTCAGTTATGAGGGAAAAAAATTGTCAGCTAAGGCTGAATAGAAATGTCCAGAAATGCCTTCTAGACTAGGAATTATATGTCCTCATAAGCTCAAACTTCATAATATTGTCATTCAACTTACAGATTCTTGTTCATATAATTGAAATTTTATACACAGATCATAATTGAGGAATTTCCATATAACACATAATGTTATCCATGAAGTGGGCCCTTCAAGGTACATATTTTCTTGTTAGATACTACATTGATGACTTCCATTAATTTGATAGACAATTTTGTATGTGTTTCTCAAACTCAAGGAAGCTACTAAGTTCAGTTGAATCAGATCCTGCTGTTTAGTTGGTTTTTGTAATTTTCTCTTGTTCAATAATAAAAGGGTCTGTTTTAGTTTTTTCTGAATTGAACGTTGCATTTGATGACTGAGCATTGTGGCAAATGAAATTTAATTGTAAGAAAGTATTCTTTATCTTGCTTAAGCTTACTTATTATTTACAATATTCCTTCATTCTAAACTCCAGGTAAACCGAGAATTGCATGTATTTACAAATGGAGAAGAGGAGTGTATGTGCACTTTCATCCTATTGTGGCTACATGGTCCAAGTTTGGGAAATTTAACTGCTGTAGGTGTTGGAAACATATGCAGCATACGAACTGAAGCCCAAGTTGATCCTGATATTTTTTCCTTTGCAAAATTGGCAAAGCAGAGAATTGAAATTGCTTCTTGTCAGTGTCCTATAGCTCGCCAACCTCACGCCTCAGCATCTGGAGTACCAGCAGACTGTGAAGAAAGTCGTTTGTTATATAATGTGAAGTCTTCATTGGAACACAGATGCCGGGCAAGTTGCTCGAAGACATACTTAAATTTCAGTTTCTGGCCATAGTTGATCTTGCATGGCTTGATATGGTTTGACATTTCTTTCGTATAGGGGAATAGGACTGCAAATGGCGGTGTTGTTGAAGTCAAAATTGGAGGCTTTTCCTGTATTGGTACGAAAAATATATATAATTGCCAATTGCTCTTTTTTATTTTTATTTTTTGATGTTCACTTCTTTCCATCTGGAAGGCAGGGACAGCATGTAGATACAATGAGCAAAGTGATTCTGATGAAGATCTTGGAGGGAATGATGTTCTACAATCTTATGGTCTCCATTTTGTACTGATTGACAACTTAGAGGGTGATTTATCTCCAAGAACAATTAGTCAATTCATATGCGAGCATACTTCTATTTTTCCAGAAGCATATGTATTTCCGAGTAGATCATCAGTTCCATATGCAAGTGGAGCCATTATTTTGGACTCTGAAATAAAGCTTGCAAAGATATTTGACTTTTTGATTAATCCTGAACACATCATCATATCTGCAAGAGGAAGGTATCAGCACATTTACGTATCTGCTAAAAGGCATTGCTAGGGAAATTATTCCATTTGCTCTTTCTTTTACTTTTTCTTTTACTGCAAGGCCATCTAATGTGAACGTCTTGAGATTTGATTATTAGCTGATGCATTATTTAGTCCATTTGAGTAAATGCACTTTTTTTGTTATAATAGCTTTCGAGCAAGCCAATGCTCAAACTAGGAGGTCAGTCAGCCAGATGGGAAAACTAAAAAATGGTTCTCTCTGCATCTGAATGTTTTCTTGAATGAAATACTGAAACAAATCCTGGTTGGAGTTTGAAAATCAGTTTTTTCTTTTAACGATTTGTTTCAGTAATTGTTGATTGGAGATTGTAAGATTGTCTCTAGCTTTGATTAGGGAGCTGAAAATACTTACATTTCCTGTAGCCAGATTGATAGGTTAACCCAACGGTAAAGTCTACCTAACTTGAGTGATTGGAAATGGTGGTCAAGGTATGGTTCTGATGTCTTCACTAGTTTGACATTACCAACAATAGGATTTACCATGTTCACTGGATTCATTGTGGCATGAATCTTTGCCAGATCTTTTCCCATGAAAGGTTGACGTCATTTAACATGTGGAGACTGAAGAGTGTTTTTCTTGTGTAGACTGTTAGCATTCATGCTGGGAATTGACTGGTGCTTGAACAATGCTAGAGCATGTAACTTGTTGAGTCACCATATTCATTTGCTTTACTTCTTGCAGGCCATGGATCGTAACTGAGAAGATGGTGAGGCACGGAACGTGCGGATCAGCTGCCCCCATCTTGTCACTTGAATATCAGGTATGCTTTGTTCTGCTTTTTAGTCCCTCAATATTTGATTCTTCTTTTCTGAAATTGACCAAAGAAAGCATGCTCTTTCTGTAAATGAAAAGTTGAAAGTACAGTCATCTTTTCTTCCCTTTTTTTTTTTTGAGGAAAACTAATAACAGAGTTAATGAAATATAAGATACTAAAAATGTGATGTTTTAAATTTTCTTTGTGGTTTGTCTGTTCATAAACTTGTTAAATTCAGGTAACAACATGTTACTTTCATGAGAAGAAAGGCATAAATGGAAAAGCTAATTTTTTCATTTTGGAAATAGTCCCTCCATTTTAATTTGTGTCCTAACTTGTTTTTCGGTCTTAAAATTATCTGTCCTATTCTAGATAAAGAGCTCATTTATGATACCCCAACACACAGCCAGCAAAAGAAAAGTTATTCTTACTTCCAACCTTCCACTTTAATGCTATTACCTCTACTAGACCCCAAAACAAAGTGTTGACGTTGAAATCTTCCAAAGGCTGCTAAAGAAATTAAATAATGGTATGTTAGACATCCTATTATATTTTACTATGAAATTTAGTAAATTCTTCATTTCCGTGACAATTGGAGCTGGACACTTATTTTGAAACAATGAGAGTACATGTCTGCAAACCGACCCAATACACGGAATTGTTAGAATGGCTGAAGGAATTTGTAGGGAAGCATAGGAATAGGGAGGAATTGGAGCGTGTGAAGGAAATTTCAAATGTAGCTCTAATCAAATGCACTTTGTTTCTCCACTTGTGCATCCTGGATTTTTTGTCTTATAGGGTAAGTTTCGAAATAGCAACAGTATCAGAGAGTTGGAAGTGGTGCACCTGGGAACTGAAGCATACAAGAGAGCAAAGCAATTAAGAGAATTGTTTATGGAATTCCTGGATCATGAGAATCGGGTTCTCAAGAGGTTAGCTTTTGAAGAGAGTAGGATACTGCAATCGTCTCAGTAAACGTTCTCCCATAGATTCATCAATCCATGCAGGTAATATGGCAAAATGTATATTCTCATCTAACCAAAACCAAAAACATGTTTTTTTTTTTTTTTTTTTTTGTCTTGGAGCTTATATGCTAATGGCGCATCAAGTCCGATTCTTTTTAACCCTTCAGTTCAATTAGATGTTAGCTATTTGGTTTCTGTGGAGGATTCGACCTATCAATGATTCTTTTTTCTTTTACTTTTTTGGGGCTGGAAGATCTATCAATGATTCAACAATAAACCTACACTTCCGTGGAAATAGGTGTCATATATTTTTTCATTTGAAGCATCTAAAAAGTAATCTTACTGTCTTCAAATAAAGGTTTTTATTTCTTCAACTTCGTACCTATAGTTAAACAATCCTGAAGGCAAAGCTTGGTGGTAGTTCTCATTAGTTGCATGATCTGAAACTTTTACAAAGAGTGCAACGTAGCTGATTTGCATCGTCCATGTCTTAGAATTTTGCATAAATCTCATGTCTTGAAGAGGAGATTACATTTTTCTCTTTCGCAGTTTTGAGATAAATTTTTAGTTGTTTAGTTCATGTCAGATATCCCTGGAATCTGATTTATTGTGCATTTGGACTGTGTTTCAATCCTAAAATTTTGCAGTTTAGGCCCTACTTCTCTCACAAATTCAAAATAGAAATCTCATAGTTAAACACTGTTGAATCAGCCCTTAAATAATCTTGACTATAAATAAGTGTACTGCCTGGATAAATTCTGAGATAAATTGCATGGGTGTTGGCCCTATAAGTTAGAAGTTGGTAAATCTTCATTTTATGCTCCCTTTGTTTAAAATTGAAACTCCTTATTTGACTTGGCACGAAGAATGAAGAGAACATTTAATCATTGACAAGTTATAGTCTTACTCTTGCCACCCCTTGAATAAAAAGTTGGTTGAGGAAGTTTAGATAGATAATATGTTTATATTAAAGAAGTGGATATTTATTTATTTGAATATTTAATTGTGGATAGAATAGAGTAAAATAAGTACTAAATGTTAGACGTTTTTATTAATATATGATAATTATTAAATAATTTTGACGTTTTTGTCTTTTTACTTTATAAAATCTTGATTATATGGTGAATGGATAGTTAAAATTTATCATTTTATTCAAATTGTGTTGATATTGATTTTTGTTATTTATTTAAATTTTAAAAAATAAAAAAAGAAAAATTAGATATTAAAAATTATAATTGATTGTAATAAAAATTTAAATTTGATTTTGAATCATACTAATTGAATAATAATTTTAAATCTCAATATAAAATTTTAAAATTTTAAAAATAAAAAATTAATAAAATAAATTTTTTATACAGAAATTTTTAAAAAAAGTAAAAAAAAAAAAACTTGGGTGCTGAGGGGGCCCAAGCTAGGACCGGATGCGCCAACTTTGGGCGCTTCCACCCGGCGGAGGGGCCGCTTGGGCCTCCCCCCTCCCTATTTTTCTTTTTGTTTTTTTTAAATATAAATTATAAAATATTAAAATTATAAAAAGTTATCATATATTAATAAAATCGTTTTGTATTGAACAATGTAAAGAACTACGAGTTGGCATGAAGAAAAACTTTTTAGAGTTCTCACACCTTTCTTTCCCCTAATCTCTTCGCAATAAATATATCAAAATATATTATTGTTCGGATTCTATATAAAAATTTTTGGGTTAAAAGTATTATTAAGATCAACTTCATTATAAAATGAAATATTTTTGTAATATGTTCTTTTTTCTGTTAAATGAAAATAAGAGAATTTTTTTGGAATTTTTTTGAGATTTTAATTATGTAAAATATTAATATTTTTAGTCTTATAATTTTTTTTCTATCTTAACTCTTAAGAAGAAAAAGTTAGAGAAGGGGAGAGTAAATGAAATATTTAATTATAATAATGATTAAATATTTTTATTTAAATAAATATCTTTTGTCGTATGCTTTTTTCCATCATAAGAAGGAAAAGTTAAATAAAGGGGGAGTAAATGATATATTTAATTGTAATAATAATTAAATATTTTTATTTAAATAAATAAATTAATGATATTTTATTTGTAAAATATTTTAGCATCCGTACATTGCACGAGTTTTTTTAAGTTAGTGTTAATTGTATTGCATTCTTATTTCAAAATAATTTAAATTAGTAGAGAATGCTTGGGAAAAAATTATGTCAACAATTACTTAGACATTATGTTAAATAGCGTTATTTTTATTTTATTCTTATTTTATTGTCAAGCTACGTCAACAACAGTAGTTAAAAATTAATTTCTTAATTTAAATAGATAATTAAGAAATATTATCTTGCAACAATATGCTTAATATGTTTATCATTTCGAATTTTGAATAGTTCCATTTATCTTTTCCTTTCTCAAGAATATTCTATTAGTAGGAACACGTGTGAAAAAAATTGTTAATGAATATTTTTAAGATCTTTATCATTGCGTACCAATAGTTAATAACACTACTGTTATAAATTTTACAATCCTTGCACTTTGAAAATAAGAATCACTAATACTCCATCCGTCTATAATTGATTACCTTATTTTTATTGAGCATGAAATTAAGGAGAGTTATTTGATTGTAGAAAAACTACAATAATATTCTTATAATTAAAGAGGTTAGTAGTAGGATTTACAAGTTAGAAGAGTTTAACTCTCTTAAATCAAGAAGCTAAATGTTTGTAGTGGAATTATTTTGTAGCGGAGTTAAATTTCTTTAAATTAAGGACGTTATTGTTAAATGTTTAAATAAAATATGTAACTAATTTAATCAAGCATCTAAATGGCCACGATTGGGCCCAAGTGAAGAAAATAGTGCATCAAAATTTGATGACCCCTTAAGAATTTCAAAATGAAAAAAAAAAAAAGGGTGGGGCGAGGATTTTGGCTCCAAATGTTACTTTTTTTTAAAACATCGAGGGAAAGGAAATATGATTCAAATTTATGAAATTTTATTTAGTAAAGAATGTTTCTTCTACTTGAACTATTACTTTGTCACTCAATGTTACTAAAAGAAGTTTATAATTTAGTCCGTACTACTAAACTTTAATTTTACTTCTTTATTCCACTAACATCTTTTCTCAGTGGGGCAAACCTCAAGTTGAAATTGACTTTCTTGAAGAGTGGATTGACGGTACTGCTAAGAAGCTTGGGTTTGTAGCTAGGTTCGAAATGGACAAAGACATTGTATTTAGGATTTCATTGTATAGGATTTGGGGATAAATATGTATGTATTTATGCTTTTTAGTACAATGAAAAAAAGATGTTGCCGGTTTTTGTTTAGCGGTATAAAACAAAATAGGGCCGTTTTTGTGACAATTAGAGCCAACTTCGAAAAAAAAAAAGAGATTAATTAAATCTAAAGAAAACAATAGTGCATTAAATCTTTATTATGAAATTAATATTGTGGATGTCCATTATTTGATATTAAAGAGGTAACTCAATATCAGAGTTATAATGATACTCTAACTATCCAAAAGATAGATGGTAGAGTTCTATTATATCTTTAATTAGTAATAGAATTTATCTTTTGATTACTCTCTACCTCTTCTTATTGATATGTACCCTTAAACCCTATAAATAGGGCTTTAGACTGATGTATTGAAGACACTCATTCATTGATTGATTTACTCTCAGAGAATCAGTAAAAACTCTTATGTTCTCTCTATTTTCTTTCTTGTATCTCTCTATATTCTTCATTATAGTTTTCTTATTCAATTATCCATGTTACTATTATGATTTAGTTGTGCCAACAATTACTGCGCGCCAACAAATTTATAACACATTATCAGTACGAGGCTTTACTGTTGCATCTTTGAAGTTTACATGAAGTCAAGAAAGCACGAGTCTCTGCTACCGAAGTTGATAGTTTAATCAAAAGAAAAAGGAGATATATTTTTCTATCTTTGAATTCTCATGGCAAACCTTTCAAAACTCATTTTTTTTTACTCTTGATATTTATAAAAAAAATTATATGTCATATACACTAGATGCTCACATTTATCGAGATGTAATGAGTCTGGCAGACACCATTGTTGAAAATAATGCATCATCATTTCAAAATCATATAAAAGTTATAATTTTTCTCCGCCATAATTTTCATGAGGATTTAAAGGTTGAATATCTTATCGTGAAAAAATTACTTATTTTGTGGAATGATCTAAAAAAATATTTGACTACCAGAAGACTGTCATACTGCCAAAAGCACGACTTACTTTAAATCTATAAATGTATGAATTAGAACCCATAATTATGGCTTTGGAAGAGGTCGTGGTCGTGGTTGAAGCCGCAGACCTAGATGCAGCTATGATAAAATTTATCTATATAATCATGGCGATCAGAAAATATGCATCTGAATATAGTGGGTCCTAAAGACACCATTTAAGAAATAAAAAGCACCAAAGCCATTTGATTACTAGCAAATTGTGAATGAAACATACAATCACCAGAAGATGATTGTTATATAAATATTAGTGATAATTTGTTATAAGTGTGTCTAAAATATTTTATGTCTATCAGTATGCAAAATTTTATCGCATTTAGAATTTTTCTCAATTAAAGTTATAAGGAGAAATATTACTAGTAATGTGATGAATAAAAAAATTTTTCTTTCTCATATCTCTAACATGCTCCTGTAGTAGCAATATCGAGAATAATTTTTTCAGAAGTATTTTGAATTTATATCTTCTGAGACTAAATGAGTCCTGGATAAAATATTTTAACACTCGACCAAATATTTATGTCATTTCCTGAAATGAATGACATTAGAAATTATAATATATTTATGTACGAGATTTTGGTCGCGGCTAGTAGAAATACACTTTGTTCTTATACTATAAGAATGACTCATTAAATCTGCAGTGAATAGATATTCACCAGAAGTGAGAAAATAATAAGAAGGAAAAAAGAAAAGTAATAATTCTAACATGTTATTGATGCAATATGAAAATTTGTCATGTACCTGTAGTACATCAAGTATGCTATGAATCTTTATTAATTATTGATATTACTTTACTTCCCTAAATTATGCTACTGATAGTAATGATGTTTGTATCGATATGGCATAGAAAGTAGCCAATTCTTTTGAATTTCTAGAAAGAGTTTTTAGCATTTTGAATGTTGACCAAAATTTTAAATTATCAAATTGCTACTTTTCTATTTTATCATTTTGTGATTATTATTGAAAATATTTTCATACTATATACTTATATTTTAATATTTATGTATTATTTTAGTTTATTTTGGGTCAAGAATGGTGAAGATACAATTTGTCTAAAGAATATTTGTTGTTTATTTGGATAAAATTTAAAATATATGTCCAAAGTATAAATGGTAGTGCAAGGTTCCTGAAGAACTAATTGATCAATAACTTTAAAAGAGTTAATTGATTAAAAACTCCAGAAGAGCTACCAGATCTTCACCTAATAGTCAATTGTTGTAATACATTATTCTCTATATAGTCTCGTAAAACTTTTGAACATTGATTATATTATCAGTATATCGAGACATTGGATAAATGAACTTTTGATGCATATGTATTACCACATAAAATATATGTCAATTATAAATACCACCACTCATCTCTCTTGGTGTATATTATATAGAATTATGAAATAGAGATGCAATATTGAGTAAACTTGAAGTTTACTGATAAATAATTTATTAGTTGACATGACCGGTTCGACCATCTCGGATCATTAAAATACAAAGAATGATTATGAATTTATTGCATGATAATAGTGCATGATAACACTTAATATGTGTTTATCTTTGTTATCATTTGATAACAGTACATATATTTGAAGTCCCTGATAAACTCGATATGCTTGAAGCATATAATTGTTTTTATAGAACATAATGAGATTGTCTTAGTGAATTTTTATTGAAAAAATGATCGAGTATGTCCATATATGAAGAAATTCTATACGTAGATATACTTGCTATATGTATTTCTTTATCATAATATATCCTCATTGTACAATCTATTGATCGGCATAGTGTTCTCCACATTAGGGGGGAGAAAATCATCAATTAAAAGAGGTTATTATTTATGACTTTTATTATCTTGATCTATGCACAAGCATTAATGAACTGAAAGTTTAAAATTTTGTTCATTTGCATAAAATTATAAATTGATTATTTGACTGACTTCTGTACAGTTAGTCAATATAATATTTGATATTTCATATTTGTGCTTTATATAATAATTATTTTGAGCTCAAATTTCTGCTAAATTTTGGTGTTTTAATCACCATTTATACTCCCTTTATCTCTTATTTGCTTTAGGTGAGTTTGTTGAAGATTTGGAATTGAATGAAGCAAACAAGGAGATTTTACACAATGAAGAAAAATAGAGAAATGCAGAGAAAAATAACTTGGTAGAGAATTTTCAAGTGAGATTCTGACCTCCATGATTTCAAATGCAAAACATTCTAAAGTTTTCAGAATGGTACAATTTATGTCAATCGGAGTTCATTTGCCTACCCTGCTTATGTTACAAAGTCACCTGTCCTGCATTGTGTTCTAGTTTTGACACATTTTGGTAGAATGATCATATCTTGAGTTCTAGATGTCCAATTCAGGTGATCCAGAACTCTATGGAAATCTAAGATCCTGATATACAACTTTCATGAGACATCAAGACCTAGATCAGCCGATTTAATGCTCCGAAGTAACCTGGAATTCAAAACTACTGTCACAGTCATGTAGTAGAATACTGCACCAAAATTGGGAGCAAGCGGCGCCGTTTGTGTCGATATGAACCTGTTTTTTTTATGCTTTTCTCTCTCTTTTGGGTTGGATTTAAATACCCCTTTAGGGCAAAAAGAGGCAGACGGCTGGAGTGGGAAAAGAGAAAACAAAAACACACAAAAACTCACTCAAATCCCATCTCAAATCTTCATCTTTGTAAGGGAATGCAAGGGAGAAGATTGAATTCTTGAAGAAGAAGGACATCTACCTTGAAGATTCAAGACAAAAGCTGTAATTTTCTCAACACTACAGTGACGAATTTCAGCCTTAAAGAAAATGAGATTTCAATCATGAAAATGAGCAATTCTTTCTCTTTCTTTATTACTTTATGTTTTATGAATTGTAATATATTGATGAACTAAATTCTTGAATACTTGGATGGTTATGAACCCTAGTTTTTATCTATGTGAATGAATTGTTTCCTTACTTGATTGAGTTTGAATTTTTTGTGGATTGTTTGTGGGTTTGATTGGTTGAATTGATTGGCTGGATGATTGATTCAAAATCTGGAATTTCTTGTGAAGTATTTGTGGGTTTGATTGGGTGATTGATAATTGATTCAAAATCTGGATTTTTTCACTTGGAATTGAGAAAGGAATGGTGAAATAGACCATACACAAATAATGGAGATGATTTAGGTGACTAGAGATAGAAACATCAACATCTTCTTGGTAATTAGAGAAATCTAATTGAAAATTCACAAATCTTAATGCATTCTTGGATTAAATTGGTTAGAAAGAGATTTTAACTAATTAATTTAAGAATAGAGAACTTTCATCTAGAGATAGAGTGAGTTCTAATTGAGGAATTTCATCAAACATAAGAAGGGCAATTCATCAACCAAGGGACTTTTTATCACATAGGTAATTCTAGGGGGATTTTCCATCCAAGTATCGTTTTCTCTAGTGAATTCTCTCTTGCAAGCAAGATTGGTTAAATTGGTTTAATTAGTTAAGTTAGATTTCTTTTCCTAGTAGTTATTTCAATCATTTTCATAAACAAATTTGTTAGGCTAAACAATAGAGTAGAAAGTGAATAATGATATTTAACCACCCTCGTGGATATGATATTTGAATTCACTTGCCATTGTACTACTCATAACGATAGGTGCACTTGCCTAGTGTTTGTGTGCAAATTGTTGGAGATTATAATAAAAGTTTAGTATAAAGGCAATGCAAAACAACACAACAATATTCTAACTATAGATATTCTTATAGATGTCCCAACAAGACAAATATATGAATTCTACAGTTATATAATTTTTTATATACGCTTGAAGCATTGTTGATCTCTTGATTTTGGGAATAAAATTCGCAAAAGATAAAAAGATTTGATTATTAAGATATTTTTTCTGAAGAATTTAGAGAAGCAAGTATTATGATCAATATTTTATTTTGATTGAACATTTTGAAGATGTTTCACATGGACATAGCACATCAATGGTCATTGGGCTATTATAGTGAGATCCTTTATATCTATTAAAGGATAGTGAAGAACTATTTAGTCTTGAAGTACTACAATTTTGTAATTGAGTGCATGAATACACCTGTCCACGTGTAAGTAGATATCTATTCTAATTCTTCTCTACCCAATGAATTTTGAAACGGCATTAAGCTTGCCTTTTGATATTTCCTTGAGATAGTTTATCTCGAATATTGAGAAAATCCAACTTCTGTTGAGATGGATATGCAAGGTGTAAGTTACCTATATGATCCATATAAACCGTGCATTTATAGGCATGTGTTGATTATAATAGCCACATCTTCAACTCATGTTGAAGAAATAGAAATTCATGATGTTGGTTGAGAATATGTGTGATCATGGTTAATGTATTCGAGATAAATCTATATCCTCTAAAAAGGAATTTCAACTATACTGTTGGATGATAATAAAGTTTGGAATATATTTAAAGAGATATGATAAAGTATATTTTTAATCACGAGTTCCAGAAGAGATGTGATATTAATGTACAATGAATTTGATCATTTGACAAATCTATTCACTAAGACCTTGCCGATTGCAACATTTGATTGGAAAGTATCGGTTAAGAAATCTCAAAAGATTATCTTATCAGGAGGAGTAAATATAATATAAAGAGTAGTGTACTCTTTTACGAGGCATACTCTTATGCAATGGACATCCAAGGGGGATTGTTATGAAATTAATATTGTGGATGTCCATTATTTGATATCAAAGAGGTAACTCAATATCAGAATTATAATGATATTCCAACTATTCAAAAGATAGATGGTAGAGTTCTATCACATCTTTAATTAGTAATAGAGTTTGTCTTTTGATTACTCTCTACCTCTTCTTATTGATATGTACCCTTGAACTCTATAAATAGGGCTTTAGACTTACGTATTGAAGACACTGATTCATTGATTGATTTACTCTCAGATAATCAGTAAAAGCTTTTATGTTCTCTCTCTATTTTCTTTCTAGCATCTCTCTATATTCTTCATTATAGTTTTCCTATTCAATTCTCTATATTACTATTATGATTTTGTTGTGCCGACAACGACTGGGCGTCAACAAATTCATAACAAATTTTTAGATTTTGGAAAAGTAATTGAAGGCCAACAGTGTTTAAAGATGGTACCTCGGTAATTATGACTATAACAATTAACAAATGACGGTTCACTGTATTGGAAATATTCTCTCTATTTCAAAATATAAGGGTCTGTTTGGTTTAACAATTTTACGAAGAAAAAGAAAAATGAGAAAAAAGAAAATAAAATCTTTAGAAAAATAAAAATCTGCATGTTTTTTGTTCAGTAAAGAAAATACTGTGGAAATAGAAAATAATTTCTGAAAAATCAATTTCCTTGTTTGATTTGTGAGATTTTACGATGAAAATAGAAACTAAATAACGTGTTAAAAATTTTTAAATAAAAAATCTCCCTTGAAAAATATAAAAACCATCTTTAAAAAATTATTATTAAAGAAATAATAATTTAAATGGTTCACAATTTAATAATTTTCAATCAGCAATCAACTTACATATTTAACAGTTGGAAGTAGAGTTTTCTTTGACTATGAAGGAACAGTACATCTAGTTTTCTTAAAAATTTTTAATTTGAATCTCAGTTTCTTATTCAAAAATAATTTATTTTTATAAATTCAAAATAAAAAAATTTTAAATTCAAATACTATTAAAAGCCCTTAAATAACCTTGGCAGCAAAATAAGTGTACTACCTTGATTAATTCTGCGATAAATTGGATAGGTGTAGGCCCTCTAAGTTAGTAAATCTTCATTTTATACTCTTTCTGTCTAAAACTGGAAGTCTTTCTTTAACTTGGGGTGAAGAATGAAAAGAACATTTAATCACAAGTAAATTATAACTTTATTTTTATTAGTTAAAGAGATTAGTGACGAGACCAATGATATATCCCTTGAATTAAGAATTTGGTTTCGGAAGTTTTGATGGATAATATATTTATTATAAGGAAGTGAATATTGTTTTATTTGTACATTCAATTTTGGATAGATTAGGGTAATAATGTTTACTCGTAGAACTATGAGTTGCAATGAAGAAAAATCTTCTAGAGTTCTCACACTCTTTTTTTTGCCCCCTTAATCTCCTCCCAATTAATAACAAATTCAAAGGTTAATAGCCCTTATATTTCAATTGATATGTAAGCTGGAATGGCATGACTATGACTTGTGTAAATATGAGAGAGAGAATTTCGTAGTTGGAACAAGCAGGTAGTGCTCTTTGACAAGATACTGGCTGTTATGATATTGGCTTTACCTACTATTTCTACACTCTGGGAGGAGATAAAATAATGTCATTTCTATATACAGTTTTTTTACTATATGTAGTGCGAAAAACGTTCATTTTTCAAGCTATACCTTGGAAAAGCAGGCAAATTTAATCGGAGTAAGGCAATGAGCAAGGATTCCACGAAGGATTCTCTCGAATTTGAGGTAAAAACTCGTTAAATTCTAATTAAATTGATATTTGAATTGATTTTTCAAAAATCTGGGTAAGTTTCACCACTGAGTGGCGCAACTATCAGAAAATGGCGAAACTGACCTAAACTTTTTGCCAGAAGCTGGCGAAATTTACCAAAAAATTTTTCCTGTTTCTGACAAAAATTTAGGTTTAATTTCGCCAATTGCAGTGTAAAATTTCGCCATATATTGGCAAAAATGTTGTATAATTTTGCCCCTCTCTGGCAAAACTAGATCCAAAATTTCGCTAGGATCTGGCGAAATGTGTCCAGAATTATGCAAATTTTATAATTTTTTTTAAAATTTGAAGTAATCGCTTATTTAATTGTGTTATTATAGTTTTTTTATAGTTTGTAATTATATTATACGGTACATTACTTGTTGTAAGTAGTGTTGTTGTTATGGTATTCGTTTTTTAAAAAATAGTCGAAACATACGTAACACAGTAACTCACATTCGACAAGTATGATGTATGAATTGCAAGAACATCGAAAGGGCCAAAAGGCGAGATTTCATCGAGTACTTTACAGGGATGACCAAGGTCCATTATTGTCATCAAATTCATTTGAAGAATTCTTGGACCTAGACAAAGTCGAGGAAACCACAAATCGGTCAATTTTGAAGTTCTTTATGTGTGAAACGACGTAAAATTAGCTAATTTAATTGGTAACAAACGACATTTATATAATGTTGATATTATAATATTCTTATAATTAAAGAGGTTAGTAGTAGGATCTATAAGTTAGAGGAGTTTAACTCTCTTAAATCAAGAAGCTAAATATTTGTAGTGGGATTGTTTTGTAGTGGAGTTAAATTTCTTTAAATTAAGGAAGTTATTATTAAATGTTTTAATAAAATGTGTAACTAATTTAATCAAAGCATCAAATGGCCACGATTGGGCCCAAGTGAAGAAAATAGTGCATCAAAATTTGATGACCCCTTATGAATTTCAAATGAAAAAAAAAAAAAGAGGGGGGTGGGGGGAGGGGGAAGGATTTTGGCTCCAAATGTTACCTTTTTTTTTTAAAACATCGAGGGAAAGGAAATATGATTCAAATTTATGAAATTTTATTTAGTAAAGAGTGTTTCTTCTACTTGAACTATTATTTTGTCACTCAATGTTATTAAAAAAAGTTTATAATTTAGTCCGTACTACTAAATTTTAATTTTACTTTTTTATTCCACTAACATCTTTTCTCAGTGGGGGCAAACCTCAAGTTGAAATTGACTTTCTTGAAGAGTGGATTGACGGTAATGCTAAGAAGCTTGGGTTCGTAGCTAGGTTCGAAGTGGACAATGACATTGTATTTAGGATTTCATTGTATAGGATTTGGAGATAGATATGTATGTATTTATGATTTTTAGTACAATGAAAAAAAGATGTTGCAGGTTTTTGTTTAGCGGTATAAACAAAATAGTGTTTTTTTTGTGACAATTAGAGCCAACTTCAAAAAAAAAAGAGATTAATTAAATCTAAAGAAAACAATATAATTTTTAGATTTTGGAAAAGTAATTGAAGGTCAACAGCGTTTAAAGATGGTACCTCGGTAATTATTACTATAACAATTAACAAATGACGGCTCACTGTATTGGAAATATTCTCTCTATTTCAAAATATAAGGGTCTGTTTGGTTTAACAATTTTACGAAGAAAAAGAAAAATGAGAAAAAAAAAAATAAAATCTTTTAAAAAATAAAAATCTGCATGTTTTTTGTTCAATAAAGATAATACTGTGGAAATAGAAAATAATTTCTGAAAAATCAATTTCCTTGTTTGATTTGTGAGATTTTACGATGAAAATAGAAACTAAATAACGCGTTAAAAATTTTTAAATAAAAAATCTCCCTTGAAAAAAATAAAAACCATCTTTAAAAAATTATTATTAAATAAATAATAATTTAAATGGTTCACAATTTAATAATTTTCAACTAGCAATCGACTTACATATTTAAGAATGGGAAGTAGGGTTTTATTTGATTATGAATGAATAGTGCATCTAGTTTTCTTAAAAATATTCAGTTTGAGTCTCAGTTTTTTATTCACGAATAATTTATTTTTATAAAACTTAAAATAGAAAATTTTAAATTTAAATACTATTAAAAGCCCTTAAATAACCTTGGCAGCAAATAAGTGTACCACCATGATTAGTTCTGCGATAAATTGGATTGGTGTAGGCCCTCTAAGTTAGTAAATCTTCATTTTATACTCCCTCTGTCTAAAACTAAAAGCCCTTCTTTAACTTGGCACGAAGAATGAAAAGAACATTTAATCACAGGTAAATTATAACTTTACTTTTATTAATTAAAGAGATTAGTAATGAGATCAATGAAACTCATATCCCTTGAATTAAGAAGTTGGTTATGGAAGTATAAATGGATAATATATTTATTTTAAGGAAGTGGATATTAATTTATTTGGACATACAATTTTAGATAGATTAGAGTAATTAGGTTTACCCTCAGAACTATGAGTTGCCATGAAGAAATCTTCTAGAGTTCTCACACTCTCTCCCCCCGCTTAATCTCCTCCCAATTAATAACAAATTCAAACGTTAATAGCTCTTATATTTCATGGATATGTAAGCTGGAATGGCATGATTATGACTTGTGTAAATATGAGAGATAGAATATCATAGTTGGAACAAACAGGTAGTGCTCTTTGACAAGATGCTGGCTGTTATGATATTGGCTTTACCTACTATTTTTACACTCTGGGAGGAGATAAAATAATTATCAGAGTTAAATATACTAGCAACAGTATATTTATTTCTTTATTTTTTCCATTACATTCAGGTAATAAAATAGAGGCTTGCTATTCGCAGTATAATTTTATTTTTATTTTCGACTTATAATTTATCTCTCTGTTCATATTTTTTCTATCAAATTTCAATGAGAAACCAAACATGAATGACATCCGTTGCTCTCCACAGAAGTTGTCATGGAACTTCCTGAGCCACACAACTTTAGTAAAACTTTATGAAAGTTATCTAAAGCGTTAAAAAGTTCATTCTGAAAGTTTATGTTTGGTTTTGTTTTAAAATTGGCATTATTTGGTGTCGACTCTCATTCATTCGATTCTAAACATTTTAAGAACAACAAAACTTAAAAACTTGAGGTAAATTCAAGTAAGATTTTGGATGAGGGAATAGAGTAGAGAGAGAATAAAAGTTTAAAAATAAAACATAAATGTACTGTGAATAGCAATTTAAGAAATTATGTAAAATGGTAATAGGGATCAAATGGAGGAGACGTATGTAATGATTTTTGACATTGTGCCACTATACTAAAGCTCTCTGGAAGTTAATCTTAGCATATCCAAACTCCAAACGTACATTTTCAACTAGGCTTACAAGTAAGTTGAAGCTTTTGTAAAGACAAAACAACTGTCACATTATTTGTAATGATCATATAATTTATAAGAAATTATAAATCTTAAATCTTATTAAAGGAAAAAATAAATCTTATTAAAAAGAAAATTAAATCTTGCATTATGTTGGACTCAAACACCCCAATCGTTAATGGGCAAGGGCTGATTAACGACAAATTTATTGGTAACAAATATTTTTATTTTTTAAATAATTTATAAGATCTTTAAATTTCTTACACGACATGTATGAATCTTATTATATAGAGAGGGCTAATGAATTGTCAAGATTAACTGTTGTACTTGAATTTTGTTATGTTGAAATAAATCAAGTCAATTTAAAGTTTTTTAATTAATTTTTTATTTTATTTTTGATTATTTTTTATTTAAATATTTTTTAAGAAAAATTAACTCTAAATACCACTAAAGTAATATACTGCTGTTGGTCGTGCTATTAATTGTAGTGATAAATTTTATTAATAATAATGTTATTTTATTTTTTAATATGTAGTTATAATAATCAAAGAATTCAAGTAAATAACTAAAAGATTTCAATTAAAAAGTTAGAATAAATTAATAAAGAAAATTAACTTTCAATGCCACTAAAGAAATATCTTACTGTTGGTTGTGGCATTAATTGTAGTGGTAAATTTTATTAATAATAATATTATTTTATTTGTTAATATGTAGTTATAATAATCAAAGACTTCAAGTAAATAACTAAAAGATTTCAATTAAAAAGTTAGAATAAATTAATAAAGGGAATTGGCTTTCAATACTACTAAAGAAATATCATACTATTGGTCGTGTCATTAAATTTTATTTTTAACTTTTTATATCATTGAATAATTTTTGTGTTTATTTTTATATCAGTTCACAATATTTTTAACTTTTCATAATATTGAACAACTTTCGTGTATTTTTTTATACCAATGAATAATGCATTTCTTTGTAGTTTTGAAGTGTCTTTGATTCTTCTAACTACATATAAACAAATAAAATAACATTATTAATAAAATTTACCACCACAATTATTTAAATAAAAAAGATTGACCGTCCCCATTTTTTTAGTGGCGCCCAAGCATTCACCTGAGTGGCGCCCAACTCATTCTTAATTATCAGGACCTAATTTGCAGGCGTTAAATTTTTTTAAAAAATTAAAAATTAAAATAATAAAAAAATAAAATTATTCAAAGTTAACATATACCAGTAGAACTATCTTACACTAACAATCCTGAAAGAAAAATTATTAGAAATTTCAATAATAATCAGCCCATAAGTCATGATTTATATTGAATATTTTTCTTCTTTTTTCGCCGCAACTTAGAAATAAAATGATACTAAACCCGTCGTTGAAGTAATTCAATAACTCCAAACCTTTATTTGTCAAAAGAAATTTAAGTATTCTTCTGGAAAGGTTAAGAACAGAAGCAACTCTTCAATTATTCTAAGCCTTTGCTTGCATGCAAAAAGTAATTTATTCTTTGCTCTCTTTGTACAAAATTCTCTCAAAAAAAAAAAAAAAATATATATATATATATATATATATATATATATATATATATATATATATATATATATATCTGTGTGTGTGTGTGTATTCCTGCAAGCCATCTTTCCTCATTCAATCAAAAAACAGCTTCTGTCGACATTCAATCAAACCGATTGAAGCAAATTTTATATATATATATATATATATATATAAACAATGGCCGAATTCCTTGTTGATAAGCTTTTGAATGCAATGGCTGATGCTGTCCTCACGAAGCTCCAGGAGGAGTTGAAGCTGGTGACTGGTGTAAAAAATGAGGTACAAAATCTCTCTTCTAGGTTGAAAATGATTAGAAGAATGTTGCAGGATGCGCAGAGGAGAAAACTAAAGCAGGAAGCTGTTGGAATTTGGCTTGATAAGCTTGAAGATGTAGCCTATGACGTAGATGACGTGTTGGACGAGTGGAACACTGAAGTCCAGAAACTCAAGCTCAAGGAAGATGAGGCTTCAAATTCTTGTTCTGCAGAGATGAAGAAAACGGCGGCCAAGAATTTGAGGAACAAGGTATGCACCTTCCTCCTATCCATTTGTTCTTGTTTCAAAGAAGTTTCTGTGCGCCACGACTTTGCACAGAAGATTAAAGACCTAAAGGGAAGGATGGACATGATTTTCCAAGAGGCAGATGAATTCAAATTTGTCTCGAGCGATTTGAATTCTAATTATGAAAATCTTGAGCGCATTAGCACTACCTCTATTTTTGATGAATCAGAACTTTGCGGGCGGGAGTCCGACAAAGAGACAATAGTGAGCAAGTTAATATTGTCTGATAGTAGTCGCGCTAGTGATGGCATTCGCGTTGTCTCTATTGTTGGGACGGGGGGAATCGGAAAGACTACTCTTGCCCAAGTAGTCTACAATGACAATCGAGTGAAGGATCACTTTGATCCGACAAAATGGGTTTGTGTCTCAGACCCATTTGATCAGAAAAGGATTGCCAAAGCAATTCTCGAAGATCCCGAAAAGAGTTCCTCAGATGCAGCCGAGTTGGAAACCTTGGTGCAACGCCTCAAGGCATTGGTTTCTGGGAAGAAGTTCCTGCTGGTCCTTGATGATGTTTGGACAAGGGACGACTCCAGGTGGAAACCAATTCGGGACTCTCTCAAGCATGGGGCTCCAGGAAGTAGAATCTTGGTGACGACAAGGAACGAAGAGGTAGCAAGAATGATGGGGACAAATTATATGCACCCATTAAACCAGCTACTTGACATAGATTGTTGGAACATATTGAGCCGAGTAGCATTTTCAGCAAGATCTTATGAAAAGGAGTGTGAGAGATTTAAAGAAATTGGTTTTGAGATATCGAAAAAGTGTAAGGGCTTACCACTTGCGGCAAAATTTTTGGGAAGTCTCTTACTATTCAAAGACACAATAGAACAATGGAAAAATGTTTTGGAGAGTGAGATATGGGAGTTGAAGGAGGCGAGTATCAATCTCTTCCCTCAAATATATTTGAGCTATGATGAGTTGTCCCCAGAAATGAAGCGATGCTTTTTGTACTGTGCTATATTTCCAAAGGATTCTAAAATAATAGTAGATGAGCTAATTATGCTATGGATGGCTCAAGGCTATCTGAGCTCCAGAGAAAGAGTTGGAGAACCAGAATCCTGGGGATACGAGTGCTTCAGTAATTTGACAATGCGTTCCTTCTTTTAAGACTTGGAGAGAGATAAATTTGATAAGGCTCGAATAATCAGGTGCAAAATGCATGACATAGTTCATGATTTTGCACAGTATTTGACAAAAGGGAAATGCCTCATAATTGATAATGAAGAATTGATCAACAAGGCAAAGAATTTAATATCTTGTACAGGAAAAGTTCGTCATCTTGGATGGTTTCCTAATCAGAGGGATGTTATGGTAAGTTCTGTCATTGTTGATATTGAAAAGCTTCGAAGCTTCCACACTGATTCTAGGGGTGTTCCTCCTCATCAAGAGTTAGTTCATTATTTGAAACGAGTCAGGGATTTAACATTAAAAAATATAGGTTTAGAAGAAGTCCCAAGAACTATTGGAAATTTGATTCATCTACGCCTTCTAAATTTGAGTTTTAATCCGTTTAAAATCTTTCCTGATGAAATTTATAATTTGTACAATCTAGAAACGTTGGATATCAATTTCTGTTATGAATTGACTCAGTTGCCGCGTGGAATTGAAAAACTTATAAACCTAAGGCACCTTCTTAATTGGGGAACAATTAAGCTTAAGCAATTATCTCCAGGGTTGAAGAAATTGATTTCACTTCGTACGTTGGAATTGTTCAGTGTCGGGAGTGGACACGATAAGTTTGAATACTTAAAGAACTTCAATCAACTCGGAGAACAATTATGGATTGTGTTTCATGAGATCAATGAGGTGGATTTTGACGTTGCAACTCTAGGAGATAAGGTCCGCATCCGAATGTTGGCTTTGATTTTCCGTGGTGAGGAGACCAATTATGCATCTCTTTTGGAACGCCTACACACTCCTCCGAACCTGGAATTTCTGGTTTTGTTCAATCCCAACTCCAATTTGTCAAGTTGGATTAGTCTCTTAACAATCTGCGGAGACTTCATATCATTGCCAGCGAGGAATTTGCGGCCTTGTCTGCACTGGGTCAGCTGCGCTCGCTTGAAGAACTCCGCCTTAAGACATTGGAAGCAATAGAAGCTTTGGGGTGTGAATTCATGCTGGGAAGAAGAACAGAGATGGGCGGCGCTGCAGCAGTATTTCCCAAGTTGAAGAAATTATCTCTTCAGGACTTGAGCAATTTCAAAGTATGGGAAGACCTAAGAGTGGAGGATGAGATTGCTGATTCAGCCGTGATGCCATGCCTTGAAGAGTTGATCTTAAAGAGGTGCCCAGAACTCGAAAAGCTGCCTCATGGCCTTCTGCGCAAGGCTCCTTCGCTGAATCTTCTGAAATTGAAGGACTGCCCATTCCTAAGCAGCCGCTACCGCAAGGATGAAGGAGAAGATTGGATTCACATTTCCCATATTCCAAGTGTTGTGATTGATGGGAAGAAACAATAGGCTTTATATACAGCATGCCGTGCTTGGAAATTTGATCGGGTGGACGTCACAAGGCCTGAAGAAAGGATACCAATGATGATTTTCTATATATAATACACTATCATTTGCTGCATTGACATATTTTCTTTTTTTTTTTGGGTTGCTAAAGATAAAAAAAGAAAAGAAAAAGACATATTTTCCTTTTTTTTTCCTGGCATATTGTCATTGTTTGTGTGATATTTCAAAGCAAATCAAATTTTTAGCATTTTAAAGCGTTTGGAAGAAACTAAAATATAAATATGGATATCAAGTTCAAAATAGAGGAAGTAAACATATTTTTTTTCTAAGTACATAATAATATAACTACGAAACAACATAAGTAATTTTAGAATTAAAGGTTGAGTTCACATGGAAACATAATTTGTTTTGATGATCTTCCTTCAGTTGGTTTTTGATTTTGGTTTTTCACTTTAAGGTTTAGTATAAGTGATGAGTTTTGGTTTTTGGTTTTCGAAAATCAACCAAAGCGTTAAATATAGTATATGATAGGAACCAACGGGCACCCATGATCGAAATGCCTTGATTCACTAAGCATTAGACCATTTGATTTTATAAATATTAATGATAAGGCGGTTTTATTGATATACAATATTTTTTGACAAATTTATTTTTTAATAATTTTTATTTTTAATATGATAGTGCATCAAAAAATGAAAAGTAGATTATTAATGTGGATGCAAGGTTATAAATTACGAGTTAAACTTTTGTTTGTAACGCCTCAAGGTCATGATCTTGAACTCGACTCGTATTTATGATGTCAAATTAAAAAGATGCTCTAGATTATACTTTCTTTTGATTAAGAATTAGAGTCTGCAAACACAATTTAAATCGAATTCGAATCAATCTTACTAACTTGTGCTATCAATTTGTTAGACGATATTTTAAAATTAAATTGACCTAACCAATAATATTTTTCTTTATTGAATGTTTACTTTTTTTTATTCACTTGGACGAGGAGTAGTAACCAATCTGGACCGTCCGATCGGTCCAGATTTGATCCAATGGTTGGGCTCTTCCAAGGGTAGTCTGGGCATTGAGCGGTCAAAAAATTTCAAATTTTGTGCGGTTTTCATGGCAGCCCCGTCACTCAACCATTATTTCAGTCCATAAAGAAGATCAAGTCACTTCTCATCCAAATATAAGCTTATAGAGGAGCTATACACTCTCTGCTTCTCATTTCTCATCCCTTTCTCTCATTCTTCCTCCCCGAATGCCTCTTCCTTTCTTGTCACTCATCGCCGGAAATCGCTACCATTATGCCGGAAGTATTCGAAACCATGCACCAGGTAATACATTCGAAACTAGTTTCTTAATTGTTTCATGATGTATTTGTTTTGAAGAGATGATTTTCAGGCTTGACTCTCCTTTTTTTCTAAAAAATTACACAGCCACATGGGTTGGACAATTGAGATGCCTTCTAACGAGTATTTATTATATTGAAGGTTGTATCCGAAAATGCAGAAGCATAATGCATCCAGCCTCAACCTTCTGTGTGCATGGATCTTGATAACTGCCACAATGAGAATGGTAAATCTCTTTGTGAGTAATAAGTATGAGAATAATTATTCCATAAGTACAGAATAATTATTAACAAAGAACCTATTTGCCAATGCAATACATCACTGCAAGAGGAATAATTATTATTAGTATTATTAATAATTATTACATACTGTCGTAGCAAGTATTAAAGAAATGAAGAAAATGGAGGTCTCAACCGTGGACGATGCTCATGCATTCTACAATAACTATGCCCACCAAACGGGGTTCGGAACGAGGATCATGTACGAGAAAAAATGCCCCAAGACGAACAACGTTGTTTACATGAAGTACGTGTGTAATAAGGAAGGATTCCGAAAGGGCAGCAAACTAGCTCCGAAGAACACAAGACCAGATGCGAGCCACATTGAGGCACGACCCTTTATCGAGCATAAAAGATTAGAGGAGAGAACAGGCTGCCGGGCCAATATAAGAATGCAGCTTGATCAGAGGAGGGGGGTGTATGTTATAAATGATTAGATTATGGGGTCACAACCATCCTCTGCATTCAATAAAATTTTCATACATGCTCAGGTCTAACCGCCATATTAGTAATGTTCAAGGTGTGGTGGCTGAACTGAACGAAGATGCTGGCATTCGGCTTAGATCATCATACGAAGTGATGGGTTTGGGCGCATGGGGTAAAGCCAGCCTTGGTTTCCTTTCCACGAATCTAAAGAATCACTTAGCCAAAAGAAGACAAAGGGCAATGATTCTTGGGGAGGCAACAGCATTGCAAGAATACTTTCGTAATGAAGCGTATCGCAGCCCTGGCTTTTACTATGACACCAAAGTAGATAACGAAGAAAGGATTGCGAACATATTTTGGACAGATGCTAGAATGAAGATGGATTATGGTTACTTTGGAGACTCAATAACTTTCGACACCACTTATAGAACAAATAAAAATTATCGTCCTGTTGGTAGGTCTAGAATAATTATGCTATTCGTTGTGAATAATTATCATTTTTAGTATGTATAAACTTATTGATGAGTTAGTAATAATTATTACTTCAGTCACCTCGACACCACTTATAGAACAAATAAAAATTATCGTCCTGTTGGTAGGTCTAGAATAATTATTCTATTCGTTGGTGCATAATTATTACTATTGGTAGGTCTAAACTTATTTATGAGTTAGTAACAATTATTACTTCAGTCACCACGCTTGTTCTATAACACAGTTTTAACTATTATCATATGCATGACAGCTCTCTTTGTGGGTTTCAACCATCATCACCAAAGTTGTGTTTTTGGTGCTGCTCTCTTGTATGACGAGACAACGGAGTCCTTTGAGTGGCTATTCAGGACATTCTTGAGATGTATGTCCGGTAAGGCCCCTAGGACTATATTCACCGATCAAGACGCTGCCATGGCTGCTGCAATTAAGTTAGTTTTACCAAGTATATTTCATGCTCTATGTACTTGGCATATAAGGCAAAATGTCCAAAAGAATCTAACACAAATGTATACCCCTAAGTTTGCGAATAAGTTGCATTATCTAATGTATGATGTTGACGATGAAGAGGAGTTCAACTTTGTCTGGAGCAAGATGCTTGAGGAATGTTTTCCCGATAGTCCCCATAGGTGGTTGGATAGGATCCATGATTTTTGTCGGCAGTGGTCATCGGTCTGGGTTAAGCAGCATTTCACTGCAGGCATGGTGTCTACACAGCTAAGCGAGTCTTGTAACGGGGTTATACGAGGATATCACCAGGAAAATCACAACCTGATTCAATTCTTCGGACACTTCAACAAGATGGTGGACAGTCGACGTGAAGCAAAGAAGAGGATGGATTTCTTGGCCAATGACAGGTTTCAGAATAATTATTCTTTTCTAGAGGCATAATTATTCCAACTCTCTGTCATAATTTTTCATATGTAAAGGAATAATTGTTTTGAAAATATGCCAGGTTACCCAACAATACCTTCTTATTGAGCCCGCTGGCAAGGTGTGCAGCAAAGCAGTATACCCCAAACATATTCGCGATGTTTCAGGAGCAATATCATCGAACGTTTGAATATATGATTGAGAAATGGAGTGATAACGGCAATGGACTTCTTGCGTACCGCGTCTATAAGGACAGCGATGCATGTGAGACCCCCAAAGTAGACGAGCGCATTGTACATGTTGATACTGAACAAATAATCCTACAATGCACCTGCCGTTTGTTCAAAACGTTTGGAATCTTTTGTAGGCATGTCCTCAAGATTATGGATGTTCTTGGTTCTCTGGGAAATTACAGCATGAGGACATTGCCACAACACTACGTGTTGAGAAGATGGACTAAGAAGGTCAAGAGTTGCATCAATTATCCAACTTATGGATTGAAAGTTGGATTGGAAGGTCAAAACCGACCCAACAAATATAGCGAACGCTACCAATTGCTCACGAGAAAAATGGTAATGCTATCCACAAGTGTGTGCCAAGACGATATGATTTTCAACATGGTTGATGTGGAACTTGATGCTCTGTTCAGGCGCGCGCAGAGCATGCTCGCCATTCCCTGCGACAACGCTGATGGGCGCCATGTTGTTCATGTACCGCGCAATATGTGTAAGCATATTTATTCTACCTCTAGGGAATAATTATTCTGTAAATCATATTTATTCTATCGCTAGGGAATAATTATTCTGTTCCTATTTTGGTAGTGAGTGAACCAAGCCTAACTTCAGATACGGCGGATGTGCGCAAGGAAGGCAAGACGATAAAATCTCGTCCCAACCCTAACCGCTCAAAAAAGAGACTTAGAAGCTTCCTGGAACGTGCTCAGCAAAAGAAAAAAGCGGCAATTAAAAAGCAGATGAACAAATCCATCGCCGAAGAAGCAAACATCCGTGGTGATGAAACAGTAGAAGCAGATGGTTCAGAGTTTATTCGATTGAGTCTAACACTATGAACATGTTGTTAGCATTTGTACCCGCTGAAGATAATTTGTTAATATTCTGTTATAGATCCGCCTTTTGCTCGTGCGTACCGCAAAGACTCGAATGCATGCGTGTTCATAATTGTTATTGATGTGCAGAATAATTGTTATATAACTTAATCAAATTTAAGCAAACATCTGAAAGGGCCCCTGTATTACACATTCCAACAACTATTATAAACGACTAAATGAGGGACAATCTGTACATGTATCATATACAATCAACAGCAGACAGTTGTTACAAAAAAAATACAAGACATTAATAGTTCCGTTTTTCCCCTTCCCGTCCACCCCAGTAGCAACTTCTGGCAAGCTAAGCTTCCACCCCCATGTAGCTGCGAGGATCTCATCACGTATGCGGTTCTCGGGCTGGCATAAAATTCTGGCAACCATCTTGCGCCTAGTCTTGTCAATGAATTCTGCTTTTGGCCACAGCGCATAACAATCCTGTGGGATATGACCAATCCACAGCTCTATCATCAGACAGACAAATACACCGCAGCTAGAACCATCTGGTTGCATAGGAACTCTGGGAACGTCCCAGACAAACTTGCCAAAATCCACCTCTACACCACTCAAAGCTCGCAACCATTCTACAAAATACCTCACAACAATTTCCCCAACTGGCCGATGCACATCATCAAACACCTCCTGGCATGGCCTACTATTCAAACAGAGGAATTTTCTTGCTTGCGGTTCAACAGCAAATAGGAAGAAATTCTCAGACCGGAGGGTTGGGAAGAAGAACTGTTGAAGAAATGCCAGGATAATAATTATTACCACATATATGACACTGTTGTTAGAAAATATAAAGAAAAGCCCATATCTAACCAGATTGCAGTCAGAGAGAGTGAATGGCTTATCTGGGGTGAAATAGGGCAGGCTTTTGATGAGGGCTGCAACCTTTTGTTCCATCATTTTTGGGCTTTTGACCTCCTCAATTGTAGCCCCGTTGATGGCATTTGCCTGTATGTTCAGTGATATAATCAGCCATCTGAAAAATTATTGCAACATGACAAGAATAATTATTAAAAAACTTGTGAATAATTACCCCTATTTGGCAAGTGAAGCAGAATCTTCTAACTTTGCCGGAGGCAATCTGTTCTCGGTTGAGGAGATGGCTAAATGCATCAATGGTGGACTGATAGAGGTACTGATTAGGATGATTACCTTCCATCTCTATTCTGGTAAGTGGTTGTAGCCCATCATCAAGCACTACCAAAGTGCTGAGTATAATTCAAAATTGGCTCAAATAAGATTCTTGAATGTACAGAATAATTATTCTAACAATAAATACAAGCACAATGCGAGTGTGCAGACTTACTTCTTCCCGTCTGGGGGATTCTCTAGTAGTGCAAAATCCACCACTGTTGCTTCATCGGCTGTCAGAGTATTCGGGTCGCCCTTAGTTACCACGTATGGCCAACCTAGCTTCGAACTGGCCTTGACGAGCCTCCGTCTTTTAACAGGCAGCCGAGGCTCTTCTCCTACCTCATTCTTTTCCCCTGAAATCACTTCGAAGACTCCACCTTGGTCCTCAACGATTACTGTGTCAACCGGCTCATCAGACCCTAAATCAGGGGCCTTTGCATAATCCTCTCTCCCTTGTTCCTCTGCAACTACCGTGTCTATAAGAGATTTTACCAGCGTTAACTATTCTCATTATTCGAGGCAACATTAGCAACTATTGGTAAAAAAGTGATCAAATAAAGACCTTCGAAAACAGGCTCCAGAATGGGTTCATTTTGTTCTTCGAGGGAGGGCCTTCCACCACCATTGCCCCTGTCCATTCTCTCCAAAGATATAACAGGATCCTGGCCCTGCTGCTCTCCTGCAGCTAAAGGATTAGGATTAATATAATTAACATATTCACACCTTGGTTATATAAATAATTAGCATAATGGTATAGCAGAACAATTATGCTATCCCAACTAAACAATTCAACATATGGAGAATAATTGTTCTTCCATAACAGAACAATTATTCCAGATGAAAAAAAAAACAGTTAGCTTTCTCTATACTCACCGGCTGGCTCCTCATTTGGGAATGGCCTAGGTCTTCTTATCCCTCTTTTCCCCTTTGAACCGAAAGCCAAAATAATAGGTTGGTCCTCAATCTCAAACTCCTTCAACTTCTCATCTATCCTTTTCAGCTTCTTCACATAGATCTGCCTTTTGGCCAAAAGAGATGCCTTCTCTGAGGCCCTTTGCACGTCAATGCTTGCATCATCAGGATTTCTGCTTCCCTTGAGCTAGCAAGGGGCAATGTGGCGCAAGCCTCAACAATCCTGCTTCCATTCCACCAAGAGCAGGGAAGCTCACCATCTGCTAGTCCCTGTGCTTCCTCAGCAAACCACACCTACAAATGCACATAGGCGGTTACGAGAATAATTATGATTGCTGAACATCATAATTATTCCCGACGTCATCAACAACTGTTCTAAGCTAAACAATTCATATAGACAATTGAAAGAATAATTATTATTACTTAACTTCATAATTATTCCTGTGGTCCTCAACAACTTTTCTAAAACCCTACAAATGCACATAGGTGGTTGAAAGAACAATTATTATTGCTGAACATCATAATTATTCCCGACGTCCTCAACAACCGTTCTAAGCTAAACAATGCATATAGACAGTTGAAAGAATAATTATTATTGCTTAACTTCTTAATTATTCTTGTGGTCCTCAACAACTGTTCTAAAATCCTACAAATGCACATAGGTGGTTGAAAGAAAAATTATTATTGCTGAACATCATAATTATTCCCGACGTCCTCAACAATCGTTCTAAGCTAAACAATGAACATAGATAGTTGAAAGAATAATTATTATTGCTTAACTTCATAATTATTCCTGTGGTCCTCAACAACTGTTCTAAAATCCTACAAATGCACATAGGTGGTTGAAAGAACAATTATTATTGCTGAACATCATAATTATTCCCGACGTCCTCAACAATCGTTCTAAGCTAAACAATGAACATAGATAGTTGAAAGAATAATTATTATTGCTTAACTTCATAATTATTCCTCTGGTCCTCAACAACTGTTCCAAAATCCTACAAATGCACATAGGTGGTTGAAAGAACAATTATTATTGCTGAACATCATAATTATTCTCGACGTCCTCAACAACCGTTCTAAACTAAACATTTCCCATAGATAGTTGAAAGAATAATTATTACTGCTTAACTTCATAATTATTCCTGTGGTCCTCAACAACTGTTCCAAAATCCTACAAATGCACATAGGTGGTTGAAAGAACAATTATTATTGCTGAACATCATAATTATTCCCGACGTCCTCAATAACCGTTCTAAACTAAACATTGCCCATAGATAGTTGAAAGAATAGTTATTATTGCTTAACTTCATAATTGTTACCAGCGCCCTAACTGGACAACACAATGCACAAGTTTTACTGAAAGAATAATTATTATTCACTAACTACATAATTGTTATTACCAGAAGAAGGTGCAGATTGCCCTCTGGCCAAGAGGTATGCTTTTTTTTTGCTTTCTTTGCAAAGATGGTTGCCCATGCGTTCAGGAACTCCACAACATGTCTCCCTCAATTATAACTAGAGATTTTTCCTACGTCTTCCAAATACTGTGTGTAGTGTGTGAGGTTTATTTTTCTTGAATTTTTTGGTGCGAGAAGGGTTTCGATGGCAAGCAAGATATACAGAATAGCAAACGTATGGCTGTCACCTTCAAAATTTGACAACCGATCCTCTAGATCATTAACAGAAATACAGTTTTTTGCAGAGGGCTCCAGTCTGAGGTTCAATCCGAAATTGTAGGCATTTTTTGAAGCTGCTTTTCCACCGTCTTCAAAAACAATTTCCTCCCCTCCAACTGGCAGCCTGTATACTCTTCCAACATCTTCTTCTGTTATTTTAACACTTCGTTCGCTATCAATGCCGAAGACTTGATTTTTCCAATCATACTGCTTTAAAAGTCTGTACACGATCGGAGTGTTGATGGTTAACAATCGGAGCTTCATCAACTGCTTGAAATCGGCCTTCGCCAAGACTTTCATCCTCTGCTTCCAATCGGAGTGCTTCCAAAGTACCTGATTCGTGCTCAAGAGGTGGCTTGTTCTGCACCGAAATTGAAAACTTGATGTTCTCCGGTCTTTGGATATTTGCCATTTCAACGGTTGGGCTTTCAAAAGTTGGGACCTTTTTTGGTGTCTTAGTTGAAAGAGGGAGGCGGTATGAGAAGTTGAAAGGAAGAGTTTTTGAGAAAGAGGGAGGCGAGAAATTGAAAGGGAGAGTTTTTGAGAGAAAGAGGGAGGCTGCAGAGAGAGAGAGAGATTGTTCGATGGAAATGAAAATGGAAATTGAGGATGTATCTCTGGCATAATTATATCCCTCGAGTTGTCATTTGTATTTTTTCCCTGCTCGACGCGATGTTTGAGTGACGGGGTTGCCATGAAAACCGCGCAAAATTTGAAATTTTTTGACCGCTCAATACCCAGACTACCCTTGGAAGAGCCCAACCATTGGATCAAATCTGGACCGATCGGACGGTCCAGATTTGATTCTGCACGTGCAGAAGAAAATGGGTTCTGCACCCTAGCCGACTCGATCTTGCAGTGATTGAATCCTATGGTGGTGTAGTGGCTGGGGCGTGACATGAGAGAGAGTGGGTGACAGCTCCACGGGAGTTGACCACTGCCGTCGGTACATGTCGGGGTCGGCTTCATGCCGCAGGCAGCCAAAATACTCTCAAAATACTACAAAACTATAGGCATGATAATACTTATCGAAAAAAAAAAAGAGAAAAAAGACAGAATACGCCCAGCACCACACACAGAAAGATAACACTACCAAAATGTGTTTCAAAAGTTAGCTTACTATGATTAAAACAAAATGCCCTGGTAGTTTTTTAATCACGTCTCCTTTTTAAATAATTTATCATTTTAAAATAAAAAATTAACGTAAAAATATTAATACTAATAAATAATAATTAATTAAAGATACTGATAATATTATTAGAAAATACATATTTTATTTAATAAAATATTTATTTGCTAATAATATTATCACTATATTTAATTAATTATTATTCTTAATATAATAATATAATAATTAAAAATCGGGACTTTAATTGTTGAATAATATAGATAATATTTTTTAAAAAAAGAAAGTTGCCGCAGGGGTGCTACTCACCAAACACGAGCAGGGCGCCCCTTATTATGTGTGGGCACCACTTATTCTTATAGGGTGGGGAGCTCAAATTGGGAGCGCTGGCGGTACACTCAGGTCTGCTTAGATGGTTTGGCTAAAGTGTAGACAATACTTTTTTTAGTTTGTACAGATTAGATTCTCAGCCATCAGATTTTGATCCAACGATTGAAAATTCACACGTTAAGAATAATTATTCCAATTCTCTCCATAGAGGGAATAATTATTCATTCTATAGTGAATAATTATTCTCAACATGTATTTTTAATCGTTGGATCAAAATTTAACGGTTGAGATTTAGCCTGCACAAATTGAAAAAAAGTACTGTCTGCACTCTAGTCAAGTCCCAGGTTAGACATACCATAGCATTAAAATTTTAAAAATAAAAAATTGAATAGAAAATTAAAATTGTTAAAAATTATTATATAAAAATAAAATCATTCTACGGTTAACAATGCTTCTATTATTATGAATTTGTTGACGCGCAGTTCTTGTCAGCACAACAAAATCGTAATAATAACATAGAGAAATAAATAAATAAATTATATATATATATATATATATATATATATATATATATATATATATATTACCAAAACACTTTTTCTCTCTCTCCTCCTCTAAACCTTCCAAGGCCTAGATTTTATTTTCTAGAATTTTTTAATTTTTAATTAAAACAAATTCCCCACATTTTAACCCTAATTCCAACTCTAATACTATACAAACTCTTCTACTACTAAAAAAACCAACTCTCACATTTACACCACCTTTACCACAATACAAACTCTAAATTCACTCTCCATTCAACTCAATTCTCTAAACTCTTTCAACTCTGTTTTCAATTCGATAAGAGTGTTTTTCCTCATTCAATATTTGATTCCAAAAAAATTATTTTCAATCTTCAATTTAATCTATGATTTTTGTCATTTTGTCATTGATAACACAACAGGTAAATCACTCTACTTTAATGATATTGTTCGCGTATTATACTGGAAGCTTAACACTAATGCATTCTCTTTTTTTCTTTTTGATTGAAAAGTAGATTTTTTTAAATTTTATCGTAAATCATATGACTCCCTCCACAAAATGGACGTTTAGAGGGAATATGATTTATCCTAATCACCATCTTTGTCTTTATAAGATACTGAACTCCAATTGATTTCTTCAGGATCTTCAAACATAGTATTGAGGAGATTGATTTCAAAGGTGAGAGCTATGTGGATGCTGAATGGACGGCATACGTAGGTGCCTTTCACTACTTGCATTCATTGAATCTTGCAAATTGTTACAAAGTTAATAATGCTGCTCTGTGGGCAATTTCAGGTATAGTTAGTTTCAGATGTGCAATAAGACCTTACCCTTCCCTCCTCAAACACCGAGAGAGGCAATTGTATTTTGTTAATTTGATGTTTGGAATTTTGAATTGTGCTTCATTTTTCTTAAGGCATGTCAAGTCTCAAGGAGCTTGATCTCTCTAGGTGCTCTAAAGTTACTGATGCTGGTATTAGGCATCTTTTGTCCATTCCAAGTTTAGAGAAGTTAGGGTAACAAAAAAAAATATATTTTTTCCATTGGACTCTCTTCAGATTGTCTTCTCATCGAGTTAGTTTTATTTTTTTTATTCTAGTGTCATCTTTTTTATGATTGGTTGATTTTTATAATTGTATATTAATTGAGGATTAATTGCCTTACTTTTTTTGTTGTGTGTGCTTTGTCATTTTTTATTGCCTTATCCATTTTAAAATATATATTATAATTTTATTTTATACAAAAATTAAAGTTTTGATGAATTTTATATATAAAAATTATAAAATACCCTTATTAAAAGATTGTTCGTTAGTATTCCAAATTCAATTTTCAATATTGGGTATTGATGTATTTGAATAGTTTGTTGAAAAATTAATGGTCGTAGAGAAAATAAAAGTATTTAAATAATTTATTAAAAATAAGGATAAAGTTAAAAAATAAATAAACTAATCTATACATATATATATTTCCAAAACACTTTTACTCTCTCTTCTCTTATAAAAGCTTTGTGCTTCCATTCTTATTTTCTAAAATTTTAAAATTTTTAATTAGTTAGAAAAGTTTTTATTGGACAAAAGATTTTATACTTTTAAATCTAAATTTATATAATAACTTTTAAACTTCTTATTACATCTCCACATCTCTTGCCACTATCCATTATTAGAATTAGTTAAAATTAAATTTATTTTTTTCAAGCACACACCTATTCTTCTATATATATATATATATATATATATATATATATATATATATATATATATATATATATATATATATATATATATATATATATATATATATACATATATATATATATATATATACACACACACACACACACACACACAAACTAGCCTAAACCCTTGTGATGCACATATATATTTTAAAAATAAAAAATATTAAAATTATATTTTTAAAAAATATTCAAAAAATATTTTTTGTCTCTCAAAATGTATGTGTTCAGGAAAAAAATCAAATAACACAGAATATTAAAATTTTATTTGTTAAAAAATATCAAATAGCTTATTTCCCATCTTAGGCTCTTAGCATATGATTTTTACATCTTTTATTCCTCTCAATACAAAATCAGAAATAATATTGATTACATTGAATCTACTTTTTAATTTTTTAAAAATTTTTAATTCACATACATATATTTCTAATGTCTTTTTGTAAAACAAAAATAACATGTACCATTTATTAGATCAAAGAAAGTTGAACTTATTCAAACTCTTATTAGTTTGGAGAAGCTCCCTTATTTACTTCATTAATCAAGTTTTCTTTTCTGTTTTCTAAAAAAAAAATCTTTAATGACAAATCTATTCTTTTTATCAATAATAGAGATAAATTATAATTATTAGTTTCTTCGAACTTCAATTTGTAATAGTATTTTTTTAATTAATTCATTAAATCAGATAATGAACGATTTCAAAAAATGATCTAAATGGATTACATAACAAAGGAATTAAAGGTTAATATATCATATGATTTCCTATTTTTGAGGCCTTTTTTTGGTCGATAAATCAAAGCAAATGAAAATTTAAACAAAGTATTGACATTGAGGTTTAAATGAAAGTTTATTTATTCCACTGTAAATTATATAACATTTATCTGTTTGTTTTCTCCTAATAAGTGGATAATTATTTTGGTATAATAGTTTAATAAATATAAGTAAGAAAGATGGCAGGAGATGCATGAACAAAATTTAACATAAAATGGGAGAAAAAATATGAAAGAGAAGAAAAAGTAAAGAAATTAGAAGAATATCAGAAGTAAATGTTATGAGCAGTGTCATTGTGATACCAAGAAACACAAGTTAGAATATTAGCAAAAAGCTATATAATAGGTAAAATAATAAAGTAGGAAACATAATGTAAATTTTTTAGCCTTGAAGCTGTGATCAAAGGTGAATAAAATAGACAACTCTGATATTTTAAAAAAGAAAAAAGAAAAGAAGTTAGAGTACTTACATCTACTTATGAAGTACCCATAATTCAAGTTCAAAAAACTATCATGTAGGTAACAATTCTGATACAAAGTTTGAACACATTTTACTATAATCAAATAAATAAAAAAGATTCATTTGTATTGCTTAAGGATGCACTAATAAAATATACTAAAGCAATCATTAAATTTTATATTAAAAAATAAAACGCATATTAGATATCGAGTGAAGGAGTTCAATCTGAAAAAAAAAAAACCTTAAATGAGGTTTTAGGTAGTTCAATCAAATTAAAGTAAATGCATCATTTAAGAGAATAATAAAAAGATTCCAAAAGAATTTATAAAATACAACACTCAAATGCTTATAAAAAAAACTTATAAATCAAATGGAAAAAGAAAGATAGAAGTGAAAGAATTACCTTAAGATTGACAATAAAAAGAAAAAGCATAGAGATTGAAGCTTCTGGATATGAAGAGATTTGAGTCATAATTAAACTCAAAAAAAAAAATGAAAGAGATGGTTACATTTTAGGAAAGAGAAGATAAGAAGAAAAGAATGTATAGAGAAAAATAATGATGATGTGCATTGTGTGTGGAAGAAATGGGTAGACATTCAGAATTTAACTTTAATAAATTTAATTTAAATTAAGATATTATGTTAAACAAAAAGGATAAAAGTAAAAATTATGTTTGTTGACAATTATTGAATAATTAAAGTTTTACTTCTACAAAGTAACTGAAAATAGAGAATTCAAAATTTTTTTAAAAAATATTAAATTCAAAATTTAACTTAATATATAAGTATAAAATTATTTTAATGGGTTGAAAATAATTTTAACCAATGAAAATTTTGTAAATTAATAATTAAAGTCTCAAAGTTTTGCAAACCAACTTTATAGAATTCAAAATTATAATTAATGTATGAGTAAGTTTAAAATTATTTTAATAGATTAAAAATGATTCCAACCAATCAAATTTTGAAGACTAATTCAAAAAATAAAAAATCTAAAAAATTAGGATAATTCAAAAACTAGTCTTGAAACAATTGCTTACTGCTACCCTTCAGATGAAGAAATACAAAATTCACGGAGTCTTTGCTTCCTATTCTCCTAATGCATTGCCCTATTAAGAATTACTCTTTCCTTTTGAGGGAGGGAAAAAAATAGGAAATAGACATTTTCATCTGAAAGAAAAAAAGAATACGACTACCTTGCATCCATTTCTTTAACAGCTACTTCTTTAATTGCGAGTAATATTGAAATACATATATTACTTTTTCTCCTCATCCAAAATGCTTGAAACTCCATCCCTAATTTATGTTATTATATTAGAGGATCCAAAAAGTTCTTTAGTTTGTGACTTATGAATTGTCTTATGGGTTCTTTCTCTTATGCTTATTAGAGGCACAAAGGGTTCTTTAGTTACTAACATCTTTTATTTTTTAAAATTTAAAATTTATCCAGTAACTTATCACTAATGCAACAATCTATGAATATTTCATTTTCCTTCCTTGAAGGTTGTAGATCAAGCAAAAAAGTAGGTTCGGAATATTCAAAATAATTTATATGCTCTATATTTTTAATTTTTGGACTAATAGATTTGCTTAGCATCATTGTAGATCTCTTAGGTTTGCTTGGCAGTTTCATTAGGAGAATGAAGACCCTATAGAAGGTATTGTGGTTTTAGTATATTGTTTTTCATTTGTTTATGCTCTATTCCTTTTCCATTTGTTATTGGATATGTTGTGTATAATTTTTTGTTTTTTTAGAACAATCTAAAAGACTTGATGGAGAGAAGGAAGGGAAACAGAAATTATAAAACTATCTCATATTGTAAGTTTTATTTCTTTCATTAGTTTTTCAATATTCTCACTTGCAATTCTTGAAAATATTCTCTTCAAAGCTTATTTAGGTTTTTATACTTGCTTTGTATGCCTTTTGTTCTCAATTTATTTGGAATTTCACTATGCAATGAACATTCAATTTTTTTAGGACATATTTTTTCTTCAACATTATTGTTTTAAGTATTTAAGTATTCAACATATTTTTTCTTCGTTATGAGCTTGACAAGATTTTGATCATTCTTGAATTATCAAGCTTTTGATAATAGCTTAGTGCTCAAAAACATTTAAAATAACTTACCTTTTAGTCCAAAATGATTTAAACTTGTTGCAGTTAAATTTCAAATGATTTGACAAAGTTTAAAATAGTTTAGACTCTAATTTGGGCATCCAAATTGAAATCTTGTCAGTTGAATTTCCAGGGATATTCAAACTCCAATTCAGACACAGAAAGCCTGATTTGATAGACCGAATAACACTATTACTAACCGCTATTTGAAGTTGCAATTGAATTTTAAACTTTATAAAAGACTCAAACATCAGATTTCTTATAACTTTTGCATACATTGAATACCTTTTGACTCTAATATCTTGGGAAAACCAAAAAGGTATCATTTGTCTTGTGCTACATGTGATTATTCATAATTTCAAAAGCGAAAGTAAAGTGGAACTAGCATTTGTATCTATCTACTAAATTTGTTGGTAAATTCTTTTCTTATCTTCTCATCTTTTAGTTAACCCAAGGTTGTTTAGAAGATATAAAACATTTGAGGAAAAGGGTGAACCTTGATTATTAATTTGTAAAAGAGGTTGTGGAGTAAAACCCTTATGGGCAAACCTCTTGTGTATTTGTGTGGATTGATATTATAGTTGATTTCATTAAAATCCTCAAGCGTGGGCTCAAAATAGTCGATGTAGGTCTTAAAGAGATCGAACCACTATAAAATAGTTGTATTTTTTGTTATTTTTACTTTAAATTTCTATTTATTTATTCTACTCAATTTCTTATGAGAGTTATTGGTATTTATTATTGTCATTAAAGTGCTATTTTTCTTTTATCAAAGTTTCATTAATATTTGGAGGACAAGTCTTTTTAAACAAAGTTTTTAAAAAGGAAAAGATTTTGAAAATTAATCAAAGACCTTATTCGCTCCCCTTAGGTCTTTCAAATGTTCTCAAGAATATGATATGTAAAGTTTATCTCACTTGGCAAAATCTGAAATTCCAACCTTTTATATAATTTAGAAATTGAATCTCAACGCTCAGAAAAAGCTATTAATGGCTAGTTTTTGAAACATAACATTATAATTCAGTTGACCAAATATAGCGTCCTGCATCCAAATTGGTCATCTGAATTTCTCTATTTGTTTGCTGATAGGACATATTCTGTAGATTGAATTTGGATATCCAAGTCTGAATTGGTCGTCTAAATTTCTTTAGAAATTTCAACAGTATAAAATAGAATCGGACATTCGAATTTGTGACACAAAATTTAAACTTTTCCAAATTTTGTAAAATCAATTTGAAATCAATCAAATCAAGTTTCAAGACATTTTAAATTATGAGATAGAACAATTGAAGAGCTTTTAGCCTAAAAGTTGTTATCAAAAACTTTATTTTTCAAAGATTGTGAAATCACTTAAGCTCAAAAATAAAGTTTATACTAGGACAATACAGTTTGTACTTCATAGTGTAATTCAAAGATTTCAAATTCAAAATGATTTGGGGTTTACAAGATATAACTATTTAATGACCATTGGCACACTATTGGGTTTCAAAGGCTTTTGATACTTGACATCCACTTCAATCTTCAATCTTTTAGCCCCACTTGGGATGTCCTTGTTTCTTTTTAGTTCCAAGGCAATGAAATCTTTTGCTTCTCTAATCCAAAAAATTCTATCATATGAGAATTAAGTAAATTAGCCCACATCAATGTTTATCATTAATAAAAAATACAAGATTTGAATTTATGGCCAATAGTTTAATAGTTTTTTTTTATAAAAATGTATTAGGAGGTATGGACTTATTAGTTTCCGTATTTATTCTTAATTTTACATATTTATTAGGGCAAATTGATATGTTTCGTTCTCTGTATGTTTTTGCTTAGTATATTGAGTCTCTATTGTTCTATTTTAATTTTTTCAGTCTCTACCCTGCTGTGATGATTTCCAATCACTATTGTGGTGATTTTCAACCAATTTTCATGTAAAAATTTGTCAAAAACCACCGCAACAACAGGGGCTGGTTCCCCTATATAAAAAAGTATTGAACATATCAATCAAAAAAATATAAAAGACGAAACACGTCAATTTGGAAAAAAGAGCTTAAGAGAAAGAGAAAACTTTACAGCAAAAGTATGTTTACAAGATTTCAATTTCATAAAATCAAACTGATTCATTAATTAAATTATCATGAGAACCAAAAAAATTGAAGACTAAAAACTGCATATAAATGACATCCTTTGTCTAAATCCCAAAAAGGCGTGGGTAATTATTGTCATAGAAATAGAATTGAGCAATCCCGATGCGTCCCTCCCTCTCTTCTACCAATAGTTAAAGTTTTGAAGAAGAAAAGTTAAAAAAGTTGACATTATTTTACAATTTCCCTTCCTCTTCCTGCAAACAACTACAACTTTCCCTCTGTTTCTTCTTTTCTTTTTTTCTTCTTTTCCTTACTCTACACCACTCTCCTCTCTCCTCTTATTTGTCAAACATGTCAATAAAATATATTTGCTAAACACATCGATATAAATTACTAACACAACACAAATTATACTTTACCTGAAACTCTTCATTTTCTCCTTATTCTTTCTCTAAAAGCAATCAAACTAACATCTAAATTTTTTAGAATGTAAATGTGCAAAAATATATTAAATTATTGATTTCAATTTATATTTTTACTGTTTTTACTTGAATAATACCTCAAAGTTAGCCAAAAAATACTTTAAATTTGAATAAAAAATCAAATTCAAGCAGTTTGACCAAACTTCTAGCAAAATAATCAGGCACTCAGATCTGCAGGAGTACCGCAAAATATTGTCCAATTGCCATAGCTAATGAAATTGAGATTAGGTACTCAGAATAATCTGGCACCAAGAGACGAGTGGTTAATTTTCCTCTTTTCTATTGATAAATATTTTGCAGGACATGGTTGAGTGGAAGTTTGAATCAAGAGTGAGATATTTGAGATATCATTGCAAGTTCTTTATAAATGCTTTGGTGCTTTTATGAAGTTGTGCATCACTTACTTTGTGTAAGAAGGAGGTGATGGTAAAATGGATTTATTTTATGAGTCTAACTAATGTTAGCAGAAATGATTAGGATGAATGTATTTTTTGATCAAACCACTCATTAGCAAAAGAGATGCAACGGAAAAAGAAAAGATAAGGCAATTTTAGTGGATCATAAACACTGAACTACAAGGGATCAAATGAAATTTACCCACTTTTTCATTCTTGAAAGCTTGTAAGAAGTAGGAAGTGGTTCCTCTCTTTGGTCTCTCTGTGCTTGAAGCCAATAAATGGACCAATCAAACTCTATAATCTTGGATTCTTTATCTTTTTGGAAAATATGCATAACCTATTAAAAATTAAAGAAATATAGAAAATTTTGTTGGATAACTTATTAGAATGAACTGAAGTCCGATCTGCCAAGTGCCACTTCATCTGACCATGATGTGCTCTCTGTTCTGAAAATGTTTCCCGGTGAAGTTTACTTAGAATGTAAGAGTGGTTTTTTAGCTTCTCTAGTTACATCCATGCTCTAGCTTATTGAGAAGTCCTTACCCAAATTTTAGTTCTTGCTTTTGGTTTCTCCTGCAACCAAGTTTTATATATGTATTAGAGCACTTCAGATATAAATATGACGGTTTCAGGAAACTTTTTACTTGCAAAATCCATAATCCAAGAAATTTATTTACTAGTAGCTCATATTCCTATTGCATTTTAGAGGATGAGGTTGGGACATAAGGAGTTACATCTTGTGACTCTACTAATTAGTGGCGAAAGCAGCATTTTATTGCACCTTTGGTGTAGTTGTGAACATGTCAAAATCTTGGCTTGCAAAAGCAGTTTTCTGTATGAAACGTATATCATTAAACTTTTTATGTCACTCAGTTATGAAGGAAAAACATTGTCAGCTAAGACTGAATAGAAATGTCCAGAAATGCCTTCTAGACTAGAAACTATATGTCCTAATAAGCTCAAACATCATAATATTGTCATTCAACTTACAGATTCATGTTCATATAATTGAAATTTTATACACAGATCATAATCGAGGAATTCATGTATAACACATAATGTTATCCATGAAGCAATTATCTTTTTCAATAATAAAAGGGTCTGTTTTGGTTTATTTGAATTGAATGTTTCATCTGATGACTGAACATTCTGGCAAGTGAAATTTAATTGTAAGAAAATATTCCTTATCTTGCTTAAGCTTACTCATGATTTACAATATTTCTTCACCCTAAACTCCAGGTGAACCGAGAAGTGCATGTATTTACAAGTGGAGAAGAGGAGTGTATGTGCACTTTCATCCTATTTTGGGGTCCAAGTTTGGGAAATTTAACTGCTGTAGGTGTTGGAAACATATGCAGCTTACAAACTGATGCCCAAGTTGATCCTGATATTTCTTCCTTTGCAAAATTGGCAGAGCAGAGAATTGAAATTGCTTCTTGTCAGTGTCCCATAGCTCGCGAAGCTCACATCTCAGCATCTGGAGGACCAGCAGGCTGTGAAGAAAGTCGATTGTCACATAATACCCAATCTTCATATGAAAGCATGCCAGGCAAGTAGCTCAGAGACATATTTAAATTTCAATTTCTATCGATAGTTGATCTTGCATAGCTGGATACAATTAGACATTTCTATCAGACAGGGGACTTCTTGTATTGTTACGAAAAAATATATAATTGGAAACTGCTCCTTTTTTTTTTTTTTTTTGGTTCTTGTTGTTCACTTCTTTCCATTTTGTTGGCAGGGACAGCGTGTAGACACAATGAGCAAAGTGATTCTGATCAAGATCTTGGAGACTTGTTGACTTTGGCTTCATTATCATCCCACATCGGTAGGTTTTGCTATGGTGGAGGGTTGGAAGAGTTATAAATAAACTCTTCCTCCTCTTATTAGAATCATCCTAAATTTATGTCTTTTCTCTCACATTAAATAAAAGCGGGTTACTTGAATGGTGCTTGGAGACTAGGCAAATTTTACCGAACTCCGTTATTAAATTTTTCTGGATGTGTTCTTTCTTTATTTCTTTTATTTTGTATTTAATTATTGTTATTATTTTTTTATTATAGTATTCAATATTATTTGTCGGGTATATTTGTAATATTTTATATTTTTCAATTTACTAGAAGTTTATTTTAGAGGTAATTATTACCCAAAATTTTCAACAAGTGTTATCAGAGCCAAAGATTCGTCCTTGGCTTGTTTGTTGCCCTTGAAATAGTCATTGTTGGGTATTATATCTTCAATTATTTAGAAAAATTTTGTCTAAAAAGGTTGGTATTTAAGCGGTCCATTTGTGACCCTCCAATCTTTCTTGAAAATTTTCTTGAAATGATTTTTGTTACAATACTCAGTGTTTTGAAATATTGAATACTATATTTTAATTCTGTAATAGCATCTACTATGAATGAACACATCACTATGTTTAATCAATTAGTAGCAGACTTGTTAAATTTAGATGTAAAATTTGGGGATAAAAATTTGACTTTGATGTTGTTATCGTCTCTTCCCGATGAATTTGAACATTCGGAGACTACGTTACTTCATGGGAAGGAGAATGTGTCGTTAGATACTGTGTGTTCAACTTTGTATAGTCATGAATTGAGAAAGTAGGATAAGATGAAAACCAAATCAACAACATTAGAAGAAGCATTGGTGGCAAGAGGTCATCATCAAAGTCAATCAAATGGGAGAAGAGGAAGGTCCAAATCAAAGGATCGAGTCGTTACCAAAGATGAGTGTGCTTTCTATCATGAGAAAGGGCACTGGAAGAAAGACTATCCAAAGTTGAAGAAGAAAGAAAGGACTCCGCAAGATGCAAATGTTGCAGAATGCAAAAGTGATGCGGAATCAGATATCTCTTTAGTGGTTTCGCCTTTAGCATCATCACATCTAGATGAGTGGATATTGGATTCAGGTTGTACCTATCATATGTGTCCCATTCGGGAATAGTTCTTTGAATTACAGGAACTCGATGATGGGGTTGTTTACATGGGTAATGATAATTCATGTAAAACAGCTATGATAGGTTTAATCAAACTGCAAAATCATGATGGATCCACCAAAATTTTGCTGGATGAGCTGTACGTGCCAAAGTCAAAGAAGAATCTCATCTCATTGGGGGAGCTTTACAATCTAAAGGCCTAGTTGTGATTATGCGAGATGGAGTTCTCAAAGCAAGTTCAGGAGCACTAGTGATGTTGAAAAGCATAAGAAAAAATAATCTGTATTACTACCAAGGTAGTCCAATGGTGGGGACAGTAGCAGCGGCAACTTCAAGTAGCAAGAAGGATGCTGAAGCAACAAAGCTATGGCATATGCGGTTCGAAAATGCTGGTGAGAAATCCTTGCAAATTCTTGCCAAGCAGGGATTGTTGAAAGGTATAAAGACTAGCAAACTTGAATTTTGTGAGCATTGCGTTCTTGAAAACAACGAAGAGTGGAGTTTGGCATTGCAATTCATAATACCAAGGGTATTCTGGATTATGTGCACTCAGATGTGTGGGGACCTACTAAGACTTCATCAATCGAAGGTAGACATTATTTTGTCACTTTTGTTGATGATTTTTCCAGGAGAGTTTGGGTGTTTACTATGAAGAACAAAGATGATGTGCTTAGAATTTTCCTTAAGTAGAGCAGACAGGGAGGAAGATTAAGGTTCTTGGAACAAACAATAGTGGAGAATACAAGAGCGATCCATTCCTGAAGGTATGCTAAGATTGTGGCATAAGGCGGCACTTCGTAGTCAGAATAGGGTGTCAGAATATATGAGCAGGACACTAGTGGAGAAAGTTCGTTGTATGTTGTCTAATGCTGGGTTAGGCAAAAACTTTTGGGCTGAGGCTATTACATATGCTCAATATCTCGTCAATCGTCTGCCATCATCTGCTATAGATGGCAAAACTCTTTTAGAGGTATGATGCGAAAAACCTGCTACTGATTATGATACTTTGCGTGTTTTTGGTTCTACTGCATATTATCATGTGAATTAATCAAAGTTGGATCCACGGGCAAAGAAGACTCTATTTATGGGCTTCAATGCTGGAGTTAAGGGATACCGTTTGTGGTGTCTAAAGGCAAAGAAAACGATAATCAATAAGGATGTTACCTTTGATGAATCTGTAATGTTGAATAAGGTGAATCTAGAAGGAGTTGATGGCACTCTGCACCAAGTGGAGTGTATTCCGAAATAGGTGGAGTTTGAGCAGACTGTAATAATCCCAGCAAATAGTACTACCAGTGACTCTCCAAGGGCAGAAGAAGAGTTAGATGAGGAAGAGGTTTCGACCCAAGAACCCCTACAGTGATCGAAGCCAATTGCCCTTAGAAGAACAAGATGAGAGATTCAAAAACCTGCTCGTTTTACTAACATGGTAGCTTATGCACTTTCAGTTGTTGATAATGTTCCATCCACCTACCCAGAAGCCATCCGAAGTTCAGAAAGTGGTAGATGAGCAGGTGTAATGGACGAAAAAATACAATCTCTCGAGAAGAAAAAGACGTGGAAGCTGACACAACTACCGAAGGCCAAGAAGGCTATTGGATGCAAATGGGTATTTGTAAAGAAAAAAGGATTTTCTGATAAAGATGAGGTTCATTACAAGGCAAGTTTAGTGGCTAAAGGTAATGCTCAGAATGAGGGAATTGATTATAATGAGGTATTTTCTTCAGTTGTTAAACATTCCTCCATTATAATTTTGCTGGCTTTAGTAGCGCAGTTGAATTTGAAGCTAGCTCAACTTGATGTGAAGACCGCGTTCCTGTATGGTGATTTGAAGAAGGAAATCTATATGACTCAACCAGATGGATACAAGGTTGTTGGTAAGGAGAATTGAGTTTGCAAACTAAGTAAATCATTGTACGAACTTAAACAATCTCCGAGGCAATGGTATAAGCGATTTGACGGTTTATGAAGGGTCAGAAGTACACAAGGAGCAAATACGATTATTGTGTGTATTTGTGTAGGCTTCAAGATGGTTCATACATCTACTTACTCTTATATGTTGATGATATGCTGATAGCAGCAAAGAACCAAGTTGAGATTGACAAATTGAAAGCTCAGTTGAGTAAAGTGTTCGAGATGAAGGATTTAAGGAAAGCCAAGAAGATTCTTGGCATGGAGATAAATAGGGACAGAGAGAGAGTCAAGCTTTGCCTGACACAGAAGTAGTATTTGAAGAAGTTATTACAGCGTTTTGGTATACATGAAGATACAAAACCTGTAAGTACACCACTTGCTCCTCATTTGAAACTAAGTAGCCAGTTATCTCCTACGACTGATGAAGAGGGAGAATACATGGTGAGAGTCCCGCATGCAAATACAGTTGGAAGCTTGATGTATACAATGGTGTGTACGAGACCAGATATTTCACAAGCTGTTAGTGTTGTGAGCAAGTACATGCATGATCCGGGCAAGGATCATTGGTTAGCTGTGAAATAAATTCTACAGTATATTCAAAATACCGCAGATGTTGGATTGGAATTTGAGTGGAATGAATCACTTGGTCATTGCGTAGTTGGATATTGTGATTCTGATTATGCAGATAATTTGGATAAGTGACGGTCTACAACTGGCTATTTTTTCACTTTAGCAAAAGAGTCAGTTAGTTGGAAGTCTACCTTGTAGTCAACGGTGGCTTTGTCTACAACAGAGGCAGAGTATATGGCAATTACAGAGGCTGTGAAGGAAGCAATTTGGCTTCATGGGTTGCTTAAAGACTTGGGAGTTGGTCAAAAACAATTTGAGGTTTATTTTGATAGTCAAAGTGTTATTCATGTAGTAAAGAATCAAGTTTTTCATGCACGGATGAAGCACATTGATGTTCGTTGTCACTTTGTACGGAAAGTTCTCAAAGAAGAGGAGATTCTTCTCCAGAAGATTCATACTACGGAGAATCCTGCAGATATGTTGACCAAGGTGGTTACAATGGCTAAGTTTGAACATTGTTTAGACTTGGTTAATATCCTGCACATTTGAGTTTGCACCTCACGACGCAAAATTTGGAAGCACCATGAGGACTGCTTTATTTTTGTTTGTTTGAGAAGATTTGTATTTGATGGGATTTGAAATGAAGCCAATGTGGAGATTTGTTGACTTTGGCTTCATTATCAATCCCATATCGGTGGGTTTTGCTATGAGGGAGGGTTTGAAGAGTTATAAATAAACTCTTCCTCCTCCTATTAGAATCATCCCAAATTTGTATCTCTGCTTGAATAGTGCTCGAAGACTAGGCAAATTTTTCTGAACTACGTTATCAAATTTTTTCGGGTGTATTCTTTCCTTATCTCTTTTATTCTGTATTTATTTATTGTTATTATTTTTTTATTATAGTATTCAATATTATTTGTCGAGTATATTTCTAGTGTTTTGTATTTTTCAATTCACTAGAAGTTTATTTTAGATAGAATTATTACCCAAAATTTTCAACAATACTTACAGTAAATATTAATTCAATTATATCTAGTGACCTATAAATTAAATTCTACACTAGCTCGTATTAAATCCTCTCACTAAACCACTCCAGTACCGCTAGCACACATGTATTCCCTCTATTCTCTTTCTCTGTCATATCTCCAGTCCCCCCTCACCAAACTCCCTTCCCATCCCGACCAATCCTCTATTCATCCTCTATACAAAATAGAGCAGTGACATAGCAAAAAGGCAGCAGAAAAGTGTTTTCCATTGCACCACTTCGTGCTTTTCCAACATAGAAAATACACTATATCCTCTAAAAGTGGGACAAGTTCCCAGAGGACACTAATACTCAGCAAATTCCAGAACTTATCCAACTATCAAGAATTGTAAGCATTTATGTTTAGGAAAGAAGAGTATGCTTAAGAAGTAATAGTAATTGCACATTAAAAGAAATAAGTGATAGTTGTTTGGTTGTGGATCCTAATATTATTTGGTGTACTGTAAAATAATATTGTTCACGCATTTCAACCTTTTTTTGATCAACCTTTATTATTTTAGGCTGTACCTTTATTATTCTCAGTGTAACTATTTTATAGCATGTATTCTCTATAATAGTACATACTTTGAATCATCAATATAGCCCTACCACCGTGGAGTTTACCTACGGGCGTTACCACGTATTTCATTTCTCCTCAGATTTCTCTCTCTGTCTTTTTCTTCATTTTTTGCTTTCTTCATTAGTGATTGAGTGATTGTGAGGTGTGTTCTTGATCCTAACAATAGTGTCATTCTTCAGCTGTGTCTTTTTTGGAAAGAAATCTATAATCTAATGACAAGCACAGCCAAAATGACTGCAAATTCAAAAGAATATAATTGTCAGAAAAATGAGAAAAAAATATAAAAGTTAGAGACCCCAGCACCATTAAGTTAATAAAACACAGGGTACATACATAAAAAGACATCTAATATTGTGTCTGTTGTAAGACACAACTCAAGAGTTGTTAGGCCAATTATTTGCAACGGGAAAACTATGACTAGAATAATAGATATACTATTTTTCAAAAATCAATTTCTTCTTATTGCGCCTTTCTGCAAAAGGATGACAACATAGTACCACTTCACTTCAAACTCAGTAGGATGTTAATGGAGGAGATTAACTAGTAATCAACTTATTATTACATCCTACTAATATGTCGGTGTATCAATAGAGTTCTACAAAAATATGACATTCCAACAAGAAGATGGTTGCAATTACATATAAATTGAGTACTTTCATTTAGTGCTAACTTATCCAAAAAAATATTCCCTCCGTTCAAATATATGTCTTAATTTGACGTTAAACGTAATGTTTTGATAAGTAACTTAGAAAAATTAGATAAATGTCCAAAATGAACTTATTTAAAAGTTCTTAATTAGTGTTTCAAAGTCAATTTTAATATTGAAGATTACTAGTTTAAATGATTGATTAGAAAACTAATAGTATTTAAAAAATAAAAGTATTTAACTAGTCAGTTGGAAATAAAGATAAATTTGAAAAAATTGTAAATAAAGTATTTATATAGAAAGAGGACAAATATTGTGAAATAGACCAAAAAGGAAATTTGATATAAATTTTAAAACTAGAACGATAGAGATGAGTAATTAAAGTTGTTAAAGGATATCTAGTTAAGACGTGTATCTCTCTATTTTCTTGCAGTATTCGCGATCAATCAGTGATGGCTTGCTTTCCCTATCACCCAATTCCTATTGGAACTGCAAATCTCCCAATAGCTAAAATTTTGTATATCAAATAATACACATGACAAAATATAAAGAAAAGATTGGCAACTCCATATTTTTAAAAATTGATCACTAATTCCATATTGATAAAAACATTCCAATTGTTTCCTTACACATTACAATGAATTTACCAGTTCATGAAACTTCTTTTTAATTTGATGTTTATGAGAGTGCGTGGAGATTTTATATGTGATTAGGCCTTAAGTCATTGTCTAGATCACTTCTTGTTCATGTAACGCTTGTTTTGGACGAAAATCGATTGTACTTCCAAATTTACTCTTCTTAATCGAATCATCTGCTTGATATATTGCTTATTAATGTGTTACACTAAATTATAAAAGATTAATGCTGTCAAGCAAAAAAAAAAAAACATTCCTGATAACTTTGGTGATTTATATCCCAAACACAATAGTTTGGTGAATTTTGCACAAATGACATATACAATTTTTTTAAAAAAAAAGTAAAAAAGAAATCTCAACCATCCACCAACAGCTTGTAAGAAGTTTGGCTATGGTTTTGCACACTTCTATTTTTTTGCCGCATGTACATGACTCATTTATGGTTGTTCTATCAATCTTTTTTATCCAATAGCTAGAGATGTTTAAGGGTATTTTGGAGATAAAAATTTTTTGATTTCCCTCTCAAACTCACACAACAAGAAAATTGAATTTTTGAAACAGACTATTCCGTAGCCAATCATCGCAAAAAAATATTTGCGACGGATTATGGCAAATGCATTTGTCTGTGCACCGAACCTTTGATAGCTGATCCGATAGACGACGAGTGCATTTATTGTCCCAAATACGCCGTATCTGATCAGCATGCTCCGGGAACCATCGAAGTATCCGATATTGAATGCACCGTCCCCTCTGATGGGAAGAAACTGTTCCATTACACAAATAAATAGTTAGTTATTCAACACAAAATTCGAATAAATTTTTTTGAAAGTAAATAAAAACTTACTCGTCGTCACTCGGGACTATCAAAATGCAGGTATCCTCTGTCTGAACCCCACCCGTAGAAGCAGCCATGGAGGATACCACAGAAGTTATAGTCAAAGGTATATGTTCAGACTCCATTGCTTGTGTGTAATCCTCACTCGGTAAAGGATGGTGAAGGAGTATGATCACCCATCCCAAACGATGATATTGAGCATGATCTACGTGGAGGCATTTGAAAAATAATAATATATTCGTTAACTATATACTCATTAATTATTTAGAAAATTTAACTTTAAATTTAATGCGTAATGTTATTTATTGTTTGTTTACTTTTTATTGCATTATTGTTTCCCTTTGTGTGTTTTTTTAATGTATATCTTGATATTTTATCTTTTTTTGCTTTGTTGTTAAAAATTTTTTAAATCATAATTTAATTTAAGATTTAAATTTAATGCATAATTTTATTTATTGTTTGTTTACTTTTTATTGCATTATTGTTTCTCTTTGTGTTTTTTTAATGTTTATCTTGATATTTTATCTTTTTTTCTTTGTTGTTAAAAAAATTTTAAATCTTAATTTAATTTAAGATTTAAATTTAATGCATAATTTTATTTATTTTTTGTTTACTTTTTATTGCATTATTGTTTAATCTAAATTTTTTATAGAAATTTTAGATATGTGAGCAGTTGGTTTGTGCAAGTTGAGATTTGTTAATATTACGTATCGTTTTAGGATTTGTAGATAAATTTCTAACTGAATGTCGATGTGTTTAGAGGAAAAAATGTGTTAGTATAATATACACTATCAAAAAAATATTTAAAAAGCAACGTTTGCTTATTAGAGTATAAAAGTAACATGCAAATAAATACTAGTAGGGTACTTGCACATGTGCATCCCGGGCTGATAGATCTAAGTTTGCTTAGTAGGTAGTCAGAGCATTGGTAAGTTTTGATTTGGAAGGGCTATAGGGAAAGCACGGAGAAGTGTTTGAGAATTCAACGTTTTGATCGGATATTTTAGGATGCATATAACGAGGCTCCGACTAGGGTTCATGAGTTGATAGATAGAGTAGGATTTGGAGCACTAACCCGAATTGGATTCAGATTAGTAGACCACGCACTTATTACAACATTGGTGGAGTGGTGGCATCCAAAGACACATAGCTTTCATTTGATGTGTGGTGAGACCACTATTACACTGCAAGATATAGCAATCATCAATTGGAGCAGGATTGCAGACAGTTGACACAGGGGTTGTTATGCTTTTTGGAGGTCATTTGTTCTCCGATCACTAGAACAACAAGATACCACTACGTTATATCCGTTTGCTTAAGTATTTGGATACTGTTGGGTCATATAACTAGGGCAGCGAATGCTAGGGTATTTATATCGATACCTCTGTCATGCTTCTCTAGGAGATGCACACGAGATCCACAGTGCATGACCCTTGTGTAGCTATGGACTTGGGAGCGGATTCCAATGCTATAGTCAGGCCGTTTTGAGCCTTGGGTACCTGTTCCTATACATGGTGCGTACGGTGGTCCTTGGTCTGTACTATTTGATGTTACTTCACTGTCGACGTGTGTGCTACGCACTTACCACAACAACTGGATGCTATGTATGCATAAGAGGTTTGTTTTTCATTCTCAAACATATTGATGTAGATAATTTAATTTATTTATATACTTTATCACTAATATTACGTGTGTTGTTTGTCTAGTTTACATGGTTACATGATAGGGTTTGGTAGCAAACGTTCCACTATGTTGTTTCGAGATAATAGAGTGGCATTTATCAGGTTGAGTGATGAGGCAATTCGGCATGAAGCAGCTAATTCCACCCGCATGTGACACATGTAGAGACTTATACCTTTACAGGACACGTGGCTATTCTACACATGATCGGCATGTGAAATTGCCTAATTTGTGGTATATTCGTATGGACCATGTAGTGGAGGGAGTGCCTATGATGCACACCTATGTTCCTCATCTAGACTACATGGATTGGTATCACACTCGGATATGCTTGTTGATCGAAAAATCCCATGCATCGACGGAGAACTACCGAGGGTTACCACTTGATTGGTACTACTTCTTGAGTACTAGTGTGTACTATTTTTTTTTTATGAATTTACTCTTATATAGTACTTTTACAATGGTCTATTAAATATAAGTTGTGTTATATTCCTTTAGGGTACAGTGCTGCAGGAATGCATAGCTATAGCGACGGATGCCTTGTCCTCAGCCGCCCTCTAGTCCCGGAGCGCTTTCAGCGTATCATAGATATGTGTAGGAGGGGTTTGTGCGTTGTTAGAGATATTATGGGTTGTGGGACCATTCATTGCGGTTTAGATGTAGCTATATTGCCTTCAAGACGACGATCTAGAGATCCTATTCTGGAGCACAAAGCTATCAGCATCAAATGTGGCGATAGGCGTAGACGACAAGGTGAGGCAGTATGAGCTCCTGAAGCACCCATTGCTCTTGTTGCCAATGAGCATGGTCCAACACCAGATGACAGTTAAGGTCCGTCTTAGGGTCCTGACACCAATCTTTCATTAAAGACTCCCAGACAGGATTATCACCCAAAACTACTTGATAAGAGTTGTGATCTTGTGGGCATATTCGGTATCACTACAATACCAGATGATGCATTCTTGTCGCAGTTACTTGGAGAGGACATGACACCGGTGATGCATTTGTGGAGGTCGACGCATGCCTGCACGGATCGAGTCACTTACACGCCCTCCAACTATCCGTAGCCTTCAATGCTATGAAGTCAAAACGTTAGATTTCATCGGTCTTACATATATTTCTATTTAATTCTGATGTTATGTTGTCTTTATTACTATGTAATGTTACGTTATACTTTTAATGTACTTGTTTAATGACGTAAATTTTTTCTTTACTACTATCTAAACTTAAAATTTTTTAGAAAGCTTAATCTAGAAATAAATTTTATGACCAATTTAAATAAATTCTTTCATATAAATCTATGAATTATTAACAATTTTATGATTATTAAAAAATTAAAAAAACTCTAATAACTGTTGCTAATGGTAGGCAAAAAAAAAAGTAAATGGGCAACAAAATTGCCATTGTCAATGGCGTCACTTTGGCAAAAAATACCATTGGCAATGAAATTATCGCCATGATTTTTTAGAAAGAAAAAGAGTAAATAGCCACAAAAATAACATCATTACCAATGATACTTTTTATTATAATGATATCAATATCAATGACATTATTACTATTTTTTTTGGCACCAATAGTTGGTCAATAATATTATTCTAGTTAACGTCATTGCTTAATAACACCGATTAGAATAATCGTTATGACCATTTGCGATCATTCTTCTAGAACAAAGCCACTTTAGTCTCATTTCTAAAAAAAATGACCATTTGGAATAAAAATCCTTTAAAAACAAAGAAATGTGCCTAAAAACGAGAAGGCAAAAGGACCGGTACGTTGACACGTGTCACCACATCACAGAGTAGAATATTGGACCCACAAAGACTTTGTCCTCTTTTGCTGAGTAGAAAGAGTTTGTGTGCATAGTAGTATCAACTTTCAACTGTGCAAGTCCAGTCCAGTCCGCCATAACCAAGTCCTCGAGAACACAGAGAAGAGAGAGAAAGAGAGAAATTGATTGCTTCTTTTAATTGGTAAATTCGCAAAGGAGAATTTGGTATCGTTGATGGCATGGCGGATGCAGAGATACTAGAGGAGGTTTCAGTATTCAATTTGGAGTACAGGAACGACGACGATGCTTGGTATTCATGTAGGGTTGTCTCATGCGAAGGAAATGCCGACGTTGAGGCAAGTTTGACAGTTAAATTTCAAGGTTTTACGGAGGCTAGCGACGTTAAGTACACCGTCGGCCAGTTCCAGAAGGTGGCAGAGGTGGACGAGTTCGTGAAAAGGTTTCGGCCGCCGTCCGAGCAGCTCCAGGACCGAGAATGCCAGAAAGTTACTGAAGGAATCAAGGTTTGTGCTGCACTCAGTTGCCAAGATGATGATCTCCGCTTCTTTGACGCCGTTGTGGAAGCGGTAAACGATTTTTACATTTTTTTTCCTGCTTACTCTTTGCGTCTAGTTGGGAAGATGTGGAGTCGCTTCGGGTTTATTGACTACTATGCTATGCATTGTTACATATTTATTTTCTTTGTTTTTTCGGAAAGATATTTTATTTATATGTTCATCTTTTTCATGTATCGCTGACTGCGTTTTTCTTTATCTTTTATGTATTTTTCGGAACATATGTTTCACTGGGTTGTGGTAAAAGAATATGAAGAGAAGATACGAATTGGTACATTCAGCACCCACGCTACAAAATATTCATCAATGAAGAATGTATATACCATTTGCAACTTTCTCTTTCTTGAAAAATTTAGGTATCTTTTGCCATTTTAACATGGCCAATAGCAATTGAAAAAGTTGGGTTAATTCTATGAAGTGATGATAGGGAAAGTTGGGGAGGCTAAACCAGGAGTTGCGTGTGGCTATTGATTTTTTTTTTTTAAATATTCACTAGTTATCGTGTACCATTTGGCTCTGAAGTGGGGGGAAAAATATTCTTCTTTCTTCTTCTTTCAGTGAAAGAAAGTATCCAGAGGTGCGAGTAATAAGAAAGGAACCATATTCGTTTTACTGTTTTATTTGAACTATTAGTAAAGTTGAGAGGATATGAAAGAATAGAATACTAATAATTTACCTATTTGATCTGTAAGACATTAAGGAATCTTATATGGGATGAGAATATTTCAGGCAATTGAAAGAAGATATTATCATCTATCTCCGTGTTTTCATCTTTGTGGATGAACTTATGCACTAAATTTGTTCCTTCTATGTTCCTCGTATTTGATCCCATTTCCTCCCTCTCATAGTGAAAGCAAAATCCTTAAACCAGATACCTCTGCTTTCGCTTTCTTCCTCTTTCCAGTTTTAATTCTCTAAATTCATATTGTATTAAACATTAAATGCTATCCTCCTCAACCAATAACTGGTTAATCCTAGAAATTTTTTAGACTAAAGATATACATGTTAATATGGATGCAAAATATTTTAGAAGTGTTCTATAGAATATCTTCAATAGAATTAACTAACTTGGAAAAGTTTCCTATTTCTTACTTAAAAAGAAGTATATATCTTCTGAATGAGGTTTGCTACCTGTTTTGCAATTTTTCAGGGAATTAATAAGGAGTGATGCATATATGATTCGAATAGATTCCTTTATGAGAGATTCAACGAAGCTAGCACTATTGAGCAATTAATTTTTCCTCTTTTCAAGTGATAAATATTTTGCAGGACATGATTGAGTGGAAGTTTGAATCAAGAGTGAGATATTTGAGATATTTTTACTAGTTCTTTATAAATACTTTGGTGCTTATATGAGGTTTTGCATCACTTATTTGGTATAAGAAGTAGGTGATGATATTTAGGTAAAATGGATTTATTTATGAGTCTAACTGATGTTGGCAGAAATGATTAGGATTAATGCATCTTTTGTTCAAACCACTCATTAACATAAAGGATGGGAAAAAAAAAAGAAGGAATTTTTAGTGGATCATAAACACTGAACTACAAGGGATCAAATGAAATTTACCCACTTTTTCATTCTTGAAAGGTTGTAAGAAGTAGGAAGTGGTTTCTATCCTTGGTCTCTGTGTGCTTGAAGCTAATAAATGCACCAATCAAACTCTATTATGTTGGATTCTTTATCTTTTTTGGAAAATATGCATAACCTATTAAATATTAAAGAAATATAGAAAAATTTATTTAATAACTTAGTAGAATGAACTGAAGCCCTCTCTGCCAAGCACCACTTCGTCGGACCATGATATGCTCTCCATTCTGAAAATGTTGCCCAATGAAGTTTATGTAGAAAGTAACAGTGGATTTGTTAGCTTCTTTAGTTACATCGATGTTCTAGCTTTTTAATAAGTCCTTATCCAATTTCAGTTCTTGCTTTTGGCTTCTCGTACATGACCAAGTTTCATATATTTGAGTACTGCAGATATGAATATGTATTTGTAAAATCCATAATTCAAGAAACAAGAAATTTATTTACTTATAGCTCATGTTTCTATTGCATTTTAGAGGATAAGATTGGGATATAAGGAGTTACATCCGTAGCTCTACACATTAGTGGAGAAAGCAGCATTTTATTGCACCTTTGGTGCAGTTGTGAACACGTCAAAATCTTGTCCTGCAAAAACAGTTTTCTATATGAAAACATTTATCATTAAACTTTTCATGTGACTCAGTTATGAGGGAAAAACATTGTCAGCTAAGACTGAGTAGAAATGTCCAGAAATGCCTTCTAGACTAGCAACTATATGTCCTCATGAGCTCAAACTTCATAATATTGTCATTCAACTTAGAGATTCATGCTCATATTATTGAAATTTTATACATAGATCATAATTGAGGAATTCCCGTATAACTCATAACGTTCTTCATGAAGTTCGTTTCTCAAACTCAAGGAAGCTACTGAGTTCAGTTGAATCAGATCCTGCTGTTTAGTTGGTCCTTGTAATTTTTTTGTTCAATAATAAAAGGGTCTGTTTTAGTTTTTTAAAATTGAATGTTGCATTTGATGACTGAACATTCTGGCAAATGAAATTTAATTGTAAGAAAATATTCTTTATCTTAAGCTTACTTATGATATACAATATTCCTTCATCCTAAACTTTAGGTGAACCGAGAATTGCATGTATTTACAAATGGAGAAGAGGAGTGTGTGTGCACATTCATCCTATTTTGGCTACATGGTCCAAGTTTGGGAAATTTAACTGCTGTAGGTGTTGGAAACATATGCAGCTTACGAGCTGAAGCCCAAGTTGATCCTGATATTTCTTCCTTTGCAAAATTGGCAATGCAGAGAATTGAAATTGCTTCTTGTCAGTGTCCCATAGCTCGCCAACCTCAGGCCTCAGGATCTGGAGGACCAGCAGACTGTGAAGAAAGTTGTTTGTCATATAATGAAAAGTCTTCATTGGAAAGCAGATGGCGGGCAAGTTGCTCGGGACATACTTAAATTTCAGTTTCTGTCCATAGTTGATCTCGCATGACTTGATATGGTTTGACATTTCTTTCCTATAGGGGAATGGGACTGCAAATGGCAGTGTTGTTGAAGTCCAGATTGGAGGCTTTTCCTGTATTGGTGCGAAAAATATATATAATTGCCAATTGCTCTTTTTATTTTTATTTTTATTTTTATTTTTTGATGTTCACTTCTTTCCATCTGGAAGACAGGGACAGCATGTAGATACAATGAGCAAAGTGATTCTGATGAAGATCTTGGAGGGAATGATGTTATACAATCTTATGGTCTCCATTTTGTACTGATTGACAACTTAGAGGGTGATTTATCTCCAAGAACAATTAGTCAATTCATATACGAGCATACTTCTATTTTTCCAGAAGCAAATGTATTTCCGAGTAGATCATCAGTTCCATATGCAAGTGGAGCCATTATTTTGGACTCTGAAATAAAGCTTGCGAAGATATTTGACTTTTTGATTAATCCTGAACACATCATCATATCTGCAAGAGGAAGGTATCAGCACATTTACATATCTAATAAAAGGCATTGCTGGGGAAATAATTCCATTTGCTCTTTCTTTTACTTTTTCTTTTACTGCAAGGCCATCTAATGTGAACATCTTGAGATTTGATTTGCTAGCTGATGCATTACTTAGTCCCTTTGAGTAAATGCACTTTTTTTGTTATAATAGCTTTCTAGCAACTCCAGCGTAACTTTTGCAATCTGAATGCTCAAACTTGGAGGTCTATCAGCCAGATGGGAAAACTAAAAAATGGTTCTCTCTGCATCTCAATATTTTGTTGAATGAAATACTGAAACAAAGCCTGGTTGGAGTTTGAAAATCAGTTTTTTCTTTTAACAATTTGTTTCAGTAATTGTTAATTGAAGATTGTAAGATTGTCTCTGGCTTTGATTAGGGAGTTGAAAATACTTATATTTCCTGTAGCCAGATTGACAGGTTAACCCAACTGTAAAGTCTACCTAAGTTGAGTGATTGGAAATGGGGGTCAAGGTACGGTTCTGATGTCTTCACCAGTTTGACATTACTAACAATAGGATTTACCATGTTCACTGGATTCATTGGTGGCATGAATCTTTACCAGTAGCGTGTGGAGACTGAAGAGTGTTTTTCTTGTGTAGACTGTATCTGTACCTGTGCTGTTATCATTCATGCTAGGAATTGACTGTTGCTTGAACAATGCTAGAGCATGTAACTTGTTGAGTCACCATATTCATTTGCTTTACTTCATGCAGGCCATGGATCGTAACTGAGAAGATGGTGAGGCACGGAACATGTGGATCAGCTGCCCGCATCTTGTCACTTGAATATCAGGTATGCTTTCTTCTGCTTTTCAGTCCCTCAATATTTGAGTCCTCTTTTCTGAAATTGAACAAGGAAAGCATGCTCTTTCTGTACATGAAAAACTGAAAGTACAGTCCTTTTTCCTTCCCTCTATTTGAGGAAAACAAATAACAGAGTTAATCAAATATAAGATACTAAAAATGTGATGTTTTAAATTTTCTTTATGGTTTGTCTGTTCATAAACTTGTTAAATTCACGTACCAACATGTTACTTTCATAAGAAGAAAGGCATAAATGGAAAAGATAATTTTTTCATTTTTGGATATACTCCCTCCATTTTAACTTTACGTTTCCTAATTTCCTTTCTGGTCTTTATTAAATTTTCTGTCCTACACACCAACCCCCCACCAACCCCCCCCCCCCCGAAAAAGAAAAAAAAAAATTATCCTTACTTCCAACCTACCACTTTAATGCTATTACCTCTACTAGAACCCTAAGCCAAAGTATTGACTTTGAAATCTTCCAAAGGCTGCTAAAGAAATTAAATAAGGGTATGTTAAACATCCTATTATCTTTTACTATGAAATTTAGCAAATTCTTCATTTCCATGACAATTGCAATTAGGACACTTATTTTGAAACAATGAGAGTACATGTCTGCAAACTGACCCAAGAACGGAATTGTTAGAATGGCTGAAGGAATTTGTGGGGAAGCATAGGAATAGGGAGGAATTGGAGAGTGAAAGAAATTCCAAATGTAGCTTTAATCAAATGCACTTTGTTTCTCCACTTGTGCATCATGGATATTGTCTTATAGGGTGAGTTTCGGAATAGCAACAGTATCAGAGACCTGCAAGTGGTGCACCTGGGAACTGAAGCATACAAGATAGCAAAGCAATTAAGAGAATTGTTTATGGAATTCCTAGATCATGAGAATCGGGTTCTCAAGAGACTAGCTCTTGAAGAGAGTAGGATTCTGCAATCATCTCAGTGAACGTTCGCCCAAATATTCATCAATCCATGCAGGTAATATGGCAAAATGTATATTCTCATCTAACAAAAAAACAAAAACATGTTTGTTTATATGTCTTGGAGCTTATATGCTAATGGCACATCAAAAGTCCGTTTCTTTTCTACCCTTTATGTCAATTAGATGTTAGCTATTTGGTTTTTGTGGAGGAATCGACCTATCAATGATTCTTTTTTCTTTTTCTTTTTTTTTTGGATGACCTGCCAATGAATCAGCAATATGCATTTGGACCACAAAAACCTACACTTCCACTGAAATAGGTGTGTATATTTTTTCATTTCAAGCATCTAAGAAGTAATCTCACTATATTCAAGTAAAGGTTTTTAATTCTTCAACTTCGTATCTATAGTTAAACAATCTTGAAGGCAAAGCTGATTGGTAGTTCTCATTAGTTGCGTCCGAAGCTTTTACAGAAAGTGTAACTTAGCCGATTGGCAGAGTTCTTGTCCTAGAATGTTGCATAAATGTCATATTGAAGAGGAGATTACAATAAATCTCTGTGGCAATTTTGAGGCACATTTCTAGTTATTGTTTAGTTCATGCCAGAACTTCTATTTACAAATAGCACTCAAAAGTAATGGTTGGCCTTCTTTTTTCTTTCTCTAGTTAGTGATGGTTTGCCTTCTTTTTTCTTTCTCTAGTTGAATAAAGATAGGGATATATAATATCAAGATTATTACTTTTGATTCAAAATATAAGGTGTTTTTACTTTTTTTCTTCCTTCTCAAAATATTTGGTATTTTGTAAATTTTAATGATTATTTTTTTAAAAATTACGCTCACTATAAATATAATTTTTTTAAAATTTTTTAATTATGAATTTTAATGTGCAGTAATCGTCGACACAACGAAATCGTAATTGTAATGTAGAAAATTGAATAAGAAAATTATAATGAAGAGAATATAGAGAAAAATTAGAAAGAAAATAAAGAGAACACAAGTTATTGATTCTGTGGGAGTAAATGAATGAATCTATGAGTGTGTATTATATCAGTCTAAAACCCTATTTATAGGGTTCAGGGGTACATATCAATAAGAAAAGGTAGAGAGTAATCAAAAGATAAATTTTATCATTAATTAAAAATGTGATAGAATTTTACCATCTATCTTATGGATATTTGGAGTATTTCTATAACTCTAATATTGTATTATCTCTTTGATATAGGATAATAGACATCCATAATATTATTTTCATAACACTCCCTATCGGATATCCATTGTATAATAGCATACTTTGTTAAAACCTTGTTAGATAAAAAATTCAATGGGAAAAACTCTAGTGAATGAAAAAGAGTACACTACTATTTATGCTATATTTACTTTTTCTGATTAGATAATTTTTTAAGATTTCTTAACAAATATTTTTTAATCAAATGTTGCTATCGGTAAGGTTTTAGTGAATAAATTTGTCAAATAATCAAATGATCAAATTCATTGTATATCAATATCACATCTCTTCTGGAGCTCGTAAATAAAAATATACTTTATCGTATCTCTTAAGATATATTTCAAACTTTATTATAATCCAACAATACAGATTGAATTCCTTCTTAGAGAATATAGATTTATCTAGAATACATTAATCATGATAACACATATTCTCAACTAACATTATGAATTTCTATTTGTTCAATATGAGTCGAAGACGTGGTTGTTATAATCAAGACATGCCTATAAATGTATGGTTTATGTGGATCATATAGATACCTTACATATCCATCTCAATAAGAGTTGAATTTTCTTAATATTCGAGATAAAATATCTTAAGGAGATATCAAAAGGCAAGTTTGATGTCATCTCAAAATTCATTAGATAGAGAAGAATTAGAATAGATATCTACTCACACGTAAACAAATTTACCCATACATTAAATTATAAAATTATGGTACTTCAGGACAAAAATTTTTCAACATCCTTTGATAGACATAAATGATCTTTATCATGTATAAACACCTAATGACCATTGATGCGCTATATCGATGTAAAACATTTTCAGGATGTTCAACCAAAACAAAATGTTGATTTTTTGAAATTTTGATCATAACATTTGCTTTTCTAAATTTTTCAGAAAGAATATCTTGATCATCAAATTTTTTTCTTTTTTGAGGATTTTATCACCAAAATCAAGAGATCAATAGCACTTCAAGCATGCATTAAAATCATATGTTTATAGAATTCATATATTTATCCTACTGGGACATCTATCCATATAAGAATATCTATAGGTAGAATATCATATTGACTAACTCTTTAGAAATCAGTCAAATAATCAACTTGTAATTTAAGTAAATAAATAATATTTTGAACTTTCAATTCATTAATGTTTCTACAAAGATCAAGATAATGAATATCATAAATAATATCCTTTTTCAATTGATATTATTCTCCTCTTAATGTAGAAAAGACTATGCTAATCAATAGATTATACAATAAGGATATTTCTAACAAAGAAACATATATAGCAAATATAGCTACGTATAGACTTTCTTCATACATGAACATACTCTATCATTCTTTTAATAAGAATTCACTAAGACAATCTCATTATGTTCTACAGGAATAATTATATGTTTCAAACATATCAAGTCAATCAGGGGGCTTCAAATATATACGTATCATTATCAAATGATAACAAAGATAAACACACATTTAGTATTATCATGTATTATTATATCCACCACTAGAAATATATTTCTTCGTCATTAGTGCCACGTCTTACGAAGAATCACACACTATAAGTCATGGCAAAAATTTATATTTATAGTTCGCATTTTATTAGCAAATATTTATTACTATCTCTTTAGGATTACACTTCAGGTGTATAATTCTTATTGGGAATATATATACACTTCAAGTGAATTTATGAATAGTTCAAGCATTTTATATTTCTCATGCAAACTTTATCATTTCGAGTCTACAGACTTCAATTCGAAAAATTCTCTTTCTATATATATATATGATACGCATTAATATCTTTAACGTCATATATTTGTACGGTTCCAGTAGCTCCTAATCATGTTGAGATCTCATCATTTGTCACAGTTTTTAGGTACCTGAATCTCTTGTAGAAATAATCTATCAATCATGTTTGGGAAAAAAATTTTACTAAAATTTAAATCTCATCAACTTAACATATATAACCATCTTAAATCTTTGTTTTAGTGAGAAGTTTGTGTCATTGAAACTGACTTATCTACCACATTTCAGTTGTGTCTCAAATTTATTTATAATAATAGATTGTCCTTCAACGACATCAAATATAATAGGAGCATTTTTTGTCGGATATTGGTCAGTTAATATACCTGACTATATAAATGATCCTTTGAACTTCTAGTTCAAAGTATCTTCTATGAAAATCAAAATAGAAGATCAAGATAAGATACAAACTAATATCTTTATCCGAACTCATATTTTCTCATTTTTTTGTTGGGGCAACATATTCAAAATTAACAAAATATGAATCTCTCCCTTGAGATTCGCTGCTAACATATTTGATAATCTCTTTGAGAATCCATCTCATTACCTTTGTGGTGGAGCAACATACATAGTGCATCTCTAAATTTAGGATGAGAAATATTTAATTTTTAACCACAAACTAACTATTATAAGGAGAATCATAATGTGTTGACAAAATACGAAATAAGTACTAATATATCACAGTCATGAATATTTTATAGGATATTTAATATTTATCTCAATACAACTAGTATTATTATGACAAATTATATTTTTAAGAGAATGTTAAAACATGAGCTCATTATCAATGAATTGTGCAAATTGCAGGTTGCAAAAACAATAATATATATATGATTATTTGTTGATGCATCAACTAATAATTTCTCCATATTCATCCCAAAATAACATATTTAACCCTAAGTAATATTGATAACTTTTAAATAAAACAAGTAGCACATATAAATTTGTCATATTAGGAAACTTTTGGTTTCATAATAAATTTATAATCATTCTTCGTTTTTTAATAATTCAGGATGGTTTAACCGGTCATGCCAACTAATAAATTATTAGTAAACTTTAGTTTTACTCAATATTACATCTCAATTTTAAAAATTCTATGTAATATAAACTAGAAAAAATGAACGGTAATATCTATAATTGACATATATTTGTGGTCATAATAGTAATGCATATGTTTTAAAAGTTCATTCGTCTAATATCTCAATAGAATAATAATATCATTAATGCTAAAATAATGAGACTACATGGAGAATAATACATTACAGAATTAACCATTACGTGAAAATCATGTAGCTCTTCTGGAGCTTTAAATCAATTAACTCTTCTAGAGTTATTGCTGAACTAGTTTTTCAAGAACCTTATACTACATTTTATACTTTTGACATATATTTTAAATTTGTCCAAATGAACTACAAATAGTATTTAGACAAATTGTATCTTTACCATTCTTGATCCAAAACAAACTAAAATAATATATAAATACTATAATATAAATATATAGTATTAAAACTTTTCAATAATCATCACAAAATGATAAAATAAAAAAATAGCAATTCGATAATTCAAAATTTTGATTAATGTTCAAAATGTTAAAAACTCTTTCTGGATATCCAAAAAAAATTAGCTACATTCATTTTGCCATATCAATATCATCAATACAAGTATCATTATTATCAGTAGTATAATTTAGAGAAGTAAAGAAATATCAATAATTAATAGAGATTCATAACATGCTTGATGTACTACAGGTATGTAACAAACTTTCATATTATATCAATAAAATATTAAAATTATTACTTCCTCTTTTTCTTTCTCATTATTTTCTCACTTTTGGTGAGTATCTATTCACTGTTAATTTAATGAGTCATTCTTATAGTATAAAAACAAAATATATTTTTACTAGCTACGACCAAAATCTCATAAATAGATATATTATAATTTCTAATATCATTCATTTCAGGAAATAACATAAAATCATTTAGTCGAGTATCAAAATATTTTATCAAGAACTAATTTAGTCTCAAAAGATATAAATTTAAAATACTTCTGAAATATTTCTTCTCGATATTGCTACTTCAAGAGCATGTTAGAGATATGAGAAAGAAAAATCTTTTATTTATTACATTACTAGTAATATTTTTCCTTATAACTTTATTTGAGGATAAATTCTAAATGCGATAAAATTTTGCATACTGATAGATATAAAATCTTTTAGGCACACTTATAACAAATCATTACCAACATTTATATAACAATCATCTTTTGGTAATTGTATGTTTCCTTTAGAATCTGCTAGTAATCAAGTGGTTTTAATGCTTTGTATTTTTTAAATGGTGTCTTCAGGATCCACTATATCCAGATGCATATATTCTGATCACCATGATTACAGCTTCAACCACGACCACGACCTCTTCTAGGGTCATAACCATAGGTTCTAATATATTCACTTACAGATTTAAAGTAAACTGTGCTGTTGTTAGAATGACCATCTTGTTGTGGTCAAATCTTTCTTTTAGATCATTTCACAAAATAAGTGGATCTCCCACAGTAAAATATTTTGCCTTAACATCCTCATGAAAATAATGGCGGAGAAAAATCATGGCTTTTACGTAATTTTGAAATAATGATGCATTATTTTTAACAATAGTGTCTGCCAGACACATTGCATCTCGATAAATTTAAGCATCTAGTATCTATGACATATAGTTCTTTCTATAAATATTAAGAGTAAAAAAAGAGTTTTGAAAGATTTGCCACGGGAATTCAAAGATAGAAAAAAATACCTCTTTTTTCTCTTGATTAAACTCTCAACTTCGGTGGCAGAGACTCGTACTGATAATGTGTTATGAATTTGTTGACGTGCAGTAATCGTCGGCATAATAAAATTGTAATTGTAATATAGATAATTAAATAAGAAAACTATAGTGACGAGAATATAGAGAGAAACTAGAAAGAAAATAAAGGTTGAATACAAGAGCTTTTATTGATTTTCTAAGAATAAATGAATAAATCAATGAGTGTGTACAATACATCAGTCTAAAGTCCTATTTATAAAGTTTAGGGGTACATATCAATAAGAATATGTAGAGAGTAATTTGAAGAAAAATTCTAATACTAATTAAAGATGTGATAAAACTCTACTATCTATCTTTTAGATATTTGGAGTATCTCTATAACTCTAATATTAGATTATCTCTTTGATATAAGATAATGGACACCCACAATATTACTTTCATAACATTTTTATTTTATTAGTGGAATTATTTGAGGGTATAATAAGAAAAATAACTCTTATTTTTTTTCTTCCTTAATCTTCGCAAAAAAATACCAGAAGATTTTATATTTTGAAACAAAAGGAGTACTAAATTTGATTTAAAATACTCTTCTAATTATGATGTATTTGGATTGTGTTCCAATCCTATAATTTTTCAGTTTATGACCCATTTTCCTTCTCACAAATTCAAAATAGAAAACCTCAAACTCTAACGTTATCGAATTAGCCCTTAAATAATCTTGACTACAAATAAGTGTACTGCCTCGATAAATTCTCAAATAAATAGCATATGTGTAGGTCTTATCAGGTAGAAGTTGGTAAATCTTTTTTTTTTTTATACTCCCTCTATTTAAAATTGAAAGTCCTTTGATTTGGCAAGAAGAATGAAGAGAACATTTTAATCATAGCCAAGTTATAACCTTCTTAATTAAAGAGATTAGTGATAAGATCAAGAAACTCATATCCCTTGAATTAAGAAGTTGGTTAAGGAAGTTTAGATAGATAATATGTTTATTGCAAGGAAGTGGATATTCATTTATTTGAACATTCAATTTTGGACTGATTAGATTAATTATATTTACCCTTAAAACTATGAGTTGCCATGAAGAAAAATCTTCTAAAGTTCTCTCACTCTTTTTTTTTTTTTTTCCTGATCTCCTCCCAGTTAATAAACAAATTCAAAGGCTCAGAGCTCTTATATTTCATGGATATGTAAGCTGGAATAGCATGATTATGACTTGTATGAATATGAGAGATACAATATCATGTCTTTACAGATTACTTCTGCTACACGCTGGGATGATATAAAATAATTGTCGAAGCTAAATATACTAGCAACAGTATATTTATTTATTTACTTTTGGCACTACATTCAAGTAATAAAATTGGAGTTTGCTATCGCAGTATAATTGTATTTCATTTTTAACTTACAATTTATTTCTCTATTCATATTTTCTCTTTAAAGTTTTAACGAGAAATTATAGATTTCCATGAAATAAGTTACATTTCGAACTAAACATGTTATATTATTACTAGCATAAAAGCTCGTGCTATGCACGAGTATTGAATTTTTTATTTCTAATAACAATTACTGAAACATATTTTAAAAAAACTACAACTATGAAAAAAATTTATGTTTTGAATAAAAAATTATTCACTTAGAAGTATTTGTAGGTAATAAGAAAAGAAGTTGTAAAAATAATTATACTTGCCCATCATTATGTGTATTTAAAAACAACAATAAACACTATACTTATTTCTTTGTCATTATAAATAAATAAATAATTTAGTAAGAAACACTCTAACTTACCTATTCGAAGGATAAAATGATTAAAATTTTAAATACTAACTTATAAAGTTACTTATAAAAATAAGAAAGAAAAGAAATCAAATACTTAAATAACTATGAGCTCTTTGAAGAAAAAGAAAAAAATCTAAATCTGCCTAGTGAGGATACCTGCACAAAAAGTGAAATGATTTAAATTTTAGAAAAAATGACTAACTTAGTCCAAAAAATTAGGTGTCTAACATAGTATGATCAATAATATTTTGTTTATGCCGTTTAAGTCCCGAAAGTTAAGTTTCTAACATTTTATGGTTTCTAACATTTTTTTGCTGTTTTAGTCCCGAAAGAATTTTTGAGTGGCCAACAAAGTTCGACCACCAGCTGCCACCATAGCCTTGGGCAAAAAATACACACGTCCCACTCACGTGATATATTTTATTTTTTGGTAAAATCGTCCTTAATCGGATAAACTTCTAAAATAAAAAATATATTTTGAAAACAAAACTGTAATTATGAACAGTACAATAAAAATCTATTTCTCTCTTTTATATCTAAATCTCCATTTGATGGCATGATAAATTATTGCCTGTTTCAACTCATTCTTACTGATAAATATTGTTCCTTCTTAGAAGTACTAATAGCAATAATTCATCATGCTATCAAATGGGGATTCAGATATAAAAAAGAGAAAGAGCTCTTTATGTCACTGTTCACAATTAGGGTTTTGTTTTCAAACTATATTTTTTATTTTGAGAGTCACGTGCCTTACCCAATTAAAAACGATTTTACCCTCAAAAAAATATCACGTGAGTGGTGTGCATATATTTTTAGCGGAAGGCTACGGCGGCAGCCGGTATTGGACTTTATTGGCCGCTCAAAACTTTTTTTGGGACTATCAGTAGAAAAAAATATTATGCACCATAACATGTTAGACACCTAACTTTCAGGACTTAAACAATAGAAAAAAAAATTATGGACCATAACATATTAGACACATAACCTTTGGGATTAAGTTGGCTATTTTTTTTTAAAAATTTAAATACTAATTTATGAAATTACTTATGAAAATCATAAAGAAAAGAAATCAAATACTTAAATAACGATGAGCTTTTTAGAGAAAAAGAAAAAAAAACTTGAATCTACTTGGTGAGGATACCTGCATGAAGGGTAAAATGATTAAAACTTCAAATACTAACTTATAAAGTTACTTATAAAAATGACAAAGAAAAGAAATTAAATACTTAAATAACTATTATAACGTTAAAATTTTCATAAAATAAACTAACTATACTTTAACCATAGAATGTTTCTAAAATATTATTATGATCAAATATATAAGAAAAAAACTATTGCAATATCTAGTTCAATTTCTTTTCCATACTACTCCCTCCATCCAAAATTGAATGATTACAGCATAAACTATTTATTTTAGTAAGCAAAGAAAAAATTTGTCAAATACAATAGCATAAAATATTCATATTATATAAAATTATTAACATTTTTTCATTAAAAAATATCAAAAGAGATTAATGATTTATAAACCACTAATTTTATATTGATATATCACACTTACTTATCATTTTTTGATTTTTGTTGAATCTTATCAAAATCTTTTGTGTTTCCCAAGCCCATTCCCTCAAAGAAAAAAAATTAAAATTAAAAAAAATTGATTAATAATAAAACCTCAAAGAAAACTTATTTTAATTATGATATTCTTACACTAATTCTTAAAGAAAGCCTCTGCTAAGAAAAAATATAATATATTTGCAATAAAATCATGGTGAATATTAAGATACCAAGGATTAAGTAAATAAATTTTCTAAATCATTCACTCAAAGAAAAAAAAGAAAACATTTTTTGATTAAAATGAAGTTGTTGGAACAAATGAATCTTCAAAACCTACTAAAGAAAATAAAAATGTACTAATATTATATTAAGAGAACTGAAAATATATATATTAGCGTACATAATCTAATTAAAATAAAAAAAAGGCATAAAAGATGTAGAAAAAGAAAATATGAATAAGGTAAACATGAATAACACAAATTAGGGAATTTGATGGAGGAATGGAGCTAAGAATTATTATTTAAAATTTAAATGTTTAAATTCTAATCAATAATAACTTTTCTATCTAGTAAAATAAAGTTAAAATTTTTAAAAATAAGAATGAAAACTCCAAAGCTTTTTGGAGAAGAGAGAGAGCAGAAGTGTTATATATATATATATATATATATATATATATAATCAATAAATAACAAAAAATTAAAATTTGAACAATTGATGTAACTTCCACGGATCTTATACGGATGTTTGGATTCTAACTTCCATTGAGAGGCTATGAATGTTGCATGATATCTGTGGGCTCTCCATAGAAGTAGTCATGCAACTTCCTGAGCCAAGCAACTTTAGTAAAATTTTGCGAAAGTCATCTAAAATGTTCAGATTTTGAAAGTTTTTGTGAAGTTTTATTTTAAAATTGATGTTATTTGATACCGATTTGCTATTCATTTAATTCTAAACACTGTAAGAACACCAAAATTTGAAAATTTGAAGTAATTCGAGTAAGATTTTAGAGAAAAAAGAGTGGAGTAGAGAGTAAATAAAAGTTAAAAATGAAGTATAAACGTCCTATGAATAGCAATTTAAGAAACTTCGAATAGTAATAGTGTAAAATGGTGGTAAAAAGGATCAAATGGAGAAGACTATGTTATTGAACTGTGATTTGCATTCATTTTTGACATTGTGCCATTGTGCCACTATAGTAAAGCTCTCTGCAAGCTAATCTTAGCATATCCAAACTCGAAACTTGAAATGAACAGCTTAAACAAAGGTTATACATGAGCTGAAGTTTTTTTAGTACAAATAGTTTTCACATTATTAGTGGCAATTACATGATTTATAATTAATTATAGTTTAAATTATAAATCTTACTAAATATAGTACTGTATGGGCTAGCCGTTTAATATGGCTTCTCTCCCTACCTTGAGCTACGGTCTTTCATTCTCCACTTGCTACAACCATGTTAAATATGGCTTCTCTCCCGACCTTTACATTCGCTGTGTATCCCTAGTTGGCAGAATTTATGTGCATCTCGAGCTAGATTCTTTCTGCTACACTTGTGGATCATTTGGGATTAATCTTGAAAGATGTCTTTTGATGATTCAGGTGTATGTGTCCTTTTTGGATCATATGCCTATCATCGAATTTGACACTCATTCTATTTTTGTTTAACCTGACCATAGAGGTTGATAGAGAGAGCAGGCGTTTTAATGCTTTTCTACTGTGTATTTTCCCTAATGCCCAGAGAGTGTTAGAACCTTTTTTCCCTTGTGTTGTTCGCGTCCAAAGAGGCCTAAGCGGAGTAACTAAAGTTTATGCTAGTTGGACTAGCATATCTTTCTCCCAACGATTCTGATGACTCTAGTGATATTAATGATTTTCTTTTGTAAAGTGTACTATTGTTTTGAGTATTTGAAATATATAAAGTACTTTATGGCGTTGAATCCTATTGACATGACTTGACTTGCTAACTTGCGATAAGAAACTTATATGGTATATGCCACCAAAGATAAGAATTACGGATAATATTTACGTGAGTTGGTTGCATTCCATGATCGAGCAAGCGCCCTTCCATCAGCATCTTTTAACTGATAGCTCCCATTCCAGAGTGCCTTGACCACTATGTATGACCCCTCCTAGGCAGGGTCTAGTTTTCTATCGGGATCTATCCCACTGGTTGCGTTCTTTCGTAATACACTACAAGAAAAATTAAATTTTACGACGGAATATTGCGACAGAAATTTGCGTCGCAAATATGCGACGGATTTACGACAAAACAACTAGGGGCGAAATAAGTGGCATAATTTTGCGACGGAAGAATTTCGTCGCAAATCCGTCGCAGATCTGCGACGGATTTATAACGGAAAATATTTTTTAATTTAATTTTTCCGATCCGTCGCAAATCCGTCGCGGATCTGCGACTGGATTTTACGACAGTACATTTCTTTTTATTTAATTTTTATTTTCCGTCGCGGATCTGCGACGGATTTTGCGACGGATTTTGTGCATATATTTTTTAATTCCTATATTTAAAGTCCGTCGCAAATCCGTTGCAAATCTGCGACGGATTTTTACGACGGATTTGCGACGAAAATTATTTTTTAATTTAATTTTAAAATTCCGTCGCGCCGATGCACTGCTAGAGCCCCCACGCCCGCGCGCGCTGCCGAAGCATTCCCCGGCGACCGTGCTCGCCATTCCCCGCGCCCGCCGCCCTGCCCGAAGCCCACCCCTGCGCCCGTGCCTGCCATTCCCCAGCGCCGCGTGCTCGCCATTCCCACCCCCCCGCGCCCTTCTCAGGTGTCTGCCGAGAGCCGGTAGAGCCGGCCCCGCCCTACGAACCGCTGCAGAGCACTGCCGCGCCGCGCGCCTGCTGAGCCTCGCCCGCGACCGCCCTGACCCCAGCCGCGACCGCCCAGCCCCTCGCCCGCCTGACCCTGCCGCGCACGACCTTGCGGCCCGCCCGTGAAGTTTTCTTCTTTCGTTTTTCATTCCTTCATTTTTTACCGCGTCCGTGTTTTTCTCTTTTTTTTTTGTTTTTTCTAGTTTTTTTTTTGTGATTTTTTATGTTATTTCTATTTTTTTTTGTTTTTTCCAGTTTTTTCTGTTTTGTGATTTTTTATGTTATTTCTGTTTTTTTTGGTTTTTTTCAGTTTTTTCTGTTTTCTGATTTTTATGTTATTTCTGTTTTTATGAATTTTTTTGTTATTAATTTTTTTCGTTTTTGGCAGATGTGTTTTCTGTTTTTTATTGCACTGTTTTTTAAAATTTGTTAATGGAGACTGGTATTGATGTGTTTTAATTTTGTTAAGATGTTATTTCATTTACGAAGATGCTTATGAATTTTGGGTATATTTACGTGGATTTAATATTTGGGAGAGTTTAATTTGGATTTGGAGATTGATTGTGGTGGCCTTGTGCCTGGAAAATGTCCATTTTACAGTGGAGATGCTGTCGATTTTTTTTTTTACATTTGCTTAACACTTGTATCTAAATTTTTTTTCTATTATAACAAGAAATAAAAAATTTATAAATTTATTTGTTGAATTAGGTAAAATTTAATAGGTAATATTTTTTGAACTTTTTTTAATTTTTTCTGTAGTTCTTATAATATTTAAGAAATTTGCAGAGGTATTTTGGGTATACTTACGTGGATTTAATTTTGGAGAGAATTTAATTTGAATTTGGAGATTGATTGTGGTGGCCTTGCGCCTGGAAAATGTCCATTTTACAGTGGAGATGCTGTCGAATTTGTTTTACACTTGTCTCTAAGTTTTTGACTGTATTATAACAAGAAGTAAAAAAATCCTAATTTTTTTATGGAATTAGGTAAAATTTAATAGGCAATATTTTGTGTACAGTTTTTCCTGTTTTTTAATTTTGTTTTCAGTGCTTCTTAATTTTTAATGTAGATGGATGATCGTAGTTGGATGTATAAGCGACATACGCAAGGGATTAAGGGAATCACAAATGAATATAAAGATGGGGTTAAGGGTTTTATAGCTTATTGTTTGTTGAACGGGCACACTTCGTGGTTGAGATGTCCTTGTGCGAAGTGTAAGAACAAGGTGCACATTTCTCCCGATGAAGTGCAGGTGCACTTGTATAGGTTTGGATTTGTCGCCGATTATTACCGTTGGACCAGTCACGGTGAGAGTCTTACTCCGTTGCATCCAGGGACAGTTCCAACCAATTCTGAATCACAATCTATCCCTAATAATCCATTTCAACAGATGGTACTGGATGGCGTTGGTTCGGACCATCTTTTAGACCCTCCGGTGGGTGTCGGCGATGAAGAACCTCCCAATGTTGAAGCCAAGAAATTTTATGATATGTTAAAATCTGCCGATACTCCTTTGTGGGATGGATGCACGAACCATTCGCAGTTATCATTTGTTGCTCGCATGCTGAATATTAAATCTGAGAATAATATTTCAGAAAGATGTTTTAATCAGGTAATGTAACTAATTAAGGAGGTTCTGCCAAAGGATAATCTGCTTCCGGAGGACTTGTACCGTACCAAGAAGATGGTTTCTGGACTCGGCTTGCCTGTGGAGAAAATAGATTGTTGCGGGAATGTATTCAAATTTTTTTGAAAGGATAACTAACTATTCATCTGTGTAATGGAACAGTTTTTTCCCAGCGGAGGGGACGGTGCATTCGATATCGGATACGTTTCACCGGCATTTCACTGGACCGTTTCCTAATTTTGAGGCGGTCCCATTAGAGCTTCGGGACATGTGGTTCCAGATGTGAAGTGTAAGTAACAAATTATAAAATATATATCCACATTAATATATATATCTATATATTCTCTATATATTTAATTTTTTTAAATAACTTTGCAGACACGTTATCGATGGCTTCCAGAGCATGCTGATCAGATACGACGAATTTGGGATGACAAATGCACTCGTCGTCTATCGGATCAGCTCTCAAAGGCTCGGTGTAAAGGGAAATGTCCACCGTGGATATCTCCTGACATTTGGAGCCAACTCTGGCGGGATCACTGGAGCACGGAACAATTCAGGCGTGTTTCAGCCGCTGCTAAGCGGAACAGAGCAGCCGCGCCTGGACCGACTCACACGGGAGGATGCATTTCCTTCAGCGAGCACGAGCGTCGGATGGTAATGATTATTTTTTCTTGTTATTTAATTCTAGTATAATTACTAAATATTTATATTAATATATTTGTAGCGTAAGGAGCGCGGAGATGACTTCCACTTCACCGATATGTACGAGGCGACACACAAATATAAGAGTGGCCCAAAAAGGGGCACGTTTGTCAGTGAGAAATCACAACATACGTTGGTAAGTTTACATATTATATTACTCCGTCTTTTATATTAATTGTTTTATTGTTAGAATCCGTTATAAATTTACGATGTATACAATTTGCAGGATAGCGTCAACGCTTTGAAGGAGCGCTATTCGCAGGTGGAGTCCCAGGATTCGGTGACTTCTCAGCAACCACCGGATGAGAAGTCCCTATTTATGGAGGTTGCTGGCGGTGCTTCTAAGAATCAGATTTTTGGATTGGGTTCCGAGGCAGTTCACATGCGACGGAGGTTATGTCAGTCCACGTCACCCACTGTTCCGACAGCTTGCTCGATTACATCGCATCCAGAGTATGCATCTCTTCACAGTCAGTTGCAGAGAGAGAGGTCGATGCGCGGTTATTTTCAGCAACGCTTTGCTAGTTTGGACCAGTATTTGCGAGTTATGTCTGAGGCATTACATCTGCCTCCGCTGCCTTCTCCACCTCCACCTCCTTTTCCGATACCAAATTCTGAAGAGCAGACAGACGAGGCTGGTGAGGATTACACGATCGATCCGCCTGACGACCATCCTCCAACGACTGGCCCTCCAGATCCACCTCCGCCTCCTCCACCGTCTGCAGTACCGCCTTCTATACTTACATAGATTTTGTTTTATTTTTTTCATTGTTGTACACATACAATATTGACATTTAACGGATTCATTATATTTATTTTAATTTAATATTTTATTTTTAATTATTTTATTGATTATGCTTATTTATTAAGAATAATTATTTAAAAATTATTAAAAATTATCACTTAAAAATTTTAAAATATTTAATTTAAAATTAAATAATAAATTAAATAATAAAATTAAATAATAAAATATTTAATTTAATATTAAATAATAAATAATAAATTAAATAATAAATTTAAATAATTAAATTCATCGCAGTGATATGAGATCTCCTTCTTAGGTGGTTCGTCAAGTTACCCAAGCGTTGTAATACTTGGCTACGAGCCTTTTGTGTTGCTATTCTATGCGATCAAAGCGAATGTGAGTCTCTTCTATTAAAATCAGATTTTTTGCTAATTTTTATTATTATTTTTCTCATAAAATATTTCTAATTGTTCCGAGAGGAGCTCAAGTTCTAAGGGAATAACTGCCTCTGTTCTGAAATAGAGATTAAACAGGGATTCTTCTATGGCCTTCTGAGGAGTGATTTGATATTCCCATAGTACATTGTGCAACTCATTATACCATCTGTCCTTAACCCGATCTAATCATTTCTTCAGCTCTTGAAGGATAGTTCAATTGTTTACTTCGGTTAATCATTCGTTAGGGGATATGTCACAGACATAAATTGCTATTCTATGTGCAATTCACTACAAAAATTTTTGAAATCCTTTGAGTTAAATTGTTTTCCATTGTCTGTGACTAAGATTCGCGAAATCCTGAATCAAGTTATAATTTCTTCCCAAGAAAAACCTTTCACTTTTCCACCGGTAATGGAAGCTAAAGCACGAACTTTCACCCACTTAGTGAAATAATCAATAGTTACCACCAAATAGTTCCTTCCTATTAGTGCTCTTAGAAAGGGTCCAAGAAGATTTATCCCCCATTGCGAGAAAGATATGGGATTCTCCAAAAATTGATACTCTGTGGCTGGAAAGCTGTGTATGTTGGAGTGCAATTGGCATTTTTCGCAATGTTCTACTAAAGTTTTTGCATCTTCTTCCCTACTTGGGCAGAAATATTCGTATCTCATGATTTTCCAGACTAAGCTTCGAATGCCTATGTGCGTCCTGTAGATTCCTTTGTGGACTTCTCGAAAGGCATAAGTCTCATATTCTAGGCTAACACACTTCATCATAGGCTACGAATAAGACTTTCTATATAACATCCCATCAATGACTGCATATTGGGAAGTAGTGATTTTTATCTTTCTGCCCAAATCTTCATCGTAGGGCAAAGTCTCAGAGATAATGTAATTCCTTATCGGAGCCATCCAAATATTTTCGTGGCTAAGACTCATTACTTCCTCGTTAATGCTTTTCCACTTGAGTAGTTCTATCTAAGTACATGGGATAGTTTCTTCGTCAGCCAACTTGGATAGCATATCTACCCTACCATTCTGATTCTAATTTTCTCAAATTTTATGAACTAAAATTCCTATATCATTTTTTGAACAACCCGCAGGTATTTTTGCATATTTTCCTCCTGGCTTTATACATACGTGTGACTTGGCCCAATATGATTTGAGAATCACCACGAATAACCAAGTATTGGATTTTAAAGTGTAGTTCTAGTTTGAGCCTTGCGATTAGGTCCTAATATTCTATTTCTTTATTGCTAGTAGCCACATTGTATTTTAAGGCGTATGCGAATCCCTAGCCATCGGGACTTTTCAGAATTATTCCTGTGCCGCTTGTGTGCGAAGAGACTGATCCATCTGCATATAGTATTTAGCAAAGATCCCAGTTAGGTTCTACAAGTGGTTGTGTTGTTGGTGGTGTTTCCTCCTTGGTGGTGCATTCCACTACGAAGTTTGCCAATACCTGTCTCTAGACGGTTTTTCTAGGAGCATAATCAATATGATACTTACTTAATTCTAAAGTCCACCAATCTTGATCACTTATGTAATAGAAGGCTTTATTTGACCATCTCTTTCTGTGCATGGTACCGAGTTAACTGCTGCATTAGATATCACCATGTAGACGTATAGGATTTTTCTATCTCGAGATACTGTTAAAAGTGAGGTGTTAACTCAAATAGTATTTTAGTTGCTCGAAGGTCTGCTAACAATGTGTATCCTATTCAAATTTGCCTTCATTTCATAATGTGGTAGAAAAGAGCCACCTTTTTTTCCTGTCTTGGCGAGAAAACGTCCTACGCAACCATCCTTCTTGTCAAACATTGCACATCCTTAATTATCTAGGAGGTTCCATCTTTGCTAGTGCATGTATCTTGTCGGGGCAAACCCTTCATGGGATACAAAAAACCCCCAAAATTATCTGAACATACTCCAAAAATGAATTTCTGGGAGGGGGGGGGGGTTTAACTTTATGCCCTCACACTATAAAGTGATCAAGATTTCTTTAATATCTTCTGCCAAGTTGATCATCTGCTTTGATTTGATGATGATGTTGTCAACATAAACTTCTATATTTTGACCAATATAGTGAACGAGTACTTTGTTAACCATCTCTTGAAATCTACTCTAGCAATTTTTAGCCCAAATGGCATTCGAGTGTTGCAAAAAATGTCATTATTCATCACAAAAGATGTTTTATCCATGTCCTCTTCAACCATCGGTATTTGGTTATACCCTTTGAAGGCATCAAGAAAGCACAAGACATCGTGCTTTGCCGTGGTGTCGACCGATTGATCGATCCTTAGGAGTAGGTAGGGCTTTTTGGATATAACTCTATTTAAATATGTGAAATCTATATACATGCGCCATCCTCCATTTGCTTTCAGGACAACAACTGGGTTAGCTAACCATGATGAAAAGTGCACTGGTTTGATTATACCTACCTACAATAAGCTAAAAAAACTTCTAAACGGACCACCTCTTATCATTGCTTGGCAAAAAGGCATTTCTTTTGAAACACAGGTTGAGTTCCAGGCTTGATTCTCAACAGATGTACTGCAATTGCTTGTGAGACCATACCAAGGTCATTATTATCCCAGGTGAAGATATCCCGATGCTTGATTAAAATAGTTTTGACTTGTCGGCTAATGTCCTCCAGTAATTTCATCCCAATCTTTATCTATCACTAGGCTCGGGAAGAATCAATGAAATACTATTCAAATTCTCCTTCCAATTCAACTCGCACCAAATGTTTCTCTGCTTCTATAACTCATAATTGGTAATCTTTATCCTCAGATTCCTAAATTGCAGCCGAGTAACATTCTTGGGACATGCCCTCTCTTTCTTTTATCGTATAATGCTCTTTCCCAACGGGAATTTTCAGGCCCAGGCCTGCCGTCAAGATTTAGGCATTGAACTTATTCAGCATAGGTCTCCCCAGCAACATAGTGTAAGCACAAGTAGTGAAGGCGACAAGGAACTTGACCATCCTGATAATGATTCCAATAGATTTTATATGTCTTCCTATAAATGCATACAAGAGGACTTCTTCCAGTATCATTTTGTCCGTTGATAAGCTTATGTTGTCAAAGATGCTTTTGAACAAGATATTAGCGGAGCTTCCAGTATCTACAAAAAATCCTCCTAATTGTCCAATTGGCTATGCCTAAAAAGATTATCAGAGGTTGGTCATCTAAAACTTTTTGCCTTTTGGTTGAAAGTTTCCCTGCCACCATATTGATGACTCTTGCCTCAGGCTTTCGTTCCCCCCATGGCTTCTATGTCAACGTGCATCCTATCTTGTCGATCTGCATATGCGATGATGAAATCCCTAGGGTGTCCTCGCCAAATAGCTTCTTCAATTTCTTTTTTAAGGTCACTATAGTTTTTTGTGTCATTATCATTTTTACCTGCTTTCTTCATTTTTCTCTCTTTTCTCACTCTTGGTCTTCCAAGTCTCTCGATCAAGTTCTTTTTTCTTAGGGATGATCTCATCTCCTAAAATAAAACATTGCACACATTCGTGAAGCTCTGCAATAGTCTAAGGATTACTTAATATGAGCTTACGAACTAGGGGCAGGGTTCGCAGCCCATGAATGTATGCCTTGACATACATCTCGTTTTGAAGGACCCTAATATCTAGTGCCTCCCAACTAAACCGAGTAGTATAATCAGCGACGAATTTTGCGAGCTTTTGCCAAATGTGAAGTAGGTCATCAATGGTCCTCTGTCTTGTAATGTTTACGAAAAAGTGCATTAAAAACTAGTCGCCCAACTAATGAAAGGTGGAGATAGTACGTGGATTAAATGTGGAAAAGCATGCTAAGGCCTGTGTCGTTAAAGAACTCAGGAACATCCTACATAAGGCAATGTCAGAGATGTTCCTTTGTAGCATGAACTTTTCCAAATGTTCCCTTAGATCCCTAGTATCATTATGCTTATCAAACTTAATGTTGTAAAAGTGCACATCTAATGTAGCATACCAAAATTCTTCACATAAAGGATTTTGTTGGATAAAATTCTAATTTTTGAAATCGCCTTGCCGCACATTGTTCATTACTTTCATCATAGCTATTCAGGCTTCTCTTTCTTGGCTATCGGGATGATCACGTACAGGCATACCATCATGCAGAGGGTCGTCATTGGCATCTTCTTCCATCGAGTCCCCTACCCTTCTCGTCAGAACCACAGACATGAGGTGGCATGAATAGATCAGATGTAGAACCCATGTGGCCGATAGCATGGTCTGGGGTAAAAGTCCCTAAGGAAGTTAGGAGTTGACAGAGTGAATCCAAGCTTGGAGAGCACGCAATTGATCTAGTGTGATCGGGAGCAGTGGCATGCCAATTGAAATATATACCAAAATGACTGATGGGATTAGGAAGAGGTTGTGCGTCCCCTAGAGAAGGAGAGAGATCTAGGTCCAGCGTGTGCTATCGTTGGTACACAGGAAGAGGATCCAAAGAGATACTGGAAAAGAACCCGGGAAGGATCCATATGAAGAGGGAAAAAAAGTATGCTTAGGTCAATACCGCGGGCACCAATTGTTAGATGTGAAACTTCCTACAAATATCAAATACCTGGAAAACTTAGGCTACAAAACAAAGCCCAAGCCAAATGAGGGGATCTTACTCCAAAAATCCTCCGATGCTTAAGTTAGTATGAGAATTGAATGAATAATAAGGGAAAAAATCCATGTATTTATAAGAGGTCAGACACAAACACTTAAATTAGTAATCTCGTTTTTAGAGTTACCTTTATTGTTGACCCAAATCCTATTGAAAATAGGTTGTGCTATTGGACCTTGGGATAATGGGCCATGCCCCAGATTTACTTTGTTTCTTCAAAGACGAGGCCCAACTCCATCAGCAACACTATCACAGAATTTGAAGTGGTGCAGTTGGGAACTGAAGCATACAAGAGAGAGCAAAGGCAGTTAAGAGAATTATTTCTGGAATTCCTAGATCATGAAATCCGGTTGTCAAGAGATTAGCTCTTGAAGAGACTAGGATTCTGCAATCATCTCAGTGAACGTGCTCCGACAGGTTCATTAATCCATGCAGGTAATATGGCAAAATGTATTTTCTCATCTAACCTAAAACATAAACAGGTTTGTTTTTATGTCTTGGAGCTTATACGCTAATGGCACATCAAAAGTCCGATTCTTTTCAATCTCTCAGGAGCAACTAGATGTTTGCCCTCTAAGTTTGTGATGAGACCAATGAAACTCCAAGTCCTTCTTTGACTTGGAACAATGAATGAAGAGAATATTTAATCATAGATAAATTATAACCTGACTCTTGTTAATTAAAGGTATCGTGGTTGGAAATGCAAGTAGTGCTCTTTGACAAGATGCTGGATATTATGATATTGGCTTTACCTATTACTTCTACACGCTGGGAAGATATAAAATAATTGCCAGAGTTAAATATACTAGCAACAGCATAGTTATTTATTTATTTATTTTTAACATTAAATTCAAGTAATAAAATAGGAGCTTGTTATTCACAATATAATTTCATTTCATTTTCAAACTTACAATTTACTTCTCTATTCATATTTTCTCTCTAACGTTTCAATGAGAAATTGTAGATTCTATTTTAGATTTAAGAGAAATAAGTTTTATTTTCAAGTCAAGCATGTCATACTATTAGTTTCTTAAAATTTTTTATCAAAATCAATAAATAGCCAAAAATTAAAATTTGAACAAATTAATGTAATTTTCACCGTTTTCATATGGAAGTTCGGATGCAACTTCCATTAAGAGGCTACGAATGTTGCATGCCATTCGTGTTCTCTCCATAGAAGTTGTCATGCAACTTCTTGAGCCACACAATTTTAGTAAAACGTTATGATAGTCATTTAAAATAGTAAAAAATTTAGATTCTAAAAATTTTTGTGAGATTTTATTTTAAAATTAACATTTTTTGGTAACGATTTACTATTCATTCAGTTTAAATACCATAAGAATCTCAAAATTTAAAAACATAAGGTAATTCGAGTAAGATTTAGAGAAAAGAAAGTAGAGTAGAGTCAAAGTGATAATCATCCAAAATAGTAAAAAGTTTAGATTCTAAGAAATTTTGTGAGATGTTATTTTAAAATTAACATTATTTGGTACCAATTTACTATTCATTCAGTTTAAATATTATAAGAATCTGAAAATTTAAAAAGATAAGGTAATTCGAGTAAGATTTGGAGAAAAAAAAAGCAGAGTAGAATCAAAGTAAAACTTTAAAAATTAAATATAAATATACTGCAAATAGTAATAGTGTAAAATGGTGGTAAAGAGGATCAAAAGGAGGAGACCTCTGCTATTGAACTATGATTTGCATTCATTTTTTAGTTGTGCCACTACACTGAGTTGAAGCTTGGAATGAATATTTTAACCAAGGTTACACATGAGTTAAAGCTTGATTTTAACATTAAATGCAATCACAATTTGAAAGTCTTTTCCCTCGGTACGAGTTATTATATGCTATGATTGGATGTCATTCCTTTTTTAAATTAATCTTAAAATTTTATATATGTAATTTATATTTTTTCTCACAAATAATTTAATTTTTATAAAATTTAAAATAAAAATCTCAAAATTAAACCCTATCCAATTACATATGTCTCAATAATCTAATCGAGCTTTCAAGTATGAACTCAAATAATATATAGAATTTTTTAAAGCAACTAAATAAAAATTTTCCATATTTCAAATGACTACATCACTAGCTTATTCCTTTGTACAATTGCAGAGGTCTACTTAAATTTTTCTAAATTTTAAAATAATTTATTTTTAATGGTAGAATTTTAAATATCAAAGATTAAAATAAGAAAAAAATAACAAAGAAAGTTACAAAAACTAAAAATCTAGTATGTAGTATTAGAAGGAAATATACCCAAAAAAGAGAAAATTGATTTATTTTTTATTTTAAATCTAATTTATATATTTTTAAAATTTTAAATATAAAAAAATCGATAGTAATAATGATTATAAAAATAATAATTCTAGTGCCGAAAGCATAAGAAAATGTTTGCAATGTAGAGACTGAAAGTTAAGTCATTTATTTGGCATGACTTCTTGAATTCAGGGGGGTATTTGCCTTTAAATTAATATAAAAAATTAATACTAAATAATGGTATCTGTTATGAATTTGTTGATGCGTAGTCATCGTCGGCACAGTAAAATCGTAATACTAATATAGAGAATTTAATAAAGAAATTATAATGTAGAGAATATGAGGAAATATAGAGAGAAAATAGAGAGAAAGAACAAGAGAACTTTGTTGATTCTCTAAGAGTAAATTGATCAATAAATGAGTGAATACAGCACCTCAGTATAGAGCCCTATTTATAGGGTTCAGGGGTACATCCAAATCAGAATAGGTATAGGGTAATCAGAAGACAAATCATATCACTAATCAAAGATATGATAGAACTCTACCATCTATCTTCTGGATAGTTGGAGTATCTTTATAACTCTAATAATGGACATCCATAATAATATTAATTTCATAACACTCCCCCTTGGATGTTCATTGCATAAGAGTATGCCTCGTTAAAACCTTACTAGATAAAAAAACCAAGTGGGAAAAACTCTAGTGAAGGAAAAAGAGTACACTACTCTTTATGCCATATTTACTCCCCCTGATGAGATAATCCTTTAAGGTTTCTTAACCGTCGCATTCTAATTTTGTTTACCAACTTCTCAACTGTTGCGACCGGTAATGCCTTAGTGAATAAATCTGCCAGATTATCACATGATCGAATTTGTTACACATCAATGTCACCACTCTTCAGGAGCTCATGAGTAAAGAAAAATTTTATCATATCTCCTTAGATATATTCCAAACTTTATTATCATCCAACAACATAGTTGGAATTCCTCCTTAGAGGATATAGATTTATCTCGAATACATTAATCATGATCAAATATATTCTCAACCAACATTATGAATTTTTATAAGTTGAAGATGTGGCTGTTATAATCAATACATTCTTATAAATGCATGGTGTATGTGAATCATATAGGTAACTTATACCTTACATATCCATCTCAACAGGAGTTGGATTTTTTCAATATTCGAGATAAACTATCTCAAGGAGATTCAAAAGTAAGCTTAATGTTGTCTCAAAATTTATTGGGTAGAGAAGAACTATAATAGATATCTACTTGCACGTGGACAAATGTATTCATGCTCTAAATTGCAGAGTTATGGTACTTCAGGACCAAAGAGTTCTTCAGTATCCTTTAATAGATATAAAAGATCTCACATATAATAACCCAATAATAATTGATGTGCTATGTCCATATGAAACATCTTCAAGATGTTTAATCAAAACAAAATGTTGACTTTTTATAATATTGATCACAATACTTGCTCCTCTAAATTCTTTAGGAAAAATATCTTGATCATCAAATCCTTTTCTCTTTTGAGGATTTTATTTTCAAAAATCAAGAGATCAATCACGCTTCAAGCGTGTATCAAAATTATATGACTATAGAATTCATATATTTGTCCTGCTGGGATATTTATCCAAATAGGAATATCTATAAGTAGAATGTTATATTGACTAACTCTACAGGAGTTAGACAAATAATCAATATGCAATTTTGTGCAAATAAATAATATTTTGAACTTCCAGTTCACTAATACTTGTGCATAGATCAAGATAATAAAAGTCATAAATAATATTCTCTTTTAATTGATGATTTTCTCCCCCTAATGTGGGGAACACTATGCCAATCAATAGATTATACAATGAGGATATCTTCTAATAAAGAAATACATATAGCAAGTATAGTTACGTATAGAATTTCTTCATATATGGACATACTCAATCATTCTTTCAATAAAAATTCACTAAGACAATCTCTTTATGTTCTACAGGAACAATTATATGCTTCAAGCATATCAAGTCCATCAGGGACTTCAAATATAAATATTATTATCAAATGATAACAAATATAAACACATATTAAGTGTCATCATTCACCATTATATCCACCACTAGAAATATATTTCTTCGTTATCAGTGCCAGGTTTTACAAAGAATCATACGCCATAACTCATGGTAAATATTCACTTTTGTAGTTCGCATTTTATAAGCAAATATTAATTGCTATCTCTTTGTATTACACTTCAAGTATATTATTCCTGCTGGGAATACATGTACACTTCAAGTGTACTTGTGAATAGTTTAAACTTTTCATATATCTCATGCTAATTTTATCATTTCGAGTCTGCAGACCTCGATTTGGAAATCCTCAATATATTATGTGCATTAATATCTTTAAATTCATATACTTGTGCAATTCCAATAGTTCCCAATCATGTTGAGATCTCATCATTTATCACAATTTTCAGGTACCTGAATTTCTTCTGGAAATAATATATCAATGATGTTTGGAGAAAAATTCTGCTGGAATTTAAATCTCCTCAACTTAACATATATGACCATTTTAAGCCTTTACTCCAGTAAGGTGTTTGTATCTTTGGAACCGACTTATCTATCACATTTCAGTTGTGTCTCAAATTTAGTTATAATGGTAGATTATCCTTCAGGGATATCAAATATAATAGGAGCATAATTTGCCGGATATTGGTCAGTTAATATACCTGCCTATATAAATTATCCTTTGAACTTCTGGTTCAAGGTATCTTCTATGAGGATCTATGAGGATCAAAATAGAAGATCAAAATGAGACACATACTAATATCTTTATCCAGCCTCATGCTTTCTCCTCTTTATGTTGGGGCAACATATTCAAAATTAACAAAATATGAATCTCTCCATCGAGATTTGCTCCCAACATATTTAATAATCTCTTTGAGAACTCATCTCATTACTTTTGTGGTGGAGTAACATACATAGTGCATCTCTAAATTTAAGATGAGAAATATTTAGTTTCTGACCACAAACCAATTACTTTGAGGAGAATTATAATGTGTTGGCAAAATGCGAAATAAGTGCTAATATATCACAGTCATAAACATTCTGCAGGATGTTCAATATTTATATCAATACAACCAGTATTATTAGGACAAACTATGTCTTTGAGAGAATCTTAAAACATGAGCTCATTATCAATGAATTGTGCAAACTACAGGTTGCAAAAACAATAATATTCATATGACTATTTGTTGATGCATCAACTAATAATTTCTCCATATTCATCCCAAAATAACACATTCAACCCCAAGTAATACTGACAACTTTTAAATAAAACAAGTAGCAGATATAAATTCATTATATTAGGAAACTTCTGGTTCCATAATAAATTTATAATTATTCTTCGTATTTTAATGATCTGGGATGGTCCAACCGGTCATGCCAACTAATAAATTATTTATCAGTAAACTTCAAGTTTACTCAATATTGCATCTCAATTTTATAATTCTATACAATATAAATCAGGAGAGATAAATAGTGGTATCTATAATTGACATATATTTCATGTCATAATGATAATGCATATGTCTCAAAATTTCATTCATCCAATGTCTTGATTTACTGATAATATAATCAATGCTCAAAAAATTTTACGAGACTATATGGAGAATGATGTATTATAATCATTGACCATTAGGTGAAGATCTGGTAGCTCTTCTGGAGCTTTTAATCAATTAACTCTTCTAGAGTTATTTGATCAATTAGTTCTTCAAGAACCTTGGCATTCTCATTTATACTTTGGACATATATTTTAAATTTTGTCCAAATAAATAACAAATACTGTTTAGACAAATTGTATCTTCACCATTCTTGATCCAAAATAAACTAAAATAACATAGGAAAGTAGCAATTCTATAAATTAAAATTTTGATTGACATTCAAAATGCTAAAAACTCTTTCTGGATATTCAAAAGAATTGACTACGTTCACATATGCCATATTAATATTTTCGACATAAGCATCATTACTATCAGTAGTATGATTTAGGGAAGTAAAGCAATATCAATAATTAATAGAGATTCATAACATGCTTGACGTACTACAGGTACGTGACAAACTTTCATATTGCATCAATAACATGTTAGAATTATTACTTTCCCTTTTTCATTCTCATTATTTTCTCACTTCTGGTGAGTATCTATTCACTAGGGATTTAATGAGTCATTCTTATAGTATAAGAACAAAGTGTATTTCTACTAGCTGCGACCAAAATCTCGTATATAAATATATTATAATTTCTAATGTCATTCACTTCAGGGAATGATATAAACATATTTGATCGAGCGTCAAAATATTTTATCCATGACTCATTTAGTTTCAGAAGATATAAATTCAAAATCCTTCTGAAAAACTTCTTCTCAATATTGCTACTTCAGGAGCATGTTAGAGATATGAGAAAGGAAAATTCTTTCATTCATCACATTACTAGTGATATTTCTCCTTATAACTTTAATTGAGGAGAAATTATAAATGCAATAAAAGTTTGCACACTGATAGACATACAATCTTTTAGGCTCATTTATAACAAATCATAACTAGCATTTATATAACAATCATCTTCTGGTGATTGTATGTTTAATTCACAATTTGCTAGTAATTAAGTGACTTTGATGCTTTATATTTCTTAAATGGTGTCTTCAGGACCCACAATATCCAGATGCATATATTCTAATCGCCATGATTATATGGATTATTTTTACCATATCTGCCTCTATGTTGACGGCTTCAACCATGACTACGACCTCTTCCAGGGTCATAACCATTGGTTCTAATGCATTCACTCACAAATTTAAAGTAAACTGTGTTTTTAATAGAATGACCATCTTCTGGTAGTCAAATCTTTCTTTTAGATCCTTCCACAAAAAAAGTGGATCTTTTACAATAAGATATTCCTCCTTTAGATCCTCATGGAAATTATGGCGGAGAAAAATCATGACTTTTATACGATTTTAAGATGGTGTCTGCCAGACCCATTATATCTCAATAAATTTGAGCATCTAATGTCTATGACATATAGTTCTTTCTATAAATATCAAGAGTAAAAAAACGAGTTTTGAAAAGTTTGTCATGGGAATTTAAAGATAGAAAAAATACCTCTTTTTCTCTTGATTAAACTCTCAACTTCGGTGGCAGAGACTCGTGCTGATAACGTGTTATGAATTTGTTGATGCGTAGTCATCGTCGGCACAGTAAAATCGTAATACTAATATAGAGAATTTAATAAAGAAATTATAATGTAGAGAATATGAGGAAATATAGAGAGAAAATAGAGAGAAAGAACAAGAGAACTTTGTTGATTCTCTGAGAGTAAATTGATCAATAAATGAATGAATACAACACCTCAGTATAGAGCCCTATTTATAGGGTTCAGGGGTACATCCAAATCAGAATAGGTATAGGGTAATCAGAAGACAAATCATATCACTAATCAAATATATGATAGAACTCTACCATCTATCTTCTGGATAGTTGGAGTATCTTTATAACTCTAATAATGGACATCCATAATAATATTAATTTCATAACAGTATCCTTGAAAGCTTTCCTTTTTTAAAAAAAAAGGAATTTATGTAATTGTTAGAGGTAATTTCTCAGTTTAAGTTCAAAGTCTTTGGGCCCCTAGAAAAGCAATTTTGGAAGATGCAAACATCAAAGAAATAATTGAAATAAAGAATAGTGATATATTAAGACCCTTTTCAACTTTTCTTTTAATACTGAAATACTATTGATATTAATTGATATTAATTGTTAAAAGTTGAAAGAAAAGTTGAAAAGAAAAGTTGCTACATTGTATTCAAAAGAAAGAAAAAGTCAAATACAAACAAAAAGAAAATAGAAAATCTTGCAGCATAGGACTCATTCTCTAAATTAGGATATATATCTTGGTATAGATCAATTTTATATATTTGCTTTTACATTATCTATATATTCTACAATTTAAAATATATTTTTATTTAAAAAATTTGTACCAACCTCATTTTTTTCCGAACCGATCTTACAAAAAAAATTCAATTAATAAAACAAATTATAAATAACGAATTTAAGAAACTAACCCAATTGAAAAAATAAAGAGTTCCGTCCATGTGGTGCCCACTGAGTGAGCACCACGGGGAGGGTCTATCGAGATTTAATTATATATATATAATAGCAACTCTTATGAAATTCGTACTTTATACGAAATATATATTATTTTTAAAAAATAAATATATAAAAAAAATTTAAAAAAAGAAAAATTTATTCTAAATATCATTAAAAATATTTTTAATAGCGTAACTAGGAGTAAGTTTCTTTTTTTTAGTGACAAATTTAAATTTTCTTTCAAAAAAAGTATAAAAAAATAACATAGTTATTATATAAATAGTTATTAGATTTATTATAAAAAATATGAAGTAAATTTATATGTTTAATAAAAAATTGTGTACTAATGATTAATCATAAGTAAATTAAGATGAAGAGAAAAGAAATAAAAAACACATTGTAAGTTATTTTTTTTATTTCTTTAAAATAAATTGACTCTATAATATGATTTTTTAATTCTTCTGTTTTATTCATCTTCTACCCCCTGTTAGGTGTAAAAGAAAAAATTAATTTCTCTTTCATACTATTATTTAATTATTTATTTTAACTCTTCAAAAACAATGGAATATATTTACAATATAGTCCTTCTCTCCTTTCTTGTCTCTCTCCATTCTTAAAAAATAAATAACATAAAAAATAAAAAATATTAGTATTTTATATTAAAAACCTCAAAGAAAGTTTTCTCCAAAATAAAAAGATTTTCAAATCATTGCTCTATTTTTTTCAAAAGAATATTATTCTCAATCCATCACAAAGAAGTCATAGTGTTATTGTATTTTACAAAATCATTTATTTCTTTCATATTCACTTGGTGAAAATATATATATAAAAAATTGACTATTACATTTCATATCTAATGTTCTATAAAGTCATACATGTTCTTGTGTGAAATATTTTAATAAGTAATTAGTCACTTTTATCATTAGAACTTAACAAATAAAGAATCATATTAGATAGTAATAGATACTGAACAAATTGATGTAATAGATATAAATGACTAAATAGATAAATATTTCTGAAATCATTCCTCAAACAAAATGGAAAAAGAAAAGAAAAGGCTTGAATCTTCAAAATATGTCAAATAAAACAAAAACTCACTAATTTTCTATTAAAAGAACTGAAAATATACAATAGAGTATATAGTCCAATCAAAATAAAAAAATAAAAAGCATAAAATATATAGAAAGAGAAAACATAAATGAGGCTAAAAATAAAATTAAATAATAAAAAAATCTAACAAAAAACATGAATGAGGCATAACTATATATAAAAGTCATTAATAACTTCCAGACTTCTTAACGATTAGAAAATTTAAAAAGTTTCAAAAAATATATGTTATTCCCAAAAAAATTAAATGGAATCATACTATAGAAGAAAAAGTGCATACCTCTCATTTTGCAGAATCGAACTGAAAAAGCTTATAAGACACATTTTAAAATTCAAAAAATAGTAAACCTAAAATACATATTTGAATAAAAAATTAAAATATCATAAATGTATATGATACCTATGATGTAATAATACCCATGCATTTTCCCCCATGATAAAAGAAGAAGCATGGGACACTCTTTCCATTTTAGCCTCTACACCAAAATATTTTCAACAAAAAAAAATCTCTAAAAAGAAATAAATTCATAAACATATCACATCTACATATAGAAGTTTTCAACAAATTAAAGAAAGAAGAAATCTTTTCTAAGAAAAATAAATTCATAAACATCTTCTGAACAATAAGAGATGCATTAAGCATTGATAAGTTCATTAATAAAATAAATTATTTATTCAAAAAAAGAAAAATCAAATCTATAACATTATTTATAAAACTCAAAGATCAAACATTAAAGTAAAAGAGAAAAAAGAAGAAAATAAAGTAATCTGTATCGGGAAAGGAATTGAAATAATTACCTCTACAATTTAAAAATAGAAGAACTTAATCAGAGAAAAATAAGAAGATTTAACGGTAAAAAAATTTCGAAAAAAAATTTGTAGAGAAAGTAATAGTAGACAATGTTATGTGGAGATAGTGAGAAATTATTAGTAATTTAATTTAAATTAAAAGATTTATTCAGGATAAACTAAATTGTTCATATTATTTTATTATAAAAAAGTTCTTAGTCAATGACAACTTTTATAACTAATAAAAAAATTTTTAAATTTTAGAAATTAAGATTGGAGATTTAAGAGTTTTGGAGATTTGCTTAGGATAAACTAAAGTGTCCATATTATTTTATCATAAAAAATTTCTTAACCAATGACAATTTTTCTAACTAATAAACAAATTTAAAATTCTAAAAATTCAGATTGGAGATTTAAAAGGAGAGAGAATAAAAATATTTTATTAATATATATATATTAGCATAAAGCCCGTGTTTTGCACGGGATATACATTATCTTTTAAAAAAATTATCGTATAATGAGAATAAATTTTTTTAAAAAAAATTAGTTCTGAATATTATTTAAAAAATACCTTTAATAGCACGACCAAGAGTAAGCTCCCTTTTATTAGTGACAGGGTCAATTTTCTTTAAAAAAATGCCAAAAAGAAAAACTAATACAGATTATGATATAAATAGTTATTAAAGTTATTACGAAAAATATGAAGCAAATTTATGTATTTAATAAATAAAATATGCACTAATGGTTAATCATAAATAAATTAAGATAAAGAGAAAAGAAATGAAAAAATATATTGTAAGTTGTAGTTTTTTTAAATATCTTCAAAGTAAATTAACTCTACGACGTAGTTTTTCAATTCTTCTGTCATATTCACCTCTTACCCCTGTTATATGTAAAAAAAAAAGAAGAAGAAAATTCCTCTTTCGTACTATTATTTAATTATTTATTTTAACTCTTCTAAAAAATAGAATATATTTGAAATAAAATCATTATGAATATTAAAATCCATCTCTCCTTCATTGTCTCTCTTTATTCTTAAAAAATAAATAACATAAAAATAAAAAATATTAGTATTTTATATTACAAAATTCAAATAAAGGTTTTTCCAAAATGAAAAGATTCTCAAGTTATTGCTCTTTTTTTTTTCAAAAAGAATAGTGTTCTTGATCTATCACAATGAAGTCATAGTGTTAATGTATATTACAAAATCATTTCTTTCCTTTATATTCACTTAGTGGAAAGACAAAAAATAAAAATAAAAAGTATCAACTATTACATTTCATGTCTAATGTATTGCAAAGTTATGCATGTTCTGGTGCAAAATATTTTAATAGCCATTTAGACACTTTTATCCTTAAAACTTAGCAAATGAAGGATCAAATTAGATACTAATAGATATCGATCAAATTGGTGTAATAAATATCAAGGACTAAACTGAGAAATATTTCTGAAGTCATTCTCTCAAAAAAAAAAAAAAAAGGTTGAATCTTTCAAAACCTGTCAAAGAAAACAAAACTCACTAGTTTCCTAGTAAAATAACTAAAAATATATCATAGATTATATAGTCCAATCAAAACAAAAAAAGGATATGAAAGATATAAAAAGAGAAAACATTAATGATGTCAAAAGTAAAACTGAAAAATAAAATATACTGACAAAAAAAGGGGCAAAGGCATAACTACATATGAAAGTTATGTATAACTTGCAGACTTCTTGATGATTAAAACATTTAAAAATTTTCAAAAAAAATATGTTATTACCAAAAAGAATTACATGGACTCATATTGAAGAAGAAAAATATAAATTAAAAAATAAAAAAAAATGTATACATCTCATTTTGTGGGGATCTAACTAAAGAAGCCTCTAAGACACAGTTTAAAATTTAAAAAATAATAAAGCTAAAACACTTAATTGAATGAAAAATTAAAATATCTTAAATATGTCTGATACTTATAATGTGTATAACACTTATGCATTTTTCTTCATTGTAAAGGAAGAAGCATGTGACAGTCTTTTTATTTTGACTTCTACCCAAAAAGTTCTAAAAAAAAAAGCTTCTCTAAGAATAAATAAATTCATAAACATCTCACCTCTACACAAATAAGTTTTCAATAAATTAAAGAAAAAGAAATTTTTTCTAAGAAGAATTTATTTATAAACATTTTCTGAATAATAAGAGATGCATTGAGTATTAAAAAGCTCTTCTAAAAAATAAATGATTTCTTCAAAAAAGAAAAAAAAAATCAAAACTATAACACTATTTATCAAACTCATAGGTCAACATTAAAGTAAAAGAGAAAAAGGAAGCAAATAAGAGTAATGTATATTAAAATATCTTTTGAGAAAAAGTTTGTGGCGAAAGTAGTAATAGATGAGGTTATGTAGAGATAGTAAAAAGCTTTTAGGAATTTGATTTAAATTAAAAATGTTTTTAGGATAAACTTAAGTGTCTATATTATTTTATCATAAAAAAATCTCTTAGTCAATGACAACTCTTTTAACTAATAAAAAATTTAAAGTTTTAGAAATTAGTATTGGAGATTTGAGAGTTTTGGAGGAGGAGAGAGAGTAAAAGTATTTTGGTAATATATATATATATATATATATATATATATATATATATATATATATATATATATATATATATATATATATATATATATATTACCAAAATACTTTTATATATATACGTTGCATATGCATTAATGTTTTTTACAAATATATAATCTAAAATATTTTTTTTAAGATAGAATCTTAAAACTAAAAGAAATCAGTTTTATAATATTGTCTTATTTGAAGGAAACACATAATAAACATAAATAGAAATATTTATACTAAAATAAAAGTACTAATAGCTTAGTATTGCATTAGGCTTATTTTAATTTTTAGTAAAATATCTAATTTAAAACAAAAAATTGAAAAATAATATTTTTTTGAAACTACAAAATATAATGGATGTTAGGAGAACATTTTCTTTTCTTGTATATGTAATATGAAGATATTGAATTTAATATAAATTAGAATAAATTTTAATTCTTGTCCTATATATATAAAGATAAAAGAGATGATTTTTTATTTAAATTAAAATAATAAATAATTATTTCATTAGATAATTTTTTAAATAACTTTGTCCACTTGAAAGGAAGAAAAGCAGACCATCTACGTGTGCACTAATTGGGCGCTAAATAAAAGGCCACTTAATATTAAATTATTATATTAATATAGAATTGGTTGAAAAAGCAAAGCAAGCATTACGTTTGCAGATAGAAGAGTCGACAACTACCCTAGCATAAAGGTCAGGCTGCAACAATGGCTACTCAAGAAAATGAATAAAGTAGAAATTAAATTAAATTTTAAGAAGAGATAAAAAAGTTTCTAATTTTTTACTGAAAAGTCTATGGAAGGCGGGTATCGCTGTTGCTTCCTGTGAGATTCAACTAGTCATGGTCCCACGGTCAAGCCCAGAAAGAAGAGCCCAAAAAAGCCGTATTTTCGGCGCCGTTAGCCAGGAGAGAGTTTTCAGGTCAAAGAGATTTTATAGGAGGGGTTATTATATATAATTTTTAGATAAAAAAATTTAAATTTATGAATTCGTCTATGAATTTTGTCACTCAGTTGATAGAATTTAAAAATTTTTAGGCTAATTTCAAAATCGACTATTTTAACTCTGATTTTAAAATTTTTTTTGTCTAAATCGATGTAAAATTATGAATAATTTGATAAACTAATATTTTTTCACAAAGATTTTTTGTTGTTGTTTATAAATTTGAATTCTTTTATCCGAATGCTTTAGAGAATTTTAGAAAGTCTTCGAAATTAAAATGAAATAATAAAAATTTTTCGCATTACATATAGTCTTAAAAAAAACTGTATATAGAAATGGTGTTATAGAATGGTCACTCTAGGGGAAAAATAAGATTTTTAAATTCTTTATATGGACGATTTTATTAATATATAATAATTTATTTATATAATGTGATATTTTTAAAAATAATATATAAGATCTTTAAATTTTTTACATGACACATATCTTATTTATTTTTTAATAATTACTATATAAAGGGCTTAATGAACGGTGAAGATTAATTATTACACTCGAATCTATACATATATATATTATCAAAATATTTTTATTCTCTCTCCTCCTCCAAAACTCTCAAATCTCCAATACTAATTTCTAAAATTTTAATTTTTTTATTAGTTAAAAAAATTGTGATTGGCTAAGAGATTTTTTTAATGATAAAATAATATAGACACTTAAGTTTATCCCAACAAATATTTTAATTTAAATCAAATTTCTAAAAACTTTTTACTATCTCTACATAATCTCATCTACTGCCATTTTTGTCACAAATTTTTCCTCAAAAGATTTTTTAATATACATTACTCTTATTTTCTTTCTTTTTCTCTTTTACTTTAATGTTGACATTTGAGTTTGATGAATAGTGTTATAGATTTGATTTGATTTTTCTTTCTTGAAGAAATAATTTATTTTCTTGAGAAGTTTATTAATACTCAATACATCTCTTATTGTTCAGAATATATTTATAAATAAATTCTTCTTAAAAAATTTTCTTTTTCTTTAATTTGTTGAAAACTTCTTTGTGTGGAGGTGAGATATTTATGAATTTATTTATTCTTAGAGAATATTTTTTTTTATTGAGAACTTTTTGAGGTAGAAGCCAAAATAAAAAGATTGTCCCATGCTACTTCCTTTACAATAGAGAAAAAGGCATAAGTGTTATACACGTTATAAGCTTCACGCATATTTAAGATATTTTAATTTTTTATTCAAATAAGTATTTTAACTTTATTATTTTGTAAATTTTAAAAAGTATCTTAGTGGCTTCTTTTAGTTGGATCTCACAAAATGAGATGTATACATTTTTTTTTAATTTTTAATTTATACATTTCTTCTTCAATATGAATCTATGTAATTCTTTTTGGTAATAACATATGTTTTTTTGAAATTTTTAAAAATTTTTATCATAAAAAATTCTACAAGTTGTACATAACTTTCATATGTAGTTATGCCTTTGCCCCTATTTTTTTATCAGTATCTTCTATTTTTTAGTTTTATTTTTAATATCATTGATGTTTTCTCTTTTTATATCTTTCATGCCTTTTCTTTTTCTTTTTTTTTTGGTTTTGATTGGACTATATAATCTATTATATATTTTCAGTTATTTTACTAGAAAATTAGTGAGTTTTGTTTTCATTGACATGGTTTAAAGATTCAACCTTTTTCTTTTTTTTTTTTTGGTTTGAGGGGATGACTTCAGGAATATTTCTCTGTTTAGTCCTTGGTATTTATTACACCAATTTGATCGATATCTATTACTATCTAATTTGATCCTTCATTTGCTAAGTTTTAAGGTTAAAAGCGCCTAATTGCCTATTAAAATATTTCGCATCAGAATATGCATAACTTTGCAGTACATTAGACATGAAATTTAATAGTTGATGATTTTTATTTTTATTTTTTGTCTTTTCACCAAGTGAATATAAAATAAATAAAGATTTTGTAATATACATTAACACTATGGCTTCTTTGTGATAGATCTAGAAAACTATTCTTTTTGAAAAAAATAACAATGACTTGAGAATCTTTTTATTTTGAAAAAACCTTTATTTGAAGTTTGTAATATAAAATATTAATATTTTTTATTTTTTAGGATTGGAGAGAGACAATAAAGGAGAGATGGATTTTAATATTCACAATGATTTTATTACAAATATATTCTATTTTTGTAAGAGTTAAAATAAATAATTAAATGACAGTATGGAAGAGGAATTCTCTCTTTTTCTTACACATAACGGGGTTAGGAGGTGAATATAACAGAAGAATTGAAAAACTACATCGTAGAGTTAATTTACTTTGAAGATATTAAAAAGAACTACAATTTACAATGTGTTTTTTCATTTCTTTTCTCTTCATCTTAATTTATTTATGATTAACCATTAATGCATATTTTTTTATTAAATACATACATTTGCTTCATATTTTTTGTAATAACTCTAATAACTATTTATATAATAATCCATGTTAGTTTTTCTTTTTGGTATTTTTTAAAAGAAAATTGACTCTGTCACTAAAAAAGGGACTTACTCTTGGTCGTGTCATTAAAGGTATTTTTTTAATGACATTCAGAACTAATTTCTCTTTTTAAAAATCTATTCTCATTATACGATAATTTTTAAAAATATTTATGTATATCTCGTGCAAAGCAAGGGCTTTATGCTAATATATATATATATATATATATATATATATATATATATATATATATATATATATATATATATATATATATATATATAAAATAAATATAATAAAACACTTTTATTCTCTCTCCTCCTCTAAAGCTTTAGACGGTCTAAATCTAATTTTCTAACATTATTAATTTATTAATGCTTTTTAAATTCTTTGATTGGTTTAAAGACACTTACATAAAAAATAATACATTTAAAATTTTCTTGATTTCTACGTTCTCACATTATCTGTATTAACTGAAACACAAACTCACGTTCTCATCTCTTCTATTCAAATTCTATCTCTACAATTCAAACTCCTTGCCTATTCTCCACCATTTTCAATTTACTAAATAAAAATACTTTCTTTCACTCTCTGCTTTGTGAATTCATACGAAGGAGTACACATTTGAAGATTGACCGGGTGATATGAAGTTGGCCAATAGGTGATGTGCAAATAATCATTCTTTTTGTTTTTGCTTTTGTTTTTTTGTTTTTCATCATTATTTTTCCCCATCCCCCAATTGTTTCATGAATGGGGACTTTTTAATTATGTTTTTTTACTTCATGTTCTTGGTTCTTCTAGCTCTTCTGCTTTTGTGATTTTACCATTCTTTTGATTTTTCTTTCTTTTTTTCCCCTCAAAAAGGAATTCAATAGGTAGCTCTATAGACTTTTCTTTCTACTGAATAAAGATGTGTACACATATGGGTTTCTTTTTTTTCTTTTTCTTTTTCTTTTTCTTATGTTTTACTATAACCGTACATTTTACACTAGATATTGTAATCCATCATCCCTTTTTTGTAAAATTTTTGAATAATTGAGATAATCTTGAGAATCTCTTTATTTTCTTGTTTTATATGTTGACATATGGTAAGCATTATCCAAATTTTCATTGCACTAAATTCAACAAATTTATGGTTAACCTGCAAAGTCAAAGTCAACTTTTACCCTTTTCTCTGTGATTTTTATTTTCAAGAGAGTTTTTAAAAACTAATTTTGGAGGTGATAATTGTCTTGAATAATTTTCACCTGGTGAAATAATGTTGTCAATTACATTTTCTGTGATGAAGCAACTTAGTTCTTAATCATATTATCGTGGTGTGCCAACTCACTCTATGGTTACGGAGTTTTTATAATTTTAGAGGTCCTGCATATTTGTCTATGAAATCTTCACAAACTTGAATTTGGTTATAGACATTTTGTGGAAGAAAACATTGCCTTGTGAATTTTACTCTCTGCTTTTGTGAAATTGTAAGAAAGAAAACACGTTTAAATATTGAAACAATCGAAAGTCAAAATTAAAAGTCAATGAGGATTGCAATGGCCTTGCTCTTTGCATGACTATAGCCGATAATAATAAGGGAAAAACTTGCTTTGTCTGCAATCCTTTGACAGAAGAAAATTTGTTTCACTATAGTCAAGTGTTTTGCTTTTTGCATGTGCTAAAACTATCATTCTTTTTACAGGCAGATTGAAGATTAAAACAATTGAGAGTAAAAAAAGCTTCTCTGTAAGGTAAATTTTTAAAGCATGTGTTAAAAACATCACTTTTTTAGTTTTTCTTTTTTTTATTTTCTTTCATTCTTTTCCCCCTCGACTATTTTCGAAGCATATGTTCGTTTACTGTAATCAACAGCCTCTTTGTCCTATTTATCCTATTCTTTATCCTAGAATGGAGTTCACTGGAGAAATATGGTCCTATAGAAATATGATTATTCTTTATATTTAAATCAGTTTGCCACCTTTGAAAGTTATATAGCTAATAATATTCTACATAAGGTTAGGGATATACAATTTGAGCATCTCAAGATTTACGATCTATGAACAATGATGTAAGCTTTTTCATCAAAAAGGAAAAAAATGATGTAACTTATTCAAATAAAAAGGAAAACAATTGAAAGACTTAAGAGAGGAGATGAATTGTATCTTTGGCTAATTTTTAAATTCTTTTCCCATTTAGTAAAACTTTTGCCTTATTAAAAGCTCTTCTTCAAATTCATAAACTCCAAGTTTATATATGATTTAAATAGAATGGTTGGAACAAGATAATCAAATAATAGAACCACAACCAATCAATCAATAATTAGGAACAAGTGCTAGTAACACAAGTATGTAAGCAAGTAAAGCAATAAAGAAATGAACATATGATTTATAGTAATTCGATCTCTCCAAGATCTACATCCATTACTTTAAGCCTACACTTAAAGATTTCAATCAATTCACTAAATACTCAAGTCAAGCAATTACACAAGAGGTTCACCCTTCAATGGGTTTTACCACAACCTCTTTCCAATCCAATAAACAAGGTTTACCTTTGTCACAAATGGTTTTATGTCATTAGACAACCTAGACCAATCTAATCAAAGGCTCACTCTCACCAAAGAGTTTTATTTCACACGACAACATTGATCAATCTAATCAATGGCTCACCCTTCACGAGAGTTTTATGTCTTTTGACAACTTTGTTTCAACAAAGTAAGTAGATGAAGTATAGATTTAGATGTTACCAACAAAAACTAGGTGGATGATTACAATGCTAGCACCACTTCACTTCTTGCCTTTGGAATCTTGAATTTCAATGTTTGAGGACAAAGAAATTTGAGAGATTTTCAAATAATTTCGATGTAAAACAAGTTAGAGCATGTAGGATTTCAAAGTTTCAAAGTTTTTTTGAAAATTTGAAGTTTGAGGTTTAAATAGGGATTAAAAATTAGCTCAAACGTTCAAAAACAGCTAGTAATAGTAATATTCGGTCGACCAAATTTCACCATGTGTTTCCAAATTTTGCATCTGAAATTTTTTAAAAGTTATTATTCACCAAAATAGTGTTATTGTTCAAATTCAGATGACTGAAATTTCTCATCTGCATCCGAATTTCTCTGAAAAACGGTAGTAACTGTTCATAGTGCAAAAAAAATTTGATTGATTGAATTTTCATCCTACATCTGAATTTTGCATTTGAAATTTTCAAACTTTATCAAAACATATTCAAATCAATTCAAATAAGTTGAAAAACATTCTAACCTCAAAGAAGAGTCATTAAAGACCTTTAAAGTGCAAAAACTATTAATGAAAACTTGGTAATTTAAGTAAATTCAAAACTATTGAAAGTTTTCAGATCAAGTTTTGTGCTTTCAAATGCAACTCCTAGATTCCAAGACTTAAGAGTGTGGGGTTTACAAAGTTTACCTATTGAGCACATGTAACCTACACTTCATATTTTCAAAGCTTTTAATCATTTTGAACAAACTCTTCAATCTTCAATCACTTTGACATATTTGAGTTGTTCTTACATTTTAGCTTCAAGGCAATGAGACTTGTATACTTCTCAATCCAAAAATCCTATCACACAATAATCAAAACATATTAGTCCATATCAAAGTAATCAACATTATTCTCTTAGGACTTTGCAATGATCAATGTTTATCATTAATCAAAACAACATGATTTGCTCTTTGGGCTAACAACAATGATGTAAAATGTAATGACCCCTAAAGTTATAAGTTACATTTTAATTAATGGAACGAAAAAAATCTCTTTCGACCAAAAGGGAAAAGAAAAAATATATTCTCCACACCACAAATAGGAGATTGGTTTTATTTTTTTCCCTGTTTTTGTTCAAGTGATTGGTTTGAAGTTGAGATTATTTTTTTTCTGTCCTAAGTATTTAAACTTGAGATTCAAGTATGTCTAGGAAAAGAAAAAAAGAAAAAAGATTCAAGTATGTGAGTTTTGGTTTGTTTCCACCGGTGGAAGACAAAAGAATCTCCTCCACAAAGCAGATTGCCTTTTTTTCCCCAAAAACTCCCAAGGGTAACTATTCTATTACATATTAGCTTGAGAAGCCGAAGGTACGTCAAGTTAGAGGTCTCATCGCAGTAGAAAGAAGAAGAAATTAGAGACAGGTAAAAAGTCACTATAAATTAGAGAGTGAATTATTCTCTGAAGATTTTTACATAAGACTTATTTCATTGTTTTTTATTTTCTCTAGAATTTTCAAAGAAAATAGATGGCATATTTTGCGAAAAATTATCTCATAGCAGTTGTAGCTAACAAAAGCATCTATTTAGTGAATAAAAGTATGGAGTTCCGTTTTTTTTTTTAAAAAATATCTTACAAACACATATATTTTCTCTTAAACAAAAATATTTGAAAATTTTAGTATAAAGTATCAAAGCTATGGATTTTGTATCACTTTTCTTTTTTTTTTTTGGAGGAGAGTGGGGAGGGAGACAGAGAAAGGAGAGAGGGAGAAAGATTTGGGAAAAGGAATCTACCATTTTAATTCAAATTTAAAACTTATTTTACATGTAAAAGAATTATTTGCACTTCTCTTCTCAAAAGAGCTTTCTCCTTCTCACTCCTTCCCTACTGCAAAACTAAAAAAGAAAATTGAGGTTTTATCAATCTAAGTTATTAAAAATTTATTTTGTACACTTTTTATGGGATGGCAAAAAAAAAAAAGAGGAAACTCATAATCTATCCAACCATTTGTATAAACAATCTATCAAATCGAGAAAAGAAAAATTTTTATTATAAATTTATCTATTTTAATAGAAACTTTTTCTAAAAATCCTAAAATTTTCATCTGGTTAGCTATCCTGAAATTCTATTAGTATAATCAAATAAAAGATCTTATCCTGCACAAATGATACAGAATAGATATATGATCTAAAATTCATTAAGTATCAATAGTTCAATATAAGAGAAAATTTTGATCTTCTTGCATCGCACGGGTCATTATGTTAGTGTATATATATATATATATCCAAAGCCTTTAAAATCTAAATCCTAATTTCTTATTTTTTGAATTTTTTTCAATTTTCTTGACACATACATGTCTAAGTTCTAAGAAGTCTGGTGGGAGAAGATGTATAAAGATAAAATGGTGCCAAATAAGATTTAAAGGGTTCTCTGATCATACTTTTTTAAGACATTATTTTTAAAAGAAAAAAATAATATGAATAGAAATGTCTATTATATTTCTTACTTTTTTCTTTTTTTCTTGGAGGGGAGGAAGGGTTGGGGGGGGGGGGGTTGGAGGGCAGACTGGAGGCTTCATGTAAAGATGAGACTTGGAGATATTCTATTTTCAATTTATGATTCATATTAAATCTATTAAATAAAGTTATATTTCTCTTAGAAGAAATGTATTTGTTCTTTTCTTTTCCATAGGAAAGAGTCTAAAGATAACGTGAAATTTCATAAATAAAATCATTGTCTCATATTACATTTAAAAAATAAATCTTATTCCCAGCGTTTCATTTGATGATCTTAAGAGAAACATTGGAAATTTGACACATACAATAGGGAGGGGTAAAGGCAAATTGAAAGGTTTTTTATTTTCATTTTTAGCTTTTCCTAAACATAGAATCGTCTTCTACTTAAAGGAAACAATAAAGATCATAATTTTGCCTGAAAGCCATTAAAAGGTTACATAGTTTTCTTTTTCCTTTTTGGATAAAAATGTATTAGGAGGTATGTAAAAATAAACATGTTAATAAATAATAGTGTTCTTCTACTTTTATTATGAACTTATTTAAAAACATATTCTCATGTACTAAATACACGACTCTTTAAGCTAGTATATATATATTAGCCTAAAGACTCATGTAAAGCACGGACATAGAGATTTTATATTTAATTATAGTTAATAAACTTTTTCAAATAATAATGGCTGAAATTTATATTAGTTAGTACTAAAAAGTTCATGTAATCAAAGTTATAGCAAAGATAAAACTTAGGTTCATTGACCCTTTTACTACAAAATTAAGGGCCTGATTCAATCCAAACCTCATCATATGTAAAACAAAGAAAAGAAAAGTAAACATTTAAGAAATAACTAAGGCCCTGTTTGGATTAGGGTAGGGGAACGGAAAGAAAAGGAGAATAATAAGAGAGAAAGAAAAGAAAAGACGAGGGAAAGAAATGATTGAGTTATTATATTGTTTAGATAGTTAATAAAATAAAAAAAATAACTATTAGTTTATATATTCATTCTTAATTTTATATGAATAAAAATATCTTTAAAATAAGGATAATTTACTCAATTCACAAAATTTTATTAAAAATAATTTCCTTTCCTTTTATTTTTATCTACTTTTAAACAAAAATGAGATTGAAATTTATAAATTAAAATGAATACATGCATTCCCTTCTTATCCAGTTCTTCCTTTTCTTTTTTTTAATAAAAAATCAATTCAAATATCAAAAATTTAATCATTCCCTCTCTTCTCCTTTCATTTTCATCAATGCAAACAGAGCTTAAGAGAAACAAAAAACTTAAGTGCAAAAGTATGTTTTCAAGATTTCAATTTCAAAAAAGCAAATTGATTCATTAATTAAATTATCATGAGAACAAAAAAAAAAATTAAAGACTAAAGCTGCATATAAATCACATTTTTTGACTAATCAAAAAAAGTCTTGGGTAATTATTGTCATAGAAATAGAAATTGATGCATACCCTCTTTTCGCCCAATAGTTAAGAGTTTTGAAGAACAAAAGTTTAAAAATTTTAACATTACTTTACAATTTCCTTTACAGTTATCATGCACCACCTTTAAACAACTACAACTTTCCTTTGGTTTCTTCTTATCTTCTTCTCCTTACTCTAACCCTCGAAAAAGTTAGAGTCATGCAGAACCGGCAGACTCAAATCTGATACAAATCTAATGAATTATATTTTTTATTCTTAAAAATATTTAAGAAAAATTAAAGTTTAAATATGTATTGGTCGTCGTGGTGGCAGTGAATGTGACATGAGCGAGAATGGTTGACAGCTCCACGTGACTTCACCACGACCGTCTGTGGATGTCTTCGTTGATGCCGAGTGCCGACGCTAACAGCCAAAAACAAAAGAGTAGTCAAAATACTCTCAGCACCACGCACAAAAAAACTACACTACCAAAAAGTGTTGCGGCAATTGCAGAAAAATATATCTCCTTACAGACCATTGGCAATTCTCTTCCGGTTTTCACTAGTAATTGTTGATTTGTTGTGAATTTCGCAAGAGAACCTGTTGCATATAGAGGAGATGACCTTCAAGTTACCGGAGATTGCTGGTTGGTGTACGGAGTTCTCTCACGGTCCTGCACCATCTTGCTGTCTTTCCTCATTCAATCCAAAATCAGGTATCGACGTTCAATCGAACTGAATGAAGCAAATTTCCCCAATATAATTATATATATATAAAAGCAATGGCCGAATTCCTTGCTGATAAGCTTTTGGGTGCAATGGCTGACGTCCTCAAGAAGCTCCAGGAGGAGTTGAAGTTGGTGACCGGTGTAAAAAATGAGGTACAAAATCTCTTCTAAATTAGAAATGATAAGAAGAATACTGCAGGATGCGGAGAGGAAAAAACTGAAGGAGGAAGCTGTTGGAATTTGGCTTGATAAGCTTGAAGATGCAGCCTATGAGATGGATGACATGTTGGACGACTGGATTAACGCTGAAGTTCAGAAACTCAAGCTGGCAAGTGAGGGTTCAAATTCTCGTTCTGCGGAGATGAAGAAAAAGATGGCTAAGAATTTGAGGAAGAAGGTATGCTCCTTCCTCCTATTCATTTGTATTTGTTTCAAAGAAGATTTGTATATCTAGCCACTATTATTGAAGTCATCATTGTTAAAGTAATCACCAATCATTTTAGTAATTATTACTGACTTTGATTCTAATTACCTACCTTATTTTTTGTTATATAAATAGATAGTTTTTTTTAATAATTCTTGTAATTTTAAATTTTAGTAACTTTGATTCTAATTACCTACCTTATTTTTTGTTATATAAATAGATAGTTTTTTTTAATAATTCTTGTAATTTTAATTTTTAGTAAATGAATTAATTCTTAAAGTGGATAGTTTTTAAAAATTTTTGTAAATTCTATTCTATTGATATAGAAAATAAAATTTTTCTCATATTTGTATATTTCTAAAGTTTATTTGATCCTAAGTATTTCACATTAACAAATGATATCAGAGATTTAGGTTTTAAGCTTGTTAGAAAGTCACCAGAAAATGTCTAAAATTTTCAACTTGCTCAAATCGTATTTTTGAGCGTAATATTAGATTCCTTGTGTCAAGAGGAATAATTTTCGGAGGCTAAAATGGAGGTGTGGAGAGTTAATAAGAGAAAAAAATAAAATTGCTCTGTTTTTGTTTCTTCATGAGTAAATTTCTTAGTGAAGAACAAGAAGTTCAGTTAGCTGCCAAAATCAGCCACATCATTGATTAGTCAGCACTATATCTGCTGTCATGTCATCCACACACTAGTGTCACATCAACAATACTTTAGCACCCACATCATCGCCAAGTTAGTACCATCTCAGTGTCAAGTCAGCGCTCTGTTAGCGCCACGTGGCGAACATTCATAAAATTTTGGTATACTTTTTAAAAATACACTTTGGTCTTTAAAGTATTCTGAAATTATGAAATTATCCCTAAATCAGTTTTTGATCAACAAAGAGTCAAATCTACTTTCTTTCGACTGTGCCGAACTTAACAGTGAGGTCTGTTTTTTGTAATTCAACTCTTTTTTAAATTAAAATGGAGGAATCATTTGGAGTAATGATTAAACTTACGGTCACTAATTACACGTTGTGAAAACTTCCGATGAAAGATTTCTTCAGTTGCAAAAACATCTTTGATCTCATTGAATTAAAAGGTGTCAAACCTGATGAATCTAAGGAGACAAATTGGAAGAAAATTAACCAAAAATCTATTGGTCAAATTCAGTAATGGATTGATAATAGTGTCTTCTACCATGTTGCACAGGAGATAGAGACATATGCTCTTTAGAAAATGTTGAAAGATATGTATCATGCTAAAATCACTCGAAACAAGGCCTTGTTGCTTGAAGCTTAAGGATAGAACTTTAGTTGCCGAGTACAAAACCTGATAAATTAATTTTCTTCTATTGAGATGCTACTTACAGATGAGATTCAAGCACTCTTTTTGCTCAGTTCTCTACTCGATAGTTGAAAAACACTTGTGGTGTTCCTTAGCAACTCGGCCTCAAATGGCAAAGTTACCATGCCTATGATACAAGATGTCCTATTCAATGAGAAGGTTAGAAGAATGAACATAGACACGGATCAAACCCATGCTCTTGTATCAGAAAATCGAGAAAGACAACATGAGAAGCAACAACTAGGAGGTAGAGGTAAAAGTAAAGACAGATCTGTTGATAGCAAGAAACAGACATACACATGCCATTATTGTGGCATTGAGGGTCACATGAAGAAGAACTATTACAAATGGTTCGAGGAGCAAAACAAAAGCAGTTGTGAGTCGAAGAACATGGGTGGAAAAATGCTAGTCATCATTTCTGAAGATGTAGTATTTTGTTATACTCTTGGCGATGTATGTCTTAGTGTCTCAAGAGAAGATTCGGAATGGGTGGTAAGTACTGTAGCATCCTATCCCGTGACAGTCCACAAGGACAATTTCACAATATACCAAGGTGGAGACTTTGGAACTATGAAGATGAAAAATTTCACTTTCTCACGAATTGTAGGAATTAGTGATGTTCAAATCAAGACAAACATTGGGAGCACCATTACACTGCTAGATGTTTGGCATGTACCTGAGCTTTGACTTAATCTTCTTTCAGGTATAGCTCTTGACAAATAGGGTTATGATAATCATTTCAGCAAAAGCAGGTGGAAGTTGTCAAATGACACTATGACAGTTACTCGAGGACACATTTGTTGTACGTTGTACAAGACTTATGTGAAGATATGTACAATAAGCCTTAATGTTGTAGAGAAGAAGAATTCTCAGAATTTGTGGCATGAGAGATTTAGCCACATCAGTCAGAAAAGGTTATCTTCCCTAATGAGAAAAAGCTTACAAACATTGACAAGAATGCTACTATTAATCCTTGTAGTCATTGTTTATTTGGTAAACAGCATCGAATCTCCTTTAATATTTTTTCAACAAGAAAATCAGTGTTGCATGATCTTATGCACTTTGATGTTTGGGGTCCCATGGAGGCTAATTCATTAGGATGTAATAGATATTTTCTATCTTTTATTGATGATACTTCTCGGAGACAACGTGGATGCCATCACTTGCACCAGCACTATCAAAGAATATTAACTTGCTCACTATTATGTCTTTGTCGGATTCTCGCCCGCAAATCTCTAATTCATCAAAAATAGAGGTAGAGCTGATGCGCTCAAGATTTTCATAATTAGGATTCAAATCGCTGAGGGCAAATTTGAATTTATCTGCCTCTTGGAAAATCATGTCTTTCCTACCATTTAGGTCTTTAATCTTCTGTGCAATGTCATGGCTATTGAGGTAAAAATACTCAAGATCGAATAAACTTTAGAAACACAACTATGAGAAAATTTCATTTCTATATCAACATAATAAAATTTATAAAAACTTTAAAAAACTATTAACTCTCTAGGGATTAATTCCTCTACTGGGAATTAGGATTACAAAACTCATCAAGAAAACCATCTATTTATAGCAAAAAATGAGGTAGGTAATTGGAATCAAAGTCAGCAGTTATTGCTGGAATGACCAATGGCTGCTTCAACAATAGTGTCTTTAGCAATAATAGCTTCAACAATAGTGGATGGATATTCAACAATTCTCCCCCTCTAGCCACGTCTGAAGCAAGTTCATATAATAGCAATTCTGGCTACATTTTTGCATAGCTTTAGCTTGTCTCGTGTAACCACTTTTGTAAACATGTTTGCTGCATTCCCTTTCGTGTGAACATCCTGGAAGTATACTCGCCCCCATTATATGTTCGAAGACATTTCAATTTCTTTCCTATTTTACGCTCCACTATAGTATGAAACTGCTTGAAGTAGTTTAGAACTTGGTCCTTCAATATAAGGAAATACTGCTACAAATGGTTTCCGAGAAGCATCATCAATAAAAAATAGGAAATATCTATTACCTCCTAATGAATCAGCCTCTATGGGACCGCAAAAATCAGAGTACACCAGATCAAGAAACTCTGATTACTCTGATTTTCTTGTTGAAGAAATATTAAAGGAGATTTGATGTTGGTTACCAAACAAGCAATGACTATAAGGATTAATGGTAGCATCCTTGTCAATGTTGATAATCTTTTTCTCATTTAAAGAAGATAACCCTTTCTAATTGATGTTGTAACATCCCATCTTATAAAAAGTTTATCTGTGTTCACTGTGTGATAGAATACGTAATTTTGGCACCAGTAAATTAGGTAATTTAATTTTCTTCTAACATATTTTGAATCTTCTAAAAAAATGAAGAAAATATAGATTAACCCTCAAGTGACACTTGGTCACTTAAATTGATATTTTCCTTTCCCAAGTCGGTAACCTACTCAGTCCTTCAAGATATATATATTTTGTTTTGCTTTAATTTTTGCTATCATTTCCATTTTCTTTCCTTTCATTCTTTCTTTTCTTTTCTCTTGGTTGCTCTCACGGGTTGCTCACTTCTTTTCTTCTTGGCTTGACTTCCTTTTGTCAATTAAGGTATGAATTCTTATTATTTTCTTTTGTTTGAAAGTTTTCTTATTTGTTTTATAATTTCTTTAAATTTATAGTATAAATTATTTATTTAGTAAAAGTTGTTTATTTTATTATTTATAGTATAAATTGTTATAGTATAAAAATCTATATGTTTTAGAATTTGAAATAGATTTGATATTTGTGAACTATTCGATAATTATAGATAGCTATATTTGTGGACTATTCGATAATTATGTGTTTTATTTAGGCATAGATTTATGCCTAGAGTAGTCTAAAAAGGTTCACCCGATAAATTAAAATTTATCAATTTTTATTAGAAAATTTGACTAAGGTTTACTCATTTAAATTTGTAAAAAATTTGTACATTTTCATAAGTAGCGAGTAGCATATTATTTGTGCATTAGAAATATTTCGGAGCGGTACTCCAAATAGATATTTATTTGATTGAAAATATTTTATTGTGTATTTTTAAAAAGTCGTGTATTTTAATTGCATATTTAAAAAAATTTGTATTTACATGTTTGGACTGACGGGCGGTTGTTATTTTAAAGTTATGTTGAAACTGGATTTGGTTATGAAATTGGAATCATTTGAGTGACTACTTGAGTGGCTTTTATGTTTAAAAAGGTGCATAAAAACTCCGTCCCGACCATATATGATTTGGATATAATGTGATTAGATATGATTTGAGCCTGAAGCGTCATTGGATTGCACTGTACGTGGCTAGTCGTCCGTACTATGGCATTTTTCGTTGGCATGGAACGCACATACTTTGGATTGTGTATCCACTTGAAAGGGGACGAAGTATGTCAAGGAGGGCATGACCTAATTGGTACTGCGTTTATCTATCTGTGAAATGTTAAGATTGATCACTAAGGTTGCATTAGTAGGTGACCCAAATCCTTAGCCTGGTTTCTATCTGAGGAGACATAAGATAGTCTATGAAATCGAATACTCATACTGTTATATGGTTGGTATTGACTACGAGATACCGGGATTGTTTTCCTGATAACCCCTTTATTGGTTCCGGTAGATTTACCGTTGAGCAACATTTGATTGTTTGTCATGTTTGAGAAATTAGATTGATACTCTATGCTGATGTGTCTTGATTCGCTCAAACTTTTCAAACCTTCACCATCAGTTTATGCATGTTTATTTAAAATAAAAAGAATATTTAATTGCATGCGAAGAATTTGTACACTACCATGCATGTGCATATATCCATATTATTTTGAAATCACAAACACACACGTAAATCACTGAGCTTTTTAGCTCACACTTATTTTTGATATCTATTTCAAATGAATTATACCCGGAGACCGAGCAGTGAGTTTCATGTTTACTATAACTTTAACTCAAAGAGCATCTTTTGTTATGTATAAGTACTTTTAAAAAATATTGTATCTTTTGTTCTTTTTCGCCAGTTTTAGAAAGAGAAAAGGTTGTATTAAAGATCTACTTTTGTATGTAAAAAAAAAACTTTCGCTGTTGGAAAGGATAGCAAAATATATATATATATATATATATATATATATATATATATATATATATATATATATATATATATATATATGTATATATATGTATATATATATATATATATATATATATATATATATATATATATATATGTATATATATGTATATATATATATATATATATATATATCTTGGAGGATTGAGGTTGATCAGTTATCCCTAGTCCAATTCGCCAAGTTGGGTTACATCTCTCAACAATTTGAGGGCTATTGGAAGCAAGAAACTTGCGACCTTGCTTGCACTGAATCAGCTGTGCTCGCTTGAACAACTCCACCTTGAGGGCTTGGAAGAAATAGAAGCTTTGGGGCGTGAACTCATGCTGGGAAGAAGAACAGAGATTGGTGGGGCTGCAACAGTATTTCTCACGTTGAAGAGATTATCTCTTTGTATTGGGAGGTTAGGACAAATAATAAAAATAAACACAACTCAATAAAATTAAATCACAAAATAAATGATCCACATTACCAGTATTAAAATGACTATCTCAAAGCCTCTAATATTGATAAAGTGAGAATTTATCAATAACCACTAAGCAAAAGTAAATCTAGCAACAAAAATATTAAAAATATACTGATACTAGGATTTACATGAAAATTCTCAAAAATGTATAAAAATCACTGGTCAAATACTGATCGAAACTTTCACTATAAAATGGGGTAACAAAACTTCTTCTAAATATACTGGAAGGTAACACAATTATCCTCACCAAACTAGGTAAATATCAAGAAAGAGAAAAGAATAATCTCACAACAATGACAAATCAGAATGGCTAAAATAACTCACTTTGATTACTCTCCTAATCTTTTGTCATTCTCTTCTCTCTTTTCTTTTCTCTCCTTTCTTCTCACTCAATGCACACAACTTCGTCTAATCCCAGGATATTTATAGGCAACTTTAGTCGCAATTGTAGAATATATGTCAGTCACAATTCTTGATTTCTGTAGCCTTTGAGGCACAAATTTTGACTGACAGCAATTCTTGACTCCATTATCCCAAAAATATTGACTTCAATGTTGGCATCCTTTGAGTTGAAACATTAACAAATAATTATTGGGTTACAAACCAAGTCCCACATGAAAAATTGAAGGAAGAGTTGCCTAAAATATAGGAGTCAAGATAACTCCATTAGTATGAGGCATTTTGGGAGATGTCCAAAAATAAATCCATGAGGGCTTAGCCCAAAGCAGACAATATCATACTAATATGGAGTTAGGGCGACAACAAGCAACTATTCATACAGTGGTATCAAAGCTTTGGTTAGTTTGTTTTAAATGGAAGAGTCAACTTCTTCTTCTAGTAGATGATTAAATTGACCTCTAGTAACTATACTGTCTGAAACCTAGAACAGAAAACTTTATATTGTAAAGATATGTATGAACCCATTCTTGGTGATGTTGCAAAACCAGAGAGTATATCTGATGTTGCATGAGCAAAAATGCACAGAAAAATTATTGGTCATATTAGGAGTTGGATTGATCAAAGTGTGTTCAATCATGTTTCAGGCGAAACGAGAGCAAATGTGATGTGGAAAAAATTAGAGACCATGTTTGAAAGAAAATACGGTCTTAACAAAGTTTCTTTATTCAAACAGATTACACAGCTACGGCACAAAAAAGGAGCAAATGTGTCGGAGCATCTGAATGATTTTTAGATATTAATAAACCGTATCGATGCTGTAAATTTGAAGCTGGATGAGGATCTGCAAGCACTTACTATTCACTTCACTCTCAGATAGTTGGGAACACTTGTTGTTTTTGTCTTGAATTCTGCTCCATGTGGCATTGTTACATTGGAGATGGTCAAAGAAGTTTTGTACAATAAACAAACTAGGAGGAAGGGTCAAGGATTAAATCCGGAGCCTCAAGCACTTATTGCAGAAAAGAATCACATGAGGAGAAAAAGTAAGATCAGAAGTCCCCACAACAAATATAACAGATCAAGGGGTAAGTCCAAGTCTAAAAGAGATGTTGAATGCTTCTATTGTCACAAGAAAAGGCATTACAAGAATGAATGTTGGAAATGGAAGAAAGATCGAACCAATACAAAAGGTGAAAATAATGAAAAAAATTCAGAGACAGTTACCACAGTAACTGATGATGAGATCGAACTTGTTTGTGATGATTCTAGTATTAACCTAGTTTGTCACAATACTAATTGGGTTATTGACTCAGGAGTTTTTTATCACATACTTCTCACAGGGAATTCTTCTCATCTTACACTCCAGGAGATTTTGGTCATGTAAAAATGAAAAATTATGACTCTTGCAAAATAATCGATATTGGAGACATTTATCTCAATTACAACACCGGTTGTAAACTAATTTTGAAGAATGTGAGACATATACCAGATGCTCGTCTCAACCTCATCTCTACCAGCAAGCTTGACAATGAAGGTTATGCAAATCACTTCAATGATGGAAAATGATAGCTGACAAAAGGAAATCTTGTCATCGCCAAAGGTATAAAAGTAAGCTCATTTTATATTATGAAAGTCAAGCTGAGCAACGGAGAAATCAATACAATTTTAGAATCTTTATCAGATCTTTGGCACAAAAGACTTAGCCACATGAGTGAGAAAGGGCTCCAGAGACTTGTTAAACAACAACTCCTGCCTGATGTAAAAGGTGTAAGTGTTAAATCCTGCACTCATTGTTTAGTTAGAAAACAATATAGAGTTGTATTTCAAAAATTCTGCACTCATTGTTAACCGATGGGATTACAAATCTTCTTCTAGATATACTAGAAAGTAACACAACTATCCTCACCAAACTAGGTGAATATCAAGAAAAGAGAAAAGAATAATCTCACAAAAATGACAAATCGGAATGGCTAAAATAACTCTCACTATGATTACTCTCCTATCCTTTTGTCGTACTCTTCTCTCTTTTCTTTTCTCTCATTTCTTCTCACTTGGTGCACACAACTTCGTCTAATCCCATGATATTTATAGGCAACTTCAGCCATAATTTTTTATTTCTATAGCCTTTGAGGCACAAATTTTGACTGGCCGCAATTCTTGACTCCATTAGCCTGACCAATCACAATTCTTGACTCCATTAGCCCAAAAATATTGACTTCAATGTTGGCAGCCTTTTAGTTAAAATATTAACAAATCTCTCCCTTTCAACTCATTAAGAGAGCTCCACTATATCAGCTTCTTTTTTGCAAAAGTCAAACTTTTCTTTGGACAATGATTTAGTCATCATGTCAACACCATTCTCGTCAGTGTGTATCTTCTCAAGTATTAATTCCTTTGACTCCAAGACATCTCGGATCCAATGATATCGAACATCGATGTGTTTAGATCGAGAATGGAAAGTAAAATTTTTGCAAAGATGGATAGCACTTTGACTATCACAGTAGAGTTCATACCTTTCTTGCTTAATTCTCAATTCTCGTAGGAACTTTTTCAACCACAAGGTTTCCGTACTTGCTTCAGTAACGGCTATATACTCTACTTCTGTGGTAGATAGAACGACACATTTTTGTAGTCTGCTTTGCTAAAAAACTACTGCACCTCCAAACTTCATTAGATATCATGATGTGGATCTTCTGTTATCAATGTCTCCAACCATGTCTGCATCTGTATAACATTCTAATACATGTTTTTCATTACCAAAACACAGACAATATTTTGTTGTACCTTTAAGATACCTGAGTATCCATTTGACCGCATTCTAATGCTCTCTGCCAAGATTAGGTATATCAGGCCTGGTGCACATCAAACATACATTAAACTACGAATAGCTGAAGAATAAAGAACCTTCTTCATATCTTCCTTATCTTGCTTACTTTTAAGACATTACTTCGTACTGAGCTTGAAGTGACCTGCTAGTAGTGTAGAAATTGTCTTGGCCTCGCTCATGTTGAAACGGTCAAGAACTTTCTCAATATACTTCTCCTGAGACAACCAAAGTTTACCATTTTGTCTATCTTGAGTAATCCTCATTCGAAGAATTTGTTTTGCTGGCCCTAAGTCTTTCATTGCAAAAGACTTACTTAACTCCTTCTTCAACCTGGTAATTTTGGCAGTATCATAGCCAACATTTAGCATATCATTAACATAAAGTATGAGGATAATAAAATTACTATTAGAAAATTTCTTTATAAACACGCAATGATCTAATGTAGTCCTGCGATAGCCATGTTCTGCCATGAAAGAATTAAATTTCTTATACCACTGCCTTAGTGCTTGCTTCAACCCGTGCAAGCTTTTCTTGAGTTGACAAACAGGGTGCTCTTTTTCTTTGACTTTGAACCCCTCTAACTGCTCCATGAAGAAAAGGTGTCTTCACGTCAAGTTATTGAATTTTCAGGTTCAAGCTGGTTGCTAGTCCAAGAAAAACTCGAATAAAAAATATTTTAACTACGGGAGAAAATATTTCTTCAAAATCAATACCTTTCTTTTGATAGAAGTCTTCCACAACCAATCTGGCCTTGTATCTTGGTTTGGAAATATTTTCTTCTGCCTTCAACTTGTAGATCCATTTGTTCTTCAAGGCTCTTTTCCCTTTAGAAAGTTTCACCAAATCATATGTATGATTGTCATGCAAGGATTTTGATCTCTTCTTGCATAGCTTTCAACCACTCAATTCTTACTTTCATGGTTTACAGATTCTTCATAAGTTTCTAGTTCTCCCCCATTAGTGAGCAGTACGTACTCTTTGAGTACTATATCTTGTTGAAGGACTCCTTTTTCTGGTGGATCTCCTAAGTTTTGGTTTTGGTTGTGGTTGGTGGTACTGCTGGCTCAGCTACTGGAACATCATCATCGTTGTCCTACTCTGCCTCAACTCCCTCTTGCTCGTCTTGATTGATTTGTTGAGATACTGGATCTAAGTTGACTAAAATTTCTGGATCCAGCGTTGGTTTATCATCTTCTTGATGTCTTCAATAGTTTGATCTTCAATATTATCTCTACTTCTAATTAGTTTCTTATCAACAGGATCCCAGAGTTTGTATCCAAACTCTTCATGTCCATATCCCAAGAAAATACATTGTTTGGCCTTACTATCAAGTTTAGACCTTTCATCCTTGGGAATATGAACAAATACTCTGCATCCAAAAACTCTCAAATGCTTGTAGGAGACTTCTTTCTCTGTCCAAACTCTTTGTAGAATATCACCACCCAAAGGAATTGACGGAGAAAGATTGATCAAGTGGACTGTTGTTCTCATTACCTCACCCCAAAAAGGTTTTGGCAATTTGGCATGAGAAAGCATGCATCTTATGTGTTTTAGCATTCATTCGTTCAGCTACACCATTGTGTTGTGGAGTCTTTGGTACACTTTTCTCAAGTCTAATGCCAGGATTCCTGCAATAAGCTTCAAAAAGGCTTCTGTATCACCACCATTATCTGCCCTGACACATTTTAATTTCCTTCATGTTTCTCTTTCCACCTTGTCATGGAAATCCTTAAAATTATCTAGAACCTTATCCTTAGACTTCAAAGTGAAACACCATACCTTTCTAGAAAAATCATTAATAAAGGTCACAAAATATAATGCGCCACCAAGAGTTCTTTCACCCATATGACATACATTAGTATGAACCAGTTCCAAAGGAAATAATTTTCTAGATGGAGGAAATTTTTGAAATGCAACTCTATGTTGTTTTCCAACTAAACAATGAGTGGAGGATTTAAGACTTACACCTTTTACATCAGGCAGGAGTTGTTATTTGACAAATCTCTAGAGCCCTTTCTCACTTATGTGGCCAAGTCTTTTGTGCCAAAGATCTTATGAAGATTATGAAATTTTATTGACTTCTTCATTGCTCAACTTTGCTTTCATAATATAAAATGAGCTTGCTTTTGTACCTTTGGCGATGACAAGATTTTCCTTTGTCGGCTTTTATTTTCCATCATTGAAGTAATTTGCATAACCTTTATCGTCAAGCTTGCCGATAGAGATGAGGTTGAGACGAACATCTGGCACGTCTCACATTCTTCAAAATTAGTTGACAACCGGTATTGGAATTGAGATGAATGTCTCCAATATCGATTATTTTGCAAGAGACATCATTTCTCGTTTTTACATGACCAAGATCTCCTAGAGTGTAAGATGAGAAGAATTCCCTGTGAGAAGTAACATGATAAGAAGCTCCTGAGTCAATAGTCAAGTTACTGTTGTGACAAATTAGGTTAATACTAGAATCATCACAAACAAGTTTATTCTCATCATCGGTTATTGTGCAGTTGTCTTTGAATTTTTCTCCTTATCTTCACCTTTTGTATTAACTCGATCTTTCTTCCATTTCCAGCATTTATTCTTTTAATGCCTCTTCTTGTGACAATAGAAGCATTCAACATCTCTTTTAGACTTTGACTTACCTCTTGATCTATCATATCTGTTATGGGGATCTCTGGTCTTACTTTTTCCCCTCTTGTGATTCTTTTCTGTAAAGTAGTTGAAGCTTCGGATTTAATCCTTGATCATTCCTCCTGATTTCTTTATTGTTCAAAGCTTCTTTGACCATCTCCAATGTAACAACGCCATCTGAAGCAGAATTCGAGACAGAAACAATAAGTGAATAGTAAGAGTGCTTCCACCTCCTCATGTAGCTTTAGATTTACAACATCGGTGCAGTTATATTTGCTTATTCTTTGTACCGTAGCCGTGTAATCTGTTTCAACAAAGAAACTTTGTTAAGACCATATTTTCTTTCAAACATGGTCTATAATTTTTTTCACATCACATCTGCTCTCGTTTCGCCTTAAACATGATTGAACACACTTTAGTCAATCCAACTCCTAATACGATCAATAGTTTTCATGTGTTTTTTTGCCCATGCAACATCAGATATACCCTCTGATTTTGCAATATCACCAAGAATAGGTTCATACATATCTTTACAATATAACAAGTCTTTAATTCTAGATTTTCAGACAGTATAGTTACTAGAGGTCAATTTAATCATGCTACCAGAAGAAAAAGTTGACTCATTCATTTAAAACAAACTAACCAAAGCTTTGATACCACTTTGTTAGTATTTGTCTATTATCGCCCTAACTCCACATTAGTATGATATTATCCGCTTTGGGCTAAGCCCTTACGGATTTATTTTTGGGCATCTCCTAAAAGGCCTCATACTAATGGAGTTATCTTGACTATTATATTTTAGGTAATTTTCATATGGACTTGGTTTGTAACCCAATAATTATTTGTTAATGTTTCAACTCAAAGGCTACCAATATTGAAGTCAATTTTTTTGGGATAATGGAGTTAAGAATTGCGGCCAATCAAAATTTGTGCCTCAAAGGCTACAGAAATCAAGAATTGTGACTGACATGTGTTCTACAATTGCGGCTCAAGTTGCCTATAAATATCATAGGATCAAACGAAGTTGTGTACACCGAGTGAGAAGAAAGGAGAGAAAAAGAGAGAAGAGAATGGCGAAAGGCAAGGAGAGTAATCAGAGTGAGTTATTTTACCCATTCTAATTTGTCATTTTTGTGAGATTATTCTTTTATCTCTTTTCTTGATATTCCCCAATTTGGTGAGGATAGTTGTGTTACCTTCTAATATATCTAGAAGAATATTTGTTATCTCATTTTATAGTGGAAGTTTCGGTCAGTATTTGATCCGTAGTTTTTACCCATTTTTGGAATTTTCCACGTAAATCCTGATGTTAGTATATTTTTAATATTTTTGTTGTTAGATTTATTTTTACTTAGTGGTTATTGATAAATTCCCACTTTATCAATACCAGAGGTTTTGGGAAAGTCATTTTAATCCTGGTAATGTGGGTCATTTATTTTGTGATTTAATTTTGAGTTGTGTTTGTTTTTATTATTTGTCCCAACCTCCCAACAAAGTGGTATCAGAGCCGATGGTTCGACTGAGTGACTCAGTTCTGTGTGGGAAAGTCCTCTATAGAGAATGGAGATCTGCGGTTGATGCCTTGTGTTGAAAGTCTTCCTGATAATGTGGTGATCAGGCAGTGTGTCTCGTTGGTTGGTAGCGGCGGTACAAGATGGTTGGCAAATCAAATGGATTATCAGCGAATGGAGATATGTGGTTGATGTTTTGTGTCAAAAGTTTTCCTAATAATGTAGTGGTCAGGCGGCGTGTCCCGCTGGTTGATAGCGGCGGTGCAAGATGGTTGGTAGATCAAATGGATTATCGCTGAAGGAGAGGATGTGGCTTGTGTGGTCCTTAGTTTGAGGAGGAGACTTGTTGGGTTACAAACCAAGTCTCACATAAAAAATTGAAGTAAGAGTTGTCAAAAATATAAGAGTCAAGATAACTCCATTAATATGAGGCTTTTTGGAAAATGTTCAAAAATAAATCCGTGAGAGTTTAGCCTAAGGTAGACAATATTATACTAATGTGGAGTTAGGGCGACAACAAGCAACTACTAACACTTTGGCACTTCAGAAATTTCAAAGTATGGGAAGACCTAAGAGAGAAGGATGAGAATGCGGTTTCGGGCGTAATGCCATGCCTTGGAGAGTTGAGAATAGTTGGGTGCCGACAACTCGAAAATCTAAATCTTCTGGAAATAAGCTTCTGCCCCATTGCAAAAACGACGCTAGAAGAAGGATGGAGGAGAAGATTGGATTCACATTTCCCATATTCCAAACGTTAAAATGCCTGACTGTGCTGGTGACAATATATAATGCATGCTGGGCTTGGAGATTCGATAGGGTGAAGATCACAAGGCCAGAAGGAAGGATGCCAGTGACGATATTGATACACTATAATGCACTATCATTTGCTGCTTTCACATATTTTCTTTATTTTTTCTTTTTTCTTTTTTTGTTACCAAGGATCAAAAAAAGGAAAAAGACATATTTTCATCTTTTTTCTTTTGGCATATTGTCAACGTTTTGGGTGAGATTTCAATGCAATCACACTTTTAAGTTTTAGCACTTTACTGTTAAAACTAGCAAACATTAATTTTAAAGCATTTGGAAGAAACTAAAATATAAATCTGCGTAGCACATTCAAAATACAGGAGCTAAACATATTTTTCTTCCAAATACATAATAATAAAACTATAAAAAAATATAAGCAGTTTTAGAATTAAGCGTTGAGTTCACGTAGAAACATAACTTATTTTTATAATCTTCCGAGTTAGTTTTTGGTTTTGGTTTTTCACTCCCAGGTACAGTATAAGTGATGAGTTTTGGTTTTTTATTTTTGAAAATCAATCAAGGCGTTATATATATATATATATATATATAATAGAATATTAAATGAAATATTAAACTCGCTATTCAATAGAATATTAAAGCAATATTGATGATTTCATTTTATAAATGTTAAATATAGGATAATTATATTGATACATGATAATTGTTTATAATTTTTTCTTTTCATAATTGTTATTTTTTATATTTAAAATTTTAATATAGTTGTGAGTCAAAACTTAATAAGAGGACTATTAATGTTAACACAAAATCACGAGTTTCGACTCTTATTTATGATATCATGTTAAAAGAGTTCTATATTATACCTTCTTTTTTGAGTAAGAATTAGATTTTGTTAGAACTATTTAAATCAAATTCGGATTAACCTCACTAATTAATAAATATATCAAGTATTTTAAACAAATATACTTAAGTACTATCGATTTCTTAGAGGATGTTTTAAATTAAATTTACCTAATCTGTGATTTCTTTTTTCATAGTCAAATATCTACGTTTTTATTCATTTGGATAAGGAGTAGTAATTCTGTAGTGATTCATTCCTACTATGTTAGCGTTGGTGATGGTGGTGACCGTGGCGGCGGCGGTGAATGTGACATGAGGAAGAGTGGATAACAGCTCCACATGAGTTGACCACCACCATCATTGGCAACGCATCAATTTAATCCCCAAAATTGGACTGGAATGATCAAAACAGGACTTACGCAAAACGCCGTCCATTATCCTAACGGGCAAGCAGCAATTCGTCAACTAAAAGAGAATTACGGTGAAATATTTATAATAACACAGAGTTAAAATTGATCTTTTATATTGCACTTTCTCGCTCAAACGGGCCTCGTACCTATGGAAATGTGCCATTAACTCTAAGCCGGTGAACTATCTTCATTTTCATCAAACTAAGCAAATCGGTACCATTCCAATCTTCATCTTCCATGTGCTGCGCAAATAGGGGAAAGGAAATGTGATGTTCAATTGGAGCTGATTAGACGTGTGGCTACCTCAGCAATGTCGTGATTGCTAAGAGAAGTTGATGGTGGATCCTAGCCGAAAAGGATCAATATATGGCGTCCGTTTTCAGTTCTGTATTGTATTTTTTTAGATAAGATTTATTTATGATTGTCTGATGATAATTTAACGATTAAAATAATTTTTTAAAATAATTTTTTAAAATAATTATTTCAATTGTTAGATCACGATCTAACAATTATAAATAAATTTTATAAAAAATAAGTAAATGACTTAATCTTTTTTGCTATGATAATTTTTAACTCTTCCTTAGTCGATCGTTTTGCGTACAATTTTTATTTTTTATTTTTTTCTAGTTTGTTACAGTATAGTTTTTGTATTATAGTTTGTCTTCTAAAATTTTTTTATTTCAAGTTCGCTCTCTAGCATATTTCAATGTACATAGTCTTCATATGTTCTTGTTCCTCAAAAGGTGCACACTTGGGATGTTCATATCACGTGAAACAAAGAAAGAATCGTCTTTTTCGTTTGACTTGGTTGGAGTTTAGAAAAATGTGAATAACTGTGATGATCTTCTTTAGTGTTCAAGAAAAATTGATATGAAATTAATTTTAAAAGAATAGGGAACTCACAGTTGCGATAACTTGAAATTTGTTTTGATTTTTTAAGTGTTTGACAATGATATGTTTAAGTTAGGTAGATGCAATTTAGAGTTTAATTAACTTCTATCAACCTGTTTATGTTTCATGTTTTTCTACAGGAAAAAAGGCTCATTCTTTTCTCTATTAAAATGCATTGCAGGGGTAAATTTGTGAAAACTCTTTGAAAGAACATATCACTACAACAAAAGAAAAAAAATTAAAATCAAAAAATTGATTTCAAAGAAAATTTGAAATCGATTTGAAATTACACAAAATCAATTTTAATTTTAGTGGTCACGTCTCACAATAAAACTGAATAAGTCGAATTCAAATTTGAAATTAATTTTAAAATCGAATATAATCGATTTCAAAATTAACTCAAGAATCAACCTTTTTTAATAGTCTGGTTTTAAATTGCATTGGAATGCTTTCAAATCAAATTTTGAAATCGATTTAAATAAATAAAGAATGAATTTTTTAAAAAATTGATCAAATGGATAAGATCGACCAGGCGTGAGTTGGCTCGAACAACCCAGCATGCACACACTTTCCTAGAGCATGGCGGTGCGCCCAAGCGTGCGTGCGTGTGTATACTCCAATAATCTAAGCATTAAGTAATTCATTGAGATTATTTTTAAAATTATTTATTATTTAATTTAATGAGTTAATTAAAAAAAATATTATAAATTATAATTTAAAGTAATTTATAATTATAATTTCTCTTTATTATGAATGAAGGGAATATATTTGTTATTATGGGATATTTTCTCTTGAAAAATGAAAAATAAATATTTATTAATGAGGCAAATAAAATAGTTTTCCTATATTAAATAAGGGTTTGGATAAGTTTAATTTTTTTTGAGATAATAGATGGTACATGTTATTTATTTCTTACAAAAAGGCATCTGTGATATTTTTATATAAATCAAAGATTTTAAAAAAATAAAAAAGAAATAGATTTAATGTAATTAATATTGCTTCTGATTTTATATTGGGATAATCAAAAAAGAGTACAAGATGATAAAGAATGTATTGGATGTTTTTAAACTAATAAAATTTTAATAGTTTATGTGTTATTCGATTTTTCTCCTAAATATATACGTTGGAGGTAAAAAGTATTTCTTTTTAAATATTTCTTTTAAAAATTTAATTTTAATATTTTTTAATTTTAAAATATATTCTTGCATCACACAAATTTTAAGCTAGTGTTATAATTAATAGGAAGAAAAAATAGGCTTTATATAATGCATGTGGTGCTTGGAGATTAGATCGGTTGAACATCACAAGTATGGGTGTTAACGAGTCCAAACGGGTTCGGGACACCCTGTCTCGGACCCAAACCCGAACCCGAACCCTACCTTATAAAGTCTAGCGTCGGATTCGGGTAGACCTGATAAGGTATTTTAATATAAATTTATAGATAATTAACCGTTGGGTCAAACACATTTAACGGTTATAAAATATTTAAATATATAAAATATTTATTATTCAAAATTTAATCAGGTAATCGGGGTCCGAAACTTTGTGGATCATACCCGTACCCATTTAGAAGATGTACTATCGGGTCCAGGTCCAGATAAACAGGTATGAATATTGTCTCTGACCCGAGATTATCGAGTCGGGTCCGGGTAAGACTCGACCCATTAACAGCCCTAATCACAAGGCCAGAAGGAAGGATACCAGCGATGATACTGATATATTATAATGCAGTATCATTTTCTGCTGTGACATATTTTCTTTCTTTTTTAAAGTATTTGGAAAAAAACTAAAATATAATGGATTGAGTTTTGCAAAAAAATTCTCTCTCACGAAACCCAAAATAGAAAATTTCAAACCAAAGTATTATCCAATTAGTTCAATTCAAAATTTTCACTTCAGGTATCACTTCTTCTCTCACAAATAATTTTCTCTTCCAAAACCTAAGATAAAAAATCTCAAATTAAAATATTATCTAATTTTACTCTAAACTAGCACATTCAAAATATAAAGGATAAGCATATTTTTGTTCTGAGTACATAATAATAAAATCATAAAAAATCGAAAGTAGTTTTAGAGTAAAGGGTTGAGCTTGCATTGATATATAATTTGTTTTCATGATCTTCCTTGAGTTGGTTTCGCTCTGAGGTTTAGTATAAGTTATGAGTTTTGGTTTTTGATTTTCAAAAATCAACCAAAGCGTCAAATAGAGTATATGATAGGAACGGTCGGTAGATGACATTGGATGTCTATTTTTTTATTCCTTCCTAATATGGTGGTGTTCTGGCGGTGGGCGTGACAAGAGATAGAGTGGCTGACATCTCCACCGTCGGTAGATGACATGGCCGGCTTCGGATTCATGCCGCTAACTATGATTGAAACAAAATGCCCTGGTAGTTTTTTAATCATGTCTCATTTTTATATAATTTATCATTCTAAAACAAAAAATTAATGCAAAAATATTAATATTAATAAATAATAAATTGTTTAATTACTATTATTATTAGTAGAAAATAAGAACTTTAAAAGGTTTGAATAGCTTTCTTTTTGGATAAAAACTGAACATGTTAATAGATTATAGTAGTATTCTTTTAATTTTATTATGGATTTAATAACGGCTGAAATTTATATATAATTATTACTGAAAAGTTCATGTAATCAAAGCGATAGAGAATATAAAACTCAAGTCCATTATACTTTTACTACAAAATTAAAGGCTTAATTCAATCAAGACCTCCTTTGTAAAACAAAGGGAAAAAAAGTAAACATTTAAGAAATTAGTAAGGCCCTGTTTGGATTGAGGGGGAGGAATGGAAAGGAAAGGAGAATAATGAGAAAGAAAGGAAATAAGAGGAGAATGAATTAGAGGATTGAGTCATTGCGATATTTAGATAATTAATAAGAGGGAAGAAAAAATAAGTGTTATTTTACATATTTATCTTTAATTTTATATGAATATAAGCATCTTAAAAAAGGTAATTTAGTCAATTAAAAAATTTTTATTAAAGATGCTTTTATTTCCTTCTATTTTTGTTTATCTTTTAAACAGAAAGGAGATTGACATTTGTAAACTAAAGTTAATCCCTCTATTCCCTTCTCATTTTCCTTTTTTATATCTAGTCTAAATCCGTACGATGCACATATATATTTTAAAAATAAAAAATATTAAAATTAGATTTTCAAAAGAAATATTCAAAGAGGAACCTTTTTTACATCCCGAAAAAATTGAATAGCACGAAACATTAAAATTTAATTAGTTCAAAAACTTATAATACCTTCTTCCCCATCTTAAACTCTTAGCATATAATTTCTACCTCTTTTGTTTCTCTCAATTCAAAAGTAGAAATAATATCAGTTACATTAAATCTACTTCTTTCAATATTTTTAAAATCTTTGATTCGTATACAAATATTACTAGTGTCCTTTTGTAAAACATAAATAACATGTTGCCATTTATTAGTTCAAAGAAAGTTGAACTTATATAAACCCTTATTTAATTTGGAGAAGCTCCCTTATTTGCTTTATTAATAAATGTTTCTTTTTTATTTTCCAAAAAGAAAAAATTACTTGATGGCAAATCTATTCCCTAATCAATAATGGAGAGAAATTATGTTTATTAGTTACTTCGGACTACAATTTGTAATTGTCTTTTCCAATTGACCCATTAAGTCTAGTAATAGACGATTTCAAAATGATCTCAATATATTACTTAATAAAGAAATTGAAAGCTGATGTATCCGAATGATTTCTTATTTCTTAGGCTTTTTTTTTTGGGGGGGGGGAATAGAGGTAAACCACAATAAATGAAAATTTAAACAAAGTACTAGTATTGAGGTGTAAAATGACAGTTTATTTATACAATTGCAAACTATAGAGCGTTTATTTGTTTGTTTTCTGTTAATAAGTGGATTATTATTTTAATACAATAGTTTAAATAATATAAGTAAGAAAGATGTTGGGAGATGCAAGAATGAAATATAACATAAAATGAAAAAAATTGTATGAAAAAGAATAAAAAGTAAAGAAATTAAAAGAATAATAGAAGTAGATACTACAAGCTAGACTATTGTGATACCATCATACAAAAGAAGGCAACATATTAGAAAAAATGGAATAGGAAAACTAATGGAATAAGAAATCTAATGTAAAATTTTACGCTCTGAAGCCTATACTCATAGGTGAATAAAGCAGGCAACTCTAGTATTTTAAAGAGAGAAAGAAAACAAATTGAAGCACTTACATTTACTTATAAACCACACCTAAAATTTAAGTTCGAAAATTTATCATGTAGGCAGTAACTTTGATCCAAAGTTTAAATACATTTTACTTTAATCAAATAAATAAATAATATTCATTTGTATTGTTTAAGAATGCATTAATAAAATACGCACAAGTAATAATTAAAGTCTCATACTTTCATAAAATAATTTAATATATGAAATTCAAAATTAAAATTAATGTATAAGTTAGTTTCAAATTATTTTAATAGATTGAAAACAACCCTAACTAATCAAATTTTTGAAAACTAATTAAAAAAGTAAAAGATCTAAGAAATTAAGATAATTCAATGTTCAAATAAATATATAAGTTTTTTAAAATTATTTTAATAAATTGAAAATGATTCTAACCAATCAAAAATTATTTAAAGTAATAATTAAAGTCTCATTTTTTACAAAATAACTTAATATATGAAATATTAAAATTAAAATTAATGTATAAGTTAGTTTAAAAATTATTTTAATAGATTAAAAATAATTCTAAACAATCAAAAAATTTAAAAATAATAAATTAAAGTCTCTTACTTTTAAAAAGTAACTTAATATATATATACACACACACACACACACACACACACATACATACATACTAGCATAAAACCCGTGCTTTGCACGATGTATATATTAATTTCTAAAAAAATAAGTGTATAATAAAAATATATTTTTAAAAAAAAGAATTTTATTTTAAATATCATTGAAAAAATATCTTTAATAACATGACCATGATTAAGTACATTTCTTTCGATGACCGAGTCAATTTTTCATTAAAAAAAGTATCATAAAGAAAAATTAACACTAGTTATTATATAAATAGTTATTAAAGTTATTACAAAAAATATGAAGCAAATTTATGTATTTAATTAAAAAACTGTGCATTAATAGTTAATCATAAGTAAATTAAGATGAAAAGAAAATAAATAAAAAAATATATTGTATGTTGTACTTTTTTATATTTTTAAAGTAAATTAACTCTATGACGTAGTCTTTCAATTATTTTGCCGTATTCACCTTTTACTCCCATTATATGTAAGAAAAAAAGAGAATTCTTTATCATTTAATTATTTAATTTGACTTTTTTAAAAAAATAAAATATATTTACAATAAAATCATTGTGAAAATTAAAATTTTTGTTCCCTTATTTTTTTGTCTCCATTCCTAAAAAATAAATAACATAAAAAATAAAAATATTAGTATTTTATATTAAAAATCTTAAGAAAGATTTTTTTAAAATAAAAATATTCTCAAGTCATTACTCAATTATTTTTTAAAAGAATCGTATTCTTGATCCATCATAAAGAAGTCATAGTGTTAATGTACTTTGCAAAATCATTTCTTTCTTTTATATTTACTTGGTAAAAAGATAAAAACAAATAGATTATATCATTCAATCAAAATCAAAAAAGAAAAAGCAAGAAAAATGTAAAAAGAGAAAACATCAATGATGCTAAAAAAAAACTAATAAATAAAAGAAGTTGACAAAATGGAGGCAAAGAAATAACCACATATGAAAACCATATACAACTTGCAGACTTGTTGATAATCAAAAATTTTAAAAAATTTTAAAAAATATATTTTATTCCCAAAAGGGATTACATGGATTCATATTAAAGAAGAAAAATATAAATAAAAATTTAAAAAGTGCATACATCTTATTTTACAGGATTTAACTAAAGTAGCTTCTAAGACATATTTTAAAATATAAAAACTAATAAAGCTAAAAATACTTATTTGAATAAAAAATTAAAATATCCTAAATGTGTCTAATACCTATAACGTGTATAACACTCATGTATTTTTTTATTAAAAAAAAGCATGGGATAATCTTTCTATTTTGGCGTATATCCCAAAAAGTTCTCAACAAAAAAAATCTTCTCTAAAAATAAATAAATTCATAAATATCTCACATGTCCACAAAAAAGTTATCAATAAATTAAAGAAAAAGAAATATTTTTAAAAAATAATTAATTTATAAACATCTTTTGAACAATAAGTGATGCATTGAGCCAAAAATTGATTAACCCAAAAATTGAATCATTCCCTCTCTTCTACTTTCCTTTCCTTTTTTTTCCCCATCAATACAAACAAAGTAAGCTTAAGAGAAAGAGAAAACTTAACTACAAAAGTATGTTTACAAGATTTCAATATCAAAAAATCAAACTGATTTATTAGTCTAAAACTGCATACAAATCACATCCTTGACCAAATCAAAAAACTGAAAAAGTCATGCATAATCATTGTATAGAAATAGAATTGTGCCAAAATTGCCTCACCTCCCCAAACCCGATGCGTCCCTCCCTCTTTTCGCGCAATAGTTAAAGTTTTGAAGAAGTAAATTAAGATGGAAAGAAAATAAATAAAAATATATATTGTATATTGTATTTTTTATATTTTAAAAGTAAATTAATTTTACGACATGGTCTTTTAATTATTCTGTTGTATTCACCTTCTACACCCATTATGTGTAAGAAAAAAAAGAGAATCTTTTATCATTTAATTATTTAATTTGACTTTTTTAAAAAATAGAATATATTTACAATAAAATCATTGTGAAAATTAAAATTTTTGTTCCCTTATTTGTTTCTCTCCATTCCTAAAAAATAAATAACATAAAAAATAAAAATATTAGTATTTTATATTAAAATCTTTAAAAAAAATTTAAAATAAAAAAATTCTCAAGTCATTGCTCAATTTTTTTTCAAAAGAATCGTGTTATTGATCCATCACAAAGAAGTCATAGTGTTAATGTACTTCACAAAATTATTTCTTTCTTTTATATTTACTTGGTAAAAAGATAAAAACAAATATATTATATCATTCAATCAAAACAAAAAAGAAAAGTATGAAAAATGTAAAAAGAGAAAACATCAATGATGCTAAAAATAAAACTAAAAAATAACAAAAGTTGACAAAAAAGGAGACAAATGAATAACTACATATGAAAGTTATGTACAACTTGTAGACTTGTTGATAATCAAAAAATTCAAAAAGTTTCAAAAAATATATTTTATTCTCAAAAGGAATTACACAAACTCATATTAAAGAAGAAAAATATAAATAAAAAATTGAAAGAAAAGTGCATACATCTCATTTTACAGGATTTAACAGAAAAAGCCTTTAAGTCATATTTTAAAATTTAAAAAATAATAAAGCTAAAATACTTATTTGAATAAAAAATTAAAATATTCTAAATGTGTCAGATGCTTAAAACGTGTATAATGCTCATACATTTTTCTCTATTTTAAAAGAAAAATCATGGGACATGCTTTTCATTTTAGCCTCTATCTGAAAAAGTTCTCAACAAAAAAAAATCTTTTCTTAAAAGAAATAAATTCATAAACATCACACATGTCCACAAAGAAGTTCTAAATAAATTAAATAAAAAGAAATATTTTTAAAAAATAATTAATTTATAAATATCGTTTGAACAATAAGAGATGCATTGAATATTGATAAGCTCTTCAAGAAAATCAAATCTATAATACTATTTATCAAATTCATAGGTCAAACATTAAAGTGAAAGAAAAAAATGAAGAGAATAAGAGCAACATGTATCAAAAAAAGAATTGAAAAGATTATCCCTTCAATTTGGAAAAAGAATACCATAATTAGAAAAAAATAAGAGGATCTGACGATAAAAAATCTTATGAGGAAAAGTTTGTGAAGAAAAAAAAAGTTTGTGGAGAAAATGACAGTAGATGAAGTTATGTGGAGATAGTAAAAAGTTATTAGGAATTTGATTTAAATTAAAAGATTTGTTTATGATAAACTAAAGTGTTTATATTATTTTATCTCTTAACTAATGACAACTCTTCTAACTAATAAAAAATTTTAAAATTCTAAAAATTAGAATTGGAGATTTAAGAGTTTTGAAGGAAAAGAGAGATTAAAAGTGTTTTGGTAATATATATATATATAGATTAGTTAAAATTAAATTTATTTTTTTCCAAACAAACATCCATACATCTATACATATATATACTAGCTTAAACCCCCATATAATGCATGAATATACTTTAAAAATAAAAAATATTAAAATTAAAGTTTTTGAAAAAATATAAAAAATATTTTTACCTCTCAAAATATATGTATTTAAGAAAAAAATTAAATAACACAAAATATTAAAATTTTATTTGTTCAAAAATATTAAATACCTTGTTTTTCCAAACCTTTTTAAATTCGAATCGAGCTCCAACTTAGTTCAAGAAATCAGAGCGTTATATATGTGAGCTCAGCTTGTTTTTTTTTTTTTTTAAAGGCTGAGCTCGGTTGAGCATATTGTTTTTCCCATCATGCCACCCTTGAGTTAAAGCAAACTTGCTCGTTCAGCCCCATGGACTGCCTTGTAGATAGGCCTATTGGCAAGCACCTTGGGCTTCTATTTGTCGTGCTCACCATCGGGCCTAGCCCAGCCCTGATCTCATGACCGTTTGAAATTCCTAGGCATATTCAACAAAAGGAAAAAAAAAAAGAAAAAGAAAAAAAGAATTCCTATTTGCATCCGTATCTTTTTAGCCTTTTCTTTAAGGTGATGTGCCTGAATCTGTTTTCCTAATTGTGCCTTTTTCGTTTCCTTTGTCCTTTTGGCAAATACTATGAGGTGGCCAATCCTTATTGGCTTCTACGACTTGCTAACTTGGTAAAAGAATATTGCAAGTTGCAAAAAATTAGGCCATTACTATATATAGTTATTTTTTGAACTATATATAGTGCGAAAAATTTTCATAATTTCATTTGAATTTCGAAAAGTATTCAAAATCCTCTGAAGCATTTGGTCAGAAATCGGTTCACCAGATTCCGCCAGGAATTTGGCGGAATTCCAAGCAGGATTTTCGCCAGTTTCTGGCGAAATTCTCGCTATAGTTCCGCCAGAAACTAGCGGAATTGATTACAGAATTCCGCCAGGAACGGGCGGAAATATTATTCATTTTCCTCAAAATTCAATTTAATTTGCTAATTTTATTACAGTCGACGTTGTAGGTTTAATTTAATTTATCGTAGTTGTACTAATTTAATTTATCTTAATTTAATATTAATTAATGTTAGTTTAATTATGTTTATTTATTTAACTAGATTGATGATAGTTTAATTTAATTGTCACTGATAGCAATTTTTGTTAAATAAGTGTTGCAGATGACGGATCCTTCTCAGGGACGACGCGTTGCATCGCAAGAGTTGGGACCAGTTTCATACCGCAGCGGTCGATTGCACGGTCGTCATCCTATTACGGCATCCGCCAGACAGTGAGTGAGTGCGGCGAGGCACAGTACCAGCGACATCCCCGCCACAACGGCGGACGTCACACGAGGCATTGATTCGACGCAGTTCGTCCCACATATGCCGTGGATTCCCGGGATGTACGCGCTTATGCCGGGATACGTACCGTATCCTTGGCCCCCGATAACATCGCCAGCTCCGGTCGCACCGGGCTATTATTCGGGGGGACCTTCTTACCTGGTTCAGACACATAGCGGCCACGCTGAAGACGCGGGCCCAGCATACTACCGGCCACCATCGGTCCCGGTTACACCGTACAGACATCCGAAGGATTACGGCGAGGGATCAGGCGCTGCAGAAGACGTGCAAGATGGGGAAGACCCGGCGACTGATTCGGACTATGATATGGATGCGGGTGCAGATTTGCAGGAACCCGCGACTGGCACAGCGATACGGGAGGATGAGACCGATGAGCAGGACATCCCGCACACAGACCCGACGACATCTTCTGCACGACCGCAGTGAGGTTTTCTACGGCGCGTTGCGGCAGGGGTAGGCAGCCTCGCTCGTTCGGTATCCGGATCTGGAGTTTCTACCCGCAGGTAGGACTGTCAATAGAGCCGGGCCGGCCCGAGCCCGGCTCGTTCGGCCCGTTTAATTATGGGCTCGGGCTGATTTTTTCAGCCCGAATAAGGTTTCAGGCCGAGCTCGGGCTAAGGTAGGCTTAGCCTGTTTTTAGCCCGGCCCGTAAAATTTGTATAAATAATATATTTATATATATATATTATACATATTTTATAATAATAATATTATTATATTATCACATTTTCTCAGCCCGCTGTCAATCGGGTTGAGCTCGGGCTTAGCAAAGCCCGGCTCACCCAGCCCGATTGACAGTCCTACCCGCAGGGATAGGTCACCGGGTTTTGTTCCATATGGTGTCAGTTTATTAGCGCGCCCACACGTTAGCAGAGCATTCCCGGATGAGCCACGAGTACCCCCCACCGCGAGTAGGGTTTCAGTCGACGATGTGGAGAGACCCGGACCCAGTGCTGGGCGACAGCCGACCGCTGCCGAACGACAGTCACAGCCTACTCGACGTCGAACTTGCCGAAGCGGCATCACTGAGGAGTAACACTTGACGGGGCCGGCACTCGGGGGCCCGCAAGATCCGTCCCTCATCCCATCTTTTTTCGGCCACATTGCCAGCCTTATCTAGCGTGGCGAGGTTAGTACCGTAGTGTTACAATTGTCAAGCATTGAAATTTTCGTGCCCTATTTGTCACTGTTCTTTTTTGAAATTTGACTTCTCTTTGAGCAGGAGCGACCGGTGCTGACTGTTCATTCGAGGCAGGGGTACATCGATAAATGGCCGATTCGAGACGAGGCAGTGGCTGCAATTGTGGCGTGCAGTGGTCTGGAGCGATTGAGGCATTGCATTTTCGCTCGACCTAATAGTGCACTTATTTCTGCTTTTGTTGAGCGGTGGCAGCCAGATACTAACACATTTCATATGCCGTTCGGTGAGATGACCATCACCCTCCACGATGTGGCGCATATCCTGGCGATTCCTGTGACTGGTTACATCCTCCGGCATGACTTGGGCAAGGAAGATATTATCAGGGACTTAGCTGCCACACTCAGCATACCAGCCGCACACGTTCAGAGCCAGCTGGATAATAGCAGGATACGGTTTAACGTCCTGAAGGACTACGTGACCTAGGGATCTTTTGAGGCGTCTGCATATGCTCGTGGGTATCTGAAGTATCTGTTAGGCGCCACCCTATTCATAGATAAGAGTAAGGACCGGATGCCGTATAACTATTGGCCTTTTCTTAGCTCTGCTGATGATATCCATGGATATGCCTGGGGTGCTGCCTGTCTTGCGTATCTGTACCGGTCTCTTGGGACGGCGTCTAGAGCCGATTGTAGACAGTTGGGTGGGCCCACGGCGCTGCTCGAGGCATGGATATACCTGTACTTTCCGTCCTTCGCACCGCAGCAGTCGTCAACAACAAACGGCTGGCCTGTGGTCATACACGGCAGTATCTCGCAAGCGCAGGGAAGCCCGTGCGAGGTCCGGACCCAACATCCACAAAGACTTGTGTCATGACGAATCTTTTTGACCCGATCCCACTCGTTCAGTATGATCTGTATTGCTTTGTGGGACACTTTGTAACACAACGGATTCAGGATTGGGTGCGTGCTGAGGTGGTACTTATCCACGTAACGGCACTGTTCAAGACTTCCTATAATCTCCGCTATTTGAGACTCGATCATCGAATGTACTTTTGACCATACCGTGTCGAACGCTCCGGACGCCGTCCCAAGGTACGATTTCGTCGCTGAATGGGCGCCCTCTGCGCGATTTGTCATCTCAGTCCCAAAGTGCATGATCTGTCCTGTTCAAACCCGTACAAATTATTCCCGATGCGGGTCCAACCAAGTCTCATCTATGTAACTCATCAACTTCCCGAAGGTGGACCATGACGAGCGCATATTCGAATAGCGCATCTGAAACTCCTCGTCGGTACTGGAATCAACCAAACGTCTCCACGTGCATTTCGAAAAGCGTTCGGCTACAACCTTGTCCCCACAGGCCTTGTAGCATCTGGCTTCCACGTTCTTCGAAATGTGTCGACGACATAACAGGTGCTCAGAAGTGAGAAATGTATCACGCAACGTTTGCATCAACCCAGGCTCCCGATCAGTCACGATCGCGTTTGGAGGACAATTTATGTCAAATATCTGATTCACGCACTCCAGCACCCATCGGTAGCTGTCTGCTTGCTCAGTACTGATCCAAGCGCCGGCAATGAGGAAGTTGCGCCCCGTCGGGGTTACCCCTACGATCTCCAAATACGGCATGTTGTACCTATTATAATTAATCAGGAAAAACGTATAAGCGAACAATCTCTTCCATTTGTTTAAATTGCAGAACGTTATGTGTAACTACAGTGCAAAACAAAATTACAAAGAATTGTAATGTAACGAACCGGTTAGTCTTGTACGTCATGTCCATTATCAGTACAAATGGGTACGCACGAGCAAGTAATGTTGAATCTGGATAAGAAAAAACGCAATCACTGAGGATTTCGGCTCTTGGCTCCACTCTGTGCCAATGGATATATCCATGATCGGTGAACATCTTGAAAAGTTGTTGCACAACTGTCCGTCCTTCCATGCTCGCAACACTTAATTTGTGTCGAGCATTATACACTGTCTTCGCTCTGCAGCAATATGAAACCCAAATAAATATTGACGACATATTTACACTGCCCTTCTCTCCTCCTCTCGTTCTTGTTGCCCCAATCGCCACAACCACCTCATTTCTTCATTTCTTTTTCTCCTCTCTTAGCTACAAATTACTTCTCCCGACACTTTTAGCTTCTATAGTAATTTTAAAAATATTAGCATAACGACAACGCATAATAAAAAGGAATAGTGATCAATTGTGGTAATGTTTGGGTGGCGTCTTTGCCTTGAAATAAAGGCATTACTATAGATTTACTCTGCAATAGTCCAAACATATTTTTGTGTTTGAATCATCTTTCATGAGCATGTCTCCTAGACCATATCCTCTCATATGTGCTACTGTCATTCCTGATCACTGGCGAAATGTGTCCAGAAATTATGCCAGACTTTAGCGGTATTATTCCATGAATTTCACCACTTAGTGGCGGAACTCTTCGGACAGTTCCGCCACTCAGTGGCGAAAACTGTGCCAAAATGACAACAAACTAGGTAAATACGAATTTAAAGAGAATGTAGTAGCTTTTTACCTCAAACTCGAGAGAATCCTTCGTAGAATCTTTGCTCATTGCTATATTGCGATAAAATTCTTGTGTTTTTGTATGAAAAGTGTGGGTTTTTTAAAGAAATGTTAGAGAGAGTTGTTGGAGGAGGGAGAGAGAGAAATTTGAAAATGAAAATTTTTTACATTACATATAGTCCAAAAAAAACTGTATATAGAAATGGCGAAAAATTATTCTTAAGTTAGGGAAGTTTGCACTTCAATTCTACTTGTTTTAAATTGTGTATTTTTAATCCATGCCATCGATTTGAGAGTGGGGTGAGCTTGGATTAGTTTTCAAATAAAAAACAGTTCATTTTTTTTTCCACTTTGAGTCCACTTTTTCTCTCACAAATAATTTATTTTTATAATTTCTAATATAATTCAACTTAAATAAAAATTAAATTTAAATATGCCTTAAATTTTTTATAAAAAATAAAAGCTAAAAGAAAATTATACAAAATAAAAAATTTCCAATTGTTTTTCCTTTGCTTCTGCTTACTCTCTTTCCTCTTTTATAGAAATCTTAGCCACTCTTTTGAAAAAATAAAAATAAAAAGTCAATATCTAACTATTGTTTCCATTAGCACCATTATGATTAATCAATGTCGTCATTGGTGCCACAGTCATTTGATCCCTTCTCTCCTCCTCTCGTTCTTGTTGCCCCAATCGCCACAACCACCTCATTTCTTCATTTCTTTTTCTCCTCTCTTAGCTACAAATTACTTCTCCCGACACTTTTAGCTTCTATAGTAATTTTAAAAATATTAGCATAACGACAACGCATAATAAAAAGGAATAGTGATCAATTGTGGTAATGTTTGGGTGGCGTCTTTGCCTTGAAATAAAGGCATTACTATAGATTTACTTTGCAATAGTCCAAACATATTTTTGTGTTTGAATCATCTTTCATGAGCATGTCTCCGAGACCATATCCTCTCATATGTGCTACTGTCATTCCTGATCATGCATCAATTGACATACCTGTAGTTGCATTACTAGACACAGGAGCAACATGCACTGTCATGAATCCTAAAATTCTTCTATCACATTATTGGACCCTATACATCACAACATTTAGAGCAGCTAATGGAGATAATTTCATAATTGATAAGATTAGCAAACCCATATATATTCAAATCTTACCTAATTTTATAATACAACACCAAATCCTAGGATCTGCACTCCCTCAAAAAGACTTGATCATAGGATTCGACATTTTGTGCCAGATACCATAATTGTCTTATACCCCTTCTGGTATCTTATACAAAGGACATTCTGTCTCATGGGCACTCTCTCAAAACTTTTTTCAGCTCACATCACACAAAATTGATCCCTTTGATTCTATTCGTTCAGACATTATTAGGATTTTTTGTGCTTAGTCTCCTCCAAACATAAGTTTTTGGAAAAAAAATTTCTTTCTTTTTCTTGTAAGTGCAAATTTATTTGATTTTAGTTTATTGCAATTATTTTAATTGTAAGAAGGGTCTTTTCTTATTTTTCTTTTATTTTTTTCATAAGTGTTCATGATCGATATTTCAGTTAATTCATAGTTAATTGAACGGTCCATTGACTGTGGAGGCTTGGATGCACAATTTTAAAGAAATAGGACTAAAGTACAAGCCTTAACTTATGTGTGGCTGATTGCAATTAACCCAAATATTTATTTCGATTCGAAGAAACCTTTTGCAGTTCTCAACGGTCAAAATTTCAACTTCCTTATTCAATAGAAACGGTCTTGTTCCGCTTCATCCCACGTTGATAATTAATGTTTCTAATAATTCGATGGGCTTTAAGAATCTTCAAAATCCAAAGGGAAATTCTTTTTTGTTGATTCAGATTCTTGATTTTGCTTGTCTTCATGTTTATATGGCGTAAAATTTGGTGGACCTCTCTATGATTCGATGAATTGGTTGCAGATGGAAATTGGGTCATTCAGAGATTCGAAGATGATGATGATAGCGTTGTTGCTGATGGTCTTTTCTATGATGTCTCAAGGAGCTTTTGGCATTAGATTTGTGATAGATAAAGAGGAATGTTTGTCTCACAATGTTGAATATGAAGGTGATACAGTTCATGTTTCTTTCGTTGTGATAAAAGCTGATGCCTCCTGGCACTATGGTAATGATGGTGTTGATCTTGTGGTAATTTTTTCCCTTCTTTTTCCTTTTTGAGAATTACTCCCTTTTCTGGAAATTGTTCTTCTGAGATTTCTTTCTTCATGTTTGGCATCTCTGATTTTGTTTAAAGTTCCTGCCGGCTTTCTTTCTCCTAAAATTCTCAGCATGTTTTATCTGTGATTATTTTGCTTTTCATAATCCAGTTATTAAAACCAAAAAAAGGAGTCTTTTATGACTTTTTGTTCATTGGAAAGTAGTTTGCTGCTTGATATCGGTATTCATACTTGAATTCTTGCAATTGATGTCATCTTTTATTGTTGTTACTTGCTTATCTCATAGTATATTGCATGAAATTTGAAATGTAAGCAAGTAAGAATAAAAGTCTGAAGTTTCTTTGCCAGTGTGTTTGGCTGTGTTTTTTTAGCGGTTATTTCTCATGCTTAGATTACACAGGATATATTGCACTAAATAAGCAGCAAATACATGATTTATGTTTTTTTTTTTCAATTTGCACAAGGCTTCAGAAGTTAATTTGGATAGACTTATGCGATTGAGATCTTGTATTTGTAACTAAGCTTTTGCACTCTTAGGTTTCAATAGTTATATCTGTTATCCTCTTCCTGAGTTATGTAAATATTCGAAACTTGTCTTGGACAACCGTGCCATTATGCAATTATTTTCTACAGTTCCACTTCTTAGGTCCACCTTCTAATGCATAGGAGAATGGCAAGCTTCCTTATAGTTAAAGTTTATACCTGGAAAGCTCTAGTATTATTTGAACCTTAGTACATTTCAAAAGTAATTTGTCTTCCTAATCTGTTCTTTGTTTTTTTTCCCAAAAATTTTGTACATCCAATATTTTGTCCTCTTTGTTTCTCCTTATTCTTCCCTCCTCCCCCTACTCCTTCCCTGTCGCTGTAGTGATTTTCTATTCCTAACTCCATAGTTGGGACTTCAAATATAACTCTGGGAAGGCTTGCAAGTGGCAAACTGAAAACTGTATATCTGTTGGGGAAACTTGAAAAGGTATCAGGAATGACCTGGGATTTTCTATCAGCATATCTTTGCAAATTCCTTATCTGAAACCAAGATCATTTCTCAAACTAGTCATTTTGAGGGTTTAAAATGGAGGAGATCAAATCCTGTTGAAAGTCAACTTTATATTTGATTTGTTCAATTCTCATGATTGGTAATGTTACTGCGTAAAGTTTGCCAAAACAAAATCTTTATAGTTTCTTCGTTAGCCTGATGTACGATTATATACCTTTTCCTTATGTATCCCCTTGCGCTTGGAAATTTCCAATTTGAACATCGTCCTTTTCTATAAGACATTATGCTCCTACGCTATCATTTTATTCTTCAGTTTTACAAATCTTTGTATGTATATATGTAAAATTCTTGTTGGGAGCAAGAAGTACCTAAACAACTCTGCATACCTTTGACAAAGACAGGAGTGGCCCTTTGTTTATGCTATCTGCTTACATAATCATATTCCTGCTCTGAAGTACTTGGTTCGCCTTTCTGATTCATTCTTGACTGAGAAGAATAAGCCGTCACTTCTATCTCAGATCTTGATATTTTTGTATGAAAGGAACTTTGGCGTGGTTAAGGATGGGTATTAGAATATTTAGAGGTTCTTTAGTCGGAAAGAGGTGCCATAACTTATTATACCTTGTTCCTTGTGAATTATCCAATTGTCTAAAGAAATGTGTTGTCTTTTTAAAATTCTAGATAACCACTGATTGGCCATGAGTAATGTATGAGGGATTGGTAGACTCTGCCAATGACCTCCTGCTTGAAGAGATAGAGTAATTAGCATGATACTTTGAGATATGCTGCATCTTCTTCGTCTTCATTGACTATGGCTAGATCTCCTTTGTGAAGGGCAGACACCAGCCCTATTATTAGGAGACTCATATTATTATGAAGTGAAAAAGATTATCGATTGTAATTGCTCAACTCAAAGCAAGAGGAACATTTTTGTATGTTTCTACTCTTGCTCTTAGTATCTGCCAAATACATTTTCTGATTGCCTGAATATATGTCTATCTTACCCTTTTGCATGTCAAGTTATAAAGATTTGCAATTCCTTCATTTCCAAGATAATAACAGTGGTCTGCTAGCTTTCTTTCATCACTTGACCAACACACTGAAATGTTAACAAGTCAAATACTTTAAGAATATCATTGCAACGGAGTGTTTTTACCCCAGATTTAATAGAACTTTATCCTTAGGTTGATTTAGAGGCTTGCATGGACGTGTATTAAGTTTTTATTTTGTCACATGCTTCCTTAATTCCTGGTCTTATAAGTTTAGATTTATTTGTTTTTACTCTAAGGCTGCTTGCAATAAGAATGAAATCAGTTATGGTCCATTGAGGATATATATGCCAATGCTGATAAAAGCACACGAAATTATTAAACTTCTTATTTCTCTCTTTTGCTGTTGTTTTCTTGTTTATGTTGTAGATTGATTTTGTACTTTTCTTGTAATTTTAGATAAAAAGCCCTACTGATGAGCAAGTTCACGATTTTCGTGATAAGACCAGTGAAAAGTATGAGTTCGTGGCTCCGAAAAAAGGAATTTATCGGTTTTGCTTTACAAACAAGTCATCTTATCATGAAACAATAGACTTTGACGTACATGTTGGCCATTTTTTGTATTATGAGCAGCATGCAAAGGATGGTATGGATCCTTTAGCTTCTATGATCTCTCTTTCTTCTCTGCGATGATCTCTTTTGTGGTCTAGGAGCTCAACCCACATTGCATTTTCTCTTCGAAACCTATGTTTTTGCTCTTGCATGTGCAATTAAAGATTGGATTAATTTTTCCATCTGCTTAAAAGTTAAATATCCAGATTCTAAACTATAAAGAACAAGAACTCAAAAATTTTCGAATATGCCCTTGTAGGTTTTGTTGGTTTCGGAGGCACCTCTATGTTAGGTTGGGCAGTTGATTTACATGCCTTTGGAAATATTCGTTGATATTATATGATCTAGAGATATTGCAACAATTCAAATGAAATTGTAGGGGATGATTAGTATGAAATGCAATTCCATTAAGTAAAAACTTGGAAAAAAAATAAAAGAGAAAATAATGAAGGAACCAATGGTTGGGAGGAAACATAGACAGGTAGGAAGATCTTAGAGATTTTAGGAGAAAAAGAGGACAGATGCATACAAAATAATATATTAAAAGAAACTGCCACATTATATGATTTTTTTTTAAAAGACTGTTTCTTAGCAGTATATCTTCAAAGAGATTAATCTCCAAATTTATAGTTTCTGATAGATATAGTCAATGATCTAGGTTTTATTGTACTTTTGAACTTATTTTTAAAAGTATTTGTGTGGTTATGCTTTATTTTATTTGCTCAGTCACTGGTAGTACGTAATGTGTTGTTTAATTACTACAAATATAGACCCTTTGTTTTTATTTCCATATCTGTTTCAATTAGAAATATTAATCAAAAATTTGTCTTTATTCAACTTTTGAAGTAATAAATGGAAAAGGTAATCGCTTTCATCTGATCAGATATCTTATCTCTGCACCACCTTTAAACATTTTCTAGAATTTTTGTTAAAATATTCTACCAAGTTAATCTATAGAGGGATAACATACTATTCTAGGGGTCCTGGATTGATCTTACTGCAGTCTGTGTCATACCACCAGATTAAGATTTAATTATCAAGGAGGTGCTTTTGTATGACATTCAGTAACTAAATTAAGTTCTTTTGTAGTTATAATGTGAAATTTTCTTTTAATCTTCAGAGCATTTCAACCCTTTGCTGGAGCAAATATCAAAGTTGGAAGAAGCTCTATACAATATCCAGTTTGAGCAGCACTGGCTAGAAGCACAGACTGACCGCCAGGCCCTAGGTACTGCATCATGAATTCTCTGCTTCTAGTTGTTCGTCTTTTGAGTATTATCAACCTTGGTCAGAGTACTGCTTTCTTTTAAGTGAGATCAAACTCTTAAAGTGATCAGCAACAAACATGCATCCTCCCCCGCCCCTTTGCAACTCCCCGTCCCCTACAAAACTGAAAATAATTACAGATCCTAAGCTTCATTGGGAAATGAGTATGACAAAAGTCACAAAATGATTGTAGCACTTGATTGCCCATATCTTGGCTAACATTAGTTTAATCTCTTATTTTTGCTAATTTGTATACCATCAAAGCAGTCTTTTAAGCTGTGTAAACTGATTCTCCTTTTGTCTCCCGAAAAGAAGAGAATATCAACTGTAGTACCTTTTCCAGATCTTGTCCTTGTCCACCACATTAATATCTCTTTTTCTAGGATAGAAGTTGATAAGACAGCATCTTAGCGCATCAATGTGTGTCTTACTTGAAAAATGAACTTAAAGATATTACATATGTTTCTCTTTCTTGCTTTATTATTAATCACTCATCCTCTACTCTCATTGAGGTCCTTTTGTCGAAATTGTTGGCCCTTGCCTTGGCCAAAAACAAATTAGAACCCAAAAGAAATGCATGAGGAATAAAATATGGTAAATACTCTCCGAATGTAGCAAGGAAAGGTTGATGTAATGCACTCTTATCATACACACTGGCTTTTCTTTGAGTTCCTTGATAGAGAAGATTATGGTGGTTCAGTGATATTTCCTGGAAAAAAGATTGATGACACTGTTTCAATTGTGAATACTTGCTTTTTTGTGAAATGGTTGAAGGGAAAAATGGTTCTTCTTGGTGCTTATGGGGCATGTCACTGAAATAATGTCTTCTGCATTGCAGTGAATGATAATATGAGCAAAAGGGCAATCCACAAGGCAATACTCGAATCAGTTGCACTTGTTGGAGCGAGTATCCTTCAGGTGTACCTTCTGCAACGCCTGTTTGAACAAAAGCTTGGTACATCGAGGGTCTAGCCGCTTATTCCATTCACTTTATGGTCTCATGTCTGCAAACTAGCTTGACTTGCATTCCTGAATGGCCTTGTTCCCACTTGACTACTTGGGCAACTGACCACAAATTCTATAATGCTTTTTGCTCGAGGTACTCATCGCATATTTTGTCATTCTAGCTAGCTCTTGAGTTTAGTCTTATTCTTTCTTTTTCTATCCTTTTAACTTCCAGATTTTTTTTTTTTTTGGGGGTGGGGGAACAACTTTCCCACTTGCATGAGTGCGATTAATTTATTGGTTCTAGGAGCCCATATTCTTTTGTATCTTGACAAAGAAAAAATAATAGGATGAACTATTTATTTTGCCATGGTTTTATGGCTTTTGTTGAGTTCTGGAAATGGCACAAAAAGAAAAAGTTCTGCAGAATTAAATCTTTTTTGGTACTAGTTTTGATGATGAATACGGCATATTTTTTAGGGATTTCTGGGTTGGCTCTGGTTGAAATTCAAGGTCAAGCTGAAAGCCACGCATTTGCTTGTGGTTTAGCGGTCTCTCGTGCGGATTTTTTGGTTGTCATTTGTTTAAAACAATTTTTCTCAATTTATTTATTTTTAGTTCAGTGGCATTTTGAAGTGTTTATTTCTTAATCTTCTTCCAAATCCGAACTTAGTTGCACAAGCTTTGAATAGAAGGCTAGTATGAATATGGTTCTGTTGCAGTGCAATGCCTTTGGGCAAAGGAAGTTCATGCTGGATGGTGTCATGAGCTCCTGACATTTCATTTTAATGAGACTTGCTTCTTGTATGCTATACGAGCCCGTGAAGTATCAACACAAACTACCAAATTAAAAGTTAAAATCCAGAATTCACTTGGCCAGATACGCATAGGAAACAAAAAAAAAAAAAAAAACGCGCACACAAAACAACACGAACCCATAAAATAACCCACCCTCTGACAAGCAAATCGTTTCCTTAGCTAGAGGATGAATTGACAATTCTTCAAACATTATGATCCTACAGTCAATCGAGCATCACATGGGGGCTCAAATAGGAAATTGCAAAATAAAAATCTTTATTGCAGTAAATATCTTTCATTACCTATTAAACATTTTGGCAACATGCAAAAAACAAAGAGGAACAAATGCAAGATAGAGAGAGAGAAATAAACAAGCATGCACTAACAGAAGATCAATCGGACTATTACAAGCATACCAGTAGTATATGACAAAAAATTAAATAGATAAACCAAATAACCAAAGCAGAGAATAAATCCTGCTTCCCTCCGCAAGGAAACAAAAAGAGGAAAAGAAAAATATAGAAAATAATACCCAAAAAACCATTCAAAAAACTAAAAGCTTCTCTCACAAAGTAAAGCTCACATTATAGCAGCAAGTTGTAAAATTAATTCCAGCATGACCTATCACAGCTTTGACATAGAGCTCCAGTCTTCTGGAATAAATTAAAGGCATGGAAGGTGAAACATGCTTCACGTCAAGTTGAATCTGCAAAAGGATAATCATCATTCTTGCAGAAGCCTACTGCATACAGCAAAACCATTTCTTCTGCAAGAAAATGCACACAGACGATTAAAATAAAGCCTTAAATCTATTAAAACTACAATACGATTCTTAAGAAAGAATAAGATGGCAATTTGTCAACTTCTAAGGCAACTTTATGCATGCTAATTTCTATTGGATAAGAATCTATGGCTGGTAAGGATCATTGCGTCAACTGATGCCTAGTGTTTTGTCATTTTATGCACTCATCTTGGCAAATATGGGGATTGCAAATTTGTTGATCTATTTTATCAAATTGCTTATATTTCCTCGTATGACAAGAAGACTTTAGAAACACCCAGTTGAAAAGTTTAGACCAATGTCTAAATCACGAAAAATGCACAAAACCACAGTTTGAATCCTGGGAATTTCTCATTTTATATGATTGAGTGGACTACATAAACAAAATAAGATATGAAGAAATAGAGCTTGACGTGAAGTTCATAATGAACTTAGTATTTAATTTACGGGCTTACACCTAGGTCATATTCTTATTTTTGCCAACATCCAGGTGTCATATGGAATATGGGCCAAAAACATTTGAAAGTTAGTATTTAAATTTGAATCCAATGGAGATTTGCAGTGCCATCTAATTTCCTCAGGACCTAAGGCTATTAAACCGCATAACCTGAAAAGAAAATGTAGCAAATGCCATCTCAATCAATAATCAATACAATAATTACTCTGATGATGTTTAATATTTTTTCAGTTTAACAATAATTTACAGATATGATATTTTGCTATAATGTCTGTAAATACCATGTCTAAATCAAAAGAGACCTTAAAAACTTCACAAGAAAACAAAAAGAACATTAAATCTAGCTAATATAGGGCTGTTTACGAGAACTATCAGCATTTCCAAGCAACAAAAATTCCTTTTGTGCCACTCACTAAAACTTAGAGAACATATCTGAAGCTTGTGAAAGAATATCGTTTTAAACTAATCATATGACTGAGACAAACTTACAGATTGAGGCTTTCCCAGAGTTGCTTTATGCTTATATGGGGAGGCATCATTTGGTGGTGATTCAGTTTTGCCACCCGTTCTTCTCTCATTCCTAGCTTTGTTGAATATAACTGTGAAACCCTCAGCGGAAGCTGGATCATTAACATCCCATTCACCAAACTTTGGCAAAGGCCGTCCGTTCTCCTATATAATTCCGAACTTATAAGATACCCTTGCAGTAGTCATCATCAAACAACATAAATCATTGCTACAAATATCCATAATAGTTATACAGCAAGGATTCAAAGGTTGATAACATACAGTATGGTTTTGCGCTGAAAATTCCTGATTTAATGCTAGTTTTAGCAAATTTAGTTGAATAGAAAATGCTACAGATATGTATAAATCAGCAGAGTACTAGTCACTAAATGCAGTACAAGGACAATACCTCGAATAGTCGAGAAAGATCGTCATTATCTCCTAGTGAAAATCCAACATAATAGTCTTTAAAACTACTCCCTCCATTCCAACTTGATGATCAACATTTCTATTTTAAGATGTTTCAAAATGAATGTTCACTTTTGTAAAGTATACATATTTTCTTTCTAAACTTCCGCCACTGACATCATTAATTTAAGGGATATTGGTTCTACTAATACATAGCTCCCACCAGGAATCTCCATAGTTAATACAGGTAAGGTGGTAAGGTAGTAATACATACTGGTCAAATGGTCTCCAAAATTCTTGAGCCATATCAAATGTGAACATTCATTCACTTTGGCACAGGGGAAGTATAAAAATATGAACAGAATCTACAATTTCATAGTTCAAGTTTAGAGTTAATGACAGCTAACAAAAAGTTTTGAGCATCCAATATGTAGCAGTAAGTTAGCAGCTTCATTTACAATTACAAGGAGAAAATGCTATGGGAACCATCAGAGTTCCAGATACAGCAGAATGCAGACAACAAATAAGCAAGTTCGACACACATAGTTTGTGCCAAAATTTACTGTAAGGGATGATGCGAAGAAAATAAGCCAAAAAAATGCAGTCAGCAACTCACAAATACTCCATAAAGAACAGTGTAGAAGAGCATGAACACAAAAACTTGGTGGCTATACAAGCAGAACATAAATACATCAACAACCAATACAAGGCTAAGAGGACAGCTCAAACAACCTATAAGAAATAATGATTCAAGCATTGGACATTTCTATTCGCTCTACTTTAGATATCAGCAAACAAAAATTTAGTTCCTCAAGATGGAACCTGCCAACAATCTTGTATATCTCTCTCGTGTGTATGCGTCTGCGCTCATGTTACAGTGGTAAGCTAAAAAGTGAAAACTAAGTCCAGAAGAATCAGATTTTAGAATAGTGGCAAGCTCGAATCAGAACTTCTCAAGAATGTCCTAAGTAATGTTAATGAAAACTTAGACCACGTAAAAATAACCGTTAAATATTGATTGCTAATGAAACTAAGAGTTTGATAGACAGGTAGGTTAATTCTGATACTCCAATGGTTTTCTTAAGTTTTACTGGTTCTATTTCTGGCAATCCATTGATGGGAATCGTATTTAAGTCATAGATGGAAGTCAAAATTTTTTATCCTAATACATAAATGAAATAAAATTATCCAGTCATTCAATATATTTTCTCTGAATTGCATTTTTAACATCTGTCTTTAAACATTTTGTCGTTTAAAAAAAAATTTTTCGTGCGGCATATTACATCAGTATAATCTTAATTTCTAATCTTTTCATAGATGCCAAAGTGGCCAAGGAGTGAAAATATTACGAGTCTTCATAAGCTCCAGAAGCACTAGATTGAGTCACAACATGCCAAAAAAAATGGATGCCATTTTGGAGATCACTCAATTTTATTGACAGACTGAAATGTAAGGCAAACAGATAGCAAAAAGGGCATTGTAACCCACATTTATGCGTAAGAATTAAGAGGACTAAGGAGTAAAAAGTTAAACTTTCAAAGAATGAAACATCTTTAGATGCCTACAAATAAAAGAATTTAAAAGTCAAATTCTCAAATTTAATCTTGACATGACAATATCAGGGTAATTATGCATCTGTGAAAAATCTGAATCATATTTTTATCTAATCATTACAAAGTCAACCAGAATCAGCAATTGGGTGATGGGACCCATTTCAAACTTCATTATGCTAAACACCAAAGGTAATCATAAATCAGCCCATTGGACCAGCAGTTGCCATTTTGTATGACATCTCAGGCTGCCCTAGGAAGTTGATAGAAGGTAAAGATAGTCCCTGCATTTGAACATTCCTGAAGGATGGTGGAGATTGAAATTCAGTTAATGCAAAAGGATTTACAAGCATGGACATTCCAAAAGCGCCTAGGCAAGTTAGTGTTCACAGGCGAATGAGAATTAGAGCCACTAAAAGTACTAGAACTACTTCTGGAACTAAAAATACACCAGAACAACATCTTGAATTTCTTTGATACTACTCCACAGAGCTTGCATCTTCTGAGTAGAATGACAGATAAATTTGTAGAAAGATTCAATAAAACCACATAATCATACAAAAAGGATGAACATTGTAAGTCTCAGCTAAATAGAGAGAAGCTCAAAATATTATTACTAATTTATGTTAATCCTTTTTCCTCACACTAACTTCAAAATTTTCCTTCTCTTATTCTCTTTTTTTTTTTTCCCTTTAAAATTTTCCTTCTTTCAGCTCTTCTTTTTCCATTTTTCTGCATTAGTTGGGTTTCTTCCTCTGATGGTGCCAAGTGGGAAAAAACCTAATATTGATACCAAATCTCAAAACTAGGCTCAAGTAACAAAAGCCAAAAAGCTATGTTGTCAACTTTATTACCAAAACCAGATGAATAGTGAAGAAAGTTCAAAGAAGACCTAATGTGAAGATAACTGTTTGCTCGCCTGTGATCTTTTGCCAAGATGAGAATATATGTGAGGCTCCACTGATATTACCAGTCCTTTTAAGAGCAGTATCAATTATGAAGAAAAGAGAAAACAAAACGAAACAAATAGGATAGTGACCGTGAAATCTTACAGGATATAGAGCAGTGACTAGTTTACAACCCCAAGGAGCAGAAAATGAATTTGAATTATAAAATATATCCCCTGACCCAAAAGAAAAAGGAAAGGAAAAAATAAAACCAGAAATCAAAATTAAAAGTCGAAATAGACCAGAATGTAGAGTTATTGTTAGACTATAACCCACATACTAGTGAACACGAAAAGTACTCAAGTAATTATGAGTATAAGCAATTATGAGTATAAGCATATGACCATGAAAGAAAAAGAATAGGATAATGACCATGAAAGAAAAAGAATAGGATAATGACCATGAAATCTTACAGGAGATAGTGCAGTGACTAGTTTACAACCCCAAGGAACAGAAAATGAATTGGAAATATAATATATATCCCCCCCAACCCAAAAGAAGAAGGAAAATAAAAATAAAACCAGAAAATCAAAAGAAAAATCGAAATAGACCAGGAAATAGAGTTATTGTTAGACTATAACCCACATACCAGTAAACATGAAAAACTCAGGTAATTATTAGTCTAAACACATGACCATATTATCTCATAAGTCAATAGGAAACAATTGGCTATACTTACCTGTTCAAGCTTCATTTACTCTAAAGTTGAACCTACATGAGAAAATTAGAGTGACATGTGCAAATCATTGTCACATTTGGAATGAAATTTTCCTTTTTCTCAGAATGTCTGGTGAATGACAGCAACTCAATTTCACTCAGCTTCTTAGAGGTTTACAACTTGGATAGCTCCAATTGGTTCACTCACCTTGAACACCTAAAATGGATAGGGGCTCTTAACATTGACAAAAGTGCTGTCAAGTATCAAATCCAAAGTGTCAAGAGCTCCATTTGGGAGTCAAGAATCACTAAGTTGCAGGTTAAATGGAGGAGCGGAAGGGCCAAAGACATGCACAAGGTCAAAGGCATGTGAAAATAAATAGAATCTACGGGTAGAGAGAGTGGAGGAAAGGACTTATAGAATGCCTTTCCTTGTCCATATATTTTTAAAAATGACCAAAAAGCTACTATAAGTTACTCAAATTAGTACAAGAATCTCAGCTCGATAAACCAAAACCTCGAAAGACATAGAAGAAAGATTCTGCATATAACTTCCCTGCCAGAATAATTATCAGCTTTGGATGGAATTGGGCATAGATTCAAGAAGAAATGCTATAAACCTGATTACTGCACTAGAATTAATACCTTTACAGCCACAAGTCACTCGATGAACCCTACCACACTACCTACCTAATACAAATAATAGAGGTAAAAGACTGGCTTTCTCCTCCCTCTGATGTTTCCTTTTTGTTTTCCTTCCTTTCTCTCCTACCCACCCCCTTTCAACGATTCTCTTCTTTTAGTACCATTTGTTACAATGAAATAGACTTCAAAACACTACAGCTAAAGAATAAAAACAAAGCCGACAATATCAAGTTTAAAATTCAATAAATGTCAAGCAGGCATATGAATTATAAGTTCTAATACCTAATAAAAGAACCTAAATCCTTATGCACCAAGAGTATTAAACCCTAAAAAAGCAAACGCGAAACTTTCCCAAGCACTCAACAGAACAAAAAATGCAAAACATCCTAATTAATCATCAAGCAAAGAATTTAACTTTTTTAACACTTTTGCCACTCTTTCCATACACAGAAACAGATATTCATCATAAATTCCATAAAATTCATCAAATATTAACAGAAGAACCTGAAAATATGTAAACAATACACATAAAATTATATGCCATACATGCATTTATGCAGCGAGGAAATTTGAAACTCATACCGCCATATCTTCGAGGAAGAGAATTCTCAGAAACAAACAGGTAAACCGATTGGATTGCTCTGTTAGATTTGAATTGCTGAATTGATTCAAAATTTTCTTCTCTCTTTCTCAATTCAGTTCTCTCCGCTAAAGAAATGAGAGACGAAACTTGTGAGTGTGAGAGAGAGAGATAGAGATTGAGAGAAGAGAAAGACGTTACAACTTACAACTACAGCTGGCTAATAACAAGAGGCCCTTTTAGGGGAAAATCAGCTACGCCACGTGATGGTAAGTGGTTATGTGCACCCACCATACCGTAGATTTTTTCCTTTTTTTCTTAGCTTTTTAGTTTTTTCCTTTTATTTTCTTATCTTTTTTCTCTTTTTTATTATTAAAATTTTTTTTTGGATCATTAGAGAAGGCTTCTGGATTTTTTTATAAATAAGATATTTTAGCATAATATTAAAAAACCTAAAGAACCAAAATCATCAAGTGGCGAAGTAAATCAATTTTTCTTTTTATCATTTATGGAATATTTAATTATCTTTTTTGACACTAAAATATTTATTATAGATCTTCCTTCATTTCCTTTCTTTTTTTCCTTTTTGTTGATTATTAAGTGATTACCTTAATTGGAAACCATGTCTTAATGTTACTATATTGAATTATAGAATTTTTGTAAATTCCCATCCAAATTTTAACTTTTCTATAGTAATATACAAACTTTTAAAAAAATCAATTTCTAACATTACTTATGGGTGTGATTGGATAGGGATTGGTTATGAGATTTTTGTTTATGTTTCGTAAAAGTTAAATTGTTTGCGAGAGAAGATGTAGATCCCATTCTTAAAATTTTAGATTTAGTTTTGAAACTAAATCTTGTCTAAGTAGAGAGCATGTATGATAAAAAAAATTGTCTAATGCCCATATGCTACGGTATTTGATGATCAATTTGATGGAGATGACAAATTACTTAATTCGGTTGTTTGTTTATAAAATAGAATAAATTTAAATTGTAAATTACTAAAGAAAATATCTTAATTCAATAAAATAGTAGCTCGTTGCTTAGAGGTTTGTTTAATATATTAAAAAATATGTAACCTTGTAATTCCATCACGGGAAAACTCAAAAACAGCTAGGATGCAGCTCCAAGTGAGTCGGAATTGCACAAAATTCCAGATTTTGAAATGGCCAATTGCTGCATTGTTTTATTCCACTGATACCACTTTACCACTGGTATGATAGGTAAATTCTGCTTTGGATCCTGTACTTGTTTTTTTTGCAACACGTACAAATCTAATTTTAATTATTCGATCGTAATCAGACAGTTATAATAAGTATTATAAAAAATTATTCAAATTATTTAAAATTTTTATTTTAATCGTCCGATCATAATTGATGATCAAAATCAAATTATATACATGATGTAAAAAATAAATGCAGCAATGAATCTTTATGCAAAGTATGTCGTGCTATGCTACTGCTACTCGTAGCAGATATTGAAAACGACAAGGGGCCCTGTCAATTCTACCCAGCACTTGGCAAAAACGAGATTCATTCTTTTTTCCATAATTTTCCTGTTTTTCAGCAAAAGCCTTATAAATTAATCGAGAAGTTTAACCAAATAATTAGAGAAATTGAAAAGTTTAGGGCTTATTCGATAAACTAATTAAACATTATACAATTAATCAAATACGTATTAAATTAATATATTTTATAACAGATGTAATTAAACACTTAATTTTTTTTAAATACGTTTGATAATAAATTTTACTAATTACTTAATTCTTAAGACCTACTTAATTGTAGTTATAATTTAAATAAAATCAAAGTGACTTATTTTTTGAAGTATAAATATACTGGTTACTTACTTAATCACTATATCATTTTTTATATATTATGAATTTTAATAAAACAAATTTAAAGTAAATATTTCAAAATAAAAAACTATAATAAAAGATATTTTTATTTTAGAATAAAAATATATTAATATTTCATCAAATTTTTTGAGACTTTTAATTTTTTAATAGCTATTTTAATAAAAAAATTATGCAATTACAAAGTTATCAAATCTTAAAATTTTATTGAAAAAATTTATTAAATAAAATTAGTATCGATTCTTCATCGATAATAATTTTTTAAAATTTTATTTTTACAGATTTAATATTTCTAAAAATTATGAGAGTTTTTCTTTTTAACTTTTTTAAGAGCAAAACAACGGATTCAAAGTTCAGTCATAAATAATTATTGCATATTAATTAGTTTACTTTTCAAATTCATATTCAAACTTCAACATTCAAATTCAAAACTTAAATATTTTAGACTTTAGTATTCAGAATTCAGTTTTATCAAATAGATCCTAAGTCTCTAAATTAATTTATTTGTCTTAAAATTATTTTTAATCTTAACATTCTTAGTCCCTAAACTATTTTATTTGTCTTATAATTTTTCCTAATCCTTTTAAATTTATCATTTTTAGTCCCCAAATTAATTTGATGGTCCCAACCGACTAATCCATGGTACAAACTAATCACCATTCTCATGTGCATATGTGGCAACTAGAAGAGGCAAATAAGTCATTTTAAGTAATGTTTCCTATGTAACTGTAGCATGCCATTTTCACATATGCCAATTAGAAAGGGAAAATAAGTCACTTCAAAAACATGTGATTATTGCGTATTGTATTGGATTCATCCAACTTAGAGAATTAGTTGGTAAGAGAAGGGTGGTCTACTATTATGGTATCATTAAAAAGACTTACTATGCTATTTCTATTTATTTAGTTTATATCATGAAAAATGAATAATGAGAAAGCATTTGAGTGAAAGTGAACTGAGCTAATTGAGTTGCGTCATGGTTGAAAAACATTTATGTAGTGACTATATTTCTCTAATTTAAAGTGAAAGAGAATGGATGATGAAAATATTTAATTAATAAATTCCCTTTTGGTTAACTAATACATATAACTATGAGGCAAGGACTAGAAGGTTAGTACGTACCATATTTTGCTTCGGGGGGAAGGACTAGAAGGTCACTCTACTATTTTTTACACTATTTTCTTGTCCGAAGAGTTAATTCAGGTAAAGGTTACAAAACTCAAACTATTGCTTAAGAGGTATTTCTAGTGATATCAATGATATAGAAAGGTCCTGAAAGATTTTTTTTTTAAAAAAAAATCCTAAAGAAGTATTTAGGATGGTTGGGTATAGTTTGATTTTGTAAGGTTTTTTGTACCGTAACTTGTCTAATTTCATTTGTGATTGCTAAGTTACATTATATGTGAAGAAAATGATAGTAAAAGATCTAACTTCAAACTGTTCTGCTATAATTACTATGAGGTATATTTCACTCCTTTGCTTTTGAATTTTTGTTGAATAAGATTATGTATAAGGTTATGATACTAGTAATTCCTTTTTTTTTTTTTGGGAGGGTTTGGAGGGGGCGCATGGGGACAGGAGGGGGTTAGGCTACTTGGTTCAGTATCGAGTTCTCTTCTACTTACCTTTTTTTTTTTCCTTTAGAATAAAAAATAATTGTAGGGACTAAGATTTCTTCTTTCAAGATAACTTAAGATGAATATTAAAGAGTACTGCAGTTATGGAAATTGAGGTAATGTTTACATAGCTGTTTACCCTTTATAGATTGTGTTTTGTAAGAGATCTAAACATAAAAGGAGTTTAATAATATATGTGATGTAGTTGTCTATGTACGGGAGTTTCTTTGTATTATGTGATTGTGATTATGTATATCTTATACTAGCATAATAGTCCGTGCTATGTACGGGTATTAAATTTTTTTAAAAAATATAACTATGAAGTAAATTTATATATTTAATAAAAAAATTATTCACTTGTAAGTAATTGTAGGTAATACTAAAAAGAAGTTATAAAAACAATCATGCATATCTATTATTATGTGTATTTGAAAACAATAATAAACTCCTGACCTTATTTTTTTATTATTCTAAATAAATAAAGAATTGAGTAAGAAATACTACAATCTACCTGTACGAAAGATAAAATGATTAAAATTTTAAATACTAATTTATAAAATTACTTATAAAAATAAAAAAAAGAAATCAAATATTTAAACAACTATAAGCTCTTTGAAAAAAAAGAAAAAAACTTGAATTCGTCTAGTGAAGATACTTGCACGAAAGATGAAATGATTAAAACTTTAAATAATAATTTATAAAAGTACTTATAAAAATTAGAAAGAAAAGAAATCAAATATTTAAACAACTATGAGTTCTTTGAAGAAAAAAATTTGAATTTGCCTGGTGAGGATACTTGCATTAAGTGTAAAATGATTAAAACTTCAAATATTAATTTATAAAGTTACTTATAAAAATCACAAAAAAAGAAATCAAATACTTAAATAATTATTATAATTCCAAAATATTCCTAAAATAAACTAATTGGACTTTAACATGTTCCTAAAATAAACTAATTAGACTTTAACTACAAAATGTTCCTAAAAATTATCATGATAAAATCTTTAAGAGAAAAAAACTATTGTAATATCTAGGTTCAATTGTTTTTCCATACTACTCCCTCCATCCAAAATTGAATGATTATAACAGAAATTATTAATTTTAGTAAGCAGAAAAAAAATTATCAAATACAATGGCCTAAACTATTTATATTATATAAAATTATGACACTTTTTCATTAAAAATCTCAAAAATAGATTAATAATTTATAAATACTAATTTTATGTTAATATGTTACACTTACTTACTATTTTTTTACTGAATCTTATCAAACTCTTTTGGGTTTCTCAAGTCCATCCCCCTCAAAGAAAAAATTTTAAAATTTTAAAAAAGTTATTAATATTAAAACTTCAAAGTAACCTTATTTTAATTGTGATATTCTTACACTAATTATTAAAGAAAGCCTTTGCTAAGAAAAAATATAATATATTTGCAATAAAATCATGGTGAATATTTAAACTCCTCTCCCATTCCTTGTCTCTCTCTACTCCTAAAAAGTAAATAACTTACAAAATAAAACATATTCGTATTTTACATTAAAAATCTCAAAGAAATGTTTTTCCATAATTAAATATTCTAAGAACGTTGCTCAAATTTTTCCCAAAAAAAATATTATTTTTTATACACAAGAAAGAAATCATACTGTTATTATACTTATTATATTTTACAAAAATCATTTCTTTCTTTTAATCAACTTGATGAAAAGACCAAAAAAGAAAAAAACATTGACAATTATATTTTTTGTCCAATGTACTACAAAGTCATGCATATTCTAATGCATAATATTTTAATAGGTAATTAGACATTTTTGTCCTTCAATTTTAGCATATGAAGGATCAAATTAGAGTAATAGATACCAATGACATAATAGATAAATATTTATAAATCATCCACTCAAAGAAAAAAAAGAAAAAGTTTTGTGATCAAAACAAAGTTGTTAGAATATATAAATCTTCAAAACCTGCTAGATAAAATAAAAACTTACTAATTTTTTATTAACAAATTTAAAAAATATATATTAGTATACGTAATCCAATTAAAACAAAAAAATAAAAGGCATGAAAGATATAAAAAGAGAAATATGAATAACACAAATTAAAAAATTTAATAGGGAAAGTGGGGCTAAGAATTGGAAATTTTAAAATTTAAATTTTAAATTCTAATAAATAATAACTTTTGTATCTAGTAAAAAAATTTAAAATTCTAAAAAGTAAGATTAAAAACTTCAAAGCTTTTAGGAGAAGAGAAAGAGAGTAAAAAGTGTTTTATTAATATATATAAGTATAGATTTTTGTGCTAATTTTTCAAAGGTAAGAATAATTATTGGGGAGTTAAAATGAGGGACCAATGACAAGAAAGCTGCTTTTTGTAACCAACAAAAAGTCAAGATAATGTACATAAACTTAAGATAGTTATCTTTTGAATTGATGGCTTGAGATGTTCTTATAGTTATATTGTAAGTTGACCTTTAAAGGATTGATGCTTCTCCTAAAAGCATATAAAGGATTGTCTAACTTGTTTTGGTTGTGGTAATTGACCTTTGCACATCCGAGTTTTAGCAATAACTCTTTCTATGAAGTCTTCTAGATCTCTTGCATCTAACAATTGAAACCTTTTTGTAAAGTGAAAAAGAATAAGTAAAAAAAAAAGAGTATGACCGTTTTATATATTTCTAGGTGAGCTCATAAATTTTCTTCCTTTTTCCTTTACTAAATGACCTCAAAAGTTTTGAAGATGGTAAATTTTTGTGTTCTTTAGATTTTTCTTTTCGAAAAAATTACTATAAAATTTTGTCTAATATATAGTTACAGATGCATTCATTGAGTTTATACATTTGCAATCAATTCTAATTTACTTCCAGACCTATATCTCAAAATAACATAATTCACTAAATAAAATTCACTGTCTGCATCGTGTGGACTACTCTAATTTAGTAAATAATTAAAATTAAAAATTAAATAATAAAAAATAAAACATGATTGGGATCCGTCACTACGACTAGGGTTCCGCCTACTCAAGAGTGATACCTCCAAGAAATGCCTGTTCATTATGGGTGGAACATCTAAGGCAAACTGTCATACAAAGATTCACCAGGTTTGCGTGAACCTCTCCTAGAGGTTTCAACCTTAATGTTGGAGGTTTTGACAATTTTGGAAGAAAATAATTGGGTAAGATTAAAAAAAAATTAAATTTAATCGATTTATGTCAAAATTGATATTATAATTCAAGTCAAATGCTAAATTCTAATCGTTCTATTTTAAAAATAATTGAACTGCCAGTGTTGACCAAATAACAATAGATTTGGTAAAAGTTGGATTAATTTTACACAATCGATAATATTATAGGGGCCGTTTATTGAATTTAACCATTAGCGGTGCAATTTGATTTTGAAGAGAGTTTAGGGGTTTTAAGTAAAGTATTTCCAACTATTTATTCTTAAAATTAAGGGTAAAATGCATTTTGCCCCCCCTTGAAACTTTTTCTAGTAAATATGTTACCTCCACAATCTTTCAATTTTTTTAATTACTATTTCAACTTGATTAACTTATTGCAGTCAAACACAATGTGGATTCATTTAGGAAAAAAAGTTGTATATAAAGACAAAACTAGCCTCTAATAAGTAGTAAAATATCACATTTATCCTCGAATTAATGAATATTTTTCTCTTTTTTGTTTGTTTCCTTTCCCTTTCTTCCTCCTTCTTCCAACACCAGTTACAAGCTCCACCTACTTTCTTTTCTTTTAGCACTAAAACTTATGATATTATTCAAATATTAAATCTATTTCAGAAGGAGAATTTATATTTCTTTTTGTAATTTTTGCTCTTAAGGGCTATTTAATTTTTATCCTTTTACTATCATGCTTTGCTAAGAAAATTGGATAATGATAAATGTTAGATTTGTCTATATTTTTAACTGCTTTTTACTTAATTTTATGATTTGAATACGTAAAATATTTAGTTTTGAGCAAAAAAATGATTAAACCCATCATTTAGTTGTTATTTTTGACTTGAAGGGTAAAATGGTCATTTTGTGTACCAAGATAAAAAGGTTGAACACTAAAGGATTCAAACAAAAAATTGAAGAACTAGCTCCAAATTGAATCAGCATTGAATGTGCGAAAAAAGAGTAAAGAACCAAGATTTGGAACAAACTAGCATTAGTCCAAGGCATTTACTAGTACCAATTAAAGTTTAAAAAGATGGTATTGATTTTAAAGGAAGAACTAGTGTCGGACTTGCTATTAACCGACAACTGGTCATCATTTACTGGGCAAATATTTCACAAGTTCTCTCTTTAAGGCTTCTATTTCATTTCGAACTCCCGTATATTAATTAAGACTATTATGGGTGTTTTTTGTAACGATGTCAGGCTAAAGAACCTATTAACTAGGTCTAATATGAAGACTTTGTGCTTGTATTAATGTAATTGATTTGAAATTTCTTATTACCGAATTCCTTATATTATTAATTCTAGTTACTTAATATTTTCTGCAATTGATTAACCATCTTTTGCATGATCATACATCTAATTTTAAGACGGTGAAGTAATAAATTGAATAGGAAATAAGATAATATAAATACCTAGTGTTAGCCCTAAGGGCAAATCATGTAGTTTTGATTAATGACAAATATTGATAAGGACTAATATGTTTATATGTTGTGTGATAGGTTTTGTGAACTAAGAAGTATGAAGTCTCATTGCCTTGAAGCTAAAATGCAAGAACAACTCTAATATGTCAAAGTGATTGAAGATTGAAGAGTTTGTTCAAGATGATTGAAGGCTTTAAAGACATGAAGTGTAGGTTGCATGTGCTTAATAGGTAAACTTTGTAAACCCTACACTCTTAAGCCTTGAAATCTATGAGTTGCAATTGAGAGCACAAAACTTGATTTAAATTGTTTCAATGGTTTTGAACTTATCTAAATTATCAAGTTTTCATAAATGGTTTTTTGCACTTAAAAGGTCTTTAATGACTCAGGTTTTCCAACTTGTTAGAATTGATTTGAATATGTTTTGACAAAGTTTGAAAAATTCGGACGCACCTTGAAAAATTCGGTCGTCCGAATTTTTTCTACATTGTGAACAGTACCGACTATTTTTCTAGAGAAATTCGGACACAGCTGGAAAAATTCGGTCGACCGAGTGAACAGTACGTGAACAGTAATAAACAGTAACGTCCGAAAAATTCGACCAAAAATTCGGTCGTCCGAATTTTCTGAAACTAGCCGTTACTAGCCGTTTTATGACCGTTTTAACTGATTTTCAAATTCTATAAAGGTTAGAAACTCTAGATTTTTGAAAGAACTTTTGAACATTCAAAATCTTTCAAGCTCTAACTTGTTTTACATCAAAATTATTTGAAAAGCTCTTAAATTGCCTTGTGCTCAATGGTTAAAATTCAAGATTCCAAAGGCAAGAAGTGAAGTGGTGCTAATAATTGTATTCATCCACCAAGAAGTGTTGGTAACATCTAAACTCTCTTTTTATATTATTGTTGTTATTGATACAAGGTTGTCAAGAGACTTAAAACCCTTGTGGAGGGTGAGCCATAGACTAGATTAATCAATGTTGTAGTGTAAAACCCATTGGTGAGGGTGAGCCTTGGATTAGATTGGTGTAGGTTGTCTAGTGACATAAAACTCTTTGTGATAAGGGTGAACCTTGTTTATTAGATTGAAAAGAGGTTGTTGTGGTAAAACCCATTGAAGGGTGAGCCTCTTGTGTAATTGCTTGGATTAAGCATATAGTGAATTGGTTGAAATCCTTGAGTGCGGACTCAAGGTAGTGGATGCAGATCTTGGAGAGATCGAACCACTATAAATCGTGTGTTCATTTCTTTATAGCTTTACTTGTTTACATATTTGTGTTATTATTATTTGTTCATAGTTGTTGATTGATTGGTTGTGGTCTTATAATTTGATAATCTTGTCTTAACCATCAAATCACATATAAACTTAAAGTTTGTGATTTTAAAGAAGAGCTTTTATTAAGGCAAAGGATTTGCAAAAAGAGAAAAGATTTTCGATAATTAGCCAAAGACCTAATTCACCCTCCCCCTCTTAGGTCTTTCACCTAGCAAAATTGACTAGACATATAACCACTTTCTAAACATGTTTTGTGTCAGTAATTGGTCCACCTAATGAAAGTTTGGAATTCCAAAGAATTTAATGTGTCTTTGATTAATGATCTATGTTAGCCGTAATGGAAAATCTTAAACTTTTAATTAATGGCAAATACTAAAGTAAGCTAATTTGAGTAATTCTTGTGTGAAGATTTTTGGATTGAAGAGGCAACATGATCTCATTGTATTGAAGTTAAAAAGAAACAAGGACATCCCAAGTGGGGCTAAAAGTATGAAGAGCAAAGTGGATGTCAAGTATAAAAGGCTTTGAGAATCCAATAGTATAGACTTATGGTCATTCAATAGCTATAACTTGTAAACCCTACACCTTCTTGTATTTGAAATATATGAATTACATTTTGATTGTTTCATTTATGGTCATTCACACACATACATACTGAAAGACCTGGAGGGGGGGGGGAGGGGGAGGAGATGAATTAGGTCTTTGGTTAATTTTTGAAAACTATTTCCTTTTATAAATTTAGTTAGAGCAGATTATGAATACTTATTTTAATGAAAGAATAGTTAATCAATGACAAAGCAATAAACAATCTAAGATCAATAAACACAATCAATTTATAGTGGTTCGATCTCTTCAAGATCTACGTCCACTACCTTGAGTCTACACTCAAGGATTTCAATCAATCTACTATATGCTTAAGTTCAACAATTACATAAGAGGCTCACCACACAATGATTTTACACTCACAACCTCTTTTGCAATTCTACAAACAAGGTTCACCCTACCAAAGGATTTTATATATACAATAACCTTGAATCAATGTCTCAAGGATCACCCTTATCTAAAAGATTTTATGTTTACAAGAAACCCTTATAATGAGCTAGTAGAAAACAGAATTAAATGGAGAATGGAAAAGATGCTACTACTTTCTTGGTAGATAATTACACATTGTTGCACCTCTTCACTTTGTTGTCTTTGAAATCTTGAATGATCAATTGAAAGCACAAGACAAAAGAGAGCTTTGATGTTTGCTAAAGATTTTGGAATGTTAAGATTTCTCAGAGATTCAAAACTTACAAAAATTCTTGAGTATATGGTTTTTATAGATTTCAAAAATCAGTTTTAACAGTTATAAAACGGCTAGTTTCAGAGAAGTTCGGACGTCCGAACTTGCTCCTATACGTCCGAGCTTTTGTCTGAACTTTATTGTGACAAGTTGTCTGAAAAAGTTCGGACGTCCGAACTTTTCCTTATGCGTCTGAACATTCGTCCGAATTTCTCCGAACTTCCTCCTATACGTCTGAGCTTTCGTCTGAACTTTACTGCGTCCGAACTTTTCCTTATGCGTCTGAACATTCGTCCGAATTTCTCCGAACTTCCTCCTATACGTCCGAGCTTTCGTCTGAACTTTACTGTGACAAGTTGTCTGGAAAAGTTCGGACGTCCGAACTTTTCCTTATGCGTCCGAACATTCGTCCGAATTTCTCTGGAAAAACAGTAACCATGCTATTAGGGAAAATTTAGACGTCTGAACTTTATCCTTTGCGTCCGAACTTGCGTCCGAATTTCTCTAGAAGCACAGTAGCCATTTTCAAAGTTTGGACGTCCGAACTGATCAAACTTTGTCAAATCATTTGAAAATCAACCTTACTAACTTTGAAAACATTTTGTATAAATAGGTAAGTCATTTAAACACTTTTAAACTACAAAACCGTTTCTAAAACACTTTGATCATACAAAGTTTACTCAAAATCATTTTACACTCAAAGCATACTTGTTATTCAAAAGTTCATTCAAAGCCATTTAAGATTCAAAACAAGTTTTGTGCTTTCTTGTGCATTCAACAAATTCCAAGACATACAAGTATAAGGTTTACAAAAGAATATACCTATTAAGCACATATAACCTACACTTCATGTCTTCAAAGCCTTCAATCATCTTGAACAAACTCTTCAATCTTCAATCACTTTGACGTATTGGAGTTGTTCTTGCATTTTGGCTTCAAGGCAATGAGACTTCATGTTTCTTAATCCAACAATTCTATCGCACAAATGACATAAAGATTAGTCCTCATCAATGTTTGTCATTAATCAAAACCTCATGATTTGCCCTTAGGGCTAACAATCTCCCATTTTTTGATTACAACAAACTTTGATACAAAATTTGATAGATTTAAACAATGTAGAATAAAGAAGTATTGATGTCAATGATAGATAATAACCAATTTAGCATATTGACATTCAAAAGGCTCAATAAGAGCATATGGCCCAACCAACCTCCATTTACCTCATTCCTTCCAACAACCAATTAGGATAGGATATCTAGCATTTAATCATTTAGAAAAGATTCTAAGAGAGGTTTTAAAGGTTGTAAATGTTTAACAATGCTCCCCCTTAGGTTGTGCTCATTTTTCAACAAGTTTGGACTTGAGATGTTGTGAATCCGAATTTTGACATATCAAATCCAAACTGTAAAATAAGTGAAATGAAAGTTGCAATTTTTGCAAAAAAACTTTCCTAAGGTTGTTCAAACATAGTAGAAGAGATTAAAACATATTAGAGTCAATTTGAACAACAAAAGAGCACTTTTTGGCAACAAAATATGGATGCATCCGAATTTCAGAAATTTCAAGTCCAAATTGTAAAATATATGAGATGAAAGCTATAATATTTGAAAATAATCCTCCCTAAGGTTGTTCAAATATGATAAGAAGGAATAAAACAGTTTTTAAACAATTTGAACAACAGAAAAATATCTTTGGCAAGAAAGTTTGGATGCGTCCGAACTTTGGTCTGCATCCGAATTTTTAAAAGATGATAACCATTTCACATATTATAACCCTTTCAATTTAAATTTCAAATGCAGAAATGCAACCAGATTTTCACATTCACATTACTCATTATTACACATCAGCACATACATATCACACATATCACATTGCAGCACATAGCACACATTACACATTGCACATTGTAGCATGATTCTTTCTTCCCTTTTTGTCATTAGTCAAAGATGGGGTAATGAAAATGAGGCTGTTAGCATATTCAACTATAGCCAACAGAAATAGTGAGTAACATTTTATAGCAATTAAGCTTGTAAATCAACTTCTTCTCCCCTTTTATAGCAGCAATTCAGCTTGGGGTGATCAACCTATCATTAAAAGAAGCTATCAACATTGAGGTTTCATCATCGAGCTTCACACAACTATTACATAAGCCACATTAAAACAGTAATAAAGTTCAGAAATTTAAAGAGAAAAACAGAGAAATTGCATAAACCAAGCTAGTAATTGTTCATAAGTCATACTAAGCATATCAAAAATATATAAAAGCAGTAAATAGAGATAAGATTAAAGAGATACTCAGTCTTTTGATGTTGATGGAGAGTCCTTTCTTGATCTCTTCTTGATTGCTACATGCTTGACTCTTCCTTGGCTGAATGTTGGATTGGATGGTGTTGTCACTTCAGCTCTTGCAATTAGACTTCCTTTTGGGCTAATTCCAGCTTGCTGCATTCCTTGATCTTCTATTTGTGACTTCACAGCTTGCTCACTGTCATCCCCTTGGTCACCATCACCATCATCATCTTCATCATCACTAAGATCATCTCTATCTTTTTCCTTTTTCTTGTCTTCTTCATCATCCTTATCATCATCTGTTTCTTCTTGAGTTCTAGAAGGTCCTTCACCATTTTGAGTATTTCTCATCAATATTCCCTCAATGTGCTTGACTCTATTTTCTAAACAGTCTAATTTTCCAAGAACCATAGGAGCAAAAGTTTCAAAGAACTTATACATTTTCTCCATCTCCTTGATGTGGTTGTTCAAGGCTTCTTGAATTTTGTCTCCTCTTGAAATTCCTTCAACACTAGGATCTTCTCCAACATTGGGATGTGATTTAGGAGTAGGCACTTCTTCAAAGAGTCTTCTTTTGGAGGGAGGTTGCTCCCCCTCACTTGATGAATCATGCCTCCTCTTTGTCTTCATTTCCCTTACCCATATTTCAGCTTCATCTTCTTTTTCTTCAGTTTCTCACTATCTTCAACCTCTACTCTTTTTGGTGGAGTTTCTCTTTTAGTTCTCCATGCACCATCTTCATCAAGAGTTAATTGCATTCTTTTAAGAGAATCATTAGTATAGATTTGTCCTCTCTTAAAAGCTTGTCCCCTAATAGGAAGTTTAGCTTGAAAATGCTGAAAAATTCTTGTTAAAAGTCTCCCATATAGTAAAGCTTTGTTGTCTGTTTTTTAGCACTAATCATATTCTTCAATGCCATATACCCAAAATTTAATCTTCTATGCTCATGCAAAGCAAGCATAATCACCATATGTATATTTTCAACAGATGATTTATGTCCAAAGTTAGGGATAATCATGGTTGTTATCATATGATGTATAACTCTTCCCCTAGCATCAAAAGCTTTGATTTCCTTTTCTCTAATGGACCTAAACTCTCTACCGTTTGTGAAGGTCTCTTCAAATCTTTCATTTGTAAATAACTCATGAATATAACAGTGTTGTCCCAAAGAGAAATACCTTACTCCAATATCACTTACTCCACAAATTCTATTCACTAACGCATCGTTAAACTTAAAGTCTACTTGAGATACTCTAGACGAATACCATTGAATTACATTGTCCCCCTCTTGTTCAACTGTTTCTTCTTTAAGATTTGCATAAAACTCATATATGAGAGAAGGACAAAATTCTTCATCAATAACCAGCAAATTGCTCCAACCAATATCACCAAATAAAGACAGAACGTTACCCATGTTGGTGAGTTTGTCAATGTCCACTTTGTTTCCAGGAATGATCTTTCTAGATTTCTTGCTCCATTCTTCAAATTCTGATGCAGCTTCGATGGAGACAAATCTGTCTACTCCATATGATGATTGAGGAATCTGATTCTTCTAGGTTCATTGAGAATTCGTCCTCCATCTCTTTCCTTTGCTTTCCTTTTTACTTTCTCAACATTTGCTCTCTTAGTTCTCACCATGATGTTTTTCTATTTGAAATGCAATGAAATCTGAGAAGTGTTTAGGGTTAGGAACTTAAAATCCAAGTGATTTGATGTGAAAATGGTGAAATAGCAGATAGATTTGGGTTTGGATGCAGATGGGTAGAGTGGAATTTGAAAAGAGAGAGAGTTCGGATGATAAATAATGTGTAACGATCGTTCGGTTTCTTTAAAACCGTTGTAACCGTAAAGTTCGGACGACCGAATTTTTTGGTCTGCGTCTGAACTTGCGTCCGAACTTCTTTGTTTCTTCAGGTTTAGAAAGTTCGGACGTCCGAACTTTCTGTCATGCGTCCGAACTTTTCTGTCCATAATTTTCTGGAAAAAGTTTGGACGTTCCATTTTCACTCAATGCATCCAAATTGTGCATCCGAATTTTCCCTATTTTTGTCACACTTAAGTACACACATTAGTAATTGAATTTTGAGATTTCTAAAAGTCTTCTTAGATAGCTAAACCTTTCCTCAGCCAAAGGCTTGGTAAATATATCAGCAATTTGATCATTTGTATTCACATAATCCAAGCATATATTTCCTTTAACCACATGATCACAAATAAAATGATACTTAATCTCTATATGCTTAGTTCTAGAATGTTGAATGGGGTTTATGCTTAAATTGATAGCACTAGTATTATCACATAGTATAGGCACACAATTGAATTTAAGACCATAATCAAGTAGAGTATGCTGCATCCATAGTATTTGAGTACAACAACTGCCAGCTGCAATATATTCAGCTTCAGCAGTAGACAAAGACACACATGCTTATTTTTTACTATACCAAGACACAAGACAACTACCAAAAAATTGACAATAACCACTAGTACTTTTGCGTTCAACTTTACATCCGGCAAAATCAACATCTGAATATCCAATAAGATCAAAAGACGAAGATTTTGAAAACCAAAGGCCATAGTCATGTGTATCAATCAAATAACAAAAAATACGTTTGACAGAAATTAGATGAGATTCTTTAGGACAAGATTGAAATCTAGCACATAAGCACACAACAAACATAATATCTGGTCTACTTGCTGTAAGATAGAGTAAACTTTCAATCATACCTCTATATGACTTTTTATCAACACTTTTACCTTTTTCATCTTTATCAAGTTTAGTTGATAAGCTCATTAGAGTACCTATCCCTTTTACTTGATCCATTCCAAATCTTTTCAATAGCTCCTTGGTATACTTTGCTTGATTTATGAAGACTCCATCTTTAGTTTGCTTGATTTGCAGCCCAAGAAAGAAATTTAGTTCTCGCATCATGCTCATTTCAAATTCATTTTGCATTGATTTGGCAAACTCTTCACAAAGAGATGTATTAGTAGCACCAAAAATAATGTCATCAACATAAAGTTGCACAAGATATCATTATTACTAGAAGTTTTTATAAATAGTGTTGTATCCACTTTTCCTTTTGAAAATCCGTTTGATAAAAAAAATCCACTTAATCTTTCATACCAAACTCTTGGAGCTTGTTTCAATCCATATAGGGCCTTGGTTAATTTGAAAACATAATTAGGAAACTTTTCATGAATAAAACCAGGTGGTTGTTCTACATAAATCTCTTCTTCAATAAAACCATTTAGAAATGCACTTTTGACATCCATTTGGAATAGTTTAAAACCTTTAAAACAAGAAAAAGCTGAGAGTATTCTTATGGATTCAAGTTTAGCTATTGGAGCAAAAGTTTTATCATAATCAATGCCTTCTTCTTGGTTGAAACCTTGAGCAACAAGCCTAACCTTATTTCTAACAACTTCTCCTAGTTCATTTAATTTATTCCTAAAGACCCATTTTGCACCAATAATTGAATGATCATGAGGTCTTGGGACAAGAGTCTAAACTTTATTTCTTTTAAATTGATTTAACTCCTCTTGCTCTATTATTTCTTCTTCTTTGGCATGTTCTTCCAAAGTGGATGCTTGATGATGAGTTTGATTATCAATCATTGAGAAACCTACATCATCTTCATTTCTTCTTTCAAGATAAATGTTAGATTCATCAAAAGTCACATGTATAGTTTCTTCAACACATAATGTTCTTTTGTTATAAACTCTATAGGCCTTTTTAGTTGATGAATAGCCAAGAAATACACCTTTATCCGATTTTCTATCAAACTTTCCCAAATTATCATTAGTATTTAAGATAAAACACTTACAACTAAATACTTTAAAATAAACAATTGAAGGATTTTTATCAAATAGGAGTTCAAAAGGTATTTTTCTTATGAAGGGTCTTAAGAGAACTCTATTCATTATATAACAAGCAGTATTTATAGCTTCAGCCCAAAAATATTTTAGCAAAGAATTTTCACAAAGCATTGATCTAGCCATCTCTTCTAAAGTTCTATTTTTTCTTTTAACAACACCATTTTGTTGGGGTGTTTTAGCAGCTGAAAAATTATGAGTTATACCATATTCATCACAAAATTTTGTAAAGTCTTGATTACTTGATTACAAAATTCTCTTCCATTATCACTTCTAATAGAGATTAGTTTATACTCAAGGGAGGTTTGAACCTTTTGAAAAGTTTTACAAATTCATGAAACGTTTCATCCTTTTGAGCTAAGAAAATCACCCATGTAAATCTAGAGAAGTCATCAACAATCACATAAGCATATCTTTTACCACCAAGACTAGTAGTCCTCATTGGTCCAAACAAGTCCATATGAACAGGTTCAAGAGGTTTTGAGGTAGAAACCATTTTCTTTGGTTTAAAAGATGTTTTTGATTGTTTTCTATATTGACAAGCATCACAAAGATGAGTTTTATCAAAATGCATTTTAGGTAATCCTCTAACTAACTCTTGTGTGAAAAGTTTATTCAATAAATCCATGCTCACATGACCTAATCTTCTATGCCATAAATATCCATCATTATCATGAAGGGCAAGACACTTGATATCATTTGTAATAAGTTCATCAAGATATAATACATATACATTTCCAACTCTATTAGCATTAAAGATAGTTTTGCTACTTGCACTATCAAAAATAGTACAAGTGTCACATTTAAATTCTACTTTACATCAATTATCATATAATTGACTAATACTAAGTAGATTATACTTCAAACATCAATACGTAATTCTTGCTTACTGAGAGGGAAAGAACCTTTACCAATGTTACTAATTCCAAGTATTCTTCCCTTCTTCTTATCACCAAATGTGACAAAACCTTCACTTGTAGGCATTTCCTGTCATGTGTCTTGAACAGCCACTGTCAAGAAACCACTTAGTGGCACTTGATCTTGAAGTAAAACGAACCTACACCAAATTTGAGAGAGTGACTTTTGGTACCCGCATTTTCTTGGTCCAAGGGGATTAGTAAAAGTTCCTTTGACTCTCTATAAATAGTTTTAACACCATTTTCTATTTTTTTTTTCACATAACAGTTTGACACTTTGTGTCCATGCCTGCCACAATATATACAACAAGTATGAGACATAGAATTAAAAGTTTCTTTAGCTAAGAAGTTTTTATATTTTGGAGCATAATTTTCATAAGCGTAACCAAGACCAATTTTTGCATGTGAATATCTTTGATAACCAAGTAATTTATTTAAATTTTCTCTTCCATTTGTAAATTTTTCAATGCATAATGTAAGATCATTAACTTTCTTTTTTAATATCTCATGATCACTAAGCATTGTTTCACGAGAAATGACTTTTGTGCAAAGATCTTTATTTTCAAGAGATATGTTTTGTATAGTTACATTTAAAACTTCTTTTTCAATGTTTAGGCAATTAATGGTCTCAAGAAGTTTTCCATTTTCAAAACATAACTTTGAATTCTCATTTAATAACTCATTGATTTTGGTTTTCATTTCTTTATTCCTTTTAGAAGCCTTTTTCAATTCTTCATACATTTCAACAAGTAAATCACTAGGATTAACATCATCATAATAATAATTAAAAATAGAAGGAATAGATTGTACCTCATCATCAATTGCCATAAAGCACATGTTGGCTTTTCTTTCACTGTCATCTTTACTTTCTTGTTGATCCCAAGTTCCAACCAGTCCTTTTCCCTTCGTGGTAAATTTCTTTTTGATTTTGTTGTCTCTTTCACTTTCCAGAACTTTAGGACAATCAGCAACAAGATGTTCTGTACTTTTACATTCAAAACATTGATGTTTGAAGGTTTGAAGGATGATGTCTGTCCACTCTTCTTGGTTGGCTTTTTCCCTTTCTTGAGAAATTTCTTTTTATAGAATCTCTTGAATTTTCTCACTGCCATAGCTATCTCTTCTTCTCCACTGTTTCCATCTTCTTCACTTGATGATTTTTCTTGTTCACTAAAATGATTTGAAGTTTTGAGTACAACATCTTTTCTTCCCTTCTCTTCATCTTCAATATCATTCAGTCTTTTCATCTTCATCTCATGCGTAAGCAGTGATCCAATGAGCTCTTCAAGTGGAAGAGTTTTTAAATCCTTTGATTCTTCAATAGCAAGTGTTTTCGGTTGCCAAGATTTTGGTAAAACATCCAATATCTTTCTGTTTTGCTCTCCAATTGTATAGCTCTTACTATAAGCTTTTAAACCATTAAAAATGTTAATAAATCTTGTAAACATATCACTAACATTCTCACCTTGCTTCATAGTGAAGATCTCTTCTTCTCCACTGTTTCCATCTTCTTCACTTGATGATTTTTCTTATTCACTAAAATGATTTGAAGTTTTTGAGTACGACATCTTTTCTTCCCTTCTCTTCATCTTTAATATCATTCAGTCTTTTTATCTTCATCTCATGCGTAAGCAGTGATCCAATGAGCTCTTCAAGTGGGAGAGTTTTTAAATCCTTTGATTCCTCAATAGCAAGTGTTTTCGGTTGCCAAGATTTTGGTAAAGCATCCAATATCTTTCTGTTTCGCTCTCCAATTGTATAGCTCTTCCCATAAGCTTTTAAACCATTGAAAATGTTAGTAAATCTTGTAAACATATCACTAACATTCTCACATTGCTTCATAGTGAATAGCTCATAATCCCTTACTAGCATGACAAGCTTTGACTCTTTTACCTGGTTTGTACCTTCATGTGTTATTTGAAGTAATCTCCACATATCATGAGCAGTGTCACATCCACTAACTCGATTATATTCAGTTACATAAATATTCATGGCCTGATAATTCAAAGTCATTTTCTTTGAATCATTCTCATCAAATTCATCTATAGAATTTGGTTCTAAAGTCACTCCATCAGCTCTCATTTTCATTGGTATGTAAGGACATTTCTCAACAATGTTCCACAAATCAAAGTTAAAAGAATAAATATATATCTTAACTCTAGATTTCCAAAATGTATACTTTGTTCCATCAAACAAATGTGGTCTATTTGTGGAAGATCCTTCTAGATAAGGTACGTTTGAAATATTAGCCATAAGATCTTAACTTCTAGGTTGTAAAACCAAACAAAGAAGCCCTTACTCTGATACCAATTGAAATACCTAAGAGAAGGGGGGGGGGGGGTGATGAATTATGTCTTTGGGTAATTTTTGAAAAGTGTTTTGCTCTTATTTTGCAGGATTTTACTGAAGAAGCCTCTAAGGCATATTTTAAAATATAAAAAATAATAAAACTAAAAATACTTATTTGAATAAAATATTAAAATATCTTAAATGTGTCTAATGCCTATAACGTGTATAACATTCATGCATTTTCTCCAAATTTTAAAAAAAGCATGGGACAGTCTTTCTATTTTGGCATTTATCCCAAAAAGTTCTCAACAAAAAAAAATTCTCTAAAAATAAATAAATTCATAAACATCTTGCATGTGCATAAAGAAGTTCTCAACAAATTAAAGAAAAAATATTTTTTAAAAATAATTAATTTATAATTTTTTTTAACAATAAGAGATGCATTGAACATTAATAAGCTCCTCAAGAAAATCAAATATATAATACTATTTATCAAATTCATAGGTCAAACATTAAAGTGAAAGAGAAAAAGGAAGAGAATAAGAGTAACATGTATCAAAAAAGGAATTAAAAAGATTATCTCTTCAATTTAGAAAAAGAAGACCATAATCAGAGAAAAATAAGAGGATCTGACGATAAAAAATCTTATGCGAAAAAATTTGTGAAGAAAGAAAAAGTTTATGGAGAAAGTGATAGTAGATAAAGTTATGTAGAGATTGTGAAAAGTTATTAAGAATTTAATTTAAATTAAAATAATTAACTAAAGTATTTATATTATTTTATTTCTTAGTTAATGACAACTCTTCTAAATAATAAAAAAATTTAAAATTTTAAAAATTAGAATTGAAGATTTGAGAATTTTGGAAGAGAAGAAAGAGTAAAAGTGTTTTGATAAGAGAGAGGGGAGAGAGACAAAAATTTTTAAAAAAATTAAATTTTTAATTATATATAATAAAAAATTATATATAACTACATATAAATTTTTAATTGTATATAATAAAAAATTATCTATAATAAATAGTGGAACTCTTTGATAAGAGAGTGGGGAGAGAGACAAAAATTTAAAAAAAAATTAAATTTTTAATTGTATATAATAAAAAATTATATATAACTACATATAAATATAAAAACCGTTTACAATTAAATATAAAAAACATAAAAACCAATAAAAGGAGTGAAACGACATCCTTGCCGCCTTTTTAAGTCCCCGATATATCAATTGTCATCCCGGTACGGTAAACCACGCGTCTGCTAACCTCCCCTCCGGCGGACGACGGACATTGCTGCCTGCCACGACTTCTTGATGTCTGCCAATCTCCGCCACAAAGGTACGTAATTTAGCTTAAACTATTTCAACTGCTTGAATGAATGTTCGAATAGTTGCCCTAATTCATTGGGAGGAAGATTGTTGCATTTATTATATGGATTATGACTTCAATGTATTAAAGCTCTTTTGACTGTTTTGGAATCGCAGGATAGGGATTGAGTGCATAAGACATCACATATTTGTAAGAATTCTGATTTCGAGGGACTAAATCGTTCCTAAATCATGGGTAGACATGAGAGCAGCAGAAGCAAGAGGGAAATTACCTCTTCAAAATCTAGTCATAGACGGAGGCGTAGTCGGCATTCCTCTGATGATACAGAAACAGAATCTGAATCTGAGCCTACCACTGCCTCAGCTTCGGATTCTGATTCTTCTGACAGCCGTGACGGGACTCCAGAAAGACGCAGGAGTCGAAGCAGCGGCCGTAGTCGACTTCGTTCTAGAGATTCTGATGATCAGAGCACTGATGATGATGACCTCGGGAAGAAGAGCCAGAAGAAGAATAAAAAGAGGAGGAAAATTACTGAGGAAGATATTGTTGAGTATATGGCAAAGAAAGCTCAGAAGAAAGTAAACTTTTTTATTTTGTATGTTTGCTGTATTTTTGTTGTTTTTTCTTTTGCTAGTTTGATGCTTGTTGGTATGCACTTAGCCGTTTCCTTTCTCTAGGCAGCAAAAGTGGCCAAGAAGTTGAAGTTGCAAAACGTCTCAGGATATGCTAATGAATCAAATCCATTTGGGGATTCTAATCTCAATGAAAAGTAAGTGTTTCTCCTATTAGATATGTATATTCATAACTACATTTTCAGACATCAGTGTTGTTATTTCTGAAGTTCTTTGCAATTTATTGGCAAATCAAACAGACCAAGGATTATGCACTTGGAATGCAAAAGCGGTTAGGGGTTTTACTTAGTTTGCAGATCTTGGTTCTTCTGACCTTAGGATCTGAACATCTCTTAATTGGATAGGTTAGAAGCTAGAAACAGATGGCTTTGAGCAAGAAACATGTGGAGCGGTGGTGGATGAGAAGAGCTGCTAATACATTTGGTCCATGGGGTTATAATTTTCACACTTTTCCCTCTGATGAAAATGAAAATATCAAGTGGAATAGTAAACCTTGGACCGGTATGAGGATTTACTCATGGGCCCATACATGGTTGGCAATTGTTGGGAAACCAAGGACTTCTCTTACTTGTGCAACTTACAGATATATGAACGGTTTTATTGGTGGTTTTAGGAGGAGGATGAAAGCTGCTTAATGTCTTGCTATACGTCTTTGCTATGTGACTCCTCATAAATCTGCTTTTCCTGAACGCATGCTAAAATAAAAAATTGTGCCTTGCAGGTTTGTGTGGCGAAAGAAGATAGAGCATGATATCGGTCAAGGAGTTCCTCTTGATGCATTCTCCTTAAAAGCAGAAAAAAAGAGGCAGAGAGAGAGAATGGTAACAGTCTGCATATATGCATGCTTACAATTCATGTGCGATTATATGTGCAGTAGTCAGTTTAGTAGCCCATTTATAATCTCAAAGCATGATTTTACTATCTCGGAACTGGTTTTGCTTTCATTAATTTGTCCTACGCTATCTGGTTTTCCAGGCACCGGAGATTCTTTACTGTTAGTTTATTATTTCATTTTTACATATCAGCAAAGAGATTTTTTTTAATACTGGTTGCAGTACTAGGTAAGATTCACATTATCTAAGGCATTGTCTAGTAAACTGGTTCAAAATTCTTATAATAGACAAGAACAATTAATTTTTGGAGAAAAATAAGTAAAAGCATTATAGGGAAATAAACAGAAAAACCCCTATTAAATTGGAAGTAGAGCTGTCATCTAACAAAGAAATTCTAAACAACAATTTCCTCCATCGTGCTTTATCTTCACTTTCATTCTGCATCTTAACTGAATTCACCTTTTCCTTGTTATTCTGCTCCTTACCTTATGCATTTTCTCTAATCCTTTATACCCTTTCTCTTAACTACATAGTCTCTTATCTTTTGTGGAGGCTAACTATTCTTCATTACAAATGTGATCTTGTCTATTTTACCAAGGAACAAAAATAAACAGAACACTCTTTGAAAGTAATATCTGGGGTGTCATCTAACAAAGAAACTATGTAACAAAAAATTATTGTATGCTATTAGAGTTTGCTTCAATCCTTTCCTGTTAACTGGTTCCCCAGCCTTAATCCTTTCCTTTCTGGTGCTTCTTGCTTAAAAAAGTTTATTGAGAATTAGGTTCTGCCATGATTTTATCAATGAAACTATAATATCAGCAAAACCTGATTGATTCATTCATAAGTGAAGGTGACGAGTTAATACCATTATAAGTAGTAGATGTCGAAAATCATGCTACAAGGCACTGTTTACAAGTGGTGATAACAGATAGTTGCTTCGTCTTTTTTTTTTTTTTTAATGATTAATATTTGTATAGAAGTTTTCTTCAAGTAGTAATGGGTGGAGGTGTTCTTTGTGTATAGATGGGTTGACTCTCCTTAATTTCCGATTTCAGTGGAATCTGTGTGTAAAAGACAAGAAGTAAAAACAGAGATGATGTTTTTTTCTAATATGTCTTTCATCTTTCCTTCTTTCCCCATATGGCTGAGAAGATGTTCAAGTTATGTATATTTATTGAAATTATTGCAGGCTGAGATAGAAAAAGTGAAGAAAAGAAGAGAGGAGAGGGCTATTGAGAAAGCACAACATGAGGAAGAAATGGTATTCTTTTCATGCTTTCAATGTTTTGCGTATCGTTTGCTATGACTGCTCATGTATATGCATTACTGAAGTGAGATATGCTTGCTTTTCAGGCATTGTTGGCTAGGGAGCGTGCTAGAGCTGAGTTCCAGGATTGGGAGAAGAAAGAAGAAGAGGTAGATGTCTTCAAAATTCTTTTGCAACACTCAAATTACATGGTTCCTCTCCAGGTTGGCCTTTTGCAATTCTGCGAGTTGCTAACTTGTTTTGTATACAGTTTCATTTTGAGCAGAGCAAGATTAGGTCTGAGATTCGGTTGCGTGAAGGTCGTGTGAAGCCAATCGATATACTTACTAAGCATCTTGATCCTTCAGATGACCTGGATATTGAAATAAATGAACCATACATGGTGTTTAAGGTAAATATACCTCATGCTTCCTCTCTGTATTTCCGCATTTCTGTATTTCTTCTTCTATTTATTTGATTGACTGGATACAAACAGTTACATACGCTGAGAAAATACCTAATATTATTCACATAATGGAACATTTCATAGGATGCATCTTTGAGGTGGATTCCTTATTATTCTTTGACAGAATTTGGAATTCACTGTATGACGTAGTTTTCGGTGATAGTTTTCCAGTTGCATGAATAATGGTGGATGTTCTGTTCTTGTGTCTTGATGATGAATTTTATTACTGCTTTTTGCATTTGAATAATATTTGTTTGGTCTGATTATTCTTTTGAGAATCTTATCTATATTTTATTTGCTATGTAGGGTTTGACCGTCAAAGAAATGGAAGAACTTCAGGAAGACATAAAAATGCATCTGGACTTAGACACAGCTACCCCGGCACACATTCAATATTGGGAGGTGAAATATATTTCTTTTTCTTTGATTTACTACATGCTTTATTCCATCTCACTACTAATTTTTGGAGATGGAATCTCTTTCTTTTCCTTTTCCAGATCATCTTTGCTAGATTTTGAAATGCTCTATGAACTCATTTTGAACTTGTGCCAGGGACAAAAACATGAAATCTTTATGGTTCATTTCCAGTGAACTTGTTGACTTCTTGTAGATGATGAAAATACTGCTAATCCTCACGAGTTTTCTTCAACATATCTAGAGTATGCAGTGGTTTTGTAGTCAATTTCGATGAGTTGGAAGCTCTCCACTTATTTTTGATTTGTTCTTCAAGATTATATGCTTGTTCACATGGCTTTATCAGGTTAACTTCTAGAGAGTTGTGTTTACTTTTTCTTGGGGGTTAAATTGAAAAGGTGTGTTATATTCATTTAGTTCGTTGGCTTTGCTAGCTTGGGCTATAATCATCCAGTTGGATGAGCTAATCTATCCCAAACACTAGGTTTTGATCTTGTCTCCAGTAATGAGTTTGGAATTGTTTTCAAGTAAATGGTTCATTTGTGGCAGCATCCCATTTGCAGCCCATGTTTGTGTCCTGATTTTAGGTATTTGTCCTAGACATTCTTAAGTCTCTAGGGAGACAATTATGCACTTTCTTGGTGAATTCTTTAGATTACCTGTGACACTAGAGTCGTGACATCTGCTTGAGCTTATGTTCAAATATTTACAGTTATGCCATAATAGATGGTGACCTTTGTGTGGCAGTAATTTCTAAAATAATGTCAATGCACAGGCACTCTTGGTGGTTTGCAATTGGGAGCTAGCTGAAGCTAGAAGAAAGGATGCACTAGATCGAGCTAGAGTACGTGCAGAGCAACTACCTCCGGAGTTGCTTGCTGAAGAAAGGGGAATGCATTCAAGTATTGAAGCTGAAGTCAAGCGTCTTCTACAGGGCAAAACATATGGTGAATTGGAAACTCTACAGTCCCAGATTGAGTCACAGATGCGATCAGGTACTGCCAAGGTGGTTGAATACTGGGAAGCTCTTCTTAAGCGTCTCCATATTTTCAAGGCCAAGGTGAAGATTACTTTTTACAATACAACTTGCTTTTGAATTTAGGAGTCATCATCCTGACGAACTATGGGTAATGGTAGGCTTGTCTCAAAGAAATACATGCCAAAATGCTGCGCAAACATTTACAGCGCCTTGAAAAACCACTAGAGGTTGAAAGTACTGAGGAAGAATTGGGTCCAAAGCCTGATGTCGAAGATTCTGATCATGATAAGAAAGGTATAGAAAATTCTCACACCTGGACTTTCCTTTTCTGTGTTCATCTTGTACTGTCGGTTGACATCTTTATATTTGTAGATGCACATTCTCTCTCTCCAGAACCCATATTGCAAGAAGAGACTGAAGAAGCTGACGTTGAAGCTGGATCATATTCACCGGAATTGTTTCATGGTGATGAAAATGAAGAGGCAATTGATCCTGAAGAGGACAAGGCTATACTGGTAACTTTGAGCAGCTTTTCTGTTGCTTATGTTGAATGTTGAGATGAGTATAAAACGTAGTAATCCTTGAACAAATAATCTAAATACATATATATGCATATTAATGTATAATGCAGGAGAAGAAGCGTCTGGCTGTCATGGAAGAACGTCGTCTCCAAGAGATGGCTTCAAGACCAGCTCCTCCTCCTGAAGATAACTTTGAGAAGAAGGCTTTGAAAGCAATGGGAGCCATGGAGGAAGGTGATGCAATATTTGGCTCAAATGATGAAATAAATCTTGATTCACAGGTATCCCTATTTGTCCTCTTTAGGATTCTGGCATAGATATCTCTTTAACTGGAAAGGAGATGCAAGTCTATGTCCTTCAAGTTTTCTTCCCATATATTCAATAAAATTTTGCTGTGGATGCAGGTGTACTGGTGGCATGATAAATACCGCCCAAGAAAGCCTAAGTATTTCAATCGTGTTCACACCGGTTATGAGTGGAATAAATATAATCAAACTCATTATGACCATGACAACCCACCCCCAAAAATTGTTCAAGGCTATAAATTTAACATTTTCTATCCGGATCTTGTTGACAAATCAAAAGCTCCAACTTATACAATTGAGAAGGACGGTGATAGTGCAGAGACTTGCATTATAAGGTTCCACGCCGGACCCCCTTATGAGGACATAGTAAGTTTTCCAAAGGAATAATTGCCTGTAGCTGTATGTTTGCAGAAAATTCTTGACAAAAACTAATTTGTTTTTATGTATTGAACAGGCATTCCGGATTGTTAACAAAGAGTGGGAATACTCACACAAGAAAGGGTTCAAGTGCACATTTGAACGTGGAATACTTCATTTGTACTTCAACTTCAAACGCTATCGCTACCGCCGGTGATCTTTCAGGCATGATGGATCTCGTTTGCATAGATGAATATTGTACCTTCGTGCTTTTAAAAAGGAGCGAGCTGGGAAAGGATTGCCAAAAACTTTTCTGTTGTGTACTGTAGTTTTGGCCTAAACAGCTTTTGACTAGATTTTTTCAGAAAATTTGGTCTTTAGGCACGAAAGTAGATGGTCTCCAGTCCATGACACTTCATTTAGCATGTGCTTCATTTAGCTGAAAGTGCAAGATTAAGTTGAAGATTGTACAAGGAAACAGGCAAGAATGTTGTTGGTGAGCTACATGGATTGAATGTACCTTGAATCACATCTGCCTCTCAAGATTTGTGTACAATAAAACGTATCGAGAGTAACAAGATTCGGGTGAGTCGTCATGCTGTTAACATATAATTCCATTTTTAGATAAATTGATACTTACGTCGAAAGATGACTGCTGGCACATCTTTTTCTCCTTTTTTAACTATTAGCCTCTGTGCTAATCGGCACCGATGGCTGAAGGAATTTGTAATAGATGCCGGGGAACTTGAGCAGTGTGTTGAGGATCCAAAACCAAGTGGGTCCAGTATTCGGACGTGAGTGACCATGTGTTGCGCTCGATTATGTTATGAATAGATCTCTGTATCGATCCAAGAAAACACACACACACACACAAAATTGCTATTGCAGAATCATCTTGTGTTGTGTCGATAACTTGATGCAGATTAATACTATTGGATGAAATAGGTCAGGTTCAAGGATTTTCCAATGAAGCACAACAAATACATAGACCCAGGTAAATAGGTCTAGGTATAGGCGTCTCCGACTTAATCCTGCGTGTTCACATTACAAACAAACCCCGGTCTGAGTAAGAAAATATGTATTTCGGGCTCGGCTCATATATTGCCCTGTTCAGGTTTTGGTCTAGGTATACTTCAGGCCTATTTCACGGTGGGAGCCCAAGCTTATGCTCCATGGATTTGGCCAGACCTTTTAACTTTCCAAAACTCCCCTTCCGGGAGAGCGAGAGGGGGAAGATCACGGTGGACTTCCAAACCGAAAGTCGAATAGGAGTGTGAATATTTGGACGTGCATCGATGCATTAGCGTTAACCATGGAACTCGACCTTGAGAAAAGTAAAGATTTGATCGGTCAGCAGAACACAGCAACCGCTGCGATGCTAAATCAACAAGAGCCCCAGATGACGAAAGAATGAAACTAGAGGAAGCAGTTATGGGGACCGAAACAGGAGCAGGATACTACACATCAAACCGAGCCTTAGAACTACAGAAGTAAGAACCAAAGCCTCCTGTCACAAGCCTCATCAACTTGCAACTTGCCATTGACCATAAATCTGCGAAACCTAAGAAGTAATATAGTAAAAATAGTTCCAGGAGGAAGGGTAACAAGAGGCAAATTATAGATACACTGACATGCTAGAGGAAGGAACTTCGAAGTACTACTAGAAGATTGGCTGCCAAGGGAGATACCAATGCTTTATACCCCCAACACCACCAAACCTCACGAAGATCCTACCTTAGAATATTAGAGACATAGGTTCGAGGCCAAAGGGCTGAAGACATCTACTAGATGTTAGAAACTTTTAAAGGTATGCATCTAAATAGCAACAGAAAAATAATATAGAAACATACCTTCAGCGATAGCCATAATTGTTCAAGCAAAATTGAAAGATACTCTCACCAACTTTGTAATCCACGACAGAAACCCTGAAGTCTTCTAGCCTTTATCTATCGAAAAGAAAATCCCGTCGACTGATGGATGTCACATGCGTCATATATATAGATAGACTAGGGACCCTCAGAGTAAATAGCATACGCACGTGTTTCTATCCATCAAGAAAACTAACTGGTATGTATAATCCAATCGAAAATAGAATCCTTATCCTATCCAACTTCTCATTAATAAGAAACCTTAGTTATCTTAACCATTATGGTAATCTAATGTGTGGGCTATACTTAAGTCCCTAAGTAAATTAGGGATAATTTCTAACATTTTCCCACTTGGCCCATACATTGGAAGTTAGATAATCACATTGAGTGACAAAACATAAACATGGTCATATAATAATGTAGTCACTCAAAATTGTAAGATTATGCAACATATACTCAAAAGGAAAATATAATACAAGAATCACGGCTGTCATGCTCTATAACAAACATTTCCTTTCATGTATTACTATGCATAACATTTTCTAATCAAGTGTAAAAACTTTATGAATGTACTTAATATAAGCATCATTCAGGGTCCACTTTATTGGATCTAATATAGATCACACTTTAATACATGAAAACTATATGTGCATAGTCATGTAAAACAAGGAAAAACAATAATTTATTTGGACAAAATAATCAGAGAAAAGCAAGTCAAAATGAGCCACAAAGTCCTATATGGGTTACATGATCCTGAAAAATAGTAGCTGGTAATCCTTTAGTCATAGGATCTGCAACCATCAAGGTGGTATGAATATGCTCAATTGACAGAGCTTGTTTTTTCATGTAATCTCTGACCATCAGATACTTGATGTCTATGTGTTTACTATGGCTATCACTCTTATTATTTTTAAAAAAATATACAGTAGCCAAGTTATCACAATAGACCCTTAATAGCCTTGAAATGGAATCAACTATATAAAGGCCAGTAATGAAGTTCTTTAACCATAACGCCTGTGATGTAGCTTCATAGCATGCAACAAACTCAACTTCCGTTGTAGATGTTGCAACAATAGTTTGCTTAACACTTTTTCAGGATACGGCCCCTCCAGTGAGAAGGAAAATGTATCCTGAAGTAGATTTACCACTGTCCTTACATCTACCTAAATCTGAGTCCGAATATCCAATCACTTCTAAGGAATCGGAATATTTGTATGTAAGCTTGAAATCCTTGGTTCCTTGCAAATATCTCAAAACCCTTTTACCATCTTTCAAATGATCAAGACCATGGTTACTTTGATATCTGTCAAGCATTCCTACTGCAAAAACAATATCAGGTCTAGTGCAGACCTGTGCATACATAAGGCTTCCAACAAGAGAAGCATAAGGAATGCCTTTCATCTGCTCTAATTCTAATGCATTTTGAGGACATTGTTGCAGACTAAATTTGCCACCTTTTGCAATAGGTGTTGTAATAGTAGAACAGTTTTTCGTTCCGAATATTTCCAAAATCTTTTCAATGTAGGTCTTTTGAGATAATCCAAGTATCCTTTGAGATCTATCTTTGTGAATCTCTATGCCAAGGACATAATAGGCTTTACCCATATCCTTCATTTCAAAGTTTTGAATAAGAAACTGCTTGGTGTCATGCAACAAACCTAAATCGCTACTTGCAAGCAATATATCATCTACATAAAGGACTAAGATAATATATTTTCTCCCACTTATCTTGAGGTATATACATTCAACGTTATGAAATTTAATATACCATTGGCGAGAAGCCTGTTTAAGTCCATAAATAGAATTCTTTAGCTTGCAAACAAGGTGACTATTATTATCTACAAAACCCTCTGGCTGACGCATGTATACCTCTTCATCGAGATCCCCATTCAAAAATACTGTTTTCACATCCATTTGATGTAACTCTAAATCAAAATGAGCTACTAAAGCCATGATTATTCTGAATGAATCTTTCTTTGAGCCCGGAGAGAAAGTTTTGTGGTATTCAATGCCTTCTTTTTGAGTGAATCTTTTAGCTACAAGTCAGGCTTTATATCATTCGATATTACCAGAAGAGTCTCTTTTGGTTTTAAAAACTCATTTGGATCCTATAGTAGAGGCTCCTTCTGGTAATTCCACAAGATCCCAAACTTTATTTTTAGCCATGGATTCCAACTCATCTTTCATGGCATCATACCAAAGTGTGGAATGCTCTCGACTCATGTCCTGTGAAAACGAATATGGATTATCCTTTATTCCAAGATTATATTCAGACTCTTGGAGGTATACAACAAAATCATTAGAAATGGCTGGTTTTTTTATTCTTGTGGATCTCCTAACTCCCACTTGTTCATTCATTTCTACTATGGGAGTAGTTAAAGTGGGTTGTTCCGTATGTGGTTCTGTAGAAGGTGATAGATTTTGAAACTGTTATTTTTTAACTAACTCATGAGAATTAGTTTCAGAAGTGTTGAAGTATAAAGGCACCACTGGGACAATAGGTGGCTCCTTTATTTCTTTCCTTTTGTGGTAAACCACTCCCACTTTCTTCCTGATATTCAAGAAATTTAGCATTTCTAGCTTCCACAATTTTAGAAGTATGAGAGGGACAATAAAACCTAAAACCTTTGGAGTTGACTGCATAGCCTATAAAGTACCCACTAGTTGTTCTTTCATCCAACTTCCTTAATTGAGGATTATAAATCCTAACTTCAGTTGGACACCCCCAAATGTGTAAATGTCTTAAACTAGGTTTCCATCCATTCCATAATTCAAAAGGAATCTTGGGGACAGCCTTGGATGGAACCCTATTTAAAATATACACAGCGGTTTCTAAGGCTTCGTTCCATAAGGATAAAGGTAAACTTGATCTGCTAATAATGATTCTTACCATATCCATTAAAGTGCGGTTCCTTCTTTCAGCCACACCATTTTGTTGTGGTGTTCCTGGCATAGTATATTGGGCAATAATACCCTTACTTTCGAGGAACTCAGCAAATGGACCTTTGGCTTGCCCTTTTTTCTCCACCCCTATCAGATCTTACAATTTTGATCTTATTTTCCTTTTGTTTCTCTACTTCTGTTTTGAATACTTTAAAAGTATTGAGTGCTTCAAATTTTTCAAACAGAAAATAGAGATATATATATCTTGAATAGTCATCAATAAAAGAGATAAAATATCTCTCACCATTCAAGCAAGGGGTAGGAAAAAATCCACAAATATCTGTATGTATTATTTCAAGTATTTGAGAGCTCCTTTTGGCACCTTTACAGGACTTGTTAGTCTGTTTTCCTTTATGCCGTCCACACAAGTACCAAATTCAGAAAAATCAACAGATTTTAAAACTCCATCATTTACTAACCTCTTAATTCGATCAATTGAGATATGACCTAATATTTTGTGCCAAAGACTTGATGAGTTCTCATTGATAATACATCGTTTAGTGCTAATTTTCTTATCATGCAAAATTAAAACATTGCACCCATATGTGGGGTTGAGCTCAAATTTGAATAAATTTCCATCCAAAATTCCAAAACCATCAACTTTATTGTCTTTCAAAAGTTTCATAGAAGAAGAATGAAAATAAATACAATATCCAATTTTTAAAAGTTTTGAAATAGAAACTAAATTTCTCGAAAAAGATGGAACATAAAAAGTATTTTCAAGATCTAATTGGAAACTATATTTTAAAATGAGCCTATAGGTCCCCACACCTTCCACATGTGAACTCATCCTATTGCCAAAATAGGTGTCTTGTTCACTTCCCATTGGCTTTCTTAAATTCAAAAAGCCCTGCAAGGTTTTGGCAATGTGAATTGTGGAACTAGAATCAATCCACCATGTATTATCAGAAACCTCAGTAAAATTTGATTCATAACACACAAAACTGAGATTACCTTTCTTTTCAAGCCATTTCTTATATTTCAGGCAATCCTTCTTGAAGTGTCCCTTCTTTTTGCAAAAATGGCAAAGATCTTTGCTCTTGCCTTTTTTCTTCATAGGAACAGCTTTGCCTTTCAGTGCCTTTCCTTTATCATGAGTTACAAGATAAACACTTTCAAGTAACTCATGTTTCAATCTCCCTTCCTCTTGAACACACAGGGTCAAAAGTTCATTAATTGACCATTTTTCCTTTTGTGTGTTGTAAGAAATTTTGAACAGACCATATTCCGCAGGAAGAGAATTGAGAATGAAATGCACAAGGAATGACTCAGACATCTCAACTTCAAGGGCTTTAAGCTTAGCAGCAATATCCATCACTTCCACAATGTGCTCACGCACAAATCTGCCTTTATCAAGCATCATACTAGAAAGCTTCTTCATTAAGGTGCTGGCTAAGGCTTTGTCAGAACTCACAAATTGGGCATCAATTGCCTCTATGTAAGATTTGACTTCAATGCAATCAGGGATTGAACCCCTAATGCTTTTACTAATATGGGCTTTAATGAGCATTAAACTTATGCGATTAGATTTCGCCCACCGCTCATAAGCAATTTTAGCCTCTGGCATACTTGATTCTGTAGGGTCGGGTGGTTCGTCCTCACGAAGTGCCAGATCCATATCCATGCACCCTAAAGTTAGAAGTACTTTATCTTTCCAGTTAGAGTAATTATCACCCGTAAGCAATGGAATATGAGAATTTTCATTAAATAATACAGTAGGAAAAGCTACAAAAACCAAGAATAAACACATAAGCTATAAAGTACAACCATCAAAAAAGAATCAACCATGATGATTCAATATAAATTCGGACCTTCCTGTGGGTAAAGGTTGCATCTCAAGCATAGAATTTACATTAACTTTATAATGAGACTAGTAAACTGGAAACACAGAAATAATCCACACTTGTGGGCACAGGAAAATTTCAAGCTAAAGGTTTACTGACTCATTCCTATTAATCTTAACCAAAATAGTTACCTCCCTGTGGGGCCGAGTTACTATTTTAATAAGATAATTATACTTTATAAATGTCATTAAAATAATCACTAACTTAAATGTGATTTATTTTTCTTTACGTATCAAGTACTTAAGATGCTATGGTTACTCATAAGTACATGACATGAAGAGAACTAATAAAAATGACATTCAAAATTTGAATAATCAACTTAATCAAAATGTTGATTTAATCCATATCGACATTACATGAAAAGGCTAAATAAGAATGTCCAATTACCCTTATATCAAAATGAGCAATTTTGGTAATCAAACTTAATATTATAAATATTTATTTATTTATATAATATATATATTTTAAATAAAATACGACTTCAAGCTGAAATAAAAAAAACGATCAGAAGGCAAAGGAAGAACCTTCAAAAGGGAACAAAATTCTCTTCATTTAAGATGATAAATAAACTAATAATATTATGACCAAGTCAAAGCAATACTAACGGTCAAGAAGTCAAGGAAAAAAAAGTGAATCTTCTCCAACCTTCACCAAAACTGATAGAATAAAGGCATAAAGAAAAACTTTTTACAACTTGTTCAAAACCAAAAGTAAAAACTAAATCTTGATTCTGGAAAAATCGTAGCAAAAATAAAAGCCTAAAGAAGACAATACTCAAAGCTTTTTGCAACTTCAAATAAGACAAAAAACCAATGTCAAGGTTTTTTTTATTTTTAAACTTTGTTCAAACCCAAAAAGGGCATACATTGATAACGGTCAAGAATGAGTCAACTATGGTGCGGATGGCCTTTTTATCCGCACGTACGGAAAGGCTTTCCAACCCTTCGATCGGCCAAACATTGATCCAATGGCTTGGAGCATTCAAGGGCAGTCTGGGAACAAAAAATCAAAACTGTAAATCTGAAAAAATGAGAAAAATTTAAATTTGCACGCTATAATAATGACCTCTCATCAATCGTTGCATAAAAAATGGAGAAACTGCAAAATGACAGCTCAAAGCCATCAAAATAATTATGTAGCGGCAGTCCCATTTTCATTTTTATTTCCATTTCCATCTTCATCTTCTCTCTATCTCTTTGTCTCGTTCTCTCTGCAACTCAAAAAAAGCAGTAGCTTTAGCAACCTTTTGCGTTCAAAAATAGTGAGATATGGCGACCAAGACTGACTCTGACGTAAGGTTCTAGTTCCGTTGCAGAACCACCCATATCATCAACGCTAATCGGGCCCTCCGAAATCACCCTGAGCGCAAGCAAAGAATGACAGCGCTGACCAAGGCTGGCTTCGATCGTCTGACTAGAAAAAATAAACTCTTCGGTCGTGCATATGCTTCTGAAGCAGTTTGATTGGAGAAATAAATTCTTTATGATTGATAGTGATCGGAGGGTGGAGATAATAGAGGAGGATGCTGGGAGAGTGTATGGCCTCCCGGCAGGACCAAACGAAATTGTATTTGGGGAGAAAGCAAAGCCAGCATCTAAGCATGGCTTTTATTTTGGACTCGATCTCGGGTTAGACCCTTCTGCAAAGAGCTATGTGTCCCATGATGTCATAGAGGAGTTGACAAATTTTTGGGGTGATAGTCATACCTTCGCCAAACTGTACATACTGCTAGCAATAAGCACATTGCTTGCACCGAAAAATTCTCAGAAGATTAGCCTAACAAACTACTCAAGGTATTTGGATGATATAAAAACAATCTGCACGTATAACTGGGTAAGACACATTGCTGAGTTCTTAAATGCAGGGGCAGAATTTTTTGCAAAGAAAATTCAGAAAATGCCTTCCTCCTGGCCAGAAGGCAACATGCACCTCTTGCCGGTACAAACAATTCATCAGTGTGAACATAATAATTATTCTTGTGTTTGAATAATAATTATTCATTGACTATTATGGATTGAGTGATAGCCGTGGATGCTGTTCATAATTATTCTTGTATGAGAAATAATAATTATTCATTGATATGATGATTGTGGTTTGAGTGACGAATGTGGATACGGTGCATAATTGTTCTTGTGTTTGGATAATAATTATTCATTGACTATTATGGATTGAGTGATAGTCGTGGATGCTGTGCATAATTATTCTTGTGTGAGGAATAATAATTATTCATTGATGTAGGTGCGGTGTGCTGAGGTTTTGCAAGGGAAACCTAATGGTGAGTTGCCCTGCTCTTGGTGGAATGGGAGTAGCGTTGTTGAGGCTTGCGCCTTTTTGCCCCAAACTAGGGCGGGGGGCCGAGAAATTAGTGAAGAAGAAATAATTGATTCACAAAAGGCCACGGAGAGAGCGTTTTTGGAGGCTGGATGAGCTTGATGCCGAAGACCAACCTATTGTTATTGCCTTCGTTGTAAAACAAAAAAGGAGTACAAGAAGGCCAAGGGCTAACACATGTGAGGCGGTAGTCCCTCCGGTGCAAAAAGATGAAAGTATTTGTGTAGATATAGAGCATAACAAACCAAGACCAGACCAACCTGTTGATGACGAATTTGGGGTGATAGAGATCGCCAGAGCAATAAATCAAGGTTGGTTTGTGCCTTTGATAAAATGAACAAATATTCTTACTGATGTGAATAAATTAAGGTTGGTTTGCTCATTAACTGCAGCTTCTGAAGAGGTCGAAGATCATGCACAAGATCAGTTGAGTTCGGAGCACATATCGGCAGGTAAATAATTGTTCATACCTCCTTTGATAACAATTATTCAAATATGCTTTTAGAAGGGGGTGTATTATACCGTGATAAATATTGTCTTCGTCTTGCAGCTGTCAATTCACAAAGTAAGGTGCTTGATCATGCAGTCCCTGATGAGCCTGTTTCTACCATTGAACCGGTTGTTCATTCTTCTGAGAGTCAGGTTGCTGCAAGGGAGAATAAGCCAGCCAGTAAAGGAATACATAGGTCTATTCAGCGCCGCAGGCTCGTCAAGGCCAGTTCAAAGCTCGGTTCGCCCTATGTGATAGCAAAAGGGACCCAAATTCCTTGACCAGCGATGAGGAGGCCCTTGTGGACTCTGCTCTGTTGGAAAACCCCCCAGATAGACTAGAGTAAGTTGGTTAACTGGTTTTAAATAATTATTCTAATGTGTTTGAACAATTATTCAAAAGAGAGATAATAATTATTCTGATCTGTTTGACCGCCACTGTAGCGCGTTGGTAGTCCTTGATGATGAACTCCAACCTCTAACTCGAATAGAGATAGAAGACATTAGGCCTAATCAGTGCTTCTATCACTCGACGATCGATGCGTTTGGCCATCTTCTTAACTGGGAACATGCCACCAGCAGTCTCGTGCGGAGGTTTTGTTTTAATTGCAGTATCGAGGTTTGTTTCAATCTATTGTTTGCACTTTATCCCTAGATTTTCCTACAATGGTTTCCATTTTATCCAGCAACCATCCTAAGTTATGTATTGTGCAGGCTGTTGCTGTCTTTCAAACTACAACAGTCAATGCCAAAAGTCCCGGGGACATAGCTAATGCGATTGCTACCCTTATAAATGAACTTTCATATTTCTCGCCAGATAAACCATTCGTTCCGGCTGAATGCACCCTAGTAATTTCTGCTAAATGCTAAGTGCTTCTTTCCGTATAATAATTATGTATGGGTAGGATCATAGTTATGCACAAAACACAACTGAGTTGTGATTTATTGCGTCTAATAATTATGTATGAGTGAGATCATAATTATACACAACAAACTATCTATTAAGTGCTTCACCTCGAGTAATAATTATTCATGGTTGGGATCATAATTATGCACAACATATTTCTGCAACACTTAATTGTGTTGACTTGTGCCCTTACAGTACTTCTTCCCAATTCTCCGAGCTGCACACATCTTCCTTTTTGCTGTTGACATGCGTGCCAAAAGGTTCCTATGCTTAAATAGCAGGCCCTACACCGAAGTGTTTGATGACGTGCATAGGCCAATTGGCAAGACCCTAACAAGGTACTTTACCGAATGGTGAAAAGTTTGGGGAGGGACCACAGTAGATTTTGGAGCCTTTGTCTGGGATATCCCAAGGATGCCTTTGCAGCCGAACGTTAATAGATGTGGAATGCTTGTTTGCTTGATGATATAGCATTGGGTAGGACACATCCCGTAGGATTGTTAAGCGGTGTGGCCCAAGCAGGATTGGCTAAACAAGGCCAGGCGTAAGATTGCTGCGAGGCTTTTATTACAGCCTGAAAATCGCGTATGAGATAAGGTCCTGGCAGCTGCCTTACAATGAAAGGGGGACCAGCGAATGAACAGAAATTGATGTTTTTTGAATTACGCTATGTTTTTAAGTGATTGATTGTGGATACTTGTAAGTCAAATAGGCCAATTATTCTGAATGAGATGTGACAATTACTCAGCACTTTGTGCATAATTATTCATGTTGCATGTGATAATAATTATTCTTAGCATGGGATAATAATTATTCATTGATATGATGATTGTGGCCCGAATTATGATTGTTCTTGCTGTGTCAAGGGGACAAACAAGCCCTAAGAAAGTGAAGTGTTTGAATTAGAAACTTGTTGGCTGCATAATTATTCTGCGGGACTGTAATAACTATTCATTTAATGGGTTGTGAATAATTTTTTATTTGTAGCATAAGCCAAAAGGCCAGTTTATAAATTGTGCATAATTATTCTGTCGGCCTATAACAATTATTAAGTTTGCAAAAAAACCACTCGTTCATGATAATCGGGAACAAGAATCAATTTGAAATTTCTTAATACAACTGCAATTAGATTTACACTGATAAATTCAAAGTGTATGGGTTATAGATCAAGTATTTGTTTTGCATGAAGGGAAGATTCAAATGCATTTTGGCTTGAAAGCTGCCTTCTGATAGCTGTTTTTTTTCTCTGTCGGGTCTTCTCCATCAAGCACCGTAGCCTCTTCCTTGATCGATTTGCATTCGGGCGAGCCTTGATTGTCCTTGTAGGCTCATGGCCTTCACCGGGAGACCGTGCTTGGTCAGCGTTACATGATATGTGAATAATTATTCATGCATTTCACAATAATTATTATCTACTTTATTTGAGAATAATTATGCATTCATTCGATAATAATTATTTGATATAATTTAATTGCCAATTGAAGTTGTCTGGCAATATTATTAACTTACATTTTTTGACAATAACACACTTGGGGATTCCATCATACCCAAGATTGCTGCCAAGCATCTCTAGAGCCCTCTTGCAAAGTTCATCTAACTCGTTGTCAATCATATTATAAGTGTTATTGTCCAGGCATACACTTGTAGCCAACTTAACCATTTTATGTGTGAGCGCTTGGTAGCGCTCACCATACTCTGTCGGCCGCTTACCAGCAACCGAAGTAATTGGAAGTTAGCCACACTTCGCATTCTTAGTCCACCTTTTCAAAACATAGTGAGGCGGCAATGTCCTCATGTTGCAGTTTCCAAGAGAGTTGAGCACATCCATGACCTTAAGGACATGTCTGTAAAGAATCCCCAGTGTTTCAAACAAACAGCATGAGCATTCTAGCACCATTCGCTCGTCTAGCTTCGTCTCCAAAACATCGTCTTTGCATATGTACACGCAGTACTTGAGCATACTATTGTAGACGTCACTGGTTTCACAGGCTTCAATGATGTACTTGAATGTTCGGTGATATTGTTCATGGAACGTAGCGAACATATTGGGGGTATACTGCTCTGCTGCACACCACACCAACGGGTTGCATAGGAAGCTATTGTTGTGTAACCTGGTTATTGTCAGAATAATTATTCAGAGTGATATGCATAATTATGATGTTGTATTTGAACAATTATACAGAAGATATTAAATAACTATTCGGATCACTAATTATTGGCGCAGAAATCTTGGATCTTTTTCGCCTTTCTCCGACTCTCGACCATCCAATTAAAGTGGCCAAAGAATTGAATGAGGTTGTGATATGATTAGAGATACCCTCGAATTACCCCATTACAAGACTCGCTCAGTTGAGTGGACACTATTCTTACAGTGAAATGTTGCCTAATCCATGCCAATAATCACTGTCAACGAAATCCATGGATCCTCTCTACCAACATATGGGGACCATTCGGGAAACACTCCTCCAGCATCATATTCCACACAAAGTTGAACTCTTTCTCGTTGTCGACATCATACATCAAGCAGTAGAGCTTATCGGCAAATTGTTTGGTGAACAACTGCGCTAGGTTCTTTTGGGCATTTTGCCTTATATGCCAAGTACAGAGACCATGAAATGTTTGAGGCAATACTGATTTAATTGTTGCGGCCATGGAAGGATCTTGGTCTGTTAATATGCTCTGCGGGGCTTTACCGGACATACACTGTAAGAACGTCCTCAACAACCATTCAAACGACTCCGTCATTTCATCATAGAGGAGGGCAGCACCAAAAATACAGCCTTGATGGTGGTGGTTGAATCCAACAAATAGAGCTGCCCAATAAAGGAAATCAAACCCATAAGAATTTAATGCTCCAGGCCGTTGGATCAACTTTTGACCGATCGAAGGGCCGGAAGGCCTTTCTGCACGTGCGGATAAAAAGGCCATCCGCACCATAGCGGATTCAGGTCAAGAAGGCAAAATTTAAACTTGGAATAAGACAGAAAACCAAGTACCATATGATCGAAGAATATGTAAAGGATTGCAGACTCCGATTTCATTAATAAAAGTTCCAAAAAAATACATTCTTTGTAATTTTAATAACAAATTAAAATTATAATAGCATATACGAAGTATGAATTTCAGGTAAGAGAAGTTATTACATGACATATATACCAAACAACATGGCTAACATGGCTCTGATACCACATATTAGAAACTTTTAAAGTTATGCATCTAATAGCAGCGGAAAAATAATATAGAAACATACCTTCAGCGATAGTCATAATTGTTCAAGCAAAAATGAAATATGTTCTCACTAACTTTTTAATCCACGACAGAAACCCTGGAGTCTTCTAGCCTATATCTATCGAAAAGAAAATCCTGTCGACTGATAGATGTCACAGGCGTCATATATATAGAAAGGCTAGGGACCCTCAGAGTAAATAGCGTACGCACGTGTTTTCATCCATCAAGAAAACTAATTGGTATGCATAATCTAATCAAAAATAGAATCCTTATCCTATCCAACTTCTCATTAATAAGAAATTTTAGTTACCTTAACCATTATAGTAACCTAATGTGTGGGTCATACTTAAGTCCCTAAGTAAATTAGAGATAATTTATAACACTAGAAACTACCTTTTACCAATGTGGAGCGAGTAGACCCCATTGATATCCGAGAAGGTATGCGGATTTTCTAGAACGAGGCTAAAAGTCCGGTGGACATCACGAGCAAAAATCATCCAGTTGTAATGATCAAACTAAGGAATACCTCTCCTCCTTGGCTCCTTGATGCTATTTATGCAAGCTTCCAAAAACAATTTCGACATAGTTTTTGTGAACAACTTATTCGTATTTTTTATTCTACTAATTGTTCTTGGGCGCTTTTTTGGAGATTTTCATGAGATCTTGTATAACTTGGAGAAATGGGTGGAAACCCACCTAAGTCTATGAGAGTGGTGAGTTTAGATCCTTTATAGGCTCTTGTAAGTTAACTGAACTTCGTTTTGAGGGGCCAAGATTTACTTGGATTAGTAAAAAGGAATAGGGGAACTTGGTGTTTTAAAGAGTAGATTAAACTCTAGGTAACATTTTTTGGATAACCTCTTCCCAAAAGTCACTTTTTTTATCTTGCACTTGCACTTGTTAGATCGAATCATTCCCCTGTCTTGCTGAATCTAAATTATATTGATCTTGTCCCTAAGCCAAGCATTTTAGATTTGAGAAGATTTGGATATCTTATCCTAGTTAGGAAGGATAATGTTTGGAGATGAGATAAACAAATGACATAGTAAAATAATAAAATGAATGGCTTACACCACCAAAATTAAAAAAATAACTCTCTAAACAAACTCTGATATTGATAAAATGAAAATTTATTAATAACTACTATTAAAGATAATTTTGAAAACAACAAATATAAAAAATTCTATGACATCAGGATTTACGGAGAAAACTTCAAAACAAGTAAAAAATCACTGGTCAAGCACTGATTAAAAACTTTCACTATAAAAATAGGATAACAAATTTCTTTTCTATATATAGAAGAAGATAATACAAATATCATCACCAAACTAGGTAGATACTAAGAAATAAGATATCAAAATAGTCTCATAAGAGATGACAAATCATTGTGGTTAAACAAACTCTGATAGTGAAAAATAAACACTATATTTTCTCCCTATTTCACTCTGATTATTCTCAAATATTTTTGTTGTTCTCTCGCCTCTATCTCTTTTCTTTTTTTCTCTTCTTCCACTTGGTACAAATCACTCCTTCAGACTCCAACTAATTATAGCCCTGAAGATGCAACAACGCCCACTAAAAATGTCAGGTGAGGCAAGGCCAATCATGCTTCTTTAGATGAGTTTTTTAACTTTGTTGAAAATGGTCTACGAAGTACTATTGCTCTGCAGGAAGACTTTTGATTTCCTACTTATTGTGTTTATTAGGTGAGGTCAATGCGTTGAACTCCACAAATTTCCCCTTCAACTCATTGAGAGAGCTCAATCATACCAGCATTTATTCTGCAAAAGTCAACCTTTTCTTTGAACAATGACTTGCTCATCATGTCAGTACCATTCTTGTTAGTATATATCTTCTCATGTACTACAAAACAGAATACAGAAACTTGGTGTTTGAAAGCATAGATTGAACTCTGGGTAAAATTTTTTGGAAGAACCTCTTCCAAAAAAAACAGTCTTTTCAATCTTGCACTTGTAAGATCAAATCATCCACCTATCTTTATGAATCTTAATCCCTTTTATCTTGCGCCAAAGTCAAGCATTTTAGATTTGAGAAGATTTAGGCATCTTATCCTAGTTAAGGAGGATAATGTTGGGAGATGGGATAAATAAATGACATAATAAAATAATAAAATGAATGACTCACACTCTCAAGATTAAAAAAATGACTCTCTCAAAAACTTTAGTATTGATAAAAACTGCTAGGAAAGATAATTTTGAGAACAACAAATATAAAAAATGTAACGATACCAGGATTTATATAAAAAACACCAAAACAAGTAAAAAACTATAGGTCAGGCACTAGCAAAAAACTTCCACTATGAAAATAAAAATAGATAATAAATTTCTCTTCTAAATATACTAAACGGTAATACAAATATTCTCACCAAACTATGTGGATACTAAAAAATAAGTGATCAAAATAGTCTCACAAGATAACAGCAAATCAAAGTGGTTAAATAAACTCTAATAGTAAAAAACTAGACACTAGTTTATCACTATCTCACTTTGATTAGTCTCAAATTGTTCTACGGTTCACTCCTCTCCAACTCCCTTCTTCTTTTTTTTTTTTTTTTTGTGTGTCTTCTTCTTAGTCCAATTCACTTCTTCATATGCTTAGGATTTGTAGGCTTCAAGCTGGACATCGTCCACTAACTATGGTGCGTAAGATAAGGCCAATCATGCTTCTTTAGATGAGTTTTTCAACTCTCTCATGCTGCGAAGTACTATTGATCTACAAGGAGACTTCTGATTTCCTTACTTTTTCTATTTACTCCATGAGGTCCATAAGTTAAACCCCACAAATCTCCCCATCTACTCATTAAGGGAGCTCCATCATACATGCATCTATTCTGCGAACTTCAAATTTCTCTTTGAATAATGACTTAGACATCATGTTAGTACTATTCATAGTATGTATCTTCTCAAGTACTACAAAAAACAAAATAGGGAAACTTGGTGTTTGAAAGAGCAGTTTGAACTCTAGGTTAGGGGTGTTCACAATTTGGAGAAACCCGAATAACCGAACCAAACCAAAATTAAATTCGGTTTTCAGTTCGGGTTTCCCCAAAAAAATTTAGTTTAGTTTGGTTATGGTATCCAAAAAATATTTTAGTTTGGATTTTGGGTTGGCAATTCCCAACCCGAACCAAACCGAAAAAAGAATTTCTGAGTTGCCTTTTAGTCAAAATAATTTTTTTAAAAAAACTTCAATAAGCATTAGTAGCAGCCGTAGGGTTCTTTTCTCTATAGATTTAGATTTTCTTTTCTCCCGCTTCCTCCTGTCAGCTGCCGCTGCCAGAGTTTGCGTCCCCAGGTACGTTTGTAAGCTTTGTTAAATGTTGATTATTGCTTCGTCATGAATTTGTCTGTGAATTTGTCTTAGTTTGTTTCTTCCTCTATGTGCAGAGATCTTTGTGTTTACTCTGTAATTTGTCTGTGAATTTGTCTTAGTTTGTTTCTTCCTCTATGTGCAGAAATCTTTGTGTTTACTCTGAATTTGTTTGTGAATTTACGTTAGTTTGCTTCTTTCTCTATGAATTTATCTGTGAATTTGTCTTCCTCAGCCTATCCCTTTTCTCATAGGCTCGCCATCTTCTTGCAATCGGTAGGCAAAGTCTCCTTATTCTTTCCTCCTTAATAGCATTTTCTAGTAGAGAATGTTCTCCTTTGGTACCGTTATTGAAATCTTGAAATCTTGGATGAACAATTATCTCGGACATTGATCTCTTATCGCTTGGATTCAGGACTTTCGATGGATTTTCTGAAGCCCTTTTTGTTTCTGAAACTTTTGGAAGATCAGGAAATGTTGGAAAGAATTCATATTGCTTGATTTTGTTCAACTTGCTTTCGAATTCTCGTTTTCTGTCCATTTCCTCCTTAATATTCATGATTTCGCCGTCTCTAGTCACTCTTGTTGGGGGATGAACTTGTGAAATGCTTTCTGTTCTTCATCTGTTTCATCACTCTGTTGAATAGGCAATTCTTCTTCCTTCTTGTCTTTGTCGATTTTTCTAAAGCTGCTTGTGATGCTAAATCTCGAAGATCCTCGTTGGCTTTCATCCCTTTCCGCATAAAAAATATAACCTTCCATTTTTATTTAATAGGATGTCAGATCAAGTAAATATGAGTCATCCCCCAAGTCACACAGGATCAAATTCCTCTAGCTCTATTGTGAAGAAGCAAAGAAAGCCAATGAAACCTCGTTCAGATGTTTGGTTGCATTTTACCAAATTCACAAATGATGATGGAGAACGAAAAGCATCTTGCAACTATTGTAAGTATGAATATTAGGCGAATTCTTATACACATGATACTAGTACATTAAGGAATCATATGACTAGTTGCATGAAGAACCCACATAACAATCCTGCTAATGTAACTCCAATTAAGCAGCAACAACTTTCAATCACTAGTGGGGTCCTAAGTTGGTTCTATAGTTAGTTGGCAACTTAATCAAGGTGATACTAGATCCGCTTGCGCATATATGGTTATTGCGGATGAACTACCTTTCAGTTTTATAGAAAAGCAATGGTTTAGACATTTAGTGTCCACTGCATGTCCATCCTTTTAAATTCCATCCTATAGTACTATTACAAGAGACTGTTATGATCTGTTTTTGCAAGAGAAAGTAAAATTGAAGACATTCTTAAAAAATTCAGCCCAAAGAATTAGTTTCACCACCTATTCATGGACTTCGGAACAAATAATTAATTATATGTGTTTGACTGCTCATTTTATAGATGATGATTGGGTATTAGACAAAAAAGTTTTAAATTTTTGTCCAATTGATAGTCATAAGGGTGAGGCTATTAGAAAAGGGGTGGAAGAATATTTATCTGATTGGGGGATCGACAATGTCTTTACAATCACTGTTGATAATGCCAGCTCAAATGATGTTGCTGTTAATTACTTGAAGAGAAGGTTTTCTAATTGGGGCACTTGTTTGCCTGGGGAAAAATATCTTCATATGAGGTGTTTGGCTCACATAATAAATCTTGTTGTGACAGATGGTTTGAAAGAAATGCTACCTTCTATTTCTCATGTTCGAGGAGCCATTAGATATATAAGACAATCTCCAAGTAGGATAAAGAAGTTCAAGGAGTGTGTTGAGAAGGAAAAAATTGAAAGTAAAAGGATGTTGTGTTTGGATGTTCTAACTAGGTGAAATTCAACTTATTTGATGCTTGATATAGCTTTGATGCTTGCAAAAGCATTTGAAAGATTTGAAGATCTTGATCCGCATTACAAAATTGACCTAGTTGAGAATGATGGGCGGCCTTGTGATGATGATTCGAATAATATTTCAATTTTTGTGAAGTTTTTTGGAACATTTTTATGAATTAACATTGCAAATTTCAGGTTCATTATATGTAACTTCTAATCAAGTAGTTCATGAACTTAGTGATGTGTCAAAATTATTGAGGGCATGGGAAGGTAGTGACGATGTTGAGTTAAGTTATATGGCAAAAAGAATGAAAGAAAAATATAACAAATATTGGGGAAATGTAGAAAAATTGAATTTCATTATCTTTTATGCGGTGATTTTTTATCCTCGTTATAAATTTGATTATGTTAAATGGGTGATTAAAAGAATGTATCTACAGAATATTGATCTTGGGAACAAGGTGAAGGAAAAACTCTATCTTCTTTTTGAGGAGTACAAGAAGTTAAGTCCTTGCCAAGTATCTAATTTTATTGCATCTCTATTTCCATCATCTTCAAGTATCTCCTCAACTTCAATTCCAAGTCATTCACAAGATTCATGTTTGCCACCATTGAAAAAGCTATCTTTGGGGGTAGATAGTAGGCATGAGCATAATATGCACAAAAAAGGAGGGATTGATAACAAAAGTGAATTAAACAAGTATCTTGGAGAAGAGAGTGAAGAGGGAGAGGATGAATTTGATATCTTAAAATGGTGGAAGCTAAAAGCTCCAAGATTTTCTAGTATGGCTCGTGATATATTGGCTGTTCCTGTTTCTACTGTTGCTTCTGAATCTGCTTTTAGTACAAGAGGTCAGATTCTTGATACATTTAAGAGTTCATTAACTCCTAAAATGGTGCAATTCCTTAAGTGTTCTAGAGATTGGTTGTGTAATGATGCACATTCAATTAGAGTTGAAGAAGATATTAATTTTCTCAAAATAATGGATAACATTAATTTTCTTTTGTTATGATCCATTCAAATTTTATGAGGATTACTTTTAATTTGTCATTTGACAGTTTGCTTTTATTAGAATTTGACAAGGATACTCATGAACCAACCATTCTTGATCTTTGAAGATTAAAGATTTTAAGGTATTCCATTATGTTTTCACTATTTTGGCTCATTTGACTTGCATTTCCACTGCATTTTGACTCATTCGTATCAATTATGGCACTGAATTGTGAAATCTTGCTGTCTTTTGGCAGGCAATGGCAATATTCATGGATGCTCACACTAGAATCTAAAAAAAGTGCAATTTATTGCATTAGCAAAACGGTTGTCTATGGGTTAATGATGCTCCCTTAGTTATGTTGTGGGATATTTTGTGACTTTTGCCATCTAAGATTACCACTAAAACTTGTACAACTTAGAATCATTCTTGCTCGTGATTTTGGATTCTCCTTTTTTCCCCTTGTAGAATCTCAATTGAACATACAATTTTTATTATATTTCTGTTTTGCAAAATTGTGGATTAGATTTTTTTTTCCAGAAATTTAGTTTTCTCCAAACCGAATTAAATTTGGTTTGGAGTAATTTGGTTTTAGTACTAATTAGGTTTGGTCTGGTTTGGTTTTTGAAAAAAATTAAAAAAAAATAAATTTCTCCAAATTGTCAAACCGATTTTTCTCCAATTCAAACCGATGAACACCCCTACTCTGGGTAACATTGTTTGGAGGAACCTCTTCCCAAAGGCCACTCTTTTCAACCTTGCACTTGTTTGATCGAATTATTCCCCTATCTTGCTGAATTTTAATCCTTTTGATATTACCTCTATGTCAAGCATTTTAGATTTGAGAAGATTTAGGTATCTTATCCTAGTTAGGAAGGATAATTTTGGGAGATGGGACAAATAAATGACACAGTAAAATAATAATGAATGACTCACACTACCAAGATTTTAAAAAATGACTCTCTCAAAAATTTTAGTATTGAGAAAAAAATAATTTTATGAATAACTACTAACAAATATAATTCTGATCGTAACAAATACAGAAAATACAATAGCACTAGGATTTACTTGAAAAACCTCATAACGGGTAAAAAACTATAGATTATGAAAATAAGATAATAAATTTCTCTTTTAGATATACTAGAAGGTAATAAAAATATCCTCACAAAACTAGGTGGATATCTAGAAATAAGAGATTAAAGTAATCACACAAGATAATGGCAAATCAAAGTGGTTAAACAAACTCTAATAGTGAAAAATAAACACTCTATTTTATCACTATCTTGTAAGAATTTGGTCTTCATTAAAAAACTTTAATGTGGCCCACATATTATAAGTAATTACCATAATTTCTCCTATCTAAGTAAATCAGGTAAATATTAATAAAGATATGATTGGTTATAATTTGATATATAATCCGGATGTTCCCTTGATGGAAGGAAACTCTAATTGTTACCCATCATATGAGGGTCCCTAACCTAACATGTATAAAGCCTGTGTAACACCATCAGTTCAAGGGTTTTTTAACATTGATAGGCATGCTAGAAGACTCCCATACAAAACAACACAGAGACAAAGGAATCAAGACAGTTCAAATCAAGGTATTATCTTTACGCAATTACTGGATTAAGATTGGCTAAAGATATACATTTTAATTTTTTTTGCTATGAGACATATTTTGATTCATGTCTATATTAAATTTCTTTTATGTCTCAGGGTGTATTTGGATTGTGTTTGGTTGGGAGAGATTTTATCTTGGGTTCCGTAAAAGTAAATTTTTTGTGAGAGGAGAAGTGGGGTCTAATTATGTGTTTGGTTAGGAGAGATACAATCCAAATGAACCCTCAATTTCTCTTAACACACATGGTCAAAGATTCTATAATTGACCATTTATATTTATGTATATAGAAGCATGCATATAATTATGAGCACACAAGAAAAGTGACCAAAAGAAAATCTCAACAATGACTCAAAATATAAAATCAAATTAAACATATAATTAAACCTTGTCCTTTACTTATGCACACTCCTACTATATTGTGCATGCCCAAAATTTTCATTGCAAAGAATGTTACAAAATAACATTGAAATTGTAAAATAAGATTTGTTTTTCCAAATCATAATCAAGGGAGAAAAAAAACATAATAACCAAGTATAAAGACATATTAATGCTATGAATCTCAAACCATCACTTAATGAATCAACGAATGTCAATTCAAAAGTAAATTATCGCATTTAATATGTCAGAACTACCAACCATAATAGAATTTACTAAAATACTTTATAATAAGATAAATAAACTAAACTGGTAGGACAAATCATTCATACCTGTAGACATATGATAATTTACTAAATGTCTAGTTTACAATCTTACTTCAATTAAGCTCATCAAAATAATAACCTCCCTGTGTGGCCGAGTTATTATTTCAATGAATTAATTACCATTATTCTAAATATCATCATTCAACCTCTTAACTTTATGAGGTTGAATTTATCTTAATGTATCAAATGCCTAAGATACTGTAGCTACTCCTAAGCACATGATATAAAATGAACCTCCACGATGACATTCAAGAATATTCTTAAATTTGTCAACTTATCTTAATGTTGACAAAACTAAATAGTGTACATTCATACAATAAATGAAGTATATAATAAATATTTATTTGATAATTATTAATCACGAAACTTAATATGATTAATAATATTTAGTACTTTAAAATACTTGAGATGTTATGGTCACTTCCAAATACATAACGTAGTTGTATTCATGAAAACACCTCCAAAATATTAACTATCATTATGTTGACAAAATTTTTGTATGTATACACAATATAATAAATGTGTCTCTAAAATTATTTATTACCTCATAGATGTCATTATTTAGTCACCAAAACTTTATGTGACTAAAATCTTTATGTGTCAAGTGTTTAAAATACTTTGACTACTATTAAACAGCTGACACAAATATAAATATCTTTTATGACATCACAAATAATTATTTAAAAATTAACTTAACTAGATGTTGACTTGTACGAAATTGTATAGGAACATGACATTTAATTATCATACCATATTTAATTCCATGATATTTTTTTAAATATAGTCCAAAAATATAATGAAAAATGTCATTGAATTAAATAAATTAAATCAACATCCCAAGTTCAAAGAGACTTTATAGAGGCACTATTTAAAAATTTTTGATGCCTTAAAAGTTTAAGACTTCAATGAAAGGAATGAAATATCCTTATCCAAAATTTATAATAAAATTTTTGGCATAAACTTGTACCAAAAATTTAAAATTTACAATACATAATTGAAGTCATTCATATTGACAAAGATCATATTTTGTCAAATTAATTTAGTCAATAGTAAAGAAATATTAAAAATGTTCATAGACCATGACCAATTCATCAACTTACAAATTCTTACATGGAACAAAACCAATTTGTAAATCTAATTTGTTGTCTAAATTCTAATTGACAACAAAAATTTACTTTCAATATAAGACAAAAAAAACCAACACGGAAGATTTCCTTGAAATCAAACCGAAAGTAGGAAAAAAACTTAATTATAGATTTAAAAAGAAAATACAATGCCTAATAGGACAAAAATCAAGGAAACCTTCTGCAAAGGTGTTGCCTTTATTGAAGACTCCAGAACCGAATGGAAAAAGACCAAAGCTAGAATTTTTTTTTTTTTTGACTCCGTATAAGATAATTTTTTTTTCTATTTTCCTTTAGAAATCCACTAGTGCAAACTGCCTTAAGGAGGCATGGGATTCAATGTTGCAGAGGCACGTGAGGAATTTTACAAATGAGCTCAAGGTTCAAATGCATGCACATGCTGTTCGAATCCCACCACTCCTTATTACCGAACAATAAGGTTAAGGAAGACTCTGATATCACATAAAATAAATTTAATATAGAAATAAACTAAAATATGTCTTGTAGTGAAAAAATTAAAATACGTACCTTTAATCAATATTATTTAAATAATTACGTAAAGATAATACTTTAGTTTGAACTGCCTCGATTCCTCCATTTCTGTGTTTTTTTGTATGGGAGTCTTCTAACATATATCTGTCAACATTAAAAAACTCTTGAACTGATAGTATTACACAGACTTTATATAGATTAGCTTAGGAATCCTCATATGATGGATACCAATTAGAATTTCCTTCTATCAAAAAAATATCCAGATTATATTCTCAAATCATAACTAATTATGTCTTTATTAATATTTATTTAATTTATTTAGATAAAAATTTATGATAACTACTTATAATATATGAACCATATTAAGATCTTTTAATAAAGACCAAATTCTTACATATCTCACTCTAATTACTCTCGAATATTTATGTTGTTCTCTCATCTCTAGCTCTCTTCTTTTTTTCTCTTCTTCTTCTAGGTGCAATTCCTTCTGACGTATGGTATTTATAGACTTGAAGTTGCAACACCATCCGCTAAAGATGGTAGGCGAGTTAAGACAATAGACAAACAATGCTTCTTCAGGTGAGTTTTTCAACACCCTCACGCAATAGTCCGCAAGTACTATTGCTTTACTTTGTAGAAAGACTTTTGATTTCCTCCTTTTTATATTTATTATGTGAGTTTAATGAGTTGAATCTCACAAATCTCTCACTTTTAACTCATTGAGAGAGCTTTATTATATTAATATATATTCTATAAAATTTAAATTTTTTATCGATATGTATCTTTTTAAGTACTACAAAAATAAATATAAAAACTTAGTGTTTGAAAAAGTAGATTGAACTCTTGGTAACATTGTTTGGAGGAACCTCTTCCCAAAAGCCACTCTTTTCGATCTTGTACTTGTTAGACCGAATCTTGCCCCTACGTCAAGCGTTTTAGATTTGAGAAGATTTGGGTATCTTATTATCCTAGTTTCTCTAAGATTGTCAACAAACCTGGATAATACTATAGGGAATGGAACAAGGCGGAGTTCCGGAATATCTATAGACATAAAAAACGGGGGGTGGTGAGATTACTAGGTGCTTAAAAAGCCCCCCAAACAGAATCCCACCCCCTTCCTCTAATTCTAGTGCAAAATCTTACCAAAAAAATATATATATTTAGGCATCTAAAAAAAGTGGGTAGAGAAAATAACTACATTTGTTATGAAATAATATGTGGATGTTCATATTAATCAGTTTCCTGAAGAGAACTGAACTCTCAAAATATGACTCCTAATCAGATTTGATTTCCTTTCCCCATTAGAATTTGAGTTTTCATAAACTCTTGTATTATGACCCTATAAATAGGGCTCTAGACTGAGGTGTTGTATACACTCATTCATTGATTGATTTACTCTCAGAGAATTAATAAAGATCTCTTGTTCTTTCTCTCTATTTTCTCTCTATAGTTTTTCCTATTCTCTATATTATAATTTTCTTTATTAAACTCTCTACATTAGTATTATTATTTTGTTGTGCCGACAACGACTGCGCGTCAACAAATTCATAACACGTTATCAGCACGAGTCTCTGCCACCAAAGTTGAGAGTTTAATCAAGAGAAAAAGAGGTATTTTTTCTACCTTTGAATTCCCATGGCAAACTTTTCAAAACTCATTTTTTACTCTTGATATTTATAGAAAGAATTATATAGATGCTCAAATTTATTGAGATATAATGGGTCTGGCAGACACCATCTCAAAATCGTATAAAAGCCATGATTTTCTCCGTCATTATTTTAATGAGAATCTAAAGGCGAAATATCTTACCGTGAGAAATCCACTTATTTTGTGGAAGGATCTAAAAGAAAGATTTGACTACCAGAAGATGGTCATTCTACCAAAAACACAGTTTACTTTAAATCTGTGAATGAATGTATTAGAACCAATGGCTATGGCCCTGGAAGAGGTCGTAGTTGAAGTTGTCAATATAGACACGGATATGTTAAGAATAATCCATATAATCATGGCGACTAGAATATATGCATCTAGATATTATGGGTCCTGAAGACACCATTTAAAATAATACAAAGCATCAAAGCCACTTGATTACTAGCAAATTGTGGATGAAACATACAACCACCAGAAGATGATTGTTATATAAATGCTAGTTATGATTTGTTATAAGTGTGCCTATAATATTTTATGATCTATCAGTATGCAAAAATTTTATTACATTTAAAATTTCTCCTCAATTAAAGTTATAAGGAGAAATATCACTAGTAATGTGATGGATAAAAGATTTTTCCTTTCTCATATTTTTAACATGCTCCTGTAGTAGCAATATCTAGAAAAAGTTTTTCAAAAGTATTTTGAATTTATATCTTCTGAGATTAAATGAGTCCTTGATAAAATATTTTGACGCTCGACCAAATATTTTTATATCATTCCCTGAAATGAATGACATTAGAAATTATAATATATTTATATACGATATTTTGGTCGTAACTAGTAGAAATACATTTTGTTCTTATACTATAAGAATGACTCATTAAATCCCCACTAAATAGATACTCACCAGAAGTGAGAAAATAATGAGAAGGAAAAGGGGAAAGTAATAATTCTAACATGTTATTGATGCAATATGAAAGTTTGTTACGTACCTGTAGTACGTCAAGCATGTTATGAATATCTATTAATTATTGATATTGCTTTACTTCCCTAAATCATGCTACTGATAGTAATGATGCTTATGTCGAAAATATTGATATGACATATGTGAACATAGCCAATTCTTTTGAATATCCAGAAAGAATTTTTAGCATTTTGATATGGCATATGCTACTTTCCTATGTTATTTTAGTTTATTTTGGATCAAGAATGGTGAAGATACAATTTGTCTAAATAATATTTGTTATTTATTTGGACAAAATGTAAAATATATGTCCAAAGTATAAATGGTAGTGCAAGGTTCCTGAAGAACTAATTGATCAAATAACTCTAGAAGAGTTAATTGATTTAAAACTCTAGAAGAGCTACATGATCTTCACCCAATGGTCAATTCTGTAATGCATTGTTCTCCATATAGTCTCGTAAAGCTTTTTGAGCTTTGATTATATTATCAGTATATCGAGACATTGGATGAATGAACTTTTGAGGCATATGCATTACCATTATGACATAAAATATACGTCAATTATAGATACCACTATTTATCTCTCCTGATTTATATTGCATAGAATTATAAAATTGAGATGCAATATTAAGTAAACTTGAATTTTACTGATAAATAATTTATTAGTTGGCATGACCGGTTGGACCATCCCGGATCATTAAAATACGAATTATGATTATGAATTTATTATGGAACCAGAAGTTTCCTAATATGATGAATTTATATGTGCTACTTGTTTTATTTAAAAGTTACCAGTATTATTTGGGGTTGAATGTGTTATTTTAGGATGAATATGGATAAATTATTAGTTGATGCATCAACAAATAGTCGTATGTATATTGTTATTTTTGCAACCTGTAGTTTGCACAATTTATTGATAATGAGCTCATGTTTTAAGATTCTCCTAAAGACATAATTTGTCCTAATAATACTGGTTGTATTGAGATAAATATTGAACATCCTGCAGAATGTTCATGATTGTGATATATTAGCACTTATTTCGTATTTTGCCAACACATTGTAATTCTCCTCATAATAGTTGGTTTGTGGTCAGAAACCAAATATTTCCCATCCTAAATTTAGAAATGCACTATATATGTTGCACCACCACAAAGGTAATGAGATGGGTTCTTAAAGAGACTATTAAATATGTTGGGAGTAAATCTCAAGGGAGAGATTCGTATTTTGTTAATTTTGATTGCCCCAACATAAAGAGGAGAAATCATGAGGCTGGATAAAGATATTAGTATGTGTCTCATCTTGATCTTCTATTTTGATCCTCATAGAAGATACCTTGAACCAGAAGTTCAAAGGATAATTTATATAACCAGGTATATTAACTGACCAATATCTGGCAAATTATGCTCCTATTATATTTGATATCCCTGAAGGATAATCTACCATTATAACTAAATTTGAGACACAACTGAAATGTGGTAGATAAGTCGGTTCCAAAGATACAAACACCTTACTGGAGCAAAGGTTTAAAATGGTCATATATGTTAAGTTAAGGAGATTTAAATTCCAGCAGAATTTTTCTCCAAACATCATTGATATATTATTTCCAGAAGAAATTCAGGTACCTGAAAACTATGATAAATGATGAGATCTCAACATGATTGGGAACTATTGGAATCGCACAAGTATATGACTTTAAAGATATTAATGCGCATAATATGTTGAGGATTTTCAAATCGAGGTCTGCAGACTCGAAATGATAATGTTCGCATGAGAAGTATGAAAAATTTAAACTATTCACAAGTATACTTGAAGTGTACATATATTCCCAGGAGGAATTATACACCTGAAGTGTAATCCCAAAAGATAGCAATTAATATTTACTTATAAAATGCGAACTACAAAAGTGAATATTTGCCATGATTTATGGCGTATGATTCTTCGTAAAACCTGGCACTGATAACGAAGAAATATATTTATAGTGGTGGATATAATAGTGCATGAACATATTTAATATGTGTTTATATTTATTATCATTTGATAATAGAGCTTATTTTTGAAGTCCCTGATGGACTCGATATGCTTGAAGCATATAATTGTTCCTGTAGAATATAATGAGATTGTCTTAGTGAATTTTTATTGAAAGAATGATTGAGCATGTCCATATATAAAGAAATTCTATACGTAGCTATACTTGCTATATGTATTTTTTTATTAGAAGATATCCTCATTGTACAATCTATTGATTGGCATAGTGTTCCCCACATTAGGGGGAGAAAATCATCAATTAAAGATGATATCATTTATGACTTTCATTATCTTGATCTATGCACAAGTATTAATGAACTAGAAGTTCAAAATATTGTTTATTTGTATAAAATTGCATATTGATTGTTTGTCTGACTCCTGTAGAGTTAGTCAATATAACATTATACTTATAGATATTTCTATTTGGATAAATGTCCTAGCAGGACAAATATATGAATTCTATAACTATATGATTTTGATACATGCCTGAAGCGTGATTGATCTCTTGATTTTGAAATGAGAAAATGATTTGATAATCAAGATATTTTTCCTGAAGAATTTAGAGGAGCAAGTATTGCGATCAATATTATGAAAAGTCAACATTTTGTTTTGATTGAACATCTTGAAGATGTTTCATATGGACATAGCACATCAATAGTTATTGGGTTATTATATGTGAGATCCTTTATATCTATTAAAGGATATTGAAGAACTCTTTGGTCCTGAAGTACCATAACTCTGCAATTTAGAGCATGAATACACTTGACCGCGAGCAAGTAGATATCTATCTAATTCTTCTCTACCCAATGAATTTTGAGATGGCATTAAGATTGCCTATTGATATCTCCTTGAGATAGTTTATCTCGAATATTAAGAAAAACCAACTCCTGTTGAGATGGATATGCAATGTATAAGTTACTTATCTGATTCATATAAACTATGCATTTATAGGCATGTGTTGATTATAACAGCCACATCTTCAATTCATGTTGAAGTAATAGAAATTCATGATGTTGGTTGAGAATATATTTGATCATGATTAATGTATTCGAGATAAATCTATATCCTCTAAAAAGGAATTCCAACTATATTGTTGGATAATAATAAAGTTTGGAATATATCTAAGGAGATATGATAAAGTATATTTTTAATCACAAGCTCCAGAAGAGATGTGATATTGATGTGTAATGAATTTGATCATTGATTATTTGATAAATCTATTCACTAAGACTTTACCGATAGCAACATTTGATTGAAAAGTATCGGTTAAGAAACCTTAAAGGGTTTTCTTATCAGGGGGAGTAATAATGACATAAAGAATAATGTACTCTTTTTCCTTCACTAGAGTTTTTTTTATCCCACTGGGTTTTTATCTAGTAAGGTTTTAACGAGGCATATTCTTTATGTTATGAACATCCAAGGGGGAGTGTTATGAAATAATATGTGGATGTTCATATTAATCAATTTCCTGAAGAGAACTGAACTCCCAAAATATGACTCCTAATCAGATTTGATTTCCTTTCCCCATTAGAATTTGAGTTTTCATAAACTCTTGTATTATGACCCTATAAATAGGGCTCTAGACTGAGGTGTTGTATACACTCATTCATTGATTGATTTACTCTCAGAGAATTAATAAAGATCTCTTGTTCTTTCTCTCTATTTTCTCTCTATAGTTTTTCCTATTCTCTATATTATAATTTTCTTTATTAAACTCTCTACATTAGTATTATTATTTTGTTGTGCCGACAACGACTGCGCGTCAACAAATTCATAACAACATTCTTAATTTTTAAATTCTTATGTTTGGATCCTTATTTATGTTTTGAAAAAGGAATATGATTTTTCAAAAGAATCACAATATCACCTTCATAATATGAAGGTGATATTGTTATTCCTTTCCAGGGATTATATCAAAAAAGAAGTCAAAAAAATTAAAATTTAATAGATAATTTCTTCGTATTGCATATTTTCTTCTCTCCATTTTTATTTTTTGTCTGCCTTCTCAATCATCATTTTCTCTTCTCACATCTCTGTAATTATTTTTTAATTAAAATTGTATATCTCAACATTTTTTATTTTTAAAAAAAATAAAAAAATTAAAACTTTAATAAATTAACTATAAACCTATAGTTTAAATATTGTATCGTGATTATAAAACTCACAAACATTATTATCTAAAGCAAAATTATAAAATTTTTTACAAAAAAAATTAATTTTTTTTATCCAAATATTTTTTTATCCGTACAAAAATTCTAAAATTTCATGAAGATAATTTTTTTTCCTAAGAATGTGCATTTAGGAGGAATATCGAATTAAAAAAATATAATATATGTTTATATTCTTAAAAAAATTGAATGTAAGTTTCACTATAAAAATAAAAGTATACATCTCTCAATAAAATAAAAAAGAATGACATATAAAAAAATATTTTTTATTGAATATATCTTTTTCATTAAAAAAATTAAATTATATAATACTAATATACTTAAAAAATTTATTTTTGTGTTAAATTAATAATCTATTTATTTTACAAAGTTAACAAATTAGATGTAGCAAGTTTTTCTTGCCAATTTATGAATTATCCAAACATAGTAATGTAATTTACTTAGAATTACAATTCGCGGATTCATTTTACCAGAATTTAAATTTCTATACATTACTTTCCCTTTCTATCAATCAAACGATACCTTAGGGTTTGTTTGGTTCCAGAATTTTAATGAGTAAAGGAAAATGAGAAAAATGAAAATAAAATCCTTACGAAAATAAAAATTTACGTGTTGTTTGGTTTACTAAAAAAATACTATGGAAATAAAGAGTGATTTCTAGGAAAGCAATTCCTTTGTTTGATTTGTGAGATTTCACGGTGAAAATGAAAAAAGTAAATAATATATTAAGATAAAAATTTATCTTTAAAAAAATAAAAATTATCTTTAAAAAAGTTTAAAGAAATAATAATTTGAACGGTTAACAATTTAGTAATTTTTACCAAGAATCAAATTTGTAGTTTCAAAAGTTGAAATTAGGGTTCTATTTGACTACGAATGAACAAGTATGAACAAGTATATAATTTTCTATTAACTTTTCGAACTTAAAATTTTATTCAAGCTTGTACATTTAATTGTTTGTAAAGTTCAAAATTCATTTGTTTTAGACTTATTTAATTTTTGTAAGTTGTTGAATAACTTCAATAGTATTCAAATTCAAGTTGTTTGAATAAAATAATAAAAAATAAAAATAAATAGTAAATAATAAAGTAAGAAAATAAAATTATAAAATTTTTGATATAAAATTTAATAATATTATAATTTATATATGTATTCGTGAACTTTTAAATTTATCCGTGAATAAGTTTGAATTTGTTCAATTAATAAACAAACCCGAATACCAAACAAATGAACAATAGTATAATACAAACGAGATTTGTTCACAAACATTTGATTCAAAAAATAATTTTAGTTAGAAGTTAATATAGATTTTCAAATTCAATCAATTTTTAATTTCCTTGGTGTTTTCTTTTTTTTTACATTTTTGTGTAGAAAAACATTTTTAATACTTTCTATCAAAATTTTTCTCACTAATTTTTTTCATTTTATTTTCTTTAATGTTTTCTTTCATTACCAATCAAACAAAAATATTCCTAAGGAAAGTATTTTTTTTTTCTAGAGCAAAATCCTTGAACCAAACCGACCTTGGATTTAAGAAGGGTGGTGGAGTTTAGGACCCTAAAATCTAGGATTGATTGGATTATTCAGGATGACTTGAATATCAAATTTCTTAAGTTAATCACTATTCACAAAAAAACACTGAATCGTATCCTCACTTTACGTGACTCGGCTGGAAACTAGTTTTTTATTAATGTTTTGGATTTAAAAAGCCCTGATTACTATTCTTTTTCATCAAAATCTCTATTCCACTAACTTCAATTCATCTCCCCTTACCAAGGAAGCTTTATTCCTGGTCGGAAATGTTCGGACCACGTGATTCTTGTCCAGGAGATCATTTATTTCATCAGGGATCTCTTATCATGAATTGCATGATGTCCTCGGCAATTGCCATTCTTATGAATGATTTCTACCATCAAGGGGAATCATATAAGGAGAATCACTCTCTCCCTGTATCTTCATCCTTTGCATGGAATTCCTTCCTTTAAGTATCCAAAAAACAGTGCAGCAGGGGACCATGGAAGCCTATCAGCATCGAAAAGGGATGCCCAGCAATTGCCTGCAGTTTATTTGTTGACATTGTGCTCCTTTTTGGCTCCTCAGGCAACAACACAATCACAGGAATAAGGAAGGTCCTTGCTGATTTTTGTGCTAGTTCAGGTTAAAAAACTTACTCTCAGCAAATCTAAGTTCTTCACAATCACATCTAGGAATGTCCTAGTTTAAGAATCTAGCAAACAGAGCGTATTCTGAGCATTCACCACACTAATAACCTGGGGAAGTATCTAGATTTTGCTACTATGCATGAGAGGGTGAAAAATGAGGACTTTGCCTTTATTTTGGAAAAAGTACAATAGAAACTAGGGAGGTGGAAGGCCAACCTACTTACCATGGCTAGAAGGAAATATATCATCCATCAATCGTTGCTCTCATTATTGATTATTATGCATAATGTGCCCGTATTACCAAACGTGTGAGAAGCTTGACCAGGAGCATAGGAATTGCTTGTAGAGAGCTATTCCAGTAATGGAAAATGTCTTCAGTAAAATGGGATGTAGTTGCCAAATCTAAGAAATTGGGGTCCAGGAAATATATCATCCATCAATCATTGCTCCCATTATTGATTATTATGCATAATGTGCCCGTATTAGCAAACGTGTGAGAAGCTTGACCAGGAGCATAGGAATTGCTTGTAGAGAGCTATTCCAATAATGGAAAATGTCTTCAGTAAAATGAGATGTAGTTGCCAAATCTAAGAAATTGGAGTCCGGGACTGCGAAAAACCAGACATGTAGTTCAAGTGAGTCTAGCAAATTCAAAGAAACAGGAAAAGTATCTGGGCCAATATTGCGAGGAAGAAATATGTCGATGAGGGAAATTTGCTATCATTAGGAACCTTACCTTGAGAAAAGAAGCCAGGCTTTGTAAACATGCAGACCTTAGCTGTGGATAACAAGTTGTCTAAGAACAACCTGGTCTGGACTAGGGCTGTAAACGGGTCCAAACGGGTCTGGGATACCCTATCTCGGACCCGGGCCCGATTAACTATATTAGTACCGGACCCGACTCGATTACCCGACGGGTCCAAATAGGGTGGACCCGTATCCTACCTTATATGGTCTCGGGTCGGGTCTGGGTAGACCCGATAAAAAATTTTAATATAAATTTATAGATAATTAACCGTTGGATCAAACACATTTAACGGTTATAAAAAATTTAAGTATATAAAATATTTATTATTTAAAATTTAATCGGGTAATCGGGTACGGAACTTTGTAGACCGTACCCGTACCCATTTAGGAGATGTATTATCGGGTCCGAATCCGGATCCGAGTAAAAGGATATGAATGTTATCCCGGACCCAAGATTATCGGGTCGGGTTCGGATAAGACCCGACCCATTGACAGCCCTAGTCTGGACTACTCATAATGGTTACATCATTAAGTCCTGGATGGATGATTGGACGGGAGAAGACCCACTAAGACACATGATTGAAGGCCCATTGAATCAGGGATGAGTATTTTTTAACTCCCAAAGAAGTTTTTGGAGATCAAGGGAAGTAGAACCTAGGGGCTATCTTGCAAAACTACTCCATTTTGTTCTCAGAATTATAAAGCCCTTTTTAAGATTGGAGACCACTGATCATGAGAATGAGAACGAAGTGAGATGGAAAGACTCCCAATCGGGAGATTTCTGCATTAATAAGGCTGAGGGATACTGGGATTGGATTTGGAGAGCAAAGTGTAACCACAGAATTAAAATTTTTCAATAGTTGTACCGCCACTAGAGATTTCTACCAAAGAACGCCTACATGCAAAACGTATAGGTGACTCTCCATTATGCCATGCATGTGGGCAACACAATGAAACAACGAAGCATGTTATCAGACAATGTGCAAGGCTAAGCCGTTCTTAGAACAAATCGATTTGAATGAGGTTAGTGATAAGCTAAAAAATTTAACTTTAAAAGGTGGCTCAAGAAAGGATGCAAATTAAGTACTCAGGCAGGGCCTAAAAACATCTCCTGGAATATGTTATTCTCATATGCCTGTTGGAGCCATTGGAATCATAGGAATCAGGTCATATTAAATAATGGTAACGTCTCTTGAATTGACTCACAATACTTAATCCCAAACTCATTTGCGTTTGTGGAATTAACCTAGTTAGGCTCACCGACAGTTGTGGAATTTGGGTCAATTCATTCATGATAGATTGCTGAACACAATAGATCTAGACTTCATTTTAAACATGGGCTTTCTCTCTTTATTCCCTTCTTCTCTCTTCTAAAAAACCTTCTAAACTCTCACAAAACTCGGAAAATCTGAAGATTATTTTTATGTAATTGCGGCAAAAGGGATTAGATTATCAAATTCTCCTTGTTACTGATTTAACTTAAAAAATGCATCAAAATTGGACAAAATCGGCAAAAAATAATGATAATAACTTAAGGGTCCATGCGTTTTAGCCACTATTGAAGTGAAGAACTCTCCCATCAAATGCCTTTTTTCAGTTGTTGCTTTGCAGCTAACAATTGTATCTTTTGAATTCTGCCAAATAGTAAGGAGAAAAAAACTGAAAATGGCAAGTAGCAACTAGCACTAAAAACAATGGTTTATAATAGAGCCATGACTACCCAATTCATTCTAACAAAGTTACCAATCAAACAATATTTGTAAAACTAGTCTCTGGTTTGACTACTTCCTATATCGTCTTACAATTCATGAACTGCCTTGCACAGAAGGCACGAAGCATAAAACTGAGAAAAAGGGAAACAAACACATTGATGCAGGTAACTTTGAACTTTTATCTGAAGTTTACATCACAGATACTGCAGTTAAAACCATAATACTCTTTTATGTGTGGCTTAAACCAGTATATCAACCAGGAAGAAGACAATGGAGAGCTAATGGACACAATTCTACTACATAACATTATTCTCTGAAGAAAACAGGCATCCTCCTCTAGACCTAAATACCATTCTATTATTGCCGGTAAACAAATAGCTAAAGAAGAAAGAAACCAAGCAATATCTGAGTCTGATTCGTGACACAGACAGCAACCTACTGTTGAAAGTTCCACACTCGTAAAAAGCCTGCAGGGAAAATAGTAGTACTTAGATTTTTTCTGTTTAAATCGTCAGAATGATGCTGCACAAAAGTTCAAACATAGCATTTCAGTTATAACCATGCTAAGGGTCAAAGCCGATGAATGAGATTTTGACATTTAAGAAATGGTAAACAACCACTTATTTTTCACATTTACAAACACGATCATATGATCCGGAGCAGAGGAACACAAAATGGCTACAGGTTTAAAATCTCCCAGGGACTGTATGCATTAAGTGTCAAATACATGACCAGGATGAACACTGCACTGAAATTTTCTACCTCAACAACATAGATAAGGTACCTATTGTTTGATCCGTAATCAGCTAGCATCATGATTTATGAAGATACAAGCGGTACACATGGGAAGTATTCGCACACCGCTCTAGAGCAATCAACATCAGCATTGATAATATGATTACTATTCACCCCACCATTCTTGCTACTTACCAACTAATACAAAGAATTACACAAGCTCTACAACAAGGGCTGAAGCACCTCCTCCTCCATTACAAACACCAGCAACTCCAAATTTGCCGTCCTTTTGCCTCAGTACCTGCAACACAATTAATGAATTCAGATGGTCAAAAGAATCACACTTCTATCTTAACAGAATGAAGAATAACCATTAAACATGCAGTATTGACCACACAGGTAGCAAAATCAAAACTAGATTATATCATTATAACCATCAATTCCGTACTTTGCACCATCATTATAACAAGAGATTTCTTATTCTGTTTTACATTTTCCTACCCACACACCCCACCCCACATTTTTTTCTGTGGAGCGCCTTGCTAGGGTTTTTTATTTCATCATAGGACTAGTATATGCACATACCCCCAAGAGTGTGACCAAGATACGGGCTCCACTGCATCCTAGAGGATGCCCCAAGGATACAGCTCCGCCATGTACGTTAACTTTTTCCTGCAAACAAAAAATGAAGCAACATAAATCAGAAAATAGAAAGCCTTCAACCTTCCATGTTAGGAATTGATGGTAAGGCATGAATTAAACAAAGGAACTAAATAGATGTTATGCATTGTGTGTTGTAAAATATTTCAGATACATGATCTAAGGCCTTTGAGAATCTTTGTTCACAAGATTACATCGTTGCATACCCCAGAAAAGGCATCTCAGATAAATGCCATGAGAAATTTCACTGAGGAATTATCCTCGGTAGTAAAATCAGTTTTGATTTCCACTGAATGTGGGTTAATAATTTACGCATAAAACATTTCTGCATTCCCCAATAATTTGAAAAATTGCATACATATGAATACGAAACTGCAAAAGGAAAGGGTTTTCATGTCTATGTTGATTCCACATTCAATTATTACATTGACGCTTTTATATTCAGCCTTCATACTGCTTTAACTTAGATGTCGATCAGTTAAAATGAAAAAATTCAGGTGCCTTTTCGGTCGTTAATAATGTAGTTTTAAAACTCTTAACAATATACAATGAATATCGGATCACATTAAAGATTTTTAACCCATAACCAAGACACACACACATAACAACAAGAAGGTTGAAAAACTCACTGGATCAAGGCCAAGAAGCTTTTGATTTGCTAGAGCCACAACCTGCATGCTCCAATTCATAAAAAATTATTATTGACATCACATTATCGAAAGCGTAGACATTTTCTATTTTAACAGATTATGCATTAAGCGTACCGAGAAGGCTTCATTGATCTCATAGTAGCCAACCTGAGAAGCCTCAAGGCCAGCATTCGAAATAGCTTTGGGGATTGCAAGCGCAGGAGTGGTTGTAAATAATTCAGGTGCCTGTGTATTTGAACATGGAGTTCATTAGCACAAGCATCACTAGATAACAGTAGGTTATCTAGGAAAATAGAAACTATTCTCATTCTTTTACACTTATACGAATTTGTTCATTACCTGAGCAGCATCTGCATATCCTGTAATCTTCGCAAGCACTTGTAAACCAAGTTTAAGAGCAGTCTCTCCACTGACTAAGACTAGAGCAGCTGCACCATCGCTGGAACACAGCAATTGCAATTTAACTTCAGTAAATTTCAAGCACTGCAGATCACTTGCAGTCACTAAAGTTTGTTATAGAACATGCAGAAAACTTCTATCTGGGGGGAGTCGAGTAATTCCTGTGATCATAATGATCAACGACATTCCTATCATTTTATCTTTCCTATTGAAGAAATTTACTTGTAAAGGAATCGGAATGAAGATTCAAGTTTAAGAGATATGTCTGAACTTTTTGTTGGAAAGAAAATTTCAATATGATTTAGACTCTTCAAGCTCCAAATATGAAAATAAATCAAGAAAACTTGCATTCTCACTTGAAACATAAATGTCTAACTAGTTTTTTTTTCAGACACAAGCAAAAGTTAACATTAAACGTCAAATATCAAAAAGAAGATGGGAAAGAAACCAACCTTATACTAGAAGCATTGCCAGCAGTAACGGTACCTCCAGTTTCCTTAAAACTTGGACGCAGCTTTCTCAACTTTGCTGCATCAAACTGGCAATGCCAGTATTAAGTGGCACATCAGCTACCACAAACATATTGACTGACAATATATTCTATATTCAACGACCAGCTGCTAATGTAGAGCTAGAACTGCTGCTACTGTGGTGTTAATTAATCAAATTCTTTCATCTTGCAAATTGTGTGCTTGTTGGCAGTGCACAACTTGTGTTCAGTTTTAGGAGCAGGCCAACAGAAGATACTTTATAAAATCAATTGGATATGAAAATGAGCATATCTTGTAGTATATTTAGGATTTATTCAGCATTTGGAAATAATAAAACCAATTTAACATCATTGGAAGAAAAAACAAAGAAATTCATTGATCATGCATTTCTAACATTTGGAACTCCATTTTTTCTATGTTCTTCTGGAAAAGAAGATTTTTAGTTCCGTTTTTATGTATCATTTTACAGTGAGGAAACAACTTACGGTGAGACATATAGAAAAAGGCAAGGATGCTCCTTTGTAAAAACATGTATGCTTAATAGCTAAAATATATTCACCTTTCCTAGACCTTCATCTTTATCAACAATAATTGAAGGTTTTCCCCTTCCACCAGGCACTTCAACCTGCATTCAACAGTTTATTATTCAAGCTAATTTGCAATAACAGTATCAATTACATAATTAAGCAAGTAATAGTTTCCTTACTGGAGCAATCTCCCATAAGAATGCACCTGCTTCTTGAGCAGCAATGGCACGCTCAAAGCTTTGAATCGCATAATTGTCCTGTAATTTTCATTCAGGTATAAGATATCAAATTCCGTAATGAAAGCATTTATTGTCACAGAGACAAACCTGTCCTGCTTCAAACACTCCGGTCCCCACCTCCCCTCACCCCCTCACCCATCCCCCCCCCCCCAACAAAAAAAAAAGGAATGATCCATTGCAATCAAAGACATTGGAGCCCATGATTTCCTTCATTATATTATTTCATCAAGATGAGAAAAGTTAGTTTCTGAAGCAGATTAAAGAAAAATGAAAATATAAAATGAATAGGAAAGATGGATGTTTATGTATCAAAAAGTGAAGAGATTTTACATGCCTTTATTTATCTGCGATACAAATTCAGACAAAGAGATTTATTTTCCTGTAACAAACTCATAGAAAGGTTCTAAAAAATTAACTATAAACTAAACAGGTCAGCAGTACATAACAATACTACCCAGAAAAATTTCCCACAACCAGTTGGTATACCTGATCCTCTCTTTTTACGCCATGCTGTTCAGCACATATTTCAGCACAAACGCCCATGCCATAATCATGGTAAACATCCCATAACCCATCTTTCATCATTCCATCAACAAGTGTGTCATTACCAAGGCGAGATCCTTTCCTGCCAAAATATCAACATTAGCTAATTATCTGTCATAAACTTAATTGTGTGCATGATTTTCAATAATCATGTGACTAAGAAGAGGATTGCTAGTGACTGCTATAGAGATGATCAACTTTTTCTAGTCATTCACATTCATATCATGCAAATAGAGTAATAATTATTAAAAACAGTTTAAATAAAATTAGATAACAACGTTAAAATTGTATCCCTTTGAAATAACTAACCTTGCATCTGCAATGTATTTAGGAACATTGGACATGCTTTCCATTCCACCAGCAACAACAACATGATTGATGCCTAGCTGTATACTTTGCGCTGCAAGCATAGTTGCTGCAATGACAGAGATAGGATACATCACAAATATATCAACAAGTCTTCTTAAATTAAGAACAAAAAGAATTAACCCCTGATATTGGATTTGTAATGGTAACCTTTCATTCCTGATGCACAAACTTTGTTAATGGTTGTACAAATAACAGTATTGGGTATTCCTGCACCCAATGCAGCTTGTCTTGCAGGAGCCTGCCCCAAGTTGGCACTGAGCACATTTCCAAAAAAAACTTCTTGTACGAGTGAGGGATCCACATTTGCCCTGTTAAGAGCACCTAAAGTGAACACGCAAGATGGAGGGATTTAGGGGGAAGCAATCACAATCATATATTCAAATATTAAAAACATGAAAAGTATTGAACATGCAAAATAGAGGAACAGGTGGATGTAAACAAAATCATATATCGAAATATGAAAAGGATGAATAGTATAAAACAATAAATCTAGGAACTGCAAACTAAAACTCTGTTGCAATCTTACTCTCAATAGCTATAGATCCAAGCTTGGTTGCTGATAATGATGAAAGATTTCCAAGAAAGCCTCCCATCGGCGTACGGGCAACACCAACAATGCAAACATCTGTTCAGATTGAATGATAAATGTTCAAAAGAGAAACAATATCAAGAAATTGTAAAAACTCTCAGTAAATAAGGAACGAGACATTAGGAAAGCAATTAAACCAACAACAGTATGCAAGCATACAGCTCTATAATGCCACTAGCTTCCCTTGTGGGATGGATTTCAGAATCCACTATTTTTCAATTCTAATCATAGACTCGGCCTCTTAACTACCAAATTATGCCAAGCTATATTTATTTAAGGATAATGGTGAGTTAGCAAGATCAAGTTGATAGATTCCACTTAAGGACGGAGGGGAAAACACAACTGCAAACTCATGCATACTTCTGGTCCATCATTAGTCCATGAGCAAAGTTATAAATAATTAGCTTGAGTACTAAACTTCAGGTTTGCTGTTAACAAGGTTGCTTTTCAGAAGGGTGTCTGATAATGTGTGTTACTTCTCTGTCACAAGAAAAAATTATTGCTATCAATTGGAGACTATTTCAACAAAAGTTCTAGACTGGCATTGATTAGCAGATTTTGTTGTTAACTTTGTAAATTCAGGAGGGATGCATTTAATCTTGACTCACGGTTTTCTTAAAATAAATAATGGTACATTCAGGTTAAAGAAGTGACAGCAAACAGAGAAAAGCTTCATAAAGAAAACCAGTTAACAGAGTTTTGTTTGCTAAAAATGAAAAACGAGAGAATAACAGAAAACAGAAAGTGCAAGAAAAGTAGTTGACACTACATAGCGTTCCCCTCTTTCAAGCATCACTATTCTTGGAGACAGACTCTTAGAAGAGCAATTAAAGCATCAACAACTTACCTCTAGGCTTTATTGAACTCTCTGCTGCTGCTGGAGCCATGCTCTAAAAGAATATGTAAGCAAATATATTCCTGTTCCATTCAAACCAAACAAAAACTTATGCTTAGCCATCAAAGAAGTATAACTGATGAAGTTTTTTAAAGATGGACTAATTACTGCTACACAGGCACCAAGAGATAACATGTATGAACCACAAATCACTAACATTCCATGCTTTCTATGCTCCTTGATAGCATCAGCAAGAAGAGTATTCCTTCTTATATATCTTCACTCTACACTCAACAATTGGGAACATCAAAAAACTATATATATCCTTGAACAAATCAAGCTTCCGATAACAACAGTATATCACACCCTTATGTTGAAACAACCTCCTTCAGACCCCAAAACTAACGAAAGAACACAAGAATCTTATAGTTCTAAGCTCCAGAACTTTAGATTCTTCACTTCTAAAACAAACAAAAGAAAAACAAACAAAAAGACATCATAAAGCAAAAATCTTTTGCACAGTCGATAATAACGAGGAGAACAGAATCTACTCAGCAAAAGTACATAGATCAACGACTCAAATTAATGAAACAAACGTGAGTAAATGCATATTATTCATAAGGATCTAATCAAGTTCATTGAGCTGGAAAAAAAATTCATAGAAGAATTCAAACGAATAGACAAACAAACAATAAATTCTCATCCGCTGAGAATGCAGAAACAAAATTATCCATTCGACAACTGAGGAAATATTCACAGAAAAAAAGTTCTGCGATTTGAAGAATAGAAATGAACCTTTGTTGAGTTGAGAAGCGAAGCAAGAGCAAGAGAAAATTGTTGAAGGAGAGAGCAGTGTGATTGCAACAGTCTGCAATTTCAAGAGAGCAAACGCATTGAATATATAGTCGAGGAGCGGTGGGCATAGGCGTCCGGGTAAAGGGTGTAGTCGAGAACGAGGAGGTTGCGGAGGGAATCACGAGGAACACGTAAGATATGCAGCAAAAATTTGAAGTGGGAATAAACAAAGAAAAACCTTTTTAAAATGTTTTCCAATTCCCTCTTTTTTTTATTAATGAACATAAATACAAAACGTATCATAATTTTATTAATATAAAATAATATTTAAATAATTTTAATATTTTTATCTTTTAAATACTCTGTAGATCTTAAAATTTATTACGTAATATTTTTTTTTTTTATGATTACTACATAATAAAGTTTAATGACTGTCAAAATTTATCGTTCCACTCAAATTATTTCGATATTGAGTTTCATCACTTATTTAAACTTTTAAAAAATAAAAATAAAAATAGAACATTAAAAATTATAATTGATTGCAGTAAATTTTTAAATTAATTTTGAATCATTATAACTAAATTATGATTTTAAATCTCAATATCAAATTTTAAAAATAATAAAATATATATTTAATAAAAATTAATTTTTATTATTTTTTAAAAATTAAACAGAAAAAAAAAACTTGGGAGAGGGGTAGGGATGTTCAATTAATTTTCGGTTCGATTTTTAATTTAAAATTTTGATTTTTGATTTTATTTTTAGTTTGAAATTTTGATTTTCAGTTCAATTTTATAGGTATATTTGAAAATCAAATTAAACCAAAATTTTTATAGAACCGAATCGAAATAAATTAATTTGATTCAGTTTGGTTTAGTTGTAAATTTGAAAAAAAAATAAAAATACATTACAAACATACATTCTTAGATAAATAACACAATATGGATATGCGTTTTTAATATAAATATGCATTTATATAATGCGTTAAGTTGTTATTTTATTTTAAATTTTTAATTTTCTTACTAAAAAACGTATTATTTAAATGTGTTATTACGTAATAATGTATTTGTGTAATGCGTTTATATATAATTTTTTAAAAATTTTAATTTTTTGATTAAGTATTTTGTCTAAGCACATAGAAATTAAAAATCTAATTAAATTATGTATTTTTTTAAATCGAACCGAACTTAAAATATCAAATATTAAATTAAAAAATTAAAATATCAAAATTAAAATAAAAATTAAAATATTAAAATTTAAACATCAAATAAAATCAAATCGAACTGAATTTAATTTTTTAAATTACAACGAATAAAATAACGCCCAAGCTCCTGCGTGGGATCCCCCAAAGTTGGTGCATCCCAGATGTGGGATGTGCCAACTTTGGACTAATCCCTCATTTGAGATGCGCCAACTTCGGGCGTCTCCCAGAGTGAGGAGGGCGCGCCTAGCGGCCACTCCCTCTCTAATTTTTTTTTCTTTTTATATCTTTTTGCTTAATTTTTTAAAAAATATTAAAAATTATAAAAATATTTAAATTGTTAAAATTTGTCGTATATCAATAAAATCGTCCTATATTAAGTAATCTCCTTAATAAATTATTAACTTTTACTTATTTTATTTTTTGATTTTAACAAGTTATTTGAATTATTCTCCCTCTGTCCTATTTTTAGTTTTTATTACTCTCTATATTCTATAAAGATATACCCATTTTTATTTTTACACTAATTAAGAAAGTTAGTTAATTTAGTTAAATTAATAATTTTTACTTATTATTTTCTTTATATGCCCTTCGTTAATATTAAGATTACTTTGGCTCGTATTTAATTAATTATTTTTAAACTAGTGTTCTTTATATTTTTTAATATTAAGATATAAAATTCTGCATTTAATTTAATATTAAAAGATGAGAGGTAAATTTGAATATTCTTTCGAATTAGAAAAGATATCTTAATCCTTTGTACAATAATTAAAGGCATACAAAGAAATTAACAAAGTGACTATCATTTATGAATGGAAATAGGCTTATAATTTGTGTAAAATAAAAAAGAAAGTGAACCTATCTTTGTGGGACAAAAGAAGTGACACTATTTGATCAATGTTTTATATAAAAATTTGATGTATTATAAAAATAATATTATACAATAAAAAGTAAGAATTACTAATATGGAGGCCAAAATGTTCAAATCAGCCGTTGCCATGTTCTTGTTAACTTGAGAAAGGCTATTTAACCCTACTTGGATTATAGTTTTATCTAAATTTTTTTCATTTTTCTCTATTTTTTTAAATTTGGGATCAACTTCTTCTCTGATAAATAATTCACTTTTACAATTTTCAATACAACTTAACTAAAAAAAACACCTAATCCAAATACAGAATCTTATGTCCAAAAATTTGCAAACTCCTCTTTTCTTTTCTTTTTCTTTAGAATTAATACCAAAATAGTCCAATAATTACAATTGAAAATGTATGGTATTCTACTCTCTGTTTTCAAGTTCTTGTCATTTGCCTAACGTGGAAGAACATTGCAGCCTACACATTTTTGTTTTTAATTTTTTATTATAAAAACTCAAAAATAGTAATGGATATTACACAATTAATTATGTTTAATTATTGCTTACTATATTGAAGATTAAAGAATTACTCTGCATCAAAAAAAAGGGAAAAGAATTGGAGCATTATTCTCATTGTAACGCTCTAATTGCCAATGAAGTTTCCTTCTATTAACTCTAGATTATTTTTTAGGGGTGTTGTCATTTTCCTTAATATTTACACTACTTATATAAATTATATAATCATTTAATAAAAAAGAGTTCTTAGTTATATATATATATAGACGGAAAAATATTTCTTTAAAAAAATAATAAATATTGTATTAAAATAATTAGGAAGCTTCAACTCTTATTATTCAGATAACTCTACCTTTAACCAAAAAATAATAAAACCTTATATTAAGATAATTGAGATCGATCGATGAGGTTAAAGTGATGCGGGAGCAAAGTCACCGCAAAAGGTTGAGAAGTACCAGAACATGTGGGCCATTCAGGTATCAATTACAAGGAAAGGAGTAAAAAGCTCAATTTAGTGCTATATTTTACCTGAAAAATAATTTAGTGAAATTTAAAATTATGTATGGACAAAATGTGTGTCTACCTTTTTAAAAAATAAAGCATAAGGTATCGATCTTAAGACAATCAAAAAGTGATACGATGTAGAATGAACTAAAAATTACTTTGAAACTCAAAATCAAATAGTTGACCAAATTCAAGTGACCAAAGAATTGTCATGCCCCGAATGGACCCACTTTTGCTTTAGTAATGAAATGAGTCCAACCCATAAAGTTTGGAGTACTTGCATTGTCCAGCTTGCACCTACTACCAATATTTTTGGGCAATCAATAAAGATATTTGTCACCCTCACCTAATGGTAAAGCAAACAAGTTTTATACGTGTTGCTTCCCAAATCCAATGACAATAAATATAACAATTAATGAGGGCCAAAGATGGCTTGGGATTATGGTTGTCAATGGGTCGGGTCTTATCCGAATTTGACCTGAACTCGATTCGATAATATTGGGTCTGAGATAATATTCATACCCGTTTACTTGGATCCGGACCCAATAGTATATCTTCTAAATGGGTATCGATACGATCTATAAAGTTTCGGACCCGATTACTTAGTTACCCGATTAAATTTTGAATAATAAATATTTTATATACTTAAATTTTTTATAACAGTTAGATGTGTTTGATCCAACGGTTAATTATCTATAAATTTATATTAAAATATATTATCGAGTCTACCCGAGCCCGACCCGAGACCCTATAGGGTAGGATACGGGTATACTCTATTTGGACTCGTCGGGTAATCGAATTGGGTCTGGTACTAATAATAATAAACAGGTCTAGGTCCGGATATCCCGGATCCGTTTGAATCCGTTTACTGTCCTACTTGAGATATGACTAATAAGGCTTTAGGAACTTATGAGACGGAGATTTTGACAAAGGAATATCGTGGTTTAGCATTCTTCTTACGCATGATAGACATATAAAATTTACAAATAACATATATTAAAAAATAAATTCGTGTTTAATTTTATTTTAAAAAAGTATCTTAAAAAATTTGTTCAAACTGGATAAAGAATTAATTTTTATATTAACTGGTATATGTACATGTAAGATTTAACACAAAGACTACATTGGTACATGTATTGGAAAATTGTCCAACCTTAAAATCAAATTACACCAATTGGAAAATTATATTTCTACAGTGTTAGCAAAGACTACATTATATGTACGCCCACCTATTTGGTACTGCTTATTGTAAGAAAACCTTAAAAAATTGTAATTTTCTATTTTTTTTTAATTGGGTCTCTCTTTGTCCTCGATTGAGAGGAATACAATTTGATCAAATTAGTTGCAAATGCTTAAAAATTTTAAGAAAATTATATTCGATATGGTTTTAGATTCATTTTATATGTGTATATTTTAAAAATTAAAAGTATTAGTAAAATATATTTGAGAATTATTGCAATTAAATAATCATTGCATTATCTGATCATCGTGTAGTGTAATTTTATTTTTTCCGAAAGATTTCATTTGAAAGGAAACTCCAGAAGTACTGAATGCTGCTTTACTGTGAATAGGAAGACTGACCCATGCCTTACAAGTACTTAACAACAAAAGTTATACAAATTTGTCTTTCCAATTTGAAAGTTTCTTTTTTTTTTCTTTCTATTTAAGGATGAATATGTGAATTAAACTCGAAATCTATCGTTTGATAAGGAATAATTCTAACGAGTTAAATGGTCACCTTATCACTTATAACTTTTATTTTAACAAAGTATTTGATATATTAATAATAGAAATTTTATTCTCTTAGGAATTATAGCATACAATGTGATGCTCAAAAAATCTCACATGAAAAAATTTAAAAAATTATGATCTATATATGAGCATAGATCTAAGCATTCATAGTCAATTTGGGATATCTATTTTGGCATAATGAGAATAGTTACCAAGTTGTTAACTGTAAATATTGTCAAACCTATAAGTTATGCTGTGTCAAAACATAGTAAGTATGTAGTATTTTTATGTGGATATATTTATTTAAATAATATAAAAAAATTTTAAAAATTATTTTTGTGACAAAATATTAACTTTTGAGACAAAATAGATTATTTTTAAAAGTTTTTAAATATTAATTGACTAAATATACCTTTATAAAAATCTCACATATTCAACACATTATTTTTTATTAGAAGTCTGTCGAAAAAATAATGACAGAACTATTTTGATAGTATATAAAATATTTAGAATTATCAACAAATTAAAAAAAAAACTTGTAAGACTAAATAACAATGATATCCTAACATTAGAAATCAAATTCACCATTTTTCCCTTAAAAATTCTTTCCTATTTGGAAGTTTTTCCACCGTCAACATCTTTGAATAATCTGAATGGTCAATGCATGTTTGGACTCACTAGACGTCCAAAACGAAATGCAAAATCACCAACCAACTCTGCTGTCATTTCGCTATCGTTTGTAGAATTGCATAGAAGTTGGGAAGGGATTCTTTGCTGAGCTCCCAACTCCCGCAGAATGTGTGAAGGACCGAATTAGTCGCTTGAGAAAGCAAAAAGTCAATGTGAATAAGTCAGCTTTATGATGACATTAGTAGCAGTCCTTTTAGGAGTTTGGTGATGTGAAGTGACTTTGTCAAAATGAAAATGATGAGTTGCAAAAGTATGCAATTTGAAAAGTATTTATAGAGTAGTTAATGGTACGAAAAGTATTACTCTTTCTCTGTCAAAACATGTGACCTAATATCATTTTACCCGAAAATAAAGTTATAAAAATTTTAATAAATATTAATTTCATTACCGTCATAAATTTTTTATTTTAAATTTATTTTTTTATAAATAATAATTATTTTTATAAAATTTAAGAAAAAAATTTTAAATTCAAACTCTATTTAATTTTATTCTTAAAATACCATTATTTGAAAAATAGTTGGTTAATATTTTAAATTCAAATTTAAGATTAAAAATTAATGTTTTAAGTGATTGGTTAAAAAATAATTTTTTAAAAATAAAACATTTAAATGATTGGTTAGAGATATAGATAAAGTTAAAAATAAAATAATAAGTAAAACTTTTATATAAAATATATATATATATATATATATTTTGGAACAGACCAAAAGTTTGTTTCACTTTTATTGATTGATAGTATTTGATGAATACGAAATTTTATGTAAAATTTTTAAATTATATTATAAAAATAAAATATATATAAACTAATTATTTATTACGTAAAATCTAGATATATAAAGGTAATAATAGAAGAGACTACAAGTTTAGTAAATAAAACCTTTATAACGAATTGGACTCATAACAAACTCTAAACAATAAAGCTTATGATTAATCAAATCCTAAAAAATTAAAAGTCCATAAGCATAACAAGTAACGAGCCAAAAGACCCGTGCTAATCACAACAATAAAAATTCAATGAAAATTTATACTAACAATTAAATGTATGAGATTTAAAAAATAAAATATTTTATGGCATTATCCCATTTGTGTATAAGGCTTCTCTTGGACGTTGGCTTACTCTTGTGGTCTTATAAGGAAAATAGAATGTGCAGTGAAATGGTTGATTATTTATGCTAACCAACGAATTTTGACAATTTTGCTTTCTTGCGCATGGAAGAGTTTGTATTTTCAAAAAGTCTCTTTAATCTGAGAAAATTTTGCAAGCAATCGCTGTACCATGTCACTCCCCTTGTGTGCTGCAGAAGTTCAATTCTTGGCTTATTAGTGTTACTATAGAAAAGGAAAGCTACAGGCAGAGAAACATAACTCTACCGTCCCAAGAACATTTCAGAAAACTGGGAATCTTTGAGTATATTTGGATTGAGTTTCAGAGATGGAATTAGGTTTCAGATTTTCTCTCATAAAAAAATTACTCTTTGTGAAATTTAAATTTAATCCAAATACACCCAAATCTCACAAATCTTCTCGTAGAACATGAGAGTTAGAGACAAAGAGAAAATATGTTGAGATTCCGGTATTTAAAGGCAGCCAATTATCATCCATTGAAGGAATTCCTCATCGATCGTCTCGTAGCCACAGAATTCTGCCTATTTTGTGTGAAGTAGGAATGTGAAATGCCTTGATTCTGGCACAAAGAGAGGGTTTTATTAATTTCATCAATCTCTTTCTCCTTCGCCACCATGGGTCAGATTCCACATTCCACGATCAATCTTTTGAAAATGGTGGCAGAGGAGTCTGACTCAGGGTAGCAGCGGTCGCTGCTGAATTTTGCTAAGAGTCATAGTCCGTCTATCCATTATTCATAATTGATAATTGGACGTTTATATATTTTTTAAAAATATTTATGATAAAATATTTATTTTTTAAAAATAATTATATATTTACATTTTCTTTTAAAAATATTTATAATAAAATATTTTTTAAAAAATAATTATATATTTTATCTAAATTTTTATTATTAATTTTTTTAATTTTTAAAAAATAAATTTCACTAATATATGAGTTCACCATTAATTTTTTTAACTATCTTGATTTTAAGGATTTAAGTTTCATTAACATGTGAGTTCTATCACTAACTTTTTTAATTAATAAAAATATTATGAGATTAATAAGTATAAAATTAGTAATTTGAATAAATTAAATATTTAAAGTATATTTGGATTAGATTATGAAATTCAATATAAAAATTTTTCATTTTAAATAATATTTTTTGACTCAATACAAAAATTTTACTTTAAATAATACTTTTTAATCTAATATAAAATTTTTACTTTAGATTTTTTTATTTTTTTTAAAAAATTTACTTTTATAAAATTAAAATAAAAAATTTAACCTTTATTTTAAATTGTATATCAAGTAAAAATTTGATATTAATTATAGATGAAAGGAGTGTAAGATTAAAGAAATTCTGGAACGTGTGGCAGAGGAAAGAAAATCGTGGGAAGTGACCGAAAGAAGCAGCCTCGGAAGATTTGGGATGAAGAATCTTCCACCGATGCCGATGTTCGCAGACATGAAGGGCAACGCAATTTTTTCCGTCCATGGCTTTTCTTGTTTGTCTAATCGGGGCTGAAGGTTGACGTAGTGTTAGGTATAACACTGGTAAGCAAGGGATTGGACTGCTGCACCACTGAAGGGGAGTGACGTACTGCAGCGGCCTTAATCCTCAGATTGAAATTTCAAATATGAATATGGACAAAATATTTTATATTAAAAGCATCTCTAATGAAAAATTTTCTCTGCTTTCTTTGAAGAAATGGGATATCTGTATTTTTACCCACTCTTAATTTTCGTGTAAGAATTGAACTCGTAATCTATTTTATATATAATAATAATAATAAAACATGATCAGCACAAAACTCAAATTTGGGACACCAGTTTGCAACCAGCATGTGAGCAATTCTTTCTCTTTTTACAAATCAAATGAACATTCTGAAGGAGCTTCCCTCGTGTCTCTATTGCCAAATAACAAACTGCAACGAATTCACCAAAACGAATTGCACAGCCCGTTAACACAGCAAATAATAATCAAGCCAATCTGAAAACCGATGCAAAAAATGAACGAAAAGAAAATCACCAAGGGTAAATCTCCAACTTTGGAACCCCTTACACCCAGTGAAGATATGGATGTCCTACCAGAGTATTAGAAAAAAAAAATCATATGCTTAATATCAATCTAAAAATTTACCTCACGGTTAAAGACCTAACCCTTAAAAATTACTGGATTTCATATCGTTTATATGGATAAAAAGGTCTGGCTGAAAAAGAAAAATAGATAACATGACTTGGAGTTAAGGTGCTCGTTTATTTGAATTGAATTTTGTCTTAAACTTAATATAATTGAGTCATATTTTTTCTTCTATAAAAATTTTATATTTGCAAAATTTAAAATAGAAAAACCTTAAATTTAAACTCAATCCAAATCAAAAGCTTTTTCATCTTTTGACCAAGTTACTTATTGCACTTAAAGAATGAAAAACTTTTTGCCTTCGGTCCTGACCAATTTAACCAATCAACCCAACCGAGTAGCCTTTGGTTCAGGTTATATAACCCAATCAACCCAAGTTCACAATTGAAATCCAATGATATTTAGTGATCATTACATTGAAACTGGCTTATTGTCAGAAAAACAACAGGAAGAAACATTCTTTTGCCGATGGTATGAAGAAGATTGTATGATGGGCTGAAACTAATATAATATACATGAAAAATTGTCACCGGAAGAAAAATTCCCTTTATTCTTAAAAGTTGAAGACTTTTAAAGTAAAACCATTTAATTAAGGGGAGGGAGAGATTTGAGGAAGAACTTATATTAGGATTTAGGCAATTGAAGAGGAATCCTAATTAATGAGGGGTTTTGCGCATTAAAAGTGACCAATCAAGAAATCACAACGGATATAAAAGGGGGAGAAAAAGAAAGAAAGGTGTTTAAGAAAACGAGAGAATTAGAAACTAGCTCCTACATTTATTGTGGGATAAATAATAGCTATTATTGTTATAATATTATGAATTTGTTGGCACGTAATAGTTATCGGCACAATGAAATCGTAATAGTAATATAGCAAATTGAATAAAAGAAACTATAATAAAGAGAATATATAGAGAAACTATAAAGAATAGAGTGAATATAAGAACTTTTATTGATTCGCTAAGAGTAAATAAATGAATCAATGAGTGTATATAATATATCAGTTTAAAGCTCTATTTATAGGGTTCAATGGTATATATCAATGAGAAGAGGTAGAGAGTAAATAGAAGACAAATCCTATCACTAATGAAAGATGTGATAAAACTCTACCATCTATCTTCTGGATAGTTGGAGTATTATATAACTCTGATATTATATTATCTCTCTGATATGACATCCATAATATTAATTTCATAACACTTCACCTTGAATTTTGTCTAAAACTTAATGTAATTGAGTTATACTTTTTCTTTCATAAAATTTTATATTTTCAAAATTCAAAATAGAAAAACCTTAATTCTAAACTCAATCCAAATAAAAAGCTTTTTCATCTTTTGACCAAGTTACTTATTGCACTTAAAGAATGAAAAACTTTTTGCCTTCGGTCCTGACCAATTTAACCAATCAACCCAACCGAGTAGCCTTTGGTTCAGGTCATATAACCCAATCAACCCAAGTTCACAATTGAAATCCAATGATATTTAGTGATCTTTATATCTTATTGGCAGAAAAACAACAGGAAGAAACATTCTTTTGCCAGTGGTAAGAAGAAGATTGTATGATGGGCTGAAACTAAAATAATATACATGAAAAATTGTCACCGGAAGAAAATTTCCCTTTATTCTTAAAAGTTGAAGACTTTTAAAGTTAAAGCATTTAATTAAGGGGAGGGAGAGATTTGAGGAAGAACTTATATTAGGATTTAGGCAATTGAAGAAGAATCCTAATTAATGAGGGATTTTGCGCATTAAAAGTGACCAATCAAGAAATCACAACGGATATAAAAGGGGGAGAAAAAGAAAGAAAGGTGTTTAGAAAACGAGAAAATTAGAAACTAGCTCCTACGATTATTGTGGGATAAATAATAGCTATTATTGTTATAATATTATGAATTTGTTGGCATGTACTAGTCATTGACACAACAAAATCATAATAGTAATATAACAAATTGAATAAAAAAAACTATAATAAAGAGAATATATAGAGAAACTATAAAGAATAGAGTGAATACAAGAGCTTTTATTAATTCTCTAAGAGTAAATGAATGAATCAATGAGTATATACAATATATCAGTTTAAAGTCTTATTTATAGGGTTCAAGGGTACATATCAATGAGAAGAGGTAGAGAGTAATCAGAAGACAAATCCTATCACTAATTAAAGATGTGATAAAACTCTACCATCTATCTTCTGGATAGTTGGAGTATTTATATAACTCTGATATTAGATTATCTCTCTGATATGACATCCATAATATTAATTTCATAACACTCACCTTGGATGTCTATTGCATAAGAGTATGTCTCGTTAAAACCTTATTAGATGAAAAACCTAATGGAAAAAATTATAGTGAATGAAAAAGAGTGCACTACTCTTTATGTCGTATTTACTTTCCCTCATGAGATAACCTTTTGAGATTTCTTAACCGTTGCTTTCTAATCAAATGTTACTATCGATAAAGTCTTAATGAATAGATTTATAAAATCATCAAATGATTGAATTTGTTGCACATCAATATTAGATCTCTTCTAGAGTTTATGATATATTTCAATCTTTATTATCATCTAACAATAAAATTGAAATTTTTTCTTAAGAGGATATAGATTTATCTCGAATACATTAATCATGATCACATATATTTTCAACCAACATCATGAATTTCTATTTCTTCAACGTGAATTGAAGATATGGCTGTTATAATCAACATATGCTTACAAATGCATGGTTTATGTAAATAAGATAAGTAAATTGTACCTTGCATATCCATCTCAACAAGATTTTTTCAATATTCGAGAAAAACTATCTAAAGGAAATATCAAAAGGGAAGCTTAATGTCATCTCAAAATTCATTGGGCAGAGAAGAACTATAATAGATATCTGCTTGTATGCAAACAAGTGTATTCATGCACTAAATTGCAAAGTTGTGGTATTTCAGGATCAAAGAGTTCTTCAATATCTTTTGATAGATATAAAAGATCTTTATGATCATTGATGTGCTTTGTCCACGTAAAGCATCTTTAAGATGTTCAATCAAAACAAAATATTGATTTTTTGAAACTTTGATCATAATACTTGCTTCTCTAAATTCTTTAGGAAGAATATCTTGATCATTAAAATTTTTTTTCTCTTTTGAGGATTTTATTTTCAAAACTAAGAGATCAATCATGCTTCAAGCATGCATCAAAATTATATAGTTACAGGATTCATATATTTGTCCTGCTAGAACATCTATCTAAATAGAAATATCCATAACTAGAATATACATTGACTAACTCTACAGAAGTCAGTTAAATAATTTATTTGCAATTTTATACTAATAAATAATATTTTGAACTTCAAGTTCATTAATGCTTATACATAGAGCAAGATAATGAATGTCATAAATGATATCCTTTTGATTGATGATTTTCTCCATCTAATGTGGAGAATACTATGCCAATCAACATATTGTGCAATAAGGATATCTTCTGATAAAGAAACACATATAGTAAGCATAGCTATATATAAATTTTCTTTATATATGGACATATTTGATCATTCTTTCAATGAAAATTTACTAAGACAATCCATTATGTTCTACAGGAACAATTCACTTATATCCTTCAAGCATATCGAGCCCATCAGGGATTTCAAATGTAAGTTCTATTATCAAATGATAACAAAGTGATGAGAATCAAGAAGTATCGAGATCAAGTGATCAAGACCCATTAAAGATTTCCGCTGGCCCAATTTCCTTGCGCAGCATACACCCTTGAAAGATCATCATTCTTTGGTTGTTTATTCCTTATACTTTCAAGCAATGCACTCAAGGTCTCTTTCATCCTCTTAGCCTTAGCTCTTGTAATTGGGCCAGCGGAAATCTTTAATGGGTCTTGATCACTTGATCTCGATACTTCTTGATTCTCATCACAAAGATAAACACGTATTAAGTGTTATCATGCATTATTATAGCCACCACTAGAAATATATTTTTTCATAATCGGTGCCAGGTCTTACAAAGAATCATACACCATAAGTCATGGCAAATATTCACTTTTGTAGTTCGTATTTCATAAGCAAATATCAATTGCTATCTCTTTTAGGATTACACATCAGGTGTATAATTCCGGTTGGAAATATATATATACTTTAAGTGTACTTGTGAATATTTTAAACTTTTCATATTTCTCATGAAAACTTTATCATTTCGATTCTGCAAAACTTGATTTGAAAATTATCATTCTGAATCAATATATTATGTGCATTAATATTATTAATGTCATATACTTTGCGGTTCCAGTATTTTCCAATAATGTTGAGATGTCACCATTGTCAAAGTTTTTAGGTACTTGAATTTCTTCTGGAAATAATATATCAATCATGTTTGGGAAAAAATTTTGCTAGAATTTAAAAAAGTTTTTAGGTACCTAAATTTCTTCTGGAAATAATATATCAATCATGTTTGGGAAAAAATTTTGCTGGAATTTAAATCTTTTCAACTTATCATATATGACCATTTTAAGTCTTTACTCCAGTGAGGAGTTTGTATCCTTGGAACCGACTTATCTACCACATTTCAACTGTGTCTCAAATTTATTTGTATTGGTAGATTATCCTTCAGGGATATCAAATATAATATGAGCATTCTTTGCCGGATGTTGGTCAATTAATATACCTGACTACATAAATTATCCTTTAAACTTCTGATTCAAGGTATCTTCTACAAGGATCAAAATAGAAAATCAACATGAGACACAAATTAATATCTTTATCTGACCTCATGTTTTCTCCTCTTTATGTTGGGGAAACATATTCAAAATTAACAAAATACGAATCTCTCCTTGAGATTCGCTTCCAACATATTTGATAATCTCTTTGAGAACTCATGTTATTACCTTGTGGTGGAGCAACATACATAATGCACTTCTAAATTTTAGATGAAAAATATTTGATTTCTGATCACAAATCAACAACTATAAGGGGAATTTATAATACGTTGACAAAATATGAATAAGTGCTAATACATTATAGTCATGAAAATTCTACAGGATGTTCAATATTTATCTCAATACAACCAGTATTATTAGGACAAATTATGTCGTTGAGAGAATGTTAAATATGAGCTTATTATCAATAAATTGCAAAATACATATTGTAAAAATTAACAATATACATATGAATATTTTGTTGATGCTAATAATTTCTCCATATTCATCCCAAAATAATACATTCAATACAACTAATACTAGTAACATTTAAATAAAACAAGTAGCACATATGAATTCATCATATTTTGAAACTTATGGTTCTACAATAAATTTATAACTATTTTTCACATTTTAATGATTCGGGATGGTCAAAACCGAATCGTGAGAGCAAACCAAGAAGAAGAGAAAAGAAAGAAAGAAAAACCAAAATCATCCAATCAAGTCACCCTTGGTTACTTGATGGTTGTTCCTCTGTTTTTTTTTTTTTTTGTTGGTTGTTCCTCAAGTGACCAAGTGTCACTAAATTAAATAGCCTAATTTAATGTTGTCAAAATTACGTATTCTATCATATAATGAACACACATAAAACTTTTATCGGACGGGATGTTGCCTTCCTCCATTTTTAAAAGAATTTCAGCATTGAAATTCAAATGCACATATCTAACATTTCAGGATATTTTCTTTGTATATACTCTTCGGTTCCTAGGTTGGTTCTTCAATCCCATGATATTTCCAATTTACTTTACATACTGAGATATGCTTTCCTCTCAACTCTTTTATACTACGTTCCACAATCCGTGCCGGTTTCTTTTCATATGTCAAATGCACTTTCAATTCTAATGTTTCATCATTCAATCATGGTCAGGTGATGGATAATACTTTTTTAGTTATGATACATGAAACACATCGTGTAATCCAATTAGCTATTCCGGCAATATTAACCGATATGCTACTTTACCGATTCTGCTTGAAATTTCAAATGCCCTGATGTATCTGGGACTCAATTTTTCTCTTCTTGGATGTTCAAATTTTCCCCGATAAGGTGTCAATATAAAAAATACTTTATCTCTAACCTCAAACTCTAATTCTCTGCTTCGAAGATCAGCATAACTTTTCTGTCTACTTTTGACCGCTATAAGTCGGCTCTAGATAATGTTTACTTGTTTCTGCATTTCTTCCACTTCTGGCATCCAATTCATTCGCTTCCAATGTCATTCCAGTATAGAGGTGTTCTACACTTCCTGCTATATAATGCCTCAAAAGGTGTCATTCCAATTGATGAATGATAACTATTATTGTTAGCAAATTATGCACAAGGAAGGTTATCAATCCATTTGTTTCCAAAATCCAAAGCGTATGCTCACAATATATATTTTAATGTATGAATTTTTCTCTCTATTTATCCATTTGTTTGCAGATGCGCGGAGGTACTATAGCTCAGGTTAGTTCCAAGAGCAGCCTAAAATTTGGTCCACAATCAAGAGGTAAATATTGGGTCTCGATCAGAAACAATATCAACCGGTACTTCATGCAACCTTACTATTTCGTCCACATATAACTGAGCTAACTTTTCCAAATGGTAGGTCATATTGATTGCAAGAAAATGTGCTGTTTTGCTTAGTCAGTCAACAATCACCCTAATCCCATATCGAAATTCATGGTAACATTTTCCCACTTCCATTTTGGCATCAGTAAGGATTGTAACATCCCTGCGGACTTCTGATGATCAGCTTTCACCTTCTGACAAGTAAGACAAGTAGATACATATTCAGCTATATCCTTCTTCATTCCATTCCACCAGAATTTTTGCTTCAAATCCTTAATACATTTTATTTTCACCTGGATACATAGTGTACTTGCTCTTATGTCCTTCTAGAATCTTCTGCTTCAGTCCCTTGTCATTAGGGATACAGAGTCGTTGTTGAAAATAAAGGCTCTCATATTTTGGGCTTACTTGAAAGTCAGGTAGTTTCTTGGCTTCCATTCGTTGTTTGAATTCTTAAAATTCATTATTACTCTTTTGGGCATTTCGAATCTCCTGTTGCAATGTAGATGTTAAGATCAGACTTATAATCTTCACATTTCTGTTGAGAGCATCTGCTACAACATTAGCTTTTCTTAGATGATAAATAATGGGACATCGATATTCTTCTAACAACTCCATCCACCGTCACTACTGTATATTCAGATCTTTTTAAGAAAATAAATACTTTAACCTCTTGTGATCATTGTAAATATCATATTTTGCTCCATACAGATAATGTCTCCATTTCTTCAAGGTAAAAACAATTGGTGTCAATTCCAAATCATGGATTGAGTAATTTTTCTCATGATCTTTTAATTTTCTAGAAATATAAGCAACTACTTTTCCTTCATGCATCAACACAGCTCCCAATCCTTCTTTCGAGGCATTCGTCTTTTTAATTCTTGAAAACTCTGCTCACATCGGTTAATCCATTTAAACTCAGTTGTCTTCCATGTTAACTGTGTCAAAGGTGCAGAGATTTTTGAAAAATCTTTGATAAATCTCTTGTAATAGGCTACCATTCCTAAGAAATTGTATATTTCAGTGGGTGTTTTGGGTTGTTCCCAACGTGTTACAGCTTCTACCTTTGCAGGATCCACTGAGATGCCTTCGCGGTTAACCACATGACCCAAGAAACTTACTTGTTCCATCCAAAATTCACATTTATTGAATTTAGCATACAATTTATGCTCTCGAAGAGTCTGCAATATGGTTCTAAAATGTTGCTCATGTGTCTCAGGATTTGATGAGTAAACAAGGATATCATCGATAAAAATGACTAAAAATTAATCCGGATAAGGTTGAAACACTCTATGCATCAGATCCATAAAAATAGCGGGTGCATTTATCAATTCAAAGGGCATGACCACAAACTCATAATGTCCATATCGAGTATTAAAAGCAGTCTTAGAAATGTCTTCTGCTTGCACTTGTACCTGGTAATATCCTTGTCTTAAATCCAATTTAGAGTAGCACTCAGCTCCTCTAAGTTGATCAAACAACTCATCAATCAATGGCAGTGGATATTTGTTCTTGACAGTGACATTATTCAATCCTTGATAATTTATACACATTCTCAGAGTTTCTTTTTTTTTTTTGACAAATAACACAAGTGCCCTCCACGGAGATATGCTTGGACGAATAAAACCTTGTTGCAACAAACCTTACAACTGCTCCTTCAACTCTTTTAATTCTTCATGCATCACTCGGTACAGTGTTCTAGATACGGGATCCGCTTCTAGGGTCAACTCAATACTGAATTTCACTTACTGTTTGGGGGTAAAGTTGTCAATTCCTTGAAAAATATTTTTAAATTCCTTCACCACAGATATTGAGTCCAACTTCAGCTTTTTTTCAGGTTTATTCAACAAATATGCTACATATCCCTGGCAACCTTTCCACAATAACTTCTTAACTTTCATTTCAGAAATTAAAAGAGTCTCTACCTTAGTTTTATTTCCTTTGAACTCAAGAATTGGCTGACCTGGTTGACTAAATCTAACTATTTTCTGCGACAATCCATTTGTGCATAATGTTTCGATAACCAATCCATTTCTAGTATCACATTGTACCCTTCCAAAGCTAAAGCAATCAAATTCTCGAGCAATACTATGTTTTCAACAAAAATACAACACTAAAGATATACCACTTCAGAAACTCTACAATCACCCATTGATGTACTAACCAACATCTGATAATTCATCATACAAGAAAGCTTAGGGATGTGTGGTGCAAAATGCAAGCCTACAAATGAATGTGATGATCCAGGGTCTATGAGTACTTTAACTTGATGAGAAATATCTGTAACGCATCTTATACGACATTTGCCTCAGCTTCTATTGGTTGACCGTCTAATGCATACACTTTGGTTTTTACTTGTGGCTTGTTATTCTTTTGCTCCATAATTTCTCATGTAGTAGGTGGACGTCCAGCTCTTTTTGGCGCCTCGGCAGGTACTGGTCTCACCTGTGGACACTGTGAAACTTGATGTCCTGCTTTGCCACACTGATAAGACAAACCCAATCTTTTATAACACTTATCAAAAGTGTACCCACCAAGAACACAATAGTTACAAGTCCCACGATAACTCTCACCTACTATGGTTGGATGATTAGTCTGACCTCTCTTATTATCTCTAGCTCTCCATAACTCTTTTCCAAATCATTTGACAAACCGTGAACTTTATATAGGGACAAGTTTCTTCTGTGCAAATGCTCGATTTGCTATCTAAGCTCAAGTGGCTGCCTCAACGGCGGTAGAAAATCTTATAGGCAGTAAAGGTGCTAAAGCTCTTTACGATTCCATTTGTAGTCTCTTCACAAATTGCCGAGTCTTATTTTTTTCAATATCTATTATCCTCAGACAGTACTTAACCAATCGATTAAACTTAACTGTATACTGGACTACTATCATGTCTCATTCCCATAATTGCTGTAACTCATCTTCACGTTATTCCTGAATCCAACGCGAGATATATTCTCTCTTGAATACCTCTTAGAAGTCAGGCCAGGTCCACGGCTTACCTTTCACAGTAAAAGCTTCAAACATTCTCAACCACTAATCACGAGCAGCTCTTTTTAGACAGAAAGCTGCAAAGGTCACTTTCCTGATATCATCATAGACCAGAGTATCATAGATGTCCATCAGTTGTCCTAAGAACAGTTCAGCTTTAACTTCTTGCTCTGCCTCCCCAAAGAATTATGGAAGTCGAAATTTTAGAAATCGCTCCAAAGATTCATCCATTTCAGGTGTTGATACTCGCTTAGTACTTCGAGTTTCAACAGCCATCTCCAAAAATGCAATCATTCTAACTATAAACTGCTCAATTATATCTGTACCTGTCTGCTCTGGATATGATGGCTGCCCCTCATATTGTTCTAACTATGAGTGGTGGGAATTTTCATCTTGAGCCTCAGCACTAGGTGCTGTTGAACGTGGTTGTGATGCCATTCTATGCATATAGAAAGCTTATAGCTAATGAAACATACAGCTACACTCAAGTATATAAATAATTTTTTCAAGGTTACTCATCCAAACATAATATCAAATAAGAAGGAATCATGTCTAGAAAGAGTATTGTTATATATATATATTTGTATACTTATATTGACAAGTAAAAAATATAGTTAGATACAAAATGTGAATGACCTACTGGGCCATCTTACTCGAGGCATATAAAAGACCTCAACAACGAACAACTACACTACAAAACTCAGGATCCTATATGACCCCAAGTACTAAGGGATTACAGTCTTAAGTTAGACAAGTCTCTACAAACAGATACACATAGCAAAATAAATATATATAGGTAGTCAAATAAAAGTCTCTGACTAAGGATCGCGACTCTCTGAGGATCCTGCTCGAGCTCTCAACTGTTCTCGAATCCCTTGAGACCAAGCTCCATAGATACTAAGTTCTCATCAAACTATCGAATCAAACTGTTGCGGTCCTGATAACCTTTCTCCACTGGCAACCTCTCTTTCATAAGCATCCCCAACTGCCTCGATAGGCTCCGACTCTGCAATTGGCTCAGGCTCCTCTACTGGCTCAGAAGGTAACTCACTCGAATCCTCCTCAACTAATTCGCCTAGCATAGAGGCTTCACAGTCCGATTCACCCTCAGACACCTCTACCAAAGTTGATGTTGGTCTTGCTGGCACTATCTCCCGGATAGAATATGATAAAGACGGTGTCAAGCCACCTGATGCATCGACAATGGTGCCTGGCTGATAAACCCATCTATGGTCTCTATGTAATGCATTATCTCGCTCAGCCATACTGCTAATCTACAAAATAAATGCTATCATCAGTACTAACCATAACTATCTATCTCCGAATAGCAAGACCTACATCATAAATTTCTACGATTCGTTTAATATCTACCAATTCAATCCTAATAATGAACCTAGAGCTCTGATACCAATTGTGATACCCCCAACCCCTCCGCTAGGTTTTACTGCGGCTGAGTAACGTACCAATGTGTCTCTCAGCATTGATATGTACAAGTACTAGAGTGTCTGGAGGAGAAATAAGAACTAAACATATAAAATAATATAGTAAACATAAACAACAACGGAAGTCTTTACATATAAAAGTAGATCCTTAATACAATCTTCTCTCTTTCTAAAACTGTCGAAAGAGAACAAAAGATATAGTATCTCCCAAAAGTACTTATACTATACACATAACAAAAGATCTTCCCCGATCTAAAGTTACGACAAACAAGAAGCTCACAACTAGGTCTCTGAGTATAATCTATCTGAAATAAATATTAAAAATATGTGTGAGCCAGAAAGTTCAGAGAGTTTACGTGTGTGCTTTTGATTTTAAATTGATATGGCTGAAATGCACATGCATGATAGTATTCAAAATTCTTTACATGCAATTAAATATCTTTTCTTAAAAAATGCACCAAAACTGATGATGAAGGTTGGGTCTACCTGGAAAGTCTGAGCGAATTAAGACATGTCAGCATAGCGCCTCAAAACAAATTTCTTAAACATGACAAACAATTGAATGCTGGCTCAACGATAAATTATCAGAGCCAATAACGGGGTCATCAGGACTGAAATCCCAAAATCTCATAGTCATTACCAACCATATACCAGTATGAATATTCAATTTTAAAAATATCTTATATCTCCCCAAACAAAACCAGGCTAACTATTCTGTGGTACCTACCAGTCCAATCCTGGTGATCAACCTTAACATTGAGCCCTTTCTGATTCTCTGTTAGGTGACTGCAAATAAATAAACGCAGTACCAGTTGGGCCACGCCCCCCTAACATACTGCGTTTCTTTTCAAGTGGATTCATAATCTAGAGTCTGTGCGTTCCACACTAGCAGAAGAGGCCCTACTACAAGGGATTAGCCACATAACGTGCAATCCACCGACGCTTCAGGCTCAAATCATATTTTTTCATCACATCACATTCTAAATCATATATGGTCGAAAGGGAGTTTTTATGCAACTTTTCAAACATAAATGCCACTAAAGTAGCCATCCAAATAGATCCAAATCCACAATCACATCCAATTTTGATATAACTTCAAAATAACAACCGTTCGCCAGTCCAAATATGTAAAGGCAAGTTTTTCTAAATATGTCATGGAAATACACACGACTTACCAAAATACACAATAAAATATTTTTCAAAGATTACTTGCATTTATAGATCATGTTCTAATACTATAATATTTCAAATCAAATAAATACATATTTGGAGTGTCGCTCCTAAATATTTCTAATGCACAAGTAAAACATATTGTGAAGAACCTCTCCAATTTAAAAACAGTAACTCATACTCATATTGCGAATAAAATATATATATATATATATATATATATATATATATATATATATATATATATATATATATACTCATACTGCGAATAAAAAATATTAATAGCACTAAAAATATAGTGAGTTTCGATTTGTAAACTCACCAGATCGCGATATATATATGCTACTCACTGCCTATGGAAATGTGCAAATTTCTTGCAAATTCAAATGATTAAACCTTAGTCAAAATCTCTAAAAATAAAAAAAATTATTTTATCGGGCGAACCTTTCTAGACTACTCTAGGTATAAATCTAAACCTAAATAAAATACGTAATTATCGAATAGTATATATATAATAAAATTTCACAAATATCAAAATTTCTCAAATACTCAATATTTGCCATTCTCAAATCTATTTCAAATTCTAAAATATATAGATTTTTATACTAAAACAATTTATACTATAACTAATAAAATAAACAATTGTTACTAAATAAACAATTTATACTATAAATTTAAAGAAATTATAGAACAAACAAAAGAACTTACAAATAAAAGAAAATAATATGAAATCATACCTTAATTAACAAGGAAGAAATTAGGCCAAGGAGAAGAAAAGAGTTCCAAACTGTGAGAGCAAACCAAGAAGAATAGAAAAGAAAGAAAGAAAGGAAAGAAAATGGAAGAATATAACAAGAACAAATATATAGATAGAGTCACCGACTTGGGTGAACAAAAATCATCCAATCAAGTGACCAAGTGTCACTTGATAGTTGTTCCTCTTTTTTTTTTTTTTTTTTTTTTGAAAGATTCAAGAATATGTTAGAAGAAAATTAAATAGCCTAATTTAGTATTGCCAAAATTACGTATTTTATCACACAATGAACACACATAAAACTTTTATACGACAGGATGTTACATAAAGTATTTAAGTGGATTGTTCCTATAGAACATAATGAAATTATTTTAATGAATTCTAATTGGATGAATGATCGAGTATGTCCATATATAAGGAAACTTATACGTAGCTTTACTTGCTATATATGTTTCTCTATTAGAATATATCCTCATTGCATAATTTAATGATTGAAATAGTGTTCTCCACATTAGGTAAAAACATCATTAATCGAAAAAGAATATCAGTTATGACTTTCATTATCTTGATCTATATATAAGCATTAATGAGCTGGAAGTTCAAAATATTATTTATTTATATAAAATTGAAAATTCATTGTTTGACTGACTTCTTTAGAGTTATTAAATATAATATTCTAACTATAAATATTCATATTTGGATAGTTGTCCTAGCAGGACAAATATATGAATTCTATGAATATATGATTTTGAAGCGCACTTGAAGCATTACTGATGTATTGATTTTTAAAAATAAAATTCTCAGAAAAGAAAAAGATTTGATGATCAAGACATTCTTCTAGAAAAATTTTGAAAAGTAAATATTGTGATCAAAGTTTTAAAAAATTAATATTTTATTTTGACTTATAAATTGAACATCTTGAAGATTCTTCAAATGAACATGACACATCGATGGTCATTGAGTTATTACAAAGTATCTATAGAGGGATATTGAAGAACTCTTTGATTCTAAAGTATCATAACATTGCACAGTATACTTGTCTGCATACAAGTGAATATCTATTTTAGTTCTTCTCTAGCCAATGGCATAAAACTTGTCCTTTGATATCTCATTGGGATAATTTATCTTGAATATTGAGGAAATCTAACTCCTGTGAAGATAAATATACAAGGTACAAGTTATCCTATGATCCACACAAATCATATGATCTATAGACATATGTTAATTATAATAACCATTTCTTCTACTCATGTTGAAGAAATGAGTTTAGAATGTATTTGATCATGATTAATATATTATTATATTCAAGATAAACGTATCATCTGAGAAGGAATTTCAATTATATTATTGAAAAATTATAAAGTTTGAAAATATATGAAAAGAAATATGATAAAGTATATTTAAATTGAGATTCTTTTTACGAGCTACAAAAGAGAGGTGATGTTAATGGGTAATAAATTTAATTATATGGTAACTTGACATATCTATTTACCAAGACCTTAATGACAACAATATTTGATTGAATGCATTGGTTTAGAAATCTCAAGAGATTATTTTATCAGGGGAGTAATAATGACATAAATAATAGTGTACTCTTTTTTCTTCACATAATGTTTATCATTGGATTTTTTATCTAGTAATGTCTTAATGAGACATATTCTTTTATGTAATGGACATCCAAGCAAGAGTGTTATGAAATTAATATAATTGTGAAGTCTATTATCTTATATCAAAGAGATAATCTAATATTAAATATAGAGATTTTTATCCTACCAAAAGATAGATGATAGAGTTCTATTATATCTTTAAATATTGATAGGATTTATCTTATGATTCATCCATATATCTTCTTGTTGATATGTACCCTGAATTATTGTATTCACTCATATACGCATTCAAAGAAAATTAATAAAGTTATTGTATTCTCTCTTTATTTTCTTTCTACAAGTTTCTCTCTATTCTTTTCCATTATAGCTTTCTTAACATCAAATGCATTTTAAAAATCATTATTGGGGTTTTGGAGATAATTATGTTAGGTTTAGATTAATGTATGAGGTTGCAAGAGATAATTAATGAAAATCCCTGATTTAATAATTTAGTTAAGCCTTATTCACCAATCATATTGTTCAAATAAATTTTAACTTATTAAAAAATTCAAAAATGCTATAAAATTGGAATTAAGAGTTTGGAAATCAAAGAATGAATTGATTACATTTTTATAACATACATATATAAGATAGATATAAATATAGATATAGTATAGACACCTATAAAAATTGATAATGGATTATATAGAAAAAAAAAGGAAAAAGGAAAAAGGGAGTTTGTAAAAAAGATTGTATATGTTCAAAAAGAATTCCTATACAAAATTCAGAATGGTATCCTTATTTCATTTTCTTTGATATGTATTAAATTCACTTTAGATGTATTCATTGTTTTAAGTTAACAAATAATTGAGTGTCACGTGATTCAAAAAATATGATTTTAACCAACTAAAATAAACGATTTAAGTAATTAAAGTTCAAAACTATAAGATTAATATATTAGAGAGTAGAAGGACAAGAAAGAAGTAAGTGGAAAGATGATAAATTTTTTGACACGTAACATGAACAAAAAACACTATTATAATTATCTTTTTAATATAATAAATAATTATTATAAACGCGATTTGTAGGACCAAAATCCTGTTAATTTGCAAGGTAGTCCAAGTTGTAGCTTTTTGTAGGGTTCGGTACAGGCGTTAGTCAAAAGCTCAAAGTCTTTGCCTCTGAATATTGTAAGATTGTAGGGTGTGCTGGAGAATCTTTTGCACCCCTCATCTATTTTTGCTTCAAGTGGGGTTAGGAGTGTAATTGTTTTATTTTTTTAATGAATGTTAGGAGAGTAATTGATTTCTTGAACTTAAAAAATGTTAGGAGAGTAATTGATTTCTTGAACTTTTGGGAAAGAGATTTGCCTACTTCTTATAGTAGACTAAATATCGCAACCTATCCCGCGGCACTCCACCAAGCCCACCACCCCAAAAAACAAAAAAATGGAAAACTCAAAGTCAAAAGCTTCTAATGATGCATCCATTACAAGGAGCAAAATTTGTCTAATAGGAGGAGAATTGTTATGAACAAACACCTCACGGTTCGAATAACATAAGCTTAAAAGAAAAAACGCAAATAAGGCCCTAATCCAACAAAAATATCTAGTGCCACTACCCCATCTCAACATCGCGCATGTGGTTGAGCTCTGCAGCAGAATTGGTGTGAGGAGAGGAGAGTTGAGAAGGAGAAAGCTTCAACGACGATCATAAGGGTCATAAGGGAAAGAAATATCATCACCGTCCTCTTGTTAAAAGCAAAGAACTCACCGTCTAATACCCAATAAGTCAAACGGCACCGTATCAAAGAAAATGACAATGCAACAACTAAAACCAAGCAACTTAACAATGGCCATAATAGAATTTTGAATCAAATGCCTTCTGTCATAACATTGCCTTCCCCTTTTTTGAGAGCCTTATCCTAAAGGCTAAAACAATTATATGGGAACTGCTTTTTGATGTAATCAGCATCCTCCCATGTGGCTTCTTCAACTGGGAGATTAATCCATCTGACAAGCTATTGAACTACTGCAACATTGTTTCTCTTAACCTACCTCCTCTTCAAGATTTCCGGCTCTAAATTGGGTTGACATCATTCCCCACAAAAGGCAAATCCTGGAAAGCTACCTGTCCATCCCCAACCTTCTTCTTTAAAATACTGACATGGAAGACTGAGTGAATTTGAGAGTAAGGGGCCAGATTCAGTTTATATATGACAATACTTATCTTTTCAATAACTTCATATGACCCATAGAATTTAGAACAGCTTAAAATTTCTCCTCATTCAAACTGAGGTTTGTCTAAAAGGTTGCAACTTAAAGTAAACCCAATTCCCTCACCTGAAGTCCTTTTCAGACCTATGTTTATTGGCTTAGAACTTCATCCTTTTTGAGCCTTGGTCAAGTTTTCCATCAGAATAGATTCTAAGCTTTTTCTGTCAGAAATGTAGGCAGCCACTGCAGCATTATTACCTGTCAAATAATTATTCTAAAAAATTTGAATAATTATTTACTACGATTTTTTCTCTTGAATAATTAAAATATTCAAACGTTTGTAAATGAGTGTTTTAAAGTGAGTTTGAAAAAATCATAAGATTATTATTATATAGAAATATATTAATATCTACATAATCTCTATGATGTAATAGTGTTAAATAATTATTTATAACAGTTTGAATAATTATTTATAACAAAAATTTTTCTTTTCAGTAAGTGATCTTTAAGATAGTACGATTTGTTAAATAAATAATTATTCGCATTATCTTAAACAATTATTCATTACTCTAATTTAAATACTTATTTCACTCAATTTTAAAAAGCAACCCAAGTTCTTAATCCATACAATACCAAAGTCCAACTAAAAGAAGATTTTGTGTTTAACATTCTTGATTTATATATTCATTTACTATGCAGTCTTGAATAATTATTCACAGAAGCTCCAAAAGGTTGTTTTTAACTTTTTTGATTTATATGTTCATTAACAATGTAATCTTGAATAATTATTTTACCCTCACATAATAATTATTTACAACATAATTTTGATAGAATAATTATTCATAACACAAATTTCTCAATTGAATAATTAATCTCTAAAGCAATAAAAATCATTGCTCAAAACAATGAAAACCAATATAGAAGAAGTCAAAGTGGATACTAGTTTTTTTAAAATAACAAAAAAAGATACACCATAGAAATCCTCCACCATCAAAATCATTTCTTCAAGTAATGGGAATCAACATAATGCAATCCACCACCGATGTCTTCAATTCACATTGTCTTAAATAATTATTAAAATTATTATTCCCTCAAATTTGAATAATTATTCACTTGAATTTAAAATCAACCCAAGCACTTAATCCATTCATCACCAAAATACAATCAAGAGAACAGGTTATTTTCATCCTTAAAATTTTTCAATTTCCCAAGATCAACAAGTCGTTTTCGAACCTGCAATCACTATCCACAAAGAGTCTTTTCAATCAAAAAAGTGAAACATTAAATTTATGAACAAAAGTAAAAAAAGAAAGGTCAAGACCAAATGAAAATAAAAAACATACCTTACTTTAGAAAAAATTATATCGTGCAAGTCTTTATCAAGTTTTGGAACCATTTTTCAACTTTGAATTAGACCTTGTTACTATCTACCCATTGCAAACTATTTTTTTAATATTTCTGTAACACAGATTTAGAGAAATGGTAGATAGAAGCAAAAAGAAATGAGAGAGAAGAGAAAACGAAGAAAGAGAGACAATCAAATTTGGAAGAGGGAGAGAGAGAGAGAGAGAATCATATTTGATATAGGAGGTAAGTTCAAATTTTGGTATTGAAATGTCTTTGAGTTTGAGAGGGAAATCAAAATATTTTTCATCTCCAAGATACTCTTAAATATCTTCAACTATTAGATTATAGAAAGACTGATTAAATAGCTACAAATAAGTCCTGTACATGTTATAAAAAAGCCCTGCAACATCGAACATCGTAACCAAATTGAAAGGGAGTGTGGGGGGGGGGGTGGGGGATCAAAGTCTTGGTCAAAGTCAAAAGCTTCTAATGATGCATCATTGATAGGATTGTTAATTGGATTGGGCAAGCGAGAACCTGCCCCTGGCCCAAACTTTTTGGGCTGAACTTTTTTGCAGTCTAGGATTGAGCTGAGATTGAGCTTTAAAATTGAGCTTGAATATATTTTCGAGCCAACTCGGACTTATATAGGCTCGGTTGGCTCAGATATATATATATATATATATATATATATATATATATATATATATATATATAATAGTTTATGTATATAATAATACATTATTAATATATATTATCACTATATAGAGTAAAAATTTTTTATTTTTTTATATACATAATTTTGTTTACATATCGCTTTTTAGGAATTTGGTGTATCAAATTTCTATTTCAAATACTTTAAAATTATAATTTATAAAATTAATATGTGTATATATTAGAAGAAGTGTTCCTCATTTTTTCCAAAAAGAATGGGTGAGGACTTGAGAGATTTTACATGTTTGTTTATTTCTTTTTTTCCTTTTGGAAAAAGAACTTAATTATATATATTTGTATATATTTTTCACTAATAAATTTTGTGGCCTTATATTTTCTTCACTTCATGAAGTCAACTATTGTTTTTTATTTTTAATTGTTGTACAAATGAAAATAAATTACAAGTTTTGCTCTATACTTTTGCTCTCTCTCCTTCTCCAAAGCATTCAAGACCTCAATCCTATTTTATGACATTTTAATTTTTTAATTAGTTTGAAAATTTTTTATTGTTTCAATACATTTTTTGTTTAATAAATTAATTAAAAATTTATCCCACTCTCTCATTATCTTTTCCAACTTTCCTAATCAACCATCACCACACTTCTATTCGAATTCTATAACTGCTTTTTCATCTTCTTGTTACTCTAATCAACGTACAGAGAAAAAAGTTTTCTCACCACTTTTTTACATTCTCCTCTTCCTACATCTGATTTTTAGTTTCTCTTACCTTATACTCTCCCACCTCCCCAAGTTGTAAGCCTATAGTCTTCTCTCTCTGAGATTTTTTTTTTCAATTTTTATCTTTATACATTTTTCTTTTTGTTTTGGTTTTTTATCTAATGAATCTTTTGCTCTATTATCTTTGTCTTTTCCAGCCTAGGAGGAAGAAGACTTGAATCTTTGACTTTTAACTTCATTGTTATATTTTATTGACTATTCAGTGATATTTCATATTAAAAAAATAAAAGAAAAAATTATTATTTAAATATTTAATTATTTCACCATTTGTACAGGTAGGATGGGTGTTTCTTATTCAAATCTTTAATAAAATAAATTTCTTTCATAATTTACTGACTATGTAATTAAAAAATATTAAATTTTAAAATAAAATATGCTTCATCAACCAAAAAAATTCATTAATGCACTGAACCAATATTGATAAGTATGTGTGACATTAACATAAAATCAGTACTTTATAAATTATTAATACACATAATTGTTTTCTCATGAAATAATCTCTTTTTGATATTTTTAATGAAAAAGTGTCAATATTTTTATATAAAATGAATACCTATACACATATATATTAATAAAAACACTTTACTCTCTCTATCTCCCTCTCTCTCTCTCTCTTTCCCCCCCCCCTAAAAAGCCTGGGAGTCTTCGTTCTTATCTTTTAGAATTTTAATTTTTTTTACTAAATAAAAAATTTATTATTTGTTAGAATTTAAAATTTTAAATTTAAAAATCTCAATTCTTAATCCCACTTCCCCCATTAAGTTGTCTAATTTCTGTTATTCCTATTTACCTTATTAATGTTTTCTTTTTCTACATCTTTCATGTCTTTTTTTTTGTTTTAATTGGAAAATGTACAGTAATGTATTGTATCAATTTTTTTAGTAGAAAATTAATAAGTTTTTTTCCTTGGTAGCTTTCAAAGGTTCATATATTCCAACAACTTCGTGTTGATTACAAAGTCTTTTCTTTTTCTAAGTTGATGATTTTAGAAATATTTATCTATTTAGTCATTGGTATCTAGTACATTAATTTAATCCTTCGTATGCTAAAATTTAATGACAAAAGTATTTAAGTGCCTATTAAAACATTCTGTACGAGAACATGCATCACTTTACAATACATTGGACATGAAATGTTACGATTGATAGTTTTTAAATTTTTTCTAATTTTTTCTTCAAGTGGATTAAAAGAAAGAAATAGTTTTGATTAAGTTAATAAATAAAATAACATTATAATTTCTTTTTGGTGGATCAAGAACACTATTTTTTTCATAAAAAATTGAGCAATGGTCTGAGAACTTTTAATTTTAGAAAAATATTTATTTAACGTTTTTAATATAAAATACTAATATATTTTATTTTTTTAATTATTTATTTTTTTAAAGTAGAGAGAGGTAAGGTAGGAAAGAAGCATTTTAATATTTACCATGATTTTATTACAAATATATTATATTCTTTATTAGCGGAGGCTTTTTTTAAGAATTAGTTTAAGAATATCATAATTAAAATAAGCTTACTTTCCTAATTTTGAATTTTTTCTTTGTGGTGATGGGCTTGAGAATCACAAAAGAGTTTGATATGATTCAACAAAAACAAAATGATAAGTAAGGATGACATATCAATATAAAATTAGTACTTTATAAATCATTAATGAACATAATTTTTTCCTCTTAAAATAATCTCTTTTTAAAGATTTTTAATAAAAAAGTGTTAATATATAACACTTTTACTCTCTCATCTCCTAAAAGTCTTGGCGTCTTCATTTTATTTTTTAGAATTTTAAGTTTTTTTACTCGATAGAAAAGTTATTATTTGCTAGAATTTAAACTTTTAAATTTAAAAATTTCAATTCATAGCCCCACTTTTCCCATTAAATATCCTAATTTTTATTCTTCATGTTTTCACATTCAACATATTTCATGGCTTTTCTTTAGGAACATTTTATGGTTAAATTATAATATTTTAGTATTACAATAGTTGTTTAAGTATTTGATTTCTTTTCTTTCTAATTTTTATAAATAACTTCATAAATTTGTATTTAAAATTTTAATCATTTCACCCTTCATGCAGGTATCCTCATTAGACAGATTTAAGTTATTTTTTCCTTTTTCTTCAAAGAGCACTCTCTCTCTTCCCCTAAAAGCTTTGGAGTTTTCATTCTTATTTTTTAGAATTTTAAGTTTTTGTTTACTAGATTGAAAAGTTATTATTTGTTACAATTTAAACTTTTAAATTTAAAAATCCTAATTCTTAGCCTCACTTCCCTCATTAAATCCCTTAATTTGTGTTATTCATGTTTTCCTTATTCATGTTTTCTCTTTCTACATCTTTGATGGCTTTTTTTTTTGTTTTAGTTGGATAATGTGCACTTATGTATATCTTTAATTCTTTTAATAGAAAATCAGTAAGTTTTTATTTTCTTTGGCAAGTTTTGAAGATTTGTATATTTGAACAACTTCGTTTTGATTACAAAGATTTTTTTTTTGAGAAGATGATTTTATAAATATTTATCTATTTAGTCTTTAGTATCTATTACTCTAATTTGAACTTATTATTTTTGTTTTGATTGTTTTTTTTTTCAATTTAGTTTTGGGTGTTTGATTTTTGAGTGTTAGGAGCTTTCATTACTGATGTAGAAGGAAATGGAAGTGTGTTTACTTTGGCACATTGTGATTACACTGGTGGATTTGGTGTTTTGCATATAGTGAAGTTCATTTGATAATTAGTAGATGTTTGAAGTTTAATTATTTTGAGTTTACATTATTGGTGCGAGAAGAAATGGAGCTGTGTTGTTTTTGGGATGTTGTAAGATGGTGGTGTCTTTAGTGTTCTGCATTGAGTGAAAATTGTATGAGAATTAGCTAATTTTTTTTGGATACATGAAATTTGTGTTGTGTTCTTTGTGGTTGTTTGAATTTTTATTTTTATTTTAATTCTTAGATTATTTTTAAGATTTGGTAGTGAATATTTGATTTCAAGTGTTAGGGACATAGATTTCTGATATTGAAAGAAATGTAACTATGTTTAGTTTTGAATGTTGTGATTGGAGTGGTGGATTTGGTGTTTTGAGTTACTTGTTAGCTGTTGCAATGAGAAAATGATGTTGTTCTAACTTTTTGATACCATCGTGTAATATGTGCTAAAGATTAAATCAATTTCTCATTTTAATAGACTTACTTGTTTGTAGCAATGGCTCATAGTGGTTTACAATCATTCTGAAGTACAATGTATTACTAAATCAAATTTTCACTTGAGAATTTCTATTAGTTAGAAACTGTTAGCTTTATGATTTGTATAACTGGTGATTTACTAAATATCTTGTAGAATTCAGTTAAGGATTTGGTCTGTTGTCGTCATACGTTCTAAACCTGGATCAGATTGAAACCTACTTGGAATGCTTACAGTTTGGGTCATGTCTGGCGTAGTAGATAACGTTGCATAGATTAGACGTTCAATAGTTAAAGCATATAGAATTTTACCTATCTTTTTACTCTGTATTGATCTCTGGGAAGACATCTTGTTACAGAGGCTGATATAATGTTTAAAGAATAACAGTTGTCGCTTAGATTCAAACATATTGAACCACTTTAATATATTGTCTATATGGAGACTTTGAGACAAATGTATAGTCCTATTTGCTATATGTCTATAGATGAAAATTCCCAAAATATAGATTATTTATTCTAAGTGTTTAATAGAGAAGGTGTTTCATAACCAAAGTTTCAATAAACTTGGGATGCTTATATCATTCTCTGTGAATAATATGTGATGAATATCCAATATGACTTTATATTCCAATTATAAAGTTTTTAGTCTAAAAAAAAAAAGGCAGGTTGATTTCTAGTGACCATTTTTAGTGAGAAGACAAAAAATATTGACCTACAAAATATACCTTGTCTCACTTAGGTAGTTCTGTGTTGGTTTCATTTGTTACACATAAAAGATATCATTTTAGAGTAGTAGATTGCAGATAGAAAGTCTTGAGTCAAAAGCAACAAAACGTAGGCTAATTTCTGCTAATGTTTTTGGGTGAGCAGACCAAAAACTATTCATCTACAAAATATACAAAAGAGACATACTTGTCTCACTTAGTCATACTTTGGCTTGGATGCACTTATGTGGTTTGAGGCAGTGCTAGTATCCATGGCTTCATTTTCTAATTTGTCAAAATCTTTAGACATTTTTTGCTGATTTTTGTACATTTGTAGCCGTCATATTTGCAAATTATTAACATTTGAATTTAATGAACATTGAAGCATTGCATATTTTAATAAGTTTTAGTATTACCTTGAGTGGAAGTGGTGCCCTCTTTGTTTTTTTCTTCTAGTAACATAGGTTTAGTAGCAATCAGTGTGTTTGCTTCAAAGAAATATTGCAAATTAAATCTTTGTTTGGTTGAACCATGCTGTGTTTTCGCTGGTTTGATCTACACCATGAATTCTTTGTCGTATAGATTACATATAGCTTGTTCAATTGGTAGATTGATGTCCTGCATGTTCTTTTGTGGATTCTAGAATTGGTCATCTTCCTTTTTGGATTCTAGAATTAACAAAGCACAAAAAGTAAAATACAAGAAAACCTTAATTGCACATACATATTACTGTAATTGTCATTTTTATGTTTCATCTAAATTTCATATAATTACACATTGATCAAAAATTTTTTCAAAAAAAGTAGTTATAAGTTCATATAAGCTAAATAAATAGTAATAGGTAAAATACATAGCATAATTATACATATATAATATGTTATTGCAATAAGCCTTGTGAATTAGTTTACAATCATTATGTGAGCATTAGAAGATATTATAATCATATGTCCTGTGCGTTTAGCTCTATGAAATAGTAAACTATGATTATCATGTGTTCTTATGCAATAATACATTATGATAAAAATACATTTGTTGGGTTTAAAGATTCAAAAAGTTGATGGCACAAGAGTAAAATGCGAAATAAATTTTTTTATTAAAAATTGTAAAGTCTGGACACATTACGATAATGCGTCATTGGGGTTTTGGATCATAACTGTTTTGCATTCATAGAATTGAAGTAGATCTCCACTACTAGAGAACGTATTATGGTAATATATTAGAAAAGTTTACGATGGAACAGAAGAATGCAATGTGAACTTACAATGCATAATGGTAATGTGCACTTAGCTTCACAGTTTCAAAAGGGTCACGATCCAAGAGAAGAATGCGATATAGGCTTAAGAACACAATATAATAATACGTTTTTTAACTCCACAAGTCAAAAAAATATTGACCGCACATTAAAGAAATGCATGACAAAAAAAAAAGTTGTAACTCTTCAATGTGAAAAGAACCAGGGGGGAAATTTTTCTTTGGAACCTACCTTAGCAAAACAACGATAGAGTCAGAGGGAAGATGATCAGTGGAGGAAGGCACTGAACGCAGAGGAAGGAAAGGGATCGAGCAATAGCAAAGAGAAAAGATAAGACCTTCTGAAATGCTCTACCCGACACCGAAGAAAAGGTGAAATTTTCTTTGTGAAGCTTCTCATAAACAACGAACTAGACCATTAGTTTTCTTTTAAAGGAAAATGAAAAAATGGGAAGGTAAAGGTTCAATTGTCATTGAATGCATTTAAAAAATGCGTCCGTAAGTTGTTTAGCAAACGTTCAAAATACCATTGTGAAGCGTTCAGATTTAAGAACGCATCACTTAATCCCTTAATATACGACCTAAACCCATTTCTAAGACAACAAAAAGGGTGAAATTTCGATCAGCAGAAGTGCAGAGTCAGAAAATGCACTCAATCGGCTACAGAGCGAATGCTTTGCTCACCTTCGCTGTTACCATACTGGCCTTAATGTGCGCCATTGTCTCGCTCTCTGACAATCTCAACTCTCCCACTCCTACTGCCCAAGTGCAGGTATGTTACCTCTCTATTTACTTTATCCAATTTTCATCTATGCCTAGACCTCTTCTTACAAACCCTACTTTTTTTTCTTTTCTTTCTTTTATTTTTTGGAATCCATTTTATGTAGGTTTTGAACACTAATTGGTTCCAGAAGAAACCTGATGGGGATGACGAGGTATTCTCAAATCTCTTCCTGCAGTAGTCGTAGATTTAACAACATTTCCCTGCATCGAAACGGAATAAAATTAGCCCATTCTCTTCTGAGAATTTAAATTATGTTTTGTGGGTTGAATCAACTTTTTACTTTCTAATGGGTGTTAAGTTCAAGGTTTATGTGATTTGATCTTTTTTTACGAATCCTTTACTCTCTGTTTCATTTTAGGTCTTGGTCGTCTAATTTCTATATTGTGGTTCTACCCTCTAGGATTGGTGCAGACTGCTAGTTATTCTTTCCCTTCCGGTGGATATTTTTGTGTAAATGACAGCCCCTGAAATTCGAGTAGTGGCTTCTGAAACTCTAATTTATCTGTTTCACTGGATAATATCTTTTTTGATTCTCTTTTGGGTGGTGAATATTGCTTCTGAGGTTGCTGTTACTTCTTAGTTAGTTTCTTGATGGGACATTAATAAACGTGACAAAATGCAGCAATGTCATCTTCCTTCATGGGCTGTAGATCCAGGACAAACAAAAGAAGCAAAGAATGTGAACTAACGATTAAAAGAAAAAGTGATACAAGAATCAATAAAATTGTGTTGTTTGGTCATTAATTTGTGATACTGAAGAATTAAGGAGTTTCAAACATTCGTCCTTACATCTGGATCCAATATTCTTCAGGCCATAGCATTTTTAAGATTTAGTGTTTTTGGGGAAGCAAAACTAAGACTCTGTGCACTATATTCATTTTCCAATACACTTCAATCCCAGAACTGTGGAAACTGTGGCTCCTTTCTTTTCCGGCATAGATATAGTAGACAACGTAATCGGTTAACATGGAATCAACAATGTATTTTAGGCAAAGATTTTAGTGATTTCTGCAATTGTCATGCGGAACTTTGTCTTTATGGTAGCTTGAACAAATGAAACTTCTGACTTCAAAATTGGTTGCTTAGATACAGACACTTACATTGGTTCATGCTGGTTTTGACGTGCATGACTAACCAAAAGGCTATATAGCTTTTGTTTCTCCAAGTGATGCATCAATTACAAGTGAAAAGGAAGATAAGAATTGACAAGAAAGGAAGCAGAAAGAACAATTACCTAAATATGCCTTGTGACTTTCATTCCTTTTGCAGGTGAGCTTGACATTGAATATATCAGCAGACTTGCAATCATTGTTTACATGGAACACAAAGCAGGTTTGCTTATTAATAGAATCTCCCACTTAGATGTGCAATTTTTTCTTTTTGATGGAATTCTTCAAAGCCCTCTTTTCTCTCTTCCTGGAGTCTGCGGGATTTCGAATTTCCGTTTCATAAATAGAACCAGAGTTCTCAAAGTCGGTACTTTTTCCATTTCTGCCCCACTTTAGCTCAGAAGTAGGAATACTCAGGTGTTTTTATGACAGCACCTGGGTTTTATTTATTCCATAAGTTGCATAGTCTGGTTATTATTGAATCTACCTACAAAGGGAGAAGAAACTGCTCTATTGGATCATGATTTGATCATGTTGTAGAGCTGTAGCAGCGCCTCTAGTCTTCACTCTGGCAGCAGAAGTTTTGTTGATTAATTTTGATATTTATTTAATTTCTCTTATTGGAGAACAAGTCCAAATGTTTTAAGACTGGGTTAATATCTGCTGTCACATCTAAGAAGAATAACCACTTCAGAGAAACAAAATTAGATAACTTCAAATCGAATACGTGAACAATAATTATAACCCCAATACGATAAGTTAGCCTATGGGAAATATATTCAATTTGTGGAAAAATTGTTGATCGAAAGGGCTACAGTAGAAAAAGGAAGTTAAGCTGAAATGGTGATTGTTTTAGGAAGGTATCTCTCCTTGGTTTTTTTGTTTTCCTGAAACCTTAGTAAGGTATCTCTTTATTGTACTTTGGTGATGGTTCTTAGGCTAAGTCAGATGAGGAGCAGGTGAAAGTTTACTGTTCTGGGATGACTAGGGAGCGTAGTACCACTTGTTAATGTCTTGGTAGATTAAACAGTATTGGAATCTTTGAATTGGATACTATGTGGTGGGATAATAACAACTCGACATAACATTTTTCCAAATGTATAAAGGCCATTGTGGATTAAAAAGATAAATTAGGATACAAACCCATGAATAGTTGACTGAGAACTAGGAATACAAAATGGAGGGAAAGAAGAAAAATCAACCAGTCTTTCCAGGTCCAAGATCAAAATTTTATGTGTTATTGGGAAAAGAGGTACAATGAATATGACTTTCGAATAGTTGGGCACAGCATACAGCTGGATGCTGCAACACATTTTAGTTAAACTTGTGCTATGGCCTCATAAAATATCGAGGGAATTAATTACTAGATAAGTTATTTTGCCATAAAGTTTCATGTTCTCCGTGAGGCTCCTCTTTTCCCTTTCTCTTTCTAAGTACTTTATATTCTATTCCTTTTCTGTGACCATCCGAATTGACTACAATTGTGAGTTGATAGGACTGTTATTTCTTGCATAGAATTTCTTTCTGTTATCATTTAATGTAGTATAGGAAATTTTTATTTGATTTGCAGGTTTTTGTGTTTTTGGCAGCAGAATATGAAACCCCGAAGAATGCGCTAAATCAGGTTTCTTATCTATGAATTTATTGATTTAAAATTTTCATTCTGTAAAGAATGTTTTGTTGCCTACCTTTTATGAGATCGTTATGTTCTGTCTTATCTAGTTTTCTTTGATCTCTGTATAGCTTGTCTTGTTTTCTTTGATCCCTGTAGTATAATGTTGCAAAATAGTCCATGTTTATTGTTTAAAAGATCATGGCCCTCTATTATTCAAAATTCTGGATTTGGATATAATCATGGTCCTAAGCTATAGACAAGTAAAAGCTTCTCAACTATATCATAGTTATAGTGAACAGGCTATCACATCTTTAATCTTCTGTCTTTCTGATTCCCTCTGCTGTGGAAGTGTCCGGGTATTATGTTTTTTTTTTTTTCCCTTGACTGTCGTATGCATGGGGTTATGCCATTGCAAACTAATCCAATGAGATAGAGAATAGGGCAAATAGGATCTGTTGTTTTTTGCATTTTATCTACTCTTATTAAAAAGTATATAATGGAGAAAGCTGTGGAAAAGGTTGTTTAATTTCTTGCACAACAATTGTTCCAGGATGCTAATAGTGGAAATAGATCTTTATAATTTATCTTATGATATAAAAGCCATTTGCTAGGCTTGGCACTGGTTTCTTGCATTGAGGAGACTTAAGTTCCATCGTGAAATGTGGTGGAAAGGAGCAGACATTTTTCTGCTGCATAGGCTAGAAATATTGAACTTCAATCTATCATGATGATCTACTCTAGTTCTAGTTTTTACTTATGCCACAAGATATGCCTTTGCATATAATACATTAAGTTATACTTGGAGCATTGGGTTGTACTCTCATTGTGGCAGAATTGTAGCTGGGGCAGGAAAGGAACTGTATCTAACAAATTGTACAGCTGATATAGATGGGCAGTGAGATGTGAACTTGCTCAAGGCTTCAATAAAACTAAAAAACTATTCACAACTGCTTTTACCTATCATTATTGGTAGTTGAGCTTTATAAGTAATAATGAAGCATGAGTGGTGCGTTGAAGAGTCGTCCTGGAAGTGGCCTTTACTTTTTGGCATTCAGTGGGGGTGAGGAGGAGGTGCTCTGGGAGGCCTTTATCCTTTTACATTTCAAAATCGTTAGTTGCTTTTGGGAAATTTAGTCTTATTAGTTATTATGCAGACTGTCACATGGAGAAAATTCCTTATTTGAGCTTGCATTCTGTCTAATTTTGCCAAAAACTTTAATAAAAGTGAAAAAATTTACCTATCGTGGAGAGGCCCAAAAGGTTTTAACTTTGGTGGTTTTCTGTTATTTGAAGGAACTTTCAAAGATGAAGTTCCACGATTCTGTTTCTTTGAAGTTCGTAAGTAACTACAGGCATTTGATGCTGGATTTTATGTAGTTAAACAAAAGTACCCTCAAAAATTGCCTTTTAAAATTCATCCTTGAGCAGTCCAACAGAAAACTGAAATTTCTTTTTCTGTTTGTATTTTTTTGTCTGTACACCATGCTAGCCTGCCTTTATTCTTTTCTTCTAGCATAATGTGAATTTGCAGAAGTCTGTTTGCTGCTCCAACTGATTTAAGATGCTATTTCTCCAGGTGTCTTTGTGGGACGGTATCATACCTTCCAAAGAGCATGCAAAATTCTGGATCCATACAACCAATAAGTATCGTTTCATTGATCAGGCGAGTATTTTGCGAACAAAGTGATCCTGTAGTTCATACCATTGCTACTTTGATCAAATATGCAATAGGCCCCTCTTGCTTTCTTTCTGAGCAGGGAAGTAACCTCCGGGGTAGGGATTTTAACTTGACATTGCATTGGCACGTGATGCCAAAGACAGGCAAGATGTTTGCAGACAAAATTGTGATGTCTGGTTACCGTTTGCCAGAGGCTTACAGATGATGAGAGGGTGCTTTGATCTCTGCAGTATCGCCTTTGGCTTAATAGAAGCTACTGTTGCGGCTTACTAGTGCTGGAAAGTGATCCAGAAAAACGAAATTTGGATACTTGCTAACAATATCTATTTCCTTCTGGAATTATTAATATAAAGAACTTTATATTTTTCTGCACAAAGTTTAAATTTTGCTACTCGCTTTTTTCGGATATATTATCTATTTGTTAAAAACACTCTTTACTAGTAGATAATAGATAATATATCCGGGTAGAAAGCTTTGGTTTCACGTCACATTCTGATGAATAATGTCTTTTAGTCCAAGCAGTTGCCAGAAGGGTAAACGAGTAATTTCAAATGCTTGCTGCCTTGTTATGCCTTTTTGGTGCTTGTGTCTCGCTGGAGAAATGTGATTCAACTATAGTGTTGAACACACGATTTTTTACAACATGCGCTGGGGGCTTTTCTAGTCATTTAATCGGTGTCTCTTGGATCTGACAATTGGGAGTGTTCAGGAATGAAAAATATTTTGGTTTCTTACCTGGGTTCAAAGATTGTTCAAAATCACCATTTGAATTTAGTCTCCTAAACCAATCTCTCTCTCCTCCCCCTTTTTTTCTAGCGTTGGTTTAATCTCACGCTTAAGGGGTAGAGGATCGGTTTCAACTCATGAGTTGCATTATGCAGTCAATCGAGCAATGGCAAAAGAGATGCGGAGAAAAACTTCTTAGCCTTAAAAGCCACGAGTATTTGGCTGCTTGGGATTAAAAATGGAGTGCCCATAATGAAATGTCCCGACATTTTGATTCAATGGCATGAGAATGTTGTCAATTTTGGAGAAGAATGATGATGCAGAGTTTATGGGCCTTAATTCTTTGATCCTTTTTTTAAAATTATCTATTAAAAGATTATGATTTTTTTCCTACAAGAAGTCAATTCTTTGTTGATAAATTAGCTATTATGATGCTCTGAAATTAGCATTTATGTGCTTTTGTATAATATCTTGTTAGGATATTCATAATATCGCTCTTTTTTCCTTGAATGTTTGCGTAACGTACTTGGATTGATTGCAAGTGATATAGTTATTTATATTTGAGCCAATAAGTACTTAAATTATATTAATAACTATTCTAAGTGAATAATTATACACAATATAGATAGTGTTGTGAATGTGTTGGCATGTAGTAGCCGGCACAACGAAATCGTAATGCTAATGTAGAGAACTTAATAAAGAAATTATAATGTAGAGAATAGGAGAAAATTATAGAGAGAAAATAGAGAGAAAGAACACGAGTTTTATTGATTCTCTGAGAGTAAATCAATCAATGAATAAATGAATACAACACCTCAACCTAGAGCCTTATTTATAGGGTTCAAGAGTACATATCAATAAGAAGAGGTAGAGAATAATCAGAAGATAAATTCTATCACTAATTAAAAATGTGATCTTCTAGGTAATTAGAGTATCTCTATAACTCTGACATTGGATTACCTATTTGATATCAGATAATGGACATCCACAATATTAATTTCATAACACTCCCCTTGGATGTCCATTGCATAAGAGTATGTCTCGTTAAAACCTTACTAGATAAAAAAACACAGTGAGAAAACTCTAGTGAAGGAAAAAGAGTACACTACTCTTTATGCCATATTTACTCCCCTTGATAAGATAATCTTTTAAGATTTCTTAACCGCCGCATTCCAATTTTGTTCACCAGTTTCTCAAATGTTGTGATTGGTAATGCCTTAGTGAATAAATCTGCCAGATTGTCACATGATCAAATTTGTTGCACATCAATATCACCACTCTTCAGGAGCTCATGAGTAAAGAAAAATTTTGGTGAAATATGCTTTGTCCTATCTCCTTTAATATATCCTCATTTTAGTTGAGCTATACAAGCTGCATTATCCTTATATAGAGGAGTTGAAATTTTATTTTCAGAGGATAATCTTCAATTCTGTTGAATATAATAGATCATAGATCTCAACCATACATATTCTCGACTAGCCTCATGAAGGGCTATAATTTCAGAATAGTTAGATGAATTAGCTACCATGGATTGTTTTGCCGAATGCCATGAAATAGCAGTACCACTATGTGTAAATACATAACCAGTCTGAGAACGTGTTCTATGTGGATCAGATAAATATCCAGCATCCGCATAACCAATCAACTTCAGGTTGGTTTTATTTGAATAAAATAATCCGAGATCTATAGTACCTTGGAGATATCTAAAGACATGCTTAACACCATTCAATGTCGTCTTGTGGGAGAAGAACTAAATCTTGCTAATAAATTTATAGAAAATGATATATCAGGTCTTGTATTATTAGCAAGATATCAGTGCACCAATTGCACTAAGATAAGGTACTTCAGGACTAAGTAGTTCTTCACTATCATCTCGAGGTCAAAATGATCTTTATTCACATCTAGTGATCTAAACGACCATTGGAATACTCAATGGATGTGTCTTGTCCATGTAAAATCTTTTTAGGACTTTCGTTGTATATGTTGATTGGTGAATAAAATATTAATCTTCCAGATAGTCAATTTGTAGACCAAGACAAAACTTAATCCTTCTAAAATCTTTTATCTCAAACTCTTGTTTCAAATCATTCACCGCATTTTGAAGCTCTTCTGGAGTTCCAATAAGATTGATATCGTCAACATATATAGCAAGTATCACAAATCCTGAAATATACTTCTTAATGAAGGCACGTGGACATATTGCATCAGTTTTGTATCCTACTTTTAATAAGCTTTCATTAAGACGGTTATACCACATGCGTCCAGACTGCTTTAAGCAATACAATGAATTTTGTAAATTAATGGAGCAATCTCCATGACAACCAGATTTACATGCTGCAGGCATGTTGAATCCTTCTAGAATTTTCATATAAATATCATTGTCCTGATTTCTGTATAAATAACCAGTTACTACATCTATTAGATGCATGTTAACTTTTTCATTTACTGCCAAACTCACAAAGTATCGGAATGTAATTGCATCCACTACAAGTGAATATGTCTCATCATAATCAATACTTTGTCTTTGTGAAAAGCCTTGTGCAACAAGTCGTGTTTTATATCTCACGACTTCATTATTCTCATTTAGCTTTACAAATACTCATTTATAACCAATGGGCTTTACACCTTCAGGTGTTCGGATTACAGGTCTAAAAACTTCACGTTTTGAAATCAAGTTCAATTCTGATTGATTCGAATCTTTCTATGTTGACCAATTATTTCTATGTCGACATTCTTCAACTGATGTTGGTTCAAGATCCTCATTATCTTTCAAAACATCAAGTACTACATTGTAAGCAAATGAGCTATCTATAGTCATTTCCATTCGATTCCAACTTCTGCCGAAAGTTGTATAATTGATGAAAATTTCTGTATTATTTTAGAATCTTGAACATTTTTATCAATTATCTCTTGGTCCTTTTTCTCAGATTCTTCAATATGATCACTTTGATTATTTGATCCTCTTTTCTTACGAGGATTTCTATCTTTTGAACCAATAGGTCGACCACGCTTCTAGTGTACTTTTGATTCAATAGCTACAAGTATTGAATTTTACTATTTTGGGACTTCAACCCAAATAGGAGCATCTATAGCGTAGAGTCGGCAAAGGCATCTGGCAATTAATTTGCTATCTTTTGAACTTCAAGTTCACTCACATTTGTGGGCGGATCTAAATAATTCAAAAATGTTGTTCAAACAAACTCTTTTCCTTTTGGTTTATTGTCTCTCCCTAACTTGGGAAACATAGACTCATCAAAATGACAATCAGCAAACCTTGCCGTAAATACATCTCCCGTCATAGGTTTAAGATACCTTATTATAGAGAGAGAGTCATATTCAACTTATATCCCCATCTCCTTCGAGGGCCTATTTTAGTTCACTAATTGGGTGTTATAGGAACATACACCGCACATTCAAAAATCCTCAAATGAAAAATATTTGGTTCAACGATAAAGGCTAATTGTAAAGGAGAAAATTCATAATAACTTGATGCCCTAATATGCACAAGTGTTGCAGCATGCAAAATTGCATGTCCCTAAGCTAATACAGGAAGATTTGTTCTCATTAAAAGTGATCTAGCAATTAATTGTAGTCTTTTGATAAATGATTCTGCTAAATAATTTTGAATGTGAACATGTGCTACAGGATGTTCAACAATAATACCAATTAACATGCAGTAAGCATCAAAGGCTTGAGAACAATATTCAGCAACATTATCTAGACAAATCCTTTTACTAGGGTGATCTGAAAAATGCGCTCTCAGGCGAATTATTTGGGCAAGTAATCTCGTAAACGCCAGGTTGCGAGTAGATAATAAATAAACATGCGACCATCGGGTCGATACATCAATCAACACCATGAAATATCTAAACTGCCCACATGGTGGGTGAATAAGCTCACATATATCACTATGAATCCATTCTAGAAATGTGAGAGACTCAGCGCATGAAAACAAGCAGCGCATGAAAATTTATTCAATACCCTTTAATCTTTCAATGCGTGTCCATGTGTATTTTAAATTATTTTTCTCATCATAATTAATCATGTGTGACCTATATGGTCATGCCAAATGCTAAATGTAGCATGATTAGTAAATTTTTGATTTATTAAATAACGCACTTCAACACTATTAATCTTTGCGTAATATAGGCCGGAAGAAAGAGATGAAAATTTCTTGAAGATAGATTTCTTTCTGCAGACAATTTGAGTAATGCAAAGATACTCAAATTTATTTGCCTCCATTGTTTCAACATGATATTCATTTCGGTGGATATCTTTAAAACTCAATAAGTTTCTTTTAGATTTCGAGGAAAATAATACCTTATTGATGACAATTATTGTGCCTCCAGGCAACAAAATACTAGCTCTTTTGGAGCCTTCAATCAATTTTGCACTGCCATTTATAGTGTAAACGTTTGTTTCTCCCATATTCAAATAAGAGAAATATCTTTCGCTTTTAAGTATAGTGTGCATAGTATCACTATCAATGAGGCAAATATCCTCAGTGATACTTTGAGAGTCATAATAAGGAATAAGAGCCATCTCTTTTTATCTTGATTAATCTCTAAACTCCAGTGGCAGAGATTTGTGCTGATAACGTGTTATGAATTTGTTGGCGCGTAGTAGCCGTCAGCATAACGAAATCGTAATACTAATGTAGAGATCTTAATAAAGAAATTATAATGTAGAGAATAGGAGAAAACTATAGAGAGAAAGAACACAAGAGTTTTATTGATTCTCTGAAAGTAAATCAATCAATGAATAATTAAATACAATACCTCAGTCTAGAGCCCTATTTATAGGGTTCAAGAGTACATATCAATAAGAAGATGTAGAGAATAATCAGAAGACAAATCCTATCATTAATTAAATATGTAATAGAACTCTACCATTTATCTTCTAGATAGTTGGAGTATCTCTATAACTCTGACATTGGATTACCTATTTGATATCAAATAATGGACATCCACAATATTAATTTCATAACAGATAATAAGTATTTACTTAACTTAGTTTTGAACATTTATTTACCTAGTTTTAAATAATTGTTCACCTAGTTTCAAACCAAATTCTATGCAATTCAACTCTCTCTCTCTCTCTCTTTGAAAAATATTCAGTTCAACCCTTATTCACATTAAAATGTTAATATTTACATCCATTTTTACAAATATTTTTTTATTTTATTTTTTCTTTTGTGCACCTTTACTTTATTTTTCCTTTTACATTATTTGATTTTGAATAATAATTCACAGATGTTTGGATACTTATTTACGAAGTCTTGAATAATTATTCACAACACATTTTTTTCTCTTGGATAATTAATCTTTAAAATATTGAGAACCATCATTCAAAATGATGGGATGGATAATTATTCACAAAAGTTTAAATAATTATTTACAATATAATTCTTTCTTTTGAATAATTAATTTTTAAAATAGTAAAAAAATTTTTTCAAAACTATAGAGTGGATAATTATTTTTCAATAAGTTTGACTAATTATTCATAACACAATATTTTTTTGAATAATTAATCTTAATCTCTAAAGCAGTAAGAGACATTTCCTCTGTGATACCCCCAACCCCTCCTTTAGGTTCCACTGCGGCTGAGTAAGGTACCAGCGTACCTCTCGGCACTGATATGTACGTACTAGTGTCCGGAGAAGAAATAAAAAATCTAAATATATATAAAATAATATAATAAATAAAAACAACAACGAAAGTTTTTATATACAAAAGTATAGCCTTAATACAATCTTTCTCTTTCTTTTACTAGCGAAAGAGAACAAAAGATACAGTATGTTTCAAAAATACTTATGCATAGCAAAAGATCTTCTTCAAGTTAAAACTATAGTAATCATGAAACTCACTACTCGGTCTCTAGGTATGATCTATTTGAAATAGATATTAAGAATAGGTGTGAGCCAAAAAGCTCAGTGAGTTTACGTGTGTGCTTGTGATTTCAAAATGACATGGATAAATGCACATGCATGGTAGTATACAAATTCTTTATATGCAATTAAATATTTTTTTCATTTTAAATAAACATGCACAAACTGATGGTGAAGTTTGAGCCTAGTTAGAAAATCTGAACGAATCAAGACACATCAGCATACCGCATCAATCCAATTTCTCAAACATGATGGCTCAACGGTAAATCTACCGGAACCAATAACGAGGTCATTAGGAAACAAATCTCGACATCCCGTAGTCAATACCAGCCATACACCAGTACGAATATTCAATTTACAGACTACCTTATGCCTTCCCAGACAGAAACCAGGCTAAGGATCTGAGGCACCTACCAGTCCAAACCTGGTGATCAACCTTAACGTTGAGTCCCTCCCGACTCACTGTTAAGTGACCGCGGACAGATAAATGCAGTACCGATTGAGCCACACCCTCCCTGACATAGTACGCTTCCTTTCAAGTGGATCAACAATATACAGTTTATGCATTCCACGCTAGCGGAAGAGGCCCTAATATGGGAGACTCGCCACGTACAGTGCAATCCACTGATGCTTCAAGCTCAAATTATATCTAGTCACATCATATCTAAATCATATCTGGTCGGGACGGAGTTTTTATGCACATTTTCAAACATAAAAAGCCACTCAAGTAGCCATTTAAATTATTCCAAATTCATGAACAAATCCAGTTTTAGTATAACTTCAAAATAACCACTACCCGCCAGTCCAAACATGTAAATACAAATTTTTCTAAATATGCCATGAAAATGCACATGATTTTTAAAAAATACACAATAAAAATATTTTTTAATTAAATAAATACCTATTTGGAGTACCGGTCTGAAATATTTCTAATGCACAAGTAAAAATATATTGTGGAGAACCTCTCCAATTTAAAACAAGTAACAAAAGAAATTCCCAAAATAGTATATTCATAATTGCGAAAAGCAAATATTGACAATACTAAAAATATAATGAGTTTGGATTTGTAAACTCACATGATTGATATATATATATATATATATATATATATATATGTGTGTGTGTGTGTGTGTGTGTGTGTGTGTGTGTGTGTGTGTGTGTGTGTATAGACTGCTCATTTCCTAGGGAGATGTGCGAATTTTCTACAAATTCAAATGATTAAACCTTAGTCAAAATCTCTAAAAATGATAAATTATAATTTATCGGGTGATCTTTTATAGACTACTCTATGCATAAATCTATGCCTAAATAAAACGCATAATTATTAAATAGCCTACAAAAATATATCTATATATTTAAAGTCAAAATATAATCAAATATGTGATGTTTATATATATATATATATATATATATATATATATTATATAATGATAATAAAATAATTATTTATTATTATGATAATAAAATAATAAAATAATACAAATATCTTAGGATTTTATTTTTATATACATAAATCATACTAAAATAATTATTTATTATAATAAACTAATAAAATAGTATTTATTTATTTTATTTATTATATCTTCAAATATATGGTGTAGTTAATAAAAATTTCATAAATATCAACTCTATTCAAATATTTATATATTTAATAAAAATCCACAAATATCAAATTTTCTCAAATATTAAGTATCACAAATTTTACAAATATCAAATCTATTTCAAATTCTAAAACATATAGATTTGTTTTATACTATAACAATTCATACTATAAATAATATAATAAACAATCTTTACTAAATAAATAATTTATACTATAGAGTTAAAGAAATTATAAATAAACAAGGAAATCAAACAAAAGAAAATACTAAGAATTAATACCTTAATGGACGAAGAAGAATCAAGCCAAGAAGGAGATGAATTGAGCAAAACCCGAGAGCAACCAAGAGAAGAAGGAAAACAAGGAAGAATGAAAATGAAATTGAAACGGTGACAAAACAAAGAAGACATATATGGACCTTTGGTGAAGTCGGTTACTGACTTGAGAATTGAGAAAATATCCCCTCAAGTGACCAAGTGTCACTCGAGGATTTTATCCACTTTTTTTTTTTTTGAAAAATTCAAAATATTTCAGACTAATTTACTGCTGCCAAAATTATATATTCTATCACACAATAAAAACACATAAAATGTTTAAAGGACGGGATGTTACATCCTCAGGCTTGAAATTTTAGAAATGTACAAACGAAGTCAATGAAGATTGCAATATAATTTTTTTCTAAAGAAAAAATCTTCCACCATGGAATCATTTCCTCAAATTCACAGAGGTTTGTGTTGATTTCTGGGGATTGATCTTGTGAATATATATTCACTTACCAATGAATAATTATTCACATAGTTTAAATATTTATTGACTCTAATCTGAATGCTTATGTCACTCGACTTTGAAATGAACCCAAATATATTGTCTAATCATTAGGGGAAAATGCAATATTATGAACATCCTAACAAGGCTAAATCATCTCTATTTTTCATATAATAAAAAGCACAATAATGCTAATCCCAAGTACATCATAGTAGCTAATTTATCAACGAAGAATTGAATGTTTTGAAGAACAAAATCATAATCTTCTAATATATAAATAAAAAAATAAGATCGAAGAATTAAGGGCTAGAAACTTTACATCATCATTCATCTATAATTGGGATTTTTACCAACAAAGGCCTTGTTTTGTTAAAATCACACTAAAATGGCACTCTTTTGGTGGGTAATTGTGCATATGGGCATGACACCTCTTGATAAGGCATTATTATCTAGCTATGACGCCAAACCAAAATGTGTTATAACCAAGGGCGAAGTATGATATGTTTTTCCTATAACACCTTTTGTGTTGGCGTCATACTCTTGTATAATGTCTTTTCAAAGTGCGTTATACACCTCTATATCACCATTTCAAAAGATATTATATGTTCCAAACAAAACATAACCCCTCCTGCCTTCCATTTGGTGACTTCTGTCAAATTTTGCTAATTTCAATCGGTTAGCTAGGTTGGGTCTTCTTCTCAAACTTTTATTTTATTTAATATTTTATAAAATCTTTGTCGACTTTGTATCAATTTTTTTGCAAAGTAATTTTCTATTCACTTTATAGGTTGTTTACTATAGTATTTCATGAATATTTTCATAGTTTATTTTTTTTGAACTTTGGCATTGAAATTTTTAATTTTATTTTAAGTTACTAAATAATGCTCAGATTTTACTTGAAAAGTTAAACAAATATAAGTGTTTCATAAAATGTCAAACTTTATTTATTCAGTTAGACAAGTACATATGGAAGCAAAACATAATATTGAAACTAAATACAAATATAACTAACGTAAACAAAACTAACAGTTACTTAGCCATACTGAGTCAATTAGGCCACAGTTTCTTTGATTTTGACTATTCATATGGTAGTTGTTGCATCTTGGAAAAGAGTCCGGGTTGTGGTAATCTATGTCATGATGATATCTCGTGGTTCATATTCGACCTCGATTGTTTCTTATATTTAAAAGATAAAAGGTCATAAGAAATTGTGCTTCTCGTCACAAAAAGTTTTGTTAGCTACTGGATAAAATTTGGACTTGTAGGTCTTCCTGTAAGATTCCTTAGAGCAGATATTCAATACCAATTGTGCACTGCTCTGTCCCTTATTTTGACAGACAGCCAATGCATACGAATAAGGCAACTTGTAAATATGCTACTTTCTACACATACAGGTTGTGTCCATATGTGGACTGTATACGGATTGTATGCACGTGGTTACCTCTTCCATCATCTCGTATATGTGACTGAACACTATATACTCATGTATGTGCATTATATTGGACCACCTTCTATGCTTTGAATTTTCTTTCATTTGCTACAAACTTATCCCAGATCTTTTTGGAAAACTAGTGTCTACCTTTGTGTGATTCTTCTCTGTGCTGGTTGAAGTACTTGACTATCTTGTTGAACACCACCGCCATAAGAGCTTTTAGTGGTGAAACACTTGATTTCTTCAAGACCTTGCTCAATAACTCTAATAAGTTGGTAATCAAGGTTCCATTTCTCTAACTATCTTTTTGCAGTATGATTAATTTATCTAATTGAATAGCCTTAAGCCAGTTGAATGTCTCTGAGTGACTTCTTGTAATTTTATTCATCAATTTTTGAAACTTTGAAACTTCAATTTCGGTCTCTGCCCACCACATCAAACTCTTTAGATCTCTGTTCTTAAATTTTAAATTAAAGTTAGCTCTTATGAGGCAAAATCTATGGTAGGCATAAGATGGTTGTCACTACTGTTGTTGGCGAACTAAATATAGAATACTCTCGTAACGATAAGAAATCAACTAAATGTGATATTTTTTTACTTAATTTCTCAAAGCTGACCAAGTAACAAATTCCATATTGTTTAAAAATCTTCATCAACAATAGCAAATGTAAAAGGATAAACATGATTATTAATATTCTATATGCTAGCGATCAATTGTACCCCTTTATAAATACCCCTCAAGTGAGTTCCATCAAATATATATTGGGGAAACATTGCTTGAATCCTATGATTAAAGGTACAAATGTTCAAAATAAATTAGTTAAACATCATGCAAGTCAGCATGCTTGAATGGTGGTGTACCCAACGAACAATAGTTTTGATGTTGCAATCCTACATTGCCTACATGTACTGCAGAAGAATAGCAAATATTGATTTCTAATCTCTAAATAACAACTCAATTGTAGCCTTTCACGCAAACCAACCTTTCTTATAGATGCATCCTGTCTAAAATAAAACATGAAAATCTTCTATGATGCACTTTACTAGTATTTTTAGATCTATCCTTATGAAGTGGGTGAGGTATTTTGCAATATATCTACCCAGCATGTTCTATTGGTTGCCATATATCATATGGACAAGGTAAGTGTGCTCTGAATTATAGCTTTCTTTATTATGTGTATGAACCATGATCATATATTTTCATTAGTTGAATGTAAGCACTTCATCGTCCATTGGTTGTACTTTCACAACCATGTACTAGCGTTCCATCTAGATTGACCATTTTCTAATAGCGTATATAACCTCCTCCTTGTCTTGAAATCTCAAACTCGTCAAAGATCCTCTATTGATTTGTTTCAATCATCTAGTTGAACAGCTTGGTTAGTTGTCTAAACGTTTAACTGTGCTTCCTATCACATATATTGGAAGCATTTGTATGTTTAGGGATTGACCCATGCACAATTACCAAGGCCAACATGAAAGTTTGGTACTGATGAATAGGGGTGCTACCATCTTAGGTTCCTGAGATTGTTCAATCGGTGGTTCATCCTCTTCATCGGAACCCTCTAAGTTTGCATCATTAAGGATATCTAATTCGAGATCACCCTTGACATTTGAAGTAGGACCTAATGAGTTTGCAATTACAACTCCATATAGCATTGGTGGTTCGGATGTTACAAGCTCTACTATTGTTATCACATGATGCTTCACCGGTAATGGATGCTGTCTTGAGAGTTCCAACGACTCGCATGTTTGAGTAGCATCATGATTTGTGATTGTTAGGATCCTGGTTAGTGTCAAAGAATCCTCCTTTTTTTACATCAATATCCCGGTCTTGCCAAGTTTGTACTTTCAATAATTGAAAATCTAATAGAATATGCATACCAATTCGACCACACTCCGGTTGAATGTCTTATAGGAGCTCTATTTCATCATCATCATTTAAGCCAACAACGCTATAGAAGACCCAATTGAATTCTAATGAAAAATATGGCCACAACATAGTCATATGAATGCGCTATCCTGCGGGTTCCAACGACTCGCATATTTGAGTAGCATCATGATTTGTGATAGTTACGATCCTGGTTTGTGTCAAATAATCCTCCTTTTTTACGTCAATATCTTGGTCTTGCTGAGTTTGTACTTTCAGCAATTGAAAATATAATAGAATATGCATACCAATTCGACCACACTCTGGTTGAATATCTTATAGGAGCTCCATTTCATTATCATCATTCAAGCCAATAGTGCTATAGAACACCCAATTAAATTCTAATGAAAAATATGGCCACAACATAGTCATGCAGATGCACTACCCAAACAGGTCAATTTTTCTAAAGGTGAATATATTATGCACTAGTTTGGCGTGTGAGACTTTACACTTAAGGATCCAACTCTTTTGTATTGCTTCGGCGATGCATTGAATTCTTGAAATTATAGAAATGAAGACAGTAGTATGGTATCCCTCTGTGACCCTCTGCCGATGCACTGGATTCCCTATTCATACTTGCATGCGTGCATAGTACCACTCCATGTAATCTAGCTGAGTGACGTGGGTGTGCATTGTTGACACCCTCTCAATAATATGGTCTCTGCGAATCTTGCAAAGTATAATTAGGGATGCATACGTAGAATGTCTGTCGTGCCAATTAGTTTTTTATAAAAGTATATGTATAAGAATATATGTTTATGTATACATATAAAAATATATATATACATACATGCATACACACACATACATATATATATTTTCCCAATAAGTAGCAATATATTGCTATTATAGAAATTAGAAGTAATGTATGCTATATCTTGAAAATATGCCATATAATATATGTATATTATAATATAAGTGATAATTTTAGTTGGAGATAACCAAGAATAGACTGAGAAAAGGCGGGGACGGGCCACGGACAATCTCGTCCCCGTCCTTGCCCATCCCTGGTGGTGGGGGATATTTTTCTCCTTGCCTTAGGTCCAAGGCCTCAATTAACCAGGGATTCCCTACCCTGTTTGAGACGACCCTCTCTATTTAACTAAGGATACTTCCATCCCTAGTACTATCTCAAAACAAACTTGTAGAACAGTTGCTTGCCAAACATCATTAACCAGGAAAGCTCCAAAAGTGTAAGGTAACAAGATAAAATGCAGATGCAAACATCATTAAACGGCCCTCTTTACATGGGTTTGAATCCGAGAAGTCTCTCAATGTTCTCAATCCACTCAAGGTTAGGTTTAGGGTTTATGGTTTAGATTTAATGTTTAGAGTTATGTTTTTGCCCTTTATATTCAACGTTTTTATATTTTCATGATGGCCAAGGATAGCCAAGGATAACTGGAAATAGAAGAGATGAAAATAAATGGAAAAAAGGAGGAGAGAGAAGAAGACCAACCTTGCTTGCCTTAGACCACCGTGGCCTCAGTGCCCTTCACGGTTGTACCAACTTGCCATTACTCCTCTATTACTCCTCTGCCACTGCATAATGGAGTCATCGGGGGTAGGGAGAAAGGGTTCTAGTATAAAACATGTACTGCCATTCGGTTTGGCGCTATCTGTAAAAGTAATAACAACAAATGGAATAGCATTATTGATTTCAAAATTTTGACTATTTGACAGCTTTTTCAAATGATGCCTTCTAGGAAGGGGTCATATCCACAAAATAATGCCTTTCCAAAAGGCATTATGGCTAGATATGGCTACCCCCTCCAAAACCCGACCAATTTAGTGCCACTTTACAAAAAAAAGACCAAAATGGTGAAGAACCGCAATATTGCTAACATTCTCATGCCATTGAACTAAAACCTTGAGACATTTCATTGATGAGCACTCCCATTTTTGAATCCGAGGGATATCAATGGTTCATCTTGACCCATTTCAATACCATAATTATTAGTACGGTCCAATACCTGTGATAGATTTATTTATCTAAATTTAGACTTGAATATGTTTATTCACGAATCAAATTGTAATCAGACTCGTTAAGTGTTTATATATGTATCATATATTTGTTTATTATATATTTAGTTATAACCGTTGGATTCATTGATCTATCATTAGTATTTAACATATATATTTGTTGAAGAAATATTATTGCTTTTGTGATTGAAACATATGAAAGAAATTCTTATTTTGAGTAGATTTTTTCATTTGAATCTATCATTTATGAGACATTAAAATGCTTTTGTTTAATTCTTTTACTTTAGTTGGGGCTTGGGACATTTTGTCTTTTTTATTCTTATTTCTAATCTCTATTTTAAAACTCTTTAGAATGTATTTGGATGAATTTTTTTATTAAATTGTATTGAGAATTGTAAAAGCTAATGATTTGTGAGATGAGAATCAAAGTTTGAAGTGAAAAAAACTTATTTTGTTTGAACTAGTTTGAAGAGAAAAGTGAAATTTTGTTTGAACTTGGTATATTGGATGATGGACTCTTTAAATTTTATATTTTAACTATATTTAGACTACTTCAAGTTTTAATTTAAATTCGGTCTCACTTTGGCTTCGTAGCCCAAGCTAGTTCACAAGGAAACAGAAGTAGAATCTGCAAATCTTCCGTTTTGCTTTGTTTAAAGGAATGAAGCAGATCATTTTCAACCAACGGAAAGCAGGATGGCCTTCTCCCTTCGCAAAAATCAACCCCCAACTTTTTGTTCGGTCACCCAACTTGGCCAATTTCTACGTACTATTGTGACGCCGCCGCACAGAAGAGATACTACAGTTACTTGTATTTGCAACTCCTTAAGCAAGGGCTTGAGTTGGGATTCTTTAAGCCAAGAATTTAGCTCAGTTCAATTGAGCGATTCAATTGTCCAGAAGGTACTCTTACGTCTAAAAGAGCCCACAAATGCTAAAAAAGCACTGAATTTCTTCCATTGGTCAGCTAAACAAATGCATTTTCAACATGGGATTTTTACTTACTGCATAACAATTCACATATTGGTTAAAGCCAAGCTCGTAAAGGACGCAAAGGCATTGTTTGAATCAATTTTGAAGAACCTCGTCAATGGTAAAGGTACAAATATGGTGGACGATGTCTCTGTTACCACAATATCTTCCCAGAAAGGTCAGGAGTGCGGAGTCTCGCTTCATCGTGATTCTATATTTCTTAGTATTCTTCAGTCATTGCTTGATAGTTATGTAATTGCGGATTCTATTCCTTTTGTTTTTGATTTATTCATGCAAACTTGTGCCAAGTTGAGAATGTTTGATAGTATTGTGGATGCTTGTAAATTATTGGATGAACATGGGTTTGGATTGAGTGTCATTAGTTACAATACTATGCTTCATGTAATGCAGAAATCTGATAAGTCTTTTCTGGTTTGGGTTGTCTATGAGCATATGATTAAGAAAAGAATGCATCCAAATGAAGTGACTTTTAGGATTATGGTCAACGCCATGAGTAAGGAAGGGAAATTAGTGAGGTTTCTGAATGTGGTGGATAGGATTCATGGGAAGAGATGTTCAGCACCTGGGGTGGTGGTAAATACTTGCTTGGTATTTCAGATAATAGAGGAGGGTAGAATTGAAGATGGGCTGGTTTTGCTGAAGAGGCTTTCACAAAAAAATATGATTCTTGATAGTGTTTCTTTTTCCTTGGTTACTTTTGCAAAGTTGAAGATGGGGAATCTTGATTCTGCCTGGGAAATTTATGAGGTGATGTGTAAGAGAGGTTTTGAAAATAATTCTTTTGTGATTACTTTATTTATTGAGGCTTATTGTAAGGAGGGGAGGATAAAGGAAGCGATTCATTTGATGCAAGAAATGGAGAGTATGGAGTTGAAGCCATTTGACGAGACATTTAATCATTTGATTGGCGGTTGTTCTGAAGTGGGAGATTGGGAGGAAAGCTTGGAACTTTGCAAGAGAATGATCAACATGGGGCTGTTGCCAAGTCTTTCAGCATTTAATAGAATGGTGGAGGTGATTAGCACAATTGGGGAAGTAAAGCTTGCTGATGAGCTTTTGACTGTTTTATTGGACAAGGGGTTCACTCCAGATGAAAATACATATTCTCTTCTTGCCTCTGGCTATGGGAAAGCAGGTGATGTTGAGGGAACTCTAAAGCTGTATCACGAGATGGAGTACAGATCACTGTCACCTGGCGCTTCAATTTTCTGTACATTAATTGTGAATCTTTGCCAACATCTGAGGGTAAGAGAAGCAGAGGAATATCTACTTCAAATGAAAGCTAAATCTCTTGAACCACATGCATATCTTTATGAGGCATTGGTTGCAAGCCACTTGGAGAAAGGCAATAAAGCAAGGGCTCATCAGCTGTGCAAAGAAATGGATAGAAAGGGGTTGAATATTAAAGCCAGAATTATATCGGCCTAAGAGTGAAAAATTATAAGCTGTATTGTTTATCTGTAGCCTTATAAATCAAGAGTTTCCTCATTTTCTCTCGCGAGAAGGTCTGCTCCATACAATTCCATGGTTTCACTAGGGATGAGCCACCTTTTTTCCTTACTAAAACTATGTTACAGGTTGGGGATATAGGCCCATTTACACAGAGATCTCTACTAGCATTAGAGGAAAAGCATCTTCTGAATGATATGAAGTTTGCTGATTTGTTTAACAGCCTGAATGGTAATACCTAGAAATAAATGCATCTTAGATGATGCCCTCTCCTGTTTAAAACACTTTTGGTACCTTAATTTTCCACTGCCTTGCAGGTTCTTAAAAATAAATCCTTAAGGAGAAGGTCCTGAGAATTATCTTGAGGACAAGTGAATTCGAGATTCAGATGTTGTTGCACAGGTACTGCCTGCAAGATATGAGAAGTTTCCCGAAGTGCCATTGGCTATACTGTCTGTGAAGGCTTCTCCATATGTTACAGGCCTTCACGTACATGTGATTTTTTTTTTCTATTTTTATGTGTTCCAAATATGCATGCCTAAGTTAGAGGGAACATTTAGGTCTCTGAGCTTGATATTTTAAATAGATGTAGCTCATTTCCTTTACGGCAATTCAGTTTCTTGCTAACATTTTCCATGAATAGGATTTCTTGTTCTTATGTGGAGCACGTTGATATAGTCATTTCCATTTCAAAGTGCAGGATGATCTATTAGACATGCCATTAAGAAAGAACATATCTCACTATATGAAACTTCAAAGTTAATGTGTATTAAATCTTCTGTTTCATATGTACTGCCTCGCATTTACTTTCTGAATGAAGTCTTAAAGCTAAGATCTATTTACTACAGTAGTACACTTTTCTCTTTCACTCCAGAATCTATACGATGGTAGGCATTCCTCGGTATTCTATTAAACTGGTTAGCTCATTAGTGATAGAGTCAAGTCAAGGTTAGAGGTGTGAAATTAAATATTTGAACTAAAACAAATTATGCTTCTAGAGTAAATAGAATGAATTATCTTGATTTGGCAAATCTATTCCTTTTGATCTGCTCACTTTCCCTAGATCAGACAGCTGAGATAACAGAACTTCTTTGGTAATAGTTGGGAAAGATGGATAGTTTATTTGCCTACGGCATAAGTAACTGCATAGGGAAATTAACATACTGAATTACCATGTGACTGAAACATAAATTCCCTTTTGTAACAATTTTTGATAAGTGAAAAACATTTATGGAGGGTCCACTTATCAATGGAAACAAGGTATCTGCAGCAAACTTGTCCCTAGGACCAAAGCTTATTTATATCATTATTTTAGTTACTTCTCTCCTTATTTTTTGTTTTCTCCCTTTTTTCTTCCTGCGTGGGGGTGGGGGCATGTTGCTATTATACAACCCGAGTAGCCCTAAATTCTCATTAGATTGCATTGAATAAAGTAATGAACCAAATGGTTGCAGTCATTACAGATGCTAAGTATGTTAACCATATGCAGATAATACTCTTTCTGGGAACGGATAATGCTTTAGAAACATCAGAAAACAAGATCAGCCACAACAGACAAGGGTTCAGCATAACCACACAAATTGTTCTATGTCAGAAAGAAAAAATAAGAACCAACATGATTCCATAAATTCAGGCTCAAAGCTGGGTTTAGACAAAGTTGAACAAAACTGCCTTTGCTTTAAAGAAAATCTAACAATAAGAGGGATAAAGTGAGTAGGAAATCAAAAAGTTAAAAACAGATATGACAGCCCATGTCCAAAAATGTTCTTTATGTCAAATGGTTAGTTTACTATTTCAAGACCATAATTTCTTTTCAACAATGAGGAATCTTGTAATCTTCACATGGAATAAGTTTGGTCACCACTTCATATATTAATCCCTTGCTGCATGGATTTGTTTCTGCTTACTTTCTTTTATTTGTATCGTTATTTTAGTTATTCCTTTCATATATTAATCCCATTGTGTGCATGGATATCTTTCTTCTTATTTTTCTTCTATTTGTTTCATTATCTCCTGCAAAACTTATTTTTCTTTTCTATTTTGTTAATTTTCCTTTTAGGTCTTTGTGCTACCAGAATGAAGGATTTTGTCTTCACATCTCATATTGATGCCATGGCCATGGGGAACTTCTCTGCCGTTGTAAAGCAAGCCAAATTTTTAACTCCAGTAACTGCCAATTTTTGCTAAGCCTTCATTTTTGCTTGCTGCCTTCTAGCACCCAGTTATATTTCTTTTTTCCCAGAGAAGATGTATATAATTCATACAATGAAGCTGTTTTATATACAATGATTAAGATGGTTGGTATTTAACTCTTGCATGATGACTTTTTTTCGTAGGTCAAGAAATATATATACCGATAAATAAATAAATTAAGCAAACATAAGCATGCACAAAGTACATACATTATTTCGAAGTTTGGAGGATCTAATCACTATAATGATTGTTTTGATGAATCATGATCGAAGCATTCACACTGTGAAATTTGTATAATGAGAACAAACCTGCTGGCATCTATATATTGAAATCCACTTGATGTTCTCCTATAATAATGGGCACCTGTTTCTGCATTATTAGCTGCTTGCATCTTTCATTTGCACTTGGGTCTATACTTTGGATTTTAAATTTGCTCAATGTTTCTGTTGAGTAAACGTCAGAGTTCTGCTATGTCTGCTTCTTTATTCCATAGAATTGTTGCAGCGGTGGCAGAAAACAGTTGTGTTTTGCCTTGTGGTTGGCTTCTGTTGTCGTGGATTTGGTTATGATTCCAAACGATATTTTATACTGTAGCACATCTGTAAAGGATGTTGGACAGACCAAAGTCCAACATATCTGGGAGGAGATACCATTTTTTGGTTTCGTTTTTCATGCTTTTGGTGTTAATATGCTCAAATAATGTTTTACTAATCTCAGAAATTAGAAGTCATTGACAGGCGTTCCCTGCTGGGTTAACTCCTGTGGGCAGAACTAATATTGTCCAAAGGAAGACTTACTAGAAGATTACTGAAAATTTGATGCCAAATTGTCAAGTAGTCGTTGAGGTTCCTTCTGGATATTCTAATAAATCATTCTGAGTCCCTGTCATTTTCTCATTATATTATGTAGCACCATTGTCACTACTGAGTTGGAATATAAAAGGATCTTTTGTTCCTTGTTACACTGTTATGATTTCCATGACTTCTCTTTTTCTGGTTTCTTAGTTGCCTTAGGTACATATTAGGAGAAAATCAATGCATAGAAGAGGTATATAGAAAAGGCTGATAGTGTCTTTGTAAACTCACACTGGAAAGGTATTTGAAGAATCAGGCGGATTTGAATTTTATGGTGTTCTTTTGGCAGATTGATATAATTAGAAGTTTCATGATTCGTGGGATTTTAAAGTTCTCTTAAAGAACTACAGGATTTGCTGTTCAAATATTCTTGTGCTTAGCTTATCTTGTCCATATTATTTGATACTACTTTTTCGTCGTCCTTAACCGGCATTGGAAGAGAGCCATCAATGAATCCTTGCTTCTTGTTGGAAAGCAATGCATTTCATGCAGCTGTGTTGTCCAAGAATGATCGCTTCATGCAGCCAACCATGGTGAAGAAAACCCATCAAAGCCAGCATCGTTTTCCTAGTACTTGATGTCGCGTGCTGCCTGTTGAATCTATATTGAGAATCTTATCCACGAAGCCCATTTTCCTAGCCGAAGAAAACCCATCAAACCCCCCACTTCTTAGCAAATCTTATCCAGCTTCCTCTACTTCTGCTATATTGAATCTGCATTGAGAATTAGAATAATGTGTTGTTTATCATTAATATCATCACATAAGATCCGTCTACCGTGGCCGCCATTGACCAGTTGCCGGTAGAATGAGAGAGAGAATAAAGGGAAATCCCCGCGCCCCCCCAAAAAAAATGCCAAAGAGAAAGTCTGAAGGAAATATAAGGGCAGGAAGAAAAAGAAAAAAAGTTATTTAGATTGCCTCTTCAGCACCAAGTGGTAGAATCCCCAATTTAGAGGATCCTCCAGTATTTTAAGCATTAGAGAGGAGTCTCTCTCCCATGCAAACCAAAAGATTGTGATCAACTAGAGATTAAAAAAGATATGAAAAATTATATATGATATATAGGGATTACAAAGTGTGTAGGGATACAGAGTGCGGAAGCGAGATAAATTCAATCAAAGATTATGAAAAATTAAGAATGACAGTAAAAATGACACCAGAATTTTTAAGGTGGAAAAATCCTCCGTAAATAAAGGCAAAAAACTACCGGCGAGAGAGCCAAAAAACTTCCACTATAAATTTGTGAGGAGTACAAAATATTTTCTCTGGACTATGAAGATAAATAGTCCAAATAATAATTCTCTACTGAAGGGAAAAATACTCAAAACAAGAAGTTGAGAATAAATGAAAAGAAAATATATATATAGAGAGAGAATTGATATTTGCTCTGTTTTTGGGGTGTCTGTGTTGAGGTGCAGGAGTGCCTATTTATAGGCAGCTCCCGCACCTCGTATCAGATTTTCAGCCACATTGTCCGCAGAATAAACTTGACCAGCCGTAATGCTTGACAGAAGAAGAAAATGCAACCACAAAATTTGATGAAGAAAACGCGGTGCAGCAGTCGCAATGTTTGACCTGTAAAAATTTGGGCAGCTGCAGGAATTTGAAAAAGGTGAGCAGCCCCCACAAATCTCCACCTTGATCACCTTTTGATTGGAATTACTCTATCACCATGAAGCCTTGTTCAATTATGAATAATACCAGCTAAGTCCAAACAATGATCGAACTTAGCGATTGGAAGTGGCTTGGTTAACATGTCTGCAGGATTTTCAGCTGTATAAATTTTTTCGACTGTAATATCAATATGTTTGGTCTTTGAATGATGTTTACTGTTCCTGGTCAAATGAACAGTACTCTGACTGTCGCAGAACACAACAAGAATGTCTTGCTGTAGACCAAGTTCACTTACCAAGCCTCAGAGTCAAATAGCCTCTTTCACTCCTTCAGTGGCAGCAATATACTCTGCTTTAGTGGTGGACAAAGCCGCAATGGCTTGAAGTGATGAATACCAATTGATAGCAGAACCATAAAGTACAAAAATATAAGCTGAAAGTGACCTTCTCGGATCTAAATCACCACCGTAGTCAGCATCAACATAACCAACTACACCTCCGAGATCAGCTATTTGTCTATCAAATACCAAACCAATATCAACAGAACCCTTCAAATAACAAAAGATCTATTTGACAGCTTTCCAATGTTGTTTGCCTGGATTGTGCATGAATCTGCTAACAACGCTAACAGCATAAGCCAAATCAGGCCTAGTACATACCATAGCATACATGAGGCTTCCAACTGCATTTGAGTACGGGACATGTGACATGCGTCTCTTGTCCTCATCTGATTGAGGACATTGATCAGGTGACAATTTGAAGTGAGCCGCTAACGGAGTACTAACAACTTTGCAATCCTGCATTTCAAATCTGTCAAGCATCTTCATAACATATTTCTTTTGTGATAAGAAAAGTTTATCGGCTTGACGATTTCTGTTAATCTCCATTCCAAGAATCTTCTTGGCAGGACCTAAATTCTTCATATCAAATTCACTGCTAAGTTGGGCCGTTAACCTGTTGACAAGATATTTATCTCTTGCAGCAATCAACATATCATTAATATAGAGCAGTAAGTTTATGAATGACCCATCAGATGTCTTCTGAAAATAGACGCAATTATCATAACTACTTCTGGAGTAGCCATGTTCAACCATGAAAAAATCAAACCTCTTATACCATTGTCTCGGTGATTGCTTCAGACAATAAAGAGACTTCTTGAGACGACATACATGGTCCTCCTTTCCAGGAATAACGAACCTCTCCGGTTGCTAGATATAAATCTCTTCCTCAAGATTACCATGAAGAAAAGCAGTTTTTACATCTATCTGTTCCAGCTCCAAATCATACAAGGAAACTAGAGCAAGTAATATACGAATTGAAGTATGACGAACAACAGGAGAAAATACGTCATTAAAGTCAATACCTTCCTGTTGATCAAAACTTCTTACAACAAATCTTGCTTTGTACCTTGCATTCTCAACACCAGAGATGCCTTCTTTTCTCTTAAAGATCCACTTGCAACTAATGACAGGTTTGCCTTCTGGCAATTTCACCAGATCCCAAGTTTCATTCTTATGAAGACTCTCGACCTCTTCCTGCATTGCAGCAATCCATTTTGTTGAATCGTCACTAGAGATAGCTTCTGAATAATTCCTTGGTTCACCATCGTCTCCTATCTCTTATGCAGCAACTAATGCATAAGCAATGTTGACAGATTCTGCAATTAGTCTTTGAGTCAGCTTTCTCGGTCTCTGTGCTGGAAGTTCCTGAGCCATAAACCACGGTTGTGGCAAACCTCATCGTTGAGGTGGATGTGGCTGTCGTGGACTCCTCTGTTCAGTGATATCATCAATTGCAGTGGCTTGATCTTGTTCAGATGTGGAGGATTTAGGAATATCTTCTTTCAAAACGGGAGATTCAACCTCAAACTCTACCTTCTCTGGAACATTCTCCTGATCACCTATATCAGTAGAGGAAACAACAGTATTCCTCCCAGAAGATAACATAGCATTTTCATTAAAGGTTACATCCCGACTATGAAATGATTTGCCAGTTTTAGGGTTATATAAATGATAGCCTTTGACCCCTTGACCATAATATAAGAAAATGCAATTCTTCGCACGAGGCTCCAATTTTCTCTCGTTCACATGCGAATAAGCAGGACATCCGAATAATCTAAGATTAGAATAATTAACGGGGTTACCTGACTAAACTTCTTTCGGAATTTTGCAGTCAATTGCTCTGTTGAGGGAGCGGTTTATTAAATAACAAGCCGCCGAAGCTACTTCAGCCCAAAATTATTTTTCCAAACCTGAATAAGAGAGCATGCAATGAACTTTCTCTAAGATAATTTTGTTCATTCTTTGTGCAACTCCATTCTGCTGTGGAGTACCTAGAATGGTGAGATGTCTGGCAATACCTTCCTTCTTGCAGAAATCATTGAATTAATTTGAGTAAAACTCAAGGCCATTATCTGTTCTTAGCCTTTTGATTTTCTTTCCTGTCTGGTTCTCAATTAAAGCTTTACACTCCTTGAAGATGGAAAATTCTTCACTCTTTTGTTTGAGAAAATAAACCCAGAGTTTCCGTGAGAAATCATCAATAATTGTCAACATATAATGACATTTACCTCTGAAAGAAATTTTTTACGGACCCCAAAGATCCGAATGAATGTAATCCAATGTACCTTTGGTTCTGTGAATGGCTTTCGAAAAGTTAACCTTTTTCTACTTACCAAAAATGCAATGTTCGCAGAAATCAACCTTACCAGTACAATGGTTATCAAGATGACCTTTCTTCTTGAGGATTTGAATTTCCTTCTCACTCATGTGGCCCAATCTGTAATGCCACAACTTGGTGTTATCCTTGTCAGATGAGGCAACAGCTGCAGAACCTGTAACAGTTGAACCCTGCAGCACATACATACTACCAGATCAATTTACTTTTAATAACACAAGAGCTCCTTTGGACACTTTTAGAACTCCACATTCAGCTAAGTATCTACACCTAAGGGATTCGAGGGTGCCTAAGGAAATGAAATTCTGTTTTAAATCGGGGACATGTCGAACACCAGTCAAGGTTCTAACAACTCCATCATTTGTCTTGATTTTAATTGTACCGTTACCAACAACTTTGCATTGAGCATCATTACCCATTATGACAAGACCACCATTAACCGATTCATAAGTGGTAAACCAATCTCTGTTAGGAGACATGTGAAAAGTACAACCAGAATCAAGATTACATTCATTTCTAGACCTTTGTTCAGTGTTAACAGCTACAAAACAATCCCCATCAGATTCGGTCTCAACAATACTAGCTTCGGAAGATTTTTTGGGTTGTTTACCTTTACCCTTATTTTCTCTATCTTGCTTTTTTTTTCAATTTAAAACATTCAGTTTCTTCGTTGATGACTTCTTGTAACACCTCATGGGACAAGCATAACTGGATTATGGACAATGACTTCTCATCCATCTCATCCCAATCTTCCTCCGTTATAACTTCTGACTTCTTCGATTTACCCGCAAGAACTTTCTTTAAACCATTATGGGTGAGAACGGCTTGCATCTGGACTCGCCATATAGCGAAACTAATTTTTCCGTCAAATTTCTCAATATTGAATTTTGTCGACATCATAAAAATCTTAGTTGAATTTTTTTGCGCTCTGATACCAGTTTGTAGGGATACAGAGTGTGGAAGCGAGATAAATTCAACCAAAGATTATGAGAAATTAAGAATGACAGTAAAAATGACACCAGAATTTTTAAGGTGAAAAAATCCTCCGTAAATAGAAGCAAAAAACCACCGGCGAGAGAGCCAAAAAACTTCCACTATAAATTTGTGAGAAGTACAAAATATTTTCTCTGGACTATGAAGATAAATAGTCCAAATAATAATTCTCTACTGAAGGAAAAAATACTCAAAACAAGAAGTAGAGAATAAATAAAAAGAAAATATATATAGAGAGAGAATTGATATTTGCTCTGTTTTTGGGCTGTCTGTGTTGAGGTGCAGGAGTGCCTATTTATAGGCAGCTCCCGCACCTCGTATCATATTTTCAGCCGCATTGTCAGCAGAATAAACTTGACCAGCCGCAATGCTTGACAGAAGAAGAAAATGCAGCCACAAAATTTGATGAAGAAAATGCGGTGCAGCAACCGCAATGTTTAACGTGCAAAAATTTGGGCAGCTGCAGGAATTTGAAAAAGGTGAGCAACCCCACAAAGTGATGTAAGTAGTTTATTTTATAAGATACAAATTGATAGAAGAAACCTTCCGCATATGTACAGATGTTGTAAGGCCATATTTGGTATCTTGATGTATTTTTAGTGAAAATAAAAATGTGGAATTGATGAAAGTTGGAAGTGGCTGTTAGAACAATTTAAAATTTAACGTGGTAATGTACTTCTTAGTGTAAGTTTGAATGGTTAAAATTCATTTAACCATATTATTTTTTACATAAATATATTCTCCCATAAATTAACTTGAATTTTGAAGTATTAAATTTTGGGGGACTGATAAGCGCAGTTAGCATATTTCAATTTTGTCTTTGCCATAAATTTACATTAGTCTAAACCCATTCGATGCACGAATATATTTTAAAATTTAAAATTAAATTTTCAAAAGAAATATCTAAAGAGGAATCTTTATTAGCTCTTAAACTGTATGTGTTTTAGGAGAAAAATAGAATAATACAAAATATTAAAATTTCATTATGTCAAAAACATCTAATACATTCTTTCCCATCTTAGACTCTTAGCATATAATTTTTACCTCTTTTTTTATTCTCAATGCAATACCAGAAGCAATATTAGTTACGCAGAATCTACTTTTTTTTAACTTTTTTGAAATCTCTTATTCACATATAAATATTACTAATGTTCTTTTATAAAACATAAATAATATATAATTTATTAGTTGAACTTATCAAAACCCTTATTTAGTTTGAACAAGCTCTCTTATTTGTTTCATTAATAAAGGTTTCTTTTCTATTTTCTAAAACGAGAAATTTTTTTAATGGCAAATCTATCCCCTTCATCAATAATGGAGAGAAATTATAATTATTAGTTACTTCAGACCGCAATTTGTATAGTTTTTTCCAATTAACCATTAAGTCATATAATGGATGATTTAAAAAATGATCTTAATGGATTTCCTAGGAAATGGATTGAAAGCTGATGTATTTGAATAACTTCCTATTTCTTAGGTAAAAAAATTAGAAGAATACCAGAAGTAAATACTATGAACCATACTATTGTGGTATCACCAAACAAAAGAAGGAGAAATATTATGAAAAAATTATGTAATAATCAAAATAATGGAGTAGAAAACCTAATGTAAAATTTTAAATCTTGAAGTTTGTGATCAAATATGAATGAAACAGACGACTCTAGTATTTTAAAGAGGGAAAGGGAAAAAAATGGAGCACTTAAATCCACTTAAAAAGCACATCTAAAATTCAAGTTCAAAAAACTATCATATAGGCAGCAACTCTAATCCAAAGTTTGAACACATTTTAGTGTAATCAAATAAAAAAATAAAATTTGTTTGCATTACTTAAGAATGTACTAATAAAATACGCTAAAGAAATCATCAAATTTTATATTATAAAATAAAACACATATTAGACATTGAATGAAGGAGTTCAATCTAAAGGAAGAAAAACCTCAAATGAGGTTTTAGGGAGTTTAATTAAGCTAAAGTACAGACATTATTAACAGCATAATAAAAAGATTCTAAAACAATTTATAAAATACAGCTCTCAAATGCTTATGAAAAAACCTAAATCAAATGAAAAAAATGAAAAAGTGAAAGAATTACATTAAAATGTGATGATAAAAAGAAAAAGTATAGGGGTTGAAGCTTTTAGATATGATGAGATTGTAACAATAATTAAACAAAAAACTATGAAAGAGGTGGTTACATTTTAAGAAAGAGGAGAAGAAGAAAAGAATGTGTAGAAGAGAATGATGATGATGTGCATTGTGTGTAGAAGAAATAGACAGATATTAGAAGTTTAGCTTTAATGAATTTAGTTTAAATTAAGATATTGAGTTAAATAAAAATAATAAAGATAAAGATCATGTTTTATTTTTACATAATAACTGAATATACGGAATTTAGTTTTCTAAAAAAATATAGAATTTAAAATTCAAGTTAATATATAAAACATTCATATTCGTTTACCCGGACTCGGACCCGAACCTGATAGTACATCTTCTAAACAGGTACGAGTACGATACACAAAGTTTTGGACCCGATAGACCTGATTACCCAATTAAATTTTGAATAATAAATATTTTATATACTTAAATTTTTTATAACCGTTAAATGTGTTTGATCTAACGGTTAATTATTTATAAATTTATATGAAAATACCTTATCGGGTCTACCCGAACCCGACCCGAAACTATATAGGGTAGAGTACGAGTCCACTCTATTTGGACCCGTCGGATAATTGGGACGGGTCCTGTACCTATAGTGGTCAATTGGGTTCGGATCTGGAATAGGGTGTCCCGGACCCGTTTGGACCCGTTGACATCCCTAATAATAAGACTAAAATTTAATAATTTTAATAGAATTTTATCAAAACTTACCAAAGCTCCAAAAGGAGCTTTCCACGAACTCTCGCAAAACTCGAAAGGAAGCTTTGCCACCCTTGGTGAAATGGGGGTTTCACTTAGGCTTGGCAAATCTTCCTTTGAAGCTTCACTAATATCTGACAAAACTCTATTTAGTTTATTTTTTACAAATTTTATTTTTTAATTACATTTTTATTTTTTATGTTTATAAGCTTTATTATTCAAAATGTAATTGCTTTACCTAATTGTATTTATAATTTTTTTATAAAATAATTATTGAATGAACAGTTAAAAAATGATTTAACTAAAACTTCAGGATTTGTTGAAGAAACTATTCAAATCTATTTCTAAATTAATGTTTTATATAAGAGAGTGGAGAGAAAGTTGAGATAAAATACGAATAAGAGAGAAATGACTATATTTTTATAAAAGGATAAAACAGAAATATAATCATTACATTTAGGACTGTCAATCGGGGTGGGTGAGCCGGGCTTTGCTAAGCCCGAGCTCGGCCCGATTAACAGCGGGCTGAGAAAATGTGAGCCCGGGCTCGACCCTTTGGGGCCGAGCTTGCCCGAGCCCGATTTTTTAAAAAAATTTATATAAAAATAATATTTTTAATAATATAATAAAATTTTTATAATATAATAATAATATTATTATTAATATATATATATATATATATATATATATATATATTATTTATATATATTTTACAGCCTGGGTTGAAAACGGGCTGAGCCTACCTCAGACTGAGCTCGGCCCGAAACGTTATTCAGGCTGAAAAAATCAGCATGAGCCCGTAATTAAACGGGCCGAACGAGTCGGGCTCGGGTCAGCCCGGCCCAATTGACAGTCCTAATTACATTTCAAAACAACTCGATGCGTTTATAAAAAGTATAAAATTTTAATATGTATTTTTCCACTTGGGGCTAAAGGAAAATTTTTTTACAATCTTTTTAGGAGTTATGTTTTATTTTTAATTCTTTTTGCACAAAAATTTTACTTTTTTTTTCAAAAAATATTCTTTCAAGTCATGGAGTGTCTCAAATAGGCACTTGAATTTTTAATTGCGATAATTAGCCTCTTTTTTCTAAATTCTACCTTTTCAATTGTGACAATTAACCATCTCATTTTAAATTTTACTGAAATCAATCACTAATTTGATCAATATGATCGCATAACAGTTATTTTGAAATTGTCATTTGTCTCTTATTTTAATCGTTAGAAATTTTATATCTGATAAGTCCTAATACATTATAAAAATATAGAGTTTGTTACTTTTTATAATATGTTAAGATTTTTTTGGTTTAGAAATTTCAACAGTTAAAATAAGAGGCAAATAATTGTTTTAGAACAACTAACATATATGTTTGTTTATTAAATCAGTGATTGATTTTATTAAAATTTTAAATAAAAAGGGTGGATTATCACAATTAAAAATCTAGAATTTAGAAAGAGAAAGTCAATTATCACAATTAAAAGTCAAGATTGAAATTAGAGATTCTTTAAAATTTGAATCTCTAGTTAATATATAATATTTTATTATTTATACAATATATCATATATGTAATAAAATATGTTAAAGAATTCTAAACCTTGAAAATATGCTTAAATTTTTTAAAAAGAATATTAAGAAAAATTTTAATTTTTTTTTAAAAAATTAAATAAAATAAAAATAAATGCACTGTAGTCAGCAAATTATCATTGTGCAGTTAGTAAATGTGATATTCAAATAGCAAAATCTTAGCTTAAAATTGCCAAAAACCCTCGTCTCAAGACGATCTCCAGTCGCTCTTTTGCTTTCCATCTCCATATGCTTCTGTAATTGTTCTCAAGAACCCAAATCATGTGGAGGAATTTCCGGAGAAATGCAGCAAAAAGTGTAATAAAAAAAGATTTTCGAAGGCATTATTGCAGCTCACAGAATCAAGACTTGGTCCAAGAAATTAATGGCATGCTCAAAAGACCCAACTGGAAAGCCTTTATGGAATCATCAGAGGTCCCCAAGAAGCTGAACGCAGATGTAATTCGCTCTATTGTTGTCCAAAACCAAGTGGGTTCCCCCAAAAACTTGGTTAGTTTTGTTCAATGGTGCCGAGACAAAGTGGGTATTGATCCTCATATCGAAGTTCTCACGATTCTTTCAGTTAATCTTTGTAATAGTAAATTGTACGGCCCTGCATTGAAAATCATTGATCTTTTTATTAGCAAAAATGTAAGTCCATTTGAAATCTTGGATTCTATTAGGAGTTATTGGAAGCAATGCAATAGCTCTGATATTTTAAATCCTAGAATCTTTAGTTTTTTGATGGATAAGTACAGAGAAAATGACAAGTTAATCGAGGCTGCTAATGTATTTTTCTGTCACAAACATTATAAGTTTCGGCCTAATTCTTACTCTTGCAACTATTTATTGAGGGATTTATTGAAGGATAATAAATTAAAATTATTTTGGAGGGTGTCTGATGCAATGCAGGAGGCCAGGATTCCTTTTGATGTGTTTGCTTACACTAACATGATAAACGCCCACTGTAGAGGTGGTAATATTGATGATGCGAAAAGGGTATTTGTTGAGATGGGAAAAAATGGTTGTGACCCTAATTTGGTCACGTATACCATAATAATTGCAGCATTGTGTAGATCAGGATGTGTAGATGAGGCAAATGGGATGAAAAATTCTATGGTAGAAAAGGGGTTAGTCCCAGAAATTCATATTTACACATCACTTATCAATGGTTATTGTTCTGAAAAGAGATATAAAGAGGCGAGGTTGGCATTTTCTGAAATGGTTGATCAGGGAATGAAGCCGGATGTGGTTACCTGTAATGCATTGTTCACTGGTTTGGTAAAGCATGGTGATTTGGAAGAGGCTAGGAGGATAAAGGATGAGATGGTTATCCATGATATTTGCAGAGATCTTGTACCGCATAATGCACTTCTTCGTGCAGTGTGCAGGGCTGGTAGCAGGGAGACTGTAAATAGGTTTATTGATGATATGATTGGGGCAGACATACAACGAGATGCTCAAACTTATAGCTTGTTGATTGAGAGGTATTGTCGAGAGAACAATATGGAGCAGGCACTAAAACTTCTTGAAGAGATGATGAAGAGCAATTTGAAGCCTAATGTGGAAACATTTCGTTTGATAATTCATGGGCTATGCCACGGTGGAGATCTTCAGAATGCCAGAATTCTTCTTTCCAAAATGATTGAGAAGAACCTGAAACCAGATACTGATATTTGGAGAATTCTCTTGGCATCTTATGCTAAAAATGGTGCATATGAAGATTCAAAATGGATTCTGGTGTTAATGAGGGAGCAAGGGGTTATGCCCGGTATATTTTTCTATAATGTCCTCCTTGTTGCCCTTTGCAAAGCTAAGCAGATGGAAAGTGCAAGGAGTTGTTTGGTTGAAATGTTGGACAGAGGTCTAAAGCCAAACGACCTTACCTATGGAGCTTTTGTAAATGGATATTGCAAGATAGGGGAGTTACAAGTTGCACGGAGGTGCTTCAATGAAATGCTAAAATATGATCTGAAGCCTAATGTCATAGTTTACAAGAATCTAGTGAATTCTCTTTGCAAATATGATAACTTGGTTGAAGCATTTTCTGTGTTCAGATGCATGCTTACAGCAAGAGCTCTACCAGAAGTTGAAATTTATCACGTGCTCATCCGTTGTTTGTGGAGGTATGGGAAAATGCATGAAGCTGTTGGAATCATTTGTGAATTCCATTGTAAGAATCTGATTCTTGATTCCTTCATGTACAAGGTTCTCATTTCAAGTTTATGTGAACAAGGTAATGTAGAAAAAGCTTTGAAACTTTATGACGAAATGTTTACTAAAGCTGTTACTCCAGACATTAATATTTGTAATAGCCTCATCAAAGCACTATGCAAAGCAGGTGAAACCGAGAGAGCTAAACATGTAATCGATGGCATGCCACGCAATGGTGTAACGCCACATAAATTGACATATAGCATGCTAATTAGTAGTCTTTGCAATAATGGGAATGTGACAGCAGCATTTGACTTATTGGATGAAGTGCTACTTAAATTTAAGGGCCACTTGACACAAATTTCTGTCTACAACACCCTTTTACATGGCTGCTGGAGGAATGGTCGTATAGAGAAAGCTGAGGACTTATTTCTGCAAATGACACAGAAAGGCATTGTATCCACAGTGTCATTTAATACAATGATCGGTGGGTTCTGCAAGAGCGGGAAGCTTATAGAAGCAGAACTTTTCTTGGAAAAAATGGGGGAAATGCAAGTCATGCCTAATCATCATACATATGCTTCTCTTATTGCTCAGTACTGCAAGGAGGGAAGGATGGTGGAAGCTAAAAGGCTTTTCCTGCAGATGCAGAAAAGGAATCTGGTGCCATCAATCTCTGTTTACAATAATATTCTTAATGGTTATAATGTGTTAGGTGATAGATCATCTGTTTTCAGTCTATTCCAGGAGATGTTGGGGAAAGGTATCAAGCTTGATGCATTCTCTTATGATATCCTCTTGGATGCTTATTGTAAAGACAGTAACTTGACCGAAGCACTAAAGCTCTATGATAAGAGGGCAGAGAAGGGTAAGCTAATGAGGACAGCAGCCTGCAGAACATTAATAGAAGCGCTTTGTACAAAAGGTTTGTGCGATGATGCTTTGAGAGTTCTTGATGACTTGGGAGCAAAAAGGCTTATGCCTAGTTTTGACACTTGTGTCAACATAGCTCGTGCTTTTGCTAGAACTGGAGCCCGCGAGAAAGCTGAGAAATCTTTGAAGCATATGGTGAGATTTGGATGGATTTCAGAACCGAACAGCTTAAGCAGCTTAGCTTACAAGGAAGCAGTAAACTCTGAAGTAGCTGAAAGCAACTGATTTTAAGGATATGTGTTTCTTGAAACAGTTTTGTTGATTACAGAGTATAGAAGTCTTTGAAGATCTTCAGTTTTACCACAGGGGAAGTTGTTACTCTTGGAAGTAATGCGCTGATGCTCTTTTCTCAAAACGTATGCTCTAAAACATGTTTTTTTAAATCCCTTAATGAAGCATGTTATGTGGTTAGTTCTTTCCTGAAAGCATGCCATGTGGCAAAATTCTTCATAGGTCCCTTCTATAATTTGAGGAAGCTGCATAAGCTTTCATGTCTTCTGCAGATTGTGGATTATGGTATTATTCTAATAGCTATTATTTCAATGCAGTTATGATGCGGAATTTCGGCTTATATGCCTTATAAGCAGCTACAAAAGGCCAAATCAGCAGCTAGGAATGAGCAATCCAGAGGAGACAAAGTAAGGAATTAATTCCTAAGATAACTGATTCTACAGATATGCATGATTGGTTATGTAAAAGTCACTGTTTCCATATATGTCTATGATTTCTTTTCATTTCAAAGGATTTTTCCGTTCTCAGATTTTATAGAGTATTTCTATTAGAAGTAGTTGTAGATTTGTGAACTACAGCATGTCAAAGAAATGAATTACTCCCTCCATTTCAAATTATGGCCCTTTTTTCCTTCTCAAACTAATTGGCCTTTTACGAATTTTAAGGATTATTTTTTTAAAGTTACCCCCACCATAAATATAATTCTCTCATTCTCTATTATATTAATGAAATTAGTTATGGATATAATAATAAAAATACTCCTCATTGTATTCTTCCTTAATCTATACAAAAAGGTCTAAAGGGCCTTATTTTGAAACAGAGGGAGTACAGAATATCAGTATACTTGGAAGAGAGATTGTAAAATGTGCACATATTCAAGCTCAAGATATGATCACCACCACCAAAAGAAGGGGAATGGGTTCCATTTATAATCTCTGCTTCTTCAACGGAGCATTTCTTTCTCTCTGATATCAAAGAAAGCCTTTGTGATCTTTCAGATGAGAATAGCCCTGCCATTGAAGCACAACTGGAAGCCTTGATATTTGGGACATCTACCGGAGGGTGGTCGGTTACAGAAAGACCTTGTCTTCTGCCTATTCAATGCCGAATGGGTAATTGCACAGATTTCTATACTTATCTTTTAGAGATGGAGATGAATCTGAGAAGAGAAAAATCTTGCAATATTTTACTGCTGGAAACATCCTTCTTTGCATAACCTCAGTGGAATTCTGAAGGCATTACTTTCAACAAAGTTTCTTGTTACCCTTGATACATTCTTTCATTTGAGTTTGGAGCGTATCTCGGGTCTTTTTAAATAGAGTTATTTAAGTTGACTTATGTTTTGTTATATATAGAAGATAAATGCTTCTGCCTATACCAAGTTTCTCAAAATGCATAAATTCCAAATTTGCTGCTCCTCATCCACTGTTGTTACATTGGGATTTTGCAGCAGCAAAAAGATTTGATGGGATTGGAAGGTGTTATATGTGGTTGTATAACATGATGAGCTCTTTGCTGCTCAACGTTGTTAAATTTTCTGTTTGTTATGCATTCAGACAGAAGGCCTGGAGTATGCTTCTAAGACCACTCTAAGTATAATCATGGCTAGGCAAAAACCTTTGTTGTCTTAAAATTGAGTCCTTAGCATGAGCTTTAGCTTTCCTGGTCCACCTTTTTGTAGCAAGCATTTTCTCCATCCAGGCCATTTCTTCTCTGTGAGTTATGATAATGTTAAATATTATTTGTTTCCTTTACCAGATATCTTTTCCCAACTAGAAGCACTTTTTTTGGAAACCTTACGGGCGGCTGTCCCAAACAATTCATAGTCTTCAATCTGAAGATACAAAAACATTGGCTGAAAAATGCAATTTCAGGGACATTCAATATCAAGATGCTCATAGATTGCAATGTTCGTTTTTCTTCACACTGAACTGGAAATGAACGGAAACTTTTGTAGTCTAGATAATTCTTGAGACTGCAGTATAATTTCCAGCCAATGTTAGATCTGCATAAGGTGCTAATGACTTAACATGAACATGGACAGGTCAAGGGAACTTCACGCATAGAGAAGGCAAGGAAACTTAACAAAGCTACGAGGACTAAATTTTGATGTATGAAATCTCATTACATTCTGCAATGGATGTTTCTTGTGGTTACACTTCTGTGGCTTTGCTTGTCTTTTCCTCTGTTTTGTAACCGACTCAATTTCGCATTGAAAACATAGCATTTCAAGATGGCAGTTTTCGTGTTTGATATTCTTCCTTCCTGAATATGATATTTTTGTTTACTTCACATGTAATTCTTTGCTGATCCGTTTCTGTATAATCATGGTTGTGCGTCAAGCGGGGTCCCATTGCACAAAATTTTCAATAAAAGCTCATTTTTTGTTCTTCTCTTACATTATCAATCGAAGAAACTAGCAAGTAAAAGAAACGAAGATGAATGAAACCAAAGCCACAGAAATAAAACCCAAAAATTATGAGCTAAAAAAGTGAAATAAAATTACAAGAGGCAATTTCAGGGTCTCCACAAATGTTATAGATATCTTGTTCAATACAACTTTGAAGTGAATACATCTCTTTTTCTTTAGAAAAATAAACCTACATCTGTGATCTAGTAAGGAAATTAAAAGGAAAAAAAAACTATATCACCGAATAAATAGCACCTTAAAGACTTGACTGAAATACAACAAATGAACCTTATGTTAAAGAAGAAGAAAAGATTTAATCGCGGGGATGGGCTAAAAAGATTTTTTTTTTTTTTTTTGGGTTTGGGGTTGGGGTGGGAGGATCTGTGTCCTGAGAAATATGCTTATATCATTTTCTCAAATTTATCAAGATTCTTCACCCTTTGCATGGATCTGAGAAATAAGGCGAGGAAAACACCTGCTGGAGGAAGTTAAAATATTAAAAATGCGAATATTTACGTATGTAACAAAGCACTAGCATTAGATCATTCCTATTAATGCAAAAAATTCGCTTCTAGATAGTGTTACCTGCACCAACAAAAGATCCATTTGATATAACTTGACTGCCTTGGGCATTCAGTGTGACTCCAAGGTTCAGGAGTGTGCCACCTAAAACTGTGTAAATGGTTGCCATTTGTAGTATAGTTGCCTTTCGAGCTGCCCTTTCCGACTGAGATATGCCGTTAGACGAGATAAAGTTAGATGAAGAAAGAGAAATATGTTTACTTGTTACTAGTTCTATCCAAGAACTGAATTGGACTAATTATTTACTGAAAGGAACTATAATGTTCATTTACCTCCAGGACTCGGACTCGGAGTTTTAAATCTCCAGCCTCAAGTTGATTCACGAACTCTTCTATCCGCTGAATTCTGTAAGGCATGGATATTGTGTACGTTCTGGCCTGAAAATTAATTTCAAAGAATATCCTTCAGTTTATCAATTGGGAGTAAGTTGTTGACTCAAAGCAATAGGAGACGCGGAAAGAAAGGAGAATGAGGAATTAAAAAGATAAATCATCTAATGATGTTTTGTTGTCAAGACAAAACAATTTCCAGGAGAAATCAGTAAGAATAACAAGGGCAAGATATAGTACATCATCAGCCTGCTTTCTTATTTCCTGAACAACTTGTGTCCCGGTTCGCTGCTTCTGCCTCATATCCAAGAGTTCCTGCAGGTTTCGTTTAGATTAATGCCATACTCAGTGTAGATGTGCATGTGCAGTGTTAATATGAGCGGGAGCATATCCATAATGTATGATAGAGTTGGTTTTGTTTAAACGTATATAACCTGTGCATATGGTGCAGCAATCTTAGCGAAGGAAAAATCTGGATCCAGTGTATAACCAATACCTAATGAGGAGAAAAACTTATGATCAGTTACCAAAGTCCGGACAAGAACACCCCTGAAAACCAAAGCCTTTGAGAACACAGAAGACAAGAAACTGGCTAGAAACAGTTTTTAGGAATGGGAAAGTATTTCTCCAATGAGTGTGTTATGGAAGTATAAATTCCTCTTCTCTCTTCCACATGTCAGGCAGTTGTAAATATAGAAAATGCACTCCCTATAACTAGTTTGGCTACATACGTTCAAGTTTATGAGTTAGCAGAAAGAAGAGGAAAAGAATTGGTTCATCCTAGTACTACTACTTTCCAGTGAACTACTTCATGGTAATGATCAGATATCTCTCCTTTGCTCTTTCGTTTTCTTTGGTTAAACAAATTTAATCAAGGAGATAATTTATTTTGATGTTTGGTTTTCTAGAATACAAGCCAATCAAGAAATAATGAAATTCAACTGAGACACAGGTGAAGCTGACACTTGGGCCCGAAAAGACAAGAAATTTCAGAGTTAAAACTGATCAATATGAGAAAAATAAGATTGTAACCGACTATATTTGGACTGGTTCTCATTTCCAATCGCAAAACAAGTGATCCACTTTGGGCCTCACATTTCATCTGACAAATAATTCATCTTTAGCTAAAACCAAGACAAGAAAACACAAATTTTCACACAAAAAGTTCAAATACAATAGTTATAGCCCATTGAATATAAGGGCTTTCATGCATTTGGGAGGAGGTCAGGAGAGAGAGAGCACCTTCCAGTGTTGAAAATGCCCTGAGCACAAAAGTGAAAGTGGAAGGAAACCTGAATGGCTGATCTGTTGCTATAGCAAATAGATCCTGCAGGACAAGAATGATCAAGCCTAGGAGCAATAATCAAATTTCCATATTAAATGAGAGAATAAATATGTAAATGATCAAAGTAACTCATTTTATTATGGTTTGCATCTACGTGAAAAGGTGGGAATTGCATGAGTTTTAAACAATCAGTCAAACAAAGAAAGTTAGATGGGTTCCTCATTTAAGAACTCTAAGGAAGATATCAGGGACCTACAAAGACATACAAGCAAGGTCTCACTCTCATCAATGCATCTTCCCATGAGTATGATGACCAATGACAGAGAGGTTGCATAATATAACCAGCAAATAGTTCTTTGAGTTCGCCCCTAAACTATGGACAAAAAGTATGCTAGTTTAATATAAAGAATTTATTCAAGTTGTCCCTTATTAAGTCTTTCAGTTTACTTCGGAAAAGGAAATATGAACACAGAATATAGAAAAAGATACTCTATACCTGCACTCTATAAATTAGAGTGGTTCTTGTGGTATTGAATGGTCAAACTCCCCATTTAATTTCAGGAAAATGAACTTTTCTAGCATTTCTTGTACCATTTTATATCTAGAAATTCAGAAATAATGACTATGAACAATTTGCTTCCTTTTGCAAGCAACCATTAAAAGCTTAAAAGCATATGCAAGCATGGTTTATGCTATTCAAAATTTTTTCAAAAGGTGAACAGAGAATCCGTAAATTCAGGTGTGCAGATCTTTGAGCTTAACTGGTCAAATTTCCTTACATGGATATAAGTACCACAAGAAGGTAGAATATGAGAGAGTAGAAGAGATAGATGCTAGATGGTTTGCTTCAACAATGACAAGCAACACACAGGTAAATGCCTAGTAAGGATTGCAGATCAGAAAGCAAATAAAATCAATCTTTGGCACCTTCATTTTTACTGCCACGGACTGTAGGCAAAGCTTGTTAGCGAAGCTTTAATGTACAACAAAATGGAATGCCCATTTCGTAAAATTGAAATAAACACAATTTGTCAAATAAATTATTCTTTAAAGTAAATAATCTAAATATTAACAACCACCTCGCCAATTGCAGATAAAGTTTGCTCCTGGTCTGGTCTTTGGTCTAACAAATTATCCAAGAAAAATTGCACAGATCTCCTCACCTGTGATATTTGAAACTTTTTTAGACTAACAAGACAAAAAAATGTGACAAAAACAGGTGCTTGATATGATTGTAACATTATTAAGGTTTTCTTATTATGACACTGGAAAAGGAAAAGAGAGGTTTCATTTGGATCATACTGATGACATGTCCCCTGTCGGCTGAAGAGCTCCAAGGTCTATGAGACTTTGCATAACCTGCAATAGATAGTTCTGATTAGCTAGTTCAACCAAAGGACCATCAATCTTCAGATGCAATACCAGTTTTAAGAGTTTACACTTTTACCCATATCTATATGAAAGTATCTTTATGTCTCACTTGCTTTTAGGTTACCTTTTTGAACATATTTAATTGTGTTCTTTTTCAATTTGCAAGAGAATATGTTAGCCCCCTCATGTTCCAGTTTCACTTCATTGCTGTTCACTTTTGATAGCACTAATGATATACCGACACAGAGATGTTACATGTCAAAGATCTAGGTTCCACAAAAATAGTTGTGAAAAATCTAAGTTTGTTCAAAAGCTAAAAACTTCTGGCCTAAAGAACCATTACAAGTTTTTCTCATGCTCAGCAACAATAAAATGGTTCGTGGTCACATTATGATCTCAAATGGATTTCTGCAACCATAGTTTTATTTGGCTCTCTGATGTCCTCATTGTTTGCAAAAGAGATTTTTGATGCTTATACAGTAGATCCAACATCAGCAGAGTTGAAACATGGATATGTTCCACTATGCATGTAAAAGATTTGAGCTGCACATGCCAGGTATTAGGGGGGAAAAGATTCGTACAGCTCTCTTAACTCATGGTCATTTTGGCCCTTTTTCCCCCTCAATCTGATTATGAAACCCAGAATAGTTGAAACCCAAAGAGATCTAAAACAGAACCTTACTCAATGGTCAAGCACTCATTAGAATCATGGAATGTTTAACAGAAAAATGATGATTTTATCTTCTAGCTACTACTTTGCAGGAAATATAAGTTAGTACATTTGCTGCTATAATCCTGTGTACCTCTGAATATCTATAAGCTAACTACATACTTGTCCTCTCAGTTATTGAAGTTGCTGCTGATTTTGATTCAGTAATTTACAGAAGGAAAAAAAAAAAACAAAAAAGAGAATCTGGTCAGTCGTGAGGAGCTTCTTTAATAGAGCTTCTTTAATATACAGTAAACATGACCAAAAGGACTTGTACTTGACATGAAGAAGATTACAGGACCATTGAAGTCAGATGCATTCTAGTCAGAATCTGGGAAGAGTTCAATACAGAAAACAAAAAGTTCTCATAGATAGATAATTGAAAGGAAAAGCCTAAAAACTCATTACTCCAAAGGAAAAATACCAATTTCATTGGCTATTTTCTGGAAAATGAATTCATGTTTACTACTAAAGTTAATGAACATCATAACTGGTAAAAGTGAATTGCATTTCGTTCGAAGGGAGAACCATTACAACTCATCCTAACTGAAGGAGCTTTAATTTAGAATGAAGGTTTCATAAATTTATAACTAAGATAAGCCAAAGACATATGTTTTGATTAAACTGTTGCTTATGCACCAACCATGACATTTCCTAGCAATTGTATAATAAAACACTAATATTAAGATAAAGTATCAGAAAAAAAAGATGAATGTCGACCTTTTTTGCATCCTTCTCATAAACAGCATAGAAAAGTTCTAAAAGTCTCTCCCTTGTGAAATTCCTGATATCTCCCATCATACCAAAGTCATAATAGATAAGTGCTTCATCCACATCAATTGCAAGATTTCCAGGATGGGGATCAGCATGAAAGAAGCCTGTTTTCAAGATCTAAACTTGGGAAAGGTTTAAATCAATTAGTCCAGAAGAAGTAAAGATTTTTGATGTGACTAGAGTAACCTGGTGCATCTTCTTAACCTGAATCAAATAGGCTTCAATGGCACGCGAAGAGATTCGAGCTCGGCTAAAACCCTGTGCATCTATCTTATCCAACTTATTGATCTTAATTCCTGTTAATGATGATCTTATCCGTTACTCAAGGGAATCAATGTTTGTTGGAGCTAATGAAGTTATCTTAGTATTCTGGTTCAAATGTCTAATATAAATAAAGAAAGGTTTTGAAGAAAAACCTGGAACATACTCCAATGTCAACACCTTTGAAGCTGTGTAATCCCAGTAGACCAGCTGAAATGAACAGAAAACAAGAAACTTAGGATTAGCAAGAGGAACTCCTCATCCTCCTACCCTTTCCACAGATAGATATTGTTTGCTTAGCCTTGGGGATAAAATTAAGTAATACCAGTTTCCATCCAATGACAGTCTCCGAAAACATTTCTCCAAGGAGAAAAGGAGCTTATTTTACTATTATATAAATAAAAGCATTTTAGTTAAACGAAGTATGTCTCATGGGAAAATTTTTGTTTATGCATGAATGGAGCAAGAGAAGTTTTAAGTTTGAAATTTCATCAAAATTATCATCTGAGACAAGCTAACCACGTCTGGATGCATTTCAACTCATGCTTGATCTATCCAAGCAGGGGAAGAAAAGATGCTTCTGCTTTAGATTTATGATTAAAATATTAAAAACTAAATAGTTTCCAAAACATGGCTTTTTCCCTATCTTCTAGAAGTTTCAGTAACAAAAAAAAAAAAGAGACCTCTAGAGGCGAGAAAAGGAACAGGAAAAGAAAAGCATATGCAGATCCAATCTTTTCCTTTTCAAGTTTTGGCAAATTAGATTGAATAGTATCCTAGAGCATTTCACGAAAAAGCCAGCAGAGCATAATTTTTTCTTGATGAACATTAAGTTACGAAGGCCAACTGATTGGCATACTAGGTTAAAAGAGGTGGGAGGGTTAAGAAGGAATATCACATGAATCAGTAGACTTCAGAAGGAACATACAGGTACTCGGACCCACTTTATATTTCGAAAATCTCGGCAGAACTTATCAGCATTCTTCCCTTCATTAATGTAATCAATTTCCTCATACAAAATCCTGCAGTTTCCATGAACACAAAAGTTACTATCCAACAAATCAGAGCTTAGCACTGAACACTTACATAACAGAAAACTCAGCACCACTCCCCTAATCCTAGACTGTACCTTCCTATTCATTTCTTCAATTATTAAGGAACTATTAACTTGGCAAATAACAGTAAATTACAGAAGAAACACTGAACAAGTAAAAACGCAGACAAGGTCAAAGGAGATAATATGAAAACAAGAGTGACAGGTAAACAAACTGGCATCGTTGGAACAGTTTAAGCATGCGGTCATGAAGGCTAATAGAAGAATGCTTTGTTTGAACAGAGCGGAATTTAAGAGTAAAGGTTTGCTGCAGCTCCATACTGCTAGCAGTTGGCTTTTGTGCTTTTGGATTCTGGAACAACTTACTCTTGGCTTTGTTTTCTTACCCCATTACTGAATTTTGGTAAAGAGCATTGCTGCAAGTACGGGAACTTATAAACCAACCATTTGGTTCTCTTCTTAATAGAAAGCTCAAACTTCGCCAAAATAAACACAGTAGTGGAATCAGGGGCAAGAGAAATGATATCTAATACCTTGTATTACAAACCTTATTGACACTTGGAAGGAGAAAATTTTCTGTCATTACAGTTTAAAGCATTCTGGAACACTAATAGGAGCTAGAGTTCCAAGACTTCTATTATTCACCGGCGTTAAAATGCAATAAGGCTCTATATATTTGTTTTTCTTGTTTGAGTTATCAGCAACATTTTTCTATCCTATACTTTTCTCATTTAGTAACAGAATCTCGTGTCCCTTTTGTTGCTAATAAGCCATAACTTCTATGGAAAAGGTCTATAGAATAAGTAAAGAAATTAATTTTAACTCCGGATAAATGGGGACAAGATATTACAAATATACTGCCTTGTTTTACCAAAACCCCCTTATACTAGATCAGATCTCAGAAGCATTACATGATTTGGGCTAAACAGTTTATAAAAACTCAATTGCATGCAGATAGATGTTTATATGGAACTACTGAAGATGTTAGAAGATAGCAATTTGGAGGTGATTCCAATTAGGAATAGAAGCAGGTGCTTGGCCACTGTTTGTGGAGATTTAAAGCACAGAGGACAGAAGCAGAGGCTTCTTGAAAATAGTGCAGTGAAGTGATCATTTTCTTGGAAGAGGAGTCCGGCCTATCCTATCAGGAACAGCTCAATGAAATACAAGCAAGATTAAATAAAGGAAGAAAGGGAAAATAATGAGACAGGACTAGATAGAATGAGTGTCATGAATCATAGTGAAGAGTGGAAAAATGTTTGAACAAAATGTTAAACATAAAAAATAAGTAACCATACACATGTATACTTACTGCCTATTGCCATACAGGAGCCAATTTTTTAACTCAAGGGCCATATATTAACTTTTAGAACTTCTGTTGAAGAGAAATTTGGTGTTAAATGTTCATTTTTTAGAATAACCAAGAAAGAGAATGAAGCATATCAAAGCTTTTTTATTGCTTTTCTTTGTCATGCAACTGTTATTACAGAACACAAATAAAGTCCTTTTGAAGATGTAACAGTAGTATTAGAGCTTACCATGGAACTACATGGAACTTCAGAAGAAAAAAAATGAGAACAATAATTAGTAACTTTTATCAGAAAATGGCAGAGAATAATTTATTAATTGATTCTTCCTATTTACTTACTTAGCACATTCTTCATATATCCCTATCCAGTCCCTTGATGGACCACCAAGTGTTTCACTTTTCTGGAAGTACTCTGCTATCAATTTCAGGTTTCCTGGACAAAGAAAAAAGATCAAAACGATATGGTAAAATAATAAAATGTAAGAGAAGCAAGAAAGATAAGAAGTTAAATAACATTTATCACTTACGCAGATCAATGTCAAAAAGCTTTTTTAAACCAGGTCGTTGAACTTTCACCACTACCTTTTCCCCATTATGCAACATTGCTCGATGTACCTAATGAAATTTTTGTTGAAGAAAATCAGCATAAAAGAGCAGTATTTACAAATCACATAAAGAAAAATAAATAATTTTCAATTACTAACAACTCCTACTACACAAAGCATATCTGTTTGATGGAAGAAAACGTTCTTTTTCATGATAGAAAGGGAAAAAATATACAATATAGTATATGAGTGTCCTTGTCTTTGACATATTTCTCTTTCTTTTTGTTTTTCTTTTTGGTTTCCTTTTCTCTCCGTCATAATTAACATAAAAGTATGAAGCGAGTTAAATGGCAAAAGATAATACACACAGGAAGAGATAATAAGGAAGAAAACTAGCTTTTCTGCTGGTGCTCCTAAATTACTAATTTGCAAGAGAAGAATTGAATACGCAAAAGATTTTAAATATTTCTAAAATTCATATTAGTTGCAGATTGGACCTATATCAGCAAAATAAATTAAGCGTCTAATTTCTGGTGGCATTTTACATCAGTGAAAATTTGTTACCACATATGCTCGGTAGTGTCAGTACTTATTCAAAAAGCAATATTGCCTATATCTTCAAGAGCAAAAGATCTTTACAAAAAGTTAGAACATGGCGCATAGCCAGGATAAAAAAGTAAGTATAAAGCTGAAGCAAACCTGACCAAGACTAGCAGCTGCAATTGGTCTTTCTTCAAATTCCTTAAATAACTGATCAACTGGGGCTCCCAGTTCTTTCTCAACAAAGACTTTGGCTTTCTCTGTCGAGAAGGCAGGAACTCTATCCTGAATTATATGCCATGATATTGACACCAAAATCAGATGCAAACAAATATAGTATCATAAATTAATTGTTCATGAGGTACTTAAAGCATGGAAGAGATTGTGCAGATAACATCTCCAGACCTGCAACTTGGCTAGCTCATCCACAAACTCTCGTGGAAATAAATCGGATCTTGTTGAGGACAATTGTCCAAGTTTAATAAATGTAGGACCAAGTTGCAGCACACGTTCTCGTAACCATGAAGCAGTTTTGCATCTTCTGGTTTTCTGAAAATTGATAGAACTATAACTAATCAAGATCATGGATGTAAAAGATTATGACTAGAACGCAGAAGATAAATAGTCTCTCTTCCAGCTATATGAATTTTGAGATCTCTTAAGATGTCAAATAATTCACTTCATGGAAAAACCATTTAGAATCTCACCTGCTTATCTTCTGTGAAGCCGCCAACATAGGCCCACTTTGCATTGTCCAGGAGAACACGCAAACGCAATGATAGAACAAATGACCACACATCTATGGTTCTATGGACAGAATTGTAGTTTTCACTTGCCCAGCTGAAGCCTTCATCTGAAGGCAGAACCTTTAGATCTTCAATTGGTGGAAGCTTGTCAAACTTGGAAGTCTTAACAATGGGCATAGCAGGATCTCTCTTCACTAGGCTAGCTCCATTCACCTTACTAGAACCACTAATAACAGTTTTTTTACCATTTACAACTTTATTATTTACAGGTGGTTCTTTCCTTTCGATATTTATTCCATTAACACTCCTTTTTGATCCATTTAGCATCTCTTTGTTATTTATGGATTGGGTTTTCCTCTTCATAACTTCACTTGCAGGTACCATTTTAATTGGCCTACCATTTCTACCTAATTTTACCTGGGATTCTGTCTGTTGCATGACCACTTGAAACCAATGAATTTCTTTAGTTTTGGGTAGATACTTTAGATGCCTCTTATACTTCCATGAATTCTGACCCGAGATTGAACCAGAAAAGCTAAAGTTTTCTTTTTGTCTTCCATGATCAATTACTTCCCTGCAGCAATAGCAGCTGTGCGAAGCCAGTATTGCCGCCATGTAATACGCAATACCTGATGAAGAGTGAAAGGCATTATCTCGAAGTTATGTATATTGTTCAACCGCTAAAAGCCAAAATATTAAGCGAGTAGTAACTATGCGATACAATAAGAAACATACACACTTCCTTGTTATTTCAAAACCTAAATCAAATAGATACTTCAGTAATTAACAATGCTTCACTGAAGTAAGTGTAGGATACTTCTAATCCTTTTGCATGACAATTCACAAAATGTAGAAAGAAGGAAAAAATATATATATATATATATATATATATATATATATATATATATATATATATATATATATATATATATGTATATAGCGTGTTATTCCAACAAGCTTCTCAATTTAAAGGAGACAATGGCAATAGAAAGCATTTTGTCTCGCAATTTTTACCTATAAAATCAAGAACACCAGAGTCCCTTCAGAATAGAAGTGAATCTACTTCCAATTAGCACCAAAAAAAAAAAAAAAAAGTGAATCTACTTTCTTGATTACTCAGTAAAACATAAGTTTCACAAGAAGCTAATCCACAAACAAGCTAAATTAGCATGCCCTTCATCAAATAAGTCCTTAAGAAATCAGAAACAGCAATCTCTCATAGGACACGTTGGTAAAAGAACTAACAATCCTTTCCAAAAGCATCCAGAAATCCTTCTGCACTCAACATACAACTAATCCAACAACCGAATTCAAAACAAAGCAACCTGAAACCCGTGATAATCAAAGTTTAAAAGAACAGATGCTGAATGATTCACATGCAAGAAATTTATCTGCAGGTAGTTATACAACAGTACTTAAAGCACAAGACATTAGAATAATGCTTCAGGCTGTCTTGTCAGGGAGTAAAGAATTGCTTACACTTTCTGAAGAAGAAGAAGAAGAAGATTCAGAATCAGTCTCCAATTCCAACTCTATTCAGTTACAATTTCCAAGTTTTCTTGCTACTTATATGCCCATGAAGATGAAAAAGATCCGAATTTTGGTGGTGGGTTTGCACACACTGATCAAATATAGCAATTCTTTGGCTCCCACAAAGAAAGACACTTGTATTGGATTCTTGATTTCGGTGCAAGACGAGCTGTCAGTGGAGCCTGTAAAATTTGGTACGTGTAAACAACCCACGTTAAAGCTAAATGAATAGCCCTTCCTATTCTTGAAAACCTCTGCGATTCTTTCCCTTGTTAGAATGTTTTGCACGTTGAAGTTAACGACAACAGGCAAAAATGGGATGATCAACACCAACCACCATACGGTTGGCGGCCATTTTTCTTGATTTTCTAGCGGCTTTGAGAATCCTACCGGACATGGAAATTTCGCGGAGATATTTGCTATGGCCGTGGCTGAAGTTTTTGGAAAATATCAATTTCATCCTTAACATTTCAATTGAAGTGACTCCGTTTCGTGTGTTACTTTTTTTTTTATTTTTTTGGGATTCTGCCTTTTTTTTTTTTTGAGGAAATTAGCCCATGCTTTATTGATGTTTATGATATTTGGTAGAATATGGGAGGTACAAGTTTTACATTTTTTTAATTATAAAAATAAAATTTTTACTTTTTAAAAAATAAATATATAAATAGGAAAAAAATGTAAATTGAATTCAAGTGTATCACCTTCTAAATAACTCATTATTACTTTGTCACGAGATATAAAAGTTTTAGTCATTTTATTTTTAATAGTTTTTTTCTTTTATCGTAAGTTTGGTTAGATATTTTTTGCAAGTATAAAGTGTTGCTACTTGAATTTAAAACTCAATTAAAAAGAAATACGTGTGTATTAATAAATAAAAGTCAAAAGTCCCATAATAAAAGAGCATTATATCACATACTATATTCAAATTATTAGAATAGAGTGTAGTGTCTACTTCAATAACTCTTCAAAAAATATCACTAATTATGAATAGTAATAAGATAAGATAAATTTTGATCTAAAAATTCTAAAATTTCTCTGATACCATATCGAATAAATTGTTTTACAAAAGTCTTCATCTAGATAATAATAGACTCCAATTCTCAGAACTCACATTAGTATTTATGATTAATTATATATATATATAATATTAATTTAACACGAAATTATTAAATTATTTAGAACTATACATAAAAGATAATTTTGGCTGGATAATAAGTATTATATTTTAAAACATTTATAAAAATAAATTTGAAAGAAAAAATTTGACATATAATTTATACATGATCTCGAATTTTGAAAAAATTTACGTCCACATTTCCTGCCTAGTCTCATTTTTTTTATAATTGTTTTTTGTACTGTAGAACCAAATCAGTACATTACTATATCTCCAAGGATCAAACTGTCAAAATTAAAAACATTAAAGGATGAAATTAAGATGTTTAAATAACTTAATGACCAATGGAACAATTTTGATGAGTTCATGTTACCATAATCAAAATTTGTGATACAGACCCCTAGTGGACCCCCGATGGCTTTTATGGTCGCTCGTGTTTATTTTACATCCTCAGAAGCTTTCGGAGTTTCATTTTTTTTAAAAAAAAAACAATTGGAAAATATCCCGGCATTACTTCTTTTTATTATTTTTTTTTGAATTTCAGCATTTACTTGACTTGCTTTTAATACATACATTCATAATTCTACATGATGTACGGATATATTTTAAAAATTATTTATAAAAAATATGAATTAAAGGAGTATGTCCTTATTCTCTTGGGGGTTTCTTTTTATTTCTAATAATAAATATATTCCCATTTTTTGTGTGAAGTGTCACCCAAATCACGCTTATATATAGAAAACAAAATTCTCTCAAGCTATTTCATACCCATCAATATGCAATTTCTTCCAATCAAATTTAAGTTTGATTTTTGGACCGCGCGGGCCTGTCCATATTTATTTTAATAAAAAACTAATTATTTCGGGACTAATTTTTAAGTATTTTTATTAAATTTAAAAAATTAATAATAAAGAATAATATATTAGCCTTATTTTGTTTAAATCTAATATCAAATATTCAAAGATCTGAAGAAATCTCCTTAAAAATTTAGAAAGAATTTTAAAGAGAGAAAAAATATATAAAAATAAAGATATAAAATCGTTGCAAGTAATAATTTAAAGTATTATAATTAAAAAATATTTTTATTTCTTTCTCGTAACAATAAATATATATTATATTCCTATATTTTTATGTAAAGTGTGCTTTCTATTATAAGTATTACCGTATACAAAAAGGAAGGCGACAAGAGAAACCAAACCCAGAAACTGTCCCTTTCATCATAGTGTAGAAATTTACCAGCTTTTGATTTTTTTAATACCCAAAGTCTTAGGGTGTATTTGTATTATATTTAGTTGGGAAAGATTTTATCTTGAGTTTTGTATAAATAAATTTTTTATAAAAAAAAAAGTGGAGTCTAATTGTGTGTTTGATGGAAATAGATGAAATCCAAATGCACCCTTAATGGCTCCATCATGGTCAACTAATCTATTTTGTTAATGATAGATGAAATATTACGTAATTAGACAATACTAAAATTGGTGTCCTCTAGTGTGTATGTGAGAGACTGATTCGGTAATTTATTACCCCTATTGATAAAAAGCTTAATCAGCCAAGATAGATTAATTTCTTCCTTTCTTTATTTCCTCCTTCTTTCCTAATGATATATTTTGGATCTAACCACCAATACGGTAGTTTAAGTGGTTAGAGATCTGTCTTCCGCCTTGAACATCGAGGGTTCGAACCTCACTGAGGACGTAGAACCCTTCCCACCAAGGGGGTGCTATGGAATTGAGCCTGAATTACCGGCCCATAATGCTGATCCGACAGAACGGGCATCTTCTCACTTGGACTATTAGTCAAAACAAAAAAAAAGTACAAAAACATATTGGACCCTTAGTATTTTTAATTTTGAAATTATATATTTTAAAGAATAATTAGGTGTTTACGTGATTAAGCAAAATAATAATTGTATTTTATTTGGGTCCCTCCTTCTACTATCAGAGCCACCAACAACCCACCAATAGAAGTCACGATAAGGATAGCCAATATGGAAATAAGATTTTCTCAGACCATAGATTCTCTTAGTTTTGATATAAGACCTGATATCAATAATACTAACTATATTTTCTATGAAGATTTCACTAAATATGAAGAAAAACATAACCGAGAATGGGATAATTCATCTCCATAAGATTATACAACAACAACCAACCTGTTGAAGAACCCGACTGGAATTAAATATGATAATCTCTATTTATTTTAATAACAATTTATTAATTTATATTAATTTAGTAACATTTCAGTTAGTTATAAATTATAAATATTTTTTCTTAAAAAACACAATGATAGTTGAAGTCGAAGACAACACCATAATCTATACTTATATATATTAATAAAACACTTTTACTATTTCTCCTCTCCAAAAAGCCTTTGGAGTCTTCATTCTTATTTTTAAAAATTTTAACCTTTTTTTTATAGATAGAAAAGTTATTATTGATTAGAATTTAAACATTTAAATTTTAAATACTAATTCGTAGCTCCACTTCCTTCATTAAATCTCCCAATTTGTGTTGTTCATGTTTACCTTATTCATATTTTCTCTTTTTACATCTTTCATACTTTTTTTATTTTAATTAGATTGTGTACACTAATATATATTTTCAATTCTTTTAACAGAAAATTAGTACGTTTTTATTTAATTTCTTTAATAGGTTCTGAAGATTTATATGTTCCAACAATTTGGTTTTGATCACGAAATTTTTTCTTTTTTTCCTTTCAGTGGATGATTTAAAATTATTTATTTATTTAGTCCTTGGTATCTATTACTCTAATTTAATTCTTCATATGCTAAATTTAAGAACAAAAATGTCTAATTGCCTATTAAAACATTCTGCATCAGAACATGCATGACTCTGCAGTACATTAGACATGAAATGTAATGGTCGATGACTTTTGAGTTTTTTCTTTTTTTGATCTTTTTATCTACTAGATTAAAAGAAAGAAATAATTTTTGTAAAGTATAATAACACTATGATTTATTTCTGATATATCAAAAATATTAGTTTTTAGGAAAAATTTTGAGCAATGTTCTGAGAATTTTTTAATTTTAAAAAAATACTTCTTTGAGATTTTTAATATAAAATATTAATATCTTTGATTTTATAAGTTATTTATTATTTAGAAGTAGAGAAAGACAAGAAAGGGGAGGAGATTTTAATATTCACCATGGTTTTATTACAAATATATTATATTTTTTTAACGGAGTCACCATAATTTTATTGGAAATATATTATATGTTTTTCCATAACGGAGGCTTTTTTAAAAATTAGTGTAAGAATATCATAATTAAAATAAAAAATTTTGAGGTTTTATTATTAATCATTTTTTTTTAATTTTGAATTTTTTTTTGAGAGAATGGGCTTGGGAAACACAAGATTTTGATAAGATTCAACAAAACCAAAAAATGATAAGTAAGTATGACATATCAATATAAAATTAATACTTTATAAATCATTAATATCTTTTTGAGATTTTTTAATAAAAAAAATGTTAATAATTGTATATAATATGAATAGTTGATGTTATTGTAGTTGACAAATTTTTTCTTTACTTACTAAAATAAATAGTTTATGTTGTAATCATTCAATTTTGGATGGAGGGAATGGTGTGGAAAATAAATTGAATTATATATTACAATAGTTCTTTTCTCTTAAATATTTGATCATAATAATATTTTAGGAATATTCTGTGGTTAAAGCATAGTTAGTTTATTTTATGTATATTTTAGTATTACAATAGTTGTTTAAATATTTATTTTTTTCTTTTTGATTTTTATAAGTAACTTTATAAATTAATATTTGAAGTTTTAATCATTTCACCAGTAGATTCAAGTTCTTTTCTTTTTCTTTAAAGAGTTCATTGTTGTTTAAGTATTTGATTTTTTTCTTTCTAATTTTCATAAGTAATTTCATAAATTAGTATTTAAAATTTAGAAAAAAATGACCAGCTTAGTCCCGAAATTTAGGTGTCTAATATATTATGGTCTATAATATTTTTTTCTATCGTTTAAGTCTTGAAAGTTAGGTGTATAACATGTTATAGTCCTGAAAGAATTTTCGAACAACCAGCAAAGTCCGAACACCAGCTGCTGTCGTAGCCTCCCGCAAAAAATATCCATGTCCTACTCACTTGATATTTTTTTGATGGTAAAATCATCCTTAATTGGGTAAGACACGTGACTTCCAAAATAAAAAATATATTTTGAAAACAAAACCCTAATTGTGAATGGTAAGATAAAGAGCACTTTCTCTTTTTTTATATCTGAATCCCCATTTGATAGCATGATGAATTATTGCTGTTAGTACTTCTAAAGAAGGAATGATATTTATTAATAATAATGAGTTGAAACAGGCAATAATTCATCATGACATCGAACAGAGATTTAGATATAAAAAAGAGAAATAACTCTTTATTTTACCGTTCATAATTAGAGTTTTATTTTCAAAATATATTTTTTATTTTGGAGTTTATCCAATCAAGGATGATTTTACCCTAAAAAAAATGTTACGTGAGTGGGATGTGTATATTTTTGGCCGAAGGCTATAGTGGCAGCTGGTGATTGGACTTTGTTGAACATTCAAAAATTCTTTCGAGACTATAACAGCAGAAAAAAATGTTAGGAACTATAACATGTTAGACACGTAACTTTTGGGATTTAAACGACAGAAACAAAATATTAGAGGTTATAACATATTAGATATTTAATTTTCAGGACTAAACTGGTCATTTTTTCTAAAATTTAAATCATTCACTTTTTCTACAAGTATCATCACTAGGCAGATTCAAGTTTTTTCATTTTTCTTTAAAAAGTTTATAGTTGTTTAAGTATTTGATTTCTTTTCTTTCTTTCATAAGTTAGTATTTAAAAATTTTAATTATTTTATCCTTGGTGTAGGTAGGTTGGAGTGTTTTTTACTAAATTCTTTATTTATTTAAAATGACAAAGAAATAGGTTTGGAGTTTATTGTTGTTTTCAAATACACATAATAATGGGCAAATATAATTATTTTTACAACTTCTTTCTACTATTACCTACAAATCTTTTAAGTGAATAATTTTTTATTAAAAACATAATTTTTTCATAGTTGTAGTTTTTTAAAAATATATTTCAGTAATTGTTATTAGAAATAAAAAATTCAATACCTATGCATAGCATAGACTTTTATGCTAGTAGAGTAGATAATATACAAAGTTATTTGCCTATAATTTATGCAAAGATTCTAGACTCTTGGGACAAAAAGTTAATAGAAACTTATAAAATAGGAATGGTTGATACATTAGGAAAAAGAATAATACATCTAAAAGATAAGCAGTTCTCAGAAGATGAATCATGGAATATGAATCATCCTGAGAAGATGATTAAACAATGAATAACAAAGAGATAAGTAAAACTACCACTTTAGAATCACTTACAGATAATTCTATTGAACAAACATGAAAATATAAAAAAGACGCATTAATAGATAAAAGAAAATTAAAACATATTCAAAAAGAAAGATTTTCATTGTTAAGTTAGCCTGGATTTCAAATAAATGTTTAGAATGATTGGAATAAAATCACATAAACAATATTTTTTTTATGAATTGAATATCAAAAAAAGAGTATTAGATGTTTCTTTAACATATAATAATGTACTGATACTATTATTGCCTAAAGCCAGCATGATTGTGATGCCCGAGTAGCTTGGCTTCTCCCACTATATCAATGGGCTATTATTAGTAGTACCTTAAGAGTGTCGCTGCCTTCTGCCCCAACATCTTACCCTAGAATCTTGAGACCTTCCTATAGCTTCCAAACTCTTGTTCCTATGACGTTTATTTGGAAGCTTGAGAATAATGATAATGAACAGGAGCTTGAGGACGACAAGGAGGATGTGGATGATGAGCAGGACGAGGAGTTGAAGGTGCAGAAGGACGATGCTTGCAAGGGATAACTGCACGTGGTATGCCTAGCATACGTCAATGAAGTTTGCTTAGTTGAGTTGCAAATGATATAGGGAGCTCGTCATTCTCTCAGTCGTTGTCTGGGATTGCAAGTTTAACACATTCATGCATGACAATAGATCCCACCCCTTAGGTACTGGACAGTGGGCCTGGCCAAAATTAACTGTTAGGCCATCACCTTCCAAGGACTCAAATGTGGTAGCGTCATGAACAAGTATGAAGGGAGCTAACTTTCAGATATCTTCCAAGACGAGATTCTAATCAGGTCCTGTAGAGTCAAATCAGGCTGAATTGTAGCCATAGGTAGCACCGAGTATCCCACCAACTCATTGCAAGACGGGGGCTAAGCTTCTTAAGGCAAGTGGCGGCTTACAAGATCTCTTGACGGTGGATCTCATGACCCCCGTCACTGGTACATTTCTACACTACACATGTAACTAGTGGTATTTGGAATTGCAATGTGAGTATATTGTCGTTTTATTCATCATAGTTATTTTTTGTCAGAGTTCTAATATATGTGTATTTTTTCTTGAAATACAATAACAACCACCAATAGCAATCCATTATAGGACTCATGTTCTAGCAAGGCTGGACTCACTTGATTTGATTGCTTCGAGTACATGAACATGCCTTCATATCTGCATTCGTGGAAAGATAGTAGGCAGATACAAGTACTTTCCACCTGTTATTTGACAAGATGAAAACCACATTGCATGATATAGCTTATATTCGCAGGATCCCAACCATCGATCATGCTATCACCCACGCAGTCGAGAAGCAATCAATGCAGATATATTAGAACATCTAAGCCTATCTATATTTCCAACTTAGCATGGCATCAAGGACAGAATACTGGCAATTTGTGTGGGTCACAACTCTACTGAAGCTATTCCTTGCCCTATATCTTTATAAATTTGTAAATCTTTTTCTTTGCCCCCATACTTTTCCATCCTTGACCCACAATAATTCCGAGCACGGAGATAATCACAACCACATGCACTCCGATTCTAGCAACGTGGCACCATAACCAAGAGGTTCGAGGACCTTTGTAGTTTCAGGCTTTCATAATTTGCCTTTCAAATTATGGACTGTATATGATAATTATGTGTAAATAATTTTAATGGAAATAAGTTAGATTTGATAAATTTATCATTTAAATTGAACTAAAGTGTACGACACATATAAATTTGAGTATAATTTTACTACGAAATTGATAGCGAGCATTTTGTTCTTATTAATTATACAAATTAAAGTTAAGGGATATGTTAAAAAAATAAAAGGTTAAAGGACTATTTTTTGTGAATTATTCATTAAGGAATCACCTCAAATAAGCGTCCATTTGAATGTAAATGCTTTAGGGAGCTAAAATGGCTACCCATAAAATAACATTGTACGTAGTAGAATTCAAGTCTGTAAATAAGATATAAGAAAAATAATGACATAATATTTATTTATGTAATATTTTAAATGGATACAAAAATCTCGGAGAAGCTTCTTAATTTTCAAGAAGATCCTTTTATTCTTCGTTTTTAGGGAAACATTGGTGCTAGGGTTTGACAACTTGATCTCGGATCGAATTGATTCTGATGATGCACACTTGATCACCTAAACATCAGGGCCTTTTATGATCCTTCGGATAAAGATCGCAAAAAATGCCTCGTAGAACAAGAAAAACAATTTGAATATTTTTTAAGATCTTTTAAAATTGGAGAAAATTTTTGAATTTGGAGAGGACTTTGAAGCTTGGTTGTGGCTTGATGCTTCTGCAAAATTATCTCAACCTTAAGAGAAGTCTCCTATTTATAGGTGAGAGATTGGTTTAGAGTTTCTTAACGACTAAGTAAAGTATTACTTGTATTGGGCTAATTCGATTCTTTATTTGAAGTGGCCGAATAAATTTAATCCATTATTTAATGGACTTTAATTTAACTAGGCTTCTGACCCAATTTATCAAGGCCCAATTCAATATTTTTTGGACTTTATTTCAAGCGAATTTGGGCATTCTTTAAAAAGATTTCAAATATACTCTTATCTTGAATGGATCAAGAGATTTCTTTCATCAATTAAATTTAAATAATATTTTCTTTTAGTCTTGATTAAATAAATTCATTAAAATTTCTTTATCTCCAAATGCCCCCACTTCGAGAATTGGACGAAGTGCTTGATCAAATAACTTGTAGATGAGGTTTGAAGTATTTTGAAGATGTTTTGAAGTCTGCCTTTTCAATCCCATTAAGGTTATTGAAGCTCTACCTTTATAACATTTTAGTATTTTCCAAAAGAATTCTCCTCGACCTTATCAAATCTTATATAATCATTGATAAATCAGGACAAGATCCCCTATGCTTTAGAAGTTTCTAAATTAAACTTCCTGCAGCAATTTTAGAAATAAACCTCCCAACAAAATTAGGGAGGTTGGAACCCTATATATAAGCCAGACTCTTCATTTTTTATTTCACACAATTGGAGAACTTCTTCAACTTTGGAAACTCGGTCAATGGACAATTCTAGTTTATCGACATCAAGTACTTCCGGTATCAACTGTGCAACAAGGAAAATCATCCTCTAACCTTTGCATGATTTCATCTGTTTGCTTTAAGCATTATGCATGCAAGATTAAAGCCTTCTTAACCTTTATGCATGAAACGTTTATGGAATTTCTTTGTTTTCATAATTTGTTTGAGCACCAACCTGATTCAAGCTCTCTCTCTCTCTCTCTCTCTCTGTTTCTTTTTTTTTTTTGGCATCTCTTATCAAAAGTCATGGTGCATTTTCCAAGTTCCAAATCTTTTTTCGAAAATAATACTTGTTAGTGATTCGCTATGATGAAAGTGATAACTTTGATACTTCAAGTGGTGATATATGGTAAATATGCAATCCATGTCTAACTTGCTCACCAAAAGCGTGGGATCTTTTCTCTCTCCCCAACTCATCACTCATAGGGGTGGCAAAGTCCCAAGCCATCAAGTGGCAAGAGTTTTAACTTCAACTTCAAATTTAGAAGCAACATCAACTTCAACTTCAAAATTTTAAGTAGTAATATCTTCAATTTCAAACTCCAAACTTTCAAGTGGTAACAATTTGAACTTCAAATTTGCAAATAGAAATGATTTCAACTTCAAATTTGCATGCGGTCGCAACTTTTAACTTTAGACTTCAAAGTGACAACAACTTCTACTTCAAACTTTCAAATGATAGTGACTTCAACTTCAAACTTCGAAACGGCAGTGGCTTCACCTTCAACTTTGAAGAAGGCAAGGATTTCAACTTCATACCTCAAATCAAGACCTTAAAGCTGCAAAAACTTCAATTCCAAGCCACAAGTCAGAATCTGACTTCAAACTTTGGAGCGACGAGGACTTCCACTCCATACCTTAGAGTAGCAAAGACTTCGGTTTCAAGTCTTGAAGCAACAATAACTTCTACTCCAAGTCTTAGATCTGGAAGGTTGCAACTTCAAATCTTGAAGTGACAACAACTTCAAACCTTGGACTAGCAAAGGTTTTGACTTCAAAATCTGAATCAATAGGGCTTCTATTTCCAGCCTTGAGCACCTTTGAGCAAGAAATGCCTTAGAGATCAACTTGTTGATCAAATTGTAGTAAGAAGAGCTTTGCATATTCAGTTGAAACAAATATCCTTTTTTTTTAAGAGAACGTGTGATTGAACTTGAAATTTATCTCAATCTACCTATGTATCTCAAAAGATCATCTTGGGAATCAAATCAACATGTAGTTCAAAAATTACTGAGCCACAAATAGTTTAAACTAATGTGCGCCATGAATGACTTTGCAGTTTAGACCATGTAGTCAAGAAGCATTTCATTTGTCAGCTAACTTGATGGTTTTGGACAATTTAAACTCTGTCAAGGAATAACATGCAATTTTAACTCCTGTGATAAGGAGTATTTTAATGGCTTCACTTTTTGGGATTAGCCAGTTTAACTTCTTATCATGGAATAACTAGCAATTTTCACTCATACATTAAGGAGCATTTACACATTCATTTCAAGAGATTAAATAGTTTAAACTCTTATTAAGGAGTAAATTGTAGTTTAGGCTCGTGAATCAAGGAGCTTTCACTTTCAACTTCTTTTGAGAGACTTGGAGTTTAAGGAATTGGTTGTGATCATTGTAAAACTTGTTGCCACCTTTCTTCAAGATATATATCTCCTTCGCGAGCTAATCGCATGACTTCATCCTTGAATGTAAAGCACATCTCAATCATATGCCCAACCAGTCGGTGGCACTTGCAGTAATTTAGATCATTCTCTTGCCCAACTTCCTGGGGACATTTTGGATTTGGTAACTCAATTGCATTAACAGTGCTAACTCATCGAACATTGAAGAGACATTAGAGTCCATAAAAGAATACTCCTCCTATTTTTTTCTTCAAAGTCATCTTTTGAGACATTTTAGTTTAGATTTTGATGGCATTTGCGCTTGTCATCATTGACTCCATCATCTCTTTCTTTTCATAAGATTTAACTTCTCTTTCATGGTTTTGCTTCTTCTTACATTTATTTGGCTCTTGAATAGGCACTTTTCCCCCATTCGTAAAGATGTTCAACTTCATGTCATGAGCACGAGTAGCAAGTTCTTCAAAGGTCTTGGGCATGATTCCCTTAAGGATGTATTGAGTCCTCAGTGCATGCCTTGAAAGCTCATATCTATAGCAGATGCTTCACTTAAATGGTTTCTCTAATTAAGACTTAGATTTCTCCACCGATTGATATAATCAACTACAGGCTCATCTTTCCATTGGCAAGACTTGGTCAGCTCTACAATGCTAACAACTCGACGAGTGCTATAGAAGTGATTGAGAAATTCTTACTCCAGTTGATCCTAACTATTAATTGAACCAAGTTCAAGATTTGTATACCACTCAAATGCATTTACTTTGAGGGATCGCACAAATTTTTTAATAAGAAAATCTCCAAAAGTACCAGCATTATTGCAAGTCTTAATGAAATGAGCAACTTGCTGCTTGGGATTTCCCTTCTCCTCAAACTGATATAACTTCAGGGGTTGATATCTAGTAGACATCTTCAGATTATCAATTCTTTGAGAATATTGCTTAACCTGTGTGAGAACATATTTATTGCCCCCATCATATTTCTCATTAACAGTTCCCATAATGAAGTTCGTCTATTGATCAATACGAATCCATCAGAAAATACTTGGATATTTTGGGTTTTCTTTGATGTCTCTGTTGTGATAAAAATACTCAGGATCGAATAAGCTTTATAAACACACAAAAAATAAGAGAAAATTTCCTTTCTATATTATCAAAATAGAATTTACAAAAACTCTCAAAAAATATCCACTCTCAAGATATGGGAATTCTAAGGTACACAATTCATCAAGAGAAGTCTTCTATTTAAGGTAGATGGTTGGTGGCAAAACTTCAAGAATGATGGCTGCCGGTGGATTTTTTCCTTCAACAATGGTGGCTTTCTTCATTCCACAATGGTGGCTGGATATTTCAACAATTCTCCCCCTCCAGCCACATCTGAAACAAGTTTCATCTAATAGCAATTTCAGCTATGTCTCTGCATAGCTCTAGCTTATCTCGTGTAACCACTTTTGTAAACATGTCTGCTGCATTTTCCTTCGTGTGGATCTTCACTAATCTCAGTAGTTATTTCTCGATCACTTCACGTATTCAATAATAACAAATATCAATATGTTTTGTGCGGGAATGATATATGGAGTTCTTGCTCAAATCCAGAACACTCTGACTATCACAATATACCTTGTAATCAGCTTGCTTAATCCCAAGTTCTTGAAGAAAACGCTTTAACCACAACATCTCTTTGCCAGCTTCTGAGGCTGTAATATACTCAGCTTTAGTTATGGATAAAGCAACGCACTTCTGCAATCTTGACTTCCATGAGATAGCTCCCCCTGCAAAAGTATATAGAAAACCTGATGTGCACTTTCTCCCATCAAGATCACCAGCCATATCTGCATCTATATAGCCCTTCAAGATTGGATCAGCTCCCCCAAAACAAATATTCATTTTGGTAGTACCCTTGAGGTACTTGAGAATCCACTTTACTGCCTCCCAACGCTTCTTCCCAGGGTTTGAGAGAAAATGACTTACCACTCCCACTGCGTGAGCAATATCGGGCCTTATACACACCATTGTATACATTAGACTTCCAACGGCTGAAGAATATGATACTGATGACATCTCTCCAATCTCTTCCTTGGATGAGGGACATGCACTTTTATCCAATTTGAAATGATTTGCAAGTGGAATACTAACCGTTTTGGCATTGTTCATATTGAACCTTTCGAGCACTCGTTCAATATACTTTTCCTGAGATAGCCATAATATTCGATTGTTTCTATCTCTAACAATGTGCATTCCTAAAATTTTTCAAGCCGGTCCTAAGTCTTTCATGTCGAATGACTTAGACAACTCTTTCTTCAGCTAATTGATCTTCAATGCGTCTTGTCCTACGATCAACATGTCGTCTACATAAAGTAAAAGAGTAATGAAGTTTCCGTCTGGAAATCTTTGGATATACACACACTCGTCTGCAGCAATCTTCTTATACCCTTGTCTTACTATGCAAGAGTCAAACTTTTTATACCACTATCTCGGTGCCTGTTTCAATTCGTACAAGCTTTTCTTAAACTTGCAAACGAGGTTATCACCTGAAACCTCAAATCCTTCTGGTTGCTCCATATAGATTTCTTCTTTTAGATCTCTGTGAAGAAAAGCTGTCTTCACGTCCATCTGTTCAAGCTCCAGGTTCATACTTGCAACCAAACCAAGTATAACTCTAATGGATGTCATTTTGATAACTGGTGAGAAAATCTCATCAAAGTCAATTCCTTTCTTCTGCTGGAATCCTTTGACCACCAATCGTGCTTTGTATTTCACCACATTCCTGTTGCCATCTTTCTTCAGCTTGAACACCCATTTATTTCATAATGCATTCTTTCCTACTGGAAGTTTGACAATCTCATAAGTTTGATTTTTATGCAGAGATTCCATCTCTTCCTGCATTGCAAGCAGCCATTTTTCTTTGTTCTTATGAGATGTTGCTTCTTGGAAACTCTCCGGTTCTCCATCTTCAGTGAGCAAAAGATATTCAAAATCTGAATATCTCGTAGAAGGAATCCGTCCTCATTCAGATCTTCGAACATTTGGAATGATTTGAGAATATTCTCCATCATCTTGGCCTTGTGATGGTTCCGAAGCTTCTAGAGATGTGGGTTGAGTCTCCCCCTGCTCAACACCATCTTCTTCCTCTTCTTCATCTGCTTCTGGCATGTCTTCTAGCATTGCATCAGTATTGATTGCAGATGGTACCAGTCCTTCATCTGAGAATTGAGTGTCAACCCTTTACTCATGAAAATATTGCGGGCTTTCCAATATCTTCTCTTGTCTGGTTTTCATAAAATACAACATCCCTACTTCTGATTACCTTCCTCTCCTTTGGATCCCATAACTTGCATCCAAACTCTTCATCTCCATAGCCAATGAAAATACATGCAGTAGTCCTTCCATCAAGCTTCTGTCTGAGCTTGCTGGATATATGTGCGTACGCCAAACATCCAAATACTCTCAAGTGTGAGTATGTTGGATCCTTTCCAGACCACAGTTTCTCCAGAACTTCAAAATTGAGTGGTACTGATGGCGATCTGTTGATTAAGTAGCATGCAGCCCTTACTGTTTCTCCCCAAAATGGCTTTAGTAGCTTTGCCTTGATCATCATGCTTCTGACTCTATCCATAATGGTACGATTCATCCGCTCAGTTACACCATTATGTTGTGGGGTGCGGGGAACTGTCTTCTCATGTCTAATGCCATAACTCTTGCAGTAGGCTTTGAACATCCTGGAAGTATACTCACCCCCATTGTCTGTTCGAAGACACTTCAATTTCTTTCCTGTTTCACGCTCCACCATGGCATGAAACTGCTTGAAGTAGTCCAGAACCTGGTCCTTCGATCTAAGGAAATACATACATACTTTTCGAAAAGTATCATCAATAAAAGATAGGAAATATTTATTACCTCCTAATGAATCACCTCCATGGGACTGCAAACATCATAATGTACCAGATCAAGTAACTCTAATTTTCTTGTTGAGGAAATATTAAAGGAGATTCAATGTTGCTTACTAAACAAGCAATGACTACAAGGATTAATGGCAGCATCCTTGTCAATGTTGATAAGTTTTTTCTCATCGAGAGAAGATAACCCTTTCTGACTGATATGGCCAAGTCTCTCATGCCAAAAATTCTGAGAATTCTCCTTCTCTACAATATTGAGACTTCCTGTACAGATCTTCACATGAGTTTTGTATAATGTACCGCAAATGTGTCCTCGAGCGACTGTCAAAGCGCCATTTGACAACTTCCATTTGCCCTTGCTGAAATGGTTATCATATCCCTGTTTGTCAAGAGTAATACCTGAAAGAAGATTAAGTCGAAGATCAGGTACATGTCGAACATCCTTCAATGTAATAGTTCTCCCAGAGTTTGTCTTGATCTGGACATTGTGAGAAAGTGAAATTTCCCATCTTCACAGTTCCAAAGTCTCCACCTTGGTATGTTGTGAAGTAGACCTTGTGGGGAGTCACGTGGTAGGATGCTGCAGTATCTACCACCCATTCTGAATCTTCTTTTGAGGCATGAAGACATATATCGTAGAACAAAAAGTTACGTCTCCAGGGACGATGATTAGCGTTTCTCCACCATTGTTCTTCAACTCAGAATTGCTTTTGCCTTGCTCCTCGAGCCATTTGTAACAGTTCTTTTTCATATGACTCTCAATGCCACAATGATGGCATGTGTAGGTCGGTTTCTTGCCATCAGTAGATCTGCCTCTACTTTTGCCTCTGCCTCCTCGTTGTTGATTCCCAAGTTGTCTTCCTCGGTTCTCCAATACAATAGCATGAGTTTGATTTGTGCCCATGTCCATTCTTCTGGCCTCCTCACTGAACAAGGCATCTTGTACCATCGACATGGTAACTTTGCCATCTGGGGCCAAGTTGCTAAGGGACACCACAAGTGTTTCCCAACTATCAGGTAGAGAACTGAGTAGAAGAAGTGTCTGAATCTCATCTGCAAGTGGCATCTCAACAGAAGACAATTGATTTATCAGGTTTTGCAACTTACTGCTATGCTCGGCAATTGAAGTTCCATCTTCGAGCTTCAAGTTTACTAGTCGCCTCATTAATAGAGCCTTATTTCAAGCAGTTTTGGCCTGATACATATCTTCGATCTTCCTCCAAAGGGCATATGCCTCTGTCTCCTATGCAACGTGGTGGAAGACAATATTGTCAATCCATTGTCGGATTTGACCAATAGATTTTCGGTCCATCTTCTTTCAATCTGTCTCCTTAGATTCATCAGGTTTGATACCCTTCGATTCAATGGGATCATAGAGATCTTTACAGCTGAGGAGATCTTGTATCCGAGGTTTTCACAATGTGTAATTATTTGCCATAAGTTTAATCATTGTAAAAGATAATTCTTCCATTCTCATTTAATAATAGAGTTGAATTACCCAACCCAAAAACAGACCTCACCGTTGAGTCCGGAACAGTCGAAAAAGGTGGATTTGACTATTCATTAGTCAAAAACATATTTGGGATAATTTTGTAATTTTAAAAATCTTTAGGAGCAAAATTTTAATTTCAAAATACTTTAGAGGTCAAAGTATAATTTTAAAAAATATAGCAGAATTTTCTGATGTCTGCCATGTGACAGTGACTGGGCATTGACGTGGTAGTGACTGGGCGTTGACGTGGTAGACGCTGACTGGCAACTGACTAGGCACTGAGCCAGCGTCTTCTTCCTGGACGATGAATAAATTTGCAGAAACAGAGCAATACTTTGTTTTGCTCTTGTGATTAGTGCTGTCAAAACGGGCCTCAGCCCGCGGGCCGGCCTGTTTTTTTAGGCATACGGACGGATATGGGGCCTAATATATGCCGACCCATTTTAACGCGGGCTTTTTCAGCCCGCTCCGTTTAGCTCGCGGGCCGGACACTGCCGGTAAGCTTAAAACCTGAGCTCTGATACCACTTGTTATGATAAAAATACTCAGGATTGTATAAGCATTATAAACACACAAAAAATGAGAGAAAATTTTTCTTTCTATATTATCAAAATAGAATTTACAAAAAAACTCTAAAAAAATATCTACTCTCAAGGGATTAATTCCTCTTTGGGAATTCTAAGGTACACAATTCATCAAGAGAAGACTTCTATTTATAGCCAAAATAAGGTAGATGATTGGTGGCAAAACTTCAAGAATGATGGCTGCCGGTGAATTTTTCCTTCAACAATGGTGGCTTTCTTCCTTGATGGTTGGACATTTCAACAGTCTCGACTTTGTATTGAATCTCTGGTTTCTATGGAAGATTTTGGCTTGTTTTACTACTTTTCTCCAATCACTCCATTGATTGATTAATGAATTGCTCTAGCTCTTTAGAGCGTTTTGCAAGTCTTTTAACCAACTTTCTGAGGTGTGCTAATTATTCTTCGATACTGAGGGTGCCAGTAATCGTGGATAGAAATGACTAAAGAAGCAATTGAATCTTCAGTGAAGGAACAATCATACTTCATTGGTGGTGCCATGGATTTGACGAACACTTGAACTTGAATTTGATTTTACTTCAAAGAGAAGAGATGGGAAGTAGAGATCATCCCATTGGGCGTGCCAAAATTTGCATGCAACAAAATTTAAGTTTGCAAATCAGAGACAAGAAAATACAATAAAGTATTTATTTATGTAATATTTAAATTGGCCAGAAAAATCTCTGAGAAGTTTCTTACTTTTCAAGAAGATCCTCTAAAAAACATTAATGTGATAGTTTGGCAATTTGATTGGCAATTTGACCTCAGATCGAATTATTTTGACGATGAAAACTTGATTGTCGAATCCTCAAGTTTTTTATGACTCTTCAGATGAATATCGCAAAGAATGTAAAGAGCGATTTAAATATTTTGTCGAAGTTCTTTTGGAATTAGCGAAGACCTTCCAATTTGGAGAAAACTCTGAAACTTATCCGGAACTTATCTTCAGAATTATCTCAACCTTTATAGGAAGCTCCCTATTTATAGATGAGAGATTGGCTTTGGGTTTCTGATTGACTAAGGAACCCATTATAAGGCGAACCCGCTACGGTGCGGATGGCCATTTTTTCCGCACGTGTGGAAGGCCATCCCAGCCGTTCTTTCGGTTAAAAACTGATCCAACGGTTGGGAGCTTTCAAGGGCATTCTGGGAACAAAAAACTGAATCTGTAAAATCAAAAAAAATGAGCAAAATTCAAATTTGCGCGGTGTAATGATGACCCCCCATCAATCGGTGCATCGGGAACAGAGAAGCTGCAAAATGACTGCTCGAAGCAATCAAAATAATTTTGCAGCGGCAGTCCTATTGACTTTTTTATTTCTATTTCCATTTCCATTTCCATCTGCATCTTCTCTCTATCTCTTTCTCTCGCTCTCTCTGCAACTCCAAAAAAGCAGTAGCTTTAGCAACTTTTTGCGTTAAAAAATAGTGAGATATGGCCGCCAAGACTACATCCGATGCAAGGTTCCAGTTTCGTTGCAGAACCACCTACATCATCAACGCGAATCGGGCTCTCCGAAATCACCCCGAGAGTAAGCAGAGAATGGCTGCGCTGACCAAGGTTGGCTTCGATCGTCTGACGGAACTCCGACTAGAAACAATAAACTCCTCGGTCGTGCTTATGCTTCTGAAACAATTTGATTGGAGGAAAAAATTCTTTATGATTGATAGTGATCGGAGGGTTGAGATAACGGAGGAGGATGCTGGGAGAGTATATGGGCTCCCGGCGGGACCAAACGAAATTGTGTTTGGGAGAAAGAAAAGCCTGCACCTAAGTATGGCTTTTATTTTGGAGTCGATTTGGGGTTAGATCCTTCAGCCAAGAGCTACGTGTCCCATGATATAACAGAGGAGCGGCTGGCAAATTTTCGTGGTGATAGTCATACCTTCGCCAAACTGTACATACTGCTAGCAATAAGCACATTGCTTGCACCGAAAAACTCACAGAAGATTAGCCTATCAAACTACGCAAGGTATTTGGATGATATAGAAACAATCCGCACGTACAACTGGGCAAGACACATTGCGGAGTTCCTGAATGCAGGGGTGGAATTATTTGCAAAGAAAGTCCAAAAAAAGCCTTCCTCCTAGCCAGAAGGCAACATACATCTTCTGCTGGTACCTTCATTTCTCCAGTGTGAATATAATAATTATTCTTCTGTGCGTATAATAATTATGTTTGACTATTATAGAGTGAGTGATAGCCATAGTTGATGTACATAATTATTCTTGTCGTTGGGTAATAATTATGATTGACTATTACGGAGAGAGTGATAGTCGTGGTTGATGTACATAATTATTCTTGTAGTTGGATAATTATTATGATTGACTATTACGGATTGAGTGATAGCCGTGGGTTCTGTGCATAATTATTCTTGTCGTTGGATAATAATTATTTTGACTATTATGGAGAGAGTGATAGCCGTGGGTTCTATGCATAATTATTCTTGTCGTTGGATAATAATTATTTTGACTATTATGGAGAGAGTGATAGCCGTGAGCGCTGTGCATAATTATTCTTGTAGTTGGATAATAATTATTATTGACTTTTTTGGACCGACTGATAGTCGGGGTTGCTGTGCATAATTATTATTGTATTTGGATAATAATTATTTATTGATGTAGGTGCGTTGTGCTGAGGTTTTGCAAGGGTAGTCTGAGAAAGAGTTGCCCTGCTGTTGGTGGAATGGGAGCAGGGTTGCTGAGGCTTTCGCCTTGCTGCCCCAGGCTAAGGCGGGGGCCCAAGAAATTAGTGGAGAAGAAACAATCGCTGCAGCCAATGCCTCGAAGAGGGCGCTTCTGTTGGCCAAACGGCGGACGTATGTGAGGAAGTTGAGAAGGATTGATCGGATGCTGGAGGAGCTTGATGCTGAAGACCAGCCTATTTCTATGGCATTCGCTTTAAAAAGAAAAAGAAGTGCAAGAAGGCCTGACACACCTAAGACGACAGTCCCTCCGGTGCAAGGTGAAAATATTGGTGTAGAGCATGACTCGTCTAGGTCAGACCTCCCTCTTGATGACGAATTTGGGGTGATGAAGATCGCTAGGGAAATAAATCAAGGTTGGTTTGTGTCTTTGATAAAGTGAACAAATATTCTTAACGATGTGAATAAAACATGGTTAGTTTGCCTATGTGATGCAGCATCTGAAGAGGCCGAAGATCTTGCACACGATCAGCTTAACCAGGCAATCGCTGATGAGCCTTTTTCTACCATTGAACCGGTTGCTCCGGACTCTGAGAGAAGGGTCCCTGATGAGCCAGCCAGTAAAGGATTACATAGGCCTATTAAGCGCCGCAGGCTAGTCAAGGCCAGTTCAAAGCTGGGTTCGCCCTATCTGATAGCAAAAGGTGACCCAAATTCCTTGACCAGCGAAGAGGAGGCCCTTGTGGACTTTGCTGTGCTGGAAAACCCCCCGGATGGACTAAAGTAAGTTGGTTAAACGGTTTTGAATAAGTGTTATAATGTGTCTGAATAATTATTCAGAAGAGACATAATAATTATTCTTGTTCCTCCTGACCGTCACTGCAGTGCTTTGATGGTCCTTGATGATGAGCTCCAGCCTCTAACTCAAATAGAGATGGAAGGCATCAGGCCTAATCAATACTTCTATCACTCGATGATTGATGTGTTTGGCCATCTGTTTAACCGGGAACAGGCCACCAACGGTCCCATACGGAGGTTTTGTTTTGACTACAGTATCGGGGTTTGTTTTAATCTATTGCTTGTACTTTATCCCCTGATTTTCCTACAATGGTTTCCATTGCCAGAGTTTCCTAAGTTATGTAATGTGCAGGCTAGTGCTGTCTCTGACACTACAACAGGTAAAACCAAAAGCCCTGCAGACATGGCTGATGAGATTGCTGCCCATATAAATAGACTTCCATATCACTCGACAGATAAACCGTTTGTTCCTGCCAAATGCACCATGGTAATAATTATGTATGAGTATGGTAATAATTATGCACAACACATCAGCCCTTGAGTGCTCCAACAATTAGTAATAATTATTCATGAGTGGGATAATAATTATCATATGGATGCATTTTTACAACATCTAATTGTTTGACTCGTGCCCTTGCAGTACTTCTTCCCAATTCTTCGCGCTGCACATTTCTTCCTTTTTGCTGTTGACATGAGTGCCAAAAGGTTCTTGTGCTTAAATATCAAGCCCTGTGCCGAAGTGTTTGATGACGTGCACAGGCCAATTGGCGAGGTCCTGACAAGATACTTTTGCGAATGGTGGAAAGTTTGGGGAGGAACCAGCGTAGATTTTGAAGCCTTTGTCCGGGACGTCCCAAGGGTGCCTGTGCAGCCGGACGATAATAGCTGCGGGGTGTTTGTTTGTTTGATGATGCAGCATTGGGTTGGGCACATTCCCCAGGATTGTTATGCGATGTAGCTCAAGCAGGACTGGCTAAACAAGGCCAGGCGCAAGATTGCTGCTAGGCTTTTATTACAACCTGCAAATCGCGTTCAAGATGAGGTCTTGGCCGCTGCCGTACAGTGGAAGGGGGACCAGCGAAGGGAAAGAGGTTGATGTTCTTTTGTACTGCTTCTCTGCTTTTAAGCGATGGATTGTGAATACTTTTAGGCCTGTAAGGCTAATTTTTCTTAATTGGATGCATAATTATTTTTTTATTGGGATAATAATTATTTTTTCTGTTCGTAATTAGCCTTGTGTGTCAAGGGCCAAACAAGGCCCAAGAAACTGAAGTGAATTAGAGGTCAATTGGCAGCGTAATTATAACCACTGTGAAATTTGTTGATACAACTGCAACTAAATTTATACCGACAAATTCAATGTGTATGGGTTTAGGTCATGTATTTGCTAAGGATTAAAGGGAAGATTCATATGCATTTTGGCTTGAAAGTTCCCTTCTGATAGCTGCCTCTGTCTGGCCTTCTCCATCAAGCTTCGCAGCCTCTTCCTTGAGCGGTTTGCATTCGGCCTAGTCTTGATTGTCCTCATAGGCGCAAGGCCTTCACCGGGAGATCTTGAATTGTCAGACGCTACACGATATGTGAATAATTATTATCATTTATTGTGTAATCATAATTATGCATAAAGTGGATAATAATTATTCTTGGGGGTTCCATTAACTTACGTTTGTTGACTATAACACAATTGGGGGTTCCATCATACCCAGGATTACTCCCAAGCAGCTCCAGAGCCCTCTTGCAGAGTTCATCTAACTCGTTGTCAATCATATTGTAAGTGTTATCGTCCAGGCACACTCTTGTAGCCAACATAACCATTTTATGTGTGAGCGTTTGGTAGCGCTCACCGTACTCTGTTGGCAGCTTACCGCCAGCCGAAGTAAATGGAAGTTGAAAGTCACACTTCGCATTCTTGGTCCACCGTTTCAAAACATAATGAGGCGGCAATGTCCTCATATTGCAGTTACCAAGAGAGCCCATCACATCCATAACCTTAAGGATATGTCTGCAAAGAATACCCATTGTTTCGAACAAACGGCATGAGCACTCTAGCACCATTTTATCCAGCTCAACATGCACGATTCTCTCGTCCAGCTTCATCTCTGAAACATTGTCTTTACAACTGTACACTCGGTACTTGAGCATACTTTTGCAAACGTCACTGGTTTCACATGCTTCAATGATGTACTCGAATGTCTGGTGATACTGTTCCTGGAACATAACGAACATATTGGGGGTATATTGCTCTGCTGCACACCTTGCCAACGGACTGCATAGGAAGCTATTGTTGGGTAACCTGGTTATTGTCAAAATAATTATTCATAGCGATAGTAATAATTATTATGTTGTATTTGAACAATTATGCAGCAGATATTGAATAACTATTTAGATCACCGATCATTGGCGCAGAAATCTTGGATCTTTTCCGCCTCTCTCCGACTCTCGACCATCCGATTAAAGTGGCCGAAGAATTGAATGAGGTTGTGGTATGATTGGAGATACCCTCGAATTATCCCATTACAAGACTCGCTCAACTGAGTAGAAACCATTCCTGCAGTGAAATGTTGCCTAACCCATGCCGATGACCACTGCTGACGAAATCTATGGATCCTCTCTATCCACCTATGGGGACCATTCGGGAAACACTCCTCCAACATCGTATTCCACACAAAGTTGAACTCTTTATCGTCGTCGACATCATACATCAAGTAGTAGAGCTTCTCGGCAAATTGTGGGGTGAACAACTGTGTTAGGTTCTTTTGGGCATTTTGCCTTATATGCCAAATACAAAGACCATGAAATGTCTGAGGCAACACTGATTTAATTGTTGCAGCCATGGCAGGATCTTGGTCTGTGAATATGCTCTGCGGGGCTTTACCGGACATACACCGCAAGAACGTCCGCAACAACTATTCAAACGACTCCGTTGTTTCATCGTAGAGGAGGGCAGCACCAAAAACACAACCTTGGTGGTGGTGATTGAATCCAACAAATAGAGCTGTCCAGTAAAGGAAATCAGACTCATAAAAATTTATTCACAATTTTGCTCGGGCATTTTTCAGATGAAAGATAATAATTATTAATGACACTAATAATAATTATTATAAAAGGATTGAATAATTATTACAAACAGACCAACAGGGCGATAATTTTTATTCGTTCTATACGTGGTGTCGAAGCTGATAGAATCTCCAAAGAAGTCATAATCCATCTTCATTCTACCGTCTGCCCAGAATATATTCGCAATTCGTTCTTCATTGTCAACCTCGATGTCATAGTAAAATACGAGGCTGCGATACGCTAAGCTGTAGATCCGTGGAAAGGAAACCAAGACTGGCCTTACACCCTGCGCCCAAAGCCATTACCTCATACGAAGATCTTAGCCGAATACCGGCATCCTCGTTCAATTCAGCCACGACACCTTGAACATCACTAACGTGGCGGTTAGACCTTAGCATGTGGGCAAATTCTTTTGAGTACAGAGAATGATTATGATCCACAACCCAACCGTTTATCACATACACACCCCTAGCCTGATCAAGCTGTAGTCTTATTTGGGCTTGACATCCTGTTCTCTCCTCCCATCTTCTCCTTTCACTCGCCGGTCTTGCCTCAATATGATTAGCATTTGCTTTGCTGTTCTTGGGGTCAAATTTGCTTCCCCCGCCGAAATCCCTCCTTGTTACACACATACTTCATATATTGCACTTTTCCTGTTTTCGAGCACCTCCTCGCATACATTATCCTTGTTCCGAATCCAATACGGTGGGCATATCTATTGTAGAATGCATGAGCATCACTAACAGTTGAGAACTCCATTTTCATCATTTCTTCCATGCTTTCTACAGCAGAACATAATAATTATTCGTTATGCCTATAAATAATTATTCAATATCATATGGATAATTATGTAGTATCCGAGCATAGTTACCCTTCTCTTCGTTGAAGCTTCCAGAATACATGCAACCCATTGTTTCTTCATGCATGGGTTGTACTTCTACATCTTCAGATTCAAGCTTCACCATAAAAGAAACGACAGAGGGTATGTAAAGAATCATAACAAGCCAAACAACGTCTTCGAGGTATAAAACAAGATTGGGAAGTTGCAAAACAAATCCACGATGGACTAGAACAGAAAAAATTTAAGTTTACCTGAGATTTGCTGGCAACTGCTTCCATCATGGCGAGACTTCACACTGAGAAAAGATCATTGAGTGTAGAATGACAGTAGAACTAAAGAAGGAAGATAGAGAGAAGACGCTCGGAGGGGAAGGAACGTGGGGAGGAAGAAAATGGAGTTCTGATCAATATTTGAAGGGAAAATTGACGTGATATGGCTGACATGACTGATGTTGGCGGGCCAATTTCAATTTTTTGTTCTCAGAATGCCCTTGAAAGCTCCAAACCGTTGGATCAGTTTTTAACCGAAAGAACGGCTGGGATGGCCTTCCGTACGTGCGGAAAAAATGGCCATCTGCACCGTAGCGGACTCGCTTGTATTGGACTAATCCAATTCTTTATTTGAAGTGACTACTAAATTTAATCATTTATTTAATGGACTTGAATTTAACTTAACTTCAGCTTCGGGCTTAATTTATTAAAACCCAATGCAATATTTAATGAACTTTACTTCAAGTGAATTTGAACAGTATTTAAAAGGACTTCAGATATGGATAGCGTAATAACTTAAGAAATTTCTTTCATCAATTAAATTTAAGTAGCTAAAAATTAAAACTATTTATTTTCATTTAGTCTTGATTAAATAAATTCATTAAAATTTCTTCCTCTACAACCATTCCTGTGACGTCGATAAAATCTGCATTAAGTTAAATGTTGCTGTTCTGGTCTTACCTTCCGCATAGTGAATCTGCTTGATGCTTCCGGCTCCACCATTGCCCTGGGTGATCTGGATGCTCTTGACAACCTGTGGCAATAGCTTGGGGATCAAATTATGAGAGCTCACGATCGAGGCTTTAAACTGGGGAGATAGGAGATTTGTACGCATCGCTTGTTACGGCCGTGGTAGCTTTCGATACTGGCTTCTATCGCGAGAGAATTTAAAGAGATGGTTTGTGCCTTTGTCTCTCAAGGACATCGAAATGCTATGCTGTTTATAGATTAAGGCTAGTTTCTGTCCTTGTTCTAAGGCTAGTTTTTGTCCTTGTTCTAAGGCAAATTTGTTCCTTCCCTTGACATATATAACATTATAGAATAGGCAGAAAATCCAGTATATCTTGCTTGATTTCCATGTCTTTAGTTGAAAGAAGTCTGCAGAAACAAAATACCCTGTTTTCCCGTACTACCCAGGAAATGCGACCATTTCCTGCAGTCATCTTTTTTATGTTATATTGATATAACGGAACAAGCTATTTTCATCGGGTCTTTATAGTCATATCCTACGATTTCTGGCTTACCGTAGTCTTATCCAATGCGAGCACTACAGCCCTATCTTTGCCGCTGTTCCATCAATAGCCAAAGAATATACGGCAAAAGACCTGGGAAAGGTATTGGAGTTCTTCATTTTTGGCTAGTAGGAATAATATTTTCTGTTCCATTCTAATTTGAACACAATATCCCATACAGTTAGTTCTATTCTTGATCTCTAAACAAAAAAACCTAAGAGATATTTTGCTAGAAAATTGAGATGTATATTTCTATTTAATTTAGAACATCTTCCTATCGGAAAATAATCACATCACTGCTTTCCCAGGCGTTCAAATCACAGAACTTTGTTGAATGGCTTGAAATTCGGCTCTTTTTTGGTTTTTTTGAAAGAAATCCGGCTCTTAGGTTACCAATATAGACAAAGGCGAATTGTAAAGTTTAATAACTCCGACCCCAATAAGTCCACTTCTTGGCCAGTTTGCCTGAGGCGAAGCACAAAGTACCTGCAAATAGAAATAGCAATAGAAATCATGTCAGAGGAAAAACCATGCAAGGCACTAAAATTGTATACTAGTTAATGGGTCATTGGGGGACATGGATATTTGATCTAGTGAGTTCATATTTATCTTTCTGGCGAGAAGAAAAGCAAGGCCTGAAAGGTGGATAAGGTCAATTGATTTTCTCTTAACGTTCAATGCATTATTACTTCAAACTAATCTAGACGCAAACCTTTGGGCAGCTCTGGCTGCAAAAATGGAGAACATAGGGTTTTGGCTGCACCCATTTCACCCTTTGTCCGAGCTTTGACATCCTTCTCCACCTCCTGGATGTAGAGAACATAAAATCAATGTAGCACAAAAGCAAAAAGCTACTAATAATTAATTAGGGTACAATTTCTCAACTATGTAAACAACAAATGCAAGTTCAAGTTTTCGGAGTATCCAAAATCTTGAATGTTCAAATAAGCATCCAAAATCCATGCATACAAAAGCAGCAGTAGATATGTAACATGGAGAATGACAGAGCTATACCTCTTCATCGCACCAAGGAGCCAAAATCAATTTCTTTTGCCCTAGTGCTTCCACAAACTCTTCCCAGGTTTTCACAACATGAATGCAGGCCTCTTTCTTTTGCTTGGCAACATCAAACAGATTTTGTTGGATAGTATCCAGTAAATTTCTCACTTCTTCAACTAACTTATCCATCGGAATGTCAATTTTAGCTGAATTGTCGCGTCGAACAGCACGTACCTAAGAAGATAATTCAAGCAGAGGTAAACAAAGAAAGTGCATTAAACAAGAACTCTAGCTCCAAACCCAAACCCACATAAACAAAGGATGACTAAACCAAAACCAAATATCATAAAAAATTCTTCCTTTAAACACACAATGGTGACCAGAAAGTGAAGGAATTATATGAAGAAGAGCCTTGAAAATCAATGAATCCAACAAGACTGATAGTAGGTATCTAACTCGTTACCTGCTTATTAGCAAGGTCTCTTGGCCCTATTTCAATCCTTAGAGGGACACCCTTCATTTCCCAATTTGAATACTTCCATCCTGGTGAATAGTTGTCCCTCAAGTCTGCTTCTGCATGAAAACCTGATTCATTCAAGGCTTTCACGGTGGCAGCACATGCATCCAGAATTCCTTGAGTATCAGCATCTTTGTAAGGAACAGGGATCACAACAACTTGGGTAGCTGCAACTTTTGGAGGCAGCACAAGACCTTTATCATCGCCATGGACCATTATCATCACGCCAATCTATCACAAAGCCCCAAAATATTATTAATTCAAGAATCAGGAAACATCATTTAAGGTGAAGTCATGAAGTCAGCTTACAGTTCTGGTAGTATAAGCCCAGGAGTTCTGCCAAACCATATGCTTCTCTCCTTTCTCATTTTCAAAGTTTATTTCAAACATTTTAGCAAAATTCTGACCCAAGCAGTGGGAAGTTGCACCTTGTATACCACGGCCAGTATTTGGAATAAAAGCCTAGTAAAGAAAGAACCAATCATATATACCACTAAAGAACAGAATGACAAAAAACTGTTTATAATGGAAGACCAGAAAAAAGGAACTGGACAGGGCAAATTGAGAAGTGTTTATTGAAGGAGTGGGAAGAACTATGTGTAATATCAGTATGCAGTTGGTGTAGTAATAGCTACTCAATTGATTCCTACTTTCTCTCTCTATCAGTCATTTCCACTTCCTTCCTCTTCTTTTGCAAACTGTAGTACTTCAGCCCCACTTGCCGGTGAGATCTGAGCAATGGCTCCAGCCAGCACTAGGGTCTTTGTCAGATCTGTTTACTTATTGTTTTGCTTTTGTGACTCCCTTTTTCCTACAAACCTTGGTGGGGTTTCTCTCTATGCGATCGTCCCCAAAATCCAAGATGCTGAGGCGAGATTATCCCAATTCTTCATTCCCCTCTTTTGCTGTGCTGGGCAGGAGTTTGAAGATTGCTTTGATTGTAATGTTCCCGATTATTTTCATATTAATGGATAATCTCTCTATCCAAAAATAAAAAGAAAGAAAAAAAAGCAGTATGTGATTTAGTACCTCAACAGTAGTTGTATAAAGGCCACCAGCAAACTTTTCAAGCTCACTTTTCTTTCCCTTAATCACAGGAACAGCAAGGAATTCCTCATATATGCGTCTATATAATTCCAGAATTTCAAGTACCTAAAAAATATGATCATGTGTTACAGTTTATAAAAACATAAACTTCATAACAAAGTATCATTATCAACTATGCCAATTGCCTCCAACACAAGCGGGGAAACCAACCACATACTTCTTAAAAAAAGAACCAAATGTTGCAAGAACACAACAGCACCAATATGACCCATAGAAGGATCTAAAACTTATATAATGTCACTATGCTAGCAACAAATGTTCTTACATCTTTTAATCCTTATTAGGAAATCTCCGCATCATCCATAATGTAAGATTTATGATAAGTCAATTTTGTCAGTGCTTTTCCTAGGTGGATCAGTCCTTTTCACCAGATTCTATTACAAAATACCAGAATCAAGAAGCCTTGATTTAAGGACTAAGGATCCCTGCAAAAGGAAATGAAAATATATAAAAGAAACTATAGTTTTACAATTCAAAAGTCCTGTCTAAGAGAAAACATCGTATTTGATGGTCAAATTATAACACTACATGACCATAAAATATTATAGCAGTACCTCTTGATCAGCCTCCTCTTTTGTAGCAAATGCCGTATGGCCTTCTTGCCAAAGAAACTCGCGACTCCTGAAAAAGCACAACGGAGCATTCGAAAAAAAAGATTTTAATAGATGCCAAAATATTAAGTGATTAGCAAACAGGAAATACTAAACATGTAAGAAAGATCTAAAATAATCATGTTGAAGGAGGAACAAACATACAAAATAACCAACCCTCAAACTCTTCCCATTTGAAGAAATATATGGAACAATTCAAGAATCATAAAGAAGCAGACAAACATGCCACAACACAAGATCCAAAACAAGGAATTCTTTTAAATGTTTAAAAAATTAATAGGAACAATAAAGTGGAACAGAACCAAATAAAATCACTGATGAAACACCTTATAAATGGAGTAGGATGGCTGAACTCCCATCGAACAACATTGCACCACTGGTTGAGTCTCAGAGGCAAGTCACGGTGTCCTCTTATCCATTTAGAGTAATAAGGATACATGACAGTTTCACTAGTTGGCCGAATAGCAATAGGCACTTCTAAATCTGATTCTCCTGATTTTGTAACCCAGGCAACCTGCAAGAAGCTCAAGGTCAAAATGAAAAAACACTGATGAGATCCTAGTTATTATTAAGAAAACTAAACAGGGAAATGCCATACCACAGAGCAACAAATAGATACTAGAGTAAACTAAAGCTAGAAAATCAGAGGGGAACAAAAATGGATATTAGTCTAATGACTGGTGGCAAAATGATATATTTTCATACTAGCTCCTCTCTCCTGGAATACTCCAGGATGAAGCATAACAGCATGATATATAGAACTATTTGTTTAAGGTAACAGCCAATAAATAAACAAATATGTATTTGTGTTTAAAGGTATTTAGACTTATAAAATCTGATATGTCTAAACAAACATTTAGGCCCAGTTTGATTCAGGGATTTTAGTGAGGAAAAGGGAAACGAAGAAAAAGAAAATGAAATCCTTAGAAAATTGAAAATCCACATGTTGTTTGGTTAACTAGGGAAAATACTGAGGAAAAGGAAAAGATTTCCAAGAAAGCAATTTCCCTTGTTTGGTTTGTAAGATTTTGAAATTGAAATAGTGAAGAAATCAAAATCAATAATTAGACCCGTACTCATTGAAAATTTTCAAACAAAAATAAGATATATTGAGCTTAATTTATTAAAAGTAACTTGAAGTCACAAAAATTGAAGGCCACCATTTTCCTGATTGAACTGCCAAATAAGTCCAAATTTCGGTAGATATTTAGTGTAGATTTGAGTATAGTAAATTTTTGTTGCACTAGTTGGCTGTATGAGCCTTTTTTTTAAAATTTGTCAAAGACTAATCAATATCTATATCCATTTTACAGTTCATAACTAATCTAGCTGTTCTATTGTTGAACCTTTCATGGATGAGAGCTCCCATCAGAGTTTTGTTTTTCCATGCATAAGGTTTAAATACAAGACCTTGTTTAAGAGAGACAAACTCCTTCAAATTCGGCTAATTCTCGTCAGTATTTGGTTGCGACTATGCAATAGTAAATGTTATTTCACTTTTCTTTTTTAACTAAAAACTTTTATTTTATTTGTTGTGTACATAAATTATTAAAATTTGTGATATATTCCGGTTGATTTCAGGAATATTTTTGTCTATTAAATTCACTTTAAGATAGAATGAGCATTTTAAAAAGGGGAGGAAAATTGGATTTCAGGAATATTTCTGTCTATTAAATTCGCTTTTAAGATAGATTGAGCATGTTAAAAAGGGAAGGAAATTGAATGAACAAAATTACCCTAAAACCTATCGAAATCCCATTGCAGAACATATAATATAATTGGATTTTGTCCCTTGTCTGTTTTTTAATATTACAGTTCTTGACTTCCCGTAAAACATACTGGAAGGAGCACAACTGCACAAGGAAGTGGTGGGCAGTGGACCAGGGGAAAGAAACGAAAGGGTTCATCGAGAAGACATGTGCAACTTGGGATTAAAGTTTCCTCAGTCTTTTCTTTTTCTTCACAATAGTGTGCAGAAAAAGTTTTCCACACTTTCTGTTCAATTTTTTTTCCCCAATTTTATTTTCTTGAGCTTTTTCCTTCACCGCCAATCAAAGGAAAAGTGTTTTCTTTTCCTCACTAAAATCCTTGAACCAAATAGGGGCTTAGAGTAGTAACTCTTTATTCTCCTCACGTGAGAATAGAAATATAGGAATACAAAATGGATTAATTTTGACCTGAGATCCCTACTAGTTAAGCTTGTTACATACACTCCCAACATTTGAGAGGAATAATGCTTTAGAAGAATCTAAAATGATAGTTGAGAACATCTAACCTCGGGAGCGAATCCTTCTATGTGATCCTTCTCCTTTTGCAGCACACCAGGGGATACAAACAGAGGGAAATAACAGTTCTTGATATTGATTTTCTTAATCTCAGCATCAAAGAAGGCCTGAAAATTGAAACAAATCAACAAATATCAGTAATTTCATAATTAAGAAATGTAAAAGAACTTAAGCAGGAGTCATCAACTTTCTACATCCTGTTAAACAATTAGCACCAACCAATGGATCATGTATCACAACCAAGTACAATGGTAGCCAACATGCTATTGGACAAAACAATCACCACAGTGACTAAAAGCATGAAACAAGAAGCAAATTTGGAACTTACTTGCAAGATCTCCCATATGGCCATTGCCCATGGTCGTAGAATATAACAGCCAGAAATGTCATAGTACTCGATCATTTCACCACTAACAACAACCTAGATAAATTGATTCAGGAAATAAAAAAGATTCAGGAGCCCAAACAATAAACATGTCTGTGAAAATGGAAAAAGAACCAAAAAAATGCTCTTTAACTTTTGCATACTGACAACAAACTTTCAAATGAATATAAGTGAATACAACAACAACCAAGCCTTAATCCCAAATTGGGGTCGGCTACATGAACCAAAGAAAAGATTACATGTGATCATCAACAAAATGAATATAAGTGAATCAAAGACAAATAAGTGAAACAAATGACATAACAATTCAGGAATAGAATTTCAAAAGCATTTACAAAGATGCCTATGAAGATCTTTGGATTAATTACCACTTCCAATAGGAATGCTCTATTGTCTTTTCTAGGCACCCAATGACTACCTAAACCATCACTGTATATAGCAAAAATGCACTCAACACGAGGCTCATCAATGGCAAGACTATCTAATAAAAATTCTCCAAGCTCTGATGATGCAACATTTTATAGTTTTGCAGAGTATCACTCTTTTCAAAAAGGAAGCCTTGAGGCCAAGACACTGGAACTTACAACTTAAAAACATTGCAGTGATGGATTAGGATTAATGTACAAAAGCTTTCCACTGAAGGAGATGACTCCCAATCAAATATCATCCATCATTCAGCGAATGTAAAATGTAATGATATTGTCCTGCCTAGTAAACTCGCTGTTCAAGCTTTTGTAATAGACAGAGATGAGAGGTGATGTTCATCGGTAAAAATTTCCACCTGCTACTTTGTAATATAAGGAGAGGGCAAGAGGCAAGGACCTGGGATCCTGTTGAAGGTGTCAGGTAAAAAGGTCCATTGTACTTTATGAAATTTCTTATCCACCTAGCAAATGACATCCACAATTTAACAGAGAAGAAGCAAACCAGAGGCATAAGTCTTGACTCTATTAATACTGCCTTCGCTCAACTTTGAGGTTGAAGAGAAACAAAATGCAAATTAGAACCAAACTTGTTAATAGTTGAAACTTGAGAAGTTAAAGAGTGCAAGAAACTGAAACAAGAAAGTTCAGGTAGAGCAAAATCGAATTTTTGCAACCACAAAATAGAATGACATCATTTCATAAAGAATATATGGGTGAAAGTTATTAAAGCAAAATGTCAGATCTTGAGTTGGACTATACCTCAGAGTACCATTCTCCAAAGTTTTCATCCTTTTTGTTTGTGAGACCAAGACCAGTCTCCTTTTTTACTTCTTTCTTTTTCCCCTCTGAAATATAAGAAAATAAAAATATTTGAAAAATCAGTTTGGCAATGCATACCATCCACAACCAAAATAATCAAATGCAAGGCCTTAAAATGGAAGTGGAACACATATAACTTACTTGTGTTTGCAGAATCTTTTGCTTCTTTACCAGCCATACAAAGAAGTTAATATGAAGCCCAAAAGAAATCTCCTACAAAAATAGAATCTAACCTCAGAAAATAAGTCACATTGTAATATTAGAAAAACAAGAATGCTAGGATCACATCCTAAAAGGTGCTGCTAATACAATAAAAGTAAAGTTTCATTTTTTTTATGTATGTGCCATAAGATCTGAGAATATATTTCACATAATACTTAAAGAAAAGAAAAAAAGCAGACGTCTCTGTTATCTCTGGTGATGTAAAGAAAAGAAGATAGGTATGAAAAGATCTCCACAAATTACAAGAATGAATAGTGAAAATTGATTTATTTTTCTAACCTTCCACCACATTGAATCAAATGCACATTGAATAGATATCAACAATTATAAAATCTTCAACTAAGAAAGCCAACGGCGCCGCATTAACAAGTCATCATAGTAGAATCAAATAAGTCTAAACAATTTAGCACCAATAATCTGATTCAACTAAACAATATGCTCAAGTTTAAACTATGATTAACCAAATTTTCAAAATAATACTTATTAGATGGTAAAACCTATGCTAATGATATAAGAACTATAATCACCCTATAAACAAAATACACTATAAACGAAAGAAAAGGAAAAGTTCATAATCACCCTAAAAATCTGATCAAATTAAATAATGGTGCACCAAGTAAAATATTGTCTTTATCCAATTATGTAAGAATCAAGATTCCCGTCTAGATGCATTTCCTGAAAGACGCCCATGTTTTGAGCTTCTATGCCATTCAACAATGATGAAGGAGGTGTGGTTTGCTTCTGCCATCAGTTTTTTTATTCAAAACTATAAAGAAGAAAATTGAATTAGAAAGGCCAAAGGGAGGAGTCTTTTGCTTAACAGAAATGATTAAAAAGATCTATGTGAAGCAAGGATGCATTTGGATTGGTTTTCTTTTGAGAATGAAAAAAAGTGAATTATTTTGTGAGATGAGAGGGGGGAACCAAAGTGAAAAAAGTAGGAAAAAGTGTATTGCTTTTCTCAATAATAATCAATCCAAATGCACCCTAATAAAAAATTCAGTTCTATACCTTACTTTCAAGTTTATTTAAGCCCTGCAAATTGGAAGAGAATACAGATGAAAGTAAAGTTCGTGTACAGCCCTACAAGCCCAAAACATAAATCAGGGAAACAATTATAACCTTTTACAGCCCTACAAGCCCAAAACTTAAATCAGGAAATGATTATAACCTTTTACTTAATATAACCACATAAGAGGTAAATAAAGGACACTTCTGAATAAGGTAAGGAGATTTTCAGTTCCCACTATAAACAAGTTATGTAGATAAAACAATAAAGGACGCTTCTGAATAACGTAAGGAGAATTTCAGTTCTCATTATAAACAACTTAGGTAGATAAAACAATAAAGGACACTTGAATAAGGTACGGAGAATTTCTAGCTCGCACTATGACCAACAAATTATGCAGATAAAACAGTCTTCTACATTGTCATCCTACAAGAATCACCAGCTTTAACAAAGCAAAATAACATTTGAATGATCAATCCAGTCTCATGGCATTTGCACCATCTCAATGATTTTAGTGCCACGTAATTTTATTGAAAACCAAAAAGGAAGCTTCTTAATGAACCTCCATTACATTAAGCATTTGCATTCTCCCTATTATTTCTCAACTGCTTATTTTCTATTCTTGAAGAATCCTGGAGTGAGCAAATAAATAATACCAATTCTATACTCTGATAAGTTGAAAATGCACCCTAAATGCAAGTTAAGATGTAATTTTCATATATAAAATACAATGAGATTTTTAACTTGGTCTCTTGTAATTAGGCTGATAAGAGCAAATTTGAGCAAATTCATTTCTCAACTCCTCAACATCTTCTCTTTATTAATCACCAGAAATCAATGTCATCCACATAGGCAAAAAATAAATCATATTTTCACTGAGACAAAAAATACGGTAAACATAGAATCATACCAGAATAGAGCAAACAAATGCAAACAGTAACCAAAAAATATGACTTGCTGTAACAGCCACAGAAAATATGGTTCTACACTTTTAGTTAAGCACAAATCTTTGGTTAGGAACTTTATTGGAAGAAAGGGGAAAAAATGTGACATGCACAAATATATTCACTTTGGTAGCCACTTTTGTACTTGAGGAAACCTCAAGGTTGTAGATTGACTAGTTTGTAGAATTAATATATTCTTGTTTATCCGTTTAGCAGTAGCTATGATCATCCACTATAAAATTATTTGATATTCAAATATTAGCATGTGACAATTTATCACGAGTTAGAAGGATTTTTATGCATTTAACCTCAGTTTCTATGAGTAGGTTATCCTTCTTATCTTTGTTGACAATATTAGCACAGAACTCCTTGACAATGGTAGGATAGTAAACTCCAATCAATGTTAACATGCAGCAATCCCAAATTCTTAAAGGTGGGGGTGATTTTATGATTCTGATCAAGTTGGGGCTCTGTAGCGAGCTCAATGGCCATACCATACCACTAAAGGTTGAGGTGGAGCATGAGCCTCACCTCTTCCACTTCCCCCTGTATGCCCTCTGGAGCTCTAGAAATTGCAATATCACCTCAAGCAATTCATACAAAGCAGACAAAGCAAATTTCAAGATTATTCAATGTCTAGCACAGCTACATTAAAGAAGCCTTAACGTAAACAAGCAAGTCAAGCAACTGAAAACAATTGAAACTTACAAACCAAAATAAACAAGTAATATCCCAACCCAAGGTCTTGAAAGTACAACAGTGTCACACAATTGAGGAACGAATAAATCATGCATGACCTAAAAATTAGCACAAAAAACTGAAATCTTCCATGTCATGTCTAGGAACAAGTACAAATTTGAATTATTCATAACCAATTAACAATGACCAATGACACAAGCTGAGCACTTGCAATCAATCCGGAAAGCTCAAGCCAAAGTAACCAACCACGAGCTTGCCCACAAGAGTTCACAAACTTGCAGTGATGCTTCATAATTATACCGCCCAAAATACCTCAATTTACTCCATTATGAAACAATGCCAAATTCAATGAATTCAACAACACCACAAATTAAATTGAACTAAATCAAAACTGATACTCAAGAAGTAATTGTTCAGCCACAACTTAGTTCATAAGAAAGAAAAGTATGGAGCATTAGGCGAGAATTGAAGAAAAGTAGCAACAAAACTACTCACCGCCTTTTCCTGAGTACTCGTAAGAAATTGGAACTAGGGCTGCGAACTCCGTTGAAGACCCCCTCGTGAAATGGAGAAGTTGCAGTTGCGGCAGGAATCTTCCAGGGGTTAGAGGGTTTTAGGAGAGAGTGGACTTCAGCGGAGAACGGGTGAAAGGAAAAGGCCTAAACCGATCAACCACATCAAACACATTTTTTACTACTTTTATTATATACTCACCCTATTTTATTTTATTTGATTTGATCGGACACTAAATTTTATATATAAATTTAAATTATATTATAAAATTAATATAATATAATAAAAAGTAAAAAATATAATATTTATATCAAATCTAAATATATAAAAAAAATATATAATGAGATTAATAGTTAATTGATAATATAAAATATATTAAAATATTTCATTTTATGAAAAATATTAATTATTTTTAGACATTTCAACCAATATATTAAGAAGATCAAATGAAAAAAGACAGTATTTAAAAAATTAATCAATTTCAAGTTTCTCTTTATCTCTTCTCCTCTCTCTAACTAAAATTCAAAATTTAAAGAATAACGTATCAAATCGACCAATACAACATAATGAGTATTGAATTTACACTCAATTCTATTAATTTTGAGATTAAAAAATTCAAAAAAAATCCTCACCAAATTTTTTTTCCTAGTTTTTAAATTTCTGCATAAGGATAGAACTTCTGCGTTAATTGGGCAGAACCATACATAATTTTTTTTATAATTTGGGTTTTAAAATTATATTTTGTTAGATGCTATTAATGGAATAACTTATATCATTAGTATATTTTATTAAAATACAATTGACGCATTAGTTAAAATTATTTTGATTGCTTAATTCATGTATCACTAACATATTAGTTTTATATTCTCGTAACTATTACAAACATTATTCAACAAAACTGATGATATAAAATGGTAGGAGTAGGAAAATTGCAAAGTGAAATTTCATCCTCATTTCTATAGAGATGGTCAAATGTCATCATCATCAAATGATTTTTTTTTTGAAGAATTATTAGATCTAGACAAAGTTGATGATTTGACTCAATATTTGGGCACACATATATTTTTTCTAGTAAAGATGAGTTAGCAAATTGGGCAAAGGGAAGAGCATTGCTAGTGATGACATTCTTGATAATTGCTTGTTTGAAACAAGATGATGGAAATGGTAATGGATTTGTTGAGCTTAGGTGCGAGAGGGGTGGGAGATATTGAAAATTTATTTTTGTGCACATAGATGAGCCAACATATAAGGTATGGATATCAGAACCAAAGGAGAAGACAGCTAAAAAGCCTAAGGGAACAAAAAATTGTCATTGTTCATTGAAATTAATAGGTCTGGAGCATTACGAAGGAGCATGGAGCTCTGAGGCAATATGCGAGAAGCATAATCACAAGCTTAGAAAGTCCCACCATGGTCATGTATTAGTGGCGAGATTGACTGAGTGGAACATTACGGTGCAAATGTATAAATATCACGTTAAATCTAAATATATAGTAGATCATTTAAAGTGAAAGAACCTGAATAGTGCCGTCAGGTTCGTAAATTCAATGTTACATTACTCATATTGTTGCTTTAATAATTTATTTGAGTATAATAAAATATGTGATTTCATCTACCATGCCTTCTTTAAATAGGGCAAAGACAGGGTATAACATGAGACACAAGTTGAGGATGACGAGTATGGAAAGTCAGATAGTTGTACGATAACTTTTAAACAATTCACTAAACATGAATACATTCATTGGATCCAAGTGGAGTTAGGGACAGATATTCTAAGAGACTATGTGTTTTCGTACCCCAGTTCATACGTACTTATTCGAATGTATCCATTTGTATAGATAATAGGATACAACCTACAAGATTAATAGGTGCATTTTATTATCGCGTGTAGTTGTGTTATATTTTTCAAATAATAAATCGTCGTTCATTGCATAAAGTACAACATGCCGTACTTAAAGGTCGTTGTTACACCCACCGGTCTAAATTTTTTTGTTACTACAGCTTGGATGAGTAACAAGCAAATAGAGACTTATCAGAGGGTATTGGAGTATATTCAAATTATCTTCAATAGAGATTGCAACCCACACACTATTGTGACAGATCGTGAGCCTGGGCTTATGCAAGTCATTCCCGACATCTTTCCCAGTTCTTCTAATCATTGACAAAAATGTTAAGTATCGTTGTTATAAGGCATCTGATGATAAAGTAACAGCCGAAAAATTTTCGAAGGGAATTTGTAGAAAGTTAGTTAACTCCTTCACAGATGAGAAGTTTCATGTTAATTATTAGTGCTATCAAACAGGCCGGCTCGCCCTTTATCGGGGCGGAGCGGGTTGGCCCGTTTTTTCACTAACTGGAGAACCCCTAATCCGTGGCCCGTCATGGCCAGCCAGCAGGGCCAATGCGTTTTTTTTTAAAAAATAAATCTTGTATTCAAAACAAGCAACACACTTTTAATGCACTAGGTTTGGGTGAATTGACTCGATTTCAACTAGAAGTTTTGTATAGCTACAAAAAAAGGGTTAAGCACTTGTTCATGCTCCTTTGAAGTTCGAAAAATCAATTAATGGCATCAAAATGGTGTATATTAGGCAAATCAACAAAAGAAAGTGATTTAACAAAAGCCTACATGTTCTTAGGGCAAACTATGATTATGAGTTAAAAATTGTTAGACATACTGTCTTAATGTGTCAAAACTAAGGAACAGAAGCTCAACTTTTGTAGAAGTTATGAATTAAAAATTATAGTATAAGAATACAACCAGCCAATGCCTTAACGAGTTTAGATCCATAATGCAAAATATATGAGTTGCAAATCAACTTGCAATAGTTTCATAAGGAAATTTCAAGTGGGGAAACTTGTTATGTTTTTGTGATCACCTTCTACAAATTCTCACCAGTCCATTTCAGAAGATTGGTTTTTAGCCATATCAAAATGTAGAAAGAGTAGACGTTAACTAGTACCCTAAAAAGAGTTCTTGGATTGGAAGAAGAACTAAAAAAGTAAAGATTTCCTACTGTCTGAAATAACATTTCGCAAATTCATCTAGAAAATTTCCATTGCATCCTTTTGTCTGAAAACAGCATAGGTAAACAATCTTCTACAAACAATTTGAAACCATCAATATTCATTTGTAACTTTGGTTTGAAATTTTCACTTAAAGCTCAATCACGGATGGCAATATATATTTTTACCATCTTCTAATCCTTTTCATCTTTTGGAATATTTGAATCCACTTTAGATGTAGTTGTTCTTTTAATGTCATCTCATCATCTTCATTTGTAAAAATAAAATATAAAGCAATTTAAAAAGTTAATTTATGATAATTGCACATTAGATCTAAAATAAAGAAATTTATATTTATCAATCTTAACTCTTATAACTTACCATCAGGAATAAAACAATGAAACCAATTATGTGCACATAATAATGCTTTTACATTTTGAGGAAGAAGGCAGGTCCTATACTTATTAAGAACTCGTGCACCAATACTAAATGTAGATTCGAAGGCACTATGGTAATTGAAATGCTCAAAATACCAGAAGCTATCAAAGCTAATTCAGGAAATCTATACCTGTTATCTTTCTAATATTGTAAGACATTCATATTTTGGGAATGGCTTCATTCCAACTTTATCTCATCCAAGTATGTCTCCAATTGAGATTTTTCAGTCTTGATAACAACTTGACTATCAACCATCTTAAAATCCTAATCAACGAAGCATACAAAATTAAAAAGAAAGATATTAATAGAGAATATTTAAATTTGAAGATATTCAAATATTTAAACTAAACAAGAATATTAAAGAACTTACGTCTGTTAGAAATAATATATTATCCAAATCATCTACATCTATTCCTAATCCTGTTTCACGTGGTTGAATAGATGACAAGCTCATATGAAAAAAACCTTGATGCATTTGCTGATTTTTTTGAATATTGTTCAAACAACATCTTCATCTTTTTCTTCACAATATCCATCTTCTCACAAGTAGTACTTGGATCTACCTTATTACAACACATCTCCAACAATTGAAATTTTATGCGAGGATCAAGAGCAACTCCTACCGCAAGAATAACACTATACTCCTTCCAATACTTATCAAATTTAGATTTCATCCTTGTAATCATATCCTTTATGACAACATCTTCATTATTCACATTATTCACCAATAAACACTCAATTTTCCAAACTTGCAAAAAGTACAAGTTAGAGGTCAGGTAAGAGGAACCAGATATCAACTTAGTAATCTCAAAAAAAGGACAAAAAAATTCAAACATCTTTTGACCCCTTGTCCATTCTTCCAATGATGGACGATACTTATAATTTCTATCACTTAAAGAAAGACTAGAAAATGCACGTCGATATTTCAAAGTAGTTTCAAGCATCATATATGTAGAATTCTACCTAGTAGATACATCCAATCTCAAATGAATCCCTATTTGAATGCCCACTTGTCTAACGCATTCTTCAAAAGCCTTTATTCTCCCTTCCGACCCCTTAACACACTTCACACACTCTCTAATCTTATGCAAACCATCATTAGCCACTTTCAAACCTTCTTGCATAATTAGATTCAAAATATGTGCTGAGTAGCGAATATGAACAAAATTCACATTATGTAACAAACTATCTTGCAAATAAAGCTGCTCCCACAAAATATCTTGCATGTTGTCATTAGAAGATGCATTATCCAAGGTTATTGAAAATATTTTTCTCTCTATTCCTCCACTCTCTTAACAAATTAAAAACTTTTCTTGCCAATTCAACTTCTGAATGGGAAGGAAGAAAATCTGAAAAAGAGAGTATGAAACTATTCAATTTCCATTCGATATCAATAAAGTGAGTAGTCAAACAAATATAACTTTCAGATGTGCAAGTTGTCCAAACATCAGATGTGAGACATATTTGACTAGAAACATCAGCTAGTATTTGCTTTAAACTATTTTTTTCCATATAAAGCTTCCATATATCAGATGCAACAGTATTCCTAGAAATGTTTTTCACATAAGGACTGCAATATTTAAGAATATCTCTAATCCCTTCATACTCAACAAATAAAAAAGGAAGGTCATGCCTTATAATTGCTCCTGCAATTTTTTCACGAAGAACTTTTTGAGAAATATTTCTATTTCTTACATTCCCACCATTGTTTATAAGCATATTTCCCACATCTTGATATTGAGCTTTTAATTGATGACAAACTCTGATATGCTAAATAATGCTATAAGTCTCATATTTAGACCCTCTTGCTACATGCTCTTTTCTGCAACCGAGACATTCTGCTCTTGCCTTTCTATCTTTCCCAACACCCAAGTCTTTGAAACATGACCACACAGTTGAAGTAGCAGTCTTTCCCTTCTTTGAAGGTTTGATATTTGACTCAAGCTCACTCTCTACAACACTAGAATTATGATTTGGCAACGGACTATCATCTTCAGCACCTCGAAGATCAATAATGTTGTGGCTTTCCATAATGCATCATGTAAGTAAAATTTGCACAAAAGTCTATTAAGGATTATATAGGTAAAATACAAAATCTTGCAAATAATATGAGATCTAATACTGAGGCTTTATCAGAAGCTTACGTTATTGAAGAAATATTTTGACTTATAAATTCCAAGTTTCATACCTAGAAGATAGTCCTTGAAGCCACAAAGAACTTAGACATAATGGCGGTAGCCTAATTGGAAGGTGAATTGTTGTCCTATGACTAGTTCTTAGATTAACAATTAATTGGTATCCTTGAGGAGAAGGCATTAAAAGTCCAAGTAGATGTGAAAAAATAGAAACCTAAAACTCAAATCAAGAAGAATATCCTTTCAAAAAGATGGCCAAAATTTTAGAGAAAAAAAATAGAGTAGAGGAAATTTCAAAGGCAACAACATAAGTAGAGACAGAGACCATGGTAGAAGTAATTTTAATTATTAGAAAAATAAGTTTAATAAGGATGCTCAAAATAATAATCCTTATTAAAAGATGGATAAGTCAAAACTACAATGTTTTTACTGTAAAAAATATGGTCACACAAAGAAAGATTGTAGATTTAAAAAGGAGTACATGGCAAAACTACACGTGAAATTTGTAAAACTTTTTGTTGATGATTTTGAAGGCTTATTATTTATTTCTTCTAGGAGTAGAGAAGATAAAGAGAATGAAAGGATTTTAGAGTCTGATTATAGTAATCATATGTGTTGGAGTAAAGATATGTTTTAAGAGTTAGATACTACAATTTAGAGTTCGTAAGACTTGAGAATAATGAACAAGTGGATGTTCTTGGAAAAGGAAACATTGCCACTACTTTGAAGGATGGGTCTTTTAATTTTATTTTTGATGTTCTTTATGTTCTGAGTCGTCTAATTTATTGAGTATTAGGCAACTATTGACCAAGAGATACAATATTACTTTCAGTGAAAAAATTTTGACAATTAATGACTTACAAAAGGGACTCATTGCTAAGATAAATAAAATGTGTAATCGCTTGTTTCTATTCTTTATTAGTTCTGGAGGTTTACTTTGCTTCAACATTATGGTGTTTGATAATAATTCGTTGTGGGATATACGTTTTAGACACTTGAATTTTTCTAGCTTGAATTTTCTTGTTAAGAAAAAATTAGTTTGGGGCTTACCTTCTCTCGATTTTGGTGATAAAAATACATATTGGAAAGCAACATCGAGATTCTTTTCCGAAAGATAAATTATGGCGATCAAATTCACCACTAGAGTTAAATTCATTTAGATTTGTGTTCTATGGAGTTTCCCTCATCTGGTGGTAAGAAATATTTTGTCACTTTTATTGATGAATTTAGTAGAAAGGCTTGGGTATATTTTCTATAGCGTAAATTTGAGGCTTGTGATGTTTTTTAAGAGTTTCAAAGTTTATGAGGAGAATCAAAGTGGTTATTTTATTAAGCCTTTGAAAATTGATAAAGGGACATAATTTCTTGTTTGTCATGATTTTTTTAAAAAAAATATGATATTAGCAATCAATTGATAGTCAGGTATACTCTTCCGCAGAATGGGCTTACTAAGAGAAAAAGTAGAACAATAATGGATATGGTAAAATCCATGATGCATTCTAAAAGTTTGCTTGAAGAATTTCGGGCATAAGCTATTGCTCGTGCTACTTATGTTTTGAGTCGGTAACCTACAAGGAGTAATGATGAAAAGATTTTGCATAACTAATATTGGTCATCTTAAAGTATTTGGATGCTTTGCATATTCTCATGTCCCTGATGCACTTTAGAAAAAATTGAATGATAAAGCAAAAAAATATATCTTTCTTAGTTATAGCTATGAGACCAAGGGGTACAAGTTGTACAATCCTAATACTAAATAGATTTCACTTTTGATGAGTAAGAAGCTTAGGATTGGTCTAGTAAGCCTGAAGTGCCAGTCTTATCCTTTTCTATCACATTGAGATCTTTGACTTTGGAGGATTCAGGGTCTACTAGATAGGATGGAGAATAGCTTGAGTCGCTAAATATACTGCACTTAAATCCTGCACAATCATCTAGTCATCTCCAATGAGACCATTGTCTTTCTCCTCATCTACAATATTATATTATTGACTATGCTATTTATCTTATGAAAATATTATGAATTTTGCTTTGTTTGCAGATTGTGATCACTTCAGAGGAGGCTATGAATGATGATCGTTGGATGCATGTGATGGATGAGGAGATTTATAACATTGAGAAAAATAAAACTTAGGAGTTGATTTCTTTTCCACTTGGTAAGTAACTCATTGGAGTTAAGTATATAAGACCAAATATAAACCTTCTTGAGAGATGGAATGCTTTAAAGCAAGATTGGTGGTAAAGGGATATAAGTAGAAATCTAGCATTTACTTATTTGGGGCATTTGTACCTATTGCCAGACTTGATACAATACATATGATTATTTCTCTTGCTACTCAAAGTTCTTGGAATAGTTATCAAATGGATATTAAGTCTACTTTCTTGAATAGAGTGTTGAAAAAAGAAGTGTATGTTGAGCAACCTGCAAGTTATGTTAAAAAGGGTCAAGAAGATAAGGTTTACTGATTGAAAAAGGCATTATATAGGGTGAAGCAAGCCCCTAGAGCTTGGTACACTAGTTTTGATAGATGTCCTTATGAGCATACTTTATATTTGAAGTTTAACAGTGCTGGTGATATGCTTTATGTGTGATTGTATGCATATAATCTTATCTTCTCTAGCAACAATCCCAAATCAATTTCTGAATTAAAGGAAGTATGATTAACCATTTTTAGATGATATATTTGGGAATGATGTCGTATTCTCTTAGCTTGGAAGTTAAACAATTGGGAGGAGGAATTTTTATTTCTTAGAAGAAGTATGTTGTGACATCTTGAAGAAGTTTAAGATGGATGAAGCTAAACATATCACAACTCCCGTTGAGAAAAACTAAAGTTGACAAAAGAAGGCACCAGATCACTTGTTGATGCTACTATTTATAGAAAACTAGTTGGAAGTATGAGATAATAGACTTCCAAGAGGCAAAATATTACGGTGTTGGCTTGATTAGTAGATTTATAGAGTAACCTTGCCAATCACATTTACATGCAGTAAAGAGGATCTTGAGATATATTAAAAGTACACAACTTGATGGCATCTTGTTATTCACATACTAATAGTATAACTCTTGTGGGATACACAGATAGTGATTGCTCTAGTGATACTGTGAAGTATAAAGCACTTATGGTTATACTTTTACCTTGAATTATGAAGTATTTTCTTGGTTTTCAAGAATGCAATAAGTAGTAACTTTATCTACATCAGAGGCAAAATGCATAGTAGTTACAAATTGTGCTACTCAAGCAATTTAGTTGATGTGTATACTTGATTTCCTACAACCTCAATAGATTGATCATACTACTATGTTTTGTGATAATATGTCTATGATAGATTTACCAAGAATACAGTCTTATATGGTCAAAGTAAGCATATCTATATCAAGTATCACTTTATTCGAGAGTGGGTTAAAGATAAAGAAATTGTTGTTGGTTACTGTCCAATTGAAGATTAAGTTGCAAACATCTTCACCAATCATTAAAATGGAGTTATTTTGAAGTTGAAGAAGATGTTTGGCATGGTCATGTTTGAAGAACTGGGTTTAAAGGAGGCAAATGTAAAATACTAAACTAAGTTGGTTTCCTAGTTCTCATTGGTTTTCTAATAGTTATGATTTGCTAATTAGTTTCGGTTTCTAGTTAGCTTCGGTTTGGTAAATTAAGTCCTAGTTGGTTTTTGATTTTGGTGGTTAGCTATCTATAGCTATGTATGTTTGTGTGAGTTAGATAGATAGTTTTCTTCCTTAGTTTAGATTGTTTTGTAAGGAAGGAAAAACTATTGTTGTCGAATCGTGTTGAGATTGTTTTTTGCTTTTGATGAATTAAAAGGTTTTTGTTGCCTTCTCAATATTCTTTTTTTCTTGAAATTTGATAAAATTTCTACAACATTGACATAGGTTAACAATTTTTTAAGAGTGACTCTTACTACCAAGCTTAAGGCCTTAAAGGAGACAAGAGAAGTCCTTAAGCAAGTTTGGCTGGGGTGTAATGGGAAAGGAAATAGGAAAAGGAAGTAAATGTGGATGTAAATGCTTCATTTACTTTGTTCGGTTGGAGCAAAGTAAATAAGAATAGATACCACTCCCCTTCCTCGCATTTTCTCCTCCTCCAAATAGGAGGGATTGGGAGAGAGAAAGTAAGTTAAAGGTATTAATCACACATTTGACCTTATTTTTTAACTTAAAATATTAGATAGAAAAAAGAATAAGGGATAAAAATGTAAAATAATGTAATAATTCTCTTTCCTCTAAGTGCATAGGAAAGAAATAGTTAACACTAGGACTGTCAATTAGGTTGGGCTAGCCCGAGCCCGACCCTTATTCGACCTGATTTTTTAGGGTCGAGCTTTTTTTGGGCTAGGGTTGAGCCGGGCTAGAGCCCTGAAATTTTAGCCCGATATGGTTTCGGGCCGAGCTCGGGCTTACCTAAGCTCAGCCCGTTATGAGCTTGGTTTGAGTATATATGTCTAATAATAATAATAATTTATAATTATATATTATAATTTCTTGATATAATAGAAATTTTTTGTGTATAATACTATATTAATATCATCATAACTATATAGATTAAAATTTTATGTGTTTTGATATAAATAATTTTTTTTATATTTCATTTTAAAAAAATTTAGTGTATAAAATTTTCACTTGAAACACTTTAAAATTATATTTTTTAAAATCAATGTAGCTTAATAGTTTTAATTCTTAGCAGCTTTGGAAACAATATACATGTTATTCAATCACAGAGTTTATTTATGAGACTGTGACTACTTATTGAGCTTATCATAATCCTAAGGATATTAACACAGTAGATGCGTATGTAGGAATATTATTACCTTTACTAACACGAGAAATAGAAATCATGTGAAAGAGGAAGATAAGATCTTAGCATAGTCTCCCAATTAATTTTTACACTTGTAATTTACAATATTCCAAAGTAAATGTTTGGTTTTATAAAATAACATATTCACTTTCGTAATTAATTTATTTAACTAATTTCACAAAATATAATTTTTTCACTTCTCAACATAAATTTAGAAAGAGGAAAGAAAAAAATTACCAATTACTTAATAGTTAATACTTATATGATATAACTTATAAGGTATAATTTATAAACATAATTATCTCATTAATTTAGGTAAAGTGATTAGCAAACTTTAGTATTAGCCCAATATCTTTTTAAAAATCAATATTTATTATTAGGATGAGGCACATTAGAAGATTTTTTTTGTGTGTGTTAATATGCATTCAAAATATTAAACTACCCACTAATTTTTTTTTTGTATCGGAGAAGAAACATTTATGCATTTAACCCTAATACTAATACCAAAATGTCAAATTAGCCCAGTCAATAGACACAAATCAGTATTAATGCTCTAAAATTTGGTCATGCACAATGTGTTTTTGCTTCATGGTTGTCTTTATCCATTCATGATATGTTAGTTAAAATAATATGTTGCCTTTCTTTTTTGTATTATAGAATATCTGTCTATTTGAATTATTATACAAACAGAGTATGAGTTTTTAAATGAAAAAATATAGACAAGATATGAATAAATTTATTTCGGACTCAGCTCGAGCTCATAAAAACCGAGCTCGGGCCCAACATTTGTGAGCCCGTTCGGGCTGAGCCCGAGCTCGGGCTCAATATGATATAACTCGGGTTGAGCCCAAGCTTAGCTTGGCCCGGCTCACATAGCTCGATTGACAGGCCTAGTTAACACAGGTCCATTCCAGCATTTCTTTCCTTCTTTGTTATTCTTTGCTCTTGCCAAGTTTAAGATGCCCTAGTAGGGGGAAAAAAGGACTGTAAATAGACAAAGAGAGTCTTCTATTCTTCCTTTGTCACATAAACAATGGTTTTGGAATAATTCAAGGAATGACAACCCAAGTTCTAATTTTCATAAAAGTTTCAGAAAGTTAGATGAAATAGCAAGTTGTTACAACTTCACAAAAGGAGAAAGAAACAACAAAATGGAACACAAGAAAGAAAGTAGAAATATTTTAAAGAAACCAAAAAGACACAAAAAGAATAAAGTGCTAAACAAAGTATTTGTAACAAAATTCTTCACCAAGAGAACATAATTGAAACAACTGAACAATCATTTGCTTTGATCTCCATATTTTCTATGAGATTTTAACTGCATCAACTAAGAAGAGAAATGAAAGAACAGCCTTGCATTTACCTGTAATGGCACTTGGTTAACAAACTTCAAGGCTGGAACAACAAGTGCTGAGATTCATGCTGCATCCAAAAATCAAGTACCACATATTAAATAGAAAAATAACATCCAAAGAAAGTAATATTAGCAGTTTGAACAAGAACTTAGGTCAAAAGAATTCCGTAAACAACGTACAACCAACTCTAAACGCAGACCCAAAGAATTTGAAAATATCAAAAAATTATCAGTTTCATCCTGGAAGAAGGTCTCAAATGCCTTTCTCAATCTCTAGAGGCCTTCAGTTCCTTGCCGGGCCTCATGGATCGCTGAGACAGAGAGGGGTGATGGCGATCTTCTCCAGTGATGTCGCAGTGTCAATCCGGTTCAGTTAAGGTGCCGAACACAATTTTGTGGCGCACGTGCGGGCTGCACTGTGGACCATTGGATTTGTATTTTCTCAATCCAACGGCTGGGGCTCTCAAGGGTAGTTTTGGAATAAAAAAATTTCATTCTCCTGCTCATTTATGTCATTTCAGCTATGACATTTCAAGATGTCATTCTTTCTTCAAAAATCTATGATCTTTCTCTAACCTTCCTCCTCTTTCTCAGCCTCCTTCCTTTTTCTTTCTTGGCTCGACCCAGCTTTTTCATTGTGAGATATCGGAGAGAAGGTGGAAGCTCGAGCATAGGATCCACTGCCATCTTATGTAGAGACTTCAGCTTCATGTTCAACCAAATCTTTCACCCAATGGTTTGTCCTTTGTTTCTATATCTGTTTTACACAAATGAAAAAGAGAAGATTTCTTTTGAGAGAATATAAGAAAAACAACAAGAGTTGCATTTATGAGCTAATGCAAGAATACGTAAACCGAAACTGACCATTTTTGAGGTACTAGAAAGTGACACGTGCGTTGCACGTGAATTTAATTTTTTAAAGTTTTTTAATATTTTAATAATTTTTAAATAATTCTATATATGTTTAAAAATGGGAGAATTATATTATAATAATTAATTATAAAAAATAATTTTTAAAATTTGTAAAAGACTAAATATTTTAAAAAATTATTAAAAGACTTCATATTTTAAAAATTAAATTAATCCATGGACAAACATTAAAAATTAGACCATTTTAAAAAAATTTCAGTGAGTTAGGAGAATCCAACCTTTGCCACTGTAGTGGCTTCCTTAGGAATGTCGGCAAACATGTGATGATGAAAAATATTCCTTTACATTTGGATAAACAAATGCTTTTAAATTATGAGTAACGATTTACATCTGTTTTTCACTTTGTAAAAACAAAAGAAACTATTTTGCTTCAAGAAAAGTACATAACAATCATCTTTCTTCCTCCAAATCTTTACTTTGTTCGTCTCATCCTTAATCTCTTGCTGCACCTGTATCAGAGTGAAAAAAAAAAGAAAAATGGCTTACACATGGGGTTGATGAATTTCAAGACTGGGTTCTTCATAAATTGGGTCCTTATTTCTTGCCTTCTCCTATCAAGTATCAAATTTAGACCATTCAATAGGAACTATCGTTCCTCAAATGATTCGTCTGCTTCTCCGAGAATTGGTCCCATGCAATCAAGAATAATTGCCCTTCTACTGCTAAAGCAATAGCAACTGCATATTATCTTGATGGCATCATCAGGGATATCGCAAAAGAGTCGTGACCTCAGAATTATGATATGTTTCTGAAAAACGTTCAGTCCTTTAAGTCAATTTTTAAAGAATTCCTCGATATTGCGGCCAAGAATGTGAAGGATGTGCTGGTTCTACGACCTAATATGATTGTCCTTGTGATAAAGCTAATTGGAGCTCTTGAATAGATGTTAGAGTTCGTTTCTATAGAAAAAGGAAAAATCTTCTTACCACAAATAATATCTTTGGATTATACTAAACATCAAGATTGGTGGATGATAAGTTTTTAACACTAAATTTAATGTTAATTGTGTTTTATTGTGATGTAAGATAAGTGAACTTCTAATTGTTGTTTTCTGCTTGTGAACTTAATTTGAGGGTTTTACATGGTAGGGAGTTCCCATGAGTTGTCAAATTTGAGGCTTTGTATACATGATTTATCATCTGGCTTATGTAGTTCTATTGATTAGCCGTAACCCACCTGTGGAGTATCTTAGATGTAAGGATATATACTGTGGTTTGGTTGGCATGGAAATTAACTACTTTCCTGGTTACAAAATACAAAATGAATTTTGTCTAGTTAAAGTTTGCAAAAGAAAGTGGATAATATATTCCGTTACTGCATCGATAAGACGTAAGATTTTGTTGGAATAGTGGAGTTTTAAATATCAATTCAGTATCTAACAGTTTATCAATATCTTGGAAGGTGAGCTCTCATACCCTTTAATCTTCCTAAATGGCTTCCTTTTTTAACAAAAAAGTTGTTTGGAGTTCAAGGGTGCTGCAATTGAAGGTTCTAATAATGGATGCTTGCATATTCAGCTGAGGGTGGCCAATTATCTAGACTTGTTAACCCATTTAAATAATTGTCTATTTTGCTGAACTTCGATGTGATTTTGGATTTAATCCAAATATGTGGGATAATATAATTGTAGATATGTGCAATAATTTGGGATAAGGCCATCATGTTGCTTGGAGACAACATATTTGGTTGTGTAGCCTGGCTTCTTTCACTATACATTTTTTTGACAACTTCCTTAAGTTGAACGTGTATGGCTGCTGGGATAATATTCAAATGGTTGTTGTAAAACAATTTTGAGAGTTTCTAAATATATCTTTCCTTGATAGTTATATCGTCTTATTCTATTTGACTAGAAAATTGCAAGATTTATGACTCACAGTGGTTCTGAATTTATGATGAAATAATGATTGGTTTTGTCGGCTTTAGGACATGATCTTTTTTTTTTTTTTTGGTTGGTGTTGTATATTGCTTCTGATTCGACTCCTGATTTTCTTGAGAATCGTGAAATCAAATTAGTCCCTAATTCAGTAACCTATAGTTATACTGTTTCTGCATATGGATTTGTTCATGACATGCCTTATGCTTACATTCATGAATTTAAAATTAGACGTTTCAAAGGTGGATATATGAGTTTTTGGCAAAAGATCAATGAATCCTTGCCAGCAATAGTACTCTACAATACCTGGAGATTATATTCAAGTAAACCATATGAATTTAATAGATATACGGGGACGGTTTTTAAATGGTAAGTAGCTGGATATTTTATTAGATTGGTATACCTGATTAGTTGGTTGTCTTCTTTTTCTGTCATCATTTTCTTGATTATCAAGTGTACTGATCAATTTTTCTTTTTAAACGACATCTGTGAACTTATAGGCTTCAAAGCATTATGTCACTCTTGCTATTTTTCAGGACTTATTTCTCTGCTTGTATGCTTTACTGCCCAGTGAAATCTTTAAATAGATATTCTAGGTTCGCAAAAGAAGGTTCTTGTCTATTTTCTAATCTTTCAACATATATTCTCTTTAATCTAGAAATCTGTAAGAAATAGCTCTATATTTGATTTGTGTAAACTTGTTTAATTTAACTTTCGCTTGTGAAACTTGCTCAAGTCATCTGAATAACTTTTTGAATAAATGCTACTATCTTTTCTCATGTATAAAATAATTAAGAAGAAATGAGCTTTTGAGCTTGGATTTTCAAAGAAAAAGAAAGAGTTCAATGATCAAATAAATACACTACATGAAAACTATGTAACTGATTCCGTGATGTAAAGAAGGACAAAAAAATACTAAAGTAACCTTACCTTATAAGCTTAACTTAATAATGAACTACTAATTATTTCAGAATTTTTCTTTCTTGATTTTCTTGACAGGTGTTGATTGAGTAACATCATTCTTGTTGGCATTCTTCCTTCTTTTAATATATTTTGATATCTTTTCGTCATCATCTTCCTCTTCTGTGACGTCATTGGCTTTCTCCAATTTGGTCATCCTTTTCTTCTCGGTTATGGGTTTGTTGATGTAGCTGATTTCCTCTTTGTTCTCCTTCATGAATATGTCTCCTTTTCTATTTGTGTTATCTTTGATTTTTCTCGGTGTACACTTTGTCTTATTTCTCTTAGTGTGTTTTTGCTGCAACTTATTCGTTAATGTTTCATTTATCTATTGAACTGCTTCAGCAATGACTTGCAATCTTCCATTTTGTACTTCTATTTTTCTATTCATCTTGATCACGAACTTTTACTCTTTCATACTCAAACTCAATATTGTTTTGTAGTGTTTTGATATGTTGACACCCTGAAAAGGTCCATAAGTGAATGCACATGATATTTTCACTAAGTGTAAAATCTTATTATTTTAACTGAACCTTGTTCGAAATTTTTTTACCTTTTCAATAGAATGTATATACTCAATTGCTGAACATCCGAGGACAACACTTGCAACATCTTCAAAAAGTGTTACTTTTGCACTATCTTTTGCTTGAGTGACGTTAAGATTTATCAAGTACTTTTGCACTATCTTTTGCTTGAGTGACGTTAAGATTTATCAAGTACCTATATTTTCTTACTTAGTATGAACGTTTAATAGTATAATATGTAAAATTTTTCATAATATTCATACCTCGGTATTACTGTTGTCTCCGGACAGCTTCTACATTCAACTGCTTCATTAGTTCTTGTGATTGACCTTGAACAATTCTTGCATGCATCATATCATGGTTGTGAACTATTTTCAACCCTGTCTATTATTGCTGTGAAATAGTGTAATTTTTCCTGCCATATTTTATATTTGTTTTGTCATTTTTCCTTATAATCTTTTTTGATTTTTTCCTAAAAAAACACTTTAGATTATGGTAATTTGATTTTCTTACCTCTATGATTCTCTTTCATTGATGATCTTTGTCAAGGTTACTTCTTCTGCTTCTTCAATTCTTTTGTCCATTAACCGCTTCTCTACATCTTCTACTTCCTTTGAGTTTTTTAACCTGCAAAAATAAAGATTAAGTTAGAAGGATATACTAATTTACATAGAATGTTAAAAATAAAAAAATATGCAAAAATTAAATGACATTATATGTGTATTCTTTTTGGGTTAGAATAATACGACAGATGTTTTGTAATAATTGTTGTCTTACCAGTTTAGTAAGGTTGCTGACTCCAAGCATATGGGACTTACTTCAAGTGTTGATATGGTACACTTGTTTTTTCATCATACCTTGATATATCTTCTTCTTAAGTCCTGTTATGGCCACAATTAGTTTTTCACTTTGTTGGCTCTCTAATACATTCCCTTCATTGATTGCATATCATCCCACATCGTGACATTGATTGTTTCCAACCTGCATTTGCTTTTTATTAGAATAGTTTTTTAATATTTTTTAGTTAGAGTCCTTTGAATATGTCTTACCGATCATTCATGATGATAATTTCCCTTCTTGAAGATGTCCCTTCTGGGTACTTCTCCTTTTGCTAGCAATTCTTGACTTCGTACACAAAACCTAAAATATCTACATAGAGGATTGTGTATGGAAAAAAATATCTAAGATAAAAACTTATAACATTATGCACTGTCTATCCATGATATGATATTGAAAGTGACATAACATTACATGTTGTTACTGAAATTACAAAAAAAAATAGTCTATGTATAAATAAATCAAACAAATATTTTCAGTTTTTTCTGATACAGTGAACATATTGTCAGTTGATGGCAACTAATAATCATAAGGTGCAGCAAGTAAATCTATAGCATTTTCTTATGCAAAAATAACTATTAAAGATGTATATATATATATATATATATATATATATATATTGCAAACCTTATTTATCTTTAGAAAATTACAAATTTAGTAATATCACCTATGGTGTCGTCCTCCTTGATGTTGTCTAGTTGAATTGATGAAGTTGTATCTGATTCGTTCTTTTTTTGACAGCATCTTTATCTTCAGTAACAATCGTATTCATTTGTAACTCATAGCTCTATTTTGGAATGCACATTCAGGAACATTTTGTTTACTTCTCTAATTATTGCATTAGATATTATGTAGGTTGCATTTCTTGTGAATATTCCATCAAAATGTTGAATAACATTCCCAAACATTATGCCACATATTCTTGTTCCCTACAATTTATAAAAATGTACACTGTTATTATAATTTTTCGTAATCATTAAGGATATTGCATAATTGAAAAATTAATTTTCAGAAACTTACTTCGTTATCAAGGAAGATCATTTTCTTGATTTTGAGTTCTTTATTTTTGCTGCAGAACTCCGATGGCCCTATACGTAGTACCATGAGTTTGATTGCTGATGTTGATCTTCCAATTGCTGGTAATGTACTGATTGTTGTTTTTGTAATTTGTGTTTCCTGTGTTGTAGACATTTTGACTAAAAAAAGGAAAATAAATCTAAGAAAAATTAAGTAGATAGATATAATATTATAAGGAATGATCAAATCAAATAATCATCAAATAATAAATTAATTAAGAGAAATTATTTAAAAAGAATAGAGTACCTGCGGATTTGAATATAAGATGAGGATTCTTGTGCAATTTTACCAATGATCTGAAAAATTGAACTAGTTGATTCTTTTATAGTGAACCTACAATTATGCCATGTAAATATGATTTTAATTTTCAAAATTACTTCAGGTAGGTTACAATTCAGGTCATTATTTTTGGGAGTTACTAAAAAATCTAGTGATGATGAATTAATGGTATTAATGCACTTGCATATATTTGAAAATTCAGGTTAAAATATATTTAGAAAATCACTTCAAACTAAATAATTGTATATTAATGATTAATGATTAATATATTAATATTCTTTTGTTTATTTGATGAGGTATTAACGTCATTTTTTCATAGTTCATGATAACAAATTGTTCATAATTCATGCGGTATTAATATTTTTACATAATTGGTTAAGCTAATTTTTGGTGAATCATATATTTGTTTTCTATATTGAATGCACTTTACAAATAACTTTCATAATTAATTATTATCCTCTATGTAACTTTCATGTATATAAGTACCATTAATTATTAATTAAGGTGCTAATCTTAAATGAATAAAATAGAATATTAAAATTCATAATTAATTATTTTTACAATATTAGAATTTGAATAATTGGTGAGACACAAGTTTCTAGCATCCATCACTTTTCAAATATTATATTTTGAAATAAATAATTTTGATTGGGATAAATAAATAAATAAATAATAATACCTAAATAAGTTCTTGGTATTCTAATAAATAATCATGATATTTTGATTGGGATGATTGTAATAAAAATTATTGAATGCACCTCACAAGTAACTTTTAAAAATAATTATTACCATCTATGTAACATTCCTCCATGTAATTGCAATAATTAAATTAGAGAAGTAACTCATATAATTATGGAATATTTTTGTATGTAAAAATTAGAGAGGTAAGTGTTAGAGCTAAATTAATGTTCCTTTCTATTAAATTGGAGGAGTGACTTTTTTTAGTGGAAATGAAATGAATATTATTTTGGACCAATGGAGTTGGAAGAAAGGCAATTGCATTAAAGGACTACCGAAATAAAAAAAAATATTCAAACTAAGGGTATTTTTGTCCATTCAAAAAAGAAAGAAACAAAAAAGGTTTAAATCCACATGACCCCTTTCCATACTTTTAGAATAGTATAAATGTTCGTTAAAAATGTTTTTGCCTTTTGAAGGTTGAACACGAATGTGTTGTCTCTGTGTGAAATGGCAAGGGATATGTGTCTGAAGGAGACACAGTTGATAATGGTAAGTTTATTTGGTTCAGTTTATTTGCAATCTGAATATGTTTCGGCACTTGGTGAATAATGATTCTACTCATTGAAAAATTATTCTGTGCAGTAAATTTGCCAGAACTGAAGAAAATAGAGTTTAGCATAGTGGAAGATGCTCATGAGTTTTATAACAACTATGCCCATCAAACTAGATTTGCCACTCGAGTTAGTTATGAGAGAAGAGGCCGTAAGACGGAAAAGTTATTGTACTTGAAGTATGTTTGTAACAAGCAAGGATTTTGAAAGGGCAGCAAACTTGATCCTAAGAATGTTAAGATAGCAATGAGTTACATTGAAGCCAGACCCTTAGCCGAACGAAGAAGGAGAGAGGAGAGAATGGGGTGTGGGGCATACATCAAAATGCAGCTTGATTCCACGAGAGAGGTTTATGTTATCACTGATTGGGTTGTAGAACGTTATCACTGATTGGGTTGTAGGACATAGCCACCACTTGCAGCCAAGACAAATTTCCTGCATGTTGCGATCCAATCGTCATGTGAGTTCTATTCAAGGTTTTGTGGTTGAAATAAATGAAGATGCTGGAGTTAGGCTGAGGTCTTCCTTGAAGTAATGACAATGGGTACAGGAGGAAGAGAAAGACTTGGGTTCATTTCTATGGACCTTAAGAATCACCTGGTGAAAAGAAGACAAAGAGCTATGAAGTTGGGAGAAGCAACTGCCCTGTTGGAACACTTCCGTAACGAAGCATATCAGAATCCTTCATTTTACTATGACATTAAAGTTCACAACGAGGAGAGGATTGCGAATATATTCTGGGCAGATAGAAGGATAAAGATGGATTACGACTTCTTTAGTGATTCCATACCATTCGATACGACCTACCGAACCAATAAAAATTATCGTCCAGTTGGTACGTGTGAATATTTGTTCATAACTTGAACAATTATTATTAATCTCTTACTCTGGCCTGTATTGAGTGATAGTAAGAATAAATATGGTCCATATATTGAATAATTGTTTATCTGATTTGGTTACTTTGCATTAATGATTGGTGTTTAAAAACCATTTGTAGCCCTCTTTGTTGGGTTCAACCATCACCACCAATCCTGTGTATTTGGTGCTACTTTACTATATGACGAGACAACGGTATCATTTCGGTGGTTTTTCCGAACGCTCTTACGATACATGTCTAGCAAGGCCCCCAAAACAATATTCACAGATCAAGACAGTGCTATGGCCGCTGCAATTAAAATGAAGCTACCATCAACATTTCATGCCCTGTGCACATGGCACATAAGGCAAAATGTCCAAAAGAATTTATCGCAATTGTATACTCCAAAATTTGCTGATCAGCTATGTTATTTGATGTACGAAGTGGAGTTCAACTTTGCCTAGAATAAGATGATTGAGGAGTGTTGTCCTGATGGGATGCATAAGTGGTTAGAGAGGCTATATGGATTTCAAGCTCAGTGGTCATCCGCATGGGTTAAACTGGATTTTACCGCAGGTATCAGGTCAACCCAATTAAGTGAATCCTGCAATGGGAATATTAGAGGCTATTACCAATCGAACCACAACCTACTGTAGTTTTTTGTACATTTTAATAGGATGGTTGAAGGCCGAAGGGAGGCAGAAAAAATGCAAGATTTCTATGCCATGAATAGGTATATTTGAGGTTATTCGTACGACTCAAAATAAATATGTTGCATTGAGTGGATACAAATAATTAATCAAACCAACTTGAATAATTGTTCAAAAGTATTCTATTTTAATTATCCGGTGAATAATTATTAATAACACGCTGCATAATTATTCTCTAAACCGCTTCATAGGATACTGGACAACAACTTTTCATACAGTCCGATTGCAAGGGCTGCCACAGATCAATATACACCTAACATGTTTGCGATGTTCCAAGAACAGTATCAGAGGATGTTTGAGTACATGATGGAGGTTTGTCCCTTAAAAGACGATGGTCATGGAAAGCTGGCATACACTCTGTATAAGAACATGAAAGATATTGTGGGAGCCAAGATTGATGAACGAACTGTGCTTATTGATGCAGATAGGACAACTTTTGAGTGTAGTTGTCGACTATTTGAAACACTTGGTATTCTATGCAAACATATTATAAAAGTTATGGATGTTGTTGGTCGTTTGGCAATAAAAGCATACGGACAATTCATCCCCATTATATTCTCGACCGGTGGACGAAAAAGGCAAAAAGTGGGGTTGATTTTAGCTTAGTTGGTAGTGGGCAAACGAAGCTGATTTCTTACAGAGAATTGTGCTTGTTGATGTAGATAGGACAACTCCTGAGTGTAGTTGTCGACTGTTTGAAACACTTGGTATTCTATGCAAACATATTCTAAAAGTTATGGATGTTCTTTGGTTGTTTGGCAATGAAAGTATGCGGACAATTCCTCCCCGTTATGTTCTCGACCGGTGGATGAAAAAGGCAAAAAGTGGGGTTGATTTTGGCTTAGTTGGTAGTGGGCAAGCGAAGCAGATTTCTTATGGAGAACGTTACCAGCAGCTTACAGGTAAGATGGTCATACTGGCCACCAGTGTGTGCATGCATGACGAAGCATATAATTTGGTCGATGGAGAGCTAGACACCCTTCGTTCACGGGCCCAAATGCTTATTGGGAGGCACGACATTATGAATGCGGCCACAACACAAGCAGAACCAAAGCCAAGTATGCCATTCCTTGAACTGCGCATTGCATATTTATTCATATTATAGTGAGCAATTATTCACTAGATTATCTAGATGAATAATTATTCATAATTTGCAGAATATTTACACAAATTCACACGGATTAATGCAGATTATTCTGGGCAATATAAAGATGAGTAGATCAATGAAAGGAGTATGACACTTAAGATTCGGGCTAATCCAAATCGGTCAAGAAAGCATTTAAAGAGCATAGTTGAATAGGCATGGCTTCGAAAGAAAGCAGCCCTAAAACGCCAATGAGAGAAAGAAACTCAGCTTGATGGAAGTTTAGTTTTTTGTACCCAATCCCAACGTACAGAAGAGTGTTTGTCATTGTTATTCACATTATGGTTGCGAGTTTTTGCACATTGACAGTGTACATTAATCGTCTAGAAATCTAGAATTTTGTACACTGGGAATGTCCAATGCAAGTAAGGATGGTTGTTCTATTTTTGGGGGTCCCATCTTTTGCATATATATTGTACTATGTTTTTTTTGGGATGTAATGCAACAAGAATATGATTACTTCACCTCATTACTTATTTTTCATGCTTGTTGTTGCATTAGTTGCACTATATTTCATAGCAAAGTCAATATTTGTTCAGAACAAAGAAAAATTTGAGGATAATCATTTATAATAAAGACAATAATTGTTCATGACGAAGACAGTAATTGTTCACATCTGCACGAAATAATTGTTCACATCAACAAAACAGGGCAAGCAAACACAAACATATGCTATCTTGACCTTCCCCGTTTGTCGGCCCCTTTATTTGATGTGTAGCATCTACAAGGGTTTCCTGCTGTAAACTGTCCCTCCATTGAAGGGCATTAGCAACTGTTTCATCCAAAAGCCTATTTGTCCTTTGCTGGATAATTCAGAGACAATCTTTCGCCTGGCACAATTTATGTACTCAGGCCTCACCCAAGTTGCGAAGGATTCTTGTTGGATATGGCCTACCCACTGCTCCATATTCCAGCAAACAAAAACCCCATAGCTACAAGAATCTGCTTGCTGTGGGACAACAGGCAAGTCCCAGACGAACTCATGAAAATTAACTTGGGCTTTGCCTAGGGAGTTAAACCACGCCACAAAATAATTCACAACAATCTCATCGACCAGCTGGTGAATATCTTTGAAAACCTCCTGACACGGCATGTTGTTCAAACAGATGAACCTTTTTGCTTGCATGTCTATAGTGAAGAGGAAAAAATGCCCATTCCGTAGAGTGGAAAAAAAGAACTAAAAATTTAAGAAGAGCAACAATTGTTCAAACTATGTAATTGAAATGAATAATTATTGCTCCATATAAGAAACAATTATTCTGCACGTGATGTTGATATCTTACAAAGTTACATGCAGAGGGGTCAAACAGTTTATCATCTGCAAAGTACGAAAGCCCACCAACTAAATTGGCTACAAAACTCGCTATCTCCTCAATTGGTTTAACAATACCGGCCGCACACTCGTCAACCGCCCTTTATTGAGTTGATAAGAAGTGACAGCAAACAATAAAAATTAGGTGCGTTCTTCCATACTTAATCAGTATTAAACTACACATATTATCATCTTACCCCAATTGCAGCCCCGAAGCAGAACCACTTAATCAAGCCAGATGCAACCTGCTCACGATTAAGGAGATGTGCAAAGACGTCGATGACTGAAACATAAATATACTAGCCAGGACGGTTGCCTTCGAGTTCGAGCCTTGTAAGTGGCTACAGCTCATCATCAAACACTAAGAGCATACTGCAAACCAACACACAACAATCAATTAGGGAGTTGAACAAATAATCCATACTTGGTTAACAATTATTCATAGAGGTACACATTGCATAATTGTTCATAAAACCACAGAATGATTATTCCTAAAACATTCACATAACCGAATAAAAAAAAGCTTACCCTTTCCCATCAGGGAGATTAGCCATCAGTGCAAAGTCAAACATTTTCCTCATCTGTTTTCATTGAATTTGGATCGCATTTGGTCACCTCATAAGAGGCTTGTCAATCGGGCTATGTGAGCCGGGCCAAGCTAAGCTCGGGCTCAGCCCAAGTTATATCATATTGAGCCCGAACTCGGGCTCAGCCCGAACGGGCTCACAAATGTTAGGCCTGAGCTCGGCTCTTATAAGATCGGGCCGAGCTCGGGCTGAGCCCGAAATAAATTTATTCATATCTTGTCTATATTTTTTCTTTTAAAAACTCATACTCTATTTGTATAGCAATTCAAATAGACAGATATTCTATAATACCCAAAAAGAAAGGCAACATATTATTTCAACTAACATATCATGAATGGATAAAGACATTCATGAAGCAGAAACACATTGTGCATGACTAAATTTTAGAGCATTAATACTGATTTGTGTCTATTAACTGGGCTAATTTGACATTTTGGTATTAGTATTAGGGTTAAATGCATAAATGTTTCTTCTCCGATACAAAAAAAAATAGTGGGTAGTTTAATATTGTGAATGCATATTAACACACACAAAAAAAAAAATCTTCTAATGTGCCTCATCCTAATAATAAATATTAATTTTTAAAAAGATATTGGACTAATACTAAAGTTTACTAATCACTTTACATAAATTAATGAGATAATTATGTTTAAAAATTATACCTTATAAGTTATATCATATAAGTATTAACTATTAAGTAATTGGTAATTTTTTTCTTTTCTCTTTCTAAATTTATGTTGAGAAGTGAAAAAAATTATATTTTGTGAAATTAGTTAGATAAATTAATTACGAAAGTGAATATGTAGAATATGTTATTTTATAAAACTAAATATTTACTTTGGAATATTGTAAATTACTAGTGCAAAAATCAATTGGGAGACTATGCTAAGATCTTATCTTCCTCTTTCACATGATTTCTATTTCTCGTGTTAGTAAAGGTCATAATATTCCTACATACGCATCTACTGTGTTAATATCCTTTGGATTATGATAAGCTCAATAAGTAGTCACAGTCTCATAAATAACTCTGTGATTGAATAGCATGCATATTGTTTCCAAAGCTGCTAAGAATTAAAACTATTAAGCTACATTGATTTTATAAAATATAATTTTAAAGTGTTTGAAGTGAAAATTTTATGCACTAAATTTTTTTAAAAGTGAAATATAAATAAAATTATTTATATCAAAATACATAAAATTTTAATCTATATAGTTATGATGGTATTAATATAGTATTATACACAAAAATTTTCTATTATATCAAGAAATTATAATATATAATTATAAATTATTATTATTATTAGACATATATACTCGGGCCGAGCTCATAACGTGCTGAGCTTAGGTGAGCCCGAGCTCGGCCGAAACCATATCGGGCTGAAATTTCAGGGCTCTAGCCTGGCTCAGCCATAGCCCAAAAAAATCTCGGCCCTAAAAAATAAGGCCGAACAGGGCCGGGCTCGGGCTCGGGCTATCCCAGCCCAATTGACAGTCCTACTCATAAGGTGATTGCAACTTCGAACTGGCCTTGATCAACCTTCGCCTCTTCATTGCCACACGTGCAGTCTGGGCAGGCAGCACAACATTAGAAGATTCTTGGCTTGCATATTGCTCTCCCTTCTCTAGTACGTATGTCTATGGCATCAACTTCCTTCTCCGTATTGGCAGCAACTATTTCAACCTCCATATTCGTCTCAACTTCTTGCGAATTGTTCATTTCTACATTCTTGTCACCCTTCCCGTCCTATGAAGTTTTTTTCAATAGCTGATTTTCCTCATGTAATTGATTAGCTACTGCACGAATAATTATTCATATAACTCATAATCAATAGTCCACGGTTTATATAACTATTTCATGTAATTAATAATTATTCACAGATAAAAGAATAATTATGCAACAGTAAGTGCAAAGACCCTGTTGGTATTCATGCATAACTTCCATCACCCCATGTTCAAGTTCATTATTCTGCGTCGACCTGAACTTTCCTGGCCTTTCGGATCTTCGCCTCTTCGGGTTGATTGTAGGTAACCAAGAACTTAATGACTGATCTTTATTATCCATCTCATTCGGTTTCCTATCAATTTTTTCGACCCACTTCAGATACCTTGACTTTTTTGCCGAGAGGTCTGACCTTATAGTGTCCCTCCGAGTAGTAATATTCTTAACAAACCCTTCGGCATAGCCTTCTTTCTCGCTTTCTTCATCATGAACCAATTCTGGATTAGTAACCTAAAGTATTCTACTTGAATCTCATCAAGAGCAGGGCAATTCCCCTTCAGGCCTTCTGTTAGCCCTAAGGGCAAATCATATAATTATGATTAGTTTTGATTAATGACAAACATTGATAAGGACTAATTCTTATGTCATTTGTGTGATAGGATTGTTGGATTAAAAAGTAAGGAGTTCTTATTGCCTTGGAGCTAAAAGTGCTAAGGACAACTCAAGCGTGATCAAGGATCAAGAATATAGAGCATGTCCTATGGATTGAAGGCTTTAAAGACTCTAGTGTAGGTTTATAGTTGCTAAATAGGTATATTCTTGTAAACCCTACACTTGTGTGTCTTGAAATCTATTGAATGCATAAGAGAGCACAAAACTTGTTTTTCAATATTAAATGGCTTTGAATAAAATTTTTTTAATACCAAGTATTGTTTTTAAATCTTAAAAATGGTTTTAAGTAAACCTTGAATAATCAAGTGCTTTGTTAACGACATTTGACTTCAAAAAATTTTAAATGACTTACCTTTTAGTACAAAATGATTTCAAATTTAATGAGGTTGATTTTCAAATGTTTTGACAATGTTTGAACAGTTCAGACGCAATTTCGGACGTCCAAACTGTGAACACGGTTATTGTTTTTTAGAGAAATTCGGATGCAAATTTGGATGCAAGGGGCAAAGTTCGGTCATCTGAACTTTTCCAAATAATATGTCACAGTAATGTTCGGACGACAGTTCGGGCGCAGAGGATTAAGTTCGGTCGTCCGAACTCCTCAGAAACTAGCCGTTACTAGCCCTTTTATGACCATTGAAATTGATTTTCAAAATCTATAAAAGGCATAAACTCTAGATTTTTGAATAAGGCTGAACACTTGAAGAATCAAAACATTCCAAAATCATTTGAAATCATCAAAGCTCTCTTTTGTCTTGTGCTTTCATGTGAATATTCAAGATTCCAAAGACAACAAGGTAAAGTGGTGCTAACTTGTGTAATCATCTACCAAGCAATGGTAATATCTCTTTTAATCTCTTATTTATACTTGTATCTATTTGCTCAATTCAAGGTTATCTTGTGACATAAAACCCTTTTGGTAAGGGTAAACCTTGATTCAAGGTTGTCTTTAGATATAAAATCCTTGTGATAGGGCGAGCCTTGTTTGTAGGATTGCAAAGGAGGTTGCTGGTGTGAAACCCTTGTTGGGTGAGCCTCTTGTGTAATTGTCTAAATTGAGCATAGAGTGGATTGGTTGAAATCCTTGAGTGTATACTCAAGGTAGTGGATGTAGATCTTGGAGAAATCGAACCACTATAAATTGGTTGTGCTCTTTGTTCTTCATTGTGAATTGTTTATGTCATTGAGTTCATTACATTCTCATTGAATCAATTGAATATAATCTTTCCAAACCAAGTTTATAAAAGGAAATTTTTTTTAAAATTAGCCAAAAACCTAATTCATCCCCCTTTAGGTGTTTCAATTGGTATCAGAGCAAGGGCTTCTTTGTGTGGTTTTACACTCTAGAAGTTAAGATCTTATGACTAATATTTCAAACTTTCCTTATTTTGAAGGATCTTCCCAAATAGACCTTCTTTGTTTGATGGAACAAATTACACATTTTGAAAATCTAGAGTTAAGATATATATTTATTATATTAACTTTGATTTGTGGAATATTGTTGAGAAAGGTCCTTACATGCCAATGAGAATGGGTGTTGACGGAATCACTAGAGAGCCAAAGCCAATGGACGAATATGATGAAGGTGACTCTAAAATGATGATATTAAATTACCAAGCCATGAATATCTTGAGCTGTGCATTGGATATGAATGAGTACAATCGAGTGAGTGAATGCGACACCGCTCACGATATGTGGAGACTTCTTCAAGTAACACATGAGGAAAGAGCCAATATGTGCTTTATGGCAATAAATGATGAGGTACAATCCACTTCTTCTACTTCTACTTGTTGCGATGATGATATTGATGATCCTAGTGAATTTTTTGTGAAATGTATGAAGAATTAAAAAAGGCTTCAAAAAGAAATAAGGAAATGAAATTCAAAATTAATGACTTATTAAATGAAAATTCAAAATTATATTGTGAAAACAGAAAACTTCTTGAATCTATTGATTGTTTAAATATTGAAAAAGAAGTTTTAAATGTTTCTTTACAAAGCATGTCCCTTGAAAACAAGATTCTTTGTGAAAAGATTTTGTCTCTTAAAAATATGCTTGTTGATCATGAAAATTTGAAAAAGGAAGTTGATGATCTCACCTTATGTATTGAAAAATTCACAAGAGGAAGGAACAATCTTGACAAACTTCTTGGAGCCCAAAGATCCCCTCTTATTAGAAATGGTCTTGGTTATAACTATGTAAATAATGGGCCTAAATATAAAAAGTCCTTTGTTAGAGTTACTTCTAGTTCAATGCCTCATACTTGTTGTACATATTGGGAAAACATGGACACAAAGCCATTAGGTGCTCCGTTAAAAGAAAATTCGAAAATGGTATTAAAACCATTTGGAGAGTAAAGGGAATCATCACTAACCCTCATGGACCCAAGCAAATGTGGGTGCCAAAAGTCTCTTCATCTCATTTGATGTAGGTACATTTTCCTCCAAGATCAAGTGCCACTAAATGGTTTCTTGATAGTGGCTGCTCAAGATACATGACAAAAAATGCATCACTCATTAGTGAGCTTTAAGCTACAAACGAAGAATTCATTACATTCGATGACAAGAAGAAAGGAAGAATTCTTGATATAGGTAACATTGGTAAAGATTCTTCCTCCCTCATTAAACAAGTTTTGCTCAATGATGATTTGAAATATTACTTGCTTAACATCAGTCAATTATGTGACAATGATTGAAAAGTTGAATTTAAATGTAATACTTGCACTATACTTGATGATATCAATGGTAGAACTATTTTTGTTGCAAATTGTATTATTAATGGTTATGTGCTTTGCCTTGATGTACTTGTTGCTTATGAAGTTAGATGATTTTCCATTCGTGATAATGACGATTATTTATGGCATAGTAAACTTGATCATGTTAGCATGGACTTGTTGAACATTTTTTTTAAGAACTTGTTAAAGGATTACCAAAAAAAAAATTTATTTTGAGAAAAGTTATCCTTGTAATACTCGCCAATATGGAAAACAAACAAAAGTTTCTTTCAAACCTAAGAAAATGATTTTCACTTCAAAACTTCTTGAAATTGTTTATATGTGATTGTTAATGATTTCTCAAGATTTACATGGGTGATCTTTCTAGTTCAAAAGGATGAAGTTTTTTCATGAATTTGTAAGACTTTTCAAAAGGGTCCAAATCTCCCTTTGAGTGCAAATTGATTTTTATTAGAAATGACAATGGGAGAGAATTTTATAATCAAGATTTTACAAAACTTTGTGATGAGAATGGTGTTGTTCACAACCTTTTTCAGCTACCAAAACACCTCAACAAAATGGAGTTGTTGAAAAGAAAAATCTTACTTCACAAGAAATGACTAAGTCTATGCTTGGTGAAAATTCTTTACCAAAATATTTTTGGGACAAAGCTAAAAACAATGCTTGTTATGTTTTGAGTAGAGTTCTTTTGAGGCCATTTTTGAGAAAAATATCTTTTGAACTTCTATTTGATAGAATACCCTAGAATTTGAACATGCATGACAAGTTATATCAAATATACATGAATATGCGTAACATAGTGCTTTATATTGAATACCACTAGCCTGTATTGCCTATTTCAAAATGTTTGGTTGCAAGTGCTTTATATTGAATATGCGCGATAACTTGGAAAAAGTTGGTAGAAAATCGGATGAAGGGATATTCCTTGGTTATTCCTCTAACAACAAGGCGTATAGAGTTATACAATAAAAAGAACTTTATGTGTTGAGAAACCATATATGTAAGCTTTGATGAGTCTAACATCTATTTGGATAGAAGAGATGATGATGATGCATGTACTTCCATGAATGATAAGCAAACTCATTTTCAAGCTTCAACCTTGAAAGATAATACTAATGAAAAAGAGATGATTAAGCAAGAACAAGATAACCAACCTATTGGTGACCAAGAGCTACCAAAGGATCTACGATATGCAAGAGGCCACCCTAAGGAGTAAATAATTGGTGAGGTATTTCAAGATGTTAGAATGAGACGGTACTCATTGACAACTTTGCACTTTTATCTCACAATGAGCTTAAGAATATTAATGATGCATTGTGTGATGATTTTTGGATTATTGTTATGCAAGAGAAGCTAAATTATTTCAAAGGAAAAAAAGTTTGAAAACTTGTTCCAAGACCCCATGATTACCCTATGATTGGCACAAAATGGTTTTTAGAAATAAATTGAATAAATCAGTGGAAGTTGTAAGAAATAAATCTTGATTTGCCACCCAAGGATTCAATCAAGAAGAGGGAATTGATTATGATGAAACCTTTGCTCCGAATGCTAGACTTAAGTCCATAAGAATGCTTTTGACTTTTACTTGCTTTAAAGGTTTTAAGTTATTTCAAATGAATGTCAAAAATGCTTTTCTAAATGGTTTTATTGAGGAAGAGGTTTATTTAGAACAACCACCCGGTTTTGATCATGAAAAGTTTCCTAACCATGTTTTCAAACTGTCCAAAACTTTGTATGGTTTAAAACAAGCTTCTAGAGTTTGGTATGAAAGATTGAATGGTTTTTCTTCTTTCAAAAAGATTTTCAAGAGGAAAGATTGACACTACTCTTTTCATAAAAACCTCTTGTAATAATGATCTCTTGTACAAATATATGTTGATGATATCATATTTGGTGCCACTAATGTTTCACTTTGTGAGGAAATTGCCAAGTTGATACAAAGCGAGTTCGAAATAAGCATGATGGGAGAACTCAACTTCTTTCTTGGATTACAAATCAAGCAAACCAAGGATGACACTTTTATAAATCAATCCAAGTATACCAAAGAGCCTGTGAAGAAGATTTGGAATGAATCAAGAAAAAGGTATAAGCACTTCAATGAGTTTATCAACTAAACTTGATAAATATGAAAAAGGTAAAAATGTTGATGAAAAGATATATAGAGGTATAATTTGTAGTTTAATTTATCTTACCACAAGTACATCGGATATTATGTTTACCATATGGTTGTGTGCTAGATTTTAATACTGTCCAAAAGAGTCTCATTTGATTCCCATTAAAGAGTTACAAAATCATCTTATTTCAATCTTGTTGCATATACGGATACAACTTTGTTGGATGCAAAGTCACGTATAAAAGTACTAGTAGTTATTGTCAATTTTTTAGTAATTGTTTTGTCTCTCAGTATAACAAGTAACAAGCTTGTGTGTCATTATCTACTACCAAAGCCGAATATATCACCGCTGGTAGTTGTTATGCTCAAGTTGTGTGGAAGAAGTACGCTTTACTTGATTTTGGGTTAGACTTCAAAGGTGCACTCATTTTATGTGATTACACTAGTGCTGTAAATTTGACCATAAATTCAATTCAACACTCTAGGACTAAATATATAGAGATCAAACTTCATTTTATTCGTAATCATGTAGCTAAAGATGATATATGCTTGGACTATGTGAATAAAAAGGATCAAAGTGCTAATATATTTATCAAGCTTTTGGCCGAGGAAAGGTTTTGTTACCTAAGAAAACTCTTGAGATTTTTTAAAATTTAATTACTAATGTGTGTGTTGAAGTATGGTAAAAACAGAGAATATTCGGATGCATGAAGTGAAATTCGGACGTCCAAACTTTTTTTAGAAAATTCTGGACAGAAAGATTCGGACCCACATTCAGATGCATGAAAAAAAATTCGGTCGTCCGAATTTACTGAAGCTGAAGAAACAGAGAAGTTCGGACGTGAGTTCGGGCGTAGACCAGAATATTCGATCATCTGAACTTTGCAGTTGCAGCGGTTTTAAATGAAATCAAACAGTCATTTCTCACATTTCTAACTTTCGAACTCTCTCTTCTCACAAAACCCACATTACCCACCTGCGTCCAAACCCAAATCTCTCTAAAATTTCGCCATCTTCACTTCAAATCACTTGTACTTTTGAGTTCTAAGCCCTAAATACATCTTATAATTCACTTGCTCTCAAATAAAAACATCATGGTGAGGACTAAGAAACAAATATTGAAAAGGGAAAGGGGAAAGCAAAGGAAGGCGATGGTGGATTGATCATCAACGAACCAAGAAGAATTCAAATTCCTCAAACCTCATCTGGAGTAGACAGATTCATCACCATCAAAGCTGCCTCTAAATTTGAAGAATGGAGCAAGAAGAACAGAAAAATCATTCCTGGAAACAAAGTAAACTTGGAAAAAATCTCTAATATGGGTAATGTTCTATCTCTCTTTGGTGATATTGGATGGAGTAGTTTACTAGTAGTTGATGAACAATTTTATCTTGCCCTTATATATGAGTTTTATGCAAATCTTAAAGAAGAAAGAATTGAACATATGGGAGAAAATGCAGTTCAATGGTATTCATCTAAAGTGTCTCAAGTGGATTTTGAGTTCAATAATGCTTAGTTAACAGATTTGTGGAGTAGGTGATAATGGGGAAAGGTATTACTCATTGGAACAGCATTGCTTTATTCATGAATTGTTCATAAACGAAAGATTTGAAGAGGCTTTCAAAAATGGTAGAAGATTTAGGTCCATTATGGAAAGGAAAATTAAAGTCTTTGATGCTAGAGGAAGAGTTATGCATCACATGATTACCACCATGATCATCCCTAATTTTGGACATAAATCATCGGGTGGTAATACGTATATGGTGGTCATGCTTGCCTTGCATGAGCATAGAAGACTAAACTTTGGATTCATGGCATTAAGGCATATGATTAGTGCAAGAAAAACAGCCAACAAAGCCTTACCTTATGGGAGATTATTAACAAGGATCTTCAAGCACTTCAATGTTCAATTTCCCAGAAGAGAAAATCTAATGAAAAGTGGAGAAATATATACCAATGAGTCCCTCAAGAGAATGCAGTTAACACTTGATGAAGATGGTATATGGAGAACAAAAAGAGAAACCCCTCTAAGAGATGAGAGGGTAAAAACAAGTGGTGATGAAGAAAATGAGGAAGAAGTGGAATAAGAAAAAGAGGATGAGGAGGAGACTTTGGCTAGAGAAAGGAAAACCAAGAAAAGACATGATTCATCAAGCAAGAGGGAGCAACCTCACACCACAAGAAGACTATTTGAAGAACAACCCACTCCTCAATCTCACGAAAACCTTGGAAATATGCCTAGTGAAGAGGGAATTACTAGAGGTGACACTATAGTAGCCAAGGTGTTCTAAGAGGCTTTAAACAACCATGTGAAAGAGATAGAGAAAATGTATCAGTTCTTTGAATCCTTCGCTCCCATGGTACTGAGCAAGTTAGATAGCTTGGACACTAGAGTTAAGAATATTGAAGAATTATTGATGAAAAATGTACTGAAGGACCCTCTAGGCCTCAAGCTAAGGATGACAAGGATGATAAAGGAGATGAGAAAGGCAAGGAAAAGAAAGAGGATGAAGATGATGACAGTGATAATAAAGATGATAATGAGGATGATGATCAAAGAAGCAACAACAAATTCGTGGCAAGACAAGAAGAAAGAAATGAAGATGTACAAGGGAAGCCACAAGAAAGAGGAAGCCAAGAAAGAACATTAATAGAGAGAGCTGAAATCACCTCACCATCTACTATCTCTTTTAGCAAAGGAAGAGTCAAGCACGTGATAAAAAAGAAGGGTACAAGGAGATCCTCCCCGTTTGACTACTATTCCTAAGCCAAACTATACCGGCAAAGAGAAAGCAAGTAAGGGGCCACTTCACATCGAGCTCAAAGGAGACATGGCAATCACTACTAACAAATATGGAGTGAAGACGATGACCAAAATCAAAGACTAAGCATTTCTTCAATCCTATCTCTCTTTACTATTTTATTTACTTAGATGTGCATAGTATGACTTATGTGCTTCACAATTGTTTTTATTTCTAGCATGATTTCTGTAATTTCACAGCTTTTCTAGTTTTTGTGAAGCTCAATGATGAAACATTAGTGTTGATAGCTTCTTTGGTTAATGATACTTTGTTCACCCCCAAGTATAAATTGATGCTAGAAAGAGGAGAAGAAGTTGATTTACAAGAATGTGCTAAAACTGTTACATGTTGCTTATTGTTGCTCAGTTAAGATGTTAATTATTTGACTTGAGATTTGCCAACATGTGCTAAATTGTTACATGTTGCTTATTGTTGATAAGTTGAGATGTTAATTATTTGACTTGAAATTTGCTAAATGTTGCCAATAGTTGAAAATTACCAAATGAGAATTGATTGATACACTACTTATATGAAGCTTACTCATGCTGATTGTGATAATGCTATACCATTGAGTGCCATTGTAGCTATACATATTTGAGTACTTCTACAGTTCATTTGAAAATGCAAAATCACCTTTACAAACTTGCTACCAAAAGTTCGGACTTGAAGTTCAGACGCAGACTAAAAGTTCAGATGCATCCAAACTTTCTTGCCAAAAATATTTTTTTGTTGTTCAAATTATTTGAAAACTGTCTCGATATTTCCTATCATATTTGAACAACGTTAGGAAAATTTAGTTTAAAAAATTGTAGCCTTCATATTACATATTTTATAGTTCGAACTTGGAATTTCAAAATTCGAATCCACAACATCTCAAGTCCAAACTTGTTGAAAAATGATCACATTCTAATGGGGATCATTGTTATTTTTTTCTGACCTGTAAAACCTCTCTTAGAAGCATTCTTAATGTTGGAAGGAAGGAGGTAAATAGAGGATGGTTGGGCTATAGGCTCATATTGAGCCGTTTTTGAATGTCAATGTGCTAAATTAGTTATTATCTATCATTGACATCAATACTTCTTTGTACTACATTGTTTAAATCCATCACATTTTACATCAAATTTTGTCATCATCAAAAAAGGGGAGATTGTTAGTCCTAAGGGCAAATCATGTAGTTATGATTAGTTTTGATTAATGACAAACATTGATAATGACTAATTCTTATGTCATTTGTGTAATAGGATTGTTGGATTAAGAAGTAAGGAGTTCTTATTGCCTTGGAGTTAAAAGTGCTAAGGACAACTCAAGTGTGGTCAAGGATCAAGAATATAGAGCATGTCCTATGGATTGAAGGCTTTAAAGACTCTAGTGTAGGTTTACAGTTTCTAAATAGGTATATTCTTCTAAACACTACACTTATGAGTCTTGAAATCTATTGAATTCATAAGAGAGCACAAACCTTGTTTTTCAATCTTAAATGGCATTAAATAAATTTTTTTTAATACCAAGTATTGTTTTTAAATCTTAAAAATGGTTTTAAGTAAACCTTGAATAATCAAGTGCTTTAGTAACGGTATTGGAGTTCAAAAAATTTTAAATGACTTACCTTTTAGTACAAAATAATTTCAAACTTATTGAGGTTGATTTTCAAATGTTTTGACAAAGTTTGAACAGTTTGGACGTCCGAACTTGAACAGTTTGGACGTCTGAACTTGAACAGTTCGGACACAAGTTCGGACGTCCAAACTGTGAACATGGTTACTGTTTTTCCATAGAAATTCGGACACAAATTCGGATGTAAGGGGCAAAGTTCGGTCATCCGAACTTTTCTAGACAACATGTCATAGTAATGTTCGGATGACAGTTTGGACGTAGAGGATCAAGTTCGGTCGTCCGAACTCCTCAGAAACTAGCCGTTACTAGCCCTTTTATGACCGTTGAAATTGATTTTCAAAATCTATAAAAGGCATAAACTCTAGATTTTTTAATAAGGCTGAACACTTGAAGAATCAAAACATTCCAAAATCATTTGAAATCATCAAAGCTCTTTTTTGTCTTGTGATTTCATGTGAATATTCAAGATTCCAAAGACAACAAGGTGAAATGGTGCTAACTTGTGTAATCATCTACCAAGCAATGGTAATATTTCTTTTAATCTTTTATTTATACTTGTATCTACTTGCTCAATTCAAGGTTATCTTGTGACATAAAACCCTTTTGGTAAGGGTAAACCTTGATTCAAAGTTGTTTTTAGATATAAAATCCTTGTGGTAGGGTGAGCCTTGTTTGTAGGATTGCAAAGGAGGTTGTTGGTGTAAAACCCTTGTTGGGTGAGCCTCTTGTGTAATTGCCTAAATTGAGCATATAGTGGATTGGTTGAAATCCTTGAGTGTATACTCAAGGTAGTGGATGTAGATCTTGGAGAGATCGAACCACTATAAATTGGTTGTGCTCTTTGTTCTTCATTGTGAATTGTTTTTGTCATCGAGTTCATTACATTTTCATTGAATCAATTGAATATAATCTTTCCAAACCAAGTTCATAAAGGAAAAGTTTTCGAAAATTAGCCAAAGACCTAATTCACCCCTACCCTTAGGTCTTTCACCTTCCATACATTTCCTTAAGATAAAGCACCTGTAAACATGGTGAAAATTGTTAACAATTAATGCAGCTTCTGAATAATTGTTCAACTCTTTCGAAAAATTATCCGACAAAGTCAGAATAATCGTTAAGGAATATAGAATAATTATTCATACAGGGCTGAACATCTATTCAAAATAGGTATTCATACTTGTGTGAATAATTATTCACTCAAGTATGAATAATTATTACAATTCTCAGAATAAGTTAATGATACAAAACATATGCACCACTTCCAGCAACTGATGCATGCTTCTCTCCGACCAAGAACAGGGTTTCTTTTTGTTTTTGCGGTTAAACTTCCTCATGCCTCGACAGAGAAAGTCCCTCACATGTAAGGGTGTTCAAAAATCGAACTGGACCGAATAACCGAACCAAACCAAAATTTTTTATTCGGTTCAGTTTTTGTATTTTTTCGGTACAGTTTTAAAATTTATATATATTTCGGTTCGGTTCGGTTTAGGTTATCGAACCGAAAAACTGATTTTTTTTTAAAAAAAATACAAGAACGCATTATGGTAATGAGTTATTGTATTTATTTTTAAAAAATAAATATAAGAACGCATTACCATAATGCATTCTTATATTTATTTAGGTTTAAACCGAACCGAATTGAAAAATTGAACAGTAAAACCAAACAGTAAAACGGTTCGGTTTGGTTTTTAAAAAAATGAAAAAAATCGAATCGAAAACTGAATAGTAAAATCGAAACCGAGCTGAAAACTGATTTGAACACCCCCTACTCATATGCTGCCCAATGGAAATTTTTTATATTTTCAACATTGCTAACATATGAGCCATATTCTCTTAGGCTGATCTTCATTGATTTTTTTGGGGCTAACAATGTTACTATAGCTAACAAAATGTACAACTTCGCATAATTATGACTATCCCCTTGGAAGCCTAAGATGAGTTCTTGCAGAGTCTTTACTGTTACATATTTCTTGGGCGAGCAGTAGACTCCGAGGTTTGCTGCAAATACTGCAATGCCAGAGTCCTTCCATTTCCTTCCTTCACCAAATAGATCGACTGAGCCCTTTCTGAGATTGTATACTCGCTAAACATCCTTATTGGTTATTGTCAATATACTGCCATTCGGGAGAGATGTAGAATTAGATTTCCGATCGTAGCCCTTGCAAATGGGCTCCAAAAGTTTTGTATGCAGGTTTGATAACCGCAACTCAGCCAGCTTATCGAAGCCTGTTGTCCTTAATGTCTTCAGTTTCAGTGCACGATTACGGTCTAGCCTCAAAACTTCATTGGCTTCAACGATTGAAGACGTACAACACTGAAACTAAAACCTACTCGCTTGGCTCGATTTCCTCGACATTTCCAACCCCCGTCTGTGAATAAAATCTAGAAGAGACCCAACAAAATGTAGCTTTTGCAAACCCACAGACAAAATCAATGAAAGATCGCACCTTTTCCCTGAATTTTCTTCAACAGAAACAAAAATGGCCGGCTTTCCTATTCTTTCTCCCAAAGCTTCTCGGCAAACTGAATTTTGATTGCACATTTTGGTTCCTTGAGCAGTATCTATTGACAGTTGAAAAGACGGGTAATCATGATGAGAGAAGGAGATTCAAACTCCCAAGTTGACAGATTTTCAAAGCTGCATTTTTTTTGTTCCAAAACTACCATCGAGAGCCCTAACCATTGGATTGAGAAAATGCAAATCCAACAGTCCACAGTATAACCTGCATGTGTGTCACAAAATCATAGTCCTGTCAATACCTGCCAAAACCTGTGGACTGACCCGTATATGTGGATTTGGGCTTAATATGCCTAAGCTCGTTTAAAACACGGACTTTTTGGCCCGCTTCGTTTTAGCTCGCGGGTTAACGCGGGCCGGAGCGGGTCGGACGCGGGCTAATTCATTTTTTCTTCTTAATTTTTTTAAAAAAATTTCAAATAAAAAACGATGCCGTTTTGATATTTTTAAAATATTTTAAAAATTTTTTTTCCCTAAAACAATATCGTTTTGATGTTTTTTGGCAAAACGACATTGTTTTAAAAAGTCCGCGGACTGACCCGTTTAGCCCGCGAACTTACTGTAACGGACCGCAAACTAAGGATTTTTAGTCCGCGGGCCAAATAAGCTAACCCGTACCGATCCGTTTCAAAGCCAGCCTGTGACGAACCGGGCCGAATGAGACTGGGCCGTTTAACACCACTACAAAATCGTGTTCAGCACCTTAACTGAACCGGTGTCAGTCAAATAAACAGCCAGCTCAAAATCTGTCTTCAACCCAACCGTAAAATCCCACCTTCTTGGGTCGGCTAATGACTTGCTTTGCAGTAGCATTATTCCGTGCTTCTTTTGGAATCTCGAAAACTTCATAGTTGAGCACCAACTTCTCCAGTCGAGGATACGCATGAATCAATAAACTAAGACTAAGAATGCTCTGGTAAGAGAATTCTCCGTAAAATTTCAAATCCAATTTTCTGATTTCAGTAAATTCTAGAAGTGTTGGCCCAAAAAAAGTTGTCCTTAACCATCGGCGGTAGCTCCCATTCCAACTTCTCCCTAGGCGAGAGAGGGAAAGGAAGTGGCGTGTCTATTTCATGTTCATCTGGTAGAAAAGAGGGAAACTACAACGACCTCCCAGAGAAAGTGAATAAAGTCTAGTAACATCTTTTATGATCATGTTTATCTCTGGTCCCTAGTATTTGAAGAAAACAAGATTGGGGGAAGATGCAATATGAAGCTTCTTCAACCCCAATCAATTGGTGATCTCCAAGTGCATCAACTCGTCAGAATTCCCAAAAATCCTCAAATTACGCAGGACGAAGCATAATCGACGCACAGGTGCTATAAAAAAGGTTTATTGGTGCTTGTTGGAATCTATACTTGCATGTGCTCGAGAATACATTGCGTTTGCTACATTGTTCTTAGGATTATATGTTAGAATTGACCTTTGGTGAAGCATATTGACATAAATCTCAGATACAGGCTGAATTTGTCAAAAACAACCTTTACTAGTCCAAGTGTGATTTCTGTTCCCTTAACTTTTCTGCCTGACGTTCAAGTCTGTCAATTGCCCACAAGAATTTTATGTGGTGAGAAAAACTACAAATGTGCTTTGGTTCTTGCTTTAACCAACTCTATGAAGCATGCCGGGTCTTGGATCTTCGTGTTATTTCTTTTCCATTTAACCTTGCCATGTTCCCATGCCATCTTTTATCTGCAACTGAGATTCATCTGGGAACTTGTTTCCATTTTGGAAATCCATATGAAAAGGACACTGAACATGCCTTCCTGATGTTGAAGAGTCTATGAGAATTTTCCTGGTGTGAGGGTTCCCAATATATAGAAATCTGTAACTATTTATATCATAACCAGTTTATGAATTGGTCTGCCTTGATCTCAGACTGTATTGCTGCAAGTAATTGTTTCGTGAAATTGATAAGCTGCTGAGAGGGTCACTGATAGTTGGTCTTTTTCTCAATGATTTGAGCTCATTCTTTCTAGCTCACATTGTTATACCGCTGAATGATGTTGTGCTGGATGAATTGATCTTTACTAACATGTTTTAATAGGTTGACAAACTAAATGGAGTGGAAATGGTGGCTTGTGGCTCGCTACTCATTATTCGCTTACTGCATTCTGTACTTTGAACCTAAACTTAATTTCAGAATTCATTTATTTTTAAATCATTTAATTATTTGTTTCTTCTTCTTCTTCTTCTTGTCCTCCCTCATTCAGAAGCTTCCGTTAACTGAAGAACAACTTGGAAAATTGATGACTGATGAACCATCTGTAATTGATAATTCTCTGGAAAATTTTGGAGGCCTTGTCCAGCCAGATCAAACAAATGCTATTAACTGGTAATGATTTTCTTATTTTAGAATTACCATCAAGGTAGAAGGATTAGATAAATATTCAGTCCAAGCATATTTTTGGAGCTTTTAAATTCGAAATCTTAGTTGCTTCACTGTGGAGGCCAATCATCCTTCTCTAAATTTGATATGTATAATCTCTCGTAAAATTGTTGTTGATCTAAATTGTTTACCTGATAACTTTTTTTGCGTATAAGATGATTGATCCTCATTTGTTGTTTTTTAGTTATACTAGTGTTAGCATTGATTTTCTTGTTTGTAATTTTGTTAGTTATAGGTGAATTGAGGTTTTTAGCTTGTGTTTCTGTGTATTTGTTTTGTTCTAGTGAGAAATCCTTGGGTTGAACTTTTGCTTGTATTTGTGGTGAATGTGTGAACTTTTTGGTTTATAACCTCGAGTAATCTGGAGGAATCGATTGAGCTTAATTCCAAGGTTGGGCAAACTTTCCTTAGGGATTCGAGGGGTATAAATCTTGAAGTGATATTTCAAGGAGTTGAAATTGAAGGTGAAGGTCCTCAACAGGAGAACAATATGGCGTATAATGGAAATGGGGGTAATGGCAATAGAAATTAAAATGTAACGCAAAAGGAGAATGGGAGACTATGCACGACCTTCTTTGTCGAGGGAGAAGTCAAGCATTACCTGACCAAGAGTTGAAACTAATAATTTTGAGATCAAATCGAATATTATACAGATGGTTTGCTGAACGAAGACTCAAATGCTAATATTGCTAATTTCTTGGAAATATGTGACACTATCAAGATCAATAGGGCTTCTGAAGATTACATCCGCATTCGGCTATTTCCATTCTCATTGAGGGATTGAGCTAAGTCTTTGTTGAAATCAATTTCACTGGGCTCCATTACCACATGGAATGGTCTCGCCGAGAAGTTCCTTGCTAAATACTTCCCTCGAGGAAGAACGGTAATGCTAAGGAATGACATCTTCTCATTTCAACAAATAGAGAGTGAAAGTTTATATAATTCTTAGGAGAGATGGAAGGAGCTCTTCAGGAAATGTCCACATCATGGTTTAGATTTGGGAGCTTCAAATGCAAACATTCTATAGTGGGTTAAACTTCCCTTCCAAGCAATTCATTGATGCTTCTTCGGGAGGGACTACAAGTTTGAAGGCACCAGAAGAATTACAAGACCTCACTGAAAACATTGTCATGAACAACTATTAATAGGGGAATCCTAGACCGAAATTCAAGGCTAGTAGAGTACACAATGTAGATATGATGTTCATACTCTGTGAGTATACCCTTTCGTCAAGCATCAACAATGTCACATTTCTCTTTGTTGAAGTTCACAAATAGGTCTTGCTCACAAAGTTAACTTATGCTGATCGAATTTGTTTTTAATCAATCAACATGCAAGACATTTCTAAGTACTAGCACAAAGCACGTGCAATATTTGCACGTGTTAAATATTTCAAAAGTTAAACTTGTATTGAAATTTTTATTTAATATAATTATTTTTTATATTTATTTAATTTTTAAAATATTAATATTTTATTTTTATTTTCTTGCTAGTATATTTTTTATTTTTCATTAAATATATTTACATTTGAGTTTTAGTAATCATAATTATTCCTTGTGTCTTTTATTGTAAATCAAAATTATTTTTTCTTTCTCCTTCTTCTTGTTCTTGTAAAGGTAGAAGTTAAAGTATATTTATTTACTTTTGATTATTTTATTTATATAATATTTTAATAATAGTATTAATTATATACTCTATTATATGGATGTTATATGGTCCATTTATATCTTTCATTACATCATATTTTTAAATTAGAAAAAAATAATGTGTTAAATGTTTCAAAAGTTATATTGGTATTGAGATTTTTATTCAATATAATTATTTTTTATATTTATTTTATTTTTAAAAATATTAATATTTTATTTTTATTTTCATGCTATAATATTTTTTTATTTTTGATTAAATATATTTACATTTGAGTTTTAGTAATCATAATTATTCTTTGTGTTTTTTACTGTAAAATAATATTTTTTTTCTTTCTCCTTCTTTTTGTTCTTGCAAAGGTAGAAGTTAAAGTATATTTATTTACTCTTAATTATTTCATTTGTATAATATTCTAATAATAATATTAATTATATAATCTATTATATAGAAGTTATATGGTCTATTTATATCTTTCATTACATTATATTTTTGAATTAGAAAAAATTTATAACTTATAGTTAAAATATTATTACTTAGTAGTTAAGAACAAAGTTAAGAACTTTTCTTTTAATTCTTTATGTATAATTATAATTTTTTATTTGTTCATCTTTTAACTCATGTAACTCCCACATAGCACTTATGATTTAAATTTTTAATAATAATGCTAATAGTAATAGAACAACAACAAAAACAATGAACTAATAGAGTACTCTTCTTTCCCTAAAAAACAAAATAAAAGAGTACTCTTCTTTAACTAATGTAACTCCTAAATAATTAGTAGTTAAGAACCTAGTTAAGAACTTTTCTATTAGTTCTTTATATATAATTATCATTTTTTATTTATTTACCTTTAACTCATGTAACTCCCACATAGCATTTATGATTTAAACTTTTAATAATATTGCTAATGATAACATAAATAACAACAACAAAAATAATAAACTAATAGAGTACTCGTCTTTTCCTTAAAAAAAAAATAAAAGAGTGCTCTTCTTTAACTAATATAACTCTGATATTTTTGAATTAGAAAAAATTTGTAACTTAAGTAAAGGAGTTAAAATATTATTACTTAGTAGTTAAAACCCTAGTTAAGAATTTTTTTATTAATTCTTTATGTATAATTATTATTTTTTATTTGTTCATCTTACTCTTTATGTAACTCCTAAATAATTGTAATTAAATTAGAGTTTAAATGATGGATTTATATAAAATAATTATATTTGTACACTTTGTGTGCTTTTAATGTCCTATGGTTAGTCCATCAAAATAATACTAATTTATTTTTCTAAGGGCATTTTAGGTAATTCAAAAAAGGAAGAAACAATTAAGTTTAAATCCCCATGACCTCTATCCACACTTTTAGTATAGTATAGATATAGATAATCCGTACAAGAAATATTTTGCTTATATGTTTGCATGGCTGTAACAACTAATTTATGGTCTGGACTTATCAGGCTAAATTCGCTCAATAAATGTTTTAGCCATGATACAGTTGAGGAAATTGTTAATGCTCTGCTAAGTCTAACTATCTTCTTCTTTTGTTTTCTCTTTTACACTAATGAACCTAACACTTCTCTCAGTGTTTTCTCTCTCTTCCTTTGAAGGGAATTGAGATACAAATTTCTTCCTTGTCTTTCTTCAAAGGAGATTTGAGATACCATTAACCCTGCAAGAGGAACAAAATATTATGAATGAGAAAGTAAAACAGAATAACAAGAACATAGAAGAAAACAAAACTAGATGGAAGGAGAATGGAACTTTTAAGGAAAAGAAAGCAGTGTTTTGTACCTAGGAAGCAACCTTTTCTCATTGTCAAATAATCAAAATTGATACTTGTACGTTCAAAGTGCATGGATATCTCTACAGAATTTTAAGTGATATGTACCTTATACTTCATATCTTTGGGGGACCCCTCTCAATATGAAAGCAGTCAAATGTTCACCTTTATTTCCAATAATCCAGAGCTTATTACCCGCTATTGTCTGTCTATTTTGACAGGTTTTTTTCCGTGTAGTCAGATGCTCAACTTGGTCTTAAAGGGCCTTTTTAAAAACAAAACATACATGGCATATCCACATACGCGAAGAACTACCCTGCTAAACAACCTCTAAGCAAAGAGGTTATGAACAGGGCAACTAAAACAGCTAATGCAGTGAGCAGACTATTTTTGAAAATTGGCCGATCCCTTTGCATGTTTTGTCTAAAGAGAGTTTGCTGAAAGAATGTTGATCGTCAGATGCACAACTTGGTCCTGAAGGGCCTTTTTAAAAACAAAACATACATGGCATATCCACATACGCGAAGAACTACCCAGCTAAACAATCTCTAAGCAAGGAGGTGATTAACAGGGCAACTAAAATAATTGATGCTATAAGCAGACTATTTTTGAAAATTGGCCAATCCCTTTGCATTTTTTGTCTGAAGAGAATTTTCTGAAAGGATGTTGATCTTCCTGTCCCCAGAAACTGCTACATATTCTGTGTTAGAGGCTATAAAAGCTTGAGTTGTGCAAATCTATCAATTATGGACGACTGTTTTAATTTTGAAGGCAAGGCACTAACTCACTCGTCATATAAATTTCCTCAGGAAAGTGAGGCTGGCAGAACTCAAGATGCATGGTGTTTGTCGAAATCAAAGAGACTAAAAGAAACTGCACCCTTGAGCTTGAAGGTTTCCTTGAGATCTGCAAGTCTATGAACATTTGACCAGTCACCTGCAGCTATATTCTGAACTGTAAAGCCTTTTGAATTGAGTTTCTATGAACTCCTGTTCCAGATACGAGAAGGTAGATTTCAGACCTGTGACCAGTGCCTAATTCGAGAGTACCGAATGTGCCTACAAGCAATGTCTGGACAGATAAGCACTGAATTCTGTGAGGGATGATGTATTTTGTGTTATGGAATCAAAGGCGCTTGAGTTTGTGAATCTTTATGATTGTGAATGTTTTTTGTCTCTTCCGTTACAGGGAGTCCGAGCATACCTGATTGACAAAGGTCGTATGTTGAGAAAAATGAGTTCTTCAATAGGGCAGAGCATATGTCAAACGTGGCTAAAGGGGCTCCTAGCAACGGCGGATCGTCTCACTCTAATTTCGATGGCCTAATTGCATTCCTTAGGTCGATGATCCTATTAAGTGTTCCACAAGAGATTTTTGTGTACAAATGATCATTCAATATTTCCTGGATGATACCAATTGTTGGAAATCGTGAGGCATATCCGTAAGGACAATGTTATCCACCTCAAATTGAGCCAAGATTTGTGACTCAACAAGGAAGTGAAAGAGTAATTTAGTGCAGGTAGTCTTCCAGAGAGCAAAATATTACATTACTATTTTTAAAACAATTTCGCCCTTTTTGATCAAGAAAATTTGGGCTCACAGCTAAAGATCATTTTCCTCTCAATAGTGAATACTACTGCAGCAATAAAAGTTAATGATTACTCAAAGGACTCATTTGGCTCAGGTTGAGCTAAAATTTATAGCTCAACAGGAGGCATAAGGGTAGCTTAACGTGAAAATGTCTTCTACAAATAGAGGCAAAGAGTTAGTTTACTCTCTTAATCTTACCCCGTGTAATCTTAAGAAATTTAAGCTAGAATCAAAGATAATTTTCCTTGCTCAAAAATGTGACACGATAGTCTCGCACTTGCTTCGAATATTCTGTCCACCCGGTTTTCTCAATGCTTTCAGCTAGACATGCTCTTCTTTCTTCTGCATCTACATTTCACTTTTTCTCCACAACAGGAAAGTTGAAAATGAATCACAGCTCAGCAAAGTAACAAGAAATACAACTTCCCGCTTTCATGAGACCGCGGACTATCATCTTGAGAAGCTGCAAATGAAGCCTGGATGTTAATAAATTGAGCAGTGTCATAATACATCCAAAAACACAGAGAATGAGACTTCATTTTGACCGCATTACTTGAAATGGGGCCCCATACGCAATATTTACTTCCTGAATTAGTCCTTTTCTTCAGTCCTGAAAAAAAAAACTTGCAAGTTAAACCACAAACCTACAGAAAAAACAGTGAAGAAGAGACCATTATATTTCTTTTGGGCTATAAAAGCAAGAGAAAAGACTATTGGTATGCAAAACTTACTTTCGCTGATCTGTTAAGGTCACCAGAGATCTAAGAACACCAGGACTAATCCTGTCAGCAAGAACTCCTTTTTCTGAGATCCAGAAGGACTTCTCCTTAACATAACTTTGAAGCTTCTTAGCTTCAAAATCCAGCAAGGTTTGTTCTGCATTATATTTTACATCAGATAAAATGAGTCCAAGACCTATTTTCTACCTTTTATCTACCTAAATTTGAGCAAGAACAAAGAAGAAAAATATCCGAGTAAGTCCACAAAAGAACGTCAAATGAACATATGTGGCACTTATAAATGTCTGTAATACTTATTTTTGGATCTCTACAACTGTTGTAGCACGTAAACCATTGCCGTGATGAGCAAATATGTTATGGATTTTCCTCTTTTCCTGATTACAGTCTGCCTAAAACCAGAGATATAAAATCAATAAGGAAAACATAGTTTTATGAAGGATTTTATACTTGACATTATTGCACATAAAATTAACAAGATATTATCATATTCAGCAGCTGTATCATCATCAGGCAGCCAAGATCCGACTTCAACAATTTTTTGACTCTATATGTCCTAATAATCAACAATGGAATATCCTTTGAGATCAAATCCAATTTTTGTTGCTACCTCCTTAGACATAGGACACCTGTCTATGTAAAAGTAGAAATACAGACACTACTTCTGCAACTTCTATTCTTCCACCAATTATCAGATCAGGACTGCAGAAGCTCAACCTATTAGATTAACTATTCTCAAGACTATTGGTGGCTGGTGCCAGTTGCCTATGTGTTTTAAGCATTTCAAACTAAAGAAAAGATTGATCAATCTGGGAGCTAACTCTTAATAGCATGTTCTCGCCCAGGTCAGCATAGAAGCTTTTGCACCAGGAAGATGCAGTGGAGGCCAACAATGGCTGAAGGTGTCGAAAACTAAAGGCCCAACCAGAAGAGTCTTCGCCTCTATGGCATGCTAGAAGCGACAAATTGAAAATGACATTGCAAGGAAAACCCAATTTGTGATCTGTGTGGAACTGCGATGGAGAGAGAATTACATACAGTGTAAAATTGTGCATGGACAGCTAAAAGCTGGCAGTCTTTAGTGTTGCACGAGGGTAGTTGATGTTCTTTCAGCCGTAACTCATTCAAGTCATGGACTGATGGTAACTTGAGGGGTGAGTAAACTATGAGGGAAAAGGGTATCAAGTGGAGAAAAATCTTTTGCAAAGCGCTATGTGTTTCTGGTGACAAAATCACACACGATGTAAGGTAGGTTTTGAGGCCGGACCCAACCTGGAGCCAAAATGTTACTACATAGGGTTAGGGAGTTAGCCATAGCTGAAAGGATTGAAGAGGGTGTGTTTACCCTGAGATTTTAAGCTTTCCACAAGTAATATAAGGATCCCTATCAACCCCAAAAGAACAAGAGGTAAAAAAGACTAGTTATTAATCTTTTACTCTTGCAGAAATGACAACTTCGTTTTCAAACAATGAATCTAGCATTGTTCTTAATTAATACTCCAATAGTAAAGTTGCGAAGAACGATAGGCTGGCAGTTAAACAGAGTTAAAAATGTACTAAAAATCAACAGTCAACTGGTCTATGAAAGGAGGCAGGTATTTTTTCCGGAAGAGCTTAAAAATGAAGCCAAAGACTCCTGCCTCTAAAGGTACTAGAAGATGGTGTTTGTGAAATGCCAGTACCTTCTACAAAGATTTAGCATTGGGCCACATAGTAGACTATGGAGTAAAATATAGGCAAATGGATTAAAGCAACCTAATCAAAACATTTGTTTGAAAAAGATTGAAACAAACCTTTCTCCAAAATGGTATGAGCAGCATGAAATGGAATGCCAGCAAAAACATCTGTTCCCGGACACATCAACCAAGTCTTCTCCTTTGGGTCATGACTTCCACATGTTGCACAAACTTCTTTCACCAAGGGCCTTGACTCAATCTCCCTCATTAGTGGCTCAAAAGGGGAAGGGACACTAGATTTTGTTGTCTTAGCCCTCTTCCTTAGCGCTGTCAATGCTTCCCTCTTGCTATTCCTCAATTGATCATTCTCAACTAGCTGCAATTCATCTCCATATAATCCAGAAAAAGTTGGAAACAAGAAATAAAAAATCCCTCTCAAGACTCAATGGGCTTTCTTTAGTTACCTGGTGCTGTGCCACTAAAAAGTTTTCAGCTTCAATCTCAACCTCAACAAGTTTTTCCTGGAATTCCTTCATTGTCTCATCCATTTCTACAACCAAATATTTGACAAAATGAAACAACCAGGACTTAGAATAATCACCTATGGTAGTATATCACAAGAGAAACAATTTAGTTCTTTATCCAAACATTAAGTTTTAAATGTGTAGCAATATAAATAGTGATTCTCCAGGAATTAAGATCGTCTAGTAAATACAATTCGAATACCTAAAAAATAAGTATCTTATCCTCGGGTTAGGGAAAAAGATAAATAGCATCCAGTAATTTTAAAAACTGTAGCTTTCTAGCAAGCAGGAACCCATAGGATAATTGCACACTCTTTGACAGAAAATATAGCATTACATTCCCCTAATGTTTGTCAAATCATAACCAAGCATCTTGCTGAACTCAAATATATCTCTGCTTGCCAAGTATAACACTCAATAAATACTTTCAGCCTAATCTGGCAGAAAAAATAGGAACTCTGTCTACATTTAGGGAGGAACGAGAATTACAGGTCATTTAGTACCAAAGAAACACGCTTCACCTCTGTTAATACAAAAAAGCAATTCAACAAATGAGAAAAAAAATGACATATCGAAGGAACCATTCCTAGTTTCCTATCTATTCTATTGAGCTCGAATTAGCAGATTAATTGGTCACAAAAACTAGACATAAATGAACATGAAAGTAGTAAAAAAAAAAAAAATTGTCCTTAGAAGTCCAGAGCAGGATGTTTGAAATGAACTAACAAACAGAGAAAATAAGGACAAATGGACAATCGGGTTTACAAACGAGTAGTCACTGGAAGAATTAGAATAGAGCATGACTGAACTCACTCGAAATAATACAATTGTTACAAGTACGATGCACAGAGGAACGAGAGGCAAATCCAAAATCTAGTTTTGCAGGCAATTCATGTGTACATCCAACTAGAAGTCCAGTGTCTAGGCAGGACAAAAAGTAGGCAATGGTCTTATTTCAGGCGGCTAGCCGGCCGCAGCGCTCTGTCTGCTTTGAGTTGACCGTCGGCGTGCACTCGATGGCGAGAAGCTTCGAGGAAGAGGCTACTGCAGCTGCGGTTGTCCGCTTTCTTTTTGGTAATTTGGGGTTTAGCAATTTTGGTAATTTGGATTTTGATTATCATATTAAAGAGGATGAATTGTATCTAAATCTAATAGCAAAGCAACAACTCAAATGAAGTAGATTAGTAATAGTAGCGAAATAATGTATAAATGTAAATAAAAATTATAATAAAAAAAATTTATCAGATCAGTGATTATACCTTAGAATTTCACTGCCTTTAAAGTAAAATTCTGACGCGATTTTCGCGTAAAGGCCCCTTTGCTTTCTAGGTTAACACATCTTTCTCTAACACGTTGTCCAGAATAACATTATAAGAGTAATAGTAGCGAAATAATGTATAAATGTAAATAAAAATTATAATAAAAAAAATTTATCAGATCAGTGATTATACCTTAGAATTTCACTGCCTTTAAAGTAAAATTCTGACGCGATTTTCGCGTAAAGGCCCCTTTGCTTTCTAGGTTAACACATCTTTCTCTAACACGTTGTCCAGAATAACATTATAAGAAAGAATCGATGCAGAATAGAAGTAGAAGTTTTTATAGGTAGAAATAGACTGTTATTTGAATAATAAAAAATCGTGTGAAATTAATGCAGAAAATAATGGGTTAATTGGAAAAAAAATCAGAGATTAAGTAGATCAATTCTATATTTGACACATTCAAGAAAAGGTAAAAAATAAAACGAGGCCCAGCTAGGGGCAAGGTGGCGCCTGCTCGCATGGTCCAATCCAAAACACACTTAAAGTTACTGGTGAGAAGAGTAAGAAATATACAATAATGGAGATTCTTGAATATAAGGTAGACATGGTGGTGGCAGTGGCAATTAATGGTATTGATTCCAATAAGGACACCAAGGCACTAAGAAAATAATTACACATAAGAGTTGACAATGTTAAAAAGATAGGCAGAACAAGTGCTTAGTACAGACCATAAAGATAATGTCATAAGAATGAGTCAAACAGTGAAAATATACTAGTATACCTTAAAAGCTCTAATCTTCAAAGATCAAGAATTGTTGATTCATGAACATCTTTGTCAAATTTTGATAAAGACATGAAAAAGAAACAGTCAAATGACAAATTAAAAAGTAAGTAAATGAAAAAAATTGAATGGTTAAATAGCATAACGAAATTAATGTTATCGATTCTTTCAAGAAAATCAATATCTTCTTCAACTGTAGCTGAATATGTTCATTCCGTTACCAATATCTAGCACACATAAGGCATTGCACCATCTTAGGAGTTAATGAACTCCTAAATATATCAATAATACGACCTCCAGCACTAAATGCATATTCAGAAGCAACAGTAGAAACAGGAACAACCAATATATCACCAGCCATTCTAGCAAGGATGGAAAATCTTGGAGCATTTAACTTCTATCACTTTAAGATATCGAACTCATTCTCTCCCTCTTCACTCTCTTCTCCAAGATACTTTCCAATTTACTTTTGTTATCCATCCCTCCCTCTTTCTTGTGTATATTGTACTGATGCCTACTATTTATCTCCAAAGATCGCCATTTCAATGACAGGAAACATGAATCTTGTGAATGACTTGAAATTGAAGTAGAGGAGATACTTGAAGATGATGGCAATGGAGATGTATGACAATGAGATACAAGGCAAGAACTTAACTTCATATACTCCTCAAAAAAAACATAGAACCCTTCCTTTACCTTCTTCCCAAGATTAATATTTTGTGGATACATTCTTTCAATCACCCATTTAACATAATCAAATTTATATTGAGGATCAAGAATGACAACATAAAAGAAAATAAAATTCAATTCTTTTGCATTTTTCCAATATTTGTTATACTTTTTGTTCATTCTTATTGCCATATGACTCAACTCAACATCATCATTATCTTCTCATGTCCTTGATAATTTTGACACATCACTGAGTTCATGAACCACTTGATTAGAAGTCACATATAGTGAACTTGAAATCCACAATGTCTATTCATAAAAATGTTCCGAAAACTTCATACAACGTGAAATGTTATCCCAATCATCATCAGAAGGCAACCCATCATTCTCAATTGCTAGGTCAATTCTATAATGTGGATCTAGATCTTCAAGTCTTTCAAATGCTTTTGCAAGCATCAAAGCCATGTTTAGCATCAAACAAGTTGAATTTCACCTAGTTGGAATATCCAAACACAACATCCCCTTACTTTCAATTTTTTCCATTTCAATACACTCTTTGAACTTATTTAACCTACTTGGAAATTGTCTAATATATCTAATTATTCCCTAAACATGACAAATAGAAGATACTATAAGTAGTTATGCTTCTACTGTAAGTACAATATAGAAGGGGAAAAAAGATTCAAACGAAACATTGGAAACTCAGACTTATACAAGGATCCCAACCCAAGGGGGGAAAAAGTATGCACGAAGAAAAAAAAATAAAACAAAAAATTGCAATTCTTTGTCTAGGACTTACATCAATTGAAAGATCTCAAAATCACACGGCTCAACCAATGGATCTTGAATGCTTGATGTCAAATGTCAACTACTAAATCAGGGCCAGGGGTATTGGTAAGACCTTGATGCTTGAAAGAGTTACTACTCGACCTCTTGCAATAGATTGGAGACACAAACTACGGTAGCAGGAGGAAGAGAAACGGAGGAAGTTAAGAGGGTATCACCCTATTATCTCGTTGGCCGTTGCTACAGAGGCAAGAAAGTTACAAAACGAAGCTTCCATCTCTGTGTGTGGTGTCTATTGCTATCTGAATTAGCAAACAATAGGTCAAAACCTTCCTCAGCCACTTTAATGGTTTTTTAAGGATAATTATTTTTTAAATAAATGCAATTCAATTTTTGGTTTGGTTCAGGTTGGGAGATCACCAACCAGGAAATCGAACCGAAATATTGTTTGAAGATGCTAACCTGAACCGAACCAACTCCTTTTATGGAAAAACTAAAAATTTTTAGGATTTTCTCCAAATAGTGAACATCCCTATTTTTGAGAGGATCTATCAAATTTCTGTCAGATCTCACATATTTCAAGAAACTAACACTTGTTCGCAACAAATATTTTACCACACTATATTTGATGTTGATTTGTCTTCTTTTACTATTATAAACACTATTTTTGGATATCCCAATGGTTGCCTGTGGATCACAACAAAGGAAAACAAGAACAAATCTTTTTTCCCACACAAATATATCAATCAAAAGATTCCTTAGCCATTATGCTTCTTGACCTACCAACTCAAGAACAATAAATTCAGATTCCATGTAGAACGTGCAATACATGTTTGCTTTACAGATTTTCAAGAAATTACGCATCCACCCAAAGTAGAAACATAACCATTAGTAGAACTAAGTTTATCGTTAGCAGAAACCCACTTTGTATCACAAAAATCTTCTAACACTGTAGGAAATTACTGAAATGCAAATACTAATCAATAGTTCCTTTCAAATATCTCAACAAACGATAAAGTGCATTCCAGTGTTCATTACTAAGGTTATGAATATAACGACTTCATCTACTAAAAGCAAAAGCTATATCAGGCCTAGTATAATTCATGAGGAATATTACACTTCCTAAGATCTTGGCATATTTAATTTGTGACACACTAGGCCCTTTATTCTTTTTAGTGGTATACTAGAATCGTAGGGAGTTTCAACTTGCACAGCATCAAAATAATTAAACTTTCTTAACATTTTTTCCACATAATGAGATTGACTCAAGGAGAATCCATTCTTAATTTTGTTTACTTTAATTCCAAGAATCACATCAACTTCTCTTAAGTCCTTCATATCGAATTGAGATTAGTCTCATCTACAATACTCACATTTGTACAAAAAATCAGCACATCATCCGCATTTAAGCAAATAATCACACAACTTGAATTAGATAATTTAGAATAAACACAAGAATCAGATGTATTCACAATGTAGCCATTACTTATCAAAGTTTGATCAAACTTCTCATACCACATTGTTTTGGGGCTTGACTAGAGACTATGAAACCCTTAGGTTGTTCTATATAAATTTCTTCTTTTAGATCACCATTTAGAAAAGCTATTTTTACATCCATTTAATACGCCACTAGACTATGAATTGCTGCAAGAGAGTAGGTATAAAAAAAGTCAATTAATTCTTTTGAATAAATTGTACTACCACTAATTTGGCTTTGAATTTTTCTATAGTTCCATCAGACCTCATTTTCCTTCTAAAAATCCATTTACATTTAATAGGCTTACTATCCTTGGGTTGATCAAGCAAATCTCAAGTATGATTTGTCATTATAGAATCAAGTTTACTTTTAATTGCTTCCTTCCAAAAACTTGCATGTATTGAAGTTATGGCCCTTTATATGTTTTCAATTAAAAAATAGAAGCTATATCTTCATTCAGTTTATCTAGTTTAGGGTTTTCAACCAAGAAAGCAGTGATAAAATCTGACCTAAAATTTTTTTCTACTATACGTCTTTTGCCCCTCCTAAGTTCATTTTCACTTCCAAGTGAAATTAAAGAAGAGTTAGACATAGGTACATTAATAGAATAACTAGCACTACATGCACTTTTCTTTGAAGGAAAATGAGCTAAAAAATTCAACATCTCTAGATTCACAAATAGAAAAGTCAGATAATGACATAGATCTATATGCAGCACTATTTTGAGCATAACTAATAAATGCACAACAAAAAATATTAGGTTCAATGTTATTTCTTTTAAGACTAGGTATACTAACCTTTGCAAGGCATCCCCAAATTCTTAAGTAATTTAAATTAGGTGCATATCCTTTCACAATTCATAAGGAGTTTTATTTAACTTTTTATGGGGAACTCTATTAAGAATGCTGCAAATAGACAAAATTGCTTCCTCCCACGAGTTATCAGGGAAGCCAGTCATCATTTTTTTTTAAGTGTTTAATTTTTCCTTTCAGCTATGCCATTTTGTTAAAGGGTGTAAGGTAAAGTAATTTCATAAATAATACCATTTTCTTCACAAAAATTCTTAAGCGAGTTTGTCCCATATACTCTACGTCTGTCAAACATAAGCTTTTCACATTCTTTTCTAGTTGATTTTCAATCTCAGCTTTAAATTTAAGAATATTTCTTCAGTTTCATCTTTAGAGTTTAGAAGATAAACTTTAATGTACCTAGAAAAATCATCAACAAAAATCATATAATATTTTTTACCACATTTACTAGTTGTGTTTTTAAAGTGTGCTAGGTCTGAATGTATTAATTCTAACAAGTTGTGGTTGGATCACAATTTGACAATTATGAAGGCAATGACTATGGTTGGATGATAGTTCAACAATAATGGAGGCAAGAGTTGTAATTGGTGTACTTCCAATCGTGAAGGTAATACTGTGGTTGTTGGATTTCTAATTGTTAAGATAGCATTATGGTTGTTGAATTTCTAACTTTTGAGGCATCTTTAGTATAAGGTGTTTTGCCAGGTCCACTAGGGGAATCATAAAAGGAGATTGAAAGTGTGTTCCTATACTTTTGTAACGAAAAGTTTAGTAGATTTCTTTTCTACGCGCAGCCCTGTAAACGTAGGCTATTGAGCTTAATTGCATTACTAATTTTCTTGTGTCAAACTCGCAAAATCAACTTGAACACACGAAGTTTGACAAAGGTGTAAAAGTTGCATAAATCTAACCATACAAGGGGTATCAGAGCAACTCACCGATTGTTGTCGATTGGCTATTAATTTAGTAGGTGAGATCGTGGAAAAGGTAATTTGTACAATTATGGCAAAAGAAGCTGGATTGATAACAAGGCCGCTATTTCTGGATGGAGCAAACTTTGTCTACTAGAAAGCACCAATGAAAATATTCATTCATACTATTGATGAGAATTCTTGGATGATTGCTATTGAAAAATGGACTCTACAAATTGTCATGAATCATGAGGGTGTTGCATTAAAAACCTATGGAGGAATAGACGGATGTTGAACGAACGATGAATGTAATAAAAGTCTAGACACCCAATACTATCTTTATGGCTATTGATGCGGAGCAATTCAAGTTAATCTCAACCTGTCAATCTGCCAAAGAAGCACGGGAGGTGTTACAAACAGTTTATGAAGCAACAAATAATGTAAGGATGTCAAAGTTGCACATGTTAAGAGGAGGAATTCAGAATGATAGAAGATGAAACTATCTCCATCTTCAACAATAAATTGCAAGATATTGCAAATCAAGCATTTCAACTTGGCAAAAAATATCCTAAAGAAAAACTGGTACACAAATCCTTGAGATCCTTGCCATCAAGATTTGTTACTAAATTTGTTGCTATTGAAGAAGTTAAAAATATGTCAGTGTTGAAGCTTGACGAGTTGATGAGATCTTTCTAGACCTTTGAAATACATCTCAACACTCAACATTAGGACAAATGTGTGGCACTAAAGATAGAAGCAAGCTTGGAAGCAGCCCATATCAATTTTGACAATGACAACATTTCCTTGTTAACGAAGAAATTTGGCAATATGCTAAAGAAAGAAAGTACAAAGTTCAACGAGTGAAAGTTCAACAACAGTACCAAAAAAAGAGATGAACACAAGAAGATTGGTGATTCAAAGGACTTTGATAGAAAATGCAACAGTGTTATATGTTAGGACTATGGAGAAGTTAGTCACATTCAAAATGAATGTGTAAATAACTTGAAGAAAAACAAATCATACAACACTACGTGGAGTGATGATGACAAGGAGTCTAACAGTAGTAACATAAAAAATGATGATGAAACAAGTCATGTTAACAACTTTGTTGCCTTTCATTCAAGTGTTGTAATACAATTTGACAAGAGTGAAACTGACAATGAGGATTCAGAGATAGAATTGAGAAGTGAATATGAGCTAAGGTACACAAAATAATTGGAAATTATTGAGATGAACAGGTGGCTGAAGGAAGAAAATAAGAAACTTCAACAATAGAACAATTCACTTCAGCAAGAGCATGAGCAACTTCAACAGTAGGTATAAAACCACAGTCGAATCACTACAGCTCAGCAATGACAAACTTGTGGAAGCAAAATACTATATTGAAAGACTAAATAGAAGGAAGATGAAGCTTGATAAAATTACTATCCAAAGATTTGATAGGTCTGGCTATAATGGCAGTAACAACGCTTCAACAAGCAAGAGTGTACCAGAAAGAAGGATAACTTTTGCTGATAACAGTAGGTGTTATTTGTGACTATTGCTTGAAACTCATCAAAGATTTACAAGAAAAGAGTAAACTTGTGAAAGCTGAATTGACAAGGGCAAACAAACACTCAAACAAAGGCTGATTTGGGTAAAAAAGGTAAAACTTGGAGGATGAGTTACACGTGTTATTCACAACAAGTATAAATGATGTACAGTATCTTGATAGCGATTGGTCTCAACATATGATAGGTCCAAATGGAGTCTTGTTGAATTATAAAGCTTGTAAAGGAAATAATGTTACCTTTAAAAATTTGATAGGTCTAGGCTACAATAGCAGTAACAACGCTTCAACAAGCAGGAGTGTACCAGAAAGAAGAATAACTTTTGCTGGTAAAAGTAAGTTCTTCTGAAAACTTAAAAAGCCCCCTATTATTTGTGACTATTGCTCTCCTGCAAGACACACTTGGAACATATGCTTGAAACTCATCAAAGATTTACAAGAAGAGAGCAAACTTGTGAAAGCTGAGCTTGACAAGGGCAAACAAATAGTCAGACAAAGTCAAAACTTGAAGGATAAGTTACACATGTATTATTCACAACAAGTATAAATGATGTACGGTACATTGATAGCGACTATTCTCGACATATAACAGGTCAAAAGGGAGTCTTGTTGAATTACAAAACTTGTAAAGGAAATAATATTATTACAACGATTAAGATTCTTCGTATGTAATTTGTTATATTTTATGTAATGTTCATATTTTTTAGTAAATATTACGTAACAAATATTTTATATAAAGAATACACCTCAAGTAAATTTCATAATTTTAATATTACATATAATTTAAGAGGTAATTCATTAAATAATGTTGTGCGATATGATTAGTCATACTATTCCTTGAATGTTAATTGGTTGATACCCCTTGACCTATTATTGAAATTTTGATTGGTATGAATATTCAAAGTTTGCGGGATTTTTCCCTTTTGCATTTTCTGCCTCACCAATTGTTGGCAGCGGTTCCAAAGTAGGTTTCAGTTTACGATAAAAGCATTAAATACTTATTTCCATCTAATGGGAAACATACCTCATCTTGGCTTCAAACAGCTTTCTATAATGCTACAATTATTATATTGAAATCAAATGAAATAGAATGGCTTTCCACTCATAATGGGTTTGAATTCTCTTTTCATTCCATTCTTTAGGAGGAAAAGTTAGAATGAAATAAAATAATAATTTATTTTTTATATTTAATGAAATTATTATTCAATGTCAGAATGAAATAAAATTTTACAAGAAATAACTTAAATGCCCTATTAGTATATTTATATCAATAAAGTCAAATTATACCCAATAAAAAACTAAATTAAGTATGTCATCTACAAAATCTTATTTAAATAAAATTTATACTAAAATTTAAAAAACATCAAATATTTCAAGTATTGAAGTTTAATCATAAAATAACTCTCATTTTAGACCAAAATAGAGGAAGTACTACCAAGAAAAATAAAATAGAATTCAATGCTAACTTGTGTATTTTCTTCATCGAATATTATGATGGTATAGTAATTATAGAATTCTTTTTAAGATTCTCATTTTTTCTGAACAAACCTTTAATTAGTTTTGACGTATAAAAGCTTTTTCCATTTCTTCCTAGAATAACCTTTCTGTGAGAAGATCTTTTCGACTTGAAACTTTTATACTGAAAATTAAAATAAAATGAGAAGTTAAAAAAATTATTTCATTTCCGTACCAAGAAATTACTCTCACTAATCTATTCAAAGATGCAATTGAAGAATCTTTACCAACAAATTGAAAGAATAAAATCATGAATATGCAATCTATACTATTATAATAAATTTTGAAACTATAAACGGGGTTATGACGATTTTTTGTTTGGTCTAAAATTATATTTTAAGAGTATACTAGTTGTTATTATTATTATTATTTGAGAGTTATTTTGAGTCGATAAAACATAAACAATGTAAAAATAACTCCATATAGCAAAGATAGAAATGAACTAGTAGAAACACATTATTTTGAAACTGGATATAAAAAGTTATTGAAATTTATATTATTTTAACGGTGTTTGGTATCTCGAATTCAATAAGAATTGTTTAGGAAATATATAAAAAAATTAAGAAAATTGCATAAAGTGTAATAGAGAAAGAAACAATTAATTTTGAAAAGTTATTTGTAATCCAAAAATATTTTTAATCCACAAAATATAAACAAAAACAATTATTTTACAAAGTCCTGTCGCACATAGATAGTGTTGGTACATGTAAAAGGTTAGACTATGATTCTATTATAATGCTTCAACTACTCTAGCATGTTCCTTCAAGAATACATGAGTGATTGTCTGCACATGGTTAACCTTTGCACGATGTTCACTTCCATCCCTTAAGCTTTGTATCAACTCTTCTGGCATTTCCTCCAAATGCAACTTCTGTAAACTGGCTATGAACTCAATCCCTTGTGGTAGTAGTTTCAACGCGGGGCAACGGATTAAATGGAACTCCTTTAGGCCAAGCAGTGCTCCCTCCTCTACTTCTACAGCATCTGATTCCATGAGCTCCACCAAATGCAGCTTGTTCAGTTTAAAGAAGCCAGCTTTCCTGAAGTTCAAGAGGTTACCTTTGTATGCTTTTCTAAGTTCAAGAAACACCAGTGATGGCAATCTGTGGATATGAGGAAGTAAATCTTCTCCCAGAAAAGACAACTCCAAGTGCATATGTGTCAGGTTTTCTAGGGTTCCAAACCATGGAGGCGGCCTTTTCAAGCATCCAAACAGTCTCAGCTTCTGGAGGAAAGGTGGGCCAATAGGTAAAGCCTCCAAAATAAGGTCTTCATTAGGGCTTGCTGCAACACTTAAATGCCTGAGGCTTGACAGCATTTGGATTGAATTGCATAGCTTGGCTCCATGAATTGCTTTCAGTTTCGTGATATCCAGCCTCTTTAGCTCAGTCAAGAATCCAAGTTGCTTTATCACATTTTCCTCTGCTTCAACGAAAGCAAGTGTTTGTAAGTTATGCAAATTTTCGATTCCAGATGGAACCTGTAAGCCACAAGCAAAGTTGGAAGTTCTTGAAGCTTCATCAATGTTTCGGCAAACAAATAGATGTCTCAAGTTCTCCAAGTTGGTTACAGTTCTTGGTAGTTTCTCCAGATTGGTGTTCCTGGTATCCAATGTCTGCAAATTTTTCAGCCTTTCTATTGTGTTCGGAAGCTTCTTGACCTTTGTCTTCTGCAGGTTCAAGTACCTTAAATTGAAGAGGTAGACCAATGCTTTTGGTAATTTTTCAATGGGCATCTCCTGTAGATCAAGGACCCTCAGCAGCTTAAAATTCGATGAAACAGAACTCAAAGAGAATGAGGAGCACGTATCTGTTCGAAAGACTATAAGAGAGCGAAGTTGGCGTGATGTAGTCTTGCTCAAAACAACATTCTCACCTCTATTACAGACTGATAACCTTTGCACATTTCCTGCAATTTTAGATTCTCGGCCATCATAAATTGCGCAGAAATTTCCCTTTTCTGCTGTTCTCATGGCTAGCTCACGCATAACGTCATGTACCCTAAAGGTCTTCACTCTTCCAGTGTCATTAATTTGTATAACTTGGATCATGCTTCGGAGAATTAGCTCGGTAAGGTGCTCCTCTGCAACCTCCTCCAATGTAATCCCTCTCCTTTCTATGATAAATCCTTCAGCAATCCATAGCCGAATTAGCTTCTTCCTTTTGATTAGGTGACCATCAGGGAAAAGACAGCAATATAAGAAACAGTACCTGAGGTGAAAAGGCAAATCACTATAGCTCAACATCAAAATGCCTTTTACTCGTTCAAGGATGGGATTGCAGCTCAATTGCCAATTAAGGCTGTCAAGAACCTTCTTCCACTCAACTGCTGACTTGCTTTTTGAGCACATGAGACCTCCAATTGCCACTATTGCAAGAGGCAATCCTTCACATTTTCTCAAAATGACCGTAGCTAATGCTTCAAGCTCTGCTGGACAACGGTGATTTTGTTCATCCCAAAATGCCTTTTTACAGAACAGTATCCAAGCATCATTTTCTTGGAGAGGTTCAAGATGATGGACACGACTTCCAGGTCCCATTGACGTAGCTACAAGCTCATTCCTCGTTGACAGAACAATTCTACTTCCGCAATTATTTTCAGGGAAAGCATTCCTTATTCTGCTCCATAGATCTATGCTCCAAACGTCATCCAGAACAACTAAATACCTCCTGAAATGCATGTATTCAATCAGCACCTCCATAAGCTGCCTATAAGTCATAGAACCCAGGTTGCTTGGAATTATTGCTTGCTCGGCTTTCATGAATTCTTTCACCATGGTTCGCAGTAGCTCCTCAAGTCCATAAGCATAGGATACAGATATCCAAGCCAAACAATCAAACTGTTGCTTTATTGCTGGATCATTGAAAACTTTTGAGACAAGGGTTGTCTTTCCCAAGCCTCCCATTCCAACAATTGAGATAATGGTCCTTCTCAGAGTATTTTGAAGCAGCCATTCAGACAATGTTGCTTTGCTTTCATCCATTCCTACTATCTCATCCTCTTCTGCAAAGATTGATGATTCTCCATGATGTTGCCACCACCAGTCCACAGGAAATCTTATGCTGCTGTCTTCATCTATTCTTGCGTCAAATCCATATCTCTTGCTTCTCTCTGAAACTTCAAGAACTTTAGCATTGATCCTCTGCATTTTTCTAGATATTCGCCGAATTGCAACAAGCTTCCTGGGAAGATTTACAGCATCTTGAACAAGATCTTTCAGCCCATTCTTCTGTATCCGTGTATGAGTACTGTAGTGCATGTATTCGTCAACAATGTTTTCAACTTGAATTGCAACTTCTCTTACCTGCCTCACCCAACTTTCCACAGATTCATTCTTTTCTTTCCTGTGCTCCGCATCTTTCAAGAAGGACTTCATGCTCTCTAGCTCAAGCTTCATCTTCTCAATTTCATCTCGAGCATCCCCAAGCAATGATGCATTCTGCTGTAGCATCGAGGTTAGTCTATCTAAAACGAAACTCAGAGCACCTTCTGCCATTTTCTATTAGCACAAAAGGTTCCTCTTCTTCTTAGGCTCTTTCGTTTCGTCCCTCCTGCTCTCTCTCTCAATCTTCCTCACAGTAATGGCTAGGAATTAGGAAGGTTCTAGGAATGTGAAAGGAAATGAAGAAACAATTACATCCAGCAGAAGAAGACTTTGAAGACTTCAAAAAGTCGGGGGTTGAAACCCACTGTCTTCTCTAGTTCTACAGTATCTATGACGTTTGATTAGTTATATTTGACCTTTTTCTGTCGTTAGGCACATGATATCGTGGAGGGCATCCGTAGAGCAGAAATTGTTGTAACTCCTCACAGATTCTTCCACCAAGGTGTGATGGGAGACTATTTCAACACTTCACATACCTTTAATCATCTTGACTTCTTCAAAATGCACTCTTTAGTAACCGAGTAGAATATTTCTATCACGAGAAGTTGAAAATCTGTATGCAGTAACTCTTTGAAATGCTTGTCCATTGCCTGACCATAAAGGAAAAGAAATTTAAAGTTAAAATTTCGAAGGAAACGGACAACAGAGGTTTCAAACTTTTTTTTTTTTGATAAGTCAACAGAGGTTTCAAACTAGCTTCACCAGTAATATAGGAAGCACAACTTAAAGTAAGAACAGGTAGCAACACAAGGAAGGAAGAATTCTCTTATCCTTTTCTTCTCTGAAAACCTGCCAGTCCTGACCTGATCCCCAGACACTGAAACCAAACTTCTTCACTAACGAAAGGAACTAACATACCCGAAAGATACCATGACTACCTTCAAAACTGAAGGAACATCTAATCACCAGAAATGTGATGTCAAAAATGAAAAAGGGAAGTTGTTAAAGCCTCAGTGCTAGAGCAAATCAGAAACATAAGGCAACCAAGTTCAGGAGCAAACTTTGGTTCGGTGACATACATAGTTTGTATATTTAAATATTTACAATGTTATGCAAGCAGCCTCGCTCTTTCAACTGAGGAGACCTGTCAGCACTCAAAATTTCACTTTGCTACGCTATACCACCAAGGTCGAAGCATCTCAAGAATGTACATAAACGCAAATCCATCGACACATATGCAGCCTTCTTCTCCTGATCTCGTATGCACATTCCACCAAAAGCAAAGTAAATGAACTCTCAATTTCTCCAAAGGCCTTTGGCCATATGCCTAGTGATCCAGCAGCTGTTACTTCTCTTTTGGCTCTGTTGATGTCACAATTAAGAGTTGCTTTCCCAGTCTGTTCAGAAACATCAGATCCAACTATGTTTGTGGCAACAGGATAGGCGGAAATTTATTTCCTCTTGCCTAGAACTGCCTTTCTATCAATGACTAAAAATTGCGCACAACAATGTTCTTCAACTGCTACATCTTTAAGCTTCTGAACTATCATCTCTTTTTGGTGGCTGATGCTCTCGAGTTGCTTCCTGCATAGCATGAAATGAAAAAGGGTTAAATTTGATTCCACTTTGAACATGCAATTAGTCACTACTATAAAATGATGGGCAAATAGTAAAAGATGTTGTAATTTCAGTTAGAAGTTCAGACAAACTGTGGAAAGTTCTACTGATCATTTTGAAGGGAAAACTGAATAAAACTTACCATCTGCTATGAAAACATAATCTCGTTAGCTAGTGAAAGAAAGATCCTCGCAAAGTTTTTTATAAGAAGTCCATAGATATTGAGAACACTTCAGGCTTTGAATAATTGCATGCTGACATCTTATCATGGAAAGGAAAATTAATTGAGAAGTTGGGAAAAAAGATTTAAGGTCCTCATATTCACCTGGAAATTAATTGGGAAATCAATCCTGACAAACTGACACCCACAACCATCACTGAAGTTGATCTTGAACACCATTTTAAGTGGTCTTGATTTAAGCATTTCCCTGTAGTGTCAGCCATTGCAATGAGATTCTCAGATTAGAGAATGGTATAAAAAAATAGAAAAGTAGAAAAGAATGGCTAAGCCAATGGACCATATTGAATTTCACCAAATAATCAGATCAGTCAGAATTATGCTCGTGTACAGATTTTGTTAAACATGCTCAAAAAAGCGTGCTGCATTTCTTATGTTGAATTGTTTGTTTGTCATATGTTATGGTAAAAAGAAATTGATTTTCAGAATATTAACATAAAAAAGGTATGCTATAAATTTTGTCCACGGACTTAATGGCCTCAAGAGTACATGATAATAGTAACTGAACCAGAAATAAATAAACAAACATAGAAGCTTGTTGCTGATGAGGGAACAAAGAAAATTTTCATATATCCCAGCCCCAGCCATCACCATAGTTCTAACTACAAATACAAGAATTTCATCCCAAGCCGTACCCTTTCAGGAAGAATGGTGGCTTCTGCAGCACGACAACTTTTAGCTCTGGCCTCTCAGGAGCATAAACAAATTGATTTTGGTGCAAACAAGGCTCATCCATTTTCTTGATGGAAGGGACGGGAGAAGTAATTGGATAGAACTGATAGAGTTACTATCTCTCAGTATACAGAATTTCCCTTGAAATTTTCTATATAAATCAATGATATGAAAAATGTCTTATACCTCGACTGGCTGAATGAACGCCAATGGAGCTCTTTCTCCATGTATACTAATCACCCTGAGGGGACCATTTCGCATATTTCCTCTCTATCAGAAAATCCAAGATTGCCATCACATCATAATTGATCCTCCACAAAGAACTGAGATTAATGATGATCTGATATGGATGTATACCAGGAAGTACCCAATTATGTATAATAAATGAAATGAACATACAACCAGACTCAAATCAGAGTAACCAATTCTTCGTAAGCAGAAACTGTTTATATAAGTAAATTCATCAGTAAGTGCCCACAACTGCACCAATTTCCTACGAAAATTCCAATGAATGGCTCCTCAAACTCCAGCAGGACTAACAGACTTGTCCAGACAGATTTCATTTGCATTCTGTACTTCAAGGAAAAGTGGCAGGGCCACTATTTTCTTCATCTGCCTGTTTATCTTCTTATCTTTTATTGTAGGAATCGTGTCATGCCAGATTAGAAATGAAGAGTAAAAAATTAAATTACATAAAGATACCTTCCAACTATGATAGATAGGACAAAGATTATTCAATTTTGTATATTGAAATATGTTACTCTGAAGGATAGAAGCTTGAATGCTTTATAACCAAATCCTCCAGCCCTATGTCGTCCAGCCAAACCACCAAAGAGAGAAAAATACCAAAAAAAAAAGAAAGAAAGAAGCCAAAAATTTTATTATCTAAACATCCTTTTATGGCTATATTTTCCTGTCAGTCACCACTAAGAACATTAAATGAGTCCCACAAATGCCTTTAGTATAGTGCAGTCAGATGTATCACTATAATTTCTTTTTCATCTTTCTCCTTTATAAAAAGTAATTGAATTCTATGTTACATATACAAGAAACACTTACAATCTATTTTTCCCTTTTTGTTTGTAAATGGAAAGAGAATATAACGAGGAATAATCAAACTGAAAAAGGTAGAGGGAAGCCGAGGAAGATTTAGATAGAAGTGATTAAGGGTGATATCCCTTTGCTAGATTTAGATAAGAGTATGGCCTCGGGTAGAAAGAAATGGAGAGAATATATTCACGTTGATGACCACACGTAATCCATTCGTTGGTTCATTTAGCCGACCCCGACTTGGGATTAAGGCTTGGTTGTTCTTGTTGTCTTGTTGTTGTAAATGGAAAGAGAGAAAATGGGAAACTATCAAGATAAACATATTGCTTATGTAATACTTGGTGATTGAACTTGTATACACTGCATCCAAATGAAAACACTTGCCATCTAAGTTTAGTTTGGAAACAGAGAGAAAGTAGAATCAGCAAACTCTTTATGTAATATAAATACATGAGTCAAACTTATAGACAATAAGATAATATCAAACAAAAGGTACCTCCAATGCAGTGGAATTGATTGAAGACGGCCCTAAAAAGACCAACACGAACATATGGGGGGATCCATAGATTAAGAAGGTGCATCAACTCTGCAATCGCCTGCAGTTGAATCAAGTTAAATAACAACTCTTGCCTGTTATAAGGATTCGTAATTCTATTTTAATATCATTCATCTTGTTTACTTGATATACTGCATCTTGAATGGATAAATAATTAAACTGGAAAAGCAGTGAAGACCTATTCTAACATTTGGTTCACTAAATAATTTGCAAAGAGAAGCATTTGATATATAGAAAGGATAGAGCTCCTAAGCCTTTTGGGGTTGAACTCCTTTAGGATATTGGAAGATGAAAAACCAAGCAAACTCAGTGGATGAGATTTCATCTTTTCCTTTTAGTGATTCAAAATTGTACCAGTACCTTGTCAACAAACCCACGGATCACCAAGCATGCTTTCGCGTCCTTCGGCGTAGGCTGCAGAAAAGTTACATCACTATTTTTCAGACAACGGCGATATTAGGCTCCGCCAATATTACCAAAATAGAGATAATGGCATATTAGTTAAGATTATAAATTATCCTAGAACATTTCTTGATTCCATAAAAAGTAAAATGCTGTTAGCAAGAGATCTGTGTTAGATTTTTGACAAGGCAAGAATTCCACCTTCCACAAGCTAAGATTGTAGTAGGGAGAAACAAATAGCTACAGGAAATCCTAAACAAATAAAAGAGAGTAAAATATAGGATGAGATGACAGAGGCTCCAAGATACATGATGACTCTGTAGAACGACAATGCCTATAGCAACCAGTACAGAAAAAGACACGAATGCATCATATTCTGTAAAAGATCTACAGTACGCGATAACACCAAAATGAACTTCCAGATAACTACTAACTCATCCTGACCCAAAAAAATAGAACAGAAAATAAAAAGGTTGCTTCATCCTGGCAAAGAAGAATGGTGCCTCCAAAAGTTCAACTTGCAAATGACTTTTTGCTCAAATGATTCCAGGAAAAACTCATCTAAGGAGAAAACTGAATTGAGAAGGAAAATTTTCAGGGAAGACAAGCAGTTAAGAAAAGGAAAAATATTAGAGAGAAGTGCCAAAAAATAAAATTCTTCAACATTAAATTCCAAGTCAGCATCTGGAAATATCCCATAACCATCTTACCATTTAATCCCTCGGTAGGCAACTCCATTTGCCAAATATGCAAGAAGATCTGAATCTAGTCCACTTTCTTACTCACAGCTTTTCATTGCCACCTTATTTCTGAATAGTCACATCGTTTTTCCCAATCTAACTAGAATTAATAGAAAGACAATTGGATTCCTTAGACAAATCATTGCAAAATTTTATCTTTGAGTACGTGTATGTCTTTGGCCACAGATGCCCAAGAGAGACAGCTACAGAGATGTGGAAGCAGAATATACCAGGAGGTTTACAATTACAATCTTCCCCCCAACCACAAAGACATTTTGAAGGGAGGTTGCGGGCAGGAGTTGATCTGCAAACTACATAGAGTATTCTAAACTATTGTCACAAATTCACAGAAGCATCACCAAAAAGAAATATCAGGCAGATAGTGATTGGCAAGAGGTATGCATCACACAATCTGATTACACGGGCAAATGTCAAATCTGAATATGATCAAATTAGTACTTCTGACATATTTCTCCACGCATGGGAAGCAGCAGTAAAGAACAACATTTAATAACAATACTTAGCACTTCCAAAACCTGGAGCTACATCCTCAGTGAAAGATGAGGATCAACAGTTGATAGCAAATATAAACCCTTGCACATTTGCATGATTAGCTACAAGGGTGAAAAATTTATCCAAGTCAGCAGCTGAATATTTAGAACAGATTAGAGGTCCAATTACAATTATCATTACATGCAATCTAAATTTAATTATCCTCTTACTTAACACAAAGATTACTTTCTCAATCTTTTCTTTTCTTGCACTACAATCTCAAACACCATTACGTTCTAAGTCAATGCATTCAGCATTGGAAGTACCATAAGATGTACCCAATTACCCAAGACAATAGTATTCCAGATATAGAAAACCTGTTGCTCACTAGCTAAATGGCCAATAAGAGGTACCCAATTATCCAATCCCATAGAGTCCAGTTTCTTATATTTCATGAAGTACAATAAAAGGAGGAAAGATGACCTGGATTGTTAAAATTGGCGCTCCCCCCCCCCCTTTTGATAGATTTTGTATCTCCGTGGCATGGATTATACAACAATACAGAAAAAAGGTGGCCAAAGAATGAAACAAGACAGTTCACTTAAAAGAACTTTTACTTGTCCAGTATATTACTTACTATCTGCAAACAAAGAATCTTCACTCGCAATACACAAAACAGACAAAGATTAATGGGTTACCTCCCAATCAAGAACTGTATCCCTAAGTCTTGCTTTGCAATTGACATTAGAACAGCGTCTTGGTGTCTCCTTCAGCCCAATAGTTTCCACCTGAAAGTTTCTCAGGTACCTTAACACCACTAGTTTTCCACTTCCACGCATGGAACTTTTAAGAAAATACTTTCCCTTTACAAGCATGATTACTCTCCATGATTGACACACACGCAGCCAGAGATAGAGAAAAGCAATATGGAAAGGAAATGGTTCAGCACAATTCTTCCACTGCTCCACATGTATGGCACATTTCCCTGAAAGAGTTGCCATGCAATTCTGCAAGTTTTTCCCTTGGTATTCCACATCAAAGGTGGAGGCTATCGACATTCTACAAGAAATGGTCAAATAGCTATTTAGGGAGTTAAATAAATTCTCAAGTTATTAGGGATTTCGGAAATTAAAAGTGCACAGAGAAACCCACGAGTGGGGAAGAGAACAGCATTTCTTATGTGCCAGAATCCGCGGAAAGCTAACCTGGCTAATAACAAACTTCAAAATTCCGGTATTTTCAAGTTCAACCAGTGCAATATGTATTAAACTTGGCATTGCACAATCAAATGGTAGAGATGCCTCTGGCACACCTTTGCCTTCATGCTGCAAAAAATCAATCCAACTCAGATCAAACTGTCACTATCCAAGTTCAATACGAGTACCAAAGAACAATCATGAGCAATGCTATAAGAAATTAGGGCTAGTTAAGTAACTACCACATGGTACTGCTTGAACAAGAATTATTAGTCAAAGTGTCTGACAACCTGCAGAGGAAAACCAAGTTTGATAGAAGTAGCAAAGAACAATCACGAGCAATGCTATAACAAATTATGGCTAGTTAAGTAATGACCACAAGGCACTGCTTCAACAAGAGTTAATAGTCAAAATGTCTGACAACCTGCACAGGAAAACCAACATGGACGCATACCACAAGAAACCAAAAAATAAAAATAAAAATAAAAAATAAAAAATCTAAGCATTGCCATGGAAGAAGCAACTTGGAAGTTCAAATTCCCTAAGACATCATACAGCAGATAATAACAGAAAACAAAATCACTGTTTGCAAAACATGGGGGAAAATGTTAAAGGAACTAGCGATTCGTAATTAAAGAATGTCAAATTGCTGCCACATTAATTTTTACAGAAATTGTATTTTTAGATATGGAAAAATTAAAGAGTCAATTTATTAGCAAGCATCCTTCAATGGTAGAATATAGAAAATGTCATCAAAAAGTGATTATAAACATGGGATTGTGTGTGGATTACAAGTTGAATAATAAGAATTTAAAAAGCTGGCAGACATTCTGAATCCTTAAGAAGTATTCCAGAAAAAATAATGAAAAAATGCAATATGAAGAATAAAAATCAGATATTGACTTCTCTAAGCATTTTCATAGGAAGCTTTGGTAAGATGAGCATCACATACAGTTTTTAGTTCAAACTAGATTTTCAAACCAAAAACATTAATTAAGGTCCCTTTTCCTGTAGTAGTTAAAGTAGACAATAAAAGACACCTTTTTTTCCCGTTCTGACCATCAAGGTAAAAGAGAGGAATAATGTTACATACCACATTTTTCACCATTGATTGTGGCTGGTGGATAACTTCCTTGATTTTTGCTAATTCATGAATAACTTATTCACCAATCACAATCAAAGATGAAAGAATTTGGTGATAGCCCTACTTAAAAACAAAATCAATGATTACTAAGAGGGAATCATTACAGTAATGTACTTGTTTGTTTACACAGCTTTCATCCGAAAAAGGGGACAAAAGAAAATCACCCCAGCTCAATGAAAAACTTTACAAGCTTCACAGAAATCTTACATAGCCACTAGTCATTGTGCCCTGAACAAAACTTCAGGAACACAAATTCACATAACTGGTTATTGAACATGAAGCTAACTAGAAACTCAAGAAAATTTAAAAAACAGAAGCAAGGAAAATATACTTTAGAGCGTAGTCCCACATGAAGTTGAAATTCCAGCACCAGTAAATGCGACTAGATTCTTACATTGTAAGAATAGGTCACAGTTTTCAGAACATTATAGCAATTATTCAGGTCTTTCTACAAGGTTCAGACAAGCAACACAAAAATTCAGCTTTAAAAGCTTCAAACCTGCCCTATGACTGACACCAGCTCTTCTATCTGCAATGCACCACCGGAGTGGTAAAGTCAGCTGAAATACCAAAGTTGAGGTTTCAGGAAAAAAATATTCCTGTTCATAGATATCTAATGCATGTAGAAAAGTCAATGTCATCACTCAATTGGATATTTACTACTGTTAAACCTTTTCTAGGGCGTTCAATAAGTTTTTCATTTGAAATTTTGAATTTTAATTTTTTAAAAATCAAATTAAATTAAAACTTTTATAAAATTGAATCAAACAAAAATAAATTAATTTAACTCATTTCAGTTCAGTTCTAAACTAAATTTGGAAAGAAGGAAAAGAAAGATGAATAATGCATTATAGAAATGTATTCTCAGTATAAAATCACATTTTTATAATGCGTTCAGTTATAATTTTTTAAAATTTTAATTTTCTTATAAAAGAACCCATTATATAAATGTGTTATTACATAAAAATATATTTATATAATGCGATCATATATAATTTTTTAAAAATTTTAATTTTTTGATTCGATTTTTTGTCTGAGCACAAAAATAAAAAGTCTGAACCATATTATACACAATTTTTATGAACCAGATTAAAATATCAAAAAACTAAACCCAAATGAAAATTTAGTTTCAATTTATTTTGATTTTTTTGAATTGCACCGAATAATGAACACCCATTTCCCTAACATAAGACAATAACCTTCAACTCGAACTTTACATTAAATTACAAAGCACAATAAATTGATCAATAAATTGTAATTTATAATTCCTATAAGGAATATTTCCAAGGAATTCCTATGATTCATACAACCTAAAGGAAGAGTAGCCCCAGATTCAGCCTTAATATATTAAAACCTGCTCAAATGGTATAATCAGATAAAGACAGTTGAATTGTGGAGGAAAAAAGAGCTCACACCAGGTATTGAAGATGTGACTAGGACATCATTTTCTAACTTCTTGACAAAATAGATTGAAGAAACTGAGAATTCTAAAGCATCTTTTCCATTGTTTAAAAATTTTCTAACCAACAAGAAGTTTCTATCATGAATACGGGTGTTCAACAACAACCAAAACTGCCCAAACCAAACCGATCCAAACCCACCCAAATCAAATTTACAGTTCTAAAATTTTTTCAAACCAATATATATATATATATAGTGCTGCTTTTGCTGATTTTTTTTTAAATAGATTATGTGATTAGTTTTGCTTATTGAGTGATTCATCAGGTGAAAATAATTTTAGTATAAGAAATTATCCTTATGCTTGATACATACATCATTTCTAAATCCAAAAAAAAAAAATTTAACGCTTGTATGGCTTATGGTTTATCTTAATTTTTATTTTTCGCTAAGTTTGTCAACGAGGAATTGTAGAGGAAGTGAGTGAATTAGTTTTAAGATTCATTTTGGATAAGGCTCTAGACCTGAAAATTTTGAAACAAAATTGATTTTGATCATAAAGGCTCTTGGATATTAATATATTGGCTTCTTGTGATCTTTAAACACATGCGATAGTTAATTTTTGATAGAAATTAAATAAATCAAAGTTGGAAAAAAACTAATGATGAAGAAATATGGTGTTTTTGATAGAGATGAATGGAAAAAGATGTTGGGAGTGAATTTATTGTGTAAAATGTTGGGAACACATTTTATTTGCATTGCTACAATGTAGGTCACATTTCTTCACAAATGATTGCTACAATACATAGGCTTGGTCTTCAAATGGAAAAGGAACAGGTATATGTATCATATATTTGGCCGTGAGAACATTCATAATATTATTGAAGAATTTAATATTTTTAAAGTTTTCTACTTTTCTATATTCCTATTGTTTATTACATATGATATTAAGTGAGATTTAGTTAGGGCAAAAAGATTTGAACAAAACATTGAATTCTTGCTAATGTTATTGGATAATAGTAGTTGGACAAGGCCTACTTTGGATGTTGTTAGGACAAGGCTTTATGCTCTTCTATGTTGTATAAGTATTAATTGATATTCTAATAAACATAAATTTGATATTATGGCCTCTTGCATTATTACCTAATAATCCTCATATAAATTTGAAAAAAGTTCAATTTTGATACATGTTCAAATTGTACAAACCAAACCAAACCAAACCGATGCAAACAGATCTTAACAGTTTGAAATTTTTAATGGTGTGGATTGGTTTCAAAATTTCTACCCCAATATTATTGGTTTGGTTTGAAAAATGCTTAAAACCAAACCAAACCATGAATACCCCTAATCATGAAGAGAGAGAGAGAGAGAGAGAGAGAGAGAGAGAGAGACGAGGGGGAAAAAGACTATTTGGAGCATTTCTCTGACTGTGGCTCAAAATCTCATGAACAATTGAATATGCATTAGTATCAAACATGAGAATTCAATTAAAGAATAAAAATAAAAAATTGCACCAAAGCCCAGCAAATTAAGCCACCACTAGACCTCATCAAAATTAGAAAGCAAAAGAGGAACAAAAAAATTTCACAAAGCCACACAAGCATGTATCATTCTTAATTGCACATGTTATCGGTACTCTGTTCTTCCACATAAATATCATAAGATGAAACAAAACAAAACGGGGAGAAAGCAAATGACTTGAAGGATCACAATGAAATACATACATACATACATACATATATATAATGAGATGGAAAAGAACTCATTTTTTGCTGCAAAACATGAAGCGGGTCGAAAATCTCAGACATTTCCACAGTGCCAACATCTTCTTTGTATGAAAGCTTATGTACATACCCTAACGACATTTTCTGGTTTGAAATTCTCTGAAAAGGAAAAGAAAGATAATTACATCTTTCAGGGTTTTGCTGCTAGAGCCTTGGAATTGACAAATCCAAGCTAACCAACTTCCAAGATTCAGCTAAGACTGAACCTTAATGCAATTTGAAAACTAAAACAAAACAAAATTAAGAGAGAAAATGGATTGAAGAGACGAATGTGATAATATTGCAGGAAAATGAGGAAAGGAATTTCAGAGCTTGAGAAAGCTTCTAATACAATTTCTTGAGCAAAAAGACAACCTCTACAATATAGAAAATAACTTAAATACTAATGTGATCAAAGCCTTGGATAAATCTTCTCCTTCTACGCAAGGCAGTGCTGATTTCATTCCATATCTATGCTTGCCATTCAGTTCAGGTGATAATATGGAAGAAGGAAACTGTGCAACGGTCCCTTCCAACTTTAAATCTCTACTGTACACATGTCCCTAACTTCCACTGCCTTTAACGTGCAAGAACGCATGCTCTAAATGAACTCATCTGCTGAAATAACTCCTTCTCCCTTAAACGGCGTCGTGCTACTTATGCTGCCCCAACTAACTTAACTGTCTTCTTTTATTTTCCTTCCACTGTTTAGATCCACTAATGCTCTGGATATAACAATGCCTCTCCCTTAACAGCAACCTTGTCCTCAAGGCTTAAATTATGGAAATTGGCACTTGATGAAGTTTGCATTCTCCCATGAAGCTTCCTTATCTGGAAGGTTGGACCAACGAATCAGCCATTGCACCACAGCCTTGTTTTTCCTCTTAACCAGCCTCCTCCCCAATAATGTAGCAGGTTCCAATTTAGGCTGACCATCATCTCCAACAATTGGTAATTCTTGGAACACTACAGTGTGGCTTCCAATCTTTTTCTACAACAAACTGACATGAAAAACCGGGTGGATCTTGGAATGGGAAGGTAGCTTAAGTTTGTAGGCTACTGCACCTACTTTTTCAACCACCTCATAGGGTCCATAGAACTTGGATGACAGCTTTAAATTCTTCCTCACAGCCACTGTAGTTTGTCTGAAGGGTTGCAACTTCAAATAAACCCAATCTCCCACCTCAAAAGACTTTTCAGACCTCTACTTATCAGCATAAGTCTTCATCATTTGCTGAGCTTTCTGCAAATTTTCCTTCAGAACATTTTCCATAACTTTCCTTTTAGCTAAATGAGTTGCTACTACAACGTTGCTGCCTGATGCATATGGTCCCAGGGACAAAACTGGTACCTTATACCCATATAAAGCCTCAAAAGGAGTCATCTTCAATGATGTATGAAACGTGGTGTTATACCACCATTCAGCCAAGGAAAGCCATTCTGTCCATTTTTGGGGTCTGGCACTAACAAAATACCTTAAATACATTTCCAATGTTTGATTAAGCCTTTCAGTAACACCATCAGATTGGGGGTGATATGCAGTAGACATTTCCTTTTTAGTCTCACATGGCCCAAACAATTCTTACGAGAAATAATTGGTAAACACTTTGTCCCTGTTAGATACTATACTTTCTGGTAATCCATGGAGTTTGTAGACATGCTCTAGGAATAGGCCAGCTACTTTCTAGGCAATGGAGGGGTGTGCAAGGGGTATGAAATGCCCATATCTGGTCAATCTATCCACCACCACCAGTATATTGTCCTTCCCTCTTGATTTGGGCAGTCCTTCCACAAAATTCATTGCTATGTGACTCCAAGAAAACTCTGGAACATCAAATGGCTGCAACAGACCAGGATAATGCATCCTTTCATCCTTATTCCTTTGGCAGATATCATATTCTACTATGAATTTCTGGATCTTTTCTCTCATTCCTGGCCAGTAAAAGTATTGTTTGGCCCTTTGATAACAAGCCTGTACGAGAATGACCCCCTTGAAAAGTTGAATGAAGCTTCTCTATTAGTTTTAGTCTGATTCATTTACCAATGCCCACATATATTCTGTTTTGGAACTTAAGAATTCCATCCTGAAATTTCCACTCTTCATTTCCCTTATTCCCTATTAAACAGGTTGTAACCATTGTTTGAGCATGGTCATCTCCATCATAACTGTCCATTGCCTCCTGAATCCAAATTGGGAAGGAAACTGAGATGGCTGTCAGTTCCTGTTTCCTGGAGAGGGCATCTGCTACTTTGTTTTCACTTCCCTTCTTATATTGAATATCATAACTCAATCCCATTAATTTTGTAATCCATTTCTATTATGCCACAATAGTTATTATTTGTTCCAGCAAATACTTCAAGCTTTGGTGATCAGTTTTGATTATGAAATGACTCCCTTCAATATAATGCCTCAATTTGCTCACTGCAATGGCCAATGCTAACAGTTCTTTCTCATATACTGAGAGGGCCCTATGTCTCATCCCCAAAGGTTTGCTCAGACAAGCTATAGGCCTGTGATTCTACATTAGAACAGCTCTAATTCCTACCTCACTGGCATCAGTCTCCAGCGCAAATGGCTGGGAGAAATTTGGCATGGCCAAAACTGGAGTCTGACTCATGGCTTTCTTCAGTACTTCAAAAGCCTCCTTTGATTCTGCATTCCATTGGAACTCCCCTTTCTTCAACAATTAACATAGTGGCTTACTGATGCTTTCATATCCTCTCATAAATTTTCTATAGTATCCAGTTAATCCTAAAAATCTCCTTAGCTGTTTGACATTTCCTGGCCTTGGCCAATTCAACATGTCTACCACTTTATTAGGGTCAGCCTCCACTCCTACTTGGTTAATGCTATGGCCCAAACACTCCATCTTGAGCTGAGCAAAACTGCACTTGCTCAACTAAGTAAAAAGTTGATGTTTCCTCATCAGGTCAAACACTTTCCTGAGATGCTCCAAGTGTGTTTCCATGTTAAGGCTGTAGATCAATATGTCATCAAAGAAAACCAACACAAAATCCCTTAGAAATGCAGCAAAGACTTTATTCATAAGGGACTGAAATGTGGCAGGACCATTAGTTAAGCCAAAAGGCATGACCAGAAATTCATACAAGCCCAAGTGAGTTCTGAATGCAGTTTTGTGGACATCTTTCTCAGCCACCCTGATCTGAAAATATCCGGACCTTAGGTCCACTTAAAGGCTTCAACCAATCTGTCCCCAAAATCAGATCACTACTACTGAGTTTAAGGACTCTGACATTATGATTAAATTCTTGTCCTCCCATTTTCAATCTTAATCCTTTACACATACTCTTACTTGTCATGGCAATACCATCTGCTATAGTAATCAACACTCGTTTAGTAGGAACCTTCTTAAGTTGCATCTCCTCCACAATTCTTCTATCAATGAAACTGCAGTTACTACCAATATCTATTAATACTGAAATCTCCTTATTTTTTATGCTTCATTTTATCCTGAGAGTTCCATTCCCCACTTTGCCAGTCATGACATTCATAGAAAGTTCCAGACCCTTATCATAATCCTCCTCCAACATAGCTTCCTGGTCCCCATCCTGGACTTCTTCATGTAACAGAAACTCTTGTCCTTCATCAGAATCCAATTCTTCCACTATCACCATATTCAGTTGCTTCTTAGGGCACACATGGTCTGGACCATACTTCTCCCCACATTTATAGCATAATCAAATTCTCCCTCCTATGCTGAAATTCAACAGTGCATATCTTCTTGAAAGGCATTGGTTCTTTCTAAAAATTTTCTGAAAACTAGGGGAAGGTTTCTTAAGACTGGACTAATTGGCATTAGTTTTGTAGTTTGGTGTGTAAGGCTTGGAAGATTGCTGGCCTTTTGAGATGGCCGAGCCATGTAACTGAATTCTGGTGGTCTGTTCATAAGCATCAATCAAGATTTCAGGTTTGAACACTTTCAACAGATGTCTCACCTCATCTTTCAGCCCTCCTACAAATACAAAAATGTAATATGCCTCAGTGGCCAGTGGCATTTGTGTCATCACTACAGTTTTAAGCTCCTCAAATTTGTCTATGTATTCCTCTATAGTACCTCTTTGTTTCAATCTATTGAAATCTTCCATTAAATCCCCTCCATCATGCTCTCCAAACCTCCTGCAAGCCTCCCAGGCCATTTGTTCCCATGTCCCCTGAGGGTTGGTTAGTCCTTAGAAACCCTTGCAGCCATGTATAAGCCCTTCCCTTCACATGCAATTCTATAATACCCATCTTTCTCTCATCAGTTATAGCATGGAATTCAAAAAATCTTCTACACTTCCCCCTCCATTCTCTCGGACCCTTCCCATCAAAACTAGGGAAATCAAATTTAGGTAGTTTATATTCACTCCCCTACTCCCTTCTATGTCTTGACCCTTCCCCCACAAAATTAGACCCAATGTTCAAAGGGGTTTGGGAATAATTTGATCTCTGTTGACTACCCGAATCCCCCTCCACTTGTTTTCCCCCCCTGATTTCAAGTTGTTTAGTAATATTCTCCAATGAAGCCATCATAGATTGCATATTCATCATACCAGTAGCTACATACTTAGTGTTCCCTTCAATCTTTTCATTCATGAGCTCCATGTTTTGTTCTATATTGTTCACACGATGTCCACGATGTCCTTGTTCCTTCATAGAGAACTCCAACGTGCTGAATTTCTTCATCAATGTCTCATTTCATCCTTTGCATGGCATCCTCCTCCTGACTCCTGGTGGCCGGCATGCTCCTTAGTCCCTTAGGTTCGCACTGCTCTGATACTAAATGACAGATCCAAGCTAACCAACTTCCAAGATTCAGTTAAAACTAAACCTTAATGCAATTTGAAAACTAAAACAAAACAGAATTAAGAGAGAAAATGGATTGAAGAGACGAATGTGATAATATTGCGGGAAAATGAGGAAAGGAGTTTCAGAGTTTGAGAAAGCTTCAGATATAATTTCTTAAGCAAAAAGACACCCTCTACAATATAGAAAATAACTTAAATACTAATGTGATCAAAGCCTTGGATAAATCTTCTCCTTCCACGCAAGGCAGTGCTGAGCTCATTCCATATCTACACTTGTCATTCAGTTCAGGTGATAAAATGGAAGAAGAAAATTGTGCAACGGTCCCTTCCAGCTTTAAATCTCTGCTGTACACATGTCCCTAACTTCCACGGCCTTTAACGTGCAAGAACGCATGCTCTAAATGAACTCATCTGCTGAAATAATTCCTTCTCCCTTAAACGGCATCGTGCTACTTATTCTGCCCCAACTAACTTTAACTGTCTTCTTTTTTTCCCCCTCCACTGTTTCGATCCACTGATGCTCCGGATATAACAGGAATTGAAGGGCAACAAGGTTAAAACAGGCTTTTATGGGTTTTGTTTGGTGAACGAATTCAAGATGACAGAAAAATATCTTTGCGATGAATTGGGTGCTAGAACTTCACTCTTATTCTATACCAATGCAAAATTTTCACAGTCCCACATATTCTTTTACAAACAATTCAATTTTACAAAAATTGAGATAAAATTTATCAATTCATCGCCAATTCATCAAGAAAAAGACAAATGGAAGTGGAAAGGAACCTTCAAAATTTTTTTTTTTTGGCGGGAGGAAGGTGGGGGGGCGGCGGCCGAAGAGGGCCTTGTCGTAGGTGATGACTATATGGAACCTTCCTCTGCTTTAGATTGAAGAGCCAAATTAATCTTTAAAATACACAACCTTTTATTATTTCGCTTGCACCCAAGCTCACGGCAAATTACTGATGATGGTGATGGCTTTTCGTCTTCGGCGGGGTTAAGCTTATAAAGGAAAAGGCTTTATATGTTGGTTGTTTTGAGTTTCAACTTTCAGAAGATATTGAGCATCAAGCCTCCAGCCAGAAGAGCTCTGTGTCCAAGCAAAAATAAGGGCTTCTCCTTCTCGTTGAAGTTGCGTTTCTTCTGGGTTCCTACTTCGTCAGCAAGCTTGCGGTGGCACCTGGTTTGCTTTCGTTCGGTATATTTCCTCAGGTATGCACAAAAAACCTTTTTTTTTTTTTTTTTTTTTTTGCTTTTTCCTTCTTTTCATATGAGTTACGTTAATAACATATGAGTTGAATATATTAGTATAAAATAAATAAAATTATATAATTTAAATATCTTTAAATAAGATTAGCATTTCTCTTATGAAATTATATATATTATTTACTTAACAAGTATAAAGGATCTTTTAATTTTTATTTATTATAATAAGAATTATATTATTTAGTTCAAATTGAATCAAAATTTATAGTTCAATACACAAGTAAAAAATAATTTAAGCGTAATTCAAATTGAATCAATTATTATTTTTTATTATAACTTATGAATTGTATAACATCTTTATTTAAATTTGTGTGAAAGTGGATATATTGTTACTGTTCTTTACACATGGAGAGAAAAAGAGAATCTTTCGTAAATTTATATGTCCCTTTCCACGATGCAACTCTTTTGCCATGGCAGTAAGAAGAGCATAATCCTCAAGGCAAATAACATGCTCTTAGTAATGAGTTTTAGTGATGACATAGCAATGCGGTTAAAGGAAGAACTATTCAAGTTAATGTAATGAGAAACTGAATCTAGGGTCCACAAAGATGGTACAGTAATTACAACTTAAAGTTGCTTAGGATGTTGATTCCCTTTGCTTTTTCTTTTTCTTAAGGAATTGATTCGATAATTTTGCTCCAGACAGAAAGTTATGTATGTGCTTTTTGATCATCAGATTAAAGGTTATATACCAGCAAACTCCTCCAGAAATTCTTTTCCACTGTTACCGCATTTGCAACTATGACTATAAAAGGAAAGGTTCTGGAAAATGGTGTTCAACAAGTCAAATTACTTGAGGGAATTGAAGACAACAATGGAGGAGTAACTGTGGACATGACTGAGCCAATGGAGCCTACCGCCTTTGTCACTGTGCTTAGAGCTTCAATAACACAATGGAAGGAACAGGTCTTTTTACCCTCTTGAGCAACTCTCAGTTCCATACCGTGTCTTTGATGCTGGTAGGAGATGCAAAATTAAGTAACTTGCCTTGCTTTGCTAATTAGATAACCCTCTGGAGAAGTATATTGGATGAATTGATAATTGTGTACAAAAGCAGAAACCCTTGCTGCATTGTCCTTGCTATGTTAGTTGTTAGGTTATGCTTGATTGAACCATGCAATTAAGGAACTAAAGAGCATTTTGCAGATCAGCAAGTATGTGGTTATAGACAAGGTGTCATAGAAGGGTGGATCACAGTAAATCACAATTTACTGATGTTTAATGCTCATTCGTACTAGTTCCCACTCTTGAAGATAGTTGTTTAGATAGTGGGATGATCATTTACAAGATCAAAGAATAACTAGAAATGCATATCTGCTGAATTACACTTATCTTTCCACTTCATTTATAAAAAAGAACTTATCCCTGTTTACGAATCGTATAACGAGAGTGATGATTTAGATTAAGTTTTTGCGCTAAAATACAAATAATTATACATGATTTCCATTGAGTAATTTGATAAATGCATTAGTTTAAGGTTTCTCTTTTATGCCAAAAGGCTTCCAACGACATATCTCCTTCTCATCCTATAGTAAATATTGGTTTACACCTCAAACAGTCCTTATAGAATCGGTGCGTGCTAGGATATTGACAGCAGCTTACCACTTTGTGACTTTGGCATGTAACTGGACTGTCTTTCTCTGACCGTTTTGTATAATCAAATTCAAGTTGAAGCACATATCATATTTGATAGGCCTGTCAATTTTTTCGTGAGGGCCTTGAAGTATAATGCTGTTCAGCATAAACTGTGCACTCCTGCTGAGACAATATGCAGAATGACTTTTACATTTAACCCAAGTTGTGAAATTATGTGCCTTCCTTGCATTACTCATTTTCTTGCCCTGGTCCAGAGAAGGATTCTTCACCCCACTAAAAGAAGGGGATTATCACAATCATCCATTTCTGTTTTTCCCATTGAAAACATTTTCCCTTTAATTTTATTGTCCTCTCTTATCCTTAGCCAATTGTGATTTGCTTTTGCAGAAAAAGAAGGGTGTTTGGATTAAACTGCCTATTGATCTTGTTAATCTTGTTGAACCTGCAGTGAAGGTGATACTACCTTTTCACCAATATTCACTCTCTTTAGATTCCAGAAACAAGATTTTTATTTCCAGAAGAACAAGAAAATGAACTTAACATGATGCTTCAGTTCATGGAAAAATGTTTGAGACTTAATAACTTAGTTAAGCTGCAACAAAATTTTGGCATCTTAACAGCACTGGAGCATACTATTGATGTTCATTGGTAGAGGAAATACCTCAAGAAAATTCTAAAGCTTACTTTATTGCTTTTTCTCTACTGTTTCCATAAAGAACTTGCAATAACTGGAATCACAACTTGAAACAAGCTTGTTTGGATAGATAAGAATTATTTCTTCCATCCAACTTGATAAACAAGAACTGTTATCTGTTAAAGTGCAATTAGAAGTTACATATTTAATAGATATCAATACTTAGCAGGATACATCAATGTAGATAATCCTGTTAGAGCAAAATATGAGAATCTGAAAAACTATCATATGAAGGTGGCATACTAGATAATTAGCAGATTGTTCAAAATTCAGGTGTTAATTGCAGATCTTGACTTCAGGAAAGAATTTGCATAAGAGGGATCTTGAGTTTACATAATAAGCCTTGCATTACCTTCTATTAATGTTTTGCAGGAAGGATTTTGGTACCATCATGCGGAAACAAGATATCTAATGCTCGTGCACTGGATTCCAGACACTAATCCAAAACTGCCTGCAAATGCTTCTCACCGAGTTGGCATTGGTGCTTTTTTGATGAATAACAATGGAGAGGTATTTATCCCTTGACTGAGTTATTTTTCCTTGTACAAATTTCTTTTACAGGAAAAGCAATACTTCCTTATACACTATTTCCTTGCTGAGGCTTAAAAAAATTTCGCTGTTTTTAGGTTCTTGTGGTCCAAGAAAATAAAGGAAAATTCAAAGGCACTGGGATCTGGAAGCTTTCTACTGGAGTTGTTAATGAGGTGTGCAATGTGCGTCTGAGTTTTCAATTGATTAATAACAATGGAATTGCAACATATTTACAGTTACGGTGGGAGTTATGGTCTTCTGTGCACAGGGTGAGGATATAGCTGCAGCTGCTGTAAGAGAAGTGAAAGAGGAGACAGGAGTAAGTACTAACTTGCCAAGTTTAACATAAGAAAAAGGACTAATACTTTTGAGCTTTTTTAGAAACTGCATATACCTGAAGTTGGTCTTTTTTCCCTTTTCAGATTGAATCAGAGTTTTTGGAAGTCCTTGCCTTCAGGTAAACTATATTGCTACCAGCATCTTTCGAAAACGTTGGTCGGTCTGCTAGAAAATTCAGCGCTCAGAAAGAAGAAACGGAAAGAACATGAGACTTACAGAATCTGATGAAACACAAAAGTTCAGTTACATTTTTGTCTCTGCAATTATTAAGTCAAAAATTAAATTTTGTATGTTACAGGCAAAGCCACAACTCATTTTTCAGCAAGTCAGATCTTTTTTTTGTTTGTCTTCTGAGACCACTCTCCTTTGATATCCAGAAACAAGATTCTGAGGTTGAGGCTGCACAGGTACATTCCATTCCATGATGCAATGAAAATATATTATTTGTTCCCATTAAAAGTTCACCTTCTCACATCTGTGTTAGCAGATGTAGGAAATGTCTTCTAAAGATCATGAACTTGATTCTGGTCTATAATGGATGATTATGTTTTGCTGAGGGGAAAAATGTGTAGCTTTTAGAAAATCATTGTTGAAACTATTGGAAGCCTGAGTTTCGTATGTAAAACAGTTGCCAGAAAATGTTCTAAAAATTCGCATGTAAAACAGTTGCCAGAAAATGTTCTAAAAAACAACATATTTTCAAAAGAACAGAATCTCATGAAGTTTCTAGAACAATTCTAACATTCTTTCCTATGCTTTTCACAGTGGATGCCAGTAGGAGATTATCTAGCCCAGCCTTTCGTGCAGCAAAAACAGATTTTCAGTCAAATTGCCGAGATATGCTTAGCTAGGGCAAATGATAAGTACACTGGTTTTTCTCCTGTGCTTAAAACTTCAGGCTTTTCTGCTAAGAAGTTCTATTTATACTTCAACAATCAGTACTTCAGTACTGAATCTGATTCATCAGAAAAGGTAACTAAAAGTAGAATTGCATATGTTTAGTTACTGCTAGAATTCAAGTTTCTACGTGTGTTTTTATTTTATCTCTTAGAAAATTTTCTTTGCATAGCAACAAATGCATTACATAAAGGATAATCTTGTGAAGATCAGCTTATTCCTCTTTGAAAGGAAGACATTCCATACATTTTTGGACTCATCCAGAGAATACAATTCAAGTGTTCCTTTTCTTATACAATTCAAGTGTCCCTTTTCTTCTTTCTCTGGTTTTCGTATTCATCAAAGTATAAATATCCATAGACTTTTCCTCTTTAGCTGATCAACGTCTTCAAGTTGTTAATTTCTTGACATCTGAAATAATTTAACACCCTCCTACTGTTTCATCATCACACTGTTTATTTGCCATTCTGGACTTAATTTTTGCACAAACAGCTGAAAATGAGGTATATCAAGGTTCAGTCTTCTGTTCATATTTCATCAACCAATCCTTCTAATTCACATCTTTGTTGAAATAAAATCTTTTGTGATTCCTTACATAAGGATTCAGAAAATACCTGATCTCCGCCTGCACAAGCAAATTGTTGATAAAACTCCAAAATGGCATTTCTTTCTCCCTATCATTCAGAAAAGAGAAAAAAATTTCAGGATAGCAAACTTTCTCTAGAATTTCTCTTAGATTCGAACCCATAGCCGGTGATAGAACTAGAATAGATATTTTTTGTTTCCTACTCATACGAGCCCATATCATTGCTTTTATATCAATCTCTAATTCTGATCTTCCTCCCCAATCTGATATTCTGATGCCGGTATAGATCTAAATTACCGTTATAGTCCAATTCTGACCAGTAATAAATACCGGCTTTGCAATAGGATTTCCATTCCTGAATGTTTAACCCTTTCTTTTTTTGTCTTGTATCAATGTTGCAGTGTTAAGCATCTTGGTACCTGCCGTAAAGCTCGCCTTCTTCCTAGTTTTTTTTCTTTTTTCTTTCATTTTTCATGTCAACTGCCTCAATGAAACAACACAAAAGATGCTATATATATCTTCAAAATGTTATAGGATTCCCATTCCTGAGTGTTTAACCCTTTCTTTTTTTGTCTTTTATCAATATTTCAGTGTTAAGCTTCATGGTATCTGCAGCAAAGTTCGCCTTCTTCCTATTTTTTTCATCTTTCATGTCAACTGCCTCAGTGAAACAATATAAAAGATCGACTCTCCTAGTGCTCGTGGAAGCTGCAAGTCATCTAGTTTCCAAGAATGGAGATATGGATATCCTCTTCTATGGCAGTGAAAGAATAAAGAAAAAATGAATTGCTGTAAATTTCTAGTAAGCATTCAAGAGTCAGTTTGCAGTAATTTACTTTTTTTGCATTCCTCTTGAATCTATTGCTACCTAAAGCAGGTTAGCAGCATGCTTTTGAATAAAAATTGCAAGAACAACTCTCCCTTTTATCCCTCCTTTTCCTCTAATTTCCAAAATAATGCACATTCAATGGATATAAGTTGAAAATCTTTGTTGGATAAGGTTTTCTGGAAAAATATTAGAGAGAGCTCAAAAAACTTCTAGTAATATATTGCCAGTTGTCATCATTCTATGATAACAACAAAAAAATATTCCTTTAATTAGACTTGAGAATATTTTTGACAAATCGATGCATACTTTGAAAGTTGAGTGAACAATTTGTAAACAATTGCTCTCATGGTCAAAATAATACATTCTGCAAGAAGATAAAGAACTAAATTTGTGAAGAAAAAAGTAATGAATTAATAAATTCCTATAACTTCCTAAAGAAAAAGAAAAAGGAAAACGAAGGTATCGACATATAGATTCAATTTTGTACTTGTTGTTTATTATTTTTTAATAGAAATTCAATATTAAAAATTGAAGAGAGAGAGAGAGAGAGAAGTATCCAATCCAAGTTCAATGGATTTAAGTTGAGAATGTCAGAGCAAATTTGCTGGATAAAGTTTTATGGAAAAGAAAAAAAGAACAGAAAAGGGTTTGACTGGATACTATTCGATTTCAAAATTAAACTGTGTAGAATTCATATCTCTTTTTATAAATAATTTTATTTTTACTAAATTTAAGATAAAAATTTCAAAACTAAACTATATCCAAATACACCTTAAATTTCAAGAAAATGTTATCCCAGATTCCAGAACAAAGAAAATATTTCTTTATTACACGATTTTACTTGAGATATTTTAGACAAATCTGTACAGACTTACAAAGTTAAGTGAGCCATTTGTAAACAATAGTGGTCAAAACAAACACTCAATATAGGAAGAATAGTAAAAATTTATATGAAGAAAAGTGAAATCAATTATTAATTTATATTTTTTAAATAAAAAATTAAAATATATTATCACTTTTTCTTTACTACAAGAAGAATTGACATCGTAAAATGAAATATTATTTATTATTTTTTTAGTGAAAGTTCAATAATATCATATTATTGTAAAATTTGTAAAATTAATATAAATAATATTTTAAATATATGATATTGATAAAAATAAAAAGATTTAATTCTATAACTTAAACGAAAGTATTTAAACGATTTCTAAGACTTTTAAATATACTTTTACCAAAAAAACCAAAAAAAAAAATGCTAAAGACAAAAGTACAAAAAGCATGTGGCCCATGAGAGAAATGCAAGTCTTTCCCCAAAGCACACGGCTAAATCATTCAGTCTCATTTGCTCCAAGAAAAAGAAAAATGAACAAAAAGGGAACAATAAACTCACCAACTCTATAAATGGCCACTTCCTTGGCCAGTGTTCTATAATTCCATCAGAAAGCTCTGCTTTTGCCGTTGGGTGACATTGGCATTTGCCCAGGTATGTACTTCTTTTGGTGCACTAGTAATGGGAATGCACTACATAACAATCTCTATAATATTTTTAATTATACTATTTAATATTTATCTTTTAAAGTTTTGAATTTATCTTGTTTGGTTTATAATATATTAATATAAATTTTTATAATTATGAGTGTTACAGATAATATTATACAAAAATATTACAAATGAATCAAATTGTTACAGTACTAACGTTTTTTTTTTCAGTAAGTATTGAACGATCATTTAATTGTTTGTTTTAAGTCACTCAATCATTCAGCGATGTAGAACCATTTAGTACTTACCGGAAAAGAAATAAGAGTACTATAAATTCAGATAGGCACATTAGGCTTTGCTTTTTTTTTTTTTGAGGTAAATTAATTAGGAACCAGAAGCTTGGTAATATGAGCTTGGCCGATCCCAACTGAATTTTTTATTGCTAAAAGTTCAACTAGATTAACATTCATAAATAGGGAAATCGGACTTGGTCCCAAATTTTGGATTGAATTTTGATTAACGTAAGGGTAATTTAGTTATAAACCTTAGAAACACACAAATTTATTATTTATTGTGCTTGAGAAGACCTGAGCAGGGTGTGCAGCTCTTCTCTACCTCAGCCTCTGCCCCTCAATACCTTATGTTGCAAAACAAGTAGTAGCTTTTGTTTATTTTTTTGGCTTTCGTTCTTGAAGATACCAAGTTCAACCTAAGGCCTATTTTGGATAGAAGGATTTGGTGAAAAAAAAAAAAGATTTGGATAGAAAGTTGAGTTTCTTTTTATGTTTGACAGTTTTTTTTCGAGAAATATATATAGTGCCTATTTTGGATAGAAGGATTTGGTGAAAAAAAAAAAGATTTGGATAGAAAGTTGAGTTTCTTTTTATGTTTGACAGTTTTTTTTCGAGAAATATATATAGTGGTGTCAAAAAAGGCCTTAGCCCGCGGGTTGATCCATTTGACCCTTAATATGAACAGCTTGGGTTTGATTTTTCAAACTCGTTTAAATACGGGCCGAATTAGCCCGTTTTGTTTTAGCCCACGGGTCAACGTAAGCTAGAGTGGGTTAGATTTTTATTTTTTACTTTTGTATTAAAAATATTATAAAAATAGAATATATAGCAATCTTGATACTAAATTTGCATACATCACACATTCTAATCATACATACAATTAAGGTTAATTAATTAAATTTTATTTTAATATTTTTCTTATATAAATTTATTCATATGAGGTATGATATATATAATTAATTATCATTTTTTATTTTAAAAATATTAGTGATTGGTCAAAAAAAATTTTATCCCAATCATAGATTTATACACTCAAATATGATAAAGAGAAAAAGAGAGAAAAATACATAATATAAAATTTGTTTTTTAAAGAGAGAGAGAGAGAGAGATTAGGCTCGCGGACTGGCCTGTTTAGCATGCGGACGAGTATGCGCTGGGAGGTTCCAATCCACCAAAAATGGAACAACTCACTCCGCCCCGTTTAAGTAGTGGCCTGGGCTAGCTCATTTGACAATAATAAGTGCAAAGAAGTCAATCCACTAATAGCACTTTTTTTCAACATGTAGTGAATAGACTTTCAGTTGTCATATTAATTTTTTTAAATTTTTTTAACAGGTGAGAGTTGACACATGATGAATAATTGTGAGAGTTTGTTAAATTGGCATCTTTGTTAATATAACAGTTGGGAGGTCATATATAATGTCAATGGATGAACAAAGATGTAGATTCAATTGCTAAGGATCCGTTCAGAATATATTGAGAAAAACCTTCATTAGTAACCAAATTACAGAGAAGCGATAAGCGAATGTGGTCCAAATTATATTTATGATAGCACTTTTCAGCAAATATTGAACGAATTATCAATTGTGAGAATTTACATGTGGTGAATAATTATTCACTTGAAGTGAAAATAATTTATCACGTATAAATTTTTAGTTGTGAATCAAAATATAAAAACCGAGATTCACTGAACAAGTATTTGAAAAAAATCTTAATCAGCACCATAACCAAATTGGAAGTGGAAAGTATGAAAATGTTATCTTCTTTACAACTTGGGGACTAATAATCACCATCCTTTAAATAATAAATTGAAATTATCGAAATTGCCCTTAAACAGTGGGACTTGAATTTTTTAAATGACCTTCATGTCCCATCGATCCAAAAAGATTTTTTTTGTAAAATGATATATTGACATGACATCTCTTTTTTTCCTCTTCAAATTTCCAAATGAAAAACTGTTCTTCTTTTACTTTTTTAATTTTAATATTTTAAATAATATTTAAGATAAATTACCTCCGATTTCTTCTTTTCTCTTTCTTCATAACTTAAGATTTTTTTTCTTCTCCTTTCTCTCTACCTTCAATTCATAAATACAAATTTGGTACATGATTATTAAATTAGTACTTAAATGATTATTTTCTAACTTTTAAATAAAAATATTTTTTGAATTATAATAATAATTTAGTTGGTAAAATATTTCTTACCAAAAGGTTTCGAGTTCGCCATTTCTATATACAGTTTTTTTTGGACTATATGTAGTGCGAAAAATTTTTATTTTCAAATTCCTCTCTCTCCCTCCTCCAACAACTCTCTCTAGCATTTCTTAAAAAAAGCCATACTTTTCATACAAAAACAGAAGAATTTTATCGCAATATAGCAATGAGCAAAGATTCTACGAAGGATTCTCTCGAGTTTGAGGTAAAAAGTTATTACATTCTATTTAAATTCGTATTTATATAGTTTTTTGATAATTTGGCACAGGTTTCGCCACTGAGTGGCGGAACTTTCCGAAGAGTTCTGCCACAAAGTGGTGAAACTCATGGGATAATGTCGCTACAGTTTGACGAAATTTCTGGACAAATTTCGCTAGAAATTGGTGAAATTTTACCAAGAATTTTGCCAGAAACTGGCGAAATTTAGCCAAGAATTTCGTCCGATTCTAGCGAAATTATGCCAAGAATTTCGCTAGATTCTGGCGAAAGTTGGCTCATAGTTTCAGATTTTTTTAATTTTTTTGTGATAATCACTTATTTAGTTGTATTGTATATTTTTATACTTGATAATTATATTGTATGTTAGGTTACACATCGTAAATAGCTTTATTGTTACGACTCTTGATGCCTTAAAAATAATCAAGAGACACGTAATGTAGTAACTGACATTGGACAAGTGCGTTTTATGTATTGCAGAAAAACCGAAAAGGCCGGAAGGCAAGATTTCATCGAGCGCTTTACAGAGACGGTGAAGGCCCCTCATCGTCGTCATATTCGTTTGAATATTTTTTTGATCTTGACCAAGTGGAAGATCTAAGTCGCTTTTTAGGCACGCAAGATATATTTTCGAGTAAAGAGGAGTTAGTAAAGTGGGCGAAGGCAACAGCATTACAGGTGAGGACCTTGTTGATAATTGCTCGGTTGCGAAAAGGTGACGGAAAGGGTAATGGCTTTGTCGAGCTTAGGTGTGAGAGGGGCGGAACCTACAGAAAATTCATTACTGTTCAGAAGGATGGAGCAGAATCGGAGGTGCAGACGAAGTCACGAAAGCCGAAGGGTACTAAAAAATGTCACTGTCCGTTAAAACTAATGGGTAGGGAGTATTACGAGGGGGCGTAGAGTCTGGCGGTAATATGCGGCAAACACAATCACGAGCTCGGGATCCGACATGGTTATGCCCTCGCCGCTCGCATGACAGAGCGGGAGATGAAAATCACGGAGGAAATGAGCAAATGTCACGTTCAGCCTAAACATATTCTGGATCATTTGAAACGGGAGAATCCGAAAACCGTTGTTAGGTATGTTTGCATGTAACAAATATATTATACTCATTACTTGAGCAGTTATGCACTACTGTTAAATTTTGTAAATGTGTGGATAATTTTTATTTGGGTTTCGTATTGCCGCAGAGCGAAGACAGTGTATAATGCTCGACACAAATTAAGAGTTGCGAGTATGGAAGGACGGACAGTTGTGCAACAACTTTTCAAACTGTTCACCGATGATGGATGTATCCATTGGCACAGAGTTGAGCCAGATTCAACATTACTTGCTCGTGCGTATCCATTTGTACTGATAATGGATACGACGTACAAGACTAACCGGTTCGTTACATTACAATTCTTTGTAATTTTGTGTTGCACTGCAGTTACACATAACGTTCTTCAATTTAAACAAATAGAAGAGACTGTTCGCTTATAGGTTTTTCCTGATTAATTATAATAGGTACAATATGCCGTATCTGGAGATCGTAGGGGTAACCCCGACGGGGTGCAATTTCCTCATTGCCGGCGCTTGGATCAGTACTAAGCAAGCAGACAGTTACCGATGGGTGCTGGAGTGCGTGAAGCAGATATTTGACATAAATTGTCCTCCAAACGCGATCGTGACTGATCGGGAGCCCGGGTTGATACAGGCGTTGCGTGATGCATTTTCCACTTCTGAGCACCTGTTATGACGCCGACACATTTCGTAGAACGTGAAAGCCAGAAGCTACAAGGCCTGTGGGGACAAGGTTGTAGCTGAACGCTTTTCGAAATGCACGTGAAGACGTTTGATTGATTCCATGACGGACGAGGAGTTTCAGCTTCACTATTCGAATATGCGCTCGTCATGGTCCACTTTCGGGAAGTTGATGAGTTACATAGATGAGACTTGGTTGGACCCGCATCGAGAACAATTTGTACGGGTTTGGACATGACAGATCATGCACTTTGGGACTGAAACGACAAATCGTGCAGAGGGCGCCCATTCAGCGACGAAATCGTACCTTGGGACGGCGTCCGGAGCGTTCGACATGGTATGGTCAAAAGTCCATTCTATGATCGAGGCTCAGATAGCCGAGATTAGAGGAAGTCTTGAACAGTTCCGTTATGTGGATAAGTACCCCCTCAGCACGCACCCGATCCTGAATCCGCTGTGTTACAAAGTGTCCCATAAAGCAATACAGATCATACTAAACGAGTGGGATCGGGTGAAAAAGATTCGCCATGATGTAAGTCTTTGTGGATGTTGGGTCCTGACCTCGCACGGGCTTCCTTGCGCTTGCGAAATACTGCCGCGTATGACCACAGGCCAACCGTTTGTTGTTGATGACTTGCATCCTTTTTGGAGCGCGCTTGACTTCTCAACGGCTGCTTCGGAGTATTTGCGCATGTCTCAGCCTCACCCGTTTGATGATATGCGGGCAATTCGGGACTTTGCAAAGTTAATGATGAAGCGAGGACCAGCTGAGCGCCGACATTTTGTAGTGCAGATGTTTCAGATGTTATATCCCGAGTTCTCAAGGCTGCAGGAGCCCCCAAAAAAAGTGACCAAAGGCCGGCCAAAAAGAGACTCAACCAAAAGAGATAAGTCCTATTGGGAGTACATTCAGGTCTCCCGTAGTGCCTTCAAACCGTCCTCCGATAGCAGTGGGTCTCGCGGCCCCATATTTCCCTGGGGTAGTCAGTTTCCGTCATTCATCGTTCCTTATATCTACGATTGGGTCGATGTTAGGACAGATGGTAATTGTGGGTTTCGAGCTATTGCACATTTGAGGTACGGGGGCGAGGATGCTTGGTTTCAAATAAGGCAGGAGCTATGGCGAGAGGTCCATCGTATCTCCCTTTTACACCAGCTGGAGCACTGGGTGGCCGATCAGCCAGCCCCTACGGATAGGTAGCTAACATTACCAGACATGGGATGGGTTATCGCGACCACATACAATGTCGCGTTCTCCAGCTTATCTCGGTCGCAATGTTGGACCTATCTACCCCTAGACTCGTAAAGCGATACGGCGACCGCAATCCTGGTTATTGGTCTGCTAGAAGACACCAATCATTTTGTCGCCGTAAGTACACTCGTATAGATCAACGCAAATTAACTTTTTTCTGTCGATACCTAACTACTTTGTTGTCTTCATTTTCACAGTTTCGGCTTGAAGATGGCTTTCCAGTTCCCGAAGTGCATCCGTCGTGGCAGCGGTATCGCCGAGCGGCTGTTGAAGGATGGGACACACCCTTACTCGAGCGTATTGCGCACTGGTGGTCCCTTGCGTGTAATTAATTTTTTAGTTACTGTACTTGAGATCGAATAAAAGGTTGTGAACTTGAAATCAAACCACGTGAAATAAAAGCACATTTCTGATAGTTGAACGTCAATATTTATTCGTTTTCGTCTTTTTGCACAATTACACAACGTAAACGCCAAAAAAAAAGGAAAAAAATAGACGTAATCCTCCGGATGTCTGTACGGCGTAACTGGGACCGATGGTGGTCGATAGTATGCTAGGCCCACATCTTCAGCGTGGTCGCTATGTGTCTGAAGTGGGTAGGTGGGTCCCCCGTAATAATAGCCCGGTGCAACGGGAGCTGGCGACGTCATCGGGGGCCAAGGATACAGTATGTATATCGGCATGGGCGCGTACATCCCGGGAATCCACAGCATATGTGGGACGAATTGCGTCGAATCAATGCCTCGTGTAACGTCTGCCGTAGTGACGGGGATGTCGCTGGTACTGCACCTCGCTGCAGTCACTCGCTGTCTGGCAGATGCCGTAATAGGATGTCGACCGTGCAATCTACCGCTGCGGTCGGCAATTGGTCCCAAATCTTGTGATGCAACGCGTCGTCACTGAGAAGGATCCATCATCTGTAACACTTATTTAACAAAAACAACTATCAGTAGCAACTAAATTAAACTATCATTAACTAAGGTAAATAAGTAAATATTATTAAACTAACATTAGTTAATATTAAACTAAGATAAATTAAATTAATACAACTACGATAAATTGAATTAATCCTACAACGTCGATCGTAATTAATTTAAATTAAATTAGCAACTTAAATTAAATTCTGACAGAAATCCATCCAGAAATTTCGCCAGTTTCTGGTGGAATTTCTGGCCAAAATTCTGCCAGAAACTGGCGGAATTCAGCGAGAATTTCTGCCAAAAATTGCCAAAATTTTTGGCTGGATTCTGCCTGTTTTTGACGAAATTTTGGCCAAAAATTTCGCCAAAATCTGGCGGAATTTTTCGAATGAATTCCGCCAAAATTTAGGCAAAATTTGCTGGATAATTCCGCTAGAAATTTGGCAGAAACTGGGTACAATTGTACCTATTTTGGGTACAATTGACCAGTAAATTCCGCCAGTTTCTGACGAAATTTGCTGGTGAATTCCGCCAACTGCTGGCGGAATTCACTCATGAATTCTGCCACTCAATTGGCGGAAGTCATGCAGCAACTGTTCCACGCAAAAATCGGCCATTTTTAGGCTGATTTTGAAGTTATTTAAATGTGAAACGATGTAAAATGATAAGTAGTTCGATAAACTAACCTTTTAACATGAAAATTCGCTATCGTTATTCGTAGATCTGAATTTTTCTGCCCAAATACTTCAGAGAATTTTAAATACTTTTTGAAATTCAAATGAAATAATGAAAATTTTTCGCATTACATATAGTCCAAAATAAAACTACATATAGTAGCTACCTTCGAGTTTGGTACTTGTCTGGTTCGATGTCCTTTCTTTCTCCTTATCTCCCTTTTGAGATTCATTAAGAAATATGTTCCCTTCAAAATTAAAAGAGAATATCAACAAAATAAATTTTTATGTAGTTGTGTAAATTCAAGTCTTTTTTTTTGTGATAATTGTGTACATTCAAGGTTACAGACTTACAGTATAGGTCAAGCCCTTCAATCGTCAAAATCATGCCGGTTGTCGGAACTGCAACAATGGCTAAAAAGGGAAAGGGTGCTGAAAATGGAGTTATGAAGGTTAAATTGCTTGAGGGAATTGAAGATTCAAATGGAGGAGTTACTGTAGACATAACTGAGCCAATGGATTCCGCTACTTTTAGTACTGTGCTTAGAGCTTGAATATCCCAATGGAAAAAACAGGTTCATACTTCTGCTTCTGCTGCTAACATATCCAACATAGAATGTACAAAAAGCTGCCCATTTTTTACTTGATAGGTATTTTCAGAGTCACATTGGATAAACTGAAAGCTTTTTGTTTAGGAGATTGAAAACCATATAACTTTGTTCTTGTTGTGTTACAATATGATTGATTGATATAAACATACTAAAAACTCTTGGCTCTGGTTCTGGGATATTTTAGGAAGAATATGAAAGGAAATGATGACAAATTTAAAAGAAAAAGAAAAGAAAAGGAAAGGAGAGAGAAATTTTTTAATGCCAATAAATCAATTGATTATTGCAATGGGATCTAAAGAGGAAACTGGCATTACCATTTTTCATATAAATCTATAGTTACAAGTTCATGGAGTGGTTTTTGAAGATATAATTACCATTTCTCTTGATAGTCTAAACTGCATGGATCAGTTGTCTAATTAAACATACAAATAATAAATGACTTGTGGAAAACCAATAGGGATCAAATTATCAGGCAACCTGGCAAGCTAAATGGTAAGAAGATTGTGTTTTTGAAAGACTAATTGACTCAAGTTGAACAAAATTTGCTACAAGTTATAGTTTAGAATGATGCAGAGGACATAATTGAATTTTCATCTGAGGATATGATAAATTATCAGGCAACCTGGCAAGCTAAATGGTAAGAAGATTGTGGTTTTGAGAGACTAATTGACTCAAGTTGAACAAAATTTGCTAGAAGTTATAGTTTAGAATGCTGCAGAGGACATAATTGAATTTTCATCTGAGGATATGATAAATATTTTAGGATTCCCTTATTGTATGTTTGTTTTTATTCACATCTGGAGGCCATGTTGCTTCATGACCACAAAAGAGCAGCCATATTTTGATCTTAAATTAGATTGTTGACTGTAGAAGAAAGAAATTGAAAGATCTGTATAGAAGGCTAGAAAGTTATTAAGGCAGTCTCATGACCTCATTTATGTGTAGGCATTCACAGTTTAGTAACTTCATTAAATTTATCTGCTCCAAGCTTACAGAAAAAGAAAAAAAGAAGCAATAAGAATTAATGGTCATTTGTGCCTCCTAGACCCTAAGCTATGAAATTTACGAAGTTGATGTGCAACAGATTATTCTAGAATCATGTTTCCTTTTCATTTAATAGGCATTTTGTTGAGGGATCAATCTTGCTATCTACATTTCTTTTTTTCTTTCTTTTCCTTTTTGTTCTTTTTGTTCTCTTTCTTTAATCAAATTCTTTTGTAGAATTATATTTTTCCGTGACGTGCAGTAAGCTTTAAAAGATGGTTGTCTAGATGGATATCTGGATGTAAACAGCAATGGACTTCAAGTACTCTAGATCTTCCTGAATGTATCAAAAAGAACTTATTGTTCAACTATAATTGGACCATGGTGATTAATTGTGCAATGAATTTATAACTTTTCCCCTTTACAGCAAGGACCTTCAAAACTCTTCGTCCGCTTCTCATCCTAGCTAATTCTTTGATTACGCCTCAAGGAGTCCACATAACAATTGGTGATTGTTATGGATATCTTAATGCACATAAGGGAGGTTTATCAACTCTATGAGTTAGGCATTTAGCTCAATGGCCTTTCTCAAACTTGTTCATACACTCATCTTGTATTTGAAGACCTAACTTGTCTAGTTGAGGTAATTCTGAGAATCAGTTTTGATAGTTAAGCCAATATTGAAGCCTTGCGTTGCTCATTTTTGCCCTGTTTCAGTTAAGGATCTATGCTCTACTCACATTGAAGTTTATATTTTTATGTTAACCATCAAGTTTTGATGTTCTGTGGAAATATTTGCTCTTTTGTATTTTTCCTCTTTTGTCCCTTTCCATCTTTGTCACATGCTGATTTGCTCTTTTGCAGAAAAAGAAGGGAATTTGGCTTAAACTGCCTGTTGAACTTGTTAATCTTATTGAACCTGCAGCGAAGGTGAAATTATTTTCTCAAAATAGTCAGTTTCATTAGTTTCCGAGTTGCTAATTTTATGTGCATAGAAACTAGAAAATGAAGTTAACTTGATGCTTCAGTTGATTGTTTTCATCCTGACCCTGAAACGGAGAAGAGTTGAGACTGATAAAATAATTTAAGTTGCTGCAAAGATTTGGTCTGGAATTGGATCTATTCTAATTGAGATAATTCAAAATATACAAAGCTGCACAGGTGTACAGTTAGGCTTCTAATAAGCAAAATCAAGCGGAAGCCCTTCCTTCTCTAATCTCACTATTTGCAGCAGGACTCGAAGTCTTAGTCCTATAAAAAATGTCCTTAGCCAGTATTGGTGTTGAAGGATTAATCCAATCTGGTGACTGTTGCCGCATGTTCCTCCAGTGCCATATAAAATTGACTGCCTCAAGGAAGAGGTAGTTCCATGTTGCAGCAAAGTTTCTGTTGGAAAATGTTTATAATTGATCATGTAGAAAATAGGAAAGTTTCCTAAAAGTAGAATATAGGAAAGTTTCCTAAGATTAGAATTAGCAGCTGTAACTTACTGTTGTAAAATATTTAGAAATAGGATATTTAACTAATATTGTTTCCAAAATTAGTTTAGGAAAACTTGTATATAAAGTCCTACTCATGTAATCAAAGAAATAATACAAAGAGAGACATTCTTTCTCTTCTTCTCAGATTTTGTCATGGTATCAGAGCAAGACTCAATCTGAATTTTTTTCTCCCGGCCTTAATTGCCTTCTTTTTCGGCCTTAATTGCCGATTATCCGGATTGTTTCCCGGTATTCATTGTTAATTTCGGCCTTCATTGCCGAAATAATCGCTGCCAAATTCACGTCGTAACCGTTGTCAAAGTCACGAAGTCGGAAGAGGTGATTTAAACCGTTGTCAAAGAAGAACAACATAGTCAAAGACACGTGCCGATTTCAGATAATATGTCAGAAAAGTCAGGTATTTGTTCTTTGGTATATTCAGGTAAGTTTCCTCTTTCTATTGGATTGAATGTTTCAGATATAACTCTAACCAATTCTTGGATTATTGATTCTGGAGCAACCGACCACATGACCCATTCATCCAAACATTTCTCAACCTATACCCCATGTCCGAGCAATAGGAAAATAGTCACAGCCAATGGATCCCTAACAACTGTTGCTGGAGTAGGAGATGTCCAAATAAGTCCATCATTGACCTTGAAAAATGTTCTTCATGTTCCTAAATTATCTATTAGTCTTATCTCCATCCAAAAACTTACCCAAGATTTGTGTTGCAATGTAATTTTTTAACAAATGAGTTATTGTGTATTTCAGGATAAGAATTCGGGGAGGATGATTGGACAGGCTAGGGAACGAGATAGCCTCTACTTTCTTGAGATACCAAGTCAGTCCAAAGTTCCGTATTCCTTTATGTCACAGTCTGTCCTATCTAATAAAAAGAAGATTTTACTGCATCATTCCCGCCTAGGACATCCTTCATTTATAATTATTAAGACCTTATTTCCCTCATTATTTACAAATTTGAATGTTGAGGATTTTCATTGTGAAGTGTGTGAGTTTGCTAAACATAAACGTGCATCTTTCCCAATTAGCAATAAAAGAAGTCATGTTCCTTTCTATCTCATCCATAGTGATATTTGGGGTAAGTCTAATATTCCTAATGTTTCTGGGGCAAGATGGTTCGTTTCTTTTATTGATGATTGTACCCGTGTCACTTGGTTATTCTTACTTAAACATAAATCGGATGTTAGTACCATACTTCCAAAATTTTGTTCCATGATCAAAAATCAATTTGGAGTCACAATCAAAAGATTTAGGTCAGATAATGCCAAGGATTATTTCAATCAAATTCTTACCCCATATTTTCAGAAAGAAGGAATAGTCCATGAGTCATAATGTGTAACAATCCCACAACAAAATGGGGTAGCTGAAAGGAAAAATGGCCATATTCTTGAAAAAACCCGAGCACTCTTATTTCAAAAACATGTTTCAAAAGCCTTTTGGGGAGAAGCCATTCTTACAGTAACTTACCTTATAAATCGATTGCCTTCTAAAATTTTAGGTCTCAAAAGTCCTATGGATATCCTCTCATCTTTTTATCCAAACCTAAAGACTACAAACAATCTTATTCCAAGAATTTTTGGGTGTATAGCCTTTGTTCATGTCCATGGTCCAAATAGAGGAAAACTAGATCCAAGAGCTCTAAAATGCATTTTTGTAGGCTATTCACCAACCCAGAAAGGGTATAAATGTTATCATCCTTTCTCAAAGAAATTCTATGTCTCCATGGATGTTACATTTAGTGAACACGAATCCTATTTTTCCAATCCTTATCTTCAGGGGGAGAACTCGACTAGAGAAGATAAGGAAAGTTTTCTGAACTTAGATTTGACAATAAATCCGGTACCTTCTAGTTCTGAGTCCAATTCTAAATCCATGCATAAAAATCACTCAGAATCTCATGATTTGACAATAAATCCGGTACCTTCTAGTTCTGAGTCCAGTCATGAATCCACGCATAAAAATCCCTTAGAATCTCCTGATTTGATAATAAACCCTCTACTTTCTAGTTTTGATCACAGTACTGAATCCATGCATAAAAATCATTCAGAATCTCCTGATTTGTCATCTTCCCCTAAGTCTCTTAATTCTTCACCATCCAAGTTATTGCCAGTCCTAAACCCTAATCATGTGTCTCACTCAACTCCGGAAATTGGGAGATTTGAGAAGGTGTTTTCAAGAAGGAAAGTGGTTGTTTCACAGCCTACGCAGGTTCAGGAATCCAACTCAAATCCTTTGAATGAGGTAACAATTTCTAACCATTCATTACAAAATGAAAAATGATGCTCAAGTGAATAATGATAATCTAAACTTACCAATTACTGTTAGGAAAGGAACTCGAGAATGCACAACACGGCCATTATACCCCCTTTCAAATTTTCTATCTTTTAAAAATTTCTCACCAACTCACAGAGCCTTCCTTGTAAGCCTCAATTCTATTACCATTCCTACCAGTTTATCTGAAGCATTATCTAATGAAAAGTGGAGACGAGCTATGAATGTTGAAATGGAAGCCTTAGAAAAGAACAAGACTTGGGAGTTGATAAGACTACCAGCAGGAAAAAGACCAGTGGGTTGCAAGTGGGTATATACGGTGAAATATAGAGCAGATGGGTCAATTGAGAGATATAAGGCCAGATTAGTGGCCAAAGGATATACTCAGACTTATGGAATTGACTACTTAGAAACTTTTGCTCTAGTTGCCAAAATGAATACCGTAAGAGTATTGTTGTCTATAGCTGCTAACTATAGTTGGGAGCTACAACAGTTTGATGTCAAGAATGCATTCTTGCATGGAGACCTAAAGGAGGAAATTTACATGGAAGTGCCACCTGGCTATAGAAAGAACTTAGGTGCTCATACTGTGTGTAAATTGAAGAAAGCATTATATGGCCTCAAGCAATCACCAAGGGCATGGTTTGGGAGATTTGCAAGGGTAATGTTGACTATGGGATATAAACAAAGTCAAGGGGATCACACACTCTTTATTAAACATTCTTTGTCAGGAAAAGTTACTGTTCTATTGGTATATGTTGATGACATAATAGTGACCGGAAATGATGATAAAGAAAAACGAATTTTGAGTCAATGCTTGGCTAAGGAGTTTGAGATTAAAGCACTGGGAAGGTTGAAGTATTTTCTTGGGATTGAGGTTGTACACTCTAAGAAGGGAATTTTTATCTCTCAACAGAAGTATGTTACAGATCTTCTAAAGGAAACAGGCAAGTCCGCATGTAAACCGGCAAGTACTCCCATCGATCCTAATCTCAAGCTTGGAATTGCAGAGAAAAATGCAGCAGTGGACAGGGAAATGTATCAACGCCTTGTGGGAAGACTCATTTATCTTTCTCATACAAGACCAGACACTACTAGAAAAAACGGGATTAGCGACGGATATTACCGACGGCTACATTCCGTTGCTAATTTTGCGACACCTTAGCAATGGACTACAAAGCTTTGACCAAAAATTTCATTCGTCGCAAATCCGTCGCAAAAATTTCATGCGAGGGATAAATAATTTCAGTTTTAAAAATAAATATTATAATTCAAAAATAATATGCATCGCTAATCCCTCGCTAATTAGCGAGGGATTAGCGACGGCTGCATTAAATTTTTAAAACTTAAAATTAAGAAAACCCTAAACCCTATTCCGTTGCTAATCCGTCGCTGATTAGTGAGGGATTAGCGACGGAAATAATAAATTTTTATATTATGTAATTATTCAAATTAAATTTACTATTGCCGTTGCTAATCCCTAGCTAATCAGCGAGGGATTAGCGACGGCCTTATTAAATTTTTAAAACTTAAAATTTAGAAACCCTAAACCCTCTTCCGTTGCTAATCCCTCGCTGATTAGCAAGGGATTAGCGACGGAAATAATAAATTTTTATAATCTATAATTATTCAAATTAAATTTACTATTGCCGTTGCTAATCCCTCGCTAATCAGCGAGGGATTAGCGACGGCCTTATTAAATTTTTAAAACTTAAAATTTAGAAACCCTAAACCCTTTTCCGTTGCTAATCCTTCGCTGATTAGCGAGGGATTAGCGACGGCAATAATAAATTTTTATATTCTGTAATTATTCAAATTAAATTTACTATTGCCGTTGCTAATCCCTCGCTGATTAGCTGAGGATTAGCTGACGACTTATTAAATTTTTTAAAACTTAAAAATTTAGAAACCCTAAACCGTTAGTGACTAATCCTCGACGATTGAGGGATTAGCGATGGCAATAATAAATTTTTATATTCTGTAATTATTCAAATTAAATTTACTATTGCCGTTGCTAATCCCTCGCTGATTAGCGAGGGATTAGCGACGGCCTTATTAAATTTTTAAAACTTAAAATTTAGAAACCCTAAACCCTTTTCAGTGGCTAATCCCTCGTTGATTAGCGAGGGATTAGCGATGGCAATAATAAATTTTTATATTCTGTAATTATTCAAATTAAATTTACTATTGTCGTTGCTAATCCCTCGCTGATTAGCGAGGGATTAGCGACGGCCTTATTAAATTTTTAAAACTTAAAATCTAGAAACCCTAAACCCTTTTCCGTTGCTAATCCCTTGCTGATCAGCGAGGGATTAGCGACGGAAGTAATAAAATTTTTAATTTTTTTAATTTAGGAAATTCGAAACCTTTTCCATTGCTAATCCTTCGCTGTTTAGCGAGGGATTAGCGACGGCAATAATAAATTTTTATATTCTGTAATTATTCAAATTAAATTTACTACCTTATGAAATTTTTAAAACTTAAAATTTAGAAACCCTAAACCCTATTCCGTTGCTAATCCCTCGCTGATCAGCGAGGGATTAGCGACGGACATAATAAATTTTTTAATTTTTTTAATTTGCTAAATTCGAAACCTTTTCCATTGCTAATCCTTCGCTGATTAGTAAGGGATTAGCAACGGAAATAATAAAATTTTATATTATGTAATTATTCAAATTAAATTTACTATTGCCGTTGCTAATCCCTTGCTGATTAGCGAGGGATTAGCGACGGCCTTATTAAATTTTTAAAACTCTTACAATTTAGAAACCCTAAACCCTATTCCGTTGCTAATCCGTCGCTGATTAGCGAGGGATTAGCGACGGTAATAATAAACTTTTTAAAATTTTTAATTTGGAAAATTCGAAACCCTTTTCCGTTGCATATTTTTAAAATTCCTACTATAGTTTTTCCTATATATTCTATGAGTGTTGTAATTCTGTGAATGATCACTATTTTATCATTCTATAATCTTCATATATTGTAAATTTTTATTCTACTTAAATGTACACTTTACGATTAATATCATACATACATAATTTATAAAGTTAATATATATGTATTTATATCATATATTGTTTATATTTGTTAGAAGAAAAATATATTGTATTAAATATAAGTTATATTAGTGTAGTGTAATATATTATAATTTTTATAGTATTCATTATTCATTACTTCAATTACTTTTTTCTAAAATGGTGTACAACATAAATTATTTAGAATAGGTGTTTATATTACTTGGTTTGAATATCAAAAAGTTATTGATAATTCTGCCTAGATTATTCTAGGGTACTCCAATGAAGATTGAGGGATGTATTAGTTGTGAAATTAGAATTTAATTGGATTGAAATATAATTTATTGTATGTGTTTTTATTTGTGTCGCTAATCCCTCGCTAATTAGCGAGGGATTAGCAACACAAACTTAAAGACGCATCATAAGAATGCGTTCTAATGGAGATAGCGACGGATTAGCGACCGCTTGTTGATGAACGCATTATGGTCGTTCGTTGTTGACGCGGTAGCCAAATGCGTTGTCTACAAAGCCGCGTCCGGCCAACGCGTGAAGGACGCATCATTAGTATACGTCCTTAGTTTTTACAGACGCCGACCCTATCTGGTAATGCGTTTTCCTTCGTTGATTTGAAACCAAATTGCAGAACAGTCGGCTTGGTACTGTCTGCAAAACTCTCACCTGCTAAAAACCCTTCCCTCCCTCATTCCCCGCCTCTTTCAAGCTGAAATCTGTGAGTTACCTTGCGAAATGTTTTGGAGCTGCAATAGGTAAAATTTTGCGCCTTCAATTCGCTGACTGAACGGTGATTGGTCTGCGTTTCTTGCCCTCGGCATTTTGAGGATTGAAGTTTGCCCACTTCTGATTTTAGACGCCCATTGCTGAAGATTGGAGTGAAATTGCTTCGGTTTGTGAGGTATGAGCCGGCTGCTTCTTCTGCTGTAATTTCAATTTCGATTTTATTTCTTCTTGTTCCTTGCTTCGGTTGGGTCAGATGGTCCACTGAGCCAAGTTATTCAAGCTGTTTTGAGCTTTAGTTTCGCGGTGAAACATATGATTTGGGTTATTGTTTTTGTTTGAGGTTTTGTTCTGTTGTTTTAGTTTTAGTTTCGGAGTCTGTAGGTGTAGGCATTGATGACCTGCCGAAGATAAGAATGCCTAATTCAAGCAGAAATTTCCGGGGCATTTCTCTGAACATACTATACCTTTGACTGGTGAAATAAAAAAATTTCTGAGGCATTTCTTATTATCATCTTTGATCTGCAATTGATATGATCCTACTAATGAGTTCAACGGGAAATTTGGGGAAACATGTTAGCTGTTAAAATTTGGGGAAAATTGAAATCTTAGTTGTTAAAATTTTTTAGGGGAAACATGTTCTTCAGTGGCCTCTTTTTATTCTGCCGAGCGAGTGGGGGGGGTGGTATTAAACCGGTAAGTTGCCTTCTGCATATTTTTTAAACCGGAAGATTAGACCGTGTCTTTGGAAACATGTTCTTGAGTGGCCTCTTTTTATTCTTATGTTAATTTCTTATGTTAATTGCTCTATTTAACCGGTAAGTTGCCTTTTGCATATTTTTAAGTAGATTCAATTTTCAAATGATGGTATATATGACCTCCTCTTATGAAAAGATTTCCTCTCGGACTCAAACTCAAATAATTAGTGGGTGATAACTGAAATTAGATAAGGATTGGAATTTAATGTTCTCTTAGGTTTGTGCAATCTACAAATAATTTCTATGGTAATTTATTATGTTTTTATAGTATGTGGTGTTATAATTTTATCTTCCGTTGTTGTGGGATTGAATTTGGAGTGGCCTTTGAGCCTAGAAAAGCCTATTTTTTAGGGGAGACTCTGCCAAAATTTTCTTAGCAATTTCTTAATAGATAATGTGTGGATAATGTTGTAGATGGATGACCGTAGTTGGATGTACAGGAGACACGTGCAAGGGATTAAGGGGATTACATTAGAATATGAGCAAGGGGTAAAGGGGTTTATTGCCTATTGTTTGTCGAAAGGTTGGGCATCATGGCTAAGATGTCCATGTGCAAAATGTAAAAATAGAGCTCACCTATCTCCGGATGAGGTAGAGATGCACTTGAATAGGTTCGGCTTTGTCTCTGATTATCACTTATGGACAAGTCATGGCGAGAATCTTACACCGAGTCAGCGACCTACGTGCACGATGAGCTAGCACCTCTGTTCGGCCGGCTGCAGTTAATCAATTGCAGCAGATGGTCATAGAGGGAGTTGGTGGGGAGTTTCTGACAGACCTTCCGTCATCTTCTGATTTCGAGGAACAACCCAATGTAGAAGCTAAGAGATTTTATGATATGTTGGAGAAGGCTGACTCTCCTGTATGGGACGGGTGCACAACGCACTCATTGTTATCGGTTGTTTCTCGATTACTAAATATTAAGTCGGAGAATAATATTTCAGAGCGGTGTTTTAATCAGGTGATACAACTAATGAAGGAGGTCTTGCCAAGCAATAATAAGCTTCCAGATGACTTATATCAGACGAAGAAGATGGTATCTGGACTTGGTTTGCCTGTTCAGAAGATAGATGTTTGTCCGAACAGTTGTATGCTTTACTGGAAAGGGGATATAGACAAAAAAGAATGCAAGTTTTGTGGTCATGCCCGATATATGTCAAAGAAGAAGATCGCCAAAAATAAACAACATAAGGATGTTCCTTTCAAAAAGATGTATTACCTTCCTTTGACACCCAGGCTCCAGAGACTATTTGCATCTAAAGCGACAGCCAAACATATGAGGTGGCATGCAGAAAGTCAGTCGGAGCCGGGAGTTATGAGCCATCCAAGAGACTGTGAAGCTTGGCACCATTTCGATCAGACCTATCCTGAATTTAGCGCGGAAATTCGAAATGTTCGTCTTGGTCTATGCACCGATGGGTTTTCACCTTTCGGAATGTCGGGAAAGCAATATTCTACTTGGCCTATTATTGTTACTCCTTATAACTTGCCTCCTTGGATGTGCATGAAAGATCCAGTGATGTTTCTCACAGTAATTGTCCCGGGGCCAAAGAATCCAAAACATAAGATCGATGTTTATCTACAACTTTTGGTGGATGAGTTATTACATTTATGGTGTAGTGGAGTCCCGACCTATGACATTTCGTTGAAGCAAAATTTTAAGATGCGTGCAGCACTTTTGTGGACGATTAACGACTTTCCTGCTTATGGCATGCTAAGTGGATGGAGTACAGCAGGAAGATTAGCTTGTCCTTATTGCATGGAGTTGACAAAATCATTTCAGCTGCAAAATGGGTCGAAGCAATCTTGGTTCGATTGTCACCGGCGATTCTTGCCCTCCGACCACCCATACAGGAAGGATACAAAGTCATTCAGAAAAGATAGGGGCCGTGAGAGATCCGTGCCCATTATGCGAGCTTCTGGAGATGAGATGTGGGAAAGAGTGTGCAATTTTTCAAAGATAGTGGACACTGCTGTTGAAGTGGAGAGACACGCAGGTAGAGGAATCTATCACAATTGGGCGAAGAAGAGCATCTTTTGGGATTTACCATATTGGAAAACTAATTTGATTCGCCATAACATAGATGTGATGCATAATGAGAAAAATGTCTTTGATAACGTGTTTAACACCGTTATGGATGTAAAAGGTAAATCGAAGGACAACGTGAAAGCGCGCCGTGATGTTGAGATATATTGTGATAGGCCTGAGTTGCATGTTATTAGTGTTAGTGACAGGAAGGTTTCCATTCCAAAGGCAAAATACTCGCTAACACCGGAACAGAGGAGACTTGTTCTTGAGTGGGTTAAGGATATTCGACTTCCTGATGGATATGCTTCTAATCTGGGAAGATGTGTGGATATGAAAGAGCTGAAAATGTCAGGAATGAAATCTCATGACTGTCATGTCTTCATGGAGAGATTACTTCCAATTGCATTCAGAGAACTTCTTCCAATACCAATATGGAACAGCTTAACGGAGTTAAGTATTTTCTACCGCGACCTGTGTTCTCCTAAATTATCAGTAGCTCGTATGAGGGAATGGGAGAAAACTATTGCAATTCTGGTTTGTAAGCTAGAAAAGATATTTCCACCCGGGTTCTTTGACGTGATGGAGCACCTTTTGGTTCACCTGCCTTATGAAACGAGGGTAGCTGGGCCTGTTCAGTACCGATGGATGTATCCATTCGAACGGTAAATATACCTTTGACAATGTCTACTTTCTCATTTGCTTTAATTGTCGTGTGAGGTAATGTACTTTTAATTTATAACTGATATTTCAGGTTCTTGTTCCGCTTGAAAAGTAAGGTTAAGAATAAAGCAAGGGTTGAAGGATCGATTTGCAATGCTTACTTAATTGAAGAAGCATCGACATTTTTTTCATATTATTTTGAGCCTCACGTGCAAACAAGATATACAAGCATTGCTCGAAATGATGAAGGTGCTAGCGAACCAAATATGCCTGGCCCTAGTTTGTCAATATGCAATACTTCAGGAAGGGTGATCGGGCAAATCCAAACCAGATATTTAACATCCGAGGAACTTAAGGCAGCTACAATTTATATATTTCTCAATTGCGATGAACTGCAGCCGTTTATTAGGTCAGTTACAATAATATTGATGAATCTTAAAGCGGTGCATTAGTATGCTTATACACTAACCCTCACAATAAGTGATTATTAAATAGAAAATTCAAGGACGAATTACAAGCTGCTGCACCACAAATTACGGATAAAGAAGTTGACAGGAGATTAGAGGATGAGTTTCCGGCATGGTTTAGAACTAATGTAATTGTTATCCTCCTATATTATTTGGGGTATTTTATAATTTGACGTGCATCTTTTGTTTGCTTTACTTACTTACTTGTTACAGGTTAACTGTCCTGACAATCATGTTATTGACAAAAATCTTAAAAGTTTGGCTTGGGGCATTTCGAGGCAGGTTAAGTCTTTCCATGGGTACTTGATAAATGGTTTTAGATTTCACACGTTCGATTACGAAATGGGAAAGAAAACCGTTAATAATGGGGTCTGCGTCAAAGGTGGAGAAGAAAATACGGGAGACTATTATGGAGTCTTGAGGGAGATCATTGAGGTGCAATTCCCTGGGTCTCCTTGTCAGAATGTTACCTTGTTCAAGTGTGATTGGTTTGACCCAACTATTAATAGGGGAGTGAAGGTGCATCCGCAGTTTAGAATGGTGGACATTAACAGCAGGAGGAAGTACCCAAAATACGATCTATTTGTGTTAGTACAGCAAGCCAGTCAGGTATATTACGCATCCTATCCAGGCTGCAAAAAGAACAAGTCTGATTGGATAACTGTCTGCAAACTGAAGGCTCGCCACGTAATTGACGCACCTATAGTAGATCGACCATATCAAGAGGAGACCGATAATTTTGTGGCTGTTAATGTTTTCATTGAAGATGAGATGATTGGTGGACTTGCAAATGAATCGGGAGAAGGCGAAGTAGTAGCTATTGATGAATCAAGACCACAACGTAATGTGGACGTGGCTGTCGAAGAAGATAATTCGGATACGGATTCTCCTACGGATGATGATATGGGAGATGATGTATTAGATAATGAAGAAAATGAATATGATTAGTTTCTTTCAATCGTGAGTTAATATTTTACAATTTTATGAATAATTTATTTGATATTTAATATTTTAGACTCTAACTTTTTTATTGATGTTTGTGTTCAACTAGATTATGTCTACTGGCAGAGGACTACCAGAGCAGTCTGAGAGTAGAGATGATGGTACTCCGTCTCCACTTCCGGGTTCGCAGTTGCGCAGCTTGCCACCATTACACTCACCATCATCTATAGGACAGCAACGAACACCTACATCGATACCTTCCACAGCTGCATCTGCGCATGGACCAGACATCTCAGACACACGAGTTTTGATTACACCCGATGGTGACAGGTAAGTACTATTTATTTTTAAATAGCAGTTGATTTGGATAACGTTCAAGGTATTTTTAACTTGCGTATTTTTAAAAAGTTAATTTTCTTTTTCATCATTCCAATTTAATTTAACAAGTTTCTTTGTTAAATTTTGTAATGGTTAATTGAATATTCGTTGTGTTGAAATAGTTTCTCCCCATCGATGGCTGCTGTTAGAGAGATATCACTGATATTTCAACGACACTACACTGCACCTTATGCCAGATTTGCAGATATTCCTGTGGATGTGAGGAACATGTGGTTTGACCTATGGACTGTAAGTATAAAAAAATCTAAATTTTATTCTTTTTATATTGTTGCGATATGTGTTAATATAATCATAGTAGTAACTATGTAACAGACATATTTTTATTTAATGATTTTGCAGAGTCATTTTAGGTGGCTCCCAGAGCATAGCGATCAGATACGGGATATTTGGAATAAGAAATGTCGTGAACGATTTTCTGACCAGTTATGCAAGGCTCGTGCTAAACAAAAATGTCCAAATTGGATTTCGCCTGAATTTTGGGACCATATGCAACAGGAGTGGAGAACAGAAGGGTTTCAACGCATTTCTTCTGCAGCTAAACGGAATAGAGCTGCTGTTAGTGGCACATCTCACACGGGAGGTTCTATATCTTTTACGGAGCATGAGAATCGAATGGTATGTTTTATTAGTCTATAATTTTTAAACTTGTTCTTAAATTTTTCCTACACAAATTAATACTTTGTATCTTTCATGTTGAAACCATAGCGGAAAGAAAAAGGTGATGACTTTACTTACGTGGAGTTATTTAAAAAACTTCATACTTTTCAAAGAGGGTCAAAGCAGGGTGAGTTTGTCAGTGAGAAGTCACGACAAACTTTGGTACGAATCAACTCTCTTTTGTACTTATAAGATAGCAATTGTAATTCTTAATACTTATACGACTTTTTATTTCCTATTTTTGCAGGGATAATGTTAACGCAATTAAAGAGCGTTATTCTCAGCTGAGTCGAGAAAGTTACGTGACTTCTCGTCAGGGTTGTTGACGAGAAGTCTCTGTTTCTTGAGGTTGGGGGAGGTTTCAAGAAGAATCGTGTCTTTGGATTAGGCTCTGAGGGATCGAAGGTTAGACGGAGGTTGGATCATTCTTCTACTTCTGAGGGAGCACCTATTTTCTCGTCTCACGATGTTATCCAGTTACAAAAAAGGTTGAATGACGAGACAAGGATGCGGCAGAAAGTTGAGAAGAAGTTGCGTCACGTACAACAGAGTATGACAGATTACTTATCATTTCTGTCACAAACTTTGAATCTGCCTCCGCCTCCATTGCTTGGTGAGAATGATGATTCCGACGATGACGATGATGATGACTACACAGTAGACCCACCGGATCACCATCCTCCTCCCCAAGGCCCCATGGATTCGCCACCGCCACCGCCACCGCCACCGCCCTCAGCTCCAACTCCGGCATCTGCAGTCCAGGCTAATTAGTATATTAGAATTTTAGTTTGTAAATGGATGACTGTATTTGATATTTAATATTTTTCACACATTTTATTTATTGATTTGTATTTGTAAAAGTATTTCCTCCTCTTGATATTTATTCACGTACAATATTTCTATTTTATGAGGTTTTAGTTTTTAAATTTTTACAGGATAATATTATATAATTAATAAAAATATTTTTTTAAAAAATTATATTAGCGACGGATTAGCGACGGATTAGCGACGATTTTTTAATTAAAATTTTAAAATATAGCGACGGATTAGCGACGAAAGGTTTAAAAAATAAATTTTTTAAAAATTCAAATAGTAGTTGCTAATCCGTCGCTAAGTAGCGACGGATTAGCGACGGATGTTTTTCATTTTTTAAAAACATAGCGACGGATTAGCGACGGCCTTATTTTAAACTTTTTAAAAATATAGCGACGGATAGCTAAAATTTAAATATTTTCAAAATTTAAATATTTGTTGAAAATCCGTTGCTAATCCGTGGCTATTTAGCGACGGTTTAGCGACAAAAAATTAAATTAAAATAAAAAATATAAATATAAATTACCTATTAATTTTGCGACGGATACATTTTGACTTGCTAATCCGTCGCTAATTAGCGACGGATTAGCAACCGATTATAATTTTTTTTAAAAAAATATCAATTTATCCGTCGCTAATGCGTTGTAAAAATCGTCGCTAATATTCTAACCCAAGACTTTGACCAGCTTCTATTTCGGACGCAAATCCGTCGCTGATTGCGAGGGAAATGAATTTCCGTCGCAATTAGCGACTCAAATTTTAGCAACGGATATATCCGTCGCTAATCCGTCACTAACTTGTATTTAGCGATGGATTAGCGACGGATATGTCCGTCGCTAATATCAGTTTTTCTTGTAGTGAGATATAGCATATGCAGTGAGTGTGATTAGTCGATTTATGCACAGTCCAAAAGATATTTACTTGCAAGTGGCTCATAGGATACTTCAATATCTTAAGGGAACACCAGGAAAAGGTATCTTGTTCAAAAGAAATGGAGGATTGATACTTGAGGCCTACACTGATGCTGATTATGCTGGGTGCATTGTAGATAGAAGGTCAACCTCTGGTTACTATACATTTCTTGGTGGGAATCTTGTGACTTGGAGAAGTAAAAAACAAAGTGTGGTGGCTAGATCTAGTGCTGAGGCAGAGTTTCGAGCAATGGCTCAGGGCGTGTGTGAGTTACTTTGGTTGAAGATTATTCTACAAGATTTGAAGATTAAATGGGATGGCCCAATGAGACTCTACTGCGATAATAAGTCTGCAATCAACATAGCACATAATCCAGTGCAACACGATCGAACTAAGCACATTGAAATTGATAGACACTTCATCAAGGAAAAGTTGGATAGTGGTTTGATTTGCACTCCTTATGTGTCTACACAAGGGCAGCTAGCTGATGTGTTGACAAAAGGACTAAATAACTCAGTTTTTCAAGCAATTGTTTCCAAGCTGGGAATGGAAAATTCCTATTCTCTAGCTTGAGGGGGAGTGTTGGAAAATCTTTATAATTGATCATGTAGAAAATAGGAAAGTTTCCTAAAAGTAGAATATAGGAAAGTTTTCTAAGATTGGAATTAGCAGCTGTAACTTAGTGTTGTCAAATATTTAGAAATAGGATATTTAACTAATATTGTTTCCAAAATTAGTTTAGGAAAACTTGTATATAAAGTCCTACTCATGTAATCAAAGAAATAATACAAAGAGAGACATTCTTTCTCTTCTTCTCAGATTTTGTCAGTTTCCGACCCTTAAATTGGCAGCACTAAAACATACTCCTATTGTTTATTGGTATTTGAAATCCCATGAGGAAAAATCTGGATTTTTTTGTTTTCACTAACAATGTTGTGTACAACTTATGATCACTGAAAACAGAGACTTGGAAAATAATTGTTAAGAAATTAAAAGAAAAATTTTCTTATATACAAATTTATAAACAACTAGCATCATGTACGTGCAAATTGCACGTAATTAACTTTTTTATTTAGCCTTTTGTAAATTTATAAATTATTTTTATAATAATAAAAAATAAATTATTTTTTATAATTTGTTTAATTATTCTGATAATATTTTGATACAATTCATACTTTTACTAATCATCTAAATTATTTTGTAGCAGTTATATAGTGAATTGTTTTCCACCATATGTGTGATTATATTTTGGACCTTTTATAAGTAATATGTGTATTTGAAATTTTTAGTTAGCGTAATACTTTACCATAATTATGTTAGTTGATTTTGTAAAATAATAATATACTATTTTTTCCAATGCTAGAGATTATGCGTAATTTTCTTCACTCATGTAATTGTTTTCAAAATATTCATATAAGATTCATATTTTTCTTAATTTTGTAGAAAAAATTTCATTGATGTTAAATGCTCATTCTTTTTAATCAAATTCTATTATGTTTTCGATTTTTCATAAATTATATTGGTATTTAAAATTTTTAAATTAGCAAAATTATTCTCTTTCTCTCTCAGACACACACATAATAATAGTGGTCCAAATGCACTTTTTTACCTTTTATTTTGTTATTTTGATGATATTCCAATTATATACATATTTTTATTACTTATATTAAATAATTACATAGAGTTTATAAACTCTACTTTTATTCATTTCAATAACTAACTTTTTGGTAGATATCTAATATTATTAAGCGTAAATATTAATTATACAAAGCACCATGCATGCATCCAATTATAGGGAAAAAAAACAAAGAAGTTAACTGATATGACAATAAGATATTTCTCTTTAATACTTTTTTTAGTAACTTACCTCTCTCTTTAATTCTTTAAGTTATCTTTGTTAAACATAACTTACAAATAATTTCTCCAAATTAATTGTTTCTATGTAACTCCTGAATAATTACCATTTAAATGTCAAAAACTATTAAAATGACAATAATACATTTTAGAAAAATAAAATATAATTCTATCAAAGGAAATTTTAGGGCATTCAAAAAGGAAAAAATCATACAAGTTGAAATTCTCAAAATAAGAATAGTAAAATATTTTTTTAAAAATTTCAAATATTATCTATTGATTTTTTAAATGTGTAAAAATATAATCAAGTTATGATTTGAGAGGTATATATACTAATTTAATAATTGCAGTTAGAAAAAAATTAATAATTATTTATGACAATAAAGTCTTTCTATTTAATACTCTTTTTTAGTAACTTACTTTTCTCTTTAATTTTTTATTTTATCTTTATTAAAAATAACTTACAACTATTTCTCTAAATTAATTGTTTTTATGTAACTGCTAAATAATTATCATTTAAATGTCAAAAACTATCAAAATGACACTAATACATTTTCAAAAATGCAAAAAATAATTTTATCGAAGGGCATTTTAGGGCATTCAAAAAAGGAAGAAACAAAACAAGTTTAAATCCCCATGACCCCTAACCATACTTTTAGTATAAAGTCCTACTCATGTAATCAAAGAAATAATACAAAGAGAGACATTCTTTCTCTTCTTCTCAGATTTTGTCAGTTTCCGACCCTTAAATTGGCAGCACTAAAACATACTCCTATTGTTTATTGGTATTTGAAATCCCATGAGGAAAAATCTGGATTTTTTTGTTTTCACTAACAATGCTGTGTACAACTTATGATCACTGAAAACAGAGACTTGGAAAATAATTGTTAAGAAATTAAAAGAAAAATTTTCTTATATACAAATTTATAAACAATATAACTACTTGTGTTGATGGTATAATAAAAAGTTATATTTTCATCAAAACTATAAAAATACAATATGAGCATCTGAAAACCTAGCTGATTATCCTATATATATATTTGAGAATCCTAGCTGGTTACTCTCTATGGGCCAAATCGCATTATCAGTATATGGAAGAATTAACATAAAAGGGATTATTTGCACCCAAGTTTAATTAAAATGAGATGACTTTCATCATCTTCTGTGAAATGTTTTGCAGGAAGGGTTTTGGTATCATCATGCTGAAACAAGATATTGTGTATTGGATTCCAGACACTGTCCCAGAACTGTCTGCTAATGCTTCCACCGGGTGGACATTGGTGCTTTTGTCATGAATAACAATTGAGAGGTATTTAGTACCTTAGTTTTCTTTTTACTAAATTTTCACTGGCCAGTAAACAGTTAGTTATACTTTTCTAAAATGTTAATTTAGTTTGATGGACTACAAACAATCCTGGTTCTTTCTAGCTCTCACTGAGGCTTGATAAATTGCACTCTGTAGGTTCTTGTGGTCCCAAGAAAATAAAGGAAAGTTCAGAGGCACTGGAATCTGGAAGCTGCCTACTGGATCTGTCCATGTGGTGTGAAATGTGCATCTAGATTTCAATCGACTGGTAATAGTTACTGCTCTATGTGCAATTACATGCTTGATGAGAGGTATGGCACTTCATGAACAGGCTGAGTAAATATCTGCAGCTGCAGTAAGAGAGGTGGAGGAGGAGACAGGAGTAAGAAATGACATAAAGTTCGGAATAAGTAAAAGACCAATACCTTTGAGGTTTTCAGCACTGACAATATTATAAAATGGCTCTTTTCTTCTTTATTTATTTATTTATTTATTTTTTTGTTTTTCATATTGAAACAGAATTTTTGGAAGTCCTTGCGTTCAGTTGAACTACATTCTCCTCAGCATCCCATAACTATTTATCTGCTAAGAAGCTCAATGCTCAAAAAGAAAAAGGGAAAGAGTATGAGAAACACACAATTATATTTGGCTAAAGTTATGTGAATCCGAAAGGAAGACCAGTCATAAATTCCTATTAATTTATTTTTTCATTTTGTTTAACAGGCAAAGACATAAATCATTTTTCAGCAAGTCAAGCCTGTTTTTTGTTTGTCTGCTTAGGCCACTCTCCTTTGATATCAAGAAACGAGATACAGAGGTTGAGGCCCGCAGGTAAATTTCATTCCGCGATGCAAATGAAATATGTTTGTTTTGATTCCAAGTACACCTTCTTACGTCCATCTTAGCGTAAGAATGTTTTCTGTTGATCTTGAATTTGCTGCTTTACTTCATTCAATGACTTGATTCTGCCCTACTTTTATCACTATGGCATGCCTGAATCATGATTTGTTTTCAAAGTTCCTGAAAGGTAAGAATTTAAAGTCAAACAAGACACAACATCATAAAGTCTTTCTTGAACGATTAGAATTTTCTCAATGTCACACCTATTACCTTTTGCTTTCACAGTGGATGCTGATGGAAGAATACACTTCTCAACCCTTTATGGAGAAAAAAGGAAGTTTTGATCTTATTGCTGAGATATGCTTAGAAAAGATAAACAAGCAATACATTGGTTTTTCTCCTGTGCTTACAGCTTCAGGCTTTTCCGCTAAGCAGCTCTTTTAGTACTTCAATAATCAGCACTTCTGTACTGAATCTGATTCATCATCGAAGGTAATTATAAGGAAACTTACTAATGTTGAGAGAACTGCTAAAGTTCACATTTCTGTGCTCAATGTCTTATCTCTTTAATTTCAAAAAGAAAAAATGTTTTATCTCTTGGACATTTTATTTGACATAGCAATAAATGCATTACAGGTAAAGGACAATATTAGGCAAATGCATGCTTAAAGCCGTATGATAATTTTATTCCCAAGGGAAAGCAAGACATGCAATGCTACACAATTGAAGTGTCCATTTCTTCTTCCTTTGCTCCTCTTGTTTACCAAGTAAAATCAATGGGATTGCTAAACTTTCAAAGACAACTGAAAACTAGTTCATTTTGGCGGACATAATTTGTCCAGTTAGTTTGATTCAAGTAGTTGATTGCCTAAACCATGAAGGTTAGTTTGACTTAATCTGCTAGTTTTTCTTTTTGTCATTCAATGTACGCATTAATATCCAGAATGATTTCCCAGCAATTGTTTCTGCAGATTAATGGAAGATCTCATTCATTTTGCTTAGTCCAAACTATGGAATTTCACTTGAAAGCTTATTAGTATTTACTGATTTATATGGGTTATTGGTGCCCTCTAACTTCTGGATTATCTACTGTAGTTATATGAGTATATTGAGGCTTTCTCTCTTGTATCTGCATCTTCATACTTTTTCTTCTCTTCATTTAGAAGTTTAAAGATTAGGACTTGGAATTTTGTCCCCGAGTCTTTTGACTCTTTTTTCTTCATCCTGCTACAATGTTACCACTGTAAACATGTAGTTCTCTGCAGCAAAGCTTGTGTTCTTGCAGAAACAAAATTGCAGTAATGGCTTGTCTCGTAGAGTTAAATGGTTGTAGAAGCTGCAGAATCTGCCAATATTCATGCAATGTTCAACTTTCTCTAGAATCCAATTACCTATCAAATGGTATGCCATGTCACAGCCTTCTCCATCTCATCTAGTCTATTTCTACCAGCTCGTGCACCGTGCTGCCAACATGTACCTAATGAAGCTCTCTACCCCACTTCCGCAAAGCATTTTCTTTGTCTTGGTCATCTCTTTTGGATCTTAAGTTTGAAAAGTTGCCCGGGCCTCAAGAATGTAGCATATCTGTGACAGAAAAGAGTAAGAATTACAGAATGATGTAAATTTCTAGCAAGGAATAAGTATCTTCTTGCTTTAAACCAAAAGAACTGTTGATATGTCAAGAGTATTGTTTTGCACCTTGCTTCTCTACACTGTGAATCAGCATTTGCCGACAGATGGTTTCCTTGCTTACGAAAGAGCTCTGCTCCTATATTAAGTATCATCATTTGAAGGAAAATGTGTGGATAAATATCCTAATTACCCCTTCCTCTTTCTGAACCCTGAACTCCACACCACCAGGAAATTTTCTAAATTATTTCAAAAAGCTTCGCCAATCCAAATATTTGTCCTTCTTTTGTTCTCACATGTTCCATTGCTGTTGGGGGGATACACCAGGAGATGCATGTAGGGATTAAGGCAATCTCATGTATAGCTGGCAAAATCAAGGGTTTTATTCTTATCATCTTAAACATTTTAGGGGTAATAAGGGAGGACAAACTAACACACTTTCATATTTTACAAGATTTTATGGGATGAATCTATTACAAACAAGCAAATTCTTAGGATCAATCAAATGTACCACATAATTCTAGCCTTACTTTGCTCTAAAACATTAGTAAAAGTTTCCCTCATCCATTTACCTGCACTAGATCCAAATTGGTTCTTCTATTTTCCGCTGCCTTCATCTATATTGGTAGCTTTGGCTATAGTACCTGAAGCTCCTCCAAGTTGCTTTGCGCCTTGGACACTCAGTCATTGGATAGGTTATCATGTTTCCAATCAGTTGATTGGCCTGAGATTGTTTTCACAAGGTTCACACTCCTCTTTTCATTAAATTTTTTATCAAATTATGATGACTTGAGTAGGCTTTTAGCTTCGGCGGTGAACTACTGTTGTGTGGAACCTAATATTGTTAAACGGGTTGGTTCGTTCCGACCTGGCCCGACATGTCACAGGCTGCTCCTTCAATGATTTGGAAAACTTTCAACTCATATCCGTCCGTATTAGGCTCGCAGGCTAAACGGGCCAACTCGTAGTCTTAGTCTCTCTTTTTTTTGAATAATTTAATTTTAAGTTATCCTTTTTTCTCTCCTTTTCTCTTTCTATCGCATATGAAAATATAAACTTATGATTGTGATATAAAGAATCTTTGGCTAATCACTAATATTTTTAAAATAAAAAATGATCATTAATTATATATTCATTCTTAATATTAATAAAATTATATAAAAATATTTAAAATAAAATTGAATTAATTAACCTTAATTGTGGGTATTATTAGAATGTGTGATGTAGACAAATTTGGTGTCATGATTTCCATATATTTTATTTTTTTAATAATGTTTTGTTATACAAAGGCAAAAAAAAAAAAGTCATTTCTATATACAATTTTTTTATTATATGTAGTGCGAAAAAATTTTATTTTTCATAAACTCTCTCTCTCCTCTTGAAACTCTCTCAACCTATACATAAAAAAACTCATATTTTTAATAAAAACAGGTGAATTTAATCGCAGCAAAGTAATGAGTAAGAATTATACGAAGGACTCTCTAGAATTTGAGATAAAAAGTCGTTAAATTTTAATTAAACTTATATTTATATCATTTTTAAAAATATATGGGTAACTTTCGCCACTGAGTGGCGCAACATGCAGTGTAGTTGCGCCACAAAGTGGTGAAAATGTCCCAATAATTTACCAGCTTCTAGCGAAAATTTTTCCAAAATTTTGCCAAATATGTACAATTTTTTTACTATATGTAGTGCGAAAAAATTTTATTTTTCATAAACTCTCTCTCTCCTCTTGAAACTCTCTCAACCTATACATAAAAAAATTACATTTTTAATAAAAACAGGCGAATTTAATCGCAGCAAAGCAATGAGTAAGAATTATACGAAGAACTCTCTCGAATTTGAGATAAAAAGTCGTTAAATTTTAATTAAACTTATATTTGTATCATTTTTAAAAAAATATAAGTAACTTTCGCCACTGAGTGGCACAACATGCAGTGTAGTTGCGCCACAAAGTGGTGAAAATGACCCAATAATTTTACCAGCTTCTGGCAAAAATTTTTCCAAAATTTTGCCAAATATAGTGGCCAAATTCGCTAAATTATGGCGAAATTTTTGGTATAATTTCACAAGAATGTGGTGAAATTAAACAAAAAATTTTGCTAGATCTGGCAAAACTAGACAACAAATTTCAGATTGGGTCAAATTAATGGGCCCTCGTAGCACTACTCAAGAAACATTGGGCCACATTGGTAGACTCCTCGCAGCATTACTTAGGAAACATTGGGTCAAATTGGTGAGCCCCCCGCAGCACTACTCCAAAAAATTTATTTTATCTTTTTATTTATATAAATTTTTAAAATTATTATATTTGTCAAAAATTTTAATATTATTTTACTAATAAAATCAATATTGCCCTTATAGTATTACCTATAATTACATAGTTTTGACCGTCCTTTAAAATTTAATTTTAAAACTTTTATAGAAAAAACATATTTTTTCTCCACATTCCTATTTTTAATTTTTACCCCTTCCATCAAGAAAAAAAAATCTAAGGTAATCATCTAAATGTTAAAATACAAATACTTGACAAAATTAGTCTAAAAATTATTTATATTATCTTAACTTAGTCTTAAATTTTATTTTAATTCTAAATCTATTTATTTGAAAGAGAATAGTCCCAATCACCATTTTTCACGGTAAAAATATGATATATCCATACATAATTTTGGGACAAAATATGCAAGTATGGTCCAAAATCTCCTCAAAAAGCAAGCCAACAGCATGGAGTAATGTCATCCGTAAATTCCGCCAATGGTTGGCAGAATTTGCTCCATTAATTCCGCTACCTTGTGGTAGAATTCAAGGATGAATTCTGCCAGAAGGTGGCAGAATTACACTACAAATTCCGCCACTCAGTGGCGAAATTTGTAGATAATTTTACGAATTTCAAAATCGACCATTTTTATGGCTGATTTTAAAGTTATTTCGGTGTAAATCGATGTAAAATTGTTAATAATTTGATAAACTAATCTTTTTGTTGCGAAAATTCTTTATCATTTTTCATAGATCTAAAATTTTCTACTCAAATGTTTCAGAGAATTTTAGAAACTCTTTGAAATTAAAATGAAATAATTAAAATTTTTTGCACTACATATAGTCCAAAAAAATACTGCATATAGTAGCCCCCAAAAGAAAAAGAAAGGATTTGGCCCATTTGGTCCGCGTTTAAATGGGCTTGAGAAATTAAACCAAAGCCCATCTATATTACGGGCCAAACGAGCCAACCCATAGGCTGTAGCCTGTTTTGACACCACTAGTGGAACCCTTAACTCTCAAGAGCTATGTTTACTGGAACAACTTGAGTCATAGGGAAGAAGAAAAATGAGTAAATAATGACAACACAATTTGAATTCATACTACATTGGACACTTACACTCAAACATTACTGTCTGTCTGTAATCGCCAAAGTTATGGTGCTAATGTCTCTTTTTCTCAACATATTTTTGTATTTTTGAATTAATATTTTATTAATTTAAAGGTTGAGAGAGTTTACAACAGTGAGTAATTATTTTATAAATGATAAATTGAAAAAAAAAACGGCGTTAGCAATGACCAAATCTGTCTATCATTGCTGAGAAGGTCAAGCATCTGGGATTTTATTTTATTCTTTTTTAACTACATTGTGTTGGATGTTAATTGGTTAATATGTTCAGCACCTTTTGCTTTAATAATTTATCGCGGATATTAGGACTTTTTCTAACATTGTGTATCAGTCACCAATCTTTCATTAGCACTCATCTTTTAGCCAGAGTTCATTTTGCTTTGTGCTTTAGGCATTTCTCATTACCGCAATGATGGAGTTGGGCCTCATTACTAAGATTACATTATGCATTATAAGCTATCCCATCATTAGAAAGCCTAGTAAAGGAACCAATTCCCATAAGACTTGGAAGGATTAGGTAATTTCTTAAAAGGATTTGGTTGCCTAAAGTCCTTAGGTATGACTTCTTATAAATAATTTGTTTTCTCCCTTTATTATTCATTCAAATCCATTACTAACATAAGTATCAGATGGTTTTGGGAGTTAGATTCCCTCTAATTACTTGGGCTTTGTTTTGCAGAATAAGTCTTCAAGAGAGTTAGTACTTTGAACCGAACAAAACAAGATCCTCTTGCTCCTCCTGAGGATGGAGAACGTTTCAAACCGAACGTAACAAGATCCTCCCGCTCTTCCTGAGGATGAGAACATTCTCCACTGTCACGCTAGTCTTTTAATCCCAACTGGAATGCCACCTCTTCCAATAACCTTAGAGCAATTATGTCATGCTCCCGAGCGCAGGACTCACAGGCCTAGCAGCACTCACTACCAATTACTTGGCAACCATCCTTGCTATGCCAAAATGGATATTCTCAATTGAGTATGAATACTTAGGTCCATACTCATATACAGATCACAAGTTCCCTACAAATTCCATGTGGGATCTTGGGGTGTCATAAGTTGTTTGTAGGCTTGCATTTAATCTATCAATTCATTGTCTCCATACGCGCTTCATAAGCCTAGCCAAACAACTCATCTCATGGCTTCCACATCTACATCGTTTTCGCACCATTATCTCGATAGTACTAATGGATGGGGCAGGGGCCCGACCACAAGAAAAGAAAATAATGACGATGGAAGTTAATATGGTGCAAGGATATTATGTGCTTAAGGGAGAAGAGAACGAAGCTTAAGAGTGTTATTTGGCTGAGCTCTAGGAATTCAAGGATAAGGATTATGAATTACGGGTCATAGACAATGACAAGTACTCTGACAAAATTCAGCCAGAAGAAGAATTTGAGCAATTCTGCATTAATTTTGTCATATTTGAATGATTGAGTTCACAAATTTAAATAGGGTCATCCCAAAGAAGTCTTTCCCTCTTCCTAGATCGATCAATTAGTTGATGCAACAGTAAAGCACGAGGTGTTGTGCTTCCTTGATGCTTACAAAGGATATCATCAAATATTGATGGAAGAAGAATATATGGACAAAAAATCATTCGTGACGAATGATGGGATGTTCTGTTATACCCAAATGCCTTTTGGGTTAGAGAATGCAAAGGATGATTTTCAAGAAATTGTTAAGAAGGTTTTCATCCATCAAATTGGATGAAACACGGAAGTCTATGTTGACGATATCATCATTACATCAAGACCATTCAAGTACAAGCCTTCCCTAACTTTGTAGTAGAATGCACAGTCAAAACAGAAAACTTGGTAGAAAAGAAACAATTTGTGAAGCCTAATTGGGATATTTACTTGATATTGTATGTAGATGGATCAGCTTCTTCTCGCACAGGCTGAGTAAGAATAATTTTGGAAAACCCATATGGTAAAGAATTTGTGTATGCCTTGAAATACAATATCGAAATAAGCAACAATGAAGTAGAATACGAGGCTCTAATCACATGAATTAAGCTAGAGATTCAACTAACAGTCCAACACCTAGTCTTCCAAGGAGTTTCCCATATCATTTTTGGGCAAGTAATGGGCTATACGAAGCATGGGAAGAATACATGAGGAAATACCAACTAGTCATTTAGAGATTTCTTAAACATTTTTAGTTTATAAAATTCAAAAAAATTAGGAGATAACACAGTGGAAAGGTAGATGTACTATACAAATTAGCCAAGGGAGAACCTATGCTCAGAACATGGATAGAACCATTAAGAAAAAAAGCACTAACGAAACAATCATGAACTACATTACATCTAGAACCTTACTTGAGGATAAAGACTTGGCCAGAAAGATAAAAGCCACCGCTTTCAGGTATGCTGTTCTCAATGGAAAATTATACAAAAGATCCTATGCATGGCCTATGATAAAGTTTGTCAATCCAGAAGATGGCAACTACACCTTACGAAAAATTCATGAAGGAATTTTTGGGGCGCACATAGGAATTCAGAGCCTAGTTCGAAAAATTATGAGAAATGGATACTTCTAGTCGAATGTAGAAGAAGATGCAAAGAGCTTAGTTCAACATTGCAAAAAATGCCAACTACAAATAGAACAACAATTCACTTTAGTAGTATACCCGCAGACAAATAGGTTAAAGAAACACTTAGATGGGACCAAAGAAAACTGGTATGAGAAAATACATAATGTATCAGAGGCATATTACGCTATTTCTTGAAAAGCTACTGGAGAATCTCCATTTAATTTATGCTTCGGGATGGAAGAAGTGATTCCCGTAGAATTGGGACTTTCTTTTGAGTGCCTAGATATATTCCATAAAGAAAGTAGGATAAATTTCAATTTCGTCCTCCAAATTAGACATTGTCTTAGCCAAGGATCTCGATTTGAAAATATCTCTAAAGAGTCCTTCAAAATATGTCATATGTTCCAATCAAGTCTCTTGCCTAACTGTTGTGAAGCTTATAACGGTCAGACTCCTTTTGGGTCAACCATCTAGGGCCAAAGTAAATTATCAAAATTTTTGTGAGGGTCATAGGGTCTTTTCTCCCCTTTTGGCAAAAATGAGGATCTAACTCAGTCCTATCATCTGGTCTTGTCCAATCGAAGAGTTTGTTTGCAATTACTGAAAGCCAAGTCCAAGGTAGAAAGAAATGCTCAACTAAATCTGTTCATTTCCTCAGTCATTTCAATAATCTGAGGCTTGATTTCTTGATTTTTGTGGGTTCAAGAAAAGAAAAGTTACCCGATCAAAGTTGTGATGATATTTCGAAGATACTACGTAAGTGGAGGAGATGAGTCGATTTATACGAGGGGTGACTTGTGATGTGGACCTAAGGAAAAATGGCTCTATATATAGTAAGAATCATCCTTGCCGAGCATTATCTGTTGCATATCTCCCAGTGATTTTTTATTTTTTGATGCATTATTTGGAAAATGTATGCGGATGTTAAAGGTCAGATTCATTGTGTATTTGTGGTCCATACGTGAATTCTTATTTATAAACCCTAGCTACCTAACCCTTGTCCATTGTTATTTCTTTATGTCAATTTACCCAAGAATGTCTATCTTTTTGTACTATTTGAGGCCCTCTAAATTCCTTTTACTGCTGATTTTTTCGAAGTGTTGAGCATGATATTTGTCTGTGTGCCTGTCTTTAGTAGAAACTAAGTCTGTAAAGTGTACTTGGTTCTGTGCAAGCCATTTACTGTTCTTGTTTTGCTTCCGTTTCTCAGCTAAACAGAGCCTATACTATACTATTCGAATGTATTATTACATAGAAAAGTTCATGAGAAAAGACTTTAAGACCTATGTTGGGGGAAAAGTAAGCCATTTTGATAACTGTGAGACAAATATGATGTCTTTGGTTGAGTTGAATAATGTGAGTAAGTTGTTGGTAGTTCTGGGTTCTTGAATTATCACTGTTTTATTCCAAGAGTTAGGTGAAAATTGTTGGAGAATGATTTACATGTTGTAAATACTGAGAAATAGGTAAACAAAAATAGGGTAGTAGACTTTTATGTTGAACATTGTTCTGATAAGTCAGATCCCTGCAACCAAACTCAATCAAAAACTCCATGTGGCTATTTGAATATCCACATCTTAGATCTTGTGGATTCAGAAAATGATACTGCAGGAGATTTTGATTTTGAAGATAAGAATGAGGGTCTTCTGTTAGGTGTGATTGATATGCTAGCTATTGATGTTATTAATGTTTTAAAGCTCTATGGGTTGGCAAATGTTGATGGTGTTGCTGATGATACAGGGGTTGAGATTGTTGAGGTTGGGTCAAGTTCAATGCCCGCTACTACACTTGAGGTTGGTGGTCTAAGTTCAGACTACATAGTTGAAGATGTTGGGGTAGACTTGTTGAATGATGCATTTAATGGTGATTTAAATATGATAATAAGTTATAGTGAGGATAAGGCTGCATGTGAGGACCATACAAAACAGAAGAAAAAGAGAAGAAACTTAGAAAGGGTCCCAAGGTATGATCACTTCAACCAAGAAATTGATATGTCAAATCCCAAGTTTACGGTACGTATGTTATTTGATAGCACTGCTACCTTTGAAGATAGCTATTATTGAGTCTACAATAAAAGAAGAGAGAGAGGTTTCGTTTAGTAAGAATGGTGCTACCATAATTAGAGCAAGATTTAGGAGAGATGTGACTTTGTGTTATTTGCATCAAAGGCAAAAAATGAACACATTTTGCAGATCAAGACATTGATTACACATACATGTAACAGAAATTTTAATGTGCCGCTGGTTAGTAAAAAATGGTTAATTGAGAAGTACACATACAAAATGAAGTCAAACCTCAGCTATCCAATCAATGGCATTCAAACAAGACATCAGGCTAAGTAGATTGTTGATGTATCAAGATCAAGTTTCTCTATGTATCAAGATCAACTCTATGCATTGGTTCCTTGAGAATCTTATTATGGACCTAGGTATAGAAAATGATTATACATGGACTTTCATGAGTGACAAGAAGAAAGGCCTACAAAATGCCATAGAGAAACTTCTACCCAATGCTGAACACAAACATTGTTTAAGACATTTGTATAACAATTTCAGGTTGAAACATAAGGGATTTGCACTTAAGAAACTTATGTTTGATGCAGGAAAATCAACTAGAGAATGTGACTTTCTCAAGGTTATGGAAAGGATAAAGGGTATAGATGAGGATGCTTATCAATGGTACAAGGCAAGAGATCTAACTCACTGGTCGAGAGCCTTCTTCATAACTCACTGCAAAGTGGATCATTTGCTTAACAACTTGAGCGAAAACTTTAATGGAGTGGAGCAAATATTAGAAGCTCAAGGGTTGTCTATCTTAAGTTTGCTGGAGAAAATTAGAGAATATTTTATAGAAAGAGTCCAAAAGCAGAGGACCACAATGCTAAAATATGCAGGCGTTACATGTCCCACAGTGCAGAAAAAATTAAACCAGTTGAAGGTGGAAGTTGTATCATAGATACCTAAATGGAATGGAAACTAAATATTTGAAGTTTTGGATGGAAAGAGTTGTAGTAGGGGTGTTGACTTGGGATCAAGAATCTATAACTACAGAGCATGGGACTTAACAGGAATCACATGCTATCATGCGGCCTACTTGTTTCTATCTTAGAGCTGAACAAGAGGAGATGGTGAATAAATGCTTTAGCTACTTTTAAGAAAATCTACAACAACTTGCTAAGTCCATTATATGACAAAGATATATGGCCAGCAATTGTGCTAAACTTCTCCCCCAAAAGTTCAAAATCTTCCTGGGAGACCAAAGATAATGAGAAGGAAGGAACCTGCTGAGATACAATAGGATCTGGAGAAAAGAAAGCTTAAAATGATTAGGACAAGAAACAAGTGTAATGTTTGTGAAGAAATAGGGAACAACAAAAGGGGTTGCAAGAAGATGAAAGGAATGGAGGAACATGAGGCTTTTGGGAACCCTAATCAACAACTTTCATATCTTGAGACTCAGCAAAGTTAGGTCTTAGTTTCATTAAAATAGCCTTATCTTTCTGGGCTTCTTCCAAAGTTAGCCCAACTTGAATAATGAATGCTAAGCTTGTTAGTATTATTTGTAGGTCCACGGAGTGACCCAAGTTAGAGTCAATGCAGGTTAGCATGAATGGCTAAGTAGAATGAATGTTACCTCATATTCTCAGTAGCATCTAATAAGGTTAGTGGAGTTTTGTGAATTTTTTCTTTATCCAATCATGTACAAGGGGTAGTTGAACCCTTGCAAAGCAACTCACCGAGTAGAGAAACAGTGACAGAGAATGAATTAGCTGTGGGTTTTTTTTATTAAGAGTCCAGGATTGCAGTTGTAGTAGCATTTACTATATAGAATATATTAAGAAGTTGAAACCTTACTCTATTCATATTTTGGATGCCTCTCTTTTGGATTGCTAACATGTTTGGGCTCTTAGTGACTTGATTATCAGCCATCTTGGACTAGAATTGTATTTGTTAAATGCTTCATATGTTAGAATACTTCTGTAATTACAGCTTAGTTGCAACCTGTTTGTTTTGTTAAATTGTTCAAGCTATTTTGTTTGCTTGTGATATGTATGTTTACATATTTGTTATAAAATGACATGTTTCACTGGTCAGTTTCTACTTCTTTTATCTTTATTCAAACATCATATTAAACTGAGAACTTGGAACGAATGCAATACTTCATTCTTAACATAAGTTGTACAAGCACATCAAAGACATATAATAATGTCTAGATTGGGTAATTTACAATTATACTAGTTAAACAAAAAGTACACCTAGTTGCAGAAATATGTTTAGCTTGCCTAGCATCGCGTGATTGCTTTATTCCAAAATGCTGTAGTTCAACCCCACAGAATCCAAAGTAAGATTAACCAAGAAAGGCAAGAAGCCATCCATATTTCTTCTGTCTTTTCCCTGTCACAACAACACATTCCTTAAGCATGTCAATCCTCCTTAATAAACCTAGGATTATAGTTGTACTTCTTACGCACATTGGTGGGTCAACCCAAGTTAAATAGTGGCATGTGATTGCTTTCTATCGGATTACAACACAGCCAAATGATAGATTTTAACCCCATTACAGAGATAGAGTTTTCAAAGAAAGGAAATAAGTATCTCATATTTCTCACAAGACTTGAATCTCCTCCCTGGGTTGAGGTCAATCTAGGATGTGCAAACCTTCAAAAGTAGCTGACAGTAGCATTCACCCATGGCTAGGGATTGAGATTATTGCAATTACACCTCATACGGATGGGGAGGAGGAAGATATAAGGGTTGAGCTGGCTCTCTTGTTCCTACCAAAAGGGGAAAAGGCCCTAGAATTCTCACACAAATTTTGATAATTCACTTTGGCCCCAAATAGTTGACCGAAGAAGAGTCTGACTGTTAGAAACTTCATAGAAGTGAGGCAAGGATACAGATGATATATTTTGAAGGACTCTTTAGAGGTCTTTGCAAATAGAGGTCCTTGGGTGAGACAAATGTCTAATTTAAAGAATGAAATTGAAATTTATCCAAGAAATTAACAGTTAAAAGTTAGCAAAAATTTTGGTTCTAACAAAAGAAACAAGACTTCGAACAACACAAATAAAAATAATAATACAAACGATTAGTAGAAAATATCATAACTCTCGAATATCCCCCGACTCATTCAAGAAGGCCAGTCGGATAGACCCAACAAAAAACTAGATGTCACATGCGAATGACCATACTTGGTGATTAAAGCGCTCAAGAACCAAAGTTACAGGCTAAAAGATCCAGAAAGAAGAGAATTAGTGAGACCATGGAACGTGACCAATTTGCAAAAATTTTGTTCGTAAGTCCCACATTTCACAATATGTCCTTTATCAGTTCTTTCTTTTTATCTCTCAACACATAGTATGACACAAGGATTAAATATTACAATTATGCTAATAAATTTCATTTTATTATTGATTTACAAAAAATACAATTACAAATCAAGAAAATCATTAGAGTCACTAGAAACATCAAAATCACTATAGGATAGAAATACTGATTCCCCTAGCACAAACTCTAGGAACTCAGCTTGAGCTTCTTGAATATGAAAATTCACAACCCTTTGGGCATGAGGGTAGAAACTCAACAGAAAGGTATCATAACACCTAGTCTCACCATTTATCTCCATAGTCGGACAAAAGACTGAATGAGTGTCAAACTCGAGAATGGAGGTATGGTCCAAAAAGGATGCATATACTTGGATCATCAGGAGGCGCCTTTCAAGCTTCACTCAAGAAGATTCATAAGCATGGTAGAACGAGTCTAGCTTGATCTTCAACACTTCGTGGCCACCTCTAACCCTATTGAAGATTGACTAAATCAAGGGGGACACACAAAGTAGGGAAAAACAAGAAGTGAAGCCATGACAAATATCACAATAGCATGAGCACAAAGATGGGAAAATAACCAAAGATAGCAGAAAACTATCCTCCTTTAAAAAAAAATCTCAAAGCATAAGGGAATGCACTGGTAGATTGATAGTCACCCACTAGTAGAAATTACCCTAAATCATATCCTCAAACTAGGAAAATGAGAGCCTTGATCGCAAGGAGAAACATAGCAATTGAAAAGGCCAAAGAGGCAATAATTCAGCTACCAAACGCAGAGGGAAAAAAAGGGAAAACTTGCCCACAAATGTGTCACATAAAATTGATCATGAGTACTCGAGAAAAACAAAACAATGATTTGGTCTATAAGTACCCAATCAAAAAAAATTGAGCAAAAAAGCCATCCAAACAAAGTCTAAATCGCATATATGGTTTAGTAAAAATTTGGGCTCAAATATATTGCCTAGCCAAAATAGACTGGGCCAAAAAAGCATACCCTAACAGAAACAAGCCTAGCTATAAAAAAATTACTAGCATAAAAGAAAATTTCTAGCTAAAACAAAATATAGCTAGAACTACGAAGTGAGGTTTGCTACAACGGAAGAGGGAGTCAAAATAGAATTGACAGAAGCACCTGAAGAAGACGAGGTATATCAAGGAAACTTCAGTATAGCTGCCTCAAGGGCATAAAGTTCCTGAAGTATTTCAGGAAGCTCAAAATTAGGATGCTGTGCCTTTACTAAATCAACAACTCGGGTGGTGGCAATTTAAGCAAGAAGAGTAGCATAACAATTAAACAAATCCCTCATATCCTAGCTTTTAACAAAGGTTCTCTAGATCCTTTCCACAATGGGTCCACTAAGTGTGCCATTCGAGTCTAAGGCTTGATCAATAGTACCTTGCAGCTCCTCAATAGACTTAGTGAGATCAACCTCTTTACTCTCAAACCCTTACGAAGTTCTTTGATCTTTTGTTCAATGACCCTTTTAGCAGCTTATATTTCACCTACCACCTTTCTTAAATTGTCGTTCTTTCGAATGAGATTATTTAACTGAGTTTGGAGAGCATCACCTGATTCTTTTGCAGTCTGAATACGCCTCCAAAGCTCTCAAACAAAAGTAGTGGCTTGGAACGAAGAGATGCAGTAATTCTCATACACCTCTAGATTGCTGCATTGAGATGTCAATTTACTATCTCAAGGAGACATCATATCCTCAAGAGCTTCCTGATCTTGGTTCAGATAACACGACCACCAATTGATGTCCAACGACCAAGAGGGATAAAACTGCTCTGCAGAAACCTTCCCTTAGGGCAGAGACAACTAGTCCACATGATATTTCTTATACATAAAATAACTTGATCTATCGGAAGTTGATAGAATAATTTGATCCATCGAGAGTTGAGCCTTTCACAATTTGTTGCTCCTGGTGGTTTCACAATTTGTTGATCAAATATAAAAAGGTACGCATCACAAGTCAAAGAGTATAGAACTAACATAGCATTTTTAAGTTAAATTCATTTGGAGAAAGTAAACCACCAGCTCTCAAGATCCTTCCCACCCAGCCTTCACCAATTCTCAACTCATATGCATATCAGGTAAGAGTGATCCACTTGAGAATCTTTCACCGCCAGATGAGGAAGTTTCTCTCGATGATTCCATGATATATAGCAGTAAGAACCGAGGGGCCATACAAAAATTAAAAATTCCTTTCATTTGTGGATCGACCAGGGAGTTTTAGAAATTAGCTTCGGAGAATTTTTCCTACTATAAACATGAAATAGATCTATACTGGTTGGAACCCGTAACGACCAGTATATTAGAATAAACCCCATTAATACACAAATGACATTAGGCGCCAATGACCAAAACCTTAGGATATCTGTATAGAATTTTGGAAATAGAAGACATAAACCTCCCTTAAAATAGTTTAGATATAAGCAAAAGCAACCTAGAGAAGGAGCACAAGTCCTATCAGAATCTACAGGTCTTATTAGTTCGTATTCTCTCCGTCGGATATGATACTTAGAGGATGCTAAAGCCACCTATTCTTACATTGTACTAGTTGAACTTGGGTGGCAAGTAGCAATGAGTGAACCTAGCCACGACGAGAAGATGAACAGGCATAAAATCAACAGCAGCCAGAGGAATCCCTATTTTTAGTAGAAGAAATGCTAATAGAATGAGCTAAAAAGAAGTTACCTTCATCAGAGGTCGGGGGATCAGACGTTGACCAAGAAGCCATAGATGCAAACAAAATATTTCAAAACAGAAGTGAAAAGGTAAAACGTTGTAAGCAATATGTTACGATGATAAAAAGTGTCTCACTTTTTTATATCTCAGGCATAAGCGATGGCGAGCACCTTTTAAGGGAAAAGGGACAAAACTAAAAGGCAGAAGTTCAATTGGAAGCTTAGTTTTGAAATCCACCACAAAAAGACGTGATTGAAAAAGTATCAAATATGATCATTGCGAGAAGCGGAATTTTCAATACCTAGCTTCAAGGGGGTAGATGATGGAGTTGAGTCTCATCTCTAAGACTACAATATGTATTATAAGCTAACCCATCATGAGAAAGCCTAGTAAAGGAACCGATTCCCAGTAGGACTTGGCTGAAGGATTAAGTAATTTCTAAAAAGGATTTAGTTGCTTAAAGTCCTCAGGTATGATCTCTTATAAATAAATAAATAAATAAATAAATATATATATATATATATATATATATATATATATATATATATATATATTCTCCCATTTATCATTTATTCAAATCTGTTGCTAACTTAAGCATCAGAGAGTTTTTTGGATTAGATCTCCTCAGATTACTTGGGCTTTGTTTTGTAGCATATGCCTTCAAGAGAGTTAGTACTTCCTAAGTTTCGTCTTCTAACATGTAGCTTGAAAAAGAGAAATATTCTGGTTTATGATTTTACCTACTCTTAATAAAAACAAGCATTCCTCCCTACTGTAACATTTATTCTCTCTCTAAAAGAAGATATTCATCTTCTTTTTTATATAAAATATATTAATAAACATTTAATTTTGGACCGAAAGATTATTAACAAAATCATCAAGTTGTTAATTACCTGGGACTACTTTAGCAGTAATGGCATGTACACGATGTATATAACTACCACCTGCTATACATGAACAATTCTTGGTCACAAGATCAAGAGTTCCTTTTGATTGAGGGTTGCACATAAATGCCCTTGAATTCCCTTCCGGTCAACACTCACCTGGATATGGAGACTTTGTGACATGTACTTATGCTGTGGTTCCTTATCCTCATGTGCTTCGCTGTGTCATTTATCTAGTTAATTTGTCATCCATTAAAAAAAAAAGTAAATAACCAGTTGAAATCCTTCCCCATAGGGAGTCCCACACTAATTGTTGCTGGATACACACAGCAGCGGGTAATCTATTTTAGTTTTTCACTTGGTCAAATAACAAGCTGAAATAAGCCCTGAGGCTTTTAGAGACCTTAAAGTGGGTTAAAAAAATTGATACAGCATATATTTCGTATACAAATCTTTGCATATTCTCTAAATATATAAAATTTTTGTCTTGGCCGTCTCAAGAATTTGAAAATTTTTGTACTATATTTATAATGTATTATATTTGTATACAACTCTTTCAAAATATGAAATATAATTTCAGATTTATATATTCAATTAAATAACAAAAGTTTTAGTAATTTTCTCGCATTATTTTGAAGGATGGCAATGGCAGGAACATTTGCCACTTGCATTGAAAGTCTCCCTCTTTTTCTTTTCCTTCAATATATTTTCGCTATTTTCTTTTCCATTTTGTTGTTGTTTTTTTCTTCCCATTCCTTTCTTATCCACCAGACTCGTCCTCTGCCTTTTTCTTTCCTCCTTTGTTCTTTCCTGTCCATCAAAGTTTCCTAAGTGACAAGAGTAGGCGATCACGAATGTAGAATTTTGAATAGGAATATTATATAAATTTTATAAATAATTAATTATTATATTTAAAAAATAATATAAATTTTTTTAACAATATTTAAATCTCTTTAATTTTTCGTTACAATGATAACTATATTAATTCATTATATGACAATAATAATTAGACCAACGACCATCTCCTAATTTAGGATCGTAAATTGAAATCTTGATTTTAGTAGCGGTCATAAATTTTGAATTTTATTCACATAAGAAGGGAATCCAAAAAGGCCCACAGCCGTCCCCTGCCCTCCCCGCGCCCCCACCACCAGTACTCTTCTTCTTTGGTGTACCTATATCTTCCTTCCTTAATTTGGTTCTCTTTTATTACCTAGTAAAGTTAGGCACCCCTCTCCCCCCGCCCCCTTCGTTCTTCTTTTAGTTCTTTTAAGTCTTACAGTGTCACTAAAGGAAACTTACTTTTTAATGTCCTCAAACATTTCCCCACCCCCCAAAATAAAAGAGCCCAACATAAATTAGTGAAGAAAGATCTTCTACTGCATCCTTTCTACAGATCATTAATTCTAAATCATTCATTTCACTTGGTCCAAGTTTCAGACTGTGAAAACAAAATCACATCTAGGAGTTCCATTGCTTCCTTCCAACTTCAGAATGATTGGTCACAGTAACATGCTAAGATTGCTGATATAGAAAAACCTGTACACTTCCTCCTCTGCTGAAGTTTCTTGTCTCTATCCAAGTCCCATGCAAACAAGTCAGCATCCTTCTATCATCATTTCAATTGCCACATTGCTCTCCATGCGGCAAGATTTTGTGTATATTCGGCATTCGTGACCCAATTTCAGGGCAGATTGATGCAAAATCTGCATATATAAATCCAAACCGAACACGAAAATCAGCCATTCTTGACATTGAGTTTTGCCGTGTTGAGCCCGAAGATGTCTGCAGCAAAGCTTGTGGTTCTGCTAGCATTTTCCCTCTTCATATCAACCACCTGGGGTGATGGTGAAGTACCAGCTGATCAAGATAATCACAGTGATGGCCTGTCTCCTCCGGCCGGTTGCGGAAACTGCACCGTCTGTCCATATACGTGCCACACTCCGCCTCCACCTCCGGCCTCCGGTTATCCTTCATACGGCACACCGCCTCCTCCGCCAGCTGCTCAAGCCTATTGTCCACCAGCTCCTGTTCAGTGCTGTCAACCATATGCACCTCCAACACCTTTCTATTATCCATACAACAATTACTCTGCTTCAACAAAGTTGCAGCCGAGGGTGAAGACCTTTACTTCCACAGAATCTTTAGCTGTTTTCTTGGTCTCAGTTATCTTCTTTGGTCTTCAAGACTGAAGGTTCTTCCAAGAATGGAAATATTCTGCAAAAGAAATTGACAAAATGTCGGTGTAAATTACTCGCTAGTCCCCAATTTCTTCTTCTTTTTAGTTGGAATCAATTATTAATGTATCGAAGTTCGTTTTTTCATCTTCTTTAGTACTTTCTATAATTGTCTGTTGCAACATCACTTGAAGAAATTACTGCTACTGGCTTTCAATTTTCATTAATGAACTCTGTTACCTGCAGCAATCAACTACTGAGTGTCAATTTTCCTTCTGTGTTATTTGAATTAAATTGCAGGATGTTGGTCCACAAACTTCACCGGAGCTCCAACTTACTGAAAATTGATCTACACATACCAAATGTTAGCACCGTGAAAACAATTAATCCCAAAAACTCTTCCATACTTAAAAGTAATTTTCAAAAAAAAAGAAAAAAAAGAAAAAAATAAATATATAAATATATATATATATATAAATAAATAAATAACTTTCAATAAAGAGCACATATTTTATGATATATGCATTATGTTCACCTTTTCAAACCTATGCTTACATAGATTCCCTACTAAATCTGGCACAATAAACAAAGCCATTTGTCATTACTCAAGGAAGTTGGGCCACATATATTACCCAACCCCATCATAGGAGTTTCATATCTATTCATAACCTTAATTCACCCCTCAAGAAAAAAAGGGGAAAAAATCACTGTGCGGTTGGCTTGTTGAATTAAAGTTAATCCTAAAATCCTTTTGCCTCTTAAGAGACGAATGTGTACTAATATTTTAAGTGAACATCCAAACAATACTTTACACCAGCAATGCCAATTTATTCAAATTTATGACGAGCTTGGTGGGGTTCGGTTCTGCTTTGTCACCCATCTTTTCTTTGTTTAAATCGGAGATTCCTCGGTGGAGCCAGGCCGCCTGTTTCAGCTAGGAGACTTTTGTTCCAATCCTTTTCTCTTATCTGGTACGAAAGATGCCTCCTAATGTAATTTTTGCCCGTTTGGCAAATTTTCTTATTTAGTATTATCATTCAAAATTATTTCCCCAATCTCTCTCTCTCATCTTCTCTCTCTATTCATTTAAAGTTGTCACATATTTTATGTTACTCTAATCCTCTTAAAATTCTTTTATTTATAATAAAATTTTGTACATTTTAAATTACCACGTAATAATACCATAATAATGGAGAAGAAAATGTAAGAGGAAATGAAAAAATTAAAATGATCCGAACAGTAATGTTATGTGTTATTTTACCTTCAAATTATTTTAAAAAAGCAATAGGAATTCTAAAGTTGAGAACGTTTCATTTGAATTAGGTTTCATCTGGATAGAATAATAATTATGTCATATTTTTTTTATAAAAAAATAATTTTTATAGAATTTAAGATAAAAAATATCGACACAAACTCGATCCAAATGAAATCAAATGTTAAAATTTAAATTATATTATAAAAATATTATAATATAATAAAAATTTAAAAAATATGTGGGTTAGTAGATTTTTTATGTTAAATATAAATATATATAAAAGTAATATATAATAAGAATAATGACTTTTGATAATATATAATATATATATAATTTTTTATAAAAAGTATTTAATATTTTAAAATATTTAACGTACTAAGAAAGTTATAAGAAAATTATTAGAAGTAAGACAAAGAGTGTGTTAAATTACAGTAACTTTAACTTACTACAAACATTGGTTTCACCCTTTCTCTCAATGTCGCTCTCCACTCTTCCTCCCTATGATTTGGCCACTATCTGGCAAGATTAGATCCCAATCTTCGCCAAATCTTTTCTTACTGGTTACTTTTTCCTTTTTCCTATTTCACTTTTCATTTTATTTATAAACCATAATGGTTTTTTCTACCGTATTCTTCTTTAAAATTCAAGGTTATAGTATATTTTAAAGCCAATTCGTGTGGATTGGTGTTTGAAATTCGTTCTTATTAGAGTGCCTTTCATGCCTAGACTAAACTTAGGCTCATCCTCGATTTTTCATCTCATTCTCGTGTGACTTTTAAAACTATTCATACATCTAGAGTCTTATAAGTTGTTACTCAAGAAAAGTAGTAAAGTTGGACAATCTTTGCCAATAATGTCACAAAATGGTGAAGAATGCATTCAGGAGAAGATCAATGTCTTGTTATTTTTTTTTGTAAATTATTCATCCAAAATATTTTAGATATAATATTTTATTATTTATCATGAGTTTTTAATCTATTTGTATTGTCTCTTTATTTTTATATGAATGAAATATTTTATTTATAAAAATATATTGACTTCAACTTTGTGGAGCACAAAAGTTTCTTCACTTATACTCCCCTTGTTTTCGTTTATCTTTAATATTAGAAATATATATAATTTGTTTCATAATAGAGTTGTATTTACTTGTTTAGCCAGCTTCACTTCTAAGCTATTATTTCTTTTATTCAGCCAAAAAAAGGTTATTATTTCTTTCCAATAATTATCAATGTACACAGGCAAAGAAACAATCGTACCAATGTCAAACTAATACTCCATTCCAAAATATAAGTTACTTTTAGTCATTTGAACGCAAATTAAGGGATGTATATAAAATTAAATATTTATAATAAAGTACATTATATAATGTTAATAAATGAGGAGAGAAATAGAGAAAAACAGAGAAGGGAAGAAAAATAAATAAGGAGAGACGGGAATACATAATAAATACTCATTAAAAAATATAAAATAACTTATATTACGAAACAACTTTCTCTCTTTAAAGCGATTTATATTTTATAAAATCTTATGTAAAACCTATGCTATAATAAAAAGTGCTTCTAGAAAATCATACAATCACATAATTATCGACCCAATTATATTTGCGCTTGGCCGTAAGGTTTTACTTAAGTGGTTAGAGTTAATCTCTCAATTAAGAATTGTGAATTTGATTTTTGTCTAGTACAAGATTTTCTTCCTTTTATTAAGTTATTTTATTAAATTTATTTCTTCATTTGATAATTCATGTTGGACCTGATGTACTAAAAAAAATTACATATGCACCTAAAATTGATTAGAAAAAATAGTCAGTTTAGTCTCAAAAGTTAGATATCTAACATGTTATAGTTTTTAATTTTTTTTCTATTATTTTAGTCCTAAAAGTTAGGTGTCTAATATGTTATGATCCTTAATATTTGTTTTCTATCGTTAGAGTCTTGAAATAATTTTCAAACTATCAATAAAATCTTACTATAGTTGTAGTTGTTGCTATTTTAATCCTTAATGACATCTGGTAGTGATACTTTATTATTAGCATGAAACTTTTTTTAAGATTATAAAGACAGAAAAAAATATTAAAAACTATAACATGTTAGACATTTAACTTTAAGAATCAAAATGATAGAAAAAAATATTATGAACCACCACATATTAAACATTTAATTTTCAAGATTAAATTAATTTTTTAAATTAATTATTTAATTTTATCTTTGGTCTCTATTTAAATAATAGTTTAATGAGTAGATGTGGTGGCTCAAGCCATTATTATATTTTTTTCGTACAAGCATACAAGGCAGAATCCATGCCCCTTGCAAGATTTCAAAATTTAGATCAAGTATTTGTCTAACCCGCTACCCCAGCCCACTTAATTACAGAATGACCATTCACTAAAACTTTGTAAACAAGGACAACAAGAAGGGTAGTTTTGGAAAACTAAGATGCCTAAATGTCTACTCTATAAATAAACTTCGCCATCCTCATTACTCATCACCTAAACATAGTACCATCGAAACTCTACCTTTAGTGCAGAGTCTACCTGACTGAATCAAGTTGGCCATGGGTTTCTCACAAGGCAAATGGGTTAAGGTTTGCTCTTAATTTCTTCGTCTTTTGGATCTTAATTTCCCATTTCCAATTAGATGAATATTTAGCCGATTTGTCAATTTTATCATTCAAATTGATTTGCTGTTTTGGAGCTTTGTTCATATTTCCGCATCAATCTCTGTTCGTGAATTTCTTGGTCTTTTATTCACTTGAATTTTCTTGTATCTGAGTAAGTTAGAGCATGCAAATCAGCAATTCGGTGTTGCCGATTTGTGCCTTGAACTTCCTCCTGAATATCACATCAAAATCAAGAATAATTATGCTTTTCCATTCATGGTCATCTTGTTGCTTTGATTAATCTTGTTCCACATAGTGAGTCCCTGTGTTCAATCTTTTTGTGATAAATCTTATTCAACATGGGATGGGAAAAGGTTTTGTTTAGTTTCTTGAATTTGAATCTATCAAAGTCGAGTCTTTGTCATAATCAGTTTTGGCCTAACCATCAAGATCAAGTAGAACCAGATAAAGCAAATGAGATATCGAATACACTGATTTTCCCACGGTATTGATTTTTATTGTTGAAATGTTAATTATGAATTACGTAAGATTTCAAATTGATCAATATGCAGCTTGATCAGAAGGGAACTGGGCCTGGAGCAAGAAGCTCACATGCCATCACCATTGGAGGACAAAAAGTTTATGCCTTTGGTGGTGAATTCACACCACGAGTCCCTGTTGATAACAAAATGTATGTGTTTGATCTCAATGAACAAACATGGTCTGTGGCTGAGGCAACTGGGGATATCCCTCCACCCCGTGTTGGTGTCACCATGGCAGCAATCGGTGATATAATTTATATCTTTGGGGGTAGGGATGCCACACACAAGGAGCTGAACGAGCTCTACTCTTTCGACACGTGTGTGAATAATTGGACCCTTTTATCCGGCGGCAAAACGGGTCCCGCACCCCGGAGCTACCACTCGATGGCCGTGGATCAGCGGCGTATCTATGTCTTTGGCGGTTGTGGTGATGCTGGCCGGCTTAATGATTTATGGGCTTATGGTGTTCTTGATAATAAATGGATGCAATTTCCATTGCCTGGGGAGAATTGCAAGCCTAGGGGAGGACCTGGACTGGCAGTATCCCTTGGGAAAATTTGGGTTGTATATGGTTTCTCTGGTGTGGAGGTTGATGATGTTCACTGCTATGATCCTATTGAGGAAAAATGGGTCCAAGTTGAAACCAGGGGCCAAAAGCCAACAGCTCGAAGCGTGTTTTCGAGCTTTGGGATCGGAAAATACATAATCATATATGGTGGGGAGATTGATCCTAGTGATTTAGGTCACTTGGGAGCAGGAAAGTTTTCAGCAGAGGTGTATGCACTTGATACAGAAACACTTGCCTGGGAAAAGTTGGAGGATGGTTCGAATTCATCTGAGCATCCGGGACCAAGAGGGTGGTGTGCATTTGCTGGTGGGCAGCTAAATGGTGAAGAGGGGCTTTTGGTGTATGGAGGTAATTCACCTAGCAATGATAGGCTTGAAGACATATTCTTCTTCACCCCTTCCTTTGATGCAAGCGGAAAATGATAAAAAGTTTGGAAATGTTTTTGGGATTGTAATTTCAGCAGTGTTCTTGAAGATGTCTGAAGTTTTAGATGTGTAAACATTGCTTTTCTTGTGAAGTAATGTCCATAATAACTAGTGTTTGATGCTTTGTGCATTTTCATTAATTCCGATTGTGGTAATTTTCATGATTAGTAACTTCAACGGTATCTGAGGCCTTTGCAAGGAGTAATTTTTTTTTTTTTTGGACATTTTGGAACTTTGTTGAAGTAAATAGTGGTAAAAAAGCTTGCAGGTATGCTAATTCAGAAATCATGCTTACATGAGGTCAGTCTGTCCTATCTTATTTTCTGGTAAACTTGGATCTATTTAAGAGGCTTATGCTTTTCTGTAAACTGTTGGTAAAAGCTTAAAATAGTTTGTACACCTTTTAATATTAACAACTTTGGAATGAATGATCAATTCCTATTTTTAAGCAGTAGATAGCAGATAGCGTATTGTAGTAATTATTAAAAAAAAAAAGGAAAGAGAGAAAGATAATAGATTTTTTTTTTTTTCTTAGAGCACCCATACTTTACTAATTCGGATTTGGTTTTAGGTACACCCACCGAGTCTCACTTTTAGATGGGGAAAGCCTAAACCAAAGGTTTTTATTTTTTTTATTTAACATGGTGTCACAAATAAAGTGAACTGATTAATACATGAATAAGTCTAAGTCTTCCGATGTCGAATTAACATCTTTATTGATAACTTTATATTGGCATTAACAATTCACTTATTAGCCATCATAATCTGTTCGGTTCCATTGATCATGTGTTGTTAGATGATTTTTTTTTTTTTTTTTTTTTTTGGTTAGGGTGGAACTCTACCATGGGTCATTTGGGATAACTATTCCTGCGAATTGGATGCATTTAGATTGGTTTCGGTTTTTCTTTTGAAAAATTTTAATTTTGAGAATGAAAACAATGAATTGAATTTATAATAAAAGATTGACAAAAGTTTTCAAAAAATAAAACATGCATTGATTTTGACTTTAAAACCAATCCAAATGCAAGCAATTTGGTTACCATATCTTTTTTTTAATACGTGTTGAATGAATTTTTAACTGTCAGATTTTAATTTAACGATTAAAAGTTCACATGTGATGAATAATTATTTATTATATCGTGATAAAAAATTATTTTAGTATGTAATGAATAATTATTTATTATGTATGAGTTTTTAGCTATTACATCAATAAAAATATTATTTCAATGACTGAAGGTTTGGTGAGCAGGTATTTAAAAAAAAAAAAAAAAGGTGCTCTCAACGCCTTAGTTGGACGGAAATGCAAGTATGAATGCATATTCGAGGTTATCCGAAGATCCTATGAATTGTGTTTGGACAGGCAAAAGCCCATGCAGACCCGAATTTAATTGGACCGATATATGGAATGTCAAGCCCATTTTACCAGAATATTGCTTGAATTTTATTTGAGAGCACTTTACAAAAAAGAATTTCGTTGCTTTTTTTTTTTTTTAACGATGGCGAGCCCATTGTCATGTGTTACATATATAAGTTTAATTTAAAGTATAAATTTATCATATCTTACTGTTTTTTTTATTATTTTTTTTGCATGAGTACCTTATTCAATTTATAATCTTAATTTAGCTCTAAATCCAATCGTAAATCATTTATTTGATTGTGATATATTTAAAAAAAATATACGTGATCTTTATTTTCAACTGTTTTAGAGAATATTACATAGAATATAATGAATTTATATTTCAAATTAAACTTATATTCATTATACATGTGAATTTAAATTGAACTCTATCGTAAAATTAACATCAAATACTCTATTCTTTTAAAAAAATTAAATTTGAAAATAAAATGACATCTATTAAAGTTAATAGATATTTTTAAAATAAAAAATAATTACAAGATTCTTTTTACAAATTACTCTTTATTTGAACTCCTAAGAAGTCTACTCTCTTTACAATTTAAATTGAATTGTTTTACTAGTTAATAAATATCTTATTCTTTTACCTAAAAAAAAAATCCTTTTCTTTTCTAAATGGGCACCGTGGTATTGCTTGCATTTTGTCAAGTTAATAATTAATGATTAACTGATAAATCTTCAATTTTTGTATTTCTTTACTGTTATAAAAGAAAAAGAAGAGTACATGTACGTACATATGTATTGTACTTCATTAAAAATTTCTTCGCTATTATTAAAAAAAAGTATATATACATATATAAATATCGTAATCTATTAAAAATTTCTTTACTATTACGGAAAAGTTTACGATTTAGGATCAATCTTAGCCCGGATGATCCTTTTCATTAGAGGTAATTAATTAAAGTTATTTGTTAATAAAACCGACCACAAAAGATGACAAGTAATCAAATAGAGGTGAGAAAAGAATAAAAAAATTAGCCAACCACGCACATAATGTAGTTTGCCAACTGGTCACTATATCAACTCCAAGTCTCCAACTACTTGTAATTGAATATTTGAGGTAATCAGAAACAGCCAATAACACAAATTTATCCACCGACAGTCCATACTCCATAATGTGATTCTTTTTTTTTTTAAGGTTATAATCCTAATGTTATGTGAGACACATAACTTAAAATCAAACTGATAGCTATACAAGATACTCTCCTCATTTGGAATTATATGTAAATTTTTTATTTATTTTTGCAGTAAATATTAATTTTTAAATGCATGTGTGAGAAGGGACATCCGAGCTCAGACATACTTGAAACTATGAAAATAATAAAATTTCTTGTATGATATTTAATTTAAATTCGCAGCAATTTCTTGAAAGTTATTACATTGCGTGATACTTACATAAGTTATTTGTTTTCTTGTATTATAAGAATGTTTTCTTGTATTATTCTTGAAGAATATATATATATATATATATATATATATATATATAAGTAAATTACTATGTTTATAAACATTCTATTTCACATGCTCTGAAAAGAGAAATTCAACATAATTTTGTTTGATACATAGAGGGAAAAAAAGGGAAGATCAAACAAAAAATTTATTGTACTAAACATCTTTCGTATTGACCTTGTTTACAGTACAAAAGGTGATTACAACTCTATTATAAAAGAAAATAAGCGCTATATATATATATATATATTTCTATTTATTTATTTATATTTTGTACACATTAATGATTGAATTCCTAATCTTTTGGTTGGACACTCAGTGCCAGTATGCAAGCAATGCCTCATGGGCAAGATATGGTTATTTATTTGATTTTAAATTGGAAAAGTATGCGGTGATTTGTTGTCTTTTCTTTAAGGTGACTGAAAAATAGATGCTCATGGAAAGCCCTATAGCCAACAAGTCACGTTCTTTTAGTTGCATACTTGATTAATAAAAAGATTAAAGACAAAGATGTTCCAAACATCCACCTATGAAATGCATTTCTTTGTCAAATTTTCCCCCCAACAAAGTGATTCGTCAGAGCTTGTTAGGAGCATCTGAGCTTCACAAATATAACCACAATTCCGAGTAATTAAAAGTTTTGTATTATATACATCGTGAGTTTTAATTGTTTAAAATAATAATAAAATTTTAATATATGTAGTCTATGAAAAATTGAACGTAGAACAAAACATTTGTTCTCGCCTATAAGATCTTGTTCGAGCGACAAGAGTAGAGGCATCTAAAAAGAAAATTATTAAGGTTTCAATTCTTGTCTAATGTATAATTTATTCTTTTTTGTTAAGGTCAATTTTTTCCGTACTGTATTTAATATATATATAATCTCTATCTATAATTTGAGACTTCTTGTTGTTTATAGCTTGCCTAATTGTATATACTTATAGTTTAGAGATTAAAACCTTGCAAAATAAAATCATTTAATTATGAATCATTATCAGGATCTAACAATTAAGAAAGGTGAAAAGAATAAAATGATTGATAATACCTTTCAAGAATCATGAAATGCTTTATGAAGAATGGCCAAATACTGCTCACCACATAAATTCAGCCACTTGCACTTGAATATTTGAACCTATGTAGGAAATGATAGCTAAGCCCCACTTTCTATGAAATATCTAAAGCCTATAACAGAAATCCACACTCACCGACAGTCCATTGTGTGATAACCAGACAAAAACAACATTGTCAAGGCATTTTAGTGCCATCTAAAAATGTCATATGAAAATGTATTATTATTAACTTTTGAAGAAAATCACATTAATTGTGTGGCCATAATTTACAATAATACAAACAATAAATAATTACAAGTTCAAAAAAAAAAAAAAAAGAAACATTCACAAGAAAAGAAACACATTATTTTCTTGACATTGATAAATAAAACTGTCATCTATGACCAAAAAAAAAAAAAGGGAAAAATATCTCTTTCGCAATCCCTTCAAATCAAACTCGATCAAGGGCTACAAATCCCAGAACCAAGCTCAAAATAATTGGCATGAAAACCCCACCATTGATCCTCAAAGCACCATTCTTGCTAGCCGTCTGATCAGCCACATCTGCATCGTCGTCGACGGTGTCGGGCTCCGGTGCACTTGCGATGTCCTTTTTGCCCTTGGATGCCTTAGGAGCTGGAGCAGGTGGAGCAGCCTTGAAAAGCTCTCTAGGCAACAAAACTTTGTCAATTTTGTACACTGCCAATGGCTCATCATCAATCAATGTCCCTGTAATTGTTGCTGTCACAACTTTGGTCTGCAATTTCACATCGTCTCCATCATTTTGCACTGTGAAATCATACTTATTAGCCCCCTCAGTTGCCAAAGTGTTCATCAATCCATTGTTGGATCTCAACATTCCTAAGGATTCATAAAATGGTACACCATGGTACAACACCAATTGCACCTTTCCATCTGCAGTCAAGTTCCTGTATTTTGGCATGAAGCCGTTGAGTGCTCCATCAGTGGGGCAAAACACTGTTACACCTCCCTCTAGGTTCTGTGTAAAAGTTTCTTCAGCTCCCGAACTCTTTACTAAATCCGCGAAGGCTTTACACCCTTGTTTCGCCATTAAAGATGTTATATTAAGGTCAGCAGGACTTGCAGCAGGTGCTTCAGCTTCAGGAGAGGTTAAAACATGGCTGATTTGGATAACAGAAATGTTGTATGGAATTTCTTCAAGTGACTTGACATAAGTAGCAGTGAACTCCCCTCCACTATCCTCAGCCGAAAATGCGACCTTACCGCCATTGATGTCGGTGATATTGACGTAGCCGGAAGTCCCGGTGGCCTTGCCGGTGGCCTGGTACATGGTAGAAGTGAGGGTGCTACGTTTGCTGATCTGGTGGAGTTTCTTGGTCCCGAAGTAATCAGCAAAAACATGCAGGGAGAGGATGTTCTTAATTGTGTAGATTGAGTAATGCTTGGACAAGAGTTCCGACATGGCGGCATTGTCCACCGCACAGACGGTGATGGTCTGGCGGCGGTTGATCTCTCCGGCGAGGTGTGTGATGGTTAGGTAGTGATTAAAGGTGGAGAAGGAGGGATGTTTGGTGAGGATTCGGGTGATGTTGTGGGCATTGGTGGTGGTGGTGCAGATGGTGAACAATGCTAGAAAAAGGAAAGGAAAAGTGAATGTTTGGAGAAGCTGCATTTTGGTTTGAAGTAGTGTGGGGGAACAAGGTTGTGACTCCCTTCTTGTCATAGTTTTTATATTGGTTTGGATTTCTTGCCGTCACTAGGAGCCTACTTTTCCACCCTATATATATATATATATCTATAAACCAAAAAAAAAATGATGAGCTAGGCTCCACCTTTTTCATTCAAGAAAATGAGAAAGTAGGTAGACTGTCTTTCACGCTCACCATAGCGCTCTAAGCGGGTTGGGACCAATCGCATCTTTGTGGCCCGGCCCTGAACCAGGTAAGATCTTGTTGATATGACCCGTTTACCCAACGGGTGTATACATAAACGGGCAAAAGAGTCTGACAAAGGTATTTTGAACTTGGTCTCAATTAACACTTTTAGAAACGGATCTGGTTCAAACCCCATTTTGGATAAAGAAAATATGTTTTGACTCAGCTCATTTACACTGAGTCTGGGGTTTGAGTTCGAGCAAACCAATTTATTGATAGGCTTATCTCACAATGGAAGTAGGCAAGAGCTTTCGCGTTCTATACCAGAGCTATTACGGTAAATTTACTATAGATTAAGTCAAAATAATAATTAATCCATTTAAAATTAGATATTTATCTTTTATTTATTTTAAAATTAGATTAAGTCAAAACAATCAGTTCGATATTTTAAAGAGTACCTTTAATTAAAGAAATGAAGTACTTTTAAAGAGCACATTTGATAGATATTTAAAATACTTATATTTAAAAATAATTAATTAGTGTGTTAAATTTAATTTAATATTAAAATTAATATTTTAAATAGTTAATTAAAAAATTAATATTTTTTTTGAAAATAAAAATATTTAAATAATTGATTGAAGATAAAAATAAAATAAAAATTAAATAATAAATAAATTTTTTACATAAAAAAGAATATATATTTTAAAATAAATTTAAAAATAGAATATATAGTTTAAAAGGGAGTGAGTATACAAACCTTATGCAAAGGAGAAGTAATTTAAAATTTTATTTTATTTTATTTCTTTCAGTTTGAGAAATCCATAGTGCATGCCAGGCTGCTGGGACAGGCACAACAAAAATTTGTCTTGGTCAACACAATAATTGGTAGTATCGATTACGGGAGAATATATATATGTGCCCACACCTCGAATTGGACCAGCATGGCATGTTCCTATTCCTTTCTCTCTTTTGCAATGGGAAAGTGGTTTGCGCCCAAAATAGTTAAATGTTGGCGGTTAACACATCCAATTTCTTCCTTCCAAAATACTAGTTCAATTTATTACTTTTGCATATATTAAAAATTAATTAAAATATATAATATTTAAAATAAAAAATTTAATTATCTTTTGACATTAGTTATGCTTTATTAATTAGAGTATTTATAATTTAGAGTAAATAATAGTTAAAAAAGAGTAAGAATATAAAAATATTATTAAATTTTTATTTATATTATAAACGAAACAGATATTATAAAATAAATAAAAAATAATGAAACTAATATTTTGAGACAAAAAGAGTATATATCTATTTAGTACTACTCACTTCGTCCAAAATTAAACGTTCATATTTTTTAAAAAATAATTATATATTTTTTTAAAACTTTTATTACTAATATTCTTAATTTAAAAAAATTAAATTTTATGAATATAATGAGCCTACATGCACAATTATGATCCCAGATTGCTTTTAACTTGACTTAGTATCCGGTTTATACAAGCAACACCTTGGCACAAACTACTAAGTTCCTCTTTCAATTGAAAGATACGAGAACCATGACCTTTGCTGAAATTCAACTACAACAATCGTAGGTTGAATATTCTTAGCAATAGAATTAAAACTCCAGAAAATCACCATAGCATTGCTTTTATCCAAGTCATGTTAGCTTCATCCTCAATGTCCTTCTCGTTAACAGAGGCGCTCTTTGAAAGGCCTTGTCCTACACATGATAAGTATCTATCACCATGCAAAGTGACTTGGCTTATTGGCATTCTTAGTTATTTGAACAACTCAGATAAAACACTGATGTTGGATCGCTAATGGAGGGTAGCTTGCTGACAGAAGACTCTGAACTGCTAGCCATTCTTTCTATTGAACGCATAACCAGAACTGTCTAGGAAAAACGTTGCTCCGACACCTGACAACTGATCACACGCTCAAATGTCATTAATTTGTGGTGAATCACCACTGCTCTGATACCTTAAAAAATAGCAGAATGGAAGCGAAAATTTGTTTAAAAGTGTATTTCATGCATAAGAAATGTTAGATGCCACCCCCCAAATATACATGGCAGTAGATACACCAAACCTTAATTGGAGGAACAAAGACAAGTTTTACAGCACTCTATTACTGCCAAATGGTAATACAAACATCACACGAGACAAAACTAAGTTAACTGAAACAGTTAACTAACACGGTGGCAATTTAACAATGATGGGATAAAAAACGGAATAGAAGATATAAATTCTCAAATGAATGATAGACCAAGCCTATATATACATCTAGAGAATTCAAAGCCAAATAAAATGAAGAACAATTTTCCTTTCTGATTTATGAAGATCCAAAGGTATGTTTTACATATCAATCTACGCAAAGCCTAGAGATCAAAATTAGATTTGATGTCATTTTCATCCGTGTAAACATGAAGATTTCTTATTCTTAATAAGAGATTTGGAAGAAGAAAGCACACAGGCTGAAGTGTTAAGTACAGATTAGCCTTGTCGGTGTGGGGTTAGCCCAGAAACGACTTTTCAGGATAATATTGGATTGTTCTGATTAAGCACTGGCATTACATTAGTACCAGCATATGGCAGTATATGGTGTTATTATTGCTGTTGCTGTCTTTGTTGTCGTTTTTGTTAGTTGATGTGTATTGTTCTTTTTCCAACAAATAAAAGAATGTAAAATTCTGCTATTTACTGGACTGATAACTGAAGGAAATTAAGAAATGCAAGAAAAATGGTAAAGCAAACGTTGGTATAAATTTAGACATCAAGAGAAGAATAATCAGAGAATAAAGCTAGCAACTTTGGACTCCATAGGAGCTGCTGAAGCAAAAATTTTTTCTATATGAGATTAGTCATAATCCCGCTTGTATAACCAAAAAATTAAAGATAATGATCTTAATTTACGCACACACATACACACAAAAACAGAGTTTCGATTTTTTTACATGTAGTTGCCTTCTTGAAGATCAAGTATTAGTTGTGATAACATGGTTATATATTTGGCTAGAAGCATGTGTATTTGTATTGAGTTTCGCTTTGAGACCTAATGCAATTGGATTTTACTTCTCATTTCATAAAAAATTTACTTTTAAAAAATTTAAAATAGAAAATCTCGAACTCAATCTCAATTTATATATCTTTTAGTTACTTAGTTACTTGCTAATGTATATCGAGCAAGAAAAAAATATAGATACTAATTTATTGATTTCTAGTCGAGTTAAATCAAGTTGATTTTTTGAGTTTTAGTGTTCTATTCACTTGAGCCAAGTTAAATCAAGATGATCAAGTTTAAAACCGATTGATTTTAGAAACTCCAACACGAGTGAAACTCAAACTTGACTCCATAATTTTGCTAGAAACAAAAAAAAAAAAAAGAAAGAAAGAAAGAAAGAAAGTAAAGCCCTTTAATTGTTGGATTGAACTATATAGGATTAGAGATTAATTAGTATTCATGTTCTAGAAGATATTTAATTTTACCTCCTCGAGTCAAAGCCACATCAGAAAGAGAACGAAATCAGAAAAAGAAATATTCTCCTATATATTTTGCTGTTTCTACAAGAATAGAATTTCCCCAAAAGCCTGCAAAAGAAACCTTGTGGGACAACTGGGGATCATAACTACAATCTTTGATTGACTATCAAGTATTTTGGGACAGTTTGGACTAATGGTTTGGAAATGGGGTCCTCTTCTATACACAGCCAGACTGTCTTGATTGTTCATACTCCATAAAAACAACAACAATAAATATAAACAAGAATAAAGAAAATCATAAAGATCAAAGGAATACAACTGCCACAAGAATTTCATTCACTACTGCCAAAGTATACCTTACAAGTATATTAAATAAGTTTTCAGAATTAAGATAGAAGGTTTCGTTTTCAGGCTTCAGACTTGTAGCTCTCATAGTCCCTGCTGGCAGTTGTTGGACCTAAAAGAGCATCAAGCCTACCATGCATGTGTGCAGCAGATGGGATGATGGTGGTGGAAAATGGGGGTAAAGGGTGAGAAGAGAGGAAGAAAATTGAAAAGATTCACTTAAAAGATTTTATCCTTCATAAGTTATGGGAGAGAGGCTCATCCTCATAAGTACTTAGGATTTTACCATCCGACTTTTAGGGAAAAAATAAAGATTCAGGGCTAAAAGAAAATGAATAGAACCGAGGACAATCAATTGACAATTCCCTCATTTTCACCTCTCGTCCTTCTCTCTTTTAACTCTATTCTATCTCCGCCAATAATAGTTGTCCCTCCACCATCGCCGCTTTCCTGGTTGCTGCCCACCCTTCCCGGAATAGATGGCCGACGCATTAACAGAAATGCCTAATTGAAAACCTGTTTGCTTGGCTTATGAGCCTCAACTCAGATTAACGGATAATTGAAAACCATTGTTCAATACATCGTCTGTTGAAAGTTGAAACAAGCATATTCATTTTGGTCATTTGCTCTTCTTACAAACAAACAATATGCTCTTACCATTGTCTAAAAAAAAAAAAAAACTTTTATAATTTTCAAAATAAAAATTTTAAACAAAAATCCAATACACTTGACAACGTTCTAGTCGGGGGTTCTACAACATTTCAGGGGTCTGGAACAACCCCCGGTCAGCCAACCCGAGGTTGGGCTCACAAATCCGGTTTGGCCAACCAGGGACTTTAGGCAACTCCCAATTTTTTGTTTAGGAGTTGCCTAGAATGCCAAAAAAAAAAAAAGAAAGAGTTTTTTGGTAAAATTTTACTAGTAAATTCAATATAATACCATTTAAGTTGTCACTCATTGTGTTCTTTTTGCCTCAACAAGCTTTAAACCTTAAAAAAATCCTTTATTTTAGAGAGAGAAAGTGAGAAGTGGAGAGAGAAGACTAGTGTTGGATGATGAACTTTGCTCGGACCATGGGTTGCTCAAGAGTCTTTGTGAAAAGCAATTACAAGGAGAGGATCTAACATAAAAAATCCTCTGATACTTAAGTTAGTATTTGATGATGAATAAATATATATCCTGCATAAATACTAATCATAAATATTTATAGAGAGGCAAACTTAAAGAATTTAGGCAATCAAATCCTTATTGACAAATACCTTAATCTATTCCCTAATCCTAATAAGAATGGATCTTACTAACTGGGCCATAAGTTTCATACCTGGCCATAAGTGGGCATCTGGACTGCCCGCCAAGCCCAACCCTATCATCTAGTTAAACAAAATTAGATTATGGAGTTATATTGAGCAACTTCCTTTCCACTCCTACCAACTACCAACTTCTATAACCCTCTAGAATTAAGTGAATAAACTCAACTAACTTATGATCCCACCTTTCATTATCTTAATTAATAAGGATAAGATAATAACTTCGACATAATCTAATGCTCTCCTAATTTTTTTTACCAAGTTAAAATAAGGAATTCAATTCAAGATGAAGGTAGTATTAAAGAGGGCATAGGAAAATCAAGTAAAAATTGAAGAAAAATTACACAAATGAGCAGCATGCTTGATTTTCATCCTATATTAGAGAAACAAAAGAAGTTGTTCTTCAAAATATAAATGAAAAGAAAAGGTAAAATATGGTAATTTTTTCCAAATTAGATCCAGTTGGGGGTCTATTTATTTGATTTAGCTGCTTCAATCACTTGGTAAATGGGATCCCTCCTCCATTTATCATCATTCTTTACTCTTACATAGAAGAATTTCCATAATTGCAGTAAAGCTCCTCTTTTCTATGACAATAGTTAAAATAGAGTCGCAATCATTTTGTTCATTCTCCTTGTACCCTAATTGAGGTTTCTTTTATTTTATTTTTTAATTCACGCAAAAAAACTAGTTTTTCTTTCCTTTTTGTTGTTGTAGTTGTTGACAAGGGAATTCACAATTATTACCACGAAAGTGCAATTGCTTGTAAATCACACAAGAAAATAATTTAAACCCTAGTAGTGGGTAGGGAGTCTCACCTATCCCGCCACTGGCCATCTCCATCCGACATATTCTAATTGTGTTTTTGGTCGTCATTTTCACTTTTTGTTCAATACAACTGCCATAATCCTGACATAATTGCCTTAGTTCTTCATGATGTTATCAATAACAACGGGAATGGGAGTTTAAAAGTCTAGTAAGGGCTAAATGTACTTAAATGGATGAAAAAAAAGGAAAAATACTACTAGAAAAAAGAGCAATAAGGTCATCTTATTCTGGTTAAAAGGTCGTAATGTATATCTTTTAAAATGAGGAGTTTAGATAACACCGTTAGTAAATAGATTTAACCCTTACACTACATTTGATATATTAAAATAAAATGTCTTTCTACTCAAAATTTCTTCTCACTTCGAGTGGATTTGAAATATTCTTTTCATTTTATTGTTTAGAAGAAAAAGTCAGAATAGAATAATGATTCTTTTCCTACATTTGATAAAATTATTATTTAATGTTATAATAGAATAAAATTTCATAAATAACTTAAACGTTCTACTAATATATTATGTCAATAAAATTAAATTACACCCAATAAAAAACAATAAGGATAAATTAAATATGTTATTTTTGAAATTTCATTTACACAAAAAATTCAACTAAAATTTTAAAAACATTAAATATTTTAAGTATTAAAACATAATTTAATTATAAAAACAACTCTTATTTTGAATCACAGTAAAACAAGTTTTACCAAGAAAAATAGAATAAAATTCAAGGTTAAATTATGTCTTTTCTTTATTGAACATTATGAATGTATAGTAGTTATAAGAATTTTTTTTTAGAATTCCTATTTTTCCTAAAAGGTATTTCCTTGCATTTTGATGTGGAAAGACTTTTTCCACTTCTTTATGGAATGACTTTTTCTATGGAAAGACCTTTCTTATTTGAAATTTTTATATCAAACACTAAGGTTCCATTTGGATTGTGTTTCTCCCAACTAAACACACAATTAGTTTCCACTTTTCCTCTCAGAAAAAATTCACCTTCACAGAACACAAGACAAAATCTCCCCTAATAATGAGAAGTTAGAGAAGTTATTCCATTCAATTCTATGATAATATACCAAACGTACTCTATAGTAGTAACATAAAAAATTCTACTTGAAGCATTCAGAATGTCAATTTAATTTAAGCATCATTTTCAAAATTGAAGTACTATTAGTTTTGAAATATTTTTTGGATTTCATCATCCTTAATGGTTATTGTCAATGCATAGGTTACAAACACAATTAACAAAGGATGGATTTGAAACAAGCAATCTGAATGGCAGATCATGGAAGTTTTATTTCTGTTTTGGGAGTTTGATCAAACGAGGAGTTTGTTTAATTCTAATCCTATATTAAAAAAAAACTAAAAGGCTATATGTGAAAAAAAGAAGTCTTCAAAGTTTCAATATAATTTTATAGTAATATAACTCAATAAATTAAATCAAACTAGTCATTTTCGTAATCTGTGCAAAGCTCTCAGATTTGACAAGTATTACACTTCCACTGGTATTATTCAAAATATTTTTCGGACTTTCATTGTCTTCGATTAATACGGTAAATGTAAAGGTCACATACAAAATGATCGGACGATGGATATGAAACGTGCAATCTGACTGGTGGATCTTGGAAGCAGGGTTGCAAACGAGTCTTGCCAAATGGGTTCGGAACATGGGACACCGGACCGTTTACGCTTAGGGGAGTCCAGATTCGAACCAGGACTCGTGTAGGCTTATAATATACAGCCTAATATCCTATCTTGAAGGGTTTCATATCTAAGTTTAAGACACCCATTTTGTAGAATATTTTTAATATAAATTATAAAGAGAAAAATACTATTATTTATATACTTTTAATCAAATAAAATAAGCACTTTCAAAATTTCATAAACAGAAAATAAATCCATCATTCCCCTAATGCACAATGCAGTATATAATTTACATTATACAAAATAGAAAAATATCAATCCAATATGACTAATTAACTTGAGTCTTTAATAAATTAACTTTCACACAAATTAAGTAGTAAAAATACATTATATTATATTATATAATACACAATATAATTAATAAAACGGGTCCAAATGCAATAGGTCTGAAACTCTATATGCCAGACCCAAACCTATTTTTGTAATTAAAAATAAATCAAGTCCAGATCCGGATAAATGAGTACAACCCCTATATCGAATTTGTATTGCTTATCTCGAATCCAAGACTGGTCCGGGTCAAGACCCGACCAATTTGCAGGCCGACTTCTAAGTTCTACTTCTGACTTCGAAGTTTGACGATGGTAATTGCATTGAGAGTAACCATGAGAAGAAACCCCACGAAGGACGCAACAATAGCGCCGCTTCCACGGCTACAAAATGTTTCAACTTTGTCACAGATTTTGTTCCACCTTGCATGAGAATTTCCATCACGACCAAGCTGCCCCATGAAAAGTGCTGCGCTTGCACCGCCCGATACTAAAGCCACATTCAACTGGGGGCAAATTAAAATTACAAAGAAAAGAGAGATGTCATAGTAAATATTTGAAATTTTAGACGTATGAACAAGTATGCCAGCTATGAAGCATATGCCACTAAATTAAAATTGGGATTTTGGCTTTAAATACAACCAAAGAAAGTTTATATTTTTATTTATACATTAAAATTTATTTTATTTTTTTAGATATCACTAAAACAATTTTGTACCCTTTCAATGCCACTGTGCCACTCTCCATAGCAGAATGTGAAAAAAAATGGTACGTTGACGCACACGTGACTTATTATCGGGTGCATAATAGTCATTTCATACAACGCAGGGGAGATGCCTTTTTTTTTAAATAACTATTTATGTCAGTTAATTTTTATTCACTGTGCTATTTCTCTTATTTAACTGTATTATCCTAATACTTAGTTTTTCTAAAGCTCATTGATAATTTTATTTAAAACTGGAAATTTCCAGTTTTATTTTCTAGGGAGGTATTTAACTTTTCAAGTTCAACAACAAAAATAATACTAGTTATGAATAAAATACCATGTCTAGAATTGGAATAACCCAAAACCGGAGTCCCTTGTAGTCAAACTTGTGCCCGATGAGCTCCACTATAAGCATCAGCAAGTTATGAAGGCTGACCATGCCATTAGCTATCACAAAGAATCTGCATGCATAATTTCACAAGTTCAAATCGTTAGGGTTTGTTGTCTCAAAAGAAAAAAAAAATTACTCCGTCCTTCCCAAATTACATACTATCTCCATTTAATTTCTAATAAACTTCATACTATATTGGGATATCTTCAAATAATTAATATTTTCTATAAAAATTTTTTTAATGTATTATATACTATCAATCAATTACTAATCCTACTATATATTATTTTTATATATCTAGATTTGATATAAAATACTCGTTAGCTCACATGTTTCTTACTTTTTATTATATTATATTATTTTTATAATACAACTAAAACTTTTATATAAAAATCCGTACTCGATCAAATACTGTTAAAAGAAACGAGATGGAGAGAGTACTTACTTTTTTATTCATTTTTAATAAAAGAGTAGGGATTCAATTTTGATTGAAAGAGGTCTTAAGAACTTCCACAAAAAACTACAAAACTTTTGAGTTTCTTAGAAGAATCAATTAATACGAGTCTTACAAAAGCAAATAAATAGAACATAAAGACCATTATAAGTTTATAATAAGCATTAAGTAAACGAAAAATCATGATTAATTGGGATTTCCTCCTGTAATTTGTACATGTTAACTACGAGTCAAATATTAGATCACGACCATCCTGAATAATAAATAATAAGCCTAACACGATCTTCATCAGTACTTACACAAAAGCTGGGGTGTGCTGGAACTTGGGTGTGAGAGTAGCTTCAATGGGTGTGGTTCCAATTGTGGCAACAACTATGGTTTTCTTCTGCTTGTTTAGTGCCATCACCAATGTGGCTGCCAATGCAGCAAAAAATGCTAAGAGCCTTAATACAGCTTGGAGCCATGAGATTCTCTTTAATTTGCTCACTTCTACAACTTGGTTCTCCTCAGCAGCTTCAAGGTTTTCCACGACTTTCTCAGCCATTTTTTCTATGGATACTCGGAAATGAGTGAAAATGAATGAATATAACGGGGAAATTAGGGAATGATCAGTCAAAAATTTTGTTGTTTCTGGTGAGACAAGAAGAGTCCGGCTATCTAATCAGCTACTTTGGAGCAGTTTATCTTCAGTTGTTAGGAAAAGTAAACGGTTAGAGAGGTGAAGTGTACTGTACGTTTAAATATATGAAGGTTGTGCCGGTAGATATGTAGCTGAGGATTTTATGACTTCTCCATCTCATTGTGCTTCTTTCTGTCTCCATCAGTACTACGTAACTTGGTAAAAGTCACTTTTAGATACATCCGAAGAAAAATACACTTTGAAGATGATCGATGAAGATGGTCTTAAGTGATAGTTAATGAAGATGATCAACTACTTTGAAGACTTTTACCGAAAAAGAAAAAGAAAAATATTTTGAAGATTTGAAAACCTTAAAGATTAGTTTTCTGAATAATAGGTATATCTTTTTTTTTGAAGGCAAAAAGAAAAATTTTATTTATAAAAGTAGTTACATCATTAGGAATTTTTCTAACTCACTCAACAAGTACAGAAAAATCAGGAGCTTCCCTAGCCAATAAGTGATGGTTAGATTATTTTCAACTTGACTAACATTACGGAAAGAAACAAAAAGTAAAAGACCAAAACTCAGACAAATCTCATAGGTATATCTTCTTGTGGATAATTGCGTTTGAGAATCGGTTTAACTTTATGAAGCTTATGTTTACTTAATTACACAGGTTAAAAGTCGATTCAATTCATAACACATTTCAAACTTATCTCAATTAATCGAAGGGTTCTAATCTTCCAAAATTGTTCTTATGCGAGATGACACATATCTTTAGCGTGGCTTTTTTTTTTTTAAAGATTTCACCTTGTCAATTACATTTAACAAATATAGTTTTATGAGTTCATGTTTATCAACAGATTAAATAAAAGTTTTTTATTAAAAAAAGAAAACTATAAATATTTTTTGGGTACATTAATGAATTTCTCATTGTCACAATCTTTTAAACTATTTAATTCGATAAGACTTTTATATGTTTTTACAAAGTGTTCCAACTTCAACATGAATCTGACTGTTACAAACACGTACAATACTGATGGAAGTATATAATTGCTAGGTACAATTTAGAGATACATTTAAAGTAAGAAATTTGGAACTAGACATTCCTTGTTAGTCCTAACTCCATTTTATCCTCGCAATGAGTTGAGCCTCACTCGGTGCGCTCTACTTTTACAAGTAGGAATCCTGAAAATATGGTGAGAAACGAGCGGGGTTATGATTAATAGGTCTTGTCCAGCCCTGACTTTTCCCAAAACCGTCCACTGGGATTTTTTCCCTCTTTTGTTCATGAGTTTTTTTTTTTTTTTTGGGTAACAGATACAGCCTTATATTATGGATTTTGTTGATACTGCGGTCGAAGAGAGAGCAGTCGATTATATTAACCCAGAATGGATAACTATAGGAAGCGGAAAGTATTATCAGTACACAGGTTCTCCTCCTTGCTCTGAAAATGTTGTTTGGATAATAATGGGAAATGTAAGTCTAATGTTGCTGATTTCTGAACCTATTTCTACTATATTCAATTTAGATTCAAGACAGTATATAGTTGAACTAAATTCCGCAGGTGAAAACTGTTTCAAGCCAACAATCTGAACTCATTCAACATAAGGAAGCCAAGCCGGTGCTCGGACTCGTTCCAGGAGATCCTCATGCTTATGATGCTCCCCACAAGTTCAGTGCTAGCACCGAGGCCGCCATGAATGACCAGATCAACGTTTATACAATGTGTCTTATGTGTATCATGCAATGGCAGCATACTTTAACAGGGATAACGTTGCTCTGAAGGGCCTTGCCAGGTTCTTCAAGTGAGGAAGAAAGAGAGAGAACAGAGAAATTAATGGAATATCAGAACAAGAGAGCGGGGGAAAGTTATGTTTGTTGGGAATTTCGGGTAATAATTCTCATTAAAATAAACTTTTAGTGAATTGAAAAATACAAAACACTACAAATATACCCGATAAATAATATTGAATACTATAATCGGAAAGAAACAACAATAACAACAAATAAATGCGGAATAAAAAGAGAGATAAGGAAAGAACACACCCAGAAAAATTTGATAACAGTGTTCGGTAAAATTTGCCTAGTCTCCGAGCACCACTCAACCAGCCCGTTTTTATTTATAGTGGGAGAAGAGTATACAACTTGGGATAGAACTAATAGGAGGAGGAGAAGGTTATTTATAACCTTCCAAATCCTCTGCCAAAACAAAACCCATCGATGTGGGATTTGCCATTAAGTCAAAGTCAACAAATCTCCACCTTGGCTTAATTTCAAATCCCACCAAATACAAACCTTCTCAGATAAACAAAAAATAAAAAACGGTCTTCACGGTGCTTCCAAATTTTGCGCCGTGAGGCGCTAACTCAAACGTGCAAGATATTAACCGAGTCTACACAATGTTCAAACTTGGCCCTTGTAACCACCTTGGTCAACATATCTGCAGGATTCTCCGTAGTATGAATCTTCAGGAAAATGATCTCCTCTTCTTCGAGAATTTTCCGTACAAAATGATAGCGAACATCAATGTGCTTCGTCAGTGCATGAAAGACTTGATTCTTTGCTAAATGAATAGCACTCTAACTGTCAGACTAAACCTCAAGTTGTTTCTGACCAACTCCCAAGTCTTTAAGCAACCCATGAAGCCAAATTGCTTCCTTCACAGCCTCTGTAATCGCCATATACTCTGCCTCTGTTGTAGACAAAGCCACCGTTGACTGCAAGGTAGATTTCCAACTAACTGGCGCTTTTGTTAAAGTGAACAAATAGCCAGTTGTAGATCGTCGCTTATCCAAATCACCTGCAAAAAATCAGAATTGCAATATCCAACTATACAATGACCAAGTGATTCATCACTCTCAAATTCCAATCCAACATCTGCGGTATTTTGAAGATACCGTAGAATCCATTTCACAGCTAGCCAATGACCCTTGCCTGGATCATGCATGTACCTGGTCACAACACTAACAGCTTGTGAAATATCTGGTTTTATACATACCATTGCATACATCAAGCTTCCAACTGCATTTGCACATGGGACTCTCGCCATGTATTCTCGCTCTGCATCTGTTGTTGGAGATAACTGGCTACTAAGTTTCAAATGAGGAGCAAGTGGGGTACTTATAGGTATTGTATTTTTACGCATATCAAAATGTTGTAATACCTTCTTCAAATATTGCTTCTGTGTCAGCCAAAGCTTGCCTCTCTCTTTGTCCCTGATTATCTTCATGCCGAGAATCTTCTTGGCTTCCCCCAAATCCTTCATCTCGAACTCCTTACTCAACTGAGCCTTCAATCTATTAATCTCAACTTGACTCTTTGCTGCTATCAGCATATCATCAACATATAAGAGTAAGTAGATGTAGAAACCATCTTCAAGCCTGCGCAAATAAACACAATGATCGTATTTGCTCCTTGTGTACTTTGACTCTTCATAAACTTGTCAAATCGCTTGTACCATTGCCTCGGAGATTGTTTCAGTCCGTACAACGATTTACTTAGTTTACAAACCCAATTTTCCTTACCAGCAACCTTGTATCCATCTGGCTGAGTCATATAGATTTCCTCCTTCAAATCACCGTGCAGGAACGCGGTCTTCACATCACGTTAAGCTAGCTCCAAATTCAACCGCGCTACCAAAGCCAACAAAATTCTAATAGAGGAATGTTTAACAACTGGAAAAAATACCTCATTATAATCAATTTCCTCCTTCTGAGCGTAGCCTTTAGCCACCAACCTTGCCTTGTAGCGAATCTCATCTTTATCAGGAAATCCTTCTTTCTTTGCAAAAATCTATTTGCATCCAATAGTCTTCTTGCCCTTCGATAGTTGTGTTAGCTTCCACGTCTTGTTCTTCGCAAGAGATTGCAATTCTTCTTCCACTGCACCTACCCATCTAGCACTTTCTGAACTTCGGATGGCTTCCGGGTAGGTGGATGGAACATCATCAACAACTGAAAATGTATAAGCTACAATGTCAGTAAAACGAGCAGGTTTTTGAATCTCTCATGTTGCTCTTCTAACGGCAATTGGCTCCGATTGCTGTAGAGGTTCTTGGGTCGAAACCTCTTCTGCATCTAACTCTTCTTCTGCCCTCGGAGAGTCACTAGTGGTGCTATTTGTTGGGATCACCACTGTCTGCTCAAACTCCACCTGCTGCGAAGTGTCATTAACAACTCCTCCTGCATCTACATTATTCAACATGGCAGATTCATCAAAAGTAACATCCCTATTGATTATTGTTTTCTTTGCCTCTAGACACCACAAACGGTATTCCTTAATTCCAGTACTGAAGCACATAAATAGAGTCTTCTTTGCCCGTGGATCCAACTTTGATTCATTCACATGATAATATGCAGTAGAACCAAAAACACGCAAAGTAACATAATCAGTAGTAGGTTTTCCTGACCATACCTCTAAAGGAGTTTTTTCATTTATAGTAGATGATGACAAACGATTGACGAGATGTTGAGCATATGTTATAGCCTCAGCCCAAAATTTTCTGTCTAGACAGCATATAACGAACTTTCTCCACCAATGTCCTGTTCATACACTCTGACACCCCATTCTGCTGTGGTTTTTTTCTGACTGCGAAGTGCCGCCATATGCCACAATCTTGGCATACCTTCAGGAATAGATCGCTCTTGTATTCTCCACCGTTATCTGTTCGGAGAAACTTGATCTTCCTCCCTGTCTGGTTTTCAACTTCAGCTTTCCACTTAAGGAAAATTCCAAGCACATCATCCTTGTTCTTCATAGCAAACACCCAAACTCTTCTGGAAAAATCATCAACGAAAGTGACAAAATAATACCTACCACTGATTGACGGAATCTTGGCAGGTCCCCACACATCTGAGTGCACATAATCCAGAATGCCCTTGGTATTGTGGATTGCAGTGCCAAATCTCACTCTTCTTTGCTTTTCCAAAACACAATGCTCACAAAATTGAAGTTTGCAAGTCTTTGTACCTTTCAACAATCCTTGCTTGGCAAGAATTTGTAAGGATTTTTCACCAGCATGTCCCAAACGCATATGCCACAGCTTCGTTGCTTCGGCATCCTTCTTGCTACTTGAAGTTGCTGCTGCTGCTACTGTCCTCACCACTGTACTACCTTGGTAGTAATACATATTATTCTTCCTTACGCCTTTCAACATCACCAGTATATCTGAAGTTGCTTTAAGAACTCCATCTCGCATCGTTACAACTAGGCCTTTTAATTCTAAAGCCCCCAATGAGATTAAATTCTTCTTTAACTTTAGCACATACCGCACATCCCGTAAAATTCTGATGGTTCCATCATGATTCCTCACCTTGATTGACCCTATCCAGATTGTCATACAGGGATTATTATTGCCCATGTAGACAACTCCACCATCGAGTTCCTGAAATTCAAAGAACCACTCCCGAATAGGGCACATATGATAGGTGCAACCTTAATCCAATATCCATTCATCTGGATGCAGTGTTGAAGGTGAAATCACAAGAGAAATTTCTGATTCCGCATCACTCTTGCAATCTGCAACATTTGCATCTTGCGGAGTTTTCCCTTTCTTCTTCAGCTTTGGACAGTTTTTCTTCCAGTGTCCTTTCTCATGACAAAAAGTACACTCATCTTTGGTAACAATTCAACCTTTTGACTTGGACCTTCCTCTCTCTCCCATTTGACTGGCTTTGCTGACGACCTCTTGCCACCAATGTTTCTTCTGACGTTGTTAATTTGGTTTTCATCTTATCATGCTTTCTCAATTCATGACTATACAAAGCAGAACAAACATCATCTAATGACACATTTTCCTTCCCATGAAGTAATGCAGTTTCTAAATGTTCAAATTCATCGGGAAGAGATGATAACAACATCAAAGCCAAATCTTCATCCCCAAATTTCACATCTAAATTCAATAAGTCTGCTACTAATTGATTAAACATAGTGATGTGTTCATTCATAGTTGTACCACATACCGAAATGGCCAGTACTGTCAAATATTTCTGCTGCCAATTTCAAATTGGACACCAGAATCCTGGACCATGATGAAGAGGAAACTGATGTCTCTGATACTACATTTCTAATATATGCCATTACAGAACTAAAATATAGTATTCAATATTTCAAAAAAAAAATATTGAGTATTGTACCAAAAATTATTCCAAGAAAATTTCCAAGAAAGATTGGAGGGTCATAAGTGGACCGCTTATATACCAACCTTCTTAGACAAAATTTTCCTAGATAATTAAAGCTATAATCCCCAGCTACAAACAAGCCAAGGACGAACCTTCGGCTTTGATACCATTTGTTGAGAATTTCGGGTAATAATTCCCTCTAAAATAAACTTCTAGTGAATTGAAAAATACAAAACACTACAAATATACCAGACAAATAATATTGAATACTATAATTGGAAAGAAACAATAACAACAAATAAATGCGGAATAAAAAGAGAGATAAGGAAAGAACACACCCGAAAAAATTTGATAACGCAGTTCGAAAAAATTTGCCTAGTCTCCGAGCACCACTCAAGCAGCCCGCTTTTATTTATAGTGGAGAAGAGTATACAACTTGGGATAGAACTAATAGGAGGAGGAGAAGGTTATTTATAACCTTCCAAATCCTCCGCCAAAACAAAACCCACCGATGTGGGATTTGCCATTAAGTCAAAGTCAACAAATCTCCACCAAAGTTTTTTCAGTTATTAAAAAAAGTAAAAGACGAATGAAATAAGTGATATTAAAGTAAGAATATTACTTTTTTATTATTTAATATAAATTAGGGAACCTGGTCTTGCAACCGCAGTGCCAGGGTGGATCTTCTTATAGATCTCACAGTTCTTCCATTGCAGTTTTTGAGAGAAGAGAGCAGGAAAAGATAAGAATTTGCGGGAGTAGAGAGAGACTAGAGAGATAAATAAGAAGAGTGGAGAGAGAGGAGAGATTTGATCCAAATTGACTTTGACTAAGAGGATAGTTATGTCACTTGAGCGAAAATTGCTCTGCTAATGTCGCCAACCTTCTATGCATTTGTGGATTAGATAGGGTCTCAAAACTCAAATTTCAATTTGGACTAAGAACGAGCACGAACCCACAAACAAACCATTTGGGCATTGACAATTTTGATGTGATTGGTCCCCTTTGGACAACCACTTCTGGGCAAGCCCGTTTTGCCGCAAGTGAGGAGGACTCTCCAATAAAGAGCTTAAGTGCGCGGGGGTCACTGAACTTGTTAATCTTGACATGACGCATCTTCCTGCCACCATTTTACTAAGTGTCACAAGACTAATTCAACCAAACAAGTTAGTCTAGCACCGGCACCAACCGAGTAGGTTAGTCAGTCTTAGTTTTTTATTTCGTTTGAGTGAATTCACAAGGAAAATCGAAAACCAGCAATGAAACAGCAAGAACGTATAGTTTACAGGCAAAAATACCCAACCTTGCATTAACACACAAAACACAAGGGCAATTCTTACAATGGGGCTAACAGGCTTAGTTTTCCGCACACTCTACTAAATTTGTCCCAGCAAAGAATGGTTTTAACAAGTAAAGGAACATGTTGGTTACATCCCCAACCAACTAGGGAACGCCAACTCAGCCACAGACAATGGATAAGTTTTAGATAGACAACCTCCAAAACTGTCAATCGCTAGAAACTGTCCGCAACTGCCTCCGTTCAGACCAGCCTAACCGAATGCATGCTGCGTTGTCTGAACCCATGAACCAAGGCATCTCTAGGCTAACCAAAGCTTCCCACAATGAATGTTTCCTTCCAACTTGGCACGTACTGACGCCCGTACCAAGGCCAAGCCGAACGGAGCCAACTCAAACATATCCTAACATTAAGCCATATGCTTTCAAGTGTCAACCAAAATATGCAAGCGCCAAAACGTCTAGAAAAATATGCAGACAGTGGGTTTGGCCCTTTTTATTTGCGTATCACAATAACTTACGCAGAACTAGAATTATGAAAGTATGTTCATGAGACCCACGATTGAATTGTATATATTACGCCAACGATTTACGTTAAAATAATTATTATTTTAAACTAAGCATGGTCTTTATTTTTTACCGCTTAATTTTATTAACACTATTTTATTTTGACTCCAATATCCGTGTGTCCTTCGATATTATAAAACTACTCCCTTCAAAGTTAACTGAATGTAAAAAATTTGTTAGGTCAATTCTCTCACATCAATAATGTTAATTTGCAACGCTGCCTACAGTAATTGTATAGCCGTTTCATATCTTATTAAACTCTTTACTTATGTGCTAAGAGGGTATCTCTTTTTTAACTTACTGGTCTTCATTATGAAAGAAACATAGAATACTGAATAAATTAATTGCAAAAATTAACACCTACCTATAATGCTAAATCCCTACACCATTATTTGAACAATAGCAGTACCTAGAAACAGGATTACTACCAGTTACCATGTTGCTAAAAGAAAAAGATGAGATTCACCCTTTTTTGCATTGAAGTTGCAAGCCTTTCACACCTCCCTTAGCCTTCCTGTGATGACATTGGTTTTGGAGCCCACAAAATACAAAGTACATTGTCATTCGAGATACAAGTTGAAGAGCAAATAACTGCAATCCTTGTTTCAAGTACGTTCCTCAGTTTACCCTTGTGACTACTTCAACGGATAGGTTAAAGGTTCTAATAGTACGAAACACACTTTGCATAACAATTCCCACTTCTCAAATGCCTGACTGAACTCTGCCCGAAATTTAGTTTTCTATAGCAATACAACAATCGAATCCCTGAAATGTGGCTATGCCAGAAGTTGCTCCGGCGCATATCCACGATGCAAGGGAGGCGCTCTGAGGATGCATCCTCGATGCTTACATTTGCAGCTTCATTCTGAATCTCCGATAAAAAAAGGATCATTTATTTCATTCATGCTAATGACGTTATGGACTACACAACACGCGATGATAATTACGATTTGTATCACCATGCTATATGGCGGCATTCTCTCAATCAAGATTGGATAGCACTTCTGCAACACTCCAAACGTTCGCTCTATGACATTTCTTATGGAAGAATGTAGTCAGTTGAACAATTTACCATGAAAAATTCGAATGCCCATAAAGTCACTCTTATGATACCTCTCGCTCTGGAATGGTGCGAGAAAATCGGGATGATTAGCAAACCCGACATCGATAGGATAGTATTTTCATGTTACATTAGCCAAACATTACACTTGCTTTTCCTAAAAATATTGCATAGCAACAAAACGAGCCAGGCGACTTCAGTTAGGATTATCAGACAAAGTATAATATATGGTTCCCAAATTACCTTCAAGGGGACTTGGAAATCTTGCGACTTCCTTAATTATTGCATCGAAAAGAATACTTGAATCGTGTGCACTCCCTTTCCAACCATCGTAAATGTACACGAACTTCATGTCATGGCCACATGCTGCTATTACGTTTTGTGAAATATTAGACTTTCTATTCCTATATGTCTCCCTGGTCGATCTGTTCGCATAAGCTAAAATATGTGTTCCATCTATCACCCCAATGCAGTCCTGTATGCCAAATATCCATACAATATATGGTTTCGTTGGTTTAGGGTTTTCTTTTGATTTGAATGGTAAAAAACACATAATGGAAGTAGAACAGGTAATAATTATAAGATGTGTGAATATGTAGCATTCAACTTCTCACCATGAACCACAAAAAATGTTTATCGTTGTTGATTATCTTAGGGTGTGGAACTGATACGCTCCCTGGCTATATATAGTATGATGCCAATGCATAAAAGCAGTCCGACATTTTCTTCACATGTCGAGAAACATTCTCGAAAAAATGTTAGAACCTTTCTGCTTCATCATTGTGCTTGTTGTTTCTCGTTACAACATGCAAGAAAATTGCCAAAATTTTCCTCATATCAACTCTTTGTTGGGTTACATCAACCAAATGACCTGCAGCAACCAACACATTGTCTAATTGCATGAATGCATCCTTACCTATGTGCAGATTCTACCAAATTCTTGTCGGATGACTGTTTAGGAGCTCGTCTACCCACATAGGTCCCGTAGGATAGACGTGTAGCATGTCAATTTTTCCGCTCGATTTTTCCTAAAAGCCTTGTAACTCATTACCATCATTAGCTTCATTCTTCTCATGTCGTGTTCCTCTTCGCTAGAGCTTGTTTCATTCGTTGCTGAAGAATCTCCAGAGAAAAATATATAAGTAGAGAGCTCACTTGGTCCACTCATTATTGAAACATTGAAATGGTTGGTAGAGGAACATTTTGGCAAATACACCGTGTAGGCTACTCCTTCCTGCACTGCATTTGTGCCCGACAAATACTTTTATGTCATTATTGGAGAATCGTGTTTGAAAACCAAATAGCTTTTCTTTTTTCCGTGTTGACATATACCATTTTCTACAAATTATTTGGGAGCAAGATGGTCTTTTGCTTGTTGATGTTCACCATTTTTTGGAAATGAGGGTTGGAGCCATATAGGGGTGCCTAAAAAGGAAACAATTGTTGATTGAACACGTACTAACAACAATAGAGGTTGCGTGACCAGCATGCATATGGACAGCGTAGTTGATAACTTCTAAAGAATCACATTTCCACAAGCACGTGGTAAAGGGTATAAACAAATTTTGGTTTTTATAAAGAAGGCAGGGGATGGGGTCATAGGAATTACTACACATCGTGACAACTAGTTCCACGACATTTCCAGAACATTTTTTGGCATTCTAGCAAACCTAGCAATCAACCTATAAAATTATTTTTTGCGTTAAAAGTTTTCTTTGGCAACACATTGGTAGCAACGTTGACCAGTGTGCATCATTTCCCATTTGGGTATCACTTCAGCATGTTTCCGCCAATAATAGACAAACTTGTTTATTGAAGACAACAATGAATGGTCGTATGTGAACTACAGAATTAAAGCCATTAAAAATTTTGCATTACATTTGCATTATACTAACACCAATGGTGAAAAAACTGAAATAAGACAAATTTGCATTAAACTTATTACTGGTTTATTGATTATTACAATATCTAGCAACACCACACAGGTAACATTACATATCAGAACTGCTCTTCTTCGTCCACCTAATTGGTGGTAGTGGGGACACCTGCACAAGATCACAATGAGTCCATAACTAAGGTATAAGGTGTAGAATGTTCAGCCTCTCCGAGAGCTGCGATAAGTGCCAGCAAACCCTGCATGGATGTGTAGAAAGAGCTTGCATGCTGCATGGAAGTGGAAATCAAGTGATTTGCCAATGCATTTTCTACCTCTTGGATCAATTCAAAGCCCTTGTAAAAGTTTGTTGTATAACCGTTTACTGAGGCATAACATTCTGACCAGTCTAGAATAACACCAGTCTTTCTGCCTTTGAAGATGACGTACGCAGCTTTCTTACCCACCAATCATTCTTACAACAGCATTAGCCTTTGTGGCTCATATATAGGAAAAAAGATTGTCACAGCAAAAACCATGCGTAGCAGCTATTCCATTTCCTTAGGCTTTTAGCTAGTTGATGGATAGTCTTATGATACGACTGGTGCATGATGCGCACAAAATTGGGTGGCCTAAGCATAAACAACCAGTCCAATAAACATGTCACAGGTGCTAGAGAAAAGAAGACCCTCCTTTTTTGTAGAAGTTGTTGTCCTATCTCAACTTGGGCATTCCTTTCATGCCTCCCTGTCATACAAGTGTGTGAATGGTATCCTATGGAAAAAAAATTAAGATAGTTTTTTTATCTGTGGCCTTCTCAAATAGGGTTACTAGAAAATTAAACTGCCCCGTCTGGCCTAAACGTAGCCTTTGGCCGTGAACCTCCGTTCGGCTTATTGGTGAAACGTGCCGAGTGCCGCTGCCGGGATAGTTCTAACATGTATGTTATGTATTAATTATTATCATTGCAAATGTTTACATAAGTTGTTTAGGCAGCCATTCACCGAGAAACTAGGATGCAGTTTATTCCTTATTTAGTTCCTGCATCACATGGAAAAAGTTTCTAACATGAGTATCTAAAATCAGAGCCTTAGTGCATGATGCCATTTGGGTTGCTGAGAAACAAATACAAAGGGAAAAAAGGTAAAGTGGGAAGAAACTATTGTACTTATGATTGAACTCAATCAAAGAGCTACTCTCCTGACTCTGATGGCATGGCCATGCAATCCTGCAACTTTACGAGTTCTCCATTGATAGTTGATGCACTGCAAAGGCCTAGGATGACAAGGTAAGGTGATAATAATGGGTGATCATAATATTATATAAGAAAATAGAAAAACACCAGCCAACGAACTATTTATTTCCCATTATCAGCTTTCTACATAATTTTGATCCACTGCTACACTGTTAACAACATACCTACTGTTTCATTTGCATGACAAACCAACAAAAGAGCCATACAAATGACTTGAAAATAGAATAGAGTTCTTCCATTCTCCCAGTCTGTAGGTTTGTAAGGGCAGCTTATATGGCCTAATTTGGGAAGCCTAGAGCTAGTTCATAGGAGTCCATGCATAGCCATGAAACACAAGTATTACAGCTAAACATGAAGAATTAACAGTTTGGGTTGAGGATGGTACGATTTAGGTAGCTGCAATTGAAATAGTCTGTCACAATTATCAAATGTCGTTGAAGACTATAGTTTAGGTGGTTTGCCAATTGCACACAGAAACGGATTAATAAAATTCAAAATTAAGGTATATAAATCAAAATAAACCTGTGCATATGGATAATATCAGCTTTGCACCAGTGTCCTTGTCTACTACCGAATAAAGTTCTTCCATGTTTTCTGTCACAAAAACAAGCATAGGAATGTTAAATGGTGAAGCAAAACCAGGCATCAGCGATGTGAAACAAATGTTAGTTCTTCAATGCGGTCTGGTTTAGAAGTAGAGGCCTTGAAGCCAAAAGAAATGAGAAATAGCAAAACACAAAAAGGCCAGAGGTCCATTGCATCTAAAGAAACATAGCAATGGTTAAACACAAATGTTGTTTACACATGACCTGAACCACTCAGTGAACGTTCAACTGAAGGAAATTTAGTTCTTAGACAGTAAGTACTTCCCGATATTACAAAACAAGAGTTGCCAAATGCAGAAGAAGCTGTAATTATATCACAAAAAATATGCATGCCCCCTTCCAAAATACATACAATATAATTTTAGAGGTATAGTACAGTCAGCAGAAAAAAGTAATAGGTTCTACATTAGTGGAAGCTACAAATCATTCAGCGGCTTTATCTTCACTGTCTTTAGCTGCCTCTTGACTTGGTGATACGCCTCCAACTGCTTACCACACTAGCCCAGGCTTGGTCCATGTCCGATTTATAGCTGTTTCCTGAACTTTTTCCCTTATTCCCAAAACTCCCACAACTCCTTTGCACTTTTGCCCTGAAGAGGCTAGCCGAAGGCTTCCAATGAACTCCACATCTGAAAAATGAAGAACTTTTTTGCGTGCTCATGATGTAGCTTACCCTCATCTCCTCCTCCAATGTCATTGCCCTTGCGTGGAAGAACACTTGTAGCAACTTCGAGCAACAGAGTTGAGAAACACCATCTTCATGAGGTCGTAGTTAGGCATGCCTGTGTACTTGAAGTGTTTGGCGTCTATTTTTATCTATGAAGATCCAACAAAAGAACACCCCATGCATAATAATTAGTGACCAGCATGCCAAAAAATTATCATTATAGGTGTGACCATAAAGCTATGAAAATTGTTTCTAGTAGCAGCGAATCAACCAAAAATAAATGGCTTAATAAAATTTCAAATGACAGGGGAAAAGGCAACAAACTGCTCTCAGTAACCATAACCCAATTTTCAATATGATAAACATAAGTTTGATGCATCCCAGTAGTAGGAGCTGTAGAAACTTTGATGCAGCAGCTAATGCGATACAGACACAGTCACAGTTACTTATAGCAGTGAAAACAAGCGCAGACAGATGATTATCAAACAAAATGAGCTGAAAAAGACCACCATGTTATAAGCAAGCAGTAAACCAAAGAGAAATGCAACAAGTGTCCTATTTAATATGCAACTAACCCGGTCTTTTCTAAACAAATAGCAAAACAAAATCTCTACCTTTCTACTTCAGCAACAAAAAGCTATAAACAAAGTTGGCAACATGTCATCAATTGGCCATACAAACACACTTAGACATTTTATAGACGCAGCAAAGTGACTAAAAAACAGTCTTTTTCTATCGCACTCCCTCTCCCCCGAAATAAATTAAAAATATAAATAAATTCCCACGCTGAAGTGCAGAAACATAGTTGGATACAATAAAAAAATGTACAATTTCTTTGCTCATTTTAACACAATAGTAAATTACAACCAACAAGCTGGCCAGAACGGAAAACTCTGCAGAACAGGATTTACAACATGCAATAGAGCAGGGTTTGACAATGCATACATATAAACGAACTCATTACCACCATTACCCCTGAATTGGTATTAATAAGGACATGTACTACTTCAACGGGTAAGAGAAAGCAAACAGATGTTCTAAAATGTAATGTTCAGCAGTTAGAAAGAGACGCCTTGCCCAAATTAGCCGATCCCAAGTCTCTTCACTTGCTGTTATGGTGTCAGCTAGAGGATCCCAACCGCAGCCCATTCGGTCCTCATGCAGCTATTTCATGGTTCCATATTCCCTTCTTAACTAGTTATACTTCCCATACAACTGATTTTTGATGTACTATCGGTCTGTTGTATTGACCCACTCAGTCACAACCTCTTTTCACTCCTCAATAGTGAAGCCTCCTCCTGACCACATTCTATTCTCCAATTTAGCACGCGAACAAATGTTCAGAAACATGTTCTCTAGCTACAATGGTCACATATAATTTGTCTCAAATGCAGTGTCGTGCTAACTGCTAATTTCTTCCATTTGAAAAAGCCATATACGATTCAGGAAAAATTGGTATCACATAAAAATAGGAAACAAACAACTTATGTACGAAGCCAGACTAAAGGTCAATAAAGGTTTTGTGTACATCAAATAAGCCTGCAGTAACACACTATGATTAAATCTCTTACTATCAACAAAATGTTGTTTCTCATCCAAATGGATTTATGGTCACCACTACTACTACTAACACAATAAGTAACGATAGGCAGCTATAAATAGGTATGAAAAAGCAAGCCCATAAAAATAAACTTGTCCCCAACCCCTTTAAATTAAATTTCAGTTAATGGAATATGATCAACATGGTTCCAGAGCATGATCAATACTGAAATTTGTAGGACTTAATATCAAATAATTAATACACTGGATAGACGATTATCAGTGTTACCTGTATCCTTCGTCAACGCTTGCTAGCCAGACTCAGTAAATCATTGGAGTCGGTTGTGCTAAGACAGTCGTCAATGTCTGAGAGAACCACTTCTACCTAGACAGCCTGAAAATTTAGAAATGATATAGCATTAACAACTGTCAAGGTTTGAGAAAAATATGCACAAACAGTACTAGTATTGAAAGTGAGAGTAACATTGTCATTACAGTTGGAGTTTATCGTAATTTTGAAAGCATCGAGATTATCTATGTTCTCCTGAGATTAAATAAGTCGAGCAGTGATAATGCTATTTGAAAACAGCACAAGTCAGATTTAATCTATTGCAGAACTCATATTTGCTGGATAACCATTCTACTCAGTACATAATTAAAATAAGCTTCATTGGTACAAGCCAGCAAAAGATAATATTGTTACTACCAACCATGACAGAATGAGTCCATTGTGCTTTCTTCCTCTGCAATATAGCAATGGTTGCACTATGAATAATGTATAAAAAATAGTAAAGAACTACTCATATATCTACAATCCATTAAAGTTTGACCTCTATTGAATTATGAAATAAAACTCCGAATCAAGCATTAATCCTAAAAATTAAACGAATTTTGAGCAATCTCGCACCATCTTTAGCTAAACCCAATCAAATAAAACCCAAAAAAAAAAAAAAAACAAGCAATCCACATCCCATCTTTGGCAGCCACAATAAAAAACGTTATTAAAGGGCTCGTAGCAAATAAGTCATGGATGCTCCATTTTTCTGTTCTAGGAGATTCAGAGAAGAATCGAGTAATTATTCTAAGAAAAGAACGTATAGTGCAGATGCAGGAAAACAACGCTTTGAATGGGGTGAGGAAAATTAAGACTATCAGTCAACATTTGCAACGCAGCTGATTCTCAGCATTTTACAAAGAAATACTCTGTTTTTTCATAACCATGGAAACAGCCTCCACTGTAAAAAACATCTAAACCCTTACAAAGTGAAGATTTAGGCACATTAGTAACTTACCCGAATTTCTACAGTGGCAGTGAAGAAGTCTGAAGCCATTGCTCCTATGTTTAGCTCTGCCTTCAAACCCTATGAAAAAGCAGAAGATCGCAGCTGACAATCTAACTGAAGAGCTTCTCTCTTTTGAAGCTCAGCTTGTACGGCAGTAGTTGATCTTAGCATAACTCCTCACTGAATCCTCTCTCAAGATCGTTGACGTCCGGTGGGAGCAATTACTGAAGCTCCTTTAATTTCAGGTGTAAGGCACATGCGTTGTGACCGTTGCCTCACAGAGTGGTTATTTGGCCTTTCCGAATAGACATTTGGTGACCCGAAATGCTACGTTGGATTTGGAGGAGAAAACGGATCTTCTCCTCAGACGTAGCCCAAAGGGCCCTTGTGATGAAAGGCATCTAGTTTCAAAATTGGCTGGTTTAAAAACTCTGAAATAGGACTCCAGAAGAAAAAGAAGCAATACTACTTTTTAAGAAGTTACTCAACGCTTCGAATTCATATTTCAGATTTTATATTTTTATTTTTTTTTGTAACAGTATCGAAAACGACACCACTTTTGATGACCATTTCAACATTTTCTTTAATAATTAATTGAATATGCAATGCTTTGAGATAGATTTCGCCATAAAGTGTACCAATTATTAAGAAAAATTACCAGACGAAATTAATTAGAATAAATTATGAAATAACGTACTTTGCAAGGAAACAATGATCTTCGAAAGTGAGTCAAACAATACAATATGACCATGTGATAAACTTTTCCATCACATTTTTTCTTTTCTTAATTTCTAACTACTCCAAGGAAAACGATTTTGAGATATGTTTTTCTTTTCTTATTATAGTTGGGATTTCATATTCTATCTCCTCCTATATATATAAAAATACCAAGTCTTAGTTCTGAAAAAAAAAACGAAGAAGAAGAAGAAGAAAAGTGAATTTCCTCCTCCATCATTTGATAATAAGATAATAATATACAACTTAATTAGTTAGGAAGTACCCCTCACGGGTCAATAATACCCAAATCACATCTATTCGCCAATGTATCAAGAAAAATAAAAACAAAGAAAGAAAAAGAAAATCAACACTTCCGTCTTTTGAAACTTCATCCCTTTCACATTTTGCAAGTTTTTCAAATTGATTAAAAGTATATCATGACACTTAATGTTTGGGTATGACCAATCCAAAATGATGAGTTAATTAGGTACAAACCCTTCTGAGCTGGCAAGAGATGAGCATCCCAACATTTTTTCTCACAAACCATACAAGTGATTTTCACATGTCCCAAGCCCTTATCAAGAACAGCACAGTTCTATCCTAATCACCCTCATTTTCAACAATTCACGATACCTTTTGTTCTCTTGTTTATATTTTTCAGTGATCGATTTAACGGCTTTAGTAGAAAATTGATAATTTACGCGCAATAATCAATTTTATGAGTTTTTGCCTAAATCACAAAGTGGTTTGAAGGTGGAATAACCAATGAAGAAAATTAACGTATGAGGCAGAAAGAATAGCTGCCAATCTTCATATATAAAGCATTATGTAGTCGTTTATCCAAACCCCATAAGCTCTGTCTAATGAGTATAAGTCCGGTACATCATATTCTAAACCCAATTGATCCAATACTTAGTTAATATGTATTATAAATATTTTATAAAATTTACTTAAATATTCTTTATTAACAATAGTGTGTATTGAAATGTTTTTTGCAACACTAATTCTGATATGATGTTTATTCTTGATGAGAGCACTTATATGTCTAAACTACATTTTAGATTAATAATTTTTCTCATGAGTTTTTTTTTTCCTTTGGAAGAAGACAAGTGGCATTGGCCAATCATCTATCTTGAGTTTAGGGTTAGATTGAACAGAATTTAACTTTGAAATTGTTTGTTTTGAGCTTTACAAAAATATTTTTATTTGTTAAAGAGAAAATGAGACTTAAAATTAACATTCCTGATTCTGGTATGAAAATCAACCCAAATACACAGACATTTCGTTTTAATCATTTAAGGTGCACTTAGGTAGCATTTTAGTCCGAAAACTAAAGGAAAATTTCAGGTTTAGAATTCATCTTTACTCTTAAACAGAATTTATCTTTTTCTATATTTAAGTAAAAATTTCCAATAGAAACTCAACCGAAGCTCACCTTAAGTCGTAGGGCTCCAAAAGGTTTCTGGCTTTTTAACATTTTCTTGAGCTAAGGAATGCAATAGAAAACTTTTAAATATTAGAATTTAGTCATAATTGCCATTCAAATGCTAAGTAATTTTGGTTTTAGATCTAAATCGATTCATCCGATAACTTTCAAATTCAGTCTTCAGATTCTAGAATTCAGATGGCTATTTCGATTATAAGTACCCTGAAAGCTATAAGTTACCTTCCTCAATCGTTCATTTACTGCCATTAATCTACCCATTGCTTTGAACCTCACTTCAATTAACACATAATATAAGTGCTACTTTTTTTTCTTTTAAAAAGCTAATTTTTATTTTTTGAAAAAGTTAATGTAGAATTGAAGATGTACAAGTTCAAGGGAAGTTGTAATTGATGAGCATTGTAATGCTTTTTTTCTTTTTCTATAGGGAAAAGTGGAATAAATTTTAATAATTATAATCAGATATTACAGAATGGAATAGAACGTGTGGTGTGGATTTCACCGATCCATTTTTGCAGGACCAGATCGTCAAAGCATATCCAGCCAGCTTTTGTGTTGGGATATTGCAGCCTAAGGGATTGGTTACTGTATTACACGTACTTTTATTGGACGTACCGTACTCTGCCTATGCGACTGAGTGAAGCACGAAATCGATCTTTAGCACATTTTAGGTCACTCATGATATGACCACAGGTAATGGTGTGCATGTTCCTCGTGAAATGGTACCAATATCAAATTATTGCATGACCTGAGCGACGCAATCACACAGCTCGACAAAAATGTTCAGACAGAACAAATAAAAAAGTTAAATTCATCAGCGTAAGGGATGACGTTCCCTCTCAAAAAGTAATGAATGGCGGAGGAAATAGAGTCGTTATAGTGTTTATAAAGATTATATATAATAAATAAAAATTAATTTTAATAAAAATTAATAAATCATATATTAAAATAAAAATTAAATTTTTAATTTTATAATTAAAAGATTTAAACTCTCATGACTCCAATAATGGGTGACATGCACAGTTATTAAATTCGACCTTTTAGTCAAAAATAAAAATTAAAAAGGAATCGAGTACTATTTTGGGTATCATACAACCGAAGAGGCGGCTAACACGTGAGGAAAATCCAATATTCATGTTTTGGTATCTCACAGCCAAAGCGGTTGGTAACACGTGTTTTTAAAAAGGATGGTGTTAATCGATTCAATTGAGTCAATAATTTTTTGAATCGACTGGGGGTAAAAAGGTAATTTCACACAATAAGGCATCTAACAGCCAGGGGCAGGTGTACTTGCTTATTGTGTAGACAATTTTACCTACAATTGTGCCAATAAGTATTTTCCTTTTAGAAATCAATTTCGTTCTAATGCGTAAGATAATATCGAAATTAACTTTTGAAACTACCATCTTGTCAAGAGCAAGAAATGCTTTTGCTTGTCCTGTTTCCCATAAGAGGGCATGAAAAGGTTCTTATAATAATTAGTATTAATTGTGAAGGCAAGAAATAGCATTCTTCACATATAAAGACAAAAAAAGAAATATTAAAAGGTATTATCTATTCCATGAAGATTTTAGTAAGCTGACTTGTTTAAAAGGTTGCTAATAATTATAATATTAATAAATTTATGAATTACCCCCTACAAAAAAAAAAGAAAAAAGAAAGAAGCGAAAATTCTTTGTGAATTCCCTTTAAGAAAAACTTTGTGAATTCCCCCTTTCAAAAAAAAAAAAAAGAGAAACAATAATTCTTTGTGAATTCCCTTTAAGAAAAACTTTGATAATAATAACAAAAAAGAAATAATATCAATAATTAGCAACCCTCGAAATGCCCATTGCTAAATGTAATCCCAATTTTTTCTAATCGTAAGTTCTTATATATTATTTTTTTTAACTATTTTTTGGCCTCCTGTGTGCTTAACTGTTTCTATCTTTCAAAAGGATTTTCAGTAGGTGCTTTGTGCATCCCAAATTAAGATAATGAATATTGAATCCGAGACTTTCTGGTCAGATAATGAATTTATTAATATTTTACGAATTGGATTACTAAGTGGGTTATCTATAATATATATATATTTAAATAAATTTTCTTTTTGACTAGGAATTAACGTTTTGTTGATTAAGGATATTCTTGGGATTTCATATTGTATCTTCTCCAATATCAAAATGCCAAGTCTTAGTTCTAGAAAAAAAACAAAGAAAGGAAGAAAGAGAACTTCAACCTCTATCATTTGATAATAAGACAATAATATTGAGTTGAGTAGAAGTGCCCCTTAGGAGGCAATTGTATCCAAAATGACATCCCTATTGACTAATGTATCTAAAAAAATAAAAAGAAAGAAAGAAAAAGAAAAACAACTTCCTTCTTTTGAAATATTATCCCTCTCATATTTTGCAAGTTTCTCAAAGTAATTGCTCAAAGGCATACTTTATCCCTCTCATAAAGACACTTGAAAAAGGAACTTCATTTAGCTAGTTAGCAACTCATACCCTTTTTTATTTTATTCTACTTTTTTTTTAAGGAAAAGTGTAGGCAATATTAAGTGGAAAGGTCTCCATTGGTAGCAGAAAATACATCGGGGGGGGGGGGGGGGAAATCACCAATCTGGAAAGATCAATTAATTAAGTACAAACATTTCCCAGGCAAGAGATGAGCTGCCCATGATTATTTTTGCTCGAAAACCGTAGAAGACTTAGATTTTCATAGTCCTTCCATTTTAAAATAAGTATCATTTGAGAAATCTTCACACATATTAAGACATTAATTAAACTTACTAATTTATTTTTAATTAAATATTCTCTCTTCTCATAACAAACTACAATACAAAAAAACTATCATTATTTATTACATAAAATATTATTATTTTATTATGAAATTAAATAAGAAAAAAATTAAATTTTTATTCAATAACATTTATTTTTTAATAAAATAAAATTTATATAATGATACGTTTATTGAAACAAAAGGAGTATGTTCCAAGCCACACTATCAAGAACAGCGCAGTTCTATCATAATCACCCTCATTTTCAACAACTCATGATACATTTTGTTCTCTTCTATATATTTTTCAGTGATCGATCAAATAATCAATTTTATGAGTTGTTGCCTAAATCACGAAAAGGGTTTAAGTTGGAATAACATACATACAAACTTGATTCAACTAAGTCGTTTGGCTCCGAAAGGTTTCTGGACTTTTAACATTTTCTATAGCTAAGGGATGCAATATAAAATTTGTAATTTCTAGAATTTAGTCATAATTGACAAGCAAATGCTAAGTAATTCAGTTATTTGATTTAGATCGATTCGCTGTTTGAGTTTCAAATTCAGTCTTTAAATTTTAGATTTCAGATAACTATTCCTCTTATAAGTCCACGAAAGCTATTAAGTCACCTTCCTCAATTGTTCATTTACTGCCGTCAATAGAGCCTTGGCTTTGAACCTCACTTCAATTAATATATAATAATAAGAGTATTACTCCTCCATTTCAAAATATAAAACCTTTCGGTCATTTTCTTACTTATCAAAATATTTGGTCTTTTTACAAATTTTAAGAAGTTTTTTTTTAATTACTTTCACCATAAATATAATACTCTCATTCTCTATTACACTAGTGAAACTAGCTAGTTATGAATATAATATAAAAAAGGACAAAAAAGCCTTATAATTTGTTACAACCCAACAACAACTAAGTGGAGGCAAATAATCCTTAAGGACAACAATCAAGTGTGAAAAGCCATTTGGTCTTATTATTTGCTTACATTTTACTTTCAATTTTCCTAACAAATTTTGATAAGAATAATCAGATATTACAGAATGGAATATATAGAAAGAGGGGGGTGGATTTCACCCATCCATTTTTTGAGGACCAGCTCCTCAAAGCATATCCAGCCAGCTCTTGCGTTGGGATATTGCAGCCTCCACCTAACCTATGTGACTGAATGAAGCATAAAATCGATCTTTAGCAATTTTTAGGTCACGCATGATATGACAAAAGAAAATGGTGCATGTTTCTCATGGAAGTGTACCAATATCTACTATTGCTTTACCTTAGCGTCGCAATCTCACAGCTCAACAAAAATTTTCAAACAAAACAAATGAAAAAGTTAAATTTACAAGCGTAAGGGCTGACGTTCCCTTTTGCAAAGTAATGAATCTTTGAGGAAATTTGCAACACAATTAGTAATGTCAAAACGGGCCTCAGCCCGCGGATCGGCCCATTTTATAAAGAATATGGACGGATATGGGTCGAAAGAATACCGGTCCGTTTTAACGCGGGCTTTTTCGGCCCGTTCCGTTTATCCCAGGGGCCGGACACGGGCCAGCCCGTTTTTCTTTTTAAATTTTTTTAAACTTTTTTTTCTCAAAACGACGCCGTTTCGATATTTTTAAAATTATTTTTAAATTTTTTTTCTCAAAACGACGTCGTTTTGTAAAGTCCGCGGGCTAGCCCGTTTAGCCCGCGGATTTACTGTAGCGGGCCGCAGACTGGGAGTTTCCAACCCGCGGGCCAGCCCGTTGTAGCCCGTTTTACTGTTCAGCCTGTGCGGGCCGGAGCGGACCGGAACGGGCCGGCCCGTTTGACAATGCTAAACACAATTATCATATTTTTTATGAAGATTACACATATTAAATGAAAAATGAACCTTAACAAATATTATATATAAGTTGTGCATTACACAGAAATCAAACTTTTAATTTTATAGTTAGAAGATCTCAATTCTTGTAACTCAAATAACGCGTTATGGGTGATATCGACGATTCTTACATGTTGTTTTTAAGTCAAAAAAGAAAAAAAAGAAAAGAAAATCAAATATTCATGTTTCGGGTATCATACAGCCAAAGGGGCGGCTAACACGTGTTTTTAAAAAGATTATGCTCATTAATCAATTCAAGTGAGCCGATAATTTCCTGGATCAATCGGGGGCAAAAAGGTAATTTTCCACAATAAGGCTTCTAAAAACTAGGGGCATTTTTACTTGCTTATTGTACATGTAAACAATTTTACCTCCAATTGAGCCAATAAGTATTTTCCTTTTAGAAATCAATTTCTTTCTAATGCGTAAGATAATATCGAAATTAACTTGTAAAACTACCATCTTGTCAAGAGCAGGAAATGCTTTTGCTAGTCCTGTTTCCCATAAGAGGGCATGAAAAGGTTCTTATAATAATTAGTATTAATTGTGAAGGCAAGAACTAACATTCTTCACATATAAAGACAAAAAAAAAAGCAATATTAAAAGATATTATCTATTCAATGAAGATTTTAGTACCCTTACATGTTCAAAAGGGTGCTAATAATCATAATATCAATAACTTTATGAATTCCCCCTTCAAAAAAACAAAAGAAAGAAACGAAAATTCTTTGTGAATTCCCCCTTCAACAAAAAAAAAAAAGAAACAAAAAACAATTCTTTGTGAATTCCCTTTAAGAAAAAATTTGTGAACAATAAAAAAATAAGAAATATAAGAATACCAATAATTAGAAACCTCGAAATGCCCATTGCAAAATGTAATCCCAAAACATTCGGGTCCCAAAAAATTTTCGAGAGGTGATTTACACCTCCAGGAAACTTTTTTCGATGTCTGTTAAAGGGCAAAATTTTGAACAAAAAAATATAGAATTACAATTACAAAATATAAGGGTTACATTTACTAATATGTTTGCTATATACAATAAGGCCTTAACATTAATGATTTTGGAAATTTTTACTTCAAAATTGAGAGAATCTTTTGTAGAATCGTTAGTCATTGCGTTCTTTTTGTCGATTTAATGCGTTATTTATTGAATTTACAATTTAGTAGAAGCGAGACAGAGAGGAGGAGAAGATCATTAAAAATATAATTAATTTTCTTACTGTATATAGTCAAAAAAAATTATATATAGAACTGTCGTTTAGCAATCCCCGGTGAACATTTTTGGCTCAACCCTTCACACAATTTTCCTAATGGCAAAAATAAAAAACGAGGCATAGAAGGAATTGCAATCTATTTGTCTAGTAAATATTTTGCTTAGTTGGTTTGTCATTGTCATTATGATAGAAAAGTCAGACAAACTGATACGAGATGACTTGTTCATCAAATAATCAACAATATTCCATCCCCGTTAATCCTAATTAATACTCCGTCCTCCTAACAATTAAATATCTCATTTTAATTTAATATAAAATTAAAAATAGTAATTTGACTATAAAAATTTATCTCAGATAAAGAAAAATTGACTATAAAAAATTATTTTGATACCTTTATTAATTAAATAAATTAATAATATAAATCACATATAAATACTAAAAGAGATGTATATTCTGTTCTTTTTCCTACCATAATTGTCATTTTAGAGTTTCTTGTTTTTATTTTTCTAAAGAATCATCTACCACGTGTTTAAAATAGAATCAAAAGCTGGAACTAATCTTATATGAAAGTGACGTTACAAATAATGCCAATATTCTCTTGATAATAATTTTGCACTACAATTCTCCACGAACAGATTTTCCTTACATGATTGCTCTATATAAGCACCCTTTCCTTCCTACCACAACAAACATGGAGTTTCTGAGAAGCAAAATCTTCTTCTGCTGCTTCCTAGTATGGCTTTTAGGTGCATGTTCAGCAGTAGGTCTGCAACTTGGTAAGTCATTCCTGGACTCGTATCCCGGAATAAATCTTCAGAAAATCCAGTAATTTTTCATCATGTTGATGAAGTTGTATGCATTTTTTTCTTTGTTTTATTATGGTAGATCTTGAGGATGACTTCAGCTATGATGAAGAAAGCCCCAATGGACCATCAAATTGGGGAGAGATCAGGCCTGAATGGAGTACATGCAGCACTGGAAAAATGCAGTCTCCCATTGATATAGTGGATGATAGGGTGATTCTTGCTCCGGAGCTGGGAAGCCTTCGTAGATACTACAAATCCTCAAATGCTACTCTTGTTAACCGAGGCCATGATATGCTGGTATTTTCTTCATTTCAACATCTTTTATCCTTATCTCTGAATCGCTAGCTTAACATTCGAATGTCTAACTCATAATTCCTAAGTTTAACAGCCCTCTTTTGACACTTCATCATACCGTGTCAGAAGTAGATAGGAAGAAAAAAGGAAAAGAAAATAATTCTTCAAATAAGTTAACCTATAGATTTTGTTTCTTTTTCGTAATTTGTTTCAATTAATTAGTATCTATGTAAGCTGGATTTGTTCATGCTGTAGCTTGACTAGTCATTTAAGTTGTGTATGTTCAGTTGGAATGGGTTGATGGAGGTGGATATATCGATATTGATGGTACAAAGTATTACCTTAGACAATGTCATTGGCATTCACCCAGTGAACATCTCATAAATGGACGGAGGTACCCAATTTCTTTCGACATGAGGATATTATCAATACATGTTAGTCAGTATTCGTAACATCTGCATAATGAACAGGTTCGATCTTGAGATTCATTTGGTTCATCAATCCATAGATGGGAATGTTGCTGTAATCGGAATTGTGTACGAGATTGGACCGCCTGATCCATTTCTATCTGGGGTGCTTATTCGTCCTCCCTAGATCTCTTCTTTCGCTCCTGGTTATTTTCTCTCTTCCTCCTGACGTTTCTGGTTGCTTAAAACAGATAGGGCGTTACATTAAAGAACTTGTTCATACTGTCAACGAAGCGAGAGCTATCGGCTATGTTAACCCAAATTGGATAAACACAGGAAAAGGGGAGTACTATCGGTACATGGGTTCCCTCACAACTCCTCCTTGCTCTGAAACTGTTATCTGGACACTAATGGGAGAGGTAATTAAAGTTGTCAAGCTATTGGTAATAGTACTCCCGTGTTCGGGAATGAATGTCCATTTTCCTATACATAATCAATAACAAAGTGGACATTCATCTTTTAATAAAGTGAATAATTTATAATGGTTTTAATTAAGGCATATTTCCCACTAAATGGGGTTGAATCAAAATTTTCAGGTCAAAACTACTTCAAGACAACAAGTTGAACTCATCCGAAGGGCTATCCATGGAGTGAGTATCCTTTTTTCTTTTAATGTTTTTCTTCTGATTGATTTGCGCAAGCTCTTGGCATAAAGAAATTTTAACCGAAGCAAGTTTCATGAAAATTTCACTTAATTTAAAACTTGACCTTGGTACGTAAATTATATAGTTGAAAATTTCTTTTGAGAAATTATTAATTTTAGTCATTAAACTATTTTATTTCTCCTATAATTATCCTAAATCTTCAATTTTATCTTTTTAGTCCCTATACTATTTTATTTATCTTATAATTGTTTTTAATATTTATTCTTTAATTTTTTTTAGTCTTCAAACTATTTTTCCCAAACTTGATGGTTACAACCACTTAATCCACAACAAAATCCAACCATTTTATGCATTCCGCATGCTGCAGTTAGTAAGAGCAAATAAATTACTTTAAAATACTTTAACCTTACTTGCACGTGCGACAGTTAAAAAGAATTTAATTTTGAGATTTACTATTTTTGACTTTATAAAAGTACATTATTCATAAGAGGAGATATGAGACCTAAAAAATAAATTTGTATTGTGTTTTGAAATGATATTCAATCCAAATAAATTTTGATGCAAGTGAGAGTATCGTGTTATTTGGAGGGAATATTATTCAAAGTGACTTATTTGCCCTTAGGGCATTGCCTGCAGTAATTGAATTATGTTATAAATTAAGGGATTGGGACACTAAGTTTGAAAAGAATAGTATGAACACTAAAAAAGATAAAATTATAGATTAAGAATAATCTTAAGACAAATAAAATATTTCGGAGAATAAAAAACTAAATGAAATATTAAAAACAATCATAAGATAGATAAAATAGATTGAGGACTAAATTTTCCAATTTCTCATTTGTTTTTTGTGTTGTTCTTTCTTCTATATACCAGTAAAACTTTGTGATGATTTTATTAAAAGCAACATTATTGTTTCACACAAATTTACTTTGTCATCAAATAAGTTGTTTAATGCCACATAAATGATACTTAATTTTATTGGCTTTAAAATAAGTCAAATGTATAAACTATAACTAGGAATTCCAAGTGTGGTTTCTTTCAATTCCTAATGTGACCTTCCTTCTGGCAGTTCCCAAAAACAAACGCCAGACCAGTGCAGCCATTAAACAATCGCTTGATCAAACTCTACAGGAGAAAGCCAAGGGATCCGCTGGACGATATTGCTCAATATGTACTCAGTAGTCTTGATAAAATTCTGTAGGCATTCAGAATTTGAATTTATCATCTTTGAGCGATTTCTATGTACTTCATAGAGGAAAGGTGATATTGTGCAAAAATCTACTTTCTCGAAGCAATAAGATATATCAAAATAAGAAATAATCCTATTATATTGGCTTCTATTGCAAATTGAAAAAGATAAAATTAAAGATCAAAGACAATAGTAAGACAAATAAAGCAGATTGACGACTAAATTTGCCAATTTCTCTTTAAGGAAATAAAAGCAGAATCCTAAACAAGACAAAAGGAAAAGTTTTATGCAAAAAAAATTTCCTTAAATGACAGCAGCGACGAACCCTTTAGGCAAGTTTAACATAAGTATTCTATGCAGACTTTCCATATTTGTATCTCGGTCTGCTGTATAAGTATTGTAAAGATCTCTTTGCAAAGGCAGTTTTTACATTAGATTCTTAACAATTATGGCTGATGAAAAACGTCTTTCTCCATGCCTAATTGTTACTCTTCTCCTGATTTTAATCGTCAGTGTCACTGGTGTTTTTGTTTATTTTCTCTGTCCTCATTCAATAAAGATCAAAATCACGTCTCTTTCCATATCTCCCCTCGACAACTCGAGTTGTGATCCCTTCAATGCTGCTTGGAATATAGTATTTGATTTTAAAAACCCTAATACAGGGAGCCTCAACTATGAAAATATCACCGTTTCGATTTACTCCCAATATAAACTTTTGCCATCGTCTTCAGCAGATCTTCAACAGAGTTTTTTTTATCAGCCGAAGAAATCTTACATAAACTACGAAACATCTGTGCTTGTTCAGAACAGGGCAGGAGAAGAAATCAGTAATGGAGATTGGATGCACGGAGTCGATATCTTGATGCGCGGAAAGTATACATATAAATCCATTTTGATGTGGAAACTGCACGAGAGAATGACTGTTAGCTGCAAAAATGTTGAGATTGGATTTGATCGCGTGAATAAGTTCGTCATGAAAGATGGTCCAAAAAGCTGTGCGGTTATTTAGGGTTTCCTTTTTGGTGTTTTTGGTTTTCCGTTTTTAGAAAGAATAGGTATTCTTTTTTGCTTCTTTATTTTGGGTGAAAAGTTCTCTTTTTTTGTTAAGTATAGCGATGGTGTTTTGCTTTGTTTGTGATAAGGAAAGTGAATTCTGAAATAAAAAATTTAAATTAGATTTCAGAATGAATTAGATATATTTGGATTAGATTTTCTTTTAAAAACTTTTGTTTCAATTTTTATAAAATTGTTTTTAAGGGGAAATACGAAACTCGTTTCCATAGATTTCTTAAGTGAGAAAGAATCCAAACTTCTCCATCCGAAGGCAAAAGGCAAAACATCCTCTGCTAACCCAAGCTAGGACTCTCAAAGATACACTCGAAATGATAGCCCGCAATAAGAAAGCCCATGAAGCAGCCCACAAAATAATTCACCCTTGCTCAACGCTATACCCTAATGCTCTAAACAAAGTTCATTTATATAAAAAATATTGATAATCACCTTTTTTTTTTTTTTTGGCGCCGATAATCACGTATTGATAACAAGCTACTCCATCTGTTTGAAAATATAAATTTTTTTTTGTATTTTTAACATAGATTAAGGAACGAAAAAAGTAAGAGATATTTTTCTTATTTTATTCATAGCTAAATTTAATTATTTTCTACTAAAATAAAAGAGAATTAAGGAATTATTTTCATAATTGAGGATAAGTCTAAAAAATAATTCTTAAAATTTATAAAAAATTAAATATTTTTAAAAATTAATCTAAAAAGCCTTATATTTTGAGACGAATGAAGTATTATGGTTCAAAGAGTATAACCAACAAGCAACTTTTCTAACTATTGGACTAGAATACAAAACAATATGGTAAACAAACCAATAGGACTCCTCGGCCAAATAGGATTTTACGAATTTTAAGAATTTTTTTTAAGTTACTCTTACTATAAATATAATCTCTTATTATTTGTTATAATAGTAAAATTAATTAAGGGTATAATAAAAAAATACAACTTATTTTTTTTTTCCTTCATCTCTGCCAAAAGAGCCAAAAACTTTATATTTTGTCCGAGTGATGTTCAATGAGCGTCGTTCTTTGGACGAGAACTTACATGTTCAACTGGGCGTCTCATTCCTTCTACTTTCATCAGCTTTGTTCTCACTTCCACAATAAAGTAGTTCTGAAATTATTCATACTCAATTGTTAGCTCAATGTACTTCAAGCTTCGAGGAGTGCGAAGCATGGAATAAGGAAATTCGTGATTCTGTATTTTCCTCAGCTAGTGTGGTTGATATTCCTTGCTAAAATTTCATTGTCCTTTTTGGGAAAAACAGTCAACTGCTTTTTCCACATCTTGCATGCCCAAAGTTTTGATATTGGAAACACCATGTAAGATAAAGCAAGCCATCGACATTACTTTTTTTGTAAGAAAAAGGAATTAGTACGATGTATATTGCCTTTTAGACTCCTATTTTAAAATATAAGACTTTTTAACTCTTTTTAAATAGATTAAAAAAGAAGAAAATAAGAGGTATATGTTTCCCATTATATCCTTAATTAATTTTACTAATACAATAAATAATGAGATAATTATATTTTTGCTGAGGATAATCTTAGAAAAATCATCTTTAAAATTTACAAAATGCTAAGCATTTTGAGAAAGAAAATGTGGTAGAAAGACCTTATATTTTAAAACGGAGAGAATATATTTTTACACATTTGTTAAAAAAGAAAACGAAAAGTTGCCTTTCATAGTGGTCTAAGAGTCATAATCTTGAATTTCATAAATATTCATATCTCATTATAAGTCGAGAGTTAACACTTACGAATTAAAAATACTTAAAAAAGATTCTGAATTTATCTAACACTAAATGTTTATTTCATAAGTAATCCAATCTCATACACAACAGTAACTTTTTTTTTCTTTTTTTTTTTTCTACATTAGGTGAAGAAGAGCAAACTTATCTTGTCACTAATTCAACAAGATACTGAATTCATGGACAACCTAATAAAAAAGGTGGGAAAAAAGAAGCTTTTATTACAACTTGGAAGTATACATAGAATTATAAACACTATAAATTACAAGAATATGCAAATCGCATTTCTTTTTTCTTGTGATTTTGCATAAGTCGTCAATGAAGCTTAAAAAATGCCATGAGAGGATCATACACTACTTGCTTAGCATTCACTCCAAAAACAAAGTCTGCATGTGCATAATCCTCTCTGTACTGAACTACAAGCTTATCAGCATCGTGATTTTTGAGAGCTTCTAGAAGATTCTGAACATCGTTAACGTCCGAGAGATAGTCTTGGCCTCCATAGCTGAGAAATAGAGGAAAATCATTTGGAATGCTCGCCATGTCGTACGTTGGAGGTGTGGGCTGACCGTAGTGTTTCTTGTTCTCCTCTGCACTTCCGTAGTCATACATTTCTATCGTACCTTGTCTAATCACTATATACAAAAAAGGAAAAATAAATTCTTTTGCCTTAATTAATTAGAGAAATATCGAACTTCTGATTATTAATTTTTTTGAATTATAAATTATGTTTAGGACCATCTTTTCGTCCCTTTGTAAATTGATTCATCTGTGATATGATAACCTACTCTGTGCTAGATGGATCATATTCTTTGTAGCCGTTGACTGAGGCTCGTGTTCAAGGAAAATATCGGTCGATGAAGAGTTCACACAGCAATTTGGACCTATTTTTACAGACAATCAAAGTTAATTACAGAGAAAAACTTCAAAAAAAAAATAAATTTGAAGTACATATATGATTTAAAAGAGTTGTTGCAAAAATAGAAAAAAAGAAAAAAGACCAACCTGTAAAAGAAGACATCAAGTCAGAGCAATTGTTGTCTGGTTTCTTGCAAATTTCTTCCAAGAATTTGGCAACGGCCTCCCTGCTTAATCGAGGAATATTAGTGGTCTTTTCTTTTATTTTTTTAATAAAGAATAGAAATGTTACATCGAGCAAATTAAATGCACTCTTGAAAATAACTTAAAAATCATGCAGACTTTTGTAAGTAAAAAACATAGTATAAGTCCAAAAATAATTTCTATAACTTTTCCTTAAAGAAAATTTAATCCCTACGGCAAGGGATGTCTTGGAGATCGTATATTTCTCAATGATATATAACATACGGTTTGAGATTATTTGTTTCTTTTTATGTTCTATCTACATTTTGATCGTTGATTGAACAGAAGATGGGATAAAAAATGTGACAGAAGATACAGACTCACAATGTACAATCAAGAATGATATAATTATTTCTAAAGTGTACAACATACAATGTAAAAATGCAAACACCATAAAAGCCATATATACGTATAGTGTGTGTCTGTTTGTACTCACCCTCTCGGTGCAAACTCCTTTATTCCTAGCCAGTATAGATCCTAAAACGTTATTAAGTTGTGAGCAAACCTTAATCAATCAAAAGAACACAAGCAAATCAATGGAAAATAGAGAGAATTTTGTGAATACTTCAGCTATAAAGGCATCAGCCGCAGTTTTGGCTACAACTGAAGACATCTGAGCCAAATACGCAATAGGACTAAGCAAAGCAGCTGATTGTATCGTGTTCACTAACTCCTTTTGAGAAAATGCAGCAAAAGCAATTAAAGTTCCCTGAAAGGGGTGGAGAAAAAGAGGAATTTAAATAAGTACCATTTTAATAAAAACATTTTTCAATTTGCACCTTCGGAGTATATTTTTGTACGAATTAAGTATACTACATATGGTAATTTAAGTTTCAATTCTCTTACAATCTCTCATTTCTATAGAATGATATAGATTTTATATGATTTATGATAAATTTAAATTACCTTAGATAGTATACTTAATTCAAATTAACATATGTCCCGAGGCATAAGTTAGAAAGACCCTTTTACTAAATTGTCAAAAACAAAAAAGAACAGGGAAAAAAGGATGATAGTTACCAGAGAGTGGCCAACATAGTGTGGTTTCTTCCCTGTTTGATCATAAACATAGTGAACAGTAGCTGGGAGATCATAAGCAGCCAATTCATCCCATGACCAATCCCAATATGACTGCAAAATTGCAAATAAATCAGAACCCTCAAAAGAATTATATGTTCCGTTGGAAATGAGTCATAATCCCACTGGTCTAAGGAACGTAGCCGGTGTACTTCGATTGCCCTTTTTCTTTAGAAAAATTTCCTTTTTTCTGGGTTCAAAGTTGACTGTTGTGAAAGAATATGCAAGACTCAGAACTAAATTTTTTGATTCTTTTTAGAAGAAAAAATTGAATCCAACTAGAGTTATTGCGAATTTTGTTTTCTGAAAAGAAAGAGAAAGGAGAAAATACAAACCGGATCAGTAGGGCTAAGGGTTGTATGTCCACGGCTATAATTCGTCCCACGAGTGTTGGCAATCCAGACATCAAAGCCATTATCTGCCAAAATAAATCCTAAAGATTGGTCCGGTGGATTCAGCAGCCATGTTATTCCATCCTGTTACACCAACAAAAGGATCAGATTCTCATTTACAATTTGTGAAAAAATAGAAAAAAACATGGAAATTAATGAAATCTGGAAACTGATGATCCTGAACTAGCAAGAAAGGGATATAACCATGAGAAGGCCATGTTGGAGAAGAACTGGAATTTTGTTCTGTGCCTTGCTCGACTGTCCTTGTGGGATCCGTTGGATACTTAGAATATATCCATCTTTTGTTGTCACCTGGAAATTGGAATATCTGAGCTATTAGATTAGGGAATAAGGGTCAAATAACAGGATATTCTTCGCTTAGATTTTAATTTTCTTCACATTAATTCTGAAAGTCATTACAAGTTTAAAAATAGCATTCGAAGGTTGAAGGTTGAGTTTGAATCTCAAAACTACGTTAATTAAATACATTATTATAATGTATTAATTACTGAATTCTGAAATTTAGGAATTTTACACTGCATTTTTTTTTTTTTTTTGCTCGGAAAAATGTTTGAAGATAGAATTTTTTTTCTTCATTTCTCTTAATTTATTATTATCCTTATAAAGTTATATTAGTAAAAACAGAAATTTAAAAATAAGTTTTGTGATCAACAAAGGGTCTATGTTATTCACGTATAATTTTTCAACCTAAACGCTAAAGTGCGATGAATTTGAAACTAGCTTCCATTAGAAGAAATTAATTAAGCTTTCAAGTAGTTGATGAAATTATTATTACTAGTTATTTACTTCAATTAGCAAATTAAGTTCCAAATACTAAATATCGAATGCAAATAAATGAAGTTTTATACAAGCGGTAAGGGCTAAGTTCTTTCATTTAATTGGTCGAAAATTCAACGTTCGTGTAGTGTAGAGTTTTGCTGTCTTTGGTTGGGCTTAGGATCGTCTACTAGATACTTGTACTTGATTAATTGTATTATCTCCATGAGGAGTTATAATAAGAGAAAAAAAAGTTTATCTAGTACGAAAGTCTGAAGGTAAAAAGTTGAATTAGAACAGTAAGGCGAAGAAGAAAAATGAAATGATTAATAAACGTACTTGATGCTCTTCACATAGGTATCCTTGTGTCTCCACCATTGATTTACAGATACCATCCTGCTCTGCGACCAAGGGCAATGTGGTAAATTCAACTAAGGTGCTTTGCTCGTAGAATATTGTAGCTCCAACTCTAGAAATACATAATAGAACTACCAACAAGATTAAGGTATTAATTGCCTTTTCCATATTTACCAACGATTTTTCCTTCCTATCTACCTTAAAAGTCACGTTTTGGGGGGATTTTATAGTGGTAGGGCTGCAAATAACAACAATTGATTGGCCTTGTTTCTTCACATTCTTTACAATATGGAGATGCTATTTTTGGGACCTTATAGGGAATAAGATCCAAATGCTGACAATTGATTTTGAGATATCAAGATGCCGTTGCTGCAACGTACCGGATTTGATCATTTCTAGGTCTGCATGTTCATACGGAGTCATCTTATCGATCATTCGTTTGGAGTTTGACCATTGGAAACATGTTGAAGATGGTAATTGAAAAGATTGTCACCATTTTTTTTTTTTGGGAGAAAAAGGGTTCTATAAACATATTATTAAAAAGACACTAAAATTACAAGTATATCAAGAAATAACAAGAAATAATTAAAAAGACACTAAAATTACATGTATATCAAGACATAACAAGAAATAAATGCTACTTTTTTGTGAAAGTAGTGAATGCTCTTACTTTTCTAACAAAGATCCAAATCTAAACAAAGCACGTGAAATAAAAATAATAAATGGTTCCGAAGTAGCCAACAAACTAAATTGGGAATATTTAGTTGGCACAATTTTAGTGAAAAACCTGAAAAGCACCTTTTTGGAAGATATTATAATCATGATTTAGTTATTAAGGAGATTTGGAGATTATGTTCTCATCTTGATTGAGGAATAAATTTTGGAATTGAATAGAGATTAATTAGAGATTGATCAAAATATTATAAGATCTACCTATCAAAACTAATGTTACGCACACGATTGCAATCTAAATGCCGAAATTTGATATGATGCATGGATGATTGAAGAATAGAATTCTTGATCTACACTTAGAAGAATTCTTCATAGTGTGTGCTACTCAAAATAATCAACCTTAATTTAGAAGCGTGTTCTAGTCGAATGTCAAGAAACTCATTCTACTCACTGTTTTGTCACTAGGAATTTTCAATAGCACATAACCTTTCGAGATAAAGGCTGGCATCAATGATCATGCAAATGGGCTGCACTAGTAGATTGCAAAATTTCGAATTACACAGGCTTTAATAGTCTCGGAGACTAGTGAAATAATGTGACTGTGTTTGGATTGAATTGTTTTAACCCCTAAACACCATCTTGTTGCATTGTAAACCAAATGAACTAAAGGGTAGTTGCAAAGCATAAAGTTTAGTTTAAGCAGCTTTAAGTTTGTGGCAAACTTAATTAGACATTTGAACCTCTCAGGCCAGTTAACTTGATCCATGGCGAAATTTGTTACTCAATTGTCAATTCAAACGACGCTATACTCAATTAACGAAACTTCCCAACTAGCGGTTAATTTTTTGGAATTAACCCAAGAACAAAAGAGATCCAAAATGTTTATGGAAAATTTGTTAATATAGTAACAAAAGTTTGGAACTCGTCACACTTAGATCTTTAAAGGTTTTCTTAAATCAAAAAGATTTTTAAACATATTACGTTCAGCCAAAATACTCTAGCTACTATTAGATTTGGCAACTTCAACTGAAGTACACTCTTAGCATGCACTAGTTATTTGAAAGTAATTTTATTTTACCTCAAGATTTTTCTCCAAAAATCTTCCATATGAAGTACACATGAGGAAAAGAGGTTAAAAGCCTAGAAGAGAGTAAAATAAAATGGAATAAAAATTGAATCTTATGCGTGCTTCACATGTAAGGTTCTTGAAAAAAAACCTTATAGTGGGACAGAGACACCGTAAAATAGCTGACATGTTCTGAGGGACATGCCTTTTTTTGGGTTGAATGCCGCCAAATGTAGTGGTGGTAAGAGTATTTTCACAAGAGTAATATATTTGAGGACTTTATTGTCTAAAAAAACTTTAATTGTTGTGAAATTTCTTATAATATTTGAACAAAAAAATAATAAAATAAAGAGAAATAGACAAAGAAAGAAGAGAGAAAATAAAGATGGTAGAATAGTAGAAATGGAATTATTTCTTCTATTTTTTGTATATTTTCATCCAATAGCTTCTTCTTTATATAGGCTATAGAAGAAACACTTTATATATCACTACAAGAAAAAATGAATTTTGCGACGGCATATTTCGTCGCCGATTTGCGACGGCTTTGCAACAGAACAGCTACGGGAAAAATAAGTGGCTAAAATGGCAACAGATTTGCGACGGAATTTATTTTAACTTTTTTTTATTTTTATTTTTTCGTGCCGTCGCAAATCCGTCGCCGATATGCGACGGCTTTGCGACGAAATTTATTTAAACTTTTTTTTATTTTTATTTTGTAATTCCATTGCAAATCCGTCGCAGATAGGCGAAGGATTTGCGACAGAATTAATGTAAAAATTTTTAAATTTTCATTTTGAATGCCGTCGCAAATCCGTCGTCGATAGGCGGCGGATTTGCGACGAAATTTTAAAAAAAAGAAAATAAAAATAATTCCGTCGCAGATTTGCGACGGATTAATTTTCTAAAAAAAAATTACATTAATTCCGTCGCAAATCCGTTGCAGATTTGCTATGGATTTGCGACAGATATTTAAAAGTAAATAAAAAAATATCAACCGTCGCAAAAACGTCGTAAATTCACTACAGATTTGCGACGGATTTGCAACAGAATTGCAACGGATTAATTTTTTTCCCTCCTATTCTTGCATCCTTAATTATTTCTTGTAAGTCATACCTCACGGTGTTTATAAATGAACTATTTAAATATTTATAAATATAGTATGCTTGTAATATGTAATATGAAATATTGATACTCTATAGTTAATAGTCTTTATATAAAGACACATACAAATATATATTTTATAATTTATTTTGATATAACATATCTATTGATTATAATGACACACGATACAAAATATATAAATGTGTATTTCATATGTGTATAATATTAATATATACTTATATCTTTGAGTAGAACCAATTTATAATATAAAATGTTCTACAATATATAGTGTTGGTGGGTTAATTAATACATATAGTAGCACAACATATATTACAATTAAAATGAATTTATTTCATAAATATTGATTATTAACAAATACTAACCATAAACTTATCGGAGGAGTGGAAGGGAAAGAAAAGAACTTAAGAAAACACATTAGAAAATTTATTTGGTCGCAGATCTGTCGCAAATCTGTCGCAGATTTGCGACTGATTAAATTCGTTGCAATTTTACGACGTATTTACGACGGAAGTTTTACAGTTAATAAATAAAATAAGAAATTAATTTCCGTCGCAAATGTGTCGCAAATTTACGACGAATTTGCAACGAAATTTAAAATTTTCACACCGCGAAAAGAGCCGCCACCTTGAAATTAAATCCGTCGCAAACTCGTTGCAAATTGGCGACGAGTTTGCTACGGAAATTTTAGACGATGTAAAAAAATTTTAAAAAAATACGTCGCAAATCTGTCGCCAATTTGCGACGAAATTGTGACCGTTAATAAAATAATATTTAGAAATAATTTCGTCACAAATTCGTCGCAAATAGCTACTTCTTGTTCAGAATCTGAACAATTTCTTTCCTAGTGTCTTTAATTTCTTCATTCCTTCGACCCTCTCCGTCCAATCTTCTTCACCGTTGCCTGCACTCTGCCCACCCCGCCTGCCTCCCCTCGCCGCGCGACCCAGCCTCCCGCACAGCCAGCTGCCCACCCAGCCTGCCGCACCCGCGTGGCCGCCCAACGTGCCGCCCTGCCTGCCGCGCCCAGCCTCCCGCCCGCATGCCGACCGAGGTAAGTTTTTCCAGTTTTCCAATTTTTTTCAATTTTTTTATTTTTTTTTAATGGCAAATTATAATTGCAGATGGGGTATAAATGTTAGGCCTTTTTTGGTAAATTGGTTTTGTTTTTACCTGCTTTTTTCTTTTTTGTTTTAATTTAGAAGTTTGCTTATTTTTTTGTTTTTTATGTTCTCTTATTTGTTGTATTTTTTCTGCTTTTTATAGATTTTTTATTTTTCTTGTAATTTTTGCACCTGTTTTTTTTCTACTTTGGTGTTTTTTTGGCAGCCTTTTTAATTTTTTTAATTGAGCATGGTTTTAATGTTTTTAAATTTTACGAAGATATTTATAATTTTTTTGAGGCGGCGTTATGAATTTTTGGATATATTTAGTTGGAATTAATTGTTGGGAGAACTAAATTTGGCTTTGGGGATTGATTGTGGTGGCCTTGTGCCTGGAAAACGTCCATTTTACAGTGGAGATGCTACCGAAATTTTTTTTTGCTTGCTTAACACTTGTCTAAGTTTTCGACTCTATTTTAACAAGACATGCCGAATTCCTAAATTTTTTTCCTGGAATTTGGTAAAATTTAATAGGCAAAAATTTTTAATGTAGATGGATGATCGTAGTTGGATATATAAGCGACATATGTAAGGGATTAAGGGAATTACAAATAAATATAAAGATGGGGTTAAGGGTTTTATAGCGTACTATTTGTCGAACGGGCACACTTCGTGGTTGAGATGTCCTTGTGCGAAGTGTAAGAACAAGGTGCACCTTTCTCCGGATGAAGTGCATGTGCACTTGTATAGATTTGGATTTGTCGCCGATTATCACCGTTGGACCAGTCACGGTGAGAGTCTTACTCCGTTGCATCCAGGGATGATTCCAATCACCTCTCAATCCCAATCTACCCCTATTAATCCATTTCAGCAGATGGTAATGGAGGGTGTTGGTTTGGACCATCAATTAGACCCGGCGGCGGGTATCGACGATGAAGAACCTCCTAATGCAGAAGCCAAGAAATGTTATGATATGTTAAAAGCTACCGATACTCATTTGTGGGCTGGATGCACAAACCACTCGCAGTTATCATTTGTTGCTCGGATGCTGAATATTAAATCTGAGAATAATATTTCAGAAAGATGCTTTAATCAGGTAATGCAGCTGATTAAGGAGATTCTACCAAATGATAATCTGCTTCCGGAGGACTTGTACCATACCAAGAAGATGGTTTCTGGACTCGGTTTGCCTGTGGAGAAAATAGATTGTTGCCCAAACAGTTGCATGCTTTATTGGAAGGCAGATGTTAGTTTGCGGGAATGTAAGTTTTCTGGGAGTTCCCGGTACATGCAGAGGAGGAAATTTCAAAAGAATAGACAGCAAAAAGAGGTCCCTTTTAAGAAAATGCACTACTTTCCCTTGACTCCGAGATTGCAGAGGTTGTATGCATCAAAAACGACTGCAGAACACATGAGGTGGCACGCTGAAACTGTGCAAAATGAGGGATTGATGAGTCATCCACGGGACGGTGAAGCATGGCATCATTTTGATTGTATGCATGCGGAATTTGCGACAGAGGTTCGCAACGTACGTTTAGTACTATGTACTGATGGGTTCTCACCATTTGGAATGTCGGGAAAGCAATATTCTAGTTGGCCTGTCATTATTACCCTGTACAACTTACCACTATGGATGTGTATGAAGGATGTTGTGATGTTTTTGACAGTAATTATTCCAGGGCTGAGGAACCCGAAGCATAAGATCGATGTCTATCTACAGCCGTTGGTGGAAGAATTACAATATTTGTGGAGAGTTGGAGTACCGACTTATGACGTCTCCAAAAAATAGAATTTTCAAATGCGAGCTGCCCTCCTATGGACCATTAATGATTTTTCAACTTATGGTATGTTGAGCGGTTGGAGCACTGCCGGAAGACTGGCTTGTCCCTACTGTATGGAGCAAACAAAGTCATTTCATCTACAACATGGCTCAAAGCAATCTTGGTTTGACTGTCACCGCCGGTTCTTGCCGATAGATCATCAATACAGAAGAGACGGAAAATCATTTCGAAAGGATCGCGGTCGTGAGACATCTCAACCTATTAAGCGATCGTGCGGGGATGAGATGTGGCATAAAGTCAGCAGTTTGCCGAGAATTGTCGATACTGCGGCGGAAGTTGGCAAGGATGATGGTAGAGGGGTTTACCACAACTGGGCTAAGCGTAGCATCTTTTGGGACTTACCATATTAGAAATCAAATTTAATTTGCCACAATGTTGACGTCATGCACAATGAAAAGAATGTGTTCGAGAACGTGTTTAATACTGTAATGGACGTGAAGGGCAAATCAAAGGATAATATAAAGGCTCGGCAAGATTTGAAGGTGTATTGTAATAGGTCGGGGTTACATATTACCTGTGTTGGAAATGGTAAAGTTTCTATGTCGAAAGCTAAGTACTCCCTAACGAATCAACAAAAAAAGGTTGTATTGGAGTGGGTTAGGGATTTGAGGTTGCTCGATGGATATGCGTCTAACTTAGGTCGATGTGTTGATTTGAACGGGTTGAAGATGTCGGGCATGAAGACGCATGACTGTCACGTATTTATGGAAAGATTGCTTCCTATTGCATTTAGAGAGTTCCTCCCTGCCTCTATTTGGAATGTGCTAACGGAATTAAGTTTTTTCTATTGAGATTTATGTGCTCCAAGACTGTCAACATCTCGTATGAGAGAGTGGGAGAAGAACATAGTAATCCTACTGTGCAAGTTGGAAAGGATATTTCCTCCTGCATTTTTTGATGTGATAGAGCATTTAATGATTCACTTGCCTTATGAAGCAAGGATTGCTGGTCCGGTTCAATATAGATGTATGTACCCATTTGAGAGGTTAGGCCTTTTGACATGAGCATTTAAACTGTTTATTTTAGCTACTCGATGTAGAATTTCTAACACCATTAAAATGACCAAGTGCAGGTTCTTATATCGCCTGAAGTTGAAAGTAAAAAATAAGGCAAGGGTCGAGGGATCAATTTGCAATGCATATTTGATTGACTTATGTATGTTTTTGTTTGTCGAGTAGTAAACAACAATGGTTAAGAAATATTATTCTAAATAGTGAATAACTCCGTTTATATGTTGCAGGTGCAAGATCATCAAAATAACGTAACAGATGAAAATATTAAAAGTTTGTCGTGGGGACCTTCAAGGCAGGTGAAATCTTGTAAGGGATATATAATAAATGGTTTCAGATTTCATACGCAAGATCATGGAGTCGGAAAGAGGACTATTAATTGTGGCGTATGGGTTAAGGGCGAGGACGAAGATATTGGCAGTAGGAGCGACTATTATGGGATTTTGAAGGAGATCATTGAAGTGCAGTTTCCGGGGATTCCATCTAGGGATGTTATTTTGTTTAAGTGTGACTGGTATGATCCTGTGCTTAACAGGGGCGTCAGGATTCATCCACATTACCAAACTGTGGATGTTAATTGCAGGAAAAGGTACCCCAAATATGATCCATTTATATTAGCTGTGCAAGCTCAGCAAGTATACTATGCCACTTATCCTGGAATTAAAAGAAATAAGTCTGATTAGATGGGAGTATGCAAATCGAAGGCGCGTCATGTCATCGATGCACCTGTTGTTGAGATACCATACCAAGAAGATGTAGATGAATCGATGACATTTAGTGTACGTGGTGAAGATGACATAATCGGCGAACTTGTGCATGAAACAGGTGAATGGGAGATTCTGGATGATAATGAACCAGGAAATACGGAATATGATGACTCGATCGATTCGATCATCGAAGTTGAAAGTGAATGGGAATCAGAAGATGATTCGAGTGAGGACGAAAATAGTGAATAATTTATTATATGTATGCATTTCCTTACATATACTACGTCACTTATTTATTTTTAAAATTTAATTTATATTATTTTTTACATATTACTAATGATTACATAGCTAACGAAAATTTTATTCTTTTTCAGATGCCTCCACGTAGATCACGTTCGATTGGGATGAGTGATCGTACTTCTTCTCCGTCTTTACCCGACCCGATGTCTTTACCGAGTGAGGATGACACACGTGGAGCGGAGTCCGAGCATACGTCTTTGACCACAGCTTCTGTGGTACCCTCTACGGCTGCTTCTACAGGTAGGACTCAGACAGAGGAAGTCCGTATTCTGATAGCCCCGAGTGGCGACGAGTAAGTTTCTATTTACTTTTGCAAAAATGTATTCAAATTTTTTGTTCAATAACTAACTGTTCATTTGTGTAATGGAACAGTTTCTTCCCAGCGGAGGGGACGGTGCATTCGATATCGGATACGTTTCACCGGCATTTCACTGGACCGTTTCCTAATTTTGAGGCGGTCCCATTAGAGCTTCAGGACATGTGGTTCCAGATGTGGAGTGTAAGTAACAAATTATAAAATATATATCCACATTAATATATATATATATATATATATATATATATATATATATATATATATATATTCTATATATTTGATTTTTTTAAATAACTTTGCAGACACGGTATCGATGGCTTCCAGAGCATGCTGATCAGATACGACGAATTTGGGACGACAAATGCACTCGTCGTCTATCTGATCAGCTCTCAAAGGCTCGGTGTAAAGGGAAATATCCACCGTGGATATCTCCTGACATTTGGAACCAACTCTGGCGGGATCACTGGAGCACGGAACAATTCAAGCGTGTTTCAGCCGCTGCTAAGCGGAACAGAGCAGCCGCGCCTGGACCGACTCACACTGGAGGATGCATTTCCTTCAGCGAGCACGAGCGTCGGATGGTAATGATTATTTTTTCTTGTTATTTAATTCTAATATAATTACTAAATATTTATATTAATATATTTGTAGCGTAAGGAACGCGAAGATGACTTCCACTTCACCGATATGTACGAGGCGACACACACATATAAGAATTGCCCAAAAAATGGCACGTTTGTCAGTGAGAAATCACAACATACGTTGGTAAATTTGCAGATTCTATTACTCCGTATTTTATATTAATTATTTTATTGTTAGACACCATTTTAAATTTACGATGTATACAATTTGCAGGTGGAGTCTCAGGATTCGGTGACTTCTTAGCAACCACCGGATGAGAAGTCCCTATTTATGGAGGTTGCTGGCGGTGCTTCGAAGAATCAGATTTTTGGATTGGGTTCCGAGGCAGTTCACATGCGACGGAGGTTATGTCAGTCCACGTCACCCTCTGTTCCAACAGCTTGCTCGATTACATCGCATCCAGAGTACGCATCTCTTCACAGTCAGTTGCAGAGAGAGAGGTCGATGCGCGGTTATTTCCAGCAACGCTTTGCTAGTTTGGACCAGTATTTGCGAGTTATATCTGAGGTACTACATCTGCCTCCGCCGCCTTCTCCACCTCCACCTCCTTTTCTGATACCAGATTCTGAAGAGCAGACAGACGGGGCTGGTGAGGATTACACGATCGATCCGCCTGACGACCATCCTCCAACGACTGGCCCTCCAGATCCACCTCCGCCTCCTCTACCGTCTGCAGCACCGCCTTCTATAGTTACATAGATTTTGTTTCATTTTTTTCAATGTTGTACACATAAAATATTGACATTTAACGGATTCATTATATTTATTTTAATTTAATATTTTATTTTTAATTATTCTATTGATTATTCCTATTTTTTAAGAATAATTATTTAAAAAATATTAAAAATTATCACTTAAAATTTTTAAAATATTTAATTTAAAATTAAATTATAAATTAAGTTGCGACGACGGATTTGCGACGGATATATTCTGTTGCGGATTTGCGACGGAATATTTCCGTCGCAGATTTGCGACGGAATATTTCTGTCGCAAATCAGGGACGGAATATTTCATTCGCTGATTTGCGACGGAATATACACGTCGCAAATTTGCGACGGATATTTATCGATCGCAAATTTGTGACGAACCTTTTTTGTCGCAGATTTGCGACGGAAATGACCTCCGTCGCAAATTTGCGACTTCTATTTTTGCGACGAACTATTGCGTCGCAAATTCGTCGCCATTTATGATTTTCTACGGATTTGCGACGGAATAGTCCGTCCCAAAAATTAAAATTTCTTGTAGTGTAGAGATAACAAATTAATTGTTCTATCTTATATTAAAGGGGAGAGTGCAAAAGGTTTAGGTTTCAATTTAGATGAAACCATAGGACATCCACCTTTACTTTTGTGTTTATAACACTCCTCTTTAGATGTCCTCAAAGATAAAGAATATGTCTCGTTAAAACCTTACTAGATAAATAATCAGTGGAAAAATATCTAATGAAGAAAACACTATAAGAAAATAACATATTTGAAACTAAAATTTGAAACCGTAAAAATTAGTTTCTAATTAGAAACTGATTTGAAACCGCTAAAAAAAAGGTTTCAAATATTTTTTATTTTTTAATAAATTTTATAATCGATTTCTAATTAGAAACTAATTAAAATCGATTTCAAATTTTGGTTTCAAATCAATTTCTAAATTAAAATTTTTTATTTTTAATAGATTAAGAAATACGTAATTTTTTTATTTTTCAATGAATTTTACAATCAGATTATTTTTATATATGGCTTGCATCAAGCTCTCACTAAGACGATTATACCATATTCTTCCAGATTGCTTCAAACCATATAGGGAGTTTTGTAATCTAATGGAATAATTTTCTCGAGTCCTTGATGTACATGCTTCAGACATGTGAAATCCTTCAGGGATTTTCATGCAGATATCACTATCAAGATTTTCATATAAATATGTAGTAACTACATCTAGAAGACGCATATCAATTTTTTCTTATATTGCCAGACTTACAATTTATCGGAATATGATTGCATCAACACAGGAGAATATGTCTCCTCATAATCAAGTTCAGGTATTTGTAAAAATTCTTGTGGTATAAGTCGTGCTTTATATCAGACACCTTCATTTTGTTCATTTCGTTTTCGCACAAATACCAATTTATAAACAACTGGTTTTACATCTTCTGGTGTTCAGACTACAGGTCCAAAAACCTCAAGTTTGGTAAGTAAGTTTAGTTTTGATTTAATCACATCTTTCCATTTCAACCAATGAAGTCTATGCCGACATTTCTCAACTGATCTTGGTTCAGGATCTTCTTTATCACTTAAAACATTAAGTCCTACATTATAGTAAAAGTATGATCAACAATCTTATTTATTCGATTCCAATTGTCACCTGTCGCAACAAAGTTTATGAAATTCTCCAAATTTTTATTATTTCTAGAATCCTAAATATTAAAATAAGTAAATTTTTTGATCTTTTTGTTCTAACTATTCAAAAAGAACACTTTGATTATTTAATCATCTTCTCTTTTGAGGATTTTTAACTTTAGAACTAAGAAACCGGCCACGCTTCAGGCGTGTTTTAGAATCAATAGCTATAGAGACTACATTTTGTCATTCTAAGACATCTATTCGAACAGGAGCATCCATAGCTAGAAGACACGATTTGGTAATTCTTCTGGAGTCTGCAAAAACATCAGACAATCATTTTTCAATTCTTTGCAAATGTATTATGTTTTGAATATCAAGTTCACTAGTGCCTGTGTTTGGATCAAGACTATCCAATGGTGATGTTGCAGTATGATCTCTCTCTCTCTCTCTCTCTCTCTCTCTCAGATAAATCCAAAAGAAGAGTAGCTCTAGTTTAACTTTGCTCAGTATCTTGGCATGTGCATAGTAACTTCTGCTATAATTTTTTCTTGGAAATCTGTGAATCTACTACTGCATTGTCATTCAAGGAAATCCGCCAAAGAGATCCGTAAGGAAAAAAATTCCAGTTCTAGCATAAGTTTCATTTTATCTGTTCGTGAACTATGTGGTTCATGTGATGCGGTTATGGTTTTGGCAATATTAGGCAATTTTCTCTACCAGGATTTGTTGCTGAGGTTCAGGAAGTGATCAAGACAGTCCTAAATGCTTATTTCAAAGTAAGTTTGCTACATAACCAGTTACAAGCCTCAACCTTCGGGGGCTAAAAAATAGAGGCGTTCTTTATGGAGAACAACAGAGCACACTACTTGAAGAAGGAAAGGTTCAAGCCCAATCCCAAGCCACCCAGGGCGCTCCATCTTTAGTATCAGATAAGACCATCACCTGTTTACATTGATCAGCTTTTCATAGAGCCCGTCTCCGCGGTCAAGGAGCAACTGCAGCTATCAATAAAAGCTCCTGCGGTCGGCAACAAGTGAACGCCTTCTTCCAGCGGAAACAATGAAGAAAACGCAGCGGCACCCGAGGAAGATTCGGCAGACGATATGTAATAAGAGAGCAGAGGAATTCATTGCCAGATTCCGAGCGGAGACGCGTCTCCAGGAGAGGTTGGCTCGTCGTTTGTGGCAATTACTTCACTCCTTCGACCCGCTTCACTTCTTTCGTTTCTTCTTCGTTGGTTTTTTTTTTTTTTTTTTGCCTCTTTTCTTTTTTTTTGTTTTTTCCGTTTTTTCTTTTTTCCCTTTTTTCCTTTTTTGTCCTTCCATATATTTACATGTTCCTTTTTTATTTATGGTAAATGTATATTACATGTTGCAGACCAAGATGTATATTGCTGATTAAAGGCAGCCACGCTCTCCGCAGCGCTTGCTACTCGCTGTAGTGCAACGGTACTCGTTATCATTGTGAGTCCCGTCCGTGATTCGACTAATTTGATTCATAGGAAATTCAGAAAAGATGGGAATATCTAAAATCTATCCCGACCTCTGTTAGGCCCAATTCTTGCACAGGTATGATGCGCACGAGGACACTTAAAGGCTTTCCATTGTTTTAAAAAAAAAAGGAAGGAAATTTAAAGATCTTAAACCAGTTCAATCTACAATTTCACTCCGACGCAGAAAGCACTAAGGCATTTGCAAACAAATCAGCACAAGTTAATCCATTCCTTCAGACGAAACCCCAGATATACCTTTATATACAATAGTACAACGCGGCATATAGAAACTTTCGCCACAGAAAGGGGGAAAAAAAGGGGCTTTGAGCACCAAACTCTATATGATCAATACAGAGCCTGTATAAGCATAAGAGCTTCAGTGTCAACTGCATAAATTGAGCTCCGCATAAAGAGAGGAGACAGATATTTGTGGAACGCATTCAAGAACACTCCCATCGATCAGGTGGTCATCACCCTATTCAGTGCAAGAAATCCTTCATTGGATCATCATGATGAATCTTCTTCATCCTATATGCTTCCATCTCCTCAGGAGTAACCTGCAATTCAGTAAAGGGTGGTGAATAATACTCCAGAATTACAGAAAGTCAAAATTCAAGGCCACAGCAGAGGAAAGCGAGCAAACCTCATCATTCCACTTAACATTGAACTTGCGCTTTCTTTCATCCTTCTCTTCCCTCCTCCTTTCATCTTCCTGCTCACAGGGTCCAAATATATTAAATCTTGAATCATGACAACAAACATCGCATACAGTTTTTGCCAAGGACATCCTCAAATGAATTGCAATGCAAGATTCGATCTAACAAAAACCACACAAACTCTATGGCTGGTTCCGGTGGAAGATATGAAGTTGAGAAATAACAAAAGTAAACATGAATAAATTAAAAAACCACATAACACACAAATACCTTCTTAAGCGCTTCAGCCAATCTTTTCTCATCTAAAACCAAATCATCGGGAATGTCAGTTCCCCAGGTAGCAAGCCTCTTTTCCCCTGATGGTGCTTCTGTTCCTGGATTTTGGAGAACAACTTATATCAGAGAGAAAGAAAAGGCATAGGTATCAACTAAAAGCACAACAACTCTGTATTATGCAAAAAGGGAAAGGGAGGAACCCATTATAAAAATGAATATCAGTATGCTTTTAAATGGTAAATAAAATTATACAAGATGAGAAGTTTCTTTATGTTGCAATACAGACAAATTCATATTAATTGTGTTTTCAAGATTTTATATTTCTTCTTATTTTCCCAAATGTTTGACATGAGCATGTTTCTACAATTGCCACTGTAGCTTAGATGATTATCTGCCAATTAGCCATACTTAAAGTCTCAAAAAAATGATAAACTAACAGATTTATACTAGTACAATAGATCCAAAGGCTGGAAGGGAAGAACACTGACCTTCAGATGCCTCTTTACGAGCAATGTTAGCTCTCATAAGATCTGCTGCTTCTTCGGCTGCTTCAATACCAGCAGCCCCAGTACAGAAGCTGTTCCGATATGTCTGCCTGCAGCACTTATAGCCCCATTGATGATCTTTCCACCATGAACCCCAGACACTTGTGTGGTTATTGACATAAACATCTTCTTCGTACTTGCTCTTCGGAAGGGATGCTTCCTACAAACAGCCATGAGCACCAGAGAAGCAAATTTAGTATGGATTTATAAAAGAAAATACACCACAATGCTGACAACATAAGGTAAACAGGAAGAACTGTACCGAAAACAACTTTTTCAGTCATTTTGAAATGTCATAACTCCAATTACAGGTAGAAATTTTCCATATCCAAGGAACAAATAGACCAATATGAAAATACCCACAACCATCTTGGATGATCAGTGATCACAGAAAAGGAAATAATTGAGAGTAAGGATTTATTGAAACGAGAAGATGAGATATTTTTGTGACAAAAAGAAGAATTCAACAGAGGTTCCAGCTGGAAAAGAAAAGAACAATAACAGATATTCAGGGATGAACAAAAGAAGGTGCAAACACTAAACTTGTAGTAAAATCTCAGTTAAACTTACCAAGGCTATTTAATACAATTTAAAGGAACGACTTAATGTATTTCTTGTGGTTAGAAAATCCATGGCAAACAACTCAAAGCAGTAGGCTACCATACTTCTATTGAAATTTTGAAGTCTGAACTAATTAAGAAACAGTTAAAATGAGAGAATATGCTTCTCGTTAGGCAAGCAAATATAGGATGCTCAAAATCAATGATTGAACCCCTTTTGTCTGAAGTAGAGTTCAATACAGGAAATACTATGATCTCCAAAAGAGAAACACAATGGTTGATTTGTATATTACCTGGCCCTTTATGACCCTACCAGCACGATCATATTCAACTTCTTTTTCGCTCTGACCCAGTAGGAGTTCCCTAGGAAGTACTTCTTCAGCAGCTGCACTGCCATACTTATCCATGATGCTCTCCTTTGTCTGAGACTTCAGTTTTTCCTTATTTATCTTATAATTTTTGTAGAGCAACTCAGCTTGTGAAGGAGCTGCTTGCATATGAATGTCATGACCCTTTTCAAATGCTTCCCAGGCATGAATATTAAGTTGCTTGAACTCCATAGCTTGACCACTCAGTCTGTTCTGATTATCTCCCTGCAATTAGACACAAACATATGAATATGATAGTTATACAAATGTAGGGTGGTCAATAGAATGCAAATATATTACAGTAACTGTGACAGAAAATTTCCTTAGTTTCAAGTAAACTTACAACATAGAATTTTTCATTCGGATCCATGTCAGGGAGAGGATCTTCACGCATAGACCTCGTTTTGGGGTCATAGTAGGCAGAATTGACATCAAGATTAAGAAGGTATTTTGCTGTATCCTCTCGAATACGTAGATTCCTGATGGGAAAATGAAGTGTAAATAAAGGCATCTTTACAAGATATGCAAATAATATAACTGAAAGAGAACATTGTGGTAGCTTAGCTGACAAAATAGACCGCATCCACTGACTACAAAACTTGCATACAGTTCACGTATATGGATAAATGATGAATGATTAACAAAACAAATGGGAGAAAGGGGGGCGAGGGGCCCGGAGGGAGATGATAAAAATGTATACCTAACAGTTCCCGTACTCCCACCACCTGTAGTGCGAACACGTTTTTCAACCTTTGCAAAGTCCATCTGCTTGCTCTCATCAACTTTGGCTTCATCCACTTTCAAAGCATCTTCAATTTTCTCGTCATCACTATCTCCACCCTCTTTATTTTGGTTATTATTTTTCTCATCCAACTGTTTAAGCTGTTGTTCCTTTAGATATTTCCTTCTTGCTTCATCTCTTCTCTCATATCTCTCAATCACCTGAGCATATGTTGCCGCATCGTAGCCATTCCAGCGATCCCGCTTGCCATCATAATCAAGCTCAAAGGTTTCTATTTTTTCATCCGGGGCTATGTTCCTGTTGGTCCACTTTGCACCAGTTTTGCGAGGCCTCTCCATGCACGACTTTGCATCATGTGTCATAGCACCACAGCTGCAGCAAGAAAATGACAAGGTTGAAATTGAAAGAATGATCTATCAAAACTCGACTAGTGTATTTAAATAGGAAAGCTGATTTAATGGTTGTGATTACAGCATTCCCTCCAAACAAGTGAATATTTAAGCCTTAAACTAATGCACAGAATTTTGATCCCCATTAAATCTCCAAGCCCTACACCTATCCAATGTTTCTAACACGTTGAAGCTGTTACCAAGAACATGTGCTCTGAAAATCACATAACTCATATCTATGAGGCAAGTTGACACAATAACACATTAATTCTTCCCCGACTACTTAACTTTGAGGTTAAAACGCACACATGCCCACACACACAAATACAAGGAACAAGAACATTTCAAAAAATAAACACATATATCATACTTTCTATACTTTCTTAAACTAAGAACCAGAGGACACCAGAATTATCATATATCCTAAAAGGAAAAGTTGGAAACAACTCCAAAGAAGCAGACACTTCTCTATTTTCCAGATAAGCAACGAATCTTCAAGAGCTCTATAACCCTGAATATAATGGCTACAGCATCGCAGTTAAAAGTTTCTAATCTTTTGTACAAAGGTAACCATTCAACATGTGGATGCCTAGAGTTCCAAATATTTAGCTTTCTTCCATAATCGGAGGATCATTCAGTGGTGTTGATTGATTGAAGCAAAATAAATGAGAAGAATGAAAGTCAACCATGGTTTCCTAATCATAACCTGTCCGCTCCAGCATGTAAGCAATAATGACCAAAAACACCTGCACGCTATCCAGCAGAAAGATGACTTACTTTTCACAAGCACCCTTTCTGAACTTGTCCGCCTGAAATATTTTGGCACCTCTGTCATACCAGGACTTTGTGTAGTTTGGATCTGACTTCCATTTCCTTTGATGTTTTAAACTCTTTACAACCCAAAAAAGCATTCAATTAGTTGAAGCTAAGTGCAAGCAGAGAATAAAAACATAATTTAACAAAACCAGGCTACGCCCCTCCTTTCAAAAATCTTTTTTTTAAAATGGAAATAATAAAAGTGATAGATTTAAAGAACAGCAAACATACAGGTCTCTCTGCATTGAGATACCAAGGTGCAGATGACATATATTGGGGAATATGTGGATTGATCTCTTTTCCATCCTCATCCACCTCAGCCGGTGCAAGCCCTGCCTTCCGTGCCTCTTCTAATTCCAGCTGCTTCCTATGATCCTCCCTAGACTTAAATGCCACTGCAGTTCCATCCATTCACAAAATCATGCAACAATTCAAAGTAACCAACAAAATGACATAAAGGAGTATCTTTTTCTGGACATAATTGAATTTCAAAGTAGGGAAAAACTTCGAAGAATAAGCAAAATATATGCAGCAATTATCAATTGAACCAAACAAAAATTTATACTTCAATCAAAATTATAGCATCGAAACGAGGACTAAACCGAGCTGTTGCGAATAAATACATATATGTAGAGAACCTAATTACCGTAGATAAAGTGTGCACGTGGGTAAGGAATAAGAGAAGGTGAGGTACCTGAAGCTGTCGCCATGTTCGATAACAAATTAAGTCGGATTTCACTTGATAATTCGAAACCTAGACGGTGTTGGCCCTTCTGTCAAAGTAGAAGATGAAAAATATTTGAGCAGACAAAAAAGAGAATGATCAGCTAGAGCTAATACATGATAAGATGCCATCATGGTGGCTATCATGGTTTGATTAAGTTGTCATCACCTCATTCTAATGACCGATATTCATTTCACTGGCATAAATGGAAATAAATGGAAATACTTCGACATAACAAACTCTATTTCAACTTTATTTATGATTAAGATAGCATAACAAAAGACCAATTAGTTTGAGAGGAGGGGGATGGTGACTGAAAGCTAAGATAAGGCTGTGAATATTTGACACCCTTTGCCACTTTAATGCGGCCAGAACAACCATCCTAAGTTAGACCTTAACCGAACAAGAAAAGGTACTTGATTCACAAGGTCTTATTGTTGAAAGCAGGAGTAAAACCATTTAAGATATTATTCACAGCAAGACATAGAGATAGATATCTAAGGTATTCTGCCCCTCGAGATAGAGAGGATGAACAGATAGAGCTAATACATGACAAATTGCCATCAAATCGACAGTCATTAAACAATCATCGACACATCATTCTCTTATATAAAGAGAAAGAGCGTCTACGGCAGGAGATAGGTGGCTGGGAGACTTGGAGATTAAAAATTAAAAAAGAGGGAGAGAGAGAGAGAAAGAAAACAGAAAATTTTCTTTGCTTCTTAAGCAAAGAAATGTAGTCCATTCACTTGCGAAATAAAAAGTGTGTATAAAAGTTCTTCAACTCTATGGCCTTCAGAACCACCAATAGGCTCACATAAAATATAACAGTGCAGACAGTGGAGGAAAGTATAAAATCATTCAAAGCCCTCTTTCTCCCCCCTTTCCTTCTCAATTCTTTCCTTTTCCTTTTGTTTACAAGGCACCACAACAGGGAATGGTCATATTCTTGCCTCAAAATTTTGGAAAATACTTGAAAAATACAGCTCCTTAAGTAAACTTGCATTACAACTATGATCAAATTTCTCCCCAAAGGATTTTGACCATCCTCCAGAACAACCAGATAACTGACAAAAAAATCATCTTCTCCGCAAGTACCAGAATTACAGAAATCACTACAAAGACAATCGCTAAATTTAGCTAGATCACGTCTCGAAACAAGCAACTAGAAAGGAGATTTCCCAAAATTAGACAACAAGGATTACTACAATGAATCTCATACACCACCGAAGGGCAAAAAGAAGATTTTTTTCTGCAAGTTTATATTCAAAATTATGAACGAAACCAAAAAAAGAAACCTCACCTGATGAGGTGATTGTTCAGTTGATGAATAATTTGAAAACCTACAGAATTTGGCAGAGAGGAAACAAAAGAAATCGACTCTTTACTGGGGAGATATTTCTTATATACAATGCAAGACATGTAGGTGATAAGGAGAAAGGTAGAAAATGAAACCCTAGAAGGACTGGAGAAACAGCGGCGCTAGCAGCGAAGGAGAATATTGTGGTATATCTTAACAAAAAATAATCCTCTTCCCCGCAAGTACCCGAATTACAGAAATCACTACAAAGACAATCGCTAAATTTAGCTAGATCACGTCTCGAAACAAGCAACTTGAAAGGAGCTTTCCCAAAATTGGACAAAAGGATTACTACAATGAATCTCATACACCACCGAAGGTCAGATTTTTCTGCAAGTTTATATTCAAAATTATGAACGAAACCAAAAAAAGAAACCTCACCTGATAAGATGATTGTTCAGTTGATGAATAATTTGAAAACCTCCAGAATTTGGCAGAGAGGACAAGAATGTGTAGGCAGCACCTTTCTGGTTTTGGGCTTCTTATAGTCTCCTTCTCTGGGTTTGATGTGGGGACGTGAATATATTTTTCTGCAATTAAATAAAGGGTCTATTTCCCTGTAACTTGGCGGGGAAGGTCAATGGTCCAATGCTTTGGTTTCAATGTTTTTATCTGCATTTAGCTACGGAAGAATGGGTTTTGTTTTGTTTCTTTTTTTTTTTCCTGAAGGGGAAGGAATGGGTTCTTGTTTGATTGTTTGTTTGGATGCATTTGCATCATCCGTGCTCAATTTTTTTATTCTGGCGATATAAAAAATGTATAACAGTAATACTTTTTATATGAACGCATTGGTATAATGCATTCGACATTTATAGTGTTGTCAAACGGGTCGACCCGTTTCGACCTGTTCCGGCCCGTCGTGAGTTGAACAGTGAAATAGTCTGAGATGAGCTGGTTCGTTTGGATCGCAGGCTGAAAACTCCTAGTTCGCGGTCCCATTACTGATGAAGCTTCGCGGGTTAAACGGGATCGACCGTGAAACTCGATAAACGACGTCATTTTGTCAAAAAACATCAAAACAGTGTCGTTTTTTAAAAAAATAAAAATATTTTAAAAGTATCAAAACGACATCGTTTTGAAAAAAATTAAAAAAATTAAAAAAACTGGCTGGCCTATGTCTAGCCCATGGGCTAAACGGAGCGGGCCGAAAAAGTTCGCGTTAAAACAGGCCTATATTTACTTAGTCCATATCCGTCCGTATGCCTCACCCCGCGGGTTGAGACCCGTTTTGACAGTGCTAGACATTTACAATTTTGAACCTTTGCTGCTTTTTTAATTTTTTTTAGTTTTGAAGAATAAGATGCATTATAGTAATGCATCAAAATTTTAAACCTTTGTTGTTCTCTATTTTTTGAATAAAGATGCATTATCGTAACACGTTTTATATAGACGTATTATAGTAGTGCATTTATTTTTTAATCTATTTTTTAAATTTTGAGAAATAAGAATATATTATCATAACGTTTAATATTGACGTATGACAATAATATATTTAACTGTTAACCTTTTAAACATTCACTAATAGGATGCATTTAACTGTAGTATTTCTATTCCATTTTGTTTCTACTTTCTATTTAGCCTATTCAAAATTATTTAAATTGAATTACTAATTTATTTATTTTTATTGAAAATATTTGCTACTTTTTAAAAATTTTTTGATTAATGTATAATTAAATCAAATTTAGATAAATAAAAATAATAATCATAGTCATATGTACATTCCATTAAAAGTTTTCTTTTTTTTTTCTTTTCATGCTTGGTTAATTCTAGAATTCAATAGAAATGGAACATACCTAATTCTAGAATTTAAAAAAAAAAAGTTCATTCTAGAATATAGCGCGCATTACGATAATATGTTGGCTATCACTGTAGCAATGCTCCATCTGTGCAGAAGTGATGGCTCTCATGCGTTCTCAAATTGGTATTCAATTTGGAGCGCATTAGTGTGATGGGTTTTGATATAAGTTCGCATTATGGTAATTTGTTTTTTAGACGTGTATGCATGAATTTCTTTTATCTGATTGTGAAGACTTATTTAAATTATTATTACAAATAAAATAGAATATAAATCCTTTTTGGTCTACTTTCTATTTTGCCAATTCAAAATTATTTAAATTGAATTGCCAATTATTTATATTTTTATTGAAAATACTTATCACTTTTTATTTTTTTGGAAAACATATAATAAAATGATAATCATAGTCATATGTACATTCCATTACAAACTTTTTTTCTTTTTCTTTTAATGTTTGATTAATTCTAAAATTCAATAGAAGGGGAACATAGCTAATTCTAGAGTTTAAAAAAGAAAATAATTAATAATGACTAATCTAAAAATGACAATTGTAATAATGTGTATATTCCATTAAAGATTTTTTTCTTTCTTAGATAATTTAGAATTCATCAAAAGTAAAAAGTAATGGCTAATTCTAGAATTCAAGAAAGAAAATGGTTAATTCTAGAAACAAACAAAAAAAAAAGATGACCAAAATAAAAAAGAAACAAGATTTCCATACATCATTATTTTAATTCACAACTTACAACATACATACAAAATTATATTAAAATCATTATATCCACATAATCACTAATTCAATCACCAAATGATCCCGCGCTAACTAGTCTTATATACAATGCTAAGACATGTAGGTGATAAGGAGAAAGGTAGAAATAGAAACCCTAGAGAAACAACAGTGCTAGCAGCGCAGGAGAATATTGTGGTATATCTTAGGGTTGAGATCTACACAACATCAATAAAAACTGGGACAGAAGAAAATTTTTAGGTTTTTTGTTTTCTTTTGTCTTCAGAGAGTAGATTTTTTTGTTTTTTGGAAAGAAAAAATTTCCTCTATTACAATATGCTATTTGGTCTCTTTTTATAATAAGTAACTTTTAGAGACGTTTATTATTCAGTTCAATTTGAAAAATAAATTTGAATCAAATCAAAATTCTCATTTCAATTTGATTTTTATTATTTTGATTCAATTTATAAAAATAATATATAATTCGATTCAATTTTTAATTTTTTTCTTGACTAAAAAATTAAAATTTTAGAAAAATTATTAATAAATGCATGAACAATATGCATTCATTTACTGAGAACACATTTTCATAATACGTTCTTATTATTGTTTTTCTCTCTCCCTTCCCTTTTTTTCTTAAAAAACACCAATTATTTTTTTTGGTTCGGTTCAGTTTTATAAAAAAATCGATTTGATTCGATTTTATAATTTTTTTAAAAAATCGAATCGAAAATCGAATGAACACCCTAATAACTTCTGCTTACACAAAGATTACACCATTAGCCTCTTTTTCTCTATTGATTGAAGGGATTTAATTTTCATTAACATATGAATTTTATCATTAATTTCTTTAATTAATAAAAATATTATAATAATTTTTTATAATTAAATTACTCTTCTTATTTTTATATTAGGTCAAAATAAGACATTTAATTGTGGACAGTGGAAACAAATTTTACTACTATGAAAGAAAAGATGGAAAGCTTTTCCATTAGAGTAAAATTTGTATTTAGATTGGTTTTCTGAATTTTTTAACTTATTAAAATAATTAATTTGTTATCCCTAATTTATACTTCTTAAATGAAGACTTATTATAGCAGTAGTAATAAAAAATTTCTTCTATCCAAAGTGCATGATATAGTGATAATAAAAAGTGTAACATATGTAATTTTTTTAGTATTTTAATCAAAATATTTTCTAAAAATCAATGTATGTTTTTTTTGTCTCATCTCCTTTCTTCAAATAATTTATTTAGATTGATTTTCTTTTAAAAATTATTTTTTTTAAAAATAAAAAAGTAAGTTGATTTATGAGAAAAGATAATTCATTGAGTTTCTATTTAAAGATTTTTAAAATTTTATAAAAATAAATTATTTATTTTAAGATAAAAATATGAACATAAATATTAAATATATAATATTTTATTAAAATAAAATAATTTTTACATAATATTAATATTTTTATCTTTTAAATATTTAAAAAATTTTTATAACACTTATTAATAAAATAATATTTATTAAATAATAAATTATTATTATTTTTAAAAATAAAAAATATAAAAAATTTATTAAAAGAAAAAGGTAAAAGGGGTCGCCCGCGAGCTGCGCCCATTCCCCAGTTGTGGAAGTGAGAGTTTTTATAAAACGACTGGAAGAGGATTGCAATTAACCCTTGTTTTTAAGCAAAGCTCAGCAAATGGCCCTAAAACGTGTAGAAATCGCTTTCAGATATTAGCGCGTTTATTAACTGCGTCGCGGGGCAACTCGTTGTGGCTAGTCCTTGGGAACAGCGTAGCGACGGATAATTAAGAATCAGAAAAGGTCCAGTCCAGGGGACAAATCAATAGGAAATGTGCTATTGTGTGTGCTATTGCTATAAATTGACTGACCGCGCGACAAAACAAGGCCCAAGGCCAGACGGGTGAAAGACCCAATAGGATTTGCTCTTCGATAATGAATCATCAGAGGGATAGAGCAGCGGCGGTGATGGAAATGTAGGGAGTAGAAGAAATGGAAGACTCACAAAGGTAACATTGTCAAACGGGTCGGCCCGTTCTGGCCCGCACGGGTTAAACAGTAAAACGAGCTGACTCGTTTGACCCGCGGGTTAGAAATTTCCAGTCTGGGATCCGTTATAGTAAATCCGCGGGTTAAACGGGCTGGCCCGCGGACTATATAAAATGACGTCGTTTTGTCAAAAAATATAAAAACGGTATCGTTTTTAGAAAAAAATTAAAAATATTTTTTAAAAATATTAAAACGACGTCGTTTTGAGAAAAAAAATTTTAAAAAAAATTTAAAAAAAAAAATGGGCTGGCTCGTGTCCAGCCTGCTCCGGTCCGCGGGCTAAACGGAGCGAGCCGAAATAGTCCGCGTTAAAATGAGCCGGTATACATTCGGTCCATATCCGCCCATATTCTTAAACAAACAGGCCGGCTCGCTAGGTGAGGCCCGTTTTGACAGCACTATCGAAAGGGCTGCGATTTTGGAGTATTTCTTTGCTCATCTCTGCCTTCTTGCAAAATATGCCTTTTTTCTGGGCGCGGGGGAATCTCTTCTTATTAATGGCTAATCAAATATGCAAATATGCTCCTATTGCTTCCACGAATTCTTTTAACTTCCTTTGATCGAACGTAATTGTGATTGTTTTCTCAAAAGAATCTTGGGCTGGTATAAATTTTGGCTTACGACCTACTTAATGACGGACAATGATTGGTACCGAAATTATAGCAACTTAAACGCACTACAATAATGGGTTGTCTTTATCAATCAAGATTAAGTTTTGAGTATGCGTTATTTATTATTATTTTTACAAAATTGATTTTTCAACTGGTGTTGTGACGAAAGAAATAAAAAACCGAATTGATTTTCTTAGAAATTTGCCAAATCGAACCTGAAATAACTGTATTAATGCATAGATATTTTGTATTCATATCATTCATTGTCTCAATATGATATTCATTTTAATAGATACATCTAAAATTTAATAATTTCTCTGAAACTTTGCAGAGAATAATACATTATGAATGACTAATTATCAGTTAAAAATATGCAAACTCGCTTGGAGCTTTCAATTAATTTTGTACTTCTATTTATAGTGTGAATATTTGTCTCTCCCATATTTAAATAAGAAAAATATTTTTTATATTTAACTATGGTGTCTATTGTTTTACTGCCAATAAAAAAATATCTTTATTTCTATTCTTTATTCTAGAAGAGAGAATAAGAGCCATATAACTTTTAATATTAACAAAATATTTAAATAATTTCCTTTTAAAGTAAAACTAAGGAAAGTAAGATATTGACATTTATTGTAGTATAAAAATCATAAAGTGCTATTTATTATAAACTAGTCATAATTAAAATAGGCTCATATAATTTATTATAATACTAGTCATAATTAAAATAAAATCATATAATTTATTATAATACTAGTCATAATTAATACAGATTTATAAAAAATTGAATGAGAAAAATAAAGAATAAGTCTTCAAGACTTGTCTATCACCTAGGTGATCAGTGATCAGCTTTTCCTTTTACATGTTTCAAGAAATTAGTCATATCTAATGAGTCATATCCACAGAAATATCATCATAATCATCATTTTTAATATGCTAGAAAGTAAAATTTATTTAAATACTTTTATTTTTTTTAAGGATGCCTTATAGAGGTTAACAAGGTATTTGACCGTACGACAAGTACGAGACTAGTGTTCTTGCATTTCACATCGATAACATACATCTTCATTATATGCTGGATCAATATTGAAATACCTAAGAGGAGGGATGAATTATGTATTTGGCTAATTTTCACAAAAACAAACCTTTTATGCTTTTAGACCAATAACAGATTATATGAGCAAAATAGAGACAATTTATAGCAAAGTAATATAAGAAAGTAAGATCAAAGAACATAAGCAATTTATAGTGGTTCGATTCTCAAGATCTACCTCCACTACCTTAAGCCTACACTTAAGGATTTCAATCACTCTACTATATGCTCAGGTTTACAAATTACAAGAGAGGTTCACCACACTATGGTTTTACACTCACAACCTCTTCTAGTAACTTTTTACAATACAAGGCTCACCAAACACAATGGTTTTATATCTCAAACAATCTTTAATCACAACTTCAAGGATCACCCTTATCTAAAGGATTTTATGTTATCAAGATAACCTTGCTAGATGATTTGTCATTAATCAAAACTACATGATTTGCCCTTAGGGCTAACAATCTCCCCCTTTTTTTTGATGACAAACTTTGATGCAAAATGTGATAGATTAAAACAGTGTAGTACATAGAAGTATTAATGTCAAGGATAGAAAATAACCAATTTAGCATATTGACATACAAAAGGCTCAATATGAGCCTATGACCCAACCAACCTCTATTTACCTCTTTTATTTCTATGCCTTTATACTCAATTTTATTACAATCTTTAATAATTTGCACACAAACACTAGGCAAGTGCACCTATCGTTATGAGTAGTACAATGGCAAGTAAATTCAAATGTCGTATCCACGGGGGTGGTTAAATACCATTACTCACTTTATACTCTATTATTTAGCCTAACAAATTTTTGTTTGTGAAAATGTTTTGAATAACTACTAGGAAAAAGTTCTAACTTAACTAGTTAAACCAACTTAAATCTTACTTGTAAGAGAGAATTCAATAGAGAAAACAATACTTGGATGGTTAATCCCCCTAGAATTACCTATGTGATAGAAATGTCCCTTGGTTGATAAATTTCACTTCTTATGTTTGATGAAATTCCAATGATAGAACTCACTCTATCTCTAGATGAAAGTTCTCTACTCTTAGATTAATTAGTTGAAATCTCTTTCTAACCAATTCAACCCAAGAATGCATTAAGAATATTGAATTTCCAATTAGATTTCTCTAATTATCAAGAAGATGTTTAGGTTTCTATCTCTAGTCACCTAAATCATCCCCATTGTTTGTGTATGGTCTATTTCACCCTTCCTTTCTCAATTCCAAGTTAAAATTTCCAAATTATGAATCAATTATATATCACCCTTCCTTTCTCAATTCTAAGTGAACAAAAATTCCAGATTATGCATCAATAATCCACTCAATCAATTTAACCATTCAAACCCACAAACAATCCACAAGAAATTCGAATTAAATCAACCAAGGAAACAATTCATTCACATAGGCAAAATCTAGGGTTCATACCCATCCAAGTATTCAAAATTTTAGTTCATCAACATATTACAAATCAAAGAACATAAAACAACAAAGAAAGAGGAAGAATTGCTCATTTTCATGGTTGAAATCTCCTCTCTTCTTCAAGGTTGAAGTTCCTCATGATTTTGTTGAGAAAGTTGCAGCTTTTGTCTGGAATCTTCAGGGTGGATGTTCTCCTTCTTCAAAGATTCAATCTTCTCTCTTGATTTCTCTTGCAAAGATGAAGATTTGGGATGGGATTTGAGTAGGTTTTTGCTATTTTCTGGCCACTCCAGCCCTCTCTCTCGTTTTTTGCCCTAAAGGGGTATCAAAATCTGCCCCAAAAGAGAGAGAAATTTAGCTTAAAAGCAGCTTCAGATCGACACAAACGTCGCCGCTTATATCACACCAAACGGCGCCGCTTGACCCCAGTTTTGGTGCAAGTTTCTGCTGCCTGACTGTGACACTATTTTGATTTCTAGGTGAATGTAGACCCCTAAATCGGCTGATCTAGGTCTTACTGTCTTCATTCACGTTGTAGATCAGGATCTTATATTTCCACAGAGATTTGAATCACATCAATTGGGCATCTAGAACGCAAGATATGATCATTATACCAAAATGTGTCAAAAATGGAACCCAATGCAGAACAGGTGACTTTACAGCATAAGTAGGGTAGGCGAATGAACTCCGATTGACACATATTTTACCATTTTGAAAAACTTCAGAATGTCCTCTATAATTGTCTAGAATACCACTTTTGCATTTGAAATCTTCATGGAGGTCAAAATCCAACTTGAAATATGTCTACCAGTCTATTTTTCCTCTGCATTTCTCTATTATTCTTCATTGTGTAAAATCTCTTTGTTTGCTTCATTTACTTCCAAATCTTTAACAAACTCACCTAAAGCAAATAAGAGATAAAGGGAGTGTAAATCGTGACTAAAACACCAAAATTTAGTATAAATGTGAGCTCAAAATGATCATTATATAAAGCACAAATATAGAATATCAACCTCCTTTCTTCCAACTAAACTAGGATAGAACATATAGCATTTAAGCATTTAGAAAAAGTTATAAGAGAGGTTTTAAGGTTGTAAAAGTTTTATAATGCTCCCCCTTAGATTGTGCTCATTTTTCAACAAATTTGGACTTGAGAAGCTATGCATCCGAATTCTGACATATCAAGTCCAACCTATAAAATAGGTGAAATGAAAGCTACAAATTTTGTAATTAAGCTTTTCTAAGGTTGTTCAAACATATTAGAAGAGATTAAAACATATTTCAATCAATTTGAACAACAAAGGAGCACATTTTGACAATGAAATATGGATGCATCCGAATTTTAGAACATGCATCCGAATTTTTAAACTCATGCGTCCGAATTTTTGAAATGTTAAGTCCAAACTGCAATAGATTCAATATGATGGATGTTTAGAGTTAAATAAGGCTTTCATAATGTTGTTCAAACATAATGGAAGAGATTAAAACATATTTGAATTAATTTGAACAACAAAATAACACATTTTGGCCACAAATATGGATGCATCCGAATTTTTAAACCTTGCATCCGAATTTTGAATCCAAAGTTTTTGCAACTCAGTTTAGCTTTACAAAAGTTCAAGAAAATTCAAGCATAGATGCATTTATCACATTCATCACAGCAGGCATCATTCATCATATTTTTCATCATTTCTCCCCCTTTTGTCATCATTAAAAAAAATAAAAGAGGTATCAATGAAAATGAGACTATCAATTTCGCATATAAAAGAAGCTCTCATCACTAGGATTTCATCATTGAGCTTCATTATTACATAAAATGCAGCAAAATACTTAACAAGTTCAGAATTACAAAAAAAATATAGATAATCAACTTAAAAGCAGTAAATAGAATAGAAGGAAAGAAATCTTAGTCTTGTGATGTTGATGTTGATGGGGAGGCTCAGCTCACTCCTTTCTTGATGGCCAGGTGCTTCACTCTTCCGCGACTGAAAGAGATTGTTGATGGAGAGACTATTTCAGCTTGAGCTACATAGCTGCCTCCTATTTGTGGCTCTTCATGTGCATATTCTTCTTCTTCTTCTTCTTCTGCCACAGTCTCTTCATCTCCACCTTGATCATCATCTTCATCATTGCTGTCATTATTATCTCCTTTCTTTTCTTCTTTATCTCCTTCTTCTTTATTTTCATCTTGAGGCTTAGAGGGTCCTTCACCACTTTGAGTATTTCTCATAAGGATTTCTTCAATGTGTTTTACCCTACTCTCCAGTCCATCTAACTTTCCAAGAACTATTGGAGCAAATGATTCAAAGAACTTATACATCTTCTCCATTTCCTTGACATGATTGTTCAAGGCTTCTTGGAATGCTTTGGCTACTATGGTGTCACCTCTCGTTACTCCTTCACCACTTGAACAAATTTCAGTTTCTTTTTCAAACAATCTCCTTTTTGTTGGAGGTTGCTCCCTCTCACTTGAGGTGTCATGCTTCCTCTTTGTCTTCATTTCCCTAGCAAGGGTTTCTTCTTCATCCTCTTCTTCTTCCTCCTCTTCACTTTCTATCTTTTCTTCTCTTTCTATTCTTTTTGGAGGGGTTCTCTTTTTGTCCTCCATACATTATCCTCATCAAGAACTAATTGCATTCTCTTAAGAGTTTCATTAGTGTAAATCTCCCCACTCTTAAAAGCTTGCCCTCTTCCCGGAAGTTTAATCTTAAAATGCTTAAAGATTCTTGTCAAGAACCTTCCAAATGGGAATGCCTTGGTTACTGTTTTTCTTGTAGTAATCATGTGTTTCAAGGCTATATAACCAAAGTTCATTCTCCTATGCTCATGCAAGGCTAACATGATTACCATATGCATATTTCCAACTGATGACTTATGTCCAAAATTAGGAACAATCATAGTAGTTACCATGTGATGCATCACTCTACCTCTAGCATCCAAGTTATTGATTTCCCTCTCCTTTATAGATCTAAACTCTCTTCCATTGGTAAATGCTTCTTCAAATCTAACATATGTAAAGAGTTCACGATCATAGCAATGCATGGAAGGTGAATAATATCTAGCTCCATTGTCACCTACTCCACAAATTCTGTTTATCAAACCTTCACTAAATTCAATGTCAACTTGGGATACTCTAGATGAATACCATTGTATCACATTATCCCCTGCCATCTCAATTCTTTCCTCTTTCAGGTTTGCATAGAATTCATATATCAAGGTAGGATAAAATTCTTCATCAATGAACAACAAACTACTCCAACCAACATCATTGAAACAAGATAGAACAATATCCATGCTAGACAATTTATCAACATCTACCTTATATCCAGGAATAATCTTTCTGCTACTTTTATTCCATTCATCAAATTCATGAGTAGCTTTAATTGAGACAAACCTGTCAACTCCAGATAATGTTTGAGGGATTCGAATTCTTCTTGGTTGGTTGAGGATTGAGTCTCCATCTCCTTCCTTAGCCTTTCCTTTCCCTTTCTCAACATTTGGCTTCTTTGTTCTCACCATTGATATTTTCGGTCGAATTTTCTGTAGTGCATCCGAATTCTAGATCGAAAATTTTCTGTTTTCATCAAAACTTCAATATATACATTAGTCATTGAATCTTGAAATTCCTAAGAGTCTTCTTAGTTGATTGAACATTTTCTCAGCCAAAGGCTTTGTAAATATATCAGCAATTTGATCATTTGTATTTATATATTCTAAGCATATATCTTTCTTAATCACATGATCACGAATGAAATGATGTTTTATCTCTATATGCTTAGTGTTGTGTTTTATTTCTATGCCTTTATACTAAAATTTTATCACAATCCTCAACAATTTGCACACAAACACAAGGCAAGTGCACCTATCGTTATGAGGAGTATAATGGCAAGTAAATTCAATATCGTATCCACGGGGATGATTAAATATCATTACTCACTTTCTATTCTATTGTTTAGCCTATCAAATTTGTTTGTGAAAATGATTGAAATTACTACTAGGAATAGAAGTCTAGCTTAGCTAATTAAACCAACTTAACTAATTTTGTTTGCTAGAGAGAATTCAATTGAGAAAATAATACTTGGATGGTTAATCCCCCTAGAATTACCTATGTGATAGAAATGTCCCTTGGTTGATAAATTTCACTTCTTATGTTTGATGAAATTCCAATGATAGAACTCACTCTATCTCTAGATGAAAGTTCTCTACTCTTAGATTAATTAGTTGAAATCTCTTTCTAACCAATTCAACCCAAGAATGCATTAAGAATTATGAATTCCCAATTAGATTTCTCTAATTATCAAGAAGATGTTTAGGTTTCTATCTCTAGTTAACTAAATCATCTTCATTGTTTGTGTATGGTCTATTTCACCTTTCCTTTCTCAATTCCAAGTGAAAATTTCCAGATTATGAATCAATTGTCAATCACCCTTCCTTTCTCAATTCCAAGTGAAAGAATTCCAGATTATGCTTCAATAATCCACTCAATCAATCCAACCATTCAAACCCACAAACAATCCACAAGAAATTCGAATTCAATCAACCAAGGAAACAATTCATTCACATAGACAAAATCTAGGGTTCATACCCATCCAAGTATTCAAAAATTTAGTTCATCAACATATTACAATTCAAAGAATATAAACCAATAAAGAAAGAGTAAGAATTGCTCATTTTCATGGTGTAAAATCTTCTCTTCCTCAAGGTTGAAATTCGTCACTGTAGCATGGAGAAAATTGCAGCTTTTTCCATGAATCTTCAAGGTGGATGTTCTCCTTCTTCAAGGATTCAATCTTCTCTCTTGATTTCTCTTGCAAAGATGAAGAATTGGGATGAGATTTGAGTGAGTTTTGATGAGTTTTTGCTGTTTTCTGTCCACTCTCTCGGCTGCTCTTGTTTTTGCCCTAAAGGGGTATCAAAATCTGCCCTAAAAGAGAGAGAAATGCAGCTTAAAAGCAGCTTCAGATCGACACAAACGGCGCCGCTTATATCACACCAAACGGCGCCGCTTGCCCCCAGTTTTGGTGGTGCAAGTTTCTGCTGCCCGACTGTGACACTATTTTGAATTCTAGGTGAATTCAGACCACCAAATCGGCTGATCTAGGTCTTACTATCTTCATGCACGTTGTAGATCAGGATCTTATATTTCCACAGAGATTTGAATCACATCAATTGGGCATCTAGAACGCAAGATATGATCATGATACCAAAATGTGTCAAAAATGGAACCCAATGCAGAACAGGTGACTTTGCAGCATAAGTAGGGTAGGCAAATGAACTCCGATTGACACAAATTTTACCATTCTGAAAACTTCAGAATGTCCTCTATAATTTTATAGAATACGACTTTTGCATTTGAAATCTTCATAGAGGTCAAAAGCTGACTTGAAATATGTCTACCAGTCTATTTTTCCTCTGCATTTCTCTATTGTTCTTCATTGTGTAAATTTCCCTTATTTGCTTCATTTAATTCCAAATCTTCAATAATATCACCTAAAGCAAATAAGAGATAAAGGGAGTATAAATGGTGATTAAAACACCAAAATGTAACATAAAATCAAGCTCAAAATGATAATTATATGAAGCACAAATATAGAATATCTCTTAGTCCTAGAATGTTGAATGGGATTTATGCTCAAATTAATAGCACTAATATTATCACATAGTATAGGCACACAATTGAATTTAAGACCATAATCAAATAAGGTATGCTGCATCCATAACAATTGTGCACAACAACTACCTGCAGCTATGTATTCAGTTTCTGTAGTGGATAAAGACACACAAGCTTGTTTTTTACTAAACCAAGATACAAGACAACTACCAAGAAATTGACAATGCCCACTTATACTTTTACGTTCAACTTTGCATCTAGCATAGTCAGCATTAGAGTATCCAATAAGTTCAAAAGATGAAGTTTTTGAAAACCAGAGGCCATAGTCATGTGTATCAATCAAATAGCGAAAAATACGTTTGACAGAAATTAGATGAGATTCTTTAGGACATGATTGGAATCTAGCACACAAGCATACAACAAACATAATATCTGGTCTACTAGCTGTGAGATAGAGTAAACTTCTGATCATACCTCTATATAATTTCTCATCAATACTTTTACCTTTCTTATCTTTGTCAAGTTTAGTTGATGAACTCATTGGAGTACCTATTCCTTTTGCTTGATCCATTCCAAATCTTTTCAGTAGCTCCTTGGTATACTTTGCTTGATTGATGAAGACTCCATCCTTGGTTTGCTTAATTTGCAGCCCAAGGAAGAAATTTAGTTCTCCCATCATGCTCATCTCAAATTCATTTTGCATGGATTTGCAAACTCTTCACAAAGGGAAGTATTAGTAGCACAAAAAATAATATCATCAACATAAATTTGCACAAGTAAAATATTATTTTTAGAAGATATTTTTATAAAAAGAGTTGTATCCACTTTTTCTTTTGTAAAACCTTTTGAAAGAAGAAAACTACTTAATCTTTCATACCAAGCTCTTGGAGCTTGTTTCAGTCCATATAGAGCTTTGGTTAACTTGAAAACATGATTTGGAAATTTTTCATGAATAAAACCAGGAGGTTGTTCTACATAAACCTCTTCTTCAATAAAACCATTTAGAAAAACACTTTTGACATCCATTTAAAATAGTTTAAAATCTTTAAAACAAGCAAATGCCAAAAGTATTCTTATAGACTCTAATCTGGCCACTGGAGCAAAAGTTTCATCATAATCAATGCCTTCTTCTTGGTTGAAACCTTGAGCAACAAGTCTAGCTTTATTTCTAACAACTTCTCCTAGTTCATTTAACTTATTTCTAAAGACCCATTTTGTACCAATAACAGAATGATCATGAGGTCTAGGAACAAGGGTCCAAACTTTATTTCTCTCAAACTGATTTAACTCTTCTTCCATAGCAATAATTCAGAAATTATCACACAATGCATCATCAATATTTTTTGGTTCAATATGAGATAAAATGGCGAAATTATCAATAAAGTATCGCCTTGTTTTAACTCCTTGGGAGACATCACCAATGATTTGCTCCTTAGGATGACTTCTTGCATATGTGAGATCCTTTGGAAGTTCTTGATTATTGCTTGATTGACCATCTTGTTCTTGCTCCATTATTTCTTTTTCTTTGGCATGATCTTCCAATGTAGGTACTTGGTGTTGAGTTTGATTTTCAACCATTGAGGAACCTGCATCATCTTCATTTCTTCTTTGAAGATAAATGTTAGATTCATCAAAAGTTACATGAATAGTTTCTTCAACACATAATGTCCTTTTGTTATAAACTCTATATGCCTTTTTTTTTATGAATAGCCAAGAAATATGCCTTCATCTGATTTTCTATCAAACTTACCAAGATTGTCACTAGTGTTTAAAATAAAACACTTGCAACCAAAAACTTTAAAATAGACAATTGATGGAGTTTTATCAAATAGAAGTTCAAAAGGTGTTTTTCTTATAAAAGGTCTTAGTAAAACTCTATTCATTACATAGCAAGTTGTATTTACAGACTTGACCCTAAAAATATTTTGGTAAGGAATTTTCACAAAGCATTGATCTAGCCATTTCTTGTAATGTTCTGTTTTTCCTCTCAACAACACCATTTTGTTGAGGTGTTTTGGCAGCTGAAAAATTATGAGTGATGCCATACTCATCACAGAATTTTGTAAAATCTTGGTTACAAAACTCTCTTATATTATCACTTCTAATAGAAATCAGTTTGCAATCAAGAGAAATTTGAACCTTTTTGAAAAGTTTTGAAAATTCATAAAATGTTTCATCTTTTTGTGATAAGAAGATTACCCATGTAAATCTTGAAAAATCATCAACAATCACATAAGCATATCTTTTACCACCAAGACTAGTAGTCCTCATAGGTCCAAATAAATCCATGTGAACTAGTTCAAGAGGTTTTGAGGTAGAAACCATTTTCTTTGGTTTAAAAGATGTTTTTGATTGTTTTCCATATTGACAAGCATCACAAAGACGGGTTTTATCAAAATGCATTTTTGGTAATCCTCTAACTAGTTCTTGTGTAGAAAGTTTGTTTAATAAATCCATGCTCACATGTCCTAATCTTCTATGCCATAAAAATCCATCATTGTCATTAATGGCAAGACATTTAATATCATTAGTAATAAGCTCATCAAGATATAACACATATACATTACTAACTCTTTTAGCAACAAAAGTAGTTTTATTACTTGCACTGTCAAAAATAGTACAAGTATCACATTTAAACTCAACTTTGCAACCATTGTCACATAATTGACTAATACTAAGTAAATTATACTTTAAACCATCAATAAGTAAAATTTGCTTGATAAGAGGGAAAGAACCTTTACCAATGTTACATATTCCAAGTATTTTCCCTTTCTTCTTATCTCCAAATGTGACAAAACCTTCACTTGTAGCTTGAAACTCACTAACAAGTGATGTATTTCCAGTCATGTGCCTTTAGCAGCCACTATCAAGAAACCATTTAGTGGCACTTGATCTTGAGGCAAATTGTTCCTATACCAAATTAGAAAGAGTGATTTTTGGTACCCATATCTTCTTAGGTCCAAGGGGGTTAGTAATAGTTTCTTTGACTTTTCAAATGGTCTTAACACCATTTTCTATCTTTCTTTTTATAAAACACTTAGAAACCTTGTGTCCATGCCTACCACAATATGTGCAACAAGTATGAGACCTATAATGAGAAGATTCTTTAACAAATAACCTTTTTTTTGTTTTGGATCAAAACAATCATGTGTAAAATCAAGACCGTGCTTTACAAATGAGGATCTTTGATAACCAAGTAATTTATTTAAATTTTCTCTTCCATTTGTAAATCTCTCAATGCATAAAGTAAGATCATTAACTTTCCTTTTTAAAGACTCATGATCTTTTAGCATTGATTCAAGAGAAATAATTCTTTTACAAAGCTTTTTGTTTTCCAAAGATACATTTTGTATAGTAGTATTCAAAACTTCTTTTTCAATGGTAAGGGAATTAATGGTCTCAAGAAATTTATCATTTTCAACACATAATTTTGAATTCTCATTTGAAAAATCATTGATTTTGAATTTCATTTCTTTGTTTCTTTTTGAAGCCTTTTTCAACTCTTCATACAGTTCTACAATCAAATCACTAGAATCAATATCATCATCACAGAAATTTGAAATAGAAGGTGAAGATTGTACCTCATCATCAATGGCCATAAAGCATATGTTGGCCTTCCCTTCACTGTCATCCTCGCTTTCTTGTTGATCCCACGTTCCAGCTAATCCTTTTCCTTTCTTGGCAGATTTCTTTCTGTTTTTGCTGTCTCTTTCCCTCTCTAACACTTTGGGACAGTCAGCAATAAGATGCTCTGTGCTCTTGCATTCAAAGCATTGAGGTTTATAGGATGAGGATTGTCCACTCTTCTTGACTGGCTTTCTTCCTTTCTTTAGAAACTCCTTTTTGTAGAATCGCTTGAACTTCCTCACTGCCATTGCAATCTCTTCTTCTCCATTGTTTCCTCCTTCTTCTTCACTTCAAGATTGTTCTTGTTCACTCAAGTGATTTGAAGCATTGAGTACAACTCCTTTTCTTCCCTTTTCTTCATCTTCCTTATCATTCAACCGTTTCATCTTCATTTCATGTGTGAGTAGTGATCCGATAAGCTCTTCAAAAGGAAGAGTTTTTAAATCTTTGGACTCCTCAATAGCAAGCGTTTTTGGCTGCCAGGATTTTGGTAGAGCATCCAAAATCTTCCTGTTTTGCTCTCCCATAGTATAGCTTTTACCATAAGTTTTCAAGCCATTAAAGATGTTAGTAAACCTTGTAAACATATCACTAATATTTTCACCTTGTTTCATAGTAAACAGTTCATAATCTCTAACAAGCATATCAAGTTTAGATTCTTTAACTTGATTAGTACCTTCATGTGTAATTTGGAGTAATCTCCACATATCATGAGCAGAATCACACCCACTAACTCTATTGTATTCAGTAACATCTAATACACAACTTAATATGTTCATGGCCTGATAGTTTAATGTCATTTTCCTTGAATCATGCTCATCAAATTCATCAGTGGATTTGGGTTCTGAGGTTACTCCATCTGCTGTCATTTTCATTGGGATATAAGGACCTTTCTCAACTATGTTCCATAAATCAAAATTGATAGAACAAATATAGATTTTAACTCTAGACTTCCAAAAAGTGTAATTTGTTCCATCAAACAACGGTGGTCTGTTTGTAGATGATCCTTCTAGGTAAGGTAGGTTTGAAATATTAGCCATAGGATCTTTGTCTTCTAGGTTGTAAAACCACACAAAGAAGTTCTAGCTCTGATACCAATTGAAATACCTAAGGCGGGGGAGGGGGGGTGAATTAGGAATTTGGCTAATTTTCACAAAAACAAACCTTTTATGCTTTTAGACCAATAACAGATTATATGAGCAAAATAGAGACAATTTATAGCAAAGCAATATAAGAAAGTAAGATCAAAGAACACAAGCAATTTATAGTGGTTCGATCCTCAAGATCTACCTCCACTACCTTAAGCCTACACTTAAGGATTTTAATCACTCTACTATATGCTCAGGTTTACAAATTACAAGAGAGGCTCACCACACTATGGTTTTACACTCACAACCTCTTCTAGTAACTTTTTACAATACAAGGCTCACCAAACACAATTGTTTTATATCTCAAACAACCTTGAATCACAACTTCAAGGATCACCCTTATCTAAAGGATTTTATGTTATCAAGATAACCTTGCTAGAGCTAGTAGAACAACACAATTTAATAAATAAGGAAGAGTGTGTAGATGTTACCACTTGTTGGTAGAAATCACACAAAGTTACACCTTCACACTTTTGATGTCTTTGGATTGATCAATTGAATGCACAAGACATAAGAGAGCTAAAGGAATGTTTGTAACAGGCTTTAGAATGCTTAGATTTTTCTTAAGAATTCAAAACTACAAAAGATTGCACGTTTATAACATTTATAGAATTTGAAAATCAGTTTTAACAGCTATAAAACGGTTAGTTAACGGCTATTTTCAGGAAATTCGGACGACCGAATTCTGCATCCGAATTTTTCGGACGACCGAATTCTTCCTGCTGCGTCTGAATCTTCGTCCGAATTTCTCTGGAAAAACAGTGACCATGCTGAAGGCCAAAATTCGGACGACCGAATTTTTCTTCATGCGTCTGAATCTTCTTCCTAATTTCTCTAGAAGAACAGTAGCAAACTTTTGCCACAAAATTCGGACGACCGAATTTTTTTGGAAGCATATTCAAACTTTGTTAAATCATTTGAGATTTAACTTCAATAAGTTTGAAAAACATTTGGTATGCATAAAAAACTTATTTAGACATATATAAGTTTGAAAACCAAAATCAAATTTCTTTGATCATATGAAGTTTACTTAAAAACTTTTAGGACACAAAACCACATTCACTAAGAGATTCATTCAAAGCCTTTTAAGATTAAGAAACCTACTTTATGCTCTCTTATGCATTCAATAGACTTCAAGACATACACGTGTAGAGTTAAATAGAGATTTACCTATTATCATATCTACTCTACACTTCAAGTCTTGAATGCCTTGAGTTCATCTTTGAATAACCTTCAAAAGACTTCATAGTTTATTGAGGTTATTCTTGCACTTTGGCTTGAAGGCAATGAGACTCCATACTTCTTAGTTCACAAATCCTATCACATAATATGAACATATTAGTCCTCATTAATATTTGTCATTAATCAAAACTACATGATTTGCCCTTAGGGCTAACAAATATCTTTCCCTTTTCTTTTCTTATTCATTTTTTATTTCGAAAAACTTTCCTTGTTACCATGAGAATAGGAAATATTTCTACCATAATCGTGCCCACTACCATGGCATTAACAGCGGCCACAATCTCGACCTTTTCCACGACTATATGCCATAGTCGCATTGGAATGGAACCAGTCGGTCATACTTCATAATTTTTCATTAATAATTCATTATTTTGTTCAACAACAAAGAGACATATCAATATCAGTAATATTATTTTCGTATAATTTCAATTGAGAAGTAATTTTAAAATGGCTGAATTATACTCATTAATAGATTTAAAATCTTAGAGTCACAAATGCAACCAATCATGTCTTGCCTTTAGAAAGGATAATAATCTTCAGGTAGTCAAATCTTTCCTTTAAATTATTTTACAAAATAAGTGAATCTTCTATAATAAGATATTCTACTTTTAAATCTTCGTGAAGATAATGGCGGGAAAAAATCATAATTTTGGTACAATCTTGATTTGATACTATATTATTTTCTTTAATGGTGTCTTCACATAAAGAGTTACAAACTCAAGTTTAGTTAGATTAGCTATGAAAATAAAACTTGTAATATAAAATTTTAACTTCACATTGAAATCACCTAAGTTGGATAACTCTTCAGCGAAATGTAGAGACTTGTACTAATAACGTATTATAAAATTTGTTGTAATACTTGAACAAAATAATAATAAAATAAAAAATAGACAAAGAAAAAGAAGAGAAAAAATAAAGATAGGACAGAAATAAAGCATTGGGTCGAACTCTTCTTTGGTGTCAAGGTAATAGCTATGAATAGTCATCGACTTCCGGGAAGGGGTAGAAGATAATCCACTTTCATTAAGCGATTTATTAGATAATCAAAAACAGAGAATCTTGAATACTATTCGAAACTCAGAGGAACTCCGTGGAGGCGCCATTGAACAGCTGGAAAAAGCCCCCTTATTACTTGCGCAAAGGGAATGGTATCCCATGCTTCTGCTATCTATATCCGTATTTGTCAAATTCTACAGGATCAAACCTATGGGACTTAAGGAATGATATAAAAAAAAGAGAGGATGAAAAATGAAATACTGTACTTCGTTTTGAAATCCAAACGTTCACTAATGAGTACTGCATCTTCAAAATTGTAACCTTCCCATGGCATATAATTCGCATAATATCTTGATTGAATGAGAAGAAAAAAGTTATTACACGATCACTCAAATTAGGGGTGTATGTAATCAATACTCCCAAATAAAGAAAAAGGGGAATTGATCTATGGTCGATTTCGTAACAAATAAATAGATTATTCGTTCCCCTGCTAAGAGGGCTGGGATCTTTGATTGATCTATCTTCCGTAGATTCTTAGCGCCGGGAATAATACGTTTTTCCCCAAAGAAAGTTCACCACCAACCGTAGCAGCACCGTCGGCTAAAATTTGTCCCTTTTTAATGTATTTACCCCGGCAAACTCGCGATTTTTGGTGCATACAAGTATTTTTGTTGGAACGTTGATACATAACTAATGGCATGCTTAGAGTATCTCCATTAACTGATAAAAGTATCTTGTCCCCCTTTTTATTCGAATTTTCTTGATTCGCATTCCTATCTCGTTTGCAAACATATCTGGGTGGGATTAAATATATGATAGGGTTAACTGCTTTTTTGGTAAAAAAATTGCCAAATGTTTCTCTAGAACGACCAATATTTGTTTGAATAGTAGAAACAAAAATTTTCTTTTATTTTCTTGCATATTTTGGTCATATAGCCTCTTTTTTATATAGGTTATAAAAGAAATATTTTATAATTAGAAATAACAAATTAACTGTTCTATCTTATATTAATGAAGAGAGGAGATAAGATTTAAGTTTTAATTTAGATGAAACCGTAGGATATTCATTTTTACTTTTGTGTTTATAACATTAATAATCTAAGTATGATAGACTCCTAGCCGAATGGATTATATTGGTCATTTTCCAAAGTTTAGAAAAAAAAAAAAATCGATTGGGGCGTGAGTGGCCAAAAATAAAAACGTTGAGGATGAAATTGCCCAATAATCCAAAGAAAATGCCTCGCACCACGAAAATTTCTCTTCTGTCCATCTTCCATTTGGCCTTTTCTCCACCGGCGGCGACCAGAGCTTCACGACAATAGTGGCTGCCGTAGGATGTATCTCCGACCAAATGTCGCTAAAATTAGAACTATACAGGAACAAATTCTATTATTTGTAGCCATCAGTTCCATCATCCTACTGAATTTACGGCCTCGGTAACCTTTGCAGTTTTGTTCATTCTTGTATTTCAGTGTCTGTGTTCTCAATCCTTTTATTATTGTTTTCTTTTCTGTACTTGAGCAGAGTTGACAGAGTTGCGATTAAATCTTTGTTCTTTGGAGTTTGGAATCCCCTTAAAATTCAGTCCTGTTTTCTATTGATAGCTGAGTTTGATTAATCTTTTTTTTTTTTTTTGCTTCTATGTATTTCTGGTTTCTTTCATTGCTTTTAAGTATCAGTGGAATTACTGCATACAATGAAATCTCCGGTTTAAATTTGATGTAAATGTATTTTTACTTTCGGAAATCCTATAGTATGTACTCTAGACAGAACTCTGGCATCCAGTCTCTATTATCTGCTCTGCTGATTTGACTTTTTAATTTAGTCCAATGTTTGAAACCTACAAAGGGTAACCAAACTAAGTGCTTTATTTGTTGGGATGTAATGCTGCTTCTGATTTTTTAACTTATGGATGCAAATTTACCTATTGTCATTGAACCAAGTTAGAAATGTTGTCTTGTCCTCTTTGATATGTTATGAGAAGCATTTGGCAATACTGATGATTGACACTGCTTCCTTTTGGTAGCATTATAAACTTGTCATTTATGCTCACTAATAGTTAGAAAGGTAAGGATTCAATTGCAAGATATCCCAAAGGCATGTCGTGGATAAGTTTAAAATTTCTTACACAATCTACAGCGGATAATAAATCATCAAGTGGTTTAAATTCATTGAAGTTTACTTTAGGTATATACCAAATGCTAAAAGTTAGTAAAAAGATGTAGATTGGACCAGTGGTCTGTTCTTAGATCCTGGTTGCACAATGAACTCTTTTTAGTCAGAGTACTGTGAAAGGAAATTAATTTGTCTATAATTCAACATAGAAGCTTACATGGTTAATAAAATGGAGCTGGGTTAATGAAATGTTAAATTGGGTGCATAGGCAGTTATTTTTCTCTGTTTTCTTGAAGAATAAAGTAAAATGCGGTTTTTACTGGATGGTTGTTTTATTTTCTTGTCCCATTTAACACATACTGGTTTTAGCAACTCTTATATTTTATCTGATTCAGAGTTTGTACCTGACTTTTGTCACAATTAGAAATTCTTCTTTTTCCTTTCATGTGAAAGAATGTCAATGTGCCATTGCCATTTCTAAAAGGTGAAGATTCTAACCTACACTCTGAGAAATTCTTCTTTTTGCTTCCATGTGAAAATGGAGTCCCTTCTTGATTACTGTAGACACTCTTTTTCTTTAAATTACAGTTTTTCATTTTCTACCACACAAATATTTTATTGGCTGTATCAAATTAGTTTTTGTGCTTATTCCTATGTTATTAAAGTGCTAAAATTCTTGGATTCGATACTGCTTTTGAACATTTGGTTGACTATGTCGTTCTCTCTCTCATGCATAAACATCCCACTGTGCTATATATGGCCACAGCTTTCTCCCTAAGTAGTTCTATTTCCTGCTTCAAGGCCTTTGATGTGTTTTTCTTCATTGCTGAAATGTTTGTCTTTGTTGCATAAGGTATGTTACTATCCTGGCAAACTAAGTCTTTGATTGGTTAAGGAGGTTGGATGTATATGAGAGAATTACTATTCATTTGGATCAAGACAGATGCATTGATGTGATAGATTGATGAAAGGAGGTTATCAAATTGCTTCCTGATATACACATTTTGCTATAAATGGTGCAACCAATTATGCAAGCATGCGGCTGGGGAATCTGGTTGGATTTGTATCCTCATCCGCGATCTGATTTCTCTCTCTTAAAAGCTGCCTCTGGCAATGGAATTGACTGTGCTGTCTGCTCAATAGGCAGGAGCCGTCCATCTTCAAGAACAAGGCCTTCTGTCTACGAATCCAGAATTTGGTGTTCCTCTACTGGTGCAAGTAATAAAGACAATAGCGATAAAAATCCAATAAATTGGGATGCTAAGACCAACAGTGTTGAGGAAGTTTACTGCCCGGAAAGTGAGAGCTACAACGACAATAACAATACAGTAATTCAGGATGCTGACAATGACTGTACTGAGGATGTTTACCACCCTGAGAGTGGCAGCTATCATGATGATCATATGGATGATGATGGTAGTGGCATTGAGATACATGTAGAAAAAATTGCCAAAAACCGAAGGAGGATCCGGGCCAGGGTTTCTGTTCAGGCTAGTCTTGATACAGTCTGGAATATCCTGACTGACTATGAGAGATTAGCTGACTTCATTCCAAACCTTACTGTCAGCCAGTTGCTTGAGAAGAGAGACAAATATGCCCGTCTGTTACAGGTGTCCTCCTCAGCCTTGCTCTATTTAGAAAAAATTAGTTAGTGAAATCAACAATTAATTGGAAATTTTTAACAGATTGGGCAGCAAAATCTAGCATTTGGTCTAAAGTTCAAAGCCAAAGGTGTTCTTGACTGTTATGAGCAAGATATACAAAATTTCCCCTATGGTCAGAGTCGTGATATTGAGTTTAAGATGACAGAAGGTGATTTTAAACTATTTGAGGGAAAGTGGTCTATTGTGCAGGTACAAAACTATTTCTTCTTACACTCAATAATTCTTGTTTTTCAGCAAGTATGTCCTTGGTCTGTGTTGTATTATTTTTATGTCTGCAATTTTGGGTAGAGTTAGTAACATTTCTGTTAGTTCTGTCAAATACTTGGAAATTGCTAGTCGATTTTTCGTCATGGAGTGAAAGTTAAGTTCCTAGGTTGCCGGATTCTGACAGGGCATAATTGTTTTGCAAACGAGACGCATTTCTAATGTTTCATAGCTTCATAATATAGGACTAGAGTTTAGTCTGAAAATAAGGCGTCTGCCTACTTTGACTAATTGTACATCCCTGATTCCGCACCTTCCTCTGCAGCCCCTACAAATGTGCTTTTCTTCTGATTATTTGAAATAGAATATCTACTATACAAGTACAAAAGATTGATAATGTCTCGTAAAATGCAGAACAGTACAGGAAATTACAATCTGACTGATACTGTTGTTGGCCAAGGATTTCGTACCACTCTTTTCTATGTGGTAGAGGTAGAGCCAAAAGCTTGGTTGCCTGTACGCCTTGTTCAAGGCAGGCTCTGTAGGGATATAAAGATGAATCTTTCTTGTATTCAAAGAGCAGCAGAAAGAGCATATTACAACACAGGCTCTGCTTATTGACGCATTTCTGCTTCTGTGAAAGTTCATATAGGTACATAAACTTTTGTGCTATATTCTTTGTGGAAGCTTTTGTTTTGGAGAGTAAAGTCCTAATATGCATAATTTAAATTGCTTACTTGGGCTATGCTTCAGTATTTGCATGTGTTGTAGTGCTCAAAGATGTAGCCCTAGAAACTCGTCATCCCGGTTCTATTGCAATATGAAGGAATTGCCATCATCTTCCACTAAAAATTTGCTTCTATTTTCTGGTTATATTCACATGCAGACAAACTTACGCGTAAAGGCATGTTCATATATGTGTGGTCTGTGATTGAATTCATCAACTCTCAAATTCCGCTGGGAAGGACATGAGAGTAGCGGGAGGTCCACGTACAAAGCTAGCAACAGAAATTCTATGATTGGTTTTCATTAAGTTTCAAATTCAGTCGGAAAGGACATGAACTTAGCAGATGAGTCAACGCACGGCTAGCAGCAGAACTTGAAGAGATAAAAGGTCAACTGCTTTATTCTTAGTATCATATGATGAAGTAATAAGAAGAATGCTAGAAGCGTAATGAAAACTCATAATCTCTGCAAGTACTCAAAGATTATCACTTAATTAAAGAATCAGGGTAATATCACTATTGAATTTTCATCTCTGCGTAAGATTCCATTGATAAGAACGCGTTTTATTATAAAGAAAGCTCTATTACATCTCAATGGGAACTTTCCAATCAAAGTACCCCTTTAGGCTTTGATCCACCAGGGCGACAGCGATCGGCTGTGTTGCATCCTCTAACGTATGGGTTTGCTGGTTTCCCCGGTTTGCAGTTTGCTGGACTGCCACCCGTTCGATTACATGCAACTCCGCCTCGCTGCATTGCTCCAGTTCCAATGGTTCTTATTGCGGCGACATTGTGAACCATCACAGCAAACAACAAAAGTGCAGCAAGGAAGACACTACTCATACCTCTAAACGCCATCCTCATTGAATAACTAGCTAGTAGCCAACAACCAATCTCTATATCTATGCTGCAAATGCAAAAGAACTCGAGATTGATTATGTTTCAGTGAAATAGAGTTGTACGAATTTCTGCAAGTGAACAATGAAAAAAATTTAATAGAGACGTACCTCGATTTGAATAGCGTTGAGTCTTTAAACCTATATTTATCAATGTTAAAATTCTTTAAACTTACAGACTTTATATAGACTAAGTCAGGGAATAGATATCAATTAAGATTTCTTTCCATCAATGAAACATCCAGATTATTTTCTAAAAACGTAACCTATCATATCCTTATTAATAATTATCTGATTTTTTTAGATAAGAAAGAATATGGTGATCTATCTAGATAAGAAAGATTATGGTAATTACCTATAACATGATGATGTACTTAGATAGAAAAAAATATAATAATTACTTATAATATAATAGAACTTTGCCTCAGTGATTTCTTCAGAAGTGTTCTGTGTTATTATTGATTTAATGTATAATTAGGCTTCAATCTCTCACTTACAATTTGGATGGTTCAATCCAGATAGCTAATTTTGAATTTTTTTTATTTATTTGAAGCAAGTGTAGAATTTTGAAATCGTTTGGAGAGGAAAGTTCATTTGTTTAATTAATTCTCTTCATGTGCTAACAAATTTCCTTATCAAGATTTCTATAACTGTCTTCCGCACCTTGCAGACCTTTTGACGGAGCAACCTTTGGTCTTTTGAACTACTAGTTAAATAATGGACTGTGAAGTTGAACTCTTGAACTGGAACTCCCTTCTCTTCTTATGTGAAGGAAAATAGTTGCACAGAAAAGAACAATTTTGTTAATCCAAAGGAGAATGGCAGCCATTTTGAGAGACTGTCAAAAGGTATATACACTTTCTATCGTAATATTTTCAATATTGCTGAAATAGGTTTCTTTTTTTTTCTTTTGAGGAAAATAAATTTCTTTCGAAATTATATTTTTTTAAGAATTCATTAAAATATCAAGATAATGATAATCTCAGTAACTAAAATCGGATGTTTATACTCGATTCGTTCAGATTTGAATACTTACATTTCTTTTCTAATATATTTGAAATTAAATATTCACTTTTTTAAATAGTTATATATTTTAGGGTTAAATCTAAATATTCTTTAAAGTCAAAAGTGATGTAAAATCAATGTTTCAACTTTAATTTTGACAATTAATCCTTCTTCCATGATTCAGGTAAAATCAATTTAATTATAATAGTTAGACATTTAATTATAAAAGGAATGAGTAAATTATAAATGAAAATCACATCCAAATCAAAATTTGGTACCAAAGATATTTTTAATTTTGTGAATTATGCTTTAGATCCTATTGGCTTCTTTTTTCTTTTGAGAAAATTTTGCAAGATAATCGTCTGATAAAAGCAAGAAAAATCCACCAAGTCCCCATCATCTTTTTTTTTTTTTAAATTTTAGACTTGTAAAACCAAATATGCACTTCGATTGATTTTATAACCAAAAATTTCACTTTTTTTTCTCATTTTTTATTTTGGCCTCATTTCTTTTCTATACAATTCACCTAAGAAATCTCAATCGCCCGAAGTCTCCATCATCTTTTGCTTATGTTCCATACCGATGACTGATGTGTGTGGGCCACGGTGCGGATTGGAAGAGGCATGGGAGCAAACAGTTGCCCAGAAGAAAAGTATCGTTAATGTTCGTCGCACTTTTGGGCAAAACAGTTAAAATCTCGCCTTTTAATGATTCGATGAACATTAGAAAGGTCCTGTTTTAACGCTAGGGAGAACGACATTAGTTTGTTTTTCTTCACTGATTCCACGGTATTTCGTTTTCTCGGTGAACTATCAACAAGTCATTTTATTTTATTTTAATGGATATTTAGAGTTTAAATTTGATCAAATTCCTAATACAAATAACTCTAGGAAGTCAAAGTTATTCACCTTCGTCTAAAATTGAATGTCTAACTTCGTATATATTACAGTATATTAAATAATTTCGATTGTTTAGAATTATTTGTATTAGAAATTTTGTCAGATTCAGACACCAATTATCTATCAAAACAAAATAACATGTTAATAATTGATTGATAGAGAAAAATAAAATATCATAGTATGTGGAACCAATGAAGAAAAATAAACTAATGTCATAATTCAGAGTGTTAAAATAGGACAAATAGTTGAATCGAATTTTCTTTAAGGAACAATTCCTTTTCAAAAGACATCTAAATGAGCCAAATATCAAAATTCGGTTCAGTTGGATTCCAACTGACATAGGAAACAAAAAGATAAAATTAAATCCTTTTACTCCTAATTTAGAAGTTTACTTTTCTATTTGAAATAAAAAAGAAATATTTAATTTCAGAGAAAAATTATTACTCCGGTCATTCATTCTATGTCACATATCACGATTAATTTTAATCGCTAGAGTTGTTTGTATTAGAAATCTGGTCAGATTTAGACTCCAAATATCCATCAAAACAAAATAACATGTTGATAATTGATTGATAGAGAAAAACGAAATATTACAGAATGTGGAACGAATGAAGAAAAAACAAACTAATGTCATAATCCCCAGATGTTAAAGAAGTACGAGATAGTTGAATCGAATTTTGTTTCGAGAACAATTCCTTTTCAAAGGACATCTAAATATGGAGCCAAACACTATATCAGAATTCGGTTAAGTTGGATTCCAACCGAAACAGGAAAAAAAATAAAATTAAATCCTTTTAATCCTAATTTAGAAGTTTGCTCTTTTATTTGAAATAAAAAATAAATATTTAATTTGAGAGAGAGATTATTACTTCCCTCATTCATTCTATGTCACATATCACAATTAATTCTAATTGCTAGAGTTGTTTGTGTTAGAAATTTGGTTAGATTCGAACTCCAACTATTCATCAAAACAAAATAACATGTTGATAATTGACTGGTAGCGAAAAACGAAATATCACAGTATGTGGAACGAATGAAGAAAAACAAACTAATCCCATAATCCCCCAGTGTTAAAGAACTACAGATAGTTGGATCGATTTTTTTTTTTTTAGGAACAATTCCTTTTGAATGGACATCTAAATGAGCCAAACACTATATCAGAATTCGGTTAAGTTGGATTCCATCCAAAGCAGGAAACAAAAAAATAAAATAAGATAATTTTACTTCAAATTTAGAAGTTTCCTATCTTCTATTTGAAATCAAAAGTAAATATTGAATTTTAGAGAGGGGTTATTACTTCGCTCGTTCATTCTATGTCACATATCACATTTCACTCTAACCCCCGTGGCACTAAGAGAGAGATGTTATAGTTTGAGACACTAAGAGGGATATGTAATAGTTTGAGACGATAGAATTGAATAAAAAGATAAAATAAAACTTATTGCGAGAGAGAGAGGTACTCATTTTGAGGAAATTTAGGGTGGTCTTGGATTAGCTTTCAAACTAAAAAAAAAAATTTATTTTTTTATTTTTTTAATTTTAAGTCACATTTTTTTACAAACAATTTACTTTTACGATTTTTCATAAAATTTAACTCAAATAAAAATGCAATCCAAATAAGCTCTTAATATCCTGATTTAACTAGTCAAAACAGTTGAAATCTCGTTTTTTAATGATCTGATGGACATTAGAAAGGTCCTGCTTTGACGCTAGGGAGTACGACATTAGTTTCGTTTTCTTTATTGGTTCCACGGTATTTCGTTTTTCTCTACGTCGTTCCTATATACAGTTTTTTTAGACTATATGTAATGCAAAAATTTTTCATTATTTCATTTTCATTTTGAAGAGTACTTAAAATTCTCTAAAACATTCGGACAAAAAAATTCAGATCTACGAAAAATGACGAAGAATTTTCGCAAAAAAATAACAATTTATCAAACTACTCATTTTTCGTAGATCTGAATTTTTTTGTCCGAATGTCTTAGAGAATTTTAAGAACTCTTCGAAATGAAAATGAAATAATGAAAAATTTTCGCACTACGTATATTAAAAAAAATTGCATATAGTAGTGTCCTTTCTCTATTGGTGAACTGTCAACAAGCCATTTTATTTTGTTCTAATGGATATTTAGAGTTTAAATTTGATCAAATTCCAAATACAAATAACTTAGACAGACGATTATTCGATTACGTCAGTCTAAAAATTAAATGTCTACCTCAATCTACATTAGGATATGTTAGATAATTTCGGTCATTTAGAATTATCTGTATTAAAAATTTTGTCAGATTTAGACACCAATTATCCATCAAAACAAAATAGCATGTTGATATTTCATTGATAGAGAAAATGAAATATCACAGTATGTGGAACGAATGAAAAAAAAAAACTAATGTCATAATCCCGAGTGTTAAAATAGGACAAACAGTTGAACTGAATTTTCTTTAAGGAACAATTCCTTTTCAAAAGACACCTAAATGAGCTAACTATAAAAATTCGGTTAAGTTGGATTCCAACCAAAACAGGAAACACAAAGATAAAACTAAATCGTTTTACTCCTAATTTAGAAGTTTACTCTTCCATTTGAAATAAAAAATAAATATTTAATTTTAGAGAGAGATTATTACTGCATACAATGAAATCTCCGGTTTAAATTTCATGTAAATGTATTTTTACTTTCAGAAATCCTATAGTATGTACTCTGGACAGAACTTTGAGACCCAGTATCTATTATCTGCTCTGCTGATTGACTTTTTAATTTAGTCCAATGTTTGAAACCTACAAAAGGTAACCAAACTAAGAGCTTTATTTGTCGGGATGTAATGATGCTTCTGCTTTTTTAACTTATGGATGCAAATTTACCTATTGTCATCGAACCAAGTTGGAAATGTTGTCCTTTTTCATATGTTATGAGAAGCATTTGGCAATACTGATGATTGGCACTGCTTCATTTTGGTAGAATTATGAACTTGTCATTTATGCTCACTGACAGTTAGAAAGGCAAGGATTCAATTGCAAGATATCCGAAGGGCATGTCGTGGATAAGTTTATAATTTCTTACACACTCTACAGTGCATACTAAATCATCAAGTGGTTTGAATTCATTGAAGTTTGCTTTAGGTATATACCAAATGCTAAAAGTTAGTCAAAAGATGTAGATTGGACCACTGGTTTGTTCTTAGATCCTGGTTGCACAATGAACTCTTTGTAGATAGTCAAGAGTACAGTGGAAGGAAATTAATTTGTCTATAATTCAACATAGAAGCTTACATGGTTAATAAAATAGAGCTACGTTGATGCGATGTTAAATTGGATGCATAGGCAGTTATTTTTCTCGATTTTCTTGAAGAATAAAGTACAATACGATTTTTACTGGATGCTTGTTTTATTTTCTTGTCCCATTTATCACATACTAGTTTTAGCAACTCTTATATTTTATCTGATTCAGTCTCTACTTGGACAGGATTTGGTTTTAAGACCAAACTCAAAATTTTAAGTGTGGGACTGATATCTCCTTTCACAAATAATTTAACTTTTACGAAATTCAAGACAAAAATCTCAAAACTAAACCTTATCAAATCACACCTTGAGTTTGTACCTGACTTTTGTCACAATTAGAAATTCATCTTTTTCCTTTCATGTGAAAGAACGTCAATGTGCCATTGCCATTTCTAGAAGGTGAAGATTCTAACCTACACTCTGAGAAATTCTTCTTTTTGCTTCCATGTGAAAATGGAGTCCCTTCTTGATTACTGTAGACACTCTTTTTCTTTAAATTACAGTTTTTCATTTTCTACCAGACAAATATTTTATTGGTTGCATATGAGTTTTTGGGCTTATTTCTATGTTATTAAAGTGCTAAAGTTCTTGGATTCGATACTGCTTTTGAACGATTTGGTTGACTATCTCTTTCTCTCTCATGCATAAACATTCCACTGTGCTATATATGGCCACAGCTTTCTCAGTAAGTAGTTCTATTTCCTGCTTGAAGGCCTTTGATGTGTTTTTCTTCATTGCCGAAATATTTATCTTTATTGCATAAGGTATGTTAGTATCCCAGAAAACTGAGTCTTTGATTGATTAAGGAGGTTGGATGTATATGTGAGAATTACTATTCATTTGGATCAAGACAGATGCTTTTATGTGATGGATTGATGAAAGGAGGTTATCAAATTGCTTCCTGATATTCACATTTTGCTATAAATGGTGCAACCAATTATGCAAGCATGAGGCTGGGGAATCTGGTTGGATTTGTATCCTCATCCGCGATATGATTTCTCTCTCTTAAAAGCTGCCTCTGGCAATGGAATTGACTGTGCTGTCTGCTCAATAGCCAGGAGCCGTCCATCTTCAAGAACGAGGCCTTCTGTCTACGAATCCAGAATTTGGTGTTCCTCTACTGGTGCAAGTAATAAAGACAATAGCGATAAAAATCCAATAAATTGGGATGCTAAGACCAACAGTGTTGAGGAAGTTTACTGCCCGGAAAGTGAGAGCTACAACGACAATAACAATACAGTAATTCAGGATGCTGACAATGACTGTACTGAGGATGTTTACCACCCTGAGAGTGGCAGCTATCATGATGATCATATGGATGATGATGGTAGTGGCACTGAGATACATGTAGAAAAAATTGCCAAAAACCGAAGGAGGATCCGGGCCAGGGTTTCTGAGATACATGTAGTTTACTCGTCATCCCGGTTCTATTGCAATATGAAGGAATTTCCATCATCTTCCACTAAAAATTTGCTTCTATTTTCTGGTTATATTCACATGCAGACAAACTTACACGTAAAGGCATGTTCATATATGTGTGGTCTGTGATTGAATTCATCAACTCTCAAATTCCGCTGGGAAGGATATGAGAGTAGCGGGAGGTCCATGTACAAAGCTGGCAACAGAAATTCTATGATTGGTTTTCATTAAGTTTCAAATTCAGTCGGAAAGGACATGAACTCAGCAGATAATCAACGCACGGCTAGCAGCAGAACTTGAAGAGATAAAAGGTCAACTGCTTTATTCTTAGTATCATATGATGAAGTAATAAGAAGAATGCTAGAAGCGTAATGAAAACTCATAATCTCTGCAAGTACTCAAAGATTATCACTTAATTAAAGAATCAGGGTAATATCACTATTGAATTTTCATCTCTGCGGAAGATTCCATTGATAAGAACGCGTTTTATTATAAAGAAAGCTCTATTACATCTCAATGGGAACTTTCCAATCAAAGTACCCCTTTAGGCTTTGATCCACCAGGGCGACAGCGATCGGCTGTGTTGCATCCTCTAACGTATGGGTTTGCTGGTTTCCCCGGTTTGCAGTTTGCTGAACTGCCACCCGTTCGATCACATGGAACTCCGCCTCGCTGCATTGCTCCAGTTCCAATGGTTCTTACTGCGGCGACATTGTGAACCATCACAGCAAACAACAAAAGTGCAGCAAGGAAGACACTACTCATACCTCTAAACGCCATCCTCATTGAATAACTAGCTAGTAGCCAACAACCAATCTCAATATCTATACTGCAAGTGCAAAAGAACTCGAGATTGATTATGTTTTCAGTGAAATAGAGTTGTACAAATTTCTTCAAGTGAACAATGAAAAAAGTTTAATAGAGACGTACCTCGATTTGAATAGTCTTGAGTCTTTTAACCTATATTTATCAATGTTAAAATTCTTTAAACTTACAGACTTTATATAGGCTAAGTCAGGGAATAGATATCAATTAAGATTTCTTTCCATCAATGAAACATCCAGATTATTTTCTAAAAACGTAACCTATCATATCCTTATTAATAATTATATGATTTTTTTAGATAAGAAAGAATATGGCGATTTATTTAGATAAGAAAGAATATGGTAATTACCTATAATATGATGATGCACTTAGATTGAAAAAAATATAATAATTACTTATAATATAATAGAACTTTGCCTTAGTGATTTCTTCAGAAGTGTTCTATGTTATTATTGATTTAATGTATAATTAGGCTTCAATCTCTCACTTACAATTTGGATGGTTCAATCCAGATAGCTAATTTTGAATTTTTTTTATTTATTTGAAGCAAGTGTAGAATTTTGAAATCGTTTGGAGAGGAAAGTTCATTTGTTTAATTAATTCTCTTCATGTGCTAACAAATTTCCTTATCAAGATTTCTATAACTGTCTTCCGCACCTTGCAGACCTTTTGACGGAGCAACCTTTGGTCTTTTGAACTACTAGTTAAATAATGGACTGTGAAGTTGAACTCTTGAACTGGAACTCCCTTCTCTTCTTATGTGAAGGAAAATAGTTGCATGAAAAGAACAATTTTGTTAATCCAAAAGGAGAATGGCAGCCATTTTGAGAGACTGTCAAAAGGTATACACACTTTCTATCGTAATATTTTCAATATTGCTGAAATAGATTTCTTTTTTTTTCTTTTGAGAAAAATAAATTTCTTTCGAAATTATATTTTTTTAAGAATTCATTAAAATATCAAGATAATGATAATCTCAGTAACTAAAATCGAATGTTTATACTCGATTCAGTTCAGATTTGAATACTTACATTTCTTTTCTAATATATTTGAAATTAAATATTCACTTTTTTAAATAGTCATATATTTTAGGGTTAATTCTAAATATTCTTTAAAGTCAAAAGTGATGTAAAATCAATGTTTCAACTTTTAATTTTGACAATTAATCCTTCTTCCATGATTCAGGTAAAATCAATTTAATTATAATAGTTAGACATTTAATTATAAAAGGAATGAGTAAATTATAAATGAAAATCACATCCAAATCAAAATTTGGTACCAAAGATATTTTTAATTTTGTGAATTATGCTTTAGATCCTATTGGCTTCTTTTTTCTTTTGAGAAAATTTTGCAAGATAATCGTCTGATAAAAGCAAGAAAAATCCACCAAGTCCCCATCATCTTTTTTTTTTTTTTTTAAATTTTAGACTTGTAAAACCAAATATGCACTTCGATTGATTTTATAACAAAATATTTCACTTTTTTTTCTCATTTTTTATTTTGGCCTCATTTCTTTTCTATACAATTCACCTAAGAAATCTCAATCGCCCGAAGTCTCCATCATCTTTTGCTTATGTTCCATACCGATGACTGATGTGTGTGGGCCACGGTGCGGATTGGAAGAGGCATGGGAGCAAACAGTTGCCCAGAAGAAAAGTATGTTAATGTTCGTCGCACTTTTGGGCAAAACAGTTAAAATCTCGCCTTTTAATGATCCGATGAACATTAGAAAGGTCCTGTTTTAACGCTAGGGAGAACGACATTAGTTTGTTTTTCTTCACTGATTCCACGGTATTTCGTTTTCTCGGTGAACTATCAACAAGTCATTTTATTTTATTTTAATGGATATTTAGAGTTTAAATTTGATCAAATTCCTAATACAAATAACTCTAGGAAGTCAAAGTTATTCACCTTCGTCTAAAATTGAATGTCTAACTTCGTATATATTACAGTATATTAAATAATTTCGATTGTTTAGAATTATTTGTATTAGAAATTTTGTCAGATTCAGACACCAATTATCTATCAAAACAAAATAACATGTTAATAATTGATTGATAGAGAAAAATAAAATATCATAGTATGTGGAACCAATGAAGAAAAATAAACTAATGTCATAATTCAGAGTGTTAAAATAGGACAAATAGTTGAATCGAATTTTCTTTAAGGAACAATTCCTTTTCAAAAGACATCTAAATGAGCCAAATATCAAAATTCGGTTCAGTTGGATTCCAACTGACATAGGAAACAAAAAGATAAAATTAAATCCTTTTACTCCTAATTTAGAAGTTTACTTTTCTATTTGAAATAAAAAAGAAATATTTAATTTCAGAGAAAAATTATTACTCCGGTCATTCATTCTATGTCACATATCACGATTAATTTTAATCGCTAGAGTTGTTTGTATTAGAAATCTGGTCAGATTTAGACTCCAAATATCCATCAAAACAAAATAACATGTTGATAATTGATTGATAGAGAAAAACGAAATATTACAGAATGTGGAACGAATGAAGAAAAACAAACTAATGTCATAATCCCCAGATGTTAAAGAAGTACAGATAGTTGAATCGAATTTTGTTTCAGGAACAATTCCTTTTCAAAGGACATCTAAATATGGAGCCAAACACTATATCAGAATTCGGTTAAGTTGGATTCCAATCGAAACAGGAAAAAAAATAAAATTAAATCCTTTTAATCCTAATTTAGAAGTTTACTCTTTTATTTGAAATAAAAAATAAATATTTAATTTGAGAGAGAGATTATTACTTCCCTCATTCATTCTATGTCACATATCACAATTAATTCTAATTGCTAGAGTTGTTTGTGTTAGAAATTTGGTTAGATTCGAACTCCAACTATTCATCAAAACAAAATAACATGTTGATAATTAACTGGTAGCGAAAAACGAAATATCACAGTATGTGGAACGAATGAAGAAAAACAAACTAATCCCATAATCCCCCAGTGTTAAAGAACTACAGATAGTTAGATCGATTTTTTTTTTTTAGGAACAATTCCTTTTGAATGGACATCTAAATGAGCCAAACACTATATCAGAATTCGGTTAAGTTGGATTCCATCCAAAGCAGGAAACAAAAAAATAAAATAAGATAATTTTACTCCAAATTTAGAAGTTTACTATCTTCTATTTGAAATCAAAAGTAAATATTGAATTTTAGAGAGGGGTTATTACTTCGCTCGTTCATTCTATGTCACATATCACATTTCACTCTCCCGAAGTGATTTAGAAATATTCTTCTTAACCCCCGTGGCACTAAGAGAGAGATGTTATAGTTTGAGACACTAAGAGGGATATGTTATAGTTTGAGACAATAGAATTGAATAAAAAGATAAAATAAAACTTATTGCGAGAGAGAGAGGTACTCATTTTGAGGAAATTTAGGGTGGTCTTGGATTAGCTTTCAAACTAAAAAAAAAATTTTATTTTTTTATTTTTTTAATTTTAAGTCACATTTTTTTACAAACAATTTACTTTTACGATTTTTCATAAAATTTAACTCAAATAAAAATGCAATCCAAATAAGCTCTTAATATCCTGATTTAACTAGTCAAAACAGTTGAAATCTCGCTTTTTAATGATCTGATGGACATTAGAAAGGTCCTGCTTTGACGCTAGGGAGTACGACATTAGTTTCGTTTTCTTTATTCGTTCCACGATATTTCGTTTTTCTCTACGTCGTTCCTATATACAGTTTTTTTAGACTATATGTAATGCAAAAATTTTTCATTATTTCATTTTCATTTTGAAGAGTACTTAAAATTCTCTAAAACATTCGGACAAAAAAATTCAGATCTACGAAAAATGACGAAGAATTTTCGCAAAAAAATAACAATTTATCAAACTACTCATTTTTCGTAGATCTGAATTTTTTTGTCCGAATGTCTTAGAGAATTTTAAGAACTCTTCGAAATGAAAATGAAATAATGAAAAATTTTCGCACTACGTATATTAAAAAAAATTGCATATAGTAGTGTCCTTTCTCTATTGGTGAACTGTCAACAAGCCATTTTATTTTGTTCTAATGGATATTTAGAGTTTAAATTTGATCAAATTCCAAATACAAATAACTCTAGACAGCCAGTTATTCAGTTCTGTCGTCTAAAATTAAATGTCTACCTCAATCTACATTAGGATATGTTAGATAATTTCGGTCATTTAGAATTATCTGTATTAAAAATTTTGTCAGATTTAGACACCAATTATCTATCAAAACAAAATAGCATGTTGATATTTCATTGATAGAGAAAATGAAATATCACAGTATGTGGAACGAATGAAAAAAAAAAACTAATGTCATAATCCCGAGTGTTAAAATAGGACAAACAGTTGAACTGAATTTTCTTTAAGGAACAATTCCTTTTCAAAAGACACCTAAATGAGCTAACTATAAAAATTCGGTTAAGTTGGATTCCAACCAAAACAGGAAACACAAAGATAAAACTAAATCGTTTTACTCCTAATTTAGAAGTTTACTCTTCCATTTGAAATAAAAAATAAATATTTAATTTTAGAGAGAGATTATTACTGCATACAATGAAATCTCCGGTTTAAATTTCATGTAAATGTATTTTTACTTTCAGAAATCCTATAGTATGTACTCGGACGAGAACTTTAGGGACCCGAGTATCTATTATCTCGCTTTCTGCTGATTGACTTTTTAATTTAGTCCAATGTTTGAAACCTACAAAAGGTAACCAAACTAAGAGCTTTATTTGTCGGGATGTAATGATGCTTCTGCTTTTTTAACTTATGGATGCAAATTTACCTATTGTCATCGAACCAAGTTGGAAATGTTGTCCTTTTTCATATGTTATGAGAAGCATTTGGCAATACTCGATGATTAGCACTTTGCTTCATTTTGGTAGAATTATGAACTTGTCATTTATGCTCACTGGCGATTAGAAAGGCAAGGATTCAATTGCAAGATATCCGAAGGGCATGTCGTGGATAAGTTTATAATTTCTTACACACTCTACGAGTGCATACTAAATCATCAAGTGGTTTGAATTCATTGAAGTTTGCTTTAGGTATATACCAAATGCTAAAAGTTAGTCAAAAGATGTAGATTGGACCACTGGTTTGTTCTTAGATCCTGGTTGCACAATGAACTCTTTGTAGATAGTCAAGAGTACAGTGGAAGGAAATTAATTTGTCTATAATTCAACATAGAAGCTTACATGGTTAATAAAATAGAGCTACGTTGATGCGATGTTAAATTGGATGCATAGGCAGTTATTTTTCTCGATTTTCTTGAAGAATAAAGTACAATACGATTTTTACTGGATGCTTGTTTTATTTTCTTGTCCCATTTATCACATACTAGTTTTAGCAACTCTTATATTTTATCTGATTCAGTCTCTACTTGGACAGGATTTGGTTTTAAGACCAAACTCAAAATTTTAAGTGTGGGACTGATATCTCCTATATGATTCACATACACCATGCATTTATAAGCATGTGTTGATTATAACAGCCACATTTTCAACTTATAAAATTTCATGATGTTGGTTGAGAATATATTTGATCATGATTAATATATTTGAGATAAATCTATATCCTCTAAGGAGGAATTCCAACTATATTGTTGGATGATAATAAAGTTTGGAATATATCTAAGGAGATATGATAAAATTTTTCTTTACTCATGAGCTCCTGAAGAGTGGTGACATTGATGTGCAACAAATTCAATCATGTGACAATCTGGCAGATTTATTCATTAAGGTATTACCAGCCGTATCATTTGAGAAATTAGTGAACAAAATTGGAATGCAGCGATTAAGAAACCTTAAAGGATTATCTCATCAGGGGGAATAAATATGGCATAAAGAGTAGTGTACTCTTTTTCCTTCACTAGAGTTTTTCCCACTGGGTTTTTTATCTAGTAAGGTTTTAACGAGGCATACTTTTATGCAATGGACATCCAAGGGGGAGTGTTATGAAATTAATATTATTATGGATGTCCATTATCAGAGTTATAAAGATACTCAAACTATCCAGAAGATAGATGGTAGAGTTCTATCATTAGTGATAGGATTTGTCTTCTGATTACCCTATACCTATTCTGATTTGGATGTACCCCTGAACCCTATAAATAGGGCTCTAGACTGAGGTGCTGTATACACTCATTCATTGATTGATTTACTCTCAGAGAATTAATAAAGATCTCTTGTTCTTTCTCTCTATTTTCTCTCTATAGTTTTCTCCTATTCTCTATATTATAATTTATTTATTAAGCTCTCTACATTAGTATTACGATTTTGCTGTGCCGACAACGACTGTGCGTCAACAAATTTATAACAAAACCTTTGTTGTTCTCTATTTTTTGAATAAAGATGCATTATCGTAACACGTTTTATATAGACGTATTATAGTAGTGCATTTATTTTTTAATCTATTTTTTAAATTTTGAGAAATAAGAATATATTATCGTAACGTTTAATATTGACGTATGACAATAATATATTTAACTGTTAACCTTTTAAACCTTCGCTAATAGGATGCATTTAACTGTAGCATTTCTATTCCATTTTGTTTCTATTTTCTATTTAGCCTATTCAAAATTATTTAAATTGAATTACTAATTTATTTATTTTTATTGAAAATATTTGCTACTTTTTAAATTTTTTTTGATTAATGTATAATTAAATCAAATTCAGATAAACAAAAATAATAATCATAGTCATATGTACATTCCATTAAAAGTTTTCTTTTCTTTTTCTTTTCATGATTGGTTAATTCTAGAATTCAATAGAAATGGAACATACCTAATTCTAGAATTTAAAAAAAAAGTTCATTCTAGAATATAAAAAAGATAATGACTAATCTAAAAATGACAATTATAGTAATATGTGTGTTATATTAAAGATTTTTTTGTCTTTTTTTCTAAGATAATTCTAGAATCCAAAAGCAAAGTGGGATGGCTAATTATAAAATTTACGAAGGAAAATGGTTAATTCTAAAATTTAGAAAAGAGGATGACTAATCTAATTCAAGAATCTAAAAAATTATTCTACCAAGTCACTTTTGATATAGAATGTACACAATAGATTAGAAGAATGTAACTTTTTTTAAAAAAAGTAATTTTATGTTTTTGGTCTTTTATTGATTTGTAAATTATTAACAAATTGAAATAATAAATAATTTAATAAAATTTTGATCTGATTTTCTCTTTGTGGTAAATAATTTTATTCTAACTACTTTTTTGTAGCCATAATTAAACTTGATTGTAAATGATATTATTTTGTCTTGCTCTTTGTTTCATTGTAGAAGAGAGCAAATAAAATTTTATTCTAATATTTGATTCTATTTGATCAAAATATACAGACAAATTCTAACAATATGTTCATCAGATCACTGATTTGATCATTGATCAATCCCTACACATGAAGAAGGTTGGCATGAATGAATGTGAAGAAGAATCAGATTAAATACTAAGTTCTTACTATTACATTCAATTTATCACTTGTAAAATTAAAATCTAATATTCTAAAATATTTTTACATATCATCCTATTATTTTAATCTAAACAACACATTATATTAAATTTTACTATTAAATTTAAGTGATATCAATATATTTTTTTAAATTTTATTATTATTTCATTTTATTTCAATTTATAACTTATAATATACATACAAAATTTTATCAAACCCATTATCTCTACAATATCACTAATTCAATCATCAACTAGTCCCCACGCATAACGCGAGAGACCTTAACTAGCCTAAGTGATATCTTAAAAATAAGTTTTGGTCGTCGTTCAATGCATTATCGTGATGCGTCCTTCGCTTTAGGACGTATTATTGTAAGAACACAAGAACGTAATATGATATTGCATTCATATGCTACCTCAACCTTCTGAACTTCTATAAACAGTAAAACATATTACAATCATGCATTGTGCGGGTTTGAAGGCATTTTTGTTTCAACGCATTTTTTTTATGCATATTCATTTCAATTGAATGTAGCGCGCATTACGATAATATGTTGTCTATCACTGTAGCAATGCCCCATCTGTGCAGAAGTGATGTCTCTCATGCGTTCTCAAATTGGTATTCAATTTGGTGTGCATTACTGTAATGGGTTTTGATATAAGTTGGCATTATGGTAATTCGTTTTTTAGACGTGCATGCATGAATTTCTTTTATCCGATTGTGAAGACTTATTTAAATTATTATTACAAATAAAATAGAATATAAATCCTTTTTTGTCTACTTTCTATTTTGCCAATTCAAAATTATTTAAATTGAATTGCCAATTATTTATATTTTTATTGAAAATACTTATCACTTTTTATTTTTTTGGAAAACATATAATAAAATGATAATCATAGTCATATGTACATTCCATTACAAACTTTTTTTCTTTTTCTTTTAATGTTTGATTAATTCTAAAATTCAATAGAAGGGGAACATAGCTAATTCTAGAGTTTAAAAAAGAAAATACTTGATTCTAGAATCCAAAATAGAAAATAATTAATAATGACTAATCTAAAAATGACAATTGTAATAATGTGTATATTCCATTAAATTTTTTTCTTTCTTTCTTAGATAATTTTAGAATTCATCAAAAGTAAAAAGTAATGGCCAATTCTAGAATTCAAGAAAGAAAATGGTTAATTCTAGAAACAAACAAACAAAAAAAAGATGACCAAAATAAAAAAGAAACAAGATTTCCATACATCATTATTTTAATTCACAACTTACAACATACATACAAAATTATATTAAAATCATTATATCCACATAATCACTAATTCAATCACCAAATGATCCCGCGCTAACTAGTCTTATATACAATGCTAAGACATGTAGGTGATAAGGAGAAAGGTAGAAATAGAAACCCTAGAGAAACAACAGTGCTAGCAGCGCAGGAGAATATTGTGGTATATCTTAGGGTTGAGATCTACACAACATCAAAAAAAACTGGGACAGAAGAAAATTTTTAGGTTTTTTGTTTTCTTTTGTCTTCAGAGAGTAGATTTTTTTGTTTTTTGGAAAGAAAAAATTTCCTCTATTACAATATGCTATTTGGTCTCTTTTTATAATAAGTAACTTTTAGAGACATTTATTATTCAGTTCAATTTGAAAAATAAATTTGAATCAAATCAAAATTCTCATTTCAATTTGATTTTTATTATTTTGATTCAATTTATAAAAATAATATATAATTTGATTTAATTTTTGATTTTTTTCTTGAACTAAAAAATTAAAATTTTAGAAAAAATTATTAATGAATGCATGAACAATATGCATTCATTTACTGAGAACATATTTTCATAATACGTTCTTATTATTGTTTTTCTCTCTCCCTTCCTTTTTTCCTTAAAAAACACCAAATCTTTTTTTTTTGGTTTGGTTAAGTTTTGTAAAAAATTCGATTTGATTCGATTTTATAATTTTTTTAAAAAATCGAATCGAAAATCGAATGAACACCCCTAATAACTTCTGCTTACACAAAGATTACACCATTAGCCTCTTTTACTCCATTGATTGAAGGGATTTAATTTTCATTAACATATGAATTTTATCATTAATTTTTTTAATTAATAAAAATATTATAATAATTTTTTATAATTAAATTACTCTTCTTATTTTTATATTAGGTCAAAATAAGACATTTAATTGTGGAAACAAATTTTACTACTATGAAAGAAAAGATGGAAAGCTTTTCCATTAGAGTAAAATTTGTATTTAGATTGGTTTTCTGAATTTTTTTAACTTATTAACATAATTAATTTGTTATCCCTAATTTATACTTCTTAAATGAAGACTTATTATAGCAGTAGTAATAAAAATTTCTTCTATCCAAAGTGCCTGATATAGTGATAATAAAAAGTGAAACATATGTAATTTTTTTAGTATTTTAATCAAAATATTTTCTAAAAATCAATGTATGTTTTTTTTGTCTCATCTCCTTTCTTCAAATAATTTATTTAGATTGATTTTCTTTTAAAAATTATTTTTTAAAAAAATAAAAAAGTAAGTTGATTTATGAGAAAAGATAATTCATTGAGTTTCTATTTAAAGATTTTTAAAATTTTATCAAAATAAATTATTTATTTTAAGATAAAAATATGAACATAAATATTAAATATATAATATTTTATTAAAATAAAATAATTTTTACATAATATTAATATTTTTATCTTTTAAATATTTAAAAAAATTTTATAACACTTATTAATAAAATAATATTTATTAAATAATAAATTATTATTATTTTTAAAAATAAAAAATATAAAAAATTTATTAAAAGAAAAAGGAAAAAGGGGTCGCCCTCGAGCTGCGCCCATTCCCCAGTTGTGGAAGTGAGAGTTTTTATAAAACGACTGCAAGAGGATTGCAATTAACCCTTGTTTTTAAGCAAAGCTCAGCAAATGGCCCTAAAACGTGTAGAAATCGCTTTCAGATATTAGCGCGTTTATTAACTGCGTCGCGGGGCAACTCGTTGTGGCTAGTCCTTGGGAACAGCGTAGCGACGGATAATTAAGAATCAGAAAAGGTCCAGTCCAGGGGACAAATCAATAGGAAATGTCCTATTGTGTGTGCTATTGCTATAAATTGACTGACCGCGCGACAAAACAAGGCCCAAGGCCAGACGGGTGAAAGACCCAATAGGATTTGCTGTGTGATAATGAATCATCAGAGGGATAGAGCAGCGGCGGTGATGGAAATGTAGGGAGTAGAAGAAATGGAAGACTCACAAAGGTAACATTGTCAAACGGGTCGGCTCGTTCTGGCCCGCATGGGTTAAACAGTAAAATGAGCTGACTCGTTTGACCCGCGGGTTAGAAATTTCCAGTCTGGGATCCGTTATAGTAAATCCGCGGGTTAAACGGGCTGGCCCGCGAACTATATAAAATGACGTCGTTTTGTCAAAAAATATAAAAACGGTATCGTTTTTAGAAAAAAATTAAAAATATTTTTTAAAAATATTAAAACGATGTCGTTTTGAGAAAAAAAATTTTAAAAAAAATTTAAAAAGAAAAATGGGCTGGCTCGTGTCCAGCCTGCTCCGGTCCGCGGGCTAAACGGAGCGAGCCGAAATAGTCCGCGTTAAAATGAGCCGGTATACATTCGGTCCATATCCGCCCATATTCTTAAACAAACAGGCCGGCTCGCTAGGTGAGGCCCGTTTTGACAGCACTATCGAAAGGGCTGCGATTTTGGAGTATTTCTTTGCTCATCTCCGCCTTCTTGCAAAATATGCCTTTTTTCTGGGCACGGGGGAATCTCTTCTTATTAATGGCTAATCAAATATGCAACTATGCTCCTATTGCTTCCACGAATTCTTTTAACTTCCTTTGATCGAACGTAATTGTGATTGTTTTCTCAAAAGAATCTTGGGCTGGTATCAATTTTGGCTTACGACCTACTTAATGACGGACAATGATTGGTACCGAAATTATAGCAACTTAAACACACTACAATAATGGGTTGTCTTTATCAATCAAGATTAAGTTTTGAGTATGCGTTATTTATTATTATTTTTACAAAATTGATTTTTCAACTGGTGTTGTGACGAAAGAAATCGAAAACCGAACTGATTTTCTTAGAAATTTGCCAAATCAAACTTGAAATAACTGTATTAATGCATAGATATTTTGTATTCATATCATTCATTGTCTCAATATGATATTCATTTTAATAGATACCTCTAAAATTTAATAATTTCTCTGAGACTTTGCAGAGAATAATGCATTATGAATGACTAATTATCAGTTAAAAATATGCAAACTCGTTTGGAGCTTTCAATTAATTTTGTACTTCTATTTATAGTGTGAATATTTGTCTCTCCCATATTTAAATAAGAAAAATATTTTTTATATTTAACTATGGTGTCTATTGTTTTACTGTCAATAAAAAAATATCTTTATTTCCATTCTTTAATCTAGAAGAGAGAATAAGAGCCATATAACTTTTAATATTAACAAAATATTTAAATAATTTACTTTTAAAGTAAAACTAAAGAAAGTAAGATATTGACATTTATTGTAGTATAAAAATCATAAAGTGCTATTTATTATAAACTAGTCATAATTAAAATAGGCTCATATAATTTATTATAATACTAGTCATAATTAAAATAAACTCATATAATTTATTATAATACTAGTCATAATTAATACAGATTTATAAAAAATTGAATGAGAAAAATAAAGAATAAGTCTTCAAGACTTGTCCATTACGTAGGTGATCAGTGATCAGCTTTTCCTTTTACATGTTTCAAGAAATTAGTCATATCTAATGAGTCATATCCACAGAAATATCATCATAATCGTCATTTTTAATATGCTAGAAAGTAAAATTTATTTAAATACTTTTATTTTTTTTTTAAAGATGCCTTATAGAGGTTAACAAGTTATTTGACCGTACGACAAGTACGAGACTAGTGTTCTTGCATTTCACATCGATAACATACATCTTCATGATATGCTGGATCAATATTGAAATACCTAAGGGGGGGTGGGTGAATTATGTATTTGGCTAATTTTCACAAAAACAAACCTTTTATGCTTTTAGACCAATAACAGATTATATGAGCAAAATAGAGACAATTTATAGCAAAGCAATATAAGAAAGTAAGATCAAAGAACATAAGCAATTTATAGTGGTTCGATCCTCAAGATCTACCTCCACTACCTTAAGCCTACACTTAAGGATTTCAATCACTCTACTATATGCTCAGGTTTACAAATTACAAGAGAGGCTCACCACACTATGGTTTTACACTCACAACCTCTTCTAGTAACTTTTTACAATACAAGGCTCACCAAACACAATGGTTTTATATCTCAAACAACCTTGAATCACAACTTCAAGGATCATCCTTATCTAAAGAATTTTATGTTATCAAGATAACCTTGCTAGATGATTTGTCATTAATCAAAACTATATGATTTGCCCTTAGGGCTAACAATCTCCCCCTTTTTTATGATGACAAACTTTGATGCAAAATCTGATAGATTAAAACAGTGTAGTATATAGAAGTATTAATGTCAAGGATAAAAAATAACCAATTTAGCATATTGACATATAAAAGGCTCAATATGAGCCTATGACCCAACCAACCTCCATTTACCTCCTTCCTTCCAACTAAACTAGGATAGAAGATATAGCATTTAAGCATTTAGAAAAAGTTCTAAGAGAGGTTTTAAGGTTGTAAAAGTTTTATAATGCTCCCCCTTAGATTGTGCTCATTTTTCAATAAATTTGGACTTGAGAAGCTATGCATCCGAATTCTGACATATCAAGTCCAAACTATAAAATAGGTGAAATGAAAGCTACAAATTTTGTAATTAAGCTTTCCTAAGGTAGTTCAAACATATTAGAAGAGATTAAAACATATTTCAATCAATTTGAACAACAAATGAACATATTTTGACAATGAAATATGGATGCATCCGAATTTTAGAACATGCATCCGAATTTTTAAACTCATTCGTTCGAATTTTTGAAATTTTAAGTCCAAACTGCAATAGATTCAATATGATGGATGTTTAGAGTTAAATAAGGCTTTCATAATGTTGTTCAAACATAATGGAAGAGATTAAAACATATTTAAATCAATTTGAACAACAAAATAACACATTTTGGCCACAAATATGGATGCATCCGAATTTTTAAACCTTGCATCCGAATTTTGAATCCAAAGTTTTTGCAACTCAATTTAGCTTTACAAAAGTTCAAGAAAATTCAAGCATAGATGCATTTATCACATTCATCACAGCAGGCATCATTCATCATATCATTCATCATATTTTTCATCATTTCTCCCCCTTTTGTCATCATTAAAAAAAATAAAAGAGGGATCAATGAAAATGAGACTATCAATTTAGCACATAAAAGAAGCTCTCATCACTAGGATTTCATCATTGAGCTTCACTATTACATAAAATGCAGTAAAATACTTAACAAGTTCAGAATTACAAAAAAATATAGATAATCAACTTAAAAGCAGTAAATAGAATAGAAGGAAAGAAAGCTTAGTCTTGTGATGTTGATGTTGATGGGGAGGCTCGGCTCACTCCTTTCTTGATGGCCAAGTGCTTCACTCTTCCGCGACTGAAAGAGATTGTTGATGGAGAGACTATTTCAGCTTGAGTTACATAGCTGCCTCCTATTTGTGGCTCTTCATGTGCATATTCTTCTTCTTCTTCTTCTGCCACAGTCTCTTCATCTCCACCTTGATCATCATCTTCATCATTGCTGTCATTATTATCTCCTTTCTTTTCTTCTTTATCTCCTTCTTCCTTATTTCCATCTTGAGGCTTAGAGGGTCCTTCACCACTTTGAGTATTTCTCATAAGGATTTCTTCAATATGCTTTACCCTACTCTCCAGTCCATCTAACTTTCCAAGAACCATTGGAGCAAATGATTCAAAGAACTTATACATCTTCTCCATTTCCTTGACATGATTGTTCAAGGCTTCTTGGAATGCTTTGGCTACTATGGTGTCACCTCTAGTTACTCCTTCACAACTTGAACAAATTTCAGTTTCTTCTTCAAACAATCTCCTTTTTGTTGGAGGTTGCTCCCCCTCACTTGAGGTGTCATGCTTCCTCTTTGTCTTCATTTCCCTAGCAAGGGTTTCTTCTTCATCCTCTTCTTCTTCCTCCTCTTCACTTTCTATCTTTTCTTCTCTTTCTATTCTTTTTGGAGGGGTTTCTCTTTTTGTCCTCCATACATTATCCTCATCAAGAAATAATTGCATTCTCTTAAGAGTTTCATTAGTGTAAATCTCCCTACTCTTAAAAGCTTGCCCTCTTCCCGAAAGTTTAATCTTAAAATGCTTAAAGATTCTTGTCAAGAACCTTCCAAATGGAAATGCCTTGGTTACTGTTTTTCTTGCAGTAATAATGTGTTTCAAGGCTATATAACCAAAGTTCATTCTCCTATGCTCATGCAAGGCTAACATGAATACCATATGCATATTTCCAACTGATGACTTATGTCCAAAATTAGGAACAATCATAGTAGTTACCATGTGATGCATCACTCTACCTCTAACATCCAAGTTATTGATTTCCCTCTCCTTTATATATCTAAACTCTCTTCCATTGGTAAATGCTTCTTCAAATCTAACATATGTAAAGAGTTCACGATCATAGCAATGCATGGAAGGTGAATAATATCTAGCTCCATTGTCACCTACTCCACAAATTCTGTTTATCAAACCTTCACTAAATTCAATGTCAACTTGGGATACTCTAGATGAATACCATCGTATCACATTATCCCCTACCATCTCAATTCTTTCCTCTTTCAGGTTTGCATAGAATTCATATATCAAGGTAGGATAAAATTCTTCATCAATGAACAACAAACTACTCCAACCAACATCATTGAAACAAGATAGAACAATATCCATGCTAGACAATTTATCAACATCTACCTTATATCCAGGAATAATCTTTCTGCTACTTTTATTCCATTCATCAAATTCATGAGTAGCTTTAATTGAGACAAACCTGTCAACTCCAGATAATGTTTGAGGGATTCGAATTCTTCTTGGTTGGTTGAGGAATGAGTCTCCATCTCCGTCCTTAGCCTTTCCTTTCCCTTTCTCAACATTTGGCTTCTTTGTTCTCACCATTGATAGTTTCTGTTGAGAAGTATTGATTTTCGGTATGGATTTAGGGTTAGAAGTTTAAAAGTGAAGGCAAATCGGGATGAGAATGTGTGGTTTTGAAGGGATTTTGATTCAGATGTGAATGGGTATGAGAGCCTTTTAAAAGAATGTGAAATTCGGAAGTTGAAGTGGTGAGAAAAATTTTTAAATTTTCAATTAAACAGACGCGTCCGTAAAATTTGGACCACGAATTCTCAGGTCTGCGTCCGAATTTTCGGTCGAAAGTTTCTGTTTCTTTAGTTCAGAAAATTCGATCAACCGAATTTTCTGCCCTGCGTCCGAATTCTTGATAAAAAGTCTCTGTTTCCTTTCACTCAGCCGAATTTTCTGTAGTGCATCCGAATTCTGGATCGAAAATTTCCTATTTTCATCAAAACTTCAATATACACATTAGTCATTGAATCTTAAAATTCCTAAGAGTCTTCTTAGGTGATTGAACCTTTTCTCAGCCAAAGGCTTTGTAAATATATCAGCAATTTGATCATTTGTATTTATATATTCTAAGCATATATCTTTCTTAATCACATGATCACGAATGAAATGATGTTTTATCTCTATATGCTTAGTCCTAGAATGTTGAATGGGATTTATGCTCAAATTAATAGCACTAGCATTATCACATAGTATAGGCACACAATTGAATTTAAGACCATAATCAAGTAAGGTATGCTACATCCATAACAATTGTGCACAATAACTACCAGCAGCTATGTATTCAGTTTCTGCAGTGGATAAAGATACACAAGCTTGTTTTTTACTAAACCAAGATACAAGACAACTACCAAGAAATTGACAATGCCCACTTGTACTTTTACGTTCAACTTTGCATCTAGCATAGTCATCATCAAAGTATCCAATAAGTTCAAAAGATGAAGTTTTTGAAAACCAAAGGCCATAGTCATGTGTATCAATCAAATAGCGAAAAATACGTTTGACAGAAATTAGATGAGATTCTTTAGGACATGATTGGAATCTAGCACACAAGCATACAGCAAACATAATATCTGGTCTACTAGCTGTGAGATAGAGTAAACTTCCGATCATACCTCTATATAATTTCTCATCAATACTTTTACCTTTCTTATCTTTGTCAAGTTTAGTTGATGAACTCATTGGAGTACCTATTCCTTTTGCTTGATCCATTCCAAATCTTTTCAGTAGCTCCTTGGTATACTTTGCTTGATTGATGAAGACTCCATCCTTGGTTTGCTTAATTTGCAGCCCAAGGAAGAAATTTAGTTCTCCCATCATGCTCATCTCAAATTCATTTTGCATGGATTTGGCAAACTCTTCACAAAGGGAAGTATTAGTAGCACCAAAAATAATATCATCAACATAAATTTGCACAAGTAAAATATCATTTTTAGAAGATATTTTTATAAAAAGAGTTGTATCCACTTTTTCTTTTGTAAAACCTTTTGAAAGAAGAAAACCACTTAATCTTTAATACCAAGCTCTTGGAGCTTGTTTCAGTCCATATAGAGCTTTGGTTAACTTGAAAACATGATTTGGAAATTTTTTATGAATAAAACCAGGAGGTTGTTCTACATAAACCTCTTCTTCAATAAAACCATTTAGAAAAGCACTTTTGACATCCATTTAAAATAGTTTAAAATCTTTAAAACAAGCAAATGCCAAAAGTATTCTTATAGACTCTAATCTGGTCACTGGAGGAAAAGTTTCATCATAATCAATGCCTTCTTCTTGGTTGAAACCTTGAGCAACAAGTCTAACTTTATTTCTAACAACTTCTCCTAGTTCATTTAACTTATTTCTAAAGACCCATTTTGTACCAATAACAGAATGATCATGAGGTCTAGGAACAAGGGTCCAAACTTTATTTCTCTCAAACTGATTTAACTCTTCTTCCATAGCAATAATCCAGAAATTATCACACAATGCATCATCAATATTTTTATGAATAAAACCAGGAGGTTGTTCTACATAAACCTCTTCTTCAATAAAACCATTTAGAAAAGCACTTTTGACATCCATTTAAAATAGTTTAAAATCTTTAAAACAAGCAAATGCCAAAAGTATTCTTATAGACTCTAATCTGGTCACTGGAGGAAAAGTTTCATCATAATCAATGCCTTCTTCTTGGTTGAAACCTTGAGCAACAAGTCTAACTTTATTTCTAACAACTTCTCCTAGTTCATTTAACTTATTTCTAAAGACCCATTTTGTACCAATAACAGAATGATCATGAGGTCTAGGAACAAGGGTCCAAACTTTATTTCTCTCAAACTGATTTAACTCTTCTTCCATAGCAATAATCCAGAAATTATCACACAATGCATCATCAATATTTTTTGGTTCAATATGAGATAAAATAGCAAAATTATCAATAAAGTATCGCCTTGTTTTAACTCCTTGGGAGATATCACCAATGATTTGCTCCTTAGGATGTCTTGCATGTGTGAGATCCTTTGGAAGTTCTTGATTATTGCTTGATTGACCATCTTGTTCTTGCTCCATTATTTCTTCTTCTTTGGCATGATCTTCCAATGTAGGTACTTGGTGTTGAGTTTGATTTTCAACCATTGAGGAACCTGCATCATCTTCATTTCTTCTTTGAAGATAAATGTTAGATTCATCAAAAGTTACATGAATAGTTTCTTCAACACATAATGTCCTTTTGTTATAGACTCTATATGCCTTTTTTTTTATGAATAGCCAATAAATATGCCTTCATCTGATTTTCTATCAAACTTACCAAGATTGTCACTAGTGTTTAAAATAAAACACTTGCAACCAAAAACTTTAAAATAGACAATTGATGGAGTTTTATACAATAGAAGTTCAAAAGGTGTTTTTCTTATAAAAGGTCTTAGTAAAACTCTATTCATTACATAGCAAGCTGTATTTACATCTTCAACCCAAAAATATTTTGGTAAGGAATTTTCACAAAGCATTGATCTAGCCATTTCTTGTAATGTTATGTTTTTCCTCTCAACAACACCATTTTGTTGAGGTGTTTTGGCAACTGAAAAATTATCAGTGATGCCATACTCATCACAGAATTTTGTAAAATCTTGGTTACAAAACTCTCTTCCATTATCACTTCTAATAGAAATCAGTTTGCAATCAAGAGAAATTTGAACCTTTTTGAAAAGTTTTGAAAATTCATAAAATGTTTCATCTTTTTGTGATAAGAAGATTACCCATGTAAATCTTGAAAAATCATCAACAATCACATAAGCATATCTTTTACCACCAAGACTAGTAGTCCTCATAGGTCCAAATAAATCCATGTGAACTAGTTCAAGAGGTTTTGAGGTAGAAACCATTTTCTTTGGTTTAATTTGATTGTTTTCCATATTGACAAGCATCACAAAGACGGGTTTTATCAAAATGCATTTTTGGTAATCCTCTAACTAGTTCTTGTGTAGAAAGTTTGTTTAATAAATCCATGCTCACATGTCCTAATCTTCTATGCCATAAAAATCCATCATTGTCATTAATGGCAAGACATTTAATATCATTAGTAATAAGCTCATCAAGATATAACACATATACATTACTAACTCTTTTAGCAACAAAAGTAGTTTTATTACTTGCACTGTCAAAAATAGTACAAGTATTATATTTAAACTCAACTTTGCAACCATTGTCACATAATTGACTAATACTAAGTATATTATACTTTAAACCATCAATAAGTAAAACTTGCTTGATAAGAGGGAAAGAACCTTTACTAATGTTACCTATTCCAAGTATTTTCCCTTTCTTTTTATCTCCAAATGTGACAAAACCTTAGATATAACACATATACATTACTAACTCTTTTAGCAACAAAAGTAGTTTTATTACTTGCACTGTCAAAAATAGTACAAGTATCACATTTAAACTCAACTTTGCAACCATTGTCACATAATTGACTAATACTAAGTATATTATACTTTAAACCATCAATAAGTAAAACTTGCTTGATAAGAGGGAAAGAACCTTTACCAATGTTACCTATTCCAAGTATTTTCCCTTTCTTCTTATCTCCAAATGTGACAAAACCTTCACTTGTAACTTGAAGCTCACTAACAAGTGATGTATTTCCAGTCATGTGCCTTTAGCAGCCACTGTCAAGAAACCATTTAGTGGCACTTGATCTTGAGGCAAATTGTTCCTATACCAAATTAGAAAGAGTGATTTTTGGTACCCATATCTTCTTGGGTCCAAGGGGGTTAGTAATAGTTTCTTTGACTTTCCAAATGGTCTTAACACCATTTTCTATCTTTCTTTTTATAAAACACTTAGAAACCTTGTGTCCATGCCTACCACAATATGTGCAACAAGTATGAGACCTATAATGAGAAGATTCTTTAACAAATAACATTTTTTTGTTTTGGATCAAAACAATGATGTGTAAAACCAAGACCGTGCTTTACAAATGAGGATTTTTGATAACCAAGTAATTTATTTAAATTTTCTCTTCCATTTGTAAATCTCTCAATGCATAAAGTAAGATCATTAACTTTCCTTTTTAAAGACTCATGATCTTTTAGCATTGATTCAAGAGAAATAATTCTTTTACAAAGCTTTTTGTTTTCAAAAGATACATTTTGTATAGTAGTATTCAAAACTTCTTTTTCAATGGTAAGGGAATTAATGGTCTCAAGAAGTTTATCATTTTCAACACATAATTTTGAATTCTCATTTGAAAAATCATTGATTTTGAATTTCATTTCTTTGTTTCTTTTTGAAGCCTTTTTCAACTCTTCATACAGTTCTACAATCAAATCACTAGAATCAATATCATCATCACAGAATTTGAAATAGAAGGTGAAGATTGTACCTCATCATCAATGGCCATAAAGCATATGTTGGCCTTCCCTTCACTGTCATCCTCGCTTTCTTGTTGATCCCACGTTCCAGCTAATCCTTTTCCTTTCTTGGCAGATTTCTTTCTGTTTTTGCTGTCTCTTTCCCTCTCTAACACTTTGGGACAGTCAGCAATAAGATGCTCTGTGCTCTTACATTCAAAGCATTGAGGTTTATAGGATGAGGATTGTTCATTCTTCTTGACTGGCTTTCTTCCTTTCTTTAGAAACTCCTTTTTGTTGAATCGCTTGAACTTCCTCACTGCCATTGCAATCTCTTCTTCTCCATTGTTTCCTCCTTCTTCTTCACTTCAAGATTGTTCTTGTTCACTCAAGTGATTTGAAGCATTGAGTACAACTCATTTTCTTCCCTTTTCTTCATCTTCCTTATCATTCAACCGTTTCATCTTCATTTCATGTGTGAGTAGTGATCCGATAAGCTCTTCAAAAGGAAGAGTTTTTAAATCTTTGGACTCCTCAATAGCAAGCGTTTTTGGCTACCAGGATTTTGGTAGAGTATCCAAAATCTTCCTGTTTTGCTCTCCCATAGTATAGCTTTTACCATAAGTTTTCAAGCCATTAAAGATGTTAGTAAACCTTGTAAACATATCACTAATATTTTTACCTTGTTTCATAGTAAACAGTTCATAATCTCTAACAAGCATAGCAAGTTTGGATTCTTTAACTTGATTAGTATCTTCATGTGTAATTTGGATAATCTCTACATATCATGAGCAGAATCACACCCACTAACTCTATTGTATTCAGTAACATCTAATGCACAACTTAATATGTTCATGGCCTGATAGTTTAATGTCATTTTCCTTGAATCATGCTCATCAAATTCATCAGTGGATTTGGGTTCTAAGGTTACTCCATCTGCTCTCATTTTCATTGGGATATAAGGACCTTTCTCAACTATGTTCCATAAATCAAAATTGATAGAACAAATATATATTTTAACTCTAGACTTCCAAAAAGTGTAATTTGTTCTATCAAACAACGGTGGTCTGTTTGTAGATGATCCTTCTAGGTAAGGTAGGCTTGAAATATTAGCCATAGGATCTTTGTCTTCTAGGTTGTAAAACCATACAAAGAAGTTCTAGCTCTGATACCAATTGAAATACCTAAGGGGGGGGGGGGGTGAATTAGGTATTTGGCTAATTTTCACAAAAACAAACCTTTTATACTTTTAGACCAATAACAGACTATATGAGCAAAATAGAGACAATTTATAACAAAGCAATATAAGAAAGTAAGATCAAAGAACACAAGCAATTTATAGTGGTTCGATCCTTAAAATCTACCTCCACTACCTTAAGCCTGCACTTAAGGATTTCAATCACTCTACTATATGCTCAGGTTTACAAATTACAAGAGAGGCTCACCACACTATGGTTTTACACTCACAACCTCTTCTAGTAACTTTTTACAATACAAGGCTCACCAAACACAATGGTTTTTTATCTCAAACAACCTTGAATCACAACTTCAAGGATCACCCTTATCTAAAGGATTTTATGTTATCAAGATAACCTTACTAGAGCTAGTAGAACAACACAATTTAATAAATAAGGAAGAGTGTGTAGATGTTACCACTTGTTGGTAGAAATTACACAAAGTTGCACCTTAACACTTTTGATGTCTTTGGATTGATCAATTGAATGCACAAGACATAAGAGAGCTTAAGGAATGTTTGTAATAGGTTTTAAAATGCTTAGATTTTTCTTAAGAATTCAAAACTACAAAAGATTGCACGTTTATAGCTTTTATAGAATTTGAAAATCAGTTTTAACAGCTATAAAACGGTTAGTTAACGGCTATTTTCAGGAAATTCGGACGACCGAATTCTGCGTCCGAATTTTTCGGACGACCGAATTCTTCCTGCTGCGTCCGAATCTTCGTCCGAATTTCTCTGGAAAAACAGTGACCATGCTGAAGGCCAAAATTCGGACGACCGAATTTTTCTTCATGCGTCCGAATCTTCTTCCTAATTTCTCTGGAAGAACAGTAGCAAACTTTTGCTACAAAATTCGGACGACCGAATTTTTTTGGAAGCATATTCAAACTTTGTTAAATCATTTGAGATTTAACTTCAATAAGTTTGAAAAACATTTGGTATGCATAAAAAATTTATTTAGACATATATAAGTTTAAAAACCAAAATCAAATTCCTTTGATCATATGAAGTTTACTTAAAAACTTTTAGGACACAAAACCACATTCACCAAGAGATTCATTCAAAGCCTTTTAAGATTAAGAAACCTACTTTATGCTCTCTTATGCATTCAATAGACTCCAATACATACAAGTGTAGAGTTAAATAGAGATTTACCTATTATCATATCTACTCTACACTTCAAGTCTTCAATGCCTTGAGTTCATCTTTGAATAACCTTCAAAAGACTTCATAGTTTATTGAGATTGTTCTTGCACTTTGGCTTGAAGGCAATGAGACTCCATACTTCTTAGTTCACAAATCCTATCACACAATATGAACATATTAGTCCTCATTAATATTTGTCCTTAATCAAAACTACATGATTTGCCCTTAGGGCTAACAAATATCTTTCCCTTTTCTTTTCTCATTCATTTTTTATTTCGAAAAACTTTTCTTGTTACCATGAGAATAGGAAATATTTCTACCATGATCGTGCCAACTACCATGGCATTAACAACGGCCACAATCTCGACCTCTTCCACGACTATATGCCATAGTCGCATTGGAATGGAACCAGTCGGTCATACTTCATAATTTTTCATTAATAATTCATTATTTTGTTCAACAACAAAGAGACATATCAATATCATTAATATTATTTTCGTATAATTTCAATTGAGAAGTAATTTTAAAATGGCTGAATTATACTCATTAATAGATTTAAAATCCTAGAGTCACAAATGCAACCAATCATGTCTTCCCTTTAGAAAGGATAATAATCTTCAAGTAGTCAATAATTTGTCGATAATTCAACATAGAAGCTTACATGGTTAATAAAATGGAGCTGGGTTGATGAGATGTTAAATTGGATGCATAGGCAGTTATTTTTCTCTGTTTTCTTGAAGAATAAAGTACAATGCGGTTTTTACTGGATGGTTGTTTTATTTTCTTGTCCCATTTAACACATACTGGTTTTAGCAACTCTTATATTTTATCTGATTCAGAGTTTGTACCTGACTTTTGTCACAATTAGAAATTCTTCTTTTTGCTTCCATGTGAAAATGGAGTCCCTTCTTGATTACTGTAGACACTCTTTTTCTTTAAATAACAGTTTTTCATTTTCTACCACACAAATATTTTATTGGCTGTATAAAATTAGTTTTTGGGCTTATTCCTATGTTATTAAAGTGCTAAAATTCTTGGAGTCGATACTGCTTTTGAACAATTTGGTTGACTATGTCTTTCTCTCTCACATGCATAAACATCCCACTGTGCTATATATGGCCACAGCTTTCTCCCTAAGTAGTTCTATTTCCTGCTTCAAGGCCTTTGATGTGTTTTTCTTCATTGCTGAAATGTTTGTCTTTGTTGCATAAGGTATGTTACTATCCCGGCAAACTAAGTCTTTGATTGATTAAGGAGGTTGGATGTATATGAGAGAATTACTATTCATTTGGATCAAGACAGATGCATTGATGTGATAGATTGATGAAAGGAGGTTATCAAATTGCTTCCTGATATACACATTTTGCTATAAATGGTGCAACCAATTATGCAAGCATGCGGCTGGGGAATCTGGTTGGATTTGTATCCTCATCCGCGATCTGATTTCTCTCTCTTAAAAGCTGCCTCTGGCAATGGAATTGACTGTGCTGTCTTCTCAATAGGCAGGAGCCGTCCTTCTTCAAGAACAAGGCCTTCTGTCTACGAATCCAGAATTTGGTGTTCCTCTACTGGTGCAAGTAATAATGACAATAGCAATAAAAATCCAATAAATTGGGATGGTAAGACCAACAATGTTGAGGAAGTTTACTGCCCGGAAAGTGAGAGCTACAACGACAATAACAATACAGTAACTCAGGATGCTGACAATGACGGTACTGAGGATATTTACCACCCTGAGAGTGGTAGCTATCATGATGATCATATGGATGATGATGGTAGTGGCACTGAGATACATGTAGAAAAAATTGCCAAAAACCGAAGGAGGATCCGGGCCAGGGTTTCTGTTCAGGCTAGTCTTGATACAGTCTGGAATATCCTGACTGACTATGAGAGATTAGCTGACTTCATTCCAAACCTTACTGTCGGCCAGTTGCTTGAGAAGAGAGACAAATATGCCCGTCTGTTACAGGTGTCCTCCTCAGCCTTGCTCTATTTAGAAAAAATTAGTTAGTGAAATCAACAATTAATTGGAAATTTTTAACAGATTGGGCAGCAAAATCTATCATTTGGTCTAAAGTTCAAAGCCAAAGGTGTTCTTGACTGTTATGAGCAAGATATACAAAATTTCCCCTATGGTCAGAGTCGTGATATTGAGTTTAAGATGACAGAAGGTGATTTTAAACTATTTGAGGGAAAGTGGTCTATTGTGCAGGTACAAAACTATTTCTTCTTACACTCAATAATTCTTGTTTTTCAGCAAGTATGTCCTTGGTCTGTATTGTATTATTTTTATGTCTGCAATTTTGGGTAGAGTTAGTAACAGTTCTGTCAAATACTTGGAAATTGCTAGTAGATTTTTCGTTATGGAGTGAAAGTTAAGTTCCTAAGTTGCCGGATTCTGACAGGGCATAATTGTTTTGCAAACGAGACGCATTTCTAATGTTTCATAGCTTCATAATATAGGACGTTTAGTCTGAAAATAAGGCGTCTGCCTACTTTGACTAATTGTACATCCCTGATTCCGCACCTTCCTCTGCAGCCCCTACAAATGTGCTTTTCTTCTGATTATTTGAAATAGAATATCTACTATACAAGTACAAAAGATTGATAATGTCTCGTAAAATGCAGAACAGTACAGGAAATTACAATCTGACTGATACTGTTGTTGGCCAAGGATTTCGTACCACTCTTTTCTATGTGGTAGAGGTAGAGCCAAAAGCTTGGTTGCCTGTACGCCTTGTTCAAGGCAGGCTCTGTAGGGATATAAAGATGAATCTTTCTTGTATTCAAAGAGCAGCAGAAAGAGCATATTACAACACAGGCTCTGCTTATTGACGCATTTCTGCTTCTGTGAAAGTTCATATAGGTACATAAACTTTTGTGCTATATTCTTTGTGGAAGCTTTTGTTTTGGAGAGTAAAGTCCTAATATGCATAATTTAAATTGCTTACTTGGGCTATGCTTCAGTATTTGCATTTCGTACCACTCTTTTCTATGTGGTAGAGGTAGAGCCAAAAGCTTGGTTGCCTGTACGCCTTGTTCAAGGCAGGCTCTGTAGGGATATAAAGATGAATCTTTCTTGTATTCAAAGAGCAGCAGAAAGAGCATATTACAACACAGGCTCTGCTTATTGACGCATTTCTGCTTCTGTGAAAGTTCATATAGGTACATAAACTTTTGTGCTATATTCTTTGTGGAAGCTTTTGTTTTGGAGAGTAAAGTCCTAATATGCATAATTTAAATTGCTTACTTGGGCTATGCTTCAGTATTTGCATGTGTTGTAGTGCTCAAAGATGTAGCCCTAGGCCATAGGACAAGTGAAAACTCGTCATCCCGGTTCTATTGCAATATGAAGGAATTGCCATCAAATTCCACTAAAAATTTGCTTCTATTTTCTGGTTATATTCACATGCAGACAAACTTACACGTAAAGGCATGTTCATATATGTGTGGTCTGTGATTGAATTCATCAACTCTCAAATTCCGCTGGGAAGGACATGAGAGTAGCGGGAGGTCCATGTACAAAGCTAGCAACAGAAATTCTATGATTGGTTTTCATTAAGTTTCAAATTCAGTCGGAAAGGACATGAACTCAGCAGATAGTCAACGCACGGCTAGCAGCAGAACTTGAAGAGATAAAAGGTCAACTGCTCTATTCTTAGTATCATATGATGAAGTAATAAGAAGAATGCTAGAAGCGTAATGAAAACTCATAATCTCTGCAAGTACTCAAAGATTATCACTTAATTAAAGAATCAGGGTAATATCACTATTGAATTTTCATCTCTGCGGAAGATTCCATTGATAAGAACGCGTTTTATTATAAAGAAAGCTCTATTACATCTCAATGGGAACTTTCCAATCAAAGTACCCCTTTAGGCTTTGATCCACCAGGGCGACAGCGATCGGCTGTGTTGCATCCTCTAACGTATGGGTTTGCTGGTTTCCCCGGTTTGCAGTTTGCTGAACTGCCACCCGTTCGATCACATGGAACTCCGCCTCGCTGCATTGCTCCAGTTCCAATGGTTCTTACTGCGGCGACATTGTGAACCATCACAGCAAACAACAAAAGTGCAGCAAGGAAGACACCACTCGTACCTCTAAACGCCATCCTCATTGAATAACTAGCTAGTAGCCAACAACCAATCTCAATATCTATACTGCAAGTGCAAAAGAACTCGAGATTGATTATGTTTTCAGTGAAATAGAGTTGTACAAATTTCTTCAAGTGAACAATGAAAAAAGTTTAATAGAGACGTACCTCGATTTGAATAGTCTTGAGTCTTTTAACCTATATTTATCAATGTTAAAATTCCTTAAACTTACAGACTTTATATAGGCTAAGTCAGAGAATGGATGTCAATTAAGATTTCTTTCCATCAATTAAACATCCAGATTATTTTCTAAAACCGTAACCTATCATATCCTTATTAATAATTATCTGATTTTTTTAGATAAGAAAGAATATGGTGATCTATCTAGATAAGAAAGATTATGGTAATTACCTATAACATGATGATGTACTTAGATAGAAAAAAATATAATAATTACTTATAATATAATAGAACTTTGCCTCAGTGATTTCTTCAGAAGTGTTCTGTGTTATTATTGATTTAATGTATAATTAGGCTTCAATCTCTCACTTACAATTTGGATGGTTCAATCCAGATAGCTAATTTTGAATTTTTTTTATTTATTTGAAGCAAGTGTAGAATTTTGAAATCGTTTGGAGAGGAAAGTTCATTTGTTTAATTAATTCTCTTCATGTGCTAACAAATTTCCTTATCAAGATTTCTATAACTGTCTTCCGCACCTTGCAGACCTTTTGACGGAGCAACCTTTGGTCTTTTGAACTACTAGTTAAATAATGGACTGTGAAGTTGAACTCTTGAACTGGAACTCCCTTCTCTTCTTATGTGAAGGAAAATAGTTGCACAGAAAAGAACAATTTTGTTAATCCAAAGGAGAATGACAGCCATTTTGAGAGACTGTCAAAAGGTATATACACTTTCTATCCAATATTGCTGAAATAGGTTTCTTTTTTTTTCTTTTGAGGAAAATAAATTTCTTTCGAAATTATATTTTTTTAAGAATTCATTAAAATATCAAGATAATGATAATCTCAGTAACTAAAATCGGATGTTTATACTCGATTCGTTCAGATTTGAATACTTACATTTCTTTTCTAATATATTTGAAATTAAATATTCACTTTTTTAAATAGTTATATATTTTAGGGTTAAATCTAAATATTCTTTAAAGTCAAAAGTGATGTAAAATCAATGTTTCAACTTTTTATTTTGACAATTAATCCTTCTTCCATGATTCAGGTAAAATCAATTTAATTATAATAGTTAGACATTTAATTATAAAAGGAATGAGTAAATTATAAATGAAAATCACATCCAAATCAAAATTTGGTACCAAAGATATTTTTAATTTTGTGAATTATGCTTTAGATCCTATTGGCTTCTTTTTTCTTTTGAGAAAATTTTGCAAGATAATCGTCTGATAAAAGCAAGAAAAATCCACCAAGTCCCCATCATCTTTTTTTTTTTTAAATTTTAGACTTGTAAAACCAAATATGCACTTCGATTGATTTTATAACAAAAAATTTCACTTTTTTTTCTCATTTTTTATTTTGGCCTCATTTCTTTTCTATACAATTCACCTAAGAAATCTCAATCGCCCGAAGTCTCCATCATCTTTTGCTTATGTTCCATACCGATGACTGATGTGTGTGGGCCACGGTGCGGATTGGAAGAGGCATGGGAGCAAACAGTTGCCCAGAAGAAAAGTATCGTTAATGTTCGTCGCACTTTTGAGCAAAACAGTTAAAATCTCGCCTTTTAATGATCCGATGAACATTAGAAAGGTCCTGTTTTAACGCTAGGGAGAACGACATTAGTTTGTTTTTCTTCACTGATTCCACGGTATTTCGTTTTCTCGGTGAACTATCAACAAGTCATTTTATTTTATTTTAATGGATATTTAGAGTTTAAATTTGATCAAATTCCTAATACAAATAACTCTAGGAAGTCAAAGTTATTCACCTTCGTCTAAAATTGAATGTCTAACTTCGTATATATTACAGTATATTAAATAATTTCGATTGTTTAGAATTATTTGTATTAGAAATTTTGTCAGATTCAGACACCAATTATCTATCAAAACAAAATAACATGTTAATAATTGATTGATAGAGAAAAATAAAATATCATAGTATGTGGAACCAATGAAGAAAAATAAACTAATGTCATAATTCAGAGTGTTAAAATAGGACAAATAGTTGAATCGAATTTTCTTTAAGGAACAATTCCTTTTCAAAAGACATCTAAATGAGCCAAATATCAAAATTCAGTTCAGTTGGATTCCAACTGACATAGGAAACAAAAAGATAAAATTAAATCCTTTTACTCCTAATTTAGAAGTTTACTTTTCTATTTGAAATAAAAAAGAAATATTTAATTTCAGAGAAAAATTATTACTCCGGTCATTCATTCTATGTCACATATCACGATTAATTTTAGAGTTGTTTGTATTAGAAATCTGGTCAGATTCAGACTCCAAATATCCATCAAAACAAAATAACATGTTGATAATTGATTGATAGAGAAAAACGAAATATTACAGAATGTGGAACGAATGAAGAAAAACAAACTAATGTCATAATCCCCCAGTGTTAAAGAAGTACAGATAGTTGAATCGAATTTTGTTTCAGGAACAATTCCTTTTCAAAGGACATCTAAATATGGAGCCAAACACTATATCAGAATTCGGTTAAGTTGGATTCCAACCGAAACAGGAAAAAAAATAAAATTAAATCCTTTTAATCCTAATTTAGAAGTTTGCTCTTTTATTTGAAATAAAAAATAAATATTTAATTTGAGAGAGAGATTATTACTTCCCTCATTCATTCTATGTCACATATCACAATTAATTCTAATTGCTAGAGTTGTTTGTGTTAGAAATTTGGTTAGATTCGAACTCCAACTATTCATCAAAACAAAATAACATGTTGATAATTGACTGGTAGCGAAAAACGAAATATCACAGTATGTGGAACGAATGAAGAAAAACAAACTAATCCCATAATCCCCCAGTGTTAAAGAACTACAGATAGTTGGATCGATTTTTTTTTTTTAGGAACAATTCCTTTTGAATGGACATCTAAATGAGCCAAACACTATATCAGAATTCGGTTAAGTTGGATTCCATCCAAAGCAGGAAACAAAAAAATAAAATAAGATAATTTTACTCCAAATTTAGAAGTTTACTATCTTCTATTTGAAATCAAAAGTAAATATTGAATTTTAGAGAGGGGTTATTACTTCGCTCGTTCATTCTATGTCACATATCACATTTCACTCTAATCCCCGTGGCACTAAGAGAGAGATGTTATAGTTTGAGACACTAAGAGGGATATGTTATAGTTTGAGACGATAGAATTGAATAAAAAGATAAAATAAAACTTATTGCGAGAGAGAGAGGTACTCCTTTTGAGGAAATTTAGGGTGGTCTTGGATTAGCTTTCAAACTAAAAAAAAAAAAAAATTTATTTTTTTATTTTTTTAATTTTAAGTCACATTTTTTTACAAACAATTTACTTTTACGATTTTTCATAAAATTTAACTCAAATAAAAATGCAATCCAAATAAGCTCTTAATATCCTGATTTAACTAGTCAAAACAGTTGAAATCTCGCTTTTTAATGATCTGATGGACATTAGAAAGGTCCTGCTTTGACGCTAGGGAGTACGACATTAGTTTCGTTTTCTTTATTGGTTCCACGGTATTTCGTTTTTCTCTGCGTCGTTCCTATATACAGTTTTTTTAGACTATATGTAATGCAAAAATTTTTCATTATTTCATTTTCATTTTGAAGAGTACTTAAAATTCTCTAAAACATTCGGACAAAAAAATTCAGATCTACGAAAAATGACGAAGAATTTTCGCAAAAAAATAACAATTTATCAAACTACTCATTTTTCGTAGATCTGAATTTTTTTGTCCGAATGTCTTAGAGAATTTTAAGAACTCTTCGAAATGAAAATGAAATAATGAAAAATTTTCGCACTACGTATATTAAAAAAAATTGCATATAGTAGTGTCCTTTCTCTATTGGTGAACTGTCAACAAGCCATTTTATTTTGTTCTAATGGATATTTAGAGTTTAAATTTGATCAAATTCCAAATACAAATAACTTAGACAGCCAGTTATTCAGTTCTGTCGTCTAAAATTAAATGTCTACCTCAATCTACATTAGGATATGTTAGATAATTTCAGTCATTTAGAATTATCTGTATTAAAAATTTTGTCAGATTTAGACACAAATTATCCATCAAAACAAAATAGCATGTTGATATTTCATTGATAGAGAAAATGAAATATCACAGTACGTGGAACGAATGAAAAAAAAAACTAATGTCATAATCCCGAGTGTTAAAATAGGACAAACAGTTGAACTGAATTTTCTTTAAGGAACAATTCCTTTTCAAAAGACACCTAAATGAGCCAAATATAAAAATTCGGTTAAGTTGGATTCCAACCAAAACAGGAAACACAAAGATAAAACTAAATCGTTTTACTCCTAATTTAGAAGTTTACTCTTCCATTTGAAATAAAAAATAAATATTTAATTTTAGAGAGAGATTATTACTGCATACAATGAAATCTCCGGTTTAAATTTCATGTAAATGTATTTTTACTTTCAGAAATCCTATAGTATGTACTCTGGACAGAACTTTGGGACCCAGTATCTATTATCTGCTCTGCTGATTGACTTTTTAATTTAGTCCAATGTTTGAAACCTACAAAAACTAAGAGCTTTATTTGTCGGGATGTAATGATGCTTCTGCTTTTTTAACTTATGGATGCAAATTTACCTATTGTCATCGAACCAAGTTGGAAATGTTGTCCTTTTTCATATGTTATGAGAAGCATTTGGCAATACTGATGATTGGCACTGCTTCATTTTGGTAGAATTATGAACTTGTCATTTATGCTCACTGACAGTTAGAAAGGCAAGGATTCAATTGCAAGATATCCGAAGGGCATGTCGTGGATAAGTTTATAATTTCTTACACACTCTACAGTGCATACTAAATCATCAAGTGGTTTGAATTCATTGAAGTTTGCTTTAGGTATATACCAAATGCTAAAAGTTAGTCAAAAGATGTAGATTGGACCACTGGTTTGTTCTTAGATCCTGGTTGCACAATGAACTCTTTGTAGATAGTCAAGAGTACAGTGGAAGGAAATTAATTTGTCTATAATTCAACATAGAAGCTTACATGGTTAATAAAAGAGAGCTACGTTGATGCGATGTTAAATTGGATGCATAGGCAGTTATTTTTCTCGGTTTTCTTGAAGAATAAAGTACAATCCGGTTTTTACTGGATGCTTGTTTTATTTTCTTGTCCCATTTATCACATACTAGTTTTAGCAACTCTTATATTTTATCTGATTCAGTCTCTACTTGGACAGGATTTGGTTTTAAGACCAAACTCAAAATTTTAAGTGTGGGACTGATATCTCCTATCACAAATAATTTAACTTTTACGAAATTCAAGACAAAAATCTCAAAACTAAACCTTATCAAATCACACCTTGAGTTTATACCTGACTTTTGTCACAATTAGAAATTCATCTTTTTCCTTTCATGTGAAAGAACGTCAATGTGCCATTGCCATTTCTAGAAGGTGAAGATTCTAACCTACACTCTGAGAAATTCTTCTTTTTGCTTCCATGTGAAAATGGAGTCCCTTCTTGATTACTGTAGACACTCTTTTTCTTTAAATTACAGTTTTTCATTTTCTACCAGACAAATATTTTATTGGTTGCATCAAATGAGTTTTTGGGCTTATTTCTATGTTATTAAAGTGCTAAAGTTCTTGGATTCGATACTGCTTTTGAACGATTTGGTTGACTATCTCTTTCTCTCTCATGCATAAACATTCCACTGTGCTATATATGGCCACAGCTTTCTCAGTAAGTAGTTCTATTTCCTGCTTGAAGGCCTTTGATGTGTTTTTCTTCATTGCCGAAATATTTATCTTTATTGCATAAGGTATGTTAGTATCCCAGAAAACTGAGTCTTTGATTGATTAAGGAGGTTGGATGTATATGTGAGAATTACTATTCATTTGGATCAAGACTGATGCTTTTATGTGATGGATTGACGAAAGGAGGTTATCAAATTGCTTCCTGATATTCACATTTTGCTATAAATGGTGCAACCAATTATGCAAGCATGAGGCTGGGGAATCTGGTTGGATTTGTATCCTCATCCGCGATCTGATTTCTCTCTCTTAAAAGCTGCCTCTGGCAATGGAATTGACTGTGCTGTCTGCTCAATAGCCAGGAGCCGTCCATCTTCAAGAACGAGGCCTTCTGTCTACGAATCCAGAATTTGGTGTTCCTCTACTGGTGCAAGTAATAAAGACAATAGCGATAAAAATCCAATAAATTGGGATGCTAAGACCAACAGTGTTGAGGAAGTTTACTGCCCGGAAAGTGAGAGCTACAACGACAATAACAATACAGTAATTCAGGATGCTGACAATGACTGTACTGAGGATGTTTACCACCCTGAGAGTGGCAGCTATCATGATGATCATATGGATGATGATGGTAGTGGCACTGAGATACATGTAGAAAAAATTGCCAAAAACCGAAGGAGGATCCGGGCCAGGGTTTCTGAGATACATGTAGTTTACTCGTCATCCCGGTTCTATTGCAATATGAAGGAATTGCCATCATCTTCCACTAAAAATTTGCTTCTATTTTCTGGTTATATTCATATGCAGACAAACTTACACGTAAAGGCATGTTCATATATGTGTGGTCTGTGATTGAATTCATCAACTCTCAAATTCCGCTGGGAAGGACATGAGAGTAGCGGGAGGTCCATGAATTCTATGATTGGTTTTCATTAAGTTTCAAATTCAGTCGGAAAGGACATGAACTCAGCAGATGAGTCAACGCACGGCTAGCAGCAGAACTTGAAGAGATAAAAGGTCAACTGCTCTATTCTTAGTATCATATGATGAAGTAATAAGAAGAATGCTAGAAGCGTAATGAAAACTCATAATCTCTGCAAGTACTCAAAGATTATCACTTAATTAAAGAATCAGGGTAATATCACTATTGAATTTTCATCTCTGCGGAAGATTCCATTGATAAGAACGCGTTTTATTATAAAGAAAGCTCTATTACATCTCAATGGGAACTTTCCAATCAAAGTACCCCTTTAGGCTTTGATCCACCAGGGCGACAGCGATCGGCTGTGTTGCATCCTCTAACGTATGGGTTTGCTGGTTTCCCCGGTTTGCAGTTTGCTGAACTGCCACCCGTTCGATCACATGGAACTCCGCCTCGCTGCATTGCTCCAGTTCCAATGGTTCTTACTGCGGCGACATTGTGAACCATCACAGCAAACAACAAAAGTGCAGCAAGGAAGACACCACTCGTACCTCTAAACGCCATCCTCATTGAATAACTAGCTAGTAGCCAACAACCAATCTCTATATCTATGCTGCAAATGCAAAAGAACTGAGATTGATTATGTTTCAGTGAAATAGAGTTGTACGAATTTCTGCAAGTGAACAATGAAAAAAATTTAATAGAGACGTACCTCGATTTGAATAGCGTTGAGTCTTTAAACCTATATTTATCAATGTTAAAATTCTTTAAACTTACAGACTTTATATAGGCTAAGTCAGGGAATAGATATCAATTAAGATTTCTTTCCATCAATGAAACATCCAGATTATTTTCTAAAAACGTAACCTATCATATCCTTATTAATAATTATCTGATTTTTTTAGATAAGAAAGAATATGGCGATTTATTTAGATAAGAAAGAATATGGTAATTACCTATAATATGATGATGCACTTAGATTGAAAAAAATATAATAATTACTTATAATATAATAAAACTTTGCCTTAGTGATTTCTTCAGAAGTGTTCTGTGTTATTATTGATTTAATGTATAAATCTATCACTTACAATTTGGATGGTTCTATCCAGATAGCTAATTTTGAATTTTATTTATTTATTTGAAGCAAGTGTAGAATTTTGAAATGTTTGGAGAGGAAAGTTCGTTTGTTTAATTAATTCTCTTCATGTGCTAACAAATTTCCTTATCAAGATTTCTATAACTCTCTTCCGCACCTTGCAGACCTTGTGACGGAGCAACCTTTGGTCTTTTGAACTACTAGTTAAATAATGGACTGTGAATTTGAACTCTTGAACTGGAACTCCCTTCTCTTCTTATGTGAAGGAGAATAGTTGCAGAGAAGAGAAAAATTTTGTTAATCCAAAGGAGAATGGCAGCCATTTTGAGAGACTGTCAAAAGGTATATACACTTTCTATCCAATATTGCTGAAATAGGTTTCTTTTTTTTTCTTTTGAGGAAAATAAATTTCTTTCGAAATTATATTTTTTTAAGAATTCATTAAAATATCAAGATAATGATAATCTCAGTAACTAAAATCGGATGTTTATACTCGATTCGTTCAGATTTGAATACTTACATTTCTTTTCTAATATATTTGAAATTAAATATTCACTTTTTTAAATAGTTATATATTTTAGGGTTAAATCTAAATATTCTTTAAAGTCAAAAGTGATGTAAAATCAATGTTTCAACTTTAATTTTGACAATTAATCCTTCTTCCATGATTCAGGTAAAATCAATTTAATTATAATAGTTAGACATTTAATTATAAAAGGAATGAGTAAATTATAAATGAAAATCACATCCAAATCAAAATTTGGTACCAAAGATATTTTTAATTTTGTGAATTATGCTTTAGATCCTATTGGCTTCTTTTTTCTTTTGAGAAAATTTTGCAAGATAATCGTCTGATAAAAGCAAGAAAAATCCACCAAGTCCCCATCATCTTTTTTTTTTTTTTAAATTTTAGACTTGTAAAACCAAATATGCACTTCGATTGATTTTATAACAAAAAATTTCACTTTTTTTTCTCATTTTTTATTTTGGCCTCATTTCTTTTCTATACAATTCACCTAAGAAATCTCAATCGCCCGAAGTCTCATCATCTTTTGCTTATGTTCCATACCGATGACTGATGTGTGTGGGCCACGGTGCAGATTGGAAGAGGCATGGGAGCAAACAGTTGCCCAGAAGAAAAGTATCGTTAATGTTCGTCGCACTTTTGGGCAAAACAGTTAAAATCTCGCCTTTTAATGATCCGATGAACATTAGAAAGGTCCTGTTTTAACGCTCGGGAGAACGACATTAGTTTGTTTTTTTTCACTGGTTCCACGGTATTTCGTTTTCTCGGTGAACTATCAACAAGTCATTTTATTTTATTTTAATGGATATTTAGAGTTTAAATTTGATCAAATTCCTAATACAAATAACTCTAGGAAGTCAAAGTTATTCACCTTCGTCTAAAATTGAATGTCTAACTTCGTATATATTACAGTATATTAAATAATTTCGATTGTTTAGAATTATTTGTATTAGAAATTTTGTCAGATTCAGACACCAATTATCTATCAAAACAAAATAACATGTTAATAATTGATTGATAGAGAAAAATAAAATATCATAGTATGTGGAACCAATGAAGAAAAATAAACTAATGTCATAATTCAGAGTGTTAAAATAGGACAAATAGTTGAATCGAATTTTCTTTAAGGAACAATTCCTTTTCAAAAGACATCTAAATGAGCCAAATATCAAAATTCGGTTCAGTTGGATTCCAACTGACATAGGAAACAAAAAGATAAAATTAAATCCTTTTACTCCTAATTTAGAAGTTTACTTTTCTATTTGAAATAAAAAAGAAATATTTAATTTCAGAGAAAAATTATTACTTCGCTCATTCATTCTATGTCACATATCACAATTAATTTTAATAGCTAGAGTTGTTTGTATTAGAAATCTGGTCAGATTCAGACTCCAAATATCCATCAAAACAAAATAACATGTTGATAATTGATTGATAGAGAAAAACGAAATATTATAGAATGTGGAACGAATGAAGAAAAACAAACTAATGTCATAATCCCACAATGTTAAAGAAGTACAGATAGTTGAATCGAATTTTGTTTAAGGAACAATTCCTTTTCAAAGGACATCTAAATATTGAGCCAAACACTATATCAGAATTCGGTTAAGTTGGATTCCAACTGAAACAGGAAAAAAAAAATTTAAATCCTTTTAATCCTAATTTAGAAGTTTACTCTTTTTATTTGAAATAAAAAATAAATATTTAATTTGAGAGAGAGATTATTACTTCCCTCATTCATTCTATGTCACATATCACAATTAATTCTAATTGCTAGAGTTGTTTGTGTTAGAAATTTGGTTAGATTCGAACTCCAACTATTCATCAAAACAAAATAACATGTTGATAATTGACTGATAGCGAAAAACGAAATATCACAGTATGTGGAACGAATGAAGAAAAAACAAACTAATCCCATAATCCCCAGAGTGTTAAAGAACTACAGATAGTTGGATCGATTTTTTTTTTTTTAGGAACAATTCCTTTTGAATGGACATCTAAATGAGCCAAACACTATATCAGAATTCGGTTAAGTTGGATTCCATCCAAAGCAGGAAACAAAAAAATAAAATAAGATAATTTTACTCCAAATTTAGAAGTTTACTATCTTCTATTTGAAATCAAAAGTAAATATTGAATTTTAGAGAGGGGTTATTACTTCGCTCGTTCATTCTATGTCACATATCACATTTCACTCTAACCCCCGTGGCACTAAGAGAGAGATGTTATAGTTTGAGACACTAAGAGGGATATGTAATAGTTTGAGACGATAGAATTGAATAAAAAGATAAAATAAAACTTATTGCGAGAGAGAGAGGTACTCATTTTGAGGAAATTTAGGGTGGTCTTGGATTAGCTTTCAAACTAAAAAAAAAAAATTATTTTTTTATTTTTTTAATTTTAAGTCACATTTTTTTACAAACAATTTACTTTTACGATTTTTCATAAAATTTAACTCAAATAAAAATTCAATCCAAATAAGCTCTTAATATCCTGATTTAACTAGTAAAAACAGTTGAAATCTCCCTTTTTAATATCTGATGGACATTAGAAAGGTCCTGCATTGATGCTAGGGAGTACGACAGTAGTTTCGTTTTCTTTATTGGTTCTATGGTATTTCGTTTTTCTCTACGTCGTTCCTATATATAGTTTTTTTGGACTATATGTAATGCGAAAAATTTTCATTATTTCATTTTCATTTTGAAGAGTACTTAAAATTCTCTAAAACATTCGGACAAAAAAATTCAGATCTACGAAAAATGACGAAGAATTTTCGCAAAAAAATGACAATTTATCAAACTACTCATTTTTCGTAGATCTGAATTTTTTTGTCCGAATGTCTTAGAGAATTTTAAGAACTCTTCGAAATGAAAATGAAATAATGAAAAATTTTCGCACTACGTATATTAAAAAAAATTGCATATAGTAGTGTCCTTTCTCTATTGGTGAACTGTCAACAAGCCATTTTATTTTGTTCTAATGGATATTTAGAGTTTAAATTTGATCAAATTCCAAATACAAATAACTCTAGACAGCCAGTTATTCACTTTTGTCGTCTAAAATTAAATGTCTACCTCAATCTACATTAGGATATGTTAGATAATTTAGGTCATTTAGAATTATCTGTATTAAAAATTTTGTCAGATTTAGACACCAATTATCCATCAAAACAAAATAACATGTTGATATTTCATTGATAGAGAAAATGAAATATCACAGTATGTGGAACGAATGAAAAAAAAACTATTGTCATAATCCCGAGTGTTAAAATAGGACAAACAGTTGAACTGAATTTTCTTTAAGGAACAATTCCTTTTCAAAAGACACCTAAATGAGCCAAATATAAAAATTCGGTTAAGTTGGATTCCAACCAAAACAGGAAACACAAAGATAAAACTAAATCGTTTTACTCCTAATTTAGAAGTTTACTCTTCTATTTGAAATAAAAAATAAATATTTAATTTTAGAGAGAGATTATTACTGCATACAATGAAATCTCCGGTTTAAATTTCATGTAAATGTATTTTTACTTTCAGAAATCCTATAGTATGTACTCTGGACAGAACTTTGGGACCCAGTATCTATTATCTGCTCTGCTGATTGACTTTTTAATTTAGTCCAATGTTTGAAACCTACAAAAGGTAACCAAACTAAGAGCAAAAGAACTAGCTAGTAGCGAACAACCAATCTCTATATCTATGCTGCAAATGCAAAAGAACTCGAGATTGATTATGTTTCAGTGAAATAGAGTTGTACGAATTTCTGCAAGTGAACAATGAAAAAAATTTAATAGAGACGTACCTCGATTTGAATAGCGTTGAGTCTTTTAACATATATTTATCAATGTTAAAATTTTTTAAACTTACAGACTTTATATAGGCTAAGTCAGGGAATAGATATCAATTAAGATTTCTTTCCATCAATGAAACATCCAAATTAATTTCTAAAAACGTAACCTATCATATCCTTATTAATAATTATCTGATTTTTTTAGATAAGAAAGAATATGGCGATTTATTTAGATAAGAAAGAATATGGTAATTACCTATAATATGATGATGCACTTAGATTGAAAAAAATATAATAATTACTTATAATATAATAAAACTTTGCCTTAGTGATTTCTTCAGAAGTGTTCTGTGTTATTATTGATTTAATGTATAAATCTATCACTTACAATTTGGATGGTTCAATCCAGATAGCTAATTTTGAATTTTTTTTATTTATTTGAAGCAAGTGTAGAATTTTGAAATGTTTGGAGAGGAAAGTTCGTTTGTTTAATTAATTCTCTTCATGTGCTAACAAATTTTCTTATCAAGATATCTATAACTCTCTTCCGCACCTTGCAGACCTTGTGACGGAGCAACCTTTGGTCTTTTGAACTACTAGTTAAATAATGGACTGTGAATTTGAACTCTTGAACTGGAACTCCCTTCTCTTCTTATGTGAAGGAGAATAGTTGCACAGAAAAGAAAAATTTTGTTAATCCAAAAGAGACTGTCAAAAGGTATATACAGTTTCTATCCTAATTTGGTATATTTAATATTTTAAATATTGCTGAAATAGATTTCTTTTTTTCTTTTGAGGAAAATAAATTTCTTTCGAAATTATATATTTTTTAGAATTCATTAAAATATCAAAATAATGATGATCTCAGTAACTAAAATCGAATGTTTATACTCGATTCGTTTATATTTGAATACTTATATTTCTTTTTTAATGTATTTAGAATTAAATATTCACTTTTCTAAATAGTTATATATTTTAGGGTTAATTCTAAATACTCTTTAAAGTCAAAAGTTATGTAAAATCGATGTTTCAACTTTTAATTTTAATAATTAATCCTTCTTTCATGATTCAGGTAAAATCAATTTAATTATAATAGTTAGACATTTAATTATAAAAGGAATGAGTAAATTATAAATGAAAATCACACCAAAATCAAAATTTTGTAGCAAAGATATTTTTAATTTTTTGAATTATGCTTTAGATCCTATTTGTTTCTTTTTTCTTTTGAGAAAATTTTGCAAGATAATCTTCTAATAAAAGCAAGAAAAATCCACCAAGTCCCCATCATCTTTTTCTTTTTTTTAAATTTTAGACATGTAAAACTAAATATGCACTTCGATTGATTTTCTAACAAAAAATTTCACTTTTTTTTTCTCATTTTTCATTTTGACCTCATTTCTTTTCTATACAATTCACCTAAAAAATCTTAATCGGCCGAAATCTCCATCATCTTTCGCTTATGTTCCATACCGATGACTGATTTGTGTGGGCCATGGTGGGGATTGGAAGAGGCATGAGAGCAAACAGTTGCCCATAAGAAAAGTATTGTTATTCTTCGTCGCACTTTTGGGCAAAACGGTTGAAATCTCGCCTTTTAATGATCTGATGAACATTAGAAAGGTCCTGCTTTATCGCTACGGGGAACGACATTAGTTTGTTTTTCCTCATTAGTTCCACGGTATTTCGTTTTCCTCTATTGGTGAACGAACTATCAACAAACCATTTTATTTTGTTCTAATGGATATTTAGAGTTTAAATGTGATCAAATTCCTAATATAAATAACTCTAGGAAGTCAAAGTTATTCACCTTCGTCTCAAAATGAATATCTACCTTCGTCTATATTAAATAATTTCGACTATTTAGAATTATTTGTATTAAAAATTTTATTAGATTCAGACACCAATTATCTATCAAAACTAAATAACATGTTAATAATTGTTTGATAGAGAAAAATAAAATATCATAGTATGTGGAACGAATGAAGAAAAACAAACTAATGCCATAATCCCCCAGTGTTAAAGAAGTATAGATAGTTGAATCGATTTTTTTTTCAGGAACAATTCCTTTTGAATGGACATCTAAATGGGCCAAACACTATATCAGAATTCGGTTCAATTGGATTCCAACCAAAACAGGAAATAAAAAAATAAAATAAGATAATTTTACTCCAAAGAGTTCAGTTCTCTTTAGGAAATTGATTAATATGAACATCCACATATTATTTCATAACACTCCCTTTTGGATGTTCATAACATAAAGAATATGCCTCATTAAAACCTTACTAGATAAAAAACCCAGTGGAAAAAAAATTATAGTGAAGGAAAAAGAGTACATTATTCTTTATGTCTTTATTACTTCCCCTGATAAGAAAATCTTTTGAGATTTCTTAACCAATACTTTCCAATCAAATGTTGCTATCAGTAAGGTCCTAGTGAATAGATTTGTCAAATGATCAAATTCATTGCACATCAATATCACACATCTTCTTGAGCTTGTGAGTAAAAATATACTTTATATTTCCTTAGATATATTCCAAACTTTATTATCATCCAAAAATATAGTTGGAATTCATTCTTAGAAGATATCGATTTATCTCGAATACATTAATCATGATCACATATATTCTCAACCAACATCATGAATTTTCTATAAGTTGAAGATGTGGCTGTTATAATCAATACATGCCTATAAATGCATGGTTTATGTGGATCATATAGGTAACTTTTACCTTGCATATCCATCTCAACAGGAGTTAGTTTTTCTCAATATTAGAGATAAATTATTTCAAGGAGATATCAATAGGCAAGCTTAATGCCATCTCAAAATTTATTGGGTAGAGAAGAACTAGAATAGATATCTACTTGCACGTGGACAAGTGTATTCATGCACTCAATTCCAGAATTGTGGTACTTCAAGGCCAAATAATTCTTCAATATCCTTCAATAGATATAAAGGATCTCGTATATAATAACCCAATAACAATTGATGTGTTACGTCCATGTGAAACATTTTCAGGATGTTCAATCAAAACAAAATATTGACTTTTCAAAACGTTGATGACAATACCTGCTCCTCTAAATTCTTCAGAAAAAATATCTTGATCATCAAATTCTTTTCTCTTTTGAGGATCTTATTTTTAAAAATAAGTGATCAATCATGCGTCAGACGTGTATCAAAATTATATGTCTATAAAATTTATGAATTTGTCTTGTTGGGACATTTATCTAAATAAAAATATCTATAAGTAGAATGTTATATTTAACTCTACAGGAGTCAGATAAACAATCAATATGCAATATTATGCAAATAAATAATATTTTAAACTTCCACTTCATTAATGCTTGTGCATAGATTAAGATAATAAAACTCATAAATGATATCCTCTTTTAATTGATGATTTTCTCCCTCTAATGTGGAGAACATTATGTCAATCAATAGATTGTACAATGAGGATATCTTCTGATAAAGAAATATATATAGCAAGTATAGCTACTTATAGAATTTCTTCATATATGTACATACTTGATCATTATTTTAATAAAAAATTCATCAAGACAATCTCATTATGTTCTACAGGAACAATTATATGCTTCAAGCTTATCGAGTCCGTCAGGGACTTCAAATATAAGCACTATTATCAAATGATAATAAAGATAAACATATCTTAAGTGTTATCAACACTATTATATCCACCACTAGAAATATATTTCTTCGTTATCAGTGCCAGGTCTTATGAAGAATCATATATTATAAACCATGGCAAATATTCACTTTTTGTAGTTTGCATTTTATAAGCAAATATTAATTGCTATCTCTTTGAATTACAGATCAGGTATATAATTCCTGTTGGGAATACATGTACACTTCAAGTGTACTTGTGAATAGTTTAAACTTTTCATATTTTATATACGAACTTTATCATTTCGAGTCTGCAGACCTCGATTTGGAAATCCTCATTCTGAATCAATATATTAGGCGCATTAATATCTTTAAAGTCATATACTTGTACGGTTCTAGTAGTTCCCAATCATGTTGAAATCTCATCATTTGTCACAGTTTTCAGGTACCTAAATTTTTCTAGAAATAATATATCAATGATGTTTGGAAGAAAATTCTGGTAGAATTTAAATCTCCTCAACTTAACATATACGACCATATTAATCCTTTGCTCCAGTGAGAAGTTTGTATCATTGGAATCGACTTATCTACCACATTTCAGTTGTGTCTCAAATTTATTTATAGTGGTAGATTATCCTTCAGGGATATCAAATAGGAGCATTCTGTGCTGGATGTTGGTCAATTAATATACATGGCTATATAAATTATCCTTTAAACTTCTAGTTCAAGGTATCTTCTATGAGGATTAAAATAGAAGATCAAGATGAGACGTATACTAATATCTTCATCCAGCCTCATGATTTCTCCTCTTTATGTTGGGGCAACATATTCAAAATTAACAAAATACGAATCTCTCCCTTAAGATTTGCTCCCAACATATTTAATAATCTCTTTGAGAACTCATCTCATTACCTTTGTGGTGGAGCAACATACATAGTGCATTTCTAAATTTTAGGATGAAAAATATTTGGTTTCTGACCACAAACCAACTACTATGAGCAGAATTACAATGTGTTGGCAAAATACGAAATAAGTGCTAATATATCACATTCATGAACATTCTACAGAATGTTCAATATTTATCTCAATACAACTAATATTATTAGGACAAATTATGTCTTTGAGAGAATGTCAAAACATGAGCTCATTATTAATGAATTGTGCAAACTACGGGTTGCAAAAATAATAATATTCATAAGACTATTTGTTGATGCATCAACTAATAATTTCTCCATATTCATCCCAAAATAACACATTCAACCCCAAGTAATACTGATAGCTTTTAAATAAAACAAGCAATACATATAAATTCGTCATATTAAGAAACTTCTGGTTCCATAATAAATTCATAATCATTCTTCGTATTTTAATGATTCGGGATGGTCCAACCGGTCATGCCAACTAATAAATTATTTATCAGTAAACTTCAAGTTTACTCAATATTACATCTCAAATTCATAATTCTATACAATATAAATCAGAAAGATAAATAGTGGTATCTATAATTGACATATATTTAATGTCATAATGGTAATGCATATGCCTCAAAAGTTCATTCATCTAATGTCTCGATATATTGATAATATAATCAAGGCACAAATTTTTTTATGAGACTATATAGAGAATGATGTATTACAATCATTGACCATTAGTTGATGATCTGGTAGGTCTCAGGAGCTTTTAATCAATTAATTCTTCTACAGTTATTTGATCAATTAGTTCTTCAGGAACCTTGCACTACCATTTATACTTTGGACATATATTTTAAATTTTGTCCAAATAAACACAAATATTATTTCGAAAATTGTATCTTTACCATTCTTGATCCAAAATAAACTAAAATAATATGTAAATACTAAAATATAGTATTTAAAACTTTTCAATAATAATCACAAAATGATAAAATAGAAAAGTAACAATTTGATAATTTAAAATTTTGATTAACATTCAAAATGTAAAAAATTCTTTTTGGATATTAAAAAGAATTGGCTATATTCACATGTGCCATATCAATATTATCGACACAAGCATCATTACTATCAATGGCATGATTTAGGGAAGTAAAGCAACATCAATAATTAATAAAGATTCATAACATGCTTGACGTACTGCAAGTACATGACAAACTTTCATATTACATCAATAACATGTTAGATTTATTACTTTCCCTTTTTTCCTTCTCATTATTTTCTCACTTCTGGTGAGTATCTATTCACTGGGGATTTAATGAGTCATTCTTACAGTATAAGAACAAAGTATATTTCTACTAGTCGTGACCAAAGTCTCGTACATATATTATAATTTCTAATGTCATTCACTTCAGGGAATAACATAAAAATATTTGGTCGAGCGTCAAAATATTTTATCTAGGACTCATTTAGTCTCAGAAGATATAAATTCAAAATACTTCTGAAAAACTTTTTCTAGATATTGCTACTATAGGAGCATGCTAGAAATATGAAAAAGGAAAAATCTTTTATCCATCACATTACTAGTGATATTTTTCCTTATAGCTTTAATTGAGGAAAAATTCTAAAAGCAATAAAATTTTTGCATACTGATAGACATAAAATATTATAGGCATACTTATAACAAATTATAACTAGCATTTATATAACAATCATCTTCTGGTGATTGTATATTTCGTTCACAATTTGCTAATAATAATCAAGTGTCTTTGATGCTTTGTATTTGTTAAATGGTATCTTCAGGACCTACAATATCCAAATGCATATATTCTAATCGCCATGATTATATGAATTATTCTTACCATATCCGCGTCTATGTCCACGGCTTTGACTATGACTACGACCTCTTCCAGGGCCATAACCATTGGTTCTAATTCATTCACTAACAGATTTAAAGTAAACTGTACTTTTGGTAGAATGACTATCTTCTGGTGGTCAAATATTTCTTTTAGATCATTCGACAAAATAAGTGGATCTTTCACGATAAGATATTCCGCCTTTAGATCCTCATGGAAATTATGGCGGAGAAAAATCATGACTTTTATGCAATTTTGATGCATTATTTTCAATAATGATATCTACCAGACCTATTACATCTCGATAAATTTGAGTATCTAGTGCCTATGCCATATAATTCTTTTTATAAATATCAAGAGTAAAAAAAAAAAGAAACGAGTTTTGAAAGGTTTGTCATGGGATTTTAAAGGTAGAAAAAATACATCTTTTTCTCTTGATTAAGCTCTCAACTTCGGTGGCAGAGACTCGTGCTGATAACATGTTATGAATTTAAGTGTTGGCAATGCAGAATCAAAGTAAAAATGTCACCCAATATGTTTGGAGAATAATATAAAACTAAGGAAAAGAGAAAATAAAATATAGAGAGAGAAAGTAGAACTCAAGAATTAAGACTAAAAATGTATATTATTAATATCATCATATGGCCCTATATATAGGCTCATTATACAAGAGTTTATGGAAATCTAAAATCTAATGGGGAAAGGAAATCAAATTTGATTAGGAGTCATATTTTGGGAGTTCAGTTCTCTTTAGGAAACTGATTAATATGAGCATCTACATATTATTTCATAACACTTTTATAATTTTTAATATAATTTAACTCAAATAAAAGTCATAGGCTCTTAATATCCTGATTTAACTAGTCAAAAATTGGGTTTTCCTCATGATTTTGCTATCTTTATCTATAAACTGTTTTTGTTTTTCTTTTTTATTCAAAAATTTTTATTTTATCTTTTATGTACGCAAATTATTTCGACCCTTATAGATCTGAAAGCTAATTGAGTATGCCTTAGAATAGTTTGTGAACAAATTATAAAAGTTTTTAGGTAAAAAGAGAAAATTGAAAACAGTGTATAAACAAATATAAGCAAAATCATGTGGGAAAATAATGGAATAGACTAAAATACTCTCAAAATCTACTGGAAAATAGTGTATATATTTCACTAGTTGTTAAATTTGCAAGTGGAAAAATAGTTTGTGTATATATAAAAGATAAAATAAAAATTGTTAGTTAAAAGGAGAAAATTAAAACACTACAAGAAAATACTGGATTAGCGACGGAAATTAGCGACGGACTACAAAACTTTGACCAAAAACACAGTCCGCCGCAAATCCATCGCTAATTTGCGACGGATAGATAATTTCAGTTTTAAAAATAAATTTTATAATTCAAAATACTATGCATCGCTAATCCCTCGCTAATTACCTAGGGATTAGCGACGACAAATAAACAAAATTTTAAGATTTCTAATTTTGCAATTTTGAAACCAATTCCGTAGCTAATCCCTCGCTAGCTACAGATGTAATACATTTTTTTATGTTTTCATTTGCAATTTTTGAAAACCAGTGCTGTATGGAAATAGAAATTTTTAATTTTTTAATTTGGTTATATTTTGAAATCTTTCATATCACTAATCACTCGTTGATTAGTGAGGGATTAGCGACGGACGTAATAATTTTTTAAAGTTTAAAATTTAGAAAATTTGAAACCCTATGTGATATTCTATATTTGTGCTTCATATAATTATCATTATGAGCTTGATTTTATGTTAAATTTTGGTGTTTTAATCACCATTTATACTCCCTTTATCTCTTATTTGCTTTAGGTGATATTATTGAAGATTTGGAATTAAATAAAGCAAATAAGGGAAATTTACACAATGAAGAACAATAGAGAAATGCAGAGGAAAAACAGACTGGTAGACATATTTCAAGTCAGATTTTAACCTCTATGAAGATTTCAAATGCAAAAGTGATATTCTATACAATTATAGAGACCATTCTGAAGTTTTCATAATGGTACAATTTGTGTCAATCAGAGTTCAGTTGCCTACCCTACTTATGCTTCAAAGTCACCTATTCTGCATTGGGTTCCATTTTTGACACAGTTTGGTATAATGATCATATCTTGAGTTCTAGATTCCCAATTGATGTGATTCAAATCTCTGTCGAAAGCTAAGATCCTGTTATACAACGTTTATGAAGACATAAAGACCTAGATAAGCCGATTTGGTGGTCTGAATTCACCTAGAAATCAAAACAGTGTCACAGTCGGGCAGCAGAAACTTGCACCAAAACTGGGGGCAAGCGGCGCCGTTTGGTGTGATATAAGCGGCTCCCTTTGTGTCGATCTGAAGCTGCTTTTAAGCTGCATTTATCTCTCTTTTGGGGCAGATTTTGATACCCCTTTAGGGAAAAAACAAGAGCAGCCGAGAGAGTGGACAGAAAACAGCAAAAACTCATCAAAACTCACTCAAATCTCATCCCAATTCTTCATCTTTGCAAGAGAAATCAAGAGAGAAGATTGAATCTTTGAAGAAGGAGAACATCCACCTTGAAGATTCATGGAAAAAGCTGCAAATTTCTCCATGCTACAGTGACGAATTTCAACCTTGAAGAAGAGAAGATTTTACACCATGAAAATGAGCAATTCTTACTCTCTCTTTATTGGTTTATATTCTTTGAATTGTAATATGTTGATGAACTAAACTTTTGAATACTTGGATGGGTATGAACCCTAGATTTTGCCTATGTGAATGAAGTGTTTCATTGGTTGATTGAATTTGAATTTCTTGTGAATTGTTTGTGGATTTGAATGGTTGAATTGATTGAGTGGATTATTGATGCATAATCTGGAATTTTTGTTCACTTGGAATTGAGAAAGGAAGGGTGATTGACAATTGATTCATAATCTGGAAATTTTCACTTGGAATTGAGAAAGGAAGGGTGAAATAGACCATACACAAACAATGGGGATGATTTAGGTGATTAGAGATAGAAACCTAAACATCTTCTTGATAATTAGAGAAATCTAATTGGAAATTCAAAAACCCTAATGCATTCTTGGATTAAATTGGTTAGAAAGAGATTTCAACTAATTAATCTAAGAGTAGAGAACTTTCATCTAGAGATAGAGTGAGTTCTATCATTGGAATTTCATCAAACATAAGAAGTGAAATTTATCAACCAAGGGACATTTCTATCACATAGGTAATTCTAGGGGGATTAACCATCCAAGTATTGTTTTCTCAATTGAATTCTCTCTTGCAAACAAAAAATTAGTTTAGTTAGTTTAATTAGCTAAGCTAGACTTCTATTCCTAGTAGTAATTTCAATCATTTTCACAAACAAATTTGATAGGCTAAACAATAGAATAGAAAGTGAGTAATGATATTTAACCATCCCCGTGGATACGATATTGAATTTACTTGCCATTATACTACTCATAACGATAGGTGCACTTGCCTTGTGTTTGTGTGCAAATTATTGAGGATTGTGATAAAAATTTAGTATAAAGGCATAGAAATAAAACACAACACTATGCCATCGCTAATCCCTCGCTAATTAGCGAGGGATTAACGGTGGCAGTACTAACTTTTTAAAAGTTTTTATTTGAGAAATTTGAAACCTTTTCCATCGCTAATCCCTCGCTGCTTAGTGAGGGATTAGCGATGGCCATGGTAACTTTTTAAAGATTTTAATTTAAGAAAAATAAAAATCTATGTCGTCGCTAATCCCTCGCTGATTAGCGAGGATTAGCGACGGCGTAATAATTTTTTAATTTAAGAAATTTGAAACCCTATGCCGTCGCTAATCCCTCGCTGATTAGCGAGGCGAGGGATTAGCGATGGCCATACTAACTTTTTAAAGATTTTAATTTAGGAAAATTGAAAACCTATGCCGTCGCTAACTTTTTAATTCTTTTAATTTAGTTATATTTTGAAACCCTCTTCCGTCGCTAATCCCTCGCTAAATTTTTAATTTTGTTATATTTTGAAACCCTTTTCCGTCGATAATCCCTCGCTAATAAGCGAGGGATTAGCGACGGAAATTGTATATTTTTAATATTCTTATTTTAGTTTTTCATATATATTCCATAAGTGTTGTAATTCTATGAATGATCACTGTTTTTTCATTATATAATCTCCGTATATCGTATATTTTTATTTTAATTAAATGTACAATTTGTTATTAATATCTTACATAGATAATTTATAAAATTAATATGTATGTATAACATATATTGTTTATATATGCTAGAAGAAAATATATTATATTAAATATAAGATATATTGGTGTAGTGTAATATATTATAATTTTTATGGTATTCATTGTTCATTACTTCAATTACTTTATTCTATAATGGTGTATAACATAAATTATTTAGAATAGATGTTTATATTACTTGGTTTGAATACCAAAAAATTATTGATATTTCTTTCTACATTATTCTCCGGTATTCCAATGAAGATTGAGGGATGTATTAGCTGTGAAATTAGAATTTAATTGGATTAAAATAAAATTTATAGCAGCATTTATATGTGTTTTTTGATTTGCATCGCTAATCCCTCTTTAATTAACGAGGGATTAGCGACGGATAAGACAAAGACGCATCATAAGAGTGCGTTTTAATGTGATTTGCGACTGATTAGCGACCGCTTTTTGATGAACGCATTATGATCGTTCGTTGTTGGCACAGTACTCGAATGCGTTGTAAACGAATATTAAAATCTGCTTGTCGCGTGAAGGACGCATCATTACTATGCGTCCTTATTAATTTCCTGTACAACGCGTTCTGGCAATGCGTTCTTCTGCACGTACATTAGACAACGGCCCAATTTGATAATGCGTTCTCTTTCATAATTGCCAAGCTAATTGCAGAACACTCAGCACACTCCTTTGTCTGCAAAACACCCAAGGAAAAAAATCCTTCCCTCCCTCAATTTGTGCCCAACGAAAAATTTGACGAGCTTCAAGAGGTAAAAATTCGCTCATTCGTTTGGCTAATTGAAGAATGGTTTTTATGCGTTCTAAACAATCTGCATTCTGCTTTGTTTTCGGCATGTATTTGTTGATGGTAATGGCTCAGTTTGAGTTCTTGTTTCTCGGCATGTTATAATAGCTTGGGAAGCTGGCCCTCTTCTTCCCATTCGGGTTGGGTTGGGTTGAACCGTTGGTGCAATAGTCGTCTGCAATTCACACCGGGGCAGAGAGGCTGGACTTTGGAAGCAGAACATTGTGTTGAGGGTTCGCGGGGAAAGAGTTGAATTTTAGTTTAATGCTCCACATGTTTGCAATTTTTTATTAATTATTTGATTTCTACTTCTTGCGCAAATTAATTTGGCCACTGCTTTAGTTTTAATTTAAATATTGCAGCTGAAATTTCCCATGTTTGAAAAAAAATTCTCATGTTTTAGTTTTGCTGGAAATTAATCATCGTCTTGCGGGGCTTCAAATCAGACACACCCTAGAAGAAACCGGGATTAAGGTTTGCCATTGTAACCTTTTTTATGCCGCAACAATTAGTGAACCTGTTCTTTTCTTTCTGGAATTTGGTCTGTACCATCCTAGCCTGTGGCTTGGATCTCTGTTTCAAATTTTCTTGATATACCCTTTTGTACTATATTGGTTTGCCTGTTTTTTGCTGAAGTGATTTTGTCATTCGTTCTTGATAAATTGGGCATTCGTTTGAATCTATTTATAATCTTTATATCTATTGGCTCTTTTGTTACGTTGCTGGATTAGTTTGGTTAAGGGTTAAAATCCGTCATTCTTCATGTGTTTGGGACTTTGAGGTTTAGTGTTCTTTTTGTTGTTGAGCTATTCTAGGTTTAGTATGGTTATAAAGGGATTAAAGACAGAATTTTTATTATTTTCATCAACAAGTCGAGGCATTAAATAGTGTTGAGGTTATGTATATTGCTAATAGGTTGGGAAGGCTTTAAGAGGTGCTTGCAAATAATTTTACGTGCACATACATTAGAAAGAATAATCCTATTCCCTATACATTGAATATATATTTTATGCTAGCCCATCTTGGTTCTTCAATCCTAATTTAGAACCAAAATCCAGTAGGTGTGATTTTTATAGGAAAATTATTCTTAATGGAATAAAGACTTTAACTAGTAGCCAAATATATAAATAAGTCAACATATAAATAAATCATTTGGTTAATAGCCAAAAATAGTAGCAATAGAAAATGAAATACTCCTTTGCACATGTTTAGGTTTTTATTCCTTAAGATCCATTGTATTTTGGTATCATCGGTTTTTATCCCTTAAGAGCCATGGTTATATTTAATCACATAATTTCTAAGGTAAATTTTCAAAGCAAAGGTATGTGGTATTATAATTTTATCTTTCGTTGTTGTAGGATTGAATTTGGAGTGGCCTTTGAGCCTAGAAAAGCCTATTTTTAAGGGGAGACTCTGTCAAAATTTTCTTAACAATTTCTTAATAGATAATGTGTAGATAATGTTGTAGATGGATGATCGTAGTTGGATGTACAGGAGTCACGTGCAAGGGATTAAGGGGATTACATTAGAATATGAGCAAGGTGTAAAGGGTTTTATTGCCTATTGTTTGTCAAAAGGTTGGGCATCATGGCTAAGATGTCCATGTGCAAAATATAAAAATAGAGCTCACCTATCTCCGGATGAGGTAGAGATGCACTTGTATAGGTTCGGCTTTGTCTCTGATTATTAATTATGGACAAGTCATGGCAAGGATCTTATGCCAGCGCAGCCTATGTGCACAGTAGCTGGCACCTCTATTCGGCCCGCTGCAGTTAATCAATTGCAGCAGATGGTAATAGAGGGAGTTGGTGGAGAGTTTCTAATAGACCTTCCGTCATCTTCTGATTTCGAGGAACAACCTAATGTAGAAGCTAAAAGATTTTATTATATGTTGAAAGCGGCTGACTCTCCTGTATCGGACTGATGCACAACGCACTTGTTGTTATCGGTTGTTTCTCGATTACTAAATATTAAATCATAGAATAATATTTCAGAGCGGTATTTTAATCAGGTGCTGCAACTGATGAAGGAGGTCTTGCCAAGCAATAATGAGCTTCCAGATGACTTATATCAGACAAAGAAGATGGTATCTGGACTTGGGTTTCCTGTTCAGAAGATAGATGTTTGTCTGAACATGCTTTACTGGAAAGGGGATATAGACAAAAAAGAATGCAACTATTAATAGGGGAGTGAAGGTGCATCCGAAGTTTAGAATGGTGGACATTAATAGCAGGAGAAAGTACCCAAAATACGATCCATTTGTGTTAGCTCAGCAAGCTAGTCAGGTATATTATGCATCCTATCCAGGCTATAAAACGAACAAGTCTGACTGGACAACTGTCTGCAAACTGAAGGCTCGTCACGTAATTGACGTACCTATAGTAGATCGACCATATCAAGAGGAGACCGATGATTCTATGGCTGTTAACGTTTCCAATGAAGATGAGATGATTAGTGGACTTGCAAATGAATCGGGAGAAGGCGAAGTAGTAGCTATTGAAGAATCAAGACCGCAACAAAATGTGGACGTGGTAGTAGAAGAAGATAATTTGGATACGGATTCTCCTACGGATGATGATATGGGAGATGATTTATTAGATAATGAAGAAAATGAATATGATTAGTTTCTTTCAAACGTGAGCTAATATTTTACAATTTGATGAGTAATTTATTTCATATTTATATTTTTAAACTCTAACTTTTTTATTGTCATATGTGTTAAACCAGATTATGTCTACTGGCAGAAGACTACCAGAGCAATCTGAGAGTAGAGATGATGGTACTCCGTCTCCAATTCTGGGTTCGTAGTTACGCAGCTTGCCACCATTGCACTCACCATCATCAATAGGACAACAACGAATAGCTACATCGATACCTTCCACAGCTGCATCTATGTCTGGACTAGACATCTCAGACACACAAGTTTTGATTACACCTGATGGTGACATGTAAGTGCTATTTATTTTAAAATATTACTTGATTTGGATAACATTAAAGGTATTTCTAACTTGCGTATTTTTAAAAAGTTAAAAGTTTTTTTTATCATCGTTCCAGTTTAATTTAACAAGTTTCTTTGTCAAATTTTGTAATGGTTAATTGAATATTCGTTGTGTTGAAATAGTTTCTCCCCATCGATGGTTGCTGTTAGAGAGATATCATTGATATTTCAACAACATTACACTGTACCTTATGCCAGATTTGCAGATATTCCTGTGGATGTGAGGAACATGTGGTTTGACTTATGGACTGTAAGTATAAAAATATATAATCACAATAGTAACTATGTAACAGACATATTTTCATTTAATGATTTTGCAGAGTTATTTTAGGTGGCTCCTATAGCATAGCGATCAGATACGGGATATTTGGAATAAGAAATGTCGTGAGCGACTTTCTGACCAGTTATGCAAGGCTCGCGCTAAACAAAAACGTCCAAATTGGATTTCGCCCAAATTTTGGGACCATATGCAACAGGGGTGGAGAACTGAGGGGTTTCAACGCATTTCTTCTGCAGCTAAACGGAATAGAGCTGCTGTTAGTGGCACATCTCACACGGGAGGATCTATATCTTTTACGGAGCATGAAAATCGAATGGTACGTTTTAATAGTCTACAATTTTTAAACTTGTTCTTAAATTTTTTCCTACAAAAATTAATATTTGTATCTTTCATGTGAAATTATAGCGGAAAGAAAAAGGTGATGACTTTACTTACGTGGAGTTATTTAAAAAACTTCACACTTTTCAAAGAGGGTCAAAGCAAGGTGAGTTTGTCAGTGAGAAGTCACGACAAACTTTGGTACGAATCAACTTTCTTTTGTACTTATAAAATAGCAATTGTAATTGTTAATATTTATATAGCTTTAATTCTTATTTCTGCAGGATAATGTTAACGCAATTAAGGAGCGTTATTCTCAGCAAGAGTCTGAAAGTTCTGTGACTTCTTGTCAAGTTGTTGACGAGAAGTCATTATTTCTTGAGGATGGGAGAGGTTTCAAGAAGAACCATATCTTTGGATTAGGCTCTGAGGGATCGAAGGTCAGACGGAGGTTGGATCATTCTTCTACTTCTGAGGGAGTACCTATTTCCTTGTCTCACGATGTTATCCAATTACAAAAAAGGTTGAATGACGAGACAAAGATGCGGCAGAAAGTTGAGAAGAAGTTGTGTCACGTGCAACAGAGTATGACAGATTACTTATCATTTCTGTCACAGACTTTGAATCTACCTCCGCCTCCATTGCTTGGTGGCAATGATGATACTGATGATGACGATGATGATGACTACACAGTTGACCCACCGGATCACCATCCTCCTCCCCAAGGCCCCATGGATTCGCCATCGCCACCGCCACCGCCACCGCCTTCAGCTCCGACTCCGGCATCTACCGTCCAGGCTAATTAGTATATTAGAATTTTAGTTTGTAAATGGATGACTATATTTGATATTTGATATTTTTTAGGCATTTTATTTATTGATTTGTATTTGTAAGAGTATTGCATTCTCTTGATATTTATTCACGTACAATATTTTCATTTTATAAAGTATTAATTTTTGAATTTTTACAGGATAATTTTAGCAACAGATTAGCGATGGATTAGTGACGGTTTTTTAATTACTTTTTTTAAAATATAGTGAAGGATTAGCAACGGATTAGCGACGGAAGGTTCAACATTTAAATATTTTTGAAATTCAAATATTCGTTGCTAATCCAGATGCATCCGTCGCTAACTTATATTTAGCGACGGATTAGCGACGGATGTGTCCGTCGCTAATCCAATATTTTCTTGTAGTGAAAATAGTTTGTTGATAAATATAAGCAAATCTTCTTTCGCAAATGAAATCTTTTAGTACTATTATCCATTTTAATTAGAAAGGTACACTTGAAAATTTTTTGTTTTTCGGCCCTTAAAATTATTACTTCATTTTTCTTAAAAGATTAGAGACCGTTCATAAGCAACTTCTTTACGACTAGCTAGTCCGAGTTATGTTGTTATTAGTCACTTTTGGAAACACTTTTTTTTTTTGGGTGTATTTAACCTCTTCCTTTTCTTTCTTTCTTTTTTTTTTTTTTTTTTTTTTTTTTTTGGAGGGATATGACGCTCATAATCTAAAGCCTTTCGTTGTATGACAATTTATAATCATATCCCAAACCCGTTTCTTTTCTTAATTTCGAGTATTATATCCATATATTTTCCGGGTGAAATTCTTTAAAAATTAATTTCATCGTCTATCCTATTAACATACTCATTAACATTGAGATGTGACATAGAAAAAGAAATGTAGAATCCTAAATGTCAAAAGAACAACCGGAATCGGCTTCCTTTTATCCTTTTTAATGGGACAAGTAACAACGTTTTAAGGATAAGACAGAAAGAGCGAACCAGATGCAGCGAATAAATATATAAGGCAGGCGATTTTTTGACGTATCAATCAGTATCCATGCATGCTTGCGTGAAGGAGAAGTCTTGATGATGTATATAGCTAACAATACAAATTAATTGAAAACAAGAAAACCACAAGCACATACATGTCAGTATGGCTCTTCCTTTATCATCAGTTATTCGAGATTTCTTCTCAGAATTGTATGCTCACATAAGCAGAAATTCCGTTCCAAATCGACTCATTCTCTATAAATAGCCCTCAAATCGCCATGCATTAACATCAAAAGTGAAAGCGAAAGAGAAAATGGTAGAATAGATTGATTCAGCAGCAAAATGTTGCAGAAGGCGAGTTTATATAGTGCCGGTATTTTGCTTCTTCTTTTAATTCTTCTCCGGCAAGGACACGGATATCGAGCTCCGGCTGCCCTTGCAGGTCGTAGTGGTTTTGCTCAGACAAGAGGAACTCACTTTGTGGTCAACGGCAGGCCATTGTACCTCAATGGTTTCAATGCATACTGGCTAATGTACATGGCTTCTGATCCATCTACGAGGACAAAGGTGACAACCACCTTCGAACAAGGTTCGAAATATGGGATGAACGTGTGTAGAACTTGGGCTTTCAGTGATGGTGTCAGTTACAGACCCCTGCAACGTTCTCCCGGATCCTACAACGAGGACATGTTCAAGGTAATTCTTACTCGTGAATCCTCTCAAAGTGATATTTGCCCCTACTCTAACTAATGTCAGGAGTTCCGTGTACGTGTCCCAGGGATTGGACTTTGTAGTGTCGGAAGCCAAAAAGCAAGGAATTTATCTGATACTTAGCTTGGTAAACAACTGGGACGATTTCGGAGGCAAGAAACAATATGTACAATGGGCGAGAGAGCAAGGCCAGTACTTGAACAATGAAGACGACTTTTTCAAGAACCCAGTCGCCAAACAGTATTTCAAGAACCACATCAAGGTATGCAGTTCTTTCATGCCCGAATATTATTCAAGTCAGAAGATTTCTTCTGTCCTATCAATGAAATAGCTTCGTAATAATATTTTCAATTGGATTCGATTCGAATTGACGGACCTTTGGCTATGCAGGCTGTGCTCACAAGAGTCAATACGTTTACTGGGATAGCATATAGAGATGATCCCACCATATTTGCATGGGAGCTAATGAACGAACCTCGTAGCCAATCTGACCTATCTGGAAAAGCTATTCAGGTAGATAGCAACTTGGCAACAATATACTGAAAACGCAAAAGCTTACATCATATCTTACATCATATTTGTGTATTTGGATAAGATTACATTTTAAAACTTATTGAGAAATTCTAACTTTAATCCCATTTCTCTTCTTAAAAAGTCTTACTTTACTTTTAACGAAATTTAACATAAAAATTTTTAAACTATATACTATCCACTTCCATCCTGTAGGGTTGTAAGGCTTAGGAGGTAAAATATTATGGGTTAAAATATATTCCTCTATTAGGTTTAATAGCAACCATTTTTTGTGATTTTCAAAGCTTTAAATGTGCTAAAATGAAATACAGACTTTATATGGTTAAAGATATTCCTAAAAAATGGAAAAAAACGAAAGATAAAACGTTGAAAGTTGAAGCATTTTAGCAAATTAATATATTCAATTTTTTCAAAATTTCTTTTAATTTTCTTTGTGATTTTTTACTTTTGATAGTTTTTAAACACCATATTTGATTTTTCCTTTCCTTCAAGGGAAAAGGAAACATTTCATCAAGAAGTAATTACAGATGAAATCCCCTGCATATTTGTCATATATACAAAGATCCCCTTTCTCCAAAAAAAAAAAAAATCATACAAGTTGTTACAATTTACAGAGAGTTAGATTTGCAGAGATCATCTATCCTACTCCAAAAGAATTCAGCGAAGGTGAGTGGGGGTCTAATTTCTTCCCCATCACCAAAAAGTGTTCTATTTCTCTCTTTCCATATTACATGAAAAATTGATCTTTTTTTAACCAAAAAATATATATTTTACAGGATTGGACTGCTGAAATGGCGGCCCATGTTAAGACCATTGACAGTAATCACCTCCTTGAAATTGGGCTTGAAGGATTTTATGGGAATTCCATGCCCGAAAAGACGCAGCACAATCCCGGTTATGAAGTTGGCTCTGATTTCATCTCCAATAATCGTCTCAAAGATGTTGATTTTGCCACTATTCATCTCTACCCCGATCAGTGGTAACTTGTGACATAACTAGGATTAGAAACTTCTAGATTTAAATTGCTTTCCTGGCGAAATTCGTAAATCCCATTAATCGCACATCTCACTCTTCAGTACAGAATCACTAGACCATACCAGTTGGTGGAATGATTTTTCGAGTTAGTGAGGTTGTGGCTAATCATGATTAAATGGCAGGAAACCCGGAACTGACGAGGCAGGCCGAGCCCAATTTGTGAACCAATGGGTCCAAGCCCACATCGAGGATTCCAAATCGGTGTTGGGGAAGCCTCTAGTTTTAGCAGAATTTGGCAAGTCCTCAAGAACAGCAGGGTACAATGTGGCCATGCGGGACTCATATTTTGCAAGTCTTTATGACACGATTTACTCTTGCGCAAGAAATAGGGGCCCATGCGGCGGAGGCATCTTTTGGCAAGTCATGGCCGAAGGAATGGATAGTTGGGCTGATGGTTATGAGGTTGTGTTGGACCAGAGCCCAACAACAGCTGGCGTGATAGCCCAACAATCTCGGCGTCTCTCCTCTCTCAGCTAACATGAAAATACCCGAACAAACAAATTGCAAAGGGGAATTATTTGTACCGAAATTAAGACAACATTAATTATTTCCTTCCTATACCGAAGTTTGCAATAAGAAAGGCTTGAAATTCAATAGATGATTATGAACCTATTCACTGCCTACACACATTGTTCATTAAGTCAAAGAGGTATTTAGAAGAAATATATATTCTTTAAGGAATTAAAAATATTTATTTAGATGGTCTAAAACAAATTCTTTAGGGAATACTCAACTTGTTAATTAGAAGCTCTATAGTGTCTAAGGGTGGATCAGAGTGTAGTAATTTTGGTGGCAAAGATATCCTAATAAGTAACTATTTTGGGTATTTTGGTTCAACCATTCAGAAAGATGGGGAGCTTGAGGGCGACTGGAATAGTAAGAATAGTACCTCTATTGAAGACAAGATGAAGGAGAGTTGTCTGCATTAAACTAGGTTTGGACGGAAGATTGTAAAAGGTAGATTTGGCTGAGAAAGATTTGGACGGAAGTGATTAAGGGTGGTATGAGTTTACTAGAATTAGATGAGAGTATTGGTTTGAATAGAAAGAATTGATGAAAGGGATATATTCATATGGATTGCCATACGTAATTCTTTTTTGATTTATGTAAAAAATTATTCTTTTCTCTTCTCACTCGATCCTTGCTTTCTCATATCTTTAATCTCGCGTCGCGCCTCTGGTGTCCTGCCAAGGCAAAGTCGTGCTAGTTTAGATTTTGTAAATGCGTTTGGCAATTGCGAAACTCTCCCTCAGCCAAAGTGCTGTATTTGTTGATAAATGTTATCAATGATTACTTCTTATTCGTAGTATCGCATAGGTGGAAGAAGCTCCTCAACCGACTCAAAAGCTTTCCTAGTCAACAAATAAGATTGTCTATTTTCAACTGTGGCCATGAATATAGTAAGAGAAAGGAATATTACAATTCTCAATACTCTATAATATTGGAGCAACCTGGCTTTTTTAAAATTATCACAATGCAACCTTTGCTATCGTGTTGAAAGAAAACTAATGAGGATAATTATTTACTACACTATAGAACAGATTCCAATCGTGACACGTGTAGTTGCGGACCTTGGCCCTTCTTCAAATTTTAGTTATATAGAGTTTATTAAACAATAAATAATATATATATATATATATATATATATATATATATATATATATATAATGTTGCAAAATCATTTGTTATATATGTAGTTATTTTGGTCATATCACTAGACTTATTTGCTCTATTTTAGGATAATTTCGGCTTAGTTAATTTACATTTTATTAAACACTCGAATATATAAATTATTGGATTTATTATCCAAATAAGCCTTGACATTTCTCTCTATTTATGTTTAGATGGAGGAAATCTCATCAGTAATTGCTTCTGTAATTTACAATAATCTTAAATAAAATCTCTCTCTCTCCCTCTCTCTCTCTCTCTCTCTTTCTTATCATCCAAAATAAAATGGTGTATACACACATTCCAGCATGACAAAGGAATTATTCTGTGAATATAATAAAAGCAGCTATGTTCAGACTTAGGAATACGTTTCATATTCTCCTGATGAAATATTCTTATCCTTATCCCGAATTAAACTAGGAATTTATGAAGAATGGAATATATTACATCGCCAATGCACTATGGAATATTTCCTACGAAGCAAATGGTGAAATGTGATAAGATCAAGAAAATCTTATTGAATCCCCATGTCCCGCAAACAAAAAAAAAAAAGAAAAAAATGAAAAAATGAAAAAAGAAGAAGAAGTTCGAGAAGCTGCTTTCATATATCTATCTTGCAATTAAATCGTAATTTAGAAAACACGTTTAATTAAATACAATGATAACAATTTTGAAATAATTGAACAAGAGATGTATGTCAAGATCAATTGTTTGTATGCATACTATCCCTATAAATATAACTTCATCTGGTTTACCAAGAAAAAGAGTAGAAATGGATTCGTTCTATTCTCCACTGCCTAAATGCAACCCTTTTAATTCAAATCAAGTTTGAGTAGTAGAAGAAGGGGAAAAAATGCACCACCTTTGACAGTTCAGAATATGACCATGTGGAAAAAATGCCACATGGTCAGTGGAAGGGTAGGCCAAAAATGCAAATGCTATATCAGTCGGTCTCAATAACCACAAATAGCAACTAATGGATTTTGAATCCATAAAGCAAAAGCAATTAGTCTTGTCCAAACCTCCACTATCACATTGGTCGGAGACCTAATTTAGATTCCCAGCGTATTAAAATATAAAATGTTTTAAATAGAAAAAATTCTTTCATAATATAAGTTATTCTAATTTTATTTTATTTTATTTTTTTATTTATTTCTTTTTCTCTATATCTCTCGCCTTATTTATGAAGACAATGGCAGGTATTTTGTTACAATTGTTTTATTTTTTCACAACCATTAATTCTTGTATAAAAGGTTAAATAGACTTGTATTTTGAAAGTAATTTAATACTAATTTAACTATAAAGAAAGAACAGATAATCAGGGCCCCTCCGTTCCACACACAAAAAAAAAAAAAAAACAGGACAAAAATATGCTCATCGCATCAACAATTCGGCAACATCACTTTCGATCCTCTCGTAGATTATATACTTGTTCGAGATTCTTCAAGTGATGTAGTCCCCCAAAATTCCTTTTGGTTCCTGCAGAAGAAGTACGTTCGCAGCGCCATATAAATAGCTTCGTTAGGGCCGTTTTGATCACAGAGAGGCAGATCAGCAGCTTTCCGATCGTGGTTTTGTATCAGGTAATGATCTTGTTATCTTCATTTGGTTCAGTCAAGGTTTGTTTTTAAGGTTTTTCTCTGTTTTCTTGGAAAGCCATCATTGTAAAAGGTAGTCATAGTTTCCTTATTTGAAGCTACCAATTCTTATTTTAAGCCAGGATAGATGTCCGATGAACTTGCACCATATATAGATATGAAGCCAGGGTGGCGGTCGCCCCTCAAAATTTTTGAAGTTGTTCTTGCTGAACCCTACAAAAACGTTTTAGGGTGGGATTGACCTCGGTTTCTGCTTAAAAATTTAATCCATTGTGAATTTGTTATCGTAAAAAATGAATTGTTAACGAGAAATAATATAAGGATAATGTAAAAGTATTCATTGAATTTTGCAATGAAAGTTTGTCTAAATACAGACAATGAGTTTCATAGCTAATGAAGATTTTCTAAAATTCTTTTCTCTCGGTTGTGTAGGCGGAATCATTTTGAAGCTGATATTGTAATCCGAGAATGGATGCCATGAAGAGGTTGAACGGAGCTAAGTTTGATTGCTTGCTATTCGGTATGTAATTTATTGGTGAACTTCTTTTACCGTGTATTTGAATTAAGTTTCAATAATAAAAAATTAATACAAAATCTTCATTTTAAATTTTACTTTTTCTTTAATAAATAATTTTTTTCACAAACTTTGAAAAAAATTAAATAAAAATTTAATTTAAATACAATATTAATTATTATTTTATTTTTTTATTGGTCACGTAATTATTTAATTCTTTAATACTTATTTTGTGGAATTATATGGTTAGATATGGATGATACGTTGTATCCACTGAGCACTGGTCTTAACATGGCTTGTCGGAAGAACATAGAAGGTGCTATTCTAGATTCCACTATTATTTTTCTGCATGAATAATTATATTTGCAATATTTTAATCTTTTTTAGGAAAGAATTTCGACGATTATTTTGCTTTTTTTTTCTATTAATATCGTTTATTACAATAGAGTTCATGCTGCATCGCCTTGGTATCAACGATAATGATGTCCCAAGGATGTGCTTGGAGCTGTACAAGGAATATGGAACTACAATGGCTGGTCTTAAGGTACTAATATGCATTTTTATTTTATATTATCCTCAAATATGGACTTCCTATATATATATATATATATATATTTTTTTTTTTTTTACGCGATCCTATCAAGGTCATATTATTGTCCCCCTGATAGTAATGGTAATTTATTACATTAGACATCATTACATATTTCTGTATCAAGAGATACGATTCTGATTAAAATATACATTTTATACGAGTCATTATATTTATTACGTAGTTATTTTATTTATTTATTTTGAGCATGAATATGCATTGGATGATCAAAATCCAAAAATGCATAATATAGAGAAAAGATAGATACACTAGAATATTAATATACTAATTTTTTTTAATCAAACAATCACCATTAGTCTTTGCTTTCACCTTGACCTTGTTTATTTCTCATGCTCAACTCTGTATTATTCCATTCTCATTTGATGATTGGGTGCAGGATCTTGGTTATGAATTTGATAACGATGAGTTTCATGCATATGTTCATGGGAAATTACCTTATGATGCACTAAAACCTGATGCAGTGCTAAGGAACATTCTAGTTTCCATGCCACAGAGAAAAATAGTAAGATTTGACTCTACTCTTGCTTCGACATGAGCCAAATGGAATATTTCGTTGCTGAACAATTTATTATGCCACGGTCATAGCAGAAACATATCGATTAACAACGTTTATTTTGATTTCTAATGTTGTCATCTCAATTTTATTTTTTAAAATTTGGTACATAATTAATTCAATTTTTCTATCTTTTCAACATTTTCATCAAAATTTTTAACTGTCCACTAATTACTGTCAATTTTGATAACTTTCTCCGAGGATTTTATAAATAAAGGTAAGATGATCATACTGATTGAATTTTGAAAGTTTAGAACAATTAAAACTGTTAAAGTTAGTTGGCATAACATTCTGAGAAATCATTCTGCCATCTTTTAATCATTAGAGTCTGAACCCCTAGTTTTTTGATCACATTCATCCATTAAAAAAAAAAGCAAAACAGGATCTCATTCTATGTTTCCTCCTCTAGCCAATTTGGTTATAATGACTGTACAGGAAAATATATATTTTTTTAAAAAATTAATCTAATGTGGATTTTAGTGTCAAAGGTATACATTTGAAATTTAGAATAGCCCCATAAAAATTATGCCAAAACTTATACCATGGTTTTGCCGATTAATCCCCATAAAAAATATGATTAATTTCTAAACGAGTTATATCGATGACTTCCAGATCTTCACAAATGCTGATAAAGTGCATGCTGCTCAAGTGCTCCATAGATTAGGCTTGGAAGATTGCTTTGATGGAGTCATATGCTTTGAAACTCTTAATCCACCTCAAGAATCTGTTGATTGCATCAGTTGGAATGATAATATTTCAACTGCAAAGGAAGATGAAGCAGAATCCAAAGAGCAAAATGCTTGGAATTTAAGGCCAAAAGTTCTCTGCAAACCTTCTGTATTTGCAATGGAAGCTGCTATCCAGATTGCAAATGTTGATCCAAAGAAAACAGTAAAGACTTATTTTTTCTTTATTTTTTGTTTCTAGTTTTGGTTATTCTCAATGTTTCTTTTTGATTCATTTTCCATTTTTCATCTCTTACAGCTTTTCTTCGACGACAGTGCTAGGAACATTTCCAGTGCCAAATCGGCTGGGATTTGTACAGTAATTGTAAGTTCTAACAGCATCCCTGCACTTAAATCTTTCTAAAACTCGTGTTTGCACTAATCAAACAGAGTTTAATCTGCATCATCTCCTGTTAATGTTGCTATAATACTCAAGTATATAATCTTATACAAGGAAACAGGAATATCATTGTCCTACTATTGATTTTTGAAGAAAATTTTGGAACGTTATTTTTTATTGAAAATGTTGTGCTATGAAATGAGTATCTACTTTAATCGTAGTAACCCTTTTGCTGTAACTAATTTGATTAAAATGGTAAATTTCAACAACGAAACAGTAAAAGTGTTAAACCTTGGTGTGGATTCTTGCTGGAAACCACTATGATAAATGTCGTAATTTGTGGTAAAGAAATATTAGGTCTAAAAACGTGACTCGCTAGTGTTAAGTTTTAACAGAAGTTACAATCTTAGAAGGTGCATCTTTAGAATTTTAAAAGGAGTTGTTGGTGCAGGTGGGAAGCTCAAACCTAGTGCCTGGTGCTGACTATGCTTTGACTAGCATCCACAACATCAAAGAAGCTGTACCTGATATATGGGTAGGTGAAGAAGGAGAGCATCCAGAGCAAATAATCCAATCCACTGTAGAAACTGTTGTACTTGCATAGGGTAAATAAAGTTTTTCTCCTTTGCAGTAATAGATTTGAGAAGTTAAATTAATGACGAATATTTGAGAAGATGATTTTAAATGGCTAGAGTTAATTTCATGTGCGTGGATGTAAAACTGATCACTTTGAGCAATATAATTGCAATACAAATTTTCCTATTCAGAGGCTGTAAATGTTTACCACAGTATTATTACTATTCTGGTGCAGAAAAAGGAAAATTGGTGCATTTGGACAACGTTCCATTCCGGATAAGACGTACGTAGCTCTAACTAATAATTTAATTTTTATAAAATTTAATAAAAAAATAAAGAGAATTAATGAAAATAGACAATAATAATATAAATAATAATGATTAAAGTAATAATGAGACTGATCATGGAAATGACAAAGGAGATCATTAAACCGTATTAGAGGATTAGAAAAGTCAAAACTACACAGAAAAGCCACGGAAGATATAGCCAAGGCTAGCTAGGTGATAGAGATAGTGGAAAACATGACCATCACCATGAACAAGCATAGAGTCAAAATGATGAAGTGCATTGATTCCGTGTATCACTTAACCCTTTACTTATTAGCTTATTACGTTGATATTTATAGCTCAAACTTGCTATAGTGGTTGCTTATGGTTTAAAATTGCTATATGTTAATTGTTTTGTGTAGATGGTTTTTAAACTTATTTTGATGCTTTATGATAGATTTTGTAAATGAATGTTATCGATTTTATAATTTCTTAGTAAAGCTTAATGATGATGATAATATAGTGATGAGAGCTTCGTCTGTGTGAAAAACCACTTTCCTCAACTCCCTATTTGATTAAAGATAAAACGGGGAAAAAAAGTGATTTGTTGTTATATTTTGGGGTTTTGGCAAGTTTGTATTCATTGCATGCATACTTTATTGCCAAACTTGCTTATATATTCGCAGTCAACTTATTTATGGCTGCCTATAATTTTGTTTTGGTTTTTTTTTGGATCTTTTGAAAATTGTTTTGGCATGATTCAGAAGATTTAAAGTTTGCATATCTTGAGTTTTTTAAGTCTTAAAGTCTATTTTATATAAACCAATGGTTGATTTTGAGATTAATCTTATGATTTCAACCAAACCAATGATTGTTCTAAATTGCTTTTACCCTAAGAATTGTGATTGATTTCATTGTGTTGGACTTGGAGTTGATTTGGATGGTTTTTGGCTAAGATGAACAGTGACAAAACAGGCATTGTGCTACATTAATTACTTACCCATCACATTTTATCAAAATATTTTATCATTAAAAAAGGTGAGATTGTTAGCTCCAATGACTTTTTCCTAATTTTTTATTAATGATAAACATTAATGACGACTAATATTGTTTGATCTTGTTATATAATAGGATTTTTTATTATAACATAATATTAAGAGATTATCTTCAATTCTCAATATTAAATGTATAAGACAACATGAAGACTACAAGTCTTCATAGGAGCTATGCAAGAGGAAGGCTTGTTTAGGAGGTTTTCTATCTATAAAGGCTTAGGAGATCTGCATATTAGGGTTGTAAGTACCTTATAGGTAATATTTTGTAAACTTAGTCTATTTAACTTTTAGATGGTTCTACATCTTGAAGAACTTATTTTACCTTTCTTGAAAGGAATCTTTCTAAACAAAATCTCATACATTGAGTTATTAAACTTAAAATGCTTAAAAGAAGTTTTGAAAACACTTTAAAGTGAAAATAAAAGTTTGAAAGATTAATTGAAATGTTCAAATTTGATGCATGAGTAGGATTGAATTCCAGAAATTCAAACATCCGACTCTCAAATTAGTTCATATTTGGTTCATAACCACTGTTTTTGATTAAAAAAATAACAAACTAACTGTTATGTGATCATTTCTCTCACATTTCAAGCGTGTATAGAAGGCTCCAAATCTCATTTTTCATCAGAATATCAATTCTTACAAGCTTTATCTTTCCCATATTCTCTAAACTTAAAGATTCCATTAAAGATTGTACTTCAATGTGTAATTTTGTCCAAAAGGTGTAGAACAAAATATACCTAGAAAGATGGAATTAATTCGACCTACATAAACCGTAGTACCTCTTCTACTTTCTCTAATTCTTTTGGTTCATCAAGGTTGTTTTGAAGACATAGAAATTAACAGGAAGTGTCTGAGCCTTAAATCTTGTAAAAAAAGTTGTGTAAAATCTGAGTTGCATGAACCTCTTATGTAAGATTGGATTGACCATCTGCTATTAATTTGAGAATTGAGTGGACATAGTCTATTGGGTAGTCGAACCAACTATTTATAATATCATGCATTTATTACCTTGATTATTGCTGTATCTGTTTAATTTATTGTTCTTGCCTCATTTAGTCATTGTACTTGTTAATTTTTGTTAGTCAAATGCATTTATTAATTCAATTGAATTGTGTTAAGCGGTTATGATTTGAATGTTTGTTGTGAACTATATCAAATAAATGCAATTTTGTCAATGAAATCTTGTCCTAATGGCAATAGTTAAGACCTCCCAACCACATTTATAGTATTTTTCGGCCAACAAAATCATGAGACATGCACTTAAAGCGGTTGACTATGATAAAATTCGAAATGCAAGAACATTACATTCTAAAAATTTGAAAAGTCTGCACACATGAACTCGGGGACGGGGGGATAAACAAATCAAATCGAAAATTCCATAAAACATTCTCCTCGATTCTCTCAAATTACATCTACAACTTTCCCCCCCCAAATTCTGCCTTTCCCACACCAGTCCCTGCTGCCCGGGTAAGATCGAAGATTGTAATTGCTTTTCCGAGTTGTTGGTAGGTGAAGGATGCTTTAATTTTATTCAGGTAGTGAGGATTGGTATGGCCGAGTGAGTAATTATTTGGATTAGTTTAATTTGAATAAAAAAGCCTAAATTTATTAGGGATGTGGGGAAGAATTTTTTAAAGGGATTTCCGATTTAGTTTGTTTACAAAACCTTTGGATTAAGTTTTTGTTTAAGTTAATTATATTGAGAATCGTAAAAATAAATTATTTTTGAGATGAGAAGTGGGTTCAAAGTGAAAAAAGTGAGAAAATGTGATTTTTTTTTTTTTGGTTTTTTAAAAACCAATCCTAGTTGGGCAATTTCTCATATGCTCAGAGTTTTTATTCTTGTTTAGAGAGAACTGTTCTTGCATTTCCAGTTTTAGCTTTACCAACCACCTCACATGCATGTCTCTTGGACTTTCTTGACCAAAAAGCACAGCGAATGTAACCGCGAATCCTTGTATTTAACACAAAAAAATTCATTAGGAACTAAATTAAAAAGAAGTAAAAATAAGTTAAAATGAATCAATAGAAATAAAAATTACCAAATATAAAAATATTTAGAACTAAACATACCAATTATACATCATATCCTATGCGTCTGTTCCTTAATGAATTGGGCCAAGTTCCACTTACAAAGTTACAAAGTCTCCAGAGGTTTTTTTTTTTTTTTTTTTTGGCTGAATAAGTGTGCCAAACATTTTAAAAATTCAAAATACTCTCCTCCATTCTTTACATCACCAATCTTAAACTATCATGTGTCATACGGTACTATATCTTTCTTAGAATTTTGTATTTTTTTAAATTTTTTATAACTACATGATAATATTACATTGGTGGAAAAGAAAATGAGTGGAAGAACAAAAACAGGGATCTAAACCTTGTGGTCTCAAAAGGGGATCAGCCCACGGGTTGGCTCATTTGGATTTATTTTTCCAAGCTTATTTAAATACAGGTTGAATTGGCATGCTCCATTTAGCCCGCGGACTGAAGCGACCAAATCTTTTTTTTTATTAAAAATATTATAAAAAATAAAACATATAGCAATATTAATACTAAATTTACCTATATCATACATTTTAATCATATCCACAATTAAGGTTAATTAATTCAATTTTTTATTTTACATATTTTTTATATAATTTATTCATATTATAAATTATATATATAATTACTGATTATTTTCCATTTTATAAACATTGGTGATTGATCAAAAATTCTATTTATCCCAATCATATATTTATATTCTCATATATGATGAAGAAAAAAAAATGAAAAAAAATATATATAGTATAAACTTTAATTTAAAAAAAAAAGACTAAATCCGCGAATTTAGTACGGAAAGATATAAAATGAAATTTTCTAAGCCCACTAAAAAACGAACCAATCTGTTCCGTCTCATTTAAAGGATTGATCCTAGCCGATCGGACCGAATGAAAACGGACCGACGTATTTGACAGTCCCGTCCAAACCGCACCCTTCATTCCTCCTTTCTTTTTCTTTCCAAAACTTGCTTTAGTCATCATCTAAGATGATCAGTCCAGAAACCAATCGAAATCAGTTACTAAAAATAGAAACATAGGTCGCCGAAAAAATGTCATGACAGATAATACAGCAGCTTCCTTTTGTTTGGAGAGCCGAAAGCCTAATGAAGAGACAAATGGCACAATATAACATAAAAGACATCAGACAGCTTTCTCAAAATAAGATTGTCCGTTGTACAGTTTAGTTATTTGAAATCCTTGCACATTCTCAACTTCCCATCTTTAACATAAATTCAGAATACAAAGTCCAACATGGAATCTGCAAACTTTCCACATTTGCTCCAAAAGACGGAGATACAAAATTCCAATTGATCTTCAATCCCGTCTAATCGGTATAGTAACCTGATATCAGGTGCTTCTAACCAAAAAATTATTTGCATCATCAGAAAAATTTTGCACTATAACTCAAACACTGCAAAAATTGAAAAAGATGAGAAGAATTATGCCAATCATAAAACCGATTTTTTTTAAAAAAAAATGCATAATTCAAGTTGATTGGCCCAAAATCAAAACCATTTCTGGTTTAAATTAAAAAAATACTCCACCCATTTTGAAATATTAGTTTTATTTACATTTCTTTGCGTACTATATTTATAACATTAATAAAAATATAATAATTTTTTTCCTTTCATAACCCTCTTTAACTATTATCAACTTTAAATTCTAAAAATTCTAATTAATAAATTATAGTTAAAGTCAAAAAACACTTAAATCTTTTTATCTTGAATGTTATAAATTTTAATAAAATTTTAATCTGAATAAAAATAATAAATAAAACTAAAATTTCAAGAGTAAAAGTGTACTCAAAATACTATTACTATATATAATTTTTTTTACTATATATAATTTTAAATTTAAAATGTTTTTTGATTTCTTTTTTTTCTATCACATAACTTTAGTCTCATTATCTCTTTACTAATGAGTTTTGCTTGTTGCCTATGATTCAAATTTTAAATTATTAGATAAAAAAAGAGTTGAAATGGTTAATTTTTTTGGTAGTATATAATTAAACTTAAAATTATATATAGTAATTTTCTTCCCCAAAATGCCTAGTAAAAAGTAAAAACCATTGAAAGATGGAGCAGGGAGAAGTACTACAATTTTTAATTTCATTTTAATTAGATAATGTTATAAATTTAACCTGATAAAATTAAATAGTATTTTAATTTAAAATTTTTTATCTTAAATTTTATAAAAAAATTATTTATAAAAAAAATTACATACTTAAATTTCAAAAAACAAAAATAAAGATAAAAGAAACTAAAAAAATTAAAATTTTATAACTTCAAGTAATTACATAATTTTATATGATATAAAATTAACTAATATAATAAGTAATGTACTAAAAATTATATCATAACAACCTAAATCTAAATCGAAATCCGAAACATATCATTCCACTCCACAGCTCCTCCAGATGTCAACAGATTTTGAAACGAAAAGATTCAAGAGAGAGAGAGAGAGAGAGAGAGAGAGAGAGAGAGAGAGGCCCTGCTGATATAGTTATCATTCAACTCAACTGATCATTCATCATATCATTATATTGATAAAGATTTTCCAGAAAGTACCACCTACCTAACCCCGCCTCACAGTGGCAGCGCCACCGCTCCCACCACCACCTGCCGCGCCTATACCAGCATGGCCGCCACCACTGCCGCCATTCGCTGTCCCCAAAACTCCGCCTCCACTCAAACCCATATGATGAAAAGACCCAGAACCATACATCTGACCACTGGGATGATAAATCACACTGCCACCTATCCCGCCATAAATCCCACCACTTCCACCACTGCTACCACCGGAAGTAACTCCACCAGTTCCTCCGCCGGCACCTGCAGCACTACCACCACCAGCCCCACCACTCCCATCCTTCTCCCCGCCTGCTGGTCTCCCCAGAGAAGTCTTCTCCCCTTCCAACTCTCTGTACTTGGCCAAGTAAATCTTCAACGGCTCCACGTACTCTTCGAACCCAAGAGTCGTCATAGCCCACAACAAATCGTCCCCGTTTATCGTCTTCCTCTTCTCTCTCTGGCACTTATCCGAAGCCTCCCCGGTGATGAAACTGATAAACTCGGAAACGCACTCTTGCACAGTCTCCTTCGCATCCTTGGATATCTTGGCATTCGCCGGCAACGCCTTTTTCATAATTCTGCTCACGTTTGCTATCGGTAGGAATCTGTCCTGCTCCCTTGCTGAGGGGTCTCCGGCGTTGTGGCCTCCTGATTCGTTGTCGGAATCCGCCATCACTGATCAACAAAAAAGGTCAATCCAATTTAACCACAAAAATATCAATGAAATTCTTCTCTTGAAACCCAGATTTCTTGAGAATTTCCCAGAAACAATACAAGAAAAAAAACTAGAAAACTGGTGCAATTTCGATGGGTGATAAAAATGGTGGCCAAATTTGGCGGGAAAAAGTTAAGGGTTTGTTTGGGATTTGGGAGCTGGAGATGATTGACTGATGGGTTTTTCACCGGTCTGGTTTCGAGGGACTAGCGCCGGAACTCCGGGAAGACTCCGGGTAGAGAGAGAGACTGCAGGGTCCGTTGGATCGAGGGTATAATATCGCATCAGATTCAACACGTGGGTTCTTTATAACCGTTTATTTGACGATAAGAATAGTTTACGTGGAGGAGAAGTAGGCGTTGGATGAAAAGTGGGGTACACGGATCTGGACGGTTCCGGAATGAGGTCACGTGGTAGTGGGGTGAGTAGAATAACGAGGGCCCTTTCGACTTTGTTATTATGTCACCAATATGCTAGCAAATTTACATAAAAGAAAAATATATGGTAACAAATTTTAAAAAAGGAAAAAATATTTTTGCCGTTCATTTTTATTGATCGTGTTTGATTTGGTGCAAATTTTTATATATAAATTTAAATTATATATTAAAAATAATATAATATAATAAAAAATAAAAATATAAGTTATTAAATATTTTATGTTAAATGTAAATATATAAAAATAATATATAGTGAAAATAATAATTTTTTTATATTATATAATATTTTTTTTATAAATAATATTAAATATTTTGAAACATTTTAAGATAGTAAGAAAGTCATTAAAAATAGAATAGAGAAAGTAAGCATTTTTTGTTGTTGTTGCAATAACTTAACAAAGAAAGGAAAATGAATTACTACATGTAGATTGTTATAAATTTGATTTTTGTTGCTGTTGCAATAACTTAACAAAGAAAGGAAAATGAATTACTACATGTAGATTGGTATAAATTTGAGTGTTAGGAGCATCATCAATTAAAGTGGATGCAATGTTTGAAATAACAACAATATAAAAATGAAGAAGAAAAGAGAATGAAAAACATAGAGAGAGAGAAAGTAGAATTTAATGTTCAAGATTTAAAATCTATTATGAATGTCATCATATGACCTTTATATATATGTTCGCAATACAAGAGTTTATAGGAACTCAAACTCTAATAGAGAAAAGAAATAAAATCTAATTACGAGTAATATTTTGGGAGTTTAGTTCTCTTCACAAAATTAACTAATATGAATATTCACATATTATAAATTATTTCATGACACCTCTCCTTAGATGTTTATAACACAAAAAATATGCCTTGTTAAAACTTTACTAGAGGAAAAAACCTTATCGAAAAAAATATTTAGTAAAGGAAAAAGAATATGCCATTCTTTATTTTTATTCCCCTTGTTTAGATCATCATTAAATCAACTCAGTTAAGTTTTAAATTCTCAAATATTACAGTTGATACGTCTTAGTGAATAAATCTTCAAGATTATTACTTTTGATCAAAATAATTTCACATAAATTTCATTCTTTTTATAAAAAATACTTTATCCTATCTCCTTTAATATATCCTTAAATTTGATTATAATCCAACAACATATTTGAAAAATTTTCATGAAGGATATTACATAACCACCCGGTTATAATCATTTGATCATCTTTATATCGAGAATCTTTATTTTCAAAACCAAGAAGTCTCAATGCTCCAAATGTGGTTTAAAATCATTAGTTAGGAAATTTATGTCTTGACCTATTGGGACATCCATCAAATATGAGCATCTTTAAATAAAATATTCAATTTGATAACTCTTCCACAGTTAACAAAAGTATTAACTAATTGATTTGCAACACTTACCAAATACCAATCTAGTGAACTACAACAAAAGTATTAACTAATTGATTTTCAACACTTACCAAATACTAATCTAGTGAACTGCTAGTTCACTAATGTGTGCATGAACCAAGATGCTTAAATGATGATGTTTCCACATGATATCTTTTGTCAATTAATAATTTGCTCCCCCTAATTTGGAGAACGCTAATGGTATAAGAAAATCATTTAAGACAAGCATAATCAAGTCTAAATCAAATTTTATGGATATATTCAATATTTTAATATTATACTTCCAATAAGTATTCACTAAGATAATGATGTTACGTTCTTCAAGAACAGTTCTTTCATATGCTTTAAACATATCAAATCCTTCAAGGATTTTATATAAATACTAAGTATTTCGTGCGCTGTTTAACAATTCGAAAGTACTTACATCTAACACCAGAAGAATTTATTTTTTCGTAATTTATGCTGAGTATTTTACGAAGAATCTTATGCCATAAGTAATGCTAAATACTTATTTCATAGTTCGCATTGTAATTTCAAACAAATACTAATTCATATCCTTTTGGGATTACACTTCAAGTGTATAAATTCTTCTACTATTACATATACACTTATGGTGTACTTGTCCATTATTTGGACTTGTCATATTTTCCATGCAAAATTTATATTTTATTTCGATCAATATCTTTAAATTTTGAATCTTCAGTATGCAAACATTTTTATTCAAGATCTCATTCTAATTCACAATATTATGCACATAAATATCATTGTGTCAACGTCTTTTGATTCCATTCATAACATGATTATTGAGATCTCATAATTTATCATAACTTTCAGCCACCTAAACTTCTTTTAGAAATAATAATAAAATCATGTATAGAGTTTTAATCTCCTGAAGTTAACTATGAAACACAAATAACTAAATTATTTAGCCCGTTATATCTTTTCTCCTCTTTTAAGTAGGGCTGTCAATGGGCCTAGTGAGCCGAGCTTTGCTAAGCTCGAGTTCGACCAAATTTTTTTCGAGCTGAAAAAAAGAGCCCGAGCTGGACTCACTCGGGCTCGGACATGCCATTATCCGAATTTTTTTTTGCATAATTTTTTATATTTTTATTTTTACTCTATAAAATTTCGTTTTATTTTTTTAGAATAATTGATACTATACTTTTAAAAACTTTTTAAACTTGTATTTAAATCTTAAATGTTTGTTAATTAAAAATAAAAGTAAAAAATTAATTAATTATACTATTATTATATATAAAAATAATAATAATAATATCTTTTTAATGAGATATAATAATAATATTACTATATAATATATATATACACACACATATACATTTCCATATATGTGTGTGTGTGTGTAGGCTAGGCTGAAAATGGGTCGAGTTTATCTTGGCACGAGCTCCACTCGAACACTATTGGGGCTGAAAAAAATGAGCCGGAGCCCATTGACAGTCCTACTTTTGAGTGCCTATCTTAATACTTTTTGGTAGAGTAATACATAGTGCACATGCAATTCTTAGATGAGAAAAGATTTGATTTTTTTATAATAAATCTAGGAACCAAAGAGGAGAAGCATAATATTATGTTTGCAAAATACAAGCAAGTGCTACTTCGTACAAAATAATTCACATAAATAAATTTAAAGTATTTAGTGTCCTATATGACCATTTACTATGAACATATTCTACAGGATGTTCAAATATTCTATAGACATAAAATTACACATATGTTATCAGGAAAAATTTTGCAAAATGGAAGAATATTAAATATGATCTCATTACAAAAGAACTGCAAAACAAGTCAACAATATATGTGACTATGTTGTTGATGCATCGACTCTTTATCCCAAAGACACATTTAACCCCAAAATTTTATAGGTGATATGAACTGACCTTAAAAATAGGTAGCACAAAAGAATTTATTGAATTAGGAAATTCAAAGAATATTTTATAAGTTCCTAATAGAAACTTTGTATTTTATTAATAAGGGATGATCCAACCGGTCATGCCAACTATAATATTTTTCAATCAAGGTAAACTTCAAGTTTACACAAGAATGCATACCAATCGCATATGCTTTGGTACAATAAAAGTTCAAAAAAAGAAATATTAATTTCTGTAATATAAAATTCTTTCATAGGAAAATAGTAGTAATGCATAGAGATCAAAATTTCTTTCATCCATAGATCAATATTAATCTTAAAGAAGATTATTAAAATTTTATAAAAAAATTTATGAGATTTTGTGGACAATAATACATCACATAATGGACATGTGATGCTTAAGATCACTAGCTCTTCCAAAACTTTTAATCAGTTAGCTCTTTTAGAGCTTTCAATTAATTAGCTCTTTTGGAGCTTTGCACTGCCATTTATACTATGAATTTCTATTTTCTCACATGACTGATATGCAACATTTCATCTTTGCCATTTTCGAATCCAAAATGGACCAAAGTAACATGATAATACAAGAATCTACATACATAATATAAAACTATAACTTCAATCACAAATAAATATGCCAAGTTATTTCCTATGGATATTCAAAGAGATTGGCTACATTAACATATATCATATCAACATTGACTAGCATATTTAATTATCAGTAGCATATCGTTAGGAAGTCAAATTTATCTCAACACTTTTATCTCTCTTCCCAATTGATATTTAATAGAGATGCAAAATTTATTTGTAGTACAATAAGTGTGTAACAAACTTTTCATATCGTATTGATAAAAGTGTTGAGATTGTATTTTTTACTTTTTCTTCTCATTATTTTCTCAGCTTTTGGTAAGAATCTATACTTTGAAATTTTAATGAGTCATTATTGTCATTCCTATGATTATAAGGATTATATTTATCATAAATATAGTCTTAACCATAATTTCTTTAAGAAATAAATATAAATTCTAATTATATTCACTTCAGAGAATAACGTATCAGACTTTATAATATTAATCACTGACTCATTCTTTTTTTCAGTCTCAAGAAGACATGAGGTCAATAATTTTGCTACCTTTCCTTAATATTGCTACTACAAGAGCATATTTGATACATGAGAAAGGAGAATATATGCTATGCATAATCTCTATTAAGAATAAATTCTAAACATAATGGGATTTTGTATACTGATAGGTTTGAAACATTATAGCCATAAGTATATCCAATCAAAAAGGGCTTTAATAAATAACTATTTTCTGGTAGTTGTACCTTTCTTTTAAGTTTTCCTCAAGAATAAATAATTCTTTCACGATAAGATATTTAGTCTTCAGAATTTCATAAATATGAGTATGAAAGAAAATCATTACTTTGACATGATTTTGATTTGATTCTGTATTACTCTTTTAATGGGGTCTTCAAGACCCATTATATAAAGATGGATTTCAACCTGAATGCATAATAAATAGTTCTTTCTCATGATATCAAAAGTCACACATTCAAGTTTAGTAATATTTGATATAATAAGTAAGAAAAGGAAGAAGTTTTACCTCGATGAGGAGGTTCAAATAACTGTGCTTCAAAAATCGTACTAATAACATGTTATAAATTTGAGCGTCAATAACGTAGAGTGTGTGATGAATTAAGGAGAGGCAATGTTTGAAATAAAAAAATATATAAAATTGAAGACTAAAAGAGAAGAAAAAACATAGAGAGAGAAAATAGAACTCAATAATTAAGATGGAGAATCTTTTATTAATATCATCATATGACCTCTATATATAGGCTTGCAATAAAAGAGTTTATGGAAATCCAAACTTTAATAGGGAAAGGAAACCAAATTCAACAAGGGTTAATATTTTGAGAGTTTAGTTTTTTTTAGAAAATTAACTAATATGAACATCTACAATATATTTCGTAACATTGATTTGATTTATGACTTAGTCTATAAAAGTCTCACTTTGAAATTGTTTAGTATTAAATTTGCCATTCTGTCAGTTAGAAATTGAATGTTCTCTTTTTAAATGACAAAAAGTTAAGAAAAAGTTTTGATCATATGTAATTACCATAATACCCTGATCTGTTAAAGAGGCTTAGTGATATTTCATGTGTTAAATAGTACTTATATCCCTTAAATAGAATATTTTAGTTATGGATTTAGGAAAAGAAATTTACTTTAAGAAACTAGATATTCATTTTTTAAAAAAATTTAAAATAATTATGTGAATATTCAATATAGATCGGAGAGAATATGGTTTTAAATAACCTTCATTTATCAAATATATTTATGTAATATGTTTGAATTACAGATTAAATTTTAGATTGTTAAAACAAAATTTCACATATGGTTTTTATTTTTTAATTTTTACTATAGTTTTTCTTCTTTTTGAAAAATATTTTCCCCATGTTGGTGATATAATAACAAGATACTGCATAGACCTCTTTATTTTTACTTTAAGAAAATGGTCATTTATTTTTTAAGAATTAAAATAAAAATGTGAATATTCAATATTGATTGGAGAGAGTACCTTCTTTTAATAAAAAATAAAAATTAAAATATGACTATTTAATCTTGATTATAGGTTTAGAGTTGACTCTTTAGAAAAGGTAGAAAAAATTCAAAACGAAACCAAAATATCTAATTTTATTTTTCCTTTTTTAATATGAAATTTCACTTTTTAAGACTACTATACTTTTTTAATATATTGGGGGTAACGGGTCCAAACATAAAAACTATTGTTTGGTATGGAATATTTTTAATCAATTAAATTATTGTGTTATCACATCTTTAGTTAATAAAAGCAAGGTGCTAACTTGAGTTGTTGATCGTGACTAAATATTTTCATAATCTTTGTCCAAGTCAAATAAGATATTCAATATTAAAAAATTGATCGTGTGTATTAGAGACAATATATTGCATTTGATTGTCAAGGAAAATAAGTAGGAAAAATAATTATTTTCTTAATTTTGAAATTTTAATATTTGATTTGTTACATATGTTTTAGGAGATAAATTTAATTCTTAGCATCTAATTAGTAAATAAATCTAAAATACTGAGAAAAAAATCTTTAAGGGGATATGGTATATTGTGATTAGGGCTGTACACGAGTCCGAGACATTTGTACTCAAACTCGGATCTAGACCCATTAAAATACACATGGTACCCGACTTGATTACTTGACGGGTTCATAAAGTGTAGAATTGTACCAGTATTGGGCTGGGTTTGGACATACCCGATTACGATAATAATTTAAAAAAAGTTATACCATAACTTATTAAACTTATCATCACAAATAAACTTCTAATGTAATATGATATTTTTTTAAGAAATCAAAACTATAATATTCAAAAGTTTCCAAGATTTACTATTACATAAAAGTTTAAGTAGAATAAAAGAGATTAAAATGTTTAATGTTTTACCAAAATAACAACCTAAATTAATACACTAACTCAAAAGCCACTTCTTAATTTATACGTAAAAGAATATCAACTCTCAAATTAAGATCAACATGTACCAACAAATATCACTTATCTTCTTCCAAGGAAATAAGCGAGCCCACGCAAAAAATTATTATTCTAAAATGTATTTATAACTTTAGTGTATATATATATGTAATTCTAGATCAATTTATTTTTGCATTTATTCTAGAAAAAGAAATTTATAAAATTGTAACATAATTATTTGTGAAAGTTTACTTTAAAGCTTTTTTTATTAGTATATGACTAAAATTTATTTTACCTATAAAAAATATTAAATATTTTCCAAATACTTTAATTTTACAGAAGTCAATTGTAATCTCTCTCTCTCTCTCAATACAAACACACACACTCTCTCTACAAAAAGGATTATTTACGGTTCAAAGACCGTCGTAAATATTGGTGTGACCATGGTATATATGATGGTTTTTGTGCCATCCATAAAATGGCATTGCAATTCTTAGCCTAAGGGCAAATCATGTTGTTTTGATTAGTGACAAATATTGATAAATACAATGTCCTATGGAAATCATATTGATTAACCTTGATAAAAACTAATATACTTATATGTTGTATGATAGGATTTTTGGATTAAGAAGAAAACAAGTCTCATTACCTTGAAACTCAAAGCACTTGAACAACTTAAGTTTATCAAAATGGTTAGAGTTGATTTAAGATTGTTGAAGGCTTTGAAGACCTTAGCGTATCTTTACTATGCATTATATGTATATCTTTGTAAATCTTGCACTCTTTTGTCTTTGAAATCTAAAAGTTTTTCAAGAGAACTTCAAACTTGATTTTCAAATCTCAAATTATCTATTTTACAAAATTTTTTATCAAGTTCTCAGTAATGGTCTTTTGACCAAATGCTTTTTACATGATTTATTTCATAGTCCAAAATGATTTCAAACTTGTTGTTCTTGATTTCTACTTATTTTGATTGAGTTTGATCAATTAAGACTCCAATTCGGATGTCCGGATTTGAACTCATGGCTGTTGAATTTTCAGAGAAATTCGGACGACCATTCGAACACTTGTGTTCAAATTTGATAGATCAAATTTACCTTGGTAGCCTCAAGATAGAAAAATTCAGACGAATGTTCGGACGCAGATGTCCAAATTTGGTTATTCAAAGTTTACTATTATTAGCCATTATTTGAATGTTGTAACAGATTTTCAAACCTTATAAAAGACATAAATATAAGATTTTTAAGTAGTTTTTGTGCTTTAAAGATTCCTTACTTTTTCCAATCATTCTATCAAAAAGTTATCTTTCGTCTTGTGTTAAAAAGTTCAAAGTCAAGATTCCTTAGACAAAAAGATAAAAATGTACTAATTTGTCATTATCTATTAAGTTGTTGATAACTTTCCTCCCTCAAATTTCATCTTCTTGTTGCTTTCAAAATTATCTTGTTGATATAAAACGCTTGTCAAGATTCTCCTTTCTTTAATAACGATAATAGTCCTTTTCTTTAATTATAAAAATAAAATAAAATACAGAAATTAATCTAGCAATAGAAAATATTATAAATTAACTTACTACTATTTCGGTTTAACTTGAAAAGAACTATCAAGTAAGTGAGACTGATACTAAGCATCGGTTCTGCAAAATTTGTTCTTGATTGCTGGCCCCTTTCTGCAAAAGCCTTGCGTTTCATCTTTGTGATCAAATATGACAGCCATTGGATCAAATGTGCCCCCCAATATTCAACTGGTAATGTAAGAATTCGGGAAGGTTTTCTTAAAGAGTAATTAGAAAAAAGGTTTCAAAATTATTTATTTTTATCTTAACATAATTCTAAATATATGCTTTCAACTTTTTAAGTACCGAAAAAATAGTTTTTGGACTAAAATATTTTTCCCAATTTTTCTTTATAATAATATAATAAGATCCTTTAACTTAACCAAAAGAAGAAAAAAAATAAAAAATCCCCTAAAAGATGGGGAAAACAAAGTATGCGGGAAGGTTGACAATAATAGGCATGGGAAGATCCGTGCAAACGTGTTTTTCTCTGCCTTTCTGAAATTATCTTAGCAGAAAACTGCATGTTTTTAAACTTTTCCTCTCCTAAACATCAAAAGAAACATAGATGTAACACGGCTTTCTGGAGTTCTTCATTTTCAGATGAAGAAAACCGTAAAAGAATAAAATCCAAATCTGTGCACTCAGCCAGAGAAACTAACTACTAGGGTTTGACTTCCATTGCTGAAACTGTTGAAAAACAAATGCTTTTAAAAAAACCGTTTTTAAAAACTAAAATAACATTCTTAGTTTTAACAGATTGGAATAGTAAAAGTTGCTTTGAAAAGCATCTAATTTTTAATTTTTTAATTTATTTAAACTAAAATCATAAATGAAAGACTGTTAAGAACAGCCCAGAAATAACTTTTGGATTAAAAAAAAGTAAAAAAATTTATTTAACTAGAAAGCCTCATGCTCTCTTTGCAACTTACATTTATAGACATCAATTTCTTGTTTAAAATACCCGAAAACAAGAAGCTTTTCCATGCACTAATCTCAGTTTTTTCAACCAAATAAAATCGTAGAGAAATTGCTGTATCACAACGAACAACAAAATATAGGTTAATTATTAGTGGGGCCGATAGCACATTTTCTCAACACATGAATTTCGTTACAGCCATTAGATTGATATCTTTTTTATCTAGTGGTTGAGACTTGTTATAGACATTTTTTAGACCTATAAATTTTTTGTTTCTCGCCCAAAGAGTGTTTTCATCCAAAAAGCAATTCAAAAAATTCAATATCATAATTTAAATCCAAATCAAATCTCTCTCCAAGTTTATTTCTTAAACGTTGCTAATCCCTTGCAAATTTGAGAGGGATTAGCGACGGATTCAGAGAGAAAAATTTAAAAAATTTAAATTGAAAATTAGATTTTGAAAGGGATTAGCGACGAAGACTCTAGTGAAATATAAAAATAAAATTTTTATTTGAAAAATAGATTTCCGTCGCTAATCCCTTGTAAATTTGAGGCAGATTAGCGATGAAGGCCTAGAGAAAAAAATAAAAAAATATTAATATAAAATTATTGTTCCATTGCTAATCCCTCGCGAATTTGCAGGGATTAGTGATGGATTTTTATTTTTGGTCAAAATATGACATTGGTAGCTTTTTTCTTGCTAAGTCATTGCAAAATTAGTGACTGAATTTTTGTTGCTAATTGCGCATTTTCTTGTAGTGGAAGGACGGGTGAATAATCCTTTTGGTCAACCTTTAGGGATTTATCTGTTACAGTTGTAGAGATTGTGGATGTAGTTCTTGATAATCCTAGAGTTTGTGATACTAAAAATGAAGGTAGTTTGATGAATCTGACCAGTAATAGCAAAAGAGTTGCTATTGTTGTTCAATGAATATTGTTGTATTGATTATTCTCTTCTCTTTCTCTTGTTTATTTAAGCTTTGAAGGTGCATTTTTTGAAAAAAAAAAAACAATTGTGATGACAGGAGTAAGATGAATAATCATTTGGTAACTGACCTGATATTATGTTGGAGGTAAGTGTAGTTTTGTGTTGGGAAGGAAATTGAAAGATGGTGATCCTGTTGATAGTAATGATGAGGAAGATAGAAATGATGGTGAATGACTGTATTTTAATTAAAGATTTTGTGTACAAACTAAAATTTATATGCAATAGAAAGTCGAGTTCATATTTATGTAACTAGTATATATCTCTCCTCTCAATTGCACCATGTTCAAATTTGTTCAATACAAAAATTTATAATTATTAACTTTACTAGAAGATCATTTATATACTTACTATGCATATACATATTTTGATATCCTTTTCTGAGTGCACTCAAGATTTATGAATTGGAAAGAAATTGTATCAAAAGTAAAAGAAAATTTACTGTAATGGAGGTGATTTTTGTTTTAATCATGACAAAATGACATTATGTTTATTCACTATGCAATCTTGAATAATTATTCTGACTGATTTGAATAATTATTGACCACATAATATTCTTTCTTGAATAATTTAAATATTCAAACATTTGTAAATAACCATAAAAAGTGGAGTTTAAAAAAAATCACAAGGCTATTATTATATAGTAAAATGTTATTTACATCCAAATGTTAATACTTACATCTACTATGTAATGTCATAGAGTTTCGAATAACAAATCACTATACAACTTTTTCTCTTGAATAATCCAAGCATTCAAATGTTTGGGAATAAGTATTTAAAATAAAGTTTAAAAAATCATAAGGTTATTACTCCCTCGAGTCTAGAAACGAATGTTTATATTTCTTTTTAAAATTATCTAAAATTGAATGTTTACTTTCTTAAAATATTTATATATTTTATTTAAAATTTATTAATAATTTACTTAATTTAAGGGAAGTAAGTTCCATTAACACAAGGGCCTCACTACTAACGTCTTTCACTCATTTCATTTGAGTGATTTAAACTCTACTAATATGTGGTCTTACTATTAATATCATTAATTAATAAGGATATCATAGTAATTTTTTGTAGTTAAATTACTCTCCTTAATTTTATATTAAGTCAAAATGAGACATTCAAATCTAGATAGAGAAAATAATACACAACAAAATATTAATATTTTTAAATCAACTCTATAATGCAAAGTTGTCGTAATATTTATCAAAAAAAAGACAAATTTGTCTAAAATGTTTATACATAAACAACGGCAGTGAAACCGTCGTAAATATGCAACCATACTCAAGTCCTAATGGTTTGACCATTATGTTAATTGTATTATTCGCAGCAGTCATTTGTAAATAACTATTTTATACGATGGGCCGCCAATGTAGCAAACTATTTGCTACAGCTCTGTACTCACAGTAAAAAACTGGGTCACAATACTAGTGGCATCTCATCTTGGAGTCTACCTTCGAATGCCTAGTATTGTTAAATGGGCTTAGGGGTGTTCAAAACCCGAACCGAACCGAATCGAATCGAATTTTTCGTTTCGATTCAATTTTTGTAATTATTCGGTTCGATTTGTAAAATTATATAAACTAGTGTTAAAGCCCACGCATGCGCGGATATTTATCTACTTATTTTTTAATAATAAATAGTATAATTTTTTTAAAAAATAATTGATAGATAATATTATATTTAAATATTTGAACTTCTTGTACTCTATTAATATAGAAGATAAAGTGTAGCTCATTATTAATATTATTTACTAAATTTTTTTTAATGGAATCAAATTTTATTTAAAATTTTAGATATAAATCTTTTCAAATTCTATTAATTGAAATAAGATTCAAAATCTTTTCATATACCTTTTTTAGATATAAATCTTTTTAAATTCTATTCATTGAAGTAAGATTCAAAATTTTTTCATATGCTTTTTTTAGTTATAAATCTTTTCAAATTCTATTCATTGAAGTAAGATTCAAAATCTTTTCATATGCCTTTTTTGACTCAATATTTTAATTTTATTTATATTTTTTGTTGCTCCGCCATTAGTTATGAATGAAGTCATTACACTATTGATGTTATTGAGTTGTGTGTTTCAGTTATGTACTTAAACTAAGAAATAAATTGAATAAAGAGCTATAGTTATATATATATATATATATATATATATATATATATATATATATATATATATATATATAAGATAAGTTCATAATAATTAGTAGTATTCAAAAATTTTAAAGTTTATTGTTTAATATTTAATATTATTTATAGATTCATTGTTTTTACAATTAATTACATATCATTAAACATTAAAATGATTAGTAGATTCAATGTACTTCAAATGAATTGAATTTCATGAAAATTAATGTATAGTTATTAAAAATTAATATATAGTTAAATATTGTATTTATCTATGAATGAATTTAAGAACTTTATCTGAACTCATTGATATTGTGAAATAATTAAAGTCTATCTTCTAATATTTATTTAACTTCATGTTCAATGCATAGTTTTCTATTAATGAATGAAGGATATGTATCTCATTCCATTAATTCAATTCATTGTATGTACAATAGTCTTTCATCATAAGAATTAATATGTTGAATCCATTGTATTAAACATACAATTCACTTAATGTAGTATCTAATATTATTTTTAAAAACCATAGATAAGGTGATTAAATATAGATATGAGTTAATGTGGGTACATAAATCAATGAAGCAATTAATTCTAAACATCCAACTTGGCATCATTAGAGTGAACTAAAGCTTTAAAAATTCCACATGTCACATTCTCATGATTCAACCTTAACTTTAATATATATATATATATATAGATTTCGGTTCGGTTTTCGGTTCAATAACCTGGACCGAAAAACTAAAATTTTAGAAAAAAAACATAAGAACGTATTATGGTAATGAGTTCTTGTATTTATTTTTAAAAAATAAATACAAGAACGCATTATCATAATACGTTCTTATATTTATTTTTAAAAAATAAATACAAGAACTCATTACCATAATGCGTTCTTCTGTTATTTCGGTTTGAACCGAACCGAACCGAACCGAACCAAAAAACCGAATAGTAAAACCGAACAGTAAAATGGTTCGGTTCGATTTTCAAAAAAATGAAAAAAAAATCGAGCCGAAAACCGAATAGTAAAACCGAAACCGAACCGAAATCCATTTGAACACCTCTAAATGGGCTAGTCTATTTAAGCTCAGCCCGTCACGAGCTATCCTTTAAATAAAATTGAGCGGGTTGGAAAACCTCCGCCCATATCCGTTCGCACTAGGTCTACGAGCTAAACAGGCCAGCCCACACGGATCTAGTCTCTCTCTCTCTCTCTCTTTTAAAATTCAATTTTATAATATGTATTTTTTCTCTTTCTTTCTCTATTTTATATGAGAATATAAATCTGTGATTAGTATAAAAAAATCTTTGACCAATCACTAATATTTTTAAAATAGAAAATGATCATTGATTATATATATCATTCTTAATATGAATAAATTTATATAAAAAAAATATTTAAAATAAAATAAAATTAATTAATCTTAATTGTGAGTACGATTAGAATGTGTGATGTAGACAAATTTGGAATCAAGATTGCTATACATTCTATTTTTTATAATGTTTCTAATACAAAAGCAGAAAAAAAAATATCTGACTTGCTCCGGCATGTGAGCTAAATGGAGAAGGCCAATTCTGTCTATATTTAAACGAGTTTGGAAAACTAAACCCAAGCACATCTGTATTACGGGCCAGCCTGTAGGTTAGAGCTTGTTTTGACACCGCGTATGCCTATCGTTGATGGTAAAGCATCACAAAATCTCTATGAATTCCTCATTGCCAATGTTTGAAAAAAACTGAGCAGTCGGAAATGTAAAATTCTATCTAAAAGAGCCAGAAGTATTCTTATCCAATCTACCACTTCTGCTATAGCATATTATGCTATGCAAGTTATCATGCTAACAAGACGAACGCTAGAAGAACTGGACAGGCTTAACAAACAATCTTTTTGGGGGGATGAAGTGAATCATAGGAGGCTCCATACCATTGCCTAGGAAACGATTTGTAAAGGGAAGGCAAAGGGAGGCTTGGATTTCAAAAATATGAAACTAACGAACAAGGCTCTATTGGCCAAACTTGCTTGGAGAATGTTAATTGAACCTAACCAGTTATGGGCGCACATTCTCTAGGTAGAGTATGGCTCACCGATAGGAAACAAAAGTTGGAACAACACTACTTCACATCTTTGGAAAGGTATTGTGTTTGGAGCGTCAGCCTTGCAACAACTAGCTCATACCGTAGACCAATAGTAGGAACCCCTAATGGAGCCAAGGCTGATGTAGGAAAAATCTTTAAGAAGATATCTGGTGAGGATCAAAGCTTGGAGGATGACAAACTGGTAGAGAATCTAGAGACTAAAAGGCCCTCACTACAAGAAAACTGCAGATTAAAAACAAAAATTTGAAACCGAAAAATAGGTTTCTAATTAGAAACTGATTTGACCCTGATTAGAATTGGATTCAAATTGGTTTCTTAATAGGAACTGATTTGACATTAGAAACTGAATCATTTCAGTTTTAAATCGGCTTCTCAGTAAATCAGTTTCTAAATAAATTATTTTATTTAAAAAGCTTTTAAAATTCGGTTTCAAATCGGTTTCTAATTAGAAACTGGTAAACATCGGTTTCAAAATAAATCAGTTTCTAATTGAATTCTTTTTTATTTTTAAAAAGATTTTTAAAATTAGTTTCAAATAAGTTTCTAATTGGAAATCGATTAATTATAGTATCAAATTGGTTTCAAGTAAATCAATTTCAAAAAAGTTTCTAAATAAAATCTTTTTTGTTTTTAAAAAATATTTTAAAATTAGTTTCAAATTGATTTCTAATTAGAAGCCGCTAAACTTTGGTTTCAAATCGGTCTCAAAGTAAATTAATTTCAAATCGTTTTTAAATGAATTATTTTTTATTTAATTTTTTAAAACCAATTTCAAATTAGAGACTATTTAACGTTGTTTTCTACATCAAACATTCTTAATTTTTTGATAGATTTTATTATCAATTTCTAACCTATTTCTATCGATTTTACAAAATTAGTTTCTAATCAGTTTTAAAATTAAATATTTCTATTTTTTAAAGATGTAGGAATCGATTTCTAAATCAATTTTATTATTTTTATTTTTATATTTTATAATCAGTTTCTAATTAGAAACTCTTTTTTTCACCTTCAAAATTCGGTCTTGAATCGGTTTATAAGAAAATCAATTTCTAAATTCGATACAATATTGCGGTTCTAAATCGGTTTCTAATTGGTTTCAAAACCCTAATGTGGTTCCGGTCTCAAATCGATTTCTAATCAATTTCAAACTCAATATTTAATATTAACATTTGCAGATTATAATTAAAGTTCATGACATAACATCCTGCACCTTTGGTCAAATTGATTTCAATCCCTATTTTGAAACCGATTTGTCAGTTTCAAATTAGCTTTGTTCTTGTAATGCGGCCTACCAGATTGAATTTAACCTTATGCACATTGAGACATAACAGACTTGCCATGACTAATATGGTCTACAACAAAACTGATTTTTCTAATCCATTTTGAAAGATCTGCAACACTAAAATAGAAAGTACCCTGTATGCAGTAAGAGATTGCTCATGGTGTTGGGAAGTTTGGAAACATCTGGTTTCTCGACAAAAATGGAACCATTTTGTGGTTGAATCTAATGCTACAAGCAGGGTAGGTGAGAACCAAAAGAAAGACGTCATCAACATTGGAAATGGAGTTTGATAGAAGCTAGTGTTCTGAGAAGCTGTTAACTAAGCCTGGTATTGGAGAAATATGAAAATTCACTCTGTTGACTAGGAGAGCCCCCTAGCCTCTATAATAGCTCAAGATAGTTTGCATAGAGCCTAGGAATTGGAGCAAGTTGTGAATCTAATATCTAACACTGATGTAGGCAGGTTGAATAGCTCCAACTCTAGATCAAATGGAGTTTTTTGTGAGCCGCAAGGTCCTTGATTTGTATTTTTTGTATATTTTCAATATATATACATAGAATCCCATTTCAGATAAAAAAAAATTGGGTCACAAATAGACTTATTTCTTGTAGTGTAATTAAATGACTTAACTGGTTTTTAGTCCTTCTAGTATTTATACCCCTTCCGTTCCATTTTTGATGACCTTATTATATTGATGTGTCCCAAAATATTTAATACTTTCTATAAAAAAAAATATTTTAATATTTTATATACTATCAGTCAATCACTAACTCTGTTATATAAATTTTTTATACTTAGATTTAACATAACGTATCCGCAGACCCCATATATTTTTAATTTTGTATTATACTATATTCCTCTTATACTACAATTTAAAATTTTACATAAAAAGTTTCTATCTGGTCAAATACTATTAAACGAATGAGATAGAGAAAGTAATAGTTTACATAATCATACTAACCTATTAGGCTTTGGCTTAACATGACTTAGTCTCACATCGGGCTCATGATATTCTCAATCCAACTTTCAGCCTATTTAAATTGGCTCAAGGTTTACAAATAAATAAGTAACTAGCGTAAAAATCCATACTATGTACAGTTATTAAATTTTTATTTTTAATTCCAATTATTGAAATTTATTTAATAAAAAATTTTACAACAGTGAATCAAATTGCATTTTAAAAATTTAATAAATATTTTATTTTTAATTACATAATCAGTAAATTATGTACCAAATTTATATGTTTAATGAAAAAAAATTATCCGCTTAGGAGTTATTGTAGGTGACAGTAAAAGAAAGTAATAAACTCCCACAAAGAAAAAGAAGTAGCAAATTATGTATAAAAAATGCAAAGACAACTATATATGCCCTTTAATTATTTTTACATCCGTAATACTTTTTACTTTCTTTTAATATACATAAATTATTTTCATTCAACTAAATGTACCTTGCCACCACCTATACGATGGCCGTTGGGGAAAAAGTGTTTGAATTTTGCAAATGACTAATTTTTGAGGGACAAAATCTATATATAAAAATTTAGTACCCTTGCGTCGCACGATCTTTTATGCTAGCAAACATATATATCATTTATTTTCTCTAAAAATAAATATCTATAATTACCCTCCCACTATTTTGTTATTATGTGTATTTGAAAATAACAACAAACTCCCAACTTTATTTCTTGCCATTCTAAATAAATAAAGAATTGTTATGAAATATCAGAGGCGGCTAATGAGATGAAGGAAAACATTGTTCTGTTGTTCAGCCTAGAAACCAATACAATAGTTATAGTGAAACCCTACTAAGTTTCCTAATACAAGTATACCATCTAAGGTATATTTAGATGATGTCCTAAGGCCTTGGTGAAGAGATTACGAATGCCCAACTTGGACAAGAGAAAAAGGAACTGATGATGTCCTAAGGCCTTGGTGAAGAGATCTGCAGGTTGGGAAGCAGTGTGAATATGTTGAGGAGCAAGTCGTTTAGAAGTGATTTCATCACGAACAAAATGACAGTCGACTTCGATATGCTTTGTACGCTCATGATAAACAGGGTTTTCAGCAATATGAATAGCGGCCTGGCTATCACAATGGAGTTTAGTAGGCTGCAATTGAGGGACACCAAGATTTGTGAGAATGTAGTGTAACCATTTCGGCTCACAACACACAGCAGCCATGGAATGATATTCAGCTTCGGCAGATGATCGAGAAATCGTATGTTGTTTCTTGGTCTTCCAAGAAATAAGAGATGAGCCCAACATAATGAAATAGCCAGAAAGAGAGCGTCGTGTGATTGGGCACGATGCCCAATCAGAGTCACAGAAAGCAACAAGCTGGAGATCACTAGCAGAGTGAAGGAAAATACCTTGTCCGAGACTGTTTTTCAAGTAGCGAACCACTCACAATGCTGCACTCCAGTGTGCCTCTTGAGGTTGCTGCATAAATTGGGCTAAGGTATGCACAGTATAGCTGAGCTCCGGTTGAGTGATGGTCAGATAAATAAGACGACCAACTAGACGACGATAGCGTTCGGGAGAGGCTAGGAGTGCACCAGTTGCAGCCGCAATTTTATGATGTTGATCTATGGGGGTGATGGATGGTTTTGCACCTAACAAGCCCGTTTCTGAAATAATATCCAACGCATATTTTCGTTGAGAGAGATACATACCCTCAGGAGTACGAGCAACTTCAATGCCAAGAAAATATTTGAGAGAACCAAGATCTTTCATTTTGAAACAGTGACTGAGATGCAATTTGAATCTCGCAATGGAACTAGAATTGTTGCCTGTGATAATAAGATCGTCAACATAAACAAGGACACTTAAAAAAATGCCATTAACCTGATAAATGAACAAGGAATAATCAGCCAAAGATTGTCGGAAGCCACATTCCTTTAAGACCGAGGCAAGCTTAAAGAACCAGCATCGTGGAGCTTGCTTCAAGCCATATAAGGATTTCCGTAGCTTGCAAACTTGCCCTTGTTGAGTAGAATGAAATCCGGGTGGCATGTACATATAAACATCTTCTTCCAAAGCACCATGCAAGAAGGCATTGTGAACATCCATTTGATGTACCTCCCAATGTTTAGCAACCGCCACAGCTAAGAGAACTCTCACGGTCCCCATTTTCGTAACAGGGGAAAAAGTCTCATTATAATCTATTCCTTCATGCTGAGTATTTCCCAAGATGACTAGACGAGCTTTGTATCTTTCAATGGTACCATCTGATTTATACTTTATGCGATATACCCATTTGCTGCCTAAGGCCCTCTTTCCCGGAGGTAGATTTGTCAAACTCCAAGTCCCATTTTGTTCTAAAGCGGCAATTTCAAGTTGCATAGCCTTACGCCATTCGGGAAATTTCATTGCTTCAGTAAAATTCCGTGGCTCGACCCCTGTAGTAATAGTAGCTAGAAAACCAGCATGTTTTGGAGAAAAATTAGCACAACTGTCATAATGAGCTAGAGGATAGAGACACTGACCTGAGGATTCTGAGTGAGAGCGAGTAGAATGCAAAAAATGAGGAGCTCGACATTGAGCCGAATAGCAGACATAATCTTGCAAGTGTGCTGGTTTCTTTCTATCACGCGTGCTACAGCGTAAGAGGTGCTCATCTTGTGCTGTTTCTGTAACGTCTTCACTCGTCAAATTGTCAAAAGAACCTTGGACAGTTTATGGCTGTTGATCAGAAAATATTGTAGAATCAGAAATATTAGGCTCACTCGAGGTGCCTTGAGGATGATGAGTGGTACTTTCTCTATGCCCCATTTCATCGCCTCTACTCCCCCTTGCATCGAGAGGGCTCCCCGTAGAGGCAGTAGAAGAGAAAGAATCGGGAAAAGAAATGGAGGAAGACGTAGGAAGAAAGGTATCAAGAAAAAGAGGAGAGGGCTTGGAAGGGAGTGAAGAAGAAGAAGAATAATCATAAGGAAAGACTGTTTCACAGAAATGAACATCTCTAGAAACAAAGAAGTCATGAGTATCTAGATCATAGAGGCGCCAACCCTTCTTTCCATGAGGATAGCCAACAAACACACAAGCTTTACTTCTAGAGGCAAACTTATCCTTGTCACGTGGAATTTTGGAGGCGTAACATAGACATCCAAAAACACGAAGATGAGAGTAATCGGGTGCTTGACCTAAAAGAATCTCATAGGGTGTTTTCCCACCTAAAAGAGACGAAGGAGTACGGTTAATTAAATAACCGGCCGTCAGAATACACTCCCCCCCAGAATTCTAAAGGAAGATGAGATTGATAGCGTAGAGCTCGAGCTATATTGAGAATGTGACGGTGTTTTCGCTCAACTCTACCATTTTGTTGAGGGGTACCTACAACGGAGGTTTGATGAAGAATGCCATGTTCATCAAAATAGGATTTTAAGGCTAGAAATTCAGTTCCATTATCAGAATGAATACACTTCACTTGTTTGCCAAATTGTGTTTTAACCATGGCACAAAACATTCGTAAGGTTCTGGAAACCTCACTTTTCTCAGCAAGAAGATAAATCCAAACAGCACGAGAACAATCATCCACCACTGTTAAAAAATAAGATGCACCACAAAATGCAGGTGTTCTATAAGCACCCTAAATATCACAGTGGACAAGAGCAAAAGGTTCATCAGATTTATTGCAACTAATAGGAAATTTATCTCTTAGCCTTAAAACAAACATCACAAGGATTTGCTTGCATAGAAAAATAGTCTTTAAAAACTGGTAAATAATGGAGAATCGTATCAGAAGGATGACCAAGTCTTGAATGCCACAATTCTTTGGAAGCACCAGTTTGAACATGACAAAGTGTATGAGCAGCCATCTTGCGCAAAGAATAGACCCCATTTTTGCATTCACCCACACCAATCAGAATCCTCGAAGGTTGGTCCTGGATTACACAGAAACGATTAGTGAAAGACAGTGTGCATTTTAACTCATTGGTTAATTGGGATATAGAGATGAGATTGCAGGTCAGCTTCGGCACAAGCAATACACGAGGCAGAATGAAATTATTCTCAAAAAGAGCACTTCCCTCTAGTCGTGCAATAGTTTGAGTTCCATCAGGAAGAATAACCGGCCAAGGAGTGATTTCATGAACATCAATTAAATAAGAAGAATTTCCAGTCATGTGATGGGAGGCTCTTGTATCTAGAAGCCAATCTTGTTTGTCAAACTTACCCGTCAAGCTCTCTTGAGATGCAGAAGGCTTAGAGGAGTCTAGAAGAGACATTAGTATTGTCCATTGGGTTGCATTAAGACCTGGAAAATTTCTGCAATCCATTGAAGATGCACCATCACGACTGGAGACAGAAGATTCTGCCTGGACAGCATTGGCGCGAACCATTCAAGGCTGTCCACGCCCTGGACTCGTTGCAGCTCTACCTCCTCCACGTCCACCACGGTTTGCTGGTGTTGTTGAACGTTTCTTCCACCATTCTGGATATCCAATAATCTGAAAACAACTTTGGGAATCATGGCCTTGTTTATTGCATATTGAACATACCAGCCCTGATTTGTTTGAGACATCTGTACTCATTGATCGCGCACGGACGGCAAAGCTTACTGCATCTGTGTGATCATCTTTGCTACGTGCTATGGTTCTGTGTCGTTCTTCCCGAATCACCATGGAATATGCTTGATTAATCTTGGGCAACGGCTCCATACTGAGGATGTTAGAACAAACCATGCCGAAAATCGTATCATCCAGACCTATCAAAAATTGATGAAGTTTCTCTTCATCTTGTCGCCAGACCAATTCAGTAGTCAAGTTACATTGACAACCCTTGCACTCACAGGTAGAAATACGTTCGTAATTGGCCAATTCATCCCCTAGTTTCTTCAATTTACCATAGAACTGCATCACAGTTTGGCCTTGTTGGCGACAGTTTGCAATTGCTACCTTCAGTTCATGAATTCGTGGCCCATTGCCTATAGAAAATCGCTGTTGAAGATCTTGCCAAAGATCTTTAGCCAAGTTAGTGTATGTTATTGTTGAACGTAGTGATGGCTCGATGGTGTTAAAAATCCAGGCCACAACCATCGAGTTAATCTGCCACCAAAATTCAATTTCTGCTGCATCATCATCAAGCTATTGTAGAGTACCATCCACAAAGCCAAGCTTTTTCTTTGCTCGAAAAGCAATCCGGAAAGCCTTTGCCCATTCATCATAGTTTTCTTGTTTGAGTTGAACATGAGTCAGCAGAGTGCCGGGATTGTCACCGGACATAAGCGAATAAACTCCAGCATCTTTGTTATTCTATACACAAGCCGCCATTATGAGAACCTAAGCTCTGATACCATGTTATGAAATATCAGAGGCGGCTAATGAGATGAAGGAAAACATTGTTCTGTTGTTCAGCCTAGAAACCAATACAATAGTTATAGTGAAACCCTACTAAGTTTCCTAATACAAGTATACCATCTAAGGTATATTTAGATATTACAAGGTAATATAAGATATATTAAGATATTGCTTCAATAAGAATTAAGTAAGAAACACCTTAGCCTACCTGCAAAAAAAGTAAATGATTAAAACCATAAATAATAATTTATAAAATAATTTGACAGAGCAACGGAAGTATGAAGAAGAAGAAGACCCTCATTTGGCTTCTTCTTTATGGGGGACAGAAAGAGACGTTTCTAGGACAACCGCTATCAGCTATACAAAATTCTGGTTTGTGGATCAAAAATTTTAATTTGTTGTATTACGTGCATTGAAAATTGTATAGCAATAAGTCGAACGAGTTAGGCATCACAAAGTCTGTTATTTTTATTACATCCCATCCGAAGTGGTAAAGTGGAGTAGTTTTATTTTGGTAGGTGAATAATTTTTTGATATTTTAAAAATTACTCACCCACTATAAAAAAAAAATACACGTGGATGAAATGACCAACTCAATATATAGTGAGATAGTTTTATTTTAATAATTTTATCTATATATTTATTTTTTATTATTTAATAAATAATTATTAAAATATCAATAAATTACAAAGTGATAAAAAATAGTCGTTAGAGTGGCATGTTATAAAAAAAGAAGGAAACTAGTGTTTCAGTCATACATTCTTCATGATCACTGTAAATCATTAATTATTGCACATTGATTGATTGTTTTTCCTTGTATATATTCCTTAGTGATGAATGCAGAGGACTTAATTTGTTTAACCATAAGTGATTTTTGTTAACTCGGGTTTGTATAGTTGGTTTAGTATCCCCCCCCCCCCCCCCTTTGTTGAGGGGTAGATTTAATTTGTTATTATTTTATAATAAATTTAAGAACAAGGTAGGATTCAAAGTACTATTGATTCTTAAAGTTAAATAATAAGTTCATTTTGAGCCCCTCAAATTATTTTGAGAAAAATTACTTTCAGCACGTGGGGCCGAACATGGCACTCAAGGCTGTCAACTGCTTAATCCATCATCAGACGAATGGATTTTTTTTGTCGATTCACTGAGTTCTTTTTATTTTTTTAAACCGAGGAGGGTTGGGAGTCTCCAGGTGAAATTGGAGTCTTTAAATTACTCCATCTATTTCAGTATCATTTTAAATATTTTAACAGATACTAAATTGACAAATTTATTCTTAATTAAATATTCTCTCTTTTTATAAAAATTATAATATAAAAAAATACTATTATTTATTACATAAAATATTATATTTTATTACGAAAATAAATAAAGAAAAACAAATTTCTATTTTTTATTAGGTATGTAAATTTTTGTTCAACGTTACATATTTTGTAAGAAAATAAATTTTCTAGAATGATACTTATATTAAATAAGAGGAAGTATTAAATTACTAACCAACTGCATTAACTCAAAGTGAGTTACTCAGGAGGAACTAAACATTGGCAGAATACATAATTGTAAGCTGAACCAAAGATTGATAAGACAAAAAGGAAAGAAGTGCATGTAGTGAACATGTTATGCCAAAAGGAAAGCAAAAGGCATAATAATACAATAAAGAAATCAAAGTGGGATTTCATTTCACTCATTGTCAAATGTCAATGGCCTAAAAAACTTTTAATACTTTAATGTGCATTAAGAGAAAACAAAGGGCCGCAGGGTGCAGTGCTTTGAATGGGTATCCAATGTAGGGCTAGAGGTCAATGAAAAGAGCAGCAACTTACGCTCAAAGTTGACTGCACTAAAAGACTATAACACATCAATTTAAGCACAAAAGCTTTCATATTCTTCTGAACGTTAATATCCCTATAATTATTGACACAAATCCATGAAGGACAAGAACAGACGTGGAGATAATATCGATAGTTGTCAGGCCTCAATCTCAAATCTTGAACACTTGATGGATCCCATGGATAAGTCAATTTCAATCAGATTTTCTTCTTCATTCATGTCATTGATTTCTGCTAGGAGCTCCATTATGCTAGGCTGATGATAAAGGATTGATTCTGATGAGAAATCTTGCAATTTCTTTTGCTTGAAAAACTTGGGATCTGCATCTTCCGGGCAACCAACATAGTGCCCACTAGGTAGGGCTATTTCAATCAGGCTTTCTTCATCAGAGATCGAATCGTCTGAGCATTCTGGGCTTTGAGCTAGGTTACCTGAATAGGACCTATCAGAGTCTTCACTTGATGATGACTGATCGTTGCTCTCACTTTCTGAGTACAAATCCTGTGATTTAACCATGTAGCCTTTGATTTGGTCCCCTCCAGCACAATTTTGAACTGTCTTCTCTTGAGATGTTGTCTCAATCTTCAGCTGCTTCGTGTAGAGACTCAGAGATTCTTGCTGCTGTGCAGTGCTGTTACTGTGAAGAAAAACTTCTTGATGCACTGTTTCTTCTAATACGACTGCTTTTTGTTTTGAGAATGTGAAGAAAATGGTGGAGAAAGCCAAGATGAAGGATGTGACTGTAATAGAGAATACCCCATAACCTGAAAATGCAGAAATGGCTGAAAATGTGACAAGAACAGCAATCCATAGAACAGATTTTTTGAGAAGGCAGCCAGAAGAAGCCATTTTTCTTCCAGACTCGAGAATAAGAAGAAATGAAATGTCTGATATTGGAGATTTCTTGGGGAAATTTAAGAAGGGAAACTTGAATTCAGTCAATGAAAAAAAAATAATTGGTAATTTGCTAAACTAACTTTGTTGCGAGGAATAATCAGAGCTAAGACAGTGGAGGAAATCAGAGCCTTAGCCACAAACTGTTGGAAAATGGGACCTCCACAAAAAGGAAAAGCCAAAAGGATCTACGAAGAAAGAACTGAGAGCGACGGAGATGTCAAAAGCAATGCTTCTTGATGTGAATCTCTTAATTTATTGGGAAATGAAACTGCAACAAATGACGCGGAAAATACTGATCCAAAACCTTCCAATGCCTGATTCTTTTTCTTGGTGAGGTGCCAAGAAGCTTCAGAGGAAATCTGAATCAGTAAAGCCTTATTCTGGAGCGGAACAAAATCTGGATCACATCATTTTGAGAAAGAAGTGGGAAAGAGATAAAGATGAAAAGGTTTACCAAGAAGGAACATGTTAAAAAAGAAGAAGATAAGCTGTAAAATATTGGATCAGTTGGCCAGAAAACAAATCGTTGGCCTGTTTCTCTCTTCACGGACTCACTTTTCCCAAGCTTGCACTGTTCCTCAAAGACTGGGATTTTAATTTTCAAAACCAATCAGGTGATCTTCCTCTGCAACTGATTCTCTTGAAAATGCCGAAACCTGGTCCAGGCCCTGTATCATTTTATGGCCTCAACACTTGGAAATAAGAGAAAGCCATGTGAGGACTCTGAGCTCAACACATGGCACTTTCCAAATATCCAAATTAATAAAATTTCAAAAACAAAAAAGGGTAGTAGAAGGAAAGTCCCCCAAACTCCCAACAAAGAGAAATGGATCCTCAATGTTTTCTTGGATCAAAGCTTGGCAGTTCCAAGAAGAACATCTGCAGCTTCTTCATGAGTTTGAACATAGAAGATGGATAAGATTTACCGTCCAATGTTGTAAAGGACCTGTTCTTGGAAGTCTTGAGAGGTAAAGCCTTTCAAAGAAAACATACTTTTGCAATGGAGCCAAAGTGACTTTCAAGTGCTCCCCACTTTACCAACTAAACCAGTATATTAATACCTAAAATTTTAATTGAATTTCGGACACTTATAGCAAAAGAATCGTGTTAGCATCATAATGATTCATGTGTATCTTCTTAAATCTTGATTACGAGCACCAACGTTAAACTGTGATCATAAGGTCAAACATAATACAGCAATGAAATCAAAACTCTGCAAGAAATTACAGTAAGATATGTATAACTTATTTTATGTATAGTATAAAAGTTTTTAGAATATGTTATTTATGAGAATAGTTTAATAGTCAGATAATAATTAGCTTTAAATGCTTGACTTTTAATATTTGGGGAATATAACAGAAAGTCAAGTTATCCTTGGCATGCTAATTTTAAATGAATGCTCGTTTTAATTAGTTTAGTCCCGAGTTCTTAATTTTTTTTTTCCCTTTTGAGTTAGGATATAGTGACCATTGAAGTATCTAGGGTAGGTTTTCTGCGCTTTTCCTTTAATGGATACATATGTGGCGGGTATGGAGATGCGGATTGAATTTATAGCTTATCATCAATAAGAGATTATATTCTACTAAATGAACTGCATCATAGCATGGCTCTAAAAAATTTCTTCTATTAAAGACCATTGGATTGTCTGTAACATTTCTTATAATATCTGTTGTAATATTTCCTTTTATAAAATTATTTATTTAAGGTGAATTTATAAAATTATTTATTTAAGGTGTATGCAGAAGATGCTACAAAAGGATATAGATTGTATCAAGGCATTGTTATATATTGGAAATTTGCTTTCAATTTTAAGGTATGTAGAACAAAAAAATAAAAAAAGCTGAGAAATGATGAAAGTGGCATGTAGTTTGGATTATAACTTATGCCTAACTTTGAAAAACCAACAAAAAAAAAAGGCCGTATGGTCATATTTCTAAATAATTAACTCAAAACTCATAAAAAAAATTCTTTCCTAAAAACAAGCATTTAATATTCCCCCTAAAGAAAATTCTTTAACAAGAAAATGATTCTTTTTTTAATAAAAGAATCCATGGGAAGAAAGTTCTCCATTTTGCTTTTACTGCACAGGAACAATCTTGGCTTTGTTTTTGGACATAGATTTGTAAGTCAACAGGCACTTATAATTATGAAGACTCCGAAGGCCAAAAGATAAAAAGCAGAAAAAGAGAAACCCATATAAGAAAAATAAAAAGGTTAAGACGATTGTTCCATTTACTTAAGAAAAGGAAAGAACAGAATGGTTCCAAAAGCAAGCTTCAATTTGGTGGAATATTCTGGTTCCACTATAATTACCATCCAATATAAGATATTAATTCTTTTAACGTGTGTTTCATTACATGCTAATACAAATTTAGTATACTATATATAGTAGTTTAAATTTATCAAAAATTATATAGAATATATCATCTTTTGAAAAATTAAAGAATCTTAAAAGAGTTAAAAATTTAAACTATCATATATATATATATATATATATATATATATAGTATATTTAATTCGTATTAATATATGTCTTAGAGTACAAGTTACAAAAATCCATATATGGCAAGAACAAAGTTCAAATAAAAATAAAATGAAGTGAAATTCTGGATATAAGAAATTTCATGACCATGACAAGTTGCGGTTTTGCATTCTGCGCTCCTTGCCCCTTTAGTTTGTGTCTTTAATGATGGGTTCATGCACGCTTTCAATATGTGGGGCATTGTAGTTTATTCTGTCTCCAACAGCAAGCAATTTCTTCCAGAAAAATGAGCAAAGAGGGAAGCCAGGTGGGCACAAATTGAGTTCAAAATCATTCATTTGTTGCATTTGGGGTCATATTGTAATTATCTTCTCCCTGAAGTTGTGTGGCCCCAACTCCTTCTGCTATTCTTGATTAAGTTTTGTGAATTTCTATTGATAATAAAGTGATCAAAGTTTCCTGAAAGGAGTGGAGAAGTTGGGTTATAAAGTCATGCTACTCATTAAGAATTTTTGACACAGATGTATAAAAATATCTCTTATTATATGCCCTATACAGAATGCGTAAAAATATACGAGAAAAGAGTCGGAGAGGTAAAATCCTTAATGACTGTAGTTCATCTAGGCTGAAAGATTTATATGCAAGAGTTCCGTTGATACAAGGCGTGAAAAATGGAAAAGAGAAACAATTCTAAACAGGATAATCTTGCATGATGCAGTGGGATTCCTAAACCTGAATCATCTCCTAATGATACAGTTATATAATTACAAAAGACATACATCATATACATATCAAGAATGATAAAACAATGTTGATCATTGCTGCCGTTTGGATTGATTCTTAAGAGATGTATCGCCAACTTTATTATTTGCAACAGAATGATTAATTAGAGTTCATATACAAAAGTAAAAAAATAAAAAAGGTTTATTACCATGATATGGAAAGGTAATATATATATATATTAATTAGCATTGTCACCAGCCCATTTGACAGCATATATGGCCGGGTATGGACCTAGTTTAGCCTATGTCCAGGTTAGTTTAATTCAAGTCTAACCAACCACTTCGTTTTGCCTATTGATCATCGCTAGCAGGTCAGCCCACCAATTTTTTTTTTTAATGAAATGATGTCGTTTAGTGTATTATGGGCAAAATTATAAAAATAGATTTGTTTACTTTTAAAGTTGTAAGAGCTTTGAACTTTTCTTTAGAAAAATATGAAATTTTCTTTTACTTTGTTCCCAATTTTCTTCCTTGTTTTAAAATGTTTAAATGAATTCATTATTTTATATCATTATCATATATCTAGAATTTCATTTTTACACAAAAGTTCGATTAAAGATTTAAACAGTACTAACAAAAATCTTCAAAATGAGCTAAAGACTGCCAAAGTTAACTAAAAAGACAAGATTTAAGTAATAAACTGATTTGAGATGTCTCGAATTGGTTTTCTTCTAAATTTAATTTCCTTCCCCTATATAGCCATTTGAAACCTATTGCATGTCTTTCACCATGCCTAAAAATTTGTCCATGATCTTTACTTAATGATCAAGGCGGATGATGGAGTTTGACTTCATTTACGATCCAGCCACTAGATTCATACCTTAGTGACAGAACTAAAGCCCAATTAGTAGGCCTATATCCACCCAAAGTAGAGTTAGAAGAAAGGTCCTTACCAATAAGGACCTAAATCCCTCAAGTTTGTTTCCTATAAATGCTTGTGATTACCTTTTACTTAATTCATTCAATTCTTTCATCTAATATTAACTTAGGCATCGAAAGATTCTTGGGCATAGATCCCTACTCGCTGATCATCTTTTGTAGGAGTATCCAAACGGAGCCAGGTCGGATCAAAGATTCATCTTCCAACAATTGGTGCCCATGGATGCTTCTGCAAACGACTTCTTTCATGACGATTTCCTTGACCACCTTTGCATTTTTTATCACGGGAAAAGCAACCAGTCCTAAATTTCTACGACCAACGACCACACCTCATAGGAGTGCACAGGAGCTTCCACTGATCCAAACAAAATGCCTCCACTACCCCCTTACAATGGAACAATTACATGCTTTACAAAGTTGGATTCAATCCATTCACTCATTATATCCTTAGGGGATTCAAATCCCTGAGCCAACAACTCACCACGTAGCCTTTACATTAGCACAGTTCTTGCCGCTGCCTAGGGAGTTCGGCAACAAGGACAAGCATGACAATCTTGAAAGAGAAACTCTGAGAAATGCTAAAGTAATGAGGTTCTCTAACAAGGTCACCTTGGTGACAGGGAGCACGAAGCGCATGTGGCCATGATGGAAGTTATGCACAAGGCACAACAAGAAAACTTTAGCAATTGGAACTTCATTTAGTACAATCACTTAAGCGAAGAATTCCAGAGCGCCTTCTTAAACGCCCATTTTTACAATCTCAAATTCGATAAGTATGATGGTACAGGGAACTGTAGGAAGCATATAGAAAAGTTTATATCCCTTATGTTACAAAGAGATACTTCTGACGTAGCTTTATGTAGAATGTTCTTGAGCTCTCTGAAGGCGCAAACTTTGAGTTGGTTCTCCTTACTAAAAACAAGAAGTAGGACTGTCAATCGGGCTGAGTGAGTCGGGCTTTACTAAGCCTGAGCTCTGGGGAAATGTGAGTCCGGGCTCAGCCCTTTGGGGTGGAGCTTGGGTTCGGGCCGGCCCTAACCCAAATTTTTAGAATTTTTTATATAAAAATAATATTTTTTAATAATATAATAATAATAATATTATAAAATATATATATTTACATATAAATATATTTATATATACATATTTTACGGGTCGGGCTGAAATCGAGCTGAGCTCACCTCAGCCCGAGCTCGGCCCGAAACGTTATTCGGGCTGAAAAGATTAGCCCGAGCCCGCAATTATGCTGGCCGAAAGAGCCGGGCTCAGGCTAGCCCAGCCCAATTGACAGTCCTACCAAGAAGTAACTCCAATTTTCATCAACCAGAGGAACCGTTCTTAATGCATTTTTTTGGCAACATTACATGATAAAAAACAAGTGATGATCTTCTACACCTCCAACACAAGGTTGCCGAGTCTGTTATAGATTACACTGTACGTTTTAGTCAGGAAGCCTTAGATGTCTGGAATTTGCAGGATGAACTATATGTCAAAGCGTACATCCATGCTTTGCAAACTCCACTATTGGCGTGGAAGCTCACACTAAACAGTCCCTAAACCGTAACACAGAGTTGCACAAACAAGTATAACGTTTCATTTGAGTTGATGAAATCACTGAAAAAAAGAAGAAGCTTGATCAGGTATTTGAGGAGTAGGAGTGGGAAAGAAAAGATTAACATAAGAAGCAAGTTAGAAATGAGCCTCAAGGAGAAACTAGACGAACGCTTCCCTGGGCATTTGAGCCTTATCGTAATCACTGCCAGAATATTTACCCACACTTGCAAGACGTTACACTTTTAAAAACTTCCCGAATAGAAGTCCTACAGTATGCCGAGTCTTTGGGTATCCTGCGACTGCAATAAAAAATGTTTACTCCTCTTAATAAAAGAAGCCAAAGAGGTTATTGCTTATTTTACAAGATCATGGTTATGACACAGAAAGTTGCAATGATCTAAAAAGAGAAATTGAAGATGTCGTTTGATGAGGGCATCTTAAAGATTTTTTCTTTGCATATGCAGATCGACGTGACAAAGTAAGAGTTAATATGAAAGTCACGCGAAAACGAAAACCAGAGGCTCGAGTTATTAATATGGTTGATGATTTATCTTACAAGCAAAGACAAATATTGGACGATCAATCTTTAGTTGTCTTTTAGAAGTGGCTAGCTGGACAGTACAGTGGAACTTGGTGGACATGGGAAGTTCAGTCAACATCTTATCCAAAGATACTTTTGACAAAATGGGTTTACCTAAAGAACAATTGGCTCTTGAAGAAGTAACCCTATATGGATTCACAAGAAAAAGGATAAAGTCTATTGGATCAATTGATCTTCCCACACGAATTGGTACTATCGTTATAATGGTGAAATTCTTAGTAGTTCTAATTATCTCTGCCTACGATATGCTATTGGGATGCTCGGTACAAAGCAAGTTCAATGCTCGTATCTCTACCACGAACTTGGCTTTGGAAATTTCCATAGGGAAGGGATATTACGTGCCCAAAGGGGAAGAGTATAAAGCACAAGAGTGTTACTTGGTCGAACTTTGGAACTCTGAAGATAGAGAGTATGAATTATGTGCTATGGAGGACAACAAACAAATGGCCAGGATAGAGCCAGATAGTGAATTCAGGAAATTTTTCATTATTCTTCTAGATTAGAACAACAAATAAGACTTGGGCAGAGCCTACCAGAACACTACAAGAAAATATGAATTTTGTGATGGCCCATTCCATAGTAAATTTGTCACAAACAATTGTTTGCACCGTATTTGGGACGAAATAGTTCTTTGCAAAATTACAAGTTACAAATTTGCGACGGACAAATAATCCGTTGCAAATTGATCTGTCACAAATTTGAGACGAAAAGGGAATTCATCGCAATTTTGCAATAGATCTGCTAAAAATATTGTTGGTTAATATTTGTTGCAAATTTGTGATGAAGATTATTATTTTGTAAAAAGAAAATATTCTATAAAATATGTGTTACTATAGCAGGCGGCGCTGTAATTGGCAGAGGATGTAGAGGCAGATTCGGAGGGCCAACCGCTGGAGGATGGTCGTCAGACGGGTCGATCGTGTAATCCTTATCAACATTGTCTGCCGTGTCTTGAGAATTTGGCATTGAAAAAGGAGGCAACGGCGGAAGCAGATACAGCGTCTCGGACGTCACTCAATAATACTGGTCAAAGCTTGCAAATTGCTGCTGAAAATAATCACGCATCAACCTCTCCATCTGCAACAGACTCTGCAAAGATGCGTACTTTGGATACGAAGTGATCAAGAATTAGCAAAATATTGCATAAAAATAAAGAATTAACAAAAAATTAAACGTACATGAATCCCTTGCTGTTTTGCTACGGATTTGCCATGGAAGTCATTTATTACTTTTTTTAAATTTTTCTTAAAACGGTTAGAAATTTGTAGCATATATGGAAAATTATTTATTAATTATAATTTTTTTTCAAAGAACTAGAAATCGGTAGCTGATTTGGGATGGATATGTGACAATGTTACAAATTTGAATTTCAAATTGACAGTTCTTTTTTGCGGCTAAAAATTTAAATTTTGTCGCAAATATGTAGTTGTTTTACGATGAATTTGTGACAGAATTTAATTTCTAATATGTTCTTTGGTATTTTTCTTTTTTCCCCTCAATCTTGAATAAATTTACCTTTGGGGTTCAGTCAGGAAAATTCTTAGGATTCTTGGTATCCTACAGGAGGATTGAAGCAAATTTGAAAAAAATACAAGCACTCTTGAACATGGAACCTTGTTGCATAATCAAAGACGGACTCGGGCAACCTAGTCAAAAAAGCAATAGAAGCACTTGGTGGCAAAATATTATAACTCTCGAATAACCATCTAGTTATCCAAGAAGGTGAACTAGTATTGCATAAAAATGAAGCTAGTTAGTAGATTTGAAGCAAAAATTAGATGTAGTATGGGAAGGACTGTACATGGTCTCAAAGAACTTAGGAACAGAATCTGCCAGTTTAAAGATGCGAAATGCCAGACACTTGCATGACCATGAAAAATGATCAATCTGTGAAAATGTTATTAATAAGTTTCATATTTTATATTGTGTCCTATATTCTATAGAATTCCACTACTTTTCACAAGGAAGAATTAAAAAAAAACTGATCTTTTGCTAGAAAAACTGATCTTTCGCCCTAAACTCTGCCAGATGGGGACGCGCAGCATATGCAAAATTTAAGGAAAGATGCCATGATACAACTAAAGGAGAAGAAGATGAAGGAATAACAGAATAGCAAACTGTTTTGGCCACACTGAGAAATACAACGTAAAGGACCTTCAAATATAAAGAGAGTAGACGACAATCAAAGAGTCGCTAGAATTTGAAAAGACACACATCGTAATTGAACCTTTCAAAAAAAGGGAAATAATACGTCTCATTTACGAGAAGATAAATTAGGTGATTAATAAAAATAAAAAAGCAATGATTCGATTACCAAATGCAAAGGGTAAAAAAGGTAAAAAATACCCGGAAACCAAAAAATCTCTCATGAGCCAAGAAGACAACAGTGAGTAGTCAAAAAATAACACGACCAATTCTATTAGTACTGAGTTGGACAAATTGATCAAATAATAAGGTCTGACCAATATATGGATCAATAGATTTCAAAAGAGACTAGATCACAGAAACAACCCAGTTGAAAAACAAAGTCTAGCTCTAAAAAGTCAGCTAGCAATATCATATTGAAGTCCAGTTACAACAACATAAAAGAAAATTACAAAGATTGATTTGTAACTTCAGAAGGAGGGACTGAGGCAGAAGCAGACTTGAGAGAGGCATCCATAGTAGTGAAGAAGTAGACCAGGGAAAAATTGACTCAGTTACCCAAAGAGAATACAACGACTGCATGTCCTTAGGGAAATCAAAATCTAAGTACTTTTTCTTCACCAAATCTACAACCTGCACAGTTGCAATATGCACAAGAGGACCAACCCACTTGTAAAAAAGGCCTCACATATCTTGACTTCTCACAAATGCCCTCTGGATCATCTCAACGATGGGTGCTTGTAAACTTCCTCTAGAATCTAAGAATTGATCAAGCATACATTGTAACTCCTCCACAACACTCTTCGACACCTTTACAACATCACAAGTTTTTTTTAAATCACCCTTAGAAGATTCTAGTTCCCCATATAGTTCTTCAGTCCTTTGATCAATGACTCTCTTTGTAGCACAAACTTCGTCAACCTCTCTCTTTAGCTCTTTTTTTGTTGAGTAAGCTCAGTTAACTGCATCCGGAGCACTTCACCCGGCTCACTAGTTGTCTTGATTCATTTTCATAATTCTCGACCAAAACCAGCTACTTGATCAGTAGACACGTAGTAATTCTAGAAAGCTTCCAGATTACTACATTGACTTGTCATCTTACTATCTCGCTGAGAAATCAACCCTTCCATAGCATCCCATGCTTGATTTAGATAGTACGTTTGTCAATTTGTGTCCAGCCTCTAGGACGGGCAAAAATGAGATGCAGCATAAGTTGCCTCACTGTCATGAAGTGGTGCCGAGTACTCCAGTTATTTCTTATACACCAAATAGCTTGACCTGTCAGATGCCCATCCCTTCACTATTTGTTGTTCCTCCACACTTGAGTTGGGAACCCAACGCTTACCTGATAACCGAGCAGTGGTCAAGTTGACGGACCTCCCGCAAAAGCCTTTCTCTTTTGGAAGCATTGAGTTATTAGAGAAACATCATCCTTATCTCGTCTTTCTCTTGATTTCTCTTAGTGGACGATGGATGCCTGAAAACAGAGAAACACATAAAGTACGCATGAAAAAGGATGATAAGATCTTCAGTCTTTTCATAAATGCATTCCTCCTACGATGCTGAAGAGATAAGGCGATATTTTGCAAAATACTAGTACTTGTAAAATAGACATCGAAACAAATATACTTAGTCCCCAAACTCAAGGAATAAAATGCAACAAGAGCAGGGCAAAACAAGACTAACGTAGCCTCTTTAAGTCAAAATGATTTGGAAAAAATAGGCCAGCAGCTTTCAGGATATCTCATCCAGCCTTCACCAATCTTAATTTGTATACATATTTATTTAAAACTTCTATGGCTAAATGGCTGATTTGGGAATCTTTTACTGGTGGGCTAGGTAGCTTCTCTTATTGGATCCACACTATAAGGTACCCAGGGAAGAAGGACAAACGAAGATAAAAACTCTTTCCATTCATGTATGATGATATATTTTTTAGATTAGTTTTTGAGATTAGATTTTTTAGATTAGTTTCGGTCTTCTCTTAATTGCCTCTTGTCTTCTTTGTTTTTTTCTTATCCTTTAGTCTTCTTTTTTTGTCTTCCTTCTCTCGCAAGAGACCTTGGGCATATATATGGGAATCTCTTTGTAAATCAAATCTAATTTGGATTCCAAATCCTATTTCAAGTCAAAGTCACCTGTTCATTCAAATCCTTTCTTCTTGGCTTCATTCTTCTATCCGATTCTTCTTTCATATTTTTCTTCTTTTTTTCTTTTTTCTTCTTTTGAAATTACCACTTGACCACTACATCATTAATTAGTAAAAATTAGTGAATTAAAGAGTGCTTCATAAATAAAGTCATCTTAATTAATCTATACTAAGTACATAACATTTAATTCACTGAAATAAGTCAAAGTCATAAAATTTATGTCAATTAGCCCATAACTAAGTAAGAAATTATTTCTAAATACTGGTTAAAATATAATCTCATCAACTACCCTATACTTATTTCATGCGAGCCTCTTGTGAGATTGGATTGACCATGCATCATTACTTTGAGAATTGAGTCTAAGTGGATTGGATGAAATTCTTTAGTGTAGACTCAACACAATGGATATAAATTACAGGTTGATCGAATCATCATAAATCTTTTGTGTTTCTTACTTTTATTGTTGATTTATTGATCTCTATACCAAAAAATCATTTAAAATCATTAGAGGTTGAATTTGAAAATCGAATTTAAAATCAAGTTTTTAGTAAAGTTCCCAAAATCCTAATCCACTTTCCTCTTAGATTTTTAATTTTGGGATAAAACGATGTAGTGTGTGAGGATTAATTTTACACCAAGTAACATCGACTTTAAAGTAAAATATCGTAAAACAATTTCAAAATTCATCAATTTCACCTTTCTCTGCCACTTTGGGAAAATTTTATGTAAACAAACCCCCACCCCACTTTTCCTTTTTAATTTTAAAAATTAATTTTTTGTGGGACATATAGCAATTCACGTATTGTATTTATAAATGGTGTACTTTAAAGCATGAGGGTTACTTCTCAACTACTTTATCCACATTCATAGCAACTTCCTCCATAACTTGTGGAACCAAGTCTTTTAATTTTGGATTCGAAATCTACTTCCAACTAATTTTGCTAAAATCAGGGATGATCAAGAAGCCGGAGTGATTATGTTTGCCGGCCTAAACAGCTATTACTTCATATAGATGACTGCAAATTTTTCATGTTCATATAATTGTATAATGTTTCTTTTGCACTCGAATGAAACAATATGTTGATGCAAAATTATAATCTCAACGCAAAAAGTAAGAATCCAATTTCAGGAAAATAAGGAAAAAAAGGTGGCTGACGGTGCCCTGCTGACCAGATGTAGGTGCTACTTGTTGCAAAATTAAAGGAGTTTCACATGAATCTTGAAAACGAAACACCCTTTTGCACAACATTTTTCTAATTAATTACAAAGAAATATAAAAATTCTTCGAACTTTGGAATATTTTGTCTTCATTAAGCTGATGGAGTAGTGAATGAGTGTCTTGAGGAATGTTTTTGTTGACAAATTTCAATTAAGGATATGGAGGGGACCATGCCTATGTTTTGATGAATCCAGTAGGGCTATACTTTGGGTTTAGAGTTTTGGGCATACCAATTGATTTTTTTCATTTCCTTTCATTTATTTACATTAATTAAAGATATAGATATATAGATATATAATGTCGGCATTTTAGTTATCCAACTTTTTCTGAGTGCATACATTACTTAAATCAAGTACTTGATAAAGCTTAAAATTTTTTAGATGGATCAAAAATTTTGAGGAATAAAAAATTGCCCATTGGAAGTTTTAAGAAACTTTATTCCTTTTTTCTTTTTCTTGAGGGAAGAACTCTTTTTCTTAAAAATTTGAACACCTTTTAGCAGAATGAAAGATTTTGAAAATAATAAAGGTTTGGAAACATATTAGAGAACTTGAAATATCTCTCTCTGCAAGTTTCAAGGGCTGCATATCTCAGATGTTCCCTACGTTACAAGTTCATTTAGCTTTGGAGGACTGTCAATGGGTCGGGTATTACTCGGAACCGACCCGATAATCTCGGGTACAGTACATTATTTTATACTTGTGTACCCGACTTGGACCCGATAATATATATTCTAAACAATGATGGGTATGGTACACAAAGTTTCAGACCTGGTAGGCCTAAGACCCAAATAAATTTGTTTAAAATAAATATTTTATAGACTTGATTTTTTTACAACCATTAGATGTGTGATCTAACGGTCAATTATCCACAAATTTACATAAAAAATAGAATGCCTAGACTCTAACCCCAGCTGTTTTCTCTCAAACCGATCGACACTCACGAGTCAGCCCACCGGCGATTACCAAAAGCCTCATCCCAATTCCCAATGGCAGTGTGATACTCCAGCGATCATCCCCACCGATGACACCTATCCCAACCTGTCGCTGGTTGTACCGCTACTTCTCTGGACGATGCTAGTTGTACCGCCACTTCTTCGGACGACGCCATTCTAGGACCCCAAAATTGAAAGTTTTATCCTTGTGTTTTCCTCCTCTTTCTAGGTAACTTGGCAAATTTGACATGTATCTAACAACCTCATCCGCCTTCCCTTGAGCCTAATGCTTTCATCCTTTGCTGTTTTGTAATGTCTATTACTAATATTGCATATTGCAATGCACCAAGAATATGAAAACTTGTAAAAATGTAGTATAGGTCTAAAGGTCTTTCACAACCTTCTATTTTATCCATGTTTTGAGAAAGTTCATCAAGAAAGCAACAAACTTTTCTAGTGTGGTTTTTTTCTGGAGCAGATAAATTCTATTAATAAAAGACAAAACTGTGTGATTCTTATCTGTTTGTAAGAATTGGTACTGCAGATAAAGAATGCATCAAAATGGTAACAATTTAGTCTCACATATAATATACTTTTGGTTGTTTTACCTAATAGTTTCATTCTTCTGATAAGATATTTATACTGTGCACTGGTTTCCTTTTTATTCTAAGAATGAATAGATATGTATTTGTCTCATAGATCATTATTACATGCTTCAAAAGCCCCAGCCAATTATACAAACAGTAACGAATTATATTCTCCTTTTTGGTAACTCTAATTGTACTAGTACATTTAATTGGCTAGAGTTAAAGGAACGCTATATCAATTTGGATCATAATTCTAAATCAATGTATAAGACGTTTTTCCTCAGGATATTTTGTCCCACTCTTGAGATTTTTTAAGTCACACTTATTCTTTGTGGTTCAGCACTTTAGAATGGAAAATCTTGGCCTCAGACACCTATCCCATTTGGTTCAGCACTTTAGCTGGAAAATATTTCAGAAACAGGGCAGTCCAGTAATGAATTTTGAATTTTCTGTAATTTCTTTTATCATTAGCTAGTATTATTAAGAACGTTATTAATATTTATATTTTTTATCATTAAGTAATTTTTCTTATTATTCTTTTTTTCTTTAGCAGTGGCAGCAGATAAAAAGAGGCATTAGTTAATGTTTTGTGTATGAGAAGTGACTCTTTGAGTTTATAATTTTACTTAATGTACTCCTCCAAGGATTGTATTTGTATTTTCTTGATTTGAAGACATTTTTCTATTTTCGTTTGGTCAATAAGTAGATTTGAGGATTGTATTTGAAGTTATTAAGTTTGTTAATTTCTTGAGTTTATGGCATGATATTTGAATTGTGTTTTTTATGTATTAGATTTTTTTTTTAATTTTTAAAATTCTTACCGGATCTACCCGGACCCGAACTGAGACCCTATCAAGTAGAGTACGAATCTAGCCTATTCAGATTCGTTAGGTAATTAGATCAGATTAAGTACTCTTTACAAACAATCGAGTATGAATCTTAGACACAGTATCTCGAATTCGTTTAGACTTGTTAACAGCCCTGACAGATCAGTTGCTTTTGCTATTAGTGCAAACTAGCCGAGTGGGGCAGAACTTTGATTTAATCGAGTTGAGTTTTATTTACTTTTTTTTTAGCTCGAAATCTTGTCCAGAAAACCATGGTCACTTTTGTGTACTCGAGCTAATGTTAGTTTCAACCAACCTTCCAACCTTTTAAAAGTTTAAATTTTTTAGAAACCATTATTTCTCTAACGAAACGTTCGAATAGAAAACTAAAACACTAACCCTCAATGTAAAATTTAAAATTCTTATTTGGAGTGAAAATCTTAAATAAGGATATTTAAGACATTAAAATTTTTACTAAATTTTTCAAAATTTTTATTTTTGTGTAAAATAGAATTGGGACAATTATGCTAGGATGAAGAGAGTAGTTTTCCGGTGCTATTTCATTTAAGGAGAGTCAAAGAAACATGGTCTTTGCAAAAGATAAAGTTGTCGGTCCAATTGAAAGTTCTGAACAAGCCATTCAAGGTTCACGGCTGTGGTATATTGACATATATTCTTAATCTCACATTGATTAAGACTAATGAATCCTTATTAATGGAATACACACTTTATCCCCTATGACTTTGTTAGGAAAACTACTCTTCTATTTCTCACTATGTAGTAGTTTGGTTTAGAATTTTTATAGTGTGAGAAATATTTAAAGTTTGGACTTCAGATAAGCTTTTTTTCCCCTCAAGTAATTGTTGTTGGGCTTAGACTTTGTGGGTTTGAGTGAGTGTTCTCTATCTTGTATTCTTCATATTGAGTTTGTCAAAGTCTGGTTAATTTTTCTTCGGAATAAAGGTCAAGGTAGAAATTTGAAGTATAGTGACTTATATTCATAATTAGGATTGTCAATCGGGTTGAGTGAGTCGGGCTTTACTAAGCTCGAGCTCGGCCCGATTGACATCGGGCTGGGGAAATGTGAGCCCGGGGTCGGGCTGGCCCTAACTCGATTTTTTAAAAATTTTTATATAAAAAATAATATTTTTTAATAATATAATAATAATAATATTATTAATATATATATATATATATATATATATATATATATTTATATATACATATTTTACGGGCCGGACTGAAATCGGACTGAGCTCACCTCAGCCTGAGCTCGGCCCGAAACGTTATTCGGGTTGAAAAGATTAGCCCGAACTCGTAATTAAGCGGGCCGAACGAGCCAGGCTTAGCCCAGTCCGGCCCAATTAACAGTCCTATTCATAATCCCACATTGATTAGGATTAAGGAGTCCTTATTAAAGAAGTATGCACTTTATCTCACATGACTTTATATTCGACAACAGCTGAACTTAGGCTTTTGCTTCATAGGTTTGAGAAAATAGTCTCATCTTGTATTTTTCTACATTGAATTAATAGTTTTACTTCTTGTATGGTTAACTTTATTTAACTTTTTAGTCTTTGTCAAACCCTGTGTGTTGAAGTCGACTCTACAAGTTAAAAGACCTAAGAGGGGGGGTGGGATGAATTAGGTCTTTAGCTAATTATAAAAAACCTTTTCCCTTTTTGCAAATCCTTTGCCTTAATGAAAGCTCTTCTTTAAATTCACAAACTTCAAGTTTATATGTGATTTGATGGTTAAGACAAGATTATCAAGCTATAAGACCACAACCAATCAATCAACAACTATGAACAAATAATAATAACACAAGTATGTAAACAAGTAAAGCTATAAAGAAATGAACACACGATTTATAGTGGTTCGATCTCTCCAAGATCTACATCCACTACCTTGAGTCCACACTCAAGGATTTCAACCAATTCACTATATGCTCAATTTAGGCAATTACACAAGAGGCTCACCCAAGAAGGGTTTTATACAAACAACCTCCTTTACAATCCTACAAACAAGGCTCACCCTTCCACAAGGATTTTATATCTAAAGACAACCTAAAGACCAATCCAATCCAAGGCTCACACACATACGGGTTTTACACCACAACCTTGATTAATCTAGTCTATGGCTCACCTTTACCAAAAGGATTTTACGTCACAAGATAACCTTATATCAATTACAACAATAATGTAAAGATAGAGTTTGGATTTTACTAACACTTCTTGGTGGATGAATACAATTGCTAGCACCACTTCACTTCTTGCCTTTGGAATCTTGAATTTTAACCTTTGAGCACAAGGCAATTTGAGAGATTTTCAAATAATTTTGATGTAAAACAAGTTAGAGCTTGAAGGATTTTGAAGGTTCAAAAGTTTTATAAAAAATCTGGAGTTTATTATAGATTTGAAAATTTGGCTTTAACAGTCATAAAACGGCTAGTTTCAGAGAAGTCCGGACGTCCAAACTTTCTCCTTTGCGTCCGAACTTTTCTAAAATATGTTGTTCACATAAACAGTGTTACTGTTCACATACTATTCACAAGTTCGGACGTTCGAACTTTGCCTTCTGCGTCTGAACTTGCATCCGAATTCACATGAACAGTATTACTGTTTACATAATAGTTTTACTGTTCACAGTGCGGGAAAAAGTATGAACGACTGAATTTTTTCTTATGCGCCCGAACTTTTTCAAACTTTTTCAAAACATATTCAAATCAATTCAAACAAGTTGGAAAACCTTCTAGCATATAAGATAAGTTTTTAAAGACCTTTTAAGTGCAAAAACCATTGATAAAAACTTGATAATTAAGGTAAGTTCAAAACCACTAAAACCATTTAAATCAAGTTTTGTGCTCTCAATTGCAACTCATAGATTCCAAGGCTTAAGAGTGTCGGGTTTACAAAGTTTATCTATTAAGCACATGTAGCCTACACTTCATGTCTTCAAAGCCTTCAATCATCTTGAACAAACTCTTCAATCTTAAATCACTTTGACATATTGGAGTTATTCTTGCATTTTGGCTTAAGGCAATGAGACTTCATACTTCTTAATTCAAAAATCCTATCACACAACATACAAGCATATTAGTCCTTATCAATATTTGTCATTAATCAAAACTAAACATAACTACATGATTTGCCCTTAGGGTTAACACAAAGTTTTACACAACACAGACAAACAAAATAACAAACTGTGACACAAGGAAGTTGGTAGTGCAGTTAAGCTAAACAGCCTATGTTTGTGAGACCATTCCCAGAAAAGCGAACTTTTACAAAAGTACAGGAACAAGCTCTCAATCTTCTCTAGTGATTCCCCTAGTGGACTTGGCGAAACAACCTTTGTCAAAACGGTCTCAACAGTTGGAAATTCAACAAATACAATGCCGCCTCAACAACTAGAATATCAATCAACCATAGTGTTGCCTCTATGATTGGAAACATACCAATCACAACTCCTACCTCCACAATTGTTGAACTATCATCCAGCTATAATCATTGTATCTACGATTGTTAAGTTGTTATCCAGCTACAGCTTGCTTTTGTCGAACTTGCCTCAACAAGATGTGTCACCTGCCTTTCAACAGGATGCAACAAGATCACACTTGCACTTACTATTTTCAACTGATCGCGATTAGCCACAACACCCTTTTCTTAGTGAGGTGGATAGAATAGAATCTTGTCAAGTACCTCTAGTGTCTGTTGATGAATGAGTTTTCAGCACTTGAATAGAAACAACACACTTTAGAATATGAGCAGTATAACAGGAAGATAAAGTATGATACGTTCATGATTATTGAACTATCATGTAGCTAAAATAATTTCATCCACGATTATTGAACTGCCATCCAACCATAACTCGGTTTTATTAAACTCGCCTCAACATGATTTGTTGTATGCCTTTCGACAGGATGTGACAAGATCACACTTGAACTTATTGCTTTCAACTAATCATGATTAGCCACAACAAAATTTTCTCCGTGAGATAGATAGAACAGAATCTAGTCAAGTGCCTCCAGCATCTGTTGATGAATCAATTTTCACCAGTTGAACAAAAACAACACACTTTGGTACATGAGCAGTATAACAAGAAGATAAAGTGTATTGATGAACTCTCTCAAGATGAAGCTTCTATATCATGAGTTCTTAGATAACTCTCTCTCTAGATTTTGCTTGAGTGTTAAGAGTTTTCTCGCTATAAATTCCAAGAGTGTTTCCACGAGATTATGAGACTTAATTTGCTTTGCCTTGAAGTTCATATGTATAATTTACTAGAGAGTTTTGAGCTTCTTCTTCTCCAAGATTGATATTCCTAGAATATAGTAAGAAATTCCTAATATTAGGATATCAATGTCCTCGATATTTGATTTAGATAAATTTTCATAAAATCCTCTAAATCCTAGAATCTTCAAGAGATACCAAATATCTTCTTCTTCCCATAATGGAGTTTTGCTTTAATAATGACAACTATTGAATAGATTCTTTAATGACATAAAGATCTTCTTGGAAAATAATATCACATGAAATCCATGTTGCCAAGAAACTGCCCATAATCAATTTCCTTTATGTCATTACAATCTCTCCATTTGGCATTATTTGTTGCACAACCTTCATAGCATCTTGCACAGTTGTGTGTGTTATGAAACATGTTATGTGGAAGAGTTTGACAACAAACATATAATAACATAAGAGCACCTTGTTGAATCAAAATACTGCATCAATAGTCCAACAAGAATAAAGGAAGAATTCCGTGAAGACATAGTACATAAATATGGTTGTTTACAGTCATCCAAATATAACCAAATTAACAAGACTATTAAGCAAAGCAAATAAGAATTGTTCTGCAATTAAAATTGTTGTAGTAATATCCTCTAACAATAAGTCTAACAAAAATCCAAAAAACCAAGTTTAACAGAAGTAGCAAAACGACTCCCCCTTTCTTCATGCTCTCCATTTGACAGCATCCAAATTGAGCCTTCTCTCTTTTTTTACAATAAACAAGGCCAAGTAATCACCCATACCTCAAAAGCTGATCAAAAGATTCTTGTACGTGAAATTGAGAGGCGGTCACCGTCAGAAGCTGCTGCAGTTATTTTGAAACTCTAGTTGTCAAAGTTTGGCATTTTCATACATATTTTGCCATTTATTTATGAAGAGTTTGATTATCATCATTAGCAGGTATTGGAGGAACTCTGGCATGAGAGGAACTTGCAACAACTCTTGTTGATCTTGTTCTAAGAGTGGCACTTGTTATACTTGGGAGGCCTAACATTGAAGTCTCAGACTTGGGATTTGTCAAGGGAAACTTAAATGTCTTGATATCATTAACAATGATATCCTTACTAAAAGCTTAAAAACCTCGACAAGAAGAGAAATAGTCAAAAAAAAGACAAGGAAAAGGAAGGCTAGCTATACTTATAGTGCTTATCCTGACAAATTTAATAATAGAAGAGAACATGACAGAACAAATGTTAAACTTTTAGTGGAAATAAGTATAATAGCACTACTCTGTCTCTCAACACAATGGATATGTTGGCAGATTGCTTCTAGTTGGTCCAAGAGAATTTGTACAATGCAAAGTACTTCACAATTAAAAATGATGACTTTAACTGCTTCTCTTCTGACCATTGCTGAATTGAATTCCTGTCAACTCATTGCAAACTACTGTCATGTCAAAGTCATCATCAATCCTACTGCCTTCAATGCCAGAATAGTGAGTTCTTTAATGTACTCCAGCCAGTAGTTCAGGGGAAAAAGAGACAACAACACCTCTAAAATACACTGCATGATAGAAGGAACTTCCTAGATCACCCACACATTTGTCAAGGTTGGCATGAAACTCGTGCACCATGTTGAGATTATAAGATTCAACAAAAGTGGCTGAACCATACAACTTGACCCTCTTTAGTAGATCAAGCAATCTAAGTTGCTTAAACTTAGCTTTATCAATAAGTATCTCAGCCAACACATGTCTCAATGAAATATTTTTGTGTTAGAGTCTACTGTCGTAATTTTTCCACTATCCATCTTTTCTCTTTTGACCCTACTTCTTAACCCTTGTCTTGTAAGTTCCCTTTCCTTTCATTTACCCTTTTTTTTTTATTTGTCAAACTCTCAACTTCAATAGCCCCAGGTTCTTATGTATCTGTTCCTTCACTGTCAACATAAACTACTTCAATAGAGTCAGGTTTGACATGGGGAGTGGATTGCTCTTCATCCTTCATTCTAGTTGGCTCTTGATTAATGGACTATATGGATCCAATATCAATATTAACAAGAACATCTTCATTTACTAACAGTTCATCAAAAAATACTCTAGATTCAATAGGAAGATTGATATATCATATTTATGCTTTATTTAATGATCATTTTAACTTTTAATTTCTGTTCAATTTTGGTGTTCAATCACCATTTATACTCCCTTACTTTAGGTAAGCTTATTGAAGATTTGGAGTACAATGAAGCAAGGAGGAAGATTCTTCATACTTAGAATGAAGAAAGGAGATGAAAAAATCTCCCTAAGCAGAACATGATATTTTCAAGTGGGATTTTGACCTCTTTAAAGGTTTTAAATAAAGAAGTGCCCTTCTACATAACTGTAGAGGACATTCTGAAGTTTTCAAAATGGTAAAATTCATTTCAATCCAAGCTCATTGGCCTCCCTAAGTATAGTGAAAATTTAGTGTCTTTGGATGAAGTTTCAGTTTTGATAGTGTTTGGTAAAATAATCATATCTTGAGTAATAGACATCAAATATTTGTAATTCAAACTTTTGTAAAAAGATAATATCAGGATGTACATCGTTCATGAAGATACCAAGACCTTGATCATCTAATTTCATGCTCTGAATGAGCCTAGAAATCGAATAATTGTCTCAATCAGGTTTTCTTTAGAAAGGGACAGAAAATGCTACATTATTGTAGAGAAACTGGATTGAAATGGCAATCACCCAGCTAAGCCATTTGCAAGAGGCTATACAGCATTGCTTGGACCATCATAGGCAAAGTCGCTTGGGTCGATGCAGAAAAATCTACATTTTCTCTCTCTATTTTGGGGGCATTATATATATATATATATATATATATATATATATATATATATATATATATATATATATATCTTTAACACATTTTGAGAGAAGGCTAGCTAGGGTTTGGAATAGCCGAAAAAAAGGACAAGTTTGAGAGAAAAATACCATCCCAAATCTTGATCCTTGCAAGAGAAATCAAGAAAGAAAGTGGAATGTTTGAAGAAAGGGGAGACCAAATCTTGAAGATTCAAGCTTAAGAACTCAGCACTGTCAATATGGGCCAAAGCTCGCGGGCTAGCCCGTATAAGCTGGCTTGGGCTTAGTATGCCCAAGCCCGTTTAAACACGAATTTTTTTGGCCTGCTCTGTTTAGCCCATGAGCCTAAGCGGGCCAGTCTATTTTCTTTTCAATTTTTCTCCAAAACGACGTCGTTTTGATATTTTTTAAAATGTTAAAAAAATATTTTTTCCAAAATAACGCTGTTTTGCTGTTTTTTTGCAAAACAACATCGTTTTGTAAAGCCAGCGGGTTGGCTATCACTGGCCACAGACTAGAATTTTCCAACCTGCGGGACAAATGGACCAACAAACTCTACCCCGTTAAAAGGGCATCCCACGATGGGCCGGGCCGGGCCGGAGCGGGCTGGCTCATTTGACACTACTGCAAGAACTCATCTTTCCACAACCAAGTTGAAGAACTCCGAGCACTGATGGAGAGAAGATTTTAAGATATGAGAATGTCCAATTCTTTCTCTTTGTTTGTTGCTTTATGTTCTTTGATTTGTAGTATGATGAGCTAAACATTTGAATGCTTGGATAGTTATGAACCCTACTTATTATTTATGTGAATCAATTGTTTTCTTGGTTAATGAAGCTCAATTTCTTATGTATTCTTTGTACATTTAATTGATTGAATTATCTTGATTGTTAGTTGATTCATGAGTATGATTTTTCACTTGGAATTGAAAAAAAAATGGTGAAATAGATCATAACACCAATAGTGAGGGTGATTTAAGTGACTAGAGATAGAGACCTCAATATCTTCTTGGTAGTTAGAGAAGTCTAATTGAAAATTCACTAATCTAAATGCATTCTTAGGTTAAATCAGTTAGAAAGAGATTTTAACTAACTAATCTAAGGCTAGAGAACTCTCATCTAGAGATAGAGTGAGCCATAACAAAGAGATCTTTCTATTACATGGTAATTCTAGGGGATTTTCCGTTCACGTATTATTTTCTCAATTAAAGTTTCTCATGCAAGCAAGGTTAGTTAAGGTGATTTTAATTAGTTAAGTTAGATTTTTATTTCTACTAGTTTATTATAGTCACTTTCATAATTAAATAGGTAGGCTAAACAATAGAGCAAAAATGAGTACTGGTATTTGATCATCCTTGAGGATACGATATTTGATTTAATTGTCATTATACTATTAATAACAATAGATGCTCTTGCCTTGTGTTTGTGTGCAAATTATTGGAGATTGTGATAGAATTGCGTATGAGGACACTGAATACATCAAGTTTTTGCTACCATTGCTGGGGAGAAAATTGGTCAATATTAGGAAAACTAAAACTCTATTGATTTAGTCATTTTACTTATTAGCTTTTATAGTACTTGTTACAAGTTTAGCATTTATTTTCTTATTTGTAATTTTGTTAGTTATCGGTGAATTGAAATGTTTAGCTTGTGTTTTTATGTGTTTGTTCTGCTTTAGTGAGTGTTTGTTTTGTTTTAGTGAGAATTTCTTGCATTGAGCTTTTGCTTGTATTTGTGGTGAAGACGTGAACATTTTGGTTTATGACCCCAAGTAATCCAGAGGAATTGGTTGAACTTAATTCCGAGGTTGAGCAAACTTTCCTTAGGAACCTGAGGGGTATAAATCTTGAAGTGATACTTGAAGAAGTTGAAATTGAAGGTGAAACTCCTCAACAAGAGAACAACATGGCGCATAATAGAAATGGTTGTAATGGCAATGGAAACAAAAATGCAAGGCAAAGGACAAATGGGAGACCATGCACAACTTTCTTTTTCTGGGATAGAGTCAAGCATCACTACCAAGAGTTGAAGTTAACAATTTTGAGATCAAGTAGAATGTTATATAGATAGTTCAACAATTGGTGCAATTCGAATGCTCTTATTGCCAATTTCTTGGAGATATATGATACTTTCAAGATCAATAGGGTTTCCAAAGATGCCATTCTCCTTTGGCTATTTCCATTCTCATTGAGGGATCAAGCTAAGTCATGTTTGAAATCACTTCCACTGGGTTGAGGTCCATTACTACATGAAACAACCTTACCAAGAAGTTTCTGACTAAATAGTTTTCTCCAGTAAGGACGACAAAACTAAGAAATGACATCTTCTCATTTTAACAAATTGAGAGTGGAAGTTTATATGATTCTTGGGAGAGATGGAAGGAGCTTTTGAGAAAATATCCACATCATGGTCTAGATTTGGGGCTTCAAATGTAAATATTTATATTGGATTAAACTTCCCTTCCGACAACTCATTGATGCCTTTTCGGGAAGGACGCAAAGTTTGAAGATACTAGAAGAGTTACAAGACCTCATTGAAAACATTGCCATGAACAACTACTAATGGGGGAATCCTAGAATAGAAGCCAAGACTAGTGGAGTATATAATGTAGATATGATGATGGCTTTGGAGGCTAAGTATGATGTCCCTCAGAAGACCAAGAGCTTGAATCTGTCACCTTAAACCTCGCAAGTGATGATGGCTTGTGACTTTTGTAGATGTGGTCATCCAAACCACGAGTGCCAAACCATGTAAACTTTCAATACATCATCAATGGAGCATGTGGATTATCTTAAAGAAAGAAAACAACCCAACAATTCCTATAGCAATACTTATAAGTCTGGGTGGCACAATCACCCAAACGTGTCATGGAGCAATCAAAGGCAACAAAAACCGATACATCCTCCAAGATTCCAAGCTTCATCACGACCCCAATCATCCCTTCCTTACCAATATCAATGTCTTCTACCTCCTTAACAACCGATGAAGTCTAGCCTTGAAGATTTAATGACAAAGTTTATAGTGGCTACAGAAACCCAATTTCAAAATCAAGAGATGTGCTGTTATGGCATTGAAGTGTCTCTAAGGCACCAAGAGTCCTCAATACAAAACTTGAAGAATCAAATAGGCTAATTGGCAAGGCTCATTTTAGAAAGACAAATGGGAAGTCTACCTAGCAATGCAAAGCCCAATCCAAGAGAGCATGTGAATACGGTGACTTTGGGAAGTGGAAATAAATTGAAAGTTTTGGAGTGCAAGGTGAAGTCCCAAGGCATTGGGGAAAGTGGAAATCAAGTTGAAGAAATAGTTCATGAGAAGAAGTAAAAGCATAAGAAGAAGGTGGTTCCGGAATACAAGCCTAAAATTTCATACCCTACCGCACTTCTAAGGGATAGAAAGGTTGAGAAATTCACCAATTTCTTAAACTATTCCAATGATTTCATATTAACTTACCCTTTGTTGAAATTCTTTTATAGATGCCGAGATATGCTAAGTTCCTCAAAAATGTCCTTTAGAAAAAGAAGAGGCTTGGAGAGCTTTCAACAATAACTTTAAATGAGGAGTGCTCTGCCATCTTCAAAAAAAGGGAAAACTACCTTAAAAGCTAAATGATCCAGCAAGTTCTACTATTCCTTACACTATTTGTGGTCTTTCATTTGATAAATAATTGGCTGACCCAAGTGCTAGCATTAGCTTGTTCTTATTTGATGCTTTCAAACAATTAGGCCTAAGTAAACCAAAACCTACTAGGAAGAGTCTTCAATTTGTGGATGGTTCGGTTAGATATCCTAGGGGTATTGTTGTGGATGTGCTTGTAAAAATGGATAAATTCATATTTTCGATTAACTTTGTGATACTTGACATGGATGAGAATATTGAAGTTTCTTTTGTTAGCCCTAGGGGCAAATCATGTAGTTTTTGATTAATGACAAATATTGATGAGGACTAATATGCTTATATATTGTGTGATAGAGTTGGTGAACTAAGAAGTATGAAGTCTCATTGCCTTGAAGCCATAATGCAAGAACAACTCCACTATGTCAAAGTGATTGAAGATTGAAGAGTTTGTTCAAGATGATTGAAGGCTTTGAAGACATGAAGTGCAGGTTATATGTGCTTAATAGGTAAACTTTGTAAACCCTACACTCTTAAGCCTTGGAATCTATGAGTTGCAATTGAGAGCACAAAACTTGATTTGAAAAGTTTCAATGATGTTGAACTTAACTTAATTATCAAGTTTTCATCAATGGTTTTTGCACTTAAAAGGTCTTTAATGACTTATCTTTTAGACTAGAAGGTTTTCCAACTTGTTTGAATTGATTTGAATATGTTTTGATAAAGTTTAAAAAGTTCGGACGCACTTGGAAAAATTCGGTCGTCCGAATTTTAAACAGCACGTGAACAGTACTACTGTTCATCAAATTTGCCTTATATGAAAGATCCTCCACTAATAGACCTCCATTGTTTGATGGATCTAATTATACTTTTTGGAAGTCTAGGATTGATATTTACATTTGTTCTATTAACTATGAATTGTTGAATATTATTGAGAAAGGTCCCTATGTGCCATTGAGATTGAAAGCCGATAGAGTTACAAGGGAACCAAAGCCCATGAAGGAGTTTGATGAGAGCGATTCAAGGAAGATGACATTAAACTACCAATCAATGAGCATTCTTTGTTGTGCGTTGGTTGTCAATGAATAAAATAGAGTGATGGAATGTGATTCCGCTCATGAAATGTGGAAGCTACTTCAAGTCACTCGTGAAGAAGAAAGGGCAAATGTGTGCTTCATGGCAATGGAAGATGAGGTACAACCTATTCCATCTACCTCTACTTCTTATGATGATGATATTGATGATCCTAGTGAATTACTTGTTGAGATGTATGGAGAATTAAAAAAGGCTTCGAAAAAGAATAAGGAAATGAAACTCAAAATTAATGAGTTATTGAATGAAAATTCAAAATTATATTGTGAAAACAAAAGACTTCTTGAATCTATTGATTGTTTGAATATTGAAAAAGAAGTTTTAAATGTCTCTTTACAAAACATGTCCCTTGAAAATAAGATTCTTTGTGAAAAGATTTTGTCTCTTGAAAGAATGCTTGTTGATCATGACACTTTGAAAAAGAAGGTTGATGACCTTACATCATGTATAGAAAAATTTACAAAAAGAAGGGACAATCTTGATAAAATTCTTGGAGCTCAAAGATCTCCTCTTGTCAAAAATAGTCTTGGTTACCATTATGTAAACAATGTGCCTAAATATAACAAATTCTTTGTTAAAGCTACTTCTACTTCCATGCATCATATTTGTTGTAGTTATTGTGGAAAACATGGACATAAAGTCACCAAATGTTATGTTAAAAGAAAAGTAGAGAATGGTGGAAAAACCATTTAGAGAGTTAAGGAAACTATTACTAACTCCCACGGACCCAAGAAAGTATGGGTACCAAAGGATACTTCCTCTCCTTTATTACAGGTACACTTTAATTCAAACTCAAGCACCACTAAGAGGTATATTGATGATGTTGGCTTAAGAATAAAGGAAAACACCTCATTCATAAGCAAGGTCAAAGCAACCAATGAAGGATTTGTTTTTCAGACAAGAAGAAAGGAAGAATTCTTGGAGTAACCAATGTTGGTAAGGGTTCCTCTCCTCTTTTTAAACTAATGTTGCTTAGTGCTGATTTGAACTATAACTTGCTTAACATTAGTCAATTATGTGACAATGGTTGAAAAGTTGAATTTAAATGTAATTCTTGCACTATACTTGATGGTGTCAATGGTAGAACTATTTTTGTTGCAAATTGTATTAGTAATGGTTATGTGCCTTGCCTTGATGAACTTGTTGCTTATAAACTTAGATGATTTTCCACTCATGATAATGATGGTTATTTACGGCATAGTAAACTTGATCATGTTAGCATGGACTTGTTGAATATTGTTTTTACTTGTTAAATGATTATAAAAAATTTGTTTTAAGAAAAATTATCCTTGTAATTCTCGCCAATATGAAAAACAAACAAAATTTACTTTCAAACCTAAGAAAGCGATTTTCACCTCATAACTTCTTGAAATTGATTATATGTCATGAAACATCTTTATGAAACCTTACAAAATGTTCGGACTTGAAGTTTGATGCATATTTTGTATGAAAAAATATTTTGTATGGTCGTCCGAACTTGTATGACAAAATAATATTTTGTGATTTTGATCAATTACTCACAAAATGCTTCAATGTGCGCTTTATCTTGATAAGCTCGAGTGTCTTGTTGCTTATGATAATGATTTTCTTGGCATAGAAGATTTGGTCACGTGAACATGGATTTATTGAACAAACTTTTCTATCAAGATTTAGTTGGAGAATTGCTAAAAATGTGTTTTGAGAAAATTTTCTTTGAGATACTTGTCAATATGGAAAACAAACAAAAGAATTTTTCAAACCCATGAAATGCTTTTATACCTCAAAACATCTTGAGCTTGTTCATATGGATTGATTTGGACATGAGGAACTCTAGTATTGATGACATGAAGTATGCCTTAGTAGTAGTTTATGATTTCTCAATATTTACTTTAGTAGTCTTCTTTGCTCAAAAAGATGAAGTGTTTCATAAGTTTATAAAACTATTCAAAAAGATTCAAACCTCTCTTGAGTGTAAAATTGATTTCCATTAGAAGTGACAATAGGAGAATTTTACAACCAAGTCTTTACAAAATTTGTAATAAAAATTGAATTTCATATAATTGTTTCAACTGCAAAAACCCCACAACAAAATGGTGTTATTAAAAGGAAAATTTGAACTTTACAAAAATTGGTTGGATCTATGCTTTTTGAAAATTCTTCTTCAAAAATATGTTTTGAGCCGAAGCCATAAACAACACATGCTATGATGAATAGAATTCTTTTAAGATCATTTTGAAGAAAAACATCTTTTGAAGTTCTCTTTTATATAACTGCTCAAATTGCATATTTTAAAGTATTTGGTTATAAATGTCTTATCTTGAATACTTGTGATAACTTACTTAAATTTGATAGAAAGACGGATATATGTATATCTCTTAGCTATTCTTCTAACAAAAAGGCATATAGAGTTTATAACAAAAAGAACCTTACATGATGAGGAAACCATTCATGTTAGTTTTTATGAATCTTACATTTACTTGGAAAGAAAAGATGAAGATGATGTAGGTACATCTATGAATGACAATCAAACCCATCTTCAAGCACCAACTTTGGAGGATCATACCAATGAGGAAGAAATGATTAAACAAAATCAAGATGACCAATCTAGTGGTGACCAAGAGCTCCCAAAGAACTTAGGATATCCAAAAAGGCCACCCTAAGGAGCAAATCATTGGTGATATCTCCCAAGGAGTAAACATAAGACGGTATTTTATCGATAACTTTATTCTTTTATTGTATATGAGCCTAAAAGTATTAATGATGTATTGTGTGATGATTTTTGGATTATTACTATGCAAGAGGAATTAAATCAATTTGAAAGATACAAAATTTGGAAATTCCTAAATCTCATAATCATTCCATTATTGGAACTAAATGGTTTTTAGAAATAAACTCAATGAATCCGGGGAAGGTGTAAGAAATAAATCTAGATTTGTCACCCAAGGATTCAATCAAGAAGAGGGAATTGAATATGATGAAACCTTGCTCCGAATGCTAGACTTAAGTCCACAAGAATGCTTTTGACTTTTACTTGCTTTAAAGGTTTTAAGTTATTTCAAATGAATGTCAAAAGTACTTTTCTAAATGGTTCTATTGAGGAAGAGGTTTATGTGGAACAGTCACCCAGTTTTGATCATGAAAAGTTTCCTAACCATGTTTTCAATTTATCCAAAGCTTTGTATGATTTAAAACAAGCTCCTAAGAGCTTGGTATAAAAAAAATAAAAAAATTTTGAGTGGCTTGCTTCTTTCAAAAGGATTTTCAAGAGGAAAGGTTGACACTACTCTTTTCACAAAAACCTCTTGTAACAATGATCTATAAGTCGTCCAAATATATCATACAATTTTTGGTGCTTTCAATACTTCACTTTGTGATGTGTTTGCCAAGTTAATGCAAATTAAATTTGAAATGAGCATGATAGGAAATCTTAATTTCTTTCTTGGCCTACAAATCAAGCAAACCAAGGATGGCACTTTCATGAATCAAGTTAAGGTATAAGCACTTCCATGAGTTTATCAATTATGCTTAACAAGAATAAAAAGGTTTCATAGGAGTAGTCAACTCTATTTGATAGCAAGTAAAGCCAATATTATGTTTGACATGTGCTTGTGTGCTAGATTTCATCTTGTCCTAAAGAGACTCATTTGATTGCTGTTAAACACATTCTCTATTACCTTATTGATACTCTAAGTGATTATGGTCTATATTTCAAATGTGTGGCTATGTTATGTGATAACACTAATGCAATAAATTTGATCATCATACTATTCAAAAAACTAGGACAAAGCATATAGAGATCAAACTTCATCTCATTAGAGATCATTCTACTAAGGGTAATACTTATTTAAAGCATGTTTGCATTCATGAACAAATTAATGATATCGTTACTAAGCCATTGGCTGAAGAAAGGTTTGACCAATCTTAGAAGAAGCTTAGGGATTTCAAAATTCAATAACTAATGAGTATATTCAAGTGTGTAGCTCCAGGTGAGGACAAAGAAGCCTAGCATGAGAAAAGGAAGGGGAAAAGCCAAAGAAAGAGAAGGAGGACCAGTAATCAATGAACCAAGGAAGGTTTATGTTCCTCAAAGCATGTCATGCTGGATAGATTTGTCACAGTGGAGGTTGCTACTCAATTTGATGATTGGACAAAAAGGAACCATAAGATAAATCAAAGTCACAAGGTGGATGTCATCAAACTATCCGAAATGGGTAATATACTCTCATTTTTTTTAATTATGTGAGCTGGACTAGTTTGCTTGTGTTTGATGAATGCTATTACCTTTCTTAGTTTGTGATGCTTATATTAAAAAAAAAAAAGGGGTTGAGCAAATTGGTAATAAAACTATTCAGTTGTATTCTTCAAGAATATCACAAGCTGATTTTTGATATTGATAATGCATTGCTCAACAGAATTTGTGATGTTGCGGATGTTGGGTTTAGGCATTATTCTTCCGAGTGACATTGTTTTATAAGTAAATTATACTCACATGAAAGGATTAAAATGCCTGTACAAATAGTAGAAGCTCAAGACTATAAAAGAGAGAGAGATAAAAACTTTTGATGCTAGTGAAATAATTTTGCATTACATGCTTACTACCTTGATTATAACATACTTTGGGCACAAATCTTCTATTGATAATATGTATGCTGTAATTATGCTAGCCACGCATAAGAAAAGAAAAATGAATTTTGGATATATAGTGCTAAAGAATATAATAGCAGCTAAAAGAACCGAGCATAAGGCATTACCATATGGAAGGTTATTAACAGGAATTTTCATGTATCTCCAAGTGCAGTTGTCTTCTAGTGGTTCACCAATAAATAGTGAAGAAGTCTACACCAACAACTCACTGAAGAGAATTCCTTGAACACTTGATGATGATAATGTATGAAGGACTAGAAGAGAAACTCCTCTAAGGGGTGATAGAAGAGATGCTAGTGATAATGAGGAGGTTGAGGAAGAAGAAAATGAAGAACAAGAAGAGGGGTGAAGAGGAAATCCTTGCTGAAGAAAGGAAAACCAAAATAAGGTATGAGTTACCTAGTGAGGGGGAGCAACCTTCTACAAAAGAAGAGTATTTGAAGAGGTACCCTCTATTGAAGGAAAAGAAGTTGAAGGTAATAATCTCACTAGAAGTGATACCATAGTTGCCAAGGTGTTTCAAGAGACATTGAACAACCATGTAAAGGAAATGACGAAAATGGACAAATTCTTCAAGTCCTTTGCTCCAATGATTCTTGGCAAATTTGATGGTTTAGAAGTTAGAGTCAAGAATACGGAAGAAGACTTGAGAAAGATTTCTCAAGTGATTTTAAATGGTGCAAGTTCCTATAAAGCCAAAGAAGAAGACAAAGATGAAGGAAAAGGCAGAGAAGCACCCCAAGAAAGAGAAGAGCATGAGAATGAAATGCAAAGAGGTAAAGCCCAAGAGAACAAGCAAGAAGAAGGAGGTGAAGAAAGTTTAACAAAGTCAAATCACAAATCCATCACTAATTTCCTTCAACCAAGAGATCAAGGGAAACATGGCCATCATAACAAATAGATTTGGAAGTGAAGACCATGAAGCGTATCCAAGACTAAGCCTTTCTATCCCTAAACTCTATTTTGTTGCTTATTTTAGTTTATGCCTTGATGCACATGTTATGTGTTAACATTGAATGTGAAATCTTTGTGATAAGAGCTTCTTTTGTTTCACTTTTGTTGTCCAAGTACTCATACCCCATCTTTGATTGATGACAAAAGGGGGAGAAGAAATGTGATGACAAAATATGTGAAAATGTGTGAAAATGTGAAATAGCAGTGGAATTTCTCATGCATGAATAGAAAATGCATGAATTTTCTGAAAATCCATGCATATGTCAAGGGGAGAAAGAATGATGGCTGCAATGTGCTTGATGTAAATGCGCTATGTATGTGTGCTATAGGTCGAAATGTAAAATGAATGTGTACTGTGAAAATATTTGGCTGCATTTAGAATTTAAATTGAAAGTGTTATAATATGTGAGGTTTTAGTTGTTTTCTGAGATTTTGGAATATGGTTAAGTTGAGATTGAAATCTTGAACTTGACCTATGATTTTGAATTACTTCAAGAAAACAATTGAATGCATGAATTTTGTGGTTTTGCAAAGCTAAACTGAGTGCCATTGTGGATATACATATTTGAGTACTTCAACATTTCATTTGAAAATGCAAAATCACCTTTTCAAACTTGTTGCAAAAAATTTGGACTTGAAATTCGGATGCAGACCAAAAAAATTTGGACGCATCAAGATCTTCTTGCCAAAAATATTTTTCTATTGTTCAAATTATTTGAAAACTGTTTTAATCCTTCCATTATGTTTGAACAACCTTAGGAAAGCTTTATTTCACTTTAAACATTCATTATATTGAGTTTATTGCAGTTTGGACCTGAAATCTCAAAATTCGGATGCATGATCAAAAAATTCTGATGCATGTTCAGAAATTCGGATGCATCCATATTTTGTTGCCAAAAAGTGCTCTTTTTTTGTTTAAATTGATTCAAATATGTTTTAATCTCTTCTAATATGTTTGAACAACCTTAGGAAAGCTTATTTTCAAAAATTGCAGCTTTTATTTCACTTATTTTACAGTTCGGACTTGATATGTCAGAATTCGGATGCACTATATCTCAAGTCCAAACTTGTTGAAAAATGAGCACAATCTAAAGGGGAGAATTTTTAAACTTTTACAACCTTAAAACCTCTCTTAGAACTTTTTCTAAATGCTTAAATGCTATATCCTCTATCCTAGTTGTTGGAAGGAAGGAGGTTAATAGAGATTGGTTGGGTAATAGGCTCATATTGAGCCTTTTGAATGTCAATGTGCTAAATTGGTTATTATCTATCATTGACATTAATACTTCTTTGTACTACACTGTTCAAATCCATCACATTTTGTATCAAAGTTTGTCATCATAAAAAAGGGGGAGATTGTTAGCCCTAAGGGCAAATCATGTAGTTTTTGATTAATGACAAATATTGATGAGGACTAATATGATTATATATTGTGTGATAGGGCTGGTGAACTAAGAAGTATGAAGTCTCATTGCCTTGAAGCCATAATGCAAGAACAACTCCAATATGTCAAAGTGATTGAAGATTGAAGAGTTTGTTCAAGATGATTAAAGGCTTTGAAGACATGAAGTGTAAGTTACATGTGCTTAATAGGTAAACTTTGTAAACCCTACACTTTTAAGCCTTGGAATCTACGAGTTGCAATTGAGAGCACAAAACTTGATTTGAAAAGTTTCAATGGTGTTGAATTTAACTTAATGATCAAGTTTTCATCAATGGTTTTTGCAGTTAAAAGGTCTTTAATGACTTATCTTTCAGGCTAGAAGGTTTTCCAACTTGTTTGAATTGATTTGAATATATTTTGACAAAGTTTAAAAAGTTCGAACGCAAAATTCGGACGCACCTGGAAAAATTCGATCGTCCGAATTTTTTCTGCATTGTGAAAAAGTACCGACTATTTTCCAGAGAAATTCAGACGCACATTCGGACGCACCTGGAAAAGTTCGGTCGTCCGAATTTTAAACAGCACGTGAACAGTACCACTATTTTTCCAAAGAAATTCGGACGCAAGATGAAAATTCGGTCGTCCGAATTTTCCTTCCATTGTAAACTGTGCGATGAATAGTAATATTGTTCACGTGAGCAGTGACGTCTAAAAAATTCGATGAAAAATTCGATCGTCCGAATTTTCTGAAACTTGCCGTTACTAGCCGTTTTATGACTGTTAAATCCAAATTTTCAAATCTATAAAAATCATAAACTCTAGATTTTTAAAAGAACTTTTGATCGTTCAAAATCCTTGAAGCTCTAACTTGTTTTACATCAAAATTATTTGAAAAGCCCTCAAATTGCCTTGTGCTCAAATGTTGAAATTCAAGATTCCAAAGGTAAGAAGTGAAGTGGTGCTAGCTATTGTATTCATCCACCAAGAAGTGTTGGTAACATTGAAACTTTTTCTTTACATTATTGTTGTAATTGATACAAGGTTGTCAAGAGACTTAAAACCCCTGTGGAGGGTGAGCCATAGACTAGATTAATCAAGGTTGTTGTGTAAAACCCATTGGTGAGGGTGAGCCTTGGATTAGATTGGTCTAGGTTGTCTAGTGGCATAAAACTCTTAGTGATAAGGGTGAACCTTGTTTATTAGATTGAAAAGAGGTTGTTATGGTAAAACCCATTGAAGGGTGAGCCTCTTGTGTAATTGCTTGGATTAAGCATATAGTGAATTGGTTGAAATCCTTGAGTGTAGACTCAAGGTAGTGGATGTAGATCTTGGAAAGATCGAACCACTATAATTTGTGTGTTCATCTATTTATAGCTTTACTTGTTTACATACTTGTGTTATTATTGTTTGTTCTTATTTGTTGATTGATTGGTTGTGGTTTTATTATTTGATCATCTTGTCTCAACCATTAAATCACATATAAACTTAGAGTTTGTGAATTTGAAGAAGAGCTTTTATTACGGCAAAAGATTTGAAAAAAGGGAAAAGATTTTTGATAATTAGCCTAAGACCTAATTCACCCCCCCTCTTAGGTCTTACAACCTTTGATCTTAGCTAACCCTTATGGAAGAAGATGAGAAGATCATCTTTAGAACTTGGAAACTTTTGAAGTATTCTTTAGATCCTAATCATTCTTGTGTAATGATTGATGATATAGATGCTCATGTTTCTAGTTTTTTGTAGGAAACCTTGGTAGAAAACTCTTTGAATCTAGCTTTAAACCAAGGTGATGATGCGAAGAAGAAGAAGAATCAATTAGTAGAGTAGATTGTAGCTTATGTGGACGTCTCCAAGGGAAATGAAGGAAACCATTCTACAAAAGATTCTTCATCAATGATGAAAATGAGGCATGAACAAAATCAAGATTTCAAGCCGTGAGAGCCAGTACTATTAAATCACTCTCGATGGAGGTTGTTCACGAGTAAATTTATGTCTAAATGGATTGACCCATTTTTTGTAAGTAAGGTACTCCCAAATAAAGTGGTGGAAATCTATCATCGAGAAAGAGGAACATTAATAGTAAGCAAACATAGAATTAAAATTCATCATGCTGGAGTGAGGAAGAAGTTAGGAAGATTATCTCTATTCTCCCCTGACCCAGGGGATGAGTATGCTTTATGAAACAATGTCTCTCCTTTGTACATAGTTTCCTCTTATTTTGGTTTCTATTTTGTGTGGTTAGTTTGTTTTTGTGTGGTGAGGCTTGTTGTATGATGTTCTTGTGGTGTTTTCATATGTTTTGGTGTTTAAGTTTGGTAAATCATTGGTATTATGATGCCATTTTGTTGCTCGAGTGAAAAAAAAAAAAAAAGGATTGAAGGAGGATTTGAGTTCACAAAAAAAATCAGAATGAAACGAGAAGCTGCAATTTCAACTTCTCCTTTTCCTTTCTCAACATATTTTACCCCCTTTCTTTTTCTCTCAGCTCTCTCTTGATCTCTTGACCCCAAATACTTTTTATCCCAAACTCCCTCAAATCTCCACCAAAATCCATCATTCAACTTCTGTTTTTGAAGATTCTCCTTCTTTGGTCAACCTTGGAGCTTTAAAATTCAAGAGTTTACAAGAACTTCGACCTAGGGCTTGTTTGTTCTCTCACTCTCTCTTGAATTCTTGATTTCTCTTGCTTTATTTGCTATAATGTTGATGATTAATGGCTTAAATTATGTTTGTTGAGTTTGTTTGTGTTATTGGTTTCTTGAATCTCTATCAATTTTCATGTTTCTTTCCTACTTTGTTTTATGCCTCCCATGTGTTTGATGAAATGGTACAATAAACTTTACTAGTTAAATTTGTGAATTTCTTTACTATTTTTACACTCCATTAGCGTAGTTTAGTTCTCTTTTCTTTAATATAGTAGTCAGTTTGCTTAATTGCTTTACTTAGTGTTCTTAATAATATATTCAGAACCTATTATCCTATCCTTGTCAAAGGGTTTTATGCAAACATTAGAGATAAAGATGACAAATTTGGCAAGGTCATTCATACTCAGGTTAAGGGTAAAAAATTTGTCCTCACACGCCCTGTTTTAGCTTAGATTCTTGACATCCCTAATGAAGGGAATCGAATGCATATGGACAATTAGAAAAAATAAAAAAAAGCAGGTACCTTCTGACAGAGAGTTGGATTTTACAGCCGCTTGGCAAGAGTTAAATATTAATCATAGGGGAATTGGTTCAGGCTATGGGTTTGACGCAAATAGTTTATCCACTAGACTTTGTTTACTAGTTTATTTCCTTGCTTTTAATATCATTCCTAGGGTGAGTGGGTTGAATGAAGCTATATTCTTTGATATTTTCATCACCCATAAATTGCATAGTCAATCACCCATTCCCTTAGCTCCTATTCTACTAACCCAAATGAATGATGTGGTTGCCTCAAGGTTTACTGCGAAAGCTTTTATTTTTTCCTTACTCGTTGCCCAGATTTTTGATTACCTTAAGGTGGATTTCAGTGGTAAGGTTGTAGCTTCAACCTCGGCTTCCGAAGTGCTCAACACAAAGACAGTTCAAAACTGCAGTTATAGGTATGATGATGAGAGGAATGAATGCATCACCAAATTTATTGCATTTCGTTGCCAAGGCTATCATACCGTGGAACATATGCCCGTGGACCTAGCCACCACGCACCAAAATCATATAACTATCACACCATCATCAACCGTAGACTTTCAAGCCAAAATGCACATTGCTTATATGCAATTGTAGATTCAATTGGGCAACCTCTCTACTACTGATCAAGCTAGCCAAGCAAGGCTCAAAGAGCTTCATCAAGCGCAATAACAAATCATTCAAGAACAGCAATTTTTGGACCAATAATGGACCGACATCGCTGACTCTCAAGCAACACTTCTTTTGAATCAAGAACAACATATGCAAGTGATAGCTAGACAAGAAGCATCAGGACCTAGTAGTGGAGTGGGCAGTGTTTGAGCACAATATCAAGAGGAGCCTTCTCCTTTATATTTGTGTCCCTTTTATTTATTTTCTTAATATGCTTTTCTAATTGTTTCCGTAGTTTACCTTTTCTATTTGCTTTCATGTTTCTATGTCAACGTTTTTTGTATATCTCTCTCTCAACATTACAGACAATGTTGTCTTAAGTGTGAAGGAGTTGGCAGTAGTTTAGTTAATTTTTATGATTTTTATTGATTTTTCTTGTTCTCATTTTTGGAATTTTCTTGGAGAGTAGTTATACTAGAAATCTAAAGGTCATAACTAGTACCTTAAATACAGATTAAGTAAGCACCCCTTGTATTCATTGCTTGTGTGGTATTCGTCTTTTAAACAAATTTCCATTTGCTTTTATTTTGATGATTATGGAGTTGAATGTTGTGTTATTCGCCTTAGAATTCAGTAATTGTTTTTTTCCTATAACCTGCATTCACTTGCCTTGAGGCGAAATTAGTAAGTAACCTTAGTTTGACCTTGAAATGAGGGAAATAAGCCTTCTTTCTCTCGACTGAGCTTTTCATGCCACCTTTTTTATTTTATCCATAGTACCCCTTTTGAAGACTTTGAGCATAAATTTTTCATTTTTCCTTTTTTCAAATTTAAAACAACACCTTTTATATTTAACCCCTCTTTACGAGGGCTAAATGCAATTTTTTACTCCTAAATCGACAAAGAGTAATGTGGAGATTGTCATAAAGGATAGAAGGGGAGATGAGAGAGAAATTGGCTTTACGGGTTGAACAATTAAAAAAAAGAGGATGAAACTTCTTTATATGATTGGGAATTGTAATATACCTCTTTCATTATTGTTTTTAGTTAGTTACCATATTTTTTTTGAAAAAAAGAAGAAAAAAGACAAAAGAAGAAGAGAACTATATATATGCGTATTGCTTTGAAGGGTTACCATATTTCTTGATGCCTACGTTGTTTTCAATGTTATAATTGTGAATTTTGCTATGATTGAGGTTCACATTTGTCAGTAGACAAAGATGGTTGATGATTGGAAGTTATGGGTTGAACCATGATTCATTCGAACTTGTTGATTTTAAAGCAAGGAGATGTTGAAGAGAATGAGAGTTTGTGATTGGATGTATGAGAATGATGACATTCCTTTGCTGATAAAAGGGTTGTTATTTGTGCTATATATCCATTCTTTCTCTTTAGCTCTCATTTCTTTGACTTTGAGTCCCTTATCCGTCATTTGGTAACCTTCGCTTTCCCTTAGCCTAAAGTTACAAGGTTAAAAGTCCCACCTAATCTAAGTTGAACGTCAATTACTATATTAGTGGAGAGGTTTTGTGGATGCCGGGCTTATGGGGCATTATGTTTTCTTGATATGAATTCCTTCGCCAATAATCTGAAATTCAACCCCAAAATTGTTGAGCAGTTGCATTGGTTGGGAACACACCCCCCTCTCCCACGAATTCTTACTTGCATTTATAAACATGGGGTGATTAATTAATCTTTGCGATGGGTATTTGAGTTGACTTTTAGATTGATTGTGTAGACATGCTCGGAATTTTCCCAAGAAGTAATGCTCTCTCCATTTTGTCTTCCTTCGCAATGCTTACAAATAATGGGTAGACAAGTAACAAATTATCTTGATTGTTAGTTGATTTATGAGTTGGGTTTTTCACTTGAAATTGAGAAAGGAATGGTGAAATAGACCAGAAGACAAACAATAGGGGTGATTTAGGTGGCTAGAGATAGGGACCTCAACATCTTCTTCGTAACTAGAGAAATCTAATTAGAAATTCACTAATCTAAAGGTTAAAGTAGTTAGAAAGAAATTTCAACTAACTAATCTAAGGGCAGAAGATTCTCATCTAGAGATAGAGTAAGCACTAATATAGGAATTTCATCAAACTTAAGAAGGGAAGAATAATTAACCAAGGAAATTTTCTACTACATAAGTAATTTGAAGGGATTTTCCATTCAAGAATTATTTTCTCAATTAAATTTTTTCTTGCAAGCAAGGTTAGTTAAAGTAATTTTAATTAGTTAAGTTAGATTTTTATTGCTACCAATTTAGTTTAATCACTTTCATAATTAAATTGGTAGGCTAAATAATAGAACAAAGTGAGTAATGGTATTTAATCATCCGCGACGATACGACATTTGTTTTACTTGTCATTATACTAATCATAACGATATGTGCACATGCCTTTTGTTTGTGTGCAAATTAATGAAGATTGTGATAGAATTGTGTATAAGGACACGTCATACATTAATGATCATTTTCTATTCTATGTTCAATAGGAGTATTAGATGCATCAAATATACTTCATGTTCAACAAACTGGGTAGGCGTACTAGGAGAAATAACAGAATCAACATTCAAGTTAACTGCCTCATTCAAATTTAAAATATGTATAGATTCAGCAGTCATATCATTACCCAAATTAAAAGCACTAAATTCAACAGATTCGACATGTATAGAACTCAATATTTTTTATTTTTTATGGGCTAAGAAATCAATTACTAAACCAAATATTTTTTAATTTTTTGATGAATTTTATAATTTAGAAACTGATTAGAATAAATTTCAAAATTCCATTTCTAATCGATTTTTAAATTAAATATTTTTATTTTTAATGAATTAAGAAATCAGTTTCAAATCGATTTCTTAAAACCAAATATTTTTTATTTTTGATGAATTTATAATTGATTTCAAAATTCATTTTCTAATTGCTTTCTAATTGGTTTCGAATAAAATTGGTTTCTAAATTAAATATTTTTTACTTTTTTTATGGATTAAGAATTTTTTTCTAAACTAAATATTTTTTATTTTTTGATGAATTTTATATTTGGTTTCTAATTAGAAACCGATTAGTCGGTTTCTAAATTAAATATTTTTATTTTTTATGGATTAAAACATTGGTTTCTAAACCAAATATTTTTTATTTTTTGATAATTTTATAATTGGTTCTAATTAGAAACTAATTAAAATCGATTTTAAAATTCAGTTTCAAATCGGTTTAGAAAACGCTATACCCTAGAACGGTTTCAAATTGGTTTCTAATCAGTTGATAAATGCTAATGCAGTTTCATATCAGTTTCTAATATGTTTGCTTGTCTCAAATCGATCTTAAATCGATTTCAAACCTGATATAATATTAAGATTTATAGATTACATTAAAGTTTATGATGTGACATTGATAAGATTATATTTTAATCATTATTTAGAATTAATTTCTCATTTGTTTAAGGGCTAATTGATATAAATCTTATGACTTTAACTTGTTTTGGTGAATTAAATATTTATGTACTTAGTATGAATTAATTAAGATGATTTTATTTATAAAATACACTTTAATTCACTGATTTTACTAAATATTTATGCAGGGGCAAAATAGTAATGTCAAGAGAAGAAAAAATGAAAGAAGACTTGGCTATAAAAGGAAAATAAAAATTCACCATGCCGTTCCAAAATTTATAAGGATTCAATTTAAAGAAGAAAAAGGAAGATTCTAAAATTGACTTTGATTTGGAATAGGATTTGGAATCCAAATGGGATTTAAATTCTTAATACACAAAAGCAAAGAAATTCGGGCGGCCAAAGGGGAGAAATTTCGGGCAGCCAAAGGGAAGAAATTTGGGGCAGTCACTGAGAGGATAAAGTTTTGCAGCAAAGATAAGAGGAATTCGGACAGAAGAAGAAGACGAAAAAGAGAAAAAGGAGAGTTGACCGAGAGGGAGTAAAACGAACAGATCTTTTGTGTTCATTTATTTTTTATATTAATTAAATTTATGGCTTTGAATATTCAGATCATGAATAGCTAAATCTTTTGTGACTAAGACCTTCGATGAAGGCTGAAACTCTTATGAATTTAATTTATTTCAATTAAAGAATGTTTCTATAATCTCGATTTTGGTTAATTTTTATTATTGTTTTTAATGCTTGTAATTTTCTGGCCAACTCTTGCATGCCTTTAAATTTATTCTAGTGGCTGAGAAGTACTAGTTTAAATTGGATCATGGTAATAACAATACATCGTAAAACTAACTAGAGACAGATTCAGTTTCTTTGTGTGGTTTCTAGCGACAGATTCGGTAACAATCCTCATTGGGACGACTTGTACTCACTACTTTATTACTTGCTCGACATTTGTGCACTTGCAAATTTCACATCAAGTATTTGGCATCATTGCCGGGGATTGTTTTAATCTAGTGTAGAATTTAATTATTAAGCCTATGTTTAAACTTTTTTTTTAAAAAAAATCTAAAAAAAATTTATATTTTTTATTTTTTTCTATTTTTTATTGTTTATTTTTTTTTTTGTGCATGAATACTCGTAGTTCCTCAAATAAAGAACCTTTGATCTACATTTTTGATATTGAAAAGTTTGTTCGTCATAACAGGAGTGAATTTTATAAGAGGAAATACGAGGAAATCGTCACACCAATTGACCCTTCAAATTCAGAGGATAGTTTCGAATTCGACTGTAGCAGTGAAGCAATGAAAATCAATCAGCTGAGGGGTATAACTTTGAAGGACTATACAAAGCCAAAGATGGAAGGTCCTTCTCCAGCCATCAACTGCCCAGGGGTCACTACTGCAACTTTCAAGATTGAGCTAGCATTCATTCAAATGATTCTCAATACTCCATTTTTTGGATTGTCAAATGAAGATCCGCAAGCGCATATATCAAACTTTTTGGCAATTTGCGATACTTTTCAAATTGGTGGAATACCTGAAGATACAAAAATGCTCAGGCTTTTTCTTTTCTCTTTAAGGGATAAAGTTAGATCATGGCTAAACTCTCTTCCTACAAATTCTATTTCTAATTGAGACCAATTGCAAGAAGCATTTTTAAATAAATACTTTCCCCCAATTAAGACTATTCAGATGAGATCTAATATTTACAATTTTTTGCAAGGTCCTAATGAGTCTTTACATGATGCATGGGAGAGGTTCAAAGAATATCTTAGGTTATGCCCTCATCATGGAATGGCAATAGGAATGCAAGCACAAACATTTTATAATGGTTGCAGAGAAGATGTTAGATCATCATTAGATGCAGCTACTGGTGGAGCATTCATGTCAAAAGAAGAGCAAGCTACATGGAATTTATTGGAGGAGATGGCCTTGAATAGCTCTCATTGGTTTAACCTAAGAGCTATTCCTCCAAAGAAGGTTGCTAGAGTGGCGGATATGGACCCTAATGTAGGAATCATGGCTCAACTTGATGCAATAAATAAGAGATTGAGTTCGTTGAATGTTGCAGCCATAAACCATCACTGCGAAATTTGTGGAGGAAATCATCTCACAAACCAATGTTTGCAAGGTAATATGGTGAATTCTTATTATAATATTAATGAAGTTAATTTTGTTGGACAAAATAATAGGAATAATGATCCATATTCATCCACTTATAATCCAGGACGGAGGAACCACCCAAATTTTAGATGGAGGCAAAATAGTCAAGTTCAAGCACCACCTCCACCCGATCTCCAACAAGAAAAGGTAAGACTCAGTGAGAATACTCGTACAAAGTTCATTGAAGTTGCCACTAACAAATTTGTGAGTATTGAGAATGAGAATCAACAACTCAAGAAATCTTTCAAAGCAATAGAAGTTGACCAACAAAATATAAAGGCTTCTATGAAGAACTTAGAAGTACAAGTGGGTCAATTAGCAACTGCAATACTCCATAGACCTCAAGGAGCACTTCCAAGTGACACGGAGCGAAATCCTAGGGAGTTGAAGGCTATTACGGTAATCGATAAAAAGGAATTTTCCAAAGGAAAAGAGGATGATTTCAAAAATTTTGAATCTCCCAAAAATCCACGAGGTAAGAGATGTAAGAAAGGTGAGGAAGAATATAATAATGACAATGTTGATTTTAGTTCTCTTCCTTTCTCCCAAGCTGTTAAGCATCATTATATTGATTCTCAATACAAAAAATTTCTTAAAATATTCAAGAAACTTCAAATTAACCTTCCTTTTGTGAATGCCCTAGCATAGATGCTTCGATATGCAAAATATTTGAAAGAAGTTTTGGCTAGCAAAAAAAAACTCAAAGACTTTCCGCAGATTTGTTTAAACGAAGAATGCTCTGCAATACTTCAAAGAAAATTACCACCTAAGCTTCAAGACCAAGGGAGTTTTCACATTCCTTGCTTTATTGGTGATTTTTATTTTAAAAATGCGTTGTTTGATTTAGGTGCTAGTATCAACCTTATGCCTTTATCCATTTGTAAAAAATTGGGGTTGAAGGAAATTAAGGACAGTACTATTTGTCTCCAAATAGCTGATAGATCAATAAAGTATCCTAGGAGAATAGTAGTTTGTGATCAATATGTAATTAGTTTATGCATATATATAATTATCTATAGTTGAATAAATAATTATATAATATATTTTTTTGTACTCCTTATATTTAAGATATATGTTGATCTATATATACTTATTTTTAATTATTATAGAAGTATAATCAAATACCATACAAGTGATCTATAGTTAACACTAGTATAAGTATATAAGTATATAAAATAGTAATTATATATAATGTTAATATGTTTTGTCTATATAAATATAATCACAAATTTTTTATTAATTGGTAAACACACTTAATAAGTTTGTAACATGAGTTTATAACCTAATAAAAATTAGTAAATTTTCATTGAAAACGAAATTTACTAAAAATTTTAGATTATTTTTTATTTTATTACTTTAGGGATAAAAAAATTGAAATTGGTTTCTGTACGAAGTCAAATCGGATTTAAACTTACATAATCATCATCAAAATAATATATTAAAATATAATATAATAAGTTACATTTTATAATATTTTATTTCTCTAAGTTCTATTAGAAATAAGATTATTTAAAGACATTATATCATCTATTATTTAAGAAATAATTATAATACATATTATTAATTTAAAAATATAATATATACATATATATTATAAATAAAATAATTGCAAAGAATATCAAAACAACAATAAGAATTTCACCCAACTTATTGGTGCGTGCACCCACGCGCGCGCTTGGGTATGCAGCCAAGCACCAAGCATGTGCGTGCACGTCCCTTATCTAGCTGGCTGATACGGGTGGGTTCGCCGACCTAAGTAGGCCAACTCGATCATTTGATCTGTTTTTTTTTCGTATTTATCCTTTATTTTTTCAAATCAGTTTTTAAATTCAGTTTCAATTTGGTTTCAAATTGGCTCCAATCTGGTTTCAAAATTGGATGCTATATTTGGTTAAAAAGGTTGGTTCTCGGGTGAATTTTTGAACCAACTATATTCGGTATCAAAATCAATGTCAATTTAGTTTCAACTATTTTGTACCTGTTTCTGAATCTTCATCATCAATTTTACTCCTATCAAATTGTAGTTTTACACTTTAATGAAAAGCACAAAGTTGCTAACATGATTTGCTTCATCATCTTTGTCGCTACTATTGTTGGTGGACTCCTTGTCATCATCACTTCACGTAATGTTGTATGATTTGTTTTTCTTCTAGTTGTTTGCACATTCATTTTGAGTGTGAGTAACTCCACCTTCCTAAGATCTAACGTGGTTGTCTTTTATATCAAAGTCCTTCGGATCAACAATCTTCTTGTGTTCATCTCCTCTTCTAGTACCCTTGTTGAGCTTCTGCTCGTTGAACTTTCTTTTTTCTTTTTTAGCCTCTTGCAAAATTTCTTTATCAACAAGGCAATGTTGTCACTATCAATGTTGATATGGGTTGCTTCCATGCTTGCTTCTACCTTCAATGAGATACCTTTGTTCTTATATTGGGTGTTGAGATGCATTTAAAAAAATTGTAAGGATTCCATCAACTCGTCAAGTTTTAACCCTGACAAGTTTCTCATTCCTTCAATAGCAGTAACTTTGGCAGCAAATCTTGGTGGTAAGGCCTCAAGGTTTTGGGCACCAATTTTTCTTCAGAATATTTTTCACTAAGTTGAAATGCTCGATTTGCAATATTTCAAAATTTTTTACCTTCTGTCATTCTCAATTTCTCGAACTGAGAGGTCAGTATTTGTAACTTTGATATCCTGAGATTACTTTTTCCTTCATAAGCTTTTTGTAACACCTCTTATACTTCTTTGGCAGATTGATAGGTTGAGATTAATTTAAGTTGTTCAACATCAATAGCCATGAAGATAGCATTGAGTGTCCTAACATTTGTTGCATTCATTCTCCTTCAACATCCATCCAGTCCTTCTTGGGTTTTCCAACAGAAACACCCTCATGATTCATGAGAATTGGTAGAATCCATCCTTTCTAAATAGCAATCCAAGCATTTCCATTGACAATACAAATGAATAATCTTATTCATGCTTTCAAGTAGGCATAGTTTGCTCTACCTAGTAGCAGCGGCCTTGTTATTGATCCTGTTTCCTTTGTCTAGTTGCACAAACCACCTTTCCACGATCTCACTTGCTGAATCAATAGCCAATTAGCAACAATTGGTGACTCGCTCCGATACTGCTTGTATGGTTAAGTGTGTGCAACTTTTTTACCTTTGTCAAAGTCCATGTGTTGAAGTCGATTATGCACAATTTAACACAACACATACAAATAGAATAGTAAATTTTGACACAAGAAAATTAGTAATGTAAGTCAGCTCAATGGCCTAAGTCTGCGGAGCCCTACCTATAAAAGCAATCCACTAAACTTTCTTTTACAAAAGTATAGGAACACGCTCTCAATCTCCTCTAGTAATTCCCTAATAGACTTGGTAAAACACCTTTTGTCAAAGTTATCTCTACAATTGGAAATTCAACAACAACAATGCTATCTCAACAACTAGAAATTCAATCAACCACAATGTTGGCTTCACGAATAGAAACACAACAATAGAAAATCTCACCTCCACGATTGTTGGACTATCATCTTGCCACAGTCATTGTCTCCACGATTTTTGAACTATCACTCAACCACAACTCTTTTTTGCTGAAATCGCCTCAATTGGATGTGTCGAACGCTTTTCCATAGGATGCGGCGATATCACACTTGCACTTAGTATTTTCAGTTGATCACGATCAACCACAACAACCTTTTCTCTATAAGGTGGATAGAACAGAATCTTGTCAAGTGCCTCCAGCGTCTATTGATGAATCAATTTTCACCACTTGAATAGAAACAATAGACTTTAGTACATGAACAATATAACAGGAAGATAAAGTGTGTTGCTGAACTCTCTCAAGATGAAGCTTCAATATCATGAGTTCTTAGATAACTTTCTCTCTGGATTCTGCTTGAGTGTCAAGAATTCTCTCGCTATGAATTCCAACAGTGTTTCCACGAGATTACTCAAGAGAGATTATGAGCGCTAATTTGCTTTGCGTTGAAGCTTGTATATATAATTTGCTTGAGAGTCTTGAGCTTCTTCTTCTCCAAGATTAATATCCCTAGGAAATAGTGAAAAATTCCTAATATTTGGATATCAATTTCCTTGATATTTGATGTAGATAGATTTCCAAGAGATTGTTCAAATCCTAGAATTTTTAGAAGATACCAAATATCTTTTTCTTACCATAATGGAGTTTTACTCAAATAATGGCAATTAATAAATAGATTCGTTAATGCCATAAAGGTTTTCTTGACAAATAATATCACATGAAATCGTTATTGCTAAGAAACTTAGCATAATTAATTTCCTTTGTGTTGTAACACTTCTCTTTCTCTTTCACCCGCCAAAGTAGGACAATTGATTAAGTCATGTAAATTTTTATATTTTCTCTTTATTGATTTCATTTTATTCTTTTCGTGCTGCCTTCATTTAATTATTTTACGTCCAACAATGGAGCTCATCTCGTGCAGCGGAAAGGGAAGATATTTTTGTTTCTTACTCTTTGCAAGATCGCCCGTCTTCTCACAGATAAGAACCCTAACGAGGATAATACTAGGAAACATGACTGATGAAGAATAAAAATAAGAAGACGAGATATACAAACAATAGGCAATAGAGATAACTGTTAGAATTATCTTTGCAACTCATAGATGATACAGGTCAAGCAAACTACGATTCTGAGCCATAAATACTATGTATTGCACTGAAAACATGTATTACATTGCATCGTAAAAGTTACATATTTACTACCCTAAATTTTTGCTAACTTTTGCACATGGTCTTAAGTTGTATATACCAAATATTTTCGGAAGGATACCACCCTAAATATCTTCTTTTGGAGAGTGGCAGAGGAGTAAACTTCCATGAAAAGAAGGCTTCATTAATTTTCATTAAGAATCTTCTAATCCAAGTTAGTGACGGAGTCACGACTCTAGGGTATCGGGGGTACTTATCCAAATTTAGAATATTGATCTATTAAAATACCTCAACATGTATGAAATGTTAAAGAATTAATGTAGTTAAAAATAAACTTACAAAATAGTTTTTTTTTTAAATTATTCTTGTTCTTCTTTCTTCATTTTGCTAGTATTTTATATTTTTTGAAAAAGAATTCCACTCGGTCTATATCGAGTATAAAATCTCATTTTGACTTAACATAAAATTAAGAAGAGTAATTGAAGATAAAAAAATTATTATAATATCATTATTTATTGAAAGGGTTACTGATAGGACTAACATTGAAATCCCTTAAATCAGGAAGCGAAATAGGTTATAGTAGTAGAACTCTTGTGTTGGTGGAGCTTACTTCATTTAAATTATGATACAATTAATTATTTAAAGTTTTAAATAAAATATATAACTATTTTAAAAAATAAAAATTCAATTTAGGTTCCTTTAAAGGAAATGTAAACATTGAATTCAGTATCAATTTTCTCTTTTGTACTCAATATTGGGATCTTACATTCCACCCTTCTGCCGCACTATGAAGCAGACAGCGAGCCTGCAGCCTCAATGAACTTCGCCATGATCTCTACCTTAGCAGCGGGCGGCAGGCTTGCAATTTGCCTCATGGCCACCAGTTCTGTCACATGGAATAGCATCTTCTTTCAGAGCTGTATAGCGAAGGAATGTTGCTTCAGCAACATTGGAGGAAAGCATGGCGGCAATCAGTAGAAGCGTGGCGAAGAAGAAAAGCGTCATCCCTCTGAACAACGCCGCCATCCTCATTGAAGGGACAATCAATCTATGGCTTTTCAGTTTGAAGATGAAAAGCAACCTGCAATTGATTGTGTTGCGGAATTGGCGTGGTAATGGATAAATATTTAGTTCGGGTAGTTGATGATAAAATGAGAAGTAAAATAATAAATGGAAGAGACACAAGATTTACGTGGAAACCCTCCAATGTAGAGGGAAAAAACCACGGGGTAAGAGAGGAGTAAATGCACTATGAAAAATATGGAGAAGATACAAATGGTTTTACACCCACACAAAGAATACACTCAAGATAACACCTCACTACACTCAATAAATATGACAAGAGTGTGTATATATATGAAGAGGTAGTATATGAAAAGAAAGATAGGATAGTTTAGGGAGAAGCTCTTGGAGGATTTCTCTCTTGGATGAATTCCTCTCTTTTGAATGTCTTTTGGATGTCTTCTTTGCTCCAAGCAAGATTGCCTTATATAGAGATGTATCACCATGTGAACAAACTTCAAGTCTTCCTACCATTGTTGAAAATGTGTTAAGTTAGCTCACCAAACATAGCCAACCAATATTGTACCATCTTAGTCCAAGTTAGGTCACCAAACATAGCTAACCAATATTGAATTTTCTTAGCCACTCAAAGACTAAGATAAATCATGAAAAACATGTGGCCAACCAATATAGACTTGAAGTGTGAATCTTAGAATTTTTAAGGCAATTTTAACAATCTCCACCTTGACTTAAATTCTAAGATGATCTCCTTATAAAATGATGTGCATATTCCTCTTTTGCCATGCCCTAAAAGGCCTTTAGAATTGGTGAACACCAATCAAGTCCAAGCAATGCTTAAACTTGATATTTGGAACTGGTTTTGTGAGCATATCCGCAGGATTATGAGCTGTCGCAATTTTCTTCACAATGATCTTCCCATTTGCTACAACATCCCGAATAAAATACTGCCTCACATCAATGTGCTTGGTCCTTTCATGATACATCTGATTTTTGGTTAAATGAATAGCACTTTGACTATCACAAAATACAGTAACAACATCCTGTGTTAAACCAAGATCAGTAACCAAGCCTCTTAACCAAATTGCTTCTTTGATACCTTCAGTGATTGCAATATATTCTGCCTCCGTTGTTGATAGTGCCACAATAGACTGTAGGCTAGCTTTCCAGCTAATGGCAGAATTGCATAAAGTAAATACATAACCTGACAAAGACCTTCTCTTATCAAGATCACCTGCATAATCTGAGTCAACATATCCAACAACAATATTCGGTGTCACCTTATTCCTATCAAAAACCAATCCAGTTTCCGCAGAACCTTTCAAGTACCGAAATATCCATTTAACTGCTTGCCAATGTTCTTTACCTGGATTACTCATGTACCTGCTCACAACACTAACTGCCTGTGCAAGATCAGGTCTAGTGCATACCATAGCATACATAAGACTACCAACTGCACTAGAATAAGGTACATATGACATTTGCTCTTTCTCTTCATTAGACTGAGGGCAAGAATCAGATGATAATTTAAAATGAGCTGCAAGAGGAGTACTCACAGGTTTTGAGTTATTCATGTTGAATCTCTCAAGAATTTTCTCAATGTAATTTCTTTGAGATAAATATAATTTTCCAGCTGATCTATCTCTATGAATCTCCATACCAAGAATTTTCTTTGCAGCACCAAGATCTTTCATCTCAAATTCACTGCTCAATTGATCTTTCAATTCTTTGATTAGTGACTTATCACGAGCAGCAATTAGCATGTCATCAACATATAACAATAAGTAGACAAAAGATCCATCTGAAAACTTCTTGTGATAAACACAATTATCATACTGACTATGACAATACCCATTTTCAACCATAAAGGAATCAAACCTTTTGTACCATTGTCTTGGAGACTGTTTTAGTCCATAAAGAGACTTCTTCAAGTGACAAACGTAGTCTTCTTTTCCAGGAATAACAAATCCTTCTGGTTGTTGCATATAAATCTGCTCCTCGAGCTCTCCATGTAAGAAAGCGGTCTTGACATCAAGTTGTTCTAACTCAAGATCCTGCAAGGCAACAAGGGCAAGAAGTACACGTATAGAAGTGTGACGAACAACAGGAGAAAACACTTCATTAAAGTCTACACCATATTTTTGAGTGTAGCCTTTAGCAACTAAACGTGCTTTATATCTTGCATCTTCAACTCTGGGGTTGCCTTCTTTCTTCTTATAGACCCATTTACAACCTACAACTCTTTGGCCTTTTGGCAATTTCATCAACTGCCAAGTATCATTCTTGTGTAGAGATTCAATTTCTTCTTGCATCGCAACCTGCCACTCAGAAGAATTAGGACACAAGATTGCTTCAGAGTATGTGTGAGGTTCTCCGCCTTCAACTGTATCCTCTGCAACTGCAAGAGCATAAGCAATTAAATTTTCTCCATTATATCTTTCAGGCCGTTTGATTTCTCTTCTGGGTCTATTTTTGGCAATAGAATAATTTTCAGGATGATCTGGTTCAATGGAATCGTGAACCTCCGATGTGATTGGACATGAGGAAATATTCTCTTCACTAGGAGTTGGTATTTCAAACTCAAGCTCCACCTTCTCGTTAGTATTCTTTGAATCACCTGTGTCAAAAGATCTGACAATTTCTTTTCCAGGGAGAATTAGCACATTTTCATTGAAAGTAACATCCCTACTGATAATTACTTTCTTAAGTTCTGGACACCACAAGCGATACCCTTTCACACCAGATGCATAACCCATAAATATGCATTTTCGAGCTCTAGGCTCTAATTTTCCCTGGTTTACATGTGCATATGCAGGACATCCAAAAATTTTCAAATTTGAATAATCAACAGGATTACCTGACCAAACTTCCTCTGGAATCTTGAAGTCAAGTGATGTGTGTGGGGAACGATTCACCAAATAACATGCGGTAGATGCAGCTTCGGCCCAAAATTCTTTAGGCAATGCAGCATTAGAGAGCATACAACGAACTCTCTCCATCAATGTCCTGTTCATCCGTTCTGCAACGCCATTTTGTTGAGGCGTACCGACAACCGTATGGTGTCTCATAATTCCTTCATTTTCGCAGAACGTGTTGAAATCACTTCCACAAAATTCTAGACCATTATCGGTCCTGAGTCGCTTGACCTTCTTCCCTGTCTGGTTTTCTATCAAAATCTTCCATTTCTTAAAAGTGGAAAAAAACTTCATCTTTGTGCTTTAAAAAATAAGCCCAGACTTTACGAGAAAAATCATCAATAATGGTCAGCATGTAACGATGTCCTCCTTTTGAAGGAACACGTGAGGGTCCCCAAAGATCTGAATGAATATAGTCAAGAGTACCTTTGGTTCTATGAATTCCGGTACCAAAACTTAATCTTTTCTGCTTACCGAGAATGCAATGTTCACAGAACTCCAACTTACCGGTATTCTGACCACACAAAAGACCTCTCTTGCTCAGGATGGTCATTCCTTTTTCACTCATATGGCCAAGACGCATATGCCATAAGTTTGTGACTTCTGAATCTGACATAGATGATGATACAGTCATGAACTCGTGTAAATAGAGATCCTTGCAACACATATAAAGTCTCAAATCATTAGCTTTCATTAAAATAAGAGCACCTTTAGAGACCTTTAGAACTCCACCTTCAGTTGTATATTTACACCCAAGGGACTCCAGGGGTGCCAAGAGAGATAAGGTTCCGTTTCAAATCAGGGAACATGTCTAACACCCAGGTTAAAGTTCTAATCATGCCATCATGCATTTTAATTCTAATTGTTCCTTTTCCAATGACTTTACACTGAGCATTATTCCCCATTAAGACAACACCACAATCAACTGATTCATAAGTGGTAAACCAATCTTTATGAGGACACATGTGATAGGAACAACCAGAATCTAGAATCCATTCCGTTTTAGATCTAGTTCCAAAATCGATGAATGGACAAAACTTCACCTTCGGACTCTTTTTTGAGCAATACTTGCTTCAAACTGAATTTTCTAAATTCTTTTGATTATTGGTTTCGCCTCTTTCTTTGCTTATTCTTCAACTTAAAGCATTCTGAAATCACATGTCCCTTTTTTCTTGCAATAGCGACAAAATTTCTTATTATCTCGGCCTCTAGACTTTGATCCGGATTTACTTTTTACTCGCTAATACCATGATCCATAGTTCTCCCTCTAACAATTAACCCTTCAGCTTCATCCTTTGAATTATTCTCATAGTCATATTTTTCTTTAGACAAGAGATTTTGTTTGACTTCATCAAATGTTAGGGTCTCATTACTACCGTATAACATAATATCCTTAAAGTTACGGTATGACCGGGGGAGTGAGCATACTAACAAGACAGACTTTATCTTCATCATCGATTTCAACATCCAAATTTTCCAAATCAACTATGATGGAATTAAACTCATTAAGGTGAGTTTGAATAGGTGTACCTTCGACCATCTTAATGGTAAAGAGGCGCTCCTTGAGACGAATCTTGTTGGCAAGATTTTTCGTCATATACAATGACTCCAACTTGAGCCACATACCTGCAGCTGTATCCTCCTTGATAACCTCTCGCAGAACTTCTTTAGATAAACAAAGTTGGATTGCTTTGACAAGGCTTTTTTCATCCAACTCTTCCCAATCTTCATCCGACATAGTGTTTGGTTTTTTTTCGCCTTTTCCCGCAAGGGCCTTTTTCAACCGATCGTCGGGTGAGAATGGCCATCATCTGAACTCGCCAAATGCCAAAACTAATTTTTCCATCAAACTTCTCAACATCAAATTTCATGATAGAAGCCATGTTGTGAAACCCAAATAAATATTACAACGCTCTGATACCAGTTTGTTGCGGAATTGGCGTGGTAATGGATAAATATTTAGTTCGGGTAGTTGATGATAAAATGAGAAGTAAAATAATAAATGGAAGAGACACAAGATTTACGTGGAAACCCTCCAATGTAGAGGGAAAAAAACCACGGGGCAAGAGAGGAGTAAATGCACTATGAAAAATATGGAGAAGATACAAATGGTTTTACACCCACACAAAGAATACACTCAAGATAACACCTCACTACACTCAATAAATATGACAAGAGTGTGTATATATATGAAGAGGTAGTATATGAAAAGAAAGATAGGATAGTTTAGGGAGAAGCTCTTGGAGGATTTCTCTCTTGGATGAATTCCTCTCTTTTGAATGTCTTTTGGATGTCTTCTTTGCTCCAAGCAAGATTGCCTTATATAGAGATGTATCACCATGTGAACAAACTTCAAGTCTTCCTACCATTGTTGAAAATGTGTTAAGTTAGCTCACCAAACATAGCCAACCAATATTGTACCATCTTAGTCCAAGTTAGGTCACCAAACATAGCTAACCAATATTGAATTTTCTTAGCCACTCAAAGACTAAGATAAATCATGAAAAACATGTGGCCAACCAATATAGACTTGAAGTGTGAATCTTAGAATTTTTAAGGCAATTTTAACAGATTGTTTTGGCCAACGAAGATGAGATGGACAATGTCTTTGGTCTTTTGCTCAAGGTATATGTAGAGGAGAAACATCTCTTCTATCACCACAAATTAAGCTCCTTCAATAAATTTAAAGCCAGTAGTTTTGTCTGGTAAAATCTTCCTTGGATAACTGAAATTATAGGTGGTAATGCATACGTATAGCTTCCTTAATTTCATCCAAAGGTATCGGAAAGATCTAAGAGGGGTGAATTAAGTCTTTAACTAATTTTCAAAATCTTTCCTTTCAAAAACTTTGTTTAAGGTGACTTAAACTCCAAATATATATTAGACCTTGATAAAGAGTAGTTGAAAGGTGGATAACACTTTAATGACAACAACTTGTCAAAGGAAATTGAGTGAGATCAACAAATAAATATGTAAAGCAAGAAGCACAAAGAACAAAACCAATTTGTAGTGGTTTGATATTTTTAAGATCTATATCCACTACATTAAGTCCACATTCAAGGATTTTAATCAACTCAATTATAATATTAATCAACACAAAAATACACAAGAGATTCATACAACAAGAGTTTTACACTATAACCTTTTTTTCATATCACTAAACAAGGTTTTTCCTTTTCAAAAGAGTTTTATGTCTTCAAGATAACCTTGAATATACAAATGGACAAGAGAATACGGAAAGAGTTTATCAATAAATTGGTAGATAATGACAAATGCTAGCACCGCTTCACATTTTTGTCATTGAAATCTTGAATAGTTACATATAGCACAAGACGAAAGAAGACTTTTTGATATTCAAAAGGTATTGGCGTATAAAGCTTCTCAAAGTATTCAAAAGTTAATTATAAAAAATCTAAAGTTTATAATTTTTATAAAGATTGAAATTCAAAAGTGTTTCGTATATATCGTGTCGAACCTAATTTTAACAAAAACAATCAATAAAAATGTAAAGAACACAACAAAGTTATTAATGCAATTTGATCAACAAGCCTACGCGTATGTGGCCAGTGATCCATCCCAATCCAATAGTTCTGAACTATAACAAGTTACAAAGGAAAGTTTTGAAAAGTTTCAGCGTATAGACCCAACTAATTGATCAACACTGTAAGATCTCTTTGTCAAAGTGCTACGAACTAGAATCTCTCTTTAGCAAATACCTTTGACATTGCAAGATACTCTTGCAAATTGTATCATGTGTTTTCAACACTCAATTCCCATTGACGGTGGTGATAACATTCTTGAAGACACTCTTAACATCCATTTGTTGTAGCTTAAATTTCTTGCACGCTGTTGTGTTTTGTTGTCTATGCCTTTATACTCAATTTTATCACAATCTTCAACAATTCGCACACAAACACAAGGCAAGTACACCCATCATTTAAATTAGTATAATGGCAAGCAAGTTTAAATATCGTATCCACGGGGATGGTTAAATATCATTACTCACTTTCTATTCTATTGTTTAGCCTATCAAAATTGCTTGTGAAAATGGTTGAAATTACTACTAGGAATAGAAGTCTAACTTAGCTAATTAAACCAACTTAACTAATTTTTATTTGCTAGAGAGAATTCAATTGAGAAAATAATACTTGAATGGTTAATCCCCCTAGAATTACCTATGTGATAGAAATGTCCCTTGGTTGATAAATTTCACTTCTTATGTTTGATGAAATTCCAATGATGGAACTCACTCTATCTCTAGATGAAAGTTCTCTACTCTTAGATTAATTAGTTTAAATCTCTTTCTAACCAATTCAACCCAAGAATGCATTAAAAATTGTGAATTTCCAATTAGATTTCTCTAATCATCAAGAAGATGTTTAGGTTTCTATCTCTAGTTACCTAAATCATCCCCATTGTTTGTGTATGGTCTATTTCACCCTTCCTTTCTCAATTCCAAGTGAAAATTTCCAGATTATGAATCAATTGTCAATCACTCTTCCTTTCTCAATTCCAAGTGAAAAAATTCCAGATTTTGCAACATTAATCCACTTAATCAATTCAACCATTCAAACTCACAAACAATCCACAAGAAATTCGAATTCAATCAACCAAGAAAACAATTCATTCGCATGGGTAAAATCTAGGGTTCATACCCATCCAAGTATTCAAAATTTTAGTTCATCAACATATTACAACTCAAAGAATATAAACCAATAAAGAAAGAGTAAGAATTGCTCATTTTCATGGTGCAAAATCTTCTCTTCTTCAAGGTTGAAATTCGTCACTGTAGCATGGAGAAAATTGCAGCTTTTTCCATGAATCTTCAAGGTGGATGTTCTCCTTCTTCAAAGATTCAATCTTCTCTCTTGATTTCTCTCGCAAAGATGAAGATTTAGGATGGGATTTGAGTGAGTTTTGGTGTGTTTTTGCTGTTGTTCTTTCACTCTAGCCGGCTCTCTTCTTTTTGCCCTCAAAGGGTATTAAAATCTGCCCCAAAAGAGAGAGAAAAGCAGCATAAAAACAGCTTCAGATTGACACAAACGGTGCCGCTTGGTCTGGACCAAACGGCATCGCTTGGTCTGGACCAAAAGGTTCCGCTTACCCCCAGTTTTGGTGCAAGGTTCTGCTGCACGACTGTGACACTATTTTAACTTTTAGGTGAATTTAGAGCATCAAATCGGGCATCTAGAACTCAAGATATAATCATTCTATGAAACTGTGTCAAAAATGGAACACAATGCAGAATACGTGATTTTGCAGCATAAGCAGGGTAGGTAAATGAATTCTGATTGACACAAATTTTACCATTATGAAAACTTCAGAATGTCCTTTATAATTGTCTAGAATCCACTTTTGCATTTGGAATCTTTATGGAGGTCAAAATCACATTTGAAAATTCTCTACCAGTCTATTTTTTCTCTGCATTTTTCTATTTTTCTTCATTGTATAAATTCCCCTTGTTTGGTTCATTTAATTCCAAATTTTCAATAATATCATCTAAAGTAAATAAGAGATAAAGGGAGTATAAATGGTGATTAAAACACCAAAATTTAACATAAAATTAAGCTCAAAATGATAATTATATAGAGCACAAATATGGAATATCACACGCGCTACCATTAATAACAATCTGATAAACTCACGTCTTGCAATTAGTGCAAATGTTTCATTATAGTCTATTCCTTCAACTTGAATACAACCTTATTTCTGGTTTAAGTTAGCCTGTTCATCTGTCTTGCTATGAAAGACTCATTTGGTACCAATAATATTGACATCCTTCGCTCTTGGCGCAAGTTCCGATATCTCATTTCGCTTGAACTATTGAAGTTCTTCTTGCATGGTACCAATCCAATACTGATCATCTGCCAAGGCTTCACCAACATTCTTTGGCTCAATTGATGATGTAAAACAACATACTTAACAATATCGTGATAGTTAATTTTGGGCTGGTCAAGAGTTCTTCTTCCTTCATTCAAATCATCAACAACCACGTCGATTAGATGTTTCTTCTTCACTCGTGAGGAAGGTTCACGTTGCATACTTTCTTGTTCATTGATATATCATATTTGTGCTTTATATAATGATCATTTTGACCTTGAAGTCTTGTTGAATTTTGGTGTTTCAACCACCATTTATACTCCCTTCATTTCTTCCCTTACTTTATGTGATTTTATTGAAAATTTGGATGCAATGAAGCAAGGAAGGAGATTCCACACACTTAGAATGAAAAAAGAAGAAGAAAAGCCTCTAAAAGCAGAACAGGGCATTTTCAAGTGGGATTTTGACCTCCTTAAAGGTTTCAAATGTAGAAGTGGCCTTCTTGACAATGTAGAGCACATTCTGAAGTTTTCAAAATCATAAAACTCATGTCAATCTAAGCTCATTTGACCTCCCTAAATATGGTGCCAAATCAATATCTCTAGATGAGGTTTCAGTTTTGAGAGTGTCTGGTAATATGACCACATTTTGAGTTCTAGACATCCAATTATGGTGATTCAAAGTTTTGTGGAAATCTGAGATCACGGTCTACAACTTTTATGAAGACATAAAGACCTAGATAATCAGATTTCATGCTCCAAATTCACCAAGCATTAAAACAATTGTTGCAGTCACAATTTTGTAGCAGAACAAGGCTTTACTGTAGAAAAACTGAGTTGAGGTGGCACCACCTGGAACACCCTACGTGGTGCCGTTTGGGCTGCAACAATGTTTTCTGCTTTTTCTCTCCCCATTTTGGGGGAGATATAAATATTTCTTAAGGGCATGTTGAGAGAAAGGCAGCTAGGGTTTAAAGAGGCTAAAAAAGGGAGAGTTTCGACAGAAAAATCCCATCCCAAATCTTCATTTTTTGCAAAAGAAATCAAGCGAAAAGATTCAAGCTTTGAAGAAGATGGAGATCAATCTTGGAGATTCAAGCTCAAGAACTTAACTTTCCACAACCAAGTTGAAGAACTCCAAGCATTGAAGAAGACAGAATCTGAAGATATGAGAATGAGCAATTCTTCCTCTTTCTTTGTTGCTTTATGTTCTTTGATTTATAATATGATGATCTAAATATTTGAAAACTTTGATGGTTAAGAACCCTAGTTATTATCTATGTAAATGTATTTACTTTCTTGGTTGATTGAGGTCCAATTTCTTATGAATTGTTTGTGAATTTGATTGCTTGAATGAACTTGATTGTTAGTTGATTCATGAGTTGGGTTTTTCACTTAGAATTAAGAAATGAATGGTGGAATAGACAATACACAAACAATAGGGGTGATTTAAGTGACAAGAAATAGGGGCCTCAACATCTTCTTGGTAATTAGAGAAATCTAATTGAAAATTCAATAATCTAAATGCATTCTACGATTAAATTAGTTAGAAAGATATTTAAACTAATTAATCTAATGGTAGAGGACTCAAATCTAGAGATAGAATGAGCCCTAATATGAGAATTTCACCAAACATAAGAAAGGAAAGATAATCAACTAAGATATTTTTCTATCACATATGTAATTCTAGGGGAAGTTTCCATTCAAGTATTATTTTCTCAATTGAATTTCCTCTTGCAAGCAAGACTAGTTAAGCTAGTTTTAATTAATTAAGTTAGAGTACTATTCTTAGTAGTTTATTTTAATCATTTTCATAATTGAATCGATAGACTAAACAATAGAGCAAAAGTGAGTGATGGTATTTGATCATCCCCTAGGATATGACATTTGATATACTTGTCATTGTACTAATTTTAACGATAGATGCACTTGCCTTGTATTTGTGTGCAAATTATTAGACATTGTAATTTAATTGTGTATAGGGGCACAAAACTGGTCAATATTAGGAAAACTCAAACTCTGTTAATTTGTTCATTTTAGTTGTTTGTTGTTATAATACATGTTACTAGTGTTAGCATTGATTTTCTTGTTTGTAATTTTGTTAGTTATAGGTGAATTGAGGTTTTTAGCTTGTGTTTCTGTGTATTTGTTTTGTTCTAGTGAGTGTTTGTTTGTTTTAGTGAGAAATCCATGGGTTGAACTTTTGCTTGTATTTGTGGTGAAGGTGTGAACTTTTTGGTTTATAACCTCGAGTAATCTGAAGGAATCGATTGAGCTTAATTCCAAGGTTGGGCAAACTTTCCTTAGGGATTCGAGGGATATAAATCTTGAAGTGATATTTCAAGGAGTTGAAATTGAAGGTGAAGGTCCTCAACAGGAGAACAATATGGCGTATAATGGAAATGGGTGTAATGGCAATAGAAATTAAAATGTAATGCAAAAGGAGAATGGGAGACTATGCACGACCTTCTTTGTCGAGGGCGGAGTCAAGCATTACCCGACCAAGAGTTGAAACTAATAATTTTGAGATCAAATCGAATATTATACAGATGGTTTGCTGAACGAAGACTCAAATGCTAATATTGCTAATTTCTTGGAAATATGTGACACTTTCAAGATCAATAGGGCTTCTGAAGATTACATCCGCATTCGGCTATTTCCATTCTCATTGAGGGATTGAGCTAAGTCTTTGTTGAAATCAATTTCACTGGGCTCCATTACTACATGGAATGGTCTCGCCGAGAAGTTCCTTGCTAAATACTTCCCTCGGGGAAGAACGGTAATGCTAAGGAATGACATCTTCTCATTTCAACAAATAGAGAGTGAAAGTTTATATGATTCTTAGGAGAGATGGAAGGAGCTATTCAGGAAATGTCCACATCATGGTTTAGATTTGGGGGCTTCAAATGCAAACATTCCATAGTGGGTTAAACTTCCCTTCCAAGCAATTCATTGATGCTTCTTCGGAAGGGACTACAAGTTTGAAGGCACTAGAAGAATTACAAGACCTCACTGAAAACATTGTCATGAACAACTATTAATGGGGGAATCCTAGACCGAAATTCAAGGCTAGTAGAGTACACAATGTAGATATGATGTTCATACTCTGTGAGTATACCCTTTCGTCAAGCATCAACAATGTCACATTTCTCTTTGTTGAAGTTCACAAATAGGTCTTGCTCACAAAGTTAACTTATGCTGATCGAATTTGTTTCTAATCAATCAACATGCAAGACATTTCTAAGTATAGGCATTCCTTCAACATTCAGAACACGTATTCTAACAACTTTATTCTTAGAACCATCATCAAAAGTGACTATTCCGTCCTTGTAATTCTGATAACCAGTGAGTACTTCCTTACAACTTATCATATGCTTTGAATATTTATCATCTAATTACTAATGAGTCATGAATTTACTTGTTATTTTACCAACATTTTGATTGATTTTATTTACTTTGACAGTATTTAAATGATGAGATTTTCCAAAAAATGAAGAAATTCCTCACTTAGTTGCTACTTTGTCTTGTAGGGGCAAAATCGTCAACACATACCAAGAAATGGCTGAATTTGCAAAATCTAAGTTCAAAAGAGAAGTACCTGTATCGGGCCGCCTATAACCAGTGCTGGTTAAGTAGAGCAAGTGAATAGAAAATTTTCAGAGAAGTACCGGCGCAGGTACTTGCCAATAACCGGTACTGGTTTAAAAAGAGAAGAAAGTACTTCGGTCAAAAGATGTATGATGCCGGTGATTGCTTATAACTGGCATAGGTTCGGGTTTAGCAATGCCGGTCAAGGTCAATCAAAAGGCGGTTTTGGGCTAATTCCATAAGGATTTTTACCATATTTTTAGCTTCCTAAATCTTCTAGGTTTATGTCTAGTATAAATAGACTTGACTTGTGTTAAATTAGATATATTTTGACAAATTCTGAAGCAAAGGGAAGCTGAGAGAAGATTGGCAAAGACGACTACAAGTTCTCTCTTTAAGGCTTGTAAATTATTTTTCAATTCTTCTTTGTTGAGCTCCCATATGTTAATTCAAGTAGTCCTGATGATATTTTCAATATGTTAGGCTAAAAACTTATTAACTAGGCTGATGTGAAGACTATGTGTTTCTCATTAATTAAATTAGTTTGAAAGTTCTTGCTTTACTAGATTTCCTATGTCAGTAATTCTTGCCACTTGTGCTTAATCTTTGCAATAGATTGACCACCTTTTGCATGATTAAGTATTCAATTTTGAGACCTACCGAATATAAATTGAGTTTGAACTAGAGTAAGAAGAATACTTAGTAAAATTAACTAAAAATAGAATCAATTTCTAAGTGTTGTCTATATGAATAGTTAGTCTTTAAAATGAAAGCTCGAAATTCAATGAATCTTAGTGCATCGTTGATTTACTATTTGCTTAGAAATATAGTAGGTGTTTAATTTAAGATAAGAACTTTGTGCCAAGAGATTGGGTTTATTTTTACATTAGAGGATTTTGCTGTTATTAACCTAGGTTTGAAATGGTTTAGCAAGAAACGTAGGTAGAACCTTAGCATTAATAAGGCACTAGTTAGATCATTAGTCTTAGTTTGATTTTATTGTTACAGTCGAAATTTGTTGGTTTGGATTAGGCCTTAGTAGAATTTTTAGTAACTGAATACAAATATCTGTTATAACGATACTTAACTCACTAAATACACAATTGACATACTTGATCTGACTGATAGATGTGCAACATTACTTTTGATCTCATTTCTTTTGATCCTGACTTTCACTGACCTACTATCTATTTCTCCATCACAAATTCTAATTTGTTGATCACAATTGACATAATTGATCTGATGTGCAACATTACTTTTGATCTCATTTCTTTTGATCCTAAATTTCATTGACCTGCTATCTATTTCTCCCTCACAAATTCTAGTTTGTTGATCACCTTTCCTTTGTTCAAGATCTTTAATCCTTTTTAAGCATTTCTTCCACACATTTCCAGAAAGATTGCAATAATAACACAGACATGGTACTTTCTCAAGCTTTATTCTTTCATAGAAACTCTTTTTTTATGCAGTAGTAAGTTTCTTATTGAAAAGAATCACACCAAATTGCTTTTCTATTTGTTGTATTGCACCTAAGCTTTTGGAAACTATTCAACACAATTGTAATCGATACCTGAGCTATCATTAGCCGGTTTTCCAAATAACATAGCTTCATCCAGTGTTACTCTTCCTTTGTTTAACCTGCTCATACACTACTCAGCTTCCATCAGCTTTTTCTCACATTGACTAAGTTGAGCAATCGTTTTTGAAGATGCTTTGACAGTGTTTGAACCTCTTCGTTGTTAATTTCTTTGTGTTCAACAGCCTCTGAATCTCATCTTCCAGATGATTTTACTTCTTCTCAAGCTAAAGTCACTTAGTGTATAATAGCTCATAATTATGTTATATTTTTTCAAAGGTCAATTCTACTTATCACAACTTGACTTATTAGCATCATCATTTATGTTAGATTCAATACTACTAGGTCCTTCAACATCTGAATGCTCTACCAATTTAGCGCAGAAGGCAGCATTGCTAACGTATTCATCTTCTTCACCATCACTATGATCAACAGAGTCATCATCACTCCAAGTTGCACTATTGGATTTGTTCTTTTTCTTCAGTGTGCTAGCACATTCAGATTGTATATGATCATATCCACCACATTCTCTAAACCTAACACCATTTAATTTAAACCTATCGTCAGCACTCTTGACATCATTGCTTTCTTTTTACCACCTTCTGCCTTATTAAATTGACTGTTCCCACCTATTTCATTCCAGTTATTTGGCTTCTCTTTTCTATAACTCCTCATCTTTCTGACCATTTTAGTAAAATTCTTTATGAAGTGAGTAATAATACCATCATCATCCCCTAATTCTTCCAAAACCTCAGATATTTGTTGTGAAACTCATCTCATAGGTTTTTAGTGAACCAATGAGTTCATCCAACTTCACTGCAAATAGCTCCGTGTCTTCTTTGATGGCTGTAACTTTAGGTTTAAACCTCTCTGGAAGTGATCTCAGGGTCCTGAACAACTTCTCTTCAAAATATTATTCACTGACTTGATAAATTAACCTAATTGACTACATCACGCAACTTACTTATTGAAGATATCTATAGTTTCATCCACTTTCATCCTGAGTTCTTCACACAGAGTTGTCAACTTCTGTAACCTGGTTACATGTACCTTTCTAGTCCCTTCAAACACAGTTTGCCGTACCTCCTATGCCTGTTTTGCAGGTTTAGAAGATGAGATTAGCTTAAATTGATAAAGTTCAACAACAATAAAGATTGTTTTAATGCCTTAGCACTAGCAGTAAACAACCTACGTTTGTCATCATTTCAGTCCTCAATCGATTTGTCAATAGCGGCACCATTCTTATCTTTCATCTTGGGATGTGTCCAACCTCTCGATCGAAACAACATTCCAAACACTCTTATCAATAGTACAAATAAAGATTCTCTTACGAGCCTTTCAATAAGTGACATTCGTTCCATCCAACAATGAAGGTCTTGTTGTTGATCTAGCTTCCTTCCCAGAACTCCTGTTAAATTACTCAGGCAATCAACCAAACAATCTCACCTTGCTGTATTCAGTAACCTTTCAGGTGACCAAAACTCTGATACTACTTGTTTTAATTTTATGCATTTCTATTTCCTATTAAATTTGTCTTGCCTAATTGTTTATTAATTTTATTTTCTAATTTATTTTAAATTAATTAAGTAGTCCAAATGTATTATGTTATTATTTTGTATTTTGGTTGCATTTTAAATTATTTATTGTAATTTTTATTATTATGAATTTTTGTTCCACGCACCAAAAATGGTGTTGTGTAGAGCAAAAATGATGAATAATTATGTATTACGATGTATCTTAAATGTTTTAATCCAAAAGCAATCTGATGTTTTAACTCCAACCACAAAATAAATTTACAATCTACACAGCAAAGATACAAAGTTCTTCCAAATTCATTGAAAAGAAAACACTTGTAATACACTTACAATTATAATACAACGTGCATTAAACATGTATCACAGTGCATCTTAAATATTGTACATATCAAAAATATGCAAGCTTAAACTCTTGAGTGTGTAGATAATGCAAGTTTAACTAATTAAGACTTCTTTGGAAAGTATGATCGTAAGTCTCTTCATGGCACAATGGTGAAGAAATACGGTCCAAATTGGTGGTTTTTGGACAATGAAAGTTGCATAAATTTTCAGTGAGAACTTCCTAATTCAAGCACCCTTTAGGCTTTAGAACCCTTCTGTTTTCCTATGCAGTTTTCAATGGCTGCGACATCGTCCTAGTGTGTTACACGCTCTCTCATATGAGCTTACCGGTTTCCCTAGTCGACAATTTGCCTGATCACCAGCCGCTCTATCAGAAAGAATTTCATTTCTCTGGAGAGCTCCAGTGTTGATCACCTTTGCTTTAGCAACATTGGAAACCATCACAGCAACAAAAATGCAGCAAGGAAGAGAAGCGTCATCCTTTTCAGGGCCATCCTCATTGATGATCAGCTAGCAACTGGCAACCAATCTATATGTCCGTTTTGATTTTCTCTTGATTGATTGTGTTACCAATGAAGATGAATTGTATGAATTTTTTCAGGTTTTGCTCAAAGTTACATGCAGAGGAGAATTTTCTCTTGCATCAGCATTGTATAACTAATGTTTATTAAATAAAAATATGACTCATGGCTGACTGTGCAACTAGCAAGCCCAATCAGCGCCCATATATGTATAAACATTAGGAATGTTGACTCTAGAGTGAGTTCTGAAAAATTCGAAGTGGTAGAGTGGTGGGTCTATTGTAGAAAAAGCCCATGTATGGAAAATTTTTACTTTTAACTCTGAATATTTTCTTGTACATAGTTCTATTTGTTTGTAGACGAAGAAAAGCACGTATTTTTGTTTCTGGACATCCTTCAATAGATCAGCCTAAATTGAAAGTCATCATCTTCTTTTCTTTTTTTTTTTTTTCTTACGAATAAAATTACTATCTCCTAATCCATCAGTGTTTTACCCTCCAAAAAAAGGGGAAACAAAATCCAGAAGTGACTTGGCAAAAAAGGAAAAAAAATACTCTTTCGGTCCAAAATTAAATGTTCATATTTCCCTTTTAGAATATCCACAATTGATGTTTATTTTTTAAAAATAATTATATATTTCATTTAAACTTTTACTATTAACCTCCTTAATTTTTATAAAACAAATTCCACTAACATATGAATCCACCACTAATTAGTGCTCTCAAGTAGGATGACATTAAAGGGGTCAGGCCGTTTTCTCAAGGGTTCGGAAATCCCTAGTCCAAATATGTCCCTGATGGCCGGCGGGCCAGGACATTTTTTTTTATGTTATTTTTTTTTCTATATCTCTTTTTCTCTTTCTATCATATATGGAATAAAAATAATCTTTTGTCAATCACCAATATTTTTAAAATATAAAATAATAATTATTTACATATATATAATTCCTAATCTATATAAATTTTTATAAATAAGATATTTAAAGTGATACAATGGTACAACAAGAATGAAAGGAATGATTTCATGAAATTGTAAGTCAATCAACCCTAACATGGGCATGCTTTCCTTTTTCTATAATGTTTGTAACACCTAAGAAAAATTAGACTTCACCAAACATTTTCATAAAAATTTCATTAAACAATTTAATCTCAAATAAAAAAAATGCATATTTAACTTAATATCAAAACCTTTACATATAAAAGTTAACTTTCGGGCTTGAGAACCTATTAGGAGCTATGGCTAGAAATTTTTTCCCTTTTTTTTTTTTATGCTGTGTCCAACTATTTTCAAATTTATGTTTGTTTGCAAGGTTTTACGCAAAATATCTGATTTGAACTCATGTATATATATATACATATGTATGTATGTATGTATATATATATTTGTTATACGTATAAGATAAATACAATATACATTCCTACATGAAATCGAAAGGCTTTCAAGAAAAGTTTTGTAATTTTGAGAAATATATAAGATGGCTCAATTAAAGAAAACTATAAATAAATCATTATATTCAATAGTACTTTTTTTCGTCAGATTTATATAGTTTATTGGTGTAGAATTATTTTGTTAACATAATTCGAAATGTAGAATCTTTGTAAATTTAGTCCTAAAAATTGCAATGTTTATTTATAAATGAATTATTAAACGTAGTAAAATGTTTTTCTTTCTTTAGTTCTGCAAAGACTTAAATTTTTTATTCGTTGACAAAAGAAATGAATGTAAGAATTTGGTCTTGATAAAAAGACCTTAATGTGGCCCACATATTATAAGTAGTTACCATATTTTCTCCTATCTAAGTAAATTAGGTAAATATTAATAAAGATATGATTGGTTATGATTTTAAAATATATTTCGGATGTTTTCTTGATGGAAGGAAACTCTAATTGGTTTCTATTATATGAGGGTCCCTAGCCTAGCCTATATAAAGCCTGTATAACACCATCAGTTTTAGTGTTTTTTTTAACATTGATAGGTATAGGCTAGAAGACTCCCATACAAACTACACAGAGATGGAGGAATCGAGACTGTAAAATCAAGGTATTATCTTTACGCAATTATTTAAATAATATTGGCTAAAGGTACGCACTTTACCTAATTTTTCCGCTGCAAGACATATTTTGGTTCATGTCTATATTATAATTTCTTTCATGTGGTATCAGAGCCTTCTTTAGCCTTATTGTTTGGTAACGAGGAGTGGCGGAAGACAAACAGCATGTGCATGCACTTGATCCTTGAGCTCATTTGTGAAATTCCTCATGTGCCTCTGCAACATTGAATCCCATGCCTTCTCAGAGCAGTTTGCATTGGTGAATTTAAAAAAAAAAAAACAGATTCGAGCTTTAATCTCATATAATTCTTTTGTTTTCAAGACATGATTTTTCTTATTCGAAAGTTTTGAGCTTTTATCTTATGTGATTCTTTTACCGATTTTTATTCGGTTTCGTTGAAATTTTCAATGAAGGTAATGGTTTTTACAAAAGATTTCACTAGTTTCTGTTCAGTTTCTATGAACTCTTCTATGAAGACTTTTGTCTTATTCTTTGCCTTCAAATAAAGTAAGTTTTTGTTGTCAATTAGAATTTAGACAACAAATTGGAGAATTTGCAAGTTGATAAACTAGTCATGGTCTCTAAACATCTTTGATGCTTCATTACTGATTACGAGGTTATGCCAGAAATTATATTATAAATTTAAGGTAAGGATATTATATTCCTTCCATTAAAGCTTTAAACTTTTAGGGCATCCAGATATTTTTTAAATTGTAGATCTATAAAGTCTCTTTGAACTTGCGACGTTGATTTATTTTATTTTAATTCAATAACATTTTTCATTATATTTTTGGACTATATTTAAACAAAATGTCATGTCCCTATGTATTTTTGTATAAATTAACATACAGTTAAGTTGATTTTTCAAATAATTATTTGTGATATCATAAAAAATATTTATATTTGTGTATAAGAGTAGCCAAAGCATCTTAAATACTTGACACATAAGAATTTTAGTCACATAAAGTTTTGGTGACTAAATAATGACATCTATAAGGTAACAAATAATTTTAGAGGCATATTTATTACATTACGTGTACATATAAAAATCTTATCAACATAATGATAGTTGATATTTTGGAGGTGTTTATCAGAAATACAATTACGTTATGTATTTGGGAGTACCTACAATATCTCAAGTATTTTAAAGTAATAAGGATTATTAATTACATTGAGTTTCGTGATTAGTAATTATCAAAATAAATGTTTATTATAAACCTCATTTCTTGTATGTATGTATACTATTTTAGTTTTGTCAACATTAAGATAAGTTAACAAATTTAATAATATTCTTGAATGTTATCGTTCAAGTTTATTTTATTTTATATCATGTGCTTTAGAATAGCCACAATATTTTAAGCATTTGATACGTAAAGATAAATTCAACCTCATAAAGTTAAGAGGTTAAATGATGACATTTAGAATAATGAAAATTAATTCATTAAAATAATAACTCGGCCCTATAGGGAGGTTATTATTTTGATGAGATTAATTGAAATAAGACTATAAACTAGACATTTAAAAAATTATCCTATACCCGCAGGTATGGATGATTTGTCTTACTAGTTTAGTTGAGTTGTCTTATTATAAAGTATTTTAGTAAATTCTGTTATGGTTGGTGGTTTTGACCATCAAATGCGAGAATTTACTTTTGAATTGACATTAGTTGATTCATTAGCTAATGGTTTGAGATTCATAGCATTAATATATCTTTATCCTTGGTTATTATATTTTTTCCTTGATTATGACTTGGAAAAAATCTTATTTTACAATTTTAATATTATTTTGTGACATCCTTTGCAATAAAAATTTTAGGCATGCACAATATAGTAGGAGTGTGCAAAAGTAAAGGACAATGTTAAATTATATGTTCCATTTGATTTTATGTTTTGAGTCATATATTGATATTTCATTTTGGTCTCTTTTCTTGTATGCTCATAATTGCGTACATGCTTGTACACATAAAGATGAATTGTCAATTATAAAATCTTTGACCATGTGTGTTAAGAGAAAAGAGACAATATAAGATACATAAAATATTATTCGTGTCTTATGATAAAAGAAAGTATTTATAAATGGTTAAAGTATTCCAATTAAGAAAATACCAATGTGGTTTAATGGTATTTCATACGAATAATTTTGGAATGTTATAAAGAAACTTACCTTCATTTGTTGAATGACTCATAAGGAAATGGTTTCATTTTGTAGTCCATTTTATGGAATTTGATAACATAAAAAAATTTCATTTTGTAATTCATTCGCCAATTTTGTGCAGGATTTTAAGAAAATAAAATTTATTTTTATTAAAAGCATCCATTTATGATGTATTTGGATGAGTAGGAGTTTAGAATCAATGTTAAAATATTAATTTTTAAAAAATATATTCCATGACCTACTATTCAATTTGGAATTTTGAAAATAATTTTCAAATATTTAAGTCAAACTCACTCATACATTAGTTTTAATCCTTCATAATAATGTAATTGGCATAAAGTATTATGTTATCATTTAGAGCTCATCTGTTTTGACATATGTATATAGGAAGTTGTAAAACATCTCCATAAATATTATTAAATGAGGAAAGAAATCCTTAAAGTTCAGGATTTGTTCGATCATTTTAGTAATTATTGAGATTGTATAAGGTAAAATAAACCCATCAAGATTATTAAAAATGTCAAATGAGTTCTGAATTCCATGAGATCAGAAGTGTTTTTGAATGTATTTATTTCTTTTGTGAATAGTGAGAGATATCTTATCTCATTTATTGATAATTATTCACAATAAGGTTTTTTCTTATCCTTATTTGATAAAATTGAAGTACTTGATACTTCAAAAGGTTTGAAAATAAGGAGAAAGGAAGAAATAAAAGATGGAAAGGAACATTCCATGATATTCTGTTTATTTTCACCATAAAATATGCTATGAGATTATAAAATAGAACTATAATTAATATTGTGAGAACAAATGTAGTTGTAATTTAAGTTACATGCACCTTTGGAAAAGTTTTAGAACCACTTTTGTGTATAAAATGAGGTTTCTTTTAAGTTTTCTTTACAAGAATGTTTGGAAATCACATCTCTAATGACTACACATATGAAAGTTTTCAATTGAGGTAAGGAATTTAAAACCCTTAACCGATAAAATTGGATAAGGATAATAAGTGGTTGTTTATTTGATGTTATTCTTAACTTCAAATTTTAAATTTATTATCCTTTTATATTCTCCACGTAGTTTTTCAAACTCAAAATGAGGATTTCTTTGAAGAACTACATAAAGAGCACTCTTTTTTATTTCTTCTATTGATGAAAGATTTAAAAAACAATTAGAGTTATAGGTTCTTTATGAATTTAGAGTTTTAATCACTTCTACTGATCGTATACCTTTGATATTCTAACCTTTTTGTTAGAATAAAAATGGTTCAATTATATTTTTCATAAGTCATGAATAATTTAGACTCCATATTTTGGTTTGATGCCATAAAACAGTGTTCTATCTGAGATTAGAGTTAAGTCTAAATATTGTTCAAATTAGTAGAGTTAACCTCTATTAGTGCATACTAATATAGGTCATTATGTTTTATCTAGTAATGTTGAGTAATAAAGTTAGACTTATTTCTCAAATTTTCATTTAAAGGGCATCCATTATCATGAAAACTTACTTTAAGTTTTAATGAAGGATTCTATTGGAGTATTCATGACATTGTAACTCATTTTGATACAGAGTTACTTTTAATGGATATGAAAATATGATTTGATATGCATCATATATAATGGGAAGGTATACATGTGGATGTATAAAGGTTTTCATATATTTTGATAATTCATTTTGCAAGATAATGAAACTCTCTAAATATTTGAAATTGTTTTCTTCCAATGGTATATCTAAAGTTATGATGTTGTTTCTTCGTTTTGTTTTGAAGTGCATCATTGTTTATTTATATACCTCAAGGTCAGTGGGAGTAAATAAAGTTTATTACTCTCATATGTTGATATTTATTTTGCAAAATTTGGCAAAATGATGTTTGTGACTTTTGAGTAATTTTATATTTTGAATATCAATATAAGGGGGTCTTAATTATAAATCTCTTGTATTATTTGCATAGAGATTAATGAAGGATTGTAAAGAACATTTTATCAATGTTCTTGTGACCGAAATTATGGTATCTTATAAAATGTTACTCATTACTTAAGCTTGTTACATTTAAGATAATTATCTGTTTGTTACAATACATTGAAAGAATGAGAAATCCAAGGATGCTATGATGGTATCACAGACATATAATTTGGCATATTGTTCGTCGATTTTGCTATTAGCCAAATTTATGTTATTCAACCATATTGTTCATTTTGAACAAATTATTTTTATAGTTGAATAAGCAACTCGACATACAATTTCTTTGTCAGTTTGCAGCAAGTGGCTATTGAGTATAAAGTTATAGAGTTGAAATTTTAAGTTACTGGCTAATTTATTATTCAACTCTGGTTACTCAATTAACACATAAAGGTATTGCCATACTGACATTAATTGTCTAGACATTTGAGTAATTTTACTCACTTGATTGTGCACATAAAGTTGATGTATCAAGTTATGATCCATATTAGATCCATAAGGATGGACCCTTAATGACTTAATGACTTATATTAAGTTCATTCATAAAGTTTTGGAACTTGATTAGGAGATGTTTTACATTGTAATACATGGAAGGGAGTGTTCAACAGAAGAACATAACCGCTATGATTCTTATATTACATTTTCTGATTAAGAAATCGTTGCATAATCATATTGCAATAGAGTGATTATAAAGTTTCTTGACCATACTTTGAGTTTTTTTAATCACTCATAAAGACATTTACCTAATTATAACATGTGGGCCAAGTTGAAGAATGTAAGAATTTGGTCTTGATAAAAAGACCTTAATGTGGCCCACATATTATAAGTAGTTACCATATTTCTCCTATCTAAGTATATTAGGTAAATATTAATAAAGATATGATTGGTTATGATTTTGAAATATATTTTGGATGTTTCCTTGATGGAAGGAAACTCTAATTGGTATGCATCATATGAGAGTCCCTAGCCTAGCCTATATAAAGCCTGTGTTACACCATCAGTTCCACGGTTTTTTTTTTAACATTGATAGGCATAGGCTAGAAGACTCCCATATAAAACTACACAGAGATGGAGGAATCGAGACTGTACAAATTAAGGTATTATCTTTACGCAATTACTTGAATAATATTGACTAATGTACACATTTTAGTTAATTTTTCCGCTGCAAGATATATTTTGGTTCATGTCTATATTATAATTTCTTTCAAAGAAAATATTTCAGTCTAAAACCAATACTTTTCTTTTGCTTCAACCATAGAATAATATGCAATCCACAAAACAAATAAGCAAGATTATCCAAGATTCATTGATCAAAACTAGCCATGCTCTTACACAGTTCAAATAGAATGTGTTGCATTACACATGTTATCCAAATACATCTTAAACGTTGAAAGCATCAGAAACATGAAAAATTTTTGTGAATGGTCTGCATGTTATAGACCCAAAATCCTTTGAAGTATATGGTCCTAAATCTCCTTCTAGCATAATGGCAACGAAAAAGGTTCAAATCGGTTGTTTCTGGGCTTTTACTAAGATTGGACGGCTTTTTGAAAAAGTGCACTAAAATAGCCAAGTTTGGAGGAGGCGTTCGGATTTGACTATAATGAATAATACAAACTGATTTGGCATCATAGTGAATAACTGTTTCGGCAACAGAATTCCAAGCCTTTCTTGAAGAATTTTGATCAATTTAGGCATGTTTGTGTAAATAAAAAAAATCATCTATCATTCTGCACGAGCTAAAAGATTTGAATTAAAATTATCTTAATTGATTATCATATTTAAAATATATGCATGACTTTTTAAGTTTGAAAAATCAAAATTAATAGGTTTTAAAATTTTAGAATGATTTATTTTATTTTTTCTATTAAATAAATAAAAATGAGACAATTGTCGCACGAAAGCATTACATAATAATAAAATAAAATGGGAATACATCTTATATAAAGTAGAACTAAGAGGAACTTTGCAAAGTCGATAAGGCCACAATTCATTCTGTCATGACTATGCACATGACGGCTGTTGTATCTTGGAGAAGAGTCTATGTTACGATAATCCATCTCGGAATGATACCTCATGGTTCATAGTCACCTCAACTGTTCTTCATGTCCGGAAGGTAAAAGGTCAAATGAAATGGTGCTTCTTGCCGCAAAATTTAGTTAGCAACCGGATTAAAACTTCACTCGTAGGTCTTTTTGTATGATTCTTTTGAGTATATATCCAACACAAATTGTACACCGTTCCATCCCTTCTTAAAACTTCACTCGTAGGTCTTTCTGTATGATTCTTTTGAGTATATATCCAACAAAAATTTTACACCGTTCCATCCCTTCTTCTCATACACCACTAACGTATATGAATAGGGAAGCATGTAGATGTTTCATTTTCCACAAGTACTGATTGTGTCTCCCATCTCTATTGTATACACATTATTGCCCCTACCGTCCCCTCGTATAGGTAATTGAACATTGTATTCTCCTGTATATGTGTTATATTGAACCACTCTATGCGCTCTGGCTTTGATCTCGTTTGCTGTAAACTTATCTCATATCCTTTTGGGAAAAGGGTGTCTACCTGTGTATGCTTCCTCCCTGTATGATTCTTTTGAGTATATATCCAACAAAAATTTTACACCGTTCCATCCCTTCTTCTCACACACCACTAACGTATATGAATAGGGAAGCATGTAGATGTTTCATTTTCCACAAGTACTGATTGTGTCTCCCATTTCTACTGTATACACATTATTGCCCCTACCGTCCCCTCGTATAGGTAATTGAACATTGTATTCTCCTGTATATGTGTTATATTGAACCACTCTATGCGCTCTGGCTTTGATCTCGTTTGCTGTAAACTTATCTCATATCCTTTTGGGAAAAGGGTGTTTACCTGTGTGTGCTTCCTCCCTGTGTTGGTTGAAGTACTCGACCATTTTGTTGAACACCATTTTTGCAAGAGCTTTTAGTAGTAAAGCCCTTGATTTCTTGAAAGTACTGTTCCATGACTCAGATAAGCTAGTAGTCATGATTTCGTACCTGTATCCACCGGCATGCAGCACGGTCCATATCTCCAATGGAATTCCATTCAACCAATTAAATGCCTCCAAGTATCTTCTCTTAATTTCGTTTGTCAATCGGTTAAACTTTGAAACCTTGGTTGCAGTCTATGCCTGCCACATCAAACTTTTAAACTCTCTATTTTTGAATTTTAAGTTGAATTTAGCCCTTATGTGGTGCAGAAAAAACCTGTGATGGACGTAAAAAGGTTGCCACTACTGTTGTTGGCTAACTAAATTTAAAATGCCCTTGTGGCGATCCGATATCAAGCAAATAGGATGGTCCTCGATCACATACTACCGAAGATTATTAAGGAACCAATTCCAACTTGCTAAAGATTCTTCGTCAATAATAACAAATGCAAGAGTGTAAGCGTGATTATTGATATCTCATCCGCTTGCGGTCATTAGTACTCCTTTATAAATACTTATCAAGTGAGTCTTTTCAACCAATACAACAGGTCGACAGTACTTGAATCCTACTATAGATAATTAAATTGCCCAAAATAAATAGTTAAAAATAATGTGTGTCGACAGTACTTGAATCCTACTATAGATAATTAAATTGCATCATGTTTGAAATAGGACTTGAACCTCTTATATTATACATTTAACCGATGTTTTGAGATCTACCCTAATAAGGTGGGGATATGTCTGCCAATATATCGATCGGGAATGTTCTGGTGGTTGTTGTCTATTGTTTAGATAATACAAGTGCGCTCTGCACTGTAGATGGTTGTTTGCCACATACCATGCATAGCTTTCTTTATTATGTGTATGTACTAAGAGCATATATTTTCATCAGTTGGGTACAAACACTTTGATGTCCACTGGTCAGAGTTACTTTTTACTACCTTGAATTCACGACCTACCTGGATCGATCACTTTTGAACTGCGTACACAACTTTCTCCTTGTCTAGAAACTGCATGCCTCATCTAGTTCCCTTGTTGAATCATTCCAGTAGTCAAGTTGAACTTCCTCATTCAACAGTGCCCTCGATACAAAATTTTGAAAGTATTCGTACATGCAGTGATCTTGGAAGCTATTGGAGGCAAGACGTGAGTCTCACGGTAATGAATAGGTTGCAGCCTCAAGATAAGATTGAAGAGTCTGAGGGTTATGTCGAAACGGAGACTCTTCATTTTCATCTAAAATCTCTAAGTATTCTTCATCTGGCTGATTCAATTTGGATCTCCCTCGACGTCTGATATGGGACTTAATGCCATATAGCATCGGCAGTTCCGATGCCACAAGCATCAATACTTATGTCACGCGAGTCTCTATGCAATGTTGCGGGTCATCATACATGTCCATATTGCTGCCGATCCCTAAGTGTTGTTCATATTGTCCTTGCGTTGGCTGGAAATCCAAAAAAATGTGCATGCCAGCCCTACTAAACTTTGGTTGAATGTCCCACAACATGTCTATCTGGTTATCATCATCAAGGTTGATGATACTTTAGAACACCCAATTGAATTTCGGCGAAAAATATGGCCAATGCAAAGTCATTCTTAGACACTAGGTAGTTGGGTCCATTTTTCTAATTGAGAAGATCTTATGTACAAATACAGCATGGGAGATGTTATGTGTTTTCTATGCCTTTATACTTATTTCTATCATGATTCTTTAACAATTTACACTCAAACACAAGACAAGCACACTTATCGTCATGATTAGTATAATGGCAAGTACTTCAAATGTCGTATCTTCGGGAATGGTCAAATAGCATTACTCACTTTCTACTCTATTGTTTAGCCTATCAAATTTGCTTGTGAAAATGACCAAAATAACTACTAGGAATAGAAGTCTAGCTTAATTAATTAAAACTAGCTTAACTAATCTTACTTGCAAGAGAGAATTTAATTGAGAAAATAATACTTGAATGGAAAATTCCCTTAAATTATCTATGTGATAAAAAAATTCCTTGGTTGATTATCTTTCTCTTCTTATGTTTGGTGAAATTCCTATATTAGGACTCACCTATCTCTAGATGAGAGTCCTCTACCCTTAGATTAATTAGTTAAAATGTCTTTTTAACCAATTCAACCTAAGAATGCATTTAGATTAGTGAATTTCCAATTAGATTTCTCTAATTACCAAGAAAATGTTAAGGTTCTGTTGTGTTTTGTTGTCTATGCCTTTATACTCAATTTTATCACAATCTTTAACAATTTGCACACAAACACAAGGCAAGTGCACCTATCGTTTAGATTAGTATAATGGCAAGCAAGTTAAATATCGTATCCACGGGGATGGTCAATTACCATTACTCACTTGTTATTCTATTGTTTAGCCTATCAAATTTTCTTGTGAAAATGATGGAAATAGTTGCTTGGAAACGAAATCTAATTTGACTAATTAAACTAACTTAACTAATTTTTGTTTGCAAGAGAGAATCCAATAGAGAAAACAATACTTGGATGGTTAATCCCCCTAGAATTACCTATGTGATAGAAATGTCCCTTGGTTGATGAATTTCACTTCTTATGTTTAATAAAATTCCAATGATAGAACTCACTCTATCTCTAGATGAAAGTTCTCTAATCTTAGATTAATTAGTTGAAATCTCTTTCTAACCAATTCAACCCAAGAATGCATTAAGAATTGTGAATTTTCAATTAGATTTCTCTAATTATCAAGAAGATATTTAGATTTCTATCTCTAGTCACCTAAATCATCTCCATTGTTTGTGTATGGTCTATTTCACCCTTCCTTTCTCAATTCCAAGTGAAAATTTCCAGATTTTGAATCAATTGTCAATCACCCTTCCTTTCTCAATTCCAAGTGAACACAATTGTAGATTATGCATAAATAATCCACTCAATCAATTCAACCATTCATACCCACAAACAATCCACAAGAAATTCAAACTCAATCAACCAAGGAAACAATTCATTTACATAGATAAAAACTAGGGTTCATACCCATCCAAGTATTCAAAAGTTTAGTTCATCAACATATTACAATTCATAGAACAATAACCAACAAAGAAAGAGAAAGAATTGCTCATTTTCATGGTAGGAATCCTCTCTTCTTCAAGGTTGAAATTCGTCACTGTAGCATGGACGAAATTGCAGCTTTTTCCATGAATCTTCAAGGTGGATGTTCTCCTTCTTCAAAGATTCAATCTTCTCTCTTGATTTCTCTTGCAAAGATGAAGATTTGGGATGGGATTTGAGTGAGTTTTTGTTGTTTTTGGAGCCTCCCAGCCTTCTCTCTTGTTTCTGCCCTAAAGGGGTATGAAAATCTCCCCCAAAAGAGAGAGAAATGTAGCTTAAAATCAGCTTCAGATCGGCAAAAACGGCGCCGCTTATATCACACCAAACGGCGCCGCTTGTCCCCAGTTTTGGTGCAAGTTTCTGCTGCCCGACTGTGACACTATTTTGACTTCTAGGTGAATTTAGGCCCCCAAATCGGCTGATATAGGTCTTGATGTCTTCATGAAAGTTGTAGATCAGGATCTTAGATTTCTACAGATATTTTAATCACATCAATTGGGCATCTAGAACGCAAGATATGATCATTATACCAAACTGTATCAAAAATGGAGCCCAATGCAGAACAGGTGACTTTGCAGCATAAGTAGGGTAGGCAAATGAACTCCGATTGACATAAATTTTACCATTATGAAAACTTCAGAATGTCTTCTATAATTTTCTAGAATACCACTTTTGCATTTGAAAGCTTTATAGAGGTCAAAATCCAACTTGAAATATGTATACCAGTCTGTTTTTCCTCTACATTTCTCTATTGATCTTCATTGTGTAAATTTCCTTTATTTGCTTCATTTAATTCCAAATCTTCAATAATATCACCTAAAGCAAATAAGAGATAAAGGGAGTATAAATGGTGATTAAAACACCAAAATTTAACATAAAATCAAGCTCAAAATGATAATTATATGAAGCACAAATATAGAATATCAGGTTCCTATCTCTAGTCACCTAAATCATCGCCATTGTTTGTGTATGGTCTATTCCACCTTTCCTTTCTCAATTCCAAATGAAAAATCCAGTTATCAATCAATTAGCAACCAAAGCAATTCAACCAATCAAACCCACAAACAATCCATAAGAATTCAGAATTCAATCAACCAAGAAAATCAATCATTCATTCACATAGATAATAACTAGGGTTCATAAACATCCAAGTATTCAAGAATTTAGCTCATCAACATATTACAATTCAAAGAACATAAAGCAACAAAGAAAGAGGAAGAAGTGTTTATTTTCATGGATCAAATCTTCTCTTCTTCAAGGCTTGGAGTTCTCTAACTTTGTTGTGAAGAGTTGTGTTCTTGAGCTTGAATCTTCAAGATTGATTGCTCCTTCTTCAAAGATTTGATCTTCTCTCCTGATTTTCCTTACAAATATTGAGGATTTTGGATGAAATTTTCACTCAAATCTCTCCTCTTTCGGCCTCCTCCAAGAACCCTAGCCGCCCTTTCCAATTGCCCTTAAAGGGTATTTATATATCTCCAAAAAAGAGAGAGAAAAAATAGCTATAAATTTATTCTACCAACCCAAATGGTGCTGTTTAGTGCTTCAGGTAGTGTTATTTGGCTTCTTGTAGTCGCGCCATTTGGTCCACACCAAGTGGCGTTGCTTGCAACCAGTTTTGCTACAGTATTATGCTAACTGTGACAGCTATTTTGATATCTTGGTGAATTTAAAGTATGAAATCCGATGATATAGGTCTTGATATCTCATGAAATTGTATATCATGATCTTATCATTCCACAACACTTTGAATCACCTCAATTGGACTTCTATAGCGCAATATATGATCATTATATCAAAATGTGTCAAAACTGGAACCAAATCCAGAAACACTGACTTTGCACTATAAGCAGGGTGGCCAAACAAACTTAGATTGATATAAATTTTATCATTCTGAAAACTTCAGAATGTCTTATATAATTTTCTAGAAGACCACTTTTGTATTTGAAATCTTTAAGAAAGAGCCAAATCTCACTTGAAAATACCCTGTCCTGCTTCTCTGTTTAGCATTTTTCTTCATTCTAAGTTTATAAAATCTCCATTATTGCTTCATTGTACTCCAAATCTTCAACAAACTCACCTAAGTAAAGAAGAGATAAAGGGAGTTTAATGGTAATTGAAACACCAAAATTCAACAGAAATTTAAGCTCAAAATGATAATTATATGAAGCACAACTATGAAATATCAAGAGACTTTATGTTGAAGGATCCAACTCTTTTGTGCTACTCCGGTGAAAAATGGTCCAACATCATCATTCCTGATTTCATTATCCTGGACTAGGAAGAATCTAATAGGGTTTTCTAAAGCTATTCTTCTCGTTTCGATGGACCAGTGCAAATGTTTGGTAGTTGTATTACTTGTATGGAAACAAGAAGAGTGTGTTGAATATTCTCTGACTCTGAGAGGCTTATGTAGAAAACCATGTTATGATTAAAGCGTAAGCCTCCACGTGATAAAAGCTGTGAAGAAAATAGGCATCGTCTAAAAATGCGGTAAACATGCATGGAAATGATGCAACAGATGCGAAAAAACTATGCATTCTGACAATATTTAAGATGAATCCAAAATCAAAAAGCAAAACCAAAAAGCAAAATCAAAAAGCAAAACCAAAAATCAAAAACCAAAAAGCAAAATCAAAAATACAAAACCAAAAAGGTAAACCTCCATGGAAAAACTCCAAGCTTTCACAAATACTAAAGATAACGCCAAATTCAAAAAGAAAAGTAGAAGGACAAAGTTTGTATTATTAATATGTATGGGTTACATCAATAATTTATACAATCGTACGGGGTAATCAGAGGTGTATATATGGATGGACCAATGCGGGTACGGGTGCGAGTGGATCGGTGCAGTTGCAACTCTGAGATGGCAAACTCCTCGAGCAATTGCAATAGAAACGACTCATCCTCTGGCTGACCAACAGTGCCTGATGGACCAGCGACATCCAATACCATCTCAACAAGTAGAAGATGGTAGTCTTGCATTGGAGGCTCTAATGTATGCATCATATCTATAGGTACATCTGCACATTAAAATGGAAAAATTAGGGCATCTTCTGCAGGAGAAGGGGCTAGTACCTCTTCGCGGCATTTACGTCTTACTCGTGGCTTGTCGTCTTATCTAACGCTAGTGAAATCATGCTCAGGAATGCAATCTCAGGGTCGTCGTCACGAGGGCGGTATGGTAAAATTGGCCCTGCAGTATAAGGAGCCACAACTGACAACATCTCCAACTGACCTCAAATCCCTGCTACACAAGTCAATAATGCACTGGAAAACTCTCCACAACTGAGGAATTACAGACAGCATGGAATTTGTAGCAACATAGATACACTGGTGCAAGACTGATTCCTATAAAAAATTTAGATAAAAATGAATAAAAAATTAACAAAAGCATAACAAAATGATAATATTTAAACAGTAACTATAGAACTATGTCATGAATAGATAGCTAACCAATATAGTAGAAAAGGGACCCAGTGGTCCGGTACCTCTTGACTACCCTCCAATGATGCACTGGATTGCTGATGAGCACACTGGTGTGTGCACGATATTACTCCAGGTAATCTCGTCAAGCCACGATCGCATGCACCGTATTGTATCATCAACCATGCAATCTCTGCGAGCATCCCACAGAGAGATCAGAGACGTGTGTGTAATCTACCAGTCACGCACGAATGTACTACGTGTCTCGTACCGATGTAAATCCCTACAAGCATCACAGGCTGGAGGTATAAACTACTCCAACCAGTACTACCTCGTCACCTGACCAAGTAAATGCCACTCCACAATACCAAAACATAGAAGTAGAACTTCTGCACACCAAAGTGGATCAAATGGGAATGCCTCGATCCCGTATAGCTCCCATGCAAACTGCACATACAACCAATATAATAAATTCATACATAAGTTATTTATAAATCTAACAAAATAATATAGTGAGTGTGAAATTGAACCTCCTCTACGGGCATAGCATCTAACTAATCCCGATTGGTAAGTAGCACATGAGTCAGTAATAGGCTCGCGTCAAACGGCACTGACCAGTGACATCCATATGTAGCTCGTGGAAGGATCGGCACACGAGGCTCTAGTCTAGTTGTACATAACAATCGGATCCGTTCCCACTCTCACAACTGTACAACTGTGACAGGCCAGTAAATCTCACTGTATCTCCTAAAAGTGCATCACATAAGTAGTGATACAAGTATGCGAGAACTCCACTACCCCATCTATATGACCCGACAGTATCCAAATTCTATAAGAAGAGGAGATAACGTATTGGTATCTTATTATTCGAGTGATCGGAGAACAAATGTCCTCCTATGACTTTCCGGACCAACCAACCCGGATCTGCCCTCGCAAGTCTCTCTTGCATTTTGGGGGAGCAGAGCATGCAGCAAAATCGAGCAATGGATCTTAGAAGAATTCCACTTTGAAGCACGACTCTTTCTATTTCTGCGCTGGCATGGCATTTGAGTTGTCTCCCTTCCTCTTTCAATCGAAAGACTCGACGCAGATAGCTCCGGTGCCCTTGCTTTTACCTCTATCCGACAATGACAACCCCATCTCCACGACCACAATATGGAGGAGCTGCTCCTTAATCCGCACTACAACCAAAAAAAATGTTCTCCAGATCGATATATGATGCTAAACCGAGACCGAGATAGAGGGAGGGCTGCCCCTTTGTTGTCTCGAAGAGACAAAAGTGTAGGACAATGAAGGAACTAGGAGACAGAAGAATTGTACAATAATGGGGGAAGGAGCTAGCCTTCGGAAAGATACTAGGTCACGTTCTCAACAGGGGGAGGAGAAGCAGAAGAGACCGAGGGGAAAAGAACCACCTCCTTTTCCATGTACTCTTTAAGAAGTTAAGGTCATAACATTGGATAGAGGATGGCGTCTTAAAGCTCCCTCCAGTGCAGAAGGAACCAAGCCATCAAGAGAGGTAGGATCCCGCTTTCATCGATCTCTTGCTCATCCAAGCGGGGGTCATAGGAAATTTTTCCAGATGAAGTTGGAAGAAGCTTGTAGGTTTTGGAAGGACTTTTTATTGATCAAAAAGAAGAATCCACTTCTATGCCCTTAGGCACGGCCATACATAACATAGAAATCACATCCCATAAGAATAAGCAGAAGTCCATGTGCCAATCTGACACACTCCTGCAAGTGGCCTCATAATAAATACCTCTAGTGGTTTCTTCTGCATCTTATGTCCACGATATCTGCCGCGGTAAGTCTAGCTCAGACAATTCTGTCAATTATTTCAATCTACTCAGATTTAGAGTAAGTGTATGGGGGCTCGATAATGGGGTGACCATCAATAGGCAATCTCCACAAGATTGTCACATCTTGGAGCGTAATAGTGGTCTTACCAGATGTCAAATGAAAAGTATACATAGTGATAAGTGCGTGGTCAATAGAACTGAACCCGACCGATTGTGCAGCAATTTGCTATTTTGCTATTTTCTTGCGCTAGCTACTGCTTCTGCTGTTGTCTTGCTATGCGGCTGCTTCTGCTATTACCTTGCGTTGCAGTTGCACCTACTCCGCAGGGAAGAAGGCTTTGGCGATAACACCTGAAGCTATGGCGTGAAAGCCCATAAAAAGCTAATAAGGTCATCTGGTATGTGTTATAGCTTTTTAAGCTATAATGCCATACGATATTCCATTATTAGCTTTTTAAAAGCTAATTATGCATTGTCATAGACGCCAAATGAAAATACGTCATAGGTTTTTCGAAAAAAGACACAATGCATAATTAGCTTTTAAAAAATTAATAAATGATGCCAAATGAAAACATATCATAGCCAAATATGAAACTCCTCTCCCAGACACGAATATTTCAGTGCAATCTTTGGAAAACCAAGCATGTCTTGGAAAAAACCCGTTGTTTTAGGATAAAGAAAGCTCCATTACATCTGAATGGGAACTTTCCAATCCAATACCTTTTATGCTTTAATCCACTAACGCGACAACATTTGCTTGTGTTGCATCCTTTAATATATGGTAATGGAGTTGGGCTTGAGGCTGAAGCCCAATTCTCTAGTAATACATTAAGTGATACGACTAAGCAAGAAAACTCATTTTTGTTTGGATTAGGAGCTGCGACAAAGATACTTTCCAAATAGGATTCACTTCTTTCTTCTCACAAATTTGATCCCTATAAATACTCTTCATTACCTTTTCTTTGACGATTCTCTCTTCAATCTATACTAACTTAGGCTTAGTTTGGTTCATAAAGGGGAAGGGGAGGGAAAGAAGCACCTTTTACTTCCCCTAAGGAAGGTATTTGTATTTACTTTTGTTTTGTTTGGTATGAGAGGAAGGGAAGTAAATTAGAAACAATTCTCCTTGTTTAGTTGTACAAAAAGTGGAAGTGGATGGGGGATATAGTGTTGCGTTTACAAAATTATGATAAAAGTGAAAGTTAAGGACACAATAGTTTTTTAAGTATTAAATACCTCCCAATTATTCTAAAAGGGGAAGGATTGAAATTGCTTATGTAAAAAGGGATCTCCCCCCTCCCTCGTCCTCCCACATTTACTCTCTTCCCTTCTCTCTTTCCAACCAAATGAAGTAAAACATCTTTTTACTTCCTTTTTTACTTTTCCTTTCCTTTTCCTCTCTCTTTCCCTTCCAACGGCTTGTAGCTTAAGCGGAAGAACAGTACAAACGGCTTGTAGCTAAGTATTTCAACGCTCGGGTATCCCTTCCGTATCTTTTGGGAGAGTGACTTAGTATTGCGTAAAAATGAGACAAGTCGGGTAAATCCTGATTGCAAGTTAGATACTGTTTAGGAAAGGCCATACATAATTCTTAAAGATCTCAAAAATGACAGCTACCAGCTCAAGAATTAGGAAGGACGGGTGCTAGCACAACCCTGGAATGTGGTCCATATACAGAAATTTTACCCATAGGTTCCATACTTTGCTTCAAAAAAAACAAAAAACAAAGCAACAAAAAACACAACTTTGTCCTTCTCTAAAAATTGTATTGCATAACGTACACCATTACAGGAGAAACAAAAAGTAGCAGAAAATAACAAGTTAAACTAAAAAATCTAGCAATGTATCATTAGAGTCACTAGAGCCGTTGCTCATTCAAAAATATGCTAGTTCTCCTAGCACAAATTCTAGATATTGCGCTAGGGCCTCAAGGATGCATACCATGCTCGGAAAGTAGAATGTGAGCACTTGAGCAACATCAAGAAAGAGACTCAGTAGAAAAGCATCATAGTGCTTGCTCTCGCCATTCACCTTCACGCTCAGGTAAAATATGACATGAGTATCATACTCCAAAATAAGTGTATGATCCAGCAATGCGATAACACTTACAATGTCAGCAACTTTCTCTCCAGCTTCTTGCTAGCAGACCTGTAAGCGAGGCACAGAAACTCTAATTTTATCTTAAACACTTTGCAGTCATCTCTAAGGCCGCTATAGGTGGAGTGGATCAATGGATCATTAGTCCGAAGAAATGCAGCCAAATGAGGAAGGGTAGCATAAGGAAACAAAGGGAGCGAAGTCATGACAAAAAGGAATACCAGTAGCAATAAAGACAAATATAGAGCTTTGTGCTGATCAAATGCCTAAAGCCTTGCATTTAAAGAAGATGATAGAGATTGAAATGTTATCAGAAAAAGGAACAGCATAATAAATAAACCCTCTGGAGGAGAGAGAAAGCACCTCAAAAAAATCTGATAAGGCATATAGAATGCCGATTTAGTTACCTAACACTGAGGGGTACAAGGAAAACAATCCCACCCTAAATGAGTGAAACAATTCAATAGCTAAAGAATGGCTAAATTGGGTACTCACAAAAGAAAAATATTCGATCTAGTCTATAAGTAGTACATCGAATGAATTGCGTAAATACAAAAGTCTGGATTGATAAACAGGGTCCAACAGCAAAGTCTGGATTGATAAACAAGATCTAGCAGAAAAATCTAGTTTGATAAACAGGGTCTAGCAGAATTACACAAAATACTAGGCCACAAGTTAAGGCGTAGTAGAAACAAACTAGGTCATAACAAAGCCTACCAAAAACATAATAGAAAGCTAGCTCTTATAAACTAGCTAGCAAAATCTAATCTACATAAACTTATGATGTCTCTTCAGGTGCAGCGGCAGAAGTTGGAGTAGAAGTAGAAGCAGATCCAGCAGCAACATCAGAATGAGAACAAGGATAAACTTGCTCGGATACTTCGAGAGCATACAATGACTACCTTTCCTCTAGTAATTCAAAATCAGGATGTTTTTTCCTCACCTTGTCCACAATCTAGGTAGTGGCAATATGTGCAAGAGGAGCTACACACTTGTGAAAGAGATCCTTCATCTTTTGACTCTTTACAAAAGATCTTTAGACCCTATCAATAATTGGTGCTCTTAAATTCCCTCTAGCATCCAAGAACTGATCCACGATACCCTGCAATTCTTGCACAGTGTTCTCGGATGCCTCCAACACCTCTTGAGATTTCACCAACTCCTCTTTGTAGGCCTCTAGCTCTACCCAAAGTTCATCTCCCTTCTAGTCTGCTACTCTTTTGATTGCCCGAACTTTGTCCCTCTCCCCTTTCAGATCATTATTCTCGTGGATCAGTTGGTTTAGCTATGTTTGCAGCGCCTCACCCACTTTGTTAGCCTTTTGTATCTTTTTTCATAATTCTCGACCAAAAATGATTGTCTAAATTGTAGATAAGCAGTAATTCTTGAAAGTTTCTAAATTACTACAACGACTTGTCATTTCACTATCTCTCTGGTTCCTACGCCTGGTTTAGTTAGCACATCCTTCCAGTTCATGTCCAAGCCCCTTGTTGGGCAAAAGTGAGATATAGCATAAGACACTTCACCCCTGGGAAATGACATCGAGCCCACAAGATATTTTTTTTAGACCGAATAGCGGGAACCCTTGGGTACCGACCTTTCCATGACTTGTAGCTATTTTTCCCTAATTGTGGAGCTACGTGTTCGCTCGATGCACAAATCAATGGTTGGGATATAAGACCTCTCGATAGAACTTTCCTCTTCTATGAATGGTGAGCTATAAAGGCACATCTTCTTCCTCCTCCTCCTGATTCTTATCCGACACGGATGATTGCATTACGACTGCATGGGCAGCAACACATATATAACACAACTACAATCTCAAGGTTCGACGCAGTAATGCCCCAATCCAAGAGACCCCAAGGACTTACCTAAAAGATAGTACTTATCATCCGACGCAACGTCTAGTTGCTCGGGCAAAGTACTTCTCCCTCACCTCTATAGCGAGATAGCAATATTTTGTAGAATACTGGAGCCTACATATTTGAAATATAAACAGTATGATCAGACCACCAAATTGGAAAAGCATCAGTCAGGATAAGTACAAAAAAAACAACAACAAAAGATAATAAAGACTAATATAACTTCTCTAAATCAAATTGGTCTAGGAAATACAGGCCGGCTGCTTTCATAATACCTCCCACCTAGTCTTCGCTAATCCGTAGCTCAAAGGCATATTTGTGTAAAGCTTCTATTGCAGAGTGGATGGTTGAAGGTTCTTTTACAAGACGGTTAGGCAATTTCCTCTGGCGGTTCCATACTAGTAAAGGCCCAGGGACAGATGATCAGACAAAGATAAAAAATTCTTTCCATCCGTGTATGAAAGAAGGGATTTTGGCAATTATTTTTGGAGAATTGTTTCTCCAGTTAAACATGAAAAAGCATGGACCTCGTTAAACCAGACTTATGATATAAAACTTTCAGAATAAATCTAGGTTGGTCGGGAGATTTAAGGATCGGCACACTAGGACAAAACCTATTACCAATCTTACAGTAGTTGGTGCTAGTTGAGCAAGGAAAAGCGACCAAAAAATGCAGAATATCTGACAAAAGTTCTAGAAACGAAAGGCTTAGACCTCTTTTCAGGTAATTTAAATATAGCATAAAACCGCCAAGAGGGCAAAAGCATGCCCTATCTGAATCAAAAGGTTTTATTGGTTCAACATTTTCTTGTTGAATATGGTATTGGGAGTATGCTAAAGTTATATGCCTATATGATGTCACCGGATGGATATTTATGGCTAATTGTTCAACTAAAGAATCACCTTCCTGAGGCTCAAAGTGGGTAAATTTCGTCACTAGAAGAAGATGGGTTGGAGCGAACTTTCTAGAAATAAGAGGAAATGTAATAGAAGACTCTCCTAACGAAAAGTTTAAATCTCCATTTTTAGTAGGACAAAAAACTATGTGAGGGATAGAAGGAGACGTAGACAACATGGAAATGGATTGGAAAGTATTGGTAAATGGAATGTTTGTAAAAAAAGATGATTCTTCTTCGACCGATTAGAGTAACCCTATTAGAAGATAATTAAAGCAATAGCAATGATGGCTGAAAAGATAGAACTGAGACGGCACTTCTCGATTGCGTATAAGGGTCTTTCAAAGATTTTCTTAAAAGACGCATTGTACAGCAGAGCGCCGAGTATGGGTTTTGCCTGAAGGGATGCATTGGTTCCCGTACCCGACTTTGTCATGGGGGGTAGATAATGGAATTGGGCTTGAGGCTGAAGCCTAATTCTCCAATAATACGGTAAGAGATATGGCCAAGCAAGAAAATCCATTCCTGTTTGGGTTAGGAGTTGTGAAAAATGCACAGGTTTGAGGTACTTTGCAAATATGATTCACTTCCTTATTCTCACAAGTTTGATCCCTATAAATACACTTCATTACCTTTTCTTTTGATGATTCTCTCTTCAATCTATACTAACAAGCATCAAAGGGTTTTTGAGGACAGATCTCCACCCCATTAATCATCTTTCGCAAAAACTTCACGTAAGAGAAGCTTTGTTTAGGAGTCCACCTTCCAATATATAGGATTATTGGTTTCCTCGATTTGCAATTTACTTGACTACCACCTGTTCCACTACATACAACTCCACTTTGTTGCAGTACTCCACTTCCAATACTTCTTGCTTCGGCGACATTGTGAGCCATCACAGCAAATAGCAAAAGTGCTGCAAGAAATATACAACTCATCCATCTAAACACCATCCTCATTGAATAGCTAGCTAGTAGCCAATAACCACTCTCTATATCTATATTGCAAATGCAAAAGAACTCGAGAATGATTGTGTTGTCACTGAAATAGAGTGGTACGAATTTTTTCTTCAAGTGATCAATGAAAAAAAATTAATAGATACATACCTCGATTTGAATTACACTGATTGTATGAGAGTCTTCTAACTTATGCCTATCAACATTAAAACCTCTTGAAATGATACTGTTACACATGTTTATATAGATTAAATCAAGGACCATGATATGATAGATATCAATTAGGGTTTCCTTCCATCAAGAAAACGTTTGGATTATTTTTCAAAATCATAACCAATCATATCTTTATTAATATTTAGTTGATTTACTTAGATAAAAAAATATTGTAATTACTTATAATATGTATGACACGTTTAGGTCTTTCAATGAAGATCAAATTCTTACAATCAAAGCTATATGTAAAGGACTAATTTCTCTTTCTTCATCTTGGTAACCAATTTATTTTGTTAATCTTCTAATATCCACATATTTGATCCTTATCTTCAGAAAATCAAAAGCCTATAGTTGTTTTCGGTTGAATCGTACATTAAATAACTGAAATGATGTGGTAAAAAATGTGTGTACTTGTAAATGAAAGAGCCCTTATTGTTGTAAGGAAAAATCTCCGCCATAGTGGCAGTACATTATTACATTTCAAACTTCATAAAAACAGTGGTTGATGTTTCATTGATATAATTCAAGCTATTTATTAAAAAGATTTAAACCACACATAAGGCAAATTAGCCCTAAACATTATTTCATTGATAGGCGGTTCCTAATATTAATTTCCAAATTTTTAGGTCCTCGTTCTTTTTTCAGAGAAATTAATTAGTCATAACGTTTAATTTTTGGTAGGTGAGCTGTCGATCAATGCTTTGGTTCAGTCTTTTGTCAAATAAATCTTGCCTAGGAGATGACTTCAAAGATGCATCTCCCTCAACGCTTTAACAATTCCCTAGTAGTTACTAGCTATGTATGTCAGAAACTATGAATTGCAAAACTTTACAGCCTAAATCCAAAATTTAATGTCCAATTTTAAATTACGTGAGGCTTTAAGAAATCATTTGAGCATATAGAGATTAGTGCTCGATCATATTCATTAGTGGAGCTCATATCCAATAAATTAAGTTAATTTTGGGATATAGATATAAAATATGTTTAATTTAGGAATATGGGAAATCATATTCTTTGATATTCCAAATAGAATTGTCAGCCTTCAGTTACATTGATATCCCTTATTATTGAATAGATAAATATCTGCGGGAGTGACCGTACATTATTACATTTGAAAACCAATGGTTGAAGTCTCATTGATATTGTTTGGGCTATTTATTAAAGAGATTTATATGTCATCACATAAGGCAAATTGTCTTAATTCGCCAATAAACATTATTGCTTTCATAGCTTTAGCTCCTAATGTATATTTTTCAAAATTTTTTGGTCCTTGTTCTTTTCTCGGATAAATTATTTGGTAGTTTCGCCCAATTTTAGATACGCCAGCCATTAGTCAATGACTTGTTTGAATTCTGAATCAAACACACAACAGTACTTTTGGGAGTACACTCACCCTTTTCAGCAAACAGTGAGAAGAAGAAGAAACAAAATGATACACTTGAAAGGGCCTCGCACAACAATTGGTGGGAAGGGAGTAATTGCTATTGCTTTACTTCTCTTCTCTAGTAATCATTTAGACATTGTTTTATTGAAAATACAAGAAAGTAATCTACAGGAATTTAAATCCTGGTAACGTAAATCTATAAATTATGATTTCAAGTATATTACATTATTATTTTTGGACAGCTTTAAAAAATTGTTAAGGAAAAATTACTATACTTAATTTTTTAAAATATGTAAAATAAATAGAATATTAATTTTTAAAAAGTCTAAACTATCTCTTAATAAGACTTATATTATTATACACTTTAAAATATACTTTTTGTGAAAATGATATAGTCGGTAAAAAAATTCATATATATTTTTATTTTATTTAGAGATATATACTTTTATTTTTATAGTTGATAATGATATTTATGAGTTGTATAATTATGATATAACATTTAAACTATAGGTTGGTAATTAATTTAATTAAAATTTTAAGTTTTTTAACTTTTTGAAAAAGATAAAAATTATGGAGATATATAATTTTAATTAGAAAATAATAACATTGGGGGAGGTGTGATAAGAGGAAATGATGATTGAGAAGGAAGATAAAAAATAAAAAGGGGAAGAAGAAAAGATGTACTGTGAATAAATTATCTATTAAATTTTTATATTTGTCCTTTTATTCATTTGATTCCTTGGGAAAGGAATCACAATACCACCTCTATCTAGGGATTTATTTTTCCAATATCCTTCTTTTATTTTTCCAAATATAAGGAATCATATTCCTTTCCAAACCATAAATAAAGAACCAAACACACAAATTTAAAAATTAGAGATATCATTATTTTCCCTAAGCAGTTTCCTTAGAAAATCAAACGAGGCCTTAATATCTCTTTGTTCCACAAAGATAGACTTACTTCTCTGTTTTCACACAAATTAAAGAAGTTAGTGATTATAGTTAAAGCTAATTTTTTTTTCTAAATATTTTCCTTATATACCTTTCAATAATGCTAAGATGAATTTGACTCGTATTAATTAATTATTTTTTAAACTAGTATTTGAGTTTAAAACTTTTGCAACAATATTGTGTAACCCTATCTGTATATTCTAAACTAAACGAGATAAATCATAAACTATAAAAGATAAATCTTAAAAAATAAATATTTTAATTGAAAATGTTATAGAAGTGTTGTGGAGGATCCTGAGTGCTCCTAGTCTTTATGTTTTGCATTCTTAAGTTTTCAAGAGATGAGTGTATTTCTTAAAAAATTTGAGAGTTCTTCAAATTAAAAGCAAAAAGCTAAAATCTATGAGAGAAACACATCCAGGCAACAAAGAGCAAATGTGCAAAGTGTGAGTTGATATTTGAAGTAAATGAAAGCTTCTATCTTTTCATCTTCATCTCTTCAAGGCTCATAAGTATCGGTTGTAAACTTGTACCACCAACGCCGAGAAAGTTCTTGAGTGAAAAATAGTTGCTAGATCTATTAAAAAAATCAGTTGTGGTAGTTGCTAAATCTATTTGTAAAACTAGTAAGTACAACTTGAGAGTTTATTGGATGTAAGATGTTTAGAGTTGTATTGTTTGATTTCTACCGTTAAAGAAATTGGGTTAGTGAAAGTACTTAAGATAAGATTCTTAAAGAGTGAATATAGGTATGTTGCCGAACCACTATAAAAATTCTTGTGTCTCTTTTCATTCTTGCTTTACTTAGCTTTGATTGTTTGCTTGTTTTAACCACTATTTGCTTTCTATTTGGAAAATATATGTTAGTATATTATTTAATATCATAATGAAATAAAATTTAACAAGAAATGATTTAAATGCCCTACTAGTATATTTAGTATATTGTGTCAATAAAATCAAATTATACCTAAAAAAGTCTAAATTAAATATTCATTTATAAAATCTTATTTAAAAAAATTCACACAAAGATATTAAATCAAATATTTTAAGTACTAAAGTATAATTTAGTTATAAAGACAACTCTTAATTTAAATCAAACTAAAAAAAGTAGTACTAAGAGAAATAAAATAAAATTTAAGGATAAATTATGTTTTTTCTTAATCAAATGTTGCGAAGGTATAATACTTATAAAAAATTTTTAAAATTCTTACTTCTTCTGGAATGGCATCCTTAAGTTTTAGTGTGGAAAGATCTTTTTCACTTTTTTCTGGAATCACCTTTCGTGTGAAAAGACCTTTCTTACTTAAAATTTTCACACCAAACACTGAAATGTAAAGATGAGTTAAAAAAGTCATTTCATTCCCTTCCATTCATGTGTACCAAATGATCGTTAGTTGTGTTTGTAGAATTGTAGAATTTCATATGAAGATTGTTTTATCATTTTTATTGATTTAATTGTAAATTAAATTTTTATCTCTTCATTAATAATCATTTAAAATGTTTTTCAAATAAAAGTGTATTTGGAACTTTACTAATCAAATATCTTCATATTCTTAAATTTGACAAATAAAAAAAACAAAATAATAGCAATTTTTTTACAAATAAAAAAAATGAGAGTGTAAAAGTTAGACCCTGTAGGTGCAATCTAGGTTGAATTTGGATCAGTTTTATCAATTGATGAGAATTTTGAGTTCTTTAAGCATAATAATAATAATAATAATAATAATAAAGTACTACGCTAATTAGGAAAAGAAATTCAGAATTTTAGCTTTTCTTTTGGAGGGATCAGGAAATGCAGGTTCATTTAATTCTTCTTTTTTATAATTAAAATACTTTATTCATATTAAAATAAAATATATTATACAAATAGATTAAAAGCACATTCCAATAGATAAAATAATACATTCTAAATATTTTAAATAAATAAATTTATAAAAAAATAATAAAAATAAATACAATTCGATCTTCTCTTCAATATCTTCTCCTCGTTTAATTATTCTTTATTTTTGGTAAATCTAGAAATCGGATAAAAATTCTGTCCTTATTTATTGGTCTGGCTCACGAGAGCGAGCTATATATATTGACAACAAACAAATTAACCGCTTGCTTTTATGAAGCGACATCCCCTTCACCAAGGAGCAAGGAGCTTATTCTTGTCTTGGGGGACCAACTTTGGACGTGTCAAGATTTTGCCATGCCCGTCCTTTACTTTGGACTCTTGCCCTGCAACCAATGTCTCTATTTCTATTGCCCAAAAAAAAAAAAGGAAAAAAAATACTCCGATTAGAGATATTTCGGATGGAATTCAATAGCATTTAGATTTACTTTTTTATTTTGAAATTTTATAAAAATAAATTATTTTCAAAAAAATATGAGATTAAAATAAATAATTTATATTAAATTTTGATCTAAATACACTTCATATTCTATAATTCAAATAATTAACTTTTAAGTTATTATTTAATATTCTCTTTATTTAAAATTGAATGTCTAAACTTCTTTTGTAAGATCTTTAGATTTGAATGTTTACTTTTCTAAATTAGTACTTAATATATTTATCTAAATTTTTACTACTAACTTTTTAAATTTTAAGCGAATTAAACTTAATCTCTGTCTATTAATATCTCAAACTCTCTTGATTTAAAATATTTAAACTCAACTAACACATAAGTCATATTACTAGCTAGATGTATTAAGATCGATTCCGTTGTGGACCTAAACACAAACTTTTTACTTTCGATCTTACACATTCTCTCATAAATAATTCATCTTTACAAAATTCGAGATAAAAAATTTCATACACAAAATACTATCCAATCTCACCTAAAATTTCAATTAATAAAAATGTTATAATAATTTAATATATTCCTTATTTTATACCAAATCAAGGTTTTTGTTTTTTTTTTTAAAATACTTTCCGACGGCATGGAGTACATATTAATTTTAAATGTTTGTTAAGAGTACTTTAAAATTAGCTATTGGATCCTCAATCTGAGAATCCCAACTGCACTTCTTGCTTTTGTTCCTTATTTGTCTTTCAAATGCATTTATTTGCATAATATACAATCCATAGGCTATACTGGTGATTGAAGAAGATGACTCAGACCGACTTTGATTCTAAGTCCTATCCTCCAATCTTCCGCTCAAAGAACATCTCAAATCAGGAGGGCATTGACTCCGAGGAGGCGGACGAAGAAGTTGCAGATTTGGACCCTCTTCCTATTATAGATTTCCACAGCATGAACTGTGAGATTGAGAAGCTCAGTGAAGCTTGCAAAGACTGGGGCATGTTTCGGTTGATCAACCATGGGATTCCACTGGCCCTCTTGGAGAAACTCCATGACCATGCCAAGAAACTCTTCTCTCTCAGTTTTGAATCCAAGCAAACTTCCTTCACTAGTCCTTTTGCATATTTCTGGGGCACCCCCGGCCTAACACCTTCCGGAGTCGCCATACAAAGAGAAAGAGGATCCAAGAGCAGCCAAAGTTTCAACTGGCTTGAAGGTTTTCATGTTCTCTTGACTCCACTGTCCCAGTGCAAATATGAAGATCCCATGCTTGAATCTTTCAGGTTTGCTTTCTTCTCGACTTTGCCATTTCTGGATACTTAGACAGAACTAACACTCTAATTTTGAAAGACGAGAATCTATATTAATCTGTGTAAAAAATAATTCAGAAATGTTATGAAGCGAATCTAAAGAAAACGTGAGTAAAGGCTTAAAAATTAGATCAATACTTATAAAACGAGTCTTAAAAATGTCTCCCCCTTATTTCCTCCTATGCTTCGATGGAGAGAAACTTCATAGTATAAATTTTGAAGCCGGGAGGTCAAAAATTTTCTCCTTCGCAAAGATTGGAATAGTTTCTAACTAGCCCTTCCAATGTCTTTGAGTTCTTGAAGTACTGATCTTTATCATTTCTTGCTTTCAACAGTTCAATTCATATACAAATTTACCCCATAACTCTCTGCCAAAGGCGATTTTGATGTTTCTGCGGTTCTCTTCTCCTGCCAGTTTAATCTGACAAAAGAAATGGAAGAAGAAGATGAAAAACTTGAACGCAATTTTGACAACGTATGAGAGTAATGGAAGTTTATTATTGATTCTCCAGCACATTTAAGTGGATGGAAAAGCAATTCCATCTCCAATATGCTTGCACCATAATCAGCTAAAAATATTCTAAATATATAGTATTGTCATTCTCAGTCTTTTCTGTTTTGACAATTGGAAAACGATGATACAATATGGGGTGGAGATCTTGGAGATGTTTTTGTCCCCTCTTTCTAAGAGCAAATGTTCATAGATTTTTTTTTTCTGTCAACAACTCGAGAAAAAACAGCAAGTAGCAAGGCATCAAGTTTGTCTCCCCGGTTCGAGGTTCAAACATTGTCCCTCCAAACAATTCTCATGTTAACACCAAAGTCTATTGATGATCGCATTCCCTTTTTTGTTTTATATATATATATATATATATATATATATATATATATATATATATATCTTCTTGTAAGGTAATATTTCCTTCATCCGGAATTAAATATTTTATTTTAATTTAGTAAAAATATTAAAAAAATAATTTGACTATAAAAAAATTACTACAATATTCTTATTAATTAAAAATTCAATAATAGGACACATATGTTTATAGAGCTTAAATTCTTTAAAAGAGTTAAAGAGATTAAAGGTGAACTTATTGTGTTAATAGAATTTAATTTCTTTACTTAAAAAGGTTAGGACCGAAAGTTTGAATAAAATATATAATTATTTTTAAAAAGTTAAAATTTTTATTTTAAATATCTTTAAAAAGAAAAAATAGATATTGAATACAGACGGAGGGAATAGTATTCAAGTATTGATGACTACATGTAAATCTTTTTTTTTTTTAGTTCATATATTCGATCCTAATCTTGAGAATAAGACTTTGATTGTTGTTGTTGCCGTGGTCGTGTTAAGGTAACAATACCCACTAAATTCGGTCCACAAAAAAATACCAAATAAATGGATTATCTATATATTTTTTGATATGTTTTTAAGCTACAACTTTTTTGCAGGGTGTTACTAGAAGAATATGGAAGCCACCAAACTAGGCTGGCAACAACAGTATTTGAGGCCTTGGCAATGAATCTCCAACTAAATCCAAGCCGAGCCAAGTCATATTTGTCAGCGGAAACAGGACAGCTGCGGGTCCACCGGTACCCATGCTGCTTGGAGGCTGAGCAGCCATGGGGCATAGATGTGCACACAGACAGTTCTTTGCTGTCAATTTTGCACCAAGATCAAGTTGGTGGCCTTCAAGTAATCTACAAAGATGATCAATGGCTCGATGTCAAGCCCGTTGCTAATTCGCTTATCCTAAGCCTTGGTGATATGATGCAGGTTTATAGTATTTTCTCTTTTCTATATGTATTTTCACAATATAAGATTTTGACACGTTTTACATAAATTAAGAAAAAAATTATAAAGGATATCGTGAAAAAAAAAAAGAGAGAATTATATATTTATATGTGGAGGTAATTTTAAAAATAATTTTTAAAATTTTTAAAATGTCAAACATTTTAAAATTTAAAAACAATACTCAAATAGCATTGTACTGTAAAATGAAAAAAATATATTTTAAAGGGCAAGATTATTTATTGATGAAGTTAAAATATTTTATTTTCTTTGTTTTTATTGCTTGTAGGCTATGAGTGATGATATCTTTGTAGCTGCCAAACACAGAGTGAAAGTACATAAAAGGAAAGATCGAATATCGATCGGGTATTTTGTATTCCCATATGAAGATGCTGTGATCGAAAGCTCAAAATACAAGCCATTCACTTATACAGATTTTCGGGCTGAAGTTCAAAGGGATGTGAAGAGCATTGGCTACAAGATTGGTCTGCCAAAGTTCAAGATTGATGAAACCTTTTAAGATGCAAGACATACCAATTGAATAGTATCATAAGATGATCAATTTTGTGCTTTCTTTTGTCTTTCAGTTTTTGCCCTTCTCTTTCATTGTATTTTGGTAGATTGTAGAATGCCTCAGGATTCCTTTTTGCAGCTTTGGCAATTCACTCTCTACTTTTTTTTTTTTCCCCTTTCCCTTTCTGGAGCAAAGCAGCCTGTGGTAGTTTGACATCATGCATACCTAGGATACTAGTTTGGTGTTTATAGCTAGATTATGAGTTTACATGAGTCTTCCCTTCCTTTTTAAGGATAGAATATGAGATGTGGGGTACAAGTGAAAATATAATTAAGCCACTTCTTTTTCCTTGTCAATTCTAAATCAAAATCCCGTAGCATTACAAACGCAAAGGATGGCTTTACAACACTTAATATAAGAGAGGGCACTTGAAGAGGGAAGGTATATATGCTTATTTTTTAAAAAAAAAATAAAAATTAAAAAATAATATATTATCATCAATTGTTAAATTTTTAAATAATATATTTCATAATTGTATATTTAATTTATCGTGAGTCCTAAAAGAGTATTTATCGCCTTTTCAAATTATTTTTAAATTATTGTTATGTCCTCTTTATATAATTAGCGAAAACGGTTAAGATCGTCAAATAGATTTATCAACACATAATAATGCCAATAAATATTCACAAAGGACTGACTTTTTTCTTGTTTCATCCATGCAATATATGCCCAAGAACTGCACTTCAACCCTTGTGTATCTGCACAGCTAGTCATAGATTTTAGTCGAATGTACTATTCGGCCGGAAAGAAGTCCTAGAGGAAATTAAAGTCAACCCAATTGAATCCATTAAAGTAAAAAGGGTACGAAATATACTAACTCTGCCTGCCTAATTGAATGTTCTCTCTCCTCTACAAAATTTTTTGACGGAGGCTGTATAATCTTACATCCAAGTAATCCAAGATTAGACTACCCAACCTAATCCCAATTAGCATGAGGGAAGCAGAACTGAGGAACAAGCATGAGAAAATATTATATAATGACAAAAGCAGCTGATGCTCTTTAAAGAATTTCAATGACTACTTACAGCACGATATATATGATCCTATCACTTAAATAACTTTCCAAGCAGCAGAAAATTAAACCAGCTATCCTGGCCATGCTGTTGCATCAAAATATGCCCTTGCTTCTGCCCGGGAAGCTGGGGATCAAAACGTCAACTTGGCTGACCACGCCATCAACAATAAGCCAAGCAGCTGCAAAACGTCGAGGCAGAAGGACCAAAACTCAGGACATTTCCCAATTTATATGAGGAGAAGACAATACATGAGGGAAGTTTTAAACTTCAAATATCATTTCTTTCTCTGGAATGAGTCACTGAATCAGTCCGTTTCAAGCTTCCAGGCAATTTCCGTTCTCTATATGTTGCTGGTAAAGGGTCTTCTTTCTTCTCTGTGGTGGAGAGAGTACAACAAGGGGTAAAACCCCATCTAGTGAAACAGAACCTCACACTCCAAAAGCTACCCTTTGCACAAAATCTGGGCGTCTTTTTGAAGGCATCCGTAGTAGTCCTGTAACCTGTAGCTCCACTACAGCCCTGCAGAAGCGGGCTCTGGAAAATTGAGTTAAGGATACCAGATAGCCAGAATCGCCAAGGGAAAAAAAAAAAGTGATTGTCTTGGGCTCTCAAGACAAACTCAACGTATATGCCAAGGAAATATCGTTTGCAACATATAACTGCAGTTTCCATTCAATATTGCAAGAGCTATATATGTAGGAAGTTAACTCCTTCAGATATTACGTCTTCAAAGGCTAGTATAGAATCTAAAAGAATGAACATGTTCCATAGGTGGGGGGAGATCAAATCCATTTGTTATTCACAGGAAATTATGGGACGCAAAGGTGGCATCTATCATGGAAGAAACTTGGCCAGAGATTCATCACATTTAGTAGACAAACAAAATCTAGAACAGTATCAAATCGTCATAATGAGGAAATTCGAAAAGGGTAACTAGATACAAAGAGTATGGTTATGACATCTACACTACCACATACAATAAAGGGGAAACTCACGAAGCATATCAAGTTCATTTCTCACTGATTATTATACAAGAGGTGGAAGATACTTGGGCAAGATAACTTACACATACCAAATGCAGGAAGTATAGAAATCCTGTGATTACAGAGATAAGTACAAAACAGGCAGAAGTCAGTCAGTCCATAAACATTGACAGAGCGTTCCATCTTACTTTAACCTAAACAAATCAAATGCCAAATCCAATAATCAAAAGTATTAATAAAGTAAAACCCCAGTACATACTGTCCACCTATCAAAAACACATGGCAACATTGGCTGGGGCTATTTTGATCATCTGATAATCAGAAAACTGATGTTATTTCCTAGAAAGAAACCAGTCCCGGCTGGTCTGATTTTACTAGGATACATTTAACGTTACCCACAGGCACATATGGACAATGTGACAAAGGAATTTGTAAAAGTTCTCATTAGCCAAAAGCTATCTAAACTTCAAAAAAAAGTTTCAAAGAAAATGCAAAAGAAAAATAAAACATAAACAATTTTCCAAAGGAAGTACCAAAAAAAAAAAAAAAAAAAAAAAAAAAAGTAAAGAGAGGAAGAAGATAAAAACTTGTAGGATACTGAATTGATGCATCACTTATAATTTGGGGTTCAGTGGAAGCTTTCCTTTTCTTTGGTGATTGTGTCTGCTTCAACCTGTTTTTAATTCTCATGCTCGAGTTGGTGATTGTTGCCTTAAAAGATTGAAACAAGTCATGGAGATTAATAAGGTCACCGTGTTCTTGAGCTAGGCTATACCTGCAACAATTTAAAATAACTTCAGCATTTCATTTCATCGCATTGAGCCTACTCATCAGTTGTGTTTTCCACTTGATATAGATGGCAAACAAGAATGAAATGTTTGCAAGAAACAAAACAGCATATGCTACCATTAAAGAAATTGTTGCTACAATTGAGATCTAGCTTTCTGATTGCTACTGTGTATTACCGATGAATAATTGTGCAAGTATAGATTTAACTTCAATATTAGATGCAAATGCCCAAACATCTGAGGAAATTATCATATACTTCCAAAAACAAGCTAGACAAGGTCAACAAAAACGCAATGAACTGAAATTGAACCAAATTGCAATACTATCAGTAATCTTTTGTGTCTTGTCTCTTACAAGCACAACACCAATACATACATGCGCCATTATCTTGATAAAATTGTCATAGTTTAAACTTTCAATTACTGAAATTAATTCTCGCATTCCTTTATTTTTTCCTTTTTCTTAACGATAATAATTTTAACAAACCATGTGCTCCGTGACATCTTTATTTTTTTCTTAGAGGTTGTTAGTGTAAGCTGTATTGTGTATTTATATGATAATAATTCCCGAGAAAAATTCACATTTACCAATCAGAAAAGATTAAGTTAAAAGGCTAATGGCAGAGAACTATCATGAGAAGAACTCAGGAAGAAGGTTCTCCAGATTCTGATAACCATTGTCCTAAACAACCAGATTCTCAGCCTCAGATTACATAAAGAAGAAAACACAAGTGCATTAGCAAGGGACAAAACCCGGATCTTCCATATTGCCTTCTCAAGATGTAATTGTCAGCAAATAGGGACCCTTGAGGCTGGAGAAAATTTTCATTTTTCAGTGTTCTCATTCTTCCTGACAATAGATCCCTGTTACTTGGAATTGAGGTACCAGACTACTAAAAATTGAAATTTCCATCTTTACAAGATCGAAAGTCTTTGCTAACAACCTTGTGTCTATGCCCATCATGCAATGGCCCATACGTAAGTTTATTGGCATTAGGTGAGAGCAAAGCAGCCCCATTAAAATATAGACTCGTAAGCAATAAATGAATTTTGTGTTACTAATTTGACTATTTTGAAGAAAATGAAATCCATACTTTAATAGTATTCTACTATCTCTAGCCTCTAGCAGTATTCACCTATCTTAAATACCCGATGACAATGAAAGCCAAAGCAAAGTCTTAGGTGATGAAGGCCCCGAGACCATTGCTGGATTTCTTTAAATGGCCTCTGATGAAGTGGGTACTAATTATTTTAATTGTTTATTTGCAGCATATTAGAGAAAAAATAATGACGCTATTGCAATACAATTTCAAGCATGTGATTAAACAATTCAAGTGTAACTATCATCATAAACTGAAAAGAGAAAGTTAACAAGTCTTACATTACTGAAGTATCATGCATAGATGTCGACAAGATCCCATTTCTTTTGCAACAATTACACTTGAGGAATTTCCAGGATTCCAAAAGATCAACTTGGACTCTTCTTCTAGGATCTCCCATCAAAGCCTAACAGAAGACCAGAAGATCTCTTGGTCAATATATTTTCCTAGCAGTTATTTCACTACGCACATCAGGATTGTCACCAATAAGCATAAATCTTTAAAAGTAATATATCTGATATCATAAAAGGCAAGTTATAGAAAAGGACATTGGAATATCTACATCATCCTATATAGCAGAAGCATATTCTACAGCAGAAATTCATATTTGAGAATACTATTGATCTTCAATGGCCATTACTAATTTGGTAGGACCTGAAGATTTCTCTCTTCTGAATGTTGTAAATGGAAGTTCATATAAAAGTGTAATAAAGATAAGATCACCTAACATGTCCAAAAGAAGGGGGAGAGGATCAAGGTTGCCAAAGCAGCAAAGAAATATAAATTAACATCAACTTCTTCAACAACCATGTCTTATACCAAGTTTCATGATAATCCTCATTTCTATATAATGCGTACATGTATCTATTGCTTTTAGTAGTTTTATAAAATTAAAAGAAACTACTTTGAAGTAATAGATGAAAAACTCAACTGATTGAAGTTTGTCAACATTCTTGAAGCAAACAATTTCATGCAAGTGAATGCACTCAATTGACTGCATAAGCTCCCTGTTAAAGCATATAACCTTGTAAGCATTTAATAAATAGAAGGCAGCAATACAAAAGATCAGTAAGCCCCATAAGCATGAAAAGGAAGCATCCATTACAATCTCTTATTCTAGGATACAGAAGTCCATGGATGATCATGAAAGAGCTTAGATCTATAGAACATGTCATAACATAACAAAATTACGGCAGCAATAACAAGCATTTGTATCAAGGTATCACCTAAAATAAATCAGATTTAGTAAATTTGTTTAAGGACTCGAAAAGGCAAAGGCAATCCCATAGATAGTATAGTTGAGAAATATAAACTTACAAGACCAGTAGAAAGCAACAAAGAGATAACTACACTGGACATTGGCATAGGCAAAATAGAGAAGTCTAAGGCCAGATATATTAACAATATATACTTAGCAAGTCTTGATTTTACGTTTTCTTGGGTACATTTTATTTTTTTCTAGCAAATTGGAAATCGAGCTTCTTCACATCTTGACAAATTTTAGGGATGAAGCATATTCTAATCATTTGTTCATCCGATGTTTTCAAAATAGAAAAATCACTTTAAGGTGGAAGTTTCCAGAACAATTAAATTTCTCTTGAGGGCTTCTCATCCTTCGTTTCTTTCTTTGGCTACAATTCCTCTCTGTCATAAAACAAAGATGATACCGCAAATAACACCTTGACATTTTGCATACATTCAATTTTGTTGAATGCTAACTCCCAAACTTGGAAAGAATTCCAACCAAGGTTTCTCTTTCTAATGTCATTCAAAGCTGGAACTTTTGCTAAGGGAATATGTAAAAAACAAGCATTATGCAAACATATGCATAAGGATGGATATGCGTTTTTAACCAAAAAGATCACATTTTACGAAGAAGGATGGAAATCGTAATAGTACCTCACCATACTGGTTGCTAATTCTGAAGCTTTCTTGTGCAATAAGGTAGTATCATTTTCCAAATTTGTATTGCTGTGAGTTGTATGCTTCCTAACAAGAGAAAGACAAGAGTAGTAAGTGCTACATACACAACCAAGTTTAGGTGATCCATAACACATATAGCATGTCTCGTGTCCTTGATTTTGATCAAATACTGGAAAACATTTCATTCAAAAAATTCTGTATTTTGGTACCTTTCTAAAAGAACACTGTTTAAGGGAAAGTGCATTAAGATTGCTAGGTTCAACAATCCATCTGCAACACTAGCCACCAATTAGAATCACAATCTTTCAATGGGAAATTCACAACTTCAGTAGGTTACTAATAGAATACATGTTAATTTTTCATGAACAAAAGTTATCTTGTTGAACTTCCTTAGTTCATGGCCCAACTACCCACCATTACACAATGAGAGCTAGTTAAAAACTTACAGCTAAACTCTACTCATCTTAAAAAATGAAAAGAGAATCACTAATAATGAGACTTTCAAACAATCTTCAGAGTTTCTTGTCAAATTCTTGCATAAAAAGTCAATCTAGAGAACCAATTCCATAATACTTGATTGCTACAAAGTAGCATCAGAATCAAGAATACATAGGAGAAGATGACAGGTATTAGCTACTAAAAGGTTGAACACTTTACCAGGTTCATCCTCACACAGGGATCATACATCAACACTGAAACCTTACATACACCTCTAAGCCAACCCTATAATGCAGGCTCATAAACCAAGTTTCCAAAAATTCCTCTAATGTCCATATTTCTGCCAAAATGAGAACTTTTACTTATGGCCCTAAATAATTGGAAAAAGAAAAATAGTGTTAACAAGAGATCATTCCCCAGCATTCTGAGTCAATAGTAACAATGCAGGCATCTAAGTCAGAATTGGTCAAAGCAACCAGAACCTTTTTCCCTTTGCCTGCCCCTACCTTAAGCTCGACAAATAAGAGAAATATAGTATCAGATCATCAATAAATTCATACCAGAGAGCTAATATCTAATACGATGCTTAAACAATAAAAAAGAAACATACTTGGAAATGTCTGCTGGTTCTTCAATAAGAGGCATCCTGTTCAACATGAAAGACTGCAGCTCCCCTACCTTTTCATGGATCTGCATGAAGAGTTGATCACAGTAAGAACAAGTTGAAGACAGATTACTTCAACTGCCAGTAGGCAGTAATGAGGCCAAACACTTTCAAACCAAATTAATACAGGAGATAGTTCAAAAGCAAGAAAACAAGAAGGAAAAGAAGAAGAAGAAGAAGATAGGAAACAAACATGCACAATAGGAGAAACTTTACTAGAATCAATATCATGAACCAGATAGGGAATTCAAGTGCATAAATGCACATTATACTGCGTGAACTATTCCAGCATATATATCTGCAGAGAAGAGGATAACTAATGCATCTAAAATTGTAGTGGGATCAATGCTAATATTTCTTCCCATAAACCAACATGATGCAACTACACCGTCAAGCTTTATGTTGCAATCACAGTTCAAAGAAATAACTAGTCACATGAAGATGTTCAGTTGATCCTTCTTACCCATGCTATGTCTAGTTTCCTGGAAGCAGTTGTTTTTTTTTTGGTCGATATCGCTTTCATGTAGATTGTACTTTTTGTTTGCTCACGCCTCACAATTCTCAACATCTACTAAGCATTCAACTCAAAACATCTGAATTTTTTCTTTTGATCCTCCCTTTTTCCTTTTCTTATTTTGTTTCTAGTGACCCATCATTTCAGATATTCATACTTTGACAAGCTATAAACATATACCAAATAAAATTCTATGGTAGACATGTAAACCAAAATAACTTTAATGGTATTTTGGTCTACATAAATGCTAAACACAGGAAGGTTTCACAATACAGGACGATTTTTACACAAAATTGACATTCTTGTCCTTCAAACATATGTTCAATTTTTTAAAAACAAATAAGTGCACCGAATTTTTGAACGCCTCAAGGTGGTGGTGCCCAAAATCTAGTGTGCCACCCAATCTCATTCCTTTTTCTTTTTTTATTTTTAATTTTTACTTTTTACTTATTTTAAGTTTCAAATTATATTATAAATTTTATTTGTTTTAAGTTCCAAGAGTATTTGAACACAGATTCTCGATTTACTACCAGATGAGCATTACATGAGTGGGTGACAAATGTTGATACTCCTTTGATCTTATTAATTGATTTTTAATGATTGTAATCAAATCTTCAATTAATTTTGAATAATTATAATCAGAATAATTCTAAATCCTAATACAAAATTTAAAAAATAAAAATAATAACTATAAATCTTAACAACAAAATAATTAATAAAATAATATTTATTAACAAATAAATTATTATTATTTTTAAAAAATAAAACAAAGAAAGAAAAAAAAGGTTTGGTGCCTTAAAAAACAAAAAAAAAGAAAAAAAAGGAGTTGTGGTGCCTAGTTTAGGCACCTTCTTGGGTGTAGCCCTTTTGTGGGATAAATGGGCTGCGCCCAACTTGGGCGTGGCCCACAAAAGGGCTGCACCTAAGTTGGGCGCCTTGTATTCCTATACTAATTTTTAGAAAAAATAAAAATTATTAAAGGTTAAAATTGTCAAAAATTGTCCTGCATTAATAAAATCGTCATGTATTTAGTAATGTCCTTTGGTCTATCATTTAGACAATAAGCAAGGTAAGAAGTTGGAACATATTGAGTAGAACTATACTCCCTCCAGTTTGAAATGTAAGTCCTTTTAAAGGGAAGATGTGTGATCCAAATATAAGTTCTTTTATATATTTCAAGGAGTATTTATTACATATTTTCCAACTTTACCCATCTTTTGTTTCATTTATTTCTCCCTCTCTTTATTATGGGTATAAAAGGTACTTTATCTCAAAGTTTCCTTGATTTCAAGAACTTTAATTCTTGTACATAAGTCCAAGAGGACTTATATTTCAAACCGGAGAGAGTATCATTCAGGGACACACTATGTCATCAAGTGTGACTTTGGGGTAATTAACTCAAGTTACATAGTAGTATAACTACTAGGGCAGCTATGTATCATATATCATTTAGTCATTTGAAAGGGAAAATGTTCATAAACTTCGGAGATGTTTATCCTAAATGATAGGAGTACAGAGGTATGGATATGTCTATACCGAGAGAGAGAGAGAGAGAGAGAGAGAGATGAAACTTTACCTACGCTAGTCAATATGGTTAATAAAGTAGAAATTATGAGATAAATAAATAAATAACTCAGGAAGCATTAATCAAACCTCATCCAACCCTAAAGTTAGTTTTTCCCAAATCACGAGCAATGGGTACAAATCCACAGCTGGTAGATCCCTGAATAACAATAACCGCATAGATTACTAACAGCATACTTTAGTTCAACATGACTATATTGTTTCTAAAGCCAAAGCTTGGCCCACATTGCTCATACACAAAAAGCTTCTTTGTACTGAAGTTATCACAAATATAGCAATGTGGACAAAAAATTTTGAACTTGTGTTAGCTTTCCAACAAGTAATTTTTGATATAGCTCCTTGATGGAGTCCAGTATTCTAGAATCAAACTTAATGGATAAAAAGCAGGATGATGGGATCATGGAGAAACATAAGACTTAAATGGGCCGCTACTTTCTTTGACAAATCAAATTATTGCAAAAATGGATTTTGAAATTCCTCCTGCAGTTTCTAGCATGACAAAGTTCAATAACTTCAAACCCAAACCTAGGCTTCAAGAATACAAGTAAAATTTGGGAGAAATATAGTAAATACCCTAACCAATGTTTTTATCATTATGGAGCCTATGACCATAAGATTGAATAAGGAAAATGAAATTTTGCCTTCTATTTAGCTCCCATTGCTGAATAATTTGAAGCACAGAGAATCATGAGATCAAAGAAAATGAGCTGCATATACAGGACGAACTGAAATTCATATAGAATCCCAATAAGATCAAGAAGCTTCAAAGAGTCCTTAACAATAAAAGATTCCAGTCACCTACCTTATACCGCAGATTGCCTGAGAAACGCAACTGTACTTTTGCGTGCAAGGATATTGTCCCGTCAAATTTCCAGTTGGAGACCTGCTATTATTATGTTCCAATCCAAATTTCTCACCAAGAATTCTGGACTTGGACATCTGAGGATCCAGAGCTGCACAGTATAGATCTAATAGGGTAACTTTCTGGTGTTTTCCAGCTTCATACAAACACTGCAACCAAGTTTATCTATCAGCAAACACAAATATGAATTTGGAAGATAGTTTATAGAGTCAGTTTTCCCAAAAAGATTTGAGGCATATCACAGGTTCAATGAAAGGTCAGTTTAAAAATAACATCACACCAAGAAAGAAGTACACTACAAGAGGGAGCAATAATAAGTCAGGACAAAATCACATGATACAGAAGCAAAGAAGAGAGAGAAGAAAAAAAAATTATTTTTCTAAGCATGAGTTTCAAAGTAATTCCTATAAAATCACATGACACAGAAGCAAAGATGAAAGACAAGAAAAAAGAAATTTCTTTTTCTAACTTTAAGCATGAGTTTCAAAGTATTTCCTATAAGATGCTTAACCCACAGTTCTGGATTCAGAAGATCCACATGACACTAAAATGGCTTCATGTTTTAACCCATTTGCGGCAGCACTTCAACTTAGAACCGTCAACATCCCATAATAGGAACCAAATAGGATGATTAGCAGAAGATAATTTGTGTTATTTAACTAGATGCAGAAAATTAAGCGAATCAATTCAATCTACCCACAATGTTGTTGGGAAAAAATGACGAATCCGTACATACCATAACCAAAGAAGCCCAGTTATTGCATTGTCTCTGCATTTCAGGCAAACAATGGCCCCAATTATCATCATTTGGCTCAACTGATGTATTCCTAGCAAGATAAGCAAGTCAAAGCAGGAAACTTATTATCAAATAGAATGCTCTAATGTATTCATTACTTATGAAACCTGAAACTGCAAGAAGGAATGGACGGATGTACCTCTCGTATTGCAGACCAAAACCCTTCATGATTGCTCTTTCTTGGATTAAAGCAGCAGCATTCTCCTTGCTCAAGTCCTAGGACGGTCAATGGAATTTATATTGCCAATATAGTTTCTCAACATTATTAATCAAACTTAAAATGGAAAAAAAATCATAATATAGAAAACAAAATATGATAGCAATCTAGAAAACCATGTGAAGAGTATGGTAAAAATAAAAAATAAAGAACATTAAACTGAGGGCAGAAGTACCCAAGTGGCAAAGAGAAGCAATTCCACAAAATTCTTCCAACATAATCTCACCTGAGAGAAATTTTTGCCCATCGACCCTGTGAATGTAAAGCTAGGAGACTGTAAGACAAAGTGCTGAAAGCTTGCCATCTATAAAACAATTGTTAGTTTTTTAATAAACATCTCAAATCTATATTAAGTAAGCAAGCATTTTTGACAAAATGGCAACAGCAGTGCAAAGAGAACCAAATTTGATAGAATTCGTCTTCAAACCTTGAGAGCTCTATTGAATGATATCAGTGTTCCATCATGCATTAAGAAGTAATTCCTCAGGAAATTTGCTACCTTGTGGCCCAGGGAGAAAGCAGAACAGTGTTTTACAAGAACAGCCTCAATGACTCTATCCATTCTCTCAATTGAAGATCCGAAAATGAATTTAGTAGAAGACAGGTAATTGAGCGCACTTGAGGGTATCATGTCTCTTATTCTATCAATAGTGGTCGTAACTCCCAATATTAAGAGTATGGGGATTTTATTTGCGCATTCACTGTTATCACAAAAGGGAACACATTAAACATTTTATTGGAAAATTTATATGAAAACAAATTAGAGCTAATAAAGAATGCAAGATAAAGGTCATTTGATAATTGCAAATACTGCATCTTGATAATAAGTGCTATCAACTTGCAAGGATCTTGTTAAAATTATGCCACCTAATTTGCAGACAATAAGTGATATAATCATCGTTAACCTTGCTTCTCAATTAGGGCAACATAATACATACAAACAAATGAACAACAGAGGCATCCACCTCCAAAAAGAAACACAAATCTTTGTGCCTCACGTAGACATATCATTTCCCAACTTCCCATGAAGGCTTACTTTCCAAAATGGATAACAATAGCCTAACACAGTCAAATAACAATTTTTAAAAGAGGAGAGAAAACTTTCTTGTGTGATGACACAAATTATCCTTGATCATCCAGAGTGGACATAAGAAATAGAAAAAAAATTTAAAAAGAAAAATAATGGAAGATGATCTATGTATCAGGTATGATACATTTCTCTTCCTTGTTCTATTTTTTTTTTTTTTCCTTTCGATATATATGTATTCAACCATGGGTTTCTCTTTGATACTATGCAGCGGCATCAGAACCACGAGTCAATATTAAATTCTCTAGGGGCATTGGACAGTTTTCCCACCAGGTATTATCTGCTTGATGCAGAAAATTATAGTTAGGTCCTTTTTAGGTCAATCAAGATATCTGCTACCTTTCATAGCTTTTGAAGGAAAACAAGAGCAAAAAAAAAAATAGAAAAAAGAAAGGAAGGGAGGAGGCTTCACCATGGTCCATCCACATTTAGAAAGTCCAAAACTACGGGAATCAGAGAACAGAAGATTTGTAGCTCTGGACAGTTTTAAAGTAAAACATTCTCCGCCGAGAACCATAATAAATGAGTAAGAAAATGCACAATCAGTGATCACTATTTTAGATAACAAAAGATGAAATAGTAGTAGCATTGGTGATCAGGAGGCTAGCAAATCTAAATGATACTAAAAAGATGTATAAAGCAAAGAGGAGAAAGAGGATATTATACCTTAACATAAGAATAAAATCAGACAAAACAGATCCACAGCACCTCTCAATGCCATCGATAATTACAACAATGGGATTTTCGCTGTTTCCTTGCTCACAATACCAAGAAGCTAAGATGGAAATATCACCTACCTGCAAAGAAACAAAAGCAAGAAAAAGCATTGTTATTGGCGAAATTTCCACTAGCAAATGCTACCTATTCAGGTACAGATACATTTGTCAGGTAAGTTGTTTACATCTGCGCTGGTCATAAGAAACTGCCTCAGCAAACTTCTGAGACAACCACCAACTCCCATTTTTGCAGAGAAGTCCAAGGATGAAAGATTAGCCACATGACAACCATGAGACTTAAGATGTTCAGCTAGGTCACCAAATGTTTGGATATCATCAACAAACTCTATATTGTCTGCAGATTAGCCAAAAAAGGACAAACATTTACATCTATAAGTGGATGATTAATATGAAAACAAGAAGGAAATTAAGATCAAATGTAATGAATAGAAATTATACTACTTCATTCACTTTCTGCAAGGTTTGCAAAGAAGGTTTAGGTCCATAAATTCATTCCCTAAGCTGCAAGAAAAATTGTGGGTGGCACTTTGCCCTGAAACTACTATATTTAGGAAGCATGAAAAGAATAATAACTCAAAGGAAGCATAAGAATCTGTGATGATCAGTACATAAACTAAAACCAACCAGATTTTGATGCCAAATGCTGTACATGGGTGCTATATAGAACAGACAAGGGGCAGCAAACTTTGCAAATTATTTAATTACAGAAGGGGAGAAAATGACTTACTGGTGAAAACAAAAGCTGTCAAAAGTTGTTTAAAGGAAGTAGAAAGCGAATGCGGGTATGCTTTGGTGGCTTTTGTAGGCTCAAGCAGTTTGCAAGACTGAATAGCACTAAAGGACTCACGAACCCAGCAAGCTATCTTATCAAATACATCACGGCTGACATTCTTCAAGACTTCCTGCATAGGATTAACGATTTTTTTAGAGAATCTCTCTTATTTCAGATATGTATCTCTTATCCTTGACAACTGTTTAATTCAACAAGCTAAATTAAATCAAATACCACCCCTAATTTTTCTGTAGGCCTTCGCATCGAAAGTCAAAGTCTTTTGCCCCTAATTGCAAAGAAGTCTCAAACATCTAATTAATTTATTGACTCAATCAACAGGTAAAAAGAGCAAAACCATGAAAGGGGAAAAACTGAAATCAGAAGCAGGTAAACAAACCTCAATGATTGATTCAATCCGGCTCCATAGGAAACGAAAGGACTGCAACCGCAAATCGACCTCACCCGTGCCTTCTGTATTGCTATCATTGGATTTCTGAGCGACTTTAGGCATTCTTCTGGATTTTCCAGAAGATTCACGGACTGGCCGTGAAGCACTGTGGAGAACGAAGAACGGCTGCAATAAACGAGGTAAGAAAAGCTCACTTAGCGGTAGCTTGCAATAATTGAGAGAAAGTGCAACCGATTACCTGGAGACTGTTCTCGTCGGCGATAGCAACTGCCCGATTGATCGTCCCCATTTTATCCTCTTCCCAGACAATTCGGATGCACTGAGGCTGGAACTAATAGTAACAGTAGGGCGTCAAAAATGGGGCTGCAACCGTCTGTGCCGCCTGCCGCCGCCGCTGCAGCCCTGGGTTTCCCGCCAAACAGAGAGAAGAAGGAACGGTTTTCCCGCCAAAACTGGACCGGTAGCCAGCAGTGTATCTCGAGTGGTTAATACTCTCCCCGCATTTTGACCGTTCACCAAACATCGGGACCAAAAACAAAATACTACGCAGCTAAACAATTTTTAAAAAAAACTAGATTAATAATTTGACAAAATTATTCAATTTTTATTTCTATTTCTAAAAAATAAACTCTTTTTTACTAAATAAAATATAAACTTCTTTTGTTCAAACTAAATGTTCATTTTAAAATTGAAAATATGTTCGGATCAATATTCCTCTTACCAAAGTTAATTTTGTTAAATAACAAGCTTATCTTCTGAACGAATGAGAAAAATATAATAAATAATTTTTTATCATACTATTTCTAAAAATTTTAAAAAAACTTAAAATCTAATTTCTTTGTCATTAGTCTATTGTTTCTCTTTCTTTGTCACCATTACCGTTGCAATCTAACACCATCATCGCTTATACCTCTTCTGCCCTTGTTCATTCCTCACTTTTTGCTTTCTTTTTTTCTTTTCTTTTTTCCCTCTATTTCATAATTCTGATTTCATTTCAACCAGCACATCAAGAGAAGAGGCATAAGAAAATTATTCCAAAACTAGTATGCAAAATGTTTACAAAACTCCAATCTTTATGTTTATAAGATTATGAATAAACAATTAGAGACAGTTCGTACTTATATCTCAAAATATAAATTTTTAATTTTATTTAACAGAGCACTAAAAAAACAAAAAAAATTGTAGATATCTTCTTACTGCTCTAACTACAAAATAGCTCAAAGATTTTGCACCACATAGCCAAAAAATCATAAAAGTTAACAAATTGTGTAATAGAAAAAATTATACTCAAATCTATTTACATTATCCAAAAATTTTTCATATATTTTATTTCTACTTTTTGTAATCCCATTTCTAATTTATTTTAAATTTTCAAGTCATGGCCACCAATTACACAATAAAGATCGGTTGAACAAAGCACGTATAGCTTACAAGCCAAAATAACCAAGGGCAAAATTGTTTTTTGGGCCTATCCCTCCAAAATGCCATGCAACCCACACCTCATGTGATGATGTGAGTGCCTTAACCAACCAAAATGGATTTCAATTTTGGAGTGCTTAGGTTATGTCTTTTACTTAGATTTCCATCAGTCATTTCTACGTAGTCCTCCTTTCTAGCAAGCCATCGAATTTTTTTGGCGTATATCTAATTCAAACTCCGTATGCTTTTATACGTTGTATACCCTAATCATTAAAACAAAAAAGACTGCTAAGTCACTACTCATTCTTATATAAGCAAAATAATTTTCTAAATAGGTAACATCCTTACATTTACACAAAAGATTATTGAATTTTAAAAATAGATTCAAGTTTTAGAGACCACTAATAAATATCGTTATGTTTTTTTTTTACTATATATAGTCTAAAACTCTCATAATTTATGAAACCTCTCTCTCTCCTGCCTTTTCTCTCCCATTCTCTCTTTACTACATCAATTTTGGAGGAAAAAACTCATAAAACATTCAAAATTTGAATTTTATTTGCTTTTGAACTAGTTCTGCCAAATGTGGTGGAACTAGCAGTGTATTTTGGGGTATAACTTGCAGTGTTGACATGACTGAACATGTAATCAGAAAAATGATTTGGCCCTGATACCTAAACAATCTCTATGATAGACAGATTGAGGCCCATCTTGCATGAATATGTGCCATCTGGTGGACACCTGGTATAGGTCGCTATTGAAAATACTAGAAAAAATAACACGTGATATATATATAAGAAAAGAAGACCAAATACATAGAGAATAATATACATACATCTCGACTCCAAATAGCTATAGCCATGTAGTCGATGAATAAAGGTATTAGGGATGAATCTTGAGGTCCACCTGGAGTTGGTCTAATAAGATGCCAGTCATCTTGCATGGCTTGGCACCCTATCCTGCAGTGGATTTGATCTGTCGTAGCCACTATGTGCAACAATGTCAGGAAAAGTTCATCAACAAGTATAGAGTCAAGTTAGAATGACTATAAGAAGAGATTTGCCAGTTTAGTGCCCCTTCAAAAATAGCTAAGTTCTTAGTCTAATAATTAACGTCTACGAAAAAATGAGTCGCCAATGTTCTAGAATGAGCAAACTAGCTAATACCACGAGGAAAAGGATTTGATGTCATTATTGAGCAAAAAGATCCACCAGTGTCGAATAGAAAATGTGTCAGGCTCCTATCCTAGTAGTAATATATAGCAATAACCTTGTTAATGTCTACTACATGAAGGAGCCACTGCGGTGACCTTAGTAGGTTGAGGCTCATCTAGCTACTAGTGTCGATTCTTCTCCGTCTGCAACCTCCAATGAAGTTACTGATCCTAGTCTTGTTGCTTCACATCTGGGATAAAATAGTTGGTCTCATCATCGTAGTCTCAAGATACCGAATGGGTGTCATTGGAATGAAAAGCTGGAAGAAATACGATGGTCTTACTACATCGAGGTAACTACCCCCACCTGAATAGACAGGGCACAAGATATGGGTAATAATAATGAGCCATGACGGAGTAGATGCGCTCGAGGGCAATGGGTAGGGGAGATAGGACGAATATGATTGGTAAACGCTTGATGCCCATAGCATATGGGGAATCAATTGTTGCAAACTACTCAGTGGCCATGCCGGTGGCAATTTCTCGGCGAGCATCGCAAACGTGTCAAAGACCGAAACATCACTTGTGTTATACTTTCTCGAATTCATCACCTAAGAAATGCGCTACCTAGCTGACGCAATAATTGAATGACAGTTATGTAGTCGACCACTACGGTATGTCACCAATCCCAAATCATGATTCGGAGCTCAATGCCTCCTATAAGGCTCAACTATCTAGATTTTATAAACAAGTTAATAAGATCTTGAATTATAACAATTCTTACTCATACTTAGTTGGGTAAATGCTTAAGAAAACTTAATAAAATTAAGCCTAAGACAAAAGGAAACCTTTATATTTTAAGATACAAAAATTATCTGTTGCATTATAATCACATTATTAACATGTTAAATACTCAAACACTACTACTTATTTAGTAAATTAAATAAAATTCTACCAAAAATATTTAGATTAATTCTTCTGTAAATAAATAATTAAAACATAATTTGATTAATCTACTTGTTGAAAAGACAGATAATCAATCAATAATCCAACAACCATTGTGAATATATAAATATATATGTAATGGCTCTACCTACTACCAACCCTATGACCATAAGAAAAGAAAATATTACAATTCTAAAAAATTACACAAAGTAAGAAGATCTGCTTCAAGCGAGTTGATTCTAGAAATCGCTCTAACACGTTTGCTACGTTGGAAAAGAATATAATGGCTATTTCAGCTTTTTTTTCCATTCTATTATTTAGTTTATAAAATTAAAATCGAAAAGAAGTTTTTTTGTATAAAAACCATTCAGGTAAAAGCTAGGAAAAGGCTTTTCCAGGAGAACCTAAAAATTTAAATAAATATTTAATGGCTATTTATCCTTCTCTCTCTCTCTCTGAATAAAATTTAAAAAATTACAAAATGTAGCAACCTTTCTAAGATAACTTTAAAAACCTAAATAAAAATTTAGGCATTTATGATTACATTATATATATCTATAATGTTTCAAAATTCAAAATAGGTATGTTTGATGTTTCTAAAGTTTTATTATTAAAGTTATTCAAATGAAAGTGTGGATGATGCAAATTACTATAGCCTTCCATAATCCCGAATACCTCACCATAATCAACGTGATATACAAACTAATTTTAATATAATGACTAAAAATTAAAAGTAAAATTTTAGGAGAAGGTTGACGTAGAAAAGACAGGTTTAGAATTAAAAAAATTAAAATAAAATTTTTAGACAAAATTGACAGAAATAAAATTGTTTTGGGACTACAATGCAAATTACTCTTACAAATCTTTCAAAACACAAGTGACAAAATCTGATAGACATGCATATGAAATCGTAGACTAAAATTTACGGAGAAAGACGGGGGTGGTAAAATTAAAAAATATCTAATAAATACTCCTTAAAAAATGTCAAAAAATAAATTTTTGCTACAATCTCCGGTTAAAAAATGTCACACCACATGGTTTTCTTCTAAGACAACTTCACTTGCCATCATCTGAGAACAAATCAACAATAAAGAACTCTCGATGAGAAAAAGGGTAAATCTTCTTCTTTCCTCATTTACGGTAAACAAGAGAGGTGAGTGATTATTCTTTCCTCATTTACGGTAAACAAGAGAGATGAGTGATTATTTCCTTCTAGTGTTCACAATTCCCAAATTCTTCATCCCCCATTGATGGTTGAGTCCTTCGCGCCTTTCTATAGCACTTATTCTTTTCCTTCTTTTTTGTTTCTTTTGGTGGCAAAAGTGAGAGAAGAGCCTGAATTTTAGTTTCATAATTATTGAATTGTGCATGGGTAATGTGTAGGCAAAGTTGTCTTGAACGAAAACCATCTAATGTAATGAAGTTGTTCCAAAAAAAAAAAAAAAACAACAGGTGAGTAGAATATGACATTTTTTAGCCAGAGACCAACAAGGGATGGTCGAGAACGTTATTGGTTGGATATAAATTCTTTAATAATCATAAATTGTAGGGGAAAAAAGTTTAGGGATCATATTGTTACAGACCTTTAACTTTGAAGATCAAATAGACTATTTTTTTCATAAATTTTTAACTTTTTTTCTCTCTTCCCAATAAAAGAAAAAGAAAAAAATCACAAATTTTTCATTGGTAGAAATATGATAGTTGAAGACAAGAACATGTCGAAGTCTATCTTATCTTGCCTTCCACAATTCCTCTCACAGTCTTGGTCGTCGAATTCCATCCATATTCGATAAAGATTTTGAGTTAGCTTCCACATGTAGTTATAATTAGAGTAAAACTGCAGTATATTTGAATTTGGTTAAATTTCAAATTTTAATGTAAAATTTTCATTTTAAATATCGCATCTCCTCTAACAAATAATTCACTTCTATGATGTTTAAAATAAAAAATCTCAAACTCTAAATTCTATCTAATCCAACAATTAATCAACCTATATGTTCATTCTTAAATTTTGTCACAATTTGATTCTTCCTCATGCAAAGTTGCTGACCTCATTTTTCCTTTCCTATTAGGTTTCGCTCACTAATAAGAGAGTTCCTACAACTAACTTAATTAAGACTATTTTGCAAGTGTAGAACAACTGAAAGATAGTATTGAAAACAATTACTGCATAGATCAAAGCAACATTGTGCTTCTACGTGCTCTCTCTGTCTCTCTCTCTCTCTATTCCCGCATTTTAACTGCAGTAAAAATATGGAAATGTTTGCAATAATTTTACATATTTCTAATCAATGTTGAGTTAAATACTTTGTGTTATCTAAAGCATGTAATGGGATTTCTCAAAGGTCTATGTTTGTAATAAGGACAATGCTTATAAGAACAATTTAGTTACTCTAATTAATTGGAGTAAAAGAGGGGTAAATTTATTGATTAACTTGGCTACTGTCTCTACAAATAAGGGCAAATGCTACTCTGCTTTTTTCAGACAATTTTACCCCCTGTTGCTCCAAGCGATCGTAGCAACTTTGGTCAACAAGTATTTTTTCTTATAATAATTAGAACAAAGTGAGTCCTAGTCTTGAGTGGGCCTATAAGAATGAAGAAGTTGTCCATCCCATGCCCCACCATATAATTCATACCGACTCAATTCTTTTCTGTTTGTTGTATGGGGACATGTAAATGAAGTCTATGCTTAGTGAGTTAGTGGGTGACTTTATAGTAAACTTCCAACAAATATTTTACTCAAGTAGTAGGTAGAAACTTCCTATGGGATATTTTGGGTTTGTCTTTAAGCAATGGCATTAGAGGCTGCCGACGACACTGCAATAGATATAAGTACGGACCAAAATAAGAATAACAGAAAAAGAATTTAAAATAGCCACATAACCATAGTATTAAGTTAATTGAAACTATAAGAATGGCCATTACCTATTACAACTTTCTTTTTAGGCAATTTTATTTCCTAGGCTAGAGAGATTTTAAATGGAAAATTGGCCATTTTAGACCCTGTAGTTTTTTGCTTCAACCATTTTATTCTGATTGAGTTTCATAAGCCTAGGCTTTTGTTTATTGGCCCAATTAGTCTCTAGAGTTTTTTACTTCGGCCATTTTATTGGGGCTGTGTTTCATAAGCCTAGGACTAAATTTATTCACTACAGTTTTTGTTTAAAAAATTTCGTAAGTTTCTGGTTGCTTCTGAAGTTGAAGGACTAAATTCTTCTGCGATGCAAAAACAATTAAATTTCTGGGACCAAAATATTTGTCACTAAAGGTCTAAGATTCGTCACTAAAATTTTAGTGACGAAAATTTTATGACCAATAGATCGTCACGTATGGGCTGTCACGAAAAGTTCTAGTGACGAATATGAAAGTTCATTGCAAATTTTTTTTGTGACGAAAATGTATTTCGTCAAAAAAAGCGACTTTTGGTGACGAAAAATTTCGTCATGAAAGCAAAAGAAAGAAAAGAAAAAAACAAAAGGAAAGCACGTTGTCATAGTGTGTGAGTCGCATGCACTAACTGGCAATAATAGCTCCACACAGGTGCTAGTGCTGCCATTGCCAGGAGTTTTGCAATTTTCATAGCTCTTTGGAACGAAATATTTTTCATCATGAAAGAGTTCATCACAAAAGCAAAAAAAAGGAAAAAAAATGAAAGAAAAGAAAGAATAAAAAGAAAGCTAAAAGGTACAATTCCTTACAGCTGCGAATGCAGCTACACCCACGAGTTTTGCAATTTTCGCAACTCTACTGCACAGCACAGAGAGAGTCCCAAACTTGAGACCTCCAAAATATGGGATGAGTGCTTTACTGTTGAACCAAGTGCCACTTCGGTGTTGTATTTTTCTTTATATATATATATATATATATATATTGTATGCTATAATATTATATCATATTAAAAAATAATAAGTTTAATAATTCAATATTTAGAATTTTTTCAAATAGAATTTAAGGATAGAATGAATATATATATATATATATATAAAGAAACAAAATTTTTTTTGCTAAAACAATTTGTTTATCAACATATGTATAGAATATAGTGTATAGTATCTTATGTTGTATAATAGTATATAATTTATATAATATAGTATAAGAAAGGGTCTTTCACTAAAGAAATATAGTATGTAGTATATATGCTATAGTACACACACACACACACACACACACACACATATATATATATATATATATATATATATATATATATATATATATATATATCCTATACTATGTACAATATAGATAATGTATATATGTATAAATGAATATATATGTATATACACATATATATATTTGTATATATTATACATATATTTTTCACCCCTAAAATTTTAATATTTTTCAATGAGTCCAAAAATAATTGTAAAAAGTAGTCCTTAATTTTTAAAAATTTTTATTTTGTCACTTCATTGAGGACCAAATTTAAAATAACTACAAAATAAATCATTTTTAAGACTTAAGGGACTATTTTTCTAAATATTTTTAGACCAATTTGAAAATTATCAAAATTTTTTAGGTTAAATAGTTGTATCTTAAAATTTGTTAGGCTTAGGGGTTTAGAGAATCAAATTGTTACAATGTAAATAGATTTTTAAAAAATATATATGTGTATGTTATACTCCATTATAATAGTATATACATATGCCATACTACTTATTATGATGAAAGCAGTACTTCGTCATGAAAAACGAAAGATAGACTTTTTGTAACGAAGTTGATATTTAATTTTTTTGGACATACTTTTCATGACGAAGCTAAATTCATCATGATATATTAACTTTTCGTGATGAATTTGGCTTCGTCACGAAATTTTTTTTTTTTTTCGGTAGTGTTGGTTGCTTGGGTTTGAGTTTCATAAGGCATGATTAGTATATCCCAATACAATTATTAGTTAGACATGCTCTATCTCTTTTAAATAGCACCCTATATTAAATGGAGAAGATCACTTATTTTGTTTCTCTTACTATTAGAACAAAATTTTACCTACTAATACAATTTGCATTTTGCTCCAACGAAAATGCTTATTTTAGTTTTTAACCTCTTGGGGTAGGCAAAGAACGAATAGGACATATTGTGACATCAGGATTTGCATTATTTGCGATTAATTTTCAAAAAAACGTACAAGATCATTACAAGTTGTCATCATTTTGAAATTAATTTGAGAAAAATATATAAATTTATATATCTAATATCAATCTCTTTATATATAATTATTTGACTTCAATGCAGTCTAATCAATCATAATAAGCTTGCAACAATACAAATTTATATGGTATGCTAATATATCTTCATCTATTTTCAATCTTCTCTACTCAAAAGAAAAATAAAATTAACAAATAATAATAGTAAAATAAAATAGCTAATTTATTCTCCAAAACTAGGGCTTTGTCATTGTTTGATCTCACAAGTTTTTTTAGCCTTTATTGTCCTCAAACATTTTACATCTTGCAAAGTAGTTGACAAACTTTTTTTGGAAAGCAACACACCCTGAGCCATTTTTCCGAGACATATTTGCCAAACCAATATTAAAAATATTTGAAAAGAAAAGATCATTTGGTCTCTAAAGTTAGCAGCTCGTTACATTTTGGATACATTTTTATAGATCTTTATGATCTCCAAACATCTTACATATAACCCTAAGAGGTTTTACCATCAATCTCCGCCACACTTACGATAAAAGACAAGTACACCCCCACTTACATGGCCTCTTTATGATGGTAAAATAGGTAATTCAACTGTTTTCCTTCCAATTACACCATTATGCATAGCACTGTCAAACGGGCCAGCTCGCTCCGGCCCGGCCCGGCCCGTCGCGGGCTGGCTTTGAAACGGAGCGGACCGGGCTAGCCCGTTTTTTTCACGGGCTGGGAACCCCCAGTCCGCGGCCCGTGATTCCCAACCCGCGGGCTGATGTAAAACGACGTCATTTTGTAATTTTTTAAAAATATCAAAACGACGTCGTTTTGAAAATAATCAAAACGACGTCGTTTTGAGAGGAAATTTATAAAAAAAATTAAAAAAAGCTTCAATTCAAGCAGTGACTGAAATCATGGCCGAATTTGAAGCCATTACAGTTTCTATCTTTTCTCTATTGGATTCTTGGACCATTTTGAATTAACAATGCCGAAATATGTGGAAGAAAGGAAACTGTTGAAACAAAGTGAATCAAAGAACAAACGGAAGGGAATGCTGCATTCTGTCCAAGCTGGTCAAATTAATTAAAACTAAGACCCTGGAACCTCTCTACGCAAAAGAAAACAATAATGTCAGCAAGTTGCTGCAATTTCCTTCTCTTATGCTAAGCTAAAAGATACAGCATTTGAAGGACTAATTTTCTTTTCAGTAGATTTGCATGATATTTCTTTTTAGTAAATATCGATTTCCAAAATTGCAAAGTAATTGAATCTTTAACAACAAAAATTAACAAAAAAAAAAAAGAATTGATGAAAATGGAAAGAACTTTAACAATACAAGTCTTGAGCAATTTTCTAATCTTCTTCATCTTCATATTCCGGAACATTTGAACCCGCTGTAGATGTTGATTCTTTCAATGTCATTTCGTCATCTTCATCTGTAAGGGTAAAATATAAAGTAATTTAATAAGTAAATTTATGATAGTTACACATTAGATTTAAAGTAAAGAAATTTATATTTATTAATCTTAACACTTATTACTTACCCTCATGAATAAAACCATGAAACCAATTCCGTGCACATAATAATGCTTGTACATTTTGAGGAAGAAGGCAGCTTCTATATTTATTAAGGACTCGAGCACCAATACTAAAAGCAGATTCCGAAGCCACTGTAGTAATTGGAATGCTCAAAATGTCAGAAGCCATCAAAGCTAAATCAGGAAATCTATACCTGTTGTCTTTCCAATATTGTAAGATATTCATATTTTGAAAATGGCTCCATTCCAGCTTTGTCTCATCCAAGTATGTGTCCAATTGAGATTTTCCAGTCTTGGTAACAACTTGACTATCAAACATCTTAAAATCTTAATCAACGAAGCATACAAAATTTTAATAAACAAGACATTAGTAGATGATATTCAAATATTTAAACTAAACAAGAATATTAAGAAAACTTACATCTGTTGGAGATAACAGGTTATCCAAATCATCTGTATCTATTCCCAATCCACTTTCACTTGGTTGAATGGAAGGCACAAGATCATGTGAAAGAGAACTTGATGCAGTTGCTGTTTTTTTTTAATATTGTTCAAACAACTGCTTCATCTTTTTTTTCACAATATTCATCTTCTCACAAGTAGTACTTGGATCAACCTTGTTATAACACATCTCCAACAATTGAAATTTTATGCGAGGATCAAGAACAGCTCCTAGCGCAAGAATAACACTATACTCCTTCCAATACTTGTCAAATTTAGATTTCCCCATTACATAACAAACAATCTTGCAAACAAAGCTGCTCCCGCAAAATATCTTGCATGTTGTCATTAGAAGATGCATTGTCCAAGGTTATTGAAAATATTTTCCTCTCTATTCCCCACTCTCTTAACAAATCAAAAACTTTTCTTGCCAATTCAACTCCTGAATGGGGAGGAGGGAAATCTGAAAAAGATAGTATGAAGCTATTCAATTTCCATTCCATATCAATAAAGTGAGCAGTCAAACAAATATAACCTTCAGATGTGCAAGCTGTCCAAACATCAGATGTGAGACATATTCGACTTGGAACATCAACTAGTATTTGTTTTAAACTATTTTTTTTCCATATAAAGCTTCCATACATCAGATGCGGCAGTATTCCTAGAAATATTTTTCACATCAGGGTTGCAATATTTAAGAATATCTCTAATCCCTTCATATTCAACAAATGAAAAAGGAAGATCGTGACTTATAATTGCACCCGCAATTTTTTCACGCAGAACTTTTTGGGAAATAATTCTATTTCGTACTTTCCCAGTATTATCTATAAGCATATCTCCCACATTTTGAAACTGAGATTTTAATTGATGACAAACCTTGACATGACGACTAATGCTAGAAGTTCCATATTTAGCCCCTCCTGCTACATACTCTTTTCTACAACCCAGACATTCTGCTCTTGGCTTCCCATCTTTTCCAACACCCAAGTCTTTGAAGCATGACCACACAGATGAAGTGGTAGACTTTGCCTTCTTTGAGGGTTTGATATTTGACTGCAGCTCACTCTCCACAGCATTAGAGTTTCGATTGGGCAATGAACTTTCATCTCCATCAACTCGAAGATCAGTATTGTTTTGGTCATCCATACTGCAACATGTAAATCCAAGTCAGCAAAAAGACTTGAGAAAGTCAGCAAAAAGACAGCAAAAAAACAGCAAAAAACTAAGGTAACAACCCCAATCATAACCCGAATTCATGCAAAAATAACATATCAGCAAGAGCAATAGAAGGAAGACACAGAGAAAGAAAAAGCTTCATGAGATTGATGGTACAGAAACAGGAAACTTCTCAGAGCAGAAACAAATCTTTTCTTTGTTTTATAAAGAGAACATGTAATGGAAAAGTAAAAAGGATAATTGTGAAACTAGAAAATGCAATGAATCAGATCAAGCCTATATTACTTCGGCCTATCCAGGGGCAAGCTCGTCCAGAATCCCAAAGAATGATCAGGAACCAAAAGAGTAACTGAGTAATCAAACTACCTAATGCCCAACGCCAGTAATAAGCCCATATCTTGACAAGATGTTCTTATCCTAATGCCTCTCTTTTTCAATATAAATGTTATCTTGCATCGTGTCTTCTTCTACTTCAAGATTCTTCTCATCAAAACCTCATTACTGCCATCCTTAATCTAGAGAAACCATAGATTCCAAAATAACATGATTATCCTGCACCAGCAATACAAGGAACAGATAGAGAAAGCATATAGGTTCACTGCTGAATATAGATAAAGAAAGCATATAGGTTCTCTGCTGAAGCCTGAATATAGATAAAGAAAGCATATAGGTTCTCTGCTGAAGCCTGAATATAGATAAAGAAAGCATACTCCTAGTTAATCGGCTCTTTAGTTATGTTCACTGCTGAATTTAGATTCCCCAATCCTTCTTAATAACATTATGACACAGCAAAACTCAATCCCACCATTTCTGTCCCCTTACCAGATCATGCCACCCCACGCACTTAGTCACTGAAAAACCAGAAAAACTTCCAAGTTCTTAACCGAGTTACAGAAAAATAACTAGTTACGGAAAAGAAACACTCTCCTCATAGTATTCAAGCCTCAAAGCAAGATAAGAATGTAAAGCTATGAACTGCTTCAGATAATAAAGTTTTAGCATTCCATTCACATAACTCATTAGTAATTTTGACACTTCACCCGCATGAATGTAAAAACTCTAGTTGGGGGGAAAAAAAGAGAGAAACAAGCATGCACACAATCTACAATCATTAATCACAGTTAACTATAAAAGACCCAGAATACTCTTTTTTTATTTACCCTAATTTTCAAAGCCGAAGACCTCGAGCTGAAGATCTGTGATCTGAAATCTCCCGACTGAAGACCTCTTGTTCTTTGTGGTCCTGTGGATACAAAGACCTCGAGCTGAAGATCGATTAGGCAGCGCCGACGCCGCAGCCTTCTTCCTCGAGCTGAAGATCTGTGCTCTGATTCTGAAATCTCTCGAGTCTCGACTGAAGGCTGAAGCTGAAATCTGAAAGGGGCAAGAGAGAAGAGATGGCAAAACGACCAAAACGACGTCGTTTTCGCGGGCTAAACGGAGCGGGCTGAAAAAGCCCGTGAAAAAACGGGCTTAGTATTCCTAAGTCCAAGCCCGTCCGTTTAGCTCAGCCCGCGGGCTAAAGTCCATTTTGACAGCACTAATTATGCACCGCACGTGGGTTCAAATTGGTGAGAAACCCTATGTAAGAACTTATTATCTACCTTCTGTGATAAATAAATGGGGCAATCATTTTCTGAGTGATATATATAATTTTGAATAGAACTTGCAGAGAATATAAAACTTCATTTTTTATGAAAACAGTGTAACATGTCCTCTATCATAATCTAGATATATCTTCTCTTCTCCCATGCCAAAGTTTGCTACCTCGGGCTACAATCAATATCCCAACTCCAAGCACCATCCTACTTCCAAATGTCACGTTAATTAAGACAATAATACCTTTACCTTGTTCATATTTTTTGGGGACAAAGGCGTGTTTGGCCCCCCAAAATTAGAGGTTCGTCACATTTTGGTCCTTCAATTTTTAAATATTGGTGAGACCAATTTGTTCTCATAGAAATGGCACCTGTTATAGGTATGTTATTTTCTAGTAAAATTTCACCGAGGAGAGTGATAGTAAAACCACTTTGATAGTATATAAAATATTTGGAGATAGCAAAGGGTGAAAAAAAATCTTGTGAAACTAAACAATGATTAGATTTTAACTTTTGAGAACTAAATTGATCATTTTACATAATTTGAAGTAGAAGAAAAATTAGAAAAAGTATCACTAAGGAAATAAATAATCATGAAGAAATAAAAGGAAGCAATTGATTCAAGAAGCTGATCCCAATCATTGAGCCCCAACTATCATTCATTGAAGCTCTTTTCTCCTCAAAAGATGATTCCATATGGCAACAAAACATTGCAAAAAAGTTTTTCAATTTTCAATTTTGTGAGTCTCTCAACCACCAGATGAAGATCTGTTGATTCCATTCGAAATTGGGGGGTGGGGGACAATTTTTGCATCATGACAATGACCTAGCAAGAATATTTACTCCATAAGTTGCCATCAATGGTGGACCTATGAAACTGACTCCATCAGATTCTTTTTCACTGTCACATCCCCAATTTGATGCCACCACCTAACTACCAACCAATGTGTAAGATTCCGCTTGGTATATGTTAAGAATTTTTCACTTTTCCAACCTCACTTTTTTCTTTTCCAATTTCTTTTCCCTTGCCCTTTTTTAATTAGTACACTAGACCGGTAGCGGAACTTATGGAGACTTTGTGAGGAAAGATTTTTGAGAGCCTCAATATTCTATTGTTGATTTGTGCAGTGGTATCAAACACAACTAAGAAGAGTTTTTAAGTGAGGCATCGGTGGTCTTGTTATTTGATGATTGGATGAACAAAAAGAGATGCTCCAACTTCTTCGTGGATCACTTTTATGGTGGTACCATGTGTTAGTTTTTGTAACTTTCCATTTCACAAGGTTCCTACTCTGGAGAAAGTGGCACTCATCGAACATCTATATTGATTATTGACAACTGTTGGGCGTGAAAATGATTATTGTTTGTGAAGGATTTTCCATTTTGTACTCAATACCACAATTTGGGTTGTGCCAGTAACCACAAAAAGTCACGTCCAAGGTGAAAATTATTGTGAACTTTAGTTAATTTACTGCAAGAAAATGACTTCAAACATGTCATTTCTGGTGCACAAACAACTATTTATATACACAACTAGAAACATCACAGATATACTTCCTTAAAGTGGAAGACTTTATGGTTTGAATACAATCCAATTTTCATTATCAGAGTATAAATAGTTCTAACACAGTTCGACGTTAATTCAACACTGAAATTTTTTATGATTGCCCCCAACCCTTGTCTCTCTCCCTCTATCAAAGTGGTGCTCTTTTTTCAAAGGGTTGGGGTGAGGAGATGATGAAAATAGTGCTCCAATTAGTATATAATGTGGACATATTCCATCACCAAGACACTAATATAGACAAATGGAAAGCATTATCACATGAAGAGATAGATAGCATAGGTCCCCTGTGGAAAAGGGCCATGGTAATTTAGGATGATGTTGATGTAAGAATACTAGTGTACTACCCACAGGAGCAGCTACCAAGAAAAACCACTTTTGGTACTACACAAAGAAATTCTTTCTCATGGACAGACTCTTCTTCATAGTGAAGTATAGTCTCTGATTGTACTGCTAGTGCCGGGTGAGGACTGGTAGTTTGCTAAATTCGGACCGTTCATTCATTCAACAAATATATTTGCTGCACTTGGTATTTTCCACCTTTACAAAAGGTAACATTTTCTCTTCTGAAGTTACCTTTTTCCAGAATTGCTTTTACCATCTCTCTGTCATGCTACTCTTTTGGGGGGAAAAAAGGTGCCAAATCAATTGCTAGTTAAGAAAAGGGAAAAAAATCTCAAATATAAAAAGTGGGGGGGTCCTAGTCACTTCTTCTGGATGATGGAAATGAGGGCAAGTTACAATTCTAGTATTGGGGTTATGCTTTTGTTTCTTTTCCCATTTTGAAAGCAAGGGTAGAACAAACTCGCATATAGCTTAGCCGGATTTTGAAAATGGCAAGGCAAATCTCAAATTTATAATTGCTTAAGCGAGGAAAAGAGTATAACTTAAACTATTAGTGTTGAAAAATTGAATTTGGATTTATATACAAATTGAATTTGGATTTATATACACTCTCAAATTATATTTATCAAAGAAATAATTTTTCAAATCTATCAAAAAAAAATTATGATTGAAAATATGGAGTTTGCAAGATTGCATATCTGCAAGTTGCCTAACATTACTTTGATATCATATTGAAGAATTGACCATTGTCTTAACACCATACCCGATGAGTATTTTTGAACAAAAAAGAGTAGCCAAATCTAACGAAGAAGAAATTTTTGTATAACTCAACTAATGACCCTAAAATTTTATCAACATAATCTTTAAAATTGCTTATTCTTTCCAAAATTGAATGTTCACTTGAATTCAAGTTTGGATTAAAAAAAGGGTACTTTGTTGACATTATAGTATTTTTTTCATTTTATTTGACATATGTATATGTTTGTCTAGTTATATCCTTAATGGTACATTAGTATTATAACACGTAGATTGTACCCGAAATGGTCATAATCTGAAATCGAGAGTAATTGTACAAAGACATTTCTTTTTAAGGAAACTTTACAAAAATACCAGGCAGAAGGAAAGAAAGATATCAGTATTGCATGACCCTTTAAATATTGTACCAAAGAACCTTGTAAAGGTCTTTAGTTTCATGCAAAATATTAATGTTTAGACTATACCAGACATAGTCATAACCTCAACTGATGACCAAATTCTACAAACATGTTTCTTTTTAAGGAAACTTTACAATAGTATAAAGAGAAAAGGGGAAAAAAATCAGCGCATGACCCTCTAATTATTGAACCAAAGGACCTAAGGGCCTTTAGCTTCATGACTATTTGTACAAAACTATCAAACTTTTTAGACTGTTCTTTTACATTATCAGAACTTGAACCCAAGTCAAGATTGGTAAGCGAGGACATTTACTTTTAAGAAGACTTTACAATAATGCTTCCCTAATTTCAAAATAATTGACCTAATTCTATTAAGAAATAATATTATCATTCTCATTTTAACATCATTCACTCAAAAAACTTTAATAAGCCTAATTATAAAATCAGTTAATCTCACACATTATCAATGGAATTAGTTATCCTTCTTTCTCATGATATTACCATTTCCATGATAAGAAAATTGATGTGGTTAACTATCATAATAGCGGCTAATTGTCTGTATAAAATTTTTCTAGTCACATAATTTTTTAATACATTTGAAAATTTATTAGAAGAGGTTATAAAATTTCTCTATCTTCTTCCTTTCAATCTAAAGTTCCTACAATCTCTTCTTTTACTTAGGAAAAATTAAATAAATAATAATATATTAAATAATGAGAAGTTTATTATGTTCTCATAGTAATTATTATTTTTCTATAAATTAAGTAATTTAGTTCATTGATAATTTAGGGCTTAGTTAATTTTACGGCTATGTGTATTAAAGGTTTTTTATCTACAGAAAAAGGAGAGATGAGTGAAAAAGGATAAAATAAGAGTGAAAATATCACTTCTTAATTCTATTTTATACGAAAATTAAGGTTTTAATAAATTTTATAAAAAAATTTAATAAGTGTCTAAAATATTCTTATTTAAGATTGCAATTAGAATATTATGTTAGAAAACCTATAAAAGTATTTGAATAATTAATTAAAAAGGATAAAGTAAAAAAAATAATAAATGAACTGTTATATAAAAATAGAATGAATATTTAGAAAAAGACTAAAAAAAAAAACTAGAGCGATTATTTTAACACAGAGGAGTATAAAAGAAAAGGGAAAATTTTTATTTCTTTTCATTATTGAATGTATTTGGATTATGTTTGGTTTTGAAAAATTTTATCTTGGTTCTGAGAGTGAGTTTTTTATTAAAAAAATATAAATTAATTGTGTATTTGATTGAAAGAAATATGATACAAATAAAATTTAAGATATTTTTTATTAATATAAAAATAACACAAGTCAAATAAATCGGCTAAAAATTTATAATAATAGAAAAAATATCACATCACACAAATCTAGATACTAGGGTGTATATTATAAGACAAGCGCAGCCATGACTTAAGCTCGGGTGGAATAAAATTATTATTTTTACTACTTTCGAACTTCAAAAAGGAGTCACAATATTTGAAAAAATGCACATAGATTAAGAAAATTATTGAAGAGTAATCATTGTGATGAAAAAATATTAAATTACCTTTCAACGAATGACTCCAAATATTAAAAAAAAATAAATTTGAGGAAACCTATAAGTGGTTACCATCGAAGAATAATTTAAAAGAAAAAAACAACCAAAACCAAGCTGGTCCTCAAGATCACTTGTTCGGCTTGAGCTCAAACTTGACATCCTCGTTCGAACTTTAGCAGGCTCAGGTCACAGAATCCCCGTTCCAGTTCAATAAGAGAATATTTTACTAATCAATTTGACCAAAATCCTAGAAACTTGAGTCATGCAGTGTTTTTCTTGGTTTGTGGGTGATTTAGCCATCTATTCATACGTCATATATAATAATATATATATATATATATATATATATATATATATATATATATATAGTGTTCTAATAATAAGTATGATTAGTGATGGAAATGCGGGCGACGGGGGACGGGAAATCTAGTATTCCAGTCCCCTGTTCCGGTCCCCCTCCCTCCCACCTAGGATTTGTCCTCGCGTACGGGGATAGAATTAATCCTTCTTCCCAGCCCAGCAAGGAAGGATAAAAATGTTTTACCAGGTCAAACAGGGAATCAAGGATATACAACTATAGTGTGTGTGTATATATATATATATATATATATATATATATAGGATCATTTATATAATATATATTCTTATAATAAGTAATTATATATTATTTTAGAAATTAAAAGTAATGTGTATACTATATATAAAAATGTATAACATAATATATGTATATATTCTTTCGTTTCAAAATATAAAATTTTTTTAGTACTTTTTATATATATTAATGAAGAATAAAGTAAAGTGATTTTTTCTTATTTTATTCTTAACTAATTTAATTTATTTTCTATTAATATGAGAGAAAATTGAAGAATTATATTGATAAGTATAGGTAATCTTAAAAAAATAATTCTTAAAATTTATAATGATCAAATATTTTGAAAAAAAAAATAGACCTAAAATAAATAGAGCGTATAAGAGGAAATTCTAATTGGAAATAATTAAAGAGAGGCAAAAATAAATAAGGATGGGTTAGGAAAATACAGAGATGACTGACGGAGACAATCTTATTCTTGTTCTTGGTTGGTATTATAAATAAATTAAATAAAATTTAAAAAAAATTATGTTTTACTTAAAAAAAATAAATATAAATTATATTTTAAAATAAGAATAATAGTTATATTGTGGCTAATATACTGGAATGATTTTATTAACTGAACACTATCCTGTATATTAAACCAACTGTCTGGGCGAGCAGGGGTTGGGGGAGGGGAGCGGGGGGCGGGGTTGACCCGCCTCATACTCAGAGGTGAGTTTACAGATTTCTAGTGCTGCTTTTTTGGCAGTGCAGTGAAGCAAAGGCAATGCAAACGGGAGTAGAATTAAATGCAGGGTGCTTCTCAAGTACACTTGAAGCAAAATGCCCCACTTTTCTCCGCTATTCTCTCCGGGAAAAACGCGCATGATTATTAATCAGCCCCATCTGTGTCAACACTTATGAGTAGTCAATTTATTTGTTATTACATTATGGTTACATGAATTTTATATTATTTTTGCTTTCTCTTCCCCCAATTTGTGTATAATCTCATTTTTGGTCCTCAGCCTATGGAAGTATTTATTCTGCCATATAGTTTAGCCAGCGTCAGAAGCCGCGAAAATACAATTAAAATTATGCATTTTACAGTAAAAGATTTTTGTTTTTTTTTTGGGGGGGAAGAAAGCCGTAAAGGTGTTATATTTATTGCTAATTCCCCTTCTTTTACCGAACAAAATTAAATATGAAGATTCACTGTTTCCTTCAATTTATCCACAAAAAGAAAAAATTGGGACATTCCTCTAATTAAATACGAAGTTCATTGTTTACAATTTATCAAACAAATTAAGCGAATCATTTTGCAGCTGATGGATTCTCTTAGTTGGGATACTTACAACAAGATTTATCTTGATCTAATTTTTATTCAAAAAATAAAAAACTTCATAGGCTAGTTTGACGGCATAACCTAGTATGGAGCCAAAAGATATTGTCGCACAAAAGATGATAATCTTTTTTTCTAAGTATAAGCATACTATAACTGATCCACATGCATGAGTGTCCAAGAAAAAGTCCTATTCCTATCAAGATTCAACATCTGGGATAAGGTATGTCTTATTAGAAAATAATTATCTAAATTGGTCCGGTAAATCTATTATATGTACATATATTTACTCACTTTAAGATCTATCTAGTTATTTTCATTATCCTTTTGGTTTATCAATTTCTCGAGAGCTTATACTGACTTAAATATCAGAGGATTTTTTAGGATTAGCTCTATACCGGTGCTGGCATATCGCCGTGCAAATTCCTTTAAAAGTAATTAGAGCATGGAGGCAAGATTTGACATCCAACAATTAGCGTCCATCGTGAATGAGCTTTGCTCACACAATTCCTCGACAGTTATTCATGGTTTCTTATCACACTAGGAATAACCCTTCTACCATGCCTGTCGGTGGCCTTCCTGTGGCCCTTCGTGTTTATCAACACCACTCACAGGGGCAGGAGGCTTCTGGTGTTGTGATGGAGGAGCACCCTACGCAGGAAGAGGTTGTGGCTCCTATCATGCCAATAGGAGCGCCTCTAATCCTAATTACGCCAAAGCAGCTAATTGCCTTGCAAGTTTGGATATAAACGGTTAACTTATTATATCCATAAGGAGTCCAAATGCCTGAGCGGGCACATCGCCAGATTAACCAAAATACAGTTTTTGTTTCTGAGCAATTTTTGCTGCCGTCCGTGGAAGGGTCTAGAGAAAAAGATAAACGACATGATCTTAAGAAAGAATTTGATCCAGAACTATAGGTCAATCGACTAGTTTCACCTAAGGACAATCTAACAAATCGGGAGTGAGAAGTTTGAGTGGCTACGATTGAAGTCATGAATAAAAAGTGTGTCAGGGGAATTTTAGAGATTGAAATTTTATCCAACATAATCTTTTGTGCGAAGAATTCCAAGGACAATCTTGGATGCAAGGTTTTATAATCTTAAGTTCGATAAGTATGATAGTGCAGGAGACCTCAGGAAGCACTGAGAAAAATTTATGTCTCTAACATTACAACGGGAAGCCTCATATATGGCTATGTGCAGGATGTTTTTGAGTTCTTTAAAGGCCCAGGCTTTGCTTGGTTTTCCTCGATCAAGCCAAGGAGTATATCTACCTTCCATCACTTAGTTGAGCGATTCTTGATACACTTTGCGTAACATAATGTGACAAAAGACCATAACTTGTTAAATCTTCAGTAGCGGCCTATGGAATCGGTGATGGATTACACGGCTTGGTTAAGTCGGGAAGTATTAGACGTCAGGGATCTTTAGGATGAGATGTATATAAAGGCATACATTTATAGGTTACAGATGATGCCGTTGGTTTGGAAACTCAACTTAAGTAGCCCACAATCTATCATCGAGCTCCAGGAACGTTCAACGTTTCATTTGGAGTGATGAAATTGTGCAGAAGAAAAAGAAGCTTGATCGAGAATTAGAGAAATAGGAGTGGGACAAAAAAGAAGACCATAAGAAGTGTTCGAAAGTTGACAATTGGGAAAGTAATAACAGGTCAGGTATATGCCTAAGCTTGAGAGCAATACAAGGGTAATTGTTGTGATATCTACCTGCGTTTGTAGGAAACTACTCCGTTAAGAACAACAAGAATGAAAATTTTGCAATAGGTCGAATCCTTGAGAATCTGGAAGCCATTGCAGAAGATCTTTGCTCTCCCCAAAAGAAGGATCCAGAAGCGGTATTTCCTATTTCACAAGAATCATGGCTGTGAAACAGAACATTGCCATGATCTAAAGAGGGTGACAAAATCTGAGAAGAAAGAAAGAGTGTTTCTCTTTGTATATTACCTATTGATTACATGAGTAGGACTTTATATACAAGTTTTTCTAAACTAATTTTGGAAATAATATCAGTTAAATATTCTATTTCTAAATATTAGTCTTGACAGCCGTAAGTTACAACTGCTAATTCTAATATTAGGAAACGTTCCTATTTTCTACTTTTAGAAAACTTTCCTATTTTCTACATGATCAATTATAAAGATTTTCCTACACTCCCCTACAAGCTAGAGAATAGTAATTTTCCATTCCCGACTTGGAAACAATGGATTGGAAAACTGAGCTATTTAATCCTTTTGTCTACACATCCTGAAAAAAGCTTTCATTGGAGTTTCTTTCTTTCCTTAGTCTTTTACGACCTGCTTACTTACTGGATTAGCTGAGAAGCGTTTGCTTGTTGAGCAGCGTAGAAAGAGTGAGATCTTCTGTACTAGATACTAGTTGTCCCTATGTAGACACATAAGAGGTACAAATCAAACCACTATCCAACTTTTCCTTGATGATGTCTATCAATTTCAATATGCTTAGTTCGATCGTGTTGCATGGATTTGTGCTATGCTGATTGCAGACTTATTATCATAGTAGAGTCTCATTGGGCTATCCCATTTAATCTTCAAATCTTGTAGAATAATCTTCAACCAAAGTAACTGACATACCCCTTGAACTATTGCTCGAAACTCTATCTCAGCACTAGACCTAGCCACCACACTTTGCTTTTTACTTCTCCAAGTCACAAGATTCTCACCAAGAAATGTACAGTAACCAGAGATTGACCTTCTATCTACAATACAACTAGCATAATCAGTATCAGTATAGGCATCAAGTATCAATCCTCCATTTCTTTTGACCAAGATACCTTTTCCTGGTGTTCCTTAAGGTACTGAAGTATCTAATGAGCCACTTGCAAGTGAATCTCTTTTGGACTGTGCATAAATTGACTAATCACACTCCCTACACATGCTATATCTGGTCGTGTATGAGAAAGATAAATGAGTTTTCCCACAAGGCGTTGGTACATTTCCTTGTCCAATACTGCATCTTCTTCTGCAAGTCCAAGCTTGAGATTAGGGTCGATGAGAGTACTTGCTGGTTTACATGCAGTCTTGCCTATTTGTTTTAGAAGATCTGTAATATAGTTTTGTTAAGAGATAAAAATTTCCTTCTTAGAGTGTGCAACCTCAATCCCAAGAAAATACTTCAACCTTCCCAATGCCTTGATCTCGAACTCCTTAGCCAAACATTGACTCAAAACTCATTTTTCTTTATCATCATTTTCGGTCACTATTATGTTATCAACATATACCAAGAGAACAGTAACTTTTCCTGACAAAGAATATTTAATAAAGAGTGTGTGATCCCTTTGAGTTTGTTTATATCCCATAGTCAACATTACCCTTGCAAATCTCCCAAACCATACCCTTGGTGATTGCTTGAGGCCATATAATGTCTTCCTCAATTTACACACAATATGAGCAGCTAAGTTCTTTCAATAGCCAGGTGGAACTTCCATGTAAATCTCTTTCTCTAGGTCTTCATGTAAGAATTCATTCCTGACATCAAACTATTGTAGCTTCAAACTGTAGTTAGTAGTTATTGACAACATACTCTTACGGTATTCATTTTGGCAACTGGAGCAAAATTTTCTAAGTAATCAATTCCATAAGTTTGAGTATATCCTTTGGCTACTAATCTGGCTCTGATACCATGACAATATCTAAGAAGAAAGAAAGAGTGTTTCTCTTTGTATATTACCTATTGATTATATAAATAAGACTTTATATAGAAGTTTCCCTAAACTAATTGTGGAAACAATATCAATTAAATATCATATTTCTAAATATTAGCCTTGATAGTCGTAAGTTAGAGCTGCTAATTCTAATCTTATGAAACTTTCCTATTTTCTACTTTTAGAAAACTTTCCTATTTTCTACATGATCAATTATAAAGATATTCCTAAAGAGGGCAATAGAAGAAACAATTAAAGGGGATAGCTGAAGATTCATAAATGCCTGTGCAGACCGGCAGGACAAAAGACGAGTTGACACGAGGTCGAGTCATCAATGTGTTAGCAAAAATGTTACCTTATAAGCGACGATGAATTTTGTATGATAGGCCATTGGTTATCTCCTTGGAGATAGGCGAGTAGGTGGTACAACAGGTTCTAGTAGACACTAGAAGTTCCTCTAACATGTTAATCAAAAATACTTTTAACAAGATGGTTTGTCAAGCGACAAGATCACCCTCAAGTAGGTGCCATTATATGGATTTACTGAGAAAAGTGTCAATTCTATTGATTCGATAGATTTACCAACGCAAATTGGAAACATGGTTTCCACAATAAAGTTCTTGTTGTGTTGACTATATCTGCTTACAATGTTTTGCTAAGACGCCAGTGTTGAATAAATTCAATGCCCAGATATCAACTACTAAATTAACTGTGAAAGATTCCCACACAATAAGGATACCACATATTGAATGGTAAGTTAAATAAGGCGAAGAATATTATTCAGTTGAAACACAAGAATTTGAGGATAAAGATTATGAGTTCCAAGTGATGGAAGACAGCGAGTAGTAGCCACAAGAAGAACCTGAGGGGAAATTTGAGCAATATTGCATAGATCCTTCAAAACCCAAGTGCGAGGAATGAATTAGAAAGGAGCTACCTGAGGCTATTAGATGTAAAGTAAATGAGGTACTATAGATGTACTGAGGGGTGTTTGCATAGAGTAATAGATGTACTGAGGGGTGTTTGCATAGAGTAATGCTGGTCTCGACATGGCCCTTTATGCGGTTACAGAGCATCAATTGGGCATCAAGCTAGAGACTCACTAGTATTCTTTAAAATCTCTGAGGTATCTTGAGCTTCATCAAGATCGCTCTTAGTGGACTCTAGTTCCCCTTGAAGCTTCGTGTTTTTTCTTTCGGCCACTCTCTTTGCAACGCAAACTTCATGATCTCCCTCTTTATATCCTTGGTCTCTTTTTTTCATATTCTCATTTTCTCAAAGGATGTCATTTAACTGCGAACGAAGTGTTTCACTCACTCACCACCTCTATAATTGGCTACTCTGTGGGAACTAAATTCAAGGTAGGTCATTTTCCCATCAAAAGAGTGGAGGGGCCTTTTTTTTTTTATGAACAATAGGAAATGAGAGGGACATTATATTCATCATCTTCCTTATCAATTTTGTTGATAGGTGTTGATGAAATACCAACTTGAACCACTGGCATAAAGGAGACGAGATTGAAATAATTACATTTCGCAGAGAGGAGGAGACGAAGAAGATATACCTATGGGATTGTCATACTTGTTGGAGGGAATTTTCAAGCTTTCAGTAAACACATTCTTATCTCTCCCATGAAGCGAAAGAGAAATGTTCTATTGTACGGCAACACCAACGTAAAAGAAAGAATATTAGCAAAAATCAAAGATAGAAATAAATGCACAAAGAAAAAGGAGAAGAACTGACGTAGCCTTTCTAAGTTAAGTGATCGGGAGAATATAGGTTGTTGGCTTCCAGAATCCTTCCCACCCAACGCTTATCAATTCTTAGATTATAAGCATATCTTTTCAATGTTTCTACAAATGCTCAGTCTACTTGAGAGTCCTTCACTACTGGATTGGGAAGTTTCTCCCGCTGATTCCACGCTACACGGGGTTGGGAGGTAATTGATTGGATGAAGAAGAAAAAATCCTTACATAACTCATCCGCTTGTGTAAGAGCCCAAAAAAAAGTCATGTTCCGATCAAGATACGAATCCAGAGTAAGATATATTCCATTAGGAAGTGATTACTTAAACTAGACAGGTAAATCTATTACATATACCTATATTTACTCACTTTAAGGGTGTGATTGGATAGAGTTTGGTTTTGAGATTTTTTGTCTTGGGTTTCGGGAGAGAGAAATTTTTGTGAGAGAAAAAGTGAGATGTGAGATGAGAAATTTGTATTGGGTTCCATGTGGAACCCAATCCAAGTAGACCCTAAGATCTATCATGTTTTTTTCATTGTTCTTTTGATTCATTAATTTCTTGAAAGCTCGTACTGATTTAAGCATCTAAGGTTTTTAAGGCTTAACTCCCCATCAGCTACTAACATATCACCTTGTAGATTCTTTAATGGTAATTGGAGCTTGGAAGCAAGGTTCGACTTCCAATAGGTCACAAGGCAATAGATCTTTAAATATATCTCCTTTCTTTGTTTTTTAAATCGTTATGTGATACCCCTCTATCCACATTTTTTTAGTTTGTGAAAAAATGAATTTCTTTTTCTTTTTTAATCGTTAGGTCATAAGATGACATATCTTTTTCTTTTATTTGGTAGGTCATAAGATGACATATCTCGCTTTATAATAATTGTACCAAATGCAGCACCGACATGGCATTATAATAGCAACAATGAATAATGACACTACAAAATCATTCTTAAAATAAAGAAGGCAACTTCACGTGCAAAGAAAGCTTAGTGGAATAACTCCAATAAATTGATGATTATTACCTCGCCTATTAGATTCCTTAGGTATTTTGCCTAGTACCTATATATATATATAGTTCGATTGTAAGCCCTTTTGAAGATCAAGTGATTCTCTTATGGATACATCTACAAAATGCTGCGATCTAGAGGACTCATCTATAAAAGTAGAAACTTTAGTGCAATTGGTGGTAATTTTTTTAATAAAAGAGGTAAGTTTGAATAAATAAATAATATAAGATAGTAACAGTTGTAGATATATGATAATTTGTTTAATAAAAGCAGAATTCTTCATAAGTTTCAAACTTATCACATATAACAATAATATTTTTTTAAAAAAAGAATAATAACTTTTTCTAAAAACAAACTTACTATTTCTTGTTAAATAGAGTCAAGGGTAATTGATTTATCCCAAAAAAAAAAGAAGAGTCAAGAGTAATTGATATGTCCTTGTTTAGTTTCAAAATAAGAAACAAACAATAGACTATCAACTAAGTAATCATAAACATGATAAGATGGTAACTCAAATGATTAAAAGTACATCTTATCAAGAAATCAATCCTCAATTTGATTCAAATTCTTTATCCCCTAATATATATAAAAGAAACAAAAGTACCATGTAAACTAAGATAACAAAATTATATACTAGCATGCTAAAGTATTCTTACTTCCTATGTTTAGTAATTCTGAAATGCATTAGATAATGGCTAAACTAAAATCTCTTTCCTCTTTTGAAGGGTTAAATACACTTTACCCCCTTAAATTTTCTATGAGAAGCACCTTGACCCCACCAAATTTTGGATTGTTCCAACAGCTTCTTCAAACTTTTACAAAATTGTCTGTTCTGTTATTAATAAAAGATCACATATGCCCTCATTTAAAAATTAGATCAAGTTATAATACACAAAATACCCAAAAGACATTCCACCTTGATATATCTCTCTTTCTAGTCTAAGAATTTTTTCCATTCCCTCCCTAATTTAAAAATCTTTTTATTTCACTGTTTAATTAGCGGAATCCTTGGTTTACTTAGCTTAAAAAGAAGGCTATTATTAGAAATATATAACTGATATACTCTTTTATTATTTTAAATCCTTATTTGTAAGGATAAAATTGATATTTCAATAATATTTTTAGTCTGAAACATGTAAACTAAAAGTGATGAAAGTTTAAGGTGGCTATTAGAGAAAGGTAAGGTACTTCTCCAAAGAAGTTTAAGGGGCGAAATGTATTTACTCATTTTTTAATGATTGAACTGTGTTGTTGGAAATTACTGCCGTTGGAATGATATATGCCGTTTACCATTTTGAAATTACTAGAGAATGCCCCAATAGTAATAAGGGCTCCAATATAGCAAAGTTTATCTTGAAGATAGCAAGAAGGTGATGGGAGACCTTGGACTATTAGAGAAGAGTCTTCTGAATTAGTCAAGAATTTGAGGGGTAAAACATTGTCTAAATGAAATTTACCGAAATATCTAATTTACACACACACACGAATACATTATGTTTATCATGTTAATGTCCATTTGCATTATTTTCTTTTCAATAAGTCGATTTTCATTATTACTTATAATCATTAAACTTGACATGTTAACAAGAATTTATATTCTCCTTTTACTATTTTTATCAGTTTCAAGATTTATTCTTAATGGGAAAAGAATGCATTTTATAAAACTTGTCGAGGTAATTAGGGAAAAAAAAGACTTAATAATACGTTGTGAAAAATTGGATAATCTAATCCCTTTGTTTTTATGTTTGGACACTCCGACCTTTCAATTTTTTTAAACTTATTAAGTCTTTATATAGTTTTTATTACCTAAGGACGCTTCAAGATCTTTTAATTTTTTTAAGTCTTTATAGTTTTTATAAATTATTTATTGAATCATTCCTGTGAAACCAAAATAATTTTTAAATGCTAAATGCATATAGAGCTTTTTTAAGAGTAAAATGGGCATCACAACTCATTTTCCTCCCCAAAAACATACTACCCATGGACACTTCAATTATCTGTTTTTCTTTTCTCCCCCAAATCTCTAAACAAAAATCAACCAAAATCCTTCTTCTTTGTATGTTTCTCCAATGTCCATGAGTTTTTGGCAGTGATGGGCTGTGATGCCCATTCTATCCTTAAAAAAACTATGCATGTGTGCTGCACGTGTTTTTGACAAGAAAACCGCCTAGAGTGTCCATTGGTGGTTTTCTTTGGAGGGAAATGGACGATGATGCCCATTTTCTCCTTCAAAAGTTATGCATGTAGTGCTCTACTTATTTTTTGTGGTTGGAAGCTATGGCGTGTTTCACCTAAAGAATTTAATAAGCACCTTATAAAAATTATAGGGACTTAATTTGATAAATCAGGGGTATTCAAATGTAAAATCTATAAAAACTTAATAAGTTAAAAAATTAAAAGATCCTATAATGTCTAATTATAAAAATTATAAGGACTTAATAAATTAATAAATTAAATTTTAACCAAAAAGAAAAATTACTGGACAAAAGACTGAATCCAAGAAAATATTGATGGAAACCCACCAACTCATTACTGTTGCCTGGTGGCTGGTCACCACATAAAATGTTGTAAAGACTAACGAGACTGCTATATGATGAAAACTGTGCTTGAATGATGGAACATTCCCTTTTTTAACAAGCATCATTAGTCCACCAAAGTATCTTCCAAACTCATTGGAGAATAAAAACACTTTCCATTATTCAATTTCTCTCTCACACACAACACTGAGAAGAGAGAGAGAGAGAGAGAGAAGCAGCAGTTATTGCGGAAGTAGAGAGAAAAAAGAAAGAGAGAGGACAAAAAATGCTTTCCATCAATCAAAAGCAAAGCTGCACAAATCATGTTACCTGCTCCTTGAGTTAAATTCTTTGCTTTCCTTTCTTCACTTCAGTTTCTTTATTTATACCCAAATAATGGGTTTGTAAACCAGGATACCGCATCCCATCTCAGTTCTTCACTTTCTTTGTCGGTTTCCATTTCTATCGCAGCTGTTAAGGGCTGAGTTTCAGATGCTTTAATTTGCAGTAATGGGAAATGTAAGTGGGAGAAAAGATGATGCTGAAGCTTCTGCAGCCGAAGAAGATGAAAACATGGAGTATGCCCATGGTGGACCACAGCTTGGGCATCACCAAGTGCATGCCCGGTTCCCAGAATCCATGGTTCAGTCTCCTCCTCACAGCCCTAGGTCTTACCAGTCACCTTTCATCTCCTCTCCTCAGGTCAGGTCCCAAACTTTCACCTTCTGCAGAACAATAGAGAAGGGAGAGGTGGGGAACTGATGAGGGAAAGGGTGCATATTTTTTCTTCTTCCTTTTTCTCTTTTCCTTCTTCTCTTTTCCTTCTTCTTCTTCTTCTTATCAAAGAGGATGAGTAGGAGCCGGAATTTCAAGCTTCTTACACTGCGCAACAGGCTTTTTACACTAGGGAACTACTACATCAATGGTCACAGTGAACTGAAAATTTTCTGTCTCGGGCATTAGAGTCAAGATTTATCTATTACTTTAGTGTTTTATGAGTGGGAATTATGCAAGAGTTTTATTGGATGTAGGCCTTTGAAAAAAGAGCTAAGCTATTCGGGCATGGCTCTTGTTACTTGTGCACTTTAGCAAAGGACAATTATCTAAACGATTCCTTCTTTATTTTTGGTTGAAATTTTGGAGGTTCGTGGGGGTAGTTTTGCTTTCAAAACTAGCTAGAGCCTAGAAGTTGCACTCATCCTTCAACTCTCCCGGATTGGTACAAGTTTTTTGTATTGGGCGATGTGAAATTGTTTTGGAAGTTAGTTACATGGGAGATGGGACCATAAAGCAGAAATGGCATTTTGGTTTGCATAAAAAAAGAAACATTTGCATCAATGAAGCAAACTTCAATATTCACTGGAATATAGAATATGTAACTAATCTTCTAGCTAACGAGAATATTCTCTTCATTGAAAATGCTTACTTAGACAATCTACATTAGAAACTTAATTTAGACATGATTTTATACACAAGAATCACCCGTCCCTCTTGTTATTGATAGGTTTCGTCCGTAATGATGTACGTAGAAAGGAAGTTTGTGAGTTTAAAACTTGTAATTAGTCAATGTTCGGAAATTACTTCCTCGTTTCCCTTTTCATTATATGTTTATCATGTTCCTCTTTTGCATCATTTACAATTTTACAGGTCCCAATGGAGCCTTTGCAGAGGCCGGGGGAGACGAGAAGGGATCAGGCCATTGAGTATGAAGATATGCCTAGTGGTAATGGAATTGCAACAATGATCACGTGGAACTATGGTGGCAATCAAGTTACAATTGAGGGATCATGGGATAATTGGAAGACAAGGTACTATTTAGAAAGATTCCTTGAATCTGATTCTTTATGTTTGAGTTGAACAAATGCATGAATAATTCCTGTGTTTTCATCAGAGAGTTGTTACAAAGAACAGGCAAGGAGTTCACCATTGTCAAAATGCTGCTATCAGGTGTTTACCACTATAGATTTGTTGTTGATGGGCATTATAGATATGATCAAGATTTACCGCATGAGTGCGATGATAGAGGGAATGTTTTCAATGTTCTAGACTTGCAGGTAACTGTCTTTTTTTGTTGTCCCCAATTTCACAGTTACATATGATTAAGAATGACAAAACAACATTTATAATTTGTTTCATAATATCTCGCGAGGAATATTTTAATTATACTATCACTCATAATACATCAAACAGGCACTTTTTGAACTTATATGGACATTTGAACTTTTGATACGATTGTGTATGAGACTCTTTGAAACTTTAAAACTTGATTGGTTTGTTATGACGAGTTTGCTTTGTGTACATACCAATCATTCATTGCCTCCTTCCCCCATTTAATTATCTACTTAGAAAAAGAGCTTTTCTTTGAAAAAAGGTTGAAGATGCAGGAAGTACTTGGATTTCTACTAGCATTTCCTAGGTGCCTTCCGTGATTTCCCTTCTGTTTTAAACAATGCCAAAATTATACATGTTGACATACTTTGGTAGTTCTTGAAGTGTTTGGTGCAAGTGTTGACATGGGACATGCTGATATTTTTTCTTTTTATTATTATTAATTGGGTCATATAGGACTAGATTTTTTTAAGATACGTTGTGATGATAAATACAAATTATTATTATTCAGGTAACGAGATGTAATTGAATACTTTACTAATAATGTAGAAAGAATAAGATCAGTATCCGACTATAAATTTAACTGTTTATGAAACTAATGCAAGAGGGCTGAAATTAGTGGTCCTCAATTGAAACAAGATGATTATTTCAGTTATTTGTGCATTTCATCAAATATTTTGTCCGCACTGCTCTAGACCATTCTACTTATTGCACAACAACGAAAAATTTATTGTCAGTATCCAAAGCATTTACATCCTTTTCTTCTGATAAAAACTGAAAGATCCATTCCGTGGATGTTCCAAATTTTGACCATAACCTATTTAGTAAAGACAAATTTGGCTCTTGAGAGCAGCCAAGGCCAACCACGCAAAGAGTTGAAGTTTCTCATGACATAAATGTCTTGCACAGTTGTACTTGGAGAGACTTTTGTGGTCCATTTCTGCTGACAGTTCTGATATAATGCTGCTGGCAATTGCCGTGGTCTCAGTTTCTTGGTTCCTAGATGACTTTATAGGGAATTGGTATATAGTGCTATTCTTGATGCGGGACAGATGCTATAAGCCATTAGTGCAACCCCAAGTCTGATTTATGTCTCTCTTAGGAAGTGAAAATTTTGGTAATGTATGGCTTGAATGAATGCTAAACAAGCTTATAGGTTCATGGATAGATTGATAGATCAAGAATCAGGATTAAGAAATCCTTAAAAAAATCAGAATATCATATCAAGATTTTATTTCCATGGGATGATAGTATCAAGAATATGTGCAACTGCTGTCATTTTTCTCTTCGGATTACATGAAACTGACGGGCTAACTTAGCAGGACCAAACTCCAGAAATCATGGACAATATTGGCACGTCTGAGGCTCCTTCTTCCCCTGTATCAAGCTATACCAGCACTCCATTCAGTTTAGAAGATTTCAATGAGAAAATACCTGATTTGCCACCTCTTCTGCAAAAAACACCATTGGATCAACCACCATCTTCAGCGGAGGGCACAGGAAATCTGGAGAAGCCTCTACCTGCAATTCTGAACCATCTGTACATCCAAAAAGGGCAGACTGGTCAATCTATGGTTGCAATCGGCTGTACACATCGATTTCGCAGAAAATATGTGACTACAATGCTCTACAAGTCCTTAAAGAACCATAAAAAGTGAATTTTTTGTTTCCATGCTGGAGAAGAGATTTAGCAGTGCAAGTAAAATGGTATGCATATTGTTCTTGCAAATTAGGGAATAGAACATGACAGAATAGTACAACTGCTCCTGATAATTCATTGCTCTACCAAGTGTCTGTATGCCCTGAAGTTTTGGTTATGTAGTCCTAGCAAATACTGGTATTGTCAACTAAGGAAGAGTGGAAAAAGGGAATTACTAAACCTTAAATTGCTTCTTCTTTTTTGGAAAGGCAGTGCCTGATAAATTGATAATACCTAATGATGCTTTTGTTTAAATTTTTGTAGAGCTTCTAATATTTCTAAGAATGAAGAGTTCCCAAGATAGATTTTTGTCAATTTTGTTTCTTAAGTACTGAAGAATTGTACAAAAGAGCACATGAACTTTGTACCGGTGGACTTGCTGTGCTTAATTCACTAGATAACTCATAGACCATCCAACTACCTTCAAATGCGAAGTCAGTACTATGAGTATGACTTAGTTTCCCTCTAGTTTTTAAGCATTCTTCATCCCTTCGTTCCTTCCTAATTACAATTTCATGCAGAAAATGCATTTAAATCTTCTTTTTAAAAAGACAAATATACATGCGCCTGTGAATCTTGTTACGTCCATGGATTGCTCATTCATTGCTTTGACAATTGACACTAACTAATCATCCCGAAAGGAACCTTTCTCTACCCAGCCTGTACAGCTAGCAAAAACAGTGGCTGAAATTATGATGTATTTGGATATCGTTTGGTTGGGTTACACAGACAATTATGTTTTATTTTTTCTCTCAAAAAAATTTACTCGAAACTCCAGATAGAAATTCTTCTAACCAAACATAATCTAAAGGACTAAAGATTTCTAAACTACCTTTACACAAACATAATATGACAGAATAGTGAGTGCTAATGTTTTGAATATTGCTGCCTTAAAGATCCACTATGTAGTTTTTTATCCGTTTATACAAGAAATCCTTTTGAGATTATCATAGTTGCTGAGGTAATGAAAGCAAAAGTTTATTCCATTAGTTTTGTTGATGTAGAATCATAACATAGGGGACACACCTTTCGAATAAATCTGAAAATTAAGATCCAACATCATTTAAGTTTAGAATAATACTCTATTCGTTTCAAAATATAAGGCTTTTTAGTTATTTTTTCTCTTCTCAAAATATTTGTCCTTTGCAAATTTGAAAGATTATTTTTCTAATCATCATAAATATAATTTTCTTATTCTTTATTATATTAGTGGATTTACATAAGTATATAATAGGAAAAATATAATTGATTTTCTTCTCTCCTAATATATATGTAAAAAGGACCAAAAAATGGCCTTATATATTGAACAGAGGGAGTAATACAAAGTCAGGAACCAATTCATCCGTGGTTATTGTGCATGCTTTTGTTTGTGTGTTTGTCAGTTTGTAAGTCTCAAGATAGTAGGGTTAAAATTATTTATAGGTTTTGCATAATTATAAAATTTATTAAGGATTTATACATGATTATTTGCCTCCACGTTGATCACCTATTGACTTAGGCTTTCATTTGTCCATTGTTGAAGAATTATAAGCGTTCTTGGAAAACTTATTTTAACATGTAAGATGTAGAATTAAAACATATTTTAAGCTGAAAATTACGAAATTATATGACTGCATCATTCTTGATCAATCGCATTTTATTGAAAAAAAAGAGAAGGAAGAAATATAACTATGATGATTATAAGTATGTTGCTACTCCTTTAAGTACCAGTATTTATTTATTTATTGTTAATTGTGATAATAATAATAATAAAATTGTAATAAAAAGAGCTTGTTGGTTTGGTTAGTAGTATATTTTACAGACTTGTATTTTCGTTTTTGCAGCAATATGATGGATTGGGGCTATTGACTGATGGACTCAGCTCAAAGGGTCCATAAAGTGCTTCGACCCAATTGTCTTGTGCTCAAGAATTAGCATACTAAATACCAATTATGCAAGGATTTCCTTCTCTAGTAAGATACTAAATCATATAAAGATTCTATATTGCTTATCCTACAAGAGCTCTATTTTCTTACAGGATTTGATAAGTAAGACATGTATGTATAGAGGCATGCTTTCGTGTTATTGATACTCATTATTATCATATCTATCATATCTGTTATATTCTTCCTTATGCTTTCCTTCTCTTAAGAATCGATACTGACTTAAGCATCAGAAGGCCTTAGGGGATCATCACTCACCGCTCCTCATCTTCTTTATTTTTTTGCTTCGTCTCTTTGCCTTATAGGTATTGAGACCCTCCCTTTTCGATAGATTGATTTCTCAACTCAATCAATTGGCCCCCACCAAGAGACTCAATTCCTATTCTACCTTTGCTAATTCTTCTTACTTTAGCAACATTCTGCAACCTTTTGTTGAAAGAGAAATAGAAAATGAGAATTGAAAAAGTTCAATGTCGAATCATTGGCTTTCAAAGGATTTACTCAAGATTGTGACTTTTTGGGTAAAAGATTCGCCTTTTGCATGCTGGGTAGGACTGTCACTGTTCGGCCCGATTTTTTAGAGCCGAGCTTTTTTTGAGCTAAGGTTGGGCCGGGCTAGAGCCTGAATTTTTGGCCCGATATGTGTTTCGGGCCGAGCTCGGGCTCAGCTAACCTCAGCCCTTTAAGAGCCCGGCCCGAGTATATATATATATATATATATATATATATATATATATATATATATATATATATATATATATATATATAATAATAATAATAATAATTTATAATCATATATTATAATTTCTTGATATAATAAATTTTTTTCTATGTAATACTATATTAATATATAAGTATAACTATATAGATTAAAATTTTATGTGTTTTGATATAAATAATTTTATTTACATTTCACTTTTTAAAAAATTTAGTGTATAAAATTTTTACTTCAAACACTTTAAAATTATATTTTATAAAATCAATGTAACTTAATACTTAATAGTTTTAATTCTTAGCAGCTTTGGAAACAATATGCATGATATTCAATCACAGAGTCTATTTATAATACTATATTAATATCTTCATAACTATATAGATTTAAATTTTATGTGTTTTGATATAAATAATTTTATTTATATTTAACTTTTTTAAAAAATTTAGTGTATAAAATTTTTACTTCAAACACTTTAAAATTATATTTTATAAAATTGATGTAACTTAATAGTTTTAATTCTTAGCAGCTTTGGAAACAATATGCATGATATTCAATCACAGAGTCTATTTATAATACTATATTAATATCTTCATAACTATATAGATTTAAATTTTATGTGTTTTGATATAAATAATTTTATTTATATTTAACTTTTTAAAAAATTTAGTGTATAAAATTTTTACTTCAAACACTTTAAAATTATATTTTATAAAATTGATGTAACTTAATAGTTTTAATTCTTAGCAGCTTTGGAAACAATATGCATGATATTCAATCACAGAGTCTATTTATGATATTGTGAGTTGTGACTACTTATTGATTTTTGTACTTATAAGTTGTAATTTAGAATATTCCAAAGTAAATATTTGGTTTTATAAAATAACATATTCTACATATTCACTCTCGTAATTAATATCTTTAACTAATTTCACAAAATATATTTTTTTTCATTTCTCAATATAAATTTAGAAAGAAGAAAGAAAAAACTTACCAATTAATTAATAGTTAATATTTATATGATATAACTTATAAGGTATAATTTATAAGCATAATTATCTCATTAATGTATGTAAAGTGATTAGTATACTTTAGTATTATACTAATATCTTTTTAAAAATTAATATTTATTATTAGGATAAGGCACATTAGAAGATTTTTTTTGTGTTTTTAGTATTTAGTATTTAGTATCAATTTATTTTCTTAAATTTCAGAGGCTGTTTTGTGGGAATAGAAAAGAGAATATAAACAAAAAGAGGGGGTAAAACGCAAAACCCCAACCCTATATCCCTAATGTGCGTGCGGGTTCTCTATTCTGTGTTCTTCCACGGTTCCACCATTCGGCACGCCTGCGCAGAATCGGTTCAGGTGAGCTTCTCATCTTCGTCTTGCTTTCTCCGTTTCCTATCCACTCTCTTATGAGTTCTCTGTTCTGTCTTCTTCCACCATTCGGCACGGCTGCGCATAATCGGTTCAGGTGAGCTCCTCATCTTCGTCTTGCTTTCTCCGTTTCCTATCCACTCTCTTATGGGTTCTCTGTTCTGTCTTCTTCCACCAGTTGAGCTCCTCGTCTTCGTCTTGCTTTCTCTGCTGAACAGAATCGGTCCAGGTGAGCTCCTCGTCTTCGTCTTGCTTTCTCCGCTGAACAGAATCGTTTGTGATCATTTTGTTTTTATTTGCGCGATCTTCATTAATGGCGAAGATCATTTTTTGTCTTGGCATAACAGCATAAGAAATTGTTTCGATGATTGATGATTTATTTTTTGTTATGTTGGGCGAGCATATTATGCTGAGAATTATGTTGGGGTTGCTTGCCGTGTATGTATAAGGGGAAAAAAAGACTAGACGTATGTATAAGGGGAAAAAAAAGATGCTAATGGCATTGAAATTTTGGAGGATAGAAAGTGAAATTAGGCTCCAAAAATTGAGATTTTTACAAATTATGGCCAACTGGTGTGTGAGTTTTTTTGGGCGTCGGAGGGCAGCAACTTTATGCTTCTTTAAGATTCATAATCATAGGCTGAGCTTTTGTTTTTGAATAGGTCTGGAAAAAGGAAAATGTTTCATCCCAAATTTCGACAGACAGACATTGCCAAATTTTTTTAAAAAATAAACCCCCCATATAATTCAAAAATGGGATATTCAGAGGTATGATAATCAATTTTTTTATTCACATGAGTTGCATAATTTTACTTTCAATAAATTGAATTATTTAAACATATATCTTATTTAAATTGTTATTCACTACTCTAGGATTGTAATTAACTGATTGCATTTTTTTCTTTAGATGTCAGATGCAAGTAACACATATATAGTTATGCAAGTATGCTAAGCAAGAACGCATTTGCAAGAGTAAGATGTTGGTTTTAGATGTTTGTACTCGTTGGAATTCTACATATTTAATGCTTGGATCTGCATTGCATTATAGAAGAGCATATGAGAAAATGAAGTCGATTGATACTTGAACTTTAAGGATCCTCCAACATCTGAAGATTAGGAAAAAGCTAAAATTGTACATGGATTTTTGGAGTCATTTCATATTGTTACAAATATCTTCTCAGGTAGCAAATTTTGTACAGCTAATGTGTTTTTTCGGGAAGTCTACCGTATTCTTATGTTGTTGAGAGAAACCAGCAAAGATGACAACTCACTGCTTGGAAAAATGGCCCTGAGCATGCTTAGAAAGTTTGAGAAATATTGGATGGAAAAAGAGCCGAATGTGTTACTCTCTATTGCTTTAATTCTAGACCCCAGATTTAAGCTTAAATATTTGAAGTTTTGTTATAACAAGATTTATGAGGCTTCTTTGTTGAGAACTACAGTGAGTCATGTTGAGGCAGAACTTTATGCACTTTTTGGAGAATATTCAAAAATATATGATGTATCTTGCCGACAAGAAAAATCTGCAGAAATGGAACTCTTGAACAATGAGGTGGGTTGTAGTTCTGTTTCACTCAAGAACTTGGAATTCATGGCAGAATTTTATAAGTTTAGTGAGGAAGATGACATAATCAACAGTAAGAGTGAGTTAGATGTTTATTTGGAAGAAAAACTCTATCCACATAAGTTTGCTAATGATGATGAATTTGATATTTTGGATTACTGGAAAAGCAATGCAACTAAATTCCCTATTTTGTCTATGATGGCAAGAGATGTACTAGCAATTCCTGTAAGTTCAGTAGCATCTGAGTGTACTTTCAGTACTGGAGGACGTGTTTTGAACAAATTTCGTAGTTCACTTCTTCCTTCTACAGTCGAAGCATTAATTTGTACTCAAGATTGGATTAGAAGTTCTCCAAAAGAAATAGATTATGAAGAAGAATTTGATGCTGCATTTTCTGGTTAGTTTTATTCTTAAAACTCTTTGATTTATTTTTTTGACTTTTGGGTGTTCTTAATTTATGCTACAATTGTATTATTGTTTGAGGGACATCTCTATCTTTAATTTTTTGTATTTTGCAGATTTAAGCTTAGCCAATAGTTCACAAGATTGAAGATAATTAGGTTTCTAAGTCTGAAGTTTGCAAAAGAATGGAAGAAGGTAGTTTTCTTTGAAATATAGTTCATTTGCTTTCTCAACCTTTCCTTTTAACATGATATATTTGAATTCATTTATTTTTTAAATTACAGGTAGTAAACGAGATTACGAGATAAGCAAGTGGACATGAAGCATATGAAGAAATTGGCAAATTTTATTTTAATTTGTTTTGGAAGCATAAATCTGTTGAGCATGTTTTTGATTGATACTTGATAGTTGTGCTACTTTGGATTTATGTCATAGACTAACTCTAGATAGTAAAATCTTGATGTTTATTGAACTCAATATTCCTATATTGCTATGGTACTTTGGTACTGCACTTTTGTTGATTTGTTTTGGTTGAAATTTAATGTGGCTTAGATATTGCTATAGTAATTTGTTTTGCTATGGTAGTTTATTTTTTTTTATTGCCAGATTGCCGTTTGCTTAGTTGTAGAGGTATTGTTTAATAATGTTTAATAATATATGCAAATTAGTTGAAAGTCATTGTTAGACAAGTATTAAGACATTTATTTGTGAAGGTAATCATAATTTGTGGTGAAATGGTAACTTGTGAGAGCAATCAGAAATGCTCTTGCTGAATGTGGCTTTTTTGCATAAGATGTATGTGAATAGACATTATTTCGGGCTCGGCCCGAAATTAGCCCGAGCTCATAAGAGCCGAGCTCGAGCTCAACATCTGTGAGCCCGTTCGGGCTGAGCCCGAGCTCGGGTTTAGTATGATATAACTCGAGCTGAGCTCGGGCTTAGCTTGGCCCGGCTCACATAGCCCGATTGACAGGCCTAATGCTGGGCGGCTAAGCAATTCTTGATGAAGCTACAAGACCAAGTTTGGTAAAAGGTACTATCTGGTAATATCCACTCAATTACCTTCTCCATTAATTATAATTTTTACGAGGACAAAATTATTTTATTTAGAGATTAAGTTCTCAATCATAACTTATTATGTGGGTATGTATGTGTGTGTGTGCGCGCGCGTGTGAATTCCCAAAAAAAGAAAACTTAAGATGTAATCTGCCCTTCCTTTGGAGTTGCCAGACCACATGCATATAACTGTATGTAACCTAGTGCAACATGGCAAATTTAATTAAAACCTAACATAATAGGAACTCAAGTCCTCATGCCTCTGTAGAGCTAAAAAAGCCAGTTCATTCTCCTTCTTGACATCCAAGCATAAGCATGTTTTGGGAGCGTCGAAGCATACAAGAAAGCAAGTTGTGAATTCCTTACTCCTTAGATTGGGTCATAGAATTGACCTCCCCAAGCATATAAGAAGGGAAGTTGTGAATTCCTTACTCTTTAGATTGGGTAATAGAATTGACCTCCTGTGGCATATGACCTCATGGAAGAATCATTAATTTTTCAAGGTGCTTTCTTCCAAGATGAACTTCGGAGTCATGGAACCACATCTTTTTATCTTGGTATATATATTTTGCAATCGGGAACTAATATTGTATTAGTTTTCTCAATTTATGGGCTAAATTTACATGGAAAGAATGAACTACAATCATGCAACTCTTATTTGCCCTTAGAAATTTATCCCTCCAAGTTAAATGAAATTTCCTTGTTGAAATCGGGAAACTCTCTTATACATCTATTTCTAACAAGTAACACTATTTTATATTTCTAGATGGATAACTGGAATTCTTATTGGGAATTTATCTTTAGTTATCAATTTTAATCAAGGTTTTTTTTATCTTGAAGTTTAATTCTACTTGAGGTCCTTATATTGTGATCCAATGAGATATAATTTTCAGGTATGATTATTATTATCTATCAAAAAATGATATATTTATCTTTAGGAGTTGAATATATCTTATCTTCTATAAGCCATCGAGTTTCGTATATAATTAGTACTCGAAGAAAATTCTGACATCATGGTACTCCAATATCACATTATATTGGTTTTTCTCAAATTTGTTGGATTTCATTTTTACCTATTCTTATTTGGAATTCGGATTCTATTTATGGCATTTATGCCCAAGTTGATTAGGATATGGATTTTGGATCCCATTATTATTATCTCTCAAAGAAGAGTATCTTTATATTCAAGATTCATTATGTCTATAAGTATCGAGTCTCACACATATTTGCAAATTATTATTTGGAGGAAGATTTGGTTATCTGGATTTGGTTTTCTCGGATTCTACTTATGAAGACTATGATATTACCTTAATTGGTAACTCTTAGTTTCTTAGATTTTTTTTCGGATATAACAAAATCTATTATAATCTTTTGACAACTTATTATTACTGGTAAAAATAAACCAGAGCATTTGGTTATCTTCCTTTATGAATTTATCTATCATTTTAGAAGGAATTTCTATTCTCTTTCAGGTGGCCGATCAATTAATATATCCTTGTCAAAAGGAGGATGGAATATTATCACAAATATTTTATTTGGATATCTTGGAATTTTATTCCTTATCTTCGCCTATATCCTATTGGGAATTCATCTTTATTTATGAATCTTCATCAAAGCTCCTACCAACTATTGCAGAGATGAAGCCAATTTGAATTCAGAAATTTTGGAATAAGGCTTCACAATGAGTAAATATCCACACCTGGGATATGTTCAAAGTTACAGTCAACTTATTATTTTGATTCGGACATGCTTCCAAGATCGAGAAGTTCCTATCAATAGTCAGAGGCGTTCTCATATAAAAAATTATTATATAACTACTTGAAGTCAGACATTGTCAACTATATCAAGATTGGACACCTATTTCATTATGTTTTGGGATAGGAATTTTATATGCAAGTTGATTCAAGAGTCGAGAAGTTCTATTACAATCAGACTGTCTATCAAAGCCAATTTATTCTCAACGTAGTTATGACTGAGAAAAAATTTTTGGTTGGGATGTTATCCTGAAGATTATTTTGACATGTTCCAGATAAATATCCTCCTACTATTGGAAGTGGGAAAAGAAGAGAATGATTGAACATCACAAGGAAGTTCTTTACCATTTTTATTTTTCACAAATAGCTTCAAAGATTATTTTATGTTTTAAAATTTTATTTCATGAAATTATTAACTCTCAATGAAGCATTTTGCAGCAAGTAGGAGCTCTTAAAATCGAGAGAAAAATTTTCACCAAGTACAGATAAAAGCACCCAAATCGAGGCCAAGAGGAAGCTACAATACAATTCCCCAAGTAAAAGCGTCCGACTAAAACTACCGGGAAAGAAAAAGGCTATGGCCAACAAAAGCGCCCAAGTGATACCATCAGGAGAAAAAATCTATGGCCCAACAAAAGTGCCCAAGTGAAACTATCGGGAGAAAAAGGCTACGCCCTAATTGACAAAAATGGCTACGGCCTAATTGACAGTTCCTGATTGAAATAATCGAAAAAAAAAGGCTACTGCCCAACAAAAGTACCTGATTGAAACTATTGAGAGAAAAATACTACAATTAGGTCTATAAGCATAAAATAAAAAAAACAATTTGATCTACAAGTATTGAATCAAAATTGCTCATGAGTCGAGAAGAAAAAATACACAAATTAGTACTCAAACAAAATACGATTTGGTCTATAAGCATCAAATCAAAAAATAAAATGTGATTTAGTCTATAAGTATAGAAATGAAAAATTGAGCAAAACAAAAAAATCTGGCCAAATATAGGGCTCAGCAGAAAGTCTAACCAAATATACTCATTATTATCATATCCATTATCTCAGTTAGATTCTTCCTTATGCTTATTTTTCCTTTGGAATCAATATTGACTTAAGCATCGGAGGGCCCTAAGGGGGTCATCCCTCCACCTCTCCTCATCTTCTTTGTTTCTTTGTTTTGTCTCTTTGCCTTGTAGATATTGAGACCCCTCTTTTCGATGGACCAATTTCTCAACTCCATCATTAATGATGAGTGATAGTCGACTGCAGGAAAATGGTGAATTGCAATGAGGGATTTGTAACATCCCGTCCTATAAAAAATTTTTATGTATGTTCATTATATGATAGAATACGTAATTTTGGCAACAGTAAATTAGGCAATTTAATTTTCTTCTAACACATTTTGAATTTTTCTGAAAAAAATATGGACCAATCATCAAGTGACCCAACTGGTACTACGTTTATCTGTCTGCGGTCACCTAATAGTGAGTCATAAGGGGATCAATGTTAAGATTGATCACCAAGATTGGACTAGTAGGTGCCTTAGATCCTTAACCTGGTTTTGTCTGGGGGAGGCATAAGGTAGTTTGTGAAATCGAATATTCGTACTGGTGTATGGCTGGTATTGACTACAGGATACCGAAATTGGTTTCCTGATGATCCTGTTATTGGCTCTGGTAGATTTGTCGTTGAGCCAGCATTTGTTATCTTTCGCTAGTGTTTTAGAAAGAGAAAAGATTGTGTTAAGGATTTACTTTTATATGTAAAAACTTCCGCTGTTGTTTCCGTTTATTATATTATTTTATATATGTTTAGTTTTTATTTCTCCTCTGGACGCTAGCACTTGTACATATCAGTGGGGAGAGGCACGCTAGTACCTTACTCAGCCGGCGAAGGGGTTGAAGGTATCACAGAAATGATGACACAGTAGGATGAGAAAAGATTCCTAACCTGGCTTTGTTCTTTAGAAGAAGAATTTCTAAAGAGATTTTATAGAGAGTTCAAAAATCTTTTAAAAAATCAATCTTTAAAAGAGAGTAAAGAAAAGAAAGAGATAAAAGAAGATGAAGTTCACTAAAGGCTTACTTTGCCTCTACAGAGAGTAAAAGCAGTGGCTGAAATTATGAAATGACTAAAGAATTCTAAACTACCTTTACACATGACAGAATAATGAGTGCTAATATTTTGAATATTGTTGTCTTAATGATCCACTATGTATTTTTTTTATCAGTTTATACAAAAAATCCTTTTGAGTTTATCATAGTTGCTGAGGCAATCAAAGCAATAGTTTATTCCATTAGTTTAAGTAAAATTTTTTTGTTGATGTAGAATCATAACATAGGGGCACAACCTTTTGAATAAATCTGAAAATCAAGATCCAACATCATTTGAGCTCAAAATTATAGTTTATTCGTTTCAAAATATAAGGTTTTTTAGTCATTTTTTCTCTTCTCAAAATGTTTTGTCTTTTTACGAATTTTAATGTTAATTTTTTTAAAGTTACAATTCCCATAAATATAATTTTTTATTCTTTATTATATTAGTAAAGTTACTTAACTATATAATAGGAAAAATATAATTTATTTTCTTCTCTCTTAATATATATGTAAAAAGGACCAAAAAAAGGAATTATATATTGAACAGAGGGAGTAATACAAAGCCAGGAACCAATTCCTCCGTGGTTATTGTGCATGCTTTGGTTTGTATGTCTGTTAGTTTGTAAGTCTCGGAATAGTAGGATTAAAATTGTTTTTAAGTTTTGTATAATTATAAAATTTATTAAGAATTTATACATAATTGTTTACCTCTAAGTTGATCACATATTGACTTTGGCTTTCATTTGCCCATTGTTGAAGAATTATAAGCTTTCTGGGAAAACTTATTTTGATATGTAAAATATTGTAGAATTAAAACTTTTTAAATTAAAAATTACGAAACTATATGACTGCATCATTCTTGATCAATCGCATCTTATTGAAAAAAACAATAGGAAGAAATATAACTATGATGATTATAAGTATATTGTTGCTCCTTCTGATGATGTGTGGGATGCTCACCTTTTCTTTCTGTTCAACATTCTCAGCTGCCCAAATTTTTCAAAGATCTCGGCTGCCCAATTCTTCAAGGATTTCGGCTGCCAATTTTCACCCAATTTTTTGCGGCTGCTGTCCTCTCCCAAACCAAGGCTGCCGATTGGAATTTTAAGAACAAGGTGCGGGAGTTGATTATAAATAGGCACTACTGCACCTCAACAATTTACATTCAAGCAAGACATAATTTCTCTCTCTAAATTTTTCCTTATTTCATTATATTCTCTACTTCTTGTTTTGAGTTTTTTTTTTCTTCCGTAGAGAATTATTATTTGGGCTATTTGTCTTGTTAGTCCAGATAAAATATTTTGTACTCCCGACAAATTTATAATGGAAATTTTGGCTCTCTCGCCGGTATTTTTTTGCCTCTATTTATGGAGAATTTTTTCCACCTAAAATTTTTGGTGTTATTTTTACTGTCATTCTTAATTTCTCATAATTTTTTATTGAATTTATCACACTTCCGCACTCTGTATCCCTACAAACTGGTATCAGAGCGCTAAAAATTCAACTAAGATTTTTCTTATAATGTCGACAAAATTCGATATTGAGAAATTTGACGGTAAAATTAGTTTCGCTATTTGGCGAGTCCAGATGCAAGCCGTTCTCACCCAGAATGGTCTAAAGAAAGTTCTTGCGGAAAAATCAAAGAAGCCAGAAGCTATAAAGCAGGAAGATTGGGATGAGAAAGATGAAAAGGCATTGTCCATAATCCAGTTATGCTTGTCTCGTGAGGCGTTACGAGAAGTTATCAACGAGGAAACTGCATCAGGTATATGGAATAAATTGGAGTCTTTATATATGACTAAAAGTTTTGCAAATAAACTCCGTTTAAATGAGCGACTCTTTACTCTCCGTATGTCTGAAGGTACTCCCATCCAATCTCACCTTGATGAATTTAATTCCATTATTATTGCTTTGGAAAATTTGAATGTTAAAATTGACGATGAGGATAAAGCTGTTCTACTTATTGTTTCTCTACCACCCTCGTATCGACACTTCAAAGAAATTATGCTATATGGTAATTATGTTACCCTGTTTTTTGATGATGTCAAGTCTCACCTACTATCCAAAGAAAAATTTGATTTCGAAATTCATTATGAAAGTTCAGGTAAAGGATTAGTAGTAAGAGGGAGGAGCCAGGAAAGAGGTAATAATGGTAAAAATAAGTCCAGATCAAAGTCTAGAGGTAAAAACTCTAAGTATTGCCGTTATTGCAAGAAAAAATGACACGAAATCTCTGAATGCTTTAAATTGAAAAATAAGCAAGATAGAGAAAATAAGGGTAAGGGTAAAGGTAAACAACCCGAAAAATCTGTCGAAGCTGGTATTGTTGAGACCGAATCTGATGGGGATTGTTTTGTAGCTATCGACACTGAACAAAGGTCTAGAAATGAATGGATTCTTGATTCTGGTTGTACTTTTCACATGTCTCCTAACAGAAATTGGTTTACCACTTATGAACCTGTTAATGGTGGTCTTGTCCTAATGGGTAATGATGCTCAATGCAAAGTTGTCGGTAAATGTACAATTAAAATCAAGACAAATAATGAAATTGTTAGAACCTTGACTGGTGTCCTACATGTCCCCGATTTAAAAAGGAATCTCATTTCCTTAGGCACCCTCGAATCCCTTGGGTGTAGATACTCAGCTGAAGGTGTCCAAAGGAGCTCTTGTGTTATTAAAAGCAAATCGATCTGGTAGTCTGTATGTGCTACAGGGTTCAACTGTTACAGGTTTTGCAGCTGTTGCCTCATCTGACAAGGATAACACCAAGTTGTGACATTACAGATTGGGCCACATGAGTGAGAAGGGAATTCAAATCCTCAAGAAGAATGGTCATCTTGATAACCATTGTACTGGTAAGGTTGATTTCTGCGAACATTGCATTTTTGGTAAGCAGAAAAAGGTTAGCTTTTCGAAAGCCATTCACAGAACCAAAGATACATTGGATTACATTCATTCAGATCTTTGGGGTCCATCAAAAATTCCTTCCAGAGGTAAATGTCATTATATGTTGACAATTATTGATGATTTCTCACGAAAACTCTAGGTTTATTTTCTCAAACAAAAGAGTGAAGCATTTTCAATCTTTAAGGAGTGGAAAGCTTTAATTGAGAATTAGGCAGGCAAGAAAATCAAAATGTTGAGGACAGATAATAGCCTTGAGTTTTGCTCAAATGAATTCAATGATTTCTGCAAGAAGGAAGGTATTTCCAGGCATCTCACCATTCCAGATACTCCACAACAGAATGGAGTTGCAGAAAGGATGAACAGAACTATCTTGGAGAAAGTTCGTTGCATGCTCTCTCATTTAGGTTTGGAAAAACAATTTTGGGCTGAAGCGGCTTCAACTGCATGTTATTTGATAAACCGCTCCCCCAACAGAACAATTGACTGCAAAATTCCTGAAGAAGTTTGGTCAGGTAACCCCATTGATTATTCTAAGCTTAAATCATTTGGGTGTCCTGCTTATTCGCATATGAACGAGAGAAAATTGGAGTCTCGTGCGAAGAAGTGCATTTTCTTAGGTTATGGTCAAGGGGTCCAAAGGCTATCGTTTATATAACCCTGAAACTGGCAAATCATTTCATAGTCGATATGTAATCTTTAATGAAAATGTTATGCTATCTTCTGGGAGGAATACTGTTGTAGGTGATCAGGCGAATGTTCCAGAGAATGTAGAGTTTGAGGTTGAATCTCCCGTTTTGAAGGAAGATGTTCCCAATTCCTCCACAACTGAACAAGATCAAGCCACTGCAATTGATGATATCACTGAACACATAAGTCCACGACAGCCACATCTATCACAACGACGAGATTTGCCACAACCGTGGTCTATGGCTCAGGAACTTCCAGCACAAAGACCAAGAAAGCCAACTCAAAGACTAGTTGCAGAATCTGTCAATATTGCTTATGCATTAGTTGCTGCACAAGAGATAGGACACGATGGTGAACCAAGAAATTATTCTGAAGCTATCTCTAGTGACGATTCAACAAAATGGATTGCTGCAATGCAAGAAGAGGTCGAAATTCTTCATAAGAATGAAACTTGGGATCTGGTAAAATTGCCAGAAGGTAAACGAGTCATTAGTTGCAAGTGGATCTTTAAGAGAAACGAAGGCATCCCCGGTGTTGAGAATGCAAGGTACAAAGCAAGATTTGTTGTAAGAGGTTTTGATCAACAGGAAGGTATTGACTTTAATGAAGTATTTTCTCATGTTGTTCGTCATACTTCAATTCGTGTATTACTTGCTCTAGTTGCCTTGTATAATTTGGAGCTGGAACAGTTAGATGTGAAAACTGCTTTTCTTCATGGTAATCTTGAGGAAGAGATTTATATCCAACAGCCGGAGGGGTTCGTTGTTCCTGGAAAGGAGGACCATATCTGTCTTCTCAACAAGTCTCTTTATGGTCTGAAGCAATTACCGAGACAATGGTATAAGAGTTTTGGTTCTTTTATGGTTGAACATGACTACTCCAGAAGTAGTTATGATAATTGCGTCTATCTTCAGAAGACATCTGATGGGTCATTCATATACTTACTGCTCTATGTTGATGACATGTTGATTGCTGCAAGAGATAAATATCTTGTCAACAGGTTAAAGACCCAGCTTAACAGTGAATTTGATATGAAGGATTTAGGTCCTGCCAAGAAGATTCTTGGAATGGAGATTAGCAGGAATCGTCAAGCCGGTAAACTTTTCTTATCACAAAAGAAGTATGTTATGAAGATGCTTGACAGATTTGGAATGCAAGATTGCAAAACTGTTAGTACTCCGTTAGCTGCTCACTTTAAATTGTCACCTAATCAATGTCCTCAATCAGATGAGGACAAGGGACGCATGTCACATGTCCCGTATTCAAATGCAGTTGGACGCCTCATGTATGCTATGGTATGTACTAGGCCTGATTTGGCTTATGCCGTTAGCGTTGTTAGCAGATTCATACACAATCCAGGCAAACAACATTGGGAAGCTGTCAAATGGATCTTTCGTTATTTGAAGGGTTCTGTTGATATTGTTTTAGTATTTGATAGACAAACAGTTGATCCCGGAGGTATAATTGGTTATGTTGACGCTGACTACGGTGGTGATTTAGATCGGAGAAGGTCACTTTCAGCCTATATTTTTACACTTTGTGGTTCTGCTATCAGTTGTTATTCATCACTTCAAGTCATCGCGGCTTTGTCTACCACTGAAGCAGAGTATATTGCTGCCACTGAAGGAGTGAAAGAGGCTATTTGGCTCCGAGACTTGGTAAGTGAACTTGATCTACATCAAGACTTTCTTGTTGTATTCTGTAACAGTCAGAGTACTGTTCATTTGACCAGGAACAGTAAGCATCACTCAAAGACCAAGCATATTGATATTAAACATCATTTTATCCGAGATATTGTTGCTGCAGGAGATATTACAGTCGAGAAAATTCATACAGCTGAAAATCCTGTAGACATGTTAACCAAGCCACTTCCAACCGCTAAGTTCGATCATTGCTTGGACTTACTGGTATCATTCAACATTGAACAAGGATTTATGGCAAGAGAGTATTTCCAAAGGTGATCAAGGTGGAGATTTGTGGGATGCTCATCTTTTCTTTCTGTTCAACATTCTCAACTACCCAAATTCTTCAACATTCTCGGCTGCCTAATTCTTCAATATTCTCAACTGCCCAAATTCTTCAAAGATCTCGGCTGCCTAATTCTTCAAGGATTTCGGCTGCCAATTTTCACCCAATTTTTTGCGGCTGCTGTCCTCTCCCAAACCAAGGCTGCCGATTGGAATTTTGAGAATAAGGTGCGGGAGTTGCCTATAAATAGGCACTCCTGCACCTCAACAATTTACATTCAAGCAAGACATAATTTCTCTCTCTAAATTTTTCCTTCTTTCTTTATATTCTCTACTTCTTGTTTTGAGTTTTTTTCTTCCATAGAGAATTATTATTCGGGCTATTTGTCTTGTTGGTCCAGATAAAATATTTTGTACTCCTTACAAATTTATAATGGAAAATTTGGCTCTCTCGCCGGTGGTTTTTTTGCCTCTATTTACGGAGAATTTTTTTCACCTAAAATTTTTGGTGTTATTTTTACTGTCATTCTTAATTTCTCATCATCTTTGGTTGAATTTATCTCGCTTCCACACTCTGTATCCCTACATGGTGGTATTTATATATTTATTGTTTGATCGTGATAATAAGAATAATAAAATTTATAATAAAAAAAGCTTGCTAGTTTGGTTAACAATATATTTTACGAGACTTGTGTTCTTGATTTTGCAGTACTCCGATGGATTGGGGCTGTTGATGATGAGTGATTGTGGGCTGCAGGAAAATAGTGAATTGCAATGGGGAAATGATGACACGGTAATATGAACGGACTTGAATTTAATTTTTCAAACTCATTTAAATATAGATCGATTGGTTGCTCTATTTATCCCGTGAGTTGAAGCAAGCCTGATTTTTTTATATATATACATTTTTGTATTAAAAATATAACATATAGCAATCTTGATATCAAATTTGTTTACATCACATATTCTAATCATATCTATAATTAAGATTAATTAATTTAATTTAATTTTAAATAATTTTTTATATAAATTTATTCATATTAAGTATGATATATATATATATATATATATATATATATATATATATATATATATATATATATATATATATATATATATATATATATATACACTTTTGTATTAAAAATATTATAAAAAATATAATATATAACAATCTTGATATCAAATTTGTCTACATCACATATTCTAATCATATTTATAATTAAGATTAATTACTTTAATTTTATTTTAAATAATTTTTTATATAAATTTATTTATATTAGGTATGATATATATATATATATATATATATATATATAATTATTTTTTATTTTAAAAATATTAGTGATTGATCAAAAATTCTCTTTATTTCAATCATAAATTTATATTCATATATATGATAAAAAGAGGAAAATAAAGAAAATAAATATATATATAATATAAAATTTAATTTTTAAAAAATAATAAAAATACTAAACCTATGGACTAGCCTATCCTGTGGACTTAGGAAGGACAGGTATGAACTAGAAGTTTTCCAACCCACCAAAAAACGAATAAACCCACTTGGTCCTGTTGAAGAAATGACCCATGAAAAGCCAAGCCATTGACAATACTAATATTAGATTTGGAGATGCAATCAGATCGAGAAACTACAGGAAATTTTGATGTTTCTAGCTTAGAATGTCAACAAAGAAACGATGTAAAGCATCCGCAGCAACTAAGCTCCAACTTCAGAACGCGTCCTATAAATTTACTGGAGAACGTGTTGAAGCTTCCAGCAAAAACAATGAATATTTAACTTCGGAAGTTTCTGAAGCGAGAAAATGCAAATTTATGGCAGCTCAGCCAATGCCCTTAGCCAGCTGATGATCTCCCAAAATGTAGTTATTTCAGTGAGGTCCAAAAGAGACAATCCAGTTACCAGGTAAACATCACTTTTTTTCAACATATGCTAAATAGATCACAACCGTCGGATTTTGCTCTAACGGCTGGAAGTTCAACGGTTACCGTTGGATCAAAATCCAACTATTGAGAATCCATTTAGCAAGTAATGAAAAAAAGTTTTATCTATACCATAGCCAAATTGCAAAAAATATCAAGGGTGACTGGCAGGACTAGAGGGAGCTGAAAGTAAAGCAGGTTAATTTTAATACCAAAAACATCTAAAAATCAACATTAATTTGGCAATAAAAACAACCCCAAGTGACTTATAGGACCCTAAAAGCAAAATGTGACATTACCATCAAATATAAAAGTCTGCCATAAAAAAATATATATAACAGAGTCCAATAATTGGGCTTTCATAATTTCCCAGAACTTTATGTGAATTCTGGAAGTATCATTATCAAGTTCTTCAAAACTATATAGGTCAAACAAATGGCTCTTTTCCATTATTTGAACTCTATCCTGATATTTTTCTGTAGTATTTACATTTGCATGACCATCAAGAGAAGGGATGAAGATTACCAAGCGCAAAAGGAAATACAATACTTTGAAGAAACAAGAATATCTTTTAGAACTACAAGGCTATCATCTTGCACATCTTGCTTTTACCTTTTATCTACCATTTTCCTCCAGCTAATACAAGCGACATTCATTTCCCAGCAACACTGGTAACGAAATGTCACTCAGATTCTGACTAACCACAATCTGACTGCAGAAGAGCCTTATACAAGTATACCATAACACATCAATCCAAGCATATAAACTGAGCATCATTTCAAAAGAATTTATTTAAATGCTGGAATATCCCAAGGTGGCTCTAAACTATTGTGTTATTCTGTGGTAGAATGTTTAGTAACAAGATAAATACAAGTAGATACTATGTACCTGGTATTTTTAACTTCAAACCTATTATCTGCCCATCAGGAAAAGTTACCTTTGCTTCTTCAGGTTTTCTTTATGCGGTTAGGCAGCGGGATGGATGATTCGAGACGGATTTAATACCCAGACAACCTTTTAGTAATTAAACAAGGTAACAGAGAAATAAACTAGTTGCAATTCCTGTTTTGCCATTTTTGATAAAAATGTATGAGAATAATTGATCTTAACCTCAAACAGCAGTGGCAACATCAACATCATTCACCCCATTCTTGTCAAAGAATTCGCCAGAGAACCAAATTACTTACAATCTGGAACTTTTTCCTTGAAAATGTGCCATCCAATATACTAACATAGCCTTTTATCTTCACATTTACGCTGGTTGTTAAACCAACCACAGTACCCTCACTTTACTTTGTTCCCCGTCCCCATTCCCCATTTTAAAAGACTCTTTTAACATAGAAAATGATTTAGTTGACTTCATTGAACCTTTAAGAGCAACTAGTAATAATTTATAGACAGGTAGCCTTTTAACAAAGAGGAAAAGAGGGAAAAGGGGAAAACTAGTAAGAATTTATGGTCAGAATAGGCATCATATTACATGTCTAAAACAGAAGAACAATTTATTTGACTAGGAAATCGTTGAGACCAACTAGTAACAACTCAAAATCAACATACGCCTCATAACCCAAAAAAAAACCAAAAAACAAAAAACAAAAAATAATTTTGGAAATTTCAGTTTCAAACTATCAATACTCCCTCTGTTCCTGAACAATAGCCACAAAGTAGCTTCACACCAAAACCAAGAAAATGCTTAAATTCACAAAATTTAAAGCAAAAAAGGCTTTTGTACTCCTCATTTAATGAGGTTGTTTAATGCACTATTATTAATTGAGGAAGGATGAAATTGGAAAACAATAACTAATTTTACTTGGAAATGATAAATGTGGCCAACATTTTGGAACAAGGACACAAGGTTGTTTAATGCACTATTATTTTGAAACAGAGAGAGTATTAGGTAAGATTTAATAACTCAATTTAAACCAATTGTACAGATCCAATGAAATTATTAGTACAAAACAGAACACAGAAATATCATTTCCTAAGATCGAATATTACAACCAAACATCTAGAGCAAATGTACAGTCTAGAGTTGACTTTTTGGGAAAAAAGGGAAAATTTTTATTTTGGAAAGTAGCCTGAGGGAACCTAGAGCTTAGACAAGAAAGAATACTACTGATAAAAGTACAATACTATGATCATGATTCTCAGAGTTCTCAAAGAATTCCATGTTAGAAAGCTTTGTTTGCTCTATTTCCAAAGGTGAAGCATCAAGCTCTTCTTGCTTCCTAGTACTCTCTCCCACCACTTTCAGAAAATGGTTCTCCTTTCTTCTACAGTCTATTGTACTTACTTTCATTAATTTATTTTTCTTCCTTCTTCTTCTACATGTTCAGTTTCTTGCTTTCTTTTCAGCATTTTCTATTGATATTACGGAAAAAGTGGGTAAATCTCATCAGAGCTAACTAGGAAAGTCGAGAAAAATATAAATAAGAATCTCTTCAGCCACACTTGTTCACTAGCTTTCCCTCTGTCAGGTTATGTTTTCTTTGACTTCCCACTAAACTGGGTGGTGGCAGCCACTGATTTGAAGGCTATGAAATGATGCTTAACTTGGTTCAGACTGATAACAATAAATTGTAGAAACTAGCATAAACAAACTGATCTTTGACTTTGAAATTCTGAAAAACTCCAGATGTAAAAACCCTATTAGCAGCTCTGCTCTAAAACTTTGGTAACACTAACTGAGGTGTAGCATTTCGGCCTCTGTAGCATGAAGCCTAACAATCTCTCTGCCAGAAAAGGGGGTCCTTTAATTACTTTTGAGGGTAAAGAGTGGATAATTGGACCAGATTTAGCATGAGAAACTTCCTACTGTAGTAGTCTAAGTACAGATTTGGATATAAATATTATGAAATAAATAATAGACATAAGTTAGATGCATTTTTCTGAGCCATTTTTATGATAAGCATATTATCGTTTTTTGGTAGAACATACCAGGAAAATTGAAGTTCTTTACCTAATTCTCGTGCTTGTGACAAAAACCTCAGTACTTAAACTTTTTCCTTTTAGATATGCTCATATTGTATGTGCTAGCATAAGCTGCCCTCTTCATATATATTGCTGTTCCACAGCATAAGTAGTCTCACTTTGTTCTGCCTTTCCCGTGCCTCCATAGTCCAAATATATCAACTTACAGAAAATTTATTACACCAGTCGATGTGTTTGGCCTTGCTTTTGTCTGGGAACATTCTATGTTTTAGCATAATCCATTTTCACACACATCCACTCATTTATCACAATCCAGAATAAGCAGTTTATGGATATTCTCCTACATCTTTTACAAGAAATAGCTCTATTTATTCATCTTCAAAGTAATTAGTCTCGTCAGATCTTAATAAGTAGACCTAATAGCTCCTGAGAATAATTTCTTGTAGAAATTGGTATTCTTTGCTCAGAAAAGGAAAGATTAAAAAAATAAGTAACCTGTTCAGAAGATACACCTCTTCACTTAAAAGGTTGAGTTTTGTAGCAGGGAATGCAAATTCAGTGTTAAGTGTTACACCTATAATCACTTGCATGTTCTAGTTTTGATATGCTAATGCACAGCATAATTGGAGCTCATTACTTAATTGTTTCAGTCTACTTACTAGTGAGTTTGCTCTCCAGCCCAAGATTGATTGTTTCTTAACAAAAAGGGAAGAGAAAAGCAGATTATTTCCCAATTCTCCAGAAACAAAATTCATTGGAGGCATCTTCAAAAACAAAAGTAGGAAAAGTTGAAGTTAAAAATGTATCTGGAACTTAGAAACTAAGAACATTAATGAATCCATTCATGATTGAAATAAAAGGCAATAATAAAACAAGAAATATAGAAACATAAGGTATATGGAATATAAAGAAATATTAAAGAAATATAAAGGCCTAAAATAAGATTGAGCTGCTAAAGATTCTCGCAACATTTTAAGCAAAGTGTGGATCTCATTGAGGCATAGCCACCAGCAACATGAAAACTATAAAGTTTCACTAACATATTACAGACGTGTAACATCTAGTTATACATTCTTCAAGAACTAAAAGAAAAACAAAGCTCACCAGTGAAATTATGAGGAAGCTCAAAAGAGGATCACAGCCTTTCCGTCTGATACATCTTAGCAAATTCCAAACACAATTGGTGGTCCCTGATATCTCCCCAGCCTCCCCAGCCCCTAAAGCCTGCTTGGTATCCTGCTTGTTTCTTGTATACATGAACTCCCCAATCCATTTTGATGTTGGCAATCTTATCAATTTCTTCCACTTGAATATTCACAAGGCCATTGTCGATACAGGCTTCTTTCGCATCTTGACCTTGATGTAATCCACATTTCCCAAAGTGAAGAGCACTGGTCCTGGGCCCTCGCAAGGTGTAAACTGGACTACCAAATGAAGGATAAACTGTAGCCCACATTGTTATATCCCAGTTATAATCATCAAAAGAACAAAATTCTTCAGATTTCCTATGTATTTTCCGCCATACAGTGCGATTAAATGTATAACCCACATTGCCCATCCTTTCTGCAACCAAACTCTCCCACCGCTCCCCCCTTGATTTCACATCACATGGTGCAAGATTTGCAGCATAGCAATCGGGACATTTGGTTCGTTTCAGCTCTGTGAGTAACTGGAGGTTGCGGTAGGCATTAGGATAAATGAAATGGTCTTCCTCTATGAAAAGAATATGGCCTGAATGCTGGCGAGTTTCCTTTAACCCATCCCAAACAGTGTTCATCATCCACCACCAATGATGCTTCAATGACACAATCTTTGGCGAACGATGATTCCCATACTGATCAGGTGTTCCTTCACAATTGTCCTTCACAGGGTCATCCTTATCCTTACAATCTGCAGGTGATACTCCAGGAAAGCTATCTTGAAAAAGATGAGGTGAATAAGGGGCAAATATCTGCTTCACCTGGCAGAACCTTATACCCTCAATAATCTTGTTCATCTCATTGAAACATCCATCATGACTAACAATCAGTAAAGTCTCACTGATACCAACTACTTTTGAAAGGCTATTGACAACAACTTTGAGATATTGGGGCCGGTTATGAACATACAACACTATAACAATATGATCTTTAGCTAGCTTTGGATACAAATCCAAGTTCCTAGGAGGCAACTGATTTCGCTTCCCCAATGAAATCGATAACTCATTCTGTTTGGGGAGGTTGGACTTCTCAGTTGTGCGAGTGTAGTTAAAAGTAATCTGAAAAGTTTCTTCACTCTCAAAAGCATATCTGGTTATAAAACTAGAAATTGAACTAGTCCTAAGAAGAAATATTATTAAAAAGGCTCCTAACAGAGTAATCACGACTACAGATATCAGACGGCGTAAAGCCGCATCCTTGATTCTTGATTTTCTATAAGGAGCCATCCTTTAGAGAAAATCAAAACATTAGGATCCTTCCTATAAAGTTCACACGCAAAGTCTCCATTTTGCTCAGCTAACAAAACATCCAATCTTCGTAAAACTACACATTCAAGCATAAAAAATGGGAAAAAATCAGAATACTGAGAGGGCAACCATTAAAAACCTCCAAAAGTGTCTTCCAAGTGGGACTTAGGCTTCCGAGACTGCTACAAAATGAGCTTAATATACAGCTGTTCCTCCAAAACTCAATCTTTTCAGCATTAAATATTTACAGAATACTGGGTTTTTGTCTAATAAGTCAGACAAAAAATGAGATCAGAGATCGATGAAACCCACGAAAGAAACATCCAGAAGAAGAAAACGAGGATTCTCAAATGGGCTGTAGAAAAATCAGAACTTATAGAATTCCAAGGATCGTAATCCTTGGCAATTTGTTGTAGTTAGAATTGGTACAAAATCTGCAAAGAAAGCCAAGTATGACTAGTTGAGTAAAGTCCACTCTGACGACTTTGAAGTTGGAGTAAACTACGGGGAAAACACTACGGGAAGAAACTTCTACCGTTTTGGTTGTTGGGTGAACCGACGAATGCCGAGAATGAGATGATGGTTTTCTTGTTTCCTATTTTTTCATCGTTTTGGAAAGAGATGAGATGATGGCACGTGGAGGGAATGTGGATCCACCATACGGCATTAGGGTTGAGAATTGCTTTTATGGTTAAATTACAATCTTGTACGATCACAAATAAAGATAAAGATTTTGGAACAAATATTAATTTGGATTATATAGCTTATAAATAGTAATTCAAATTTATCATAAATTGTATAAAATTTATCACCTTATATGAGAGAATCCAAGTAATTGAAACTTTGAGTTACTTTATATAATCTACTTCATTCATATTAATATGCATATTAAAGTACGACTCAAAAAAATCTATAAAGTAAGGTTATAGTTAGACAAAGTTTTGAATATATAAATAGAGAATGTAATAATTCAAATTCTAAGTTCAAATATTTTTCGGTTAATTTATCCCAAATTTTCGCGAGTTTTCCTTTTTTTTTTCCCTTATATACTAGCATACTGTAGTATTAAGGTCAAGATAAATGAGCTATTCATAAAGTTTCACTTAAATAACTTTACAATTAAAACTTTAAAAATATGAAATACATGTTTTAGTATTGAAGTGTTATATGTGAAGTTGAACATAATCATAAAAACAAATATCATTTTGTATTAAACTAAAAGAAGAAAGAGAAATGCTATCATGGATTGCTGAGATCATTATATTCCCTCAAACATTATGGGGAAAAAGGGAGAGAGAGAAAAGAGAATGACTGTTAAATTTTTATTAGATTTTTATGTTATCCTTAAAAGGCCTTTAAGTTTTGGTTTGAAAAATATTTTCTTCCTTTTTCTTGAAAGAATTTTTCTGCAGAAGGCTCTTTCTTATTTTAGTATTACAAATCAAAAGTTGGAATAGAATGAGAAGTTGAAAAAATAATTTCTCGTCATTCCATTCCAAAGTATCAAAAGTGATTATCCTTTTCTTTCAACTATCTCTCATGTTCCAAACTCTCATCTTCTTCCCCTTTTTTCCCCTCTTATCTTTGCTTTTCCACCAGAACTTCCCTACGTCACAAGAGTTTGGCAAAGACATAAATAGGATAATGCATGACTGCTACAATATTTACTGATGTTTAGGGAATATATTATAAGAAATCTATTGAGTAATCAATATTGAAACAAGTAGTAAAGCGTATAATATTCAAACCTATTGAATTGCCTTTCAAGGTTTTCACTTTTCACATGTGAATAAAGGAAATAAATAGAAGGCAAAAGAATAGGTTAATATTTTGTGAGTCGAAAAAACTATAGTTAATCAGCAAGAGAAAATTTTTTGGTAAGGTTAGTCGCATGTATCGAAAACCATTGTGTTGGTGGATAATGTTCCATTAATTGATACATGAAATTAGCTTATAGGTATAAAAAATTAAAAATAAAGAATATGGATATATTGAGACTTTGATGTATATTTTTTGGGTATTTTAAGGGATTTTTTCTATTTTAAAATTATTTAATAAGCTCCTTAATAATATGAAGGTTTGACTATTAAAACAGTAAGGGCATGATTGAAATTGGATTGGATTATAGAAATGTAAAATTGTTATCAAACACTTACAGATATGCAGTATACGTTCTAGGTACAAAAAATATTGTGACCATATACCTAATATTGTATAACAACTAAGATAAAAGGATTAAAATAATATTAAGCATTAGTATCAAAGACATCAAACCTCGCTTCTCTTTAAGTAAATAGAAAAAGATATTCTCCTTGTTTCAAAATATAAGAGCTTTTGGTAATTTTTGTATGAATTAAGAGAAAAAATGAATATTTTTCTGTTATATCCTTAATTAATTTAATATATTATTTATTAATATAAGAAAGAATAAGAAATATGCATGAGTAATTTTTAAAAAATAATCTTTAAAATTTACAAAAAATTAAATATTTTGAGAAGAGAAAAATAGCTTAAAAAGCCTTATATTTTGAAATGGAATGAGTATATAAGAACAAACCCGCCCCCGGGGCACAGGCGAGCTGATCGAACAATCAAGGATACTCTCGCTGTTAGCGACAGGGTGGGATTAGACTCATGCTGGAACCTGGGAGCTATATTTAAGGAATATAGTTGAACAATCAATTTAGAACGGATCCCTTGTGCACGGCAGTGTATAGAGGCCTTGACTCCCAATCATCCCAAGGTGACATGCTCGAGGCAAGTTTGGAGGAGTATATCTTCAAGAAGAAGGTATGAAGAATATGAATACTATAAGGATATGGAGTGTGAAGACACTTCAAGGAAAATGAAGATAAAAAGATTTGTACCGCATTACAAGATAAGAATTAACATATTTTAAAGGTATTTTGAAATTCTAAAAATACAAAAAAAATATGTTCAAATGACGGAGGAAAAATTCTAAGTAAAAGAGGTTAAAAAACTCTTAAAAAATGAGGTATGATAGCTAATAAAATACTCAGTTCAATTGCATTTTTTATATCCTTATAGATTTTGAAAAAAGAAGAGGCCTTCTAAATTACCATTTATAGAAACATCTTAAACTTTTTAAATTGGTAAGACTCATTTCAAACCGAGTCAATTTGGTTCTCTAAAATATGGTGCAAATTTAGGGTTTATATATTCTATTATAGTTTCAAGACTGTTCAAGAACATGATCATAACTTAAAGTTCTAGAAATCTAATGTAGGTGATTCAAGATATTTTGGAAAGCTAAAATTAAGAAGGATAACTTTCACGAGGCTTCAAGATTAAATTCAACTGTTTTTAGACTCAAAATTGATTGGGAAGTTGATAGTTTAGTTCTAGACTTTGTAAGTTTTGTTAAGGTTGAATTGGGACACGATCAAGGGCTGAACTGGCACCTGTTTGGGGGCAAATATGCCCTATTTTGCTATTCTTACTATTTGTTAACTATTTTTAAGATTTCATACTTATTTTAAAGTTTTGTTTAACGTAATTAAGTAGGTATTAACCTTATTTGACTTACAATTAGTTGGATTAGGGTTTTATAAGTACATGGACCCTACTAGGTAAATTTATTAGGTTATGAAATGAAGATACTTTTTTATTTTAAATGTGTTGTTATGAGAGCAACAAATTGTTTCTTTTTCTTCTTTAAGAGAGTGATTCTCCCTTTGAGTTCAATGAAGGAATGGCCCTCCTTATGTGTTTATTTCAATTCATGGATTTTTGTTTGTTTCCATATCAAGGATTCTTAAAAATTCTTCCAAATCTTTATGTCTCATGGATCTTGGGTAAGAAACATAGGGTTCTTAGAGTAAGTTTGTTAAAGCATTTAATTCTCTACAAATTTATTGGGTATAGCAGCCTAACTTGATTCTATTTCACTAGGTTCTTGCTTGATTCTTTAAAACAAAAAAAGAAAGAAGAAGAAAGGATGCAATGCATCTTGCATCTTGTAATAAAATTATATAGCTTGGAAAGAACATTAATATGCACTTGAACAGGGTTTGTGACACATAACTTCCAAGGCCATTGAGAGTGCTTAATGAGAAAAGGTGGGTTGCTTTTCTTTCTTTTTTGGAAAGAAAATTGTAACTAATAATATCATAATAATGGCAAGTAAAGAAAAAGATTAAAAAAATTTAAAAAGTATCATAATAATTCACCACTAATCAATCACTGCTCATGATGAGGCAAAGTGTGTAATAAAATTGATTATTTTCATTAGTAACATAATATAAATTTCAAAGTAAATAAGAGAGAATGGTTCTTCTCAAATTTTCATATGTATAGATAGAATTTATCGTCATTAATATTCAAACATGAAACTACAGTAAGTAATTATTCATTTCTACCAATCAATATAATTAGAGTACTCTGGAATTGATTATGTTGATCAGAATCAATAACAATATGGTGAGCAAGAGCCATGTGGAGAAGAAAAACAAATAAGAAAAGAGGAATTTATAGTTTAAATTGAGGAAGGTGTTTTAGATATAGAATGTTGAAAATATATTTTTAATTATTTTAAAATGTTAACTAGTTTCTGAAGTCTAATGTAAGCTAATAAAAGGTATTACGATAATGATAAAATATAATATTGGGATATTAAAGTGAAAATCGCGTGTACTTTAATTAAGCAAAAAAAAAAAAAAAGCCTTGAAAAATTTTCAAGTGGAAGTGCAAATTGTAAAATTCGCAATATTTGAAGGGCAAAATTTGTTAATTACCCCTACTTATATTTGTAACCTTTCTTCAGTATTGTTGCAATGGCGGGTAAGGGTTTCGAAGTTGAAGAATGGGATGCTGATTTCCTAGACCAACTTGTACAGGCCGAGGAACTAGCTCTATCGTCCACCACCAGTACTTCCACTCAGCACCACCACGCTCCGGCGTTTCGTCCGGCACACGCGTACGGTAACCACATTAGTTATTCACCTCCTCGGGAGTTGTCCCAGCAAGTGCGCGATGCTCCGGCTGAATTCGGTAACAGTCATTTTGGTCTCACCTCGACCTCTCTTCTCCATGAACAACACAACGATAAAGAAGAAGAGATTGAGAGATTAAAGGTTGGAGCTGTATTTCGAGTTTTACACTCTTGACTGCATTGTAATTTCTTCAGTTTCTTTTAAATGAAAAACCTAAAAAATGATTATTGCAATCATTAATTTTGTAAAGAACTTGGTGTGAATAGCATATAGCTCAAAAAGTATTTACTTAATTTGTCATTCAGTTCTTTCAAAAAAGGAAAAAATTTGTGCTTCAGATGTATCCTTTTGTTGAATGTATATATGAAGCTGTGACATGTAGAAGGTTAAGAATGCGTCTGGGCTAGACTTTTCACTAGTAAAAAATGAAAACTTTCATTTTAAATTCTTAGCTGCTTGCGTGAAAATACTAATGTGTAGCATTTTGTTGTTTCTTTTAAGCTGTGCCGAAAGAAGAATGTAGTTTCTTTTATTTTAAGATGTAGGGTATTGTTGTTTTGAGTGGTAGCATACCTGAAATTTTGTAGTGTATATATAATTATTAAACTATGTTGACCTGTTCCTGGTAATTGGAGTTGTGAATCTTTCAATTGAGTGCTCCCAGCACTAGAAATATTATCAAACTATAATAAGTTTAATTTGTGATATGAAAGTAGTGTTTGATAGTATAAGAATCCATTGCATGTATTTTAAATACTTATATATTTATTCCATCACGTATGCAGTTAGTTATATACAACATGTATCTACGTAGTTTTGTACCCACATTTGTTCTGGCATTTGTGGTTGTCATTTGGGCGTTGTTGGTTTGCAGATTGGATAATGAGTGATGAGACATCCAACACAAAGAATCTCAGGAGTGAGCACCTCTGAAAATACTAATTTGTTTCAAATTGATCATAATGTATTTGATTGGGCTGGGGAAATTAGCAAATTCATAGGATATACTTGTTAAATCATTTCTGTCTTTGAATAAGGAAAAAAGATTACATGAAAGATGCCAAAAGATCACTTGGCATTCAGTTGCTTCTCATCCTTTGTCCCTAGATACATTGTCCTGTCCCTTCCTATTGATTGTCTAATTCCATCCATATAGATTGGGAAGCTTGAAAAGAACAAAGAAGAAATGACATTGACATTAGTAATCCAAGTTGGTCCCATATGGTAGAGAAGACTGATTTTCTTGTGTGATAAAAACATTCAATCGTGATAGTACTCCCTCCATGTAAAATTAAATGTCAACATTTCTATTTTACATTGTCTAGCAAATGATTATCCAACTTGATAAAACAAACGTATTTTACATCTAAATTTCCATAACTATTCTCCCTAATTTGAGGGATATGAGCTCCACTAACACATGAGTGTTCACTAATGACTGACCTCTCTAAATTAATAAGACTAATGTAGTAAATTGCTTATGTTTAAAATTTCTCCTAAGTATCTAGTCAAAATGCACATTCAATTTTTGATTGGGGGATTATCTCTCACTCATAGCTTATTTTTAAAAGCTAAGAGGGAAGAAGAAAAATATCAGCAATTGTAGGAAAAAATATGTGAGTGGAATAGTTTTTTCCCAGGAATATATGTATCAGATTAGGCACTTGCAATGTTAATTCACTTTGAGCAGTAAAGAAAAATTATTGATACTGCCTCTGTTTCGTGATATAATGTCCTTTTGGACTTGGTCTCAAAATATAAACCTTTTTACACATTTCGAGAAGTATTTATTATGTATGTTGTAACTCTACCCATCTCTTTATTTCATCCCTTTCTCTTCCTATTTATTAAGGCCACAAAAGGTACTTCACTTCAAATGTTTTTTTTTTTTTTTTTTCAAAAACTTAATTCTTGTGCATGGCCAAAAGGACTTTTATTTTGAACTGAAGGGAGTATGTCATAGGTCTTTATATGTAAGAAGTCACTTTTTAACTTTTGTTTCATTCTAGATTCTCTTCTTTTAGTGCCTAATTTGTGCTTCTTTGATTTCTTCTGGGAGCTTTGACTACAGACAGAGCTTGCTCGTGTTTCGAAGAAGCTTACTCTTCTGGTATGTCATTTTTATGTTGGTTGTTTCTTTTTGCCAGTATGGTTTATTCATGTCATTAGAAAGATTTAGGTGAAAGTTCTAGTAATTTGTTTCTTTTGGTTAGGTAGAATTGTGACTTCTCCGGTGAAAAAGAAAACTCAGTTGCATGTTAACACTTTGCAAGTCTAATCATTAGCTGAAATTTTTGCTGCTTTCAAAGTAAAATTTCATTTTGACAACTGTCAGTGAGTATGAGATAGACAAAAAGTACCATAATAGTATGCACAACCAAAATTTATCTTGCTTTTCCTCTTGATAGCGCTATGTTGATTTTGTTTTCGCCCAATCATAGAAAAGAGACAATGTTTGGTGGATTTCTAAATGACTAAATGCTGTTGCTTAAAAAATATTTTATATCTGAACATGCTAGTAATCCTCTGCAACCCATCGAGTATTGGTTCTCAATTCCGCTAAAAGAATTAATGTAAGAACTGAAATAAGGTCTTAGTTCTGAAACAAGAAACTCAAATAGAAGTCTTTGCCATTTTAATCTTAAGCATTCTTGAAAAATCATATTCAGCGAGTGCTTTGATAGGTAATAAATCATTGTGCAACTCTAGGAGGAGGAGTGCTTGGAGATTAAAAAGGAAAGGGACAAGAAAGAAGAGCAATTGAAAACTTTATCTAACAGAAGTGAAGCAAAAGTTGAGGAGCTTCACCACAAAAGTAGTAAGATATTGTAAGTACATTATCCTTTTGTATTTCCCAAGGGCTTTTAGCTCGAATAAACTTGCAAGTGGATTTGTGTTATGCATTGTTTTGGTAAAAAGCAGCAAGATTCTTGAACCATCACTCATAAGCGCCTCTATGCTTTAGAATTTTCCCATCAAAAGGAATAAATTTTGCTAATGCCGACCAAATTATGTCCAACTTGCATGGTGCTTGATAAAGTGAAGGATATCTACTCGCAAGGCACAAATATGATGTGACAAATATAGGAAATTTATATTTTTACTTTCCCAGATAATCTTCAGAATAATTAGAATGGGTTAGAAAGCTCCCTTGACCTAGCAGAGTCACGTTCACGTTTTCTGGCTACAGCAGTTTTTTGCTTTCACTTCAAAAGGTTGGCTTTATCGTTCTCTCAGTGACCTCCAGGTAATGCACTAACTATGTAGACTTGTGAATTTGGACTGGTTTCCAGAACGATATTCAATTCTCTTTTTTCTAGTTTTCTCACCCTAGGTTCCCTCTTCTATTATCAAATACCAATTCATATTTTTCATTCTCAAAACAAGATATTCAAAAGAAACCCAATCCAAATGCAGCTTAGGCTTCTCTGAACTGATTCATCCTTTCTATGTGGTAATGATTTTGTTTTACATTTTTTTTATTTTGCTTTTTATTTGACACCTGGCTCTTTGGAATCTATCTTTTTGATAGGTAAAGTTAGTGAAGACTTATTGCAGGTTCATGTGTTTTGAACCCATGAGACTGCTAAATTACTAGAAAGCTTTCAATTTATGAACTATGTAGCTTGAAAATGCTGCTCTCTTCTATTTCTCTAAATTCTCATATGCCACTATCTCCCTCCATTTGGAGAACTTCTGCCACTCTCCTTGTTTATTACTGATAGATTAGGAATATTTTTTCTGCTTGACCAACTTGAGGCCAGTGGTAGTGTCAGCAGTTCTCCAGTTGAGTACTTCTTGGCTTTAAGATATTGTTAAATTGTGTTTGACTTCTCATAACCAACCATCTTTTTCGACTTGTTTTCAGATTGCTGAGTTTCTCAGCTATAGTGAATTAGTAATGTTTTTTGCTTGTGGAAACTGTAAATAACGTGATAACTTCTGTAGGCATCATGGTATTGGCTTCCATGATTGTGGCAATTGTCAAGCATACCAAAAGGAAAACTGTTCCAAGGGGTTGCTTGAATCCAGGGTACACAAATGTAAGTATTGATTAACAAATAGGTCAAGGAATAAAATTTTTCTTGTATTCCAGTCCTTTGTACTTAATCATGAATAACTCTTTGTTGTGCTTTGTTTTGATATTTGTGTATCAGCTACTAAAGGAATTGGAATTCAGACAGACAAAGTTGGTGAATCTGACAATTCAAGCAGTAAAAATGACTTATTTGTTGCTCATCATCATCAAAGCAAGTTGCTAAATATATGGAACTCATTCAATGGTCAAACATTTGGAAAGGATTTAGTTCTGAAGTTATTTTCAACTTGTGAAGTGGATTTCCAAATCCTTTTTGGATACTTGAGTTTTCCTTCCAAGACAAAGATAAACACCTCATTTAAGTCTGATGCATCGTTGATGGGTCTCCCGCAATGTGCTGATGCTGCAAAAGTGTCATATCTCTACTTCATGCTGACCAAGGTAAATAAAAATTCATTTCCTTCGTAACATAGCTCCATAGCGCAGCTTAAGTAATGTTGTTAAATTGCAGTCTTAAGATAACAAGCTCACTTACCTGAACAGTTTCTATTGGTGGGCTTAATGGGATTTATTTCATATGACCATGTTCTCCACTGTTCAGCGAAGAAACTGGTCCAACTGGTTACTTATTAGTGTATATGTGCTTAATTTGTAGCTGGGGACAACAGTATATCATGTTTGGTTATGAGAAATTCAGCAATAAATACCTTATTTTGTTGTAATTTTTAGGGATAAGATAAATGCTCAAACCTTGAAATATGATCATGTGAATTTCTAGCTAATGAGATGCAACTTAGAGTACAGAATTAAGAAAGGAATAATATGTGCACAAAATGAAGCTAGTAAGTGAGACAGATGGAAAAGCTAAGTTTTAGAAGCATTAACTTATTAATTTTCATTACGTTGATTCAACAATTTATTGAGCCCATGATAAGAACTTTTCCTTCATAGACAATAGCTGATCTAAGTCCTTGTTTCTTTAAATATTTATCTGATGCAAACCAGAGAAGACTCATAATAGATTTAGGCTGTAAGGTTTAATTTCTATAATATTCAAATGCCTCATGTGATGGCCTAAAGCAAATGGGCTTCTAACATTTGGTGAATATTCCTTTACAAGGCATACAGATTCCATTCAATTTTTGCATGAGAGATACTGACTTTCTCCCAGTGGATTTGCAATGTAGGAATTTCATACAGAAGTGCCACCATACTCTACCATAATCCTCTTGCAACGAAAATAAGTGCTAAACATAGTCTAGATTTTGAAAAGACATTAATTTTTGAGATCAAAGAGCATGTGTTTATATATATGTGTCTTGCTTTAAATATAATTTTCTTTGAAAAATGCAGAATGTGCCAAATTTATGTCATGCTTTAAGCTTCGAAGTATGTGTATGTTGTGCAGCATTTGGAAAATAGGACATACACCCAAAGATTGTCAAGTTATCATTGATGATGACTTACTCTATGTTAAAATGTGCTATTGGACTTCTCACTTAGGATCTCGTGAACCTTTTGTACTTTGGAATCCATAGCTGGAGCATTGGACAAGCAATTTGAGGCTTTTCTTCATAGTTGTAAGAAAATAACTTAGGCTTTAGATAGTGAGGACTAGAGATCTGGTATATTTATTGGGACCACGAAGCTTGTTTCGAGACTTGAACTAGAATACCAATTCTCTCAGTATGTTTGTGTCAGTTCTTATCTGTATTTATAAGGATAAATTGTTCCTGGACTTAAACTAGCACATAAAGCCGGCTGAGAGATTGTTAATATTCTAGGGACAATTTTATTAAATTACTTTTCTAGTCATAATAATCTCTGAGCTCTACTACTAAATTGGGTAGAGCATCTTTGCTAATGAATTATGTTTCCTTCCTATGGGTTAATATCCTGCTGATATTATTTGTAACTTGCCTGGATTATGTTGTGTGATCTGTCCTTAACCATTTCATTTTTTGCAGATGAGCAATGAAATGGTCAGATTTGAAGATGTGCTGGAAGCTCTTATTGATCTTTGTGGTCTGAATAATGTGAGTTCATGGCAGTTATTTTGCATCCAATAGTTATCTGAATATTGGATCCTTATTAATGATAATGCTCTGATGAAAATTTTAATACCACTATATGTGGTAGAATGTTGGAGGGTCTAATGTAAGTTTAAATCTTGAATACTCTCTCATGAATGGTTGTTTGACATGGAGATCATTTAAGAAACTCCTAATTTAGATACATACCAAGGGCATATTGTTGCATAGAAGTTAAGATTGTGCCAGTACTTCTTCCTTATGGTGTTCAAACTTCAGCTGAAAGCATCAACCTTCCATGTAATTATGATTCAACAGCCACATCTCCTGTGGTTGTTTGCAAATTGTGATGGACTTGTCGATGCCAATTACCAGCATTTCTAATGATTCTCTTTGAGTTGTTGTTAATCTGGAATAGGAGATCTAATTGTTTGAAAATTCTTTTTGTTTCTTTTGGAAACTACTGAAGGAAATTTATTGAAGCTCTTGAATTGCTTTGATGGCCGGAGGAAGTTTAGGGCAGAAGGCTAGTGGATGGTATTAAATATTTGGGTTTTGCTTTAACATGTTTTAGTTAGCAGATGGGATCTTCAGACCTTGCTATTCTTTGAATTTGTTTTTGGTACTTTTCCATCTCCACTCAAGTAAACATGATTCCAGGCTTGGTGGTTTATGATACTTGTATCAGCTGTGGGATCATTGCTTTTTGTAATGTTTGTGGATTAATATGTTGATTAGGGGGTTGTAGAAGAACACAAGCTGTCTATAGCTTTGCAGAAGGTCATGAAGAGCGTAGCTAGTGGCTAAGGTTTCCCTATTTCAGAGTGATGTCAATGTAAAAACTTTCTTCCAGCCATGTCAAGAACATGTTTAACTTTCAAGATCATTGGACCAAAGTCATCTTATTTTCCTTTTTGTGAGGTATGTTGTACTGACAGGCCTCTAAACTAGTTTGTAGGTTACTCCCATGACAAGGGGGAAGCTGAGAATAATGAATATTTGTAGTTATAAGCTAGCAAAGAAATATATTTCTTTCTCTATTTATTTAATTTTAAATAAAAGGGGAATCCTTTCTTGGCAGCTTACTTATGGGTAATTCTGGACCTTTTTGAGGTTGGAGGGAAATGTTGAAACAGAAAGCATTGTAATGATTTGCTTTTCTATATGATCTGTTACTTTTTTGTTTCTCTACTTCTTCTGGTAGAAAGAATTAGTTGTGTGATTGAACATTGTCTCTGTTGTTTATCCTGAAATTCTATGTATAAGCTGGGCCATATCAAGTAGCAAAACCAGGCATTTGCTGGAGTGGATTGTGCTTTTTAATTCCTTGCCTTGCTATAGTAATCATTCTCAAATATGATTTCTGAGCTTGCCATTCTTCAAGTTTGTCCTGCATAGGGACTAAGAAATTGTGCAGATTTTGTGTCCCTTTCATGCATCCAACCTTCTCTATTTTTTTTTCCTAGTGTATTTTATAATCTACATTACATTTACTTGCAGGAAACCATTGTTTACAGGTCACTGCGCATTTTACGTGCAGTTATAAAGCAATCTTTCAGTATGAAAAGGACATTTTCTGCAAGGTATTCTGTTGTCTACCAGTTGTGCACCCCCCGGCCCCCAAAACAACCAAGTATTGCCATTTGTCTAATTAGATTATTTCTTGATCATATTGTTTCAACTTTTATCCTTCTGGGTCTTGTGTATCACCTGTTAAACTGGTCATAATTGATTCTGTGAGTGCTTAACATAGTAGCAAAAGATGCACAGATCTAATGTTATCAGTCTCCTGCAATAATAGTTTTTCTATGCTTTGGATTTGGTCTTTTTATATTATTTTACTACTCAACATAATATGAAATGTTAGATGCATTTTTGACTACGAGTAACTAGCTCTATCCTGAAAGTTGGAAAAGTACAAGTAAATTTTCTCAAATTAAAAAAGACATCCTTAAATGGTAGTAGCAAACGTGATGAACTAAACTGGTTTGTATTTTTCAGAACTAATTTGTCGTGGGATTTGGGTCTAAACTAAAAAAATCAGTCCCTGATCAGAATGTTTCTTCAATTTTACCCTTTTGGTACCACCGACAACAACCCCCCTTCCCCCCACCAGCGCGTGCAAAAAATAAAAAGAATTAGCTGGTCTACTGGTATGCTCTGGGTGTTGGCAAAATCGTTTTGCCAAAAACGTTGAGATTCAAATATGAGTACTGGACTGGAAAAAGAATAGACTGGTCAGTGAAAAAAAATGCTCCCTCCATTCAGAAATGATGTGTTAGTTTGATTTGACATAAAATTTAATAGAGTAGTTTGACTACAAATAAATTACTCTAGTATCCTTATTAATTACAGAGGTTAGTAGTGGGACCCATACGTTAGTGGAGTTTGAATCCCTTGAATTAACACACTCATGGCATGCTTCATCCTTCAAGAAACTTAATCGCTTTGTGCTTGCTATCATATGCTATTTGATATAGCACATTTGACATGATGTAACAGCAAAATTTCTTCTGTTTCACCTGGCTGTTTCTCGTTTTGTCTTATAAAGTAGTTCTTGTAGAAAGTCAACTTTCTCCTTTTTTCTACCATATGACTACTGTCCTCCTATTAAGGTGGAAAACCACAAAAGGGGAAGAGAAACTAAGGGGGAAAAAAAAATGAAGAAGCATGTTTTCCCTCTCTGGGTCCAGATATTTACCTCTTTGTTTTCTTTGATTTGACTTTTTCAGTGTCCTGTACCAGGGATAATATTGTCATCATGGGACCTTTGTCTGAAAACACCCTGTCGGATAAGTGTGATGATCAATCTTGTGATACTGAAAACCCATTCTACTCTCATACCAGAAGGAAATTGGACCAAGGCAATTTGCGACAGGAAGGGAACTCGTCTAATGCCAGAACCAATTTATTGAGTCCTGGCACCACGTTTTCCGTTTCTGGTGTTGATTGGTCTTCATTGTTCGAGATTATGTGCAAAATTACCTCAAGAAATGTTGACGAATATATAAGATTGGAAGCAGTTTCTATCATGAATATTATTGCTGTAAGCTGTAATGCATACTCAGAGAGGGAGAAGTAAGTTTATGGCGGGTTTTCACATTTTCTACCACACAATGTTTTCTTTCCTAAAGATTCACAAATTTATTGTTTGTTATAGGTTGGCGTCGGAACTGCTCTTTCGAAGCATATTACAACTATTAAGGAAGGAAGCTGGCTTTCTTGTTCGAAGGCAAGCTGTTAAGCTTCTTTACCAGCTTTTTAACTGTGAGCACCTGTCTTTTTCAACCATATATTCGGATTATGTGATGATCTCGGAAATTTGACCAATTTTACTTGGAGATTATTCTCTCACTTGCAACTTATATCTGCATGTCTGGCATCATTTTCATTTGGCTTCGCCATGAATCAATTTTTGCAACTGGCTTCTTCACTCTCTAAGCCTCAAAGCAAGTATTACATTGCTTTTCTTAGTCGGAAGAGTTGCTCTTAAAAGTCTTTTAAACGGATGAGTTTTCCCTTCCTCCTTTTCAGGGGTCAAAGTAAATTGTTTTTAAGACAACATTTGAAAAGAAACATTTTTAGTTTTTACAAAATTAAAATCCATTTCGATTGGTGTATGTGAGTTATTTTCTTAGAAGTTTTAGCAGACATAAATATCCTAACTGCTAGCAATAGAATTACAAAAATACCCTTTCTGTTCATCATATTTGCATCTGCCACCCGTACTATTCAAACCATAAACCTAGGTGGCAATAACTCTGCTTGAAAACTGCTGTCGCCATTGTTGAAGCCTATGGCCATACATCAGAAAACCAAATTGCCTTAAGGGAGAGTGTGTGCAGGATGCAGAGAGGAATGGAGCGGAAGAGTAAGAGAGATTGAGAGTGGACAGTAGGAGGAGGGGGAGGAAAGTGGTGGCTACCTACAGCTGGCAAAGGAGCTCAGAAAGAGGGAGAGAGGAAGAGTAGAAGAATAACAGGATGAAGAAAGGGCAAAGGAGAGTATCGCAGCTGCAGCTACCTGCGTCACAGTGGATTGTGGAAGAGGGAGAGAAGAAGAGGGGAAGAAGAAGGGGAGGAAGAAAGCTAGAGAGAAGAGGGGATTTGGGGGGGGGGGGGGTGGCGGCTGCAGTTTAATTGGCGGAGAAGGAGTGGAAAAGTAGCTATATTTGTGAAATAGAGACCCTCGGTCGAAAACCTCGAACCCTATTCTAACAAGAACTAAAGAAACAAACTTTTCCTCACCAAGAGAAATCTCAAGAGCAATGTTTATCGATGAACGAAAAATTACAAGAGGTGGAAGCCTTTATATAGTGTTAGGCTTCTTGGAAAACAAGAAATCAGAATGCTGCTAGGATTTGGTCTATGAAAGTTACCTAAAACTAATAGGACTCACTTTATCAATTACCTAATTTGAATAGGATGAAAGACTAATTAAAATTGGCAAAAAATGTCAAGAAAATATAGTTATGGCAGTTGGGCTAATTTATTACAAGCCCAAGCCCAGTCTCCTCTTTAAGTTCTCAAATCTCCAGGACAAGAATATTTGTTAAAACTTGGGCCTTCTGGAAGCCAGCCAAGCTTTCTTCATCTTTAATTAATGTCTCCATAGGCTATTTTGATATAAATCCTTGTAGAGTATCTTTAAATATCTTTGCCCTCAATCTGGTAATTGGGTCAATAGGCAATTGTAATGGATCCTTGGAGCTTATGGTATCCCGAACGACATCAGCATTCCTAGCTAGTGAAAGCTGAAACAGAAAAGAGCTCCAAGTTCTTTTCCATTTAGCTTCTAAATTCTTTAAATTTTCAATATTTTGGAAGTGAAAATTCAAGTCAAATAAGTTTTCCTCCAATTTCCAGCTTTTGAAAGAATAGAAGGGATTTTGAAAGCTTGTCCAAATGGACCTATTTCCTTTTCCCTGTTTTTTCCCCCTCATTCTTTTGGCTTCTCTAGAAAAGTAGAATTCTTAATTTGTATTCCCAGTATCTTTGTTTCTGCTTTGATAATGCATGGTCTGAAATGTTAGATGAGTAAGCATGATATGGTGTTTAAATTTGGGAATGATTGAAACTTGTATTTGAAAACATGGGATAGTATTAAGCAGAGCTGCCTATTGAGGCTATGTGATTACTAAAACTGGGTATCTGGTGAACTTGTAAATGATGTAATTTACTTTTGTTTTCACTTCTAGTCACTGATCACTTGTAGATATGAAAAATTTTCTTTTTCTACTCAGCCATATGGGATTGAATTTGCTGTTCGGATGTAGCTCTTTACCTTGCAATGACGGTTCCTATGTGGTTCTTTAAATTAAGGTCCGAAGGTAACAGCTGTATTTTGTTCGGGTTATCAAGGAGCAGCGGATGCAGTCGGAGCTGAAATTGATACGAAAATGAGCTCGACCTTTCAAGAATTCAGTCTAATCATGGAAGCTTTGGTTGACTGTATTGCTTGCGGTGATAATAGCACAAATGTAAGTATTTAAGTATGTAAGCATCAAGGTCATCACTATCTAATTCGGGTTCTTGATTTTATAATACTTTATGCTGCATTTTTTATCTCTGTTATCTTCTGGTGCAAGCCTAGCAATTACCTTTTGTTCTCTTGTGCAACACTTTCTACAAAAGTAGAAACTGTACACTAGTAGTTTTTGTTTGAGAAGCTCCATGACAGGCATGCCCAACAAATTCAATTCCTGGAAATGTGACAGCTAATTTGCCACTTTTGTTTAGTAATTCCGTAATTGCGTTTTAAAGGGATATTAGTTCTCTTTGTCTCTTGCAAGCAGATAATGTTGTGCTTGGACTTGCCCTAGTCATCTGTTACTTGCACTATGTGATGTCAAAAAAGTGTAGGCGTGCAGATGGTGTAAATTAATTCCAATCAAAGACAAAAACCAAGGCTTGGTTTGAGTAATTGGAGAGTTACATCAAAAGATCATGAAAAGGAGAAGTGACTTGAGAAGAAAATGGAAGTATGTATTTTAATGTGCGTTTTAGAGAGATGTAGATGCTAACAATGTTGATAGTTAGTAGGCTATTTACTAATTTTGTGGGGATATTATTGCGGAATGTTGCAAATCTTGTAGGATGCAGAATATAAGAAAGTTTCCTCCATTTTCTTACAGATTCCATTATGTTCCTGCCCACACAGCAGATGTATGCAGAGTAAAGAGGGCAACTTCCTGCTCCTTTCTTTTTCCTGTTCTTACAACACCACCTAAAGTCGAAAAGCTTGATCTATAACAGCTCTAAAAAACCATGGAGTTGTTAGAAGGAACTGTAGGAGACAGTAGGCAGTTTCATTAACAACTGAGAGTAACAAATCTGATTAGAACTGGAATCCAGTTGTTTAGATTTTTACCACTGAAAACCTTGACTGGGGTGCCTAGTTACAATATTATAATATAAAACTATCACCCCCTCAATCTCATAGCCAGAATTTGGTTTTTGTTTGTGTTATTTTAAGGTCCATTAAGAATGTTGATGTAATAAATAATATCTTCTATTTATCCCCTCTTGGAAGAGAATTTTCTATGTCGTTGAAACTTAAAAATAAATGCGCTTAATATGGGATAATAATGGAATAATTCGGTGCATTAGTAAGAGACAATGAATTTATTCATGTTCTCTTAGAGATGAAATTCGTTAAATGGGACCATCTAATACAGGATTCAGAGAGAAAACCAGTTAGAAGAAGCAATAAGACCACTTGTTCTGAATAATTGAGATTGTTGTATTTTGGAACTGCTACATGAAATATCAACATGCTACAGTGGAATGTGAACAGTTATGTTTTCCTTTTTCACAATGGTCTTGCCCTTCCAATAAAAACAGATACTACTTATCATGTGAAGTTAGTAATCTTTTAAATCTTTAGATCTGAGGAATATAGTCTCGGATCAATTTATTTTAGCTATTGAAAACGCTGCCCTGTGGTTTTTAGACTGTTAGCTGTTATTCCCAAATTTGTGGTATTTTGAATTTTGAGCTGGCAGCTGAAAATGGTAAAGGACAGGAGGTACTACATATCTCATTACATGTTTTTTTCCTCATAGCCCACAGGTTAATTTGGGCCCTCTTTGTGTATCACTGTCTCCTTATGAATGGGAGACTCTTTCATGTGTTTTTTTTTTTTTTTTTTTTTTTGGGGAAGAGATGGGGAGTGCAGATATCACTTCCCTAAATAATAATATATAAGGCATGCTTTGGCTCCTAAGATGGTATTAACTTAATGCATTGTTGTCTTAGGTGTTGCTCATTTGGTTTTAGTTCAAACTTCCTAGAATTGAGATCATGATACTTGACCTGGGTTGATTTAATTCATTAATTGATATTATATGGTCTGAACTTTCAGGCATTGAAACTTCGACGGTCTGCTATAACTCTGGTTGCGTTCTTAGCATCTCTGGGGAAACCTGGCGTTGCAATTATGTTAAATTGTAGACTTGGGGAAAGGGACAGTATCCTTGCTTGTATAATGCAAAGCTTGATGTCAGATGTTGACTTTGATGCATTGGATTGTGCTCCTTCTTTTGATGTCTTCAGAGAAAGGTATTTCCATGTCCTTGTATATTAGGTTGTGCAATTCAGGAGGTTTGATACTAACACCCTGTGCCCCCTTTCCTTCCCCACAACAGAAGATAAATAAGTAACATGGAAATGAATCTACATCCATAATTCAATAAAAAAATTGAAGAATGCCTTAGAGAATCAAAACTTCTTCAAGGAGATTGTCTTGTCTCTGCATTAAGGGCAAAGGGAGAGAAGTTGCTTTTCTTTCAATGTTATGACGGATCAATAACTCCATAAGCATAGCTCCTAAAAGTGGAAACAGCATGTGGCAATTTTTTTCCTTTGGACTTTGTAATTCAAGCATGTGCTTCTGCATTATTTTTTTAAACTAATAAAGGGGGAAAAAAGGATCTTATGGGACAAAAAGATGCCAATTGTTTGCCTCCTTTTTTTTTTTTTTAAATCTTTTTGCTGGAAGCCTTTTAGTTGCCTTTATTCATGTCTATGGTAGTAAATAGGTCTGAAGATGACATCTTGGAATGGTATTTTTTCTAAAGTAGATGGAAACAGACCCTATACATATTTGTTTCGTTATTACACAGTTTCACTTTACTCTTTCTGTTGGCAGAACCTTGCTGTTACGAGAGGCACTTATTCTCTTAAACAGAGTGGTTTCACACCCTCAATACTCTGTCCCTGTCTTGCAAGCATTAACAAGCAGTAGAGATATAGCCAGCTTGACCATTGACATTGCAAAAAGATTATCTGAGAAAAGAAAGTGCTTATGGCAGGATGACCCCATAACCAAGCAGATCAGAGAATCTGAGATCACAGAATTAGCTCGAGTGTTCAAGAGAAGAGTTTTTGCGTTTCTGGGAGATGGTGTATCCTAATATGAACTAAGCTCATCGATACCAAGCTTTTCAAGTTTTAATAGTTCAGTTAGGACCATTTTGTTCTGGCGATCAGCCTTGGGGGGCGAGTTTTGGCAGCACCACCTGAAGCATCATGGGGTTGGTTTTTGAAGTGAGGAAAATCCGAATAAAGGCTACGGATAATGCACCTTGTCACAGAGAACTTGTTCCTAAATTTTAGTGAGAGGGGTGCATTGCCCTTTGCCTTTGCCTTTGCCTTTGCTTTTGCCCAAGTTCTTAGACTTTATTCTTCGCTGGGCTGCAGTTGCCCTGAACTTGGCTAGTTCGGCTTTTGTGTCTAGGCCATCATATTATTTTTTGTGAGGTTATACTATCTGTATAAATGTATAGCCTATCAGAAGAAGGGACGCGGCCCTTCTTCAAATTTTGTCGACTTTGCTACGAATATATAAAAGCCTTATTGTGTACAGTTACAACCAACATTAGTTTGATAATACTTTTTTTTATGCTGAATAGTATGATAATACTTGACTTCTAGTATTTGTAATCCAGAGATATGTAGGTTCCTTTTTCGGAATACTAAACTTCTATGGGTTTTTAATGAAAATTGAAAGTTATCTCAGTAACCAAGTAAGGATTGTTTAGTTGGTGTTTGTTTGTGTTGCATTTTTGCTGTAGTTCAATTTATTAAGAAGAATAATAGTAAATGAATCAACTAGATTCGTAATAAATGTGGATGTCTTAGGACTATTTAAAAAATTTAGAATAACCTTTGGATGGAACACTTAGAAAGTTTTTTTTTTTCCTGCTAATGTCTTTCACTTCATTCTTTATCCTAAATAAACATTATTTTTGTATTGATTACTATTTTAATTAAAATTTAGAGAATAACAATCATAAGTTTTTCATTTGTAGTAGATTAAGTGAGGTTAAATAAAATTTGAGTTTGAATTTTTTTATTTTAAATTTTGCAAAATTATTTTTTTTTTGAAAAAGAGAAGATGTATGATTTAAAATTTGTATTAGGTTTTAGAGTGAAATTCAATCCGAATGCATGTGAGTTTATTCTACATTCATTTTAGCACTGCCGCCATTGTATTTCTCCATGAGAATAATAGTCAATGATTATATCTCCTCATTCAACTTGCAATCAATTCATCAATTTTTACTGCAACCATAGTCGACTACAAAGAGAGAATTCTTGATTCTCTACCAAACATAAGCACATGTGTTGGCTAGTAAATTTTTCTACAAATTATTTTCGAATCCTATCCATCCTAAGTGCGACAAAATTCAGATTCTTTTGTCTAAAAAAATACATGTAGTTAAAATAGTAAACTCAATATATGATAAATGGTTAAATCTTAGTAATTCTATTTGGATGTATTTTTTGCAAGCAACGATTGGATTGATAATAAGTTCCTAGCATTCTTAACATAAGATAAAAGGAAAATAAAACAATTTTTGTAAAATTAATGCAATATTTAAACAGAATAACAATAAAGAATATAATGGAAGGAAAGAGAAAAGAGAATAATAAAAACAAAAATTTTCTTCTTAATCGCTTTCTATATCAACCTATAACCCTTCTATATATAGGCTAAAAGAGAAATCATTTATTAATTAAGATGAGAACTTAAAAACACTATCTTATATTAATAGGGAAAAGGGATAAGGTTTGGGTTTCAATATAGATGAAATCGCAGGATATCCACACCTTTACTTTTATATTTATAACCCCCGTTCTTGGATGTTCTTACACACAAATAATATGTCTCATTAAAATCTTATTAGATAAAAAACTAATGAAAAAATATCTAGTAAAAGAAAAAGAGTTAACTATTCTTTATGTTTACTCCCCCTATTGACATAATCCTTTAAGATCCTTGAACCGACGCATATCAATTTTGTAGATTATCTTCTTATATGTTGCAGTCTGTAGTGTCTTTGTAAATAAGTCATCCAAATTATCACATTAGTGCATCTATTACACATCTATTTCACCATTCTTTTGGAACGCAAGAGTAAAGAACAATTTGTGTGAAATATGTTTCGTCCTATCTCTTTTGATATATTCTTTTTTCAGTTCAGTTATACAAGCTGCATTATCCTCATATAATATAGTAGAGATTTCTTTCTCAGAGGACAAATCACAACTCTCTCAAATATAATGAATCATTGACCTCAACTACGAACATTCTCGACTTGTCTTATGGATGGTATTGATTCAACATGATTTAAAGATGTAGCTGCTATAGACTGTTTGTATATCACTATGATATAACCATATCTCCACACGTAAATAAATAGTCTGTCTGAAACCATGCCCTGTGGGGATCAGATAGATAACTAGTATTTGCATATCCAACCAATGCAAATTTTGACTCTTTTGAATAAAATAATCCGAGATTAGTTATCTCCTGGAGATATCGCAAGACATGTTTGATATTATTTTAGTGTCGTCAAGTAGGAAAAAAATTATATCTTACTAACAAATTTACTGCAATTGATATATTAGGGCTTGAGTTATTTTTAAGATACATTAGTACTCCAATTGCATTAAAATATAATACTTTAGGACCAAGTAATTTTTCATTCTCTTCTTGTGATCGGAATGGATCTTTAGATACATCTAGCGACTGGACGACCGTTGGAGTACTTAAAAGATATGTCTTATCTGTGTAAAATCTTTACAAGACTTTTTTAGCATATGTTGATTAATGAACAAGGATTCTATCTTCCAGATGTTTAACTTGTAAACCAAAAAAAAAATTGATTCTTTCAAAATCCTTAATCTCAAATTTCTTTTTCAAATAATCTCTTGCTTTCAAGAGCTCTTTAAGAGTCCCAATGAGATTAATATCATCAAAATATATCGCAATTATTACGAAACCTGATTCAGACTTTATGAAGAATACACATGGATAAATTGGATCATTTTTATATCTAGCTTGCATCAAGCTCTCACTGAGACGATTATACCATATTCTTCCAAATTGTTTCAATCCATATAGGAATTTTTACAATTTAATGAAATAATTTTCTCTAGTTCTTGCTCTACATGCTTCAGGCATGTCAAATCCTTTAGGGGTTTTCATATAATTTCACTATCAAGACTTCCATATAAATATGTAGTAACTACATCCAGAAGATGCATATCAAGATTTTCATATACTACCAGACTTACATGATATCAGAACGTGATTGCATCAATTACAGGAGAATATGTCTCCTCATAATCCATTTCAGGTATGTGCAAAAATCCTTGTACTACAAGTCATGCTTTATATCTTGTAGTTTCATTTTGTTCATTTCGTTTTCGCACAAATACCCATTTATCAACAACTGGTTTTACACATTCTAGTGTTTGGACTACAGGTCTAAAAACCTCACGTTTGGTAAGTAAGTTTAGTTTTGATTGAATCACATATTTCCATTTCAACCAACCAAGTCTATGCTGACATTCCTCAATTGATCTTAGTTCATGATCTTCTTTATCACTTTAAACATCAAGTACTATATTATAGACAAAAGAAGCATGATTGAGAATCGTATTTATTCGATTCCAACTTGCACATGTAACAATAAAATTTATGAAATTCTCCATATTTTCAATATTTTCAGAATCCTGAACATTAAGATCAGTAATCTTTTAGTCCTTTTATTCTAACTCTTCAGAAACAAGACTTTGATTATTTATTCCTCTTTTCTTTCAAGAATTTTTATCTTTAGAACCAAGAGATCGGCCATGTTTCAAGTGTGTTTGAGAATCAATAGCTATAGAACTTACATTTTGTCTTGGTAGGACATCTATCCAAATAGGAGCATCTATAGTTGGAAGATGCGATTTGATAACTCTTCTAGAGTCCGCAAAAGTATCTAGCAACTGATTTGCAATTTTTTCAAAATATATTATCGTTTGAACTTCAAGTTCACTAGTGCCTATGCATGGATCAAGATGACCTAACGATGATGTTTTCGATGCAATATCTTTTTTCAATTGCCGATGTAACATCTCACCCTAGAGATGGTCTAAGCGTGTTCGTTTTGATTTGGAGTTTATAGTTTTTATATATAAAAGCACATGAAGACACTATCATGAACTATATTACTTTGGGTTTAGGAACATTTGTGAGCATGTTTGCAAAAAAAAAGAAAAAAAGAAAAAAAAAGGAGCTAATTGCAAAGTGACACGCAGATTACTTGTCTATCACTTTTCTAAGTCAATGAAAGCCACTGAATTTCTCCTTTTCTATTTAAGCTTTGGCTTCTTTCTTTTCTTGATTTTCTTTTGTTTCTTTCAAAGACTTCTTTCGCTTCTTTCTTTCTTCTTCTTGGTTTGTTTCTTCTTGCATAGATTGCCTCCTTGTTGCTTAAGGTAAGTGTTAATGTTATTTTTGTGTGTAATTTCTTTACTTTATTTTGTGATTTCTTTAAATTTTATAATAGAAGATGTTTTATTTGTTTTTTATTTAAAATTTTGTTTTAGTGATTTTTTTAATCTTTATTATTTGAAAAAAAAAAGCTAAGGAAACATTGAGCTTTTGAGGTTTTGAGATTAATTAAAGTGATCTTGAGAAGTTTAACATAAATAGATAAATAAATAAATACACACACACACACACAATTTTATGATGAAGAACAAACAAACTAATATATATGACTAGTTATAAGAAGATATATATGCATGTCAAATGCACAATAATTGGGTGTTTTTCTGGTTGTATGTTTAGGCTTCGACTTATGCCTAAAATATCCTACGGAAGATAGCTCGATAAATTAGACTTTATCATCTCCAAGAATTTCGACTAAGGTATAGTCATTTAGGTTTATTGAAAATTTGCACTTTTCGTGAGAAAGCGATTAACTCTCCGAGACTTATCATATTTTGGAACTATCAATATTTTTGTTGTAAACAACAAATATGTATTATTCACAAGTGTTAATACATTATTTTGAAAATGGTTTTAGCTACTTCTCTTGCAATTTGTCTTGAAATTGGAGATGTTCTCCACAATGTGTTTTTATTTGTACACTAAAAATGCCTAGTGGCGGTGCTTTGAGTAGGCATTTTTTTGGTTTGGAATATTATCACTTGTGGACATATTTCATAGATACCGGTAAGCTTCGAAAAAGATTTTATTACATGTTTTTGAAAAACTTATGGCATATTTGTGAAACTTGGATCTACATGGCAAAACTGGTGGACATGTGTTTTGTTATTTTGAGTTTGCTATGGACTTGGATTTATTTGAGTAACTATTTATTACTATAATGGTTGGACAGGTTTCAAAGAAATCGTTAAGATTCGAAAAATGTTTTATTACTTGATTTTATAAAATCATGTGCATTTTCATGGCTTCTTTGGGAAATTTGCATTTATATATTTGGACCGGTGAACGACTTTTTATTTTAAACTTATGTTGAAATTAGATTTTGTTCTGGATTTGGATTCATTTGGATGGCTACTTGAGTGGTCTTTACATTTGAAAATTTGCATAAAAACTTCATCCCAACCAGATATGATTTGGAATATAATTTGATTGGAATATGATTTGAATGCTGAAAGTGTCGGTGGATTGCATTGTGCGTGACTAGTCCCCGTACTATGGCCTTTTCTGCCGGAGTGGAATGCTTAGACTCTAGATTGTGGATCCTCTTGAAAAGGGCATAGTATATTAGGGAGGGTTTAACCCAACTGGTACTGCATTTATTTGTTTGTGTTTGCGATCACCTAATAGTAAGTCAAGAGGGGCTCAATATTGTGGTTGGTCACCAAGAGCAGGCTGGTAGATGCCCCAAAACTCTGCAGCCTGGTTTTTATTTAGGTAGGCATAAGATAGTTTGTAAATTCAAACGTTCGCTCTGGTGTGTAGCTGGTATTGACTACGGGATGTGAAGACTTGACTCCTGATAACTCTGTTATTGGTTCCAATAGTTCTACCGTTGAGCTAATATTTGAATATTTGTCATATTTGAAAAATTTAGGTTGAGGAGTTACGCTGATGTGTCTTGATTTGTCATGTTTGTGCATGATTTTGAAAAAAAAAATTATATAAATATACGACATTTTTGAAACTGCTGTGCATATGCATCTACCATCATATTTTGAAAACACACGGGCACATACGTGAACTCCTTGAGCATTTTAGCTCACATATATTTTGAATGCTTTTTTTCAGATAACTTGAACCATAGATCAGAGCTGTAATTCTTTGATTCGTTTCAAAGTTAGCTCATGGAGGGATGCATATATGTGTGATCAACTTATACATTTTTTACCTCTCACTAGTTAGAGAAAGAAGTTTGTTTTACAACTACTTGTAAACAAATGTTAAATTTGTGATACTATAAGATACATGATCTACCTATGTATTTATATAATTTTCACAGATATTCTTTATAATTGTATTATATTGTAATATATGTATACTTTTCTCCTCATATTTTCTCTGAATGCGATTTATGTTTGTATATGTCAGTGCTGAGAGGCATGTCTTGGCACGCTGATACTTAACTCAACCCCAATGGAACCTAGCAGAGGGGTTTAGGGGTATCACAATTGATTTTCTCCCTCTAATGTGGGAAACACTATTTCATTAAAATGAAAATCAACAAATCTTGTAGTAAAGACATAACCTGTTGATGACTCAAGATACGTGATGATGAAAAGAGAATCGTATTCCACATATATCTCCAATCTTCTTTGAGGACCCATCTAGGTGTGCTGATTTGAAGTAATTGAAACATTTTTAAATGTGAAATATTTTTAAATGTGAAATATTTGGTTTGAAGTAATTGAAACATTTTTAAATGTAAAATATTTTTAAATGTGAAATATTTGGTTTGAAGTAATTGAAACATTTTTAAATGTAAAATATTTTTAAATGTGAAATATTTGGTTCAGAACCAAAAGCTAATTGCAAGAGAGAATACTTACGATAACTCATTGGCCTTATACGTATAAGTGTTGATGCATGCAAAATAGCATGTCCTCAAGCGAGGAGTTTTGACCTCATTAACAAGGGTCTAGCAATCAACTGTAATTGCTTAATTAATGATTCAGCTAAACCATTTTGTATATGAACATGAGCTACCTAATGTTCAATACTTATACCAATTGACATGCAATAAGCATCAAATGTACAAGTAAAGTATTCACCGGCATTATCTAAATGAATTTTCTTAATAAGATAATCTGGAAACTCTGCTTGTAATCTAATGATTTGCACAAGTAGTCTTGCCAATGCTAGGTCACGAGTTGATAATAGGCACACATGTGACTATCAGGTCGATACATCAATTAAGACCATAAATATCTAAATGGTCTACAAGATGGATGAATAAGTCCATAGATATCACCATGAATCTGTTTTCAAAATGCAGGAGATTTTGTTCCTACTTTTGTTGGTGTTGGTTTAGTTATCAATTTCCCTTGAGAATAAGCAGCACAATTGAATTCATTTGAATTCAATATCTTATGGCCTTTCAATGCGTGATCTTGTATATTTTTAATATTTTTTTGCATCATAATAGATCTAGAATGCCTAATCGGTCATGCGAAATAAAAAATTTATCTAGATTAGTAAACTTTTGGTTTACCAAAATGATATATTTCAATTGCCATAATTTTGGCATAGTATATGCTAGACGAAAATGATGAAAGTTTTTCAAGCACATATTTTTACCTGAAACAAATGCAGTAATATATAGATATTCTGCATTCATGTCATTCATTATCTCAACGTAATATCCATTTCAATAGATATCTCTAAAACTCAATAGATTTCTCTGAGACTTTGTGGAGAATAATGCATTATGAATGACTAGCATAGTTCCTTCAGGTAAAAATATGCAAACTCTTTTGCAGCCTTCAATTAATTTTGCACTACCATTTATAGTATAAATATTCGTCTCTCCCATGTTTAAATAAGAAAAATATTTTTTATGTTTATGTATGGTGTGTGTTGTTACACTGTCAATGAGACAAATATCTCCATCTCCATTCTTTAATTTAGAAGAGGGAATAAGAGCCATATAGCCTTTAATATAAAGGAAACATTTAAATAATTAACTTTTAAAGTAAAATTAAAGAAAGTAAGATATTGATATTTATTGTAACATGAAAATCACAAAGTATTATTTATTGTAATAGTATAGAAAATTGAATGATGAAAATAAAGGATTAAGTCTTCGAGACCTACCGTCACCAATCGGGTGAGCAACCTTTTCTTTTGGATGTTCAAAGAAATCAATCACATCCAAATAAGTCACATCAACAGGAATATAAGCATCATCATCATTTTTAGTATGTTAGGAAGTAAAATTTGCCTAAGCACTTTTATTTTTCTTCTTAGGGGATACTTGATAGAGATTAACGAGGTGCTTGGCCGTACGATAGGTACGAGACAAGTGTCCTTGCATTCCATATCGATAACATACATTTTCATGATCTTTTGAATCTTTTCTTTTCTCATTCCTTTTGATTTCAAGAAACATTCTTCATTACCATGAGAATAGAGAATATTTATATTACAAACGTATCCACGACCACAGTCATACCCACGACCTCGGCCTTTTCCACGGCTAGAAGCCCTAGTCACATTCACTTCAAGAAATGGAGTGGAGTTAGTTTGTCGGACTTTATAATTTTTCGTTAATAATTCATTATTTTGTTCAGTTACAAGGAGACGTGAAATCATATTAGAATACTTCTAAAAAGATTTCTCTCGATATTGCTCTTGTAAGAGTATATTCAAGGCATGAAATGTGGAGAATGTTATTTTCAATTATATAATCATTAATAATATTCTCTCCAGATAATTTTAACTGAGAAGCAGTTATGAACATGGCTAAATTATACTCATTGATAGATTTAAAATATTAGAGTCACAAATTCAACCAATAATATCATGCCTTGGAAGGGTGACCATCTTCAAGCGATTAAATCTTTCATTCAAATTATTTCACCAAAAAAATAGATTTTTCATAGTAAGATATTCTACCTTCAAATCTTCGTGAAGATGATGGCGGAAGAAAATTACAACTTTGACCCGATCTTCAAATCTCCAAGACCCATTGCATGCATACGTAGTTCAACATCAAATTTTGTAGAAATTTTATCAATCTAAACGAATTTTGAGAAGACAACAACTAAACTTTTTTTTATTAAAGAGAAATCTCTCTAACTCACTCTATACAAAATAACCATCTCACCACATATATTTATAGCTTAAAATTAACCAAAACCAACTAGGATTTGATTTACCAAAACAAACCTTACTAGGAGCCAAATCCTATTAGGAAATCATAATTATCTAGAAACCAATGTGAACTAAGAAACTAACTTAGTTTAGTATTCTACATTTGCCTCCCTTAAACCAAGTTCTTCAAACTTAACTATGCCAAGCATCTTCTTCAACTTCAAAAATAATTCCACCTTTAATGGTTTGGTGAAAATGTATGCAACTTGATCTGCATTTAGACAATTATCAACCACAATTTCTTTATCTCCAACCAACTTGCGAATAAAATGATACTTGCTATTTATGTGTTTGCTACGACCATGTAAGACTGGATTTTTGGTCAAATTAAGCATACTTATTATCACAAAATACAGTAGTAGAACTAGTCTGTTGATGTTGCAGAAAGTCAAGTATACGCCTTAACCAAATTGCTTGAGTAGCACAATTTGTAACTGCCATTTATTCTGTCTCTGCTGTAGTTAAAGCTACTACTTGCTGCTTCTTTGAAGACCAAGAAAATATTCCAGAACCCAAAGTAAAAATATAACCAGAAGATATTTCATTTTATCACTAGCCCAATCACTATTTGTGTATTAGTATACGAATAAAGAATGTCATCAGATTGCGTACCTTTAATGTATCTCAAGATCCTCTTTGCTGCTTGCAAATGTGATTGGTGAGGTGATTCCATAAATTTACTAATCAAGCCAACGCCATAAGTAATATCATGCCTTGTGGCAGTTAAATATCTCAAACTTCCAGCCAATCTTCTACAATCAGTAGCATCAACAAGTGCTCCAGTCCCTTATTTTGTTAACTTTAATTGCTCCTCAATAGGAGCCATGATAGATCTGGCTTCATCCATCTTAAATTTCTTCAAGATATCACTTGTATAATTTTTCTGAGAAATAAAAATTTCTCTATTCAATTGTTTAACTTCCAAACTAAGAAAATAAGACATCAATCCCAAATCTGTCATCTCAAAATAGTTTATTATAACCTTCCTGAATTCATAAAATAATTTGGAATTATTGCCAGTGAAGATAAGATCATCAACACACAAGCATATAATAAAAATATCACCAGTATCATTCAACTTCACATATAAAGTATGCTCATAAGAGCATTTCTCAAAATGATCAAGAAAATAAGAATCAATACGAGTATACCGAGCTATAAGAGCTTGTTTCAACCCATATAATGCCTTTTTCAAAATATAAACCTTATCTTCTTGACCCTCTTTAACATAACCATCAGGTTACTCAACATATACTTCTTCCAATACTCCATTCAAGAAAGCAGACTTAACATCCATTTGATAAATATTCTAAGAACTCTGAGCAGCAAGAGATATAATCATATGTACCGTATCAAATTTGACAACATGTGCAAATACATCAAGATAATCAATGCAAGGCTTTTGCTTATATCCTTTTGCCACCAATCTTGCTTTAAAGCATTTGGCCTCTCCAGAAGGTTTAAATTTGGTCTTATACACTCATTTGACTCCAATGGGTTGCTTACCGGGTGGAAGAGAAGTTAACTCCCAAGTATTATTTTTCTCGATGGCATGAATCTCCTCATCCATTGCATGTATCCAATGATCATCATTCATAGCCTCCTTATAAGTGACTAGATCACAATCTACAAATAAAGCAAAATTTATAATATCTTCATCAGATAAATTAGTATCATTAACAACATAATCTTGCAAACGGGTAGGAAGACGATGCTCTAGTTGAGAACGACTAGATGGCTGTGCAAGATCTGACTACACACTACTTGGATACCCAATCTCTTCTCTATCTTGTCGGCAGATTTTGAATCTTCCAAAATTGAAGATCTCAATGGGATATAAGAGGGTATGACTGGCTCTTCAGATTTGCTCGACAAATCCCAAACTGCTTGCTCATCAAAAGTAATATCTCTGCTAATAATGACCTTCTTAGTATCAAGATTGTACAACTTGTACCCTTTTGTCTCATGGTTATAACCAAGAAAGATACACTTTTCTGCTTTATCATCCAATTTTTTCTGAAGTACATCAGGGATAGGGGTGTCAATGGATCGGGTCTTACCTGGGCCAGACCCGATAATACATCTTCTAAACGGGTACGAGTACGGGTACGATACTTAAAATTTCGGACCCGGTAGACCCGCAACCTAAATAAAAATTAAATAATAAATATTCTATATACTAAAATTTTTTACAACCGTTATATGTGTTTGATTCAATGGTCAATTATTTACAAATTTATATCATAATTCCTTATCGAGTTTACCTGGACCCGACCCTAGACCATATAGGGTCGGGTCCGGGTCTACCACATTTGGACCCATCGAGTAAACGAGCCGGGTCTGGATCCAGGACAGGGTGTCCCGAACCCGTTTGGACCCGTTGACACCTCTAATCAGGGATATGTGAATATGCAATACATCCAAAGACTTTAAGATGACCAATATTGACCAATATTGAGTTTGTGACCTTCCAAAGTTCTTGCGATGTCTTTCCATTATTACTCCTAGTAGGACATTGATTTAAAATATAAACAGCACAATCAACAGTTTCTACCCAAAATTCTTGACACAAATTTTTAGAGTGCATCATGGATCTCACCATATCCATGATTGTTCTATTTTTCCTCTTAGCAACCCCATTCTGCTAAGGAGTCTACCCGACTGTCAATTGATGTCTAATACAATACTTCTTTAAAAAATCATCACACACAAGAAATTTTGTCCCCCTATCAGTTCTCAAAGCCTTAATAAAATAACCACTTTGCTTTTCCATATAAACTTTGAAACTCTTAAAAACATCACAAGCCTCAGATTTGTGTTGCAAAATATATACCCAAGTCTTCCTACTAAAATCATCAATAAAAGTGACAAAATACTTCTTACCACCAAATGAATGAACCTCCACAGAACACAAATCAGAATAAATTAACTCCAGTGGTGAATTTGCTCTCCATGCTTTATCTTTCGGAAAAGAATTTCAATGCTTCTTTCCAATAATACAAGACTCACATTTTTTATCATCAAAATCAAGTGAAGATAAGCCCAAAACTAACTTTTTCTTAGCAAGAAAATTCAAGCTAGAAAAATTTAAGTGCCCAAAACTCATATGCCACAGCGAATTATTATCAAATACTATAGTGTTGAAGCAAGGTAAATCTCCAGAACTAATAGAGAGTGAAAACAAGCGATTACCTGTTACATTTACCTTTGCAATGTGCCCATTCTGTGAGTTCTTAACTGTGCAAATTCCTTCATTAAAAGTAATATTGTACCCTTTGGTAGATAGCTGGCCAATACTTAGCAAATTATGATAAAGACTAGGAACAAAAAAAACATCTGAGATAAAATTAGAAGACCCATCCTGCAAGGAAATGACAACCTTTCCTTTTCTAAGAACAGCTACTTGTTCATTGTTTCAAAGCCTTACAGAATTTTGAATTGTAGTATCTAATTCTGCAATCATATCTTTATTTCCACACATGTGATTACTACAACCAGAGTCCAAAATCCATTCATTCTTTTTATCTCCTCTACTCCCAAATGAAACAAATAATAAGGCTTTAGAATTATTAATAGAAGTTTCTATTTGCTTGAAGTTGTGCTATGTGCTCTTTTTTAAAATTTACAAATTTTCTCTATTTGACCATATCTTTTACAGTAAAAACACTGTAGTTTTGATTTATCTACGTTTTGATAATCATTATTATTTTGAGCATCCTTATCAAAATTGTATTGCAGGTAATTAAAATTACCTCTACCATGGTCTGTGCCTCTTCCTCTATCGTTGCCTCTGAAGTTTCCTCTACCTCGTCCTTTTCCTCTAAAATTTTGGCCACCTCTCTAATTGAATTTTCCTTGATTTGATGTTTCAAATTTCTCCTTTCTCACGTCTACTTGGACTTTTAATGCTTTCTCCTCAAAGCAACCAATTGACTGTTGATTAGGGACAACTCATAGGATAACAATTCACCTTCTAATTGGGCCACCGTAATTGTGTCTAAGTCCTTTGTGGCTTCAAGAACTATCTTCTTGGTATGAAACTTGATGTTTATGATTCGGAGTATTTTTCAACTACACTAGCTTCTATTAAAGCCTCACCATTGAATCTCATTTTATTAGCAAGATTTTGTATCTTGCCAATATAATCACTAATTAACTTTATAGGTTGCATAAGAGCCAATTCAAACTCCTTCAATGCCTTCAACCGGACTCGCTTCACCTCTTCATTGCCTCTATTAGAATTTACCAAGATGGTTCACATCTCTTTTGCAAGTTTCGCATTCACAAACTTTTGAGCCACATTTAACTCTACCTTATTAAAAAGACAGAATCTTACCAAAGTATCATCGGAGGCTTTCTTCTTTTCTTCTTCAGTTAGTTCTGTCTTGGGAGACGGTTGCTCAAAACCTTTCTCAATGATATCCAAAATGCCGAGCATTACAAATTTTTTTTGCATATATTATCTCCATAGATCAAAATTATTTTTGCCATCAAAGACAAAAACTGAACAAGGAGTAAAAACCTTCTATCCATGCTTAACCTTTTTATCAAGGAATATAAGCTTTAGATGGAGTCAACCCTCCACCTTGGTTTCAAAACTCTAACTAGCAAGATGATTACTCTTGAAATTGAGAGTTCCAACACGATCGACAATGTCAAGGCCAAAAGATTTAGGACAAAGAAGGAGGCCAATCAATTTAAACTTCTTAAAAAACAATCTTTTGTTTCTCTTTCGTCTCGAAGCCTGCTGGACAAGGAAGGAATTCCTCTAGACCAACAAAATTGATCTTTGCCGAGATGTAGTTGGAAGACGGCCAAATTCTAGTTTGAGCTATACTCTTATGCTAACAAAAAAATGCAACTCTTGTGACTCTGATATCACTTGTAGAAATTTATCAATCTAAAAAAAATTTGAGAAGATAATAACTAATTTTTTTTTATTGAAGAGTAATGTCTCTAACTCACTCTGTACAAAATAATCATCTCACTATATATATATTTATAGCTTAAAATTAACCAAAACTAACTAGGATTTGATTTTATCAAACTAAACCTTATTAGGAACCAAATCTTATTAGGAAATCATAATTATCTAAAAATCAATGTGAACTAGGAAACTAACTTGGTTTAGTATTCTACAAGTGTCCAAAATAAATAATTTTTTTCAGTAATATCAAGAGTTATAAACTCAAGTTTAATAAAATTAGCCATCAAAATAAAATTTGTAATATTAAAACTTACCTTCACCTTCAAATTTCTAAAGTAAACTCTTTTTCAAATAACAAAATATAAAGACTTATGTTGATAACATATTGTAAAATTAGTGTAATACTTGAATAGAATAATAAAAAAAAATATAATAGAAGGAAAGATAAGATAGAATAATAAAAATAATAATTCTCTTGTTATGATTTTTCGTATCATTTTTTCAACTAATAACTCCTTCTTATATATGAAGTAGTCATGTGTTGCGGATACCGTCCTGTTCCTTTGCATTCGCATCGGTCAGCGCTACACCCTTCTCTGATTATTGATGGTGTTTGCGAGTTGCTTCAATTCAATTAATTGGAGTTAAAGAGAAACAAAATTGTGAATAGGCATACTTTACATTTTTAAAAATAATTTTATATTTATTTGCTCCAATTAATTAAAGTAACTTTACGAATTTTCCCAGAAATAATGTTACTGTTCTTGTATTTGTCTACTACTACTACTAATTTAATATTATTCCTGATTCGATTTTGTCTGAGAATATTATATATATCATCCCATGGATTTTGGGAGTTGGACTTTGGGCTGCACTGTCATGAATGTTCGTATACTACTACCATATTTGAATTGGATTTGTTTTTCAGTTATGGTGATCTCCTGCTCTCCGGGCCTTTGTCTTGCGACTTTTCTGCAATTTGAATTGTTTGGAGTAATGGGTTTCTGAATTTTCTTGCAGAAACCTATTTTGCTGTGAATTTGTAAGGGCGAAATCTGGGTTCTTGCTGGTGGAAATAAATCAAACCAAAGCATACTTCCTGTTATCTTTCGAAGAATCATTTTGCTGAAACTTCATCAATTCAAAGAATCCATTTTGCTGGCTCTTTCGTTTTCTTTTGTGATTCTTCGCCATAAAAAGGAAGTGGGCCTTTTGGTATCATCACCAGCGTTGTTATGCCGTTCTAGAATCAGAAAAGGTTTTGCCTTTCCTTTTGGTTGGTATAGGAAAGACATTAGCATCTCTCTGTTCTTTTGTCTCCTTCAAAATATTCCTTAAGCTTTGATGGATTCCCTTTAATAAAGACGACCTTTTGGAGCACAGTTTTTGTTTATGATTTTGAAATTTGCTTTTCCTGTTTGGATATTGTTCGATGTGCGGCATGTTTCGTGGGAATCCCTTTTAAAGCGATTAAATTCCCTTTTGATGATGTCACGATATATTGCCCTCATGGATTCGGAGAAACTCTGGTTGAAATAGTTACAAGAAGTGAGGAAATTTTGAAGAAAGGAGGTTTGAGAGTAAGAGATGTCTTCCAGATCAACAACTAATAAGACTAACTGTTCTAGGAGTAGCTCTGCTAGGTCCAGGCGTGGGGCTAGGTTGGTGGCTCAGACTCCAATTGATGCTAAACTCCATGTCGATTTTGAAGAGTCTGAAAGACAATTTAATTATTCTACTTCAGTCAACCTTTCTAGCTGCACCAGCAGTGTTCCTTCTTCAACTGTATCAGCTTATCTGCGGAAAATGCAAAGAGGAAGTCTTATTCAGCCATTTGGTTGTATGATTGCCATTGGCGAAGAAAACTTTACTGTACTAGCTTACAGTGAAAACGCACCAGAAATGTTGGATTTGGCACCACATGCAGTTCCAAACATTGAGCAAAAAGAAGCTCTGACTTTTGGCACTGATGTCCGGACACTCTTTAAATCTCCAGGCTCTGCTGCACTGCAAAAAGCAGCCAATTTTGAGGAAGTAAGTTTGCTTAATCCTATTCTGGTTCACTGTAGAAGTTCTGGTAAACCCTTTTATGCAATTCTCCATAGGATTGATGTTGGATTAGTTATAGACTTAGAACCTGTCAATCCAGCTGACGTCCCAGTGACAGCTGCTGGAGCTTTAAAATCATACAAACTTGCTGCCAAAGCCATATCAAGATTACAGTCTTTGCCTAGTGGGAACATATCATTGTTGTGTGATGTATTAGTTAAAGAAGTGAGTGATCTGACTGGTTATGATCGGGTTATGGTTTATAAATTTCATGAGGATGAGCATGGGGAAGTTGTTGCTGAATCCCGTAGGCCTGACCTGGAACCTTACCTTGGCTTACATTACCCTGCTACTGATATACCACAAGCTTCTAGATTTCTCTTCATGAAAAACAAGGTTCGGATGATATGTGATTGTTCTGTTCCACCAGTTAATGTAATTCAAGACAAGCGATTGGCTCAACCACTGAGTCTTTGTGGATCTACACTAAGAGCTCCTCATGGGTGTCATGCACTATATATGGCAAATATGGGAACAATTGCATCTTTGGCTATGTCTGTTACCATCAATGAGGAAGATGATGAAATGAATAGCAGTCAGCAGAAGGGAAGAAAATTATGGGGCCTTGTGGTTTGCCATCATACTAGTCCTAGGTTTGTTCCATTTCCATTGAGATATGCATGTGATTTCTTGGTTCAAGTTTTTAGTGTTCAGATCAATAAGGAAGTGGAGTTGGCAGCTCAACTGAGGGAGAAACAAATTTTACGGACTCAAGCACTTCTCTGTGATATGTTACTAAGAGATGCCCCATTGGGAATAGTTACTCAATCACCAAACGTGATGGATCTTGTTAAGTGTGATGGAGCTGCTCTTTACTTCCAAAATAAATTTTGGTTGTTTGGTGTCACCCCTACTGAAACTCAGATCAAAGAAATAGCTGAATGGCTACTGGAGTACCATGGTCAAAGTACTGGGTTAAGCACCGATAGCCTTATGGAAGCTGGCTACCCAGGTGCTTCCGCTCTTGGGGATGCAGTGTGTGGAATGGCTGCCATAAAAATTACTTTGAAGGATTTTCTTTTTTGGTTCCGGTCTCACACTGCAAAGGAGATTAAATGGGGTGGTGCAAAACATGATCCTGGTGACAAAGATGATGGAAGGAAAATGCACCCCAGGTCATCATTCAAGGCCTTTCTGGAGGTGGTTAAGAGTCGTAGCGTGCCTTGGGATGATGTTGAAATGGATGCAATACATTCCTTGCAATTGATATTAAGAGGATCTTTGCAGGATGAGATTGTTGATAATTCCAAAATGGTAGTGAATGTTCCAGCTGTAGATAACAGCATAAAGGGGGTGGAGGAACTGCGTATTGTGACAAATGAGATGGTTCGCCTCATTGAGACAGCATCCATTCCCATTTTTGCCTTGGATGCATCTGGAGATATCAATGGGTGGAACACCAAGGTTGCAGAACTTACTGGTCTGAGTTTACCCAAAGCTATTGGTATGCCCTTGCTTGATCTGGTTGCCGAGGATTCGGTCAACAGAGTTAGCAGCATGCTTTCCCTGGCTTTGCAAGGTAAGGCATCTTTGAACTTTTTGTCGAATTAGTTCCTTATTAGTTTCTTGGTAACAGCAACCTCTTTCAGGGGGTATTTTATGTTCTATGTAGCACATACTTCTAGCTGAGATAACTTGCATAGTTGCATGATACTTCAATTATTGTACTTTTGTTATTTTGTGCAGAAATTATGGAATTGATGACTTCTCAATGTTTGTGCCCTATGTTTTTCCCTTTGCAGTTTCCCTCTTGTTCTTTGGATTCTGTAGGAAAAGAAAAATGAAAAGACTAGATAAGAAATTCGGCACATTACTCTTTTGGAGAGCTGTCTTCTGTACCTTTGGTAGATAACATTTTGTAAAATGCTACAGCAGTCCATGTGGTTTTTGTTTATCAATTAGGTACTAACGTCTTTCTCTTGATGTCTAGTCAGTATTAAAAGATAAAGGGGAAGCATTCAAGGGTTGCCGCTTGATTTTTAGTTAAACCATATTTGAATCAAAGTAATAATATCAACTAATTGAAATCTAGCAAGGGAGGAAAAGGAGACAATACGGTTGGGGGATCAAATGATGTATTCAAATTGTGTAGGAACGTTTCTGAAGGTGAAAGTTAATTATTTTTAATTCGCAGAGTGAAAGAAAAGATAAAGTTCATGGAAGTTCAGGACACACGACAAGAAAACATAAAGATAATTGAACTCCACATTTTTAAAGTAAGTGCTTTTAAATGGTTCAGCCTTTTGATTCGATATATTTGGTCTGGATTGGCTGTCTAGGCTCTTGTTGTTTCTGGAGAATATAAAAAACTGGTCCGGTTTGGTTTCTTGTTGAGAACAAAAAAGTGGACTAGAACATTAGACAGGTTGCAATTCCTATCCCTTCAATAAGCAATGTGAATTTTAAGAGCTAGAAGAGCAATCATTCTGACAATATTTATATTCTCTGTTTTTAATAGGAAAAAGGATATCCTTTCATGGAAGTTCAGGACACACGACAAGAAAACATAAAGATTATTGAACTCCACATTTTAAAAATAAGTGCTTTTAAATGGTTCAGCCTTTTGATTCGATATATTTGGTCTGGATTGGCTGTTTAGGCTGTTGTTGTTTCTGGAGAATATAAAAAACTGGTCAGCTTTTCGGTTTGGTTTCTTGCTGAGAACAAAAAGTGGACTAGAACATTAGACAGGTTGCAATTCCTATCCCTTCAATAAGCAATGTGAATTTTAAGAGCTAGAAGAGGAATCTTTCTTACAATATTTATATTCTCTGTTTTTAATAGGAAAAAGGATATCCTTTCTTTCTTGGTACTCTCTAAACTGCTTCTTTTGTCTTTACTGCAGCTGATTATAACTTGACATTCTAATGACAGGCAAAGAAGAAAGAAATGTTGAAATCAAGCTTAGAACTTTCGGTACCCAGGAAAACAAGGGTCCTTTAACTCTTGTAACAAACGCCTGTTGTAGTCGAGATATAAAGGAGAATATTGTTGGAGTTTGCTTTGTGGGGCAAGATATTACGAACCAGAAGTTGATTATGGATAACTACACCCGGATCCAAGGTGATTATGTTGGAATTATGAGGAACCCGTCTGCACTTATTCCTCCAATCTTCATGATGGATGAGTTTGGTAGATGCTTGGAGTGGAATGATGCAATGCAGAAGCTATCTGGTTTGAAAAGGGAAGAAGCTATAGATCAAATGCTTGTTGGGGAGGTCTTTACCGTTGGTAACTTTGGCTGTCGTGTCAAAGATCTAGATACACTGACTAAGCTCAGGATTTTAGTCAATCGAGTAATTGCTGGCGAGGATGCAGACAAATTGTTATTCAGTTTCTTTGATAAGCATGGTAAATATGTTGAAACGTTACTTTCTGCAAACAGAAGGACAGATGCTGATGGTAGGATCTCTGGGGTTCTGTGCTTTTTGCATGTTGCAAGTCCTGAACTCCAATATGCAATGAAGGTACAAAGGATCACTGAACAAGCTGCAGCAAATACCATGACAAAGTTAGCTTATACCCGTCATGAGATTAAGAACCCTATGAATGGGATAAAGTTTGTTCACAACTTAATGAAATCTTCTGAATTGAGCAAAGAACAAAGGCAGCTGTTAAAGACAAACACCCTCTGTCTAGAACAATTAGCCAAGATTCTTGATGACAGCGATATTGAGAGCATTGAGGAATGGTAAAAGTTATTTGAATTTAATCTATTATCTTTGATCTATTACTCATTATGTTATTTCAAGAAGCGTAACTATCATAAACTTACTGTTTAAACTTGGCTTAACAAAGTAGGAGTCTAAAATGTCATCACTTTCTTTTGCATTCTTTACTTGTTTAAGGATCTTTAAAAAAAGAAAGAAAGGGAAGAAAAAGATGATTTTGGCATGTTTAGCTGAACTTCAAAACCGAAATTTTATCACTAGACTCCTAGGGTAATAAAGGAAAAGTAGGAAGAGCTGTGCTGAATACTTAATATTAGTTGACTGCTGAGATTGGAAGATCCAAGAAGGAAAACGTGTTATTTTCTGTAGAGAAGATTATTGTTCTTTTGATGCTGGAGCATGAATTGAATGTTTTCATGAAAATGGCATCCCCACTTTCTCTGCACATGCTTCATGATGGCTTTACTTTATGAGTGATTTAAAATAAATGAGATTCGCTTAAAGAGCAGACGAAGAGTACAGTCCTCTTATCTGAAAGGAAGAAAAATTTTGTTTAACAATCAGTTGAACACGGACATGTACATGTCATTAGTTAGCAGGATGAAACCTATGAATTTACTATGGTGAGTTCTTAATTGCATTTAGCTTAAATTGGTTTCTTCCTTTCTGACATGTTAGTTTCTTAAGTTTTCAAATGTCAGGCTCCTTGGTCTCCTTTATTATGGCAGTTTGTTTGGTTAGAGGCTTATATTTTTCCTTTTCCTTTTCCTTTTTTACTTTCTCTGGTACTTGAAATTGTAAAGCTTTCTGTTTATGAAAATATTTTAACAAGACATATGGGTTAATGACATAAGAAGATCTTCGCAGCTAAAAGATAAATCCTCTGGTGCTATGCATAGAATTTAGCAATGCTTGGAAACAGAGAAGATATGAATCCATTTATATACCTACCAGTGTTGGTTCTCAAGATTGTAATGCAAGTCCTCCACCTGCATTGACCAGAATGATTGTTATTTGTATGAATGGAACAATTTCACATTCTATTTGAATTTTTATGTTTTAATTCCTTTTGCTAAACTGTGTTAATTCTTGCCCTTGTTCTGCATTAGAAGGCAATGGTGACAATAGGGCAATGCAGTTCTAGAACTTGTCATTCCATCTCTTATGACAAAGACTATGGGAGAGAAGGCATGGAAGAAGTGCAAGGGAATAATAAAGAGCTCAATAGTCTGATACTCATTTTATGTTGCTCCTATCATATGCATGCTTGTTTGGTGATTCTCTGTCTTCTTTTCTCTGTATATAAATAGCCTTACGTATAATTGCAGTTTACTGTTTCAATTACTCTCTCTGCTTCTATATAAGATTTTACATCTGCCTCTGATGTCTGATATTGCGTTCCTATTTGATTTATTGTTTTAAACCTTTTCTACCATGAATGTTCTGTATCATCCTTAAAACAGTTATATGAGCCAAACTCAAGGGAAGCAGGAAAGGAAATGCAAACATTTACAGCCTTTGAGCCGACATTTATGTGCTCTTATGATAATCAAATTCGAATTTCTTTCTTATAGTTCGAAGTGCCAATTTTGTGATGACATTTCTGCTAATTCTTCATTCACGTGTTATATTGTCTTCTGGTGTCAAGAATGTGATGTGGATCCCTCCTCTTTTTTTTTTTGGGGGTTAGAACACCAGAGTACATTAATGAAATCTTGACATAATCATGTTTTGCTCTTGATCCTCGTGAACTCCATTTCCAGCTACATGGACTTGAACTCTGGTGAATTTAATCTCGGGGAAGCTCTTGAAGTGGCCGTTAATCAAGTCATGACATTGAGTCGTGAATGCCAGGTTGATATTATATACGATTCACCTGCAGAGGTATCATCCATGTATCTCTTTGGCGACACCTTGAGGCTCCAGCAAGTCCTGTCAGATTTCCTTGCAACTGCTATCCTATTCACTCCCGCATTTGAAGGATCATCAGTCTTATGCAAAGTTATTCCTAGAAGAGAGTGTATTGGGACAAAGATACATGTGGTTCATGTTGAGTTTAAGTAAGTTTTTTGCTCTTTCTTCTTCTTTTCTTTTTATTTTGTTTAATTTTTTCTTTTTCTTTTTATGGAGTGGGGGGAGGAGAACAGGATATGCATCTTTCTATTTGTTTGCAATAAAAAAACGGAACCTGATGTCTTGCTAATGTAAGATACTATAAATCTCATTTAGGATAGTAAGACTTAACGTGTTAATCTAATTGAAGAAAGATATCACCTTTTCATCTTTTAGAGCAGACACCACATGCCATTTTGGGTTGAGATTTTTTTTTTCTTTTAAAACACCAAATGGAATTATACCATTGCTAAGAAAAGTCTGCCTAATGGCAGATGAGATACATTGGGGCATCACCCCAAACCACATCATAGACTGCTTAGAGTGGCTTGAGTACCTATTTCAGTATTATTGAAATGAGAAACACCAAAGCGTGATAAAAAAAACATATGTAAATCCCACCTGGCCACTTCTGCCAGCAAATTAACATAGATGCTTCATAAGATGTAAAGATAAGGATTTGAATAGTCGTGACGATGGTAGTAGTCCTTATTTTTAGATTTAAGACCGTCGGAAAGAGCATTTCTGATATTTCATATTTTACTGAATTCTTAATGATAGATAAAAGGACAAAAATACAACAATCGGATATGCTTGAACATTTTATTTGATAACATTATAGAAAAAAGGCTGTGGTTGATTGGTTTGAAAATTAAGTTGGCTAGTGGAGGACCTTGGCAGAAGATCTTGATCCCTTTCTGAGAAATGGCACCTTTTACTCAGAGTTTCACCAGGATGTTTGGGTAGCCTCTGCCAATACATAGAAGGCTTTTTGGTGTTTTTGAAAAAAGCTCTATTTAAAGAGAAAAGCAAAGGCATCTCTAACTTCCAGGAGTACCGTTCATGAGAGTCAATTGTATATTAGCTTATTAAATCCTGAGCATTTCTCACTTGCTGCTTTAATTCATCACTCAGCATATGATTCGCTACTTAGGTTAAACTATACGCAAAGGTAAAAGAGAACAAAAGCTTGGTGACTGATCAATTTGCTGATTTCTCCCTTTCATGTATTAGGTTATGTTCCAATGGCTTTTTATTATCTGTATGGAGGTTTCCAATGGCTGATCTAGAATTCAGAGGTTTTGGGGCGAGGTTATTTTATGAAAAAGTTTTAAGGAAATTTAATTTTAATGTTCTGAACTTAATACTAAGTAGATCATATTGATGAAAAAGAAACTGAATGTGTCAAACAGATTTTATAGGGTAGGTTTGCCTGCAAATTGTTCAAGCTAATGTTGGTTATTTTCTTATATAGTTTGAACTTTATAGGCATATCTGGCATGAGAATATGGTTTCTACTGATGAAAGAGCAATAAGCAGCATTTTGTATAATAATGATAACAGTACTTAAAATGCACTGATTTATGAAGAAAGAAAATCCCCTTGATTAATTTACTCAAAACCATCAGTTATTTTTATAGGTTTGAGTAGAAACTAATTCCTAATAAATTTGGATTTGATTCAAGAACTAATTTTCTCCTCTGCAGTATCTATTCTTTACATCTCTAAAAGAAGTCCTTGATGTTACTATTTTGAGATAAAATTTTAATCTATCCACTGTTGCATCTGTTGTGATATCCCTATCTCACATGGGATAAGTATAAGAAGGATGAATGATGTATAAGCATGGGCCTAGTACCAATTGGCAAGTAATGGTTGCCAAGTAATTGGCAATGGGTGCTGCTAGGCCATTGAGTCACGTTATCGGGCTTGCGGGTCCGGAGCGTGACATGTGTTGCATAATTATGCATTCAATCATCCAAACATGCTTGACTTACCTTGGTTCCTGGGATGTATGAGCTTTCTAAAGTCTCAGATTCTTTTATATTTCTACTATTTGCAATATCATTAGTTAGAATAATTCAGAGAGGAACTTAATGGTTTTGTACACATTTTTGCTGCCATCATAGTCCTTTTTGATACAGCTTGAGCATAGTTAGCAAGAGAATTAATTACCTATGTAATGAGAATAAAGTGGTGCTTCTGTATTCCGCTGACAGTTACAAATATGAGAAGCAACTGAGATTTTACTCCTCAAATTATGCTGTTCTTCTAACATGGCATAAGAGAATACCTCATTAGTCATTACCTGTCATTAAATAACTTCAAATTACTATTACGAAAGACCTCCCTTCTATGTTTCTGCTGGCCTTTATATAGAATCAACCTTCTTTCCCTTCCCTCTCACTTCCTTGCACTTACCAGCTCACTCTAGTTGCTGTGTTTAAGCTGTGGTTTCCCTGCACAACTCTCACTGATGGGTACCCTTGTGCCCCAACTCACGACCTTGCAAATCCCTTCTCCACTTCTCTACCCGTTCTCTTATTTCATTCATCTTATGATAGTTTTTAAATAGTGCAATCCAAAGGGATTCTCTAGGTTCTTAATCTTAAACCAGTTACTGAAAAAAAAAAAAGAAATCCAAAAGTGACCTACAACTTCAAGTTCTACTTATAACTACTTGAACTCTCTCGTCTGTGGCTCTAGATTTTCTTATTCAGTTGTTGCGTATTTTTCTGTTATCCGGATCAATACTTAGATCATCTGTTGACCTGCAGCACTTGGATACTGAAAACTATTTGCTAACCAGTACTTTCGGGCTCTACTTTTTGTTCTTGGATGACTCAGACATGATTGATGCTTAATTCGTTTTCTTTTCTTCTTCTTCGTCTTCTTCTTTTTTTTTTTTTTTTGTTGCTTTTCCCTTGTTTTTGGCTTCTGGCTTTTGGATGTAGGGAGGGCTTTTTGGCTTTTAGATGCTTTGCATAGTTTAGGGCAGGAAGACAGTGTAATGACTTGGGTAGGTATCATTGCAACGTAAAAGAGCGAGTCTTTTCTTAACCTGCTTCAGTTGATATTTGAGCTTTATCTCATACTGCATGGACCTCTTTTGTCTTGCTCTGATATTTTCCCTTGGACCTAACTATTCGTTTCTTATGATGCTGCATAAGATACCTGTTTTGTTTGCCACAATAAACTGGCTTCATGATCTGAGGATGTATTTCTGAGGTCAGAGATAACTTTATGATCATAAGATCAAGTTTAATTGAGACCAGGACCTGTCTTTCTTGCCACAATGAATTGATATAATCTTTACTCAGATTCAAAGATAACATTAAGAGAACATCGGGACAGAATGTTGAGGAAAACTTTTCACTGCTTTCAATGCTACTGGTAAAAAAATGTTGAAGGAATTATTATTATTGTATTTTGACTTTTAATAATCACTAGTCGTCGTTTATTTATTATGGATTACTATTGACACTTGGATGTGAAAGTTAAGTAGTTGCATGAAGAAACTGAGGATATCTAATTTGTCCAGAGTGCCTTCCTACTCTTTTTTTTTGCATTATTCTGATTAGTCTGCCATTTTAGGTGTACAATGAGTTTGACTACTAATGCTTTTGTCTTCCAAATAATTTGTTCTCACAAGAAGTTAGAATTGAATAACCCCTTCACCTCTGATTACCTGTCAGTTTTCAGTACACACGAAGAGTTTCTTTCTTTTGATGCATATGCATTTAACTATGTGAAATCCAGACTGTTTTGTTCTCATGCTGAGATTATGTTACATATCTTTTTTATGCTATGATAAAAGGTTGTCTTAATGCTAGTGTAATCTGATTTTTCGTCAAATTCTTTAATTTGTGATGAGAACTTTATTATAAATTCGAGTCTGAGACTACATAAATACATGTATATTTATTGTTTGTTTCACGACAGAATAACTCATCCTGCCCCTGGGATTCCTGAAGAGTTAATTCAAGAGATGTTCCACCATGGCCATAGAGTATCAAGAGAAGGTCTGGGCCTATACATCAGCCAAAAGCTAGTCAAGATTATGAATGGCACAGTAAAATACCTTAGGGAGGCGGAAAGATCATCATTTATTGTACTAGTGGAATTTCCAATGGTGAACCGGATTAATCATGGATAAATGAAGTAGTTATACCATACTATAAAGGAGGAGCCTCTTGCACAATTTAAGCCTTCTGTTTCAGAAATGGAGTGGGAAGGTCTTGTAGCAGAACGATTGCCAGTGGCTGCTCGGGATGGAAAAATGATCTCTTTCAGATCAGTGGATAGTGGTGTTCAGGTACTCAAATCATACACCGGGTTCCTCTCTGATCTGAGATGATTAGGATCCGTGCTGCTCAAATTGTGAACTGTGTTATTGTTCTCGGGAACTTGACAGCTGGTATGGTGATTGCAATTCATCCAAGGGAAGAAGAGATTTTAACTACAATTGTGGTGCACCGTGTTTATCTAGTATTTCTCTATCAACGGTGCCTAAAATAGCATTTTTCCTGGCCTTCATCAGATTTAATGAACTATGCAAGCTAGCAAATCCAGGTTCACCAGCTTTGCCAGGTTATACTTGGCTCACTTCGTATCTGAAGCTGTCATGGTACTTTCTTTTCTCATCTTTCAGTAGATTAGTTCTCTGAATAAACCCCTTGGTTTCATCTAATTTCTGCAAGTTTCATATAGATTCAGGCCTTGCTAGCTACTTTCCTGTTCTTTTTTGTTTATGTTTTTCCCTATATTGTAGTCATGAAAGAGGTCCTTTATTAACCTGCGGTCAAGTATATATATTTTACAAGTTAGTGGAGACCCTCAAAATGAATTATTTCCTCCGTTCAAATTGGATGCAATTCTCTCTGTCAAAATGGGAAAAAAAATTAATTTTGGACAGAAGGAATATAAAATTACAGCATTCAATATCCTCTCTCTCCCTCTCTGTGCCCTCCCAGGCATACTTCAGCTGCTGTACTACGCAGAATTACTATTACGAGCTCCTGTCCTGCAGGCAGTGGGGCAGCACGTACCACCTCTCTGATGACAAACCTTCGGTCCATTTCTGTACTCAGGGTTCCCAGTTCTTTCATATTCATGTCCACGCATGCAGCAGCGATACTCACTCCCAAGAACTCAGAGTTGTTGCCTGAAACCAGTCGCTTCTAAATGGGTAAATAACCAACCGCAATCCCAAACTGCATGAAGTCAAGTCTTAATATTACAACGCAAATTTGCTGCAGGAGAATCCGCATTGTATCGGCAGAAAATTAGAGCACACTTTCTTAGTCTTTCATGTCTGATTTGCAATATTCAGCCGTTACGGTTACTGAAGCTTCTCAGTTCAAGTTCGTATTGCCCATCATGGTTGCTATTACTTGCTTTTAGCATCTGATAAGCCTTTGCTCACAGAAATGACAAAACTCATAAGATGATGTGCCCTTTACCGCAGCAAGGCACTGGTAAGGCTTCTGTAGTCCTCATTCAAAAGTCTCTAATGCATTCCTTCGCTTTAATGTCCCCACCTTATGTCTTACTATGCGTGAACGCATAGTTGCATTTTCAAACCAATTTCAAATTGAAATAGAATAGTTTTGAGATATAACAACAAATGTTGAAAATAACAAAAGCAATGAGCTTAAGCTAACCGAAACTGCAGATTTTCCCATCTTAAACATCCAAAAGTACGTATATTTCGATCCAAAGAATGTGCAGCACAAAACACAAACTTATGCATAGCAAGCGTCAACTAGCACGGATAAAACACGTTCTTTCCAATGACAGAACCTAGAATTACAAGCCAGGGATAGCAAATACAAGACATTTGCTTTATCAATCATATGCATAAATACAAATACAAAGAGTGCAATACAGCATATATTGGATAAGATATTAAAGCCATAAGCACGCTGCAGGAAACTTCTGACACACACAACGCTCAAAATTGATCAGGAGGAATCAAACATATTCTGTATCTGTGATCCAGCAGCAAAAGTAAACAGTACTCCATCGTCCGATAGATGACCTTGTAGGCAGATCCTCAAGATACCAACATTTAAGACATGGTTTATCGCCATCCTCATCTTTCTCTTTGATGGGTTTGTAAATATTTGGTTGCACATCAGATTGTGAACATGATATAAAAGAACTGAAATTATGCAATCATTTTTCAAGCACCAGCAGGGCCAGTGCTAGCTTTGCTGATGATCCCCTTCCCGAAGTACTCCGCAATCACAGAGAAATAAAAGAACTGAAATTATGCAATCATTTTTCAAGCACCAGCAGGGCCAGTGCTAGCTTTGCTGATGATCCCCTTCCCGAAGTACTCCGCAATCACAGAGAAACCATCCTTTGAACTTCTGACGTGCTGGAAGAACTGATCTTGGTTTTTAGAATCCTGCTCTAGGCTTCTCTTCATTTCCAAGACAGTTCTGTACTCTGGTGCACATTCAGGGCACTCTTTCTCATTGTCACCAAGACAGCGCTGGTGAAATGAATGCATGCACATAAAGTGGACAGCAGGAAGGTCAAGAGTAAAAGTGCAAGCAGTGCACTTACTAAGCTGAAAGATTCTGGCATTAGTCCTAAGATCCTGGATTTCTCTTCTCATTGCTGATGTTTCTTCCTGCAGCATGGAAAAAGAGCCATGAAATGTGTCTCCGAGCAAATCCCAATACACAAATACATTCAAGTTAGACTAGTAAGTACATCTTCAAAGATTATCATAAAAACACACAGTATCAGGTAAATCATAAATTCTTCCAAACATAAAACTGTAGAAGCAATAGAGGTGCTATTGTTATCAATTGTTTTAAACAGCTCCAATAAGAATCAGGGAAAAAACATCCAAAGAAAAGCCTGCATCCTGAAGCAGAAGGGCTAATGCAAGCGAGTAAAATTTCTTGCTACTACGCCTATTCTGTCTCCAAGTTCTAAGCTTTTTACTTTTGGATTACAACAGCATGCATACGTTCTGTAGAAAATGTAAATGGACTTGAGAGGAGCGTTCTTGACAATGCAGGTATTTCTCACCTTTTTTTTTTTTTTTTTTGCTGCATAGATATTTCTCACATTCAAATATTGCCATGTGAGGGATAAGGTTCAGGTCCTTAAAGATTGACTAATTTGACCATTATATTGTTGATTATTGTAATCAACCAAGGTGAGAAGGGAAAAGAAAACAAAATCACTCGATTAATTGAAGAAGGAATTGCACAACCTTCACAATCAGCAATCCTAGCCATTCTCATCACACCTTTAACATAAAACAATAATTAGCTTGTAACCCAACTAAACATCCCCATGAACTAATTAGCAGCTTATCATTGAAATGATCCAATGCGATCTTTTTCCTTTTGGGCATAATAGAACTATTATAAAGTTACTCAAGCGGAGGACCTGAAACTTCAATTTCTAATGAAATCCTCAAGATTCCACCTCTCCTTCTCAATGCTCAACACTGTATAGCTTCATGATCTAAATGTCAAAACCCATAAACAACCAATCCATAAACCAATATATCTTCTAGGTATACGTACAAAATATTATCTGGAAGCATAATACTAACCTCATCAGTTCTACATGAACTAATGCTGCATGTATTGCTCCTCGCATGCGAAAGATTTACAACTTTTAAAAGAAAGCTTCCATATCTAGGCACAGGGATTTTGGAACACAAAATACACCAGGAATAACTTTTGGCTGGGAATATTATACAGGAATGAGGCAAACAAGTTCATGGAGTCTCAGGAGATCAATGGCTCATTTCCAATGCTCTAACAGACAGGTTGGTTTGGTAGAACATGTAATGAACATTCTTATTCAGCAACATATCCAAAACCTAGGATTATTAAAAGATTCTCTCGCATATATGGTGGCTCAGTAGGCAGGTATTTTGCGCTCCTAAATACTGTGACAAGATAGACAGCCATGTTGCTGAAAAATTGGCACTTTTCATTTAAGTTAAACAACATATGTAACTGAACTTTGATATACTTAACACTAACCTGATACTTTTCAATAGCTTGTCGATCTTCTTCAATGATTTTTGACTCGTGTTCCAGCTTGCGAGCTATATAATCCTTTATAACAGAGAGATTGAGGCATGGATTCCTTGAGAGTCTGAAGAACAAGAATGGGAGGTAGGATGTTGTCCCTTTCAACGTACGTCAAAACTTCTTTAACTTCTTCGGAGCAGTCTTCACCAAGCTCACCAAAATATTTTAGCAGATCTGCCCAAAGAGAAGGGTCTCCACCCTTTCCAGAATCCCCAAGACTCTTGCAGCATGCAATTAAACCCTCATGGTCTTGTGCCTGCATATAGCAGGCAATTACTTCTTTATATAGCTTCATTTTCTCATAAAGATACAACAGCCCTTCTTTAAAAGAGTTCATTTCGCACAAAATTATGGCAAGATCAACATCATACATTGGTTGATCCTGTTCTGACGGCCATGCACTCTTAAGCAAGTTTAGACCCTTTAGACGCCTTTCTAGACAATCTTTCTCCTCAAGATCTGTTTGATCTTTAGCTGCTCTCGCATTAGATTTTTCTTTTGATATTGTAACTGATTTTGATGGCCTTTCTGCTCCAAAATCACCATTTTCAGCAACATTTATCACGGAAATTGAGGGGAAATCCAGGTCATGTGACAGGTACAGCTCCAAGAGCGTATTATGGATTTCAACCTGAGCAGGTGAATCTTTCACTTTGCTGGTGTATTTTTCCAGGAACTCCATAAGTGATTGGGGATAATGGATGAAAATATTGATAAAATCAACAGGAGATGGCAACATGGACATATATGTACTGCGTGAGTTCCCTTTCTTGGCTAGTTCTTCTTCGGTACAAAGCCTCATGAGTATGTCAATTGTTTCTGCAGGCTTGTGCTCTATAAGAATTTTGCCATACTCTTTCACTGTCAATCCAGCTTGACTTGGTTCAAGACTATTGATATATTGCAAAGCCTCTTCATATCTGCCCAAGTCTTCAAGTAAAATCTTCAAGTATAATTCATGCCTCCCAGCCTTTTTAGCAACATACATTGCATGTTCATGGTAATTGGCAGCTCGACACACTCTTATTGCAGTCTCTACGTCAAACTTAATTTCCCCAACACCATCATCACTTTTAATGAACAAATTCAACTTGTCAACATCTTTCAGCTTGGTATAACAGTTCAAGAGAAGAGTGGTATGGTCTTTTGATGCAAGCCCTTTCTCATGTAACTTCTCCAAGTAATTGGTGAGGTTATAAATTCTTTGGGCATCTAAAAATTTTTGTATAACATAAGAAGGTTCAAGATGACCAATGGTGTGTATGTACTGTGCCATAGCCTCATCATAATCTTGTTTACTATATAAATGATCCCCATATTTCCTTAGCACTTCAGCAGTTGCAGCAGCATCAGCTTGTTGGCTCTGAACAATATTAATAGCCACCGTATAGAGATTCTTCTTAAAAAGCATATCTAATTTGCTTTCCATGTCCTTCTCACCAATGCATAATACTGATTTATCAGCCATTATGAGAATAATGTTACCCCATTCACATAGCATGTGAGAAACTTCTTTGACTGTAACACTGTGGGCAATTAACCGGTTCTTCAGATCATAAATATTGAAAGTATGCTTGCCAATCCTTTGATCAGCAATAACACATAAAAGGTAACCACGAAACCAGCCAAGAAACTTCTTCTCACCTTCAAAAGCCCAACAAGGACCCCGACCATCAACTTCATAGAAGTATATGGCCTCTGGTCGACCAATAATTAGCTCCTATAGAAAAAGAATGAAAGGTACAATGAATTCAAATATAGAGATAACACTTTTAAGGGGTCAATACTGGAAAAAAAATGTGTAAAGCACCAAGAATAGCATACTGAGCGATCACTCATAGCAACACAAGTAGCACTAGGTCCAATGTGATCAAGGATTTGACCGCTTGGTGGTTGAGTATGTAAACTAAACAAGGTCACTGAACTTGGAGTAACAGCAAACAGTTGAAGGACCTGACCATCCACACGGAAACCCAGACCAGTAATGGAAGATTGACTTCTGTTTGGATTACTCATATTTTCCTGTAGCCTGAAGCGCTTGATACGCTCACGTGCAATGTCTCCTTGGATGCAATAAATGCAACCATTATCCAATCCAATAGCCACAAGCAATATAGGTGGAGCTTCTTCTAGAACCAAAAATGATGTAATCTGCAAAATGAAAATATTTCACATTGTAAGGTTCTATATATGCAAAAATAATTAGTGTACAATCTTAAGAGAGCCAATAAGTGAGTAATAGTTCCAGTATATCACAAAACTTAAGCTTGGGAACTGACATGAATACCTTTGCTTCAGGAAACTGGTTAGTAAATATCCGCACGATTTGAACACATTCAGGAGTTGAGGTGCTTGGACCCTCTTGCTGCATCTTATCCAGATCAAAAATCTTAAGACACATGGCTGACGACTGCGGAGATAATTGCTCATCTTCACCAACAGTCACTAGGAAATTCCTTTGCTGATTTAACAAATCAAGGGAAAAAAACTTTAGACTCGCCAATATGCAGATGAGAACTGCCAACATAAATAAGGAAAAGAAGATAACATAACAACATCCAAAAAACTTATAAATGCAAACATATTAGACAATAAACTAAAAACTCAATTAGACGGAAGTATTTCTTATATCATGTAAGTAACCACTGCTAATTTACCTTTCCTTTTTTTCTCAAGTTTCAAAAGAAACAAACATGATGTCTAAAAGAAATACAAGATTCAAATATCTACTTGGAAAAAAATGAATAACTAGATGGAACTTTGAAGTGGACAGAAGCGACTATGCAAGCTAAATATGTTAATAGAAGTGTTTGCATTGAGGTACAAGGAAAAGAAAGAAGCAGAAGAGGTACTTCTACAACACAATATTAAGGTAAAAAGAAAATCCATCACTTTTCCACTATGAACATCATGGTCTATTCATAATGCACCAACTATGCAATTATTATATATTAGCTCGTCCGGGGACTGGAAGAGGCCTAATATGATGCAGCCATGTCATCTATAATGGATTTTATATTAACCATGATTTCTCATCAGCAGTTCACTAGTATCCATATCTTCCCATCAGTTAATATCCCCGTTAATAGATCTTTCGCAGCACCTTAAAAGCAATATCCTCATTACTGAACCAAAATCTTCTCTGATTTTTTTGTACACTACACAATATTCATACATCCATGCAAAAGTAAATATTTCACTTTTTTATTATTACCTAAAGCAACATGTACATTCATATATGTGACAAATAATTTTTATTTTTTGGGAAAGTAGTAGGCTTTGTTAATAAGAGTAGCAAATGAATTTCATACACCAAAATAGGTGCATACCACTAAATCAGAACAATAATACTCAGTTCTAAAGCTAAATACAAAAAAAAAACCACAACGGACCAGTAACCTAAATAGAATCTATCAACCAAAATAACAGGGAGCATTGCTAAAAGGAAAAACGGGATCCAAACCACTGTGAAGTAGAATCTCCAACCAAACCGTGTTCTAGAAACACTTCTCCAGCTCTTGAGACAACATTCAAACACGAAAAGATTTTAGTTTTATTGAGTGCAGCACAAAGAGATAAAATTGAGTGAAGATCATAGAGTTCCTTTACTTCCAAATGCAATGTATGGAAACACATAACTTATTCTCATTCTTTATAACTAATCTTATTTACTTCATTTTCCTCCAAATTAAGCTTAAGGTTGTGTTGAATTTTATTTTTCTGGAAGATTTCGTGATCTTAGAAGCAATCAGCCTAGAATAAATATGTAAGGAGGGCCCTTTTCCTATTGAGACTGCTTTATTTTCTCATGGTTTTAGGTCCAAGAGGCAAGAGAATTCAGTAATACCATATACAATCTTTCCAATTCACGGCCCCAGTACTTCAGTGCATAATTTCATTCATGAAAATAAGGTCCATTTTACTTGTCTAATGCCCTGATGAACTTCACTTCTACATTCTCCTCCAAGTTAAGCTAACAATCAAATTGAAAATCCTCCAAGTATGTAGAGCATCCTCTGGCCATCCTAAACATTTCTACTAAAATTACTACACAAGAATTCAGAAAAAATTCACAACTTGGAAACTCTGGAAAAGGAAAATTCAACCAAACAAGAAATCCAAGAAACTAAAATAATTGCAATCAAGACAGTTGAAAAGTAGATTATGGGTATTATACCTTGAGTTGTTGAAGGAAAAGCACGGACGAAGAGTGAGCTTGGAATTGATAATTGAGCTTCAGACCTCGATCCAGCAAGGAAACAGTGCCATCATCGCAACCCAATACGACTTTACCTCTTCCACTGGAACAGCATTCAATTTTGCCAGAAATATCATCTGGGACAGCGCTTTTTCCCCCATATTTCTCCTCGAAGAATTCGAATTTCCTCCACTGATACATTTTAATCCTCGGACTCTGTTACACTCGTTCTGCGAAAATAATCGAGGAACAATAGGAGAATCTGAAGAATAAGCCGATCAAATTTGGAAATTTAAACAGAGAACAAGCAGATGAAACGAAATTGAAGAATGAAAAGGAAGAAATAGAACCTTCTGACAGCTCTTTTAAAGCTCTGCACCTCTCAGGGCCGCAGAACGCATTCAAATTAACTCGACCCAGTATCTAATTTGCCAGTTCATAAGAGTTGGACAGAAAAGAAGGCTCATATTATTTGGAGCTCCACAGCGGCCAGCGCAACCCCGCAAGTTACTGATTGGCAGTTTGGCGGAGCTGTAGTTTACGAGATTTGACAATTGTTATTGTACTAATTGTAATTTTTAAAAATTAAAATATAAACGTAATTATTTATGTGTTTAGTAATGTTTACTTCAAAAGTAATTTTTAAATTACAAAATCCTTAATATATTCTTAATATATAATTTTTATTTGAAAAAATAGCATATTTTCTATTTAAACTATTTACGTTTAGCTAACTGAGTCTCTAGTATTTTTATTTAACTATTAAGAATCCCTGAACAATTTACGCGCAGCACAAAGAGTTCCCGCCACCATCTCCACGGCGGAATCCTAGCAGAAATTGACACGTGCAGTACACATGACATAGTAAGAGGGATAAAATTGTCCAGTATTCATTCCCACCCCAGATTTCGTTGACCAACATTCACTCTCTTCCCTTCCCCTCTCTCTCCCCATTCGAACCTCCATGCGCAAGAATTCCCCAATATACGGCTGCAGCGGCAGATCTGCAAATCAGGAACAAGACAACAGTTTGAAGTTTACTTCCTGGTGTCCAGTCTTGTTTCTGGTAGGTCTATAACCTGTTCATTCTTTTTTAATCTAACTGTACATAATATGATACACGAGACTCTGAAGTATCAGCAAAACAAATGGGCTTTCTGACTTTGATTTAAGTTCAAGGAAACAATTGAAGTTTACTTCCTGAAACAGGTTTGTTGACTATTGGTCCCCGATTTGGTGCTATTGATGATGCTACACAATACTACAATTACCTAAATGGACTCTTTGTTCTGGCCCGCTCCATTGGTCTCATCGGGTGAGTGGACTATGATTTGGATATTCTCTTAAAAGATTGTCCGCATCTTTCTCATTCATTTTCTTTAACCATACCTCTTCTGATTCGCATATGCTTTTAAATTTTCAGGCATACCTTTGACCAGAAGAGATTGAAGCAGCCACTATACCGTCACCCATAGGAAGATGTTTTGTACACCAAGTGAAGAGCTTCCAAAAAGTTACAGTGACATTCCTGTTTGCTTCTGCACTATCATTTCATTCAAAAGAGTCATCGATTATCAGATTGTTGCTACAATTATCCAGTCTAGACTAGTGTTTTTGTTCTGCAAAAATTGCAGGTAGAACAAGTCACAACAGAGGGGGGGTTCGAATGGGGAGAGAGAGGGAGAGGGAAGAGAGTGAGTATTGGTCAACGAAATTTGGGTTGGGAATGAGGGTTGGACAATTTTACCCCTCTTACTATATCATGTGCACTGCACGTGCCAATTTCTGTCCGAATTCCACCGTGAAGATGGTGGCGGGAACTCTTTGTGCTGCGCGTAAATTGTTCAGGGATTCTTAATAGTTAAATAAAAATATTAGGGACTCAATTGGCTAAACGTAAATAGTTCAGGGAGAAAATAGGCTATTTTTCCTTTTTATTTTTAATCTTATTATTTATTGGTAAATTTTTTATTATAAATAATGAGTCTTAATAATTATAGCTTGTTAATTTATTAATTATAGCGCGATTATTTTTTATTAACAAAAATTTTTTTCTCTTCAAATTTTAAAATTTTCTCAAATTTTTCTCTCTAAACAATATTACTAACAATTTTTTAATTTATTCATAAATCTAAAACAAAATTAAAAATAAAAATAAAATCTAAGAAAAAAGAAATACAAAGGGAACAAGTCCCCAACACAAAAAGAAAAAAAGAAGAATATTCAAGAAAAAAAAGAAACATTTTTCATGGGGAACCTTCATCTTGGTTCCCCAAGAAAATACAAAAAAAAAAAAAAACTACAGAACCACCAGAATAGTAGCCCACGACCCGACAAAGCCAACAAGGGCCACTGGGAGCTGACCGCACCCTTGAGGGCTACTCTCAGCGACCCCTGTTGGCCAGTTTCGAAGCCGACTGCAAAACCAAAGATCTGTAGTTGGCCTTGATAGTAGCCAGCAAGACCGCTAGGAACAATCCCCGACGGTGCCGTCAAGGCGCGCCCTCAGCAGCGACCAATAATGGCGTCGAGGGGCTGCTCCCAGCTACCCTAGTGTTAAGTTTCAACTCAAAAAGCTGCGAAGATTGTAATCAATATTGTGGCTGGTAAATTTCAAGAATAACAGCGGAAATTTTTTGTCAAGATTTGAATGCCAAAGGAAGTCAAGAATTGTGGATGGTGGCTGGCATTTTTCTTCATTTGCGGCTGAACATACCGGGATACAAGAAAGAGTTAAGTGCACCAGAGAGAAGAGAAAGGTAGAGAGAATAGTGTGAGGATTTATTGTTTTTATTGTGAGTTTGTTTTTTTTATCTCTTTTCTTGATATCCACATATTTTGGTGAGGATAGTTGTGTTACCGTCTAGTATATCTAGAAGAAGATTTGTTATCCCATTTTATAGTAGAAGTTTCGGTCAATATTTGACTCGTAGTTTTTACCCATTTTTTGGATTTTCTACATAAATCCTGGTATCATAATATTTTTAATATTTTTTGTCAGATTTATTTTTGTTATGTGGTTATTGATACCAGAGTTTTTAAGAGAGTCATTTTGATTCTGGTAGTGCGGGACATTTATTTTGTAGTATTGTCTTTATTTGTCCCAACCTCCGAACAAAGTAGTATTAGAGCTTTGGTCAGTTTTTTTTTAAAATGGAGGAGTCAACTTCTTCTTCTGGTAGCTGATTAAATTGACCTCTAGTAAATATGCTGTCTAGAAGCCTAGAATGGAAGACTTGTTATATTTTAAAGACATGTATGAACCCATTCTTGGTGATGTTGCAAAACTAGAGGGTATATCTGATGTTGCATGAGCTAAAATGCATAGAAAAACTATTGGTCATATTAGAGGTTGGATTGACCAAAGTGTGTTTAATCATGTTTCAGGTGAAACGAGGGCAGATGTAATGTGAAAAAAATTAGAGACTATGTTTGAAAGAAAATATGGTCTTAATAAAGCTTTTTTGTTGAAACAGATTACATGGCTATGATATAAAGAATGAGCAAATATGCCCGAGCACCTGAATAATTTTCAGGGATTAATAAACAGGACCAATGCTGTAAATCTGAAGCTAGATGAGGAGAGGTAAGCACTCTTACTATTCACTTCACTCCCTGATAGTTGGGAAACACTTGTTGTTTATGTCTTAAATTCTACTCCAAGTGGTGTTGTTACATTGGAGATGGTCAAAGAAGCTTTGTACAATGAAGAAACCAGGAGAAAGGATCAAGGATTAAATTCGGAGCCTCAAGCACTTATTACAAAAAAGAACCACAGGAGGGATAGAAGTAAGTTCAAAGGTCCCTACAACAGATATGACAGATCAAGAGGTAAGTCCAAATCTAAAAGAGATGTTAAATGCTTCTATTATCACAAGAAGGGGCATTACAAGAATGAATGCCAGAAATGAAAGAAAGATCGAGCCAATACAAAAAGTGAAGACAATGAGAAAAATTCAGAGACAACTGCTACAGTAACCAATGATGAGATCAAACTTGTTTGTGATGATTCTAGTATTAACCTAGTCTGTCACAACAGTGACTAGGTTATTGACTCAGGAGCTTCTTATCATGTTACTTCTCACATGGAATTCTTCTCATCTTACACTCCAGGAGATCTTGGTCATGTAAAAATGAGAAATGATGGTTCTTGGAAAATAATCGATATTAGAGATATTCACCTTAATTCCAATACCAGATGTCAACTAATTTTAAAGAACGTGAGACATGTACCAGATGTTCGTCTCAACCTCATCTCCAACGGCAAGCTTGATGGTGAATGTTATACAAACCAATTCAACAACGGAACGTTGAAGCTGACAAAAGGAAATCTTGTCATCGCTAAAGGTTCAAAAGCAAACTCACTTTACATGATGAAAACAAAGTTGAGAAAATGAGAAGTAAATACAGTTTTAGAATTCTCCTCAGACCTTTGGCACAAAAGACCAGGTCACATGAGTGAAAAAGGGGCTCCAGAGGCTTGTCAAACAACAACTCTTGCCTGATGTAAAATGTATATGTCTCAAATCATGCACTCATTGCTTAGTTGGAAAACAACATAGAGTTGCATTTTAGAAATTCTATTCATCTAAAAAATTATTTCCTTTGGAGCTGGTTCATACTGATGTATGTCATATGGGTGAAAGAACATTTGGTGGTGCATTATATTTTGTGACATTTACTGATGATTTTCTCGGAAGGTATGGTGTTTTTCTTTGAAGTCAAAGGACCAGGTACTAGATGTTTTTAAAGACTTCCATGTCAAGGTGGAAAGAGAAACAGGAAGAAATTTGAAGTGTGTCAGGGCAGACAATGGTGGTGAATATAGAGACCCTTTTGAAGCTTATTGCAGGAATCATGGCATCAGACTTCAGAAAAATGTATCAAAGACTCCATAACACAATGGTGTAGCTGAATGGATGAATAGGACAATCACAGAACGCATCAGATGCATGCTTTCTCATGCCAAACTGCCAAAACCTTTCTGGGGTGAGGCAATGAAAATAGCAGTCCACTTGATCAATCTTTCTTCGTTAGTTCCTTTGGGTGGTGATATTCCTCAAAGAGTTTGGATAGGGAATGAAGTCTCCTACAAGCATTTAAGAGTTTTTGGCTGCAGAACATTCGTTCATATTCCCAAAGACAAAAGTTCTAAACTTGATAGTAATGCCAAACAATGTATTTTCTTGGGATATGGACATGAAGAGTTTGGATACAGACTATGGGATCCTGTTAATAAGAAATTGATTAGAAGTAGAGATGTTGCATTCTTTGAAGATCAAACCATTGAAGACATCAAGAAAGATGATAAACCAAGACTGGATCTAGAAATTTCAGTCGATTTAGAACCAGCACCTCAACAAATCAATCATGACGAGCATGGGGGAGTTGAGGCAGAGCAGGTTAACAATGATGATGTTCCAATAACTGAGCCAGCAATACAACCAGTTTTACAACCACAACCAGAACTCAGGAGATCCACTAGAGAAAAGAGACCTTCAACCAGATATAGTACTCAAGAGTACGTGTTGCTCACTGATGGGGGAGAACCAGAGACTTATGAAGAAACTGTAAACCATTAAAGAAAGAATGAGTGATTGAAAGCTATGCAAAAAGAGATGAAATTCTTGCATGACAATCATACGTATGATTTGGTGAAACTTCCTAAAGGGAAAAGAACCTTGAAGAACAAATGGGTCTACAAGCTAAAGGAAGAAGAAAATATCTCCCAACAAAGATACAAGGCCAGATTGGTTGTGAAAGATTTCTATCAAAAGGAAAGTATTAATGTTGAGTAAATATTTTCTCCTGTAGTTAAAATGTCTTCTATTCAAGTTGTTCTTGAATTAGCAGCTAGCTTGAACTTGGAGATTCAAAAACTTGACGTAAAGACAGTCTTTCTTCATGGAGATCTTGAAGAAGAAATCTACATGGAGCAGCCGGAGGGGTTCAAAGTCAAATGAAAGGAACACCTTATTTGTCAACTCAACAAAAGCTTGTACGGGTTAAAGCAAGCACCAAGTCAGTGGTATAAGAAATTTGATTCTTTCATGTCAGAACATGGCTATCGCAGGACTACACCAGATCATTGTGTATTCGTGAAGAGATTTGCTGATGGTGATTTTATACCCTCCTACTTTATATTGATGACATGTTAATTGTTGGCCATGATACAATCAAAATTGCCAGGTTAAAGAAGGAGTTAAGCAAGTCTTTTGTAATGAAAGACTTAGGGCCAGCAAAGCAAATTCTTGGAATGAGGATCACTAGAGATAGACAAAATGGTAAACTTTGGTTATCTCAAGAGAAGTATATTGAGAAAGTTCTTGACCGTTTCAACGTGAGTAAGTTCAAGACGGTTTCTACTCCACTAGCGGGTCACTTCAAGCTCAATACGAAGCAGTGTCCTAAAATTGAGTAAGATAAGGAAGATATGAGGAAGGTTCCTTATTCTTCCATAGTTGGTAATTTAATGTATGCTATGGTGTGCACCAGCCCAGATATAGCTCATGCAATTGGCGTAGTCAGCGTTTTCTCTCTAATCCTGGTAGAGAGCATTGGAATGCAGTCCAATGGATACTCAGGTATTTTAAAGGTACAACAAAATATTATCTGTGTTTTGGTAATAGAAAACCTATATTAGAATGCTATACAGATATAGCTCATGCAATTGGCGTAGTCAGCGTTTTCTCTCTAATCCTGGTAGAGAGCATTGGAATGCAGTCCAATGGATACTCAGGTATTTTAAAGGTACAACAAAATATTATCTGTGTTTTGGTAATAGAAAACCTATATTAGAATGCTATACAGATGAAGACATGGCTGAAGATATTGATAGCAAAAGATCCATATTAGGATATCTGATGAAGTTCAGAGGAGCAGTAGTTTCTTGGCAAAGCAGACTACAAAAATGTGTCGCTCTTTCTACTACAAAAACAGAGTATATAGCAGCTATTGAAAGATGCAAAGAAACCTTGTGGTTGAAGAAGTTCCTACAGGAATTAGGAATGAAGCAAGAAAGGTATGAACTTTACTATGATAGTCAGAGTGCTATCCATCTTTGTAAAAATTTAACTTTTCATTCTCGATCAAAGCACATCGATGTTCGGTATCATTGGATCCGAGATGTTTTGGAGTCAAAGGAATTAGTCTTTGAAAAGATACACACTGACGAGAATGGTGCAGACATGATGACTAAGTCATTGTCAAAAGAAAAGTTTGACTTTTGTAGAAGAGAAACTGATATAGTGGAACTCTCTAAATGCGTTGAAAGGGGGAGATTTGTTAAGTCTGCAAAGATTGTAGTCAATATTTGTGGCTGGTAAATGTCAAGAATAACGGCAAAAATTTGTGGTCAAGATTTGAATGCCAAAAGAAGTCAAGAATTGTGGATGGTGGTTGGCATTTTTCTTCATTTGCGGCTGAACCTCTGTCTATAAATACCGGGATACAAGAGAGAGTTAAGTGCACCAGAAAGAAGAAAGAAACCGGAGAGAAGAAAGAAAAGAGAGAAGAGAAAGGTAGAGAGAATAGTGTGAGGATTTATCATTTTATTGTGAGTTTGTTTTTTTATATCTTTTCTTGATATCCACCTATTTTTGTGAGGATAGTTGTGTTATCTTCTAGTATATTTAGAAGAAGATTTGTTATCCCATTTTATAGTGGAAGTTTCGGTCAATATTTGACTTGTGATTTTTATCTATTTTTGAGATTTTTCACATAAATCCTAGTATCAGGATATTTTTAATATCTTTTGTCAGATTTATTTTTGCTAGATGGTTATTGATAAATTCTCACTTTATCAATACCAGAGTTTTTGGGAGAGACATTTTGATTCTGGTAATGCGGGACATTTATTTTGTAGAATTATCTTTATTTGTCCCAACCTCCCAACACCTAGTTGATGCCATTAGGGCTGCTATGCCTTCTGCATTTCTATTTTTTTTTCGTCTTCTTGGGGAAGAAGGTTCCCAAAGAAGAAAAAAATTTCTTCTTTTTTTTTATTCTTTTTTTCCTTATTCTACACTCTCTTTTTTTCCTTTTTTGGGAACCTTGTATGGTTTTTAAAATTATAATTTTTCCAATTTTTCTCTTTGTTAAAGATTTTGTTTATTAATTAATAGGTAAAAAGTTTTTTAAGAAGGTTGTTAAGAGTAAGAAAATTTAAATTTTAGAGAAAAAGATTTTAATAAATAATAATAACCACGTTATAGTTATAAATTAGTAAGTTACAATCAGTAGGCGTGTAAATAATTTGGTACACCTTATGCAATCTTTTATATTTTATTAATTACCAAATAAATAATTTATATAAGGAGTAAATATTAATTGTGCTTTTTAGCAAAATGAAAAATATATTACCTATTTTTTAATTGAAATAAAATGCTTTTTTGTTAAATATAATTATAGAATATTGATATTGGTAGATAATAAATTGAATCATGATATACTTTTAAGTCATTTACCAATGACACATCTTTCAATGTATGGCATTGTTCCAATTGTTCCACACCCAGTCACTTTTCTTTGCAATTGTCTCTAAAAGTAACACTCCTAGAGTTTCAATTCTCCAAACGGGTGAACTTCTTTGCATCACCCGTTATATGCCTAGAACAGGCACAATCAATATACCAACAATTATCCAGCTTACTTTTTAGGCATACGGTGTGCAATAACCCCAATCGAACCAAAAACTAAATTGAAATTTTCATTTGGTTCGGTTTTTTGATATTTTAGTTCGGTTCAATTTTTGATTATGTGATTAGATCAAAAACCAAACTAAAAAACTAAAAATTTTTAAAATTTAGTTTTGAGTTTTGAACCGAACCGAACCGAATTAGTTCAGTTCGGTTCCATTTCAATATTAAAACGGCTCAGTTTGATTTAAAAAAAAAAATCAAACCGAACTAACCGATTGCACACTCCAACGCACATCTACATCACAGATTATTCAGATTTAGGTACCCAATCCACATTGAGTTCTATCAAGTTAGCAGATGCATTAGCTTGAAACAATTTTGGTCTGCAGATCAGCTTAGCTTTAGAAATGAATTTTTAATATGACAGAATTTTGGATAATGTCCAATTTGTCCATAAGTAAAGCACATCTTAGGAAAATGATTAGAAGATGCAGCCTTTACAAATTGAATTTTGGTAACTCTCTGTTTTAAAAATGGAATATATTCCAATAAGGATTTTTCATTTGCAAATCTTTGATTTTCAAGAAGTTTTTTGAGATTTTCTTTTCCCATGTTGAACTTTGCTAAATCTTTGGTCAAGGTTTCAACTTTCTTTTGCAAAATGATATTTTATTTTAAAAGTTTTGTGTTCAAATCATTTGAGACAACCAATTCTTTTCTCAAGTTTTTCATTTCAAAAAATACTTCATCCAATTCTTTGCAAGTTTGACCAAATAACAGACCAGAAATGTTTTTAGAAGATCCAGGAGGGCTAACTTGAGAAATTTAAGAAAAACTAGCTTCATAGCATTCAGACTATAGCACCTCTTTTTCAGACTTCAATAACGTGAAATCCATTTTGAGTTGCACATTTTTTTGGAGAAGTTTTTGTACTCTTTGTAAAGATCATTGTAAATATCCTCTAGTTCCTCCTAAGAAATGGGGTCAGAAAGTTATACCTCTTGTTTTTCTTTTTCAAGTTGGTTGATCTCCTTGTTAACATCCTTCTTGCGCACCATTTTCAAGAGTCATTAGATAGATGTTAGCCTTTTCAGAAGTTTCTACATCATCACTTGAGTTTGAGGATTCACTATCACTCTAGGTTCCAACTATCGCTTTCTTTGACTTGTCTCTCTCGGACTTCTTTTTCAGCTTCGGACAGTTGTTTGTGATGTGACCAGGTTTATTGCATTCATAGCATGTGACATTTTTTTTTCATCTTTGAATTTTTCTTACTGAACTTTTTGAAGCTCCTGTGGTTTTTCTTATAAAATATTATAAATTTTCTTACCAACAAGGCAAGCTCATCATCACAAACTTCACTTAAGTCATCATCATTATCACTTGATGATTCTTTAAGAGTAAGATCATTTCTTTTCTTTCTTTCATGCGTGGATTCTTTGCCACGAGCCATCATCATCTCATGAAATTAATAAAGAGCCAATTAGCTCACCATATCCACATTTGGTCAAATCTTTGGCTCACGAAGAATTATGACTTTAATTTTCTATTTTTGAGTTAGGAATTTGAGAATCTTTTTCACAAGCTCTTCGTCAGTTAGCTTTTTACCAAATGGTTTTAAGGAATTCACTATGTTAGTGAATACTTCATCAGGTTTCATGCTAAACATCTAATAGTTTCTTCAAAACATACTAATTTTGGACTCCTTCACCTAGTTTGTTCCTTCATATGTAACCTCCATTTTATCTCGTACTTCTTTTGTGGATTTGAAAGTTGAAACTTTGTTATACTCATTTACATCAAGTGTACAATAAAGAATGTTCAAAACTTTTACATTAGTTTGTATGCTTTTCAAACATTTCCTGTGACGCCCCTAAGATCCCACATGGGATCATTACGATATTCGTGATCTGTATATAAGTATGGGTCTAAGTATTCATAGTCAACTTAAAATATCTATTTTGGCATAGCAAGAACGGTTGTCAAATAGTTGACTGTGTGTATTGTCAAGCCCATGAGTTGCGCACTTAGGCTCGTGGACGCGTGGCGTGACATTGCCTGTAAACTCAATGGTATGACTGTTAACAATGACTTTCGAACAATCAATGTTTGTGGACTAAATAAAATTTCTCATCCTAATTTTCCAATAAGAATAGTTCAAGCCAATAAAGAGTTGTGAATGAGAAATAAACTATCATTCTGGCAAGCCACTACTAACAACCCTAAATGAAATAGCCATGGATCCTCTTTCAAGTAGTTATAACTTTAATGAAAGAGATAAGCTCTGATACCAATTGTGAGTCTCCAATATAGTCAAAGAGGGAGGTGAATTTTACATTACAAAATTTTCATTTTTCACACAGAAATTATCAAGCTAATATGATAAAAATTATTTTATCAAACTAATCAAAAGCAATGTGCTTTAGCAGGTTGAAGAAGACTTCCAATAAAGTTATCAAGTTAAGTTTGAACAGTAAACTGGTTATAGATAAATTTTTGTTTGAATATTGGTTTACACAAATTTGTTGGAAACTAGTTAGATGTTTCCATTAGTTTAGAAAATAAACATTGTGGCCTTAATAAGTATAGCACAAAAACATTTGCCTTTTAAAATTTTTAAACTCCAAAACGATTTCAAAGTAGACGAGAAAACAAATGTCAGTAGATAAAGCAAATGAACAGAATGAGAAACACAATAATTTTATAATGGTTTGGCAATAACCTACATCCACTCCCCAAGGATTCCACCTTGAGTCATAGACCCATTTTACAACTCAATGTTTACAACCCAAAACAAAGACATTGTATAAGTCCAACTATATTGATCTAAATAAATAATCTAACTATCCCTTCATGGATTTTGCTTCAAATCTACTAACTGAAACTGAAGTATCCACTTTGATTCTACAAGGTTCCTATCACCAATGCAGATTTTTGTGCTCAGTTTCTACAAACTAGAATCGAAAAGAAATAGCTATGATTAGTTGATCTGGTGCCTGTCACCAGCATTCAATTTGGAATAAGATTTACAGAATACAAGAGAAGATGGATACACTTAAACTCTTACGAAATTTCCTCTCTTGCTTTCTCTCTCTAACTCCATATTCTTTCTGGCTTCTCAAAGTTTTTGCACAAATGAGAATAGTCTAACCGAGCCAAAAATAAAAGTCAAATGCCCAAGGAATACAAATACTCCTGTGGATGTAGAGAGAGAATGCAAAAAGGTGTTGTTTTGACAATGTGAAATCTTAAGAAAATCTGGTTTACCCATCAACTTTTGCAAAGCATAAAGTTTGCTTTGGTTAGCCCATGTGAAAAAGAAAAAGAGGTCTGGTTATTGACGACTATTGAGTACAATAGAATCGCTACTTATCTGAAAAGAGTGATTACCATTGGAGATCAAAGCTATGCAATCACCAATATCAAAGGTAATACCTTTTCTCTTTTCTTTTCTCTGACTCTTCCTTATCTTCTTCTCTTAGTCACTTCATCTTTTTTTTTCCCTTCTTACTTCTATTCGGAAAGAGGAATAAAGAAATATGAGAATTTCAAATAGGCGATTATTTGTGACCGTGACTACTTCTATCCTTTTATAACATATGTGGGCAGTGTGACACCTTCTCTTTGTTTGTTTGTCAATGGCTGGCAAAGTCACGCTGGTATGATTTGCATTTTTGAGAAAGTAGGGGTTTGTGAGGACCAATACCATAGTTGAATTCATCCCCTGACTGCCATCTCAAATTTGAACTTCTTTTTGATCATATAAGTCAACTGAAAGGAAATTCCAGTCCCAAACTCTTAGTCTTCTATTACCTCATAATAATAATTTATATTTATTAGTTTATTTATTTATATGAAAATATTAATTCACTTTATTTATATAATTATATTATATATAGTGATAGATATTTTTTATGTATTATATGCCTATTTTTTATATGCTTTATTATTCATTTGTTTGTTTTAAAAAATTTGGTTTATGTTTATTTTAATTATGCTATATAAAATGACATATATTTTATTTGTATTATATACCTATTTTTTATATTATTTATTATTCCTTTGTTTGTTTTAAATTTTCTATTTATTCTAATTTTAATTATATTATATATAGTGAAATATAGCTTTATGTATTATATACCTATTTTTTATACTCTTTATTATTTATTTGTTTGTTTTTAAAAAGTTTGTACATTTTTATTTATATAATTATATTATTTAATTTTATTTATCTATTTCAAGTGAGTCACATATACAACCACAAGTAACTGGCATCTAAGGCAAAAGATCCAGCATGGGAAATATTGTACAATGGTTAATGAATGTGGAAAAAAGAAAAATAATTTGAAATGCAAATTTTTGTGAAAATGTGGTAAAATGAGGTATTCATAGAATAAATCAACACTTGATTGGGGAATTTAGAAATTCCATCAAGTGTGAACTTGTGTCTCAACCTATTAGTGCTGAAATGAAAAGATCACATGGAAAAGAAGAAAGAAGCAAAAGAGGTGCTTAACATGCAAAAACCTCTTGATACGGGTGATTTTGCTTTTGGGGAATAGGAGGAAGATGTTGAACTTGGAGAGAAGAAAAATGACAAGTGGAAGTTCAAATAGAAGCAAGAAAAGTATGGGAGTCTCTCAAAGAACAAGAGGTCCAATGGATGTGTTCATTGCAAAATCTTCAATAAAAAGGGGAGTTTCTCAACAAAAGACTATAGATGAAGATAATGTTGTTAAAAAACAACTTAGAGGGCTTGTGAAGCAATTGCTCAATGGATGTATGATGTTGGAATTGCATTTAATACCGTCAAGTATGATAGCTTCGATTGAATGGTACATGCAATAAGTGAATATGGCCAAGGAACGAAACCTCCATCCTACCATGAGTTTAGAGTTCCTTTGCTCAAAAAAGAACTGGATAGAATTCATGAAGACTTTCAATCTCACAAAGATGCTTGACATAAGTTTGGTTGTTCAATTTTAGAGGAGGATAGTTGGACTGATCAAAGACAAAGAACATTGATAAATTCCTAGGTTAATTCTCCCAAAAGAAGTATGTTTGTTGAATTGGTCGATGCTTCTAATGAGTCAAAGACAGGAACTTATATGTTCAAGTTATTTGGCAACTTTCTAAAAAATGTAGGTCTAGAAAATATTGTGCAAGCTGTGACTGATAATGCCTCTAATAATGTTATGGCTAGTAAGTTGAAATCTTTATAGTTTATAATTATACTATTTTTATCATTTATAATTTTTTTTGTGAATATAATATCATTTTAATATTTGATTTGATCAGGAAAAACGTTAGAGGATATGTATCATCGGATATTTTGGACCCTATGCACTACCTATTGCCTTGAGAAGAGTGTTTACATCATCAGAATGGGTAGAAAGTAAGTAGCATGTGAGAGTGGCCAAAAAAGAGCTCAAGCAATTGTAATGGATCAAAGATGGTAGATAAGGGTAAAATATATACTAAAAGTTTCTGGTCCTCTAGATTAGGACGTTCAATTGGTTGATAGTGAGAAGAAACCTGTTATGGGGTATTTATGAGCCTATGGATCATGCCAAAGAAGCCATTGCGGAACTATTTCAGGATGAAAGTTCATACATGAAGATTTATGAGATCATTGATAATAGATAGTCAGACCGGCTTCATCGTCCCTTGCAAATGGCTGGTTATTTCTTGAATTCACAATTTTTTTATGAGAATGAAAGCATTGAGACTGATGAAGAAGTGAACAAAGGGCTACTTTTGTGCATTGAGAAATTAGAACCACCAGAGAAACTACTACTAATTATGGAGGAGCTTGCAAATTATGAAGTAGCTGATGGAATTTTTGGAATGAAACTGCAATTTCTACAAGGAAAACATTCACTTCAGGCAATAACTAAATAAGATTTAAATTTAAATTATGAAATTGATATATAGTGATTAATTTTTAATATCTTATCTTTCTTTTTGTATAATTAAAATTTTAGTTGTTTTAATTTTTATAGCTATGTGGTGGAGTACTTATGGCTCCTCAGCTCCAAATTTACAAAAGTTTGCAACTAAAGTTTTAAGTCTCACTTGTAGTTCTTTGGGATGGGAGCAAAATTGAAGCATGTTTGAACATGTAAGTTAATTATAAATTTCATAATTTTATTTTTATTATGAATTTTAAAATTTCTTATAATCTTAATTAATTTGTTTTGCAGCTTCATTCAAAGAAGAGAAATCGACTTGAACAAAAAAGACTTAATGATTTAGTATTTGTTAAGTATAATAGAGCTTTACTTTGTCGATACTCAATGAAGAATAAGATAGATCCCCTCTCTTTGAACGATATTGATGATTCAAATGAATGGTTAGTTGGGTTAGAAAATGATAATCAAGTGTTTAATTGAAGATTCAGATTTTCCTTGGTTTGAGATTTCTAGGGTAGTTGAAGTTAATGAACCACGCTACTCATCTAGGTCAAAAGAACCTGGTGCTTCTCATTCTTTGCTTTCATATTCTACTTTAAGATCATTGTTTCCAAGTGTTCCTAGTTTTAATGAGTATGATGAAGATGGGGAAGAAGAAGAAGACACTCTTTTAGAAAAGGATGATCAAGTTGAAGACATTTCTCTTTAGGATTTAGATTATTATGATGATTAGGCATTAGAGTCTTTGGTTGTTTCATTTATCTATGATATTTTTGAGTATCTATTTTTGTATTTTTTAAATTTAAGAATATATACAATATTTATAAACTTTTTATATTAAACGTGTGCTTTTTTACCCCTTGCACCTTAAGAGTCTAGACCCTCTTTGTACCTTCTTGCGCCTTGTGCCTTTAACAACACTGCAGTAAATCCTTTAGAAGGAAGAAAAGAAGAAGGCATACAGAGGTTGGTTGGGTCATAGGCTCTTCTTGAATCACTCTATTGTCACAATACTTACTTGTTGATCTATCCTTTGTGACATCTATGCTTCTTAGTGCTACATATTTTAATCCTTTACATTTTGTATCAAAATTTGTTATCATCAAAAAGGGAGAAATTGTTAGTTCTAAAGGCAAATCTTGAAGTTTTTATTAATGATAAACGTTGATGTGGGCTTAGTTGTGTACTTCTTATGTATAAGTAGAATTTTTAAATTGGAGAAGCAAAAGATCTCATTACCTTGAAGTTAAAGAGAAACAAGGATATCCAAGTGAGACTAAAAGTATGAAGATTGAAGTGGATGTCGAGATAGAAGGCTTTGAATATCTAATAGTATAGGGTTATGGTCATTCAATAACTATAACATGTGAACCCTACACTTTTTTGCTTTTGAAACTTAGAATTACACTTTGAAGCACAAATCTTATAGTTCTTTTTTAAACTTTGTTTTGTTTTAACCTAAGTGATTTCATATATTTCAAAGAATGAAGTTTTTGATAACATCATTTAGATTAAAAACTCTTTAAATGTTTTATCTTATGGTTCAAATGTTTTGAAACTTGATTTGATTGAGTTTGAATTGGTTTTGTAAAATCTGGAAAAGTTCGGATTTTGTAACACCAATCCACACGTCCAAATTTTTTCTATTCTTTTGATTTTTCAGAGAAATTCGAATGACTAGCTTAGATTTGAATTTCTAACTCGATCGACCAAATTTATCCTGTACAACAAAATGAATAGGAAAATTTGGAGGACCAATTCCAACACAAAAGTCGGTCGACCGAATTTCACTATTTATTTTTAAAAACTAGCTATTACTAGTTATTTTTCAATATTAGAATTTTAAACCATTTAAAAGGCTAGAAATTATGATTTTGAGACATTCCTTGAACTATGTTTATAAGTTCTCAATCTAAGTCTAGTATTGAGAGCACTTATCCTCATTAGATTCTTAACTAGAAATTAATATTATTACTCATTATATACCTTGACACAAAGTGGCAAGTTGAGGTTCATTTATTATTATAGATGGAAGAAATCAATAAGGAAAAAAACTTGAGGATCACATTTAATAAATTTTATTTTTCTAATGATTCTTATTATAATTAGTTTTTTGATTTATTTTGTTTGCATAGATTAAACTTTAAAGAAAATTATAAGATAAATAAAATAATTTTGGTACAAAAAAAGAAAAATTAAATATTAAAAACAATCCGTGAAATAAATAAAATTTGTTTGTGGATTGAACTTGCCAATTTCTCAAAAAACAGAAAAGAATAAAAGCTTCGTGTAATTTTAACAAACCTTAAGGATTCCAATGTAATTACTCTCCTGGTCAATTAGCTTAACTGATAGTTCTTCGAACATTCGACACCTAAAAGGCGCCAAAAGAAACATGAAGAACAACGCCGCCGCAATCCTGAAATGTTTCTGAATTCCAGAACTATATACAGAAGATTCAATTATGGCTACTGTTTTTTATACTATTCCCAGTATTTCAGTTCGACTACTCGCTCAGTTCTTCTCGCAAGCCTCCAAAATTGTAGTTCCAAGCCTTTCTGGAACACCCCAGCAAAGGACCGACTACAGACTCCTTTTCGTCGTTTGCCTCAATACAAAAGAATTGAAGAAGAATTTGTAACTGTAGATTCTTTGGAAACGGTTTCTTTATGTGAAGGAGAGCCCAGTCATGTTTTTCCTTCTTTTCAAGAAAAGCGTGATTTTCTTGTGGGAAGATATCAGTTTTCATGTTCAGATTTTGATGCCAAGCAGCTTCATTTAGAGATTATTAGGAATGGGTTTGCTAAAGATTTGTTCTTGTGCAATACCCTTATAAACATTTATGTTCGAGTTGGAGATATGGCTTCAGCATTCCATTTGTTTGACGAAATGTCGGCAAGAAATTTGGTTACATGGGCTTGTTTGATTTCTGGATGTACTCATAATGATATGTATGAAAAGGCATGCGAGACTTTCCAGACAATGGTGAGCTCAGGCTTTTCTCCGAATCATTATGCCATCGGCAGTACTTTGAGAGCATGCCAGGGTCTAGGAACTTCCGGCCTGAAGTTCGGCATGCAAATTCATGGGTTGATTTCGAAAACTGGGTATGGATTTGATATGGTTATGTGCAATGTGCTAATTTCTATGTACGGGATTTGTATGATTTCTGCTGATTATGCCCTGCTTGTTTTTGAAGATATAAAGGTTAAGAACTCCATATCTTGGAACTCTATCATTTCGGTCTATTCTCAAAGAGAAGATGCGGCTACCGCATTTAAATTATTTTCAGCTATGCAAAAGGCGGGTTCAGGATTTAGTTTTAGACCAAGCGAGTATACTTTTGGTAGTTTAATAACCGCAGCTTCATCTTCTTCGACCTTTTTGCTCGTCCAGTTGCTGGCAACAGTCATAAAGTCTGGATATTTGGAAGACCTGTATGTTGGTAGCGCATTGGTTAGTGGTGTTGCAAAGTTTGGGATGCTTGATACTGCTAAGCAAATCTTTAAGCAGATGGGTGCAAGAAATGCAGCAACCCTAAATGGACTGATGGTTGCACTGGGAAGACTAAATCGAGGGGAAGAGGCATTTGATGTTTTCCTACAAATGAGAAACTCCGTAAGAATCACTTCTGATTCTTTAATTGTTCTTTTGAGCACTTTGGCAGAGTTCTCATCTTTGGAAGATGGACTAAAAAGAGGTCGAGAGGTACATGCTTTTGTCACTCGAACTGGTTTATTTGATTCCAAGATTGCTGTTGGGAATGGTTTAATTAATATGTATGCCAAATGTGGAGCAATTCAAGGTTCTTGTACAGTTTTCAAACTAATGTTTGATAAAGATCCTGTATCATGGAATTCATTGATATCTGGGCTTGATCAAAATGAATGTTATGAAGATGCAGTTTTCGCCTTCTGTGCAATGAAGAGTTGTGGACAACTGGCCTCAAATTTTACATTAATCAGTGTATTGAGTGCATGTGGAAGCCTGGGTTGGATCAGGACTGGAGAACAAGTACACAGTGAAGGGTTTAAGTTGGGACTTGATTTTGATGTTTCAGTTTCAAACGCTCTTCTTTCACTATATGCAGAAGCTGGACATCTCACTGCATGCAAGAAAGTTTTCTTCTTGATGCCTGAACAAGATCAAGTTTCATGGAACTCCATTATTGGCGCCCTTAATGATTCAGAGGACTCTGCATCGGAAGCCATAGCATATTTCAAGGCCATGATGCAATCTGGATGGGATCTTAATCAAGTGACATTCATAAATATTCTTGAAGCAGTATCTTTTCTTTCTCTTCTTGAGCTTGCTCATCAGGTCCATGTTCTAGTGCTAAAGTATGGTTCCGCGAATGATAGTTCCATTGAAAATGCACTTCTCTCTTGCTATGGGAAGAGTGGAGGGATTCATGAGACTGAAAATATATTTTCTAGGATGTTGGGGAGGAAGGATGAAGTGAGTTGGAACTGTATGATCTCTAGCTACATACACAATGAGCAACTACACAAGGCCTTGGATCTAGTCTGGCTTATGTTGCAGAATGGTCAAAGATTAGACTGCTTCACTTTGGCCTCCGTTCTTAGCGCATGTGCTTCAATAGCGACATTGGAGCGTGGAATGGAAGTTCATGCTTGTGCAATTAGATCTTGTTTGATGTCAGATGTTGTAATTGACAGTGCACTTGTTGATATGTATGCAAAATGTGGAAGAATAGATTATGCTTCAATAATTTTTGAGTTTATGCCTGTGAGGAATGTGTATTCTTGGAATTCTATTATTTGTGGCTATGCACGGCATGGAAACGGGCATAAAGCTTTAGAACTTTTCACGAGAATGAAGCTGGAAGAAGAGTCACCAGATGATGTCACTTTTATTGGTGTTTTGTCTGCTTGTAGTCACGTAGGATTGGTTGAACAAGGATTTGATTACTTTAAGTCTATGAGCAAAGTTTATGGTTTGACTCCTAGAATGGAACATTTCTCATGCATGGTGGATCTCCTAGGACGAGCAGGTGAACTTGATAAAATAGAGGACTTCATAAACAGGATGCCTGTGAAGCCCAACGTTCTGATATGGAGGACCATTTTAGGGGCCTGCACTCGAACTAACGGTCGGAGGACAGATTTAGGTAGGAAAGCAGCTCAAATGCTTTTTGAGTTGGAACCTCAAAATGCAGTAAATTATGTGCTTCTAGCAAACATGCATGCCTCAGGGGGGAAGTGGGAAAATGTAGCAGATGCTCGACATGTAATGCAGAAAGTGGCTGCAAAGAAGGAAGCTGGATGCAGCTGGGTCACCATGAAAGATGGTGTACATATTTTTGTTTCTGGAGACAAATCACACCCAGATAAAAATGTGATATATGAAAAGCTTAGGGAGCTCCATCTGAAAATAAAAGAAGCTGGATATGTCCCAGATGTGAAATTTGCCCTTTTTGACCTTGAAGATGAGAACAAGGAAGAACTCCTGAGCTATCACAGTGAGAGAATTGCAGTTGCTTTTGTTCTCACTCGACAATCAGAGATGCCAATAAGGATAATGAAGAATCTTCGAATTTGTGGTGATTGTCACTCTGCATTTAAATATATATCAGAAACACTGGGTAGGCAGATAATTTTACGAGATTCGAATAGATTCCACCACTTTTCTAGTGGTAAATGTTCTTGCAATGATTATTGGTGATTGAATTTGACCTGCCGGTCTGCAGTCTCAATGAACTTGCAATGTCTCTTTGAAAAATGCAGCACTAGAGAAGATAATGATTGCCAAGATGCTTCTTATGCCTGTGCCAGGGATTCATTTCTTTAATTTTTGCAGGGGAGAAATTATATTGAGTCAGTCATTTTTTATGACGTGTAAAGTCTAGACTAAGTGGACTAAGGAACTGGATAAGATTGTCAGAGCATCAATAAAGTGGAATTGAGATATCATATGTCTTTTGAAGATGTTAATTGCATTTGCAAGATGTCACCTTCTCTCCTAATACACAGTGCTCAGAGGAGGAGAAATGCTTTGGTAAAGAACATTGAGACTGTTGTACATCATGATTGCTATTTAGTGAAGGAGAAAAAATCTGATACAAAATGGTAAAGTGAAAAAGTGTCTCTTTGTGCTTGCAGACAGGTTTTATGGCTAACTGTCAAGCAAATACTTGTTACGTAAAATGGAAGCAAGAGAAGCTCAGATAACGTTATTTTGCACCTTCCATCTGGAAAATCTGACTTTATGGTTGGCCAGTCATGCCCTTCATTGTAATTTCCTTGAAGATTTCGGCACATTGGTTTATTACTGTGGCTATCCAAATGTTTTATCTAATGCTTTCTGGCTCTTACTGCTTGGCCAGCTTCAGTTGTAGATGACGGGATGGAGAGAGAAAAAAGAGTGATTAACATGCTTAAGCACTTGAAATTGCAGGAGTCAGGTATTTTAGCACTTAACCTTCTCCAGATTGTCATTTTGGAAATATAACCTTGTCTCTGTACATTCATTAGATTCTCTATTCTGCATCCGTGCTATTTCACAGGGATCTAGCATTTGCAGAAAAAATACTTCGTTTGAGAATGCTCCAGAAAGGTTGAACTTTCACCTTCTTCTGTCCTACAATGGCAAAGGTGTGGGAATGTCATAATTTAGGATTATCTGCTTAGAAATTTCTGATTCAAATAGCATTTCTTTTGGAATTACAATTAATGTGAAGAAAAATCTGAAGGCAGAAACATTAGATTCTACCATTTATGAAGAGAGGGAGATAATTAGAAATAATTTCTCATAGGATTACAAGGATTTTTTTAACACAAAGAAACATATAAGAAGAACTTGTGCCAGGAACTAAATTACCCATGGGTTTGCCCTATAAATTCAGTTTTGAACTACTTTGAGTTTCAGAAGTTTATTTTTTGGTTACCTGCCAGAGTTTCCCTAGTCTCACTAACTGCATTCTTGTAGTGTTTAATACTTCTATCGCATATTATACTTGGCCGTAAAACTTAGGCTTAGGAGTGAAAAAGGACAAAATCTTACAGGTGGTGTGGTAATTATGTCAAAGATGGCCCAACGTTCCTTGTATGTGTACCATATTTCTTATGATGCTCTGTCTCTTATCTCTCTCTCCCCCTCTCTCCTCTGCCCTCTCTCTCTCTCTCTCTCTCTCTAGGGGCAGTGGCTTGTTTAATTTTTTGGAGAGGGTTCAGATTCTTTTCTCCCCATTTTTCCTTACTCAACCACCTCCTGTGGATAAGAGACTCATTTTTCTTAAAAGTTTTTATGGGATATGCGATTCACTTTTCATATAGCTGTTCAACCATTTCTTGCAGAATGCTGATGACCTCCACCTTGAGTCCAGAATTCCAAGGAAGAAACTTGCAGAATTGCGTGATTACTCATTCAGTGGACTGCCATTTGCGTGCAGGATCATGAGGATGAAGTTTTATCTGTTTCTTTTCATTCACTGTCCAGCTCTTTCTCTTCTCTCTGTCTCATATATATCAGACACAATGGCAGAACTTTTTATCCAAACTGCCAGTTTTGTTCACTTTTCAACCATTTACCAAAATTGTCTTAAAATACAAAAATGGATGTGTTAACGTAACTGAGAGACTTGAGGTTAAGACTGACACTGATGGAGACAACAGATATTTGCACTGCAATTTGTGTAGCCAGATTCAGGGATACAGTTCTTGATTGGTTAGTAACATGTATTTTTGCTTTGCTTTGTTAATTGCAAGTATAGGTTCCTACCAGTACATTCTGAATTGTACTAGAGACTAGTGATTTTTCTCTGAAGTCAACAATCTTGCTGATCACATCTTTCAATTTCCTTCTTTATGTGTTGATGTGGGCGTATAATTGATGAGAAAGTGAATGGATAGGTCATAGGTGATGCTGGATGGAATCCTTTTAGTTTAGGTCGCTTATATGTTTACTATGTTTCCTTGTAATTAATGACCTTATGTTACATTGTTTTCTTACTAACTACATTCTTGGAGAACAAGAAGCCTACTAGGATTTTTCCAGAATTGTGAAAAAACATTTTATATGTTTTCATGTCTATGTGAATCTGGGTTTCGGTCGGTTTCCTTCTAAAAACTGTAGTGTCAGCAATAAGTGAAGACTTTTTGTTGTTCCCATGCTTCCGCTAGCGTTGATTGGTATTAAAGCAAAAAAGATCCTTAATGTGGCAAGGGGAATTTGAAGATAGTTGACATAGAATTGAAACATGTGGGTGCTCTTCTGAACTCAGTAGTCTTGAGTTAAATCAAGATCACAGATATTTCATTGGTTGTTATTGGAGGGAAAAAGATCCTTAACGTGGCTAGAGTTTGCAGATGGTTTGAAATACAATTGGAGCATGTAGTTGCTCTTCTTTGTGAACACATTAATCTAGAGGTAAGTCAGGATGACAGCTATAGTTCAGACTTACAGGAAGGTAATCATGTATGGGAAAACTTGTCTGAGGATTGACGGATTAAATACTTGTTTGACTTGTGCATGTGTCCTTGTCTTAATGACGGTTATGTTGCTACCGTAGAATTGATTGATGCTATGCACCATGATTTTAAGATTATTTGTTGTTTTTAGTTCTTTTTCTTTCAATATTTAAATGTTCTCTGTTTTACTTGGGAAGTTTCAGGCGCCGGTGAAGGACCATTAATAGTTTTCTTGCCTTCTGCTTTCCGGTTCATGACTACCCCTTTACAGGCCGAGTTGTGTCATGGCCAAAAGACTTGCTGGCTTAGAGAACTTAGGTTCTTGCTCAAAGTGCATTGATTGGTCCTTTGCTTTGCCATTTTGTGGCCTTATATGGATAGAGCAGATCAAAGAAGTGGCATCTATCTCAAGAAGAACCCTTGCATAAGACGGTCTCTCCTTAGAGACAGTGAGACTATTAGTTGAGATTGGTTTCCCTACCTTCAAAGTGATCTTGCCTGGAGTTGTTGGATTCCAACATTCTAGACGCAGACCTAGTAGAGTAATACAAACCAACACATTGCAAATCCCAATTTTATCAAACTGAAAACAATTAGGCATTGGTGCGCATGACATACGTAAGAAACCTTCCAGTGTCACAGAGCTAGAAGAGTGCAGTCTTACCTGGAAAACCCCCTAAGCAGTATGAATGTCTTCTACATTTGTCTCGTTCTGGATGATTTTATTTGGCTGGCTAATAAAATGAGGAATGGAAACACCTTTGGCTGGGTTTATGTTGTCCTTGAACAGGTTGACCCAAGGAACCTTCAATCTGTCCCCAGTTAGGTTTGAATTTTCTAGTGAATGTTTATTAGTAGAGTCAAACGGGTCGGTCCGGAGTGGCCTGAGCCCTTTATTGGTGGGTTGTAATATGCTCAATCTATATCCGTATATCCGTATATAGGTGGTCTGCAGGCTAAATTTTTTTTAAAAAATTAAAAAATATAAAATAAAACGACGTCATTTCATGTTGTGTTAATGAATTTTTTCACTTAACATGAAATGAAAAATTAAAAAATATAAAACAACGTCATTTCATGTTCTGATTAAAAAAAAAATTGCGGGCTGACTCACTTCGGCCTACCGTAATCTGTCGATCTAACGAAACGAGCTGATTAGGTTCACATTTAAATAGGTTTGGACCTAATTGGTCCAAACTTGCCTAATTCACTGGTCAAACGGGCAATTCGCTGGCTGCTGGTCCGTTTGATAGTGCTAATGTTTATGTTAGTTACATTTTGGTTCATGATTTGAGTCACATTCTTGATCTCCCAAGAGTTCTTGAATTAGTGGCATATCCAAAGGACTTATTACCATATATCCCTACTATGTGTCCTGCGAGCAATAGGGGCCTTGCTAGACCCAGAGCCACAACTAATGCCCTCGCCTGAAACTTTAATCTTCTGCACAACAGGGTGCCCGGGAAGAATATTAGGATATTTTTTCTAGAAAGAGGGCGAAGGAAAAACCAAAAAGAAACAAAGAAGAAACATGGCTAGAAAGGTCAAGTGGAAAATTACCCAAAAAGAAAAGATTTTACAGCAACAGTCAAGAAAAAACCTTAAAGAACTTGTCACAGAGGGAAAGAATTTGAAATTCAAAATTCAAAGGAGAGAGAGGAAATGGAAACTAGAGAAAAGAACAAGACACTGGGTTAAATAGCTAAAAATACCCCAAAAAAATGTAACCTAACCAACAAGAAGTTAAAGAATCTAAAGTTAAGGAGGCAATCCTTGACTAAAGCTGTTAATTGGGCTGGGTTGGTACTAGTCCGGCCCTATTCTATTTGAAATTTAAAAGCTGGGCTTTTTTGGACTGAATCGGGACTCGAATTTTAATTTTGAACTCAAACATATTTTCGGTAAGGGTGTTTATTATTTGGTGCAATCCAAAAAATCGAACTGAACCGAACCGAAACATATATTTGGGTTCGATTTTTCAGATTTTCAGTTCGGTTCGGTTCGGTTCGATTTTTGGGATAAAATGAAATTCGATTCGGTTTTCAGTTTTTATTCTGAAACCGACAACTGAATCGAAAAACTGAATTTTTTTAAAAATTATATATGAACGCATTTTGGTAATGGGTTTTTAATAAAAATTAATTTTTAAAAATAAAATTACCTCAAGAATACATTATCGAAATGCGTTCTTTTCTCTTTTCTTCAATTTTTATTTTTAACCGATTCAATTTTTTAAAAAATTCGGTTCGGTTCGATTTTGTAAAATTTCAAAAAAATCGAACTGATAACCGAATTATCCTACCTAAACCGAATCGAAAAACCGAATGAACACCCTTAATTTTTGGACTAATCTCGAGTTTGTATGGCTCGGCTCAAAATTTAAGGTTGAGCTTTTTCAAGTTAAGTTTGAGCTGGGCCTGAGCTTTTAATTTTGAGCCCGAACATATTTTCAAACCAAACTCGAGCTTGTATAGGCTCAACCTGTTATAAGCTCGGCCCAAATATCTATATATAATAATAATTATTATTATTATTATATTAATAATTTATTGATATAATAGTAATAGTTTATGTATAATAATATTATATATTTAATTTTATATATTAAAATTTTTTATTTATTTGTATAAATAATTTTGTTTATATATCATTTTTTAGGAATTTGGTATATCAAATTTTTATTTCAAACTTTATAGTTATAATTTATAAAATCGATGTGTATATATGTTAGAAAAGATTTTCTTCATATTTTTCAAAAGGAAGGAGTTAGGACTTGAAAGATTTATGATTTCACATAGTTGTATGTTTTTTTTTATTTTTTAAGAAAATGATCTTAATTCTATATATTTGTATGCATTGATAATATTATGATTACGGTAAACTACCTTCTTTTCATTATAAGTATTTATTGGCACTTGTATACATACTTATTGATGTAAATAATTTTCTTCTTTGTGCTAGTTATAAATCAATCTTATTATATATAATGACTGTTAAACTATATATTACTATTATATTTGTTATAGTACGCTTCTATCATTGTATGTTATCATATTGGTTCATTCTGTTAACTTCTTTTGTTTAATAATTTTAATTAATATATTAAAATAATATTAATGAGTTTTATTTTTTGACCACATAAAAATACTTGTAATATTTTTATAATTATAATTGTTGTTCATAAAATTTCTTTGTAAGAAAGATAGTATGAATACTAATGATTTGATTATTTATAAAAACATATACTTTATATATTTAGAAACATACATGCATTTATTTTTTCTTTTATTGCTTAACTTAAATTTGAAAAGACAAAAAATAATAGTTATATTTTTTATTTTATTATTTAATAGTTAATACATGTATCTAATTATTTAATATTTATATCAACAGAAACATATAATTCTTTAATACTTATATATAATATTCATATCTTTTTTATTACTTAAAAATAATTAATATATTTTTATTATTTAAAAAAAATAAAGTAAAAAAAAGAATTATCTCATGTCAACTTGAACTCATGTTAATCGAGCTCGAGTTCAACATTAGCGAGCCTATTCGGGCTTAGCCCGAGCTCGGACTCAATATATCTTAGTTTAAACCGAGTCCAAGTTTGGTCAAGCCCAACTCACAAAGTTCGATTAATAGGCCTAATTATGACTAGCCCTTCTCCTCGGGAGAAATTTCTTTAAAAATAGAGATTAGATCGGTGGAAAGGAGTAGAATTTGTGGGCAGTAATGGTTATTACGATTTTCTATATTGTTTTGCCAAATTAATACGTCAAAAATTAGATATTTAAATCGGCGAAGGCGTTGTAAATAAGATTACAATCTTTATGGTTTATTCAATCCTAATATTTTGACAAAAAAGGCCATGCACGGAGGCCATCCAAGATTGGGCTTTTCCAGCCCCAAAACAATAGTCTTGATCTACGAGGATGAGCTCAATAAGGCATCGAGGTTACAAAGATTACCGATTATCATGTGCAATCTCAATGGGCTTTCCTATATAGTCCTCAACTCCATATTCTACAAAACTGAAGTCACTTCTCAAGCAAGTTTCTGGTCTGCTATCGACCACATGCAGCAGAAGTACATGGTCTGAAGAACAGGTATATTCTGAGAATCACCAGTTCTCCTATAAGGGCAGTTGTCATTAAAACAGACGGAGACAACTAATGATTCCATTCGAAGATACTCTTCATAGTCCAGGATGGTCATTTCCGGGAATTCCTCCGAAAGTTTCAAAAGTAACTGATCCAGCCAAAATTTCTTGTTAGATGTCCGAGGAACATTTTCGCGTGGCGGAGGTGCCACTTTTTCGTTCTCATCCACATTGGCTATTCGTACTGGCAAGCAGAGGGCGAACTGCACCTCATGAATTTTCTCTTCTGCGAAGATTTCAAGTTCATTCTGATGTACAATCTTAGGAAAAGAGGATAACCAATAATAAAATTGCCAATGAGTTTGGCTTTTTGAGCTAAAAGGTGAGACGGGTATTCCCTTCTCACTTCCCTTACAAAGAATAAATATGATTAAAGGGTGAAATTGATGGTGGTCATTGGGAAGCAATAAGTCATTAAGAATAATAACGGCATTTTAGGTTTTTTAGTTTTTAACATGAGCGCGCGCGTATGTACATGTGTGTGCATGCGTGCACATATACAAAAGTAAAATTGTTAATTTATAATATATTATGTTTTTATATATTTATTAAATAATAAATATCACTTTGGTAGTATGTTGCTCGTAAAATGTCCAACAAAAAACATTATATTGGTCGTAAAGAGAAATATTAATTTAATTTACAATATAGTTCAAATAAAATATTAAAGGAAAATCACTACATTTCTGCATCATTTGAAGGTGCAATTACCCAATTTTCACACATTGATTAATAGTTGATAAAATTGCATGCCTATATATATATATATATATATATATATATATATATATATATATATATATATATATATATATATATATAAGTATATGTATCATTATAAACATACTCTATAAATATGTATCTCTATGTGTGTAAATATACACACACATACACATATACATACATATATAGGAGTATATTAAATATAGATAATAAGTATATATCTATTTGACTGTAATGTAATTAGTTTTTTAGTGAATTTTATGTATAAGACTATATACTTATATACATATATAAAAGAACATATATAATATATAATAGGTAGATGGATAAAAATATATGTGTGTGGGTGCACGTGCACTTATATGTATATTTATTCTATGGATACATATACATGTCTTTTTATGTATATTACTTATACATATATATAAGAATGCATATATAATATATAGGATTATACATATAAGATATAATTTCTTAATATTTATATTATATATATTCTTTCAATATGTAGTTATATATTAATTAAAAATAATGTGTTATATCTTGAAAATACATCATATAATATATGCATATATAATATAAGTGGTAATTTTAATTAGAGATAACCTGGATAAAGAGAGGATAAATGGGAATGGATCAAGGAAAAGTGAGAACAAGTGAGAGGCGGGCGGGCAGACTGGGAACAATCTCATCGCTGTCCTCGTGCTGTTGTTTTTTTACATGCATCGGTTGGAAATCTACAAGAATGTACATACTAGCATGACCAAACTCTGGTTGGATATCCCGTAGTAGATCAATTTGATCTTTATCATCCATGCCAATATCGCTGTAGAAAACTTAATTGAATTCTGGCAAAAAATATGGTCATCGTAGAATCATATGAATGTACCACGAAACCGGATCCATGTTTCTAATACAACATATCTTTTGCACCAACTCGTTGTAGGAGACTTTGCGCCTAATGATCTAACTTTTTTGTGCTGCTCTAGGGAAGTATGCTCCGCGATTATCGTTCTAGATTTCGGTATCCCAAAACATAAATATTCTAATTGGATTCGGGAGAGCCATTTCACAAGTGAATTTTGGTGACTAAAATTTTAAGAGTATTGCAGAATAATTAGCAAAAGGAGAAGGAGAAGGAGAAGGTTGTGAGTGAAAGTGATCTTTTGAGATAGCTTTATATAGTTGAATTTGTTTATGTGCTGACAATATTACTACAGCAACGGACACTCAAAATCGTCAAAAATTACGGCACACCGTGCATGTTTGTTGCAGCATATCCTACAGATAGATTCGAGAGGATGAGAAGCTTGCGGCGCTTGCTGCAGTACATCCTACCGCATATCTTGAATTTCAGATGGAAAGGAAGCAATAATTGCTAAAGTTGAAGGAAAAAAAGATGTTTCGGTGATTGTTATTGGTTCACGAGTCGGTGGAATTGTATAACGCCATTTTAGATGGTGTTATGGTTTTGCAACACTATCTGGGATGACTTTATAGCATTGGGCATAACATCATTCCATTTGAGGTTATGTCCAGTGTAGTGCCTCCCCTCCACTACCCGGTCCACTCTAGTGCCTTTTAAAAAAAATAAGACTAAACTGGGTAAAAATCCCATAATCTATAGAGCTGAGCATCTTCATGGTAAAGTTAAAAAATAAAAATTAACTATCATTATTAATGTAGACGTAGATGTAGTGTTACATTGCACTCGGGACGGATTATATTATTGTTAGCAATCTGCATGAAAAATTACGTATAATCTATATATTTGTGCATCATTCAGCGCCAAAAAAAAAAAAAGTTTGCATCTTCTGGTAAAGTAAAAAAGAAATAGTAAAATTTAACCATCAATATCTTCTGTTTACAATAAGCATTCTCTCTACACAAAGAACTTTACCACATATTGCCAAATTATCTAAACTTTAAACTTTGCCAAATCAACACTTAATTTCAGTTTATATAAATTGATTCATTCTCACTAACGTATCTGTACTCAATAGCTTGGCCCCAAATTTTGTATCTTTTTCCATTTGTTTAGAAGAAGTTTGTAGAATTTCCCCTTTTGTGTGTTTTTCCTTTTTATTTGTCTATTGATTTCTATTATTCGTTTTTTATTTTTATTTTTTGGAGATGTCATGCAAAATTTGCCATGAATTATGCGTTCAACTCCTCGTTCTTCTTAAAAAATTTTATTCTTTTCCACTATCTTCCGTTCGTTCATTTTTTGCCCTTTCATATTATTAGCTTGCAAAATTTGCCCTTTTAGATCTGCAAGACGTTAACCACCAGCGTGAAACAGAGAAAGGTAAACCGGGATGGAGGCTCTTTCACCAAAAGAAGGAAAAGAAAAAATGCTTCGAAAAAAAATTGTCGGCAAAAATGAAAAGGAATAATATGGTATTGAGAATAAAAAGACAAACATGCTATAAAAGAGTGTCGGCAATAAATCCAATAAGTCAATTTTTCACTGGAATCTCAAAACAAGCATCCAAGCGCATTCTAAACTAAAAATTTTTATTAGAAAGTCGTCTTAAATCTTAGAAATATAAAATTTTCTTTCAAAAAAATATTAAATTTTATTTTTACGAAAATTCTAAAATGAAAAGTTTTGTCACCATTTTCACTCGAAAGGACAAAAAAAGTTTAGTGCATGATGTAAGAATTTGGTCTTCATTAAAAAGCTTAAATGTGATCTATATATTATAAGTATTTATTGATTTTTTTTATTTAAATAAATCAAGTAAATATTAATAAAGATATAATTAGTTATGATTTTAATAAATAATCTAAATATTTTCTTGATGGAAAGAAATTCGGATATCTATCATATGAAGGTTCTAATCTAGCTTAATACTATCAGTTATAAAATTTTTTTTTTAACGTTGATAGGTATAGATTAGAAGACTCTTATACAAAATAACTAGAAACGAAAGAATTGAGGCGGTTCAAATTAAGATATTATTTTTACGTAATTATTTTAACAATCTTTGCTAAAGATATAAATTTAAAATTTTTTTTACTGCAAGATATATTTTTATTGATATCTATATTAAATTTCTTTTACGTGATGCAATAGGAAAATCATAAATCAAAATCATCAAATACTACTATTATCAAAAGCTCTACGTCAATCGAAATACCGATTTGTTGATAATGTTAGCTGTAAAATATGGGTTTAAGCATTACTAGCCACGCAAAAAGGATTTCGAGGGGACAAAGGTTGGAAAGAAAACAAGAAAACAATCCGACTTTGGACCAAATGTCACCCTACCATGGGGGAGTGCGACAAGTCCTTTTTTATATTCGTCCTCGCATCAATTATGCGCTCATTCTTCTTCTCGAGTCTTATTATTTTTTTCATTTTATTTCTTTTAGCACTCTTTAATTAAATACAAAATTTTAAATTATATTATAAAAATAATATTAATATAATTAACAATAAAAAAATAAATTAGTAAGTATTTTATATTAAATTTATATTTATAAAAATAATATATAATATTATAATAATTAATTAATAATATAAAATATATTTAAAATATTTATTATAAATAATAAATTAATATAATAAAAAGATTATTAAGAATGAAACAAAAAAGTACATTTTTAATAAAATTATTTACTGAGATTTTCTGAGCTATAGTTCATATACAATATCAATCAGTATCATTAGCTGCTTCTTCACTCTCTCTCTCTCTCTCTCTCTCTCTCTCTCTCTCTCTTTATTTTTATTTTTCTGGCCATCGTCCACATGTCTAACTGCTGGTCATAGTTGTCAACAACCATGTCCAGGGATTTTTACTCAATTTGGACGACTATTTTGAAAGAGGCACTAAAATAGATCTGATTTGAAAATTGATGTATGTTAATAGACATAACAACATTTTAGATAGCGTTATATTATTATATTATCGGTGTTATAAAAAATAGTAAAAATAACATTATACCTTTAATATATAACACAATTTCAGATAGCATTATACGCAATTGGATGAAAGATTACTTGTCCCGTACTCCATCTGTCACCTCCAACGGTTACAACAGTACCAACAGTCACAGCAACAACAAGAGGTCTGATTTGAGGCTGTTGCTTAGTGTCACGGGCACGCCTCTGGCATCGGTGCACGTTAGCACCATGGACCCTTTGCCTCATCTCAGCATCAAGGACACTCCCATCGTAAGTATTGGAACCATAGCTTTAGCATTTCGGTTTTGTTAATGTGTAGATACATACAAGCATGAATTGGTTTCAGTTGGGTGCTATCTCTGGGTTTGTATCTCATTCTTCTTCTTTTGGGAAGTTTTACCTACTCAGTGTTTGACTAAAACACTTGATATTTACTGCTGAGGATCATTCTGCTCTGCTCTACTCTATACTTATATTTTACTATCAATTTTCTATGTTTTCCCCCGTGACAGGGGGAGACAGTGCTATTTGTTGAATTTTCTATTTGGTTTTTGCTGGAAGGTTTGGGACGGAAGATAAATTATTTCAAGCTTTTCAGCTTTAGTGTAGGTATAGCGATAATTGTCTGTGTTTTCATCCGAAAATGTTTCAGATAAGCTCTGGACTATAAAACTATCATCAAGCCGCTTAACTTCCGAATCAAGTCCGTTCTCTTTGTTGTGGAGGAGTACTTCAATTCTTGGGTTGGGTTTGTAATCTTTGTTGTGGAGGAGTACTTCAATTCTTGGGTTGGGTTTGTAATGAAGAAACTGAGGCCTGGGAGAAAGATAATTAGTTTTAGGATTATAAGGAGGGATCGATGGGTCAGCATCAAGAGGAGCGATAAGAGGTGAAACTGCAAAACAAGAAGGCTTGTTAGGATTGGATTCTTTAATCTGTGTATACAACACTATCTGAAATAGCGTTATACACTTGACATCTGAAATAGCGTTATACAGATGTCGTTGTTATTTTTTGTATAACGCCGTCTATAATGTCGTTATGTCCATTAACATACATTTTCTTTCAAATCAAGTTTATTTTAATATCTTTTTCAATAAAGGTGTCCAAACTGAGTAAAAACCCCCAAGACCGGTGACTTCAGTTCAGGGCCCATACAAGCAGTAGCGCAAATGAAAATCTGCTTGAAGAGCGCTAAAGTTATGTTTGCCGTATATATAAATTAAATTTGATAAGTAAATTATATATATTAAAAAATTTAATAAATTTTTACAATCGTTAAATTAAATTTAAGATCTGATCCGACAATTAAAATTGTGCTGCACGTACAAAAAAATATACGTACAGCAAAGTAACCGAACTCCTTGCAGAGGCATACATATTCGTATTTAAATTGAGTTTCATATAAATTTTTATAAAGTTTATTTTAAAAAAATTTTTAAAAATTTAAATACAATGTATTTAAATACACATAGGTGACTCCAAACACGAAGCAATCGGACTAGTGGGTTCAGGTGATGGCAAGTATGCACTAACAGTAATCTTTGAGGTTAGAGAGGGGTGTAGATTGGATTGTAGATGCAGACCATATGCGAGACGGCTAATCCAACGGATTAGCGGTGGAGATGAAGGGTTAAATAACAAAATGAGAGAAGTGAGCAGTGAGATTATTTTCGGAAGCAAGATGCGTTGTAATTACTAATTTGTCTCTTATTTTTTTGAAAATTCCTTTTCGTTTACTAATTATGTTAAATTCATAAATATTGGATCATTAGATCGTATATGCTAGCTTGGAAAACATAGGAGAAAATTTTATGATGGAATTACTGTTTTTATTCATTTGGACTGGGTTTCGTCCAGATGAAATGACAATTGAATTATTTTTTATAAAAATTTTAAAATAAAAAATCTTAAATTTAAATCAATTCAAATAAAAGTGTGTTTTAAGAAATCAAGATTTAATTCCATGTCCATAGAAAGGAGTGAAATTCCCAACTTATCATTAGAGTTTAAATATCTCTTCTGCATGAGCTTTTGGAGCTTGTCTCGTGCAATTTATCTCCTATCCCGAACTATTGTACGAGATGATATTTAATCGGCGCATATCAAAATAGTGATTGCAATATAAATTTTTTAATTTGTCAATTATTACGTACTTTAAACTAAATTGTGATGTTATCCTTCTTTTTTTTATTTATAAGTAAAAGACTATCTATAATTATAAACTAGTCAAGACTATTACAATTGAAACAATCCTCAAATTCCTGCTCTATTATATCAAAAGAGAAAAATTGAAAAATTGAGATAACTCAATAATAAAAACAATTACATAATGTAACAGAAAAAATCTCACACCTTAAAAATTCAATATGAAAAAAGTACAATAATACTAATACTAGTAAAGAAATAAATAAACACACTTCAATCTTCTTTGCAGTATCGCCATCGCCATCTTTGAAGCACATAGACAAGCTAAATTCAGTTTCAACCACTTCCATAAAAGACCGTAATTTAGAAAATTATGAGCATATCAACGATTTTTAAAATTACGTAAAAAATAGATAGAACATTGAAAGAGGGCTCAGATTAAGTCTCGGTGAGAAGATTTCTTTAAGAAGAATGAGAAAAATAGCAAGATCTATAAAAGAGATTGTCTTTGCGTCTTAAATCTTGATGAAAATTACGTAAAAAAAGATCTATCGTAATTTGTGATCAAAATAGAGGGTGAGATCACAAAAAAGAAACAAGAAACAGAAAGAGAAGGACCTGGCAAAGATCCAGGCCTGACCAAGGTTGGTGGCCAGGTCTGGCTAGAGACAGGAAGCAAACAGTTTCGCACAGAGAGGGAGAAAAAAAGAGTGAGTGTGATGTGATCCATACTACTGTTATTGATTTTAAGTTAATATTTGAATAATGATTACTATACATTATTTTATAATTTGAAATTTAAAGCTTGATAAATGTTGATAATGTAATAATTTAGTAGTAAATGTATTTCTCATTAGATAAAATTTTGAGTTTAATTTTTATTTTCTTTCTGAATGTATCAAAAAATAAAAATATTCGACGAATAAATTTTCTATTTTTCATCTAATACATTTGAATTCAACACACTCCATTGATAAACTAATACAACGTACTAAGGTACATATAAATTGCATTTAATTTCAAATTTAAATATTTAATTTTACTTTTTTTTTAATAAAAAAATTATTTTACAGAACTCAATCTATATACACCCTACATATGGGACAAGGAAAAAGAAATGGTAGACGCATGTTTTGCATAGAGTACTTTAGGGCGAATGAATTTATTAAAATTTACTTGATCCTTCCGCCACTTGCCATATTGCTTGAGAAGGAAAAGGGAAACACCGCCTTAGCTCAGAAGCCTTTGTTTTTACCACCCCCCCAACAAAGAAAAATGAAAAAAAAGATTTGTGTTTGAGTTCTGAGAAAATACATAAAAATGCGCCCATTGCAGCGGCCATTGCTATAAAAGGCGTAGACCACTTGATGACAAGACAACGTCTCCTTCACATCTAAAAAAATTGAATCGCATGAGAATCTGTATCGTCCTCATGGGAAGGGCGCCACGTCTCCTTCACATCTAAAATCGTTATTTCTAGCCGGAACTTCACGTTGCTCTCCCGACTTCCGTCGCCGGCGATTCCTTCGAGGACCTCAGCCTAATCTTTCTTTCTTTTCGAAAATACTCCAAGAATCTTTTCTTTTTTTTTTTTCTCTTCTGCAGCGCCAGCAAACTTGGACAACAGACTTCTTAGCTTAGCTCTCGCTTCCTTCTTCTTCTAAGAAGTGCTAGGCATTCTCTTTTTGAACTCGAATCAGGTGAATTGAAGACGCGAAGGTGATCGAGAAAGAGAAGGAAAGCTGAAAATTTGGGAATTGGATGGCGGTGGAGTACAAATGTTGCGAAACAGAGTTCTTCATACACATTCTGATCATTGTGTTGCTTGTTCGGACTCACTTTGGGGCTCATGTCTCTCAGTCTCGTTGATCTTGAGGTGCTTGCCAGGTCTGGAACTCCGAAGGATAAGGAACATGCAGGTAATTTAAGAGTTACTGATTTTGGGGAATTTACTGCTGTAATTAGGTGAAATTTATTACCTCTCACTTTAATGGATCTTACTTAATTCTGTCTTTGTAGGTGCCGGGTGACTGAGCTTCTGTTGTTTGTTATTGCCCGTTCTGTTACTTCATTTCATCTGTTTTCCTTTTCATCCTATGCTAAGCTCTGAGTAGATTATTATATTGTTATTCAAAAGGAATTTTGCTTTAGCATAGATATAGCCTATTCTATTGCTCTTTGATGTTCTTTAATCAACGGGCTTGTAGTTTACCTTTCCTGGAGCCGTTTGAATAGGGAAGCATATCTATAATTTAAAATTGGAATTCAGAATGCTCAGAAAATTATTAGTAAGTGATATTAGCTGATGCAGCGAATCCGTCTATCCCCTATTCTGGCCACGTATTGTCTCCTTAACTATGCAATTTCGTAACCAAGGTCTTGTGTATAGTGTGTGTATTCAAGGCTCTTTAGGTTTTCTTTTGTAATTTTATCATCTTTACAACCAACCGCTCGTAGGTTATATTTTGTTTTTGGTTTGTGGAGAATTATCATTGGGAGATGAGATATATGTACTTTTGAGTTTCATGAGTAATACTGTTTTGCAAACATTTTCAGTCAAAACTTGAATGTGAATTGATTGACAATAGGTAAAGCTAAAAGATTTTGTGATTTGCGAAATGAAAGCCCAAGCATGTCCGAACTGATTGCCTTAGCATTCTAGTGTTTTCAAGGATCTCATGTTTCCATGCTAATGCTACTTTTATTTTGTTTTTAACAGCAAAGATTTTACCAGTTAATTTGCATGGACATAGAGCTCTTTTTCGCCGAGCTGAGTTGAAAACACTAGTTAATTTGCATGGCAATGAGGTACGTAAATTCATGGCTGTTTCACATCATAAGTCAAATGCATAAAGCTGGTTTATCAATGAAATTTTGCTGTTGCTTTGTCCTTTCATGTCCCCCTTCAATTTTTTTGTTTCTTTTTTCCCCTTTATTTGAATCCTTCTCACATGCCAAATCATTTCTTTCCTGTGGGTGCTGTGAGTTTCTTTCTTTTTTTTTTTCCCTCCTCTTTTGAAAAGGAGTTTCTAGTTAATTTATTGCTTTTAAACAGGCTGGTAAAGGTGGAGAACTCACACATGATGAGACTACAATCATTGCTGGAGCACTTGAGCTGACTGAGAAAATAGCTAGTGATGCTATGACTCCCATATCAGAAACATTTGCCATCGACATTAATGCAAAAGTTGATAGGTCGTGCATAATTGATATTTACTACACTCGAAATTTTGGTCCTTTGAGCGTCTTCAGATAATATTTATCAGTATGCTTCTCTGTTCTTATGCAGATTCCTGATGAACTTGATACTGGAGAAAGGGCATAGCAGAATACCAGTGTACTATGAGCAACCTACAAATTTAATTGGACTTATTCTGGTATTTGCTGATCATCTATTTTCCTCTCTCTATCTCTAAAACATTCTTTTTAACTTATTGATGCTTTTAGTTAGTCCTTCTAGATCTTGATAATTTCTTCAGTTTTAGAGTTGTCAGCCTCGAAATTGCTTCTAGAATTTCTTTTGTTAATCATTTTCATTTTAAGCCTTCTTGCTTTTATTTATAATATCAGTTAATCCATTAAAACAGTTTGACTAAGAAAGGTTTAAAACGATGGTACTTGAAAATCTTCTGTCAGTTTCTAATGGGATGTTAGGTTTCTCTCTTAACATTTAATGAATATATTTTTAGATATGGTCCTATATCAAGATGATAATGGTATCTCCTTGCACAATCCTAATTGAGGGTGCTGAGAAGTGTGATTTTTGTAAATAAATACAGTATTTAATGCAGTGAGTAGGTTCTGAGATTTTGCTTGAATTGTATGAAAACATGATGCATAATTCTTAGCAAATTGGATTCCTTTTATGAAAGTTTATATCTTCTAGTGCGCAAAGTGCTGGGTGACTTGTACCTGTCACCTTTTGTGTAAACAAATTTGTTATTTTCTTTTCTAAAGCAACAATTATCCTTCGAGATTTGATTCTAAAACCAGTTCAGAGTTGGAAGGGGGCCTTTGATGTGTGTTAAATTTTTCCATCTACCTATGCATGGAATTTGGCTGTCTAGATCTGCGCAAATAATTGAGTCTTCTGTTTGCTTTCTGATAATGATGTGCTCGAATGATTTGTCATTTCTTGAGAGTGCAGTCATGTATGTTAGACTTAAGTCAAGCTCAATCACTACATCACTATTTTGTTAAATGTCTATTCTCATCTTGTACCACTTTGTGGATCTTTTCTTGTGTTCATTTGTGGGTTTTGTATCAATCTTTACATTTATAGTGGCAAACTTGTAGGTGAAGAACTTATTAACTATCCATCCAGAAGATGAGGTTCCTGCGAAGAGTGTCACTATTCGCAGGATCCCAAGGTATGACAGCTGTATCTTATTTTAAAGACTAGCTCATAGGGCAATTAAATTGTTGATCTTTCTTGATAAGCAAGTTTCTTCTGTGATTTTCTTTATAGTCATTATACTTAATTTCATGATTTCATATGAAATTAACATATAGAGCTTGTTATACTTTTGATTACTTTGGAGGAAAAGAATCATAGTTGCACTCCAATGCATACTGAGATATAAGCATGGATCTTGGATCTATTTCTATCTAATGCTAGCAAAAGGATGCCTGTCTAGTTTTGTTATGGTGAGCAGTGTTTAGCTAAGCAGAAATTTGGTGTTAGAAGGGTGAGACTTTTGCGTAGTGAATCTTCTGTGGCCATAATAAGTGCCTTTGCTGGTTTTAACAAACATGATAGTGTGATATGAAAGAAGATAAAGCATGAAATGGACAAAAATTAACAGCATTGCTAGGCTGGTGGTTCAGAAAGTAGAGAGATCTCTGAACCTACGAGCACTATTAGACCTCAAGACTTACTGTCTACTATCAGGTACTTCATATTTAGTGCCAAATTGGATTTCTGCAAGGGGTAGAAGAGTTGAGATTTACTTTAGGGGTTCACTCAGTTGGAGGGATAGAAGGTGATGCCTCTTCAAATTTTCTTCAGGATGAAAAAATTACTTTCGAGGCTCAGTATACTACATTCTTCATCCTAGTTTCATATAATTGGTTGCTCTATAGAATCATAGTTGCAATCATAAATTCGGGTCATCATGTTGTCTTTGTTGTATGTCCTGCAAATATGAAATGCTGTCCTGTGTTCAATTTCTATGTCATGCAGCTTTTTCCTTTTTCTTTTGGGCACCCGCACGCGTCTTAGTTGGAGTTTTCTTGTGGAAGAAAACAAGAGTTGTCTTTCTGCTCATTTCATGTATGTTTATACATTTTCTAGGGTGCCAGAAACCATGCCACTATATGACATCTTGAATGAGTTTCAGAAAGGTCATAGTCACATGGCTGTTGTTGTAAGATGGAGCAACAAAGCTGGGGAACAACCTGCGTCTAAGAACCTTGGAGTTGGTAACTTTCTTCTTTGGTGCGGCTAGCTTTACATTCTCATTAGATATGTATTTGTTGCTTATTCTGTGCCCCCTGTCTTGGTATTCCTGGGTAGATGCAGTGAAGGATGTCAAAATAGACATTGACAACCAAAAGCCTGCAGAAAAGCCGCTAAAGACTAAGAGACCCCTGCAGAAGTGGAAAAGTTTTCCGAACAGTGGAAGCAATTCTTTCAAAAGTAAGAAGTGGACAAAGGAGATGTACTCAGACATCCTTCAGATAGATGGAAAGCCTCTACCAAAGTTCCATGAAGAAAAAGAGGCCGTAGGAATAATAACCATGGAGGATGTGATTGAAGAGCTTTTACAGGTAGAGGCAATGATTTCCCCTGTTATCATAAATACATTCTCCTACAATCCAACAGATGTTTGTCCAAGTTGATATTGTTTTCTCTTGCTGCAGGAAGAGATATTTGATGAGACGGATCACCATTTTGAGGATTCATGACAGTGTGTTTATTGATTCCGTCTGTTCTGCAACATAGGAGGCATTGAAATTCCCTTCTTCTCAAGAGTTTTAGGCTATCAGCTTTGCAATTTTTACTGAATCGCAGAATTGTACTTACATATGGGGCGTTTGTAGGACTTCACGACAATGAAAATTGTAAACAGCGACGCCCCCGTTTTTTGTATATAAAACAAAACTTGAAATGATCATGTTAATAGATCAGTTCATAACACTATTCCGCCAGTGTTTCTAGAATACTTAACAGGCATGATGTACGAATCTTTCTCTGTGATATAAGAGGTCCTATCTCTGGACACGCAGTTGTTTTTTCTTTTCCTCCTCCAGCCAAGATTCCTGGTTCAACGATTTGATTCAAGTGATCCTCATCAATGTAATTTTCCCCTTTGTCATTTACGTAGAAAAGATTTCCTGCACATCCTCCCACAGACTGCTTTCCCGTTAAGAGCATCAGTAAAATCAGACCGTAACCGTGAACATCAATCTTGGTAGCAGCAATGCGGGTGTTTCGGTATTCGGGGTCCGTAGACACACTGACGCAAATCACACCACCATCTTTGATTTGTGACTCCCCAGGTTGAAGTGAGATGGACCAAACAATTTAGCCAGTCCACATTGGTTAATGATGACCTTTTTCGGTGACAAATTTGCATGAATGACGGGTGTGGAGAATGCAGTATGAAGATAATTGACTGCGCAAGCAATGTCTCTTGCATATCTACAATTTCTGCGTAGTTCGCAAAACCGTGTACAAACAGGCTTTCATAACCTTATCTCGTGTCATTTTCCTACATTGTCTGGATCTTAGACTTGGACGAATCCAATTTGCTTTTCCAGAATTTCAGTGTCTCTCTGGAAGAAGCAGGTCAAGTCAAACCACTGTGGGGACGCACCATTCCCTTTGTCACAACCAATGACAATGGACAATAATACTTCAGAAATCCACACAAAATTGAATTTAAGGACAAGCAAGGATTGGATTTTCCCAGAGTAAAGAAGTATGATAGTATAGCTATAAGCAGTACGTCATGGATATAACAAAAAGATGTAAGTAGCACTTAAGGACAACTCCCTCATGATTATAACCTCAGTTGTTATACCCGGAGCGACCTGATCTTTCCATCCGACTCAGTTCCTTTGCTACATCAATCATGTTTGGTTTGTCTTCTCCTTTATATTCGCATGCAGCACCGCAAGGCAAGTTCTATAGCAGCCTGCAGTTTCTGTTCCTTTGTTTCTGTTCTTTCTTCCATACGGTCCAAGGCTTTATCCAACAAATTGCGGTCAGAAATTTCCCACAATTTTATACCAGTAAACTGCAACAGCAGAAGAACTCCAAACAAGTAAACATCAGTCTTCTCCGCAACAGTGGCGGTCAATGCGAATTCCGGGTCTAAGAACCCTGTTACCCCAACCACAGAATCTAGTTGAACCTGCGATTCTCCAGGAGGAAGTGATACGCAAAATAAAAAATGTAGCAGCTTAGCAACACCAAATTGGTCAAACATAATGTTCTTCGCGCTCAAATTCGTGTGGATAATGGTGTGGAAAATGCAGTATGCGGGTAAACTAAGGCACTTCCGACATCAGCGGCAATTTTCAGCTTATTGCTCCAAGACAATGATGCGCTAGCCTTCATGGGGCTTTGTTCTACGATATCAGATCTCAGGATGTCAGACAGAAGCTTCAGACTGCCATCATATTCATACACGCGAACTGGAGTTTTGAAATCCAAACAACAGCCCAGGAACTTCAAAACATTCTTGTGGTGGCTTATCATTAGTTAAACTACCATGTCACAGTTAATGTATGACAACCAATCCTCACCGGATGTCTCTTAACTAAAATTCGTCGTTGTTGATATGAACCTCTGAATAAATAACCAGTTCCATCAAACATCACAGGCCTTCTGAAATTACTAGTTGCCCCGATGACCTCTTTCTCTGTGAAATTACGGTAAGGAATATCATATCGTCCTTTTGAAGCAGAACTAAGAGCCTCCAAAAGGTTGCTTCCGTTCTCCAAAAAGGAATCTCCAAAAAGGAAAATGGACATTCTTCTTCCTTGCGCCTTCCTGTGAAGAACCACCGAATTCTTCCTACAGTCGACCAGTAAGGCAGCTTTGCTCGAACTAAATGCTACAAGAAAGGAGAAATTTAAGAAGGAAACGAATTTGTTTGGATTAAGGTACATATCGACGAACCAAAGGATGCGTGCGAGATACATAATTACCAAAAACAGCTGCAAATCTAATAGAAGGTGAACCATTGTACTGTACAAGGACCTCACTTCAGGCCCAGAAAGTGATGCAATATGTTCAACAATGCCGTACAGAAGTCCCAATCAAAGTGATCTTCGGCATCCTGCGAAGCACATTAAGCGTTTAGGTGCATTGCTCACCGCTACGGAGCCACAGTTGGATCCACGATTTGACTTACCAGAATACTCGAGGAAACTTTGAACTAAAAGCAACCCCGACTTTAATTAAGTCCTCTCATTTCATATAATCTCTTGGGATTGGAACATTCCATGCCACTGGTAACAATGATTGAAAACGAAAATAACAACTTTATGATGCCAAAAACGGTATATGTTCAAGAATGTTGAAGACGATATCAGGTGGTTTGTTTGTTCCCAAAAGAACTCTAGATTGAATGAAAAAGAGACCAGGGTGGTGGGGGTTTGGGGTGAAGAGAAATGATACTACAGCAGTGCTAGGAAAGAAGTAGAAGAGCGAAACATACAAGCAGGTCAACAAATGTTTTCTTCCGTAGCGAGTTTGAACGCAATGCTGGTCGTCAGTACACCCTTGCTCTCCTTGAATCCATACCTGCAAAGGTTCTTCAGAGCTTGAATATATAATTCTTGGGTATCAACTTGAGAGGAACTACTGATTCTTTCGAAAACTTTCTTGGTATTCTTCTAGGAAGTTATGAATGTTCTTTTCCGTCTCCTTTCAAATGGAATTAGGATCGAGAAACGTGAAAATCTTTCAAAACTTATCCCTCTGTTAAAATTGCCTTAGAATTTTAAGATTCACACTTCAAGTCTATATTGATTGGCTATATATTTTTCATGGTTTATCCTAATTTTTGAGTGGCTAAGGAAATTTATGTTGGTTAGCTATGTTAGATGAGCTACTTTGGACTAAAATGACACATTTTCAACAATAGAAGGAAGACTTGAAGTTTGTTCATATGGTGATATATCTCTATATAATGCAATTTTGTTCGGAGCAAAAATGACATCCAAGAGAGAAATCCTCCAAGAGCATTTCTCTAAACTATCCACTCTCTTCATATACCACATCTTCATATATATATATATATACACACACACACTCTTGCCATATTCATAGAGTGTATTTTTTGTGCAGGTGTAAAATCATTTGTATCTCCTCTATATTTTTATAGTGCATTTACTCCTCTCTTGTCCCCTGATTTTTCCCTTTACATTGGAGAGTTTCCATATAAATCTTGTGTCTCTTTCATTTATTATTTTACTTCTCATTTTATCATCAACTACCCAAACTAAATATTTATTTATTACCACGCTAAATTCCGCAACAAACTGGTATCAGAGCGTTGTAATATTTATTTGGGTTTCACAACATGGCTTCTATCATGAAATTTGATGTTGAGAAGTTTGATGGAAAACTTAGTTTTGGCATTTGGCGAGTTCAAATGATGGCCATTATCACCTAGCATTTGGCGAGAACTACAGATCATGGTAGTAGCAGTAAAAGTAAATCTAGATCGATGTCTAGAGGCCTAGATAATAAGAAATTTTGTATCTATTACAAGAAAAAGGGACATGTAATTTTAGAATGCTTTAAGTTGAAGAATAAACAGCAAAGGGGCAAAAATAATAATCAAAAGAATTTAGAAAATTCAGCTGAAGCAAGTATTGCTCAAAAAGAGTTTGAAGGTGAAGTTTTGTCTGTTACTGATTTTGGAACTAGATCTAAAACGGAATGGATTCTAGATTCTGGTTGTTCTTATCACATGCGTCCTCATAAAGATTAGTTTACCACTTATGAATCAGTTGATTGTGGTATTGTCTTAATAAAGAATAGTGCTCAGTGTAAAGCTGTTGGATAAGGAACAATTAGAATTAAAATGCATTATGGCATGATTAGAATTTTAACCGGTGTTAGACATATTCCTGATTTGAAACGGAACCTTATCTCTCTTGACACCTTGGAGTCCCTTGGGTGTAAATATGCAGCTGAAGGTGGAGTTCTAAAAGTCTCTAAAGGTGCTCTTATTTTAATGAAAGCTAATAGATTTGGGACTTTGTATGTGTTGCAAGGATCTACTGTTACAGGTTCCGCGGCTGTATCATCATCTATGTCTGATTTAGATGTCACAAACTTATGGCATATGCGTCTTGGCCATATGAGTGAAAAAGGAATGACCATCCTAAACAAGAGAGATCTTTTGTGTAGTTAGAATACTGGTAGGTTGGAGTTTTGTGAACATTGCATTCTCGGTAAGCAGAAAAGGTTAAGTTTCGGTACCGAAATTCATAGAACCAAAGGTACTCTTAACTATATTCATTCAGATATTTGGATACCCTCACGTGTTTATTCAAAAGGAGGATATCTTTACATGCTAACCATTATTGATGATTTTTCTCGTAAAGTTTGGGCTTATTTTTTAAAGCACAAAGATTAAGTTTTTTTCCACTTTTAAGAAGTGAAAGATTTTGATAGAAAACCAGACAGGGAAGAAGGTCAAGTGACTCAGGACCGATAATGGTCTAGAATTTTGTGAAAGTAATTTCAACACGTTCTGTGAAAATAAAGGAATTATGAGACACCGCACGGTTGCCGGTACGCCTCAATAAAATGGCATTGCAGAAAGGATGAACAGGACATTGATGGAGAGAGTTCGTTGCATGCACTCTAATGCTGCCTTGCCTAAACAATTTTGGGCCGGAGCTGCATCTACCGCATGTTATTTGGTGAATCGTTCCCCACACACATCACTCGACTTCAAGATTCTAGAGGTAGTTTGACCAGGTAATCCTGTTGATTATTAAAATTTGAAAATTTTTGGATGTCCTGCATATGCACATGTAAATTAGGGAAAATTAGAGCCTAGAGCTCGAAAATGTATATTTATTAGTTATGTATCTGGTGTGAAAGGGTATCTCTTGTGGTGTCCGGAACTTAAAAAAGTAATTATCAGTAGGGATGTTACTTTCAATGAAAATGTGCTAATTCTCTCTGGAAAAGAAATTGTCAGTTCTTCTGACACAGGTAACTCGAAGAATACCAACGAGAAAGTGGAGCTTGAGTTTGAAATACCAACTCCTAGCGAAGAGAATATTTCCTCATCTCCGATTACATCGGAGGTTCATGACTCCACTGAACCAGATTGTCGTGAAAACTATTCTATTGCCAGAAATAGACCCAGAAGTGAAATCAAACGGCCTGAAAGATATAATGGAGAGAATTTAGTTGCTTATGCTCTTGCAGTTGTAGAGGTTACAGTTGAAGGTGGAGAACCTCACACATACTCTGAAGCAATCTTGTGTTCTAATTCTTCTGAGTGGCAAGTTGCGATGCAAGAAAAAATTAAATCTCTACACAAGAATGACACTTGGCAATTGGTGAAATTGCCAAAAGGCCAAAGAGTTGTAGGCTGTAAATTGGTCTATAAGAAGAAAGAAGGCAACTCTGGAGTTGAAGATGCAAGATAAAGCACGTTTAGTTGCTAAAGGCTACACTCAAAAACATGGTTAGGCTTTAATGAAGTATTTTCTCCTGTTGTTCGTCACACTTCTATACGTGTACTTCTTGCGCTTATTGCCTTGTAGGATCTTGAATTAGAATAACTTGATGTCAAGACTACTTTCTTACATAGAGAGCTCGAGGAGCAGATTTATATGCAACAACCAGAAAGATTTGTTGTTCCTGGAAAAGAAAACTACGTTTGTCACTTGAAGAAGTCTCTTTATGGACTAAAACAGTCTCCAAGATAATGGTACAAAAGGTTTGATTCCTTTATGGTTGAACATGGGTATTGTTGTAGTCAGTAGGATAATTGTGTTTATCTAAGAAGTTTTCAGATGGATCTTTTGTCTACTTATTGTTATATGTTGATAGCATGCTAATTGCTGCTCGTGATAAGTCACTAATCAAAGAATTGAAAGATCAGTTGAACAGTGAATTTGAGATGAAAGATCTTGGTGCTGCAAAGAAAATTCTTGGTATGAAGATTCATAGAAACCAATCAGTTGAAAAATTATATTTATCTCAAAGAAATTACATTGAGAAGGTTCTTGAGAGATTCAACATGAATAACTCAAAACCTGTGAGTACTCCTCTTGCAGCTCATTTTAAATTATCATTTGATTTTTGCCCTCAGTCTAATAAAGAGAAAGAGCAAATGTCATCTGAGCCCTATTCTAGTGCAGTTAGTAGTCTTATGTATGCTATGGTATGCACTAGGCCTAATCTTGCGCATACAGTTAGTGTTGTGAGCAGGTACATGAGTAATCCAGGTAAAGAACATTGGTAAGCAGTTAAAATGGATATTCCAGTACTTGAAAGGTTTTACTGAAAATGGATTGGTTTTTTATAGGAATAAGGTGACACCGAATATTGTTGATGGATATGTTGACTCTGATTATGCAGGTGATCTTGATAAGAGAAGGTCGTTGTCAGGTTTTGTATTTACTTTATGCAATTCTGCCATTAGCTGGAAAGCTAGCCTACAGTCCATTGTGGCACTGTCAACAACGGAGGCAGAATATATTGCAATCATTGAAGGCATCATAGAAGTAATCTAGTTAAGAGGCTTGGTTACCGATCTTGGTTTAACCCAGGATGTTGTTACTGTATTTTATAATAGTCAAAGTGCTATTCATTAACAAAAAATCAGATGTATCATGAAAGGATCAAGCACATTGATGTGAGGCAGTATTTTATTCGGAATGTTGTAGCAGATGGGGAGATCATCGTGAAAAAAATTGCTACAGCTCATAATCTTGCGGATATGCTCACGAAACCAGTTCCAAATCTCAAGTTCAAGCATTGCTTAGACTTGATTGGTGTTCACCAATTCTAAAGGCCCTTTGGGGCATGGTAAAAGAGGAATATGCACATCATTTTATAAGAAGATCATCTTAAAATTTAAGTCAAGGTGGAGATTGTTAAAATTGCCTTAGAATTCTAAGATTCACACTTCAAGTCTACATTTGTTGGCCACATGTTTTTCATGGTTTATCCTAGTCTTTGGGTGGCTAAGGAAATTCAATGTTGGTTAACTATGTTAGTTGAGTTAACGTGGACTAAGATGACACATTTTCAACAATGGAAGGAAGACTTGAAGTTTGTTCACGTGGTGATACATCTCTATATAAGACAATCTTGCTTCGAGCAAAAATAACATCCAAGAAAGAAATCCTCCAAGAGCATTTATCTAAACTATCCACTCTCTTCATATACCACTTCTTCAGATATATATATATACACTCTTGCCATATTCATTGAGTGTAGTGAGGTGTTATCTTGAGTGTATTTTTTGTGTAGGTATAAAATCATTTGTATCTCCTTCATATTTTTATAGTGCATTTACTCCTCTCTTGTCTTGTGGTTTTTCCCTCTACATTGGAGAGTTTTCACGTAAATCTTGTGTCTCTTCTATTTATTATTTTACTTCTCATTTTATCATCAACTACTCAAACTAAATATTTGTTCATTACCACGCTAAATTTTGCAACACTCGCAAACCCCTATTATAAAATGATGGGTCAACCAAGGTAGGCTAAAGATCCCCATATTATAGACCAAACAACACATATTAGAAGTAACAACAAACAAGTCTTGGTGGGAATAGATAAGATTTTGTTTCGAATTTTTTCTTGAAATTAATTAAAATAAATTATTTGTAAAAAATATACAATTAAAATAGTATATTTGGATTAATTTTTTTGAGTTAAACTATATCAGAAATTAAAAAAATAAATTGTTTATAGAAAAAAAAGTAAAACTCAAAATTAAAAAGTGAAAAAAATAATTTTTTTGTTTAAAAACCAATCTAAATAAACCCAAATTTTTTTTATTTAATTTCATACTGAAATCTCCAGCTAAAAGTACATGTATCACAAGAAACTTAAGCATAACAAATAATATCGTCAGAATATCTCAGAAACTGTGTTAAGTGAAATCTATCTTATAGGTGTTACTTTATCATATAATAAAATCTATAAGATTGAAAGACGATAAAGTAGCAAAGAGCCGGTGAATGGCAATGCATTTATATTTTTTATGAGTACTTCCTATAACAATTGCACATTGAATTACATATCAAGTTTGGCTTGTAACACTAGGCTGTCCAAATTCATAATGAGACTAGGAAGGCCTCTAAAAAAAACCTTGTCACTTGTACAAGAAAAGAAGGAATAATAATATGAAATAAGAAATTCAATAAGAAAGATAACAGAATCATCCCCAAGAACAAATGTCAAATCTTGTACAAGAGTTAGTTGCGGTGTTTAGATTTCTTCTCCTCCCTCAGTCATTTCTTCTTTTTTTTGTCTTTATTCCTCAACTTGTCTTTAGATTTGTGCTTCTTGGAATGCTTCTTGCTTGGGTTCTTTTCCATTATCTTCAGCTTCTCTTGACGAGACTCATCGTCTGAATACTCAGAGCAACCTAGAGAAGAAGGGTTTTCTGGTCCAAGAACTACACGTTTTTCCTGCCATTCTCTTTGCCCCACAAGAGGTGTTAGTGACTACTTTTTCCCTGTATCCGAGGTAGAAGGAAGGTAAGGACATGTTTCATCCATTCATGAACCAACAGAACCCCTACCGCGCTAAATCCTGCCATGAAGAGGGTAGTTCATTTTAGAAACTTTACTCCTACAAGGACATTATTTTTCTTCTTCTCTTCCCTCTCCACTTTTTCCTCCATTTCCAAAGGATACACAAAAAAAAACACACAACATTTAAAAAATTAAAAAAAACCAAGAAGCCTCAGGGACCAAGGATTAACTAAGAGAAGATCAATATGTCGAGGCACATGAACAAACAAAAACATATTAAATGAAGCCTCAGGGAACAAGGATTGACCAAGAGAGAATCAACATATTGAGGCACATGAACAAACATAAACATATAAAGTGAAGCGGAAGAAAATATAGACTACCTTGAATCCAAGAATTCATCAGCTTCTTCATCTCTCAAACCTTCATCTTCTCTTAAATGATCATTTTCATTAACCCTTTTCCTTGATGAGTTTGCATCTCCATCAACATCGCTCCCTTTTGCTTGTTCTTCCGGATTTCTTAGTGTCTCTATGCCTATTAGGAGCATTATCCTCATCTCTTATTCTTTTTTAAGCCGATCATCCAGCTCTAGCTCTTTCTGCCTGGCTCGTCACAACCCATTCTCTTCACGTAAAAAATGTTTAGACTCACATGCCAGTAAAAAGCATGATGAGAAAACTTCACTATAATATCGAACTCATTTCCTATCAAGATTGAAAAAGAAAGAACACAAATTAGACTCCTAAATGATGAAGGATAAATCTAGAGTTTATATGCTTGCATAAATACATTTTGTTGCACAGTAATTCACACTAAGGCCCAAACTTTTCCACAGAGAAGTTTCAGCACCTAAAGTAACAATATCATTGTTTCACTCCGACTCAAACATCAACTTTTTTGCCCCTCAACTATTTGATCCGTAATACACAGAATTACGACGGAGAAATGTCAAATATCCAGTATCAAAAACTGAAAGCCAGGACACTATAAAATAGTTATCCGTAGTGCTCATTGTCTTAATAAAAGTATCAATCTATGTACCACTATAATTAAAAGAAATAGTATCAATTCTGTGCTTGCAGTGTAAAACACACAACATTTTCAACTAATCTGAAAGATTCACACAAAAGCAGAAACCCCAACACCAATATCCAGCATAAAATACTAACCTTGTTGTACACTGAGGACAGTTGCAGTCACACGATGCATTACAAAAATGCGTTTGATGCCTGCACCTTTTGAACCTTTCGCTTCGTCAAAATTTTATGTTGTGCAACACATTATCGACATGCGTCCTCTACTTTTTTTAAATTTTACGCCATAAGGACATGTCACCGTCACGCGTTCATGCTGGATGCATTACCGGATGCATTACGATAATGCGTTCAACCACAGTTTGATACCTGAACCATTAGCTTTGTCAAAGTTTTTCATCGTGAGACGCATTATCGTCATGCATTCTCCTCTTTTGACTTTTATGCCATCAGGACGTGTTGTCACATGTTCATAATAGACACATTAGATGCCCGTACCTTTTCAACCTTTTCCTCGAATGGACACATTACGGTAACGTATTCAGATGAACACCTTATCAAGATACCCGTACCTTTTCAACCTTTTCCTCGAATGGACATATTACGGTAACATGTTCAGATAAACACCTTATCATGCTGCGTTTAATGCATTATCGTCATGTGTTATTCGTTTTTTTTTTAACTTTTGCGCCATAAGAACGCGTTACCATCACGCGTTCATAATGGACACATTACACTAATACGTTCAGCATGGACACATTACACTAATACGTTACCATCACGCGTTACCATCCTTCATTTTTTTGGACTTATGCGTCATAAGAACGTATTACGGTAATGCGTTTAATTAGTGCTTGATACTTGCACCATTTGAACTTTTTACTTCGTCAAAATTTTTCGTGGTGCAATGCATTACCGTTATGCGTCCTCTGTTTTTTTACTTTTGCACCATAAGGACGCGTTACCCAATGCTCTTTCCCATCTCCTATCAATTGGAATTAGGATGAAGAAGCGTGGAAATCTTCCAAAACTTGTCCCTCGCAAACCCCTATTATAAAATGATGGGTCAACCAAGGCTCAAGATCCCCATATTACAGACCAAACAATACAGATTAGAAGTAACAACAAACAGGTCTTGGTGGGAATAGATAAGATTTTTTTTTGAATTTTTTTCTTGAAATTAATTAAAATAAATTATTTGTAAAAAATATAAAATTAAAATGGTATATTTGGATTATTTTTTTTTTAGTTGAACTATATCGAAAATCAAAAAAAATAAATTGTTTATAGGAGAAAAAATAAAACTCAAAATTAAAAAGTGAAAAAAATAAATTTTTTGTTTAAAAACCAATCTAAATAAACCCAAATTTTTTTTATTTAATTTTATATTGAAATCTCCAGCTGAAAGTACTTGTATCACAAGAAACTTAAGCATAACAAACAATATCATCAGAAAATCTCAGAAACTGTATTAAATGAAATCTATCTTATAGGTATTACTTTATCATATAATAAAATTTGTAAGATTGAAAAACGACAAAGTAGCAAAGAGCCCGTGAATGCCAATGCCATTCATATTTTTTACAAGTACTTCCTGTAGCAATTGCACATTGAATTACATATCAAGTTTGACTTGTTACACTAGGCTGTCCCAAATTCATAATGAGACTAGGAAGGCCTCTAAAAAAACCTCGTCACTTGTACAAGAAAAGAAGGAATAATAATATGAAATAAGAAAGATAACAGAATCATCCCCAAGAACAAATGTCAAATCTTGTACAAGAGTTAGTTACGGTGTTTAGATTTCTTCTCCTCCCTTACTCATTTCTTCTTCTTGTTTTTTTTTTTGTCTTTATTCCTCAACTTGTCTTTAGTTTTGTGCTTCCTGGAATGCTTCTTGCTTGCAATCTTTTCCTTTATCTTCAGTTTCTCTTGACAAGACTCATCGTTTGAATACTCAGAGAAACCTAGAGAAGAAGGGTTTTTTGGTTCAAGAACTACACGTTTTTCCTGCCATTCTCTTTGCCCCACAAGATATGTTACTGACTGGTTTTCCCCAGTATCCGAGTTAGAAGGAAGGTAAGGACTTGTTTCATCCATTCATGAACTAACAAAACCCCTGCCACACTTAATCCTGCCATGAAGAATGCAGTTCATTTTTGAAACTTTACTTCTATAAGGACACTGTTTTTCTTCCTCTTTCCCCTCTCTCCCTTTTCTTTATTTCCAAAGGAAACACACAAAAAGCACCAACATTTAAAAAATTTTAATAAAAAACCAAGAAACCTTAGAGACCGAGGATTGACTAAGAGAGGATCAATACGCCAAGGCACATGACAAAAACATATTAAGTAAAGCCTCAGGGAACAAGGATTGACCAAGGGAGAATCAACATACTGAGGCACATGAACAAGCAGAAACATACAGACTACCTTGAATTCCAGAATTCATCAACTTCTTCATCTCCCAAACCTTCATCTTCTCACACAAAGGCCCAAACTTTCCCATAGAGAAGTTTCAGCACTTAAAGCAATAACAATATCATAGTTTTACTCCAACTCAAACATCAACTTCTTTGCCCTCAACTGTTTGATCCGTAATACACAAAGTTACGGCATGAAAATGTCAAATATCCAGTATAAAAAATTGAAAGCCAGGACACTATAAAACAGTTATCTGTAGTGCATATTGTCTTGAGGAAAGTAACAATCTTTGCACCACTATAATTAAAAGAAATAGTACCAATTCTGCGCATGTTGTATAAGACACGCAACATTTTCAACTAATATGAAATATTTACACAAAAGCAAAAATCCCAACATCAATATACAACATAAAATATTAACCTTTTTGTACATCGAGGACAGTTGTAGTTAGGAAGCATGAATTTGGCCGACCTCTGGGCTTGGATTGGTGGAGAAAAACCTGCACCCCTTTCTTCTCAGCTTGTCGATGCAATTCTGTAGCCTCTTTCAACAATATTGTAGCTATTCTATTTTCAGTTTCTAAGTCCATTTTTTAGCTATTTTTTATCAACTGCCAGAAGCAAAATAAAATGAATGATTGTGAAATACAAGTAGTCATAAATAGGCATTTAAATAGAAAAGGGCGCCCCAGAACGTAATGTGCTATATATAGTATCTAATTGGTGGGGGAGATCAACTCATGCTAACTGGTCTATATGCTCTTTTCTTTTCCACCCGCTTCCATGGGTCGAAGTAGGGATTTGGGTGGTCGTTTTATAGACTATTTAATTCCCTTGTTATATATGCAACTTGAAACTCTTCCTTACTTGTAATTTTTATATGTGCTGAAAGGCAACCAATCCTTGCACAAGTGCAGCTTAAAAGTTCAAGGATTTGGGACATGGATTTCTTCAAGTAAATATAAGACCCAACCCTCCAAAAAGATCTTCTCCCATTCCATATCAATTTCACAACTGAAGGAGTTAAATCCAAAAGTGATTCAGTAAAGAAAATTACTTTGTTAAAAACAAAAGTTGAATTGTTAAGGTTTACCCGCTATCAGATATCACACACTACTTAAGCGCTATCGACTAGCACCATCTGCTGAATAGTTCAGACAGAAATTTTAATAAAAGCAAGTACTTTGGCACCAGTATTTTCAACTTCTTTTATTGAACGCAATTCCCGGAAATGACACTAAAGATACTAAATTTTTATTTACTCGAAAGAAAGCAACATGAATGTCATGTAACCAACTACTAATTGTAAAATAAAGTTAGGGCTCATGAACACCTTATCATGTTGCGTTTAATGCTTTTCTAAGTAATACTACTAAGCCTTAGAATTTTTTGTCATTCAACGCACTATCATCATGCGTTCTCTGCTTTTTTTTTTTAGACATGAGGACACATTCACATTACGCGTTCATTAATGGATGCATTACGCTAATCTGTTCAATTGCTGTTTGATACCTGAACCTTTTGCTTCGTCAAAATTTTTTGTTGTGCGACGCATTATCATGATGCATTCTTAGCTTTTTTTGACTTTTGCGCCATAAGGACGCGTTACCAAATGAGCTTGAAAATACAAATTTACTTGCTCAATGAAAAGTGAAAAAGAGTAGGAAAGAAAAAGAAATTTCAACTATAAATACAAGAAGAGGGACGGAGTGATGATGGTGGCTTTGGCCAGAGAAAGCTGACTAAAGATGGTGGAGAGGGAGTTTCTTTTTTCTCTTTCTTTCTTTTTGACTACTGAATAAGGGGTTTTCGCCCTCTTTGGTCTTGTTTTTATAAATGTCACCCGAACTTTGCAAATAGCCTGAAAACACATTAAGTAATGTGTTCATAATGTTATCTTTGCTATTGAAGTTTTTACAAGTTAAAATAATAATGAAACTAGGAAAGGTCCTCTGCAACGGTGCCTATGAAAAAATAAAGGCATATGAAGAGATTTCAAGTGCAAGGAAATAAAATAAAACTAACTTAGTTGCTACCATAACCAATACAAGTTCTATTACGTTAGTTTCAAAAGAAGCAAGCTAAATAAAACCAACTTAACTGCTACTATAACCAATATAAGTTCTATTACTGTCGTTTCAAAAGAAGCAAGCTTGTTTACATTTTTTACCTTCCTATTAGAAGTTAGCTTCATATAGGAAGAAGCAAAGCACATAAATTATCAACAAGATTAGTAAACTTATCTCTGCTAAGGTCAAGAAAAAATTCTACAAAACCTTCACTAATAACACATACATAATTTTTGAAATTTTTTATACAACTCTAATTTGAATGAATTTTGAGGCCAAGCTGGATCAAGCATTATTGAGTCCTCTCGTTCTTTTGTTAAACAAGACCCGTACATCTTTGTTCAATTTCTTATAACCATGCCAACCGATAAAGAGAATTCAATTTTCATTCACTTGTTTCTCATGCTCAGGTTGGTTTCTTTGAACTTTTCTTATTTATGATATCTTTGATAGAATTTTCCATAAAATTTGATATAGTTTCAAGCATAAGAATTTCATATTTATCCTCCTTCTATTTAACACCAAGGGGCTACACAATATCCATGGAGTCACCACCCCATTGTTGAATTTAGGTGATGTTTATAGTGAATCTTTTTTCCATTATCACTCATGAGAAAAAGTCATCTTATATCTAACTGCTATCTGCTACTCTTATTGAGAAAGCTAAACAGTACATATTGTTTTAAGATTACCATTCCGAGCTGAAGTCATTCCAAGGCAGAAAACATAAATGCTTTCTCTTCTACTTCTATTGGCATGAAAATCTCAAGGAACCAAAAAGGAATGTGCAATGTAATTTGGAAGGCATTTAACAGTTCTGCAGAGAGTTTCAAGATGATCCTACGCACTTGAATGACTTCAAGCAAGAAACATTCACCAGAAAATACAATGAATTCACGGAAGTTTCTCATGCCTTTGGCCTCTAGGGTTATCTCAATACATGTCTGAAGCTCTCATATGCCATAAAGAACAAAAATATTCTTGTTCACTTAAATTTATGATTTAATGGAAAAAAATCATAGATTTCCTAGAATTCTATCAAACTGTGGCCTTTCCGGTTATGTCCTACATTCTCAACTGCATTAAAGTAGCCGCCAAATATAAACAGTGAAAACGGCAAGAGTTTTCTGAAAGCTTTACTTTCAAATCAGCTATAACTCCTTTACTTAGAATGGACTAACAAGAAAAATGTTTGATTTAATGCTCATATCAAGAGTCCAAAGCCCCAAAAACCTACTAACTGGAAGAGGATGAATTCCTTACCAAACATTAATAGTCTTAAAAGTTCCATAGTTTTCAAGTCATTTCAGGAAAATAAATATTCTTTGAGTTAATTGCAACTACTAATTTAAAAAGAACTGTATTTGCACATGTGGTGGCAAGACAATGCAATTACCTCACCAAACTCCCTAAATTGTCTGAACCCTTTGAACCTTTTGCGTAGTTAAAATTTTTTGTGGTTTAACGCATTTTCGTCATGCGTCATCCATTTTTTTTTTTAACTTTTGCGCCATAAGGAGGCCTTACTGTCATATGTTCATAGTGGACACATTACGGTAATGCATTCAACTTTTGTTTGATGCCTAAATCTTTTGAACCTTTTGCTTCGCCAAAATTTTTCGATGTGCAACACATTATCCTCATGCGTCCTCTGCTTTTTTTGACTTTTATGCCATAAGGACACGTTACTATCACGTGTTCATAATAGAAGCATTACGATAATACGTTCAACTATCATTTGATACCTACATTATTTGAACATTTTGCTTCGTCAAAATTTTTCCTCATGCAATGTATTATCGTCATTCGTCCTTGCCACAACTCATTCTTTTCAACAGTTTGATTTGCTACAAAATGTGCACGTAAAAAATATTTAGACTTGCATGCCAACAAGAAGCACAATGAGAAAACTACTTTACTATAATATCAAACTCATTTTTTATTGTTGTGTTTTGTTGTCTATGCCTTTATACTCAATTTTATCACAATCCTCAACAATTTGCACACAAACACAAGGCAAGTGCACCAATCGTTTAAATTAGTATAATGGCAAGCAAGTTTAAATATCGTATCCACGGGGATGGTTAAATACCATTACTCACTTCTACTCTATTGTTTAGCCTAACAAATTTGTTTGAGAAAATGGTTGGAATAATTACTACTAGGAATAGAAGTCTAGCTTAACTAATTAAAACAACTTAACCAACCTTGCTTGCAAGAGAGAATTCAATAGAGAAAACAATATTTGGATGGAAAATCCCCCTAGAATTACCTATGTGATAGAAAGTCCCTTGGTTGATGAATTACCCTTCTTATGTTTGATGAAATTCCTTAATTAGAACTCACTCTATCTCTAGATGAAAGTTCTCTACTCTTAGATTAATTAGTTGAAATCTCTTTCTAACCAATTCAACCCAAGAATGCATTAAGGATTGTGAATTTCCAATTAGATTTCTCTAATTTGCCAAGAAGATGTTGAGGTTTCTATCTCTAGTCACCTAAATCATCCCCCATTGTTTGTGTATGGTCTATTTCACCCTTCCTTTCTCAATTCCAAGTGAAAATTTCCAGATTATGAATCAATTGTCAATCACCCTTCCTTTCTCAATTCCAAGTGAACAAAAATTCCAGATTATGCATCAATAATCCACTCAATCAATTCAACCATTCAAATCCACAAACAATTCACAAGAAATTCAAATTCAATCAACCAATGAAACACTTCATTCACATAGGCAAAATCTAGGGTTCATACCCATCCAAGTATTCAAAAGTCTAGTTCATCAACATATTACAATTCAAAGAATATAAACCAATAAAGAAAGAGTAAGAATTGCTCATTTTCATGGTATAAAATCTTCTCTTCTTCAAGGTTTGAAATTCGTCACTGTAGCATGGAGAAAATTGCAGTTTTTTCCATGAATCTTCAAGGTGGATGTTCTCCTTCTTCAAATATTCAATCTTCTCTCTTGATTTCTCTTGCAAAGATGAAGATTTGGGATGGGATTTGAGAGAGTTTTGGTGAGTTTTTGGTGTTTTTCTCCCACTTCAGCCGCCCCTCTTGTTTCTGCCCTAAAGGGGTATCAAAATCTGCCCCAAAAGAGAGAGAAATGCAGCATAAAATCAGCTTCAGATCGACACAAACGGCACCGCTTATATCACACCAAACGGCGCCGCTTGCCCCCAGTTTTGGTGCATGTTTCTGCTGCCCTACTGTGACACTGTTTTGATTCTAGGTGAATTCAGAGCATTACATCGGCTGATCTAGGTCTTGATGTCTTCATGAAAGTTGTATATCCGGATCTTATATTTCCATAGAGATTTGAATCACAGCAATTGGGTATCTAGAACTCAAGATATGATCATTATACCAAACTGTGTCAAAAATAGAGCACAATGCAGAATAGGTGATTTTGTAGCATAAGCAGGGTAGGCAAATGAACTCCGATTGATACAAATTTTACCATTCTGAAAACTTCAGAATGTCTGCTATAATTTTATAGAATACCACTTTTGCATTTGGAATCTTTATAGAGGTCAAAAATATACTTGAAAAGTTTTTACCAGTCTATTTTTCCTCTGCATTTCTCTATTGTTCTTCATTGTGTAAAATCTCTTTGTTTGCTTCATTTACTCCAAATCTTTAACAAACTCACCTAAAGCAAATAAGAGATAAAGGGAGTGCAAATCGTGATTAAAACACCAAAATTTAGTATAAATGTGAGCTCAAAATGATCATTATATAAAGCACAAATATAGAATATCAAACTCCCCCACACTTAGATATTGCTTGTCCCCAAGCAATACTACAAAACAACTAAGAAATTTGAACAATAATCCACAAGAAATAAAGAGTGTTTTGAAGTATTACAAAGGAGTGCAAAACAGAGAAAGCATTACTTCATGAGAAATCTTGAGCAATCTACACAATCAATCTAAAAGTCATCCTAAGTATCCATCACAAAGATTAAACAATCACCCCCTTGTCTTACAATGCAAGTAAGAATCCGTGTGTGTTGTGTTTCCAGCTAATGCAAATGCTCAAAAATTATAAGAGTGAATTTCATGTTATTGGCCAAGGAATTCTCATCAAGAAAGCATAATACGCTATAAGCCCGACATTTACAAAACCTCTCCACTAATACGGTAACCAAAATTTAATCTCGATTAGGTAGGACTTTCATGCTTGTAATATTAGGCTCTGGGAAAGTTTAGGGTGCCAAACGAAAGGTAGGGAATTCAAAGTCAAAGAAATGAGAGCTAAAGAGAAAGGAATGAGACATAAAACAAAAGTAATAACCCTTATTAGCCACAAAGAATATCACTATTCCCCTACATTCAACCACAAACTCCCATTCTCTACAAAATCCCCTCACTTTGAATTCAACCACTTGTATACATTATGCTTCAACCCACAACTTGTCCGTCATCACCATCTTTGTCAACCCATAAATTTAACCTCAATCATGACAAAATTTACAATAATAACAATGAAAACATATATACATCTTGAAGGCATCAAGAAATGTAAGAAGCCTTCTCAATAATAAACAAATATATAACAATGTTTTTTTTTTCGATTGAGATGTAATCCAACTCCCGATCATATAAGGTCATCTCACCACTTTTTCCCCTCTCTCTCTCTTTTTTTTTTATAAAGCCTATTTTTCCTATCATCTTGTATTCCACCCATTGTTCCAATTTCCACAATACTCTTTGCTAACTTAAGGGTAAAAAAAATGAATTTAGCTCTCGCAAAGAAGGGTTAAATATAAAGAGTGGAGCTTAAAATTTGAAAGAAGGAAAAATTTAGAAAATAGATTGGAAAATTTATGCACAAAGGTTTCAAGAAAGGGTACTACGGATAAAATAAAGAGCGGTGGCTAAAAAGGCTCAATCGGGACAAAGAAGGCCTATTACCATCATTTCGAGATCAAACTAAGATTACTTACTCATTTCGCCTCAAGGCAAGTGAATGCGGGTTCTAGGATAAAAGTTATGTTGAATTCTAAGGCCAATAACAAAAGATTCAATTCCATAATTATCACAACAAAAACAAAGTGGAAATGTGCTTAAAAGATGAATTCCATACAAGCAAAGAATACAAGGGGTGCTTACTTAATCCAAGTTTAAGGTACTAGTCATAACCTTTAGAATGTTTGTATAACTACTCTTTGATAAAAGATAAAACATGCAAATCTTGAAACACCTTGAAGATTCTAAAAATAAAAACAAGAGAATTCAACAAAAATCTTGAAAGTAACTTCTATTTCTAATTTCTAAAGCCAACTCCCCCTCACTTAAGACAACATTGTCCGCAATATTGGGGAGAGAGATAAATAAAAGACTGCATAAACAGAAATATAGTGAATTGAATCCAACAAAATGAAAGCTTCATAATAAATAAAAAAAATGACTGCAAACAACACAAATTGCACCAGAACACCACACCAAACAACCAAACATACAAACGGTGAAAAATATTGTTGTTTCGTACGTGAAGGCTGGGCAAAACCATATGAGTAGCAAGCTACACCTTCTATATACTTTACAGCAAAAGGAAATAAAAGAAAGCTAGAAACAATGACATAATGAAAGTGGAACCATAAAAACATAGCAATAAAATAAATAAATAAATAAAAGAACAAAATAGAAAAGAAAGAACTGCCCTTTTGTTCATATATTACCGGTACCATCACTCGACCCGGGGCCAGCTCCTGGAAAAAGTTGTCGCCAAAGCCCGGTGAGATACGCTTCCTGTCGTTGCATTGTGTGCATAAGTTGCTCTTGATTCTGAAGGAGTGTTTCTTGGGATTCGGCGAGGCCGGCGTATGGTTGGCCCAAAAGTTGCTGCTGTTTGAGGATTTGTTGTTGGCCTCGATGGAGTTCGTTGAGCTGTTCTTGGCGAGTATGGTCTGCCAACGAAATGCGGCCCAATTGAATCTGGATTTCAGAAAATGTTGTGCACATTTCGGCTTGAAAATCTGCGGTGGATGATGAGGCGATGTTAGGACGAGGTCGGCGTACACTTTCTGGATCTACATGCATGCCGACTGTAGGATGGATGCCTTGCCGAAGTTCAGCGTCAGATCTCGTGATCCATTCATTCCTCTCATCATCATATTGGTAGCCGCAGTTTTATAGTGTTCTTGTGGTGAGCACTTCAGAAGCCGATGTGGAAAGGGCGACCTCTTCGCGAAAATCCACATTAAAGCGTCGTAGAATCTGTGTGATAAGAAGAGGAAAAACAAACGCTTTCATGGTAAAACTGGATGCAACCACCTCATTCATCTGGGTTAGTAAAATGGAAGCTAATGGAATGGGTGATCGAGTAAGCAGTTTTTGGGTAATATAAATGTCCGAGCATCGAACCTCATTTAACCCACTCACCCTAGGCAGAACATTAAAAGCAAGTAAATAGACCACTAAACGAAGCCTAGGGGAAAGGGTATTGGCCTTAAAACCATAACTTGTACACATTCTGCTATATGTTAAATGTAATGCTCGCCAAGCTATTTTAAAATCCCCTCCCGGTCCGAGAGGACCTCCTTTTTTTATTGTCTATCTGAACCCAATTTCCTTCATCAGGAATGTGAAGAAGTTCAGCGAGAATGAGGCGGGTGACGACAATTGGTTGACCCTTAACCTGAGTATGAAGGACCTTGCCAAATTTGTCAAATTTATCCCTAATATTGGCATAAAATTCTTTGACAAGGACAGGATAGTAAGTACCGGAGAAGTTAAGGATAGGCCTCCATCCTATGGTGTGAAATAAACCAGAAATATTAAACAGCTCATTTACCTTAGCGGAAATGGTACGCTAAATGATCATAGAGTTTTGTTGACGTGAAGTGTACCATTCCCGATGTTGATCATCGGTGAAACGAGTAGGATGGAGGTAGGAAATATTGGAGGGAGGTACTTGGGGTGATGATGAGGAAGAGCCGGCGCCCGAAAAGGAGGCCACATCCCTTGTGCGTTTAGGCTTTTTGGGTTGGGCTGTGGTTTTTCTCGGCATGCTTTCTTTTCCAAAATGAACCCTTAAAGAGAAATTAGACTACCTATTTGAAAATGCAAATGCCACAAATAACTTTACAAGGAATACACATAAAAATGAAAATTACAAATTAGCTAAACAAGAAAAGAACGGAAAGAGAAAAAGAAAAAGAAAAAGAAAAAGAAAAAAATTGCACAAAAAATGTTAGACAAAGGTGAAATAACTAGTAACTATATTAAGTAATAAAATTAAATAAACTAACTATAAAATTAATAAAAATAAGTCTATATTACTAATGGAATGCAAAGTAGTAAAGAATATCACAAATTTAACCATTAAGTTTCATTGTGGCATTTCATCAAACACATGGTAGGCATAAAGGAAAACAAGAGATAACCAACAACATTAGAGAAGAATTGCAAGCCAACAACAAACAAATGCACCACAATCATAAATTACCAAAGCATTTAACCCAAAGAAAGAAAATAAATAAATAAATAAATAAATAAAGATTGCAAGAGAAAAGGGTAAAGAGACAAACTAATGGAGTGCTTGAAAGTTCTTGTGCCTCAAAGTTGAAGTGGGAGGATGAAGTGAGGTGTGAGAAAAATGTGGGAAGGATGGAATTTCTTGAACAAACAAAATGGAAAGAGAGAACCGAGAGAGGGGGGAAGGAAAAAGAGAGAAAAGAGAGGAAGAAGAGCAGGTTTCGGTTGTGGGTTTTGTGGTTTTTTTTTTTTTTTATGAAAATGCAAAACCGCGCCGTTTGATTAAGTCCAAACAGCGCCGTTTGGCAGAACGCGACTTGCGTCTCTCTCTTTCTTTTTTTTTTTGAAATAGTGAACAGTATCCGGCGCCGCTTGAATCACACTAAACGGCGCCGTTGTAATCCAGTTCTGAAACTGGATCAAAAAAGGTTTTTTTTTTTTGTGATGGTGAACAGTGAAACGGCGCCGCCTGGAACCCACCAACCGGCGCCATTTCAATCCAGTTCTGAAACTGGATCAGAACGCCACTTTTTTTTTATGGTGAACAGTGAAACGGCGCCGCCTGGAACGCACCAAGCGGCGCCGTTTTACTCCAGTTCGGCAGAACTGGAATTGCGTCCACAGTGACCCGACGCCGTTTGATTCAGTCCAAACGGCGCCGTTTTGGATTTTTTTTTTTTTTTACCATATTCAGCCACAACATTTAACAAAAAATAATTAACTACAAACTAAAATATAACACACCAAATAGCATATTATGAAGCTCTTCACAATTAAGGAGAATTAAAATTTTCAAACTCAAAATCAATTAAGTAAAATTATGTACAATTAACTAAATAAACATAAAAGATCACTTATCTCTTGGATCTTGGAGGATTAGAGAGACTTTTTCAAGTTCTCTGGGATCTCCTCCGTTATAGTGTTTGAGACGATGGCCGTTAACCTTGAAAACTCCCTTATCCGGATGTGCAACTTCTACTACCCCATAAGAGTAAACTTTGTGGACTATGAATGGTCCGGACCATCGTGACTTGAGCTTTCCAGGAAAAAGCTTCAACCGAGAGTTAAATAATAGCACTTGATCTCCCTCCTTAAATTCCCGATTCGACAATATGTGCTTGTCATGCCATTGCTTCACTTTTTCCTTGTAGATTCGTGAGTTCTCATAGGCATCTCTCCTCCACTCATCAAGTTCATTAATTTGGAGTAGTCTGGTTTTCCCTGCAAGATCATGATCAAAATTAATCAATTTAATTGCCCAATATGCCTTATGCTCAACCTCAACCGGTAAATGACAAGACTTCCCATAGACTAATCTATATGGAGTAAACCCGATGGGGGTCTTGTATGCAGTCCTATATGCCCACAAAGCATCATCAAGCTTAACACTCCAATCCTTCTTAGTATGTTCAACAATCTTTTCCAAAATTCTTTTGATTTCTCTATTAACCACTTCCACTTGGCCACTAGTTTGAGGGTGATAAGGGGTTGCCATCTTGTGTGTAACACCCAATCGAAGCAAGACCTTCTCAAGTTGTTGGTTACAAAAATGAGTTCCCCGATCACTAATTATGGCTCTAGGAATGCCAAAGTGAGTAAATAATTTTTTTAAAAATTTAACAACCACTCTAGCATCATTTGTTGGCAAAGCTTGGGCTTCCACCCATCTAGAGACATAATCAACTGCAACCAAGATGTATGCATTACCAAAAGAGTTTGGAAAAGGACCCAATCAATACCCCAACAATCAAAGACCTCACATACTTGAAATGTAGAGATGGGCATTTCATACCTTTTTGAGATATTACCAGTCCGTTGGCAATTGTCACAGTGTTCTACATACCTTTGGGCATCTCTAAACAAAGTCGGCCAATAAAATCCCGACTCAAGTACCTTTCTTGCTGTCTCATTGGCTTGATAATGACCACCAGCCGGACCTTTATGGCAATGCTCTAATATATTCATATTCTCAGGGTAGGCTACACATCTCCTTATGATTTGATCTGCACAAATACGGAACAAAAACGGATCTTCCCAAAGATAGTACTTTAATTCCGAGAAGAATTTCTTCTTTTGTTGAGAGGTTAAATTATTTGGTAAGATCCGAGCCACAATATAATTAGCATAATCTGCAAACCAAGGAGTGTGATCATCATTACCCAGAACCAAGTATAAGCTCTCATCAGGGAATGTGTCATTAATGTTTTCCTCGTTCAATTGTTCCAAATGTGGATTCTCAAACCTTGATAGATGATCAGCTGCAAGATTCTCTGCTCCCTTTTTATCTCTTATCTCCAAATCAAATTCCTGCAATAAAAGTACCCACCTAATTAGTCTAGGCTTTGCATCATTTTTGTTGAGAAGATATTTGAGTGCCGAATGATCAGTATAAACAATGACTTTAGACAAAACAAGATAGGGGCGAAATTTATCAAAAGCAAAAACTATAGTAAGAAGCTCCTTTTCGGTTGTGGTGTAGTTTTCTTGTGCTTCCGTCATGGTCTTGCTCGCATAGTATATCGGTTGAAAATACCTTTCTCGTCTTTGTCCAAGCACTGCCCCTACTGCAAAATCACTTGCATCACACATTAGTTCAAAGGGAATGGACCAATCGGGGGCCACCAATATGGAGAGTCAATCAATTTTTGTTTCAACAAAGTGAAAGCAATTAAGCATGTATCATCAAACACAAAGGGCGCATCTTTTTCAAGCAAATTTGTAAGAGGTTTAGCAATTTTAGAAAAATCTTTTATAAACCTTCTATAGAACCCTGCATGACCAAGAAAACTTCTAATTGCCTTTACCGAAGTAGGTGGTGGCAATTTTTCTATAGTTTCTACCTTGGCTCTATCAATCTCAATGCCCCTGCTAGAGATCTTATGCCCCAATACAATGCCTTCTTTAACCATAAAATGACATTTCTCCTAATTCAAAACCAAATTGGTTTCTTCACATCTTTGCAAAACTTTTTCAAGATTTTTCAAACACAACTCAAAAGAATCACCAAAAACAGAAAAGTCATCCATAAAAACCTCCATAATATCCTCCACTAAACCCTCAAAAATAGCTAACATGCACCTTTAAAAAGTTGCAGGAGCGTTACATAAACCAAAAGGCATGCGACGGTAAGCAAAAGTACCATAAGGACAGGTAAATGTAGTTTTCTCTTGATCTTCCGAGGCTATTGGAATTTGAAAGTACCCCGAAAAACTATCAAGAAAACAGTAATACCTATGACCGGCAAGTCTCTCAAGCATTTGATCAATGAAAGGCAGTAGAAAGTGATCCTTCCGAGTGGCATCATTAAGCTTTCGATAATCTATACACACTCTCCAGCCGATCACGGTCCTTATGGGAATCAACTCGTTTTTCTCATTAGGCACGACGGTCATCCCTCCTTTCTTGGGAACTACTTGGACGGGACTCACCCACGGACTATCCGAGATAGGATATATGAGACCGGCATCAAGAAGTTTGATTACCTCTGCTTTGACCACTTCCTTCATGTTCGGGTTTAGCCTTCTTTGGGGTTGTACCACCGGTTTGAAGTCTTCTTCCATCAATATTTTGTGGGTGCAAAATGAAGGGCTAATACCATTGATGTCGGATATCTTCCACGCCATTGCCTTTGTATGCTTCTTTAACACCTTTATGAGCTCTTCTTTCTGTTCTTCTTGCAAATCGGTTGCAATGATCACCGGAAGTTTAGAATTATCTGCAAGAAAAACATATTCCAAATGATCCGGCAGTTTTTTCAACTCTAGCTCCGGGGGTTCTTCAATGGAAGACTTCATTCTACCCCCTTTTTCCTTCTCAATTTTTTCGAACTCATCCCTTCGGTTGTGATTGGAGATGACTCCATATGTGCTATGACTTCACCATTCTCATGACACTCCTTCTTTGCTTCTTCATCTTGCAACAAGGATACCTCTAAATGATCATGATTCAATAATCCCTGCACATGGTTGGAGACAATGTCATCAATAATATCTATCCTAAAACAAGAATCATCATGATCAAGAGAATATTTCATAGCCTCAGGAACTTTAAAAATAACTTCCTCTTCCCTTACCCTAAGGGTTAACTTCCCTTCACAAACATCTATATTGGCCTTAGCGGTAGCTAGAAAAGGTCTTCCTAAAATCAAAGGCACCTCCACATCCTCACTCATGTCAAGTATCACAAAATCAACAGGGAATATGAATTTATCAACTTTCACAAGTACATCCTCAATAATTCCCCTAGGATACTTCACCGATCTATTGGCCAATTGAATGCTCATTCTAGTTGGTTTAGGTTCACCCAATCCCAACCTTTTAAACATCTCATATGGCAACAAATTAATGCTAGCACCCAAATCTGCTAATGCCCTACCAATTGACAAATTACCAATAGTACAAGGGATAGTAAAACTCCCTGGATCCTTTAGCTTTTGCGGTAGCTTGTTCTTGTTTTAAAGAATGGCTGAACACTCCTCATTCAATGTCACCATTGAGAACTCCTCCAGCTTTCTTTTCTTGGAAAGGATCTCCTTTAGGAATTTAGCATATCTTGGCATCTGCGAAAGAGCTTCAACAAATGGTAAGTTGATATGCAATTGCTTAAAAAGTTCAAGAAACTTACCAAATTGTTCATCCTTTTTCTCTTGTTGAAGTCTGGCAGGATATGGAATCTTTGGCCTATACTCTTGAGTTTCCTTATTCTTTTGTGTTTCTTTCTTCTCAATCCTTTCTTCATCCTCAACATACACTGGCTCATCTTTATTCCCTTCTTCCTTTTCTTGCGTCTTTTGCTTCGGAATCTCCAATTCTTTTCCACTTCTCAAGGTAATAGCTTTAGCATGTTCCCTTGGATTCGGCTCGGTGTTGCTTGGGAGAGTTCCAGCTTGCCTTTCGAAAAAAAGCTTTGTCAGTTGGCCTAATTGATTTTCCAAGTTCTGAATGGAAGCCTGTTGGTTCCTCAGGGATGCTTCTTGATGTTGGAACTGGGTTTCGGTAGTTTCAATGAACTTTGTCATCAAGTCTTCAAGGCTAGGCTTCACAGGTTGTTGGAGAGGTGGAGGTGGTTGATGTTGATAAGGAAGAGATGTTTGGGGTCTAGGATTTGATGAAACTTGGAAGCCAGGAGGGTGAAACGGTCTTTGTTGCCCTTGGTTGCTCCATGAGAAGTTTGGGTGATTCCGCCATCCCAGATTATAGGTATTACTATAAGGATTGTTGGGTTGCCTTCCTCCTCCAAGGAAATCCATATGCTCCGTTGATGATGCATTAGAAGTTCCCATGGTTTGGCACTCATGGTTTGGATGACTACCTCCGCAAAAATCACAAGCCATCATCACTTGAGAGGTTTGAGGTGACGAACTCAAGCTCTCAATCTTCTTGTTTAAGGCATCGAATTTTGCCTCCAAAGCCGTCATCATGTCTACATTGTGCATTCCACTAGGTTTGGTTTTTGGCCTTGGATTCCCCCATTGGTAGTTGTTCATGGCGATGTTTTCAATGAGGTCTTGTAACTCTTCCGGTGTCTTCAAACTGGTGGTACCTCCCGAAGAGGCATCAATGAGTTGCTTGGAAGGAAAATTTAATCCACTATGGAATGTTTGCATTTGAAGCCCCAAATCTAGACCATGATGTGGACATTTCCTCAATAGCTCCTTCCATCTCTCCCAAGAATCGTATAAGCTATCACTCTCCATTTGTTGGAAAGAGAAGATATCATTTCTTAGGTTTGCAGTCCTTGCCGGAGGGAAATATCTAGCGAGGAACTTTTCGGCAAGATTGTTCCATGTAGTGATGGAACCCGGTGGAAGTGATTTTAACCATGACTTGGCTCGGTCTCTCAATGAAAATGGAAATAATCGAAGGCAGATGGCATCTTCGGAAGCCCCATTAATTTTGAAAGTATCACATATCTCCAAGAAGTTGGCAATATGAGCATTTGGGTCTTCGTCCGGCAAACCATCAAATTGCACTAATTGTTGAACCATTTGAATGATATTTGGCTTGATTTCAAAATTGTTGGCTTCAACTCTTGGCCGAGCAATACTTGACTCCGCTCCTAACAAAGAAGGTCGTGCATAGTCTCCCATTGTCCTTGGCCTTGCATTTTCGTCATGTGCCATATTGTTCTCAATTTGAGGATTCTCACCTTCAACTTCAATTCCTTTAAGTATCACCTCTAGGTTTATACCCCTTGGATCCCAATAAAAAATCTGCTCAACTTCGGAATTAAGTTGATTCATTCTCCCGAATTACTTGAGGTCATAAACCAAAAGAATTCACACCTTCACCACAAATAAAGTAAAAGTTTAGCTCAAAGAACACTTACTTAAAATAGAACAAAAATAGAGAAACATAAGCTAAGAACTCCAATTCACTAATGACTTACAAAATTACAAACAAGACAACAAATGCTAACACTAGCACTAAGTATTATAACAATAAATAAGTAAAATGACTAAATCAATAGAGTTCAAGCTTTCCTAATATTAACCAAAGATCCCCGGCAACGGCGCCAAAAACTTGTTGTGTTTTGTTGTCTATACCTTTATACTCAATTTTATCACAATCCTCAACAATTTGCACACAAACACAAGGCAAGTGCACCCATCGTTTAAATTAGTATAATAGCAAGCAAGTTTAAATATCGTATCCACGGGGATGATTAAATACCATTACTCACTTCTACTCTATTATTTAGCCTAACAAATTTGTTTGAGAAAATGGTTGGAATAATTACTACTAGGAATAGAAGTCTAACTTAACTAATTAAAACAACTTAACCAATCTTGCTTGCAAGAGAGAATTCAATAGAGAAAAAAATACTTGGATGGAAAATCCCCCTAGAATTACCTATGTGATAGAAAGTCCCTTGGTTGATGAATTACCCTTCTTATGTTTGATGAAATTCCTTAATTAGAACTCACTCTATCTCTAGATGAAAGTTCTCTACTCTTAGATTAATTAGTTGAAATCTCTTTCTAACCAATTCAACCCAAGAATGCATAAAGGATTGTGAATTTCCAATTAGATTTCTCTAATTTGCCAAGAAGATGTTGAGGTTTCTATCTCTAGTCACCTAAATCATCCCCCATTGTTTGTGTATGGTCTATTTCACCCTTCCTTTCTCAATTCCAAGTGAAAATTTCCAGATTATGAATCAATTGTCAATCACCCTTCCTTTCTCAATTCCAAGTGAACAAAAATTCCAGATTATGCATCAATAATCCACTCAATCAATTCAACCATTCAAATCCACAAACAATTCACAAGAAATTCAAATTCAATCAACCAATGAAACACTTCATTCACATAGGCAAAATCTAGGGTTCATACCTATCCAAGTATTCAAAAGTCTAGTTCATCAACATATTACAATTCAAAGAATATAAACCAATAAAGAAAGAGTAAGAATTGCTCATTTTCATGGTGTAAAATCTTCTCTTCTTCAAGGTTTGAAATTCGTCACTGTAGCATGGAGGAAATTGTAGCTTTTTCCATGAATCTTCAAGGTGGATGTTCTCCTTCTTCAAAGATTCAATCTTCTCTCTTGATTTCTTTTGCAAAGATGAAGATTTGGGATGGGATGTTTTGGTGAGTTTTTGGTGTTTTTCTCCCACTTCAGCCGTCCCTCTTGTTTCTGCCCTAAAGGGGTATCAAAATCTGCCCCAAAAGAGAGAGAAATTCAGCATAAAATCAGCTTCAGATCGACACAAACGGCACCGCTTATATCACACCAAACGGCGCCGCTTGCCCCCAGTTTTGGTGCAAGTTTCTGCTGCCTGACTGTGACACTTTTTTGACTTCTAGGTGAATTCAGAGCATCAAATCAGCTGATCTAGGTCTTGATGTCTTCATGCAAGTTGTATATCCGGATCTTAAATTTCCACAGAGATTTGAATCACATCAATTGGGCATCTAGAACTCAAGATATGATCATTATACCAAACTGTGTCAAAAATAGAGCATAATGCAGAATAGGTGATTTTGTAGCATAAGCAGGGTAGGAAAATGAACTCCGATTTTACCATTCTGAAAACTTCAGAATGTCTGCTATAATTTTCTAGAATACCACTTTTGCATTTGGAATCTTTATAGAGGTCAAAAGTACACTTGAAAAGTTTCTACCAGTCTATTTTTCCTCTGCATTTCTCTATTGTTCTTCATTGTGTAAAATCTCTTTGTTTGTTTCATTTACTTCCAAATCTTTAACAAACTCACCTAAAGCAAATAAGAGATAAAGGGAGTGTAAATCGTGATTAAAACACCAAAATTTAGTATAAATGTGAGCTCAAAATGATCATTATATAAAGCACAAATATATAATATCACTTATCAAGATTGAAAAATAAAGAAAACAAAGTAGACTCCTAAATCATGAAGGAGATGAAATCTAGAGTTTATAATGTCTTCTTCAATACATTTTGTAGCACAGTAATTCACACAAAAGGCCCAAAATTTTCCACATAGAAATTTCAGCACCTAAAGCAACAATATCATAGTTTTACTTCAACTCAAACATCAACTTCTTTGCCCATCAACTATTTGATCCACAATACACAAAGTAATGGCGTCAAAATATCGAATACCTAGTATAAAAAACTGAAAGCCATGACACTATAAAATCGTTATCTGTAGTGCTTATTTTCTTGAAGAAAGTAACAATCAATGTACCAAAATAATTAAAAGAAATAATACCAATTACGTGCCTATTCTATAAAACAACCAATATTTTTAACTAATCAGAAAGATTCGCACAAAAGCAGAAGTGCAACACCAATATTCAGCACAAAATACTAACCTTGTTATACACCAAGGATAGTTGTAGTAAGGAAGTATGGATTTGGCCCACCTCTGGCTTGGATGTGTAGAGATAAACTTGCACCAAGGATGATTGTAGTCATACATTTATCAATGGACACATTACGGTAATGTATTAAATTACTATTTGATACATGAACTTTTTGCTTTGTCAAAATTTTTGTCTTGCAATGCATTATTGTCATGCGTCCTCCGTTTTTTTTTTACTTTTGTACCATAAAGACACGTTGCCTTCACGCATTCATAATAGATATATTACGGTAATGCGTTCAGCTACTGTTTGATGCCTGAACCTTTTGCTTTGTCAAAATTTTTGTCGTGCAATGCATTATCATCATTCGTCCTCCGCTTTTTTTGACTTTTGCTCCATAAGTACCCTCTGCCATCACACATTCATAATGGACGCATTACGGTAATGCGTTAAACTAGTATTTGATATCTGAACCTTTTGAATCTTTTGCTTCGTCAAAATTTTTTGTCGTGTAACGTATTATCGTCATGTGTCCAACGCATTTTTTGACTTTTGCGCCATAAGGACCCGTTCATAATCGACATATTACAGAAATGCGTGCAACTATTGTTTGATGCCTGCAATTTTTGAACCTTTTGCTTTGTCGTGCAACGTATTATCATCTTGCATCATCTGCTTTTTTTAACTTTTGCGCCATAAGGATGCGTTAACATTACGCGTTCATAGTGAACGCATTACATTAATGTGTTCAACTATAATTTGATGCATGAACCTTTTAAACATTTTTCTCAAATGGACGCACTCTGGTAATGTATTTACATGAATATCTTATCATGCTGCGTTCAATTCTTTTCTAAGTGGTACTACTAAGCATTAAAATTTTTCATCATACAATGCATTATCGTCATGCATCAGTCTGCTTTTTTAGACTTTTGTACGATAAGAATGCCTTACCGCCATGCGTTCATCAATTGACACATTACGATAATGTATTCAGCTATTGTTTAATACCTGATCTTTTAGAACATTTTGCTTCGTCATACGTCTTCTGCTTTTTTTGTGCCATAAGGACATGTTGCTGTCACGCATTCATAATAAACGCATTACGGTAATGCATTCAACTACTATTTGATGTCTGAACATTTTGAACCTTTTGATTTGTCAAATTTTTCATTGTGCAACGCATTATCATAATGTGTCTCCTCTACCATTTTTTTACTTTTGCGTTATAAGCGCGTTACCTCACACATTCATAATGAACGTATTACAGTAATACATTAAACTATTATTTAATGCTTAAATCTTTTAAATCTTTTGCTTCATTAAAATTTTTTATCGTGCAACAAGTTTCGGTGAGAATGAATAAAGTTTTGTTTTGAATTTTTGCTTCAATTTAATAAAATAATAAATTATTCATAAAAATATGAAATTAAAATAATATATTTAAATTAAAATTTTACTTGAATTAAATTATATCAAAAATTCAAAAACAAATTAGTTGTAATAGAAAATTAAAATTCAAAATTAAAAAGTTAAAAAATAAAATTTTTTAGTTTAAAAATCAATCTAAATACACCCAAAAAATTTTTTTTTAAAATTTCAAACTGATATCTCCATCTGAAAGTTGGTGCATCACCAGAGACTTAAACATAACAAACCATACCGTCAAAAAATTTCAAAAATTATATCACATAAAATCTGACTTGTAAGTATTACTTTATAATATAAAAAAAATTATAAGATTGACGATAGAGTAACAAAAAATCTGACTTGTAAGTATTACTTTATAATATAAAAAAATTTATAAGATTGACGATAGAGTAACAAAGAACCAGTGAATGCTAATGCCATTCATATTTTTTACAAGTACTTTCTGTAGCAATTGCATATTGAATTACATATCAAGTTTGACTTGTTACACTAGACTCCCAAATTCATAATGGGACCATGAAGAAGGCCTCTAAAAAAACCTCCTCACTTGTACAAGAAACACAGGAATAATAATATTAAATAAGAAAGCTTATAAGGAAGATCACAGAATCATCCCCAAGAACAAAAGTCAAATCCTATACAAGAGTTACAGGCGGTGTTTAGATGTCTTCTCCTCCCTCACTCGTTTCTTCTTTTTCTTGTCTTTATTTCTCAACTTGTCTTTAGATCTGTGCTTCCTGGAACGCTCCTTGCTTGAGTTCTTTTCCTTTATCTTCAGCTTCTCTGGATCAGACTCATCGTCTGAATACTCAGAGCAACCTAGAGAATAAGGCTTTTCTGGTCCAAGAACTATACCTTTTTCCTGCCATTCTCTTTGCCCCACAAGAGCTGTTACTGACTGCTTTTCCCCAGTATCCGAGCTAGAAGGAAGGTAAGGACCTGTTTCATCCATTCGTGAACCAACGGAACCCCTGCCACGCTTAATCCTGCCATGAAGAGGGCAGCTCATTTTAGAAACTTTACTCCTATAAGGACACTTTTTCTTCTCCTCTTCTCCCCTCCTTTTTCTCCATTTCCAAAGGATACACACACAAAAGCACACATCATTTAAAAAATTTAAAAAAAAAAAACCAAGAAGCCTCAGGGACCAAAGATTAACTAAGAGAGGATTACACATGAACAAACAAAAACATATTAAGTGAAGCCTCAGGGAACAACGATTGACCAAGAGAGAATCAACATACTGAGGCACATGAACAAACAGAAATATATAAAGTGAAGCAGAAGAAAATATAGACTACCTTGAATTCAAGAATTCGTCAACTTCTTCATCTCTTAAACCTTCATCTTCTCTTAAACGATAATCTCCATTAACCCTTTTCCTTGATGAGTATGGATCTGTATCGACATCATGTTCCCTTTTGCTTGTTCTTCCAGATTTTTTAGTGTCTCTATGCCTATTAGGACCACTATCCTCATCTCTTATTCTTCTTCTTCTAAGCCGATTATCCAGCTCTAGCTCTTTCTGCCTGGCTCGCCACAACTCATTCTCTTCAACAGTTCGATTTGCTACAAAATGAGCACGTAAAAAAATGTTTAGAATTACATGCCAGCAAGAAGCACGATGGGAAAACTACTTCACTACAATATCAAACTCATTTCCTATCAAGATTGAAAAAGAAAGAAAACAAAGTAAACTCCTAAATCATGAAGGAGATGAAATCTTAATGCCTACATCAATACATTTTGTGGCACAGTAATTCACACAAAGGCCCAAACTTTTCCACAAAGAAGTTTCAGCACCTAAAGCAACAATATGATAGTTTTACGACTCAAACATCAACTTCTTTGCCCCTCAACTATTTGATCCGTAATAAACAAAGTTACAGTGTCAAAATGTCAAATATCCAGTATCAAAAACTGAAAGCCATGACACTATAGAACAGTTATCCGTAGTGCTCATTGTCTTGAGGAAAGTAACAATCTATGTACCACTATAATTAAAAGAAATAGTACCAATTTTGTGCATGTTGTATAAAACACGCAACATTTTCAACTAATTTGAAAGATTCACACAAATGTAGAAACCCCAACACCAATATCCAGCATAAAATACTAACCTTGTTGTACACCGAGGACAGTTGCAGTCAGGAAGCGTGAATTTGGCCGACCTCTGGGCTTGGATTGGCGGAGATAAACGTGCACCCCTTCCTTCTCAGCTTGTCGATGCAATTCTGCAGCCTCTTTCAACAATATTGTAGCTATTCTGTTTTCAGTTTCTAAGTCCATTTTTCAGCTGTTTTTTATCAACTGCCAGAAGCAAAATAAAATGAATGATTGTGAAATACAAGTAGTCATAAATAAACAAATTTAAATAGAAAAGGGCACCCCAGAACGCAATGTGCTACATAGTATCTAGGCAGAGTATAACAAGATTTACAAGATTTCTCATTGGTGGGGGGAGAGGAACTCATGCTAACTGGTCTATATGCTCTCTTCCTTCCCACCCGCTTACATGGGTTCGAGTAGGGATTTGGGTGGTTATTTTATGGACTATTTAATTCCCTTGTTATATATGCAACTTAAAACTCTTCCTTACTTGTAATTTCAATTATATTTGCTGAAAGGCAGCCAATCCTTGCACAAGTGCAGCCTAAAAGTTAAGGATTTGGGACATGGATTTCTTCAACTAAATATAAGACCCAACCCTCCAAAAAGATCTTCTCCCATTCCAAATCAATTTCACAACTAAAGGAGTTAAATCCAAAATTGATTTCTCAGTAAAGAAAATCACTTTGTTAAAAACAAAAGTTGAATTATTAAGGTTTACTCGCTATCAGATATCACACACTACTTAAGCACAGTCGACTAGCACCATCTGCTGGATAGTTCAGAGAGAAATTTTAATAAAAGCAAGTACTTTGGGCATTAATATTTTCAACTTCTTTGATTGAACGCAATTCCCAATGGGAAATGACACTGAAGATACTAAAGTTTAATTTACTCTAAATAAGGCAACATCAACGTCATGTAACCAACTACCAATTGTAAAAGAAAGCTAGGGCTCCTAAAGTATGAACCTGAATCCAACGAATGAGCTTGAAAATCCTACGTCTAGATAGCCAATGGCCTTCTATTCACAAACAAAAAGCTTCCCCCGTGACAGAAAAAAGAATATTGGTTGTTTGGACCAAAAATGTCAAAAAAATTTTGTAAGAGAAAATAATATAGTTTTAAAATGTGATATTATCAGAGTAAGGTTTAATTTCATGCTGACCCCTCCCGGCCAAAACTGCAGATTTAAGTACCAAAATTTGATGCAGATTCTGAAATCCATGTAAATATACAAGTTCAAAAAATGAAAGGTTTTCTACCAACATTTTTCTTTGTTGAATGCAGCTTAAAACAACTGTAAGCCCTAAGGGCAAATCATGTAATTTTGATTCATGACAAATATTGATGAGAACTAATATGTTTATATTGTGTGATAGGATTTGTGAAGAAAGAAGTTTGAAGTCTCATTGCCTTCAAAAGGAAGAGCAAAGAACAACCTCATTAAGCTATGAGTCTTTTGAGGTGTATTCAAAAGCTAAAGCTCAGCGTTGAAGACTTGAAGTGTAGAGTAGAGTATGATGATAGGTAATATCTATGTGAACTTTACTACTTTAGTATGTCTTTGAGTCTATTGAATGCGTAAGAGAGCATAAAAGATTGGTTTCTTAAGTTTAAAAAGACTTTTGAATGAATCTCTAGAAAATATGGTTTTGTGTTTCAAAAAGTTTTTAAGTAAACTTTAAATGATCAAATGAGTTTGATGATGATTTTCAAACTTATATTTGTCTCATATAAGTTATCTATATATATCAAATGTATTTCAAATATTTGGAAGATTAGTTTCAAATGGTTTTACTGAGTTTGAACACAATTCCATTGAATTCGGTCGTCCGAATTTGGTAGCAAAAATTTGCTATCTGTTCTTCCGAAGAAATTCGGAAGAAGATTCGGACGCATGAAGAAAAAAATTCGATCGTCCGAATTTTGGTCTTCAAACGATGGTTCATCGTTCTTCCGGGAGAAATTCGGAAGAAGATTCGGACGTGACGAGGAAGAATTGGGTCGTCCGAAAAAATTCGGACGCAGAATCGGTACGTCCCAATTTCACGAAAAGTATGCGTTAACTAGCTAGTTTTATAAACTGTTTAATCGATTTTCAAATTCTATAAAAAGTCTATAAACGTGCGATCTTTTTACAAGAATCGACAATTTGAATATTCTAAGCTTTCAAAAGTCAATTACAAACATTTCTCAAGCTCTCTTACATCTCGTGCATTAAATTGATCAATCCAAAGACATCAAAGTGTGAAGGTGCAATTTTGTGTAAATTCTACCAACCAGGTGGTAATATCTACACACTCTTCTTTACTTAATCACTTGTATTGTTCTACTAAACTTTCTAGCGAGGTTATCTTGATAACATAAAACCCTTTAGATAAGGGTGATCGCTGAAGTTGTGATTCGAGGTTGTTTGAGATATAAAACCATAGGTTGGTGGCGCTTGTTTGTAAAAATTACAAGTAGAGGTTGTATGTGTAAAAACCAAAGTGTGGTGAGCACTCTCCCTGTAATCTGTGAACTTGAGCACATAGTAGAGTTATTGAAATCCTTAAGTGTATGCTTAAGGTAGTGGAGAGTAGATCTCGAGGATCGAACCACTATAAATTGTTTGTGTTTATTTGTTTACATTTCTTATACTTTGCTTTGTCATAAAGCGTGGTTTATTCTCATTCACTTAATCTGCAATAGGTCCGTTTCATCTATAAAGTTTTTAATTTGTGAAAAATTAGCTAAATACCTAATTCACTCCCTCTTAGGGTATTTCAATTGGTATCGGAGCGGGAATTTCTTTGTGTGGCTTTACAACCTAGAAGACAAAGATCACTATGGCTAATATGTCAAATCTACCTTATCTAGAAGGATCTTCTACAAACAGAGCACTCCATTGTTTGATGGAGCAAATTATACATTTTGAAGTTTCAGAGTTAAAATATATATTTGTTCTATTAACTTTGATTTATGGAACATAATCGAGAAAGGTCCCCTATGTCCCGATGAAAATGAGAACGGATGGAGTAACCTCGAACCCAAATCTACTCGATGAATTTGATGAGCATGATTCAAGGAAAATGACTCTAAATTATCAAGCCCATGAATATATTGAGTCGTGCTTTCTAGATGTTCTTGAAGTATAATAGAGTTAGTGGGTGTGATTACGCACATGATATGTGGAGATTACTTCAAATTACACATGAAGGGTACTTAATCGAGTTAAAGAATCTAAACTTTGCTTTATCTTTGTTAGAGATTATGAATTGTTTACTATGTAAACAAGGTGAAAATATTAGTGATATGTTTACTTAGGTTTACTAACATTTTCAATGGGCATGAAAAGCTTATGGTAAAGGCTATACTTATGGGAGAGCAAAAGCAGAAAGATCTTGGATGCTTCTACCAAAATCTTGGCGACAAAGACACTAGCTATTGAGGAGTCCAAAGATCTAAAAACTCTTCCTCTTGAAGAACTCATTGGATCGCTACTTACTGCATGAAATGAAGATGAAGAGGTTGAATGATAAGGAAGATGAGGAAAAGGGGAGAAAAAGGAGTAGTGCTAAATGCCTCAAACAACTTGAGTGAACAAGAACAATCTTCAAGTGAAGAAGAAGGTGGAAACGAGTGGAGAAGAAGAAATTGCAGATAGCGGTGAAGAAGTTCAGAGATTCTACAAAAAGGAATTTCACAGAAAGGAAGAAAAGCTAGTCAGAAGAGTGGACAATCATCATCATATAAACCTCGAGTCTTTGAATGCAAAAATCGCGAGCATCTTATCTTGATCGTCCCCAGGAGCGTTGAAAGGGAAAGAAAGCAAAAACGAAAAGAAATCGCCAAGAAAGGAAAAGGACTAGTTTGGAACATGGGATCAACGGGGAAAGTGAAGATGAAAGTGAAGGAAAGGCCAACTTATGCTTCATGGCCAGTTGATGATGAGTGACAATCTTCTCCTTCTATTTCAAATTTGTGTGATGATGATATTGATTCTAGTGATTTAATTACAGAATTGTATGAAGAAGCTAAAAAAAGGGCTAAAGAAGAAATAAAGAAATAAAATCCAAAATTAGTGATCTTTCAAATGAAAATTCAAAATTATGTCTTGAAAATGATAGACTTCTTGAGACCTTAAATTCTCTTACTATTGAAAAGGAAGTTTTGAACACTACCATACAAGATGTGTCTTTTGAAAACAAAAAGTCGTGTTCAAAAATTATTTCTCTTGAATCAATGCTTTAAAAGATCATGAGGTTTTAAAAAGGAAAGTTAATGATCTTACTTTATGCATTGAGAAATTTACAAATGGAAGAAACAATTTAAATAAATTACTTTGGGTATCAAAGATCCTCGTTTGTAAAGCGTAGTGCAGGTTTTACACATGATTGCCTTCATTCAAAACCAAAAGAGACATTTGTTAAAAAAGCTTCTCATTATAGATCTCATACCCTGCTGTACATATTGTGGTAAACATGGACATAAAGTGTTTAAATGCATTATAAAAAAGAAAGATAGAAAGCTGGAGTAAAGACTATATGGAAAGTTAAAGAAGCGTCACTAACCCTCTTGGGACTCAAGAAGATATGGGTACCAAAAATCACTCTTTCTAATTTGGTATAGAGTACAATTTGCTTCAAGATCAAATGCCACAAAATGGTTTCTTGATAGTGGTGATTCAAGACACATGATTTGAAATGCATCACTTGTTAGTGAGCATTTCAGCTACAGTGAAGGCTTTGTCACTTTTGGTGACAAGAAGAAAGGGAAAATACTTGGAATAGGTAACATTGGTAAAGGTTCATTCCTCTTATCAAACAAGTTTTACTTATTGATGGTTTAAAATATAATTTACTTAGCATTAGCCAATTATGTGATAATGGTTGCAAAGTAGAGTTTAAATGTGATCTTTGTCTTATTCTCGATAATGCAAGCAATAAAACTATCTTTGTAGTTAAAAGAGTAAGTAATGTATATGTGTTATATCTTGATGAGACTTATTACTAATGACATTAAATGTCTTGCAATACATGACAATGATGGATTTTTATGGCATAGAAGATTAGGACATGTGAGCATGAATTTATTGAACAAACTTTCTACTCAAGAACTAGTTAGAGGATTACCCAAAAATGCATTTTGACAAAACTCGGATTTGTGATGCTTGTCGATATGGAAAACAATCAAAAACATCCTTCAAACCAAAGAAAATGGTGTCTACCTCAAAACCTCTTGAACTAGTTCACATGGACTTATTTGGACCTATGAGGACTACTTAGTCTTAGTGGTAAAAGATATGCTTATGTGATTGTTGATGATTTTTTCAGATTTACATGGGTAATATTTTTATCACAAAAAAGATGAAACATTTTATGAATTTTCAAAACTTTTTAAGAAGGTTCAAATTTCTCTTAATTGCAATCTAATATCTATTAGAAGTGATAATGGAAGAGAGTTTTGCAATCAAGATTTTACAAAATTTTGTGATGAGTATGGTATCACTCATAATTTTTCAAATGAGCTAAAACACCTCAACAAAATAGAGTTGTTGAGAGGAAAAACAGAACATTACAAGAAATGGCTAGATCAATGCTTTGTGAAAACTCTTTACCTAAGTACTTTTTGAGTAAGTTTGTAAATACAGAGCATGCTTATGTAATGAATAGAGTTTTACTTAAGACCTTTTATAAGAAAAAACACCTTTGAACTTCTATTTGATAAAACTCAATCAATTGTTTATTTTAAAGTATTTGGTTGTAAATGCTTTATTTTAAATACTTAGTGACAATCTTGGTAAGTTTGACGAAAAATCGATGAAGGTATATTTCAGGCTATTCATCTAATAAAAAAGGCATATAGAGTCTATAATAAAAGGGACATTGTGTGTTGAAGAAACTATTCATGTAACTTTTGATGAATCAATATTTATCTTCAAAGAAGAAATGAAGATGATACTGAGGTTCATCAATGGTTGAAAATCAAACTCAACACTAAGTACTCACATTGGAAGATCATGCTAAAGAAGAAGAAATAATGGAGCAAGAACATGATGGTCAATCAAGCAATAATCAAGAGCTTCCAAAGGATCTCACATATGCAAGAAGTCATCCCTAGGGAGCAAATCATTGGTGATGTCTCTCGAGGAGTTAAAATAAGACGGTACTTTTATTGATAATTTTGCGACTTTTATCACATATTGAATCTAAAAAATATTGATGATCGTATCGTGTGATAATTTTCGGATTATTCGCTATGGAAGAAGAGTTAAATCGAGTTTGAGAGAAATAAAGTTTGGAATCTTGTTCTAGACACTCATGATCATTCTCATTATTGAGTACAAAAATAGATATTTAGAAATAAGTTAAATGAACTAGGAGAAGTAGTTAGAAATAAAAGTTTGAGACTTGTTGCTCGAGGCTCAATCGAAGAAGGTATTGATTATGATGAAACTTTTACTCCAGAAGCAGTGATTAGAGTCTATCGAATACTCTTGGCATTTGCTTGTTTTTAAAGACTTTTAAACTATTTCAAATGGATGTCAAAAGTCTTTTCAAATGGTTTTATTGAAGAAGAAGTTTATGTAGTAAACAACCTCCTGGATTTATTCATGAAAAAATTTCCAAATCATGTTTTCAAATTATCTAAAAGCTCTATATGGGATCGAAACAAGCTCCAAGATTCTTGGTATGAAAGATTAAGTGGTTTTCTCTCTCAAAAGGTTTTACTAAAGGAAAAAGTAGACACAACTCTTTTTATTAAAACATCTTCTAAAAGCGATATTTTGCTTTAGACAAATCTATGTTGATGATATCATATTTGGATTCTACTAACACTTCTCTTTGTGAAGAGTTTGCTAAAACTATGCAAAATGAATTTGAGATGAGCATGATGGGAGAAACTAAGTTTCTTCCTTGACTACAAATTAAGCAAACCAAGGGATGGAGTCTTCATCAATCAAGCAAAATATACTAAGGGAAGCTATTGAAAAAGGTTTGGAATGGACCATGCAAAAGGAATTAAGATCTCAAATGAGTTAAATCAACTAAACTCGACAAAGATGAGAAAGGTAAAAGTATTGATGAAAAAATTATATAGAGGTATGATAGGAAGTTTTACTTCTATCTCACTCGCTAGTAGACTAGGATATTATGTTTCTTTGTATCTTTGTGTCTTTAGATTCCAATCTTGTCCTAAAGAATCTCATCTAATTTACATTAAAGCGAATTTTTCGTTACTTGATTGATACTCATGATTATGGCTTTGGTTTTTGAAAACTTCATCTTTTGAAAGCTTATTGGATATTCGATCGCTGATTATGCTTTGGATGTAAAGTTGAACGTAAAAAGCACAAGTGGGCATTATCAATTTCTTAGTAGTTGTCTCTGTATCTTGGTTTAGTAAAAAGCAAGCTTGTGTGTCTTTATCCACCTGCAAAGTTCGAATACATAGCATGCGAGTAGTTGTTGTCGCATAATTGTTATGGATGCAGCATACTTTACTTGATTATGGTCTTAAATTCAATTGTGTTCCCATATTATGTGATAATACTTAGTGCCATTAACTTGAAAGCATAAATCCTATTCAACATTCTAGGACTAAGCATATAGAGATAAAACATCATTTTATTCAGTGACCATGTGATTAAGAAAGATATATGCTTAGAATATATAAATACAAATGATCAAATTGTCGACATATTTACAAAGCCTTTGGCTGAAGAAAGGTTTAATCACCTAAGAAGACTCTTGGGAATTTCAAGATTCAATGACTAATGTGTTTGTTGAAGTCACTGATGAATGCGGGAAATTTTTGATTCAAAAATCCGGATGCACTGCAGAAGATTCGATCGACCAATTTTTCACGAGTGTCAAGCAAAGCAGACTTTTGATCAAGAATTTGGACGCAGTCGAGAAAATTCGGTCGACCAATTTTTCGAATCAAGAAAAGCAACTTTCGCTCGAAAATTCGGACGTGAGCACTGAAAAAATCGATCGACCGAATTTTACTGGGACGAGACTTTTTAAATAAAGTCGAAAACAATCTCTTCAACATTACTACTTCGAATTTCACATCCTTTTTAAAACATCTCACACCCATTCACATCCGAATCAAAATCCCTTCAAAATCCCACACTCTCATCCCGATTTTCCTTCATTTTTTAAACGTCTAGCCCTAATTTACATACGAAAACAAATCCTTCTCAAGAGAAAACATCATGGTGAGAACAAAGATACCCAATGTTGAGAAAGGAAAAGGAAAGGCTAAGGAAGGAGATAGAGATCCAATCCTCAATCGACCAAGAAAGATTCGCATTCCTCAAGCACAAGGAGTTGACAGGGTTTATCTCTATCAAATCTACTCATGAATTTGATGAATGGAATAAGAATAGTAGAAAAATCATTCACTGGATACAAGGTAGATATTGATAAAGTTCGTCAAATATGGATATTGTCCTATCTCATTTCAATGATATTGGTTGGAGTAGTTTGCTCTTCATTGATGAAGAATTTTATCCCACTTTGATATATGAATTCTATGCAAATCGAAAGAGGATAGAATTGAGATGATAGAGGGATAATGTGATACAATAGTATTCATCTAGAGTATCACAAATGGACATTGAATTCAATGAAGGATTGATAAATAGAATATGTGGAGTAGGAGATGAGGGAGCTAGATATTATTCGACGATCCATGCATTGCTATGATCGTGAACTATTCACACATGTTAGATTTGAAGATGCATTTACAAATGGAAGAGAGTTTAGGGCCATAAAGGAAAGGGAAATTAAGAATTTGGATGCTAGAGGTAGAGTTTTACATCACATGGTGACCACAATGATTGTTCCTAAATTTTGGACATAAGTCATCAGATTGGAAATATGCATATAGTAATCATGTTAGCCCCTGCATGAAAATAGAAGGATGAATTTTGGGTATATAGCATTGAAACATATGATTGCGGCTTTAGAAAAACAAGTAACTAAAGGCATTCCCATTTGGAAGGTTATTAACCCAGTAATATTCAAGCATTTTAAGATCAAACTTCCTGGAAGAGGGCAAACTTTTAAGAGTGGTGAAATTTATACAAATGAAACTCTAAAGAGAATGCAATTAGTTCATGATGAGGATAATGTATGGAGGACAAAAAGAGAAACTCCTCCGAAAAGGATAGAAAGAAAGAAAGCTATAGAGAGTGAAGAGGAAGAAGAAGAAGAGGATGAAGAGGAAACCCTTGCTAGGGAAATGAAAACAAAAAGAAAAACATGACACCTCAAGTGAGGGGAGCAACCCCCAACAAAAAGGAGATTATTTGAAGAAGAAGTTCGGAGTTAAGTCTAGTAGTAAAGGAGTATCTAGAGGGGACACCATTATAGCCAAAACATTCCAAGAAGCCCTGAACAATCATGTCAAGGAAATGGAGAAAATGTATAAATTCTTTGAGTCATTTGCTCCAATGGTTCTTGGAAAATTGGATGGATTGGAAAACAGAGTTAAACACATTGAAGATATCCCTATGAGAAATACTCAAAGTGGTGAAGGAACCTCTAAACCTCAAGATGGAAAGGAGGAGGAAAGAAAAAAGAGAAGCGAGAAAGAAGATAATCAAGATAGCGAGTGATGAAGATGATAATAAGGGTGGAAATGAAGAGACTATAGCGAAGAAGAAGAACAAGAACATGCTCTTGAAGATCCACCCAGTGTGAGGGAGCCAAGTAGCTCAGCTGCAATTGTATCTCCAACAACAATCTCTTTCGATCGAGGAAGAGTCAAGACTTAGCGATCAAGAAAGGAGTGAGCTGAGCCTCCCCATCAACCTCATCATCACAAGACTAAGCTTTCTCTCTAATCTCTTTACTCGTATTTTGTTCAGCTTTTCTAAGCATTTTGTTGCATTTTCTATTACGAACTTGTTCAATATTTTTTATGTAATAGTGAAGCTCAATGATGAAATCACTAGTGATGAGAGCTTCTTTTTATATGCTTAACTTGAACATCTCATTTTCATTGATCCCTTTAAATTTTTTTTATGATGACAAAAGGGGAGAAAAAATATGATGTAATATGATGCAATACATGTGAAACCTTAGTCATTATGTGAACTCGAGTCCTTAATCAAATTTGGATGCAAGGTTTTAAGATTGGATGCATTTATATTTATGATCAAATTTTTTTTCTGTTTATTCAAATTGGTTCCAATCTGCTTTTACTCTACTCCATTATGTTTGAACAACAAGTATGAAACCTTTATATCATTTCAAATCTTCAATTATATTGAATCATTGCAGCTTTGGACATGAGTTTAAAAAATTCGGATGCATGTGATTCAAAATTCGGACGCATGAGATTCAAAATTCGGATGCATGATATAAAATTCGGATGCATCCATATTGTGTTGTCAAAATGTGCTCTTTTGTTATTCAAATTGATTCAAATGTGTTTTAATCTCTTCTAATATGTTTGAACAAACTTAGAAAAGCTTATTTACAAAATTTGTAGCTTTCACTTTACTTATTTTAAAGTTTGGACTTACTATGCACAAAATTCGGATGCATGATATCTCTAAGTCCAAATGTGTTGAAAAAATGAAGCACAATCTAAGGGGAGCATTGATAAGCTTTTTAACAACCTTAAAACCTCTCTTAGAAGTTTTCTAAATACTTAAATGCTATATCTTCTATCCTAATTGCTTTGGAAGGAAGGAGGCAAATGGAGGATGGTTGGGTCATAGGCTCATAATGAGCCTTTTGCATGTCAATGTGCTAAATTAGTTAATTTCGTCATTGACATCCATACTCTCTGTCTAATCTGTTTAAATCCATCACATATTACATCAAAGTTTGTCATCATCAAAAAGGGGGAGATTGTAAGCTCTAAGGGCAAAATCATGTAATTTTGATTCACTGACAAATATTGATGAGAAACTAATATGTTTATATTGTGTGATAGGATTTGTGAAGAAAGAAGTTTGAAGTCTCATTGCACTTTCAAAAGGAAGAGCAAAGAACAACCTCATTAAGCTATGAGTCTTTTGAGGTGTATTCAAAGCTAAACTCAGCGTATGAAGACTTGAAGTGTAGAAGTAGGTATGATGATAGGTAATATCTATGTGAACTTTTACACTTGTATGCCTTTGAGTCTATTGAATGCATAAGAGAGCATAAAAGATTGGTTTCTTAAGTTTAAAAAGACTTTTGAATGAATCTCTAGAAAATATGGTTTTGTGTTCCAAAAGTTTTTAAGTAAACTTTAAATGATCAAATGAGTTTGATGATGATTTTCAAACTTATATTTGTCTATATAAGTTATCTATATATATCAAATGTATTTCAAATATTTGGAAGATTAGTTTCAAATGGTTTTACTGAGTTTGAACACAATTCCATTGAATTCGGTCGTCTCGAATTTGGTAGCAAAATTTGCTCATCGTTCTTCCGAAGAAATTCGGAAGAAGATTCGGACGCATGAAGAAAAAATTCGGTCGTCCGAATTTTGGTCTTCAAACGATAGTTCATTGTTTCTTCGAGAGAAATTCGGAAGAAGATTCGGACGCAGCGAGGGAAGAATTCGGTCGTCCGAAAAATTCGGACATGCAGAGTCGGTCGTCCAATTTCCCGAAAAGTAGTGCTAATTAGCCAGTTTTATAGCTGTTTTAACTGATTTTCAAATTCTATAAAAGCTATAAACGTGCAATCTTTTACAAGAACTGACAATTTGAATATTCTAAGCTTTCAAAAGTCAATTACAAACATTTCTCAAGCTCTCTTACATCTTGTGCATTAAATTGATCAATCCAAAGACATCAAAGTGTGAAGGTGCAATTTTGTGTAAATTCTACCAACCAGGTGGTAATATCTACACACTCTTCTTTACTTAATCACTTGTATTGTTCTACTAGCTCTCAGTGAAGGTTATCTTGATAACATAAAACCCTTTAGATAAGGGTGATCGCTCGAAGTTGTGATTCGAGGTTGTTTGAGATATAAAACCATAGGTTGGTGAGCCTTGTTTGTAAAAAATTACAAGTAGAGGTTGTATGTGTAAAACCAAAGTGTGGTGAACCTCTCCTGTAATCTGTGAACTTGAGCACATAGTAGAGTTATTGAAATCCTTAAGTGTATGCTTAAGGTAGTGGAGGTAGATCTTGAGGATCGAACCACTATAAATTGTTTGTGTTTATTTGTTTACATTTCTTATACTGCTTTGTCATAAACTGTGGTTTATTCTCATTCACTTAATCTGCAATAGGTCTGTTCATCTATAAAGTTTTAATTTGTGAAAAATTAGCCAAATACCTAATTCACCCCCCCCTCTTAGGTATTTCAACAACTTTTTTATTCAAGATACAATTCATTTCCTTGTTCAATAAATTACTTGAACATTATACTGATAGAAGTCCTATATAAGAAAGGCTTTTCTAAAGGGAATTAAAGATAAGATCAAAGAGAACGAAAAGCATATAACAGTAGTGTACACTCTCACTTGCATTGATCCTAAAATAGTTCTTAGAAAACCTGCTATTGCTTTAGGCTTTAAGCGGGAATCAATTATTTTTATCCATGTAAATTGCCACACAAATTCCCCTCCAAGCAGTGGAACATGTTATCTGACATAAGCTCACGGATTGTCCTAATTTTATTCATTTTCCTTATAAGAATGGGTTTGTTCAGTTTGATTAGCTACAAACAACTATCTCCATGCTTGCTTAAATAGAAATATGCTTTAAAATAGACACACATAATCTTACAAATGATACATTTGTGTCTGTCTGAGTGGACCAGTAAATACTACTAACATTTAACGAAAGCAAGAGTCAGTGAAACCAAAGTTGAATTGTAATTGAATTCATAATACAAAATTAACAGAGATCTTAGGGATAACGATGCTGATAAATCCTCCAAAACTAATAAGCGAAGAAATCAATCATCTGGTGCATAATAAAGTCAGCCAATTACCCATAATTTCTTGGAAACCAAATAAATTTTTACAATAGTCTCGGCAACCCAGAAAAATAAATGCTTGGTAAAAAGTAAAAAAAACAAATAAAGAGCAGACGAGAACACACACACACAAGCCAGAAGGAGGCACTCCTCAAGTCTAGAAGCCTCTCATCAGAAAGAAGGCAGACCTCAAATATTAATGTCAAACCATCACTGCCAAAAAAATTAGCTAACGACAACAACGACTGCATCGGGGGGGGGGGGTAAGCTAAATAGTTTGTGTTTCATTCTCTTTTCATTTTTCTCTCAACAGACAGCAGTATCAAAGGCAAATTTTTGATGAAGAAACAGAAAAAAAAAAAGAACAGAAACTGAAAAAAAGGAACAAAGAACAGACAATATTCAAGGCTTCAAGCCAACAAAGAACGGATATTGATGAAACCATCAGCTGGTAGCATTTTATTACCTTAATCACAGGTCACAGCAGAGGCTAGAGGAGATAGCGCCAGTGCTGTCAAGGCTTAGCAGCGGCACGGGCGTTGATGTCAAAGCAGAGCAGCGGCGCCGGCGTTGATGTCAGAGCTAAGCAGCGGCGTGGGCTCGGAGCTAGCCACCGGCGGTGTGAGGGCTAGAGAATCTGAGAGCGGAGGCGATGAGGCGGAGATGTAAGATGTCTGATTGTGTACAGGACAGGGAAAAAAAAACCTAGTCCTGGAAAGAATCTGGAAAGAATGGTCGGTAGCAGTGTCAAACAGACCGACCCGCTTCGGCCCGCTGCCGGCTGGCCTCATGCGGAGGGGAGTGGGCTGGGTCTGTATCATGCTCAATTTATATTCGGATATGGATGGTCTCGGGCTAAACAAATTAGTTTACGGGTTAGGTATTTTTAAAAAAATAAAAAAATATTAAACGATATTATTTTATGTTGTGTTAATAAATTTTTTATCTACTTAACATAAACTATGTGTTTTATGTTGTGATTTAAAAAAAATTTTAAACTAGCCCGCTGTAATTTGTTGACTTAATAGAGCAGGCTAATTAGGCTCGTATTTAAATAGATTTAGACCAATTAAGTCTAAGTCCGCTTAATTCAATAAAAGAATGGGTCATCTAATTTGACAGGATTAAGAATGAAGCATGATGTGAACGCATTATCATAATGCGTTTATATGTGTTTTTTTTTCTTAAAAAATTATATTTTACATTTTGAAAAATCGGCATATGTAAAAAATTATATTTTGCATTTTGAAATTTGTGCTTGTGAAATAAAAAATACTAAATTTCTTCATTAAAATTCTTAAATGTTATATTAGGTAAAAAATGTTTAATAATTATCAATTAACCGCCGAAGAAGTTGAATATATTTTTCATATATACTAATTATGTGTTACACATTATTTATATATATGATTTTGAGTTTGTCAAATTAATTTATAAACCCATTAGTTTATAGCGTAACAACTCTCTTTAACTTAGGCAACTAATTTCAAATAGCGAATCATATAAGATATCTTAAAATGAAAAGGTATATACTAATCAATAACATCTAACATAATTTCATGTGTGAATAACATCTAAAATTCTCAACGTAATATTTATTTTAGTTGTGATTTATTAACCTATAGATAGACATAGATTACTCACCCATTATAAATTTCATAGGTAATCCATAGCAAAATAGCTACACTTTTCCAATGGAATTTTTTAAATTTAAAAGAAAATAAAATAAAAACTTCCGTGGGAAAACTATAGCTATCTTGCCACAGATTACCAACGGAATTGCTTTTAATTTTAAAAAATAAAATAAAATATTCCGTGGAAAAACTATAAATCTCTTGCTACAGATTTGCCACATAATATTTTTACTTTAAAAGAAAATGAAATAAAAAATTCTTTAGATAATATGTAGCTATCTTGCCACACATTACCAATGAAATTGTTTTTAATTTTAAAAAAATAAAATAAAAAATTTCGTAAGAAAACTGTAACTATCTTGCTATAATTTCCTACAGGATGTTTTTACTTTAAAAGAAAATAAAATAAAAAATTCTAAAGGTAATCGGTAGCTATTTTGCCACGAATTCCCAACAAAATTATTTTTAATGTTAAAAAATAAAATAAAATAATTTCGCAAGAAAACAGTAGCTATATTGTCGCAGAGTTCCTATGGAAGTTTTTTACTTTAAAAGAAAATAAAATAAAAAATTGTAGGTAATAATATGTAGCTATATTGCTAAGTATTACCAACGGAATTATTTTTAATTTTTTAAAAAATAAAATAAAACATTTCGTGAGAAAATAATATCTATGTTGCTACGGGTTTTCCACATAACTTTTTTACTTTAAAAGAAAACGAAATAAAAGTTCTGTAGGTAATCTGTGGCAATATTACTACCGATTATCAACAAAATTATTTTTAATTTTTAATAAAATAAAATAAAAAATTCAATAGAAAAAAGGTAGCTAATTACATACGGATTTCCCACGCATTCTCTTCTTGACGAGTTGACGGGTCTATCAAGATTTTGTTACCAATTAGCTGCGATTTCTCTTTCCGTAGATAGATTGCTATGAATATTTTTGCAGCTAATATCTATGGCTTAAGTGCCCTTTTCTAAGTAGTAAACGAGGAGGAAAAAGAGTTTAGCTGAGAAAACCGAGCAAGGGCAAAGGAGGAGAAAGGGAAGAAGTTTTGGTTGGCAAAAGCAGCCAAGCTATTGATCCTCTTTTAGCCTCTCGGCAAGTGATGGAGCCAATAGCATTGTTCAGCCGCCGCCATAGCAATCTTACGTATTTTTGGGGATAAGGCAATTGACTCAAATCTCATAAATAGGTTTGTAAAGTTGAACGCATTAGTAATGTGTTCACTGTAGACAAAACAATAAGAATGGAGTTGGATAATTTTTAGTGCTCCCTCACAAAAGGAAAAACAAAAGAAAAGAAAAGATATTGTTGTTGCATGAATACATACTGTGTCAAGTGCTCTTTTTTCAAAAAAAAAAATTTTAAATACTCAAAGTTTACAAGTTACTTTGAGCATTGAACAAATCTTTTACTTAAATTATTTTGATTTCAAGAACTGCAAAGCTGTGTCTCTTTACAAAAAAAATGGTGAATATGACTTTTCACATGATTGGGAATCAGATGCGCAACTTGAAATTTTATTGGTGAAATGATACAAATTAGAGGAGGGAAATTGTTGGAGTGAAATGAGTTTAAAAAAGAAGTGAGATAGTCTTAAATACTGACGAAAATAGTTGTTAGACTGTAAAGGTATTTTTGAAAAATATCTCAACAGTTAGCAACATAGGACATTCACATGGGACATGTTAGAAAAAAATAAAATAGCCCAGCATGTGATCTTAATAGTTGATGGAATGGGGCTTTCTACAAAAGAAATAACTTTATGGGGTAAAGTAAAATTTGCCCTATAAGTTATAGTAGATTAATGATATTAACACTAATATTATTGGACAAAATAATATTAATAAGGTTTGAAATATCTTAAGCAAGCATTATAGTCATTCTTCAATTGAATACACCATGCAACATGTTCATAGTGTTATTAGACAAAATAAAAATAAGCGCGTAATAAACCAATTAATTCTGTATAGTGTGAGATTAATTACCTGAACGCATTATTATAGAGCAATCATTTGTTCAAACCAATTAGTTATGTATAGTGTGAGATTAATTGCTTGAACGCATCATTATAGAGTAATCATTTGTTCAATGCATTGACATACGTTCTATGGTTGTGGCACGCATTGTCATTTATATAGAGCTGTGTGATTTTCCACACACTCATCTATGGTGATTTTCATGTAAAACCTCCGAGATTTCAGTGTTTGAATGTTGAAGGGTGAAAAGTCTTCTTCAATGCTCGTTTCACAGGGGAAGGTCAAAGGTGTGGAGGAGAAGATAATTTGCAGAGATCCTTTTATCAGCATCAGTTTTGGTGGGAAAAATTAGCAGGAACAACATCGTTAAGAAGATTAGAGGATTAAGTATTGATATTGGCTCATGTTTGGGGAGTTTATCTCACATGGAAACCAAATTTTAAGGGAGAACTTCCTTACAACTATAAAAGGAAGCTTCTTCCCTCTTTGTAAATCATCCCAAAACATAGCCTTAATTACTTCTTTAGGCTATTATTTTCTCTTTTATATCTTCTCACAAAATAATATTTGTGGTGTTCGAGGAATAAGCAACATTAGCCAAACCTCATTAATTTTTCAGTGTTCTTTTATTTATTTTAATAGCCATTGTTTGTATTATATTTTTAATTGTCTAAGGAAGTTGGCATTTAAGTGGTCCACTTGTGACCCTCCAATCTTTTCTGAAAATTTTTTTAAAATAATTCTTGGCAGAATACTGTTTGTGAGAGAAGTTATGGGTCCTACACTTAAAATTTTGGGTTCAGTTTCAAAACTGAACCCCGTCCAAGCTCACCCTTAACCTACTCTATGTTTTTTATTTTCTTCCGTAATAAGTAGTATCAGAGCTAAAGGTTTTCTAAGTATACCCCGTGATTACAGCTTGGATTGATCTTCCACATCAAAAAGAAAACTCTTGGTTTATTGGTATTCCACATTCATTGGCTATTAAAATTTTTGGAGCAGAAATGGCAGAACCATCAAAGGCTGTAGCATCCACTTCCTCAATTTTGTTAAGAACTGCAATAACAAATGCAAGATTTGTTGTGGAGATTTTTTATGAAACAAGACATTTCGGTGTGTGGCAGGGTGGACTTCTAGATGCTTTATTTCAGCAAGGTCTAGATGTTGCCATTGAGGAAAAGAAACCCAATAAGATGGATGAAAAAAAACGAAAGACTATCAATCGGTTGGCATGTGGTACAATTCGGTCGTGCTTATCAAGGGAGCAGAAATATGCATTTTCAAAGAAGACTTCTGCATATAAATTATGAATAACACTTGAAGAAAAAATTTTGAAGAAGAGCAGTCAAAATAAGCTTCACATGAAGAAAAGATTCTTCCGCTTCACTTATGTTCATGGTACCACTATGAATGAACATATCACCAATTTTAATCAGCTAGTTGCTGATTTGTTGAATCTGAACGTGACCATTTGTGTGAAGACTTGGCTTTGATGTTGTTGGGATCACTTCTTGAGGAGTTCGAGTTTCTTGAGACTACTCCACTCCATTGGAAAGTTGATGTGACTCTTACAGAAGTAACTTCTACATTATACAGTTATAAACTTCGAAAAAAAGAGAAAGGGAAGGCAAACAGAGCAGCAAAAGAAGCGTTAGTGGTGAGAGGTCGCTCTCAAAGCAGAAGTAGAGAGAAGAAATGGAGATCAAAATCCAAATTAAGCAAAGATGAATGTGCCTTTTATAGAGAAAAATGGCACTAGAAAAAGGACTATCCGAAGTTGAAGACTAAGAGCAAGAATGAAGAAAGAAAAACTATTACAAGCTCAAATATAGCTAAGTGTGTTGATGAAGAATGAGATTTTTAATTGGTTATCATGCTATCAACAAGTCATTCCAATACTTGACTCTTAGATACAGGTTGTAACTATCATATGTGTCCAAATCGAGACTGGTTCTTTAATTTTAAAGAACCAGAAGGTGACGTTATGTACACTACAAATGAAATTCCTTGTGAAACACATGAAAAGGCTCGATTCATCTCAAGAATGATGATGGATTATTCAAAAGTTTAAATGATGTCAGATATGTACCAAACTTGACAAAGAATCTCATTTTAATGGGAACTCTGCAAGCAAAGGGTCTCGATGTCAAGATTAGGATTGTCAATGGGTCGGGTCTTACCCGGACCGGCCCGGACCCAACTCGATAATCTCAGGTCCGGGATAATATTCATACCCGTTTACCCGGACCCGATGTAGACCCGGCCCGGACCCAACTCGATAATCTCGGATCCGGGACAATATTCATACCCTTTTACCCGGACCCGATAGTACATCTTCTAAATGGGTACGGGTACGGAACACAAAGTTCCGGACCCGATTACCCGATTAAATTTTGAATAATAAATATTTTATATACTTAAATTTTTTATAATCGTTAGATGTGTTTGATCCAACGGTTAATTATCTATAAATTTATATTAAAACACCTTATCGGATCTACCCTGACCTAACCCGAGACCCTATAGGGTAATCGGGTCGGGTCCAGTACCAATAATGGTCAATCGGGTCCGAGTCTTGGACAGGGTATCCCGGACTCGTTTGGACCCGTTGACACCACTAGTCAAGATAAGTAAAGGTGTAATGAAGATCATATCTGGAGCATTAGTGGCGCTGAAAGGAATTTAAAAGAATAATAACTTGTATTACTATCAAAGAAGTGCAGTTATGAAAACATTATCAAATATTGCTGCTATGGATGATGAAGAGATAGATGCAACGAGACTTTGGCATATGCGCTTGGGACATGTTGGTAACAATCTTTGAAAACTTTATCAAATCAATGATTATTGAAAGGAGTGCAAATCTGAAAATTAGAGTTCTACGAGCATTGTATCAAAGGCAAGCAGACGAGAGTAAAGTTCGATACTACAATCCATAATAATGAGTATATTCTAGATTATGTCCATTCTGATGTATAGGGTCCTTCCAAGATAGCTTCAATAGAAAGAAAGCGTCATTATGTAACCTTTGTCAATGATTTTTCAAAAAAAGTGTGGGTGTATACAATGAAGACAGAAGATGAAGTGTTAGACATTTTCCTTGTTTGGAAAAAAGATGGTGGAAAAACAAATGGGGAGAAAGATCAAACGTCTCCGAACAAATAATGGTGGAGAATACAAAAGTTTCTGTTTCTGAAGATTTATGCAGATGAAGGAATTGTACGACACTTCTTGGTTGGAAATACACCACAACAAAATGGGGTGGCAGAACTCATGAATCGGACATTGCTGGAGCAAGTTTAGTGTATGTTGTCCAATTATGGGTTGGGCAAACAACTATGGGCATAAGTTGTAACTTATGCATGCCATCTTATTAAACGATTACCATCAACTGCTAATGATGGTAAAACTCCTCTGGAGAAATGGTTTGGAAAGCCTACTACTAATTATGATTCTTTACATATATTTAGTTGCACTGCTTATTATCATGTAAAGGAATCAAATTAGATCCAAGAGCTAAGAAGGCATTGTTTATGGGAATCATTGCTGGAGTCAAAAGATATCGCATATGGTGTCCTGAAGATAAGAAGATAATTTTTAGCAGAGATGTCATTTTTAATTAGTCAAACATGTTGAAGAAAATGACAAATGAAGCCTTTCAACAAGCAGATGAAGTTTTATAACAAGTGGAGACAATCTCAAAACAGGTAGAGCTTAATAGAACTTTAAACCCAATAAAAAAGAAACAAATGGAGACACACCTAAGATAGATGAAGAGTCAAATGAAGAAGAGAGTTCAACTGATGAAACTCAACAGCAACAACAATCTCAGATGCAGCATGTACCAATTACATTGAGAAAAGGAAAGTGGGCCATCAAAAGGCCTCTTTGCTATGATGATACAATAGCATGTGCAATCTCAATTGCAAATGATGAAATTCCTAACACTTATCGTGAAGTCATTCAAGGTGTTAATGGTGACAAGTGGAAGAATGTAATGGAAGAAGAAATGCAATCCCTTGAGAAGAATCAAACATGAAAGCTAGCAAATTTACCAAAAGGGAAAAATGCAATTGGTTGTAAATGGGTATATGTAAATAATGATGGATTTCTTAACAAGATCGACATTCATTACAAGGTAAGGTTGGTAGCTAAAGGCTGTGCTCAAATGGAGAGAGTTTATTATAATGAAGTATTTTCTCCAATTGTGAAACATTCATCCATCAGAATCTTGTTAATCTTGGTAGCACAATTGGATATGGAACTAGTTTAGATGGATGTGAAAACTGCATTTCTACATAGAGACTTAGATAAGGAAATCTATATGAATCTGCCAGAGGGTTTCAAAGTTACTGGGAAAGAAAAGTTGGTGATAGTTATCAAGTTCAATCATTGTTTGAACTTGATAAATGTTTTGAAAATTTGAAGTTTGGTGCTTTTGAAGCGTATTAGAAGACACTACTAATGGAAGAAGAAATGCAATCCCTTGAAAAGAATCAAACATGAAAGCTAGCAAGTTTACCAAAGGGGAAAAAGGCAATTAGTTGTAAATGGGTATATGTAAATAATGATGGGTTTCTTAACAAGATCGACATTCGTTACAACGTAAGGTTGGTAGCTAAAGGCTGTGCTCAAACGGAGAGAGTTGATTATAATGAAATATTTTCTCCAGTTGTGAAACATTCCTCCATCAGAATCTTGTTATTCTTGGTAGCACAGTTGGATGTTCATTGTATAAAAGTATGCCTCGTTAAAACCTTACTAGATAAAAAAACCCATGGAAAAAAATTCTAGTGAAGGAAAAAGAGTACACTACTCTTTATGCCATATTTATTCCTCCTGATGAGGTAATCCTTTTAAAATTTCTTAACCGTCGCATTCCAATTTTGTTCACCAATTTCTCAAATGTTGCGGCTGGTAATGCCTTAGTAAATAAATCTGCCAAATTGTCACATGATCGAATTTGTTGTACATCAATATCACCACTCTTCAGGAGCACATAAGTAAAGAAAAATTTTATCATATCTCCTTAGATATATTCCAAATTTTATTATCATCTAGCAGTACAGTTAGAATTCCTACTTAAAGGATATAGATTTATCTCGAATACATTAATCATGATCACACATATTCTCAACCATCATCAAGAATTTCTATTTCTTCAACATGAGTTGAAGATACGGCTGGTATAATCAACACATGCTTATAAATATATAGTTTATGTGGATCATATAGGTAAAGCATACCTTGCATATTCATCTCAACAGGAGTTGAATTTTCTCAATATTCGAGATAATTTTCTCAAGAAAATATCAATAGGCAAGCTTAATGCCATCTCAAAATTCACTGGGTAGAGAAGAACTATAATAGATATCTAATTGCACGTAAACAAGTGTATTCATGTTCTAAATTGCAGAGTTATGGTACTTCAGGACCAAAGAGTTCTTCAATATCCTTTAATAGATATAAAGGATCTCACTATAATAACCCAATGACAATTGATGTACTATGTCCATGTGAAACATCTTCAGGATATTCAATCAAAATAAAATATTAACTTTTTAAAATATTGATCACAATACTTGCTCCTCTAAAAATCTTCAGAAAAAATATCTTGATCATCAAATTCTTTTCTCTTTTGCGGATTTTATTACTAAAATCAAGAGATCAACAATGCTTCAAGCGTGTATAAAAAATCATGTCTATATAATTATATATTTGTCCTGCTATGACATTTATCTAAATAGAGATATCTATAAGTAGAACATTATATTAACTAACTCTACAGGAGTCAGACAAACAATCAATATGCAATATTATACAAATAAGTAATACTTTAAACTTCCAGTTCATTAATGCTTGTGCATAGATCAAGATAATAAAAGTCATAAATGATATCCTCTTTTAATTGATAATTTTCTCCCCCTAATGTGGAGAACACTATGCCAATCAATAGATTGTACAATTAGTATATCTTCTAATAAAGAAATACATATAGCAAGTATAACTACGTATAGAATTTCTTCTTATATGGACATACTTGATTATTCTTTCAAGAAAAATTCACTAAGACAATCTCATTATGTTCTACAGGAACAATTATATGCTTCAAGTATATCGAGTCTATCAGGGACTTCAAATATAAATACTATTATCAAATGATAACAAGATAAACACATATTAATTGTTATCATGCACTATTAAATCCACCACTAGAAATATATTTCTTCGTTATCAGTATTAGGTCTTACGAAGAATCACACGCCATAAACCATGACAAATATTCACTTTTGTAGTTCACATTTTTATAAGCAAATATTAATTGCTATCTCTTTGGGATTTCACTTCAGGTGTATAATTCCTACTGGGAATACATGTATACTTCAAGTATACGTGTGAATAGTTTAAACTTTTTATATTTCTCATGCGAACTTTATCATTTCAAGTCTGCAGGCCTCGATTTGAAAATTCTCATTCTGAATCAATATATTATGTGCATTAATATCTTTTACGTCATATAATTGTGCGGTTCTAGTAGTTCCCAATCATGTTGAGATCTCATCATTTGTCACAGTTTTCAGGTACCTGAATTTCTTCTGGAAATAATCTATCAATCATGTTTGAGGAAAAATTCTGCTGGAATTTAAATCTCATTGACTTAACATATATGACCATCTTAATTCTTTGCTCTATTGAGGAGTTTGTATCATTGGAACCGACTTATCTACCACGTTTCAATTATATCTCAAATTTATTTGTAGTGGTAGATTGTCCTTCAGGGACATCAAATATAATAGGGACATCCTTTGCTGAATATTGGTCAGTTAATGTACCTGACTATATAAATTATCATTTGAACTTCTGGTTCAAGGTATCTTCTATGAGGATCAAAATAGAAGATCAAGATGAGACACAAATTAATATCTTTATCCGGCCTCATATATTTCTTCTCTTTATGTTGGGCAACATATTCAACATTAACAAAATATGAATCTCTCCCTTGAGATTCGCTTCCAACATATTTAATAATCTCTTTGAGAACCCATCTCATTACATTTGTGGTGGATGAACATACATAATACATCTCTAAATTTAGGACAAAAAATATTCGATTTTTTCCCACAAACCAACTACTATAAGGAGAATCAAAATGTGTTGGTAAAATACAAAATAAGCGCTAATATATCACAGTCATGAACATTCTACAGGATGTTCAATATTTATCTTAATACAACCAGTATTATTAGGACAAATTATGTCTTTGGGAGAATGTTAAAATATGAGCTCATTATCAATAAATTGTGCAAACTACAGGCTGCAAAAACAATAAATACATATGATTATTTGTTGATGCATCAACTAATATTTCTCCATATTCATCCCAAAATAGCACATTCAACCCCAAGTAATACTAGCAACTTTTAAATAAAACAAGTAGTACATATAAGTTCATCCTATTAGGAAACTTCTGGTTCCATAATAAATTCATAATCATTCTTTATATTTTAATGATCTGGGATGGTCCAACCGATCATGGCAGCTAATAAATTATTTATCAGTAAATTTCAAGTTTACTCAATATTGCATCTCTATTTCATAATTCTATGCAATATAAACCAAGAGAGATGCATGGTAGTATTTATAATTGACATATATTTTATTTCATAATGGTAATGCATATGCCTCGAAAGTTCATTCATCTAATGTCTCGATATACTGATAATATAATCAATGCCTAAAAAGTTTTACGAGACTATATAGAGAATAATTTATAACAATTGACCATTAAGTGAAGATCTGGTAGCTCTTTTGGAGCTTTTAAGCAATTAATTCTTCTAAAGTTATTGATCAATTAGGTCTTCAAAAACCTTGCACTACCATTTATACGTTGAACATATATTTTAAATTTTGTCCAAATAAATATAAATATTGTTTAGAGAAATTGTATCTTCACCATTCTTGATCTAAAATAAACTAAAATAATATGTAAATACTAGAATATAGTATTTAAACTTTTCAATAATAATCACAAAATGATAAAATAGAAAATTAACAATTTGATAATTTAAAATTTTGATTAACATTCAAAATGCTAAAAACTCTTTCTGGATATTCAAAAGAATTAGCTACATTCACATGTGCCATATTAATATTATCAACATAAGCATTATTACTATCAGTAGCATGATTTAGGGAAGTAAAGCAATATCAATAATTAATAGAGATTCATAACATGCTTGACGTACTATAGGTACATGACAAACTTTCATATTGTATCAATAATATGTTAGAATTATTAAGAGGAGTTGGTATCCAAAGTTTGAGAGGATCCAAATTTGGTATCCAAAGATTGAGAGGAGTTGGTATCCAAAGTTTGAACGGCAAAAAAAGAGGCGTTATTACTTTGCTACAAAAATCTGTCGAAGATCCTCCTTCCCTCTGTTTTCTTTTCTTCTTCTTTTTTCTATTACATTTTAATAATCATAATAGTTTCTTTAAATTTCTTTTTGATAATCATAAACAATTTTAAAATCCTTATGTTTATGTGCATAGGTAAAAGGAGTTGTGTTGTATGCCTTACAAGTTTTAATTTTTTAAAAAAATAGTTGTAATCTGCAAAGAGAAATTATGATGAAAGAAATCTCCATAAATGGGTACAGACTTTGCTTTCCAAATTAAGTTTCATCAAGAATTTAAATTTTAGAAAAGAACTACTATAACATTGTTTCTATTCACTTTATTTGTTTGTTATCTATAGTATATTACCAATATTTTCATTATTTATTTTTTTGAACTTTGTTTGAGGATTTTAATTTTATTTTATAATGAAAAACTAAACAAATACAAATGTTTCATAAAATATCAATTTTTTTATTATATTATATAAGTGTTCGTGAAAACATAACATAACATTGAAATGATGTCTCTCGCCACAAAGTTTTGTTTACCACCAAATAAAAAATGGACTCGTAAATTTTTTTATATGATTTCTTAGAATAGATATTCAGTACAAATTATTTACCATTCCATCTCTTATTTTAACATATTGCTAATGCATACGAATAAGGCAGCCCGTATATGTGCCATTTTTTATAGGTACGGGTTGTGTCACCCATGTGTATTGTATACATATTATTACCTCTACCGTCATCTCATATAAGGGACTAAATGCTGTAGACTTTTGTTTGTGTGTTATGTTGCAGTATCATATGCGCTACAAATCCGATTCAAGTTAGTGCTCCAAATTTGACTCTATCTATCAACTTATGACCTAGTCGAAACTCCGCTATATGTATCATAAAATATCTGATTAAAAGGTCAAACTCTCAATGACTCCTCCAAACTCTCCTTACGGCTCTCCCAAATCAATGCTTTGATTGTCTAATAAGCAAATTCGGAGTCTATTGGCCCGAAATAAATATCTGCAAATACTCTACTTGCATCTATATATAAATGAGTAGTTTTTAAATATTCTGCTTGTATTGTAATGATTTTTTTTTCAAAGGAGTGGTCTCTAAATATTATTTTTCGATCATGTATATTAATAGTTTTTCTTAAAATTCTCCAAACATATTAAAATTCAACTAATAATTTATCTTAATAGAATAAAAAGTTAAATAATATTAACAAATCTCAACTTATACCAATTAAGAGTTTATCATAAATATTAAATAATATATAAGCAAATAAATAAAATTTTTAGCAAAAACAAAAACTAAAAGCAATAAAGCCATTCAAGTATGTATTATTACTTTAAACTTCGTGACATGCATAAACGTAATCAAATAAAGCCTTTTGAGAAGACTTCATTTCTTTAACAATAAATTTTAAAAAAACGCCATGGCCAAACACGGTCAACCTCTCTCAAACATGACTACTATAGTACTATCATTTAAAATGGGTTAAGACCCGTAAACCAAGGATTCGCTTAGGACGAGCCGGTGCAGGCCGGCAATTTAGGCGGGGACTTCTATCCCTGTTATCACTGCCATAACCACAAGCTAACTTGACAAGAAAATAGTGTGCAACTACAGTATTATTTTTTAAACTATAAGATTTGGTACAATAACATGTAAGGGTTCAATTTGACTATGAGAGTGCCATTTAGGCAATGTCTTAGAGGTTGAATGTCTGATTCATCATCCTTAGCAATAGACTTGACTTTGAGAATTTGTCAAATCAAAATATCTATTAATCTATCGGTAATGCTTGTTTTCTTTTTCTTTACTTTTTTTTAATAGCATAAAACAGTCTCATGATATTAAGCTGACATTGATTGTTTGATTATCCAATTAAGTGTCTATCGTGTTAATTAACACGTCAATTAATTATTCTTTCGCTTATAATTAAATATTCATATAAATAATTACATATTTTATCTAAATTTTTATTAATAACTTGTTTAGTTTAAGAAAAGTATGTTCTACTAATACAAATATTTCACTACTAATTTCTTTAATAAGAGATTTAAGTTTTACTAATTATTATTAAGTATATCATAATAACTTTTTTATGGTCAAATTACTCTTCTTAATTTTATGTTAAGTTAAGGCATGACATTTAATTATGGACAGTGGAAGTATTATTTTCCTTTTTTTTGATTATTTAGTATAAAGACTTCATTGCATTAGTCCCTTAAAAAAAATTCAAAAAACTTCATAGATTAGATCTTTCTATTGGATTAAGTGGCCATAAATGATTTAGGATTAATATGAAAAATGAACAAAGTAACTCTTAGATTCTTACCTAAAAAGACAAAAAATTTTAGATTTCTTTCCTCTTTTGTTTTGTCGCTATGTGGGTTTTGGTTTATTATTGGGACTTGAGTCGGTAATTTATCAAATTATTTTAGACTCTTTCCTAAAAGGAAATAAGATTTAATTTTTTTCTTTTTTTTATTTTTGAGTTTCGTATTGATATAAAACTTTGATACTCAATTTTTTTATTTTACTTATTTATTTTTATATTTTTATATTATTCTTCCTGCAAATTAGATTCCATTCATTCACATACTTTGCATTTTATTCGAATATGAATTAATGGGTATGTAAAAGAGATCTTAGGTTTATAGTATTTACTCTAAAATGATCAAACTTACTATATTTTATTTCTTAATAATAAAACAAAAATAATTAGAATCTTGACTTAAATTCGTTAGGTCATTTAAATTAAATAATCCTCAATCTTTTAATTGCATTGCTTTCATGTTTTCCTTTTTTCCCCTTAAATAAATTTACAAAGACGATTTTGCCCACCAAATCATTTTATTTCCTTCTTCACCTTTTTCTTTTCTTTCTACATCTTCTCCCTCATCCTACAACCAACGCTTTCTCACCTCCAGCTTAATCCATTCATCCCGGAAGATGAGAACACCCAAGAAAGGGTAACAAGTTGGTAAGAAATGAGGAAAATGAAGACAATCGAAAGGGAGCAAAGAGTAAAAGAAATTACATTAAATGATATAAATATTTATAGTAAATGAATAAAAAATTTAAAATTTATATAAAAATAAGAAATTAGACAAAAGAAAGAAAAAGAGTTTGACGTGCTTTATTAAAATTTATCCTAATTTTCCAAAAAAAAAAAATCTTATCTTTTGTTTTTTATTTATTATATACTACTTTTCTTTTTCTATGAACATTTTACTTCAATATACGTTAAAGTAGTAGTGTTTCATTTGGGTGCCTCCTGGCGCCAATACGGCCGGGCAAAGCGGCACCCATTTTCATCTTCCCGCCTTATTCAACATGCATTGTCTTATTCATTCATTTTCTGTAATTATTTACTTTTTTTTTTCCATTACTGCATTTCCGATTTCTCTCTTTCTCTCTCTACACTTCTATTCATTGTTTTCACAAGAGAACGTAGCACCATTAATAGAGTTAGGACCCAAATTACCTCAGATAGAGATTTTGTTTTGGGAAGCAGAGGAGAATTTTGGAGTGTAGAGAGCTGAGAAGTATAATTTTGAGTTTGCTCTTAAAGAGGGTTTTTTCTTTTTCTTGGTTTCTTCGAAGAAATTCTTTTCCCTTTTGGATCAATAGGAGAGAAAGAGGAATTTCTTGCCGTGGGAGAGAAATCAGAAGCAATTTTTAGAAGTGAGTTTTAGGACAGAATAGTTTTCTTTGATTTTCTTTTTGAGTTTTTGGACACTCAAGCTAAGGTACAAAGGCCCCGCCGCCGCTACTGACTGTTAGTCGATTGGGTGTCCTGGAGAGTGGAGGCCTCGGAGTAGATCGGAAAAACTTCACCTCTTCCGCATCAAACAAAGAAAAGGAAGGAAAGTGAACAGTCTCAGAGTGCATTATTGTGTTGTAACCCTTTGCTCCCTTCTTCTTGAAACAGAATAGTTGAGCCACCGCAACAACTTCTATAGGAGAAAAATTCCGTTTGGGTTAAGCCGGTACTGCGCCGTTTACCGCGATGACTATGGTCTAAGTTTCCGAACCCGTTAAGATCTTGTAACATCAGTTTCGTGGAGGAGGATGGGTTCTGCTAATGCCTTGGAATCGCCGGCTCGTGATGATGATGGTATTCTTCTATCACTTCTAGTGCATTGATTGTTCTGTTTATACGCATTTATTTGTGCAGGCAAGTATAGAATTTTGTTTGTTTTGGATACTTTTGCATGCCAAAGTTGAGTGTCATACATGTTTGATAAATGCTCTTGCAATGAATGCTTGGTGCAATAGGTAATGTAGGATATCCTCTTTGGATTTGGGGATTCAAGATGAGTCTTTTGCATGCCAAAGTTGAGTGTTATACATGTTTGATAAATGCTTTTGCACTGAATGCTTGGTGAAATAGGTAACTTAGGATATCTTCTTTGGATCTGGGGATTCAAGATGAGTCTTGATGACTTTTTGTTTTAAGGATTATGTCAAATCCTGTCAATGAAACTATAGTTCACAATTGGAAAAATTAAATCCAGCAGGAATTCAACTGAATTAATCAGAGAATACAGAATAAGATCGAGTTTAGGGAAGAAGGTGACAATATTGAAGGAAATATAGAAAGGAAATTACAGAGTTTCAAAGCCTCTGCTTAACATCACAGTAGCCAGAGCTAACTGTAAAGCAGAAAAGAAAGCTTATTTACTAGGGTACATGGATCTAGATTCAACCAATTCATCCACAAGCTCTGCAGCTGACATCTTCAACCATCAATGCCAGAATGCATTTAGTGTGAAGAAGACAATTCCAGAACTGACAGTTGGAATGGTCAATGGAGAGTTTGAATTTCAGTGCTACACATGGCAAGACCGAGCTGAATTCCAAGATCACAGGAGCGGAGCCGTTTCCTCCAAAATGCTGCCATTTTGCATGGACTCCTTATCAACCAACATAACTACCTTCCCTATTCTCCCAGAATTTATGATTGAATTTCCAGGACACGACAGATTAGTATTTTCTGATTCAAAAAAATTTGATTTCTGGGCCAACTGACAACTTCTTGGGGGGTGGGGGCTCTCTCTCTAACTTTAAAGTTTTTTAAAATGTTCTTTTTGAGTTGGTAGTTAATTGATTGGTTTTGTAAAGGATTTAGACAACACTTTTTTCCTTTTTACCTTTTAGAGATCATTCAGGGAGTTTGGTGATTTTTTCAATGGATTTCAGTAGTTAATTGAAGGATACAAAACCTCGAATCAGACTAAATGTGGTGTTTATCCTTTCTTGCTGTTGTCAATTTTTCTTTTGAGTGAGTTTTACTTGATGGTGGCTAAAGCTGTTTAAGAAATAAACTTTCTGGAAATGTAGAATGATTTATAGAAGTTAACTTGTCTGTGATGGATTATGTAAAGTTCACTGCTTACTGCCTAAAATTTTTGCATTGATTGTGTCCGTTGTATTCAATTAGGTAACATGAGCGAATGAAATGAATTTTTGAATTGTCCTATGTTGCAGTTGGAAGTTTTAATATTTTTTGCCTCTGACTGTTGCACTTGAATTTGGCTGAGAAACAAACAGAACCAATTTACGGAAAATCTGTTCAAATTTGTGGATTTCTAGCATTTTCAGGTTAAACTAGTCTTGCCAAAAGAAAAGACAGGGAACAGAAGAATTCTTGCTACTTTTCTTTTAATGGTAGAAACTTAAAGACATGGGTATTCGCTGCGTGCAATTAATAAAGGAAAGTAGATAATTTTCTACATGTACACCTGTCATAATTGCATAATTTCTAAGGCATCTTAATCATGGTATCTGATCCTTCCCTGACTGTAACTTGTATTTTAGGACATTTCTACTTTCCTGTTTCAACTTCTTAAAGATGCATTTTCCACATTCGAATGCTTGTGATATAGTGGAGAACCCTAGAAAGTAGATCTTAATTTTGTCATATGGTGATGAAGATGTAATTGTTCTGAACTTCAAAACTCAATTTCTCTTGAAGCAAGAAGAGCAATTTTCAAATGTATTATACTAAACATGGAGAATGGATGGATTATCTGTGTTAGTTATTGTTTGTTTAATGGAATGACGACTCTTGACAAACCTGATGCTAAATTAAGAAACAAGTCAACTGTTCTAGAAAAGATTTTAAACTGAAGTTAAGGTGTTATTTTTACAGATTCCTGTTTGTAAAGTTTAAAGTTTTGAATTAGTTAATGATGGATTTTTAAAAATTAGCAATATAGGTTTTCAATATTCTTGTGTATTGCTGTGTTGTCTTCCTTATAGGTCAAAAGTCATATGAGATCTTCATAGGCGGACCACTTGTAATGGGTATGTCTTTTTTATAAAGGTCCATTGTTATTGTGGAAATGGACTACCTCAACACTTGAAATTCAGAAAATGAAATCATCGAATGTTTCCGTGGGTTTATAGGTTTCTCTTGCACTTATTTGACGATGGCCTAACAATCTTTTGTGCTTTTTATATGATTTTCGCCCATCACAGTTTTTCCTTTTATTTTTTCATTTGTATCTTAACTTTGTTTTGTTTCAACCATTGCCTATGGATTTCACCTTCTGTTTTACTTCTTTTCTTTCCTGGGGGTTTCTCTTTTTGATCTGTATGACCTGTTTTGGCAATATTTGTTTGCTAGAAATTACCCTTTAGGAGCACTTTTACGGTTTCACTACGTCTTTTTTTCCATTTTATTTCTTGAATGAACTGCTGCATTGGTTTGCCTTTGCTAGTCATTCTACAATTTGATAGGGAAGACCACTCTCTCTCTCTCTCTCTCTCTCTCTCACTTACTCACTCACACACGCACAGAGTTATGGACAAAAGTTTAGGATTAATAGTTTCTTATTTTAGAGTTCTTCTGCTTTTTACCTGATTTATCTCTTGTGATTTTTACAGGGGCCAAAGAGAGCAAAAGTAAGTTTGCTCCTGAATCTAAGAAGGCAAATAAAACTGTGAAAAAAGGGAAGAAGAAGCCTGCTGAACAGCCTATTGAGGAGCCTGCTTTGAGGAAAAGGCCAAAACGAGCTGCTGCTTGTTCAGACTTTAAGGAGAAGCCTCTTAAGATTTCAGAGGAGTCAGCTCTGATTGAAAATAAAAAGAAACAGTCTGTAGAGGAAGAAGCTGTAGCCATTCGGTTGACAGCTGGACGAGAATCTGGCAAGCCAAACAGAAGACTTGTGGACTACATCTTCCACAACTCTGATGGATTCGCACAGCCACTGGAAATGTTAGAAGTTGATCATATTTTTATCACTGGCACTATCTTACCTCTCAAGGAAAGTGCTGACAAAGAAAAAGCTAATGGCGTCAGATGTGAAGGCTTTGGGCAGGTTGAAGAGTGGAATATCTCTGGTTTTGATGAGGGATCCCCAGTTATATGGGTATCCACTAAACTTGCTCACTATGATTGCCTTAAGCCTGCAGGTAGCTATAAGAAGCATTATGATAAGATTTTTGCCAAAGCGAGTGCCTGCATCGAAGTTTACAAAAAACTTTCAAAATCTTCTGGAGGAAATCCCGACTTAACTCTTGATGAGCTGCTTGCTGCTGTTGTTCGTGCAATGAGCAGTATGAAATGCTTTCCTAGGGGAGCATCTCTCAGAGATTTTATCATCTCTCAAGGGGATTTCATTTACAAAGAACTTGTAGGTTTGGATGAGACATCAAAGAAGACTGATCAGCCCTTTCTTGAGCTTCCTGTTCTTGTTGCCCTCAGAGATGAATATAGCAAGCTAGCATATCTTGCACAAGCACGGACTGGATCCTTAACTGGGAGTTTGATAATAAGTTCAAACATGGACGAAGAAAATATAAAAAATCAATCTGGTTCATCCACTGCAGCAGAGGAGGATGAAGATCTGAAGTTAGCCAAACTGTTGAATGAGGAAGAACACTGGAATTCAATGAAGCAGAAGAGAAATAAGGGTTCAATCTCCCTGTCAAGCAAGTTTTATATCAAAATCAATGAGGATGAGATAGCAAATGATTATCCTCTGCCGGCTTATTACAGAACTTCAAACACAGAAACAGATGAGTATGTAGTATTTGACACTGAAGATGCTGATACATATTATATTGACAATTTACCTAGAAGCATGCTTCATAATTGGGCTCTGTACAACTCTGACTCAAGGCTGATCTCATTGGAGCTACTTCCAATGAAACCATGTGCTGAAATCGATGTCACAATATTTGGATCGGGGGTAATGACTACTGATGATGGATCTGGATATGATCTTGATGCTGATTCTAATCACTCTTCCTCAAGCAGTTCAGGGAATTCTGAGGTCGATGGAATGCCAATTTTTTTGAGTGCGATAAAGGAATGGATGATTGAATTTGGATCCTCAATGATCTTTATATCAATACGAACTGATATGGCCTGGTATGGCTTCATTAGCTTCCTTCAATATCATCCTTGTTCTTTCTTAGATGTCTCCTTTTCCTGATTACAATTTTCATTTTTCACAATGCATTTTGTAACGGAAGTGTCTCAGAAACAACTATTACCTATTTTTGAACTTCTTTAGCACAAAGATTACCAGAATTTGACGTTCCAGTTTTTAAGTCATTATTTATTACTAGTTATTTCTTTTTTTTTTCCCTTTGTGGTTTAATCAACAAATACTTTGTTGAAAGGTTGCTTACATGAATAGCAGATGTCATCTTCTGTTTTAAAATTTATTTTCATAAAAGATAACACTATCTTCCCCATATATCTGCAGGTATAGGCTTGGGAAGCCTTCAAAACAATATGCTTCCTGGTATGAACCTGTCTTAAAAACAGCAAGGTTAGCAATCAGTATAATTACTCTCTTGAAGGAGCAGGCTCGGGTGTCGCGACTTTCTTTCTCAGATGTGATCAAGAGAGTGTCACAATTTGACAAAAATCATCCAGCTTATATATCTTCCACTCCAGATGTTGTGGAGAGATATGTTGTTGTACATGGGCAAATTATTCTTCAACAGTTCTCAGAATTTCCAGATGAAAAAATTAGAAAATGTAGTTTTGTGTGTACTCTTGCGCAGAAAATGGAGGAGAGGCACCATACTAAATGGTTAGTTAAGAAGAAGAAGGTTGCACAGCGGACTGAACTGAATTTGAATCCTAGAGCCGCAATGGCCCCTGTGGTGTCCAAAAGGAAGGCCATGCAGGCGACAACAACCAGGCTAATTAATAGAATCTGGGGGCAATACTATTCAAATTATTCACCAGAGGAGTCAAACGGAGGTTACAGTTGTGAAGTTAAGGATGATGATGAAGTTGATGAGCAAGATGAGAATGAGGAGGATAATGCTCTGGAGGAGAAAGATATTATTCCTCAGAAAATTCATGCCGCTGACTTGGCATCAAGGGGAACTCAGTTGCTTAATGTGATGAATGAGAACGTAGACTGGGCTGGAGAATCTGTGGGAATGACATCTAATGGAGAGTCTTTGTACAAGCTGGCCATAATTCAAAGAGAGGAGATTGCTGTAGGGGTTGGTGTTCTAGTTGACAATAATGCATCTGATGTCCTAGACATCTATCTTGTCGAGTATATGTTTCAAAAATTGGACGGAAGAAAAATGTTCCATGGGAGATTGATGTTACAAGGATCTCAAACTGTTCTTGGAAATGCTGCTGATGAAAGGGAAGTATTTTTAACAAATGAATGTGCAACTCTTAAGCTGGAAGAGGTCAAAGGGATAATAGAGATTGATATAAGAATAAGGCCTTGGGGACATGAGAAGAGGAAAGCAAATGCTAATGCTGATAAAATGGATAGAGTAAGAGCAGAAGAGAGGAAACAGAAGGGATTATCTACTGAATATTATTGCAAAAGCTTGTATTGGCCTGAAAAAGGTGCCTTCTTGAAGCTTCCTATCAGTTCAATAGGGCTTGGATCTGGTTCTTGTCACTCTTGCAAATTGAAGGAGACTGATGCTAACAATGATGAATTTAAGGTGGGCGTGTGCAAGAGTAGTTTTGTCTACCAAGGGAATGAATATTCTATGCAGGATTATGTTTATGTGAATCCACAACAATTTGCTGCTAGAAAAGTTGATCTTGAACTCTTCAAAGGCGGGCGAAATGTTGGATTGAAGGCCTATGTTGTATGCCAACTGCTTGAGATAGTGTGTCCTGATGCTGCTAGAAAAATTGATGTGGACTCCACAAAATTGAAAGTCAGGAGATTTTTCAGACCCGAGGACATATCAGCAGAGAAGGCATACAGTTCTGACATTCGAGAGGTAATGACTTGTTTAAGAACCACATTCATTATAGAAGAATTGGTTATTTCTCGATGAATAATGGTAAACAGAAATCCCTCACGAATGAACTTTGAATTAATGATGCTCCCATGAACTTTGAATAGTTTATTCTGCACAAATTCTTCGATGCTCTTACCAGTCTCCGTGAATACCATCTTCAGATATATTACAGTGAGGAGATGCATACAGTTCCCGTGGGAGCAATAGAGGGGAAATGTCAAGTAAGAAAAAAGCATGACATTTCATCTGAAGATGATGTCCTTTCCATTTTTGAGCATGTTTTCTTTTGCGAATATATCTACGATCATTCCAAAGGATCTCTCAAACAGGTATTTTTACCCTTTGTTGGCAAGAAAAAGATAAAAGTAGCACTGTTCACTATCACTTTATAATCTCTATTTCTGCCGTCCTATTATCTCACACTAAAAATTACTGAAAGTTGTTTCCTACTTTGCTTTCAAGCAGATGCCATCTCACATCAAGTTGAGATATTCACCTGGGAAGCTTGATGGTAATCATGCTTCCAGAAAGAAAAAGGGAAAGTGCAAAGAAGGACGAATTGAACTTGGAAATGAATCAATGAATAGGAATTCAACTGGGAATTACTTGGCTACTCTAGATATATTTTCTGGTTGTGGTGGCTTGTCTGAAGGGCTACAGCAATCAGGCAATTTTAGTTGTCTGTATAACTTTTTCTGTTTGTAGATACTTATCTTAAATGGAGTCAATATTTGAAATATGGTACTATTATTTCTTTCAGGTGTGTCAGTTACCAAGTGGGCAATAGAGTATGAACAAGCTGCTGGAGATGCATTTAAGCTCAATCATCCAGAATCATTGGTGTTTGTCAATAACTGCAATGTAATTCTGAGGTTAGTTTGTTCCCTTTTAAGTCTTGCCCACTTTTAGATGCATGAATGCATTGGCTTAAAATGTCAGACAGGCAAATATAGTTATGAGACATTGACCATGCGGAAGCATCTTGCAGGGCTGTTATGCAGAAATGTGGGGATGCAGATGACTGCATTTCTACTCCAGAGGCTGCTGAAAAAGCTGCATCTCTGGGCGAAGAGGAGGTAAAAAATTTGCCTCTACCTGGGCAAGTGGACTTCATTAATGGTGGCCCTCCTTGTCAGGTTTGTGATGACCTTTGAAATGTTTCTTGATAAAGATAAACTTAGTTTCTTCCTTAATGGGGGTTTCTTCTTGTAGGGTTTCTCTGGTATGAACCGATTTAATCAAAGCACCTGGAGTAAAGTTCAATGTGAGATGATTCTGGCCTTTTTGTCATTCGCTGATTACTATAGGCCAAAGTATTTTCTCCTGGAAAATGTCCGGAACTTTGTGTCTTTCAACCAAGGCCAGACATTTCGCTTGACTCTAGCTTCACTTCTTGAGATGGGTTATCAGGTAGATAGTCCTGCTTTTGCAGTAGGCCATAATTAAAATTTCCCAGGTCTCCATCATCTCCTTTACATAATCTTATTTTCATATCTTGGTTTGTATACCAAATTTGTTATGGCCAGGTAAGATTTGGTATCCTTGAAGCTGGGGCATTTGGAGTTCCACAGGCTAGGAAGCGAGCATTTATATGGGCTGCTTCTCCAGAAGAGGTCCTTCCAGACTGGCCAGAGCCAATGTACGTTTTTGCTGGACCAGAGTTGAGAATTACATTATCAAGGAATTTACAATATGCTGCTGTAAAGAGTACTGCAAATGGAGCTCCATTCCGTGCACTTACAGTCAGAGACACAATTGGGGATCTTCCGGCTGTTGGCAACGGGGCATCAAATTCCAACATACAGGTACTGAAACTTTCCGCAGTCTCCATGATCTGAGATGAAGGTGGGCCTGGTGGGTAATTTTCGAGACATTATCTAGAAAAGTAAATTAAAGTAAGGGTAAAGGAAAAAAGACAGCTCAGTTTAGCTCAATATTCAAGTATGCACTTTGATTGATGATGTTGGTGTAACGCTTGCAAGAAAAAGTGTCGTTTTAATAAATATGAGAGTTCTCATGTCTTCTATTATTCTTTTTTGCACTGATGCAGTATCAAGGTGACCCTATGTCGTGGTTCCAGAAGAAGATCCGGGGGAAGTCCTCGGTGTTAACTGATCACATATCAAAAGAAATGAATGAACTTAACCTTCTAAGGTGTCAGAGGATTCCCAAGCGTCCAGGCGCTGACTGGCGTGACCTTCCAGATGAAAAGGTGTCTTTAGATATATGGTGCCACAGCCTTTTATTTTCTGGCAAATAAACCCTCTAGTCTGTGTTTGATTTCTTACTTCACTAATGTGCAGGTGAAATTATCAACTGGACAAATGGTTGATTTGATACCGTGGTGCCTGCCTAACACAGCTAAAAGGCACAATCAGTGGAAGGGACTGTTTGGGAGGTTGGATTGGGAGGGAAATTTTCCAACTTCTATAACAGACCCCCAGCCTATGGGCAAGGTAGGCATGTGCTTTCATCCCGAGCAGGATAGGATTGTCACAGTTCGCGAATGCGCACGTTCGCAAGTAAGTCTACTGCTCCTACTATGCTGTATTTATTCTGAACCAATTATGGCTCAATTTGCATATATAGGGTGCAACAGACTATTTTATTAACAAATTTCTCGTTAATTTGTCCATGCAGGGATTTCCAGATACCTATCAATTTGCAGGTAATATTCTGCACAAACATAGACAGATTGGGAATGCTGTTCCTCCTCCTTTAGCATTTGCATTAGGGAGGAAATTGAAGGAAGCAATTGATAGCAAGGGTTCTGCTAGTTAATCGAATGGCAAGTTGTCGGTTACTACAAGTTGTAAATTGCTAAAAAGGTGAATTGTACATCCCATTTTTTGTGGTGGAAAACATTGCAATCATAGTGTATTTTTGGGCAGACAAAATTGGAATGCAATTTTGTTCGTAAAATTGCTGCAATGTGATTTGCTGATACATACTGCACAGAAAGGAGTCAAGGACTGTTTTTGCTGCAATGTTAATGTACATCTTCTAGAACGCTCATTCTGTGCATGCTTTCTACTCCAAGAATTCTTGTAAACGATTTTTTCTAGAAAATCTTTATTATAGGAAGTTGTCATTAGTTCCCATTATTGTTACCGCAGAATCACTTCTTCAACTTGAACGGAATTGTTAAAACTCGATCAATTGAATTCAGTCATGATTTGCTAATACTTGAAGAAGTTAAAGCTATTTGTCAGCTCCATACTCCAACCATACAACTCTAATAAACTCAACAAATAGGGCGTCACAGGGTACTACCCATATTTGTCATACTTGGATGATATAGAACATTGAAAATTGAAAATTTCCAATACTTGCGTTACCTTGAGCATTTGAAAAAGAGGGAGATTTCGAGAGCATTTGCATGCAATGATAGAATGACTTGAAATTAAATCGATGATTTTCGATGTTCATGCACTTCTTTCATTACAAGAAACTCTACATGTTGGGAGTGAAGAAAATCTCATCTAGTAAACTGACTGACGTAAGAAAATTCATTAAAAAGTCATCTAATAAACCGATCGACGTTAAGAAAATTTATTAAAATGTCTTTTGAAAATTGTAAGAGTTTAAAAAAAATGAATTTATGAAATTATTTAAGAAAGAAAAAAAAAGCGATAATATGGACAAATAAAGTCAAGTCTCAACTCAATATCATATCTCACCTATACTATCGGATTAGATTATCATAGTATTGTTGTAGTACAGGAATTTACAATTCCAATCTGATAGTTCTTGGTTGGTGTGTTTTTCCCCTTTGTTATGATAAACGCCTTCACAGGCAGAAAATAGGAGAAGCGCCTTAAGAAATAGTGATTGATTAATTGATAGATTAGGCTCCTCAAATCTTTTAGGCATTTGATTGACTGTGTAATGCTTTAAATAAGAGTTGATCCAAGATGAATAAGTATTCATGAGATTTGGATGTGAATATCTATTTTAAAAATAAAGAATATAAGAATTATATTTATAGTAAAAATAATATTTAAAAATAATTTTTTAAAAATTTATAAAATATAAAAATTTTTGAGAAGATAAAAATTAACTAAAAATTTTTATATTTTAAAACAGTAAAATATTTATATTATTTGAAACATTATACCATTTGGAATGATAAAAGTCATCGTTGAATTGACAGGTCTAATTGTCAAATGTTTAGCATAGTTACAATGTTTAGGCTTTACTTAGATTGGGTTCCACACGGAACTCAATGCAAATTTCTCATCACATCTCACTTTTTCTCTCACAAAAATTTCTCTCTCTCAAAATCCAAGACAGAAAATCTCAAAACCAAACTTTATCCAATCACACCCAAGTCTCTTCAACTCCCTTGTTTCGAAGACCAGTTATTACATGTGAAACACCGAGGTTAACAATATCAATTTTGACAGTTTTTTCTTTGTCCCAAATACAAGTGTTGATAATTACTATTATTTGGTGCAATTCAAAAAATCAAATCGAATCGAACTGAAATACATATTTTTACTTAATTTTTAAATATTTTAATTCAGTTTAATTTATAAAAAAATTATGAATTTTTAATTTAATTTTTAATTTTTGTTCTCAAATTAAAAATCAAATCAAAAAAGTTAAAATTTTTAAAAATTTATATAAGAACATATTTTGACAATATATTTTTATATTAAAATTAAAATTTTAAGATAAAATTAACTTAAAAATACATTATCAAAATGTATTCTTTTATTAATTCAATTTTCAAACGAAACGATTTAATGAAAATTCAATTTTAGTTTGATTTTATAATTTTTTTTTGAAAAATCAAATCGAAAACCAAAATTTTAAATCGAAAATCAAACCAAAATTCGAATGAACACATACACAGAATACAACTTCAAAAAATGTGAACAATCTACAAAAATAAGAGAAGCTAGAATTGATCAAGCGACCAGGGTCGGCATCATGATTTAGGAAGCCCGGAACAAGACTCTTTGAAACTGTCAATATCAACTTTGCAGGCTCTGATTTGATCAAGAGGCCAGGGTAAGAATCATACATGGTGAGCAAATTTTAGTAACAACACCTCTAATAAGTGTTAAAACTAGTTATCACTAATCACTGGGAAGCAAAAATAGTTGCAAATGTAGAACATTCCCAGGAAATACAGCATTTACAAAACTAGACTAGTTTTCGGGTGCCAGGTGCTACTCTTCTTTGAAATTGCAAAGAGAAGCTCAGAAACGAAGCCTCATCTGAGAAATATTCTTGATATCAAAGAAGTTTACCTATTCTCCTGGAATATGAAATAAAACAATCAGGAAAGTTTTCGTTAAGCACCAAGCACTCTAAACCCCAGCACTCAGATACTGACCATATCCTGCAAGGTATCTTGAATATCAAAAGAAAGCATTTGTGGTGCTCTTATACCAAGCTGCCCCTGCAACTGCATTGAAATTTCAGGTAAAGCTGTTCCGACAACAAATATATGCAGCGAAATGATAACGTTAGATGTCTGACTTTCAGTCCATACCAGTCCCTGCAGGCTCTGTTGAGGAACATAATGACCAACCCGTGGTGGAACTGTGTTAAAGGTTCCCTAAAATCCCAACACAATAATTTCTCACATTTAGAAACATCCAAAAGTTTGTAAAATGGAACGGTACCTGCATATTCTTCAGGATCCACTTCCAATAATCATGACATTCCATAATTTTCAATGCATTTGATGCATTCAGCAAAGTGTCTATCTATTCTATGTTAGTCCCAAAGCATAATAGAGGCAAATACAGTTCAATAAGCTCCCTCCAGTGTGGGTTAAATGAGGGCTAGATGCATGTGGCCTTATACAAGGAGTGATGGACACAATTCATGTTTGTTGAGCCGGTTCCAATGAAAACAGGAACCTTAGCATCCATGGGTTCTAGGATACTAAACAACTATATACCAGATCAGAAAGAGCAGTACCAGCATACCCAGCATGCTCTGTTGATTGCTGTAATAACCCTCCCGATGTGATGCTAACGAACTCAGTTGCCCCTGTAAGAATGCTGACAAATTTTATAATCCATGAGATGCATATATCTTTTTTTTTTTCACAAATGCTTTTTGGTCTGTAAGAAGAAGTACCATTCCCTGAATGCCTGGCTCAGCATCATAATAGCTATCAATAATTGGTGTTTGGATACCCAATTCCTTCAGCAAAAGACAAAAAGCATCATTTATACACATGGATAGCTACTCTGAGAAGAAAGTGATGATGCACATATTTCTTAAACATCTAATAGCGAACCAAATTACTAAAACAATATTTAGAGAAAAGAACAACCGTATCTGCTATACCATTCCTAGTACCACTGGCTGAGAAACATAAGAGTTTTCAAGTGTAGGAGTTCTTTGCTTCAATTGTACCTACATATATGAAACAGCAATATGACAAGACTTCACAAGTTGAAAAGCAACAGTCACTCAGAACACAAGACAAACCATCTTCTCGCTGCTACTTTGAATCGCGACATATGGAGCTTCAACATCTTGTACCTAGAGCACACAAAAGACTACTTCAAGATCTTTATGCAATGACCTAACTTTTAAAACATAAATACATCTGATGAAACATTAAATATTGGCAGACCGTGTGCTTCTTAAGCACTCTCTTTTTCTTGGATGCCTTGGTCATAGTAGTCCCTCTGTTTCCATCTTCAGAAAAGAAATTTTGAGGACTCAGCTTATTTTTTTCAAGAACACTCTGAACAGAATTATTTTGGTCCACACAGTATTTCAAGGCCTCTTCTAAAGCAAACAAGGCAATATCGTAGGTTTCCCCAGATAAAGATCCTTCTTCACCCAATTTTATGCCCAATTTGCATAGCTCATTGAGACGTTGGATCCTATTGTTGAGCCCACTTGATAATGTGGTCTCAGTATCTCTAATCTTCACCTCTCTTGTCCACCGCTTCAATATATATGGAGAGGGTATTTTGGAAACACCTGATATTTGAAGGACTCTCATTGCATGTCTACAGAGAAAACCTCTATATTCAAATGAGCAGCATAAGCAAGAGACATCAGGTCTTTCTTTGCTCAAGGCAACATTGAAACTCCCATGTCCTCCCAAATCATTAACCCTAAATATCACACATGTTTCGTCTTCAGCTTCTTTTTGAAGATTACAACCAAATGTTCCCAAAACCTCAGCTTGAAATTTCTTGAATATTGCATGCGTGTAAACAGTAGACATTTGTTTTTCGAAAGGAGAAAGAGATTTCAACATAGGTTTCTGGTGCCGTGTTTCAAACTCAGCTCTATCCTCTGCTTCGGACCTTTGGTTCAAAAATAACTTGTACTGATCAATAAATTCCTTGAATGTAGTTTCCTTATGAATATATTTGTCAAAGAAAGAGGATATACTTTCAGATCGGTCAACTGTACTCATTCCACCCAGAAAAAGACCCCTCATATAAGTTGGTACCCATTTTTTACGATCTTCATACAATGACCTAATCCATTCATCGTCCCCCAATTCGAACTTATCAACCATTTTATGCCATCTTTTCTGAAACGCTTCATCTGTCCTTGACTGATATATGCATTTGTCAAATTTGCCCATGAGATCGGGAAACTGATTTGCTTTATGGCTCAAATTTTCAGATGTTTTTCTTAATATATGCCACAAAGAAAAGCAATGACATGAATAAGGAAAAACATCTGTTACAGCTTCTTTCACAGACATGTCGTCAGTAGTGATAACCACTGTTGGACTTTGTCCACCCATTGCTCTGAGCCAAGTTCGCATCAACCAATGAAAAGTTGATGAGCTTTCATCCCCAATCAAAGCACATCCAAGCAAGATGTACTGGAAATGTTGATTTACTCCAACAACAGGAAGAAATGGAACTTTGTATTTACTATTCAAGTAACTAGTATCAAAGAACACTATGTCACAAAATTTTCCATAATCATGCCTCCCTTTGCCATCAATAAAGAAGACATTTCTCATGTGCTTTTCCTTACTAAAATCTACCGCATAGAAGAAGTCTGAAGTTTCAGATTGCATAAGGATGAAAGTATCAAACAATAGTTTTACATCCTCTGCATCCAATGCCAATTGCAGCCCTTTTTTTGGAGAACAAACACCAGATTTCTTGTTCCTCCCCCTGATAGCAGAATAGAAGTCATCTGGACAGATTTCATGATTGTGCTCCTTTACAACACTGTATATGTACCATTTTCCATCCTGCCTTCTTTTCATATGCATGCTAGCCTTGCAATCTGTCTTAGGACATGACCGAATATTGGACTCGCGCTTGCTCCCAAATCTAGAACATGCAATTTTCACATCAATGAACTTGCCTGATTTCTTTGACCGCCGACTGGCTTTTATTGTAATCCCAAAGCCCACAGACCTAGCATATTCTCTGTAGAAGGAATAGGCTGCCTCTTTTGTCTCAAACTCTAAACCTTCATGAGGCTCGTAATAGCTTAAACTTGTACCATTGGCCTTGGAGGCATTCACATCCACTCCGACTCCATTTCTGTCAGTGCTAACCTCCTTGGACAAACTCAGACCATCTTTTTCGGGCTGCAATTGCTTGGTGCTGGTGCTAACGTCTGCTGTATCTAATGCATTATCTACTTTTTCATCATGAACTGAAGGCATCTCGAGATTAATATCCATGGAAAAGACAAGTTACTTATCCAGCATCCATTTTACATGACCTAGAAATAGGTAATGGAAAGAAAGGAAAGTAAGAACTAAAAGCTTTCCAACTATAAGCAGTCAAAAAAAGATCAGATCACAGAATATTTGTACTGAACATACTTATTTTATAGTTTTAATCATCTTGTAAACCATATTACCAAGCTGGAAATGAACTAATATAAATTGCTAAGACAAGATGTACAAATCAGACTAAGACACTTGGTACTGTGAATTCATGCGTTCACAAAGTCTTGCATGTAAAGTTTTTCATTTTTATCATCCCCTTTTTTTATAGGGTTTCATCAATTCCCACAGATGTCACACTTCTTCCTGCAAAATAGTTTCTTAACTGAACCATCCTCATTATGCCAAACAGCAAATGGAGTTGTATATTACGGACAATTTTGCAGAGAACTACTGAAAATCAAAATAAGATAATATTATTCTTCCTGTGTAAGGAGGGGGGAAAGAAAAAAAGAAGACAGGTATTATATTACCTTATTCTGATTGTCTTTAACCACTAAAAGACCAGAATTATAATATTTCGCTCAATATTATCTTGTCTGCCAACCGAATCACTAAGCTTTTAATGCTTAAAGAGAAAAAAAGAACAGTAGGTCTACTTCTTGGACCATTTTGTACATCAAAACTTACACCAAAGGCGATATACACCGTTTCACCAAAAGTAATTCCTTTTCCTTTTCTTTCCCATAATTCCTCTGAATCTATTGTTTCATAAAATTTTCTAGTAGATTACTAGATGTTAATAGGAAACCATCTTTAAAATCTGTGTCTTACTGCTAAGAGTCTACAAGTGATGCTTAACTCCTGACTGCAGAAACTTCGGACAACAAAAGAATTTGAAGGAAATTTAGAACTAAGGAAGTTACTAACCTTAGTGATGCTTGTGCAATTATTCTTGCAAACAGCATAATTCTTAATAATACTGTTTCTCTTCACAAGTCCTACAACCAAAGTACAAAGTAAGAGAATAAATTAACATCTGCTCATATAATTGGAGATAATTATTAGTTTAATAGAGAATAAACTGATTACTATAATGCATAGCAAATCTATGCCATTTAACAGGAGATACTAATGAAGAAACAATAAATCCATACAACTTCTACTCATGTGAAGAAGCAAGAAATTAGAAGGTGGACTGAATTGAAATCCTTTAACAAATTAGGAATTTGTGGAATATCATTCAACCAATCTCCTAAAATGACCCAACAAAAAACATTACATTGATGCTTCAAGATACATATAAGAAAATAAGGAAATTTCCACTATTCACGTACTGTTTACAACAAAACTTCTAGTTTAACATCCAACAAATACCCAGAGAGAGAGAGAGGAACCGGAATATGCTGATCAACAGCTGCTTCCTTCAAGTTCAGAACAAATATTTGTAACCAAAAAAGAAGAAGACAAGTTTGAACAAATCCCAGTAACGGATCAAAGATGAAAAAAGGAGAACTATTTTCTTGATTGCTATCCCACTGGACTCTTCAGCTTAAAGAAACTTACGGTTTCGCCCAAGAAAATGGTGCTCTGTGTTTGCAAAGAAAATTACCGAAACTTTGCTGGTTCTTCATCAGAAAGTATTACACCCCTTCTCTTTCCCTGTTACGCCAGGTATAACTTGGAGCTTCATTGCTTGTGTGAACTAAGAAGGCAAAGGAAGAGAGAGAGAGAGAGAGAGAGAGAGAGAGAGAGTTACCCAATTAGAAAGAAGTCCCTAGAAGATATTCTTACTCTTGGAGAAACCCCAAATATTTTAGAGTGGGCTGAACAATACAATTTGCTCTTATTAAACTTTATTTAAATTTTAGTTTTTTAAAAAGAAAAATTCTTGACCCAGAACTATTAAAAAGTAGTTGCTTGTTGCCCTTCTCTTTATTTTTGCTGGTGAAATATTAACAGATTATGTTATGTGATTTACATATAACTATTTTAAAAATATTTTAATCAATGTAACTATTATATTTTCTTTAAAAAAATAGATTTACTTCTTTCTTTCTTTTTCTTTTTATTTATCTTCTCCATTCACCAGAGAACAAATTCTTCACTATCCATTGCTCATGGCAACCATTTCTAGCACTACCCGAGTAATTTTCTACTGGTTGACTGTAAAATTTTATAACATAGTTTGAAAGAAAGAAAGAAAGTATGAGAGATAAGTAGTCAAAAAAATATAGCATAATTATAGAGCATGTTGTCTCACTCAAATGAGATTATTGCGGAGCAAGAATTGTAAAAATATCATCATTCTAAAAAAAGTCCCAATAGAACTAGCAAATTTTCCTTTGTCAAACTCTAAAAGATTAAACTTTTCATCAAACCCATATCAAGGTTAACTCAAATTCTTCTCCTTTAAGCGCTTGAAAGGGAATTATAGTGAATTTATTAGTAATAATATTGACGATGTAAATAGTATGGAGTTCTCATTATTTCTCTCTCTCTCTCTCTCTCTATCTCAAATAACTTACCGCTTTCCTCAGAGAAAAATAAAACGAAGAAGATAAAGTTTTTCTTGTGTCAATTTTGGACCTCTTTGTTAGGGTTAGGAGAAATTTCCTCAAGACCTAAATGAGACGAAAAGAGAATACTATAGCAGAAGATCACGCAGGTGGCGCGGGATCTTTTCTTTTGTTATAATTTCTCAAATATTTATATATATTAATAAAACATTTTTATTTTCTCTCTACTCTTAAAAACTTAAGAGTTTTTATTTTTTATTTTTTAGAATTTTAAATTTTATTTCTAGATAAAAAAGTTATTATTGGTTAGAATTTAAACTTTTAAATTTAATCCTCTCTTAAAAACCTTGGAGTCTTCATTTTTATTTTTTAAAATTTTAAATTTTCACTAGACAAAAAAATTATTATTAGTTAGAATTTAAACTTTTAAATTTTAATATCTCAATTCTTAGCCTACTTCCCCCATTAAATCCTTAATTTTTGTTATTCATGTTTTCTCTTTCTATATATTTCTTGCCTTTTCTTTTTTTATTTTAATTAGATTATGTACACTAATGTATATTTTTAATTCTTTTAATAGAAAATTAGTAACTTTTTTTTTTTTATAGATTTTGAAGATTCATATATTCTAACAGCTTTATTTTTATCACAAAAGTTTTTTTTTTCTTTGAGTAGATGATTTAGAAATAGTTATCTATTTTGTCCTTGGTATCAATTACTCTAATTTAATCATTTATATACTAAAATTTAAGGATAAAAGTGTCTTATTGCCTATTAAAATATTTTGCATCAGAACATGTATAACTTTGCAGTATGTTGGATATAAAATGTAATGGTCGATAGTATTTGGGTTTTTTTATCTTTTTATTAAGTGGATTAAAAGAAAGAAATATTTTTTATAAAGTATAATAAGCATAATAATATTTTGATTTCTTTCTGATGAATCAAAAATACTATTTTTTTAGAAAAAATTTAACTGAGAATTTTTTATTTTTGAAAAAACCTTTCTTTGACAAGGAAGGAGAGAGAGTTTTTAATATTTATCATAATTTTATTATAAATATATTATATTTTTTCTTAGCGGAGACTTTATTTTAAAATTAGTGTAAGAATCTCACAATTAAACTAAGCTTGCTTTGAGGTTTTAATATTAATATTTTTTTATTTTAAATTTTTCTCTTTGAAGGGATGAGCTTGGGAAACATAAAAGAGTTTGATAAGATTCAACAAAAAAATTGATTAGTGTGATATATCAATATAAAATTAGTATTTCATAAATCATTAATCTCTTTTTGAGAGTTTTAATGAAAAAGTATCAATAATTTTATAAATATAAATAGTTGATACTATCGTATTTGACAAAAATTTTTCTTAACTTACTAAAATTAATAGTTTATATTGTAATCATTCAATTTTAGATAGAGGGAGTAGTATGAAAAAGAAATTGAACTAGATATTACAATAGTTTTTTTTTCTCTTAAAGATTTGATCATAATAATATTTTAAGAACATTTTGTGGTTAAAGTATAATTAGTTTATTTTAAGAACATTTTAGTATTACAATAATTGTTTAACTATTTAATTTCTTATTTTTATAAGTAACTTTATAAATTAACATTTGAAGTTTAATCATTTCACCCTTCGTGCAGGTATTTTCACCATGCGCATTCAAGTTTTTTTTTTCTTTTTCTTCAAAGAGCTTATAGTTGTTTAAGTATTTGATTTCTTTTCTTTCTAATTTTTATAAGTAATTTTATAAATTAATATTTAAAATTTTGGTCATTTCACCTTTTGTGCAGGTATCCTTACCAAACGAATTAAGTTTTTTTTTCCTTTGTCTTCAAAGAGCTCATAGTTGTTTTATAAGAAACTTCATAAATTAATATTTAAAATTTTATTCATTTCATCCTTCATGCAGATAAGTTGGAGTGTTTCTTATTCAATTCTTTATTTATTTAGAATGACAAAAAAATAAGGTTAAGAGTTTATTGTTGTTTTCTAATAGATATAATAATAGGCATGTATAGTTATTTTTATAACTTCTTTCTACTATTACTTACAATTATTTTTAAGCGAATAATTTTTTTATTAAACACATAAATTTATTTCATGGTTATAATATTTTTTAAAAATATATTTCAAGAATTATTATTCAAAATAAAAAATTTAATACCAGTGTATTGCACGGGCTTTTACACTAGTTATTGTATAATCTTTTAAATTTATTTTTGAAAATAATTAAGTGTTAATTAGATAATATCTTTCTATTAGAACTTAATGCCAAAATCCAACAGAAGGGCAGTTAAGTTAGAAGCCAATAGAAGGGCAGCGGGAACTAATTTTTATAATTAAATATAAAAAATTTTCCTTTCCAAAGTTGAGGGGTAAAAATTAAAATTTGAATAAATTTTAAAGGTATAGTGAATTGTCCACCCTTTTAACGTGCTATAGGATAAGGTTTTATTCTGAAACCAATAAAAAATTTAGGAATTATTACTAATGGGGGAGTATAGAATCACATTGACGGTTTTGTCCTTCATCTTTCACTCTCTTCTGCCACCGGTCCACCATCTCTCTGTTAATCCTAAAAGAGACCTCGTTGAGGAAAGTGGAAGGTAGCAGCGAACAAGTGGTTCATCACCAACTGGGACGTTCCTGCTTGTGGAATGTGAGAACGTGCCAGATGTAAGGCACCTCCAGCCTTCGGCAACTTTTTTCTTTCTAAAATTAATTAATATTCATGAAAAAAATTAATAAAAAGTGAACATGCAAAAAAGTAATCTAATTATGTTTTGCGTAGCTTCAAAAAATATTTTTTTTTGCATATAAGAAGTTAAAATTATGTTAATATTATGAAATTAATATAATTGTGGATGCCTATTATCTAATATCAAATAAATAATTTAACATCAAAGATAAATATATTCTATCCTATCAGAAGATAGATGATAAAGATACTCTATACTACCAGAATATAGATAATAGAGTTCTATCATATATTTAGTTATTGCTATGATTTATCTTCTAATTTCTTCATATCTTTTCTTATTAATATATAGCATTAAACTCTATAAATAGGATTTTAGATTGATGTATTGAATACACCTATTGATTCATTCATTTACTCTTAGAGAATCAATAAAAGCTCTTGTATTTTTTCTTTATTTTCTTTTTAGTTTCTATATATTATCTTCATTATAGTTTTCTTATTCAATTCTATATATTACTACTAGCCAAAACAACTCGTGCTATGTATGAGGCAATTCTTGTAGTAATGTGTCTAGCAACATCAAAAATTAATTCTGAAGAAGCTTCAAACTTCTTTTTAATTAATAAATTAAATCATCAAATTGCTAAATCATTACAACCAATCTAATAAATAATTAATTAATTAAAATTTGATATCCAGTATGAAAGTTTTAATAAATGCTATTGGCAATTTTGTCAATCGAGAAAAAATAAAAAAATAAATATCATGATAAGTAATACATAGTAGAGAGGCATAAACGTATTATTCAAATATAATTTCACAAATAAATATGTTATATTGTGATTCTCTTTTGCAGATGAGAACATTCTTTACACCAATCGACATGTAAAACAAACATTATCTGTAGTAAATTTTTATAATTTTGACATTATGTAATGCTCGAATCATAAATGTAAACGCACAACTATATATCTAATCCCCTATAGTGTGTAGGAAAAGTGAGAAAAATAAGGGTAAAAAATCAAATTATATAAAAAATATATACTTATATATATATATATATATATATATATATATATATATATATTAATAAAACACTTTTACTCTCTCTCATTCTCCAAAACTTTCAAAACTCTAATCCTATTTTATGAAATTTTGAATTTTTTATATTAATTTGAAAATTTTTAATTAGTTCAATAGATTTTTTGTTTAATAAATTAATTAAAAATTTATCCCTATCTTCTCCGACTCTCTCATTATCTTCTCCAACTCTCCTAATCAACCATCATCACATGTTTATTCTAATTCTATAACTGCTCTTTTATCTCTTTATTATCCTAATCAACATACGTATACATAAATTATGTTTTTGTCTCTATTTTATTCTTAGATTTTTTTACTTAATTTAAGTTTCTTTTCCCTATTCAAAGATGCAGAAACAAATTTTTGAAGAACATTCCTTCTCACTATTCGTTCCAGGCAGAATAGTATTTAATTCCATATTACTAAAGTTTATTAGAATTGATGAATTTTAGTATTTCATTCCATGTTCTCACTATTCTTTTGTTTAAATATATATAATTTACTTTTAGTAATAGTTAACCAATTATTGTTATTTTTTAGTCATATTTTAATTTTTAATACAAGAGATGACACATTATTAATAAAAATTATAGAATCAGTTTAATGAAGCACATCTTTTTAGTTACAATACCTATACAGGTAGAAAATATCTTTATAAATGAGAGATTAATAAAACACTTACCGAATAGGGGTTGAACCATCAATCTCCTTATTGAGGGGCCTTAAATCTTACTACTAAGATAAAGCCTTACGGTTATTACTTTTTAGTCTTAAGTGGCCATACTAATTTTTTCTTTTCCACCCCTTTAGATTTTATTAATCAATTCAAGTCTTTTCAATTAGTTTGAGAGTTTCTTCAATTTTCTTAGCATTCAAGAAAATTTTGTTTTTAAATAGACAAATTTTGATTATGCTATGTTAATAGCATATTAAAGACAAATAGTAGGCCAACCTATTCATTTACCTTTTCTTTAAAATAGTTTTTAAAGATGTTTTCTATTCTTTGTTTTTAATAGAAAAAAATGTCACTCTTTTTTCATTGTGAAGCTCATCATTTAACATTGGAGTTTTATTTTTATGTATTTCTATTTCTCTTATGAAATAAATTTTATACTTCATGAACTTTTAATTTTTTAAGTAATAAAAGCTCTTAACCAACTTGTTAATATTTTCTCGAAAAATACATAGATAGATATAGCAATTGCAAATTGACAAACATCAATTCTAGAAGTCAAAAGGATGGAGATTGGCAACAAACTTAGTGGATTTTAGGAAAACCATTCATGCACCAAAGTTTTCTATTTTTTTCTTTTACCAAAGATACGATAGATATCATAGTATTTTATGCAATTATTGTTAAATAAATTTGACATAAAATAGTTGAATTTAGATACTGGTACTAAATAATTGTTGGATACTTTTATTATGAAAATCTCATTTCTCCCATCTTTAACCCAAAACAATTGGCAAATGTGATTGCAACCATCTTTATATTATTATTACTTATAACCAATAATTTATATTTCTGTATTTCTTACATCGTTATCAATTACTTATTTTAAGTAGAAGCTAATAATTATTTCTCTTTTTATAATGCATTTTTAGCTATTTTCATAAACTAATATGATTTACTTTTGTTTGTGAGCAAAGACAAAGACAAAGGGAATTGTAAAGTTATCTAAAAGTTTTAAAGATTATTTTTCTTGACATGAAGATATTTAATATTTTTCTTGGAAGGGAATATTTCTCCAGAGAAGGGGAAGGGTGCCAGTAGAAATTGGGTGGGATATTTTTAATAATTATTTGAGCAACTCCGTTATTATGATAATACTTATCTAATTTTTTTAAGTAAACATATGTGGTTTATGTGAAGTTTTGCTCTTCAACCTCTATTTTTTTTGTGAAAATTTAATCAATAAATTAATTTTTCATTTTATGAACTTGAATAGATTTGAATATACTTTTATAGTTAAGCTTTTTCCCCAATTATTGTAACAGTTTTCAAAATATATTATTTATTTTTCTTTTCTTTTTGACAGAAGAGAGACTTGAATTAAATTAAGACATTAATTTTAGAGTAAAAAGCATAATGATTAAGTTGACATTTTGACGTTAACTTCACAAATTTGATTTATAATTATTTAAAAAAATATATGAACCACAATTGAGTATAAAAAACTTGATCCCATGCAATGCATGGGTCTTTTTTGCTAGTTTTGTATATTCAGCAAATGCTATATTTTGAAGTGATAAAAAACTTTCACTTTAATTTCACTCTTTTTTATTCAAAAACTATTTAGTATCTTTTGTGATATCCAAAACAAAAAAAGTAAAATAAAAGCTCTATTCAACCTCAAACTTGACTTGAAAAAAATAATGAATGGGCCAAAAACTCCGATATGCTAGACAGGCCAAGAGCTAAAAGGCCCGATTTCTTAGTTCGTAATAGGATTTAAGTGACCCGTTTCTTAGGGGGGAAAAAAAGAAAGAAAAGAAAAAGGAAAATAAACCCAACTAATATTTCTTCCGCAGTCAACTACTGTAGTTTTTTCCTCAAAACATTTTTGCAGAAGAGGAGGAAGCAAATAAAATGTGAAATAAAACCCAAGAGAAAAAAGAAAAAAGAGGTTCTTCCAAGGGTTTATGACAACATAATCTTCGGAAAAGTCCAATGTTCTCCAATCCCTGGTATGCAGTTACTTTCTACTTAATCTCAATGCTGCCTTTTTTTTTTTTTCCTTTTCTTTTTGGGCTTTGAAATTCTGATCTTTTCTTTTTTGGTTTTGAGATAGACTTTTGAATTGGGCCTTTTTTCTTTAGTAATTACGAAGATTGGTGGAATTGTTCTTGGATGCTACATTCCACGTGTATGATTCATTCGCAGATAGGATTTGTCTGCACGATTGATTGGGCAATGTGATAGCTGATTTTTTAGTTCCAGTTGAATTTAATGCATTCTAATTTGAAAAGTTCATTTGCCCATTTCTTTTGTAGCTGAATTTTTGGCATTTACGAGAGAAAGGAAAAGTAAACTAAAACTTGCAATGGGTCTTTGCGCTTTGATGCTAATTTGATTTTCTGGACCGTGATGTGTTGTTTCTCTTGATAACAAGTTTTTCTTTTTATTCATCTTTGTATTTGTTAATATGAGCAACTGGTGATTTGGCCACATTGCTGAAGCTTCTAGCAATGCTACTGTCGTGGTCAAGAATGTGAAAATTTTACACAAGTTTTAAACTTTATTAAGTCTTCTATGAATTTTTTTGCAAATAGGGGCTTAGTTAAGGGACAGGCTTGGAAGGTTGCTGATTTCCATTTTCTTTTTTGCTGATCATGGCAACAAAACCGTTAAATAATATTTGGATTCGTCGGCAGCAATGTCCCTGTGGAGATTGGAAATGTTACATTAAGTATGAAGGAGATGACCACGCTGCAGTGGGGTCTCATTCTGTAAAGAATGAAACAACTATAACATCTCCACTAGAAGTTGTTTTTACTCCATATGTTGGCCAGATATTTAACACTGATGAAGAAGCTTTTGATTACTATAGTAACTTTGCACGGAAAAATGGGTTCTCAATCAGGAAAGCACGTTCAACTGAAAGCCAAAACTTGGGGATTTACAGGAGGGATTTTGTTTGTTATCGTTCAGGTTTTAATCAGCCAAGGAAAAAAGCGAATGTCGAGCACCCCAGGGATCGAAAATCAGTACGTTGTGGATGTGATGCAAAACTGTACTTGACAAAGGAGGTTGTGGACGACCGGACACAGTGGTATATTTCTCAATTTAGTAATGTCCATAATCATGAACTACTGGAAGATGATCAAGTACGACTATTACCTGCCTACAGAAAAATTCAGGAGTCTGATCAAGAACGCATTCTTCTACTGTCCAAAGCTGGTTTTCCTGTGAATCGAATATTAAAGGTGCTGGAGCTAGAAAAGGGGGTTCAACCTGGCCAACTACCTTTTATTGAAAAAGATGTGAGGAATTTTGTTAGGACCTGCAAGAAAACTGTTCAGGAAAATGATGTTATGCTCACTGAGAAGAGAGAAAATGATCTATTAGAACTTCTTGAGTCTTGCAAGACTATGGCACAGAGGGATGATGGATTTGTTTATAGTTACACTACAGATGAAAATGGAAAAGTAGAAAACATTGGTTGGGCTTATGGAGACTCTGTTCGTGCATTTTCAGTATTTGGTGATGTGGTTACCTTAGATACCTCATATCGTTCCATTACCTACAATATGCTACTTGGGGTGTGGTTGGGCATCAACAACCATGGGAAGGCAGTTTTTCTGGGATGTGTTCTTCTACAAGATGAGACATCACAATCATTCTCATGGGCCATGCAGGTTAGCAATTTGAAGTCTTTGATTATTCTGTAATCCCTATTTATACTCCCACCACATTAAATTTTTTTCTGTTTTTGCAGGTATTTATTCAATTTATGAGAGGAAGACCGCCACAGACTATTGTTACCGATTTAGATTCAGGGCTTAAAGATGCTGTTGCAATGGAGATGCCAAATACTAAACACATTATAAGTATATGGCAGGTTCTCCTAAAATTATCTAGTTGGTTCAGTGTGCCACTTGGGTTGCAATATACCGAATTCAAATCTGAGTTTGATACGTTGTGCAATCTGGAAAATGTGGAGGATTTTGAGCATCAGTGGAATCATCTTCTTGCTCGGTTTGGACTTGGGTCAGACAAGCATATTGCTTTGCTCTTTTCTTACCGAACATCCTGGCCAGTTTGCTATATTCGAAATTTCTTTCTGGCCCATACCTTGACATCTGAATATTTGAAGTCAGGGGAGACCTTCTTGAAAAATATTTTGAATGCACAATCATGTCTGCAATCCTTCTTTGAGCAGGTTTTTGTTCTGGAACTGTTAAAATGCACAACTAATTTCCTGTCTTTTCTTTTTTCTTATTGCAAATTTGTTGTCCTTAAAACCCTAGGTCCTTGTTACTGCCAGCTCTGGGTATCAGAACAGAGGAGAGTTGTTGTACAGGCCCACGAAAGCATGCCTACCCCTTGAAGAACATGCAAGAAGTGTCCTTACACCTTATGCCTTTAATGCTGCACAGAATGAGATAATGCAATCTATGCAGTATGCTGTAACTGAAATGGCTAATGGCTCATATCTTGTGAGGCACTATAAGAGAATTGAAAGAGAATGCCTTGTTATCTGGATACCTGAAGATGAGCAAGTTCACTGTTCGTGTAAGGAATTTGAACATTCTGGTATCTTATGTAGACATTCCCTGCGAGTGCTAGTTGTAAAGAACTACTTTCAAATCCCAGAAAAATATTTTCCACTTAGATGGCGACTGGAGAGTTCCTTAGTTCGTTTGGATGATCAAATCATTCAAAGCCACAATAATGAGCTCTCTCAAGCCTTTCATTCCCTTACTGCAAGTTTATTATCAGAGTCATTGATCTCTAAGGAGCGCTATAATTATGTCCATTCAGAACTGACACAGCTCCTGGAGAATGTACAAAATATGCCAGTTGTTGATGAAGTTCCTTTAGACATTGCACCTACAGCTGAATCTTAGGCTTGAGACACGGGGGGACTTGTGTTAATGTAAGAACAGATGGAACATGGTCTTTTCAGGGGAAGATTGGGAATAATTAGGTCTTGGGCACCGACATGGAAAAAACCCTCTTAAATATATATATAAAAGGAGCATCCTTCTTGATAACTGCAAATAAAGCAACACTCTGGATGCTAGAACGCTGATAGAGTAGGAAAAAATGAATACTCCTGGGGTCTCCAACAGCTGAGTCCATTCTTGTGCTAAAATTTTTGTGTAAATTATTTAGTTTGAGGTACACTAACATCATACCGAAGCGCACAGAAATATGTCATTCTTTATATGTATTATTCCATTTCTGAGGTTAAATTGAAGAATGCTTTAATTTTTTAATTAATTGTGACTTCTTTAATTTGGTTTTAAACTGACTAGGCTGCTTCTATTAAAGAAATGAAAAAAAAAAGTGAAGAATATTATGGTTTGGAAATGTTGTCAAATGGTGAGAATTGTTGTTTATGTCCTCAGATCGATAGAATTGAAATATGCTGATAAAGTAAAATATCAACACTGCCTTTCACTGAGTAATCTTGTTTCTTAATTATTTGGTTCAAAAACTCCCCGAGAATGGCATTACAAAACTTAAAAATTATCAAGTGCTAACTTATGTTTCCCATCACTCTTTCATTATGTGTTTCATAAAGATTGCAGAGTGTGAGTATTTTGTTCTATGATGAATTTTCTTGTATATAGAAATTGTTTAAAAACAAGATGTTATCAACCATTTTCTATAAGTAATTCACAGGCATCTTCAGAGAATTCTTGCAAATGTGTTATAGAATATTATACAAATATTTGGTATTCCTTTTCTAGTTGACTAATTTCAGAAAGCTTATGTAATAAAGTGTCATAATCCCTTCTTTTTTGTGCATTTATGTTGGCTTTGAACTCCCTTTTCAATAAGCTTTTGCATATGGCAACTGATTTCAATTTTTGATGTAGTTTGGCCTTTGTATGGTAAAAAAAATACGAAACTAATTAATGTTCTTCTATTCCGTTTTCTTAGTAGTATTTTTTGTTTTCTAAATGGAATATCAATGTCTTACAGGAACTCTGAGGCAAAACCCTTAGGATCTCCAGTCTCCAGATGGATTAATTACTACTTTTGCAGCACAAATTTCTAAGATATTTTGTGCTTTGCTATTTTTTAACTAATAAAAGTATGTAACAGACACCTCTTAGATACTGTATTCCTCTAGGCAAATCCCAAACACGTGTACAAATTGATCACATTATTCTTTTTAAGATCCATTATGAGGACATTTGGTTGGAGGTTTGTGGGAACTCAAATTTGAAGTTCATTTGAGACTTTGAATACACGTTGTTGAAGGGGAAATATATGTTCTTTTAGATTAAGACATATAAGTCATTAAGCAAGAAAGAATTACCTACCATTTGCTTACTTTTTCTCCTAAATCAATGTATTTCTGATCATCTCTTTGACTTTGTCTGCATCTTGGCTGCTCCAAAATCACCTGCAAGTTTCTACTAAAGGGAATGAAGTTTGTGCTGCTTTTGTAGCAAATATAGTTCTTTGCTGCATAAGATATTCAGCTTTATAGCATGCCAAAGACCATTGTCTAAAGTTGTTTATGCAATTCAAATTGAAAGAAACAGATACTTATGTTGGCATTCCTGTTTGAATCTATTGGTCTGCTCCAGAGGATAAGGATCCATCCTTTATATTGAGGCCTATTATCTACTCCCCCCTTCCAAAATTGCATGCCCACTTTCCTATTCAAAATGAATAGGAGAGTGAACATTCAATTTTGGCCGTTGGAAGCACTTTTCTAAGGGAATAGGAATTTTATTATCTTCTCTTTTGGATACTTTAACTTGTTCTAGGCGCAAGATATAAGTAAAAACAGGAGATCTTGTGGCCTTTCTCTTGGAGAATATGCAGAGGTTGGTGCAACCAAAGGGTTTCAGTTAATCCAAAAGAAAAAACCAACTGATGCTGGCAACTGGTGAGTTGGATTATATGCTTCTTCATCTTTGTGCTCTCTTTGTCAAGAAGGAACTTCTCTGGTAAGTGCTTCTGTTCTACTAACATTGTCATTTTCTGGACTTAATACTCTATCTTTTTAGCCTCATGACTTTTACTCTCTATGGTATTTTCATATTAGATGCATTTGGAATGTCTTTCGAGAAATTTGTATAATTTTCCTCATCTGAATTCCAAGTTCCTTTTAAATCATGCATGTGGATGTTTCTTTGTAGAAGCTTTGGTACAGACCTACATACTTAGTGATAAATACTTACAGTGCTTGCACCTTGCTACATTTTAGGGATATGCTACCGGTTGTTTTGCTGTCTGCACAATAGTTTCTTGTCATGTTTGGCCCAGTGGTTGTCTTCATCTACTTATAATCTTATTGTTGCTAGCCTGACATTTTACTGCTGGAGGAGGCATTTGATGGAGCATTTTGATTAATGGAAATGGTGACTGTTTTCTCTGTTACTTACAACTCTAAACTGACTTTACCTTGTGAACCGACAACTATATGATGTATATTCATGAGAAATGCAGATACAGTTTCATTTCTTCATGGATGCAGATCATGATTTTGAAATGCAAATGGATTCCCACATTTAAAACTGACCTCATGTCTTGAGGAGATTTCCTGTGGATTTTAGTAAGTCCAGATTAATGAACTTCTGTTTTCCAACTTTGGTTTCTGCCTCTTTCATGCTGCTGCTGAATGAGCCTGTCTTGATAACCATGTCCGAGAATACTAAACTTGAAGTCTGTTAGTTTAACGGAAACTAAATTTTTGTAATAACGTCAGCATGGCTGCATCCACACATAGGAAGAGGCAACTGGATTTTGACTTGATCTTTCTAGGACTTTTGCACCTTGTGTAGGCTTCAGATTTAAATCATAAAGCAGGGGAATGGAAATATCTTATAAGGATATGCTATTTGTTACTAGAATCTTATTACTTGCGGTAATCTAGGGTTTTTGCACCTTGTGTGGGCTTCAGATTTAAACCACAAAGCAGGGGAACAGAAATATCTTATAAGGATATGATATTTGTTACTGGAATCTTATTAGTTGCAGTAATCTAGGGTTTTTGCACCTTGTGTGCGCTTCAAATTTAAATCATAAAGCAGGGGAACAGAAATATCTTATAAGGATATGATATTTGTTACTGGAATCTTATTACTTGCAATAATCTAGGGTTTTTGCACCTTGTGTAGGCTTCAGGTTTAAATCATAAAGCAGGGGAACAGAAATATCTTATAAGGATATGATATTTGTTACTAGAATCTTATTACTTGCAGTAATGCTTGTCCTCCTAACCTCAGATGAGCTTACAGGATCTTTCATTGTACCTGTGTCACTAGACATGGATCTGGAATTTACAATGTACATTTTATTTTCTCGTCTGCTGAGAAGAATTACATGAGCTACTGGAATCAAATATTTGGATAGCTCCTTTAAATGTTTGCCTGTAAATTTAGGACTTGATATTCTTTCTTTCTTTCTCACTTATGGTGGAGAATGTATCAATTTTTTAAATGTGCCTTTTATTTCGTTTATTTGTGATCTGGTCATTGCTGCTTGTTTTTTAACATTGGCTGATGTCTTGTATACATCATGTGCCTAGACAAGCTGAAATTTTCCAACAATCCCATGAAACTTTGTTAATTAATTGCACCTTCTTGAATCTCTTTTTCCCCCATAATTTCTCTTTTTTGAAAGGACTAAGTTTCCTTTTGTTAAAAAAAAAAAAATCAAATGTAATATATGTGTATGTATGTTCGATTGTGTGTGTGTGTGTGTGTATATGTTGAAAATGCTACCAGCAAGCTGTTTTAACACTAAAATACCTACCAGGTAGAATTTCAAGCCCGTCTTTGTGTCTGTTACATAATTCTTTGTTCTTTCCTTAGATGCTTAAGATAATGGCTAATAGAGGCAGTAATTTAAAATTTTCAAGGGCCTAATGTAGTTCTTGAGTAATTATCTCTTCATCCCAGTGCATGAGTACTAGGCAGGTTTGTCCTAATGCATGTCTCTTCAATGTTAATTTCCTTTTCCAATGTAGAGTAATATGCAAATGCTGCAGAGTATGTGTCAAATGCAGATTATTCAACCTGTTCTTATTCATGAACATTTGTTGGCATCCTGAATCGAGAGATCTTCTTTGAACTGTCATAGCTTCCTAATAGCTTTCATTAGTCCTCTTTAAATCCCTGGGTTCTTGAGAAACATATGCTAGGACTCTTGGTTGGGGTTCATAGTGTTTTACCCTCCTCGAAATGCTTTTGAGCAAGCTAAAACGTTTAAAGTTCAATGTAGTTTGTATGATAGCCAACTGTGTTGTGTTTCTCCTTTGCTTTTCCTTTTTATATCAATCTATTCTTTCTATATCATTTGCTTTAGTTGAGACATCTGTATATTTTAAGAAGTCTGATACATAAGTGTTTTGTATTCCGGATGAATTAGTTATTTTCTTTTGTGGGTGATGTTATGTCTGATGCTTGGTCTAAATGAAGCAAATATCCCACTGGAGAATCGGAGATGTGTTTCTCTTTAGTCAATCTAGTTTTGCAAGAACCGGTGCAAATGGATCCGATAGGAGTGAATAGAATATTAGGTTATTGGAGTTGTGGGATGGAGTGTAGTTTCTTTTGTGTGCGGTTTCCAATGGAGGTCTTTTATGTGAAAAATATGGAAGTTCTGTTTTGAAGTTGATTGTAATACATTGCAGTTTCTTCAGCGAAGGTGATGTTGATTTCTCTTTCTTTCTGACTTGCAGCTGGGTTTTGCAAGCAAGGAGGGTCTCTCCCTCCACTCCAAGACAACGCTGGAGATTTGAGCCTATTGGTTCATCCGATACATGCATTTACTCCCACTCAGCACCAGAAATGGTGTTAACTGTTGATACTCTGATTTTCAAACTCAGTTTTCTTGAACTTTATTATGCCCTACGTATAATTGAGACATTCCTACAAATTGTTAACACAGAAAATATCAATATTCTGCTTTTGTGGTTATCCTTTGGTTAGTCAAATTCAGTCATGGAAAAAATGGTATTGAATATTCCACAATAGCTATTATGGGTTTCTTTCTCTCTGTGGCGAGGAATGCTCGCGATACGGTCTGCTTGTCATTCAAGGACCACAACAGACTCTACAGGACCATGACAAATTTTTGTAGGACAGCCCTTCTTTGGTTTGGCTTTCCCAAAGAATAAAATAAAGGAACCCACATAAATTCTTCTAGAATAACCATAAGGGTATGCTTGGATTGCAATATAAAGTGAAAAAAATTTTAATTTTATTAATTTAAGTTTTACTTTTTTATCACAAATAATTTATTTTTATATTTTTCAAGATAAAAAATTAAAATAAATTTAAATTTAAATATACCCTTTTAAGAAAAATAATGAATTTTATTTTTTTGTGTTTTTTAAATATATTTATTAATTATAACGTATTAAATTATTTTGTATAGTATGATTTTTTTATTTATTAAAAATTTTCAACTTTTTTTCCTTTTGCAACTTTCTTTAAAAAATTTAACCTATTAATAAATTTAAAATAAACAATAAAATTTTTAAAAAATGGAAAAACAAAAATTTTAAAAAATGAAAACGAGGGGAACCAGAAGGAGGTTCCCATTTCAATTTTCTTCTTTTCTTTTTCTTTTTTTCTTTTTTTCTTTTTCTTTTTCTTCATTCGTTTTTTTTTTTCCCTTCTTGGGGAATGTTCTTCTGGTTCCTTGTTCCCCAAGAAGACCCCAAAAAAATAAAAAAAAAGAAGAAGAAGAAGAAGAAGAAGAAATGGGATAACAATGGCCCCAAACAGCATCGGCAGGGGCCGCCTTGCTTGCGCCCCTCAGGGGTGACTGGACAACCGTTGGCACTGTGGGGCCTACTGTGCAGCAGCTTGATCAGGGATACTCCCAGTCGGCCCCGACAGCGCCGGCGGGTGTAGCTGGGAGTTGCTCCGAGGGCCAGCGTCCCCCACCAGTGTGACTGTTCTATTGCAACTTTTTCTTTTTGTATTTTGTTGTAGAATCAGATGAAGGTTTCCTTGAAATTTTTTTCCTTTTATTGGGTGTTCCTTTTTTTTCAATTTTTTTGTTGGAGAACCTTGTTCTCCTTATATTTCTCCTTTTAAAGTTTTTATTTTTTATTTTATTTTAAATTTATGAATAAATTAAAATTTTGTTAAGAATATTTTTTTAAAAAAATTTAAAAAAACTTTAAAATTTTAAAAAATTAATAAATAAAAAATAATTATATTAATGTGTTGCGACATAGAAGATAAGGCATGATGTGGGTAATCTTAAAGTTTTTCAAAGGTAGACAGCCTGTAATCTTCGAAATGCGGCAAGAGAATGTGATTCGACCCTTTGAAGATTCTGTACCGCTTGGTGGCTCCAGGTTTGAGTCAAAGAACAGGAGACGAAAGTATCTGATGACTAGAATTTAGTGGAGAGCTGAATTGGATATGATGTGATTTTAAGATTTTTATTTTAAATTTTAAAAAAATATATGTGAGTTTTATATTTAAAATTTTAATTTTAATTTTATAATTAATTTTTTTTGAATCTTCTAGTATTATAAAGAGTAACGGAAAAGAAATAAGTATTTTAGCTGATGAGTATCGAATTTAAGACTTTGTTATTTAAAAAGAACTATTTTTATCAATTAAATTAGGGTCAACTTAGATTGGTATTTTATCTAAAAAAGTTTTTCTTTTCTCCCACTTTTTTTTATTTTGAATTTTATTTCTCATATCACAAATAATTTACTTTTACAATTTTCAATACAACTCAATTCAAAAAAAAAAAAAATCAATCAAATCTCACCCTTAGTGTCATGGTTGATGATCTGCAAATTTTAGGTATTCAGAAGATGATTTCGTGATTCATATCTGCAAGATGTTATGAGGTGATGGATTATGGGGTATTATGTTTTCATCAGTTTCACTCTATTATGGATGTAAATAATAACAAGTATGACACACTTTTGCTTAGTAAGAATGCATTAAATTCCTGAACTATTATTTCGATTTGAATAATATATTTACTATTTTACTGCTTTTGATATATAAAAGACAATTTTCTCCGAAAACAATATTTACATTAAGATGTGGAAAACAAAGCAATGTGGTGAATGAGGCTAATATACTCCTTTTTTTCTTTTTTTTTTTAATGTGTAAAGACATCCAGATAGGGTTGCAAACGAGTCTAAATGCAGTTTGGTTCAGGTCCTGCACCTGCTTTTTGCAGCACGTGCAAGACCAAATTTGGTCCGTTAAATCAGATTTGGCTACAAAAAATTATCAAATTTTTCAAAAAAAATACATACAGGGGGTCAAAATATCAAATTAACGGACTAGATTTGATCCTGCACGTACTACAAAAAGTAGGTGCAGGACCTGAACCAAATTGGTCTAAATGAATCCGGGACAAGTTGTCTCGGACTCAGACCTGTTTACACATAAGGGTCCCGAACCTAGAGCTAGACCCGTGCAGGTCTACAATGTGCAAGTCCGTATCCTACCTTGAAGGGTCTCGAAATCGAGTTAGGAATACCATTTTGTAGAATAATTTTTGTAAAAAATACAAATTATAAGTAAAAAATAGTGTTACTTATGTACATCTAATCAAATAAAATGATTATCTCTAAAATCTTATAAAGAGAAAATAAATCTATAAAATGACTACCTATAAAATCTTATAAAGAGAAAATAAATCTATCATTCTCCAACACACAATATAATATGCAATTCACATTACAATAGTTTTATTTTAGTAGGTTAATAATTTATTAATATTCTAATAGTTACTCACTACCAATAAAAACAATAGATATTGATGAAATTACTAAAATAAACTACCCAACTATCTGTTGAGTTGAATATTTCATTTTAGTAAGCAAAGAAAAAATTTGTCAAATATGATAGTATAAACTATTCATATTATATAAAATTATTGACACTTTTTTTATCAAAAACTCTCAAAAATAGGTTAAGTCATTAATATTAAAACCTCAAAGTAAGCATATTTTAATTGTGATATTCTTACACTAATTCTTAAAGAAAGCCTCCGCTAAGAAAAATATAATATATTTGTAATAAAATTATGGTGAATATTAAAATCCCTCTCCTCTTCCTTGTCTCTCTTTACTCCAAAAAAATAAATAACTTATAAAATAAAACATATTAGTATTTTATATTAAAAATCTCAAAAAAAAATTCAAAATTAAAAAATTCTCAGAACATTGCTCAAAAAGTTTCCAAAAAATGGTATTTTTGGTCCATAAAAAAGAAATCATAGTGTTATTATACTTATTATAGTTTACAAAAAATTATTTATTTCTTTTAATCCACTTGATGATAAAACCAAAAAAAGAAAAAATCCAAAAACTATCGACCATTACATTTTATGTCTAATGTACTGCAAAGTCATGCATGTTTTGTTGTAAAATATTTTAATAGGTAATTAAAAATTTTTGTCTTTAAATTTTAGCATATGAATGATCAAATTAGAGTAATAGACACCAAAGACTAAATAGATAAATATTTTTAAATTATAAACTCAAAGGTAAAAAAAAAAGAAAAAGATTTGTGATCAAAACGAAGTTTTAGAATTATGAATCTTCAAAACCTGTCAAAGAAAATAAAAAAATTACTAATTTTCTATTAAAGACACTAAAAATATATATTAGTATACATAATGTAATTAAAACAAAAAAAAAAGAAAAGGCATAAAGTTGTAGAAAGAGAAAACATGAATAACACAAATTAAGAGATTTTATAGGAAAAAATGGGGCTAAGAATTTAGATTTTTAAATTTAAAAGTTTAAATTCTAATAAATAATATCTTTTTCATCTAGTAAAAAAACTTAAAATTCTAAAATGTAAAAATGAAGACTCCAAAGCTTTTAAGGGAAAAGAAAGAGTAAAATTAATTAATTAAATATATATAATAAAAAATATAATTAATAAAACTGATCTGAAACCCTATATCTTGGATCCAGACTTGTTTTAGTAACGAAAAATGGATTTGGGTCCTGATCCAAGTAAATGGTTATAATCTATGTACTGACACATTCTATTTATTCCAAATCCGGGATGGGTTTGAATCTATATTCGACCCATTTGCAACCTTACATCGAGAGATAAAAATATGATTAATCATTTCTTCTCAAATTAGCAAATTCTCAATCATTTGTATCTCTTATCTCTTATCTCTTAAAATTGAACTTTGACCAGCTCATTCTTAGAAGAAGATTGTTGAGCACATCACGATGTTACTGATAATTTTTGATAAGCTTAACCTTTTTATAAATTTTATTTTTATTTTTTAAAAAATTTTAGTATAGCGGTATGCAAAACTTTAGTGCGCGGCCGATGCTGAGGAAGCTGGGTGCCACTCAAACCAAGTTTGGCGCCCCCCCTTTTGACCTTTTTTTTTGTGTTTTTTTGTTCCCTTTTTCATTTTTTTAAAAATAATAATAATTTATTGATTAATAAATATTATTTTATTAATTTTTATTTTTAAATTGTAGTTATTATTTTTCAATTTTAAAGTTTATATATTTTCTTATTAGAATTTAGAATTATAATCTAATTATAATAATTCTAAATCAATTGAAAATTTGATTACAATTAATTAAAAATTTAAAAACAAATAAAATAATTATCACATATTGAATTTGAATATTTTATAAAATATTTGGAAGATAAAAGCTTAATATTATATAAAAATTATCTAGTATGAGTAAAATTATCCTGTTTAGCAATTATGTTTTTAGAAATACCTTGCCATTTGCTAAACAACATTCATATGTTTTCTCAGTTGACTGAGTTCTCTGGTGTGAGAGAAGACTGAGTTGTCTGGTGTGAAAGAGAAGACACTCTCTTATGTTAGGTTGGCGTCGTTTCATCTTCCGTCTGGACTCTAAGTGCAAGTCAATTTGGCAGTTCCTTCTGGAGGACTAATGCCAAAGATATCACATCAAAGTTATAAAGCAACAAAATATTTAACATCACTTAAAATATATACTTTAGTTACGGTACTTCACGTCTTTTTTATAAGATGTATTTAAAATAAATAAAAGTAATTTTTTTTAAAAAAATTGATCCAGTCAATAAATCATATTACTTATCTGATCTAACAACTGAGATTCGTACAACATATCCTACAAAAAAGACATAAAGCACCAAAGTCGAATAGTAAAACAAGGGTTGGACCAAATAGACACAAAGATGGGTAGTTTGGATATACATTATCTCTCATTCTCTTGTCTGATTTTGAATCTTAAGGGAAAAAAAAGTAATTCTAAAAGTTTCATAATTTTTATAAATATTTACAGAATATATTTTAATTTGAAATTCAGTATAATTTTTTTATTTTAAGTTCTATTTTATTTTTTGTAAAAAATTTACTTTTATTATGTTCAAAATAAAAAATTTAAAATTTAAACTATATCTAGTATCTTTGATTCTCCATTAGCTGTACTTAACTGAAGAATTCTTGGACTTATTGTGTATGTTCCATAATTACATTCTTGCCAATGACCCAAATTGAGAATAAACAATTCCTACTTTTATCCCTTAACTAACCATAAAGGAATTTGCAAGGAGTTTACTTCGCCCCACTTTGTTTATTTATGTTTGTTCCTTTTCACTTAACAATTTTCTTTGTCGATCAATTAGCGACACTTTCGCCAAAGTTGCCGTGCAAACGTTTTTGTTTTTCCTTTAATATGAGTGGAATGGCCCTGCAGTTATGGGAGAATGTTAATTTAACGGTTGGAAGGCTCACTGAAAAGGGACCATTGGTACTGGAACCGAATTCTAAAGTTGTGATTGAATATTATTTTAATTTGAAATTTTTTATCTTTAATTTCAGAAGAGAGAATTGTATGTGAGAGAATTTAAAATAAAAAATTTATATTAAACTCAATACAATGACAAATTTATTTCTTCATAACAAATGTTGATTACTTTTAACCATTTCTAAATTTTACCATTCTTTTTTTTTTATATATATTAGAAAGGGGTATATAATTCAAACTAAAAATCTTTTGCAAAGAACTACTTTTACCGTCGAACTACAATCTTGCAACGAATTTACTAAAATGATTTCAAAGCGTAGTTTATTATAGTGAAATACGCGACAAAAGTGTTATTAACATGGGTTTGACGAGGGTTTACTTGTAATTTACCCTAGAATTGAAGGAAAGCTGATGGTGGTAGCACCGGTCCTTCCTTAAAGTCTCCCTTTGACGCAAGACTACAAAATCCATAATAGGGCCCTTAAACAGAGACGAAACAGAGCATGGAAAGATATGATCAGATTGATTACTCCTAAATTTAATCACATTCATGGCAGAAACTTGCTAAAGATTTAAGCTAGGCATTCTTAGCTATGATTATTTGCTGAAACTCCAAATTGATTCCCTCTCTCATTTTCTTGATAAATTCATCACACTTTCTGTTAAATTCATCATCATTCATCAGTTCTTGTTCTCGCTGTTCTTCTTCTTCTTGGTCTCCATCCTTAAAATCTTCTTCAGTCTGGAACCCATTCATTCCATCTTTAGCTAAAATCCACCTTTGTCTTTCATCTTCTTCTGCATCAGCTCTTTCTGTGAATCCTGTTTTACTTTTAACAGCTACCAAAATCCCATTTGTTCTTCCATGTTCTACTGCTTCATTGCTGGCTTTCTTAGTAACTTCCGTTTTCCTTTTTGAGATCTCGGCATCTGAGACTTCAGGGAGATGATGACTCTTCTCCTTTGTACTATCTTCATGACACGAATTCATCGCAGACTTGCTTATCAATCCAGAATTCGTAAGAATAACAGCAAGAATCCCATTGAAGAGAAGGAAAATATAGTTTCTTTCGGTGTTGTACTGGAACAATTTGATGGAAAATGAAGGCATATAAAGATCAGGATAGTTGAGCATTGCAGTAAGCAATGAAGTTTGGGAAAAAAGCAGTGAAAACAAACATACTGAGAGAAGAATTTGAATGGTTTTCTTCAAGAAATGTATTTGGCTGAACTTTTGGGCACTTCGGATGCTGTAATTCTTACGGTGATCCATGAGATTTTATATGAAAATTGCAAGAAAGATGACACTGAGAAAAAAGGAGAGGAAATGCTATAGAATTTGATGGTGATAAACTTGCAGTTCGGCTCTAGCTGTCAAAGAGATCTTCGTTGTGGGCATATAAAAGCATGGAGTAACCACGTTTTCAAGAATTGAATTTCCGATTCTGTCCTTCAATTTGAAGATGAGATTGTTATATGTTTTGGAAAGAGACTTTTGTCGCATATTCAACCAACTTGTCAAGAACAATTATGAGAAGGAGGAGGAGTTGACTTGGAATTCTGGCTGGGCTCTATCCGAAAGACTTGCTAAGTAAATGGAAGCTCTTTTTTTTTTTTTTATATATATAATCCAGATTTCTAAATTAAGTCTAACTATTCTTGAACCCTTTTTTTTTTTTTTTTTTTTTATATATAATCCAGATTTCTAAATTAAGTCTAACTATTCTTGAACCCCGATCGCATGTGCCCGGGGAAACTTTGATGCCTTCGGTGGGATTTGAACCCCTCAACCTTTGGGTTGATGGCCAAACTCCTTTGCCAGTTGCGCTGGCTTCCTTTGGCAAACTTTGAAGGGTAAACCTTTTATACTAGCCAACCCCACCGCATTGCAGCCCCATCACAAGAAACCTCCCTAGCTCCGGCTTGGACCTATGAATTAGTATACACCACTTCCCCCTACTCATATGGAGGGAGATTTTTTGAGAGGCTTGGAACTAGTTCCAGGGTTCGAACTCATGACCTCACACTTGGAGGTCAGAGCTCTAACCGCTGGGATGAAGCCGAAGTTTCTGGAAGCCATTTTTTCTATGCACATTGAATGAAGGCCATTTCAAGATGGGTGAAGGATGTTATAATTGTAGTAAAAATGTCAATTGAATTTAGATTATTATCCTTTGAACAATTATATTTGTTGATTCAATTCAAATCTCTTAAAATACTTTATATATATATATATATATATATATATATATATATATATATATATATATATTATGTAACAGAAACGTGTTAAATTTAAAATATTTTAAAATCTTTTAAAGCATCAATTTTTTTAACGCAATGTATACTTTTTAAGCTTAATGAATTGAACGCATTATATGACTATTATATACTGCATCTTGAAACTCAAAAATTATAGTTTTTAAGCTTAATATCTTGGCCAAGTTCTTGCTTTGGTAAGTTTATGACATGAATCCTTCTTTCTTTCCATTTATGAGACAATTTAGCAAGAATTTTGGGTTGGTTTGTACTTCACCTGTGCAGTTGAAATTTTAAGACTTGCAAAACTGAAATTTTTCACTGCTACAAAAAATGATGTGCTGTTTTTCCTCTGCTGATACAATAGCGACGGGATAGAGAAGCCTATTTATCTTAAAAAATAAAAAAAAATTATTTATAAGAAAAGAAATTTAACTCTAATTAAAATTTCTGTAGGAAAAAAGGAGTTCAAATACACTATTTAAAGGCCAAAATAACAAAGAAAAACTGCCACTTACCCCAAAAAATTAAAAAAGAAAAAAGAAAAACTGCTGTGAGGATACTATGGCTGGTGGAAGCTGCCCCCCTTGGAGATGGAATATTCCATCTCCAACCAAAGAAAAAAAATTTGTCGCTATTTGTTTAAAATATTTGTACCTAATATTTTTAATATTAAAAGCGAGATTAGATAGAATTTCTTTTTGAGATTTTTTATCTTAAATTTCGTAAAAATAAATTATATGTAAGAGAAAAGTGGAATTTAAAGTGAAAACTTTGCTTGAATCCGTAACAGAAGCCATTCCAAATACACCATAAATTAGAAAAGAAACATAATAAAAATGAAAGCCAAATTTTATCCGTTTGCATATTAGAATACTCATTGCTAAATGTAAGAATAGAGGCAGAAATTGGAGATGGGAATTAAACTCATTGCTAAAGTCTCTGTTTGTCTCATTGTCTCATTGCCAAATTTGCAATATCCTCTTATTCTTCTCATGCTTGGATTGAGGAATATCATTCTGTAATAGCTACTATTTGTTTTAGAAGATAAGAAATGGAAATCCTTCTATGTTTTCTCTTCAAGAAAAAAAGAAAAAGAAGTATAATTTGGTTAGTTTTGCATAATTCCATCAATTAAACAATCCAAAATACCCACTATCACTTTTGCACTCTTGTACATAATCACAATAGTAATCCAACAAATCGAAAACTAATCCTCGAACATTCGTTATCAATTATTTAAAATAAGTTATTTATTTATTTATTTACAAAAAAATATAAAAATATGAATTAAATTAAAAAAATTATATATTCTCTAATGAAACATATTTATAATGAATTAAATTATCAAACTTCTCATTACTTCTTAGATTTAAAATGATCAGTGAGGTGTTTTTACTATGTCTAACTCCTTTGAAGGATTAAAATGTCTGAAAAGTCTCAGTCAATGGTCAAACAAGTCAAACACGGCAAGGGGCAGAAGCAGTTGTGCCACTGTACTCCGTTGTCTAGATCTAGACATTTTCAAGAATCTTCAATTTTACCGTCCACATGCAGGCTGTAGCCTCCATTGGAATTGTTAGAAATGTTGATTTCTTATTGTAAAACATATTTGTTATGAATTTCTCTTCTTTTTTCTCTTTAGACTTGTCACAGTTTATCAGACTCGTCACAGTTTATCGATTTAATTATGATGCTGATAATATCTTTTTTTTTAATATGTGTTTAATGAATACTTAATTATGTGATTAATATTTTTATTAATTTAGTAATTAAAAATTCACACGTAATGAATAATTATTATTCTTGAATATTATTCAAACGTATGAGTTTCTAATTGTTAGATAAAAAAATTTAACGATTGAGACTTATTCAACACAATAATATTTTTAGCATGTAGTCAAATTGAAAATTTATACAATTTAATTGATAGATTAATAAGTAAAAATTGGTAAGATTGGTGTTTGGATTTTCTAGAGAAATTTTCTAGAGAAATTTACTAGTAATTAGGGGGCACTGGGTACTGTAGTGTATCCACTCTAGAAGGAGAGGAGTCAAAGAGGATTTTTTGAAAGACAAAAGTTGATGTTGATGTTGATGTTGTCCTTTGATTTTGTTTCATGAAGAAACGTATCCAATAATAATTTCAATTGGAAATTGTCCCATAACTTAAGTTTAGATCAATCAATTTTTCAAGTTTGATTTATAAAGAAGTATGATTATGTAATATATTCGCAGGTCTGTATGTAAATTAAAGATGTAATGGAAAACAGAGGATGATTTTACTATTTAGCCTTTGCTATTTTTACCTTGGCAACTTTTGAGGTAAATTAGGAAGAAGATCTGACTTATCTCCATATTAACAGCTCTGTAAGGAATGGATTGGATTGTTAAGTTGATAGATAGCAAACCAAAGAACCCATTTAAGAAGCAAGAATGCCAACAAGAAGATTTGATAGCAATTGCAGGAAGAACTCCAAAATTCTACCCCAAATCTTTGGCTAACCCAAGAATGGTGAGCTGCTATTGAGTTAAACCCAGAACAGATTTCAGTGTTGGATAATAAAGAGGAAAACTGTAACCTTCCCAAGTGCTATTTGCAACCAAACTGCAGCCTAAAGTCCTAACCACTGCGGCCTGTTTCTTGCTTTCAAGGGTACCATTTTTTTATCCATTTAAAGCGTGGTTGGATATCATTTGATTTAAAAATTAAATCCAAAATTTTAAGTATGAAACATGCCTCTTCTCTCACAAACAACTTTAACTTTTACGAAATCTAAAATAAAAATATCAAAATCAAACTCTAAAACTTCTGGGGATCAGACAGTAATACTCTTTCAAGCTGCAAGCATCTTGATTGACTTGTTGGTTTTAGACACAAAACCCAGAACTTTGATCCAATTTAGTAAATAATGCTTCACTGGGGGAAATGAATTTAGGGAAATTCGATTATTGAAAACCCTAGGCCCTAAATTGAGTATGATTCGGGTTTAATCGTTTGTTGGGGTCACGTGGAATCATACGACCATTAATTTAGAGAAAAGTCACACGTGCTTCCTAATTTACCCCAAAAAATTGACTAGCGTTTACTATATCTATTTGACTTGACCGGAGAATACCATTAAATTAACTTGGAAGGAAATAGGTTAGAAGAAAATAGACTAGGGACTATAAAAGTTAAAAGGAATTATTCAATACATAATGATGATTTTATTTATATAAGATTTTTTTTAATAATTTTAATTTTTTTATAATTTTTTAAATTTTCACAAAAAATTGAGACGCCCTAATTCGGCATTTCTTCTTGAGGCTTGCGCTAACTTTTGGATTTAGGTTGCGCCAAAAGTTGACGAAACTGGCACAAGGGGAAGGTTTTTCTTTTCTTTTTTCTTTTTGTTTCTTGTTTTATGTTTAAGTTATTAAGAATAATAAACATTATTTTAAAATAAATATTATTTTATTAATTTTTAAATATCTTTATTTATTCATATTTTTAAGATTTATTCATATTTTTAAAATTTTAAAATTTTATATTAATATTTAATATTATAATTCAATTGCAATGATTCAAAATTAATTTAAAATTTGATTACAATAAATTATAATTTGTAAGATTCTATTTTTCTTTTTTAATTTTTTTAAAATTTTAATAAGTGATGAAATTTAATATCGACACAATTTAGATGAAATAATGAATCTTAATTGTCTATCAAACCTCACCATGTAGTGATTATTAGGAAAAATAAAATAAATATTACATATTAAATTTATAAATTTTATAGAGTATTTGAATTTAAAAAATATTAACATTATTTAAAAATCATCATATATTTGAAAAATCATCATACGTTTAGTACTTATGAAAATTAAAATGTTGTAGAGTGGCACAAAAAGAGATACAAAAATTACTCAATAACATGAAAAGTTAAAAATAAAATTTAATAGCATGACTAACAATAAAATATTTCTTTAGTGACATTTAGAACCGATTCCTTTATTTTATATTATACTTAAAAATTTGCAAATAACTATAAATTATAAATTAGGGCCATTTCATGTAAATTGTTTTCAGCACCTCTATACCGTCCTAGTTTAGGTAAATGGTGGCAATTGTAATTTTAATACATAACTAGTTTAGTCTCCCACACTACATGCAAAAATATTCATCAGTGATCTCATTTTATTTTTCTTATTTATTGTTATTTTAGAATTTAGATAGTAAAAATAAAATAAATTTAAACAACTAATATATAGATTATAATTTATAGAAATAGAAAATTATAATTAAAACTTCAAATCAGTATGTGTTTTGATTCATTACGTTATCGTAATGTGTCTATTTAAGAAAAAAGTTTAAAAAGTTCAGGCAATAAACAGTATAATGCATTGCTGTAATGTATCAATAAATAGGGTATTATAATAATACGTTCAACAAAGAAAATTTTCAAGGACCATAAGGTTCAAAAGGTGAAGTTATCAATCGTATCTGAACATATTATTGTGATGCATCCATAATGATCGCATGAATATAATACGTCCTTAAGATACAAAAATAAAAAAATAAAGGAGAATACATTATGATAATGTGCTTTACGTAATGCATTAAAAAATGAGTATTAAAAAAAATGCATTACCTAATGCATTAAAATTTAAATTTTTTTAAAATTTAGTTTTTCATTGAATGCATTTCGATATGCGTTCATAGTTTTTTTTTTAATTTCAATTTTTTGGTTCTTTTTTTTTCTTAGAACTAAAACTGAAAATTGTACTGAATTATACATACTTTTCATAAAAACGTAGTGAATTGAACCAAAATAACAAAAATGTAAACCAAAATCAGAAATTCAGATCAATTCAATTCAATTTTTTGTATTGTCCTAGATAATAAAGACCTCTATCCATGAAGGTATTTTTGCAAAACATTGAGATAGAAATTTTAAAAAATTGAATGAATATTTTATTTTTTCCTTTATTTCTCTTCTTCACCCCCCCCCCAAGCCAAAATCTACATCATCATTGCTGCTAAAACAAAACATCACTTCTTTGTTGCCAATGAAAGAGAGATAAAAGATGAACAAAAAAGATTAGCTATTAGATTTGGGAGAAGGAAGAAGAAGGGAAACAATGTTGATGCAAATAGTTCTAATAGCTAGCACTGTTAAACAGGTTAGGCCTGCCTGTTGCAAGTTGAAAAACTCCCAACTTGTATCTGTCCAATTAGGCCTGCAGACCTTTTTTTTTTTTGCTTTTTTGACGCTATGCTTTTTTTATCTTTGTATTATATATGAGTATATAAATCTATGATTGGGATATAAAAGGTCTTTGGCAAATAATCAATGTCTTTAAAATATATAAAATGATTATTAATTAATTATATATATCATTTTAAAATAAAATTAAATTAATCAACCTTAATTGTAGGTATGATTAGAATATGTAATTGAGACAAATTTGGTACCAAGATTACCATGCATTCATTTTTCTATAATGCATTTAATACATAGGTAAAAAAAAAAAACAGAGTGACCCACTGGACTAAACAAAGCCAGCCCATTTGGCTTGCATTTAAATGGGTCTAAAAATAAACCCAAATCTGTCTATATTGCGGGCTAAATGGGCTAAGGAGGGCAAACATGTTTATGGTAGAGAGGGCAGGGGAAAAAAAAAGAGAAAAAGAGGAGAGATGAGATGGAGGTAATGAAGGATGAAATTGAGAAGTAGACAAAGAAGAGAAAGGTGGCTGGTGATAGAAGATAGAGTGACAAAGAGTGAGGCAAGAGAAAAGGTTGAAACAGTGGCGGCAAGGGAGGGGAGAAGAGAAGACGGACAGAGGTGATGGAGAAGGGGACGAAGCATGCTTCGCATAGCGAGAAATTGCATTTAATTTTGAACGCTTTGTCATGTTGCGTTCATTTAATATATAAATAAATATTTTCTACTTTTTCTTTTAAAAAAAAAGGAAAACCAAGTTTCTCATAGTTAAAAAAAAAAAGAGGAAAAAAAAAAGTTCCTTGATATCCTGCTCAATTGGGGGACTTTGAAATAAGACCCAGTCTCCAAACTAGGGAGTATATGTTGATTTTTATAAAAGTATTGCAAGAAAAAAGAATTGACTCTTTTTTGTTTTTTTTTTGTTTTTTGGACAGTTGAAAAAAGATTTGACTCAGTGAATTTTAACTGCAGTTTTTGTAATCGATACCGAAATCGTAAGAATTAAATAATATTTTATATCTATGTAGACAATACAAATAATTAAAATTAAATTCGTCTACAAACTCCAGCAGATAAAATCATTCCAAACTCAAGATAATTTTTTTGAACAATTAAAAAAAATATAATTTTTTCTTTTGCTCTACAAACTCTACATATAATAAATTCAAATTTGGTACGAACATTTAATTATCTCAAATTAAATTGAAACTCTGCAATGTATCCCAAATAATAATAATAATAATAATAATAATAACTCTGCAACGCCATATCTTGTTGCTATTTTGTTAATAATATACTCTAAATATACTTGGAAAAAAATTCATTAATAGAAATTATTAGTAGAAAAATTATCGTCAAAATTAAAAAAAAACAAATTAGTACTTTTGTAGCACACTCCATATCATCCTTGATGAAAAATCTTTCGAATAATCTGGTGTCATATACAATGTGAGGAAAAAGTGCCGATTATATTTACATAAATGTATTAATAAGTTGGAGACTTATGCTGCCCACAACTACATATATTCTATACTTTAATAAAAAATATATCTTTATTTTGTACCCGTACTTTATATAGAAACTCCTCGTCTTCCCCTTCCCTGTCCCCTTATTTGAAAAGAAAAGGATCACATTTTTTTAAAAAAATTAATTTTTATATTGAAACCTTGAAGAAGATTTTTTAAAAAGGAAATAAGATATATAGTATTTGAAAATGTAAAGTAAAGTACCTTTATTTGAAATGTCCTCTTCTTCTTGAACCTTACTCAATATAATGCTATAAAAAAGAAAGAAAATAGAATTTTTGTTGAATAATTTATTTGAACGGTATACACTTTTTTCTATTGGAAGGGTAGCCAAGGCAAGGGACGTGTTATTTTAAGTGAGTAATATTGGTATTTTTTTAAAAAAAAGGACAATGAAATGGACTCGAAAGTGAAAGTGATAGAGAAAATTAGACATAACGCCATAGGTGTTGGCATTATATCTAATATAACACCACTCACGATGGCGTTATACCAGGAATTCGGAAGCAGGATGAATTTGTCCTTTACGTATAACGCTATCAGATATGGCGTTATACACCAGTATAACGCCATACGTGATGGCGTTATACACTAGGACGAATTTATCCTTTAGTGTATAACGCCATTATGGATAGCGTTATATACCAGTATAACGCCTACTTAGATGTCGTTATACACTAGCGACGAAACATACACTAGGACTGGTTGTTTCGTACCTAGTGTATAACGCATTCTCTAAAGGATGTTGCCTCGTGAACCAATTATTGTATCCTTTCCATTATTGAATTCGTCGTCATATCCTCTCGAACTCCCCTATATAAAGACTTGGGAGAAGAACAATCGATTGCAACCTACTCATTCTACTTATCTTTGTCAATGAGAATTTATCTTTATCGAATGCCTACCGCACCGCGATTCGGGATCTGATCTCGAGGTCGTTGCCTAGAGGGTGGGATAGTTGTATCTCCACCACAGTGTATAGCCCCACATCCAATGACATCTCCAACTGCTACCAAGCCTCTACCGCACAGGTCTATTATACGCTGGAATGCAGACCGAGAATGAGGAGGAGCCGATGATATGGCATCGGCTGCAACAGTAATACGCTGTTGCAGCGTTGCACCCTAATAACATTAGAAACTTAAACTAATTAGTTATTTCTACAATTAAAACTTTTAATAATTAACTCAAAAAATAAATCGAGGCAAAATACAAAGCTAACCAGGACTGTAGAAGTAGAGCCGGTGGCATGATACCCATCAACAACCATCCGACGGTGCACAAGATTCCTGACTAATAACCGCGTTCGGGCATGATACCGCTCTAAGTAGTCCAGTCGGGAGATGTTGATGCGGGCTGCGGCCATACCGTCCACAATATAGTCTCTGTGATCGGCCCAAATACTGATCTAACTGATCCCAATATGTTAACAGTACATGTGTCGGCAATAGGGTTGCGTCGAATGGCACGGACTAGCGAGAACCATATGTTGCATGTGGAAGGATAGGTACACGAGGCTGAAGTCTAGCAGGCCGCAATTATGAGATCCTCTCCCATGCCCACAACTGTATAAGGGTAACAGATCCATGGATCTCCCGGGCATCATCGAGTGAGGCGTCACATAGGCACCAATATAAGTACCAGAGTACTCTACTACCCCAACTATATGACCCGGCGGCATCCAGATCCTCTAGAAGCCGCAAATAACGTAATGATATCTGGTTATTTGAATGATCAGAGAATAAATGACCTCCCATGAGCATAAGCAGTAGCCCCCGCGCCAATCGTACACAATCATGCTCCGATGGACGGTTACCCACTGGTCTCATAATAAATGTCTCAAGAGGTTCCTTCCGCAATTTGTGCCCTACGATGTCAGATGGCATAATCCTAAATCCAAGCAATCTATCGATCATCTCAATCCATTCAGATTTGGAATGAGTGTACGGAGGACCAATCATAAGATTACCATCGATCAGCAATCCCCACAATATCGCTACGTCCTGTAATGTAATAGTAGTTTCACCACACGTCAAATGAAAAGTGTGCATCTCCGGACACTAACGTTCCACCAAAGCCGTGATAAGTGTGTGATCTACACACCTGAACTCGACACGAGCAAGCCCTCCAAACCCCACTCTATCTATCAGCTCGTGAACTGTAATTGAAGCCGCCCCATATGCATCATAAAAAATACGATCAAAGCGGTGTACTCTCAAAGGTTCCTCTAAAGTCTCCCTATAGCCCTCCCATACCAATGCTGATCGATGCTCCGACTGTCTAATCAGCAAACTCGAATCTACCGGGCTGGGGTGAGCAACTGCCGGAACTTTACTGGTATCCATCTACAAGTTTATCCAATCAGTGTCTCTCAAATTGATAGGTATCAATATTATCTAACTTCTAACTAAATAATTCTAAATATTCTTTTTTATCGAGCGAAATTAGACTTTTTATTTATTTGTAGGGCATATCATTATCTATTTAATAAATTAATGTCAAATGAAAAATATTGACATTATATAAAATAATAACTATATCTCATGATATTCTAATTAACAGCAACAAAAAATATTCTAATTATTCATTCCCTCACATTAATTAAAAAATATAAATAATATAATTTTAATATATCACATGCTTTACATAATAACAAAATTAAATAATAAAAAATAAATAATTTAGTAATAACTATTACACACAATATACTCAAAATTAACCTACTCAAATATAAAAAATTTAAATTTTATAATACTAATTCAAAATATATCAAGAAATTATTCATTCTCTCACATTAATTAAAAAAACATAAACAACATAATTTTAGTATAACACATACTTTACATAATAATAAAAATAAATATTAAAAATAAATAATTTAGTAATGTCTATTATACACAATATACTCAAAATTAACATACTCAAACATAAAAAATTTAAATTTTATAACACTACTCCAAAATAAATCAATAATGTTTCCATTCACCCTACACAAAAAACAAAAACCCAAACACACCCACAAACAAGCCGTCTGCAACATGCAAAAAAAAAAAAAACAAAAAAAAAAAATTCAGGGCACAAGAAACAGCGGACGAATAGAAGAAATAAGAAGAAAAAAAAAAAAGCAAAGTCGGCAGAGAAACCAACTCCAGTAGGCAAGAGACAGGTAAAAAAAAGAAAATACAATGGGAAGCAAGGAAACGGAAGGTTACCTGCTGCTGCTGCTGCGGTGCTCTCGCCTCGTCGCAGAAGGAGAATACAATTGCAGTGAAAAGGGAGTGAAAATGGCCGGTGTGGTGGTGAGTGGGTGAAGAATGAGTGGTTGGGGAGGGTTTAAACTGTCGGTGCAATAATGGTGGTATAACGCCATTACATATGGCGTTATACATGCGGTATAACGCCACTCCAAATGGCGTATAATAACGCCATTTGGAGTGGCGTTATACCGGATATAACGCCAAACCAAATGGCGTTATGTTCAAATTACTCCTTCCCCCTTCCAACTGGTCCATTTCAATATATTTTTTAAAAAACGGGTCTAAATTAGGTAAATACCTGTTATTTTAAGTGACTAAAAAAAGCCCAAGAGAGCATAAGGAAAATGCCAAGGAAGAGCTGACTCACTAATAGTTAGCAGTCCGGTTACGGGCCTGCACGATATTTTTGCTTTTATTCGTGGCAGTACTTTAGACAACATCACCTAAAATATTGTGAAAATTGATATTTTTATTTTAATTTTTAACTTCTACTTCTCTATTCTTAATTTTTTTGATAAATAAAAAGATTTTAATATCTTAACTAGTTTTTTGTGAATAAAGTTTGAATTGAAATTCTAAAACCTTTATTAGGTATTAATATCTTGCAATTATGAAAAATGTAAAAGGGGAGTGAAAAAAAGCTAAAAAAGAAGTGAGAATATCACTCCCCAAATATCATTTGCCAATTTTTGTGACTATTATAAAAATATTAAAATTAAAAAAGCCAAAATGGTACGTAATAAGAAAAAATTGCCACAGGAATAGGAATAGTTCTAATATTTTCTTTTCTTTTATTTGAATATTTTTATTTTAAGCTTCAAATTTTTGTAGAAAAATGAGTATTCATCCCTCGTACAACTTGCATCAAAATTAACATTGTTGGATCTTCACTCAAAAAGAAAAAGAAAAAGAAAAATATATATTCTCAATTGATTTTCTTCTAACATATCGCTCACTATTAGAACCTAATTCCTTCTCTCATATTCTTCCTCTTCTTTCTGCTGTATACATTTTGGCTTCTCAAACATGTTTCGTTAATTAATTAGAAAAACAATACATGTTTGCTTAAATTGTTAAGCATAGACCTATAAAATTCCAAAATAAAAATGTTCATTCAAACACATATTCATGTATATCTACTAAGTTAATAATAAAAAGTTAGTTGAGCAAAGGGGAGTATTAAGAGATGAACAATATTAACACCCATGCAAAGAAAAAAGATGAACAATATATAGTATGAAAGAATATTAGTATATAATTTCACTTGAAAAATTTAAAGACAAAAAAAGTGATTTCATGTAAATAGGTCTTGGATAGCTTGTCTGAGACCCATACTCTTTAAAATTAGCATTGTTTATTTTAGGACTGTAATGTTTATTTTAAGACTATAAATGGTTCTTATTAGATCCGAGATAGCTTGTCTAGGACCTAAACCTGTTAAGATACTAATAATATCAAACATTACCCGATTGTCACGAGAGTCCACGTAAAGTGGATTCATACCCTATTTTATAGGATATCGAATTGGCTCCAAGTATATACTCGATTATAATAAAGAAAAAAAATCTATGTTATAATTTTTTTTTCAAGAGAAAAGAGAAATTTCATTTCATATTTGCTAAGATAGCATCAGAAATTACATAAAGCGTGGTTTCTATCCATACATTGGATAGATAGGTTTACACAGCCGATTTGGCTAAAATATGGACAGACAGATTAGCTACATCTTACATGATGGATAGTACTATGCATTCTATGTGAAAAGGGCTTAATAGAAGAAATAATATGCCTTATAGCTGAGCGATCTTTAAAGAGGGTGCAAATGTTAAAAACTACATCCTTGAAATCACTTTCAACCTCCAAACCTTTGTAAACGAGTTGCTCCACCAATCTAAGCGCTTCCAAAATGGCTAACTCTTCAGCCTGCTCTGGTGAAGGTGAGTGATTGAGCTTTTTTGCCATCGCTACCAAAACATCACCTGAATGGTTGTTGAGAATTGCTCCAACTCCTAGGTACAAGCAGCATCCACATTAAGCCGCATAATTCCAAAAGCTGGCAGTATCCACTTATTATCAACTTAAGTCAAAACCTCTTCACTTCCTTTATCCTTTAGAGCTTCCCCTTTGTGCAATCTATCCAAAGGGACTCCAAGTACCTGTTTTCCTTTTGAATTGTTCATCTCTTATGTTTATTTTATGATGAAGTTTTGATTTGCAGAAATATCAGCAAGACTAGCATATTCAGCTGCAAAGAGTTGAGCACTTTTCCATACTTCATAGGGATTATGCGCTTGTTCTCTGAATGTCAAAGCATCCCTATTATTCAAAATTCCTTACAATATGTATACAAAAACGGTGATGAGAGGCATACATTTTCATAGAATTGAAGTAATATCCAAGGGAAAAACTGCCGCTTAAATCATAGAGAATCAACTGATTAAAGAAGACCCTAAATACTAAAAATCCTTTTAACTTTTAATGTAGGAAAATCAGCAAAAGGAAAAATAGGCAATGAGACATAGAAAGAAAGAGCTTTCCCAGTCAGTCAACGAGATAGAGAGAGATACTTTAGGTCACTTTTTGCTAGGATGGAGTTCTTCCTTGGATTTCTTTGAATGCCTCTTATCTCTTAGTAGACAATAAGTCTGGATTCACATAGAACCCTCTATTTCATTTTCATAGATTTCTTAGTGATTTCAACTTTGTTTCCTTAAGCTCTTGAGGAAAAAAAGTTGTGGGTCAGATTTTAAGCACTTTTGGAAGTTTCTTAGCAAGTGGCAGCTGGTTCTCCAACTGTTTAACTAGTCATTTCAAGTCTTTGTTCAGTTTCGTTTAGCTTTTGATTGTCTCTGTTAGGCTAAAAGAACCCATTCTTGCTTATTCTTGGCTGTTCTTGGCGAAATTCAAGTTGGTTTGATACCTTTGTGTTAGGTTACAAACCAAGTTCCACATGAAAAATTGAAAGAAGAGTTGTTTAAAATATAAGATTCAAGATAACTGCATTAGTATGAGGCCTTTTGGGAGATGCCCAAAAATAAATTCGTGAGGATTTAGCCTAAAGTGGACAATATCATACCAATGTGGAGTTAGGATGACATCAGACAATTCCTAACAAGTAGTATCAGAGTCGATGGTTTGGCTAGGTGAATTCGTACTGTGTGGAAAAGTCCTCTGTAGCGAATAGAGATATGCGATTGATGTCTTTTATCAAAAGTCTTCCTGATAATGTGATGGTCAGGCAGCGTGTCCCACTAGTTTTAGCGGCGGTGCAAGATGGTTGGTAAATCAAATGGATTGCTTCTGAAGGAGAGGTCATGATTTGTGTGGTCCTTAGTTTGAGGGGAGGATTGTTAGGTTACAAACCAAGTCCCACATGAAAATTTGAAAGAAGAGTTGTTTAAAATATAAGATTCAAGATAACTCCATTAGTATGAGGTCTTTTGGGAGATGCCCAAAAACAAATCCGTGAGTGTTTAGCCTAAAGCGGACAATATCATGCTAATGTGAAGTTAGGACGACATCAGACAACTCTTAACACTTTGATATTGCAGAAGTTTGAAGTTCCTGCGAATTCCTGTTTCCCACCCATTTTTAACTTCAAATTGATCAATATTTTTCAAGCCAAATTTTGAATTTGGAATGACAAAGAAGAAGTATAACAAACAAAATATACAAGATTCATTCGAAGAGAAATTGTATTTAGCACGGTGAAGAAGATAATGGCTGCTCAACTATCAGAAGGCACTATTGAAGATGGCCACTGTTCTGAAAGTTGGTCAAGAACATTAGGAGAAGAAAGTACATTCTTCTCTTGCTCAGGTGATGAATCACATACTGCTAAGGCATATGGAGCAGTGTCTTTAAAGACAGTTCCTTATGATAGTCTCTTCCCTATTTTGAAAGCCATCCAGAATGACTAGTCTGTAATGATAAGGACGTTGGTATTGTTAAAACTGCATAGGGTTTCTGTATTTTGGGCTATTTTTCCAATCGATTTCTAGTTAAACTAACATTTCTCAAACTCTGCAATTCCTAAAAAATTAAGTACAAGTATATTGCCTACTAAAGTGAATAGTTGGTTTCAAATTCGAATCCGACGAGGAGAAGGTTTTGGAGAGTGGGCCTTATTCTATCTATGGTCTTCCCCTTCTTTTGAAGACCTTAGAACATTGCTTTGAGTTTGATGATTCATCGCTCAAGCAAGTTCCAGTTTGTGTGAAACTGCTTGGGCTGCCCTTGGAATGCTAGAATCCAATGGCCTTGGGAAAGATAATTTCTTAGGTCGGGATATTGGTGACTACTAATGGCATGACAGCTTCCAAGGAATAGATTTCTTAAGCAAGAGTATTGGTGGTGGACGTTTTTGTTTCGTTAACACATTTGATTTGCATTCACTTTCCAAACAGGAAAACCCAGAATTCGGCAGGTTATTTTTAGCATGAACCTAAGTTTTGCTCGATTTGTTCTGCATTTGGTCACTTAATGAGCAACTATGAGCTCCTAGCAATTGAAAATGCAGGAGACAAAGTCCAAACCAAAAGGGGCAAAGGGAAAATAACCTTCGGCCAATAAGCCGACCGAAGCTAGAGTGTTGACCCAACCTGAACGACATGAGACTAAAATGACAAAGGCAATGCCTAAGGCAACTGGAGTTAGCAACCAATCTGAATGGCACAGAATGCATTGCAGTTCAATTGTTTAGGCCTCCAAAGCTGATGGTGGCAGTACATCCATTCAGCCACAAGATAGGAGCGATGAAATTGTTGGTGAAATACCTACAGGTAGGGTGGGATGAACCCACAAACGACCAACCATCAAATCAAAATTGTCACAAGAAGCAACCAAAAAGCAAAGGTGGTTGGCGATCCCCAGCCAAGCCGAGCCTAGTAGCAAGTAGAAAAGCAATAACGGTTAACATGATTTTGCAAGTTTTGATCTAACATTGCTTGCAAACAATGTACCTCAAAGTGTTCGGTAGTATGTATTTGCACTAGGCATCTTGTTCTAGTTTGATCTTCAGTCTCAGGCCTCATTGTAATATGGTCTTAGTATCTTGTAAATTTTTTCTTTGTAATTGCAAGTCTTCATATCAGTTCCAAAACTATCGAGGTATGTCCAGTGTATTTGTATACTCTTTTTTATCAATATATATTAACCTTTTGATTTAAAAAAAAAGGATGAAAGAACATATTAACCAAACATGAAAAAGGAAAATTGAAATTAGACAGAATAAAAAAGGGAGCCACTTTCCCAATTCCTCTTTGTTCATCAAGCAATGAAATCACATCCCTTGGAGGCGAATGAGAAATTTGTAGGCATGGTGAATACATAGAGGAAAAATGTGGATTTTAAAATAGATGGAAATTATCTGAAATGTTATAAAGAAAAAGATTTGACTTCAAATTCAAAGAAAAAAATAAAGATGAGCTAATATACTTGGTACGTTTACTACAATGAAATGGAATGATTTTCTCAACTCCTCATTCTATTTGACTGTTTGGCATATAAATATCAAGTAGGAAATATTTTTTTTCACAAGAAAGCTGACTTTAGGAAGAAGTAAAAAATGCCTTTCAAAACTAAAATTTAAAAAAATGGCTTTTCGAGAGAAGTAAGAATCCTCAAAAAATTCTTATAATTATTATAATCTCATAACATTCGATTAAGAAAAATCTCAACTTAGCCTTGAATTTTTTTATTTCTCTTAATAGTACTTCTTTTACTTTAATCTAAAATGAGAGTTGTCTTTAAGACTAAATTATATTTTAATACTTAAAATATTTATTTTTTTGAAAATTTAGCTTGAATTTTATTTAAATGAAATTTTATAGATGAATATTTAATTTAGCATTTTTTGCTGGGTATAATTTGACTTTATTGACATAATATACTAGTAGGATATTTGAGTTATTTCTTGTGAAATTTTATTCTATTTTAATATTAAATAATAATCTTACAAAATACAAAAAAGGAATCATCATTTCATTCTAGTATTCTATTTCCAGACAATGGAATGAAAAGAGCATTTCAATCCCATTTTGAGTAGAAATAGAATTTAGATGGAAAGACATTTCATTCGATTTTATTTTAGTGTACTAAACTTAGCGTTAAATAAATTGTTAGATAAGAGAGATTAATTCCTTCTAACTCATTCCATAACCAATGTTGTGAGGATATCAATCCTTCTGGAATGATATATATATATATATATATATATATATATATATATATATATATATTAATTTTAAAAAATTGACTATATTTGTTGTTAAATTATTTTTGCTTTTCTCTTCTTAATCAAAAAATTTTCTTTATATTTTTTAGATACATGAATTTTTTCGAGTAACTATATTTTTTAAATTATAAATGTCATGATATAATTCGACAAAGAAACTTACTACAATCACATGCTATAATTTTCGAAGATAATTTTATCCATGAATGATTTGGAACAACGAGAAATAGAGAATGATGGCTTGAAAGTTGAAGAAATGTTATTTTTTTGCTGTAATTTTATTGTATTTGAGGTAATTGGTATGATTTATTTATATTGTATAATTTAAGTAGCGCTAAAAAATAGAATGACTTATGAATAGATAAAATTATTATTGAAAATAATGACCTTATCAGAATCTGCCATAACATTCAAAATTTAATTAATATAGTTATTTTAAAAAATTGATGCACATAAAATAATAAAATAAATATTTTTAATTAAGGAGTGGAAAGTAAAAATAATTTAGGTACAAATACAATCAATTTCTCTAAAAGTTTAAAATGAAACTTAACCGCTCTACGAGTCTTGTAATTTATTGCACTGTGTTTAGTACATATGGCTCTTCAGGAGCTTAAAGGACAAGAAAAAAGAAAATCCAAATCCAAGTACACGCGATGAGTATCTCCATCTGTAGATGAAGCTCCAATCATTGAATATTTTATCCGCTTCGACTCGTAAGGAACACTAAAATATCCTCTTCGGTTCTTATTGGTCATCGCCATCAAACTGCATGGCTGGGCAGTTAACCCCCAGTTCTTCCTCTACAACAACATTTTCTGCCTCAAAATTTCAGCATGAAAGTTCATGCTTTTCGAATCAATTCATCATTATACCATACAAGACCCGTTGTTCCAATTGGGTTTCCAAGATTGGTTGGAGAAACCGTCTAAGAAAGGATTTTGAGCTCAAGTCGTCAAATGGGTACCCTCTTAACGCTGTTGCTTCCCAAAATGGTATGATAATTTACTGTTTTTACTTCTATTCTCTTGTTGCTTTGTTGGTGCTTGTTCATATAGAAAATCACAATGATCGCTTCTTGATGATTGTGGCCCTTTCAGTTTCTTCCTAGTGGTGCATTTTAACATTCTGAAGTTTTGCCAATTGAATGGCTATCTGCCGTCTTTCTGGTGGCCCTTTTTGATGCCTACTTAGGAATTGGAATTCTTTTCTTGCTGTGGTGGTGAAGTAGAGACTTCAGCACAATGAGAAGTTAAAATGCCTTTAAAAGTTTATGATAAAAGGATACTTGGTGATTTGGAAGGCGAAATCATTTGTTTTGTATTATTGTTAATGAATTTAAACTCCCTGTTAGTACTTTCAATGTGTCTTGAAACATTTCTTTGGCAATTGGGGCAAAATTCAGTAAAGAGTACTGATAAGGATTATGCGGAATATATAGTAGAACTTTCAGTAGCAAGAAGACTTCTTAATCATGTCGAATCGCAAATTCAATCATTTGGTCCTTTATATAGTTTTATTTTTTGTTATTATTGATTTTGCAGACAGATGAATTGAAACCATTTAATTTAATTTCTCCCAGATGTTTTAAGTTTGTACATGTCCTGTTGTTCCACCAATCTTTAGCTATTTATTGGAATTTTACGACTCTTCTTTGATAAGCTTTCAGTATTTTCTTCTCATACCGTGATGGATACTGATATTTTGATTATTGATGGTCCAACAACTCCATCAACTGGAATATGGCTCCTGGAAGGTTCAATGGGAAAGCCTCTTGCAGAAGAAGTTCCTTCCTCTGGTTCTGGAGAAGTAGATGCTACACTTAGCATTACTGTTGTTGGAGCTTCGGGGGACCTTGCCAAAAAGAAGATATTTCCAGCATTGTTTGCGCTTTTCTATGAAGATTTTCTACCTGAGGTTTTATTTATGCTGTTTCCTTGTCTTAGATTTAAATTGAATTGGTTGCTGTTCAGAATTTGTGAAATGTACTTCTGATGTTGTCTTTGTGGTGGATTCTCCTGGAACTGTTGCTGATTTCTATTTTTGAACCCTAATTTTCAGAATTTTATAGTTTTTGGTTATGCTCGGACTAGAATGAATGATGAGGAGCTAAGGAATATTGTTAGCCAAACCTTGACCTGCAGAGTTGACAAGAGGTGCGCGTTAGTGTTAAACTTCTTTTACTTAGTATATAATCTGAATCTTCTGATAATTTAAATATTTTTCATGAATTTCCAGAGAGAATTGTGCTGAAAAAATGGAACAATTTCTTAAGAGATGTTATTACCATTCGGGTCAGTATAATTCTGAGGAGCACTTTGCTGAACTAGACTGCAAACTCAAAGAAAAAGAGGTATTCTTTTCCCCATCCAGTTGCTGTTTCCGTCCATGTTAATTCTATAAATCTTTTCCATACACAATGTTTTGGGTCCTGTCCGTAGAAAAGATCAAATGCTTCATCTTTGTTATAACTTGGGAATTCTTGTCATTGAAAACTCTTGTCTAATGGGAAAAAATGAAATTTTATTGTTGTGTCCCATACACTTTCCCTTGTAAATAGTTTTTTGGTTTCCTCATACATGTTATTTCTTCAATCCTATTATTTCTTTTCCAGATATAAGAAGGTGGCGTACTGTGCTGAACAGTTTCAATATAGGGAAATATTAATCTCAATTTTCTTTATTCTCTCCATTTCACAATATAAAAGGAGTCTTGTCAAAGTTTAAGTCATTTCACAAATATCTATAAGCTTTTAATATTTTTCTCTAATATTTCCCCTACTTACTCTTCTACTAATGTGATATTGCTTTGGATAATGAGAAAGAAAGAGAAAAAAGATCAGAGAGAAGGTAATTTAGGTACTTTGATGAAAAAAGATTCATGTTTTCAACGCTCTTAATCAATGTGCAGATATCTAAAATGACCTATATTTCGAAATGAAGATAGTAATAGTTTTGAAGACTCCAGGATCCTCTTAGGAAGTTATTGTTCAGTAGGATTTTACAAAAATCCAAATGACTGAATATTGTGAAATGGATGGTTTTACTTGTCTTAAGTGCTGATGATAGTTAAGTTGGTGCTTGAAAACAGTTTTTAGACAAAGATTTATGCTGTCTGATTCCTGGCGGAGAAGAATGAATACTCATTAACTTCTGCCTTTGGTAATATTCTCAGGTTATGAATTTAGCAGACTATTCAACAAAGTAATTCACTTTTGTAATAGGTTGTTTAGGTTGAACTACAGTATATTACTAGAAAATTCAACAAGGGACCCACTTTGACTAAGCACTTTAGCAGATTTCCATCTGAAGATAAATTGGCTGGACTTTACTTCAGAGGAATAGATTCTTGAGATAGATTTAGGGCTTAATAATATAACCTTTCAAGTTGCAGAAATGGTGAGTAGACATAATACATATGCTTTTGGTTGCGCGCTATGCTCGCTAGTATCTTTCATCTTCATACATGCATTTTTAATCTGTCGAATTGTAAATTTTGTTTGGCTAATAATGACATTAATACACCAACCTTGGACGTGTGATGTATTCAAAACATTTTGCTACATGAAGAGGAACTGCAATATATTGCAGACTATTGTTTCTCACTTAGCAAGAGCTCTTTGATGCATGAAGGGGTATTAATCCCTTCACTATAATGAAGTAAATTAGATCCAGAAAAGTAGTCCTTGTACCTTGGAAAGAAGAGAGTTCCAGATGCGAGGTAATCTACATTGGTCTGCCAGGTGGCACAGTTTTCAGTTTAAAGGTCACATTGTATGGGAGTAATGATCTCCCACTTTATGAGCAGATGTTTCCCTAGCTCATAATGCCGAGCTGGTATTGAATAGTTCAACCCATAATCTCAATGACGGAGACGCATGAGATGTGCAATTTAACTTGCAGCACTAGATTTTTCCACTTCTGATGACGATATCAATATTAAATCTTTCAAGATAATTTAAGCAAATACAGGTCCAACAAACAAAAACAGGGTCCTTATGTCACACATAAGAGATTTTTTGTTACACAGTGCTTCCGAGTTGAGAAGTGTCTTGGTTGGCATAACCTAAAGAGGTATAATGACTGAAATTCAATGCTGTTGTCTTTATTTCCTTGAATCACCTATAGTAGGTTCTTAATATTAATCACCACTGGGCATTATTCTCAATCCAGAGCTTATGATGCTTAGATGCAGTATTTTAAATTACAAAATTCTTTGACCACTATAGTTCAGAACTGAGCATTGAACTGGTGGACTTACCTCCTGTGTCATCTGGGAGTATTTTCCTTGTTTAGAATGTAAGATTCATGTATTCATCACCAATTTCTAAAATCTTAGCTGTTTACTTCATTCTTAGTCTGTTAATTGTTCTTCAATTCGTTTCTTCTCTTAATTGCAATTGGTGCTTTGTTGATTGGTCCTCTGTTGTAAAATAGATCTACAATAATCTTAGGTGTATCTCTCCAATCTTCTTTTTAATTTATCTATTTTATTTCCTTGAGCACAGAAAAGTCTCCAAAGAGTTTTGATCCAAAAATAGCTTCCATCTTTGACCTATTGGATTAGATGGAGGTTTAAGTGCCAAAGACAACCCCTACCTGAAACAACTGAACTAAGAAAAAACAATGTGGCCCTTAGATTAATTTGATCCTTTCCTCCGTGCACCAACTAGATGTGTATATATACATACATACATATATATATATATATATATATATATATATATATATATATATATATATATATATTTGTGTGTGTGTGTGTGTTGATCCTAATCCTAAATGTGGGAGTCACCAGCTCCATTGCGTAGCCTGCCCAAGATGGATAATTTTACCACCCTGCATAATTTTCTTAAAGAAGGCAAACCTATAAATAGAGTCAAAGCCAAATTGGTTTGAACTAACAAGCTCCTATATTATGAATCCTTATCACAATGCACCCTGACATAATGCATCATTACTTGGGAAAGAATACCTAACTTCTTGGGATCAGCCTCCCTTATTTTTCCCCTTCATTTTCGTACATCTATTTAGTCACACATTTTCAGTGGCAAACTAGCTCAAGAAGTTATACAGTTGTTCCTGTTCTAAACAGTGAAGTTTGAGAAAAATTCCAAGAAACAATTAATATGATTGTTGAGAAAGAACCATTGCTGTAACTGCAACTTGATGTAATATTATCGCAGTCTTTGGCAAGTGAGCTGGTGAACAACAGTAATGGCCAATGCAGTTAAATTGTTTCTCTATATTAACCTTGATGGCTAATCCCTTTTTCTCCAAATAGGTGTCTTCAGTGCACTTTTAGAATGTTCCAAAATAATGTCCTTGCTGTAACTCCACTTTCTATTCTAAATCTCCACTACTGCTCTCACTTCGAAAAGAAAAGGCATGTAAAACTCCGGTTACAGTTCTCTCCTAATGCCTTACTGGTTGGCTAGGAATCTAGTCAAATGCTCTAGTATATAACTTCTCCAAGTCAGACATTCAATTTGAAATGGAGCTAGTTCAAATGAAGCATGTTTTGTCAAAGACTTAAAACTAGCTCATTTTGATTATCCTTATTACAGTTGTTGATGGTAGCCCTTAAAGTCTCCATCTTCCAACATGACAATATCGGGACATAGAATCTACAGCAGCAGGAAAAGAAAAGGTTTTCAATGTTTCTGTAATTTTCGAAGCTACAGTATTGTTGGTTAATTACTCTTTTCAACCTATCAACTAAAGTATAATTCTGTTACATGGCTTTCTTTTAATATTTTGATTTGTAAATACCTTCAGGTACAAGTTAGAATCTCGTACTTTAGTTTCTATCTTTATCACTTTGGTGTTGGTTCATTTTTCTGAAAGCAATCTTCTCCAAGTCCTCACAACATGATAGGAGAGGAAGAAGTCTGCTTTTCTTCCAACTTCAAATCTGTTACAAGCCCTTCTCTACATTGGGCCATTTCTACTCTTGGATTGGTTATTAACCATGATTACATGGATAATATGTTGATTTGAATAAAATGAATTAGAGATCATTACCCTTAGAAAAGTACGAAATCGTTTGAGTGTGTATCACAATCTTTCATGCATTTCAATACTAGGAAGAATGACAATAGTTTGAGAAGTGAGTTGGTACAATTTGTTTGGACTCTTATCCACAGATTTAGGAACTTAAATTCTCACCTTTAGAATTTGCTGGTTCCCCCTTCCCCTTCCCCTGGATAGCTTCCCCAAAAAATAAAAATGAATGAGAATGATGATACTTTATTTGATGCATACAGGGTGGTGGTCTGTCAAATAGGTTGTTTTATTTATCAATACCTCCAAACATATTTGTGGATGTTGCTAAATGTGCTAGCGGTAAAGCTTCTTCAGTTAATGGATGGACAAGAGTAATTGTTGAAAAGCCATTCGGTCGGGACTCAGTGTCATCTAGTGAGCTCACTAGATGTTTAAAGCAACATCTAAGGGAGGACCAAATATTTCGGTATGTTTTTATGAAATTATTCACCAAGATCCCAATACTTATGGATTTGATGGTAGCTTGATTCTGTCCACTGTTATTTTCAGAATTGATCATTACTTGGGAAAGGAGCTTGTTGAGAATCTCTCAGTACTTCGTTTCTCAAATCTTGTTTTTGAGCCTCTTTGGTCTAGGAATTACATACGGAATGTGCAGTTCATTTTCTCTGAGGATTTTGGTACTGAGGGACGTGGAGGGTGAGTTTGAAACAAACTCTTATTAGTCATTAGATTGAAAAAAAATCTTACTGAACTGGAATCTGGATTACTTTGGTTGTCTTCCAGGTACTTCGACAATTATGGGATCATACGAGATATAATGCAAAATCACCTACTGCAAATACTTGCATTGTTTGCAATGGAGACACCAGTTAGCCTGGATGCTGAAGACATCAGGAATGAAAAGGTATTCAACATTGTGCAGAAATGACTTGTTGACAAAGTAGTAGCAATCCAGTTTGCTGGTCTGTCTTTTTGAAAATTGATTTTTGTCTGCTATATCATTGCACGATAATAGATTTGGATTCTCTTTCTCCACTTGTTCTTCCCCAAGTATAGTCAGCAATCAGATTTGAACAAGAAATTCTGAAATGTCGCATTAAGAAATCAGAACATGAGGATTTTGTAATATTTGAACCACTATGGATTCAGGTTAAGGTTTTGAGGTCAATGAGACCTTTACAGCTTGAAGATGTTATCATAGGCCAATATAAGGGCCACAGCAAGGGTGGTGAATCATATCCAGGATATTTAGATGATCCCACTGTTCCAAAAGGCAGCATAACTCCAACATTTGCTGCTGCAGCTCTCTTTATCAGTAATGCTCGCTGGGATGGGGTTCCTTTTCTCATGAAAGCAGGGAAGGCTCTCCACACTAGAAGGTAGGATAAGAAAATCAACATACATTAGGTGTCACCGTGCCAGTAGTAGGTGTTGAATTAAAAGATTACCTGATGCTGAATTTACTTCATATTCTTCTTATTTTGCTCTTGCTAAGTTCTATTCAAAGATTATGCATAGCTTATTGATAGAATGCAATAGCACACAGCACATAATGTATTTTATTCTTTGAACAAATCTTTCGACTCTTTAATTTACTCACTGATCTCTTTAGATAATTTCTTTTTTCTGTCATTTTGATTAACTAGTTTTTTGTTTTAGTTCATTCGCAAATTTAGTACACATCAGCAATGCAATGATAGAAGTTACTGAACGGATGCTAATTTTATCGAATTTGTACTTTGTGTAACTTAGATGGCTTAGTGTATGTTAATCTTCCCTTCAATATGGTTTTTGTTTATTCATTTATTTATTTTATGTTATACTATGAGATTTAACTCATGAAGGATCCTATTTTCTTGGGTACCATGGAAGTACAGAGCAGAAATCAGAGTTCAGTTCAGACATGTTCCAGGTAATTTATACAAGCGGAACTTTGGAACTGATTTGGACAAGGCTACAAATGAGCTAGTTCTTCGATTGCAACCAGATGAAGCCATTTATTTAAAAATCAACAACAAGGTTCCAGGTCTTGGCATGAGATTGGATCGTAGTGACCTTAATCTTCTTTACAGAGCTAGGTAAGAATTGATAATAGCATCCTGATGGCTATTTTGAGAAGCTATCATTTAACTTGGTGACTTTAAGAAACTGAACATATCATCTTTTTGTTTCTTTGCACTCTATGCTCTACTTAGTATCAAACTATTTCTGTGTGCAGTATATATCTGCATTTACTTATCTCAAGAGTTTTGAGTCTTTGTTGCTTCAGTGGTGATCTTATGATGTATTTTCAGACAGAAACTCCATATTTTAGTATATTTCTTCAAGGAGATTCTTACTAATTTAAATGTGAAACTAATAAGGATGTACATTGCAAGATAACTTGTTATGGAAGTACTAGAATTACTAGTTTACTAGAGTTCTTTCAGATAATACAACTTCCATTTCAGTTTTAGCTTTGCTTTAACGGTGATATTAATTTATTACTTGATGACCTTTTCCAACTTTCGTGAAGGTATCCAAGAGAAATACCTGATGCGTATGAAAGACTCCTCTTGGATGCAATAGAAGGTGAAAGACGATTGTTCATTAGAAGTGATGAGCTCGATGCTGCATGGGCACTATTTACTCCCCTGTTGAAGGAACTAGAAGAGAAGAAGATTGCACCGGAATTGTACCCTTATGGCAGCAGAGGACCAGTTGGAGCACATTATCTTGCTGCAAAGCACAATGTCAGATGGGGTGATCTTACTGGTGAAGACTAGTAACCAACCTTTCTGCATGCCCGTCTGTGCAAACCCTAGGGAATTCAAGTAAGTGTATAACTGGGTGCAGTTCTGCTTGCACTATTTGTTCCTAGTAAGATCATTTAAGTGTAATTAATTTGTAAAACTATGTAAAGTTGATGCTACCGAGAAATAAAGTATGTTACAAATTCTGTAAGAAGAATGATACAAGCAACTTACCTGCAACTTTGTCAATGGATATATGTGCCACGCACTTTGTTGTTTTTTTGGAAGCAAGACGTGTTTTATCTTACCGGGTTTAGGTATCTCTGTGTGTGTTACACAAATTTCGTTGTAGTTTCTTGTTCTTGGTCTTTTAGCCCATATCTGTTTCTACTTCTCTATGGTAGCACCATTGTAAGTTAAGAAGAGTGGATAGCCTTAGATTTCTTTCTGGCTACTGATTGCCTTTTTATTTGACTTCTAATGGATTTGGATTATGAATAAACCAGAAAGAATACCACAATATATAGAGAGGGACTGAGAATTTGCTGGCACTCATCTGACATAAGGCATTGCATACATGCTAGCATGTTAAGTCACCACTCCACCGAAAAGCTTTAAGTTGTGACAAATGAATGTAATTCACACGTTTAAAACACTTCAATGTACCCCCCTCACATGTTTGGTTGGACTCATCTTCCATTGAAAAACCCAGCTTCGACCCTTCATACTTTCTCTCCCTTGTTGTCATGTGATTCGAATATTAGAGAGGTGCATTCTCTAGCACTCAATCTGCTAGGTATTGAATATATGTTAATATCTGAAGATCTTGCAATCTCAAATGTTGCATTTCTCTTCCATGTTATATGGAATAAACTAAACTTGTACCAGCTCTTGGAAGGTCTTCATGGCAGTGATTGGTAGGCCAAGAAGCACAGTTGTTTCCTTCTCTTTGCCACTGGAAAGAAATAGAGCCATTTCTTTCTCTGGTAAGGCCACACAGCCAGTTTGTGTAGGCTGTCCCCATCCAAAATCGGTAGTATTAAATTCAAGTTTGGTCCATGTAGTAACAACCAGAGTTGCAGTTAAAGTAGGTCTTGCTCTAGTTGCTTCAAAATAGTCAATCGCCGATCTAGCATAATCTTCAGTGACCATTTTGATTGCATTTTGCACATGCTGTATAGCAAAGGATAATGGCTTCCCAATTAGTTCTCCTGCAGTGCAGACACAACATGCTAGAAGTATCCCATTGCCAAAGTAACCTTTTGGCAGTGGTGGGTTGAACTTTGATCTTCCATTAACAGCAAACAGAAGTTTGGTTTCTTGACTGTGTTTCATCTTCAATGCCTTGCTTCGTGCACGCCACACAAGGGCTGTGAGCACCGTGAAGGTTGTGCAGCTCTTTATAGATCCATCTCCCATTGCTAGTTTCTTCAATCTATCAAGTCTTTCAAGATCAAACTTGAATGACTTATATACCATCTGCTCTTTCTGGTACAGAAGTGTCATGTTTGATATGTCTTCAATTTCCCTGAACTCATCATGAGGAAATTGAAAATTTGGAGGTTGTCTTGATGCTAGTATTGATCTGTCAAGAAATGGAGACGCATTTAGGGAAATGGCTCTTGCTGTTTCAGCCCATGAATTTATAAACTCCATAGCAGTTATTCCATCTGCCATGCAGTGGTTTAGTGCCACTCCAACTGTAAAACCTCCACATCTAAACCTTGTCACCTGTAAAAATTGCAATAAAAGATAAAAACAGAAAACTTAAAAGAAATCCCAGCTCTAAAAATTAATGCTGAACAAAAGGCAAATCTCTGAACCCTTTTTCTTTTTTTCTTCCCTTATCTGAATTGAAAGAAAATAAAAAAGAAATATGGTACCTGTATGCTTAGCAGAGGCATATCTAGTATGTTTCTAGCTCCATAAACAGTGTGAATCAGCTGCCCCAACATGGCAGGATCAGGAACACTGATATCTCCAAGGACATCCATTTCAGACTCAGAAACAGCTTCAACAAAAGGCACACCAAGGTTTGAACAATCCACAATAAGTTTGCCATCAGAACTTATTGTTAACTCTCCTGCTAGTGGATAATAATGCATTAAAATTTTCTCCAAGCCATGTTTGATCGCATCTGCAACGTTTTCGGTACTCTCTCCGGCATCGTTCGGCTTGAAACAGTACACTGTTTTCACCATAATAGCAATGTTCTGATCAAGGTTAGATAAGAAGTAAAATCTCTCAGGAGGTTTTATCTTGGGTTGTACTAAAATGGGATCTGATTTCTTGATAGATAGGATCCTTCGATTCTCACATACTGCTTCCATATTGCTGCTGTTCTCTTCTTCACCTGTAAATACGCCATTTTCACGTTACGAAATTTAGTATTTTAGTAAAATGAGAGCTTCTAATCACTGTCTTTCAAATTTGCATGATCAAACATTTGAGCAAGAAAGTAAGAACATGTGAAAGTGCAAGAAGGCATAGAGAGAGAGAACCTGTAGCTCTTGGGACGGTGACGAGACTACAATTGTTTTTGAGTTTTATACAGTAGAATTTATAGAATTCGAAATTGCATGTTCATTTTTCTGTTTTTATTGAAAATTGTCAATATTTGATGCTAATCTTTTGAACTACAATTGAGGTACTGCCAAACTATTATATAAATCATAAATTGTAATTGTATGGTTGGTTGTCGGAGAAATTTTTTGCCCTATCTTGTAAAGTTGCTAGGTATAGGGTATGGACGGTTTTGTAATATAAATGCATGGCAAAGAGAATTTTTAAATATGGACATATCACGAAAGGATGGGTAAAATAAATGCATGTGTATTGAAACTGCAAGATATATAAAGTTTTGGACGAGAGAAATTGACCAAAGAGTCTAAGAGATTATTTTCCTTTTCATGTCATTTTTATAAGAGATACCTTAGATCAAGTAGACGTCTTTAAGTTTAAAAAAAAAAAAAAAATAGTAGACCTCTTCATGAAATGTACTATAGTATATTTGGAAAACCTAAAGGCCTTCTCAATGACTATGAGATCACAGATTTACCTATTTAGCAGGCTAAGCTCCTTCATGATTTACCCTTTAATTCCTTTTAGTGGCTGGATTAGTTTACAATATTAATTTTCCAAAAATAAAAATTAAAAAAAATTGAAGGATTGAAATAATGAGGTCGTAAGAAGTGAAAGAGGTTGAGGAAGATTTGGACGAAGTCGTTAAAGGTGGTATCACTTTGCTAGACTTGAATGAGAGTATGATATAAAAAGAATATATGTTTTTAATTCATGTAAGAATTAACACATAGTTGTTGCTGCTATTGTTGTTAAAAAAATAGATTGTACATGAGTCATTATAATTGTATTTTTAAAAATTTATATCAAAATTTAATAATGCGATTTATTAAAATACTTAAGTCTTATCATTATCTAAAACACCTAAGTTTTATCTTTATCATATTCGGTACGTAAAAATAGATATCTAAAGTTAAAATTTAGAATTTAAATCTATTGTTATATATTATACTATTTAACAAATCGAAACATTTCCTATGGGGCAGTAAATTCAGTACGCTCTCATGGCCTTACCGTCCTTGCTGCCCCTCAACCGAAGTCTAGGATCAAACCAAGCAGGTAAAGATTATCTTCCACAGATGGTGTTTGTAACAGTACTAAGTTCCGGTTAAATAGTATTGCTCTGAAACTAAACTGTACGCACCGATCGGCACGACTGAGAATGAACATATGAAGGTGACTTTTGAGTTTAGTAACATTCAAATTCACTTACTTAACACCCTTTTTGTCTTACAATATCACACATTCGATGAAGAAGATACATATTCACATACAATTTATTAATTCGATAAATATCTCATATGAAATGAGACATCTCAAACATATAATATTAATAATTAATACACAATACAATATACTAGATATAATAATAAGATATAAAATACATTGATAATATATGTAGTATGCTATTATGTAATCATTATATTTCACGTGCTATATAGTGCACCTACCAGAAGCACAACTTGCACAAATGTTGGGCCGCAAATCCGATGATACAACTTTCTTTAGCATTACTATCTACGACTGTGAAGAACGTGGTCTGTTCATCGTCTTCTGGTTTTCTAGTCAAAGAAACTCCATATGAAGTGTCCCCAAGCTTTATTAACTTAGTTAGTGGAGAGGAATGAAGATGGCTGCCGTAACTTGACTATGCAATTGTCTCGTTTTCACAATATGGGAAACTTTAAGGCTATTCATAAAGATTTTTCAATCTCAATTAATAATGCTTTCCCTTTTTTATCTTCTTTGTAGTAATTTTTGGTGGATAAAGGAAAAGAGAGGAAAACCCCATCAAAATAATAGAGGTGAAATTTTGAGTCTCTAACTTCTGATATAATTAGGACAAAAAAAATGCTATCATTTTGCAATGGCCACTCAATCTTAGACTCTCAAAACCAAAGTAGTAATAACATAAGGCGAATTACTTGATTTATAATTTAAAAAGAATAAAATTAGATCGTAGAATAAATATATCCCTCCAAAACAAGGGAGGAAAAGCTGATATCCTCCTCATGCTAAAGTTTTATTCCATATTCTCATGCTATGGAGACAAGTCTTTCTGATATCTCTTTCAATTGAATTCAGGGTTCAACTTGAGAAGAGATACAGCTGCTGGTTGGATAGCCATTAATCACGAAAAGTATGTTAGTCTCCCAGGAATCATCAAAGAAATTAGCCGAATGACGAGATTAGCCAACCACGATTTTTTTTCCTTTTTTCTTCCTTTTTAAATTTTGAAATAGAAGAAAAATCTACATGCATGGAATTGGGCAAGAACTTAAATTATAAACAAAGCAGAAACTAATATTAGGGTTTTGTATTATCTATTTATACTTTCTTTAAGATAGTAGAAACTCAACTTGGGGATATATATTACATATCAATGAGAGACATGGAGACTAAAAGACTAGTCAATTGGTTTAGTCCACCCTCGGATTGGTCTTTAAATCAAAAGCTCATTCATTCAATTTAATCAAATAGGGTTCTAATTCCCTTGTTGTCCTTAGAGTTACTATTTGATCTATTGTAAGTTCCTTGTTTTTCTTGGGTTGTTAGGGTGAATCAACGGAGGATTCAAATCTTTACCAATAATCAGTCTTAACACAACATGCAACCATTCATTATATAATACAAAGGTCCTAAGATACACATGCAATTTGGTGCAATCCATTAACTCTTAAACCTGCACCAAATAATGACATGTTCAGTCCAATTGTATTAAAATAAGGCAATTTACCAAAACACAAAACAAGGAAAAAGAAACCTCCCCCCCACAATCAGTAAACCATTAGGCAAACAGTACCAATAAAAATTAATAACTCTTTTTTTCTTTTCTAGAAAGGAAATGGAATTTCATTGAATATCGGATAAAATAGTGGTGCTAAGTATAGAGGAATAAAATTTTGTATATAAGTTAGATAGATAAGCTAATAAATCATACCGAGCTAAAAAATGAATAGACATATTAATTAAGCGCCTGACAAAATATATAGATTTATGTAGGGTGTAAATTAAGTTTATAGTGGCACAGATAATATAATCTAAACTAGATAGATCATCAGAATTATCCTCAACAATTGGTGCATTGCCGCAGCATCTTCTTGGTATAGTATAAGTCCTCTGGAAGCAGATTATCCTTCGGTAGAACCTCCTTAATTAGCTACATTACCTGATTAAAACACCTTTCTGAAATATTATTCTCAGATTTAATATTCAGCATACGAGCAACGAATGATAACTGTGAGTGGTTCGTGCATCCGTCCCACAAAGGAGTATCAGCAGATTTTAACATGTCATAAAATTTTTTGGCCTCCGCATTAGAAGCTTCTTCATCATCGACCCCCGCCGGGGGGTCTAATAGATGGTCCAAACCAACGCCATCCATTATCATTTGCTGAAATGGATTAATAGGCATAGATTGGGATTGAGAGTTGGTTGGAACCATCTCTGGATGCAACGGAGTAAGGCGCTCACCGTGACTAGTCCAACGGTAATAATCGGCGACAAATCCAAATCTATACAAGTGCACATGCACTTCATCGGGAGAAATGTGCACCTTGTTCTTACACTTCGCATAAGTACATCTCAACCATGAAGTGTGTCTGTTGGACAAACAGTACGTTGTAAAACCCTTAACCCCATCTTTATATTCATTTGTGATTCCCTTAATCCCTTGCGTATGTCGCTTATACATCCAACTATGATCATCCATCTACATTAAAAAATTTTGCCTATTAATTTTTATCTAATTCCACAAAAAAATTTAAGAGTTTGGCATATCTTGTTAAAATAGAGTCGAAAATTTAGAGAAGTGCAATGAAAGCGTAAAAAAATTTTGGCAGCATTTTCGCTGTAAAATAGACGTTTTCCAGGCACAAGGCCACCACAATCAATCTCTCACATCCAAATTTAATTCTCGCAAAACTTAATTGCACGTAAATATACTCAAAATTCATAAGACCGCCTCAAAAATAATATAAGCATCTTTACAAAATTAAAAAGTATTAAAACCAATCTATATTACAAAATTTAAATAGACAGTTAAAAAAAACAGGAAAAAATAACAAAAATTGTCTCTAAAAATAGGAAAACATTAAAAAACAAAAATACAGGAAAATCATACAAATTTCAAATTTACAGAAAAATTGAAACCGCCTCAAAAGCAGAAAAAATTAATAAAACAGAAAATTTTTTGACAATGATTAAAATAGAAAATAAAAAATCAGAAAAAACAATAAAATTCAGAAAAGCTCTAAAAATCAGGAAAAAAACTCATATTCAGAATTCAATAAATATTACAAAAAAATTTCTCACTTGTAATCTAAAAATTAAACAAAAGACAGTACCCTACAATAAACAAAAAATTTAAAACTGAAAACGTAAATAAACAAAAACAGAGAAAAACTAAAGATTAAAACAGAAAAAAAAAGAACAATCAAAATCAGGAAAAAAATAACAATGATTAAAATAGAAAATAAAAAATAAAAAAATCCCTAAAAATCAGAAAAAAAACTCATATTCATAATGCAATAAATATCACAAAAGAAATGGAACAATAAACAAAACAGTATAGTAAAATGAACAAAAAAATTAAAACAGAAAAAATAGGTAAACGAATAACAAAAAACAAAAAAAAAATAATGTCCCAGCCCAGGAACATAATTGAGCAACGATAATTTGTTGCTTACCTCGGTGACGGGCGTCACTGATTATGTCGTCGGTGAGGGGAGGCTAGCGGCCCGGCAGCGACAGGCGGGCGGCACGCGGGCAGCAGCGACGGCATCAGGCAGGCAGCGGCGACGGCGTCAGGCGGGTAGAAGGGTGGCGGCGGAAGGGGGTATCGGCAGAGGGAGAAAGGCTGAGAGAGTGAAGTGAGTGAGGGAAAAATAGCCTTTACCTTTTTGGTTAAGAATATAGAATTTGTGATGGAATTCCGTCGCTATTTTGCGACGGATTTGCGATGGAATTAATTTTTAATTTTATTTAACAACGGTAAAAAATCCGTCGCAAATCCGTCGTTATTTTGCAACGATTTTGCAACGGAAATTATTTCTCATTTTATTTAATGACGGTAAAATATCCGTCGCAAATTTGCGACGACTCTGCGACGGATTAAATTTTAATTTGGAGGCTTTTTTGGCGGGTGAAAGTTTCAAAATTCGTCGCAAATGTGTCGCAAATCCGTCGTTATTTTGCAACGGATTTGAGACAAAAATTGAGTTATAATGTGTTAGTTTAGTTTTTTTCTTTCTCTTCCACTTTTCCATTAAGTTTATAGTTAAGAATTGTTAATAATAAATATTTATGAGATATACGTATGCAGTTATCATATATATTGTGCTAGTTTAACTATTAACATCATCAACACCATATGTTGTTTAACATTATATATTATAAATTGGTCATATAAACTATAACTATTAGTATCATATACATCTATAATATAATTTAATTGGTATTGTTCAATATATTATTATGGTCAATAGATATGTTATATCAAAATAAATTATAAAATATACATTGTGATATGTGTCTTTATATAAAGACTATTAACTACAGAGTACCAATATTTCATAATATACATATTACAAGCGTACTGTATGTTATGTGTGTTTAATTAAATAGTACATTTATGAACACCGCGAGGTGTGACTCACAAAAAATAAATAAGATAGCAAGAATATGATGGGAAAAAAATTTCGTTGCAAATCTGTTGTAAATCCGTCGCAAACAAAGAGCTGCTGCAAATCTGTAGCAGATTTGCGACAGATTATTTTTTTATTTTATTTATTTCTTGCCGTCGCAAATCAGTAGTAATATTGCGACGGATAATTAAAAAGGTATTAAATTTTATTTTTTTGGTCACAAATCCGTCGCAGATCTGCGACGGATTTGCAATGAAATTTATGTAAATATTTTTTTATTTCTATTTTTAAATTCTGTCGCAAATCTGCGACAAATTTGCGACGGAAATTAAAAATAGATTTTTTTATTTCTATTTTTAATTTTCGTCGCAAATCTGTCTCAGATATGCGACAGATTTGTTACGGAAATTATAAATAGATTTTTTTATTTCTATTTTTAATTTCCGTCGCAAATCCATCACCGATCTGCGACGGATTTGTGACAGAATTTAATCCCTCGCAATTTTAGCCACTTATTTTGCATGTAGCAGTTCTGTTACAAATCTATCAGTTCTGTTACAAATCTATCGCAGATCTGTGACAGAGTATGCCGTCGCAATTTACCGTCGCAAAATTTATTATTTTTTTTGTAGTGGTTTTTCTGGCAACGGCTGAGAAAATAACCAAAACATGGAGCCACCAACTATTTGGCATCAATAAACACTGCTGTCTTAGGTTGGTATACACCAAACAGGTATTGATTACGATGATAATTTGTGAATTTTACAAATTATTTTTATTTACATTATCCTTTTTTCTAGGTATATAAAGCGACTTTTTTTATTTAAGTCATCATGAACTAAATTTTAGTTTAATTTTTAGTAGTTCGATCTGTCTAGATATTCTGTATTTTTCCTCCAATGTTTTAGGAATAATAGAATAAAAAAGAAAATATTTTACGAATATTATGAATTATCCAATATCCCTTCGAATTTTCTTTTATTTTTCCCTAACCAATTCTTTTCTTGATTTTTATCCATTAATGTTGTTGTCCTTCTGTTTTACGAGAATTGTCCCACTTCTTATAATTCTCACATCTCAAAACAATATACTACTTTTATGTATCAAAAAAGATCAAAACACATAAACCAAGAAATTAAAGATTTTATATGAGTTAGAGTTCAAAAGACTGATTTTTTATTAGTTTAAGCGTAAAACAAATTTCTCTACTTCCTTAATTACCATTTAAAAATATCATCAAATTCATCAATTTGACAAATAAAAATAAATAAAAGAATGAGCAACTATTGACAAAGACCACAAAAAAAACGCAGAGGGATTAGTATATTGTTTTAATGGAGTTTAAAAATAAATATCAATCTCCTAAAAATAAATAAGACGTTTATTTCATCAGCCTTTCGATCGTTTCCTTTTTCCCTTTTAATTTATTATTATTATTTATTATATATTATTATTTTATTCGAATAATTAGACTTGAACTACTTAAACTATTTGAATGATTTGTGAAAGATTAAACAAGTCAAGCATGAAAGAACTTCAAATTTTACGAATAAATAAACAAATATTTAAACTTAAATAAATTCCAAAGTTGAAATACTAATCAAACGAACTCAAATAATATTTGAATATTATACAAACTGAACTCAAAAACTCAATACTCAGTTTGTTCATATTCGAATAAAACACTACGCTAAGAAAGGAACAAAAACATGGATTCCTGGTTGGTATATGTACACCAAAAACGGGTATTGAGTAGAATCATAATTTGTGGATTTTACATTTTTTTTTTTGCTTCGTCCATTTTTGTTTTCAAGGTAAATAAAGTGATTCGCTGTTAACTAAGCCATTGTGACTGTATCTTTTTTTTCAATTGTTTTAATAATATTACTCTCTCCATTTCAATTTAAATGTTATTTTAAACATCTTTACATATATTAAAATGCTAATTAAACTGATTAGTTTGTCCTTCATTAAATATTCTCTCTCTTCATGAGAAATTACAATATATGAGACTATTTCATTCATTTCGAAATATTAGCTTCGTTTGGTTTTTTATTTATTCCATAATATCGGCTCCATTTGTAATATCAATGAAAAATTAATAAGAATTTTTCATTCTTACTCCATTTTAACTACTACTTACTCCAAACTCTTAAGTACTATGATTCAAAGTCAAGAGCCACCTAAATCTTTTGATTTTGAATGTTAGAGGTTTAGTGAACGTTTAATCTATGTGAAAATGATAAATAGAGGCAGTATTTCATGATGGAAACAGTACCATCATTTATTACACAAAATGACATTGCTTTATTATGAAAGTAAATAAAGAAAAGAGAGTTGAATTTTTATTCAATAACATTTATTTTGCAACAAAATATAATTTTTATAATAGTACTTATATTGAAACGAAGGGAGTATGAATTATGAATAATCTAATATCCCTTCCAAGTTTCCTTTTCTTTTTTTTCCTAACCGATACTTTTTATGATTTGTATCCATTAATATTATCATGATTGTGACACCTCAAAACTAAACTCAAGAAATTCATTTTAATACTAGTACATTAGCCTAAACCCATGCGATGCACGAATATATTTTAGAATTAAAAAATATTAAAATTAAAATTTCAAAAAAATATCTAAAGAGAAATTTTTTTACCTCTCAAAATATTAAAAATTGAATTTTATTTAATTACACAAAACATTAAAATTTTAGTGGTTAAAAAATATAAATACATTCTTCTCCATCTTAGGTTCTTAGCATATGGTTTTTACCTCTTTTGTTCCTCTCAATACTAGAGGAAATGAGAAGAATATCAGAAGTAGAAAATATGAATCATGTCATTGTTGTACCACCAAATAAAAGAAGATAAAATATTAGAAAAATACATAATAGGTAAAATAATGAAATTAGAAACCTAATGTGAAATTTTAGACCTTGAAGCACGAGATCAAAGTACTCAAGAATAACAAATTCTTATTTATTGATAACTATTGAATAATTAAAGTTTTACTTTTACAAATAATTGAATATACAAAATTCAATTTCATTAAAAAAATATATGGAATTCAAAATTCAAGTTAATATATAAGTAGTTTTATAAAATTTTTAAAGTAATAATAAAAATCTTATACTTTTTCAAAATAACTTAATATATGAAATTCAATATTAAAATTAATGCATAAGTTAGGACTTTATCTTTAATGAATTTATTTTAAATTAATAGATTGAGTTAAACAAAAATGATAAAGATAAGTAGTTTAAAGTTATTTTAATAAATTAAAAATGACCCTAACCAATTAAATTTTTTAAGACTAATTAAAAAAGTAAAGGTAATATATTAGGGAAAAAACTACATAATAAGAAAAATAATTGAGTAGAAAACATAATTTAAAAATTTATGCCTTGAAGCCTGTGATCAAAGTACCCAAGAATATCTAAATTTATGTTTATTTATAATTATTAAATAATAAAAAATTTACTTTTATAAAAATAATTAAATATACATAATTTAATTTCATTAAAAAATGTGAAATTCAAAATTCTAATTAATATATAAGTAGTTTTACAAAATAAATTTAAGTAATAATTAAAATTTCATACTTTTACAAAGTAAGTTAATATATGGAATTCAAAATTAAAATTGATGTATAAGTTAAAATTTTAACATTAATAAATTTAATTTAAATTAAGAGATTTGATTAAATAAAAATGATAAAGATAAATAGCTTAAATTATTTTACTAGATTGAAAATGATCTAACTAATCAAATTTTTAAAAACGAATTAAAAAATTTTAAGAAATTAGGATGAGAGGTTTTGGATTATAATGAAATTGAAAACCTAATGTGAAATTTTAGACCTTGAAGCATGAGATCAAAGTACCTAAGAATAACAAATTATTATTTGTTGATAACTATTGAATAATTAAAGTTTTACTTTTACAAAGTAATTGAATATACAAAATTCAATTTCATCAAAAAAATATATAGAATTCAAAATTCAAGTTAATATATAAGATAAAATTTTTAAAGTAATAATAAAAATCTTATACTTTTTCAAAATAACTTAATATATGAAATTCAATATTAAAATTAATGCATAAGTTAAGAGTTTAGCTTTAATGAATTTATTTTAAATTAAGAGATTGAGTTAAACAAAAATGATAAAGATAAGTAGTTTAAAGTTATTTTAATAAATTAAAAATGACCCTAACCAATTAAATTTTTTAAGACTAATTAAAAAAGTAAAGGTAGAATATTATGGAAAAAACTACATAATAAGAAAAATAATGGAATAAAAAATATAATTTAAAATTTTATGCCTTGAAGCCTGTGATCAAAGTACCCAAGAATAACTAAATTTATGTTTATTGATAATTATTAAATAATTAAAATTTTACTTTTACAAAAATAATTAAATATATATAATTTAATTTTATTAAAAATATGAAATTCAAAATTCTAATTGATATATAAGTAGTTTTACAAAATAAATTTAAGTAATAATTAAAATTTCATACTTTTACAAAGTAAGTTAATATACGAAATTTAAAATTAAAATTGATGTATAAGTTAAAATTAAGAGATTTGATTAAATAAAAACGACAAAGATAAATAACTTAAATTATTTTAATAGATTGAAAATGATCTAACTAATCAAATTTTTAAAAACTAATTAAAAAATTTTAAGAAATTAGGATGAGAGGTTTGGAATTATAAGAAAGAATGAGACATTCATTTCATCAGCTTTTGGATCTTTTCCATTTTTCCCCTTTCTGATGGACAAAATAGTTGACCGGAGCTTCCAACTTGAGTCCAGAGCTGCAATCAATACTCTTATTTTCTTTCCGCGCAATTTCTTGAACTTTTGCCCTCTTTTTCTTGGTGGAAACATCGAATTTTTTCCACAGTGATTTTGATAGTTGGATAGATGTCTTACTATCAAAAAAACTTATTAAATAAGGGTAAGAATAAAAAAAAATTATTAAAATTTTTATTAATATTATAAATAGAGTAAACATTATGAGGCAAATTAAAAAAGAATAATCTAATATTTCTAAACGAAGGAATACAACTATGTTATTTTAAAGGAATTTAAAAATAAATATGAATCATCTGAAAAGAAATGAGACAAATATTTCATCAGCTTTTGGACCTTTTTCTTCCCCCATTTTAACGGAGGAAGTGGTTGGCAGCTTTTAGCTTGAATCAAGAGCAGCTACCTAGGATTCTTATTTTCTTTCTGGCCAATTTCTTGAACTTTTGTCCTCTTTTTCTTGTGTGGAAACATCGTTTTTTCCATAGTGATTTTGATAGTTGGAGACAAGTCCTCTGGGCCCTTTCTTCTTTATGTGGGCTAAGAATAATTCAAGTTTTTGCATTCATTGAATCAGATATTTGTTGACTTGGAGTCAAGAGTTACCAGTGACATGAGATAAGATTAAGGTTTTTCGACAAACCTGTTTCACACAAAATGTATCGAGTTCGATTTATAATTTTCTCCTCTAGTGTATTAAAAAGGAAATAAATAAAAGACAAACGTGTTGCCAAGATTAAGTGAACCAAAGAGCTGATTTTTCAACTCTTCAATTTGAAATGTTATCTTAAATTACAGAAGTTTTATGGTGCTAGTTGACTAATGTTTTAACAAATTATAAGTTACACTTCACCTAATAAATTTAGGTCAAATGTATTGTGAGTCCCAACTCAATTACCTTACTAATTCACTAATGCCAAGACCTACAATACACTAAATCTAAACTTAAGTAGATTGTAACTTATGATTTGTTAAAAAGGAACAAAAGTTAGGCAGCTAACGCTATAGAACTTCTCCTTAAATTGTATCATTAATAATGTTAAGATAATATACACTTTTTTTCAGGTTAGACTACTTTCTATTGATTATATTAATTTGTAGGCTTCAGATATTTAATACAAAATCTACACATTGTATAGAATACCAATTAAATTTTACTACATATATCAACATCATATTAAACTAAGAAAAAATTAATAAGTTTGGACTAATCACATAGTTTCACATGATACAATTTAATTGTTGTATTAAGAGATAATATATTTGAGAATGTACTAAAAGATTATAGTTTGATTGATACAAATATTGCAGAATTCACTCTTGAAGTGCAAAATTTGTTACATTGAAATGAGATAGATAAAAAATGATAAAGTATTACTTATATTTAATTAGAGAAAAATACTCTCTTCTTTTCAAAATATATGAAATATTTTTCTTTTATATAAGAATTAAAATTTTAATAAATTTTATAGAAAAATATAATATATGTCTAAAATGATCCTACAAACTATCCTTTCTTGAGAATTGATAATTTCTTGCGTTTTCGCAAGTATAAAGCAAAACACGTCTTGGAAGAACTAATCAAGACACTTTAAATGTGAAAAAAAAAGGATAATTTGGTATCTCAAGTTTTCTTCTTGGACCATTTTCCCTAATGAATATTTTAAATTTTTTGGTCTCTAAAACATTTTTTTTTTCTTGGCTGTTTTGGTTCCTCTTGAATATTTTTAACCTTTTTCATGTTGAAGTTTTCTTCTTTAACCGTTTTGGTCCCAATGTATTAATATATGAAAGATCATCAAGGGTCCAAAGTGGGAAAATAACCATTTCATGAGGGACCAAAATGGCAAACCAAAAAAATCAGGAATAAAAAGGGTAAAAATTACTCTTAATAGACCATAACAGCCAAAAAAAATCAAGGATAAAAAAATTATAAATATTCTTAAGGGCTTAAATCAATCAAAGGAAAAACCTTTAGTAACAAAATTGACCAATATTTCCATTCAATGTATTTGAATTTTTTTATTTGATAATTTTATTTTTAAATTTCACAAAAATAAAACATTCATAATTAAAAAGAAAATAATATTCAAATAAAAATTTTGTATCGGCTTTGAATAATTGCAACCTTAAGTAAAATTAATTTGGCCACCATATTGACATTATATCTATTTTAATACATGTTGAATAAATTTTAAATATTAAATTTTAATTTAATTATTAAATAATTATTTAAAGTAAAAAGTTATTTATTATACGAGATTAGGTGTGAATTCCCATTCTTTAGATCAAAATTAGATCAGTAAAAGTTTCGCTAACACTAAAAAATATTGTATGCATCGTAATTAGGTTAGAGTAAAATAGTTTGTGCGACGTCTTGACGTTACTTTGTTCACCTGACAATGAGCTGCCACAATCACATCATACCAATCTGAAAAAAAGTTCCAGTCAAACAATAAATTAATGCTGATTATAAAATTCTTCATGCTCCCAGAAAACTAGAAGCCAGGCAACTTGCCTCAAATCCGCCGGTCCGGTTCCGACAATGCACTGCATTTTTCAATTTAATTCTATACTGCACGTTGTTTTTAACAGTATATACTAGATTTGTTTACGATTATTCGATTATGATTTAATGGCTGAAATTTAAATCCTGAACAATTATTTAGACTGTTTTTTAAACAATTATTCAAGACTTGAATTTCAGTCTTTGGATAACGATCGAACAGTCATAAATAAGTCCAACATATACTGCAAAAAAGACGTGCATCATTAAAACTGAACTGTGTATTTTTATTATATGTACAAAACTAAATTGTAACCGTTGAATTAAGAGACAACATAAGTTGTTCTACCAAATTATAATTATATGGTCACGTTAATAGAGAAAAAAAAAAAGAAAAAGACCACTCGGTTATTAAGTCCAATAACGTGCCACATTGGTGTCTAAGGAAAGGGTTCATATTCTATTTAATATTTTTGTGTAATAATATTTTTATTTATAACAATTATTATTTGTATATTTTAATTTATGAAATAAATTTTAAATTTTAAAAAATAAATTTTAAAATTAAATATTATAATTAAAAATATTACAAAAAATATAATAAAATTATTACAAAAGATCTTGAGTATCAAGGAAATGTATTCAAGAGAAATGCCATAGGAGGATAATATCCTTGTACAGGTTTATGTGATGTCTTAATGAAGTTATAAGTATATATATTTTTTTGTTTCAAAATATAAAATTTATATTTTTTTTTGCATAGATTTAAAAAATAAAATTTTTATTACATGCTGAATTAATTTAATTTATTTTACATTAATATTGAAAAAATGAAAATTTTTTATTTATAGATGAGAATAATTTTTTAAAAAATAATTCTTAAATTAGAAAAAATATTTAATATTTTATAAAGTAAAAAAATAATCAAAAGTCCTTATATCTTACTAAAACGAAAGGAGAATTAGACCTTTCAAAACATAAAAGAATATTTAAAAACATAAATTATCATATGACCATTATCTAGACTCCTATAATAATATAAATAAAAGTTTGTTATTTTTTCCCTCAAAGATGAACAAATAAGGGCTTCCTCCATGGGGAACTAATCTACCATACCACAACTTTTCTTAAATCACTTGTGATTTTTACTGTAAATTTATCTCTTCTTTTAAGTAAAAGTGGAAAGAATAATGCTGCGAACTTTGAACAAGTCTACCAATTTGCTCAACTGTCACAAGTCCCCTTCCTTCTGACGGTCTTTCTTGACCCTACTAATATTTAACTTTGAAAATGTGTCACCGTCGAACAATAAATTAATGCCAACTATAAAAGGCTTTAGGCAATAAGAAAATAGAAACCAGCCAACCAACCTCTTTCCATGCGGTGCTTTTCAATAAAATATCTGCCCTAGGAAATGAGATTTCTCCACGCTCTTTCGCACCTCGTGCTTTTTTCTTTCTTGTTCTCAGCATCACAAAGAACTCTCGTTTCATCATTTTCTGCTCCAAAACTAAGCATTCCTAAGTGCCTGCAAGACCAAAGATCTGCTTTAGTACAACTGAAGCAAGATGTTCTCAACAATTCCTCCCCTTCTGTATCTTTCGACGAAAACTCTTCGATGAGAGTCGAAAAATGGGATCCTAAAACAGATTGCTGCACTTGGGAAGGTGTGACTTGCGATCCCTTTGGTCATGTTATAGGATTGAATCTCAGTTACAGCAAGCTCTCAGGGCATATTGATTCGATGTTTGATCTTCGCCATCTCCAGCGTCTTGATCTTGCTAGAAACAACTTCCAGCTCTCTCCAATCCCTGAAGGGTTTGAGAAACTCCTGAATTTGACATACCTGAACTTGTCATTTTCGTGCTTTTCAGATCAGATACCAGAAGGAATTTCTAGGCTGACAAAGTTGAGGTCTCTTGATTTATCAACAATTCCATTTTGTGAACTGCCTCCAACTTTTGATGATCCAGACTTCAACAGGATCTTCGAGTTCGAAGAACTTCATCGGCTCAGACTCGAAAGGCCTAATCTTCAGTCATTTTTTCAGAATCTTAATGATCTTAGAGAGGTTTATCTTGACAATGTAGATCTCTCAGCTCAAGGTTCTAACTGGTCTAAAGCTTTAACCCTTGCACTTCCCAAAATTCAAGTTTTGAGCCTTCCCCATTGTCGTCTCAAAGGTCAAATTCATCCTTCATTTGCAAACCTGAGATCGTTATTCTACATCAAACTTGAGGGCAACAATCTTACTTCTGAGGTACCGATTTTTCTCGCAAATCTCAAAGACTTGCAAGTGCTCAATCTGGCTGCTTGTCAACTCTATGGGAATTTTCCCAAAAATGTGTTCCTGCTACCAATGTTGAGAAGCATAGACATCTCAAAGAACAGACTTCTCACTGGTGAATTTCCTGAGTTTCCTATGCACAACTCATTACACTTTCTTTCATTATATGAGACCAACTTCCATGGCACTTTGCCAGTCTCCATTGGCAATCTGAATTTGCTGGAAACTTTGCTCCTTTTTACCTGCAATTTCACAGGGCCAATTCCCTCGACTCTCGGTAACCTCACTGGAGTCGTTGAGATGGACATCAGTGATAACAATTTCATCGGCCCCCTCCCTCCATTTCATGGAAGTGGAGTGCCAAATCTTGAAGATCTACGTTTGTCCTACAACCATTTAATTGGTACCATACATCCTTCCATTTTCACCCTTCCATCCCTGAAAGTCCTGTACCTCACTGATAACCGCTTCAGTGGTCAGCTTAGGGAGTTCCCTGGTGCATCATCTTCGGTGCTGGAGCGAATATTTTTGAACGGTAACTATTTAAGTGGTCCGATACCAAGCTCGGTCTCAGGAATCCGTAGCCTTCTCTATCTTTCACTTGCCAATAACAATTTCAATGGTACTGTTAAAATGGCCATGTTCCAAAACCTCAAGATCTTAACCTATCTAGACCTTTCTGGCAACAGCTTGGAAGTTGAACATGATGAGACGATCTTGTCGTTTCCTCAACTCGGGGAACTGAAACTGAGCAGGTGCAATCTCGCTGATTTCCCAATTTTCTTGAAGGAACAAGATCAATTGAGAACCCTGAATCTCTCAGACAACAAAATTCAAGGTCACGTTCCGAATTGGTTATGGAAGAGTACACTGAATGAGCTGGATCTATCTCTCAATGCAGTTGATTTTCTTGAACAAATTCCTAAAGGTTACTCATCGATCCAGAATAACTCTGTAACCTATGGAAATGAAACGTTTGCAGTACTTGGGAAATGAAACGTCCTGCAACCTCCGCAGTTTTCCAAATTTCCTCAGGGATCTTGACAGCCTATGGTTCCTTGACCTTTCGGACAACCATATCAAGGGTCGAGTGCCTAACTGGATATGGAAAACCACTCTTCAATATGTGAATGTTTCTCACAATCAGCTTCACTCCATGGATGAATTCCTTGATAATGTATCCTTACCTTCATTGGCAACTCTGGATCTGCGTGGCAACGTTCTTGGTGGGTTACTTCCTAGAGGGATATGCAACTTGAGCAGTCTATCCATTCTTGATGCCTCTGGGAACCACCTGACAGGTTCCATCCCCGATTGCCTAGGCAAGATCGGTACCATTTCTGTTCTAAACTTGCAAAGGAACAATTATCGACATATCCCTGCTGATTTTGCATCAGCAAGCAGTCTTCGTTCACTGAATCTCAACGGAAATCTTTTGGAAGGAGAGTTGCCTAGATCACTAGCCAACTGCACAAAGTTGGAAGTTCTTGATCTTGGCAACAACAGGCTCTCTGATACATTTCCATTCTGGTTGGATAAACTTCCTGAGCTGAAAGTTCTCGTGTTGCGAAATAACAGATTCTACGGTGAAATAAATGTTCCAGGAAGAGAATTTATCCTTACCAATTTGGGCATAGTCGACTTGTCCTCAAACAATTTCACAGGAGAGCTGTCAGAAGAGTTCTTGCATAGTTTGAAAGCCATGGCTGCAATCGGTGAAAGCAGAAGAAGGCCAAAAATTATCGGAAACTACGAATACTATCAAGATTCTGTGACAATAATGAGTAAAGGGAACGAAATGTTGCTTGTCCGAATCCTGACAATATTCATCTCACTTGATCTCTCCAACAACAGTTTCCACGGAAACATCCCAGGCCACATTGGTGATCTCAGATCACTTGTGGTATTGAATTTATCTCGAAACTCTTTCGACGGAGAGATCCCTTCATCAGTAGCAGACCTGGCCAAGCTCGAATCATTAGATCTTTCGCGAAATCAACTCTCAGGGATAATTCCTCCCCAGCTCGCAGCCCTAACATTCTTGGCAGTGTTGGACTTCTCTGACAACCAACTCAAGGGGCGCATTCCACAGGGAAATCAGTTCAACACATTCTCGAACAATTCCTACAAAGGAAACATCGGATTATGTGGTTTACCATTGTCCAAGAAATGCCAAGATTCAGACAGTAAAATCCCAGCAGCTGCAGGACAAGGTGAAACATCAGAAAAGAACAGAAATATTGATTGGAGGTTTGCAATAGCTGGATATGCATGTGGAATTATAATTGGTGTTTGTCTGGGGTATACGTTTTTGGCTAAGCTGGAATGTTTGGTTCATTTAGATTCTAAGAGGCGAGGTAAGAAGCAGGGAAGAAAATCAAAGAACGGACGAAGATTTCAATCAGGAAGATGAAGCTAAAACTACTCCCAAATTTTCCATTTGTTTTAAGAATTGTATCTATGTTATTTATGTTTTTCCTTTTCTTATTGGGGAAATGAGAGTACAAAATAACAAAATAAACATTCCCAATCACTTTCTCCTTCTTACCTCTCACTAACAGAATTTGAAGAAATCAAAGAAAGAGCACAATGAAAATGACCGAATGTTCCTTACAAGTACCTAACAAGTGGTTATAAGCATGTTTAACAAGGAATTGCTAACCTCTGATTGCTTTTTCAGCTTTTCGTCATTATCGCGCGCCAAATGTTCCTCTGTTTCCTCAAACTGGAAGAGAAATCAAAGAACAATCGAAATGCTAGACATTAGCAAAAACAGCATATACAGAGATTCTTGAAGTTCACTTATTCGAGTGCAAATAAGCTTTTGATATTCATAAATCACCTTGCTGCAAAAGGTTCGGAGAACCTATCGAGTTCCGCTACGGTGCAGACATACACTTCTCTCAGCATTTGTAAAATCCAATCTCGGCCGTAGATCGGCTCCTTTTCTATCCGATGGTTGGGCATGCTTAAGGTCATTTTGGGGTTAAAAATATTTTGATTTCCCTCCCAAACTCAAAGGTAATTCAAAATCCAAATTTGAATTAAATCTGTTATATGAAATATGATTCTCTCTCTGTCTACAAAATCTCTCATTTTCTCTCTTCATTCTCTTTTATCTCTCATTCACAGGTTTATATGATCATGAAAAATTGAAGAATTTTAAAGAAAAATGGCTCTTCTCTTAGACTAAATTTTGGCGGTGTATGAATTAAGTTCTTGAGATAATTTCAAATTCGAATGAATAATTATTCAAGATAACGTAAACTAAAGGCATTGGTAGTGAATTAGTTTGTGTTGATTCTCATAACTTAAAGGAAATGATTTTGATGATGAAAGATTTCAATGGTAGTCCTTCTTTTGTTATTTTAGAAAAAATCATATTTACTTTGACTTCTCTTATAATGATTCTTACTGTTTTGAGTAATGATTTTTATTATTTTAGAGATTAATTATTTAAAAAAGCTGTGTTGTGAATAATCATTCTGTGTGGTGAATAATTATTCAAACTTATGTAAATAATTATTCAAGGCCACATCATGAATAAAAATATAAATCAAGAAAATTGAACACGACCTCTTCTCTTAGAGATTAATTAGGTGCGTGCGTAGATTTCAAAATTGAGTGAAATAAAATACTTATTCAAATTTAAACAATGAACAATTATTTACTATTTTAACTTCTCCATAATAATTTTTACTATTTTAAAGATCGATTATTCAAGTGAGAAAACTGTGTTATGAATAATTATTTTGTGTGATAAATAATTATTTGAACATTTGTTAATAGTAATTCAATACTAAATAAAATAAAATAAAAATATGTTCAACAGAAGATATTGTTAATAGCCAATAGAAGAGGTTGTGTTCAATGTTTTTTATTTATATGTTCATTCACCATGCAATATTAAATAATTATTCACATAAGATAGAATAATTACTCATCACACAATTTCTTTCTTGAATAATTAAAGTATCCAAACATTTACAAACAAGAATTTTACAGTGAGGTCATGTGTAACATCTCGTTCTATAAAAATTTTATGTGTATTCATTGTATGATATAATACGAAATTTTGGCAACAATAAATTAGACAATTTAATTTTCTTCTAACATATTTTGAATCTTTCTTAAAAAAAAAAGAAGAAAAAAATATGGATTAACCCTCAAGTGACACTTGGTCACTTAAATTGATATTTACTTCCCCAAGTTGGTAATCGACTCAATTCTCCAAGATATATATTTTTTATTTTGCTTTGATTTTTGCTATCCTTTCCATTTTCTTTCCAATCTTTCTTTCTTTTCTTTTCTCTTGGTTGCTCTCACGGGTTGCTCACTTTTTTTCTTCTTGGCTTGACTTCCTTTTGTCAATTAAGGTATGAATTCCTATTATTTTCTTTTGTTTGAAAGTTTTCTTGTTTGTTTTATAATTTTTAAAAATTTATCATATAAATTGTTTATTTAGTAAAATTTTTTTATTTTATTATTTATAGTATAAATTGTCATAGTATAAAAATTTATATGTTTTAGGATTTGAGATAGATTTGATATTTGTGAAATTTGTGATAATTGATATTTGAGATATTTTGATATTTGTGATATTTATAAAATTTTATTAAATATAAAAATATTTGAATAGATTTGATATTTGTGAAATTTGTGAAATTTGATAGTTGAGAAAATTTAAGAAAATTTGATATTTGTGATGTTTGTGAAATTTTATGAAATACATAATATATTTGAAGATATAAAAAAAATACTATTTTATTAGTTTATTATAATGGTGATAAATAATTATTTTATAATAATATATATATATATATATATATATTATAATAATAATAATAATAATAATAATAACATATTTGATTATATTTTGACTATAAATATAGATATATATATTTGTAGACTATTCGATAATTTTATGTTTATTTAAGCATAGATTTATATTTTAATAAAGCATAGATTTAAGCATATATATATATATATATATATATATATATATATATATATATATATAGAGCGATCAGGTGAGTTTACAAACCGAGACCCACTATATTTTTAATGTTATCAATATTTGCTATTCGCAAGTGTGAATATATTATTTTGATAATTTCTTTTGCTAATTATTTAAAATTAGAGAGATTCTCCACAATATGTTTTTACTTGTGCATAAAAAATATTTCAGAGTGGTGCTCCAAATAGATATTTATTTGATTGGAAATATTTTATTATGTATTTTTGAAAAGTCATGTGCATTTCCATGGCATATTTAGAAAAACTTACATTTATATGTTTGGATTGGTAGGCTGTTGTTATTTTGAAGTTACGTTGAAACTGAATTTGATTATGAATTTGGAATCATTTGGATGGCTACTTGAGTAGCCTTTATGTTTGAAAATGTGTATAAAAACTCTGTCATGACCAGAAATGATTTGGATAAAATGTGATTTGGAATATGATGTGACTAGATATTATTTGAGCCTAAAGCTTTAGTGGATTGCACTCTACGTGGCTAGTCCCCCGTACTAGGGCCTCTTTCGCTGGCATGGAACGCACAGACTCTGGATTGTGGATCCACTTGAAGGGGGCCATAATATGTCAGGGAGGGCGTGGCCCAACTGGTACTGCATTTATCTGTTTGCGGTCACCTAACAGTGAGTCAAGAGGGATTAATGTTAAGGTTGTTCACCAGGGTTGGATTGGTAGGTGCCCCCAAATCCTTAGCCTGGTTTCTGTCTAGGGAGGCATAAGGTAGTCTGTGAAATCAAATATCCGTACTTGTGTATGGCTAGTATTGACTACGGGATGCCTGGAATTGGTTTCCTGATGACCCCGTTATTGGTTCTGGTAGATTTACCGTTGATCCAGCATTTGATTGTTTGTCATGTTTGAGAAATTGGATTGATACGCTATGCTAATGTGTCTTGATTCTCTCAGGTTTTTTAGCTAGGCTCAACCTTCACTATTAGTTTGTGCATATTTATTTAAAATGAAAAGAATATTTGATTGCATGCAAAGAATTTGTACACTACCATGCATGTGCATTTATCTATATCATTTTAAAAATCACAAGCATACGCGTCAACTCACTGAGCTTTTTGGCTCACACCTATTTTTAATATTTATTTAAGATGGATTATACCCGGAGACTGAGCATTGAGCTTCATGTTTACTTTAACTTTAACTCGGGAAAAATATTTTGATATGTGTATGGTATAAGTACTTTTGGGTGATACTGTATCTTTTATTTCTCTTTCACTAGTTTTAGAAAGAGAAAAGATTGTATTAAGGATCTACTTTTATATGTAAAAACTTCCGCTGTTGTTTCTGTTTATTATACATGTTTGGTTTTTTTATTTCTTCTCCGGATACTAGTACTTGTACATATCAGTGTCGAGAGGCACGCTGGTACCTTATTCAGCTGCAGTGGAACCTAACGGAGGGGTTAGGGGTATCACAGTTGGTATTAGAGCTCTAGGTTCGTTATTATGTTCGAATTGGTAGATCCTAAACGAGCCGTAGGAATTATGATGTAGGTCTAGCTGTTCGGAGATACAGTTATAGTTAGTACTGATGATAGCATTTATTTTGTAAGTTAGCAGTATGGCTGAGCGAGATAGTGCATTACATAGAGATCATAGATGGGTCTATCAGGCAGGCACTGTTGTTGATGCATCAGGTGGCTCTACATCATCTACATCATATTCTATCCTAGAGATAGTGCCATCGAAACCAACGTTACCTTTGGTAGAAGTGTTTGAAGGTAAGTCTGTGTATAAACCTACTACGAGAGCCTCTTTGCTAGGAGGATTAGCTGAGGAGGAGGATTCGAGTGAGCTACCTTCTGAGCCAATAGAGGAGCCTGAGCTAGTTGAGGAGTCGAAGCCTGTCGAGACAGTTGGGGATGCTGATGAGGGAGAGACTTCCGGTGGAGAGAGGTTTGCAGATTTGTCTATTCCAGCTGACCCTATTACTGTTGTGCCTGCAGCATTCTCTACATTTGTAGGATCAGCTCTTCATTCTCGATTTTATCAGCATTGCTTGAGCTAACCACTCCTTATTTTTGCCCTCAGTGTGTGTTATATGAGCACCGTATTCAGATATAGAGTGAGCGTATTTTTGAGTTAGAAAGGGAATTGAGGCAATCTAATCATTTGTTACACTCTTTACGTCGTGATAGGGAGCATGAGGCTACGAGAGCCGACATACTGGAAGTGTAGCCAGACAGGATGATAGAAGCCCATGCTACGCATTTACGTAGATTGAGGAGGTGACTGAGGACCGTAACAGTTTGGTCCAATGGTTTGAGGAGACCATAGTATCTATGGGAGCTTGGTCTCAGGGGATTCGAGAGCAGCTGAGAGTTTGAGCGGGATCCTCAGGGAGACATGACTGTAGCCCAGTACACAGTTAAGTTTAACCGATTGGTTAAGTACTATCTGAGAATAATAGATACTGAGAAAAATAAGACTCGACAATTTGTGAAGGGACTACGAATGGAATTGCAAAGAGCTTTAGCACCTTTTATCGCGTATGGGATTTTCTACAACCGTTAAGGCAGTCACTTGAACTGAGATGGAAGATCGAGCACTAGCACAGAAGAAACTTGTCCCCATATCAAGTTCACGATTTGTTAAACGATCTAGAAAAAAATTATAGAAAGCTAGGGATAATAAGAGAGATCAGACTAATTATCAAACCATGACAGGTGGAAGTTACTGTGAAACTTGTAATTATTGTGGCCTTGTTGGGCATACTTTTGATAAATGCTACAAAAGAATGGGTTTGTGTTATCTGTGTGGTAAAACAGGACATCAAATTGCGCAATGTCCGGAAGCAAGACCAGTACCTGTTGAGGAGCCAAAAAGAGCTGGACGTCCGCCTACTACACGAGGAGTTATGGAGCAAAAGAATAACAAGCCACAAGTAAAGGCCAAAGTGTGTGTATTAGATGGTCAACCAATAGAAACTGAGGCAAATGTCGTAGAAGGTACGTTACATATCTTTTCTCATCAAGCTAAAGTACTCATAAACCCTGAATCATTGCATTCATTTGAAAACCTGCATTTTTCACCACATATCCCTATGTCTTCTTGCATGATGAATTATTAGATGTCGGTTAGTACACCAATGGACGATTGTAGGGTGTCTGAAGTGGTATATCTTGAGTGTTGTATTTTTATTGAAAACGTAGTATTGCTCAAGAATTTGATTGCTTTAGCTTTCGAAGATTATGATGTGATATTATGAATGGATTGGTTATCCAAACATTATGTCCAAGTGGATTGTAGAAAAAAAATAGTCTGATTTAGTTAACCAAGTCAGCCAATTCTTGAGTTCAAAGGCAAATAAAA